>OZ002740.1:343665481-346465628 GCA_963924295.1 Dioctria rufipes | reverse complement strand
AGTAAAACATAAAATAATAAAAATTAGCTGGGGTAACTTCGTTTAGGGTCTGTTTTTTACAGTATGGATACAATTTTCTCTGTTCCTGAACACAGCGCAAAAGGAATTGCTTTTGGTCTTCTTAAGCTGTGATTAACCCGTGAAAGTCTTGCATCAATTTGACAGCTCTTTCAGCATTATCATTAACAACCTTCAGACGACTAACTTTTCTTTTAACTTCAGCATTACGTTCCCATGAAGACACACTTACCTGGAGAAAACTGTCGTCGATTTTCAGTCGATATAATAAATGTTTGCTCTTCTTAGACACGAAATCACTCAACGTCTTATCTGAAAAAAAAAAAAAATCATTTCGTCAATAATAAAAAGATCAGAAAAATTATTTATCAACTTACCAAATATCGAGTTGGACATTTCTTCCTTCGATGGGATATATCGTTTACCAAAATCTGAGATTTTATTCCAGTTTAAATTCGCAATCATTTACATATTTGTTTGGTTATCAACTTCGTTATCAAAGAGTGATAACATGACTGTTTCTTCACATGAGTACCACAAATGTTGGCCAAACTTACTTAGGGCTGTTTTAGAAACTGTGGTGTCAACTTTTTCGTAATTCATTAACATCTTCAAGAAGCATAAATCCTGCTTAGGTGCTTTTATCGCCACTGAGCGTTCGAACTAAGGCTTTACATATACTCTGACAATAAACAAGCGAACATCTTGCAGGGCTTGTTTCTCCTTCGCGGTTGCTTTCAACTGAGACTGAAGCAAACATATTTTTAAAGAGTAAATCGCTCTTGCCATCCATCTTACCTGATGCATAGCTCCAGGAGGCCTAATTTTCATTTTGTTCTCTGGATCTCCTCCCAAAAATACTATGCATAGTTCGATCAGTTCCCGATAATCATCTCTTATGATAACTTTGTTCAATTCCATTGTACAAAACGTTAGCAAAGATGTAATGTTAATATCACAAAAATGTTGTGTTACGAAATCTGTGCACAGTTCGATCTTATTCGAATCAATATTTTTCCAGTTGTCTCTAAACTGTTTGCAGAGCGGAATATCTGGACTGCTAGTGACTTGTTTGATTTTGGTCCCAAACACAATTCAAAGAACCAATTCATAAACATGACTGCGACAAGCGAAAAGTAAGAGTTCCCTTTCTAAGTTTTGTTCTGAAAGGGCACAAGTTCCATTGAAGCGGCCAATGTGCGAAGCTGTTGTGTTACAACACATTATTTGTACATTGTCATTAAGGTCCCAATCACAGAGCGCATTTGAAACGGCTTTAGCTTGATTTTTCCTAGAAGAACTCTCGAGTTTTGGTACTGCAAGGAGTTGTTCTCTATCATCAAATAAAATGACTATTGGCAGGCATTCTTCTTTTGAGCTTCTCATATCTAAGCCTGGTAACAGTTTTCCATCCTAATGAATTGTTACTATGTCAGGCACGTCGTTCTGAAAACAAGTTTTTATAGCTTCTGCCCTGATTTTTCTCATCTGTGTTCTAGTTCGTAGAATCGAGGACTTGTTTATTGGAAATTCATCACAGTTCAGACCCAATGTCTCTACGACTACCTAGAGGATATAAATGGAATCTCCTATGTTCACCTGGCATCTGTCTAAAGCTAAACAAATTTAGGATAGATCAAATCCTTTCTACCTCTTTTGGAACTCGTTTCATGTTGTGGTGTAAGTGAAACCTTTTGCAAGTTGACTTCAGAACTGACAATCTCCTCTTCATCGTTTGAATCTTTAAGAAGGTGAAAGTTTTGTGAAGAAGAAGTTGATGCAACCTCCATTTGTCTCTGTTTTCTTTTTTCTTCTTTTAATTTCCGGTGCCTTGTCATTTCTTCTTTATCCGCTAACTTTTTGCCTACACCGGGTAAGCATCCAGGACGGCGTAGCTCTCTCTGTTTTAACAAAAATAATTTGTCTATTTCTATTTTCATTCGTTGAAAGGCATCAACATGTGCAATATCAAATAAGTTGTCCAGCTCTCTTTCAAAATTATTTTCACGGCTTTTATAAATGTCCTGAGCTTTCTTAGAATTTTTTTGCAGCTCTCTCCAAACATAATATAAATCAACGAGCTTCTTCACACAGTTAGGAAATGCTTTTGTGGGAATTCTTGCCTTTTCCCAAAATATAATACACTCCCGAATCAAAAGATTTGCACTTTCACTAACAGTGAGCTTGACTTCGCGAATTGCAAAACAAGACTGCGAGAACTTGCCGATTAGATGGTAATTGTGCGCCATTTATTTGGTGGTTGGGCATTCCGACTAAGAAAACAATTTGTTTATCTTTTCGTAATTCAAGCGACATTTTCAATAAATATACTACAGCATGTTTATTTATTACTTAAAAAATATTATAAGAATGACTAATGTGATTGACTGCTGGAAGATATTTATTGTTTGATGACTATTACCATGGAGATTGCTTGGTCGGGTTTTTGGAGTGGGAAGTTCCACCACCGCATCAATCAGTGGCAGATGCATAATTCTTACAATCGATTCCGGAAAGAGTATTTGATATTTTACATATTCGTCTGTGGTTTTTTTTTTTTGACACGAACCAATGACAAATGAATCAAGTAGTGGAAGGTCGGGTTTTTAGGGGCGGAAGTCCCACCGCCGCACCAATCAGGAAGAGTATTTTAAATTTTACAACAATGACAAATAAATAGAATAGGGGGGTAAAAAAAAACATCAGTTTTATCAATTAAAGAAATGAAATTACATGAATTGATCGTGCTTTTTAAAAGACTGTTGGTTAAATTTAAAATGGTTTCTAATCATTTGTGGCTGAATACCGAATGCCGAAGGCAAAAAATTTTTCCTTCTTACATAAATCGTAATATGAAGGTCAGAATTAAATCTAGACAATGTAAACATGCCGTGTACGTAGCAAAAAGATCTTGGTTAAATGCTGAAATTAAAAAGCATTATCACACTCGAGATAACATAAGCATTCACTTGAAGGTTGTTCACACGGAGCTTGCATTTAGACTTCACTCAGCAGAATTTGAAACCGTTTGGTACCAATCACATGAAAATGCTAATTCGTTATCTAGCAGGCAGTTTGAGCGCCAGAAACAAAAATTGCAGCAATGGATGGGACAACGAAAGGTGGCCTCTAATCCGAACAGAGCAATACATGACTCATTCTATCCAAGAGTAATAAATCAATCACCAGTCAACTTCAATAACAATGAATTAGAATTACTGGAAAAAGGCTTAGGTTACGCTCCAGATGTAGGTATAGATTGTAATGATTTAATTGAATTGGCAGTACATACCGATGCAGCATTAACAGATAACGATAATGAAGGTAAATTTGCATGTGCAAAAATAATTAGGGATGCTAAGTTATTGATAAACTCTGAAAAAACTAATGAGACCAAGATTATAAATAGTATACATAGAAAAGTTAGAGATAACAACTTAATTGTTATAAAAGCAGATAAAGGAAATAGTTTAGTTTTATTGGAAAAGAACATTTACATTAAAAAAATGGAAGATTGCTTATCAAAAATGAACCTCGGAAAAATAAAAAATGACCCAACTAAAAAATTCAGCAGAGCAGTAACAAACATAATAAATACAGCATATCCAATTTTTAACGAAAAAGATAAATTCTCTTTGAAAGTAAATAACCCCTCTGCTCCCATAGTATATGGTCTAATCAAACTGCATAAACCAGGTGCTCCAACAAGACCAGTATCCTCTTCTTTCAATGCACCTTCACAAAAATTGGGAAAAAAATTAAGCACAATGTTACCCAAATTGTTAAATTTTGAAAACAAATACTCCATTAAGAATAGTACTGATCTCGTTAACAAAATTAATAATTTGAATTTACCATTAAATGCTAAGCTTGTGTCGTTTGATGTTTGTAATTTGTTTCCTTCCATTCCGTTAAAGAAACTAAAGACTTACTTATATGCTGAAGTTGAAGATAAGATCGTGGAAAGGGATAGATCATTAAATATTAAACAGCTCATTGACATATGTTTAGACCAAAATTACTTTTATTTTAACGGAAATTTCTATATTCAAATGGATGGTTTAGCCATGGGGCTTCCTTATCACCTTTAATGGCTGAATTCTATATGAATAAAATAGAACAAAAAATTTTTCATTCAGGCTGTGATTTAGTTAATAATGTATTGTGCTGGTATCGTTATGTTGATGATGTTTTTTGTGTATGGACGGGCTCTGAGCGACAGTTGTATTTGTTTTTAAACAAAATTTTAAATACTATTGACGATAATTTACAGTTTACTTTAGAGTATGGTAATGATAATTTAAATTTCCTTGACCTTAACATTAAAATTATTAATAATAAATTTGAATTTGATATATTTAGGAAACCCACTTCCACAAATGTTGTAATTCCCAATGATTCTCAACATTCTGAATCTATAAAAAAATCATCTTTCCATTCGATGCTAAAGAGATTGCTTAAGATTCCTATGAGTAAAACTAATTTTAAAAGTTAACTCGAGACAATAGTAAAAATTGCTATGAAGAATGGTTATTCAGATAATTTAATTTATAAAATGTTAAGGTCAAAAAACAAAAAATATGCACTTAACCTTGTTTACCCACAAGGGACACAAGATATAAAAATTTGGAAAAAAATCCCATATTTGAAGGAAACTTCGAATAAAATTAAATCCGCATTAAAACAATATAACGTTTCACCAGCTTTTTATAATAAAAAAACTTTAAAATTTTTTTTCATTAACAACAAACTAAAACCGAAAGTTGATAAAATAGATAAAAGCGGAATTTATAGTATTGAGTGTAGTGACTGCAATGCAGTCTATATTGGTAAAACAAAACGCTCATTAAAAATTAGATACAAAGAACACGTATCATCGGCACTCTATAATAGACCAACATCAGGCATAAGCAAGCATTTAGTTGATACTGGTCATACCACATCTTTAAATAAATTACAACTTTTAAAAAACGTGGATGGTGGAAAAGTCCAAGATAAATACGAGATATATTACATTAATAATGAAAGTCGTAAAGGTTCATTTTTGGTAAACGATCAGTTAGATTTCATGAATAATAGCCCCCTCTTATGTATGGATTTATAATGACCGTTACAGTAAAATTCAAATTCTAAAATATTACGATAGTCAGGTTAAGCTAACGATCTGGTTTTCAGTTGCTTGACAATGCCCTAAGAAGGCGAAACGCGTCGCGACTCAAATAAAATAAATTATTGTAGAACAATATTACATGTGTTTTATTTTGAATATTTTTTGAAAAAAAAAAATTTTTAAAAAAGATGATTGTATGAACTAGTTTCATACGCAAGTCGGCACGGGTTGCCGTTAATAAAAAGAGCTCATATTTATTTTCAAAGCATATTGGGTTAATACGAAAATATCTAGGACATATGCGTAAAAAAAAAAAAACTTCGAAAATGAAGGGACACCCTAATGGGGGCCCCCTTTAATTTTTAATTTTTTTATTTTTATTATTTATTGTTATAGCGGCAATAGAAATACACACTCTGTGAAAATTTCAACTGTCTACCTATTACGGTTCATGAGATACAATCTGTTGACGGACAGACAGCGAAGCTTAGTAATAGGGTTCCCGTTGTTACCCTTTGGGTACGGAACCCTCAAAATGAAGCCTGTTTTGCTGCGAAAGTATATTTACACACAAGAAATACCCAAATAGCGACGGCTGTACACACACTGAGCAAACAAATGCAAACACATATTGTGTTTGAACCCTTGTTTTTGATGTAGGTACGTGTTCCAAATGCAACAAGTTCCAATAGCTTTTTGAACCAAACAAAGCATACACAGGCAAGGACTACCCGTAAAATTTAATGAATGTTATAATTAAGAGAAAAAATAAAAATTAAACACGAAATAAAGTGAAATTGTGAAAGGTTCTGGGGGGGGGGGGGGGTATTCAGGGGAGGAAAGTTTTTTTTTTCGGCGGAACGTGACCTCCTAGCGGAAAATATTTTTCACAAAAGTTGTAGATAATAAAAAAATTAAAAATTAGAAAAGTAATTTTTTTTTTTTTTAAACGGCTTCTTCAAAAATAAACCATCAACATATATAGACCATTTTAAAGTAGACAATTCAACTGCTAAAATATTTAAATAAAAAAAAACACCAATAAAGTTTTCCGTGGAAGACTTTTGTTTTTTTTTTCTTTTTTGAAAAATGAAACTAGTACTTATTTTTCTGATTTAAAAAAAACCATGCATACCTATTCAGTACAAATAAGGTAAAACTTTTACCCCCCCCCCCCGCAATTTCACAATTTCACTTTATTTCGTGTTCAATTTTTGTTTTTTCTCTTAGTTATAACCTTCAGTAAATTTTCCGGCTAGTGTTGCGTATACCCCAATGCCAAAATGTGCCAGTATTCATAGACGGATCGCTTTCTAAATTAGTCCGACTGTACTTCTGCCTGTTTGGTTGTAGCTACGGAGATAAGAGGTAATCCAAAGTATTGTCTGTGTATAAGTTTCTATTGTTTAGCTTTCACAATCCGCCTTGGTTCTAGTCTATTGTGTCCATTTTCTGTCTCAAATGCACATTTCCAAAGTATTTGTTCGTTCCGTGGCAAACAACAATGACAAGTTTGTACGTATTTGCAAGCAAGAACGAACAAAATGCGTAGAAATCAAATTTCTTTACAAAATAGTGTATGCGTGCATATGTTATTTAGTAGCAGTAGCAAATAAATTTGCGCAGTGTATTACGACCATTAACCTTCGTATTAGAGATGAGCGGGTAGTAATCATTCGGTGCAAAAGTATTCGTTATTTCTCTAAAAACTGGGTACTGAATACATACTCAAATAATTATTCGTTACTTGTACTTATATTCAGTTGATTCAAAGTTTTCATTTCATCGTAAATTCGATATTCTATTACCGATGGAAAACAAATAATTACAATTCGTTCTACGTAGGTACCAGTTAAAGTGTTCGCTAAAATTTCATGCCATTGAGTACTGTACCTATACGATTACCAAACAGGATTAATCACACATTTTACCCAGTTGTTCACGTAAGTAGGTACCGAACCTTCTTTTTTTTCATCACTAGTATGACAGTGGCGGTGAGAAGTGAGCAAAAAACTGCGGTGGTGGTGCCAGAGTTAACTGAATAAGAAGTTAACCCTAGTATTGAGTTTGGGCAAATTAAAATTTATGCAAATTGCGATAGAAATAGGAAATGACAAAATTTTACTAGTCACTTAAGAGGAGTCAGTACTCAGCAAAAATTTCAATTTAGATACCAGCGAGCCTGTAGGTAATAAAACTTACTGTTCGTAGGTTTGTGTCCTGAAAGTATGAAAATTCATATAAAATTAGCCTAGACCTAACCGTAAGTCACATTAGAGACATCTAGCATAAAAGACAGAAACCTAATATGCGACAATTTAAGACGAAAATGAAAATTTTCAGTTCAAAGAAATTGAAAATTTTTAATGAGAATTAATTCTCCTAAATTTTATTTTGCACATAATTGTTATGTAAATATACAATTTTACTTTATATTTTCACAACTTTCAACGAAATATTGCAATTTCTCGTCGGTGAAATATCGAAAAAAAAAACAAGTACTATTACAGTTAAACAATTAAAAAAAAAGCGCCACTAAAAATGAAAAAATTTGACGTTATTTGCTAGATTTAGGCTTTATCTTTCTAAAATAGAAATGAGAATACCTACTAAAAGGAATTTGATTTGAAAAAAATCAATTTTTATCATTTTTTACAATTTTCCGAGCTAATATCTCCATTCCAATACATTTTTTTTTTATTTTTCTCGACGTTATTTACTAGACCTCTTCGATACTCTGGTACAAATAGTTTGCAAGAAATTCGCTATGAAACTTGCAAATCTTGGTACTGACTATTCTTAATGCCTTTAGCCTAGTATCGAATTCGAGTAAAATGTTATATTTCCATAGAAATTCTAGAGCTGGTAAAATCACAAGCACAAATTTTACTGAAGATTTTACTAGTGCAATACGGAGTTCACCGATAAAAACTGAAGGTCTCCTTTTTATAAAATAAATGGCACTATAAATACTCCACTCATTTTACTAGGCGTTTTAATACACGAAGAATTGAATGACTAGTAAAATTTTGACAATTTCTATTTCTAGGAGTTAAAATTGTTTTATCAAAATGTAAAAATGAATTATCTTGTTTTCTCCAAATTAACAGTTACTAACGATTTTAGTATGAAATATTTGAAGAACTCGTTTAATTTTTATTTTTATTTTATGCTTTAAAATGCTTAGAAAATGTGTGGAGAATCTATAGTGCCATCTATTTTTATTTTACATAGAGGGATCCTTCAGTTTTTACCTGAAAACTCTCGACTGCACTAGTAAAATCATCAGTAAAACTTTTGCTTGTGATTTTACTGGCGCTAAAATTTGTATGGAAATGTCATATTTTACTCGAACTCGATACTAGACTTTAGGAAACAACCACACAAAACTGGAAAAATTCCTCGTTTAGAACAAACAAAGAAATAAATGCAGACGATTTTCGCATGAATGAAAGAACTTAACTATCCATTGCTCTTATGACTGAGAAAACGAGTTAAAAACAAAAATTGAGAAAACAAATTATTACCCGAATGGTAAAATCTTCTTGAATAACTTCAAAATCCTTTCAAATTATTCATAATAATGAATTTTACGTACAACGGGTCACCCGACCTCAATTTTTTAAGAAAAAAATAAATTTCGCTTTGGCCAACGTGCTGAAAGAAGTACCTAGATAATTTCTATAAATAAAAATTCTCAATTTTCCCAAAACTATCTGAGAATCCAGCATCAGTTACACCCACTTAATTTCTTTAGAGCAAAGTGAAATTGCTAGAAAATATTTGGAATAAGTAGCAACTTCTCTTCCTTTTGAAAATATATTTTCGACGGCAGAACTAGTTATAAGAGATAGAAGGAATCGATTTTTTCCTGAAAATGTTGAGAAATTAAACTTCTACCATGCTAATCAAAATATTTCTTAAAAATTATTAATTTACTTCTGAGAAATGTTATTTTTTTCCTGCTGAAATGTTTTTTCTTATTTTTTTATTCTTGAACTCTGATTGGGTACTTTTATTTTCATATTATAAATAATAAATATATTAAGTACGAGTATGCTGCTTAAAGAGTATTTCACATAAAGTACTGAATTAGAAAGTAACGAATTAAAAGTAACGGATATTTTTCGTAAAGTAACGAATGAGTACCGGGTAACAAAAGTAGCGAAATAGCACATGCTTTTCGTATACCCGCGCATTGGTTTCTCAGACCGACGAATTACGTTTGGCTTAAGGCCGTGACACATTAAAAGCAGAGAGCAACGTCAGAAGCAGAATTTTTTTTGAAACCACGCAACTGTTCGAGCACTAACAAATTGAAAGCAGAGCCAGCAGCAGCAGAGGCAGAACTTGAAAGTTGATCAAATCTCAAAAATTCTGCTTCTGTCCAATACTGCCAATATAAAGAGAGATAAAATTTTTATATCGTTGTTGGCGTCCTTTCTTTTAGAAGTGTTCAGGAGATTTGATGCGAGAAAAACAAAATGTCTATGGAGGAAAACTAATTAATTTTGTAAGAAATAGCAAATTAATTAGCAATTAACGTCACACCTGATATGTGTAATTGACAAGTCACTGTTTTCTGCTTCTGCTTTCAATGTTGAAAAGCAGAAATGTCGAATTTCTGCTTCTTTTCAATCTAATTGTACATACATACATACAATTATCACAATTATTCGCGCCCTCTTAAAATTAATATTTCAAGGCGGGCTCACAAGTGCATATCGGATTACAGTTTGCATTAGATGCATATAGCTTGCATCAAAACTTTTGTACACTTTCTCACGTGCGATTTTTAACGTCGTGAGAAAGCAATAAAATATAAAAAAGCTTTTGCAAGATATCGTGGGTACATCGGGGCAATTTACCTAAACCTCGGGGAGTTTGTTGTCAACCCGTCGAGAGAGAAAGATCGGAAATCCCAAGAAATAAAAGATACTCGAATTAGGAAATTTAAAAGAAAAATTTTAAACTTATAAAAAAAGGTACTAAAACGGAAATTGTAATTACATTGGATAAAAGTTCCGATTGAAAATTCATTAAAACAAGAAAATTATAAATAACAAAAATCTAGAAGATTTTTGGAAAAGTGCAAGTGTTGTGTTTGAGTGTTTAATCCCCATTTCAAAACATAAAGGTGGCTGCTCTCTTCGTGGAAGCATGGAGTAGGCCCATACATAACAATGGCCTTTATGCGTGATTCATGGCTAAAGGCTAAAACACAATGTGAGCGACACGATATAAACGCTGTCATTTGAGTTCTAATAACATGGCGATGCATGGTATAATCTACAATGCATCGTTCGACTTTGACGTCAAACTTAAATGAAAATTGAAATTTGTCGCACGTTTAGGGTGCGTTTAGAAAAATTAAGATTTTGGCCTGCGTTCATATGTATTGTTTGACGTTTAACGTATCGCGGAAAGTAAAGCATAAAAACATATATTAAAGAACCTCAGCTGATAATAGAAGATTTAAAAAAAAATGGAAGAAAAACTAATTGAGGCGGTAAAATGCCACCGCATTTTGTATGATAAGGCTCATCCGCAATATAGGAGGGTCAATAAGAAAGATAAAATCTGGAAAGAAATCAGCAATTCCATCGAAATTCAAGATAATTCATATTGAAAAATTTTTCGTTCAAAATAATGTAATTTTCATATTTTTTAGAATCCAAGTGTCGTTTGAGGTGGAAATCTCTAAGAGACCAGTTCATTCGACAACTTCGAATGATTAAACAACCGTCTGGTAGTGCTACCATAGATCACAAAAAATGGAAATATTTCGAGTTATTGTTGTTTTTAAAGGACTCTTCCCTTCCGAGAGGGTAAGTTTGGCTTTATTGTCATTGAAAAATATTCTCAAATATTATATTTCTTAGATCAAGCTGCAATTTTGACGCCGAAGACAGCGTGACCTCTGAACTGGAAGACATTTTTGATATGGATAGATCACCACCGCCCGCATCCCTACAGCCCTTAACTGATACAAATTCGTCAGTAGAAGAGGATGCAGTCGTTTTAAATTTTGGCAATAGCAGCAATCAGTCTTCTTCGCAAAGCATGTTGGAGTCAAGAAGCTCAGCAACACCACAAGCCTCGACCTCTAAGTTTGAGTACCGACGGGGCACTTCGACACCATCATCCAGTAAAGGAGCACCTAAAGCAGATAGTTTTAAGGATTTTTTTAAAGACCTCCTCGAAGAAGTAAGAAGGCCAGAAGAGGACAATTCCTTAGACTCCTTCTTCAAGTCTTTATCCATATTGATTAAATCCATGGATCTATCGCCTCTAGAGCTATTGGAGGCTACAATCAAAAATAATGCTATTTGTAAAGACAGAGTTGGAGAAATATAAAAAATGAAATGCCTCAGATATATATTATGTTTTAATAATAAAGAGAACTGAATTATTATAAAAGGTCATCTATTCACTTTAAGAACACCTATTTCAAACTAAACAAAAATATTGACAAATCATTCCTCAAGCGAAATGCTTCCTTCGATGGATTGTTTGTGTTGCGCTGCGGACGTAAACTTCTTAAATTTTCTATTTCGTTCCGCCATGTTCCAGGGACAATCTCGCCATTTATAATATTGTCTGTATAGTTTGGAGGGCAATATTATTCACTGTTCAGTTTAAGGTAATTGGGAAGAACACATATTGCCTTAATTATTCTATCGACGTTTTCAGGGCAGCAGTGGATGTCGTTCCTTATCACTCTCCATCTAGCAGCAATTGTCATTCTTGCCCTTGATATACGTTTGTTGAAATATTCCTTTTGTTCGTCCAAGTTTTTTCCTGTAATGATTACTTTTATTAAAGGAAAAAAATATTAATATTTTTTAAATATGGCAGTTTACCTGAAGAAGGGCGCATCAGATTGCTCCTAAGAGGAAATGCAGCATCACCTATGAAATAGAGCGGAAAATTCAGTGATAAATTATGCAACTTGGCATATTTAGGAGTAGGAATATGCCCTCTTAGTATTTTCTTTCCCCAAAAGCTTTCTTGCAGAATTCCTCCATCGCTCTGACTCCCATAGGCTCCAATATCAACCATTGTCAAACAATAATTAGCATCAGATGCAGCTAATAAAACTATGCTATGACGTCCTTTATAATTATATTATGAGGAACCTGCTCGCGGTGGGCAAACAATATTGATGTGTTTGCCATCAATAGCTCCAACGCAATTCGGAAGTCCCCAACGATTTAAATACTGTTCCGAAATGTTTGACCAATTGCTTTCATTAGGAGGTGACAAGTAAATACATCCAATATTGCCTCGCACGTTTCTAAGATTATTTTCTCAACTGTAGACGCACCCATTTTAAATTTCCAGGCATACAAGGTAACCATTAATGAAAGAAGCCAGATACTAGACAGAGGACTCCAGTTCCCGCAACAGGCCCAAGTCTGGTATACTGACGGATCCCGGAAGGACAGGAAAACAGGCGCAGGGGTGATTGGTCCAGAAGTGGAACTATCCAATCCGCTTGGTGTCTCACTTTCCATTTTCCAGGCTTAAGTCTATGCTATAGAGGTTGGAGCTCAGGAAAGCCTAAATAAGGATTGTAAGAACTCCAACATCTACATCTGTTCAGACAGCCAAGCTGCGCTCCTAGCTCTTTCCTCTCAAGCGTTTGAGTCGAAATTAGTTTGGAGCTGCTACTCGAAACTCCAACTACTGTCTAGGGACAACCAAGTACCCTTGGTTTCGGTCCCTGGACACGAAGGAGTGGACGGTAATGAGAAAGCGGATTAACTGGCTAAAACCGGAGCTGATTGTCAGTATATTCGTCCCTATCCGACATTTGGCCTACCAAAAAGCCACTTTAGGTGGGAACTGCTTAAGTGGGAAAACAGGCAACTGGATCGCCTTTGGTGTAGCGCGCCCGGTATGAGGCAGGCGAAGAAATTCTTCAATCTTTCTCATTTCCTGTCGCGTCAACTTATTGGACTTAGCAGACAGTCGCTCAGACTATTTGCTAACGAAGTCACTGGTCATAGCCCCTTCCTTCACTTCCTGAAGAAGATAGACAAAGACAGTGAACTGTGTCGACTGTGCGAAGAGGAAGATGAAACCTCGATGCACGTTATATGCGAGTGCTCAGCACTTGCAGGTCTAAGGATGCAAATCACTGGAAGAGAACTTAATAATCGAGCTCGTCAAAGGACTCGATTTTGCCTAATCACTATAGGGAAAGGCACAATAGATCAACTATGGTCGCGGTGTCCGCAAGGTCCTGTAGGCCTAGTCGCCCCTACTCTTATTAAAATTTTTTTTTAACTTGGGTATTATGAAAATCAGGATAGAGCTAGGAATTTTCTTAACAATTTCCCAGGTAGTGGGTCTAAGTGAAATAAACTAAGTTTTATCCTGTGGAACACTTCTAACATAACCTAACCTACCCAAACTTAATCTAGTAGAAAATACATAATTTAAGCATTTTTAATCTCAGCATTTTTTGTACTGAATTTTGGGATTTTTCACTTGTTTTATTTAGGACACAAAACTGAAATGGGGATTTAATTTTACTTCCGTTTTTGGTTAATTAAATATGCATAAAACTTATCTATGTATGTTGTCTGATTCTGTCGTTTTGCTATAATGATACCGCCAAGTATGCAATGATTTTATTCAAACAATTGAATAATCTCAGACAGAGCCGAGTCAAGTTTATAAGAGAATTTATAGAGAGACCCCTGTATTCTTAAATAATATAACACTGATGGGATTCATATCCATGAACCACAAATAAAGTCATTATTTGAGATTATTGAAAATGTTTGATATAATTAATACAATCCAAAGGAAAAACGAAAATCTTCATTTATTCTGATTTCTAATAATCCCGATATTTTTTATTTATTTTTTTATTTATTTTTTTATTTTTATAAAATAGATAACAGAAATAATTCAATTAATTTTACTTAGTATTATCAACACGAAATTTCCATGCAGTTGAAAACATTGGTATCTCCCCTTCATAAGTTGTTGCATTAACTTCAAATTCACCAGAAGGAAAATATCGCGGAAATGCTTTTGCCGTATCAAAGTAATTTTGGTAATTATAAAATCCTTTTTGAATTGGACATTTTACTGGAAGTGTATTACCATTACGAAAGGCAACTATGTAAAATGTACCAATAATAAAATTATATTTAATTGGATCTAAAAGAAATTTACAAAATTCAATTTTTCCGTCGATTACACTTTTTTTTGTTCTTCGTCTCAATTTCTGAGAGCTTCTCAAATAGAGAACAAAATTATTCAATTCTTGTAAAATATTAAGTTTTACAATTACTTTCAAGTGGGTTTTATTGATTTGCACCATATCAATTGTCGTTTGAATATATTTCTCTTCTGCATAGCTATTCATATGAAATGAATCTTGAAGAAAAGTAAATTTCTGTTGAATACAAATGTCATTATTAGTTTAAACTCAAATCTGTATATAATAAATAAAAAAGAAAATAAAAAACTATTACCGCACCAATACCGATTGATGTTATGAATAAATCTAGAAATATTAGGAAATTTCGGAAACTAGACATTTCGATTTGAGCTACTCAACAATTGATCAATGACTAAAATCGTGTGTTGTCTAAATCGGTAACAAGATTGAATGAGATTTTAATTTTGAAATAATAAGAGCCTATTAAAATTTTAACAAGCTCGTGTAAGCAATTATGTAGCCAATTTTACTTTATTATTTTGTACACTTTTTTTAAACGACCGCGTTTCAGATATTATCAGTATATCATGTAATATTGTTGTCACTAAAAGTATGTACTTAGTTAAGAGCGTTTTGAAACAGGAACTCGGTCTAAAATGAGTTACATATGTATATAGATGAGTATGATGAAACTGAATTAGTCTCCATCACGTTTTGCATATATACATTTACGTAAATAGTATAATTTTAAGATCGAATGAAAACCTAAAACTCACTTGGTTGGGACTCAAGACCCTGAACTGAGTGTGTAAATTTAATATGAAAATAATTATAAACTAGTTAAACAAAAATAATAATAAGACTAATATTACTGGAAGACTGAGAATAAAAAAAAAATATTGTATACCTATGCATGGGTTATACAGAAAGTAATTTCGTCTTTTCCCAATAGAGGACATAATTGTATTTTGTCACAGCCAACTTCATACTTAAGCTTCATCGCCATTATAATATTTTGACAGCTGATATAGTATGGTTTGTTTGTGAAAAAGTGGCCTACTAAAATATTATTTATTTAATTTATCTTTAACTTGTAGTGTTCCTCCGAAACAGTGGAAGCTTTCGTTGATTATTCCTTTACACAAGAAGGGCAATAAGAGCTACATTTCTAACTACAGACTTGTCGCTAATTTAAGTTGTATTGGTAAGATATGTGAAGCCCTGGTTTGTGATGTTTTGTACTTCCCCTGAAAGCCCTTCCTGTGCTCTTTTCAGTATGGTTTTATGAAGGGAAAATCTACTACGACTAATTTGTTGGAGTTTACTAATATCTGCATTTCTGCTATTGAAAACGGTAAGCAAGTGGATTGCATTTTCACGGATTTCAGTAAAGCTTTTGACCGAACTAATCATAAAATATTAATTCATAATTTGATTATTCTTGGTTTTCCTACTGTCTTATTTATTTATCTGATCGTACCCAGCGAGTTATATTCCGCGCAGCTATTTCTGACGAAATAGATAATACTTCTGGCGTTCCTCAAGGCAGCCATCTTAGACCACTCCTTTTTATAATTTACATCAACGATGTATCTCTGATTTTGGCTAATTCAAATATACTTTGTTTTGCTGACGATGCCAAAATCTTCGGCATTGTTTCTAATGAAAACGAGTGTGGATTTTTAAACTCGGACTTAAACACATTTCATAAATGGCGTGCTATTAACAGTCTTCCTCTTAATATTATCAAATGCATCTCCTTTTCTCATTCCAATTGAGGCCATTGGAATTTAATTACACTTTAGATGGATGCTTATTAACTAGACTTGATTAAACCAAAGATTTGGGGGTCTTCCTTAATACTCGTCTTTCCTTCGAACATCATATTAATTCAATCGTGGCCCAGAGCTAATGCTACTCTGGGTTTTTAAAGAGATGGTCAAAAGAGTTTAATGATCCATTCATAATGAAGATCCTTTACTGCACATTCGTTAGACGCATTTTAGGGTATGCTAGTCCTGTCTGGTTTCCTTTTTAGGCTGTATATATCAATAGCATCGAGGCTAGGATTTATCCTATTTGCCCTGCGTGGACTTCATTGGGATAACCCTATTATTCTGCCTCCACATTGATAGGCTTAAACTCTTTTCATTAGATTCTCTTGAGAATAGACGTAAAACTTCCAGAGTTGTCTTTGCATTTCAGTGTATACAAGGAGTGATTAACCCCCCTGTGCTCTTAAATACTTTCAATATATCTGTTATTGTGCGCTCCTTGAGGAACTGTGTCTTCTTCGTTGTTCCTCACCATAGTACAAACTATGGCATGCACGAGCCGGTTTCATCAATGTGTCGTCTCTTTAACTGCCAGTTTGATTGCATTGACTTTCATCTTTCAAGAAATCAAATAAAAGATTAGCTAGTTACTTGTCTTCTTCATTATTATTATTATGCATAGGGGAGGGTGGGGCAAGATGGGCCACTTAAAGTTCGGAAATGAATAAAACGCAAGTTTTCATTGATAAAAATTTCAAAACAGCAAATTACCCATTCTCTCTTGTAGCACTGCTTCGATTGCATTTCTCATACTTTCTTCACTCCATTGTGCCCTATTAGTCTTACACTTATATGTCCGTACCATTCTAAAACCGAAATAACAAAACGAATTGAAAAATATAATGTACGAGAAAATTGGGGTAAGGTGAGCTACCCTATAGCCTATCTTGCCCCCTTGAGTGACTTCGAAGTAAAAATAAAAAATCACTAAAGCATGGTAAAATGCTTCCAAATATTCATGCTTGGCTTAAAACCCGGTACTTTGTGTTTCTATCCCAACCATAACTTTCTCCGAAAGGCAATATTTTTGTGATCATGTCACATTTGTCATATAACGTAAAAATAATAACAAACTCACGTAAATCAAGGTTTTTTATCACAACGCAGCAACACGTCCTTCTTCTGTAACAGCACTCGGTCGACTGAGTGGCGAGGAAGACACGCCTAAGGCCTGAAACACAATTGGAGCTTTTCAGCCAGCTTGAGATTTGTTGACAATGTAAATCAATGTAGAAGAACACAATTGGAACTTTAACTTTTTTGCCAGCTTCAAGCTGGCTTAAGATTTGATCAAATTGAAAATTTCAAGCCCAATGACTGCCAACTTGGAGGAATTTTTAATGTTGCCAACTGTGCGAATGTCGAATATTAGATGAGAATGGATTCTGTTGACACATTTAAGAAGTAAGCAGCTATCAAAAATGTTAAAATAGAAAAACAAAAATTACAGAGTTAGTAAAAGATAAGCTGTTTCTGTTGGACATAAAAAAAACCCGGTATTATTTTTACATGTAATTGGTATATCTAAAAAATAATTAAAAAAAAAGCATGAATTTATCGTAATTTTGGAAAATCGGAAGCATTAACTGTCGTTCCCTAATAAAAGTTCTCAACATAAACAAATTAAAGTTGCAACTGTCAAAAACACCAGTTGTGTTCAATCCGGCTTTTTCAGTCAGCTTTAGCAGAATGCTGGGCATAAAGCTGGCTGAAAAGCTCCAATTGTATTTTAGGCCTAATCCACGTTGCTGCTTGTTCCTAGCGTGTTCGTTTTGGGAGAAAACACGGCTAGCCCGTCTTGCCCTCTAGCCCGTCATGCCCTCTAGCCCGTCTTGCCCCACCTTCCCCTACTTTTTATCGTTATTATGGTTATGTATACTTTTGTCATTTTTTGATTATATTTCACTTTTCTAAACTCAGTAATCAGATCGTTGATGAAGTTCTAAATAAATAAATAAATGGAAAGTCGGAAGCAGCATTTTCGGTATATTTTAATTTTTTTATTAGAAGAAGTATAAATGCTGTTCAAGCAAGAAAACAATTTTTCAATGCATATGGAAAAGACATATTGACAGCGCCAGTATCAAAACTGGTTGGCAAAATTTCGTTCTGGTAATTTTAATGTTGAAGATGCACCACGTCCTATAACGCTAGTTAACACTGATGAAGATAAAATAAATGCATTGATTAATGCAAACCGTCGAATAGTAACTCGTGACATCACTGAGGGATTAAATTTATCTAATTCGTCCGTTAACGATCACGTAAAACACCTTGGATTAATTTTAACGCATTTATGAAAGTTATCCATTTTTGAACGAATCATCACTAGGGACTTTATAAAAATATTAATTTTAAGTTTTTAACTCTCAATTTCATATTCCTTAATTTTGAAAAATAAACAAGAGTACCCCTCGAATTGCAGCGAAAGCTTTTTTCATTTTTTTTTCGCTTCTAAACTTTTCTTTCCAAAATTAGAAAATAACAAATTGAAGGAAAAAAAGTCAAAATCATTATTTTATGAAGTCCCGAAGACAAATGTCATACAGGTGAAAGTAATTTAATTATTATATTAAAGTCAGAAGTTTTTCAATCATTAGAAAATCATATTAATGATTTGCAGTGAAAGGGACTTCAAGCTTAAAAAAGAACTTTCGTCTTGAGTGAAAGCTGTACTCCCAATTCACAGTGAATTTGGTAGAGTTTAATAAAATGCAGAAACTTTTCGTAATTTTGTTGAAAGATTCACAATTGCTTTTTTGTTTTTGCCTAAAAGTAAACATTTTGAGCTATAAGCTATAAATTGGCGTAAGAATTATAGTCACCAGAAGCGTTATTTATTTTAAATAAATTTTTAAAAATGAAACTTGTTTGTTTCTCCATAATGCGCAATGCTAAAAGCTTTCATACGACACGTTTCTCATACATATGCATTTTATAACGCCATGTCTGGAGCTTATACAAACTTAATATATATATATATACATATACATCTAGTATATTGACTTTGGCTAAGGCTGGAGTAAAAAAAGCAATAATGGTTGTACAATACAACAATCACAGACAATAAATATGCAGATATCGATGGTAGTACTAAGAAAGTGATGTATGAGAAGAGCTCATACCAAAACCTCAATCACTCACTGATTTCGGGTAAAATCATGGGTACGAACCGAACAATTTCTTCAATATAGACAAAATTGAATTTTTTCTTAGAATTTAAAAATTCGTGTGGGCATCATTGATGCCTGTAGACGGTCTGAGCTAGTTCTGTCTGCCACCTTGCGGGATTGGTTGGCTCCAAAGGGTGCGCAGGTAATTATCAGAAGTAGGGGGGGGGGGGGAGCATATAAAATTCCAAACTTTAGCGAAATTTATTGGCATGGATACAAATCACTATCGCCATCGATAGCTAATAGCAACAACCAATTAAATTTTCCGTATTTAAGAAAATTGCAAACTTTAACAAAAGTTGAACTCGGAAGATATATTATTTCGCACATTAGAAATATTTTAAATATGATAAAGTATTTATTGAGGTAAAAATTTCATTGTTAAGTTTTTCCTATTGTAGGATATTCTCGACCTTGCAAACGCGCTAAATTCCGTCGAAAACCAATACTGAATCCTAATTAATTCACAACCTACTGGATGTAGATGTACCTTCACCGGATTAGGACCAATTTCTAGCAATCCAGTGGAAGCTTAATTAGTAGATAGTAGTAGAAATATTTCCGAGCTTGTTGAGATTGCAAGATAACTGGCACCTAAACAAAGTATACAAATCAAAAATATAAAGAATTCAGTGATCACTCGCAAGTTTTGATGGAGTTCGGCGAGGATAAGGCAAAGATTCTTGAAAATGTTATTCTTTAGGCTATTTTGGAGATTCGAAAAGCATAGTTTAAAGTATTAATAGCATTAATAATTAACAGATATAGAATCGACTAACGAAGAGTTTATCCCCAATTTTGCAATGTACTTATGTTAAAAATAAGCTCTTACTTGAGTACGAATAGTTTTTTATTGAATTTATTTCATATAATGTAATTTTTCAGCTAACAACCAACTTCAATGACATGGGGCAATAGGATTGCTCAAAATCCAATCTGCTAAAGTGTCCCTATTTCGCAGAGCTTCTTGAGTCACATTATGAGAGCCAAATTGCACTCTATTTAAACTAGAATCGCTTTGAAAGTCACCTTGTTTGAGACAGTATTCTCTTCCATGTTTGTTTGTGTGATTGCCTGAAATTCTACAGGATCTTCGATTTCGCTAGTCCTGGGAATAAAATTGTGTAAGGCACAAGTAGCTTTAATAATACTATTAGCCGTTTGAATTTCAGTATTTCTAACCCTATCGAATATTTGAAAATACCATGCTGATATACAAAATACGTTCTCTATTACGCGACGGGCCCTTGATAATCATTTGTTGAAGATTAACTGACGATCGGAAAGATTCCTCCCACCAAAGGGGCGAATTAAATATCTCCAAAAGAAAATCCTTCGTCTCCAATAATATAATGAGGAAATGAAATGTTGCTTCCAGGCAATATTTTGTCCGTGGGTAGCTATGGCTCTCCATTTTCTAATTGCATTTTAATGTAGCTGTAATTGATAACCACACGTAGATTACGGCATTCAGGTGGGTAGTGTAGCGGTATATAACATTATGAGAATTCCAAATTACATCAATCACTAGAATATAATTTTATCGTTAGTTCACTTCACTTATAATTTAATTCTGTGTCTTAATTCTCCAATTGCATATGTATTAACATACCGTAACTTGGCATATGTTTAATTAAATGCAATTTATAAATTTCTATGATTTTACCACTGTTTATGTATTACCTTGAAATTCACTCTAATCTTAAACTACTTTGTTCCTTTGCATATATTATCAAAAATGCCAGATTTAGCATATTTTTAATTCTATGCAAGAAACCTACAATTAAATTTATGCACTATTTTTTAGTATTCACCACACAATACTTATCTCAACAAATCCTGGCCTTCTACCAATACCAACTGCACAAAAAAAACCTTAGCATGTATAATAATCTATCTTGATATTTGGCACTTGTTATTTTATGCTGAATTGCTAAAACTTGAAAATTTTTAATTATTAAAAAAAGAACTACTCGTTGATTGACCGTATGCTTATGCATGTAAGATCGCTGTCACACACTGAGGGAGTCCTTAGGGCTCGCGGTCCTTTTTATAGCCACCTCTGAGCGGCCATTTTGCAATATGTTCCACAAGAAAAAAACGAATTTAGTATATTTTTCGTACTTCAATTACTTTAAATGTGCTAATTTCATTCAACTAATTTATTTTAAATTATCCATTAATTTTCCTTCTTTATTTATTTAAATAATTTAATTTTTCGGAAATTTATTAAGATGGCGGCCCCCTGCCATATTATGACCATTTCCGATGTGGAACGCGAATATTTTTCAGATCTCTTGCATCTCGTTCTCACATCTTTCTCTTTCCGACTTATTACGGGAATTAATTTCACCTTTTTTATTAAATATCTGCTTTCCCGGTGAAATTTGCACTTTCTAAACTTGCTCAACAGGTTGACTTTTTCGCGAATCAATTTGACAGTCGCAATCGCGGAATTTTAGTTCGAAAGAGTCGGGTTTGTTTGTGTTTATTTAACGAATTAAATTGATTAATAATCTGGGTGAGTACATTTTCTTACTCTTTAAGTGTTTGTTGTTTACTATGTGTGAGTTCCAGCATGAATAATTTGCAAGAAATATGCAAATTCTTATAAATTATTCATGTTGGAAAATGATTTGTAAAATGTCAACAATGGTGCAAATTGTTGAACTTTATCCAGTATAGTGTCTCTGCAGGTTGCGAATTCATGTAATTTGCCTATGTAAACATATCTGCATGTTTTGCAAATGTTTAGAATGCATAGTATATGAATTTCGCGATAATTTTCAATAGTTGCATTTACATGAAATTGTTATTTCTTGGCTGATTTCATATATACTTTGCGAAATTTGTAATTGTTTGATTATCAGTTCCTTATTTTCTTCAACCTGTGCTAATTTATGTATTTTGTTTTAATTCCAGCTGAGTTCCTGACACTGCAGAATGAACTGGAGGACGTTGGAGTACAGAAATTGAGGGAAGTATGAAATGCTTTTTATTTCATTTCAGGTGTGCTCAACACTAATGCTTTTCCTAAAGTACTTCTGGAAAGTACACCACCTAAGTAAACTATTTGAATTACAAACTTTTAATCTAAGTAATATGGAAGTTCACGGTTACCATCGGATTCAATGCCATAGGCACCAACATCTACGAAGACAAAATTATACCGCGCATTGCAAAGAGCTAATAGAATAATACTAAAGTTCTTCTTTTAGTTGAAAAATAAAGATCCACTTTTTCCCGGACACTTGATGGTGATGTGTTTTCCATCAATATTGCCATAGCAATTTGGTAAATTCCATATCGAGCAAAAATCATGTTCTATTTGTTTCCATTCTTCTCCGCATAGAATGGAGAGATATTCGTTTTTAAAGAAAGCCATATTACTTCCGTAGTCTTTCGAACAAATTGCAAACTGTGTATTTCCCAATATGGAAAGCGTAACTAAAGCTGCTGTAGCTGTCTCCACTTGCAAGATACCTAGGAATAAATATCAAACATGTTTTCATTGAAAGATATTTTCTTTCAGCAATAAGCAGTACCTTAAAGTAAACAAGAGCCGCAGCTCTGCTGGCAGTAGTATTCGAAAGCTTGATTTCGATATGCTGTTACGTACAAATAAAAACAATCTTTCAAACTATACTCTAGTCAATCGAGGGTAATTGAAAAACTTTTCACTGTCATCTCTTATTTCTTTAAAAAGATTAAAGTAGTCTCTTTGTATAGGGTTTTCCAATATGAGGTGTTATTTTGATATTCAAAGAAAAATGCCAGTTTTTCAGATAACTGATCGGATCTGTATTTCATTATAAAGAGGAAGATATGCCGTTACTAATGAAAAATAACATCAACCAAATGACCACCACGATCACGAATACAGGACCATATCCTTTTCATGAAATTTTCCATAACCAAATCGCAAAGTGGCTGCCCTATGTCCTCGATAGCCATACGAATTCCATTTTTGAGGTCTTGAATAGACGCTGGGCTGTTGGCGTAGACCTTCTTTTTCACGTGGCCACAAAGGAAGAAGTCGCAAGGTGTTAAGTCACAAGATCTCGGTGGCCAATTGTGATCACCTCTTCGAAAGATAACAACGTCCGGAAACGTTTCCCGTAAAAGATCAATGGTTTCGTTGCTTGTATGGCACGTAGCGCCGTCTTGTTGAAAGCAAACGTTGTCCAGATCAATACCATCCAATTTCGGCCATAAAAAATCATTAATCATCTGTCGATAGCGCAATCCATTCACCGTAACTGTTGCTCCAGCCTCATTTTCGAAAAAGTAAGGTCCAATGACCCCGCGGGACCATAAACCGCACCAAACAGTCACACGTTGAGGATAGGGAGGCTTTTCAACAATAACTCTTAAGTTT
Source organism: Dioctria rufipes (assembly GCA_963924295.1). NCBI lineage: Eukaryota > Metazoa > Arthropoda > Insecta > Diptera > Asilidae > Dioctria > Dioctria rufipes. The sequence continues at coordinate 346,441,933 of OZ002740.1, read as the reverse complement.
TCCGAGCCCCAGATGCGACAATTTGGCTTGTTGACGAATCCATCGAGGTGGAAATGGGCCTCATCACTCAAGATGAGTTTTTGATGGAATTCCGGATCATTTTCATGCATTTCAAGGACCCAATCAGCAAAGACTCGACATTGTTGATGATCGGCCGGCTTGAGTTCTTGTGTTAACTGAACTTTATAAGCCTTAAGACCCAAATCTTTATGCAAAATACGGTGTAATGACGTTTGTGGAATGCCTAATTCCAAAGAACGACGAGGAATGGACAAACCTGGGTTTTCTTCAACACTTTCGGCTACAGCAGCAATATTCTCGGCTGTTTTTGAGCGACGTGCACGGGTTTTATTCTTCACATCACTAACTTGTCCCGACAGCTCGAATTTTTCTACCAATTTCTGTATTGCGGTCCGACAAGGTGCTTCACGATGACCCAAAAATGTTCGAGTTTTACGAACAGTCTCTGCCACATTTTCACCATTTTTATAGTGAATTTTAATAATTTCAATGCGTTGTTGAGTCGTGTATCGTTCCATTTTTATTAATGGCGTAGTTTCTACTTGTCAAATGTCAAAAAATGATAGCTCCACAAGTGACATGTACCGAAATAGCGGGCTAATTGAAATAACACCTCTTATTGGAGAACCCTTTATTACTTTGTTTTAATAGATGGGATTAACCCACTGACATGTATATAAATGGACTGACTCATCTCTTGTTTCATGTGGCACCAGTTTTGATTTCAAAAAGAATGCTCTCACTGGCGCTGTATTTAAATTGTTTGGGAATGTACTTATATGCATATGTCAGTAGGATTTACAGAATTTACCACAAAAGTATTTGGGACTATTTGTATTGTTAAATTTTAATTATAAGGCGAAGGAAGTGTTTATTACAAAGCTGTTTTGGTTGGAAATACCGCTAAATCGTCACAGTTCAGTGGGAAAGTATGCTCTCACGGAAAGAGACAGGAACATAAAAGTGGTGCCATTTGCTTTCGTGGATATTTGTTATGGCCCAATATGAGGAAGATTCTTCATGCAGCCAAGGGCGCATTTTAGAGAAATAATTAGCAATTGCTAAACAGTAACCTCGCATGGTACTGTTCTGCAACTGCCGGTTATTTCGCTGATTAGCTCAACAGCTGGCTACGATGAGCGCTTAGTGGAGCAATCGACGATTACGATAACAATTAACCTCGCATGGTAATTGTTATGTAAAGCGATTGTTTACTACTAAGCGACTCAGGTGCTGCAACCGGTAGAACAAACGACAAGGTTGTTGTCGTTTGTTTACATCCGCGTTGTGAGCAAAGAAAGTACTTCCGAATATCGGGGCATAAAAGACCAATGACTGGTCTGGCGAGTGCAGTTCAGTGTTCAGTCGCGTTTTATCTTTTTGATTTTAAGGTGTCAAGTTTCATTCAGTTCGGTTCGGGTTAGCTTTGTTTAATGTATTAGGATAGGTCAGTTTTGAGTAAAATAAAGAAGTACATATGTGTGTAAAGTAATCTGAGCGTGTTTTAATTAAAGACTTTTAGTGATCGTGATTAATTATTCGATTTTCCGCTATTTCATTGCATTGGGACACGACAGAACAAGCAATCCATTTATATACATGTCAGTGGATTAACCCAAAACTGTTTCGGTTTATAAGGCCTCCGGCAAGTTCGGCCTACAGACACTACGTTATTAAGTGTAGGAATTGTGCTCTTTTGTTTTTTTAATATTTTTCTAATTTGATTCCGTGCTAATAATACTCCTACAACACTTAAAACAAATAAGAACTTCTCCATTATTTTTCACCTTGAAATGTATCAAATGAAGATATGCCAGGAATGGCGTCAAATCAAAAGATCGAAGTCTGCAATAGAATTTTCGAAGATACGTGGTACTGCAAAATTATCTTATTATCTTTTATTAAAGTTTGGGTTGAATTAGAGTTTTTAACTTTATTTTTGCACAAATATTGACAGAAACAGCAACAAATACAAGACACAAAGCGTAATATCTTCTGATTTGCATTAAATTTATAAGAAATTATTACCTAAATGCATTTATTTGTGTAAGCCATTGTAGTGTTCGATATTACAAAGTGAACTTGAAATAGCATTGTGGACAAATTAAGAGTTTCAGTAATGAGACTATGTATTCATAAAGTTCAGAATGTCAAATTTGTTTACATTTAAAGTGATTGAAATGACATAACCTCACTATAATCTACATTAATCGACAATGGTATCGTCACTTTAAAGTTTTGCCAACAATTAATTTTCTTGCTACAAGTTTATACGTGAAATCCTGTTGGACGTAATGATGGTTGTGGAATTCTTTACGTGCGATTTAGGTGATTAAATAATAATTCAATTATCATGACCTGTTGTCATAAATTATTATAGAATAATCAATAATTGTAACTTGATTAAAGACGCACACAATTAACCTCTCGCTATTCGTATTAGGAATAATGTTTCTTAAACCCCAGGTTTTCGAGTACCCGGGTCTTATCCAGGTATCCGGTTTTCACGGGTAAGAGTCGAGTAAACCGGGTAATCGATTCTTTGGAATCGGGTTGTTAGAAATCGGGTAGTGAGGATTGGATTCCTTGGAATCGGGTATTGAAAAATTAATTTGGTTAATTAATATGGAAAATCAAGTAAAGCACGATTCGGGTAGAAGAATTAAATTTTTTTTATTATGGCTGAATTCACGAATTTAGTAATATATTGGAGTACCAAAAAATTAAGAACCTATTGTATACGGATACCAGGATATTATGAATCGAGAATCGGTTATATCCGAATACTCGGGTAACCCGGTGTAATTTGGAATCGTGTACCCGAGTAAATTGGAATCGAAAATATTGGAATTGAGTACCCAGGTACCCGATTCAACTTGAACCCGGGTAGAAACAGGAACATTAATAAGCAAAATTATTGTGTTGACATGTCTGGGCACAAGTGTAGCAAAAAGCACGTGTTTCGTGCTAGATACGTGTGCTTTGGTCCTATTGCCATCATCGCCTCAGCAAAAATTTCTTCTTCTTCTTCTTCATACTTGAAAAGTGTTGTTTTTAACAGCTATGAGCTGACTGAAAAGGAAGTGTTCAATTTCTCCAAAGCCTGTTAACATCTTAAAATTAAAGTTTGTCAAAAAAAATTTAAATAGAATATTAACTCTGGTAGAATCTCTTACTTCCAACATTTAAGAGGTTAAAAGATCTCTTAAAAGTCTCTTTAAGTAGAAAAGAGGGACTAGATTTAGCACTCCCTTTAAAATGTGAACAAAATTTAAAATACCGCTGCGATTAAGCTACAGTGTATCAAAATAAGCTACCATCTGCTGAAGTATATATATACTTAGTGGAGTGCTTATTTTTTTCCTCTATTTTGCATACTTTTTTCTTCAAGTTGCTTTAAATGAAAGGAGGGTCACGGAGGAAAGATATAAAATGATAAATCCAATTTCTGTGAGCCGCTATATATAAAGAATTTTGGGTGAAAATTGAGCTCATCAGATAAACAAAAGTATAGGCTACACCGGGGGGGGGGGGGGGCTGGACCCATTTAAACCCACACCATACGGCCTTGACTGACCAAATCCTGTCCATAATAGTTTCGATGTCCTCCACTCCTTAAAAGTGAAACTATTCTTATAAGAAATTTTAATTTGAACTTATAAATTTTAGTCTCTAGTCTAGGGACAAGGGATCTTCCCGTAATTATAATCTACTAAAAAAATATATAAAAAGTCATGAAAAGAATCTTCTAATATGTTTCGTCCTTGCTGCACGTGCATTTCTACGACAATATCTGTAAAAATCTATTATATGCACCAATTCGCGTAATTCATATCTACTTTTTCCTAGAGTTGAAATAATATTTGCTTTTAATAAAACATTAAAAGCATGAAGAAGCGATAGAAGCAGATTTTTTTTTCTGGGAATATGCTAATGTTCGAGCGGTAACAAATTAAAAGCAAAGACAGCAGCAGAAGCACAACTTGAAAGTTGGTCAAATCTAAAAAAATCTGCTTTTGCTCAGTACTGTGAATAAAAAATAAATCTAAATTTTTTATTCCATTTTTAGCATCCTTTCTTTTAGAATTTTTAAAGAGATTTGTTTCGAGAAAAATAAAATCTCTATGAAGAAAAAATTAATTAATTTAATTAGTATTAACAAAATGTTGTTTGATAAATCGTCTTGCTCCTTTTGCTACTCCTTGGGTAAATGACAAGTAACTATCACACTATTTTCTAATTTTGCTTTCAATGTGGTTGAGACAAAGCAGAAATATAGGATTTCTGCTTTTACTTCTGTCGCGTCTTTCTGCTTGCTTTTAATATGTCACGGCCTTAATTGAGAAAACAACCACAACTAGAGCAATTTCATTTTATGTAAAATTTTATAGTACATTTCTACACAGCAAATGAAAAGTTTTGTATAGGTACTCTGAATAGGTTAATGGCAATGATTCATTCTATTTTATACTGACGAACTTTACAGCTGTATTAATCAAGTCGACTTCATAAAAGCCAGTCAAATTAAACTCAAAACTGAAGAGTTGTAGGTGATATAAATTGCGCTTGCAAGCTCTTTGGATAATATTTTATGATTTTATGAAACCCATTAGGTACATCATTTCAGTGCCGGATTTAGGAAATTTTTGAGAGGGGGCAAAGATGTTAATTCCCGCCCCTCTAAGAGCAATCTCTATTTGGGGCAGATTTTATTACTAAGCAGCATATATGACAGATAACTTATTCTACTATAATATATACCCTGGAACTAAAAGCAGAAAAACAATTTGATTTTGAAACAATACTGATTATTAAATAAAAAGAATTTGAAATTAAGATCCATTAAAGCTATTAATTGTCGTTTGAATCTAAAACTGTTTTAAAATAAGAGGAAAGTTAAAAATCGTATTATTACAAATACAGTTTGTTTTATTAACAAAAAGAATAAAAATTAAAAATTTTATTATGTTTGAAATTATGTGACGTCCCGAAATCTGCAGAACGTAGCTTATTTCAAAATCAGATTACTCCACCAAGTGACTTTGACCACGACTTTTTGTTTCTGTCTTATGACCTTAAGCTGGAATCGTTTCCCAACGAAGTTATTTACACATATCGAAATTGTAAAAAATATTAGCTATGACCAACTTCTGACTGAGTGTCGACAGATATCTTGGAGTGATGTCTATGCATCTAACTCTTTGGATGATATGGTTGATGTTTTTTACAGGTATGTTGGCTGATTTGTATGACAGGAATGTACCACTCTTAACGTGACACACAATGGCTAAGGGGTGTCCGTGGCTAACACGAGAAATACATACCATAATGGCTGAACGCGATTACTTATATAGGCGATATAGGGTCACACAATCTGCTGAGATATGCATACAGACGATGTAAACTAATTGTATGATCAGGTCTTCTAAGCGTACCTACTTTGGCGGTAAGCTGGACGTAAATTTACCTCCGAAGAAGTTGTGGCGAAACATACGCAATATGGGTATATATGGAAGTGATCCTCTAAAGGTAAATGGAGATCCCAATATTTTTGATGAATTTTTTGTCACGAATACCATGTTAGCGTCTCTGGCATCTAATTGCAGCGCTTCTACAGAAAACTTTCCAGTTGATGGCTTTGCCTTGTATTGTATTGTATTGTATTTAATTAATAGTATTAAAAAACTCTTCCATACATTTGTGAACTTAATAATAATAATAAATATAATTCATTTGGCTAGTTCCCTATACTTATTTTAATTATCGTTTATGCGAATGAATTGTATTAATTTATACTTAAAAACTCGAATTCTCGTTTTCAATATTAATCCTGGTGGTAAGTTATTATAAATATGGTTGGAACTCTGCAACAGTTACAAGATTTTCTCGCAGATATTCAGGTAGTATATTATGCTTTATTTTAAAAATAAACATCATTGCTTCGTACGTAAGACGTTGTCTAAAATTCATCTACTGTAAGGTCTCCAGCATAACTCGAATCGGAGTATATATGTATGGTGCATCTCAGAATCACCCGCATCCCTTTATTTTGTAAGAGTTGAAGGCGATCCGGTATCTCGTTCGAACTTGCTTACAGGAGGGTCGAACAATATGCAAAATGTGGCAAGACTAATGCGTTATATAACATTAAGGCATTTTTTTAAATTTAGAGCCGGTCATATTCTTTTCAAGAATCCTGTTTTTTTAGCTATTTTTTACAAATATAGTCCGAATGCTCTTTAAACTTTAGTTTACTATCTATTATCACGCCGAGATATTTAAGGCTTTCCACGCACTCAATACTTGTGCCATCAATACACACTGAGATATTGTCCACGGAGTTGAACTTCATACACTTGGTCTTAGATAGATTTAATTTTAATTTGTTTGCTTTAAATCATTTACTCATGTTTTCAAGGTCCTCATTCAACTGTTCACACATAATTTTCATATCCCTTCCACTTACATATATTAAAGTATCGTCAGCAAACAACGCCACTTTACTGAACTTAATTGCACTTTTAATATCATTAATGTGAAAGAGAACGACTCCTAACACTGATCCTTGTGGTACACCAATATCCACTGTCAGTGGGTCTGATAATATGTTATTAACTTTTGTTCTCTGCGACCTTTCCTCCAAATACGATCTAAACCATTTAAGTTCCACTCCTCGCACACCGTACATATGTAACTTTTTTAACAAAATTCCTCTGTCCACAGTTTCAAAAACGCGTTTAAAATCTAGGAATATAGCCACCACAGCATTGCCATTATCTATTTCCTTTTTCCATTCAAATATTAGCCAATTTAACGCTGTTTCGCATGAATGTCCACCCCTGAATCCCGACTGCTTCTATGTACTCTACTAGTTCATTCGCCACATGGCGTTCCATAATCCTTTTTCATCCACAGGAAGCATATTAATTGGTCAAAACTCTTCGCAGCTTATTATGCGGAATGTTGACGAAAGGGATGTATTGCTGGCTATTTGTGCAATTAAATCTGATACAACAGGGCCATATGAGTTGCCTGCTCGTTTGATTAGAGCGACTGCACGGGAAATAATCAAAGTTTTAACCCATATATATAACCAATGTTTAACAACATCTAAGTTTCCCACTAAGTGGAAGCAAGCGCTTACAGTACCTATCCCTAAAAGTCTTATGCTTCTGCTCCAAGTGATTACCACCCTATTAGTCTTCTTTGCTTCCTTTCTAAGATACTGGAGAAGTTTATGTATATGCAGACCATCGACTACATAAATAAAAACGGCTACTTGACAACATGGCAACCTGGATTTCGTCCAAATCATAGCTGTGAAACCACTATGCTTAAAATTTCGTCGGATGTACACGAAGCTCTAGATAATGACCATCTTACAATTCTCGTATTGCTCGATTTCAGCAAAGCATTTGATTCTATCATTCAAGATAAGCTGCTGAAAAAGCTATCTCAAGGATTCTTTTTCTCTTCATCTGCTCTTCAGCTCTTCAGGAACTTGATAAGCGGACGTAGCCAACTTGTAAAAGTATAGAGTTCCCTCTTTGACTCGGCGAATTTATACAGTGGTGTCCTCCAAGGATCAATACTTGGCCCACTCTTGTTCAGTCTTTATATAAATGACCTGACCGACGTAATCCATGACGCTGCAATACATCTGTATGCTGACGACTTGCAGATATATCTCAGCAGGCCAATTGGATTAACAGAGGATTGCGTATGCCGACTGAATGGAGATCTCCAGCGTGTGTATGATTGGTCTGTACAAAATAGCTTAGAACTAAATCCTGTTAAATCAAATTGTCTGGCGATCTATAGGGCCTGTCCGGATCCAAGTCTTCATCTTCGTCTTCGTCTTGTTATTACAGCTAGTGACGTAACACAACAAGCTCAGCTATTATAATAGTTAGACGAAGACGAAGCTAACCTGTCCGAATTCGTTCCTTTGCTCAGCTTGATTTCACAGACAGCAAACAAACATAACCTCACAATACGTTGTCTATTTAAATAAGTCAACTCGAACCTTGACTCGGTGATCAAGCTAACCAAATGTCAAAACTGTTATACAAACTAGCAAAGCTCGGTGGCATAGACATGGATTCGGATAGAGCTTGTCTCGATGTTACGTCACTAGCTGTAATAACAAGACGAAGACGAAGACGAAGACTTGGATCCGGACAGGCCCATAGAAAAGACATTGATACTGATAATTTACCACCAGTAATTATAAATAACACCAGACTTCCCTATGTGGATTCTGCAAAGAGGCAGGGTTTTGAGCTTAATTCGCAGTTCTCCTGTTGCAACCATATCAGTGCTAGAATTGGAAAAATATATTGGTGTCTACGGCAGCTGTGGCTGACTTCTAACTTACTTTCGCCTCATATGCGAAAAAAAACTGGTTAAAGCCCTGGTAATACCTCATTTTACCTATGGTTGTGTAATATTTTCATCTCTGGACTCAGTGTGTCGTAGAAGACTCCTGGTTGCATACAATGACGCGTTATGCTACGTATACAGGCAGGCTTGGACTAGTCAATATATCGCCTTATATATCAACCTTGCTTGGTTGCTCTCTAGAGGGCTACTTAACCCAACGCAGATTAAAAGTTCTACATAAACTGATATATAATCGGAAGCCATCGTATCTTTTCGGGAAACGGAATTTCTTGCAATCGACTAGACATAAGAAACTCTTGATTCCTCGTTGCAGGTCGCGGTATGGACAGCGTTCTTACCTTTTCCAAAGCATTCGCAAGTGGAATATTTTATCATGTGATGTCCAATGCACGACTGTCGGCAGAGCTTTTGCAGAGCTTGTTAAATCAGCGGATATTTGTTAAAAATCATTGGCAGTTGAGTGTCTCTCAGTTTTTAATCTATATCTATATCTATCTTCTATCTAATCTCTGTACAATATTACTCTCTTCTTTTTTATTATAGGGGTATTCACTCTTTAATGTATCAGTGTAACCGATGTAAATATACAACAAGAATTTACAACAAAGAGTGAACACACTCTTTACCCCTTAGCTTAGTTTGAAATGTAATTATGGGAATAGGGTGATAAAATGGGACCGTAGGAGCTCTCCCCTTCTCCGGAAAAATTGAGAAAATCCTCAGAATTCCTAGGATTCATAGTTATCCTAGAAAGAAAGAATTGTGAAGATCCGGTTAAAAATAGCTGAGATAAAAACTAAAGTATCTCAACTATTTATGAAAAGAACTGCTTAAATTAAGGCAATGCCGGTTTTTCATAAAATTTTTTAACCATTTGGGTTGTTTCCCAAGTTGTTATTTCTACTATTACTACTTAATTATACACTATTTCAGTATTATGTCAGCGGATAAAATGAAGCCTGTTTTGTTGGGAACGGTTATTTCTAATTAGTTTTCAGCTCAGGCTAATAGTTTAGGAGAAATGTTAATAATAGTAGAACAACCTCCTTTTACGGCAATCTTTGCCGGTTTTTGTTGTGACAAAATGTAAAAATTTACAATTTACCTTTACGGAATAACAGTGGCTCGGAGGTATTTTTTTGTAAAGATGAAAAAGTTTCGTAATCGAACACTTATGCATATGATTGAAAAAAAAATAGAAAAATAACTCATATGTAGTAATGGCATATATGGGACCCAAATGGGGAAAAACAGTAAACTTCGGGAGTAAAAGCACAGTGTGGAAATATCTCGAATTGAAAATAAAAACCTTCTAATAGATAGAAAATTTTATTACCTTCAATTTAGATGCAAAATTTTTTCTCTAGGGTCATCCCTTATGATGCAGGGTCCGACAAAGTAAAAAAATGGTTTTCAGTTAAAACGTAATCAAGTTTTAGAGGGTGGAAAAAATTTACTATGGAGTATATCGGATTGAAATTTAAAAAACGCCAATCGATAGAGCTCACCGGGGGCTTTAAATAGACGCCCTACATGTCATATTTGGGGTTTGAGGAGGGTGGTGGTAACAACCCCGCACCCCAAAGTACCCCAACTCGAAACTGTTTTTTCGGTAAATTTAATCGCCTTATCGAACTAAAGACGAATATCAAGTTCGTTTTTTGAACGGTCAACTATTTATCCCGCAAGAAAAGTTCAAATTTTGAAAATAATTAAAGCTGATTTCTGAACTTCAAATACTATTATTAAGTAATTTAGGGCGGATAAAGAAAATTGATCGCACCAATTTGTTTTTCGGTGATGTTTTATTAATTTTTCCAGAAAGTTTCATGCTATTTGATGCGTCATTACTGATGTTTTGGGCTCACAAATTTGCAATACCTTTTTTTGTGGGGCAAAACCATGATGCTGGTAGATGTAAATTGAACACCCCTGCAAAATCAACTGAGTACCACCTAGAAAAAGTACGAGTGCACCAGTCGATAGTCCTCAGAAGGATCTTTCATTTGGCATACTGAAAATTTTTCTAGGACACTCCCCTCCCCAGCTGCACCCGCTGACATTTGACGTTCAATCTCAGCTCCTAAGTTCAACTGTACAACCCGGTTTACACTGTCAATTTGTGAATGTAAAAATAAAAGATCCTTGTATTGCATTTTATATGCATAAGCCTTGTATGACTTTACTGGGTTGTAATCAAATACATCTTTTACAACGATACACTCTTTGATACAACATTGCGTGAATACCCCTATTGTATTATTTTAGTGTAATTTAGTTTATTTTATTTTGTTCTTGCTTGTTCCTTCGATTTTTTTTTTAATAACTAACGTTTTGCTTTTGCTTTTTATCTTATTTTTAATTTTATTTTATTTTTCATTTTATACTTTTTCTTTTTATAATTTTCTTTTCCCAATTCACTTTGTACAATAAGGTTTTGTAATCTTTTACGGAAATAAATGATTATTGTTATTGTTGGCTATAGCGCCCACTCTACTTCTCATCTTCACGTCAGAGGTCGTCTTGTGCAGAGTTATCATTTGAACCGGCAAAACTTGTAAAGAACTGCTAACTGATTTATACTAAATTTTTTCATTTCGTTTGTAACGCAAACATAGAAATAGTGATAGTAGAACAGAATAGATTTGACATTCATGCATTCGGCATTCGGCTTTTTAAAAAAAAAATAAGTAAAATTAAATTCAAAAATGGGACAAATCGGGCTACTCCTTCGTAGGATTGCCATATAAATATTTCGATTTTCACTATATATTTGGGCATTGCCCGAAAACGTGTTCATGTAGAGAGCTAAAATTTCGTACATATTATTTTCATAAAAATTGCAAATACAAGATCAAAAAAGAAATGAAACTGGTAACCCTTTCTTGGTGTTGCCATGCAAAACTATGGTTTTTCACTATATACTTTCAGACTACCTGATAACGCGGCGACGTAGAGAGCGTTTTCATAAAAATAGTAAATAAAATTTCAAAAATAAATTCAATCATGGAACCCTTTCTTGGTATTGCCATACAGAACTTTCAGTTTTCACTTTAACTTTTATTTTCATCTAGCTAAAGTATAACATTATTGATCTTAGACCAATTATAACTCTTTCTCTTGTTTATTTTAGCCGATTTTCTATATGAATGTTCCCGACTAGAACGACTAAAATTTGAGACGGTTTCAAAAAAAAAAACTCTGTGGTATTGCCATTCAGGTTGAAAGGATTTAGCCGATTTTTAACCCGGATTCAAAGGCCTTAATCCGGCTAAAGTGGCTAAATTTTTCTGGTATAAATATATTTTTGTGGCAACTCTGCACTTGTGCCTACTGTCTTATATTAGGGGCTTTCGGTAAGCACTGTCTCAGTGAGACAACTGAGAGAAAACTTTGAGCAACCGTCTCAGTTGTCTCAGTTCAATCCAATCAGCTGATTTGGCAATTTTGACATTTAAATAATTTTGACTACAGAAAATAGATAGTTATAAATTGAGGAAGGTATTTTTAGTTGACTAGCTCACTAAACTTTAATTCGTAATTAAAATCATAAAATAACGAAACTGAATCAACTGAGACAAGAAAGTTCAGTTTCACTTGTCTCAGTTGCTCAGCGGTTACGTTCAATTTTTGTAGCTCAATATGGAACTAAAGACAGTTCATCGAAAGTGCAGTCTCAGTGAGCCAATTGAGAATATCTCACGTGTCTGACTTAGAATGTGCTTGTCGAAAGCGCCGCCTATTCTGTCTACAGTCGTGATAGGATTGATGGGTGGTGGGCAGCATAGGGTTGCCAGCCACCTTAGTACATTTGTAGAATTTTTCAATTCGTTTCATCTATGATACAAAGGTACAATCTGAGGATTTAGACGAATTGTTAATATAATTAGCTTGCAAAGGTTTACAGACTTAATAGAAAGTAAATTGACTGGCTGTATGTAAGCGCAATTCAAAGTATTATGTCAGCAAAGGAGCTTTCAGATTTCGGAAAGAAGATTGAAGTATGAAGTATGGTCTGAAACCTTGCGTGACCACCCCCCCTTGCCGCCCTCCCTAAGATCCGGAGCCTGCATCATTCAGTTATATATCGTTGGAAAGGAAACCGTATTAGCTACCACGTCAATAAAAAACAATGTAAAAAATTTATTAGAAATTTTGAATAAATCGCTTCCACACTAAGAAGTTTTGAATACAAAAGACAAATTTCACTTTGATATTTTTCTATTTCGGCGTATCGATGCTGAAAATTGGGCACTATGCTTTCTGAAAGTGAAAGACATTGCAAGCTAAGCAATTTATTTCATCTTCCTTTTCTATTTACTTTCTGAGATCTAGATTAAAATTCAAAAGTATTCATTTTTCGGTACATGAAACAGTCTTGCCAACATACTCGAAAACAGCGCGCAATGTGGGAACTCATGAACATTTTTTTTAACTCGGTCTCTACTACATAAATTTAGCGTAACTATACTTTTGCCACACCCTGTATATAAAACTGGAAATGTAATGGAACGGAGGATTGAGAGGTGGGATAACTTCGTCCGGCAATCCGTCAAACCTTTATTTTTTGTAAATGAATAGACAACGAGAAAGTATTGCTTTATTTTTTATGGATAGTGACATTTGATGTAAACAATTGAAATAGGCAAGTGATTTTTTGGAGCAAATCGCTGCTTTGTTTATACAAATATAATGTACATAAGTAGTACATATTCAATTCATTCCGCACGAATTATACATATGTCTTGTTTTCGTGGTCGAAGAATAGTGAAAAACTTGTAGGTTAACTTTTTTTTTCCAACTTCGTTCTTTATCGTTACGAAATATGAAGATATGCATTTATAGGTTAGGTTTTTGCAATCAGTTCTGAAGAATTATTGCGCATTTATTTAGCAAGATGAAAATTTATAATTGCTGTTTTTAAATAACTTTCATCTACTCACAAGCCCCTGACTAAATAAGTTTGTCCATAAGGAAGACGTTCGTGACGAAAGAGAGATAATAAACGTGGATGGATTTACATGTATTTTTTTGATTTAGAATGAGTTAATTAATGAACAGATTTCCGATGAGTACAAAAATGTTTACATATTTTAATGTCTTACATATTTTATGGGAACATTTCAATTTTTAACCGTTATATGGGTTTTGTTGCGAAATAAATTTTTCTAGATTTTTCATGTAAACTTTCTTTGACATGGAAGTACTTAAATAAAGTGCGAAAAGAAAATTATCCCATAAAGTTCGCAAGAGAGAGTAGATGCATTGTCATATTGATTATGTACCGTTATAAAAGTTCTTATCGAAAATATAATGCCTACAAAGTAAAAAATTAAACATAGTATTAAAAAAAGCGTATTATAAATGATGAAGGAAACCAGTGCTCAAGTTTAATCCGATATTCGTGAAAGGACTTATGAGCTTTTAAGTGGCTACACTTCCTTCGAAAAATGAAAAATTTGTCAAACGTAAAGGGGAATGCCCGTTTTACGTCCGACACCTCCAGACATGAGAGATAACTTATGATACTCTAAACATTTTTTATTAGCAGTGTTTATTTCTATCTATCGGATGAGAACTGAGGGGACGACGGGGTAGAAAGTTGATCTAGCACATTTTTGAAAATCTAGTACACACTAAATTCCTTAGGTCCTGAGAAGAAGTTTGAGTACACACATTCCTATACTCGCAAGCTTAAACACGTATTTATGACCATCCCAATTCTCACTCTTTTAGTATTTCCCTATTTTTTATTCGAACTGAGGTACTAGATTTTTCGCGCTTTACATCGCCTCTAACTCGGTAGGGTTATGTCCGATCGGAAAACAGGTTTCACAGTTCGCCTCAGCTCATTATCAGCTACAATTCGTGGAAGAAAAATTTTCTCTGCATGATCCGCCGGGGGGGAGGGTGGGTGGTTCCAATACCGAATGTTGCATATCGGATTAAAAGTCTCGCCGAGTGCTATCGGATGGTGTATGTATTTACGGATTAAGAAAACTTTCTCGAGACGTTTTTGCCACCGGAAAACCCATTTTCATGCACTTGGGTCACATACACCCTAGCTACTACATTTCACATATATTTTGCAGTTTTTTCTTGCATGGCCTTAGTGCTCCGTTGTCAACATTTTTCTCATAGGAAGTTATTGCGCACAATCACGAGAAGTAGAAAAGTCCACTCTTCACCCAAGATATGCATAATGCATCGTTTAAGACATTTCTCAAGGCTGGAGGTGTCGGCCTAAAGTTGTACGAGAAGTGGGTATTGCCCTTTGAGAGGGAGGCAAAAGTTTCAGGGAAACGAGTCTCATAAAAACTGTCATCAGGACACTTCAAGGAATATATTGGAATACTGCATCCTAATTATTTACCGAACACATTTTATATAATATGACAACTCACCATTCCTGATCAATTTTCGTTCATTTTTGTGAATTTCCTGTGTATATTTAAGAAATAATTCCAGCTTAACTTTAAGAAATTCCACTTTCTCCTTTATACAGCTTCGCCAAAACATATTAGGGATCTAAATACAAAAAAAAAAATGTCGAGACTGCGTACTTTGAGATATTCAAGGATAACGGAAATATCCATTATGGAGATGCGATACGTACATTCTGAGATATAAATTTTTAAAGTTACATCTACTAAAAAAAATTTGCCATTTTTTTCAAATTTCAAAACACCATCCCGGTCATAAATCGATCGCAGCAACAAAATTTTCAGACAACTATATTTAAAATATAGCCAACCTTCCTGTGACATGTCATCAAAATCCAAGGCAGTCAAATCACAAATTTACACAGAATTTGTCGATTTTCTGTGTAAAGGCCAAAACACAGTGAGGACGACACAGCAAAGTCGCCGTAAATTGGTTGCTGTCAAAGATTCGAATATATGGAAGTCGCATATACTTAACACAATGAGGGCGACACGATAAGTTGCCAACAAAAAGTTTGGCAAAATCTCTAAATTAGTCGCCAACATAATTGACATTTCTGTGTGGACAGTGAATAATTGATATTAATGTTATATGGATTTGGAAATTTTTATGAAACATAGTAAATTAAAAGATAATAGTAAATAAACTAGTTATTAAAAACTTGTATAAAATTAATTTCATTTATTAGTTTGACAAATTATGGGTTTTGAGGAGGAATTAATAGAGAAAATGAATGCAATGAAAATGTGCAATAAACATCATCCCATGTATAGAAATCTCTTCTCAGATTTCTTTTAGTTTTTTCTTTATGCTTTGCAATTTTAAGTAAGCCGCATAAGCTATACTAGCGATTTTCCTTTTTGCCATATCTTTTACAATAAATAAAACAGAGGTACATGGCAGTCAAAAACATTTGTCGAGCCGCGTTCACTGTGTTTTAAATGCCACATTATCGCCAACTAAGTTGCCAACATTGTTGTGTCGCTCTCACTGTGTTTTGGCCTTAACGGTCTGATAAGATTATTTCCTTTCCATATAAGTACACAAATTTATTCCATATTTATTGGACCGAATTTTGCGAACACGTCCCATGATTAAATAATAGTTATTCAGAATTCGTAACCTATAAACAGAATCGAACTGCCAAAAAAATTTCTAAGCTCCCAAGCAAAAGAAGAAATTACCAATCATAAAAATTAAAATATTCCGCGGAATTCCACACATAATAGGTACCTAATGCAGAAAATAGACGGCATACACTGTCTCAGTATGCAGGCTACAACCCGCAAAACTTTCGAAACAAATGAAAGCTTTTCAAAAGCACATCACTCGTTCCATCTGACGGTGAGGAAGCGAATTAAAAACGCCCCAATGTATGCAAAATATATAAAAACAAGAAATTTTTGCCGTTAGCATGAATAGTATTATGCCTTTCTCAAATCAAAATATATTAGTAACCAAAACTTTTTTATTATTGGTTTTGTTTCCGTCACTTCCTCTTCCACCTCAATATCTCCCAGACCCAAGTACTAATTTATCTATTTGATGTACTATTACTACGTAATTATGTACCAAAGTCTGCAAATTTAATGAATTCTAGGGTTTTCGAAAGCTAATTACATACATACAAAATCCCGAATCTTTGTTTTTGGCGCGTAATTACCTAAGTTTATCCTTTTTCTTTAAGTATGTGCAGTTTTGAACATGCTTATACCGAAAGATTTGACGCAAAGTTGTACTAACTTTTCGTATTTTTTAAGATTTTTAAAATTTCCCTAAATATAATTCAAATTAACGGAGTTACTTCATTATGTGTCGAAATATTAATATTTATTTTTCCTCTAAAAATAGTTATTCATTAGGTCTTGGGTTCATTTACTAGCATTGTTGGACTACTCTGCATTGTTTTGTTTGGTGGTTACTGGTCGTAATCCATATGGGGTTCGTCAGGTCGTCAGACATTTCGTCAATTTTATGGCAACAGTGGCAGCCCTCGAAATACTTATGGCTTGGTTTAGTCTGTTTGTTCGTTATATGTTATTATTACAGTGCCGTACTAACTGTGTTGTCCTGTAGATAACGTTTGAGAGTGAGAAGAAGGACCTTAGCGTTTTTTTTTTTTTGTTGCTCGTTAGTATATGCCCATTGATTCTTTGCCTTTGCTCGCAGCTCTCAGCCCATATGTCAGAGCCTCCTCCCTCCTGAAAAGGTGAAACTTGAGTGACAAGAGGTGTCTAAGCCTAGTCCTACCCATGAAGATCATCAATTCAGGTCTAGCATTGGAGGTGGTCTGTTAGTGGTGTAATGTCTAGCTAAGAAGGTGGGGACTTCAATCCAACTTGGTCGGACTATGGATTCGTCCGCAGCTCTACAGAATGCTTTTACTGCCAGATATAACGGTGGAATAATCTCCGTTCTTTGCCAACCAATTTGCCCTTTCGTTGACGGGATTTTCGGTGTGCACTCTGTCTGCACCAGGCAAGCGAAATAGGTCTGCTCTGTATTTCCTGTGTGATATTGACCACCAATGGATCGATATTTCCATATTAGCAATTGCCATTAGAGTAGAGAGACTATGTAAGATTTTACCGTTGTGTTCTCCTGATGGAATTTATTTATTCATTTACCTAAAAAGAAACTCAACTGAACAAAAGTATCACAACACCACATCTCACAGCAAACAGCCCTAATCGGTCCCTTTAATGCATATGTGACCCTATCCACTTCACGCTTTGTAATATATAGAAGGAAGTGCTTCATACTTGATAGTCAACACATATAAAATGTGTTTTATTTGTAAAGGTTTGGTTTTTAAATCGACAACACTGTTTCTAGTGACTGTCAATTTGACAGTTGGCAATTGATTTTTAGTCAGTACGTTTTGCTATTTCACCATGAATAGACTTACGCCAGAACAACACTTGCAGATTGTGCAAATTTATTTAGAGGATCGTAGTTTCAGTTCGGCAAACCTACCGTGCGCTACATTCATTTTACGGTCAACATAATTGTTTATCCGAGCAAGTAATTCGGAAAACCATGGATAATTTTCGCAGCACTCACACTCTCGTTGATAATACACATCCAGAAAGATGCCCTAGAGTGCGCACAGAAGAAGTTCTTGCTGTGGAGAAGCATAGTGTTGAGAAGGATACGAATGAGTCGATTCACCATCTTATACAGCAATTGGAGCTGTGCCCATCCATATTGTGGAAGATTTTGCAGAAAGATCTTGATTTATAAGCTTACAAGATTCAGCTTGTGCAACACTTGAAACCGCATGACCAGTATGTGCGCCGTACGTTTGGTGAAAGGGCCGAAAACAATATTAAGCTTGATCCTGTTTTTGAACGAAACATTTTTTTTTTTACCGATAGGGCTAATTTTTGGTTGAATGGCTACGACAATAAGTAGAATTGCCAAATTTGGAGTGGAGAAAACCAAGCAACTTTTTCCGAGACGCCCTTACATCCATTGAAGTCACTGTTTGGTGTGCTTTGTGGAATCATTGTTCTATATTTCTTTAAAGATGATAAGTCCAGACTGTTACCGTCAATAAAGAGCACTATATAGAGTCACAATTGCTGATCTCTTCGTTCCTCAATTGAATGGTATTGATGTGGCAGAGCTATGGTTTCAACAAGATAGAGCAACATGTCACATAGGGCGCGACACAATCAATTTATTGCAAGAAACATTCGATGAGCGCATAATTTCGCTTAATGGACCTGTGAACTGGCCTCCACGATCGTGTGATCTCACACCTATGGATTACTTTCTTTAAGAATATGTGAAGTCACTAGTCTACTTCGATAAACCATAGACGTTGGACTACTTGGAAGTTAATATTCGCCACGTTATTGTCGTAATATGGGGCCCCAGTTAATCGATAAAGTGATCAAAAATTGAACTTTTCGATTGCGCTTCATTCTAGCCAGCCGTGGCGCTCATATGCCTTAAATTATGTTTAAACACTAATGGCATAAAATTATCTTAATATTATTTTTACTTTTCTTCATTTCTAAATTTGTATACCTCGAAAAAAAAACACCCTTACCTACCAGCAGCTGAAGCAGAATCAGAAATTTCCAATTTCTTGCTCTTTTCGCACTCATGCCTATACCAACTTGCCAGCATAACATATTCGCTATACGACAAAATTGATCATTTGGGCATGTTTCATTCATATGAGAATTGATACAAAAAAATAGTAATAAAATCTCCAAATTTGAAGCACTGAAGAACTTTTCCATAAATCATTTACAAATCCAAAAATTCCAGCTGAATCCAAACAGATTACTCAAGTCACCATATAAAATCTTTACATTTTAGAGATACAACTTCCTGTCCAATGTCAACTAGCTCCATACCAATATAGATATTATTTATCATCTACGCAATTGGGATTGATTTGATACCATAAAATAAGAATGTTATCATGAGAAAATAAATTGAAGGCTGTATATTCCAGTCCGTTCATAAATTGCCTCCATTCAAATTCTCCCACAATTGCGAACGCAAACCAACATCTAAAAAACTTTATAAATCGAAACTATTTCCCTCTGTGGCCATGTGTTTTGTGGAGTGACGGATTAAGTAATATCCATTTTCCGTTGACATTATCCAAAGTTCAATTTAAAGCTAAAAAAAAAATCATAATCCCAGAATTTCCAGGATTTAGGTTTATTGCGCATTAAAAGGACACCATTTTCGAAAAAAAAAACTTTTTCTCCAATCTAACATTTTTCACGAAAATCCTTCGTTGAGAATAATCACACATAAAAAGGAATTATTCCGAGTGGGTTGCTAAGGATAATGGATGGAGTTTGGAAGAACGAGGAATGTGGTTGGAAGGAGGGGCGGGGGGCTGGTGTAAATAACTTTCCAGTTTAATTTAAGTGAAATGTGGTCTTGTGTACATCACGTCATGATGTCATGGTTTTCATTAATGGAATGCAAGGTGCACCTTTGTGAGCAAAACTTTTGTTGTTTAATTATTTTACTTTCACGTAATGTTCCTCTTTTCGTTTTACACTTCTTAAAAAATTTCCTCATGATGAAAATACATATAAAATTCCGCATGTTTTATACATGTAGTTAATACTGAGGTTGCCTAGAGAGAAGTGATGTTTTGATATTTTTTTTTTCTTTTTTAGAGGAACTATAAAATATTGCACGGAAATTAATGGAGTTTCATGAGCCTAACGAAGCAACGGATTAAATCAAACAGATTACTGCTCTTAAGGCTGAATGGCAAAAAATAAAGCTCTCGATTTCGAGCTTCCAAAATTTTGACTACGTGGTAGTAGCGTGAGCTTTCGTGCTAATCACATTAACTTGCTTGGACTACTAGATCCTCTCGTCACCACAAAAAGCTTTTATCAAGATAAAGGTTTACAAATTGATTTTTATAAAATAGACTACTTACGGGATATATCCGATTTTTGATCTACTGAATAAAATTACCTCAATCTTCATTCTCGTGTTAAAATAAACATGTAGCAATAAATTTTATTCGAGTTACAGGGGTCTCAATCTTAATGTTATAAAAGTAATTATAACATGAAAAATATTAACAAATTTGGAAAAACAGCTCCGGTAGCATTTATAAATATGCTTGGAAAACCTATGTACGAAAAATAATAAAAATTGGTGTGTACATAAAGGATTTTTTAGGGGGGAGAAGAAAATAACACGGTTTTGCTGGGTTTTTAATTAAAACAAAAACACCCAACACCTTTTTCAAAAATCTAGGCCCGGTAGCATTTGAACTGAACAGTTTTTAATATTTTACCGCAGGTTTCAAATCAATATCATAAATATTGTGGAAAATAAAAAGAGGGAACAAAATGCTTACAAATTTATTCAGCCTGAAGTCACAACTGTTGGAAATTTCTTGTATTATTAGGATCTAAACCTAAACATATCCACTTTTGGGAATTTCGTTTTTTTTTTTCACGATTTGTGCAGTAAATAATAAAATTTACCATTAAGCAGGGACAGGTTAGTTCAAAACAGCATATTTCCCGAAGCATATTGATTCTAATATTAATGTTTAGTTCAAAATCACAACATATCCCTGGTTAGAAAGTGTTAATTTTGAAATTGATTCAAAAGAAAAATTCCATAAGTTTATTGACTTTTTACTATTGCGCAGGTCAATGGTAGAACCCATATGCAGCTAGCATGCATCACAGTTCGAGGAGAAAGACACCCGGCAGGAGGAAAATATCAAAAATGCCAAGTTTCGAACTTCAGCACAAGCAGTATAACAATACTACTGCATTTGGCCATTTTAAAATTGTGAAATTTCTGATCGGTTATCTATGCTGTTGTTTACATGCAATTTGAAGTGATATTATAATAATAAATTATTGTTTATATGAAAAACTGTACTTGTTTAAACACACGTACACAATTAACCTCGGTAAGTAACTACCGCATAGCAAATTTATTGTGATAAGACATCTAGTTAAAAGTGCAGCAATTTGCGCGTGCTGCGTAATAGATACGTGAACGCACCCCAGGTGGCAGTTGAAAATAGTAAAAAAACACAATTTATTTGTCATTTTTTTCGGCATTTCGCTCACGCTTTTCTTTGTGTTTGCTCTGTGCGTTTCCTTCTGTTTTTACAAAACAAGCATTTTGACATGGAAGATAATGATGAGAGACCAAAGGTTAAGCAGATAAACTGTGGAGCTAGGAAAAAACAACCACGAAGAGGACTTCAATTGGGATTTATGACTGATGAAGAATAGACGTATTTCAAATCTGCTCCAGCTTTTTCTGAAGGTAGTGTACAATTTCCGCATATTTATGTTCTTGAAAGGTATAGCATTAACGCGTAGCTTTTATGTAACTTGGCGGCTTCTGTTAAATTATTCGACTTTGCTTGTGTATTAGAATTCTTTTCCGCTGAAATTTGCTTTTGCAAATTGCTATTCTAAATCTGTGATTGCCTTTACCTGAGTGATCTTACGGTCTCTTCGTTTCACTGGTATTTTTGAGTATCGGCTCTTTAAAGTGGTAATAGAAAAATCAACACTATGTCGAATAAGGGACAAAGAAAAGAGAAAATTCAATCGACCTCTGGCGCAGAGCAGGGGAGCAACATGAACATCCGCAGTACTGGTAGAGTATAAGCCGGCGACCCTGTTCGACAATTGTCACTTTGGATAGATTGGAAGAAACAATGGAGATACGGCTTTTGGATAAAATTGATGGCTTTATGCAGCAACTTGAGGTTCGGATCACAACAAAAATTGACGATGCCATTCCGTAAATTGAAAAATAAAGTTGTGGCTTGCGAGAATTCGCGGGAATATTTTATGATAGTGAAACTTGAAAACTCCATCCCTGCTCTTTTATTTAACATTTAACCTTTGTCATTCTGTTTCGTTGCATGCAATCTGCTCTTTCACATTTTTTATATTTATTATTCATAAAAGTTTTAAAGAGAGTTTGATTTTTTCTTATTTTTTGTTCTTCTCCCTTTCCTTTTCCAGCCGTGTGCATTTTAAATGTAAAATTTGTAAGAATCGCGAGAAACATTATAAACTTTTCCTTCATCTTATACATTGGGGTTAGTTAATTTTCCATGAGAAAACTCCTGGAATTTTCCATTTGAGCTATTCTTGGCCTAGAGTCGTAAATGGCCCCCTTATATATCTCAGAAAAACGCACCGATTTTTTTATATTGGCACTGAATGAATTTTAGTTATTCTTAGTAGGTACCTACGCTTTTAAAACAATAAGCGATGAGAATTTTCAATATTTTTTAAAGAAAAACATAAATGAATTAGGGTCAAACCCCCAGTTACGAGCCGAATTGCCAATTTCGAGCCTTTTTTTTTCCTTATTAATAATCCTGACGTGGAAATAACGGTTAAAATACATTTTCTGTAAAATTACTCACTCATGCTTAGTCATTTCTTGTGCTTGAGAGTAGGTAGAGAGCCGCGTTCATTTTGTTTCTGATCGTGAAATTGAACAGTTCATGAAATAGTGAGTAGTGCTAGTATATTTTTGCTAAGGAACCGGGTTTTTATTGGTATTCTTTTTTTATTAAAATAACAAATTATATATATATTATTTTATGAATCTAGATATATTAATAAAGATTATCAATTTCCTAATATTCTGGGGGTTCGTAACTGAAAGCATATTATTTACATTTCCCAGTTCTGAGCCAGAGGCAATTTAGGACTTCCAGTTTCGAGCCCCCTAATATTTGTACTACATAGGCCAGGGCCTATATTTATATTCTTCAATTTATATAAAATTGGAAATGTTCGTAGATTTAAAAGATAGCAAACACTTTTGCACGTTTAAACAGGTTCCATAAAAATGTCAAAAAGCAAGATGAGCTACAATTAGCGCTTGAACCCATTCGAAAAGAACGTGGTCCCATTCAAAATCGATTACATAATCGTACAAAAAAAACACATATCAGGTCCCTTTTCTATCCTGAGTTTAAACGAGGAGCAGCTAATTGTTCAGTGGCTGTTATCAAACCATAAGAAGAGATTTCACAAACGCAAACAAGATGATCAAGGATCTGTTAAAGAATTCCTGGACATGCCACCAAGGCCAAACCCATTCAACGATAATATGCCAGGCGATAAGTAGTATAAGGCTTTTTTAAAACGCCACCCTATTCTTGCCATAAGGACACCAGAGCTAATAACTGATGCAGGTTCGAAGGTATCTGAAAACGACATTCGAAATTGGTTCCATCAGATTGAGGAATATATTAATAAGAAAGGTTATCGAGAAATACTGAATTATTTTGAGCGCGACCTTAATTGTGACGAGACTAACTTTTTGATGTGCCTGAAAAGTGGAAAATTTTTAGCACCACAAGGTAGATTTTGCTTATTTGCTTAGTATAGATTTATATACGTATCACACATAAATTATTTGTTCTGTGTACTTATTAAGACTCAAGGAACGTCTACGAAACAGATCGTGATCAAGCTAAGGAGAACTTGACTGTAATGTTTTCTTTTTCCGCCATTTTATCCTCTTTACCTGATGGCATTAAATGGCAAAAATCCGGCTCGGGTTGGATGACATCTGAAGTCTTCCTTTATTATGTCCTCTACGCTGATTTGCGCGTGAAAACTGTCGAGTTTCCAATAATCTTATTGGTAGATGATCATAAAACACATCCTACCAATTCTCTCTCGACTTCATGTGATAAGCACCCAAATAATTTTGATATGTCTATACTCGAACGCGACGAGAATACTACAGCTCGGCGATGTATCTGTTTTTAAACCGATTAAATATGGTTGGCTATTCTCAAGTGGATGCGTAATAGTTTTGTGAAAAAAATTACAAGGCAGAGTTTGTTCCCACTTAAAACTGACTGTCGTCGATACTTGTATCACATTTGACCTTTTAACATACCTATTCAGATGACTTTATGAAACTGTACGAAATTTATTAGCACTTTTAGATAATAACGATGAGGAGGAACAGTAATATCATGCCGTATTTATAGTTTTTCTTTATTTTAAGGCAGTTTTTAATTTACGTTCATTGCAGGCTTTAATGAAACCGAATTTAATGAAATTGTTTTTGAATGTGTTGAGTTCGAAAATGCTTCTACTAATATTGAGGTACATCATAAGATATAATTTATTTATTTAATTATGCTATTTTAGGTGTTGGAAGAATTTAATATAAATGATATGCCAGTAATCTATCCGAATGTGGAGATTTCAGACTTCTTGTTTATACCTCCTGAAACACGAGTCAAAAAAGGTGTAAAACAAATGGAGAGAAGAAGTTTTATTGTTTCCTCAACTCCTTAATAATTAGAAGTAACAAAGTTGGAAAAAAGAAGAAAGGAAGGAACGTTAAAAGGGAAGAAAATAGAAAACAACGAGAAGAAAACGCTGCTCAAATATTGAAAAGAAAAATTTAAAAAACACAAAATCAGACAAGAATCAATGCCAGAATTATGCTATAGCGTGCTAACCTTGTAACGGCTACAAATGATTGTGTGGCATGCTCTCTGTGTTCAAAAATTCTCCAAAAAAAGCTGCATAGATTATGTGAGCTTCAAAAGTTTTAGTTGGTCTAAATGTTCCTAAGAGTTTTCACAAAAAGTAGAACACGATATTGCTTCGCTGCTGTGTAGTAGGTGCTTCACATTCGCAATATATACATACTTAAAATATTAACATGAACTACTCTCTTTAGGCATACAAAGTGATGAACTTTTTCTGTTTCTCCGTTATATCCTTTTTTATGTTTAAGTAATATAAAATACAAGGGCGAGCCCGTCGACATTGCCCGACGATAATATAGATACCTAGATGGGTGGGAGTCGTGTGGTATTGGTTAGATAAATAATATCTAAGCTATTATCTAAATCCATAGCGCGATTTCGTACTATAGGGTTTCACTCTGTGTTTGTTTGTATATGTGTGTGTACGTGTATGAGTGTGCTATGCAAACATTCATATTCGTGGGAGAATGTATCTCTCTGCATCAACGCGTTCTCATGCAGTGCCAAAATATATAGTAAAACACGAAATTTTAGTATGGCAACTCTACGAAGGAATTACCCGATTGGTCCCATATCGAACTGTATGGCAACCATACGAAGGAGTTGCCTGAGTGGTCCCATTTTTGAATTTAATAAATTCTTTTTTAAGGAAGTCCCGTGTACAAAATTTCAGCTCTCTACGTCAATGCGTGAGGTAGTGTCCAAATATATGGTGACAACCTTAAGTTCTGTATAGCAACACCAAAAAGCGGTCGCCCGATTTGGTCCATTTTTGAGCTTGTATTTGTAATTTTCATGGAAACGTCGTGTACAAAATTTGAATTCTTTACGCTGACGCGTTCTTGGACAGTTTCCAAATATATAATGAAAAACCAAAGTTTTGTATGGCAACATCAAGGAGGGGTTGCTCGATTAAAACCATTTTTCACTATGAAAACAGCAAAGTACCAAATTTTAGATCTCCACATCGACGCGTTCCCATGCAGTGCAAAAATATATAGTTAAAAACGAAGTTTTTGTATGGCAACCATACGAAGGAGCTGCCCAAATTCTCCTATTTTTGAACTTAAATTTCAATTATTTTTAAAAACGCCACGTACAAAATTTGAGCTCTCAATGTACACACGATCTCAGTCAGTTTCCAAATATATAGTGAAAAATCAAAATTTTGTATGGCAATACCAAGAAGATATTACCCGATTTAGCAGATCTCAGTCAGTTTCCAAATATATAGTGAAAAATCAAAATTTTGTATGGCAATGCCAAGAAGAGGTTATCCAATTTAGCCCATTTTTTATATTTTATTTACTATTGCTATGAAACCACCATGTACAAAATCTCAGCTCCCTACGTGTACTCGTTGTCAGGCAGTGTCCAAATACATACATATATACAAAAAACGGAAATATTTCTATGGCAACCATACGAAGGAGTTGCCCGATTTATACCATTTTTGTACTTGTATTTGCAATTTTTATGGAAAAACCGTGCAGAAAATTTCAGCTTTCCAGATCGAAGCGCTCTCAGGCAGTTTTCTAGACCTCAACAACAACGCCATCTATCGTATCCAAAACTATCCTATCTTTCAAGCTGGAGCCGCCAAACAAACATATTCACAAAATTTCATTGAAATCGGTTGGGCGGTGTCGGAGATTAGCGTGTACGAATACAGTTTCACAGGATATTTAAATCCTTTATATTGACTTCACCGCCCTTTCCACAAACTTAGAAAGTCAAAATTGACCCAGTTCCCGTTATCCAATCGAAATTAAATTTTCCACATCGGTTTTTCGTCAATGACAATGCACTTTGGCGTCACACACACACACACACACACACACACACACACACACACACACACACACACATATGCGCATATTTTTTTTTTTTTATTGTAGGGAAAAACGCTACCAATCGCCTCGCATATAAAGGATTTATAGTGAAAAACTTGATTCTTACGGGTTTATTTTTTATATATTAAGATTTTATTATCATGTTTTTTAATTTTGTTTTTTTTTTGTTAGGCAGAAAGCCTTTGAGTTTCAATAAACGTTCTTTTAAAATTATAAATCTGTTTTGAAAATGGGGGCTCGGAACTGGCAACTAGCTTATAGCTTATAACTGGTCAAAGTGGGCTCAGAACTGGAAAACGGTACATGTTTCACAATTTAACCGTTTTTATAGTTATAGTCGATAACAATAGTTGTTTTTCCACCTGTTATTAAAAACTTGATATTTAAATATAATAAAAACATAAAAAAATTTTAAGCTACTCTCTACTTTATTTTTGGGGGTTCGTTTTCGACCCCGGATAGTAATAAAGGGTTAACATTTCTACAATATAAAATATTTAAAGTCCACTCAAAGAAAATTTTGTCTAAATATCGAAGGAAATCATCATACAAAAATTGATTGAACAAAAAGAAAATTGTTATCAAAGACTTGTAACCCACCAGCAAAGATAAATGTAATTAAGTAGGTTCACTTCAACAACAATTACCAAATATAAAAAAAAAATATTGCTATTACACTGCTGATGTACAAGAATTACATGACATTGGGCAGTATCACAATATTTCTGCTACCCAGATTGCAAACAGGGCAAAAGGAAACAAGTCGGTAAGAAAAAAAAGGAAAAACATTGAATAAAATCCGAAAATCGACAGCTTCGTTAATTTTTCGAGTGCTCAGGTGGCTGCTGCTGTCAATTATTTGCGAGATAACAATCATTTTTATGAAAGCTATTTTTAGGTATGTATATGTAGGTACATACATATATTCAAGTACCTACTCGATTTGAATTGTGTTTTTCTGTTAATGAAATAACCGTGATGCCACTCACATTCTTTTTACATACATATCCCTATAGATAATAATAAATATTGTAGCTTACTATAGATAGCGTAGCGTAGGCAGGCTTGATAGAACATTTATAATTTCACTCACCTTTCTCCATCATCGGTGAATGCGAAATCACCCAAAATTAGATCCCGAAATCGATACCTTGGGGTAAATCCAGTCATTTTGTTTCCGCCTCCATTGGTTCCTGGTCCAGGTGCAGAAATATTAATGAAAACTTCATCAGAACTTTCTCCTACACCATCACCAATTATATTGGGAGGCTCTGGTAAAAGGTAACCACTACCGCCGCTGCCAGCGGCCCTTTTGGGCCGTGGCGAACGAAGCCTTGACCACACTTTGTTGCCGCCGTTACGTTTTCACAGAATTTTATAGTTAGAAACTAACTAACTCACTAAATACACACACTCACACACACGCACAAATGCACAAACAGAAAAACTGATTTTTTTTTTTCACTTTTTACACCTTGAAATATATTTTTTTTTTCACACGCGCACTTTTTGCTATTCTCCAGCCACTTTAAGGTGGTTTGAATATTTTTTGTTTGTTTGTTTTTGTTTCAAAAATCACAAAAATTTTGCACGGAGCACGGAGTAGTTAAAACCCAATTTAGAGACACTTATAAACACCCGCGGCACACTCTTTATAACTGCACACTAGATAAGTAGTGCTCATCACATAACACTGCTGACACTACTTGACCCGCTTACAATAAATTTTCCTCACGACACGACTCGAATAGTTTTAATTCGCACGAGATGAAGAGATGCAGAAATCTCATTACACAGCTGCACACCACAGCCTTTCTGAATGGCTTTATAGGTTTGCATATACAACAACTACCGTTTTAATTTAGTTAATTGGATATTTTAAAATTTTAGATTCGAGGATTTCATCCTCAGCAGTATCCACATAAATATTCCGTTACAGATAAATCACTGTATACCCTACCCATACCACAAATAACAATTAAATCTTATGTAAACCGCGAAATCATAAACGAATTTATTTCGAGCATATAATCATAAAAAAAAACATCGCTTTACATTCGTCAATTTCATTTTTTTGTCCGCGCAAAAAAAAAAATCAAAAATCAAAACACTTTCACAAAACCAAAGAAATTCACCGAATTTTTTATTTATTCAAAACTTGGCTGCAGTAAGTAAATCCATAAATTTTGTTCATTAAAATTAAAACATTTCTTCAATTCGATTCAAGGAAGAATATCCACAAAAGCATTTCCATGCTTACTCCGAATCGTACCGAAATCGAAAATCAACTAAAAGTGAATGCCATGCCGCAAAAATACTATCCTCGACCGAGTTTTTGTTGTTATGTTTTTAGGAAATTTACAGTGGCATACCCAAGGAATTATACTTACTGCAATTGAAATTGCTGTACACTACTCACACTTGGACTGGACTGGAATAGCAGATGTCAGTTTCTTTCCCAAAAGCCGGCATATAAAATGCAATTTTTCCAACAATGGAAGCATGGAATGGAAGGAGGAAAAGTTCTAAGATGATAAAGTGAAATATTGAAATATTCAATCTAACGATAGAGCTTCCATCTAGTTGACAGTAGATAGCAAGCTTTTCAATTGGTTTAATTAGCAAAATTTAATGGCAAGCACCTGGGAATAATTTTAATTAATTTTTATTTCGTAGTTTGTTATTATTTATAAACGCATCTAAATTTCAATTTCGCATTAATTTTGTTCTATTTCTAAAGCCGAGTTTACAATAATAATAATTCTGCCAACGTTAGTCGGCAATATGTTGTGAGTTTGTTGGGAATCACAAATTAGGTAAAACCACAAATAAGTAAATATGTATATGACAGATGAAGAACGCAGCATTTCTGGAAACCAAGTTAGTTAGCTACGCCGAAAATTATAGGTAAGAAATGATGTTATTTACAACTGGGCAAGCAGACCTAAATCATAGTATAAAGACTAAAGGGAATCTTTTAAAATGGTTAATTGTGTAAAAAAAGGTTAGCAAAAAATGGAAGACATTGTGCTCACATGGAACATTATCCATTACTTAGAATATATAGCAAACAGGAATGGTGTGATAAGCCAGATTTTGCGTAATTAATTTCTAGTTGTGTTGGTAGTCCATGTTTTACATGTATTTACACGCCATCCTTATTCTAAGCAACTTGTCAATTTGCAAAACTTAAACAAAGGTTTTGAGCCGAGCATCTGTGGTAAAAAATGTTCTTTTTCGACTTTATTTTGAAATAATTCAGATATTTAATTTATACCAAACTTTGCTTCTATTAACAAAACGGATTATTTATATAGTGCACTTGTCTGAAACATGATATCCCTAGTTTATAATCCGATTTATATTTGCAAGTACTGACCGCAGACATTTTTAATTGATAGAAAGGTTTTAACAGGCATTCGGGGCACTATAGAACTCTGCACAAAATAAACTTCAAAGATAAATAGTTTTGAATAGAATTGATTCCTTACTTTTGATAAATTTCGCAAAAGAATTTTAAATTGAGTAAATCTGTTCACAAAACAAAAGCACATTTGACAATCATACCCTAGTTTTGACAATAGAATCCACTCGGCATCTCACTTACTCCTATGTATGATGATGCTCTGCTTTTGAAAAATTACGCTCATGTACGCGAATTATACACGATACACCCATTCCTGTTTGCTTTATATTCCAAGATCTATTACTTGATATTATATACCATGGAAATAAATCAAATCGAATATGAAATCGACAATGTCCCGATCAGATATCTGCACAATACCATTTACCCTTTGCCCAAACTCAACGGTAGTTAACTAGTTATTTATATCCAGTTTAAACTACATCCAAAAGCAACTATTAAATATGTAGTTGTTCCTACTCGCAATGAACAACTAATGTATTCAACTTGCAGGAAAAAAATTGAATATGTAGTTGCAAATGCATTTGTTTTTCCAAAATGCACTTGTTTGTTTTTTCAAATACAATTGAAAAAATAATCCTTTTTATATAAAAACAAAAATATTTTTCATTATATTTTTCTTTTTGTCTTAAACTGAACAAAAGTAACAGAATAAAAAATGTAATAGTAACAATAACAAAAACATATTCAAAGTCAAAAATATTCTGTCAGTTAATTTTTAAACTTCATTCGCTCAAACAGAATTTGGAAATATTAGATTATTAATTGTTTCAGGACAAAGCCGATTGCGTTTTTCGGTTATGATATTACCAGCTTTAGAAAATACCCGCTCTGATGACGCACTACTTGCAGGAACACAAAATATTTTCGTAAAAGTTAATTTTTATATTTGTATATTTTCGCAGCTCATTTGTTACTACTTATTCGTCATCCATAATTACATCATTATTAATAAGATCGGAGAAAAGAAATGCATCTGAAGACTGAGTGTTGTTTTGTACAACATTTATTTCATTCGAACTTAAACTTTGAGTGCTTATTTTGCTTAACATGGCATTTATACAGTAATTGTGTACTTTTGTCACTACTTCCGTATCAAACATTTTAAGCTGATTTGTTGATGGATTTAAGAAAAGTGCTCTATTAATAAATTGGGGTCCCATTTCCTTTCAATGTTTAAGAGAATGTTCTCTTTTAAAGCAGCTATCTCTGCTAAGTCTTCTAAATTGGACTGATAACAAGTTTTTGGAAAATTAATCGTGGTGCACACGTAATACAGCGTCACATATTGGAATCCCTGCAGCTGTATTGAAAGAAGTTGATTGATAGCCAAGAGTCGACATGTCTGATTCTGCTCCTGCAGAATCCCCGAAATTTTTATCCAATTGGCGTGTATAGATACAAACATATTGTTACGTGCAATAGAAAGAGACAACTGGTGACATCTATGTACTGGCAATGGAGAGTAAACGACTTCAGGTTCGGAGAATTGATTATGGTATCTACAGGAAGGTTCAGGAATAGAATGAATAGAACAGTCAAGAAGCTTCTGGAAAATAGAACACTCGAGAATAATCTGGAGAGTTTCTAGGGTATAAATATAACAGTTGTCATAGCCAGAAGAAAAGTCTTGTCTTAGACGTTGCAGTGTTAACAAGCGAAAGTAATAACGTGCGGAAGTAATTAGATTGCGATAATTGAAAGTACAGTATTAAGCGATAATTAAAGTGTAGTTGATCAATTGAAAGTTTGTGAATTGTTAAGATTAGAGTCAAATAAAGAACTTGTATATTAAATATTTAATATTGTGTTTTAAATAACGAACCACAAGAGCCACGCTCGCAACAATATTATAGTTGGAGACCCAACGTATTATACTTACTATAAGATTTTAAAGTTGCGTCTAGCATGTGTTGCAGTTTTGATTTTCTGAAATATTTCTCTAGTTTATTGCACGCAGTAAGCAATCTTTTGACTTCAGGGACGGAAGTAAAAGCATTTTCCAAAATGTTCTGTAGTAAATGATTAGAACAATTTAATCGTGTGTAATCTTTTAATGCTGAAATCATATTAGATCCTATGTCAGTGACGAAGATTATATCTTTCATATCAGTTATTTAATGTTGATCTAATAAGTCTTTTAACTTTCTGTGTATGTTTTCTCTAGAACACTTCGCGAAATCCATTGATTTCAATCCCAGAGCCAGTTCGTAAAGACGATCGTTTTAAATGTAGTGCAAAGTTGCACATAGATATGTACGACGAATACAATTGTCAGTCCAAAGATCGCATGTAACAGCCATTCCTTCTTTTACAAGTTCTTTTAACTCGTTTGTTTTCATAAGCATTTTCTGTACTGCTAAAACATTAATATGACGTGAAATTGCAGTTGGATGTGGTACTAAATGATCAACGTCTATATGATTGCCATACTCAGCTCCAATTTTAATTAAAAAATTTTTCCATGTCCTTAAGTGGGAATGGATACTTACTGCAGTGAAAGATCTGTAATCTTTTATAGCCCAATTAGCACAAATTTCTAGGGTATTTTGTTTAGTCTCATCATGTAGTTTTATGGTGCTTGTTGAAGTGGTTTGTTTTAAATTTTTTACACATTTATGATTTAATAGATTCAAAGTTTTCTTTCCAAAAAATGAGTACAGATTTTGACACTTCCTGTAGTATACTAGGTTTGGCACTATAGACCCGTCTTCTTTTTTTATTTCTCCAAATATTTCCCACACTCCACTCTTACCTTTTCGTTTGGAAATGATTGTGTAATCTCCACTTGAAATTTTTGATCCGATTTGATCTTTTGTTTTCGTCAGTCATTCTTGTCTGTCACTGCAAATTATAATTAAAAAATCACTCCCGAATATTTATAATAAAGCATACTTCAATTTTATGGTTAAAGATTGTTTCTTAACAACTAATTAATTAACGTAAAAATACATTAATGTGTTATTATTTTCTGGCAATCTAATGTAAGATTATTTTCCAATGAAAAGATTTTACTAATATTAAAATTGTTTTAAATAACGAAAAGAGATATATGCTTATTAAAAAAAAAATACAAACCTTTAATCGAGTTTGCTGAATATATGATGTAGTTGTAAAACACTGTATTTTTTAGATCTCAAACTTGTAAACCACTTAAATGTAATAAGTAATCAATTTTGCTTAATAACACCTTGAAACACAGAAATTCATACCTCTCGTCTCTTATTTAGGGCTAAGAATAAAAAAATATTAGTTGCATATGCAACAGGAGAAGTCCCGTTATTGCCCTGAACCGAAAAAAGAAAAATTTTTGTTTGAAATTTATTTGCTTTAGGAATGAGACTACTTCTGACGCGCCATTAATTGAGCTTGCTTACGAAACTCGTAATACCATTTAACTTATTCAAATGATTGCGAAATCCTATGAGCATTTACAACTGTAGTTAAGTGCATTTGGAATCTTGCAACTTAACTATAACTCAACTGATCTTATTTCGATTAGGTGTGGGTTAGTTACATATTGTTCAAGCAACTGTAGCAACACATATGCAGTTGGATATGTATAACTATATTAAAGTGTATTTTGTATGGTATTGTGCAGATCTCTGGTCCCGTCTTGCACTTGATGACGTAACCAAAGGGTAAGCCAACACTGCCTCGCACCAATATAAAATCAACGATGCCTCCCCGATGAACGGAAGGACAGAATTTTTTCCTAGAAATTTACTGGAAATTTCTTCCTTCGAATTTTTATACATTTATCGAGGCTGACAGCAATGCCTCGCTTCAATATAAAATTAACGATGCGCCGACATGATATAGGGAAACTCTCAATTTATTTACCCTAGATGAAATCTAAAGGATATACAAAGTTTGTCATTCCGTTTGTAACATCTAGAAATAATTATGGTAGAGCAAAATGGATTAGGCACCCATGCACAAAATTAAAAATAATGTTGATTTTGCAGTCCGTCCATCTATCAATGACGACCATATTTATTATGCAGCCGTTAGCCGGTAGTTCTGTGAAATATATCTGTGATAAAGTGATTGTACATATTAGTAGTTATATAAAGAGCTTGGCTTATAGCACTATGGACTATAGACTGCTAGCTCACTCCGGGATGACCGTTCTATCAATTCTTCAGAATACTTATCCAGGATGGATATACACTAAGGCAGCTACTTGGATTAGCAACTTGTAGAAAATTGGTGTCAGCCATATCTAAATCTGGCTTCGTAGTAATGGTTTTGAAGCTTTGTTGACAATCGTTGTGTCAGCTATGTGTAAAACTGGCTATGTAGTTGCACAGCTATCTGATACCTTTTTGGCCAGCTGGTGTCTCTGCTCTGTGGATGACTAGGTAGATACCTCTACAGTTCCCTGGGATGATTGCTATATAGAAAATTGGGATGATACTTCTATAGAATCCAGTCTAGGCCGCTCTATAGATGCATCTCACTTAAAACTTAATATAATTTCTAGTTCAAGTAGACTCGAAGGACAAATGTTAGTTACTCTTACTACTGCTGGGGAGAATTCTAAATATAAACTACTTCTTCCTCGACTTGTCTACTTAAATTTCTACTGCTGACCCCATGCGTGTGCCTACTAAGATTTAATTATATAACTTTTTTCTCAGATAAACATTAGACATATCAATACATGCCACTAAACAGATTAATTATTGTCGGTTTGAGCATTATGACTATGTCAATTAAAACTTACTCAAAGAAACGAAGGAATCTTGCAGTAAATTCGAAGCATAGATGCCATTTCATTGTAATTCCAATATAAGAGAAATGGAGAAAATTCGCGCATTAAGTGGAATTGTAGTGCTGAGCGCTTTATATCCCTCTCATTTATAACATAATCAGAGAAACGAAGGAATCTCGGTGGAAATTCGAAATTCTCATTTCTAGCTTAATTCAAAATTACTTCGAAAAATCGAGTTCTTCACTAAAAGGTTTACACGGTTTCGGGATTTTGAGGAGCAAGTATATGTTGAAGTAGTTGCATGATAGGCTTGGTTTATATTTAAACAAAATATCTATGAAAAGTACCTATAATTGTTCCTCGTAAATAATTTTTAGTATGTATTTGTCATTCTGTTGAAACTTTCCACAGCTTATTAGCCCATTTGCAGCCCAGCTTCTCCTTATAATATCTTTACTATAAAACAAGTAAAAAATTTTTATATGGCAACACCATGAAAGGATTGCCCGACTTTGCCCATTTTGAAATTCTATTTACTATTTTTATGAGGATGCGGAATACAAAATTTCAGCTCCATTAACGCGTTTCAAGCAATGTCCATATATATATAGTGAGAGAGAGGAAATTTTTGTATGGCAATCCCACCAATTTTATTTTTTTTAAAGCCCGTTTGCAAAATTTCAGCACTCTAAGTGCACGTCGGACAGACAAACGGACATGGAAATATCAAAATAACTTTTAATATTATGCAAGAGCATTTCTCAGAGATACACTTTTTCTAGCAGTTCAGGTCAATGGAACAATTTCAATGTAGCACTGCATGAAAAGTGTAACACTTCTGTTAGAAAACTGGATCAATTGAAATCGGTATTAATAATAATTGTTGCCTTTAAAATAATGTCAAATATGAAAATGTCAAATGTCAAAAGACACAACTACACTTTGTTTGTGTGAGTGAGCTCATAGTGTAGCCGAGAAAATTTTCAGAGCAAACCTGATGCTTTTTGGGTTGCCACCAGACGCAACCCCAGATGTCATTTTTGCTTCAAACGAACGCTTTGACAGCACTTAAGTTGCCTCTAGAGCGACTACCGACTGCCTTTTTAGTCGATTGAAATTTTATTCAACTAACCTGTCAATTGTGTGATCAACTAACTAACTTTAATCAATTAAATGTAGTATTTTAGCCAATTTAGAATTTAATCGATTAACTTTTAGTTGATTTTTTGGTTAATTTTTCAATCGATTGACTTATTATTCGATTACCGTTCAGGGGGTCATTCTACTCGTTTGACGTAGTTTAATGTCAAAATATACGCCTAAATGAAATAAACTTTTCTATTGATTTTTTCGAGTTTTTATTCAGTTCAGCAAGCCTTGCATTATGTACATAGAATGAATTGAAAATAATACTTCACATGATAAATTCAAAATATTATTTCGAATTTAAGCACTTGTAATGCTGTAATTAGGTGTAGAAGATCCATTTACCATAGTATAAAATTCTTGTCACAACCTCGGAAGCAGTTGACTAATTTGTTGCAGTTTTAGGCATGTATTGTAACATTTATTCATTACAAATTCATTTTAGGTGGTTGATGAAAAGGATAAATCAAGACAAATATGGTGAAAAAAAAGTTCGACTAATTTTGTTGTGAAATGTCAAAATGTGACTAAAGTATACGGCTAAGCAGCGACAAAGATCAGAATCACCCCAGGTCTCCTTTTCTCTCTTCACTTTATCCCGGTATCTCACTTCTCTATTCCCCCCCCCTATCTATCGCTCTCTCTCTCTCTCTCTCTCTCTCTCTCTCTCTCTCTCTCTCTCTCTCTCTCTCTCTATCTATCTTTCTCTCTATCTCTCTCTCTATATCTCTCTCTCTCTTATACCACTTCATCATGTGTGATAATTTCACACGACAAAATAACCTACAGATTTATTTAGTAATGAAAACAAAAAGCACAGCATCTTACGAATCTTAAATCTTTTCAAAAGCATCTCTGAGGTAAATTTCAGAAGGGTAAAGACAACATACATAATCCATTTCGATGGCGTTAAGAGATAGTTTTTGTGGATCAAATCCATTTTTCGTATTTAAAGAAAATACATTTAAGATTTTCTTTATTTTAAATGCTTTACCAACAAGAAAAAAAAAAGATGAAAAAAAACTAAACATATCCGTTTCAACTGAATATTTTCAAAGCTCTTTAAAGCGTGAACTCTTTCACAGGAAAAAACTACCAAATTTTCTGATAGGTTTTTTTTTTTTTTTTTTAGCATTTCATACGAGTCCTGTGGGCAAATAGACCCACTTTAACCAGATTTTCCCATGATAGAGTTTTTACGACAGATTTTTTATATATATCAAGAAAGGTGGGTAGCAGAATTCGGGCACCAGGGATGTTTTTTCATCAGCAGTTCCATATAGCAGCTGGATGTTTTTCACTTGTATGAAATTTCATGTTATATTCGATAACACAACGTGAGGATAGAAATCAGATTTTTTAAGTGTTTTTTTTTTCGTTAGATTGAGAGGTGGTGAGAGTCCAGAATATGGAGAAAATTATGTATGATATCCTAGAAGATGGTAGTAGCAATAGCATATACAGAAGAGTTTGATTAAACTTTCTTCTAAAATATTTCACAATTTAATATTTACATACAGGGTGTTTTCTGAATGGAAAATATATAGTTGAAAAGTTATTTAGGGGTTGAAGATCTTTTCTTAGTTCTTTATTAATCACCTTATGACTTCTGAATGATTACATTGTCTATTCACTTATTTGTGTTCTGCGTGTAGTGGTGAAAACGCTTAAGTGCATTCAGATCATGTACACGGTAACTCTGCCCTTAACCGTGTTTGTATGGAATTTACTTCAAGTTCTATATGAAAAATCTTAGATTTACTGTCCACAATTAGGGCAGCACGTCAGAGTGTGGGCCACCGAAAATCGCCAGAGATGGCGACACCCTCCCCCTTAAACTTTTAACAACTCATCTTGGCAGGCTAGAGCGAGAGACCGCTTAAGAATTTTGGCGCGGCCAAAAGAAGATGAAGAATAGTCGACACTGTAGACACAGCAGAGTCCGACATAGATAGGATAGCAAAATGTTGTAGTATATCTAGAATGTCGTAATAAAAAGTAATTTTTTTTTTTCTGAATAAAAGTGAATTGTTAACCTGTGTAAAGACAACGTAGTAATTTAAACAAAAAGAATCGACATCCAAAAATAATGTAAGGGAGCTTCTAGAAAAGAAAAGGTCTAGAAAAATCTGCGTGGGTCTGGACGGGTCTCCATCACAATTCTCTATTTAGGAACATTTCCTACTCCGGTTACATACAAGATAAGTGGCCTTTTTCCACTTTTATTTAAATTTTTATTAATCCTTGTGTCAACACTTACATCACCGGTGAGTTTTCACATGTTTGGTACCTTCTCCAGTTAACAGTTTTTCATTTATCGGCCTGGGTGTCTCCGACATCCTTAAAAATTATGTTTTAAACATTGTTGCCAAATTTAAGATTACTAACTATTTTGGATATGTACGAAAAATAGTCACATATTATTGTACCTACCGAATCAACACCTACATCACCCGTGATGTATGAGTTTGTCATACATTTTGTATGGGAGTAGGGACTTTAGTGACTCATTTACAGTTACAATCATGTAGTATCGTGTATCTGATGCATTATGGTGCAAGTTAACCGCTCATTTTATTTTTTAAAGTCGTAGTGAAAAGAGTTTAACATATTATTGCAAAGCAAAATGAGTAGTCTAGCAAAAATTCCAAAAGATGGATCTTTGACCCCACGTCAATTCACAAGGTATCTATTGTTATTTTGGTGTTATTTTTATACAATTGTTTTTATCTTCCGCGCTTTTATCTTCATTTCGTATTCTGTTACAGATTATCAATGCAAAATAGCACGAGTATAGCAGGAACTTAATAGATTCCCTTAGCAGCGAGGAAGAGGATGATGAGTTTGATGAAGGTGGGTACAATTCGGCAGACGATCCGGAATTTGTTTTCGATTCTTCACTAATTCGTCGTAATATTACTGCGGCTATGCATCGATTGATCTTGGATGTGGATGAAGCAGGCCCAAGTGCACTTGGCACAAGCGGAGAGCAGCAAGCTGTGCAAGTCGTCGATGATGGTGATTCGGAAGTGGAAACTGAAGCTTTTCAAGTGGAGATAATTGAGACTGACAGCGAAAGTGAGGACGAAGAAGAGGATGAGGAAGCTTTATATTTTTAAAGCTAGAGATGGAACGATTTGGAATAAAGATCCTTCACCTCCAACTCAAACCTACACTCACAATGTACAATATGATTGACAATATGAACAAAATGTTGACTGAATATTCCTTAAAGAGCAGCACTCTTCGCTGACCACAAACATTTTTCTACAACATGCTAGATATCGCAGCTTTGGTAAGTTATATTATAACAATGGCTAACTTGAATGGTGTTCCAAAAAAAGGACAGATGCTCGCCGTAAGTATCTTCAGGAGCTATCTATACTGCCCTGGTAATACCAAATGTCATCGTTAGGGCTAATAATAAGAGCATCTGGACAGGAAATTTTAGCACTCAAAGTGGTTAAGAGTGCATTCTGGGGCGGAGGCATTAGTTCCCGGCCCATTGGCGTAGCCAGCGTTTTGTTGTGGGGTGGGCAGTAGGGGGCAGACTGACACAATATTGAAGAAGAATATTCTTCAAGCAAGTATTGTTTTTCAAAAATGTTTATAACTTTCTAAAACGTTAATCAGTGTTAAAACCAAGTTTTCTTACATGAAGCAAACTATTTCATTGATTACTGTTGTTTTTTTCAACCAATGTGTGTTTAAATTAAACAACAATAAGAATATTTCCTAAAAACAAGAATAAAATAAGAATAATTTACTAACATATAATTATATGGTTTTCTAAAAAAAAGTTATTTCAAATTCATGGTTCTAATAAATTGTGAATGTGTCCCAATAATAGGTTTGAAATTAGAAAATTATTTCTTCAATAAAGCTGGAATTGGTCTAAGACCAATTCTTATGATACCCTAGATGAATGCTCGTATGTATCTGTGCAAATTTGATTTTTGAAGTAGTTTTTCGCATATATTTCTAGAACGGTACGTCGGCCAGTAAAAATTATTGTAACCAATTTCATAGAATTTCATAGTCTGAAGAACTTTACAGTACAATAAAAACACCTCGGACTGATCGTCTTCACAGTACCTGTACGTAAAAATCCTAAATTTTTATATGGCAACCTCAAGAAGGGGTTGCGGGATGTATCCCATTTTTGAAATTATACTCATCATTTTTATGAAAACGCCGTGTACAAAATTTAAGCTCTCTACGTCGACTAGTTCTCAAGCGGTGTCTAAATATATAGTGGAAAACCAAAGTTTTGTATGGCAAGGCCATTCAACGAAGGAGTTGCCTGATTTATTCCATTTCCGAACTTAAATTTTCTTTTTTCTCGAAAAGCACGTGTGCAAAATTTCAGCTTTCTAAGTAAATCCGTTCTGGAGCTATCGTGAGGACGGACAGACATGCAAAAATTAAAATAACTTTTAATATTATGCTTGGGTGTCCAATCCATTTAGCTATACCTTCATTATTTCTATGTGTTACAAACAGAATGACAAACTCAGTTTACCCAATAGATTTCATTTAGGGTATAATATTCAGTAAACAGTCCAGAATAAAGCGATGCGAAGTACACTGTTGTGGTGCGCAAGATATTCGTCTGTTAAGTGGTTGTTAGATACAGCAACGAATTGATTTAAATGTGCTTTTATTCATTTTTAAAATAAAGAAGAAATATTACTAGAGATACATATTTACATATCCATTTTCTTTATATAAATGACGTACAAAAAAAAAACTTTAAACAGATTTAAATTATTCTTGCAGAATCTATCCCTGTTCAAACATATTCAACAATTCTTCGATAAGTTAATAGTGCTAAATTCAAAGTTCAATTTCTTAAATTCATACAAAATTCGCAAATAATGAATATTCCCAGTGAGATAGACGAGATTTAAGCAGATCTGTATTAAATCATTAAACGCCATATCTATTTAAATATTTATTCGATTCGATTAATGAAACATATCCATTGCCAGTTACCACCCCATTAAAACTAGTGGGGCAATTTTCCTCGTTTCACCTTTTCTTTTTATATCAAATCTTGCTACTATTCAAAACAAAGCCGGGACTGTCTGTCTTGCCTACCAAAGCACATTTATTTATTAGAAAATGGCACCTATTTGGAATTTCCGGCCCATATTTCTAATATATTCTCAATTGGGACAACCATTTCCAATCGGTTGAAAATTTTATAAAAATATTTTTTTTTTTTTTTTTCAAAATATTCTTCGTAATTTGGTATTTATCTACATAAAAATTTGAATTTCGACTATAAAGTGGAAGAATTTGCATTTAATTTTCCCTTCGGACAGGAGTCTCAAATTATTTAGATTTTCTTATTGGCCTTCTCAGCGGGATCCCATATTTTCCTAATTTAAGCTTTGGGTTGCGGACATCCCAATTCATTTCCTTTTGTCCTCCGGAAAATGAAGAAGATTCGGAATTTGGATTAGGTTATTTTTTCCCGGTGGAAACTGGAACAAGTAAATATATTTTTAATTAATAAAATTTTAATGTAACTTTGTATAAATTCTGCCATTTTAATATAGGTAATGTTGTCAACGGCTCACCATTCGTGTGTTCCCTGTCCGCTTCCATCAACTTCACAGTACAAGTAATTTTCTTAATTCTAAACAATTTTCAGTCCATTCCATACTTTTCAT
Source organism: Dioctria rufipes (assembly GCA_963924295.1). Classification (NCBI taxonomy): domain Eukaryota; kingdom Metazoa; phylum Arthropoda; class Insecta; order Diptera; family Asilidae; genus Dioctria; species Dioctria rufipes. The sequence goes on along the minus strand of OZ002740.1, from coordinate 346,400,226 downwards.
TAATTTACTTTACTTGCAGGTAATAGGTAACAGGTTGATGATATTACAGGTTATTTCATTTTCTTGGAATGTTTTTATGGTATCCTAATATAGGCCTAGTAAAAGAGAACCTTTGGCTGTACATGGGGCATAAGACCGAGGGTTGTGCATTGGATGTACAACTCGATCGTCAGTCCCATGCTCACATATGCCTCCTGTGTATGCTGACCGAGGACGCTTGTGCAATCTATGGCCAGTGCTGCTCTTGAGGTCTTACTTAACCTGCCATCCCTTGGTCTTGTCATTCAGGCAGATGCCAAAAGGCCCGTGTGCAGATTGTACTCATGGGGATGTTGGAAGGACTGCGGGATTGGCTCTTCTCATTGCTCTTTGGCGTATGGACTGAGCCTAGAAAACCCTCTGGCCAGTATGCCATGAGATGTGATGGTACCAGAGCTTCGTTTTGGGTGTCGCTTCTGTGTGAGCTTTCCTGTAAGGGAATCGTAAACTGAGGGAAGTGCCTTATCGGGTCTTCTCCGGTCCGCTCTAAAAATTTTTATTACCAACTTTCTTAGAGACGAAGGAGCCGGGGAGGGTATCTACTTCTCTAAACCTGACATTGGGATGGAGTACTCACTTGGAAGATAGACCATTGTCTTCCAGGCTGAAGTCTTCGCATCGCAATGGCAACGAAAATAGCCCTTGATATGCACATCAAGGGAATGGACTTTGCTATTCTTCGGATAGCCAGGCAGCCTCGATGGCTCTGAGTGACCCTCGGATAACATCTAAATCATTGGAGAATGGCAGGTCGTCAAGTTATGTATTAACAACAAAGTATAGCTTCAGTGGGGCCCTGGTCACATGAGGATAATGGGGAATGAAAGGGCTGACCTTTTAGCTAGGGCTGGCTCTGATTCTCCTTTCATTGGACCGCGCTGCCACCTCGAGTATCGGATCCATCATCAAAGCGAATGTTCACAGGAAACATCAGCACAGATGGGCGAACCTGAGTACTTGTAGGTGAACAAAACTGTTTCTTGACACTTTTTGTGTACGTGTCTGGCCTTCGCCCGGAGCAGCCGAGATATTCTAGGGTCTGCCCTTCTGTCTATTAACGAGCTGAAAAGTCTTCCTCACCTGGACCTGATGCGCTTCATTAAGAGGATAGGAATGTTTTTTTGTGAAAAGGATTCTATCAGGATAGCAGAATGGCCCACTGTGGCCTCCACACTTGGAATGGGATCTCTTGTCCCACTGCCTTAAAAAAAAAGTCCAAATACAGTGAGGGCAAAAATCCGGGTTTGGAAAAAATAGCCAGATTTTTATGATTCGTAAGTATATGTTAATTCTGCCCATTCGGCATGATCATCTATCTATATAAATTACTTTGCAGAATTATTTCTATGGAGTACTGAGGTACAAAGACATCCACAAAACAGGTAAAAAGTGTAAGTATATACGGATGCCTTTTCCTTGATACATTCTCTTTCATCTTCAGGTCACCATGTGCCATTAACTCTAGATGGACTTTTATTTGAATAGACTCTACCACCATCTACATGTTGTTAAATTAACTATTAGCTTGCTTCCCGAGATCCAAATCCCTAAACAGATGTTCTTCAATCATGCAATTAACCTGTTTTATCAAAAACATACATCTGATCAAGCTCGTTCACCACAATTGAAGCCAGTATTCACGTTGAAAGCATTGCAATAGGAAAGGTAGACATTTGTTACCATTTAGCCTAGCATACATGGATTAACTAATTTGAATTTTGAACTTTTTACCTCTCGTAAGTGTTGTACCTATTTTATTTTCTATTTTCTTGCCTTGTGTTAATTGTTAATTGTACAATCTTCAGTAAAGGAATAATTTTAATTATGGACACATAAATGAAATTCTTGTGACTTGTTCAGCCACACCTGAAAATAAAAAACAAGATATAAGATCCGTATGCATAAAGGTCAACGATACTAATCATATACCTGGACCTGGGAAAAGCGTCAGGTCAATCCGTGCCACGCAAAAGGCTGAAATAAAGATAAAACAGATGAGCCTGTAGATATTTTAATAAAAAAAATGAATAAAAACAAACAACATTGAACTTTGAACTACCTAAACATCACCTTTATACTTTATGCTACCCAATTTCTACATTTAATCGCCTTCCCATGAGCTGCTCAGGTAGAAATCGCAAGCATGTTCACCTGTTGACAGCCACCGCGAAGTGGGTGATTAATTACAGAAATTGGTAAATTATAGCAATTTGTCCCAATTTCACACACAAAAAGCACGTCAAAAGTTGTCAGTGGACATGTTAAATTGCTATTAGTTGCAATTTAGCCATGAAATTCAATGTAAATAAAGAAATACATGTCCACTTGACATAACCACAATTTTTGACCTTTGCGATAATTTTCTACTAATTAAGCAGTTTATCACAGGAAAAAACATAAACTCACATGAACACAATACACCAATCACATTTAACACATATTCACCTGGAATTTACACCTGAAACATACGAAAATCGCGACGTAAACAACCCGCGTAAACGAATGCACTAAAACCGCTAGTTGACATTTCTCCAATTTCTGTCAACATATGACACACGAAATTGGGGTGTTTTTTCCCGAGGAATACACTGGGGGTAATAAAAACTAGTAAGAACACCCCCAGTAAAAGATATTAGATAAATAATAATTTATCATATATCCCATTGGAGAAAAAGAGAAAAACGGAAGGAAAGAGATGGTAGCATTTCAAGTTCCATATTCCGAAAGAGCCATAAATACCACCAGATTCAGTTTGCTCAAGCAATATTAATGAATGAATTTGCACATTATTTTCAGCAGGAAGAAATTAACTAAATTTACAAAACGATGTAAGGGAGAATGCTTCAGGTAAATTCCATCATAAATTTACAATGATCATTCTCTGAGGTAATGAAATTTACATTTTTGTCACAAATTATCACTGTGGAACATAAAATCAATATGGCGGAACTGCCTATAAAAGAGTGCTGCTCCTAAGCATCAATCTCTTTTTCGTTCGACAAGCATACAATCAACAAGTAGTAGTGAGCAATAGTGAAAATTTCTTTGAAGTGCAAACGAATCTTACAATTCTGAGTGGTGTTATTTTCAAAAATTATTCTTTGGTATAAATATCGACTGAACAAAGTGAATGGTGAGCGAGTTTAGTGTTTTTGGTGCAATTTACATTTTTAAAGATTGTGATAAAATTTTTAATAATTTCTACGCCAAACAATCTACATCGAGACACAAGATCCCAAGAAGGGCATCGTGTCTCAACATGTGATTGCAGCAAACGAAGGGGAGTTTTTTTTTTTTGATTTGCCGTAAAGGAGATCCATCAGTGAAAACCGGAATTAAAAAATCATTGTTTTTTCCTAAGCGATATATTATATATATATATATTTTTTTTTCTTTGTAATTTAAAATATTATATTATATATATATATTTTTTTTGGTAAAAATTTCTAGTACAGTTTGTAGTTTACAGATAATTGGTAGACGTTGCAGTAAATGCATGATTAAAACCTAGATTATTGTAGTTTATACTGTAGGCGTAATCATTTTGTCCTTTTGACGCAATAAAGAACAAAGCTGAAGTAACGCTCACATTTATTTCTTACTGTACCAGCATTCCTTTCAATTTCCGCTACACATACCGCTATAGTCATTTCGATATTTGAATCTTGAAAATTGATTTTTTGTTGAATTGATTCCCTTTGTCGGAACAGACTTGTTGATGCGTAAATTGTCTTTGACTTTTACTTGTAACACGCCAGAAATTCACTAGACAAAATCCACCCAACCTTGCTAATAGTCTCCATTGTTTTAGTTCTAGCAGCCCGATATATGATGAGAGCCTTTGCGATTGTACCTCGCTTGTTCCTGGTGTTTATTTATTTATTTTATTGCTCTGTGTACTACAAAACAACTCCCTAAGCATATTTGTGTTAAATTTGTTTTTGTACCTAGCACTAAACTAAATAACAAATCAGTTTTATCACATGCATTTTGTATTGATAATCTTATCCACATTTAGAGCAAAATCTCTTTGAATCCGTTATTCCCTAATCCGATTTCCATTTCTCCAAGTAAAATCTTCATCCCTTCATATAAATTATTTTATATACGGTTGGTTCACCTTTTTTTATTCATGAACCTTTTTTTTCTTCGTTTTTGTTACATAAAACCCGATTAAATTTTCACTTGATATGGATATACCCAAGTGAAAATGTCTTTCCCCAAAAACTAATTGAAACCAGAAAAAAAAGAGAAAACAATTTTGATAATTAAATGCAAATCAAAGTGGCAGAGGTGATATTCGTGTATTTGCTCAGAGAATTGGTTTGAAATTTGTAAATTTTTTGCATTTATTTTTTTCATTATCCATTTGTTATGGAAATTGATACTTAGAAATTCAGAGAAACGTACCTAGGTACAGGAGATGCTTAAATTATTCATATTCTTTTGAGCTCTTATCATACATATATTGTGACAATGGGAACACAAATTTGTAGGAGCAAGAGCTTAGGGTAGATGGGTTTCAATAAAGTTCCATAATGTGATAAAAGTTACTAACAATTTTGAATATATTTTAGTTAGAGTGAAGAAAATGAACTATGAGAAAATATGATAGATATGCATTATGCATGAATACTATAAATTTCTAAGTTTGAAATAACCGTCATCATCTGTAACAATGGTTATAAAATCAGAATTTTAACCAGTGAATTAAAACATAAAGGGCGATTTGCATTTCACGGAACGTAAATATCATATCACCGACCAGAAATTTTACGTAAATCCTAACTGTCCACTTAGTCACGTCTAATTTTATAGTCAGAATTATTCGAAATATAAATGGTGATTCAAATTATTTTAAAGCTAGTCAAAATTTAATGAAAGAAAAATTCCAATTATCGCATTACAAATTAGATAAGAGTTAGCTGAAATAGCCAAGAAGCACTGAAGTCATTAAATTTGTTTACCTTTGAGTCTAAGCTGGTCTGGAACTGTTTTACTGTATTGAAGCAACTGGCCGAAATAAATGAGATTACACTGATTTGGATTCCAGAGCATAAAGGCCTTAAAGACAAAAACAGAAAATATTGGGGACCGCCTTGTAAAGGAAAAAGACAGATCTTCGTTTATTTGACCTGAGCCTGTTTTTGAATAAACAAAAAGCTTTGGATGGACAGATTTAAATTGGAACAGTGGAAAAATACTCCGGGGCTGAGGCAACCGAAGAAATTCATCCAGGTATTAGCAACAGAAGATAAAAGTTTTGCTAACGATCAGCAGAAAGGAATTTGGGCTCATAACCGGACTGGATATTTCCCACTTCGATATCATCAAAAGATGGGTAAAGTCGATGATGTGACCTGTCACTTCTGTATAGTGAACGATGAGACTGCTCCGAAATTCGAAGGCCAGTCAGTCTATAATTAATTGGATCCCGTTTTGCACAAGTCCGCAGAGTTCTGTCTTGTAACTATCAGTAAGTAAGATCATCACGTCGTCTGCGTAGCATATAGCTTTATGTAAACCCGGGTGAGTGTTAGCAAGAGATCATTCATAATAAGCACCAAAAGTAAAGTTGAAAGATACAGCTTTGAAGAGTGCCCCTAGGGACTCCTTTATTACATTTACCACAAAATACATTTCGCATCACAGCAGACCAGGCAAGGCGCTGAGGCGAAGACAGTCAGGTAACTCTTCTTCTTAATCATTACTTCTAGTTCTCCGCACACACCATCCATACCTTATAATAAATTTATGCAGGGTTGAACATTTGATGAAAATTGACATTCGACATATTTTCAAAGTATATTTAATATTTTCGTCGTAGAAATGTTCAGTGACACTCGGGGAGGGAAAAGTACCATTTTGGAACAAGAAGTACAAAACCACAAATTTTTAAGATTTTGTGGAAGAAGTACCAAATTTGGTACTTTTGTATTAAACTGGCAACCCTGAGTGCAAGCCACCTCCACAGGCAGTGGTGTCGGTTGCGATTTCATAGACAGAGCCCAGACGTGTTCGAATGCTATACTTTTTGTTGCATGTTGTTCGATGATTTGTTTTTGATTGTTTTGTTCAGAGGTAGGTGATTTTATTATTGCTTTTCGTTGATAGTTTACAGCGCAGAACGAATAAAAAGCCTTTACGGAAAATATTGTTGATGAACATTTTTTGAAGATATTTTTATGTTGTAATTTTTTATTTGATTTCATTTTTATTTGATTTAAATCAATTAAATCAGAAATCCTAAGGGAAGCAATGCTTCCCTTGCTTCCAAAGACGCCACGCCACTGTGTGCCAGTGTTCTCCCTTCTTCTCCCTCCCTTCTCCCACTCATATCCATTCCAGGAAGTACATGCATGACTGCCTGCTCCATTCATGCCACGCAGTCCGAAACTTGAACGAGGAACGCTCACTTATAACTTTTGAACGTATTTGATTTGAAATTTTAGGAGCATACTTTTGAAAAGTTTTACAAGTGATTTATTAAAAAGAACAAAATTGATTGGACACCCATGCATAATATTAAACGTTATTAGTATGTCCGTCCGTCCGTACGAACGCATGTGTTTAGAAAGCTGAAATTTTGTACATGGGCTTTTTAAAAAAAAAAAAAGCATACTGAAGTTCGAAAAGTAACAAATCGGGTAACTCCTTCGTAGGGTTGGCACAGAAAAATTTCGTTATTCACAATATATTTGGACACAGCATAGAGAGCTGAAAGTTTGTATATAGTGTTTTCATAAACATTGTAAATATAATTACAAAAAATGGATTAAATCGGGCAGACATTCTTGGTGTTGCCATATAACAATTAGGGTTTATTGTACTAAAAACTTCTTGAGAATATAAAATCCTATAAATTTGGTTATAATCATTTTGTCTGTCCGATGAACCGCTCTAGAAATAGATGCGAAAAACCACTTCAAATATCAAATTTTCACAGCTGGATACCATACGAAATTTCATATGAGCATGCTCCCATGTAGTAGTGAGGGAGCCTGTTTCATCCCATTAGGACGAAAGACCAGATCTTCTTAAGAATTGATTATATTACTATATTCTTTGGATCAAATTTCCTTGTTCTTTACTCATACTCATAAGACATATAAAAATTATTGCCGTTTTAAGTATTCTATTGAAGCGTTTCTTCGATATGCGCAACTGCTTTCTTCATCTGAGCTCCTTACCTAACAGCCATAGTTTGCAGTGGTAAGCGACTTACTACTTTTCTTAGGAAGCTGTTTTCAAAGCCGCCTTTGAGATTAAGAAAGAAGCACTATGATTTTTCAAAAACTCATTAGCGCTTTTGAAAATACACCTTCAATAAACTTCTTCGTTCATCATTTAGCATACCTACAAGAGGGCTTCTTAGAAACAGCAGGAGCAAAACGCTTCCTCTAAAGACATGCGTAAAAACAACATGCACTGGGATATAAAAAAAAAAAAGAGGCGCTTCGAGCTTCCAGGAGATTCTTCAGAAAGTTTCTTAGAGCCATATTTACCCATGGAATGGCTTGGGAAGTAATTTCCGAGGTTTCTGCATGAACGCATGAAAAGAACACATTATTACATTTGCGTAATCTAACAAGAAATATTTTGCAATGACGTTCCTTTTTTATAGATTACTTGTGGCATGTCTCATAGATTGTTTGGTTTCCCTATCAACACGGTTAAAGTCCGACTTCAGTTACAAGGAGAACACCTTCAAGATGGAACGATCATGAAAAGATATATCTACTATAAAGGAACAATTGATGCTATGAAAAAAATTGCCATCCATGAAGGGTACGGGTGAGAAGTGGAGTTTGTTAAACAAATACACACACTCCAATTGACGTTTTGTAAAACACATATTTTTTTTTTTTAGATCATTATTCAGAGGTGTGTCAGCGATTTATCAACGTCAGGTGATTTTTAATGGAGTTCGTACCATTCTCCATTATCCTGTGAGGAGCACTTATTTGGAAATTTTACAATTTTTCTCCAAAACATGGACATTTAATGATGCTGCAGTTAGAGTATTGACTAACATGACTACATCCGGTATAGCTGTCTTATGCTGTCAACCTGTTAATGTAATTAAACTTCATATGCAATCAGGAAATATCAAGTAAAATCATGTTTGCATAGCGTGGAAAACATATTAAAACTGGAAGCACAATTACTAATGTTTTTAGATCTAATCGATTTAGTGATATACCAGCAAAAATTTACCAAGAAGAAGGTTTGCGGGGGCTATGGCGGGGATCAGTGCCCATCATTTTGCGGGCAATATCGTTCACCTTTGTCGACTCAACTTGTTTCAATTACTTAGAGGAGAAATTTCAAAATGATCTTAAATTTGGCAAATTTCAATCATACTTTGGTGCCAGTCTATTTTCAGGTGAGATACTGCAATAGAACATAAAAGATTTTATTTGTATTTTTTTTTTTTAGCTGGTGGCACAATCATTTTAACAAATCCATTAGACGTAATTAGAACTCGTCTTGTTACAGCTAAACGGAACGAATATAAAGGAATTTTACAGTGTGCCCAAAGGACATTTTTAAATGAGGGTCTCCCAGCGTTTTATAAAGGGTAACTATGTATTATTCAATATCTCCTATGGCATATAGAAACAGATATAAAGATACCCATTGAATTCTGTTTTGTGCAGAATTTTTCTGCTAAAAATCTACATTATACGATCGCTAATAGTCGATGATGCTATCATCAAATGTCCCATTGTAATGAAACATCTCAGATCTCAGTTCAATTAAATTTATTATGAATAAAATAATGGTGAGAAATACTAAATTTATTGCCCAACATTGCCCTATCTAAGTCTTAACCCAAACTAGTTCTTGGAACTACCTTTTATAATCTAAGAGCCCGCAGTATATTAAAATTCGGGTGTGAAATAAAGCATGTCCCGTAAGTGTGGTAACATCTGAAGGCTACGGATAAGTCATGCTTAGAAGAGCAAAAAAATGTATGGGTAGGGGGAGGAGAATCCTAACTATTTCCGAGATCATCCTGTAACTCCTAAACGTTACATGTTATGATGATTTAAACTACGTTGGTAGATAGATAATCGTTGGACCTTTCCAATGGTCCATAAATATGGCTCAACAAATTTAAAATTTCGGAATTTTTATTCGTTTTTGTTTTATTTAAATACGGTTTTTATAAAAAAGTACGTTATGAATACCAATTTTTCATATTGGATTTAAGAAGCCCAAAAGCTTTGCTTTAAAATTACTTACCACAATCTGTACCCAGAATGTAACCCTTTCTGCATTTTTTGTACTTTTTCTTAAACAAATCCAGTGAAAAAGTTCAATAAGTGCCAGAAAGTAGGCAATTAGTTTTTAAAAATGACATTTTGAGCCATTTTTACTGGATAAAGTGCAAGAAAAAGTGCAAAAAGCGCAGAAAGGGTTTCATTTTGATTACAGAGTGTGATAGGTTATTTTAAATCTAGGCTTTTGGGCTTCTTAAATCCAATATTAAAAATTAATATTGATGACTTTTTTTTTTTTTTGTAAAAATAGTAGTAGTAAGGTGATATTAGTAGACTTTTAACAAGATAAAGATGCTTAGCATTGGCACAGTATATTTATACAATATGACAGCTTGGAACAAAGTACTGAATAGTGAATTTTAAAATTTTAATTAAAAAAAAAAAAAAAAAAAACCCTGAAAATTTCTCCAATAAGAGAGAACTATTAAGTTTGATACTGAAATAAATGGGCGAACGACGAACTATAGCTACTTGCACAATTTAGTTTTATGTAAGTAAACATCTCGACAAAAGTACTTACAAAATGTATTGTTCCATAAACTAAACAGCTATAGTATTTGACCGTAAAATGGTGCTCGCTCATAAAGATGCCATGGACGGTGTACTATGCAAATGTAATAATGTTTGCGACTGTTTGACTGTTCTAACAACCCAAATGACAATGAAAGCCTAACATAAATAGTTTTGCTTATCATTTTACGCTTTTTCGCTTAGTATAAGTCGAATGCTATAAGTTATCTTTTCAACTTGCGATTTACATAGGAACCTGTGTATTAAAAATTCACTAGACTTAGATTTAGATTCCACCGGGGCGAGTAGCCTGTGCATTGCAGCCATAATTGGGTTATTGTGCACCTCTTGCATTACTGTTCCCGCAAAAAACCCACTCTTCTTAGGAAGGGCAGGACTTTTTTGGATGAGATTTCTTTGAAGTCGGCAAGCTTCAAAAAGTATGAGTCAAATGCTTAGAATCTACATTGAGCAATGGCCTCGCATTCATATAGGATGTGCTCCGATGTTTCATCCTCTTCGAAACTTACTTAGCCTACACACTTCAGTGGGTGAGATGCCTATCCGATGAATATGTTTTTTTTTTTTAGTTTACAGTGTTCGGTTAGGACTCCTGTAATGATTATGAGTTGATTCCTAGATAGCCCTAGAAGATCTAGACCTTAATGCATCTTTTGGCTTGTCTAGATCCTGTCATTGATATCCATGTCTGGCCCATTTGGTTTTGGATCCAGTTTTGTATAGTAAGCTTCATGGTATTTTTGGCCAGTAAGTCTGCATTTTCATTTCCATCAATTTCTGCGTATCCTGGCACCCTGAAGTATTATTTTTAACACAATATATTCCTGCTCCTACTCCTTTCTCAGTTTTAGAACCATAGGTGTACCAGATTAGGGCTTAATTTGGTAGATTTTTATCTATTTCTTCCCTGTCTGGTATTATTATCTTGAAGGACAGATGTAGGTAGTGCTTAACAACTATTCTGTCTGGCATTATATCCAGTATTGGATTTGCTTCAATTCTTTTGGTTATAGTGCGTAGAATTTCAGAGCCCTCTTTACTATTGCCATCTGTCCGGGCTCTGTACACCATGAGTTCAACTTCCTTTTTAACAATGCTTCCGAGTGCCGATATATTCCATTGTGTTTCCAGATCGCTGATAGGAGTCGTGTGCGTGGCACCAGTTACACGTAGATAGCTTCCTGGTGGTTGTCTCTTGTTTACATTTATTCCCCCATACTGCTGCAGCATAGGTGACCATGGGTCTGACTACGGATTTATATAGCCAAATCATGATATTTGGCTTGAGTATCCATATTGAGCCAGCCAGTTTCTTGCATTTCCACAGCATTAGTGTACCATTCTGGACTATCTTATGAATACGTATATTCCAATTCAGCTTATCATCAAGTGTTATCCAGAGATATTTAGCTTCATGGGACATAAAGACCTCCTTACCAAAGATGATTGGGCTAGTTATGAGGACAGTTTCCTTCTTTTGTTAAGGGGTATAATTGTTGTTTTGTTGAGGTTGACTGATACCTTGTGTGCAGCACACCAGTCTTGAACAAAACTTAGGGCTTCTTAAAGTTGTCTAGAAAGCAACCGCTCATATTTACCTCTGATAATGATTATAAGGTCATCGACATAACCTTAATATTCAATACCGTGGTTGTTTAGTTGAACTAAAAGGTCGTTAACTACCACTACAGAGGAGATAATACTTCTCCTTGGAGACAACCTTTGGTGGTGCGAACCTCCACTGTCTCACCAGATAGCTGCGTCCTTATTATCCTGTTGGAAAGCATTGCCTGAATCCATTTGTTATGTGTTGGATTCACTCCATATATAACCAATGCAGGCATTATTGACTTAACAGAGGTGTAATCAAACGCGCCTTCAATATCAAAATGAACAAAGGGCAATTCCTCTGTTGCTTTTCCTATATCATCTGTCAGGTTTAGTAAAGTTAGTTCTGCTTAATTTCCTTTTTGATAGGCAAATTGGCTCGGACTTAGTGGAGCCTCTTTGAGCACTCCGTTTCGGATCTGCCGTTCCACAATTTTCTCCATTGCCTTAAGAACAAATGAAGTCAGGATTATAGGCCGATATGACCTGGGCTGAGCTTCAGGTTTGTTTCCTGCCTTCGGTGTATATTTTACCTTTACCATCCTCCATGCTTTGGGGATATATCCCCATGCAAAACTTGCTTTAAGCATTAGAATGAGTTCATGCAATACTCTTTCTAGGAGAGCGGGGAAGATTTCATCTTCACCCGGCGTTTTGTATGGCTTAAGTGAGTTTATGGCTCATTTAATTGAGTGTGGTGTGAAGATATTGGCAGCGGCGCCTAGTCATCTCTCCTGGGACGATAATCGTCTACCGGAGACGGGCTGTTGTGGCCGGTTTTAGTCGCACTAACTACAGATCCTGGAAAATGTTGTGGGCAAGAAGCTTCAGAGTTTCTTTTTCAGTTCTAGTGTAGCTACCATCCTCTTTTTCTAATAATCCGAGTGTGTTAGAGGGTCCTTTTGAGAAGATCTTGTGAATTCTAGCGCAGATAGGTGCTTCAGTAATACATTTTGTGATTTTCTGCTATGATCGCCTTTGGATCTCCTGATTTCCCGGTTATGTTCCGTTAGAGCGTGTTTTTATTTACCCCTGTTCAACGTTCTTTTCGCTTTGTTGCATAGCCTGCGTGCCTTTGCCCTAATTTCGATTTGTCGCCCTTTGCTTCAGAGGGCAGTTCTCATAGTATGAGAGTATCATAGCTTGTTGAATGCAACTAACAGCTGTGATCTGATATTGAGGATTTCTCCGAAACATGCCAGTTGCTAGCCTTAGAAGTTATTGTATAGGTTCCAAGTGTTATATCCAGTACCTCTTGTCTTAGGATACTTGCAAAGGTTGGCATGCTGCCCCGATTCAATACGGAGAGGTTCTTTGAAAATATAAATTCAATAAGTGACTCATCTCGTTTATTGATATCCGTGCTCCCCCAGATTGTGTGGTGGGCATTTGCGTCGCACCCGAGTAGCAGTTGGATATTTTCCCCGCTGCAGTGTTCGACATCTTCATTGTCACCGGAAAAATACGCAGAGGAAATTATCGCCCTCGGTTGTGTATCTCCTATGACACATAACTGGTGCTGTCAGGTCTTCCGTACAGAATTTTGAATTGGAATATAGTTAATATATTTATTGAAATGTAGGCAGTGTTACTAGTTTTGTCATATACCAGTTTACCTGAATTTGTTAGCCCTTTAATTGCGCCGTGACTAATGTGTTAGTTAAAAGCTGTTGAAAAAGAAAGTAAAATGTAGAACCATCCTAGGCAACTGACTCTTTTAACAGAGCTGTTCCACTGTATGAATATACTGTGGCATGGGTTTGAAAATAACAATACTGTTGAATTGTTTGAATCATACTTAAAAAATCGTTGCTTAAGATTAGTCTTAACTGGTTTTTTAAATAAGACACGTTCACCCAATCTTCTAGAGTTCCGCAAGGCACTATACTTGGACCTCTAATATTCTTAATCTATATTAATGATCGACCAAATGCAATTAGCTCATCTTGCTTGATATAAGCTGATGACATGCAAATATTTAAAATAATAAAGGAGCCGCAATATAACATTCAGCTGCAATTAGTCAATAAATTTTATTTGAGTTACAGGGGTCCCAATTTTAATGTTATAAATGTAATTTTAATATGAAAAATATTAAAAAATTTGGAAAATAAGCTTCGGGAGCATTTGCAAATATGCTTGGAAACCTATATACGAAAAATAATAAAAATTGCTGTGTGTTTTTAGGACCGGGAAGAAAGTAATATTGTTTTTTGAGGTTTTTGATTAAAAAAACAAAACGCAACACCTTTTTCAAATATCTAAGCCCGGCAGTATTTGAACTGAAGAGTTTCTAATATTTTGCCAAGGTTTCGAATCAATATCATAAAAATTGTGGAAAATAAATAGGCTGAACAATATGCTTGCAAATTTATTCAGCCTTAACTGGTGTCAACGTAATTTTTTTCTTTGAATATCTCCATGTGCAAATATATTATCTTTACTAGAAACATGAATGTCATGCACTGGAATTATCACCTTGATAGAATTCCTATAATTAAGGCTACTGAAAGGGCCGACATCAACAAACATTGCAGATATCTTAAATAATGCATTATGAGAAAATATTATTTTAACATTGTTTGTTTCAATTAAGCCGGGTAAGGCTTGGGGGAGTGAAAGTTTGATCTAGTACATTTTTAAAAATCTAGTACAGAATGGAATGCCTCAGGACCTGGGAACAAGTTTGAGTATCCACATTCCTATACTCGGAGGCTTAAATGGCCATCCCCATACTCACTTTTTCAGTATGTCCCTCTTTTTTATTCGAACTGAGGTACTAGATTTTTCGCACTTTAAATCGGCCCTAACTTGGTAAGGTTATATCCGATTGGAAAATGATTTTCACTGTTCGCCTCAGCTCACTACCATCTACAATTTGTAGAAGAAAATTTTTTCGGCATACTTTTAATGATGGTCGAAAGGACTACCGGCGGGATGAAGGGGGCGGTTCCAAAAAACCAATTTTCATGCACTTGGGTCAGGTACATGCTAGTTACTACATTTAGTATACATTTTTGTAGTTCTTTCTTCCATGACCATAAGTGCTCTGTTATGAACGTTTTCCTGATAGGAAGCCATTTTCCACGGTCCGCCAATTCTGCTGCTCAATCACGAGAAGTAGAAAGGTTCACTTTTTCACCCAAGTCGCTCAAACTACATCCGATTGACAAAGCTTTCCCTGATTAATTTGAATAAACATTGTTGATAAAATATGTTCAGAGTATCATAGTGCATCGTTTAAGACATCTCTAATGTCTATTGATGTCGGGCCTAAACTCTAAAGTTGTATGAACATTAAGCATTCCCCCCTGTGTTCTTGATCCGTTATATTGGATGGAAAGCTTCTGTTTGTCAAGCACATCAATAGTATGATTATTAATGCTTACAAATGTCTTAGTTTCATCTTATCATGTACAAAGTGCTTTACGTAAGTCTCATAAAGAGTATTTTAGAGTACGCGTCCCTTATATGGAACTCTTTGTATGCTACATTTGCATAAAAATATGAAGGCGCTCAGAGATGTTTTACTCGGTTCATATTTGGCAAAATCAGTCTAATTTTGAATAAAGCAATTGATTAAGTATATTTTCTATGACAACTTTACTTAATCAACGTTCTTATCTTGATGAGTTCTTTCTATTTAAGTTACTTAATAATAAAGTAGGTGTTCCTGACAAAAACAAAAATTGTAAATGCTACATCTCGTCCTACACGTCAATTAGTAGGATTTAATCCCGAATCACATCGCACAAATATAAGACTGAATTCACCCATCGTCAAAGATTTCATGATTATTTCAATGAACTTGACCTCTTCCATTCTTGCAATTGAATTTTTAAACGAAATTCTATGGATAAAATGATTTCTTAGAAATAGATTTTCTTTTTAATATTTATTGATATTTTATTTTTCTTCTTGCTGTTATTTTTTTTCTGTTCTTTATATCCATCTACTTCCATTTTTTTCCTTTTTTCTCCTAATATTATCACTAATTATAGAAATTTTTTATTCAAACTATTTTCCTGTTTTTTTAATTTGAATTGATTTTATCTTTTTGTGAATGATTTTTTATTTCCGTGAAGGTCAATTATTACTTCGTTTGGTTTCCCAAAATTCTTCTACGAATTGTAGATGGTAATGTGCTGAGGCGAACAGTGAAACTCGTTTTCCGATCAGACATAGCCCTACTGAGTTAGAGCCGATCTTAAGTGCGAAAAATCTAGGACCTCAGTTCGAATAAAAAAGAGGGAGTTGGGATGGCTATAAATAGCTATTTAAGCTTGCGAGTAAATGAGTATGGGTACTCAAACTTCTTCTCAGGACCTAAGGAATTCGGTTCTGTATTAGATTTTCCAAAATGAACTAGAACAAACCATGACCCCCCTCCCACAGTTTTCCCTCGCTATATAGAAATAAACATTGTTAATAAAAATATGCAGACTATCATAATGCATCGTTTAAGGCATCTCTCACGTCTGGAGGTTTCCGATACCTAAAATGAGCATTCCCCTTTGATCCGAATATATTGAAATCATTTTTTTTTATATATACCATTTTGTCTACTTATAAAATTCTTATTATAATTTCTTTTATATTTACAGATCTTTTGCAGCCTATTATTGTACAATTATTTGGGACTTGTCTATATATTTCATTTATGGAAATATGCAAACACTTCTTACTGATATCCTCTAGAAGTTTAGATTACATGTATCGACAGTTGAATGCATAAATATTAAATTCCTTGAAATATTTGTTGTCTCTTTTTCTTATATTCGTAATCTACATATAAAATCAACATTGCTAAATAATACAAATAGTTACGATAAATTTAGACATATCAAGTGTTTATTTATGAAAATCTGGCATTGAGCTCAATATGTTTTTAGTAAAAAGTTCTATGTAGTACCGTAAAATTGCAGTACAGATCGGTAAGGTGGTGGTGATCGCGCGACAAATTAAAATAATCAGCATTGGAAATAAATTCAAAAAAGGTAGATTACGCTTTGTCCCATAGTTGCACCCCCGCCGTAAAGTTACTTGAGTAATAAGATTTAGCTATGTTTATGTGGGCAAGACAAACAAACGTTGATGCTATATATTATAAGAGATATATGGTACTAGATCGAAATGGTAATAATAAAATTAATACAAAAAATAAGAGTACGAGTAACAAAATACCACGTGAATTCATGTGGAATATTCCTGAAATGGCCCGTAACTTTACGGTGAAAATTGTTAGAATTTCCTATACTGATGTCCGAGGGGGTATTTACATATCTGTATAAATTACCATGCAATATTTTTGCTCACTTCCCATGGAATCTTAAAAACGAAGCACGACATAGAGAAATAGGGGCCTTAAATTTCATATTCGGTAGGTGAAGTAGATAGTCCTCGATGAATGTTTAGTGAGAGTAATTTAGTTTATTAGATTTTTTTTATGATTTAAAAGCATAAAAGTAAATTGGGGAAGAGGTCATTGCGGAAACAAAGGATGAAGTATTTTGGAAAAAAAAATGAAACGAGAAAAATTCAGGCAGTGACAATCCAAGAGGCGACTGTACGATGGATCCAATTTAATTTAATTCAATTTATTCATTATAATGACATTGTACAATTAAGATACAATCTTTTTTACTTGTACAAGCTACGATTGCGTTTAACATAAGCACAAAACATATCGGTATGTACAGGGTGTTTACCACTAGGAGGTCAATAGATCAGGAGGTCATAGTACATTATCAACCGTTTAAGAGTTACAGGGTGATTAAGAAGAAAAGCTAGTTTTTCACAAAATACCCTGTATCTTAAAGACTGCACAGCATACGCTCACAGTTATGAGCTCATTGTATGCAGAACTTAATGGGCCTTTCCAACGACTGCTCAATATGATGATTAAATAAAAAAGATAGAATTGGCCTAAAGGCCGCTACACACGCTAGAGCATATCTTGCGACTTTTGAATGGGTGTCAACTTAAAGAGGAAGAGTGTACAGTTTACAGTTTTTTATAAAAAAAAAAAGTTAAAGACCTTTTTGAAAGAATAATAGGGGTTAAATTTAAAGAAAGGTAAGAAAATCCGAAATTTTTAGTTCAGACAACCATAATTCTTGATTGGAGATGGGAGTGGGACTGATTGAGAAGTCGTTGGAAAGGCCATGAAGTTCTTAACTGTGGCCTTACGTCCTGTAGTTTTTTTTTCATAATCACTCTGTAACTCCTAAACGGTTGATATGTCCCTCCCCCTGCCATACAATTTTTGGTTCGTCTGGGTGAGTACTATCACCTCCTGCTCTATTGACCTTCTAGTGGGAAACACCCTGCATATAGATGTATGTAAAAATAAAAAACAAAACAGAAGAAAACATAAAAAAAATAAGATACAAAAAATAACTCCCTAAAGTTACTGCTAAAAACTAAATAAAAATAAATAAAAATAACAAAATTAAGGTAAAAGCACCAGTACTTGACACTTTCCCACTCAAACTAAATAAATAAGAAAACCACAAGCTGGAATACGTTGAACTTTATTAGTCTGTATAATGCTTATGACAGTGGGATTGATGTGACAAACCATACTTTGACATTTCAGTTCAATTCGCAGATTATTAAGCATAACAAATTTGGAAATGGAAGTGATAAATATGTTAGCTTTAATGCAGGCTAAATATACGACAAATTCAACAATTGAAATGAAAAAGGAAAAAATTGCGTTTTTTGCAATAAGGTCCTGGGGGGTGATTCTGATCTTTTGTCGTACTATTTAGGCTTGAATTTTGACATATTTTGTCGTACTTTTTCTTTAAACATAGTTTATTTTGTGTCTTCACTATTATCTACCACAAAATGAACTACAATGAATTTTCGGTGAACAAACGTCAAAAAAACACGCCTAAATATGCAACAAAATAATCAACTGCTCAAGAGGTTGTGACGAAAATTTTACACTGTGGTAAATGGAAATTTTACACCTAATTACAGCATTACAAATGCTTAAATTCGAAATATTATTTTGAATTTGTAATGTGAAGTGCCGTTTTCAGTTCATTATATGTCATGGAAGGGTTGCTGACCTGAATAAAAACACGAAAAAATCAGTAGAAAAGTTCATTTCATTTAGGCGTATATTTTGACATTCAAGTACGACAAAAGATCAAAATCACCCTCCTGGTTGAGGTGTAAAATGTACTGGCGGAAGTGGTATGTCTCACGTCATAATGTTCTGTAAAACGAAGAAAAGTGTGGTCAATGATTTGTTTAAAAATAACAAAATTGTAATGGAATAATTTATTAACTCTGCGGAGTTTAATATTTGTCTTTTTTATTACCTTTCCCGGAAAATGTTGGGTTCTTCTTCTTTTTCGCATTTTTTGGCTATCACAGACACATTTTTACTTAATTAGACACATTATCATAATATTATCAACAACAAGATGTCGCTGCGTAACGTAAGAAGTGCCGATGATCGGGCTACACCCAGTAAGTTTTGAGGATATTGATATCTAGTCTATACCCACTAGTTTATCTGGGTATATTGGGAGTATTTGATGACACACATGGTGTATAAACGAGATATTCCGAATATCTACACATCGATATCCTATGCCTGTCATAAGGATAATGTAGCTGGTTAACGCAGTAACTTGGTTCCTTGATGCAACTATCAAAAAATGTTTATATAAGGTAGCTTGGTTCTTGTAGGATCACCAAACAATTAAATGTACAGAAAATAGTTCTTGGAACTATGAAAAAACATTATGTAGGGAAAGGTTACATCATATACTTGATGTAAAATCCCCTTGTTATTTAATAATACTGTAATTTCAGCACGTGCGAAACGGAACAGTTTCTGTAGAACCATTCACAAGCCACATATGATGATGTTATCTTTGGTGGATTATGTTAGTATAGCGGTATGTTAAAATCAGAACGAGCATAAATAGAGTTACATCTCGATTTATTAAAGAGATTCATATTTAGGTTAGTTTAAGCACTGTAATTCACAGCAAAGTACTTATGTACAGTAAATCTAGAAAATTCTTCAAATTTATGATATTAATGCTATTTAAATTACAAATTTCAAGCAATCAAAGAATAATTCGCAGGTATATGCCGGCTACTAACACGATTTGGGAAGTATAGGAATTACTATCTTGAATCTATCCTGTACAAGGAACTTTAATTTACTATTAACTTAATATCAAAAAAATGTTATTAAATATAAAAACTAAAATTGAGTCACCTTATCAATAAAAGAAAAAAAAATTACTTGACCACAATAATGTCACTAAATTGTATCAATGCACAAGTTCCACTTTCGCCCAAAAAATTCGCATATGAACTTACGCTTACCGTAGGCAGATTATAAGCCGATTTGCACGATTTGCACAAAATAAAAATCTCGAAAGAAAAACCAGGAAGAAAAAATTGAACTTGAACTATTTACCACGACTTGACTGCTTGAACTCGAAAAATTGAAGAGTACGATCCATCCAAATGCTCGGCCTTATATAGGGTCTGAACCGCCATTTTTGTGTGTAGAACCCGGAACCATAAAGAAAATTACTCCGAATATTTTATCATTCATCAGTTGTGCTCTAACATGGAGTAATTAAATTCTTGTTATAGGGCGTTTTCACAACACCGAAATTACGTAATTTTGATGAAGTGATTTCGAATTCACTGTTTTCAGTGAAATTATTCTGTCTGATTCCTTACCGAGTTTTCTATAAATTATTAAAAAAATAACCAAAAATATTTTAAAAATAATATCTGTGTACAAAATTGGTTGTATGAATAATATAACCTGTATAAATAAAGTTATATCCAGGAAAGTGTGTTACTACAGGAGAAAACGCCATCAACATTTGAAAATAATTCTAAATTTGCAGAAGAAAAATGCTATTTTATTAAACGAAATTACAAAATGGAAAAGCATCAAGACTATCTGGATGAAGGTTGGTGTTTTGTTAATAAAGAAAATTAGTTTTTAATTTTGTTTTACGTTTCGCTTTTTAGAGTGCAGATCCAGTATTTTTGGCCTTTAATATTTTATGTGAAGAATTAAAAGGTCTTAGCAGAAGCGACACTAAGTTCAGAAAATCGATTCCACTACCAAAAAGAGTTGTAATTGCAATGTACGCATTGGGATCATCCGCAGAATATAGGATTGTTGCTAATATTTTTGGTGTGGGAAAATCAATCGTTTGTTATATCCTGACAAGTTTTTGCAATTTGCAGAAAATTGCAGCCCCAATATTTAAGTGGACAGTTTCTTAATGAAGAAAAATTAAAAGAGTGCGTTAAAGGTACCAAATAAGGGGCTTTGGTGCCATATATAAACCAGAAAATGACATATACTAGTGATCTGAGGAGCCAGATTCAAATCTTTAAATATTTTTGTAATCCTTTAGGTGGTTGCCATATTGAGGTAAGATCCAATGCTGAGATGCAGTTGACTACTTCAACTATAAAGGATGGTATTCAACAGTTTTGCTGGCTTTGGTTGATTACAGGTAAGAATTACTAATAAAAGCAAATACGGGCACTGAAGTTACTTGTTTCTGTTAAGATACAGATTTTTGTATGTGAATGTCGGCAACTCTGGATGTTGCAATGACTCTCAAATATTTGAAAGTTCCGCACTGAAAAGACATTTGCAGAATTGTTATGGTCGTACCTTATGGCATATAGCAATATGCTACACAAAGAAATACTGGAGCAATGTGTGCCGGCCTGTGGAAACCGACAGCTGAACCCACCCCAAACTCGACGAACGAACTCCGACAGGCTGATGAAAAAGAAGAAGAAGACTAAAGCTTGTGTTGCAAGTCATTCTAACCTTATGGTGCAAGTTATTCTAACTTGGTGGTAAAAGTAAAGTTAACCAAGTGCGGAAACCTTTTAATCCCCTGGAAAGATATGTATTGAGAAAGCTCCAGGTCGAATATCGGAGAAAAATCCTAATTGTGTACCAATCCTAATAACCAACCAAAGTGAGAAGTGTATATACGTGGCGTACAAACCACATTACCAGGGTTAAATGCTAAAGATTTCTCTTCTTAGTAATCAAGAAAAAATCCTGAATAATCCACGAGACCACAAAGGATCGAAAAAGGAAATCGCGAACGTTGATTAAGGTGAAAATGATAATACCAAATCTTTCCCATTAAAATTGTATAGGAATAAAATTATCCCACCGAATTCCAATAAAAACTTAATATAGATACCTTCTTATAGGAACCTAATCCCACGTGAAAAAAAAACAAAGAAAAGCTTCTTCAGTGCCAACTGAAGAAGCTCATCGAGATCTAGGTTGCGGAATGACGCATACCTTAGGCGCCCCAAATAAAAAAAGGTCACAGTAAGGAATTGATCGCTGATCAACCGGACACTACGCTACTACCGTCCGCAGATGTTGCTTTCAGTGCAGGAGCACTTTCCATTGCTGATAATCCTGGTACATCCGGGTGGAATGCAGTGTTGAACCGAAGTTCGAATGGTCTATTTGCCGCACGTAATCACTCGTAGCATAATGTAGATTTGTACATGCGGATACCCAGTTTAAGGATATCGCATTCTTTTTGTAAAAGAAACCTAGCAGTAGTAAGGATATCGAAATTCTAAAATAGAATTAATTCCGATTTACCAATTTTGTACGCGTAATGACTTATTATGACCTTGATCTGAATGTTTAAGCAGTATGAAATAAACTCGGAGAAGATAGTTAGATATAGATAAAAAATTAAATAACTTTACCAGACAAATATTTGTAACACTGATTAGCATTAGAGTGTTAAAAGAAAAAGATTTTATTGAATTGCAATTTCTTTTGAAGTGATATTCGAAGGCAGCTCTAGTGTCTCGCAATTAAGGGAAATGTTTTCTTAGTAATTTCATCTTCGCTCTTATTACTACAAGTTTCTTTGAATATTTATTTTTCGTTTTGAGATATTGGCGTCCAATAGAGGAAATTTCCTATATACTTAAACCAGTTATCGCCTTTAGGTATGGTTTGAACATCTAGTGGTGCTAGGCTGTGTTGTTTTTCTATTGATTGTTTTGCTTAGGATTAGTTCTCACTTCAATTAAGGAACCGAGCAAGTGTCGTTCTTGGATGTCTCGGTCACTTATTCCATTTTGGTCACATTAGAACAATCTTCTGACCTCTTTTCATTCCCAAGCATTAAAAGTACTTTCGGTTAAATTATTAGTGACAGTTTCTTATCCCCGTGCTAAATTTTGTCATGAACATTAACTCGATGGTTAGCAAAGATAGCCTTCGAACTCATTTCCTTGAGGACTAGCTTGGATACCTTCGTAATTGGGAAGAGACATAATAATAGAATTTAGTCTGAAACTTGTGTACTATACCGCTAATGTATGTTGAATTGTGATTGTTTGGGTTCAGATAGGTATAGAGTTGCCCGAGAACAAAAAGAGAAAAAAAATGAAACGTTCAGTTGACTACGACTAGAAATTTTGTTTGAAATGTACTTTTATTAGAAAATAAGAATATTTACGGAATTACAAGTGCAAAACAATCTAAACGGAAAGAAAAAAAAAAGAAAACAAGAAAGAGGAACAGGGAAGTTAATCTTAAAGTAATGAACTGTTGTAACGGCTATAATATTCTTCCTTATTCGCAAAATTCTATTTTCGTGTATCTTGGGCAACAGGGCATATGTAATCATCATTAGTCAGATGCATCCCAAACCCAGTCCCTGGAAAAAATAATTTAATTAAAGTAAATGAACTTCTTATCCAAATACACAGGAAAAAAAATTTTTTTTTATTATAATAAATTCTTGCCAAGTAAAGTCAGTAAATTGAGTCCAAGCGGAAATCAATCGCGAGAAACTCAATAAAATAAATCGCCCACTAAACGTTTCTTTTTGAAAAAGAAAGAAGGTAAAAACAAAGAAAATGCAATTTGAGCATTTCCGATCACCCAACAAAGGTGCTGATCAATCAGGGGCAATGCACTTGGGTAATTTTCCCTCGTATCGTTTTTTCGGTATGTGGCGATCGAAACCCCACATAGTAAAGCAAATCGATGGAAGAAAGATCTTCCGCGGGAGCTCGTCCAGTTTTGTGTTTTGTTTTTCGTTCGTCTTGTGCGCCCTTACAGAATTTGAAAAAAAATCAAATCAGAAGTAGTAGTGACTATAATAATATCTCTTTAAATAAAGACTGGGCATCGAGCAATTGTGCATGCATGCCGGAAATATTGAAACGTTTATACGAGAAGTTTACATTTTTCTTTCTATAAATTTATTTGTGGATGTGACTCGATAGTTACTGAGTGACAGCATAAGCTCTTTTTTCTGCCCTCAAAGAAGGGAATTTTAGATAAATCTAAGATATCAGGTGACAGTCTTTGTCCTGCACGGTGTGGATCAGTTCCGGAGGGAAAGGACAAAGTAACAAACAAACAAAAAGTACAGAAATCGGCCAGTAAAGTTTGCGCAGCATCGATAGGGCCAAACCTGGCGCCTTCTAGAGCGCCCAAAGATTTCCTTGTGATTAAACACCATCCAAAATCATCGTCGGAACTTGATAGTGGAACGGAGGAGAAACCAGCAAAATCCACTGATAGGAGAAAACGAAAAAAAAAATCCCAAGAGCAAGCAGGAGAAATTTCTTATCTTTTTTTTGTTGTTGTTTTGTTTTCATAGCGTTAATCACCAGGCCGCTGAAGCGCATCATCGCCGGGAGATTGACAAGTAAGTACATTTACGACAAATTAATTGTAATGTGAGTAGATTGTGTTGTTTTTTTCTTCTCCTTGTCTTCTCGGGGTTATAGGCTAATTCTGTATTTCTTCCTCTGTTCGTTTATTTCAACTTTTTTTTTTATACATATATATATATATTAGCAATGAAGTCGGAATTTGGCGATCTCCTTTTTTTCTTTTCTCTATAGAAATCTAAATTAGTACATTAGTATATTAACGTAGTTCTTTTTGTTTTGCGGAATATTATATTGAAGTAGTTCTTTTGCTTTGCGAAGTATTTCCGGATAGGTAGTACGTATATATACATATATCTGTATACATGTGAGCTACCATCATACTTCCACTTAGCGATCTTTATTTTTTTTTGTTTTTTCGTTTTTTTTTAAATAGATTCCTAGAATAGTGTATTAATGTAAGGGTTAATTTGGATTAGCGAATTCTTTCATAGCGATTTTTTTTTCTCTTTATTTTATTTTTTTTATTTTAAATGTTTCTTTCATATAATGTATACATACTCACGTATTAGCTTGATTAGCAATATATACGCTAGTACAGTGACGTAGTTTTTTTTCTATGTATCTATGTACACGCATCATGATTATCAATATATAGGCTAGTATAGTAACTTAATGTTTTTTTTTTTCTTAATATATCTATACCTACATATATACCCGCTTATGGTTCATGAATTGATTTACAAATACCCATACATTACGCCTTTGACTAGTGGTGTGACCCTTTTTACTTTTGTGCGTGTTCGGGGAAATAAATAAATAATAATGGCCATGTGCTAAGTTTCATATTTTCGTTTGGTGTTGGGTTTGGTTAGGGTTTTGGGGAAGCTCGAGATGCCGGGAGGATAAAGTAACTGGCAGGCTCACCTAGGAGTATGAAGACGGCAGTGGTGGGTGATGCAGGTAGCCCAGTGTGACCCATCATTCTAATTGGTGTCATCTCTTCTATCTTCAAGCCTTTTTGTTTTGTTTTTTTTTTGTGTTAGTTTTATTTGTGTCAATTTCTTTCTATCTTCCAAAGGTACAGCAATAGGTAGTTGATCGGAGAGCAAAGAATCTACCCAAGCCCTGAGCTTGAGCCGGCAAAAGTCTGTACCTGCTCATCTAAAGGTCAACCCTCATTGTCCCTAAATACCAGCAAGGGGCAAAAATTAGCCATAGCAAGTCATCTGTCTCGCTGAGTTCGAAGGTCGGAAAGCGGCCACGCTCAGAGGGGAACATGACTGGCTAGCCGGCTACACTGTATTGTAAGACATGTAATTATAACGTGAACATGAGTTGTCGAACGTTTTTATTTTCTACCTAACTGTCCTGGAGCCCTCTCACATGAAGGTCGTCTAGTTCGCTATTCTCTTTACAGGTCAACAAGGGACACTGAAACTAAATTGCTGCCCTCAGTGTCGTATGGGTGGTTGGGTCATGCAGTGAAGGCATATCATCTGCGCCTTCAATATTGGATGTAGGTAGGTGACGTCAAGGTCCCTTCAGGACTGAATGTATGCCGGCGTTTTGGTTTTAGGCACCAATTTTTTTTTATTATGGCAGACGGCAGCGGCAGGGTTTTCGTGGAACCTCCCCACACTCTCCGCCAATAGCCAAGGCGAGTTAGCGTGCCGCCCTGCATTCAACTCTGTCCGTCGAGTGATCTGTCAGCTCATGCTAGCAGTCTGGACTTAATCACTCTTCATAGTTCCATAACAGAACTCAATCCTCCAAGTCAAATAACTCTTCGTAGTTCCATAACAAAACCCAATCCTCAAACAAATAGCAAGGCAAATATATGGAGTGAATGTACCAGTTCTTGTAATTGGAGATTCCACCTTTCGGTTTTCAGACATCATGATGAAACCTTATCCATATAATATAGCAGCAACTGAAATGGAAAAGAGTTTTAATTATGCTCTATCAAAATGCCGAAGAGAAGTTGAGAATGCCTTTCAGCATTTAAAAGCTCGATATAGGAGAATCGGAAAGGGGTTGGAGAATCAAATTAAGAACACTGCTGGAATAATAAAGTGTTGTTGTGTATTATACAACTACTTGTATGAGCATAACGAGAGCATTAACAACCAGTGGTTTCAGAATCTGGAACAGAAAAAATAACGCAGGCAGACAGCAGCCTCAGCACCATCACTGACCATGATCCCAATGCAGAATTGATTCGCAATGCAATTAATAATTACTTAGGTAAGAAAACACAGCACTTAATTCAGCTTTTAATTTTTACTTTATTGTAAAAGACTACCTAGAGCCCAATAAATTTATCACAGTTTTCTGAAATTCCTTTGCGTCATTTTTAATCTCTTGTTACAAGTCATTTCATTGCTACTCCATTACTAAAAGTTTCTCGTCTATACCCCTGACGTGTTTTAACTCTTTTTCAATATTTAAATTAGTTTTTTTAAATTCTTTCAAAAGTTCCTATTGAACATCGTTATTTTTTTTTTCCAGCATTACAGTCTTCAAATGGGGGCTTGTCTGTAGGAACATTGGGTGATGACGCAATTACGGTGGTGGGGTTTCTGACGATAAAGATACATCCATCAATGATGACGAAAATTCATATTCCGTGGGAGATAATACTTGAAAACTTCTATCTGGAAATAAATAATAAAATAATAAATTTGTAGTCGCAAATATAGTATAGTTTTTGCTATACCTTCCATAATGCTATCCACTATCAGCGTGTCCACATTATTTATTTTTAGTTTACCGAGTATCTCATGCACTCTGAAGTTCAGTGGCCATTCCGAGGGCGACCCTCCTGAAGAACCTATTTTTCCTTTCTCTATCCCGAAAAACAAAAACATTGTTGAGTTCATTCTTTACAGGATTACATTGATGGTGTTTATTAGTGAAACTTACCTGTACCTACTGGTTAGGTTATGTATTTTTATTTTTATTTCATCAGTGGAAAAGTAGCTGTTTTTTTTCTCCATCTCGGCCTTCATCTCCCATTATACATGGCTATTCTTTCTTCCTTTGACCACGTCAAATTTATCAGCTCACAAATCAACCAATATTTCGTCCTCTTTCATGGACCAAAACGTTTTAAAACACTTTTTTTTTTAAACAAATGGAGTGTCAGTCTTACGTCAACGTCTTGTCAAAGTCATTTGCTGAATTTTACTTAATATTAGAAATAGTGCGTTCGCTACAATTATTGTGATTTCAATGGTAATTTTTACAAAATCATCTCGAAATGAGATGATTTCGAAATCATCGCGATGTATGAGAAATTACATGATTTTGAAGGTGATTTCTACAAATCGTCCTAAATCACGTAATTTCGATGTAGTGAAAATGTCCTATTATCCATATTGAGAGAATTTGTGGAACATAATTTCCAACTATCTCGCTTCCACTTGCTATCTTTTTTCGTCTCATTGATCATAAGAGAAATTTCAAATTCTTAAATATCTTTTAACGGATTTTTTAACGCCGCCATCGTCTTCCTCGTAAAAAAATAGCTCAAATTCATGTGCCATATGTTGGCAATACATAAAGTTTGACAGTTCCGTGATATTTACAAATGTCATAGAGAGTTTTGCTATGAAAATTTATAGCGAAATAAGTCAATCTGAATTTGACTCAGTTTGCAGCTAAGCCTGCAGCTCGAGAATTGCATAGAAAACACTATTTATGCAAACGAAAATATTTGAAAAAAGAAATTTCATTGCAAAAAGAGGGCGTTTCATAGAAGCAGAAACCGTATAATCGTCAGTACGGCTTGGTTTCTGCCTGCCGTATACGCCAAAGCCAACAGCCAACCTGACCTCATATATAGACTTAAAATAAATTTTAAGTGTGAATTATATGAGGCGAAATACTACGTATTTAATTGAATGCCTAGCAAGATTTAGCCCTATGCGCGACTAGCTTTTCATAGAGAGTTTTGGGAATTGAAATTTAACTAATTTATTAATAAATTTCCAATTCCCATAATGTTGTTGTTGCTTTGCCGACACTTTCTTTACGTTCGTTTGAATGGGGAAATTGGAAATTTTTATACATTTTTTTCTTATGAATTCAATTAGTGTTTCTTAGTATGTAATTCATTGCATTCATTGTTTAATTCTTTTAAATAATTAATATTTTCTTTAAATTTCAGATGTTTGCATGTATGTACGTAGGTACATAGGCACCTGTAGTGCATGGGAGGAATGTTTTACAGCCTTCCCTGGCGTTTTGTTGAGTTAAGTACTGTGCATTGGGTTTTCTTTTACTAATTCTTTTTTGTTTCTTTTCAGCTTATTCATGGCTGAACAGTAGCCCTTCAGCATTTAAATTGGCAACTACATGCGCATAGCCCGCTATTGAAAAATGTCATGGCGACCTGTTAGACAAACTAGTGCGCGTCTCTTACGGTTTTTGATTATTTTCTTATATAAATCGCTAAGGACTTGGTTAAACTGTAAGTTTATATTATTTAATCATTTTTGGTAAAAAAAGCATCCGTTTATATTATTTGAAACTTGAAAAGGCTGTCAACTATTAAATTACTAAGTGTCTCCGACTTTATTTCGCTGTCAATTTTTAGGTCGCTCATACGAAGGGTGTTCAATCCACCGACGTAGTTTATTCCCCCGATGCTTTTCCTTGTTGCTGCAAACTCATTTCTTCCTAAAAAGACAGAAAAGACAACACAAAGAATCCACCTTAGAGTAATATTATTTAAAAAAAAAATACTTATCTAAAATCCAGGAAATTCTTTTCTTTAGTCCAGCAGCGTCCAAGGATTTCCCCAATCAAGAATATTATCTAAAAATTAAAATAAAAAGTTTATAAATTTTAACATTAACATGTAAAAACATCATAAACTTTCCTGAAACATACATTGCTGCTACATTTGTTGATGACAGCAATGACATTACGTCAGTCAGCTGTCGATGGTACGTTCAGACATCAAATTCAACAAACGTCGCTAGGGCAACACCGAGAGACCAGAGCTCATAACTGGATGCGGCGGCTATATAAAGCCGACGAGCCGCAGCAGAAAATCATTCTTGGTTTAGAGCTCATCTGGAGAGTGATTCTGATCTTTTGTCGTACTTTAATGTCAAAATATACGCCTAAACGAAATGAACTTTTCTACTGAATTTTTCGTGTTTTTATTCAGTTCAGCAATGAACTAAAAATGACACTTCACATTACAAACTCAAAATATTAATTGGAATTTATGCACTTGTATTGCTCTAATTAGGTGTAGAATATCCATTTACCACAGTATATAAATTTTGTCACAAGCTCGGGAGCAGTTGACTAATTTGTCGTACTTTTAGGCGTGTATTCTAACATTAATTCATTTAAAATTCATTTTAGTTTATTTTGTGGTTGATGAAGATGATAAATCAAATTGAATGTGGTGAATATAAAGGTACGACAAATTTGAGGTGAAATGTCAAAATATGTGACTAAAATATACGACAAAGAAATCAGAATCACCCCCCTGATTCGGAGACTAATCCAAGTGACAAGAATATTATTCTTAACCTCATTATAGAAAATTATATTTTCTTTTTTTTTTCTCGTTTTGATGACAGATAACTAATTCTGGTCTTCTCTCTTTTTTCAGAACGAGTAGAACATGGGTAGCGCTTGAGCAGGAGCTCATTAAATTTTAATTTGTTTTTTTTTTTTTATTATTATTATTTTTTATTATTTTTATTTTATTATGTTGCTTGAAGTTTTGTTGAATTGTATAGTAGTTTCTAGGTCAGTTTTAGTTTTGAATTTTTCTTTTAAATGATTTTTGTGATATTAGATTAAGCAAATGAATTGTTAAAAATAAAAATTTTATATCTGAAATACAAAAAGACTGAGTTGTCCTTTACAAACCGGCACTGCCTCCCACGTCCTAGATAAAAAGCTATGCAAGAGGCTGTGGAGAATGTCCGGCTCTATAAAACTACATATAAAACTGCAGGTAGGAAATTTAATGTTCCTAGGGTGACTCTAAACTACAAGGTTGAAGGCAAAGATCCAATTATAAGGTAATGTTGTCATTAAGTACTTAAATTTCGAAGTTCCTGAATGAAGACTTGGTATGCAAATTAGGTATCTGCTATGGCTAACAGAAATGCTAAGACTTTGGAATGAAGTACTTACCGTATCTACACCTTTACACATGTACCTGCTGAAGTTAATTTTGTCTGGTTATTTTCAGAAAAATGGGTCCAACCAGAGTATTGACCGAAGGACAAGAAAACGCTATTAAAAATTGAATTTTCGAATTAGCCCGGGCAGATTTTCTTATGAATAGGTTACCTTTAGTACACAACGCATTATTAAAGACTTGGACCGACCCAATGCCTTTAAAGATGATGATCGTCCAAGAATGTCGTGGATTAAAGGTTTTATGAAAAATCACCCTGATATTTCCGTTAGTATGTTTCAAAACCTCCCAAAAACAAGGGCTGGCTTTTGCAAGAAAAGATTTATAAATTGGTTTAATGAAGGTTTGTCCTTACTTCATTACTCACCCGGATATTTAACATTGATAAAACATCTTTTTTTAAAAGACAAGACGATATATCAGCAAGTTAATCCTCACGAAAAGGAATGCCTGACGGTCTTTGTCACAGGAATTACTGCAGGTGCTGTACGCCAACCAACAGTTTTGTATAAGTATAAAAGAATTTCGCAGGAAATTGTCGAAAATTTCACTGAATAATGGGGCCTGAGTAAAACTGACTCAGGATGGACGACCTGCGAAGCATTTTTCGAGTTTGTGGTTAAAAAAAGTATTAAGGAAAACTATTCATTTGCCTGTCATACATTTTGTTGTTGAACACGCGTTTCATTTAAGCTTACAAGTAGACCAGTTTTGTGAAGAAAATGGGGTAATTCCCATTGCCCTTTACCACAATGCTATCCATCTCCTTCAACCGCTGGATATTGCGAATTTTAGACCTTCAAAAGAGCTGTGGAAGAAGAGGGTTCATACTTGGAGGTTGTCAAATCTGGAGAACCCTATATTAAAGAAAACGTTGTTCCCAAAACTTTTAAAAGAAGTGACTGATGATGTCGCTCATCGCCAACTTTTATCTTTTAAGATCAAACCGGTATTAAGTTAACACAAGACTCGTCAACTGTTAACTGATTGTGGCGAAGGTACTGAAGTAGCCAAAATATGTGACAACAGAAATATGTGAACTTTCTGTCACATAATTGTTATATATAATGTGATTAGCAATATTGCTTCAACTAAATGTCACAAATTTTAGGCATTCCTCTAACAGCCTTTTTGGGTCACTATTTGTTGTAAACAGTGTCACAAGAATTGGTGGTCACAAATTATACCAGAAAAAGAATAATATTTTGTCGACATAAAAATTTTGCTGTCAGGTTATCGCCATTTGGGATACTTTTGATATTTTGTAGTGAACACGAAAGTTGTTGTTAGTTGTTTTCGTTGTGTTTTTGTTGTTTGTGTTTAAAAAAAGGTAAAATTAAATTAATAAAAAAACTATATTAAGCAGGTAATATAAATATAAAATAAATAGTGCAAAAACTGTTAAAAACTTATGTTGAACAAACAAATCAATTATAGGGCAGAGAAGAAATACCGTCAGCGTCTAGTGATTTTTTATATTTAGAAAACCTTAATAAACAATATTTTATACAAACATTTTATAATAAATATATAGCTTTTGAACTGCAATAAGATTTTAATTTGGATCCCCCAAACAAAATAAAAGCTGACATAAATGCCACCAAAATTACACAAATTAATGACAAAAATAACACATTTCTTGGTTAAAAATATCCAAAAGTTGTGATCAATTTTTTTTTGTGAAGATTTTGTATCTTAATTTTGTCAAAAAATATTGAAACAAATTATGACAAAAGTACCCAGAAAGTATGAGAAGTTTGTTGTAATGAATGTGACATTTGTTAGACGAAATGTATAAATCCTGAACACATTTCCTGGACATTTTTGTCACATGATTCTCTCGACAAATGACAAGTGTTTGTCAATAATTGGTCGTACAAATTTCATAAATGGCTACTTGGGTAGTGTCCTGGATTCTCGTAGTACTGCCATCTAGGAGATGCTGCTCATGTTAATCCGCATTTCCTTGGTATTTGAAATTAAGTCTACTTACTGCTACAAAATTTTCATTTTAATGTTAGGTCTTAAATGTTGTCTTTTGACTATACTCAATTATGGCAACTACCTTTGCATAAATTTTGTTTAGTATTTTTCTGCATATTTACAATGATTTCTCTGAAGAACTCCAGCTACATAATTTGTGTAGCGCGTTGAACAAATATTTTTCTAAAACGAAATGTTCAGATTTCAAGTCGAAAATAAGCCAGGATGAAATCGAAGAAGGACAATATAAATAATTCTCAGCTTTTAGACTTGACCCATTTTTATGTATATAAACAATTCTATAAAATTCCCTATCTGGCTCCGTGAGTCTCTTCTATCTTAACGAGATTTTCTCGCATTCTCTTGTTTTTACGGCACCTCTTTCTTTGACCCAGTTTCATTGGCTTAGATTAAAGTTAATGGACACTGAACAAAGTAACAAATTCCTCCCCTACAAAAATTTCACTGGGCTCCTGGTAAGTTTTTGTACTCACTCCTAATTAGTTTATTACCATAAGAACAGCAGAGATTCATTGTTTGCAATGCTTGAAGAAATGAATCTCTTCCTGTCTAATTAATTCTCTGCAGCTGCAAAAAAATTGAAATTCAAATTAGAACTGGACAAAGTTATTTCCAAACCATCATAGTTCAGGGGAAACTGCTTTCAAATGCCGCCTGGAATTTAAACAAATTGCTAATTAGAATACAGGAGGACAACGCAGTAATAATATGTATACGTTTTCTGTCGGAAACTTTAAATCTTTATCAAATGCCCAAGGATGTGGATTTTACCACTGTCTCTCTTTTCCATTTAACAAACAGATAGAAAACTTTAACTGACTAATTTGAATATGAACTGAAAATCGATGGGACACTAACGGAAGAGGCCAACAACTGTCCAATATAGGCGCTCCAGTTAAATATGTGAATGCTATGCCATTTGTAATCCCGATTTCATTCTAGGACATTTAAGTCCCATACTCGTAGCTCGAAAGTGATTTGCATTTGAATAGTTACAACCTTCTGGCTTTTCGCTTGGATAACTTTTGCCTTATATACAGGTAACCGGAAAGTATAGCTTCTATCACTCATACTACAAGCTTAAGAAGACATTCACCAATTAGACAGGCAGATGGTGGAAACTAAGGAAAATTGTCTTAATGCACTCAAATTTACTGGTATTCTGCACTTCTACTTATATTACATGGCAAAGATACTATGAAAGGATAGGTTGCCATTTCTTGTAAAAGACTGGCATACAAGATTATTTATAAAGGCAGGAATTAGATTTTCTTCTTGTTTTTGTTTACCTGAGCCACTGGAAGTTTACCCACGTGTTAGATAAAAAGGTTTTTGGAAAATAGATAGTGCGCAAGTACTGAATGGATAGAGATTGCGGGAAGAGCTTTTAGGAGAATCCAGCAGAGGAAATGTTTCATTTCTTTGTGACGTCAGCTGCATCTATGATGGAAAAGACGAAACTGAAAACAGAGGAAAAAATATTTGGTGTATAACTAGCTAAGACATTAGAAGCTTTCCAGGCTTTTAATTAATGAGATTTCAATTCAGTTACTGAAAACCACAAGTTACCTAGAGAATCACCACTTATATAATCGGGATTTCGATGGGACTTCATTGCGACACTAGATTGCAACTTTTTGACGCACTAAAAATGTCCTATAGGACCACTTTTATAGCAAGTGTGATATATTACTTTTGCACTGAGCTTTCCTCACTTTGCACTGAACTTTTCTCGCTGTTACGAATATGTAGTTACTGAAGTTCAATTTGCATCTGTACGGTCAAAGTGGGCTCTCAAAAATAAATAAATATTACTGAAAATAAATGAAGGATGAGGGACAGCAAAGAACTATGGAATTCGAAAAAGTATTCACATTTTCAATAGGATTTTTTACACTCTATTGGTTATATTGATGGATTGGTCTCAATGTTACGAGGCCTAAACACGATTTGTTTAAGCGCTTCAAGCAATAATAAAGAGCGCTTCGAGTACTCTGAAAGTAAATAAAGCATTCGGAGCGTTTTGAGCGTAATAAAGATACACGCCCTATGTTTGCAGTCTTGCAGTTTTCGGTGTACTTTTTATTGTTTTTAAGTGACTGGAGGAGTACATTCACTTCGATTGTGGTTATTGGTGGTTAATAGTGTTCTCATCTCTTTGCAAAGTGATGATATAAAAGCGGTAGCATATGCTGATGACTTAGTTATCCTGGTCCCAAGAAAATTCCTATCTATGATCAGTGAACCAAATCAGAGAATTACCAATGCTTTTATCTGGGCTACAAGCTGCAGTCTAGGGCTTAAGCCCGCAAAGACCGAACTAGTCCTCTTTACACGGAGGAGAGTTATTCTGACTTTCGCATCCCTCAGACTGGGTAACATATCTCTTGAATTTAAAGCTGAAACCAAATACCTGGGAACGATATTAGAAACCAAATTAAACTGGTGGATAAGTGTGAATGATCGCATCAAGATGGCGGCCATTGCACTGTATGCCTACAAAAAAACTTTTGGTAAAAGATGGGGTATAAACCCTCGCATTGTGCACTGTATACAAACCACTTTTGTAAGACCTATCCTGACCTATAGAATATTTTTATGATCGCGGAACACTCTAGAGGAAACACCTGAAAATTACTACAAAATTTCCGAGAGCTGCCTGTCTAGGAATTACATGTGCTCTTCGAACAACATCAACGGCAGCAACTGAGATTAGAATCCGCCATTTGCCTATTGACATAATTGTGAAATGTATAGCTGCAAAAAGTGCACTAAGGCTTGGGGAGTCAGGCTGCTGGATTACCAGCAGACCTTGGTCATAGCAAAATACTGAAGACTATATGCGGGGATCTACGGATTACATTGTTCCAAAACTTTAAGAAAGCGTTCTCAGCTGGTATTCCTAGGAAAGAGCAGCGGGGTGGTAATCGCGTAGCAAATCACTCTGATATATGTGCCTTCATGAATGGTTCGAAAATGGATGTGAGAGTGGGAGCCAGGTGTACTCAGGGATCCCTCATATTCAAGAATCTGACCGCCTACCGGACTACCGTATTTTGTTCCAGGCTGAAGTATGAAGTGCTTAGCTTTCGAGTCATCAGAATTTGTATTGACAGCCAAGCTGCAATCAAAGCTTTGGATTCGATCACCATTAGATCGCGCCTAGTGCAGTGCTGTCTCTGTGAGCTCAGGAAACTGTGTATCCACAACAATGTGTCCCTTCTGTGGGGTCCTGATCACATGGGGATCATGGGCAATGAAAGGGATGACCTTTTAGCTAGGGCTGGCTCTGTTTATCCGTTCCTCGGACCGGAACCCGCCGCAGGCGTTGCCACCTCGAGTGTTGGGTCTCTCATTAAAGCAGATGTTCGTAGAAAGCATCAGCAGAGATAGACGAACCTGAATATTTGCAGGTGTATAAAACTGTTTCTTGATGGGCCCAATGGGAATATCTCCGATTTTCTCATGGGTCTCGAAAGGAAACAATGTGGTTGGCATCATTTGCGACCACAGCTCACTTCACGCTTATCTAACAAGGATGGGAGTTGTTGACAGCCCTGAGTGTCTGTGCTGCCTGGAAGGAAAGCCCGAAACAATCGATCATTTTTTGCGTTCGTGTCCGTCCTTCGCCTTCTATCTCTGGATGAGCTGAAAAACCTGCCTCTCCAAGACCTGATGCGATTCCTTAAGAGAACAGGAAGGTTTTAGTGAATGGCCTTCTAGCAGGACAGCACAATGGGTCACCTATCCACCTGCCATTTAAAAAAAATGGTTTTCGTGAAGAAATATTTTGAATGTGAAATATATGAAATACTTCCTACCATTTGCAATGTGCAAGAAAGTAATAACATGAACATATTTTATGCAAGAACTGAGAAATCATTTATGATTTTTTATGCCAGTTCATATGAGATATTTAGGATGTGAAAACTTTTCTTAATGTAGATTTTGTAAGATGTAAGCGTTAAGCAACTAAGGTGTAAGACCAAAGACTGAAATATGAAAATGCAAATATGTATCTACAATTAGGTATTAGGGCAAAAACTTCAAATGCTGATGTATGTGGATAGCTTAGGAATAATTCAGGGCTAGGTTCCTTGACGTTTATATTTGTAAGAACAAGTTCGTGTATTTTCTTAGTACTAACACCTACTTCATTAAAACTGTATTCTGTTTCACAAACACTTATATGTTATTTAGAAAGTATACGAAGAAGATTTCTCGTCTAACAGACTGAAATTTATTGAAAATAATTTCAATAAATTTACAAAAATGCATTTAAGTGCAAAAGAATGATTTAACGTTTCGACCCAGCGGTCAGAGAGGTCTCATCGGTATGGTTATCTCTGATCACCTACCATATAAGTACAATGATGGAGGTCACACAACTCAATGTATTCTTAATGTAGTAACTTATATCAATATAGTCTGTTTCAATAAATTTTGTAGGTTATTTAGCAATGAAATCCATTATAATCTATATACTAATGCAATTCAATGATCCTAATAAACTATTATATACAAGCGAGTAGAGCGATGAAGTCGGGTGTTTTATTGTTAATTTATATCCGGATGTTCTTGGCTACACCAATACTAAAACATATGCACACCTTAGGCAGAAACAGCACGGGGACGGAAAATTGGGGCAAGCTGGGTGGTATTTGCAGTCTGGTTGCTGGGAGGCAACTGACTGCGTACAAGTTAAGTGAGTGTTTTGCACCTTTCTCCTTTTATAGTTGTCGTAGGTTGCTTCGATGTTCTCTTAATTGTCTTGATGTCATCATTGGGGCTCATGGTACATGGGTAACAGGGTATATTCCATCTAAGCATAACGTCGTTATTTGCCAAATTTGCAAGGAAATGTATGGGAAAACATTTTCTTTTCTTTCATTTTTTGCAAACCTTTTTTTGCACAATTAACTGTTTTTAAAGATTTCCTTTGCTTAACTTCCATTAAATATGCACTTACAAGTTTATTCACTCAGAATTTCTTCACAGCTGTCAAAATTTTGACAACTGATAACGCAATAAAAAAAGTGTTTCTCTCATACAGAGATAGAACATACTTTCTACTCTACTCTTTATACCTTGATTGTGGTTCATCTTTAAGGTTAAAACACAATGTGAGCAATACGACAAAAACGCCGTAAAAAACGCCGTTCAAAACGTTCGTGAAAATACAATGTGAGCGACAAGAGCTATCAATCCCCAATTAAATTTATTCTGTTATTTGTTTTGTAAATGTGTGGCCGTTTTGGCTAATGAACATAAAAAACAGAAACCACATAGAAGAAGGGGTGTGCCCAAGAACTATATGACACTCAGCCGGAAGTGGGTTTCTATGCGGATGCGTTTTTTTTTTTTTTTTGTATAATACGGTGACATTTTACCACCTCAATAAACTTTTCTTCCATTTTTTATTCAACCAACTTTGATATTTTCTACGGCATTGTTATTTACTGATATTTTTAATCTATCAAGTCATAAATATGATTGCAATGAACGATCAAAATAAATATGAACGCAACCCAAAATCATAGGTTTGCTAAACGCACCCTAAGCGTGCGTTAAATTTAGGACAAATTTTCCTTAAGTTTAAAATTAAACATCCATTACTTGGATGCTAAGATTTATTATTTACAAAAGATGTTCAAACTGCCATCCTTCAGCTGCAATACAAGTTCGACATCTCCTTAAAAATGATCAGGTTATCAGACGGGCAAATCTTCCATTGTTGACAAATTCAACTGCTTGCATAATTCTGGAGCTCATGTTTTTGCAAAATTTGGTGAGCTATAATTTTTGACACTCCTGTGCTTTTCTGGATTGCACGTACCGAAGTACTTGGGTCTTCTTCAACTGCTTGAAGTACTACGCCCTCGTAAGGTCAGGAACTTCTTCCTGCACCATGTACTTGGTTTGGAAGTCGGCCCCCTGTGGAGAGTAGACGGTGTACATTTGTAAAAACTCGATAATTTGACTCGCTAACGTCACTATCTGGCTTACTCATATTTCATGCAATGACTCCCCGTCCCACTCAAACTGAAATCTTAAAGTTACGGTCTTACGGCAAGCTTTGGGAACACTAGAATTATTTTTAGTAAGTAAAAAGATATTTTTCGAAACTGGGTTTATAAAGAAAAAAATTTTTTTTTTCGTAATTAAGAAATAATGTAAGTGTTATACCATTTAAGAATCCTTATTAAATGCATCAACTTTTAAAGTTACTTGCCAAAGTCGCGTTGTACATTTTTTTTTGTTCATTACAGTCAGTTAAAATTAGGTGAAATATTAATTTTCTCTTCTTGGTTGGCTTAGAATTTAAAGCAACAGGTTACATAAGCACTATTCAGGATTACATAAGAAAAATAAAATTGAAAAAAAAGTAAAAATTTGTAGCCACAGGAGCTAAAAACCCATCATAGGGTGTACATTTTCTCGAAAACAAGAGAAATGTTTGTAATTTGAAAAATATATGACTAAGATTTTTTTTATATTTTTCTGGTAACTGTTATGATTTGGTCTATCACCCGATTCCGGCTTGACGTCGACTTACGTGACACCCTGTATATAAACGGTTCTAATAATTGTTACTAAATTAAGAACTCACTTCTTGTTATGCCGGGCTAATCTTTCTGCGGCGTGCCTTATCCAGGTTTTAATGGGATGTTTTATCTCCCAATTCGTTATTTGGTCCATTCTACAGTCCGCTCGAATTGCATCTGGATTAAATTAATGCTGATCAGTAATCAATATAAATATGCCTACATTAAAAATATTAGCTCCGTTTTTTTACGAACATTAAGTGTAAGTTTTTGCTGTTTCCCACCAGGGGGTCAATAGAGCAGGAGGTGATAATACTCACATAGACGAACCAAAAAAATGTATTGCGTTGGCGGGGGGGGGGGCATATCAACCGTTTAGAAGTTACAGGGACAAGAATGGGATGTCCCGGGGTAATTTTGTGCTGTGTGGGATGGGATGACGTTTATTGCACAATTTAACTTTTTCCCTCATTTTCTGTATTAATTCCTCCTCAAAACCCATAATTTGTCAAACTAATAAATGAAATTAATTTTATACAAGGTTTTAATAACTAGTTTATTTACTATTAACTTTTAATTTACTATGTTTCATAAAAATATCCAAATCCACATAACATGAATGTCAATTATTCACTATCCATACAGAAATGTCAATTATGTTGGCGACTAATTTAGAGATTTTCCCAAACTTTTTGTTGGCAACTTATCGCGTCGCCCTCATTGTGTTAAGTATATGGGGCTTCCATATATTCGAATCTTTGACAGCAACCAATTTACGGCGACTTTGTTGTGTCGTCCTCACTGTATTTTGGCCTTAACTTATCAACTTTCTCTTTCCCTATCGTCTTTTGGTTTACCGATGATGCGTCGATGACTAACTACTGTGGTACAGCTCTATTTATATTTCTTCTGCTGATCTGGTCTGATCTACTCGGATGGACTGGATTTCTATTTCTACTGGTCTACTGCTGATCTTTAACCGGTTTTTGGCTGGTGCTAGCACTAGAGCTGGAGCTTTGGCTTACTCGAGCGCTGGATAAAAATTTATTTCTGGCAACAGCGGCCTCCTTTATATATGCGTTGTCAGCAGTGCTGCAGTGTGCAATAAGCCTGATGACGCTAACTTTTCCTACTCTCCCATTACTAGCAGACTGACTTCCTCGATCAGCATCTGTATGGCGTGGTGGCATTGCGTTTGTGATACCCTGTCATGCCCTGGTCACGTGATCATCTCTGATGATGCCCATTGCCGTGGGCTCTGTGGGGAAAGCTTTATAATTTGTTTAAACTACACAATATTGTGTATTCCGACTTGTTTACTTCACTGTTTGCGAGAGAAGTAAATCATGCAAATGATGGACGGATTTTATGGGAGCAGGAAAGACAGTCAGGGTAAGGAAGGTGTGCCCGTTGGGCATATGACTTCGTTACAAAATAATAATAGTATTTAGAGATATTTCAAATTAGCCATAGTAAATTACGTCCGCAGATACGGAAATAGGTGACAGAGGACCATCGGAATTCTTGAGAATGATGACAATTCTAGCCGGGTCAAATTTGAAGATAGCAGAGAATCTGGTAAAACA
Source organism: Dioctria rufipes (assembly GCA_963924295.1). NCBI lineage: Eukaryota > Metazoa > Arthropoda > Insecta > Diptera > Asilidae > Dioctria > Dioctria rufipes. The sequence continues at coordinate 346,359,755 of OZ002740.1, read as the reverse complement.
AAAAACAAAAAAAAACAAAAAATTGGATGAGAAATCTACCAGCAAATATAAGCATAGTTCTGCCAACATCAGGTAGCAGAGATATAAACGAACTTTTACATTTGGCAGCTAATATATATGAGATTTCAAAATCTCAAAGTATTTCAGCAATAAGCTCACATAACTTCCATAGTGATTTAAATTTAATAAATAGAACAGGAATCTGGAAAATAAAATCGACTCTCTAGAGCAACTTATTAATAAATTATCCTTTCAGAATAAAATAAATTCTTCAAATTTCATACATCGTTCGAGAAATGGTACTAGGTCATCCACGATCTGTTGGTACTAGAAAACATCCAGTGTTTTGTTTTTTTTTTTTCATTTTAAACAAAACAGTTTCGGGAGTTGAATACCAATAGTAGAATAATATTAAAAGGAATATTTTTTTTTTCATATTTCTCGGAACATACCTAATGTCAAATTTCTACAATTTGCAAATAATGACAATTAGATTATAAAAAAAAGCAAAAACAAGTAAAAAAGCTAGAATTCGCCTAGACCAATTTTTATGATACCATAGATGAATGCCCGTATAAAATTTCGTATTTTTATTATATATATTTATAGGACGAATTAAAAAAAAAATGTTTATATAAGATACCGTAAATTTTCATAATTAACGCCTTAATGTCTATCAGTTTTGCTGAGATTCTACAAATGTGTAAATTGTTAGTTTTTACCTGAATGGGAGTTTCAGAAAAGGGTAATTCAACACAAAACACGATTTAAGTATTATTTTATTATGGATTCAAAGAAATATCGAATAGTGCAAGATAAGGTAATATCATACCCGGAGACTACGTATAATTGCAGGCTATACGCCATAGTTTTTCTATGAAACTTTGCATGGCTTTCGATTTGCACAATTTCAAGTTTTTAAAAATTGTCGATATTTAAATTTGAATTTTGAATTTTTATCATTTTATGCATTTTTTACCTACGATTCGGTGTTATTGTCCTGGGGTCGTATTTATTATCATATAAAACAGGGAGAATTTCATGTTCCAGGGATCGTGTCTGATATCATATGAAAAAATAAAAAATATTAATTTTACAGATAGTAACTTTTCTTTTTCAATTCTCTCTCAATGGACGGTGGTCGAGGGCGGGGGTGCTGAAGTGAGAGAAGAAGGAAAAGTTAATTTATTGGGATATTGTGGCGGATCAAATCGGAAAACTGAGGTGATAATGATGATTCATGTTCTGTATATTAGTGCGATTGAAATGGCATAGACAGAATTTTCCATATATACCAAATATATAATGCTGAGTGTATTTAGAAAGTACCACGCTGATGGTATTATTAGTTTAATCATCATACATCATAGTATACATTTTTCTAACATTAAAATGGTCACATTTATTACGCTCTTGAAAGTGGCTTTTTTACATTATCGCATTACGTATCATGCTTACCATTTGATTTATCATCAGAAGGTAAATACACACGCCTTGCTAATTTGGTTCCAAATCTGGACACATCAGTCCTTAAGATTACCACTGATTTAGAAAAAGACCTAGATAACCACGGGATTGGAATACTTCTTTTACTCGATTTTACGAAAGTTTCCAACAGTGTAAGTCACCCCCTAAGCTAATAAATAAACTTCTCACAGTTTTTCGGGTTTCTTCTAGTACCGCCCCATTGATCCAAATTCTTTTAGATGATAGATATCAAGAAGTGCTCATTATTTTGATTTAAAGCAGATATTTTGTGGCGTTCCCCAAGGGTCAATTTTAAGCCCATTACTTTTTTTCTAATTCTTCATTGATTTACCAGACATCATTCAAGGGGCTAGTGACCATTTAGATGTTGACGAACTACAAATCTACAATAGAGGAAAATAATGATTTTTTTTTTTGCTTGTATAACAAGGGACATAAAAAATAGTTCGGAGATAAATTATGTGCACATAATCTTACATCTACTTTCATTATCTAGCAGAATTTGAAAATTTAATTAATAAAAAAAAAACTACAACGAATTACAGTAATTAATTTTGAGTTTTGTAGTGCAAATTAATTAAATGTTAGCAACCTTAGGAAGGCTATTTAAAGCACACCAAGAAGGTAACACTTTGACCGATTTTATGAGTAGGTGCACTGTTTTTTTTTTTATATTTAGTCCTAGTTTACAGAACTTTAGTTTTTACATGTATTAATTGCTTCGATAAAACTAGAGAATACACCACACTGTGCACGATCCCACGGGCTGTCGGTCCCTCTCTACAATTCACTCGTTTCGCTTTGCCTTCATCGCATCGCAGTTTGAGCAGCCACACTCCTATACTAAGAGGCTTAATTAGCAATCCCAAACTCATATTTTAGTACTTCCCTCTTTTTTATTCGAACTGAGGTACTAGATTTTTCGCACCTTAGATTTGCTCTAGCTTGGTTGGGTCCGCTCGGAAAACGGCTTCAACTCTTCGCATCTATTCATTACAAGCTGTAATTCATAGAGGAACATTTTTCGCTGCATGCTTTTAGGGCGTTGTTTATCTATTTGTTTTTTTTTTATTTTTTTATTTATTTATTTATTTATTTAGTAATTTATTTATATGTTCAGTTAACATTTTTAATATTTTTAATGTGTATTTTGAGGAATGTGTTCCAATATTTTAAAAAACAAGTCCGATTTCATCGAAAACAGCGGTAAAAGAATGCAAAGTAATTATACACTTTTTATATGTTTATGTTTCTATATACTTAGCTTATGAAGGAGGGTGCTTAACCAACGTCCGAAACGTCGAGCAAGTAAATAATTATAAAATAACGATCGAAGTTTTCTTAAAATAATTTACCTAAGCATTGCATCATAGACCCGATCAACAACACTACCAGATGTAAACATCAAATCAGCTGTAAATCATTCATGAGTAAGTATCAGGTCCAATCGTCTCACATTTAGGGCGAGGTGGCAGAATATTCCGCGTCAATGCGAAACTACATTCACGTTCGCTGGATTTGTTCTTCGTTTAGCAACGGCAGATCGTTTTCTCTAAATGACAAGTAAGCTGCCAACCATTCAATTTTTGAAATAATTCAACTGGGCCAATCAGCTTTAATACTCCTGTTGTTATGAAACTTGTGTCAACGTGAGAACTGGAGGATGTAAAATCCTTCATTCAGCATGAGCTAACAGCTCGCTTCGTGGCAGCTGTCATCAGAACTGCACGCCAGCACCTCGGACTAATTGCGAAGAGTGCGCGGTGTGTTCACAAAAAAACCTGACTGTCACGTCACCATAAACAAAACGAAATTCTTGCCTGAAGCTGGAAAAAGCGAACATTTACAATATAAAATCGCCCCACACACTAGCCCTGAACGGATCGCGTACACCATTCACCTGAATTTCATCCTAAGGATCGGATGTTGTGAGCCTTGTGCCGCCCTTGGCCTCCCTTTATATTGTAGGCTCATGTTAACGATGTCCCTTGCTACTTGTAAGGAGTAAAGAGAGACTCTAGGAAGAGGGAAAAACTCTAGGGTTTAACGCATTTTATTTACTCATTTATTTTATGGATTGACGCTTGTAACTATTTTCGGGATCTTTACAACATTAAAATTTTGTTTTACTTTTTTAAAATCACCCCCGAAGAATTATGTTAAGATCTATTCCAATTACCGTCTAATTGAGCAAAAGTAAACCCATTGGGCCAGTACAACGACGATTACGCGTCCATTACGAAACGGAAAGGGCTATAACAGAGCCTGCACGCAGATTCCCAGTAAAATTATAAATGTAGTATCTCTCGAGAAGGCCTTCTTGACGGGTACGATGGACGAAAACAGATTTTTCCTGAATTATCGGCGACCCTTGCTTTCCCATTCTTGCGAGGATTGTCGCTCCGCTATTTGTCTGTTGCATCTTATAATTTTTCTTATTTTTGTACTGATTGTTCTTTCCTTGTTAATTTGCTCGTTCTTGCTAAATATAAACTCTTTCCACTTATCCTTGCTTTTCTTTTGAAGCAAAACTTTTTCACTTTCCTTGCTTCCGTTAGATCTCTTTTTCTCACTCCACCAAGCTCAGAGCTTCATTCGACGACAATCAATTACACAATCTCTGACTCCCCTCATATGTCATACTTCCAGCATCTTCCTCCTGGTCAGCTTTCGCAGTTCCCGCATAAGGCCGATTTTTACTCTGATCGCTACTGGCTAGAAGATGTCGGGGCAGTAGCACAGGATTTTAATTCCATGTTTGCATATGACTATACCCATGCCGCGCTAAGGTCATGCTTACATGCGACCATAATAGTGTCCACATGTTTACCCAAACTAATGTTTAAAGTTGGAGTCTATTTTGACGTGAGGGTTAAAACGTTACCATATGGTAACGCGTAATATATAACTCGTCAATCCAAATGATATCACAAATAATTAAAAAGGCTAGAATTGGTCTAAGACCAATACTTTATCCTAGATGAATACTTATGTCATTTCGTATGATCACGTATCTGCGCAACTTTGATTTCTTAAGTTCGTCGGACAGTAAAAATGATTATAACCAATTTCGTCGGATTTCATATTCTGAAGATTTTTTCAGTACATTAAAACAATATAGGATTGATCATTTTCACAGTATACCTAAAAGTCCTTAATTTTTATATGGCAACATCGACAAGCGGTTGCCCGATTTAGTCCATTTTTGAAATGATAATTACTATTTTTATGAAAACACTGTGTACAAAATTTCAGCTCTCTATGTTGACGCGTTCCCAGATAGTGCCCAAATATATAGTGAAAAACGCAATATTTGTATGGCAGCCCTACGAAGGAGATACCCAATTTGTTCCATTTTCAAACTTAACTTTACGTATTTGTTTTAAAACCCCATATGCCAAATTTCAGCTCTCTAAGTACACGTGTTTTCGAGTTATCGTGAGGAAGGGCGGTCGGACGGACGGACTTGCAATAATTAAAATAACTTTTAATTTTATGTATGGGTTTCTAATCCATTTGGCTCTACCATCATTATTTCTAGGCATAACATACGGAATGACAAACTTATGATTTAATCTAGTGTATAAAAATATCAGGATTCCCTGTCGAACTCTTCAATATTTCTTGACTACATATTGGGTTTTCTCGGACTCGAATAATTGCCCTTATACTTTTTGAGGGGTATCGTCCAATCTCCTCAGCATTTTTTTCTATTTTGACCGGGTCAGCTCTTGGGACTCCCGTCCTATTCTTGATATACGGCCTGCCATATAAGCCAAGTTAGTGTTGAGGAAAAACCGATACTGCATTTCCGTATATTTGCGAGGCGAGAAATGATTTACTTTATCCGGTATTTTGTTTTGTTTCTACGACAATAAGGTAGATATTATTTATTAAGCAAGCGTAAAATATGTGGAAATTTTTGAGATAAAATTTAAAAAAATAATAATCGAAAATGTCACGGCATAGAAACTCCACAAAAAAATCAGAAAACCGTGAATAACTTGAAAACTATCAAAAATCGAAGAACATACATACATCGGGGTTATTTTGATGGATATTAAAATCCTCTGATTAGTTTTCCATTTTAATGGTCTATGTTTGAACCATCCGGTATATGTTCTAACGGCCATTAATGTTCTTTTACATTTTGTATTGGTATCTTAGTAGACGAAATAGGATTTCGAATCGTCAGAAAACAAAATAACCCTCTAGAAACATATAGGTATAAGCAACATTTTGTCTTGACTCGAGTATGTTACATTAAAACAGACTGCAGCTTGACCTTTATATATTTATGCACGTTAAATAATGATTTTTAAAAAATTGAAAAAAAAATAAATAAATAAATAAAATAAAATTAATATAACCCAAAACAAAAAAACGTTCAGTATAATTTGGTCTCTTTCCTCAGTACATGAGAGAATGGTATGAGTTAAATTTACTAAGGAAAACAAAGAGTATCTAAAATCTTATCTTACAATCAATTCCATTACAAACTTTAGTCACGACATAGCTCAAAATAGTGTTTATATGAATAGTGGGGTAAAATTTTCATTGTAGAATAAAAAATGATTAGTGTAAGTTAGGTACTGCTCAGTACAGGAAGAAGTTTATTCAGTTATAGAAGGCGTTAGAGGCAAGTAAGTAGTATAAAGGAATATTCCACATCATGATTCATCACAGACCGAATGCAATCCCACCAGGAAACAGAATGGTTTCAAGGAAAGTTGGTAATTTCTACATATTTTGTACCAGTAATTATTTTGAATAATATTCGTATTATACTTAAAAGGAAATGTTATCAATACTAATAAGCGTTTTGGAACCTTTCATCAGGCAATTAGTCCAGGTAAATAACAAAACAGATAAAGTAAAAAATACACTCTTATGCTATGTGTGTATAACAGTTATTAATAATGTTATTAAATATTTTTACATATTTTCTCATAGTATTGCTTATTGCACAATTTTTTGGAATATTACCTGTAAAAGGATATCGCCATCCGAATCCAAGTCGTCTATCCTTTTCTTGGCTCTCCTTGCGCACGTTTTACAGTTGTGCTGTGGCGGCATTATTCGTTTTTCAATTGTTATCAGAAGTATATAAGATGACATTTAGTTTGACTGCAATTAATTTTCTCGGTATATACATCTTGTAATATTATTACTAAAATTTATAATTAAAATAACAAGGTTTTGTTTTAGAGCGATTGATTTCATCTATAGTAATCGTAATAGCTTCTATTCATTTCATAGCACTCGCAAGAAAATGGCCAGATTTGATGAAAATGTGGTATGAAGTTGAATGTGAAATTGAACGTAATAAGTTGAAAAGTGATGACACATCGTTGGTACGTAAAATAAGGATTCTTATACTTATCGGCACAGTGGTATCTGTAGGTAAGATATTATGTAATAACTATGTTCAAATTAATAAGAAACAAATTCATGATACACTAGACGAATGTCCGTAACTATTTGGCCGGTCTCTATTTTATAATTTCTAAAATATCATTATCCGCAATTTTTTTTTTAGAATTTGGCAGACATATATGTTAGTTTTTTTTGTGTATGTAATTAAATATTTTTTATTTTACTTCATATGTATAGTATGTATTAAATAATTAGCATACAACGTACATATACAAGCTGATTTCTGGTAAGAGATCCAAAGTGAAGGAGGTGATAATACTCACTTTCATGAAACGCTTTGTATCTAAAAAAAAAAAAATACTGTGTATACGTTCTCCAGTAGAGCCTCCTTTTCTGCAGACCTGATGGTCTTTCAAACGACTTTTTAACCAGCCCAATACTCATTGGAGTAACTAGGTATGAGCGGGAGGGGGGGCAGAGCTGCCCCAGAATGCGCCCCCCCCCCCCTCCCAAGGAATTTATAAAAATTTCTAGAAGACTTTCGTCGAGTCATACAATCTCATACCTGAATAAATTGAATCCGTTGGGATCAGAATCGAAAAAGGCTTTAAAAAGTTCTTTTCTTTAAGGAAATCTATTGAAATCTTTTTAAAATTCTTAAAAACTGTTCTGAAATTGCTCTGATTCCACCGAATTTAGACAAAGGCGTGTGAAGATGTATTCCATAGGAGAAATCATGTGGAACTATTTTGACAGTTTGTGTGGAAATTTTTATTGATAACCTTCGATATACCATAAATGAAATTTGGAAAGTTTCGTAAAACTTTGATTTTTCGGAAAAAAGACGGACTCCTTATTATTGAATCCGTCTTTTTGTATTTATAAGGAAGAAATATTTAGTACGCCATTATACTTCGGGAAATAAAGTAGAACGCTATAAGTAACTACACACATACATTGAAACAAAAAATTGGGTCCCCATTCCTTTTAAGAATCTCAAAGAATCGAGACAAAAGTGAGTAAGCTTGCTTTATTATAGGTCTTTTCACATAACTTGTCACGTCACGTAGCTTGAAAAACGAACACACATATAGTGTTGGGTGTATACGTACACGACATTAACTACGACCAAATTTGAGAGAATCTGGCGAAAAGGTATTTTAGCTTGCTAGAGTATGCAGAACTGTGCACAAAACGTGAAAAATGTTGTGACAAGTTATTTTTATTTGAAGAAATCTATATCTTACTTTAACCATTTAAAATCGTTGCTTTGGCTTAGAGTCTTTACATTATTTTGCTTTGATAATAAGCGTGCTTCATATACAGATTACCTCCAGACGGGTATTCTTGCTGACGGTTTCGTATTCATTAAGAATAGGAGGTTATGAATGTGTGCGTGCATTATTTCATTTCAAGTTGAGTAGGTACTAAGACCTGAAGGTACAAAGTTGCCAGAGAAGAAAGTGAATTTAAGAAATTATTATATGCTGCATGGGCCATCCCAACCGAGTTCTGTTAATACAGTATGTAAGCCGGTTATCTAGGGAAAAAGTAGAGGAAGCAAAAATTTATATCTCAAAAGTGCAGAGCTATCTCTATCCTTCTTTTATTTCTTACCTCGGAAATGCATCAAGAATACTCGTGTGGAATGGCAAATTAATTTGAACGGCGCCCTTATAATGTGACAACAGTAATAAACCAATAAAGATGCAGGTAGTATTGATTTATGATACAACCGGCAGGATAAGGTAAACAACAGAAATGCATCGGGCATGAAAAAAATTCAGGATTAGGAAAACGGACGAAATAATGTATGGGTATATCAAAAGACAAGAATTCAGTCGTAGACAGATTGAGAAAAGTAAAGAAGTAAAGAATTTAGTGAACAGAATTGTTAAATTGTGAGCTTATAGTGGTAATTTTTCAAATTAAGAAACCGCACATAAAACTATTTTTGTGTAATTAAAAAGTACCCTTATTTTCCAAAAGTACAAAAACATATAAATCACATTTAACAAAGACTATAAAATAACTGTTTTAATTCATAAACTTTCCATAAGTATAAATATTTCATGAATTGTGTAAAATAGTATTAAATTTAACGAATATCTTCGAGCCGAAAATGTGAGTACATATCATACAAAAATTTTGATTTGAATAATATAATACCTACAATAGGAAAGCAGAACCGACCCGAATGGAAAAAATGGGAAAAAATAAAATCTCGAAAACGTAAAATCTTGAACAAACAAAATCTCGGAAACGCAAAATCCCAAAGAAATCATGAAAAATTATGAAAATGCAAAATCCGCACGTATTTTGAATTTTCAGGATTTTTCAGTATTGCATTTCTTTGGAATTTTATTTATGTGCCCTATTCTGATACCCGTCGGAACGGAAAAAGTATATTTCATTAAAATATTTCTATCTGTTAGGTGGGCAAACAATGCAGTGAACAATGTTAGCACGTCTGCTGTCTTCTTAAAATTAGGAAGCAATATGAAAAGAAAGACAATAAAAAATATAAAAAAAAAAATAATTTCTGAGACATTAGATGGTCCACAATTTCGTTTCTGATGGGTATTTCCTATATCATCAAAATTTTAGTTTAACGTGATTGTTTTGTTCTTTGGGTATGGTTTTATTAAGATCAAGTATTTAGATCAAATACCCAAGCTATTCTGAAATATTTAATATCTAAAAAAAAGTTTCGGGATTTTGTTTTTTGACATTTCGTGTTGACAGGATTTTGCGTTTTCATGATTTTGTTTTTTCAAGATTTCATGTTTCGAGATTTTCTGTTTTCGAAGCATTGTGCTTTCAGGATTTCGTTTTTAAAAATTTTGCGTTTTCGAGATTTTATTTTTCAGAATTTTGGTGCTCTCAAAAAAACTATTTAGGCTGGTATGAGCTGACTTCAGTGGATTTCATTGAAGTCAATTCTACTTTTTTATATTAATTTACCACTTGATAAGTTCCACATTTTTTTTATTTCCACTATTTTATGATCGTGACGGTGCGTTTTATCTTCTAACGACATCACTTTGAAGGCTGTATCTGTTATAATATTAAGTTTTTTAAGTAACTGGAACTGGATATATCAAAGGGCCGTATAATTGCAATCTAATTGATCGTTTAGAATATTTTCATTTAAATGTTTAGCTTTTTTAATATCTAGGATTTCATATTTGTCATAAGTTTTCCCGCCATCCAACCCATGACATTGCATGTTGTTGATATTCATTTTATGACTTTTGTGTTTTAGCTGTTTTGATATGGTTCAATGTGATTCTGTACTTCTAGTTTTGGTTTAGTGCTCATTAAATCTATTTTTCAGAATACGTTTTGTTTTCCATTACCCGGGAAACCTTCACAACTTATCTCACGAACCCCACTTTGTCTCTTTTTCAGTTTTTTTAATAATTTATTATTCGATAGAAACCCTTTTAGTCTTATTATTAAAAAACGGGCTCTAGGTACATCAAATTTTTTAAATTTTATTTTTATTTCTTTAGAGAAATATAATTATACATATAATAATATAAGTATATAAAGAATTTTTCTCCACATTTTCGTAGATTTTTCTATTAATTTTTGGACTTTGGACATTTTGTTGTTATTTTTGAATTCTTTATTTGAACTATCTAGCTTCATTGGAACCCTTACTGACAACCATCGAATGAAAATCTGATAAGTTGACACTCCATGGGCGATCTGAGTGAATTGGGATAAGCGTGTTCGTGACCTGGTTTTTGCTATAAATTTCAAATTAAAGTTTACTATTATCAATGACGGATTTTTTGGTATTTTTTCAAAAAAAACCGATCGTTTTTGTTTTGAAAATAGATTTTTATTTCATTTGCTCGACGTTTCGGGTCCAGGTGCGGCCCTTCTTCAGAAGCTCTTTTTATCTGCGCATATAAATAATTTTCTTAAAAGTAATAATAAATAACAATTATACAGAATAGAAAAACTGATTACATTAAAATAAAAATAAAATAAAATACATTGTTAATAAATTAAAATAGACTTCAAACAAAAACAAAAAGCAATTTACATGCTACGAGGACCACTTTCATATTGTCCTCGTAGCATGTAAATTGCTTTTTGTTTTTGTTTGAAGTCAAAGGAGGTAGTGCAGAATAGAGACTACTTAATGAAGCTTATAGATATTATATTATGTCTAGTACGTCAGGGCTTACCTTTGAGGGGACACCGCGAGGACCAGACTTCTAAAAATAGGGGAAATTTTTTCAAAATGAGTGAACTCTTTACAAATACGATGAAAATTTTTCAAACCATTTGGAAGTGCATACGAGTTATTGCAGCCCCAAAATTCAAAATGAAATTATTGACAACATAGCCGAGCTCACTCTGCAGGAAATAGTAAAAGAGGTGAGAGAATGTGGATTTTTTTCCTTAATCGTGGATGAAGGATTTAAGGGTTTCGTAAATTGCTCCACCTCCAGAGATGCTGGCGGACTGTCAAAACCAGTGTAATGTCAGGGAAACATCGCGGACTTCAAGCAATTATAAAAGAAACCCAACCTCAAGCAATCTGTATCCACTGTTTAGTACATAGGCTAAACTTATTTGTTGTCGATTCATGTGTTAAAATTTCATCAGCAACAGCATTTTTTAACACCCTTGAAGATTTATACATCCATTTCTCCCAGTCGGGTAATCATGTGCATCTTATGAATGTTCATAACACCCTTGGTATCAAGACTGGCTATGAAATGGAAAGCTTGAGTAATACAAGATGAAGCTGTCGTCATCAAAATTGCAAAGCTGTATTATCAAATTATGATGCAATTAAAACAGCTTTGGAAAAAGAAATCAGCCAGGCTCAAGACAAGAACTCTGTGGAAGAACTTGGTATACTGACTTGCATTACGAAACCAAATTTTGTTGTTTGTTTATTTGTGTTTGAGTCAGTGTTATCTATAGTGAATGTACTGAGTAAATCCTTTCCAAGCAAAGATGCCACTCTTGGGCTAGCGAGTGACATAATAACGGGCACTATTACTAGTTTTTCCGAGAGTAGAAACCAATTCGATCGTCTTTGGGAAGAAATGGAGAAATTCGTAGAAAAAGATGAAATTTGTCTAGAACTTACTCGAGTCTCGAAAAGGAAAATGGAACCGGGAGAGCAAAAGACTTCGTGATAGAATCAACTTTAGGTAAAAGTAATTTAGTGGACTTGCCATCAGATACAAGGCCTTCCGAATATTGGAAGATGAGCATTTACAACGAAGTAAAGGACAACATTATCACTAACTTCAGAAATAGGTTTGATAACCTACCTTTGGCACAGTGAGTAGACTCATTTATAAAGTTGGACCTGAAAAATTGAGAGGCATTCGTAGAAAATTATAAAAATATTTTCAATGTAGGCAATTCCACCTTACAGGCTGAAACAAAAATAATAAAGAACATGTTCCAAAACAGGAATACTGTAATAAATTTGGAAACACTCAAAACAGAAATTAATAAAGACTTCTGCCCAAATTAATACAAGTTGCTGCAAGCAGCTCTTGGCCTTTCTGTGAGCTCGGCCGGCTGTGAACGGAGCTTTTCCGCTATGCGTCGAGCTTAAACTTGGTTAAGAGCAACTATGCTTCAGGAGAGGTTTTCAAATATAGCACTCGTTAACATTGAAAACCAAATAATTAAAAGCAAGGTAACAGCGCAACAAGTGCTAAATAAGTTTGCAGAAAAAATCGTAAACTAAAGCTTATATAGACTTTAATTATAGGTATATGTTTATTATTGCTTAAATAAAAACGTAAATAATTGTTCTAAAATGTGTACCTATCTAACTCTATTTTTTGAAACGCATGCAGATGGTATAAATACTGGGCATTTGGCAGGGCGTCACTGTCATATCAGTTTCGTGTATATAACTTGAGGAGTCTGATTTATTTTCGTAATACGTGAGAGAAGGGAAGTGGAAAACAAAGGTCTCTGGAAATTTTATTTTATTTTTCAAATAAACACTACTTCCTATAATTTCAAAAAATTTAAATCGCGTCGGATGTTTGAAGTGGACTGTACGTAATATATGTGTGTCGCTTAGGTTCATTGGAATTAAAGAAAAGAATGCACTTTCACTCAATTCGCCAATTACATTGGGTACTAAACTATTTTCACAAATAGACTAACCTGAAAATAACAAATAGAAAGGAATCAAGTCTTATTTTGTAAATATTCGTCAACAATGGTCTCGATTTTATTGCTTATCGTCCGATCGCCGAATCTTGTCTGACCAACTATTGAATGTTAATGACTTATACTAACTGAAAAGCGATGTACAATGTTTCTATGCTTCCGGGTGCTCAATAACATTCAACGAGAATTATTATAAAGAATGGGAAAGAATTGAATATTGTTCGTTGTTCCTTTGGCCTCTAACATCGACACCTCGACAAAGAGTGTCCTATCTCAAAAGCTTTTGTTATTAAATGCACATACGAGCAGTGGATTAGAAGCTCTAAACTACTCTTTTTTAGTAAGCGGAGTTAAGATTTTACGTAGGAAGACTATCTAGATAATAAAGCAGTAGTGACGCGATCTCTGCGATTTTTAAAGTGAGAATTATTTTATGAAGTTTTTGTGTGTAGAATTACTTAGCGAAAATTATGTTTTAGAATTTAACTTATATTTCTTGCGGGTTCTGTAACTTCTCTCGGAAACGTTATGGCTATTTGGTTTTTTCAATCAATGCAATTTTATTGGCTGTTATACTTCGCCAACAAAGTGTTTGTTTAAGCCTATGTACGAAAGTTAGGTGGACCCCCCCCCCAGACAAAAATTATAGTTACGCCAATGCCCATACTCCTCTGTTATGGCGCTCTTGAATCAGAGAAAAAAAGCTTCTTTTACGAATTGTAGCTGGTAATGAGCTGCGGTGAATAGTGAAACCCGTTTCCCAATGGGGCCTCACCATATCGAGCTATTCGAGTATTGAACGCTCATAATAAGCGCTCCATGTTCATTGTGGCTGTCTCATAACAAGAGTTTTTCTAATATGAAAATTTTAGTTCTGATAACAAGTTAAGGAAATTTAAACTCCATACGCAGGCCTTTGCTCTCACAAAGAGAATGGCACTTTTCTGTGGCAAAAATAATTGTGTACAACACTTTTAAGGAAAGTTTAAGGAAAAGATTTTATTTTAATAAGAAAAATTAGTCAAAAGCAATCATATTTTACTTTAATATAGAGGATTTAGAGTAAAACAGAATTATTGGTGCGAAAAACTAGTAGCTACGTCTTAGTACTTTTAATCGAATTTTTGGTATGATGCCATTGAGATATTTGAATAAAATTTAAACCTAAATAGCCAATGAAATGGAGAAGTTTTCAAATAGGCCCCAACGTTTTTGGTATATTTAATTATTTTGAATTTTATGGAATTTAAAAATTTCTTTTGGCGCAATGGTATCTGGTACGGAATCAAATTTTTTTGTGTTGGATGGGCCGCACATTTACCGCCAATTTAGCCTGAGATCAACATGAAACAAATTCGACCATTTGTTCCAAAAGCTCTATGAAAAAGTGTTTTTACTGCTCTACATTTCTTGGTCTACCCTGGGATACGAGAATCTGGCAAACTTGTAGCCAATCGCTATTTTTGGCCCAACATGTAGACAGACGTGAAAATACTGGGCTCAGTCATGCCTTTCGTGTCAGAGATCCGAACGAGCGCTTCGAACATTACATTTAGATATTGTTGGTCCACTTAATACACGGTTATAACGGTTTACATACTTCCTAACAATAGGATTATTCTTTGAAGAATATCTTATCAAAGACAATTGCTGTAACATTTTTCCGCGAAAAAATATGCCGATTTGGTGTACCATTTAAAATAACCACGGATCAAGGCACACAGTTTGAATCCAAACTTTTCGCTGAGTTAACCAAATTACTTGGCACAAAGAGGATTCATACCACTGCTTAGCATCCGCAAACCAATTGTATGGTGGATCGTTTTCACCGTCAACTAAAGGAAGCATTAAAAGCCGTGATTGTTTTACATGGATCGAAGAATTACCAATAGTCCTGCTCGATATTCGGGCGGCCTATTAAGCAGATTTAAAATATTCACCAGCAGAATTAGTTTACGGTTAAGCCTTAAAACTCCCAGCTGAATATTTCGTACAATACAATACAGCAGCATACAAGGTACCGAGTAGCCTAGTCACAAGGCTTCGCGACTTTATGGAGAATCTCAGACCAGCCCAGACTCGCAAATCAGAAACACCTCTTTATATACCAAAAGGTCTAGATAATTGTCAGCACGTTTTCGTAAGAAACAACGGAGGAAAAGGTTGTTTGAAACAACCATACACTGGACCATTCCCGGTAATCCGAAGGTTACGGAAGTTTTTCGTCGTTAATATTAAAGGCAAAAACAGTTCAATCTCAATTGACCATCTAAAACCAGCATTTATCCTGGACGCCGCCGTTAATAATAATAAAAAACTAGTTCGCTTTCTCAGTCATGCACTGGATCGTATTTATGATCAATGATTTACTACACCTTCGCCTGGAAGGGGGGTGATGTAGTGCATACTTTGCAAGAGCAAATAAAATTTTACGTCAAGCTAATGAAATAAAGATGTGTCGCCTATATAAACGTGTCAATTTCGCCTTCCAGCTGGAAGTACAAATAAAATAGCAAAAAAACATCTCTCTCGCTCAGGCGAGGAGTCAGTCGTAGTCGCCGTTTGCCCCAAACGTAGTTAGCTTACAAGAACAGTTCCGACAGTTCTTGAAGTAGTTTTTATTAGTCGTGTAAGACGAGTCAAATTTCAGTGTAATTAAGGTTTATAGAAATAGTTCACTAAAATAAAAGAATTTTCATTTTGAACCACCTCCAGCACGACATCCGTATAAAATTTCGTATGGGGATCCATATGTGCAAGTTTGATTTTTGAAGTGGTTCTTCGTATATATTTCTAGAATGGTTCGTCGGACAGCAAAAATGATTACAACCAATTTTATAGGATTTGGTATTCTAAAGAAGTTTTTAGTACAATATAAATATCTAGGACTAATCGATTTCACAGTATATGTAAACAACCTAAATTTTTATATGGCAACACCGAGACCAAGAATGGGTTGCCCGATTTGTCTCACTTTCGAACTCAATTTTATTTCAATATCTGTGTACAGAATTTCAGCTCTCTAAGTATACGCGTTCTCAAGTTATCATGCGCACAGCCAGACAGACATGGAAAAATCAAAATAACTTTTAATATTATACGTGCGGGTGTCCAATCCATTTTGCTATACGATCCTTATTTCGAGGTGTTACAAACGGAATGACCACTTGGCATCGACACATGAGTTCAATAAATTGTAAAATAAAGACTTCTACTTTCCAAGATACTTTTCCTATCCATACTTCATTGAGTCTCGCTTAATGAACTAAACTTCATTCAAATGAACAATATTAAAAACCTTGTTTTAAATTTTTCGTTACAGCGGAAGAAATCCTTACATTCACCGCATATGAAGGAAAGTCAACGATGTGTCCCAATAGAGAGAGTTACTTCGAAATTTACTTTGGTATTTCATACACTATCATGGGAAACTCAATTGTGGGAATGCTTTTTCAAACATATGCTTATTGTCTGGATTTTTTCCTAAGAAACTTTATGGACTTGTTCATTGTAATTATAAGTTTCGGCCTTGCAAGGAGATTTAAATCAATTAATGATAACCTTTTAATGGTAAAAGGACAGGTATATATTTAATTAACTGACATCTTCTTATTTAACTATTAATCGAAAATTAATTTCATTAGAATGTGCCTCGTTCATTTTGGGCAAAGCATAGATTGCTGTATCGAAATATGTGCATCCTTTGTGAGGAAATCGATAACGCATTATCTACGATTACATTTCTAACATTTTCTACTAATCTAATGAATGTCTGTATTATTATGTTTTCCGCCATGCGGTAAGTGTTAATAAAATTCATTCATGAAAATTATAATATTGAATAAGAACTGAATATGATTTTGTTTACTTTACTCATTAGGTCTTCTGGAGGAACATCAGAATATTTAGAAAGATTGTGTTTCACAGCAATTGGTATATTCCGCACTTTGTGTCTGTCACTGTTTTCATCAAGAATTAATGAAGAATCTAAGGTCCCATTAAAAATATTAAGGGTGATTCCAAGAGAATCATGGTGTTTAGAGGTATGTTTCTTTTTTTAAGTTTTATATATACATACATAATAGGGAAAATGTAGTAGGGCACTAATGTACGGACACATAAGCATTTTCTTCATTTTAATTTGCTGTATTTATAGTATTAGAACACCGCCTTACAATTGTTTTAATAGAAATGCCTAATGCTATTTTTTTTTTCAATTTTATTTAAGAATCATTATTGAAGTTTTCTTTTTAAATAATATTATAAGCAGTTTAAAAATTTAGAAGTGATATTCACCTATTGATGGCTATAATATTCTCAAATTCGGCCAGGGTGTTGCTTCAATTTTCGGTCTCCAATTTTAAAGAAATTATTTTAAATTTGTTTTTAATGTGAAAATCGACAGTTGGTAGCATTGACAATGAGAGCATACTGAAATCAACACTGGTGTCATATGAAACAGGAGATCAGTCAATCCATTTATATATATGTCTGTGGGTAATACATAACATAACATTGGTCTAGATCGTAGAGGAAGTCCTTAAAAAAATATCTAAATAGTAACAAATGAAAAGTACTTATAACTATAAATAAATATAGCACTATAAATTACAATTCAAATGTGAGTATAAATTAAACAACAAAAACAAGGTATAAAGAACTACAAGACGGAACTTATACTAAAACAAGTTCCTAGTGCAGTAGAGAAAAGAGAAAAAGAAATATATAAATATACAGACAGACAAACTCGTGTACGAGTTAAAGGGACGGGCTGGCCTCAAAAAAGAAAAACGAGAGGTACAACAATCCGCGTTAGTACTCCGCTGTGAGAAGTGACCCTATCAAGTAAATTACGGGCTGGTGTCTAATTAAAACGAGGCTCTTAAAGGAATTGACAATACGTGTGTTTCGTAATGTAGCCGTAAGTGAGCACCACAGCTATATTACTGCATTATGGGTCGGTTAGTGTAGTTTGTTAAAATTACAAGACATGTGCGCTTGTGTACATGTTAAATATGCTCATAACTCGTTTATATTTTTTGCTAATTCAAACTATGCCTATTTATTTTTTTTATTTGTCTGCTGGTACGTGTGCTTAAGGTGTCGTAGTGTGACACGTACTCAATGTTATACCTCAGACGTAAATTAAATTTCACTTTCGGTAAAATGGACTGTCTATTGCTTTTAATAATTATTAATTAATTCGAATTCATTGATCATCATACTTGTTACAACTAACTGTTATTCTACACGAAGCATTAAAAATGCTAGGCTAGCATGGATTAAGCCGCTATGTGGGAAAACTTAAATCTACAATATTCTGCAACCAACAGAATAAAATTATTCCAGAAAAGATTTCGAATACTTATCTGAAATTTTACATAACACAAACTAAATTTTCCATACCACCGAAAATTTCCTCAAACATTCTGAGTTTCTTAGCGTGAAAATAGTGTACCTTACATGTAGGTTTATCTATGCTAAGATTAATTTCCACTGAAAACAGACGAACTTCCTCCTTTTAGCCTTGTTAAATGTTTAAACCACTATGATCTTGGTGCAAAGTGCATCTAAGATCGCTGTCAACTGAATGAGAGTTTCTTTAGAGAGCACCTCCTTTTATAGTGTCGGAGCCGCCATTTTGTCATAAGTTCGACACGAAAAGATGTAAATTTCTCATATTTTTCAAGCTTGACTGCCTGGTGCAATTATATCAAAATATGCTAAATTATGCCAACTAATTTATTTTATATTATCCATGAATTTTCCTTATTGATTTACTTAAATATTTTGATATTTCTAAAAAATATCAATATGGCGTCTCCGTAGCATATTATGTCGATTTCGGATGTGGAACGTAAAATCTCTCTCCATTTCTTCTGTCTCATTCCTACTCATTATGGGAATTTATTTTACCCTTTTTCGCGAATATTGGCTTACCTAAAGAATTTCGCACTTTTTAAGTAACACCAGCAGGTTGCGCGCGGTCAACTTAGCTAAATTGACTTTTTATGCAGTCAATTTGACACTAGTAATCGCGGTATTTCAGTGCGAAAGTGTTGTGTTTGTTTGTAGTTTTTTGGCCAATTTAATGGATTAATTATCCAGGTAAGTGTACAGTAGCGCTTTTGAAGTGTTAATGTATAATTATAGGATGAATAATTTCCATGTGTGAAGTCCCAATGTGGGCTTTATATAAAAAGGAGAGGTGCCGATGTAGTGGATAAGACTGGTGAACACAAAATTTTATAAATGTCAATCTATTTTATTTTTCACACAATATGCCTTAAACTATTAATTCAGTGCTTATTCTCTACTTGTCTAAAAAATTATAAAAATTATAAGCAAAAATAAAAATAATAAAAATAATGGAACTTATGAAAATAAAGAAACCAAACAAGATAATACTAATAATAATTCAAATAATAATTCATATAATAATTCAAAATAATAGTTCAAATAAAATCCAAATAAATCCAACTAATAATCCAAATAATGAAATAAATCCAAATAATAATTCGTTATTACTCCATTTAGTTTTCTTTTTTTTTATCCTGTAAAATATAAAAAAAAATGATATTAGAAAAAATTTATAATTAAGGTGAAAAACAGAATGAACTTCAATCACTGCTCATTAATTTTGCTAGGTTCAAATCTACCTTATACCGTCGGCAGACGGGCAAAATCAATGATCATTCGTTCGTAATTGAATTTTTCAAAAATTGCTTTACCATTGAATTTGATTTTAATTATTACAAACGTGCTGTCAATTACATAAATTGACAGGACTTTCGTTTTAATTTACAAAATCTTAGGAAACATGATTTTTGAAAAAATCAATTATGAATGAATGATCATTGATTTTGTCCGTCTGCCTAGGGTATTAGCTTGGGGGTGCTGAAAAGTATAATTGAATTAATAAATTTTGTTTAGTAGGGTTCAATTCTTCCCTTATTAATCAAGACTTAATTTCGGTTTATCGCTTCCGATCTGTCTAGTTGACCGCTCAATTTGCATATGATCTGCTACTCCCAACCGCTCGGTATTTATAGCCGGGAATACAATGGGAGCAGTGCGTCTGTCGGTCGCCGTTGCCTTGACGCTATGCAGTAGCAGCGCGTCGTCATGGAGATTTTTTGTTGTCGTTGGCGTAGTGAAGATTTCCATTAGTAAATGGAAGAAGAAGATAACGCACCAGCTGCCTGTGACACCAATGTCACAGGATGTTAATGATAATAGCCGTGAAATGGCAAGTTTTTCCCTTATTTTTGTTTATTTATTTTTGTTAATACATTTTTATGTTTATATTTCCAGCTTTATAAGTACTGATGGTACTGATGCGCTTTCGAGGAGGAATGCTGTGTATCGTGGGAGTCGGATTCCACGGTTTAAGTGAGTAAAATTTTCATGTAAAAAGCTCAGATCGTATTGATCTGAGACTTTTACTTTTTGTTTATATTATTAATTAATTTGTTTTCTTTTCTTTTTTAGGTATAAAAGGCCTAAAGGCCTTAATAATACAGGCGAGGAAAAGGAAAACCCTTCTATATAAAGCCAAAGGCCTGATTGAGTACAGGCATGCCTGTAAAGTGCCGGGACTTGTGGCACTGGAAGATATTTATCGTGAGTGTTTGTTTTTATTTGTTTTTAATTTTTATTTACATATTTTAAAATATTGTTCCGCGACGGAACACCATGAAATATGCTAATTATGCGAAATTATTCATGTTGTGAAAGTGTTTCTGAAATGTCAACAAAGGTAAAAATTGTTGAATTTCTTTAATTATTGTATATATGCATGCTGCGAATTAATATAATTTGCACACTTAAACATGAATGCATATTTTGCAAATGTTTAATGTGCAGAGAATATGAATTTCGCAAAGAAAGAACATTGTTTATGTTGTGCATAGTGGTGTTGTTATATTTCCCCAAGAAATTCGTTTCCTAGCAGTTTTGCATGTAATTGCCTATTTTTGTAGTTTTTTCTAATCTTTACTTATGTTAATTGCATTGAACTAATTTACAATTATCTTTTATTATTTCAGATAACTTATGCAGTTATAAGCGGTATCTGAGGGCATTGAACTAGAGCATTGACAGGAAAGTAATGAATAGCACGTTAATCTAAATGTTAATGTATTTTTTTCTTTTTCGGTTGCGTTCAACATACTCCCCCAGTTTGTTCAACCAATGTCTTTTATTGGTTTTATTGGCATATACCCCTCTTATGATAATGATGGCAGATAAACTTCCCATCCTTGTTGACCCTTAGTCGGACTTGATACTTATCAGGCGAATTGATAAATCTCTCGGGGTTCCTGCGCTGCTGTATTGCCCTGACATTGATGCGCTGTCAAATGTATCGTGGCAAGTAGATATCCACGCCCTCTCGGGTTCGGAATTTTCGAAAGCTGTTAGCTCTCATTTCGAATTCCTGAATGTTGGTGGTCAGACGAAGACTCGTCAAGGCAGAAATTCGACTGCCATTGATGACTGTTGCATGTTCTGGATGTGGGTCCCTGTAAGCAGTCGGGCCTAGAAACGGTAGGCTTGTCACCGTAGTTACTTGGCTCGTGGACGGTTCTATTCTGTCGCCTGGAACTAGTTCATGGGCTAATTCCGGTCGAGGAATGCCGAAGACATCAAACCCTGGGTCACGCAGCATCCTAAGTTCTGGACTTCCTGGTGGGCTTAATTGTATATCTTCTAAAATATGAAGCGTATCGTCTTGTTCGTAAGTGAACGATATCTGAAAATAGTAGTGTGTCGGTATAGTGCCAATGAATAAAAAACAACCCTCAGCCAACCATAAGACAAAGATGGTCAGCACATGACGACACTGAGAACAGGTAGTTAATCTACTGCTAGCGGTAGAGGACTACTTTTAACAATTGGTCATAGAAGGCCCCTGTTTCGCGTTTTGACTCTCACTACCCGTACCATGTCGTCTGTTCCTAAATGCACTTGCTCGATTATGCCCATTGCACAACTAGTAGATGGCATATGATCATGTTTGACAAGGACAACATCTCTAATCTCAATGTTCGGTTACCTTGTGTACCATTTAGGCCGATTTTGAAGTTGTTTAAAGTAATCCCTTGACCATTTACCCCAAAATTGTTTATATAACTGCTGGGTGTACTTCGATCGTTTGGAGTAAGTTTACTGAATTCTTAATGATGTGAAATGTGTTTTGGGATAAAATGATGATAATTGATTTGCTAGATATTTTGTTCGATGCATGAAGTTCATTTGAGATTTGTGGATGGCACTCTGGTTAACTTTATGAATCCGAGATTAGGTAGTTATGTGTTTAGTGGATTCATAACAGTGGTCTGGAATTTGGACATGCTTCCACCTGAGCCAGGACCGTCAAATTTTCTTCAAATGTGTGTTTGGATTGTTGCAATATTCATCGTAAATGATACTTTATCCATTTGCAATGATGCTTTATCCATTTCCAATGATGCTTTATCCATGCCAATTGATTTGCTTGGAAGCAAGATATTGTGATGCTACTGAATTTGCATCTCTAAGATCTTTTTCTTTCCTCCAATGAAGCTGGTGCCACCATCTGAATATATGTCACTACACAGACCTCTCCTAGCCAAAAATATGTGGCAAGGAATGCTTCAGATATGAGATCTGACACCAACTCGATATGCACAGCCTTCGTGGCAATACAGATAAAGATGCAAAAGTATGCCTTCTGTAATATTATGTTTCGTAGATTTAATGATTTTATCATTACAGGTTCGGCGAAATCAACTCCTACTTTCATAAATGGCTTCGTTATATTAACTCGGGAAGTGGGCAAATTTCATATTAATTGGCTTTTTGTTATCGTCCGATGTTTAAAATATTCATTTATGCAGTCTACTGGTAATGCGGCGTCGTGCATCCACGATCCAAAATCTATCTCGACAAGTGCTAAGAGTGCAGAGTTTCCACATGTAGTTTATCGATTAAAATTGATGTAATGTGATGATCACGTGGTAACATGATTGGGTGCTTCCTATTATATGGAATTGACGCGTTATGAAGTATACCACCCAATCGTATAGTCCATGAAGGAATTAAGCATTATTATTTCGCTATGCTGTGACAATGCCTTGTTGTCCAACATATTTTTATATTCTTCTCCAAACGTAGTTTGTTGTATGAGTTTGAATATTATTTGTTCTGTCAGGTTCCATTCCCGCACATTGAAGATTTATAGGCGTTTAGCGTGAGGATGGCGGCAATTGTGTATGAAACGCTGTATGTGTACGACGAGTAACGTAAAAGAAGATTGTTCTCTAACTTCGCTAAGAAATTTACTGTAGGTGGTTCTTTCACTCCGAAATATCCTTGAATTTCGGCTATTTGTCCTGTTCTTCGAACAGCAATGATGGTCCATGCTACCATAAATTATTGCAGACGCACCTCTTGAGGCTTTTGTTTCGTGGACATGTGATGCCATTGAGCAAAGCGTACGATCTCTTGTGTTTCGCCTAGGCGATTTGCCATGTCGATTCTCCAACATGCTGGATGCTCTTTGATCAATTGAAGCAGTGTTGCAAGTATCCGATCTTCATTAAGCTCCAATCGGGGAATTTTTGTCGGCTGTATTGGAGCTACCCTTGTTTTTGCAGTAAATAAATTGGAGTGGATTAAGCCATTCTGATCTTCTACGCGTAGATAAACAGCAGCCTCAAATACCATTTCAGATGCGTTACAAGATTCATGTATTTGGATGTACGGTTTGAATGAATAGTTGATCCATATAGGAGTCGGTAGGTTTTCTATATACCTTAAGTTAATTTTGAACCCATTCTATTGTTGTTCCATTATTTCCGACACTTTGTTGACCTATTCGCATCCTGTGATTCACAATGCTTGCATCGACACCTTGGCTATAATTACCACTGGTGCAACCAGCTCAGAGCATCGTATAATGATGCAATATCTGACAACATAGTGCATTTGGATACCTTGGCGTGAGCTGTCCAAGGTTTGATTACAAACAAAAGACTATCCAATTTAGGATGCCAGCGAGTTCCTAATATTTTGACTGATTCCGTGTCCGAAATCATTAGAGTATCTTTGAATTCTCGTTGCTCTGTAGAAAGATGTTTTAACAAGTCAGAATTGTTGCTTGTCCATTTCCTCAGATTGAATCCTCCTGTTTTCAACATACCAATTAATTCATCTAATAGGTATTTAGCATCTTGGATACTATCAGCGCCGGTGAGCAGGTCGTCCATCTAAATGTCTGTAGTTGTGAAATTAGGAGCTAGACGCCATCTCTGCTGTACATCTTTTGATAATTCTTGATACATTTGGATACCTAAATATGGCGCTGAAGATGTTCCGAATGTCACCGTGTTCAATTGAAAATCCTGAATATCCTCAGATTTAGGATGTCTCTATATGATTCGCTGAAACGTCCGATGATCTGGATGCATTGAAATCATGCGATACATCTTTTCGATATCCACGTTCATAGCATCTTATATTTACGCCAGTTAAGCAACGTAGCGAATAGTTTAGGTTGCAGAACTTATCCTTTTAATAGGAACTCATTAAGCGATTTGCCATTTGACGTCCTCACTGATGCATCAAATACTACCCTCACATTTGTTGTTGGGCTTTCCTTGACAACGGCATGATGAGGTATATAATAAGGCGGTTCATTATTATTGGGAGGAGATATTTCTTCCATATGACCCAACTCGACATATTCGTCTAGACATTCCCCATATTCGCGTTTCAATTCCGGATTCCAATCAGGTTCTTGCTGAATTCCTTGAAAGCGCTTGACTGCTTGTAGTATTTATAACCCTAGGCTAGGCACCTCGTTGTTCAGGGTAACTTAACCTGCTATGTTCCATTGTGAAGGCGTTGGTGATTGAGTTGATAACTCTGTAGACATTCCTTGTCTTCGCTGTTGAGAATTGGGTTCGTGGGAAATGCTTCTGTTTCCCAGAACTTTGTGCGTAGCAGAGCCAAATCATCCGTTTTGATAGTAAACGACGATGTATTGCGTTCGGAAATGTCTACTATCGACCCTAGCAGAATCCAACCAAATATTGTGTTGTTTGCTGTAGGGATGCTATTCGATCCTTGCTGAGTACCGTTCCAGAGTATTTGAGTATAAACTCTTGCTCCTAGTAACGCATCTATCGTTCCAGGTTTCCAAAATGTTGGATGAGAAAGTGGCAGTTTGTTTAGATCTAAACATTCTTTTTTGGAAACTGTTCTGAAAGGCTAGGAATCTGTGAGCTTATTCAGTATTAAAAAGTTTTCCTTTAATACTGTTGTAGACCTCGCTTTTCGTGATCGAAGTGTGATTGTGGTTTGTTGCCTTGAAGTGGCTGCGTGGCTAGTGTTTAAGCATGTGATGGACACTGCAGTTGGGCTTCAACATGCCCTTAATTTCCTGCAGGCTTCCTCCGGAATGAAGGATGCTTACGAGACACTACCTATTAAACATAGTAAGATATGTGTGACGCTTCGCCCCTTACTTGTGCCACTCCTAGCGCTTTTGTTAGCAGAGCATTGTGACTTTCTCTGGTTACAAAGTTCTGATTAGTATTGATGCCATCAGTATTGTTACCTGATTGTAACCGAAAAGAACTTATCTTGAATTCAACCTAGCCCTGTCGTTTGCTGACTTAAGCTTATAGTCGACAGATGAGAATTTGGGTTTTGATTTTCGTGGAGTCTTTGATTACATTTTAGGCATCTGAACTTGTTCGTACAGTTATTTATGTGGTGCATTCCAAAACATATAAAGCAACGGCCTGTTGCCTTAAGTGTGTGATATCTGGATGGTATGTCCATCGCTCGATACTTCGGACATCTTTTAATGAAATAACTTGAGTTGCATGCTGTGCATTTGATTTCCTTTGCCCCATGATATGATTTTGTGACTTCAGGTGTGATGTTTGGTTTATATTGTGGAGATTTAACTAAATTATCTGCTATAGATACTAAAATTCTGAGACGAGCATTCAAAAATTTCTTAAATAACTGGAAGATTCGCAACTCTTGTGTACCTGCTTCATCTTCATTTTCCGATAATTTTAGGTAGTAAATGGCAATTTCTGCACTAATAAATGTATAAGAAGTATATCCCATGATGTTGTATCAACATCTAAACTTTTCAAATGCTGGATGCAGACTGTGAGTTTAATTTAACCTGATTTACTAGAACCTTTAATTTGTGATTGACTAGGATTCTCTTGTTCTCATACCTCGCTTTCAGTTTGTTCCTAGTTGGCATGTAATCTTCATTTGTCACTGGGGTATGTCGTAATAATTTATCGGCATCACCCACTAAGCAGATAATGCAGCTTCTGAACTGGAGTTAGCTTTATATTATCATGAACAAGAGAAACGAATAGATCATGAAATGATCGCCATAAATCGTAGTTGCCGTTATATTTGGGCACCTGAATTCGAGGAATGAAAGACTCTTGTTGAACAACAGCTGTCGAGTGAATTGATAATGTTCCCGTGATTTTTGCCTCAGTAGCTGGGGCGAATTTCTACAGTCCTTCTACTAATTCTCCGATGTATTCGGAGTATTTTCATTCCGTTGTACTGTGGTTATCTTGAGTTAGATAGTCATCACAACTATCTAATAAAGCCTGATTGATCGCCATATCTGTTTCACTATATACTACTCGTAGTTTCTTTAAATCTGTCATTTTAGACTCGTAGAAACCGTGAGTTTGTTTAACAAGTGCCGTTTTTCGACCATTTTCAATTAGTTTTTCTATTCTGACATTCAGCACGCTATCCGTGAGGATTAGTTTCTCTACTGACTCCATATTTATTTATAACCTACTACTTATCTTTTGTTGACCGTGTGGGCACAACCGCAGCAAAGCGTGTTCGTAGTACGTTGATGAAACGTGGATGCGTAAATTGGCAGTAAAATGCTCCTAATAGTTAGGTGACACGTCTGGTCACAAATTCGCTGACAAAAATGTTCCTTCTGTTGTGATGGGAACAATTTGTAGCACAACTTATAGAAAGAATTAATCGACATAATTTAATTACACGTGTGGAACAAATTATAGGAAAATTATTGGAAGTAATTTTATGGCACGTGTGGGCTCCACTTGTGGACAAAATGAATGTTCCTCATTGGTGTACATAAATATTTAAATTTTTCTAAAAACTATCAATATGCCGTCTCCGTACCATATTATGTCGGTTTCGGATGTGGAACGTAAAATCTCTCTCCATTTCTTCTATCTCATTCTCACTCATTAAGGGAATTTATTTTACCCATTTCGCGAATGTTGGCTTACCTGGAGAATTTTGCACCTTTTAAGCAACACCAACAGGTTGCGCACAGTCAAGTAAGGTAAATTGACATTTGCGCCGTCAATTTGACACTAGTAATCGCGGTTTTCCAGTGCGAAATTGTTGTGTTTGTTTGTTGTTTTTTGGACAATTTAATGGATTAATTATTGAGGTATGTGTACAGTAGTGCTTTTGAAGTGTTGATGAATAGTTATAACATGAATAATTTCCATAATATATGCTAATTATTCGAAATTATTCATGTTGTAAAAGTGTTTCTGAAATGTCAACAATGGCAAAAATTGTTGAATTTCTTTAATTATTGTATATATGCATGTTGCGAATTCATGTAATTTGCACACTTAAACATGAATGCATATTTTGCAAATACTTATTGTGCAGAGAATATGAATTTCGCAAAGAACAAACATTGTTTATGTTGTGCATAGTGTTGTTGTTAAACTGCCAAGAAATTCGTTTCCTGGCAGTTTTGCATGTAATTGCCTATTTTTGTAGTTTTGTTGTAATCTTTGCTTAGGTTAATTGCATTAAACTAATTTACAATTATCTTTTCTTGTTTTAGATAACTTATGCAGTAGTCCGCGGAATCTGAGGGCATTGAATTAGAGCACTCACAGGGAAGTAATGAATAACTCATTAATCTAAATGCTAATTTTTCTTTTTCAGCTGTGTTCAACAATGTGCATGCTGGATACTAGATGGGAGAGCATTCCAAAGCGCGTAGTCTGGGCAAAATAAGAGTCTTTCATGTAGTAAATCGAGGAAAGATAACGCTCCTGTTTCGCTGTGAGTTAGTGAAATTAAACATTTCTCTAAGGTAATTTGGTTCATTACTTTTCTGCAGGTTAAAGAAAAACACTAAGGCTCTCTTCTAGAAAATGTGGCAAACGTGCACCCCACCAGCTTATTGCGGTAAGGCGAGATATGGCCATATCTGCGAAGTCCGAAAAGGACGCGTAAGCAATCGTTTAACGCGACCTCCATTTTATGGATACAAACGCTATCAAGTCTAGGAAAAATTAAACTTCCGTAAGTGAAGTACGGCAGGTTTAGTATTTTAACCAAATTTAAGCGAGTCTTTTGTGGCAAAATTGTGGCTGAGAACCAAAGCCGACGAAGTCCTGAGTAAATTTGACTAATTTTAGATTTTGTATTTTCGCAGCAGTTCATATATTGGTTAAACACGATACCCAAATTGTTCACGTTACTAGCAAGAGATAATGCTTTAATACCTATGAACATCACGTGTGTAATATAAATTAAAATAATGCCCAAAAAATGCCGTTAATATGGGAATTATTAAGAAGATGTGGGGATATTAGGGGCAAACAATGTAAGAATTCTGAAAACTAATAAAAAGAATGTGCTACTTAAGGTAAAGATACATGGCGAGAGACTTTTGGTCTTCAGCCTCCGGTATACAGAAACCAAAATCTCGGAAATGTTTATATGGCACGAGAATTTTGTCTGTGGAGACCAAACAATTAGGTCTCTTGAAAGCAGAATAAAAAAGTCTCTAGAGATAGATCTCCGAAGTTTGCACGAAATTTGAAGGTTATGCTCTAGAGATCTCCAGGGGTCTTTGTTATTTGTCAAGCAAGAGATTGTTAGAAAGAAATTATATTATATTATATATATGTATGTTATATTTTATGTTATGGGTATGGTCTAACCTAACCAGTATACCTCAAGGTTTTTATTCCTGACAATACTGATATTGAAAGTTGTTAGCGAAATAATATCAGAGATTCAGAACAAATTACTGAAAAGTCTTTCAAAAGACGTAGGCTATTCATAGTACCCTAATAGCGGTAAGAAGATTTTACTGTAGGGCTCTGGATATGATCTCGATATGATTCCGATATGGGTAACCTATCCTTTATTATATATAAAAAATAAAATCAAGTGGTTCATTTAAATTTTGTTTTCATGATCCATTTCATGATGACATGAGTGATCTAAAAAACGTAATCAAAAAATTAAATGCTTTATGACGATAGTCAAATGATGTGTCTCACTATTAAAAAGAGTAGGAACATAAACAACACTTGGCTTGATACATAATATTAGTTAAGGTTTGAATAATATTATTATTTTTTTTTTTTTTCATTAATTTCTTAGACGAAACGGTTTTCAGAAGAAGTTGGAACTGAAGTAATCGCTTTAACTGGAATGAAAATGTTCCATATAACAAGGAGCGTTGTGTTGAGTGTATCTTGTCATAATATTATTGGAGTTTTATGAATTTCATTGAGTTCTTTTACAGGTGACTGGGATCATTATCACATATGAATTGGTTTTGGTTCAATTTCAAACTTCAGACTATTCTAATGATTGCCAATTTTAAAACTGAAAGATCGATATTTAGGAAAAGTTCTAGTTCTTTGTAATATCGAACACGCAATTAGATTGAGATTTATCAGCACATTTTCAAATGCTTGTTTTATTCAAAAGAGTATAATAAAAATTAATGTGTGTATCATGTATTTGTTGTTTTTTTGTAAAAGTGGAGTAATTATTGGAAGATATTATCTGGAGCTTTGGTGAAATTTAGGGCACAGACACGTGTAATTTACGGTATTTATAAATAGTAAGATAGCTAACACTGTTGTAACGGGGTTTCCTTCCGAGTCCTTGTTAGCAGCTCAGGGTGCTCGTGAGTTCCGCCAGGTTCAATAAATAACAAAACCCATTTACATAAACATATAATGAAATTTATATTATTGGCTTAACCCCTACTCTAATATAAATTTCAACTGTATGCAACTTATTCTAGTTATGTATATACATTTATAGGATCAGTATACTTATTTACAATCCTTCTGCATCTGTCCATTATTTTACACTATACTAATTTTAATGAATACATGAATGCAAACCAGAACCATTTCCTGAACAGTACTAAAATGTTTTCAGCGGTTCTACCTTAAGGGAAAGAACGGGACAGAAACACTCGCAGAAATACATCACAAAGGTGTACGGAGGACAAAAAAGGAAACACTCACAAAAAGTAAATCACAGGAGTGCGGAACGGTGACAGATCACTCAGAGATAGACATCACGACAGTGACAGGAAAGGAAGTACTTAGAGAAATACATCATCAGAGTGGACGAAATGGAAACACCTACAGAAATACATCTCCGAACTTGTACGGAGGATAGCAAAGGAAACACTCACATAAATACATCACGAGATTATGCGGAACGAAGACAGGTCACTCATAGAAACACATCAAGAAGAGTTTTCGAGAAGGAAACACCTGCAGAAATACATCACGACAAGAAAGGAAACACTCACAGAAATACACCGCGAGATTGTCCGGCGGATAGAACAGGAACTGGCTGCAACTTCAACAAAAAAAGAAGATACAAGACCTCCTATCTTGTCGGTAGGTGGCCACCTACTAAGCTCTCGAAAGAATGGCGCGCATGCTTTTATTCTTTTTCTGGTGGAAATTACTAGAACATTCCGGTATTTTGCACATTTTATTAGAATAGAAATAGGACTGGAAACCTTATAGTCAGTTATGAAAATAGGAGTGATTAATTTTAATTATAGTTAGGTCTAAAATTATACATTTATTTTACTTTGGTCAAGAAAAGAGGTGACTTGAAAATGGTTCATTACACTGTAAACAATTATGAATTAGGCTGATGATTTTTGGTAACTTCAGTTTCAATATGGAATGATAAGTAAACATATATGAATATCCAAACTTAATTTTAGATTGTTTAGTGGCGTAGAGGTTCTCATTCAGTAAAGACCAATAAAGTTTTATTAGTCGAAAAATTAATTTTTGTGTTTGTTTTTTTTTTTTTTAATAAAAATTGACTTCCTAAATTAGGAAGATGCAAAACTCGCGTGTATCACAATGTTAGTCCAACTAATATTTTGTTCCTTAATGTTTATGAATTTCATCTTTACATCCTTCCTTGATTCGAAAATGTTTTGACGCTTTTCCCATACGGTAACATGCTTTAATGGGCACAACACAACTTATAAATACGTAAATGTACCTCTAAAAGTTTTTATGTAGTAATAGTGCCTACAAAGGGTGCCATTGCCGCGTTGTTACTTCCCATTGTGGAATAATAATATATATTTCCTTACGCTGTTCCTTCAAGGGCACTATTCCTAGACGTAGTTTGTAGGTCACGTAAACGTAAATATGCCCAGCAGAGTAAATATAGAAATGATATATGCATAGTTCCAATAATTATATTGGCATTTCATTTCATGTACTGTCATTCATGTTAAACTACCTGAATGGCTCCTATCAAAATTACATCAACAACGTCAATTTAAGACAACATCTTCTATTTATAGAAAAGTCGAAACATACCATAACAATTTTCTTTGGAATAAATTTGCAGACTTCAAGCCTTAATGAAGACTTTAATTACAGTTTACTCTTGAATACGAACTCCTAATTTGTGGGCATATTGGACGAATCACAATAGAAACTGTTCTTAGATTGCGAAATTTATAGGCACTGTTGGGTCTTCACCACTTACCGCTGGTGAAGACTCAAATATTATTGAGAATGCTAGAATATAAAGATAATTATAATTTTCCTGGAGCTTACCACAGGGGAGGGGCCCAACTAATAAAACGATGATGACTTCTGTCTTTAAGCTCGTTAATACTTAAACTCTAGTGCCTCCAATATTCCTCGATTTATATATATGTTCAATATTGCTAAAGCTGTCACGCGTGCAATCAATTGTTCGATTATTGGTGCAATCGGCATAGGTATTGAACTTGAATTGGTTTAGGCTGCAAATTTATTACAGTGAACTTTGCTCGAGTAATTATGCGAGGGTGAGCAAGAAACATAATTTGAACACTTTCTTATAATCTAATTAAATGCTATGTTCAAAATTGAACAGATACTAAGATATTTTACCTTGTGGGCACATATGACGACATAAAGTTGTAGGAGTGCCTGTATAGAACCAAATATAGGTCGCACATAGACAGTTTACTTGTCGGCTATAGCTTCAAATTATAAACTGGAACAATGACTATGTGTTAACCTTAATGAAATCCAAGAGTTGTGTATGACAACACCAAGAAAGGGTTGCCAGATTTAGACCATTTTTGTAAGGGCTGCCATATACAAACAGGTAATAGCGCACAAACGGTGAATAAAGTTATCTTTTTTCGTTTTTTTCGAATATCTTCAATCCTAGTGGTCTTACGGGTATAAGGTATGCTTATGGAAAAAAAAACATCGATACAAAAAAGGTGGAATAAAGTTTATTGATAACACTAATGGCCGGTTTCACAGTCGAGTTTAAACCAAGGTTTAGTTTAAACCATCCTCCAAGTTTAAACGTAGTTTAAACCAAAGCCTTCGCTAGTGCATAAATAAAGATACATATATAATAGAGCGCAAGAAAACGGACAAGAATAGATTCGAAGACGAAGTGGCAAAGTTCTTTACTTTAACGGAACCTAGCATAAAAATCAACGTCGTCTCACTCA
Organism: Dioctria rufipes; assembly: GCA_963924295.1. Taxonomy (NCBI): domain Eukaryota; kingdom Metazoa; phylum Arthropoda; class Insecta; order Diptera; family Asilidae; genus Dioctria; species Dioctria rufipes. The sequence continues at coordinate 346,326,910 of OZ002740.1, read as the reverse complement.
TTAAAATGATTTGGCCGAATTATAATTATTCTCAGTGGTCGATATAGTTGTAAAATTAACTCAAAAAAATCTTCTGCATCGCTAGAAATGTCTAAATCTTAATCCATGATAAAATTATTTTCTTGAAAAATAAAATGTCACACTTTTCAAACACTTTTATCTTGAGTTTAAACCGAGGGATGGCATGGTTTAAACTCTAGTTTAAACCGGGGTTTAAATCAAACTGTGAAATTCATTCGTCGAGTTTAAACTGAATATTTGGTTTAAACTCAGACTGTGAAACTGGCCATAATAGTTTTCCCGTAATCTGGTATTGAAACTCCAATATAAATTTGGTATTGATTTAGTTGCATGTGTATGTACGGTATCTTCTCACTTTGGCATTTTTATACACATTCGGGTATAAATTAGAGTATATTCAAGTGTACTAAATTGCCGCTCTTATTTCTGATCTTCTTATTTTACCATTATGTAGATATAAAGCAAGATTACTATGATATATTACCGGGTAAACTTTGTACTTGTTCAAGAATGTGTTTTTTTTTTGATTCTCTGGCACAACAACAAAAGCAAAAAATACATTTTTATTTTTCCATTACACAACCCATTCGATTTTCAAATCTTAAACTCAGGGTCCCAACTAGCCAAATTGAGTGCTTAAAAAACAAAAAACAAGTGAAAAATAGATAATTAAAAAATTTAGAAAATAGAAAAAAACTTTTATTTGAAAACTTTTAAAAATATATTAATTAAGTTTTGCAAAAATTAATTGGAAATGTGATTACACACATAATTCAAACATAGAAGAATAAACCTGGATAAAACCTGATATACATGGCAAAGAATAGAGAACACGAGACGAAAAACACAAACATAAAAAGAAAAATTAAACGATAGGTGCACACATAAAGCACAAACACGAGCAAGCCAGGCACAAACAGAAAATAGAGGCACTAAGAAAAGAAAAAGACAGCCGCGGAAGGAGTGGTACAAAGTAGGAAATGATAGACTATACAGAAAGAATAAAACGGAAGAGATATGGAGAGAAATAAATATGGGGAATTAGATCATGCTAAGCAACAAAAGAAACGCGAATAAAACACAGTAATAGGCTAGGATAGAAAGAAAAAAATAGGATGATGGGTGTTCGAACCAAATCGATTCGAATATATTTTTGTTAACATTAAAACTTCTGAAAAGAAAACATACTGAAAGTAAAGCATGAAAATTTTTGTAAAATTAAATTTAATCTAATCACTCTCAATCAAAAGACAGATACACAACCAAACAAAGCCATGTATTTGTCATCTATATAACATATTGCACAAATACAATACAAAAGTATAGCCTCTTCGATTAGATTAAATTAAAATCATTGTCTTACGTTTGAACCGTTAGATTCGCATGTGTTGTTATGCAGCATACAATGCATGGCAGAAATACGATCATATCAAGCAGATTAATTTGTTACTTTATCAATATCATCATTACAAATACCATCGAACGGGAATTTCTTCTCTATGCGATAGAGATAAAATGTTCTCAAATATAATTTAATGCAACACAGCAACATGTGTAGCTCTAAATTTCTTGTTGCTGTGCATTTTTGCCCGTTGCTATGAAAATGTTATCGCTAGTACCGTAAGATCACAGCTGCACTGCCAATTCTTGCAATCATCTTCTTGCCATCAGTGGTGTCGTGTGCAAGCAAGGGCTATAAAAACGACAAGCTGACTGATCTCGATCTTTTGTTGTACTTGGAATAGCTTGGGGTAAGTTTGCTGATTAGGGTCGCGACGGGAATAAACGCATCTGAATTCGAGTTTCGACTGAAGTTAAGATATTTACTAACAATTATTTCTGGTCTCGACGAGAATAAACGCATCTTATTTCGGGTCTCGACTGAAGATAAGATAACACTTTAAGCAGGGTCTCGACTGACTTAAAGAATATTATCTGGTCTCGACTGAGATAGTATCGTACTAGCATTAATACTTTATTTCTGGTCTCGACGGGAACAAAGTCTTAACATTAGCTTAAAACCAGCCTTCAAGCGTCAAGTTGAAGATGGGTGAATACCAGTCACTTGTAACATACTAATATTTATTCATACATCTATTTTTCTATATATTTACTCATATTTATATTTACATATTACACTCTTCTTATGCATATTTATCAAATATCATAATTTAGCTTTAATCTATATTAATTTTTTTATATCTGTATTAATATATATTACGCTCTTGACGATTTTACATTGCAACTTTCTGCCAATAAGTCTCTTCAGTGTGATACAAAATTCTCTGACCCAAAACTTATATATTGACTTTTATCCCAGTACAACCATTCTTGTTAATCGTACATTCTAAGTCTATGGGAATAAGTGTTTTCTAGTATGTGTGGGTCTCTGACCTAACAACTTATATACATAATCTGATCTTAATGTAATTAGTGGGCAATCTTAAGAAGTAAGTGTGATAACTTATTGAAAGTTAAAACGTAGTGAACAGTGTTTGTTTTTTGATAAGAGACTCGACCACTGACCTTGATCCAAATTTACCAGTGCATCCATTTCAGTACAATGGGAAAAGAGAAAGATAAGGGGAGGAAAAAAGGAAAAGAAAGAGCACAAGAAAATATATAAGAAACGGAATTTCAAAGAAAAATAGAAGTAGAAAACAAATGCAAGCAATTAGAACAGTCAAGTAAAATAATAGATCAAAAAGAACTAGAGATAAATAATTTCTCTAGCCGGGTCAAATTTGGAGATAGAAGAGAGTCTAGTAAAAAGAAAAAAACTTTGGATGCGAAAATTACCAGAAAGTATAAGCATAGTTCTGCCAACATTGGGTAACAGTGATCTGAATGATCTTTTGCAATTGGCAGATTATATACATGAGATTTCAAAATCTCAAAGTATTTCAGCAATAAGCTCACATAACTTCCATAGTGATTTAAATTTAATAAATAGAACTGGAATCTCAAAAATCGACGCTCTAGAACAACTTATTAACAAATTATCCTTTCAGAATAAATAAATTCTTCAAATTTCAGACATCGTTGAAGAAATGGTACTAGGTCATCCACTATCTCTTTTGGTACCATAAAACATTCGGGGATAAGGCCTCAAAAGGCATATCTTCTTTATTGATTAATTTTATTAATTATGCATAATTACAGGTACATTTACCAGTACATGACTTCCATTTAGTGTTGTTTTTTTCTTTTTCACACTTTCTGGAGCGGAGTGCCAATAGCAGAATAGCATTGAAACGAATATTTTTTATTCATATTTCTCGGAAATTCATACCTAATGTAAAATTTCTATAATTTGCATATAATGACAATTAGATTATAAAAAAAAAACAACAAAAAAGCTATTAAATTCCACATAGAGCTAGCACTGAGGTAAGATTTGTGTTGATATTAATTTAACTACAACGAGAACCAGCAGACTATCAAGATTCCTGTAAACATTAAAATAACAAATGAAATCAAAATTAATTTTGACTTATCTTGTATCGCACGAACAATTCCCTAATGAACATCAGTCACGATATTTACTAAACGTCTGACTCATTTTGTACTCCAGGTCCGAATTAGTGCTGATCCAATTTTATAGGACGAATTAAAAAACTAAATTTTATATAAAATACCGTAAATTTTCATAATTATTCTTTGAATTTTTGATGCGTCTATCTATTTATGTATCTCGTGAACGCCGTAATGTCTATGAGTCTTGCTGAGATTCTACAAATATGTATTTTATTTGTTTTTATCTAAATGGGAGTTTCAGAACAGGGTAATTCAACATAAACACGATTTAAGTATTATTTTATTGTGGATTCAAAGAAATACCGAATAGTGCACGAAAAGGTAATATCATACCCGGGGACTACGTATAATTGCAGGCTATACGCCAGAGTTTTTCTATGAAACTTTGCATGGCTTTCGATTTGCACTATTCGCGTGTGGGGGGGGGGGGGTGCTGAAATGGGAGAAGAAGGAAAATTTACTTTATTGGGTATTGTGGCGGATCAAATCGGGAAACTGAGGTGATGATGATGATTCATGTTCTATATATTAGTGCGATTCAAATGGCATAGACAGAATTTTCCGGATATATCAAATGTATAATACCATAGATGGCACAAGAGCTAGGTGTCGCATAGTATACAGATTATGAAATGCGTAGTGCTTTCTGAAATGGACCATAGCATGTTTTAGAGCGTGCCGAAAGCAAATGTTTTTATGAAAGCAGTATTGTACACATTACATCAACTTCCTGAACACTTCAGATACTACCCAGCCATATAAATTTTGTATAGTGTTTTCGTACTGCATGCGACATCTAGTTCTATGATAATACTGAGTGTATTTAGAAAGGACCACGCTGATGGTATTATTAGTTTAATCATCATACTTAATAGTATACATTTTTCTAACATTAAAATAGTCACATTTATTACTGTCTTGAAAGTGGCTTTTTTACACTATCGCATTACGTATCATGCTTACCATTTTATTTGTTGTCAGAAGGTAAATACACTCAGATCCAATGGTAGAATACCTTCGGCTTGCTAATTTGGTTCCAAATCTGGATACAGCTGTCCTTAAGATTACCACTGATTTAGAAAATGACCTAAATAACCACGAGATTGAAATACTTCTTTTACTCGATTTTACGAAGGTTTATAACAGTGTAAATCAACTTCTAAGCTAATAAATATACTTCTCACAGTTTTTCGGGTTTCTTCTAGTACCGCCCAATTGATCCAAATCCTTTTAGGTGATAGATATCAAGAAGTGCTTATTATTTTAATTTAAAGCCGATATTTTGTGGTGTTCCCCAAAGGTCAATTTTAAGCCCATTACTTTTTTCTTATTCTTCATTGATTTACCAGACATCATTCAAGATACTAGTGACCATTTATATGTTGACGAACCACAAATCTACAATAGAGGAAAATAATAATTATTTTTTTCTTGTATATGTGCAGATAGTGTTACATCTACTTTCATTATGTAGCAGAATTCGTAAATTTAATTAACAAAAAATAAATAAAACAAAGTACAATAGTTAATTTTGAGTTTTGTAGTGAAAATTAATTAAATGTTAACAACGTTAGGAAGGTTATTTAAAGCACACCAAGAAGTTAACAATTTTACCGATTTTATTAGTAGGTACACTGTTTTTTTTTTTTTTATATTTAGCCCTAGTTTACAAAACCATGTAATTATTGAGAAACTGTTTAGATAAAACTAAAGAATACACCACACTGTGCACGCTATCATGGGCTATCGGTCCCTCTCTACAATTCACTCGTTTCGCTTTTACCCAAAAGCTGTACTTTCATCTAACTAGATTGCCTTCATCGCATCGAGGTTCACTTTTGTAGGCTTTTGCAATCAAATAATCATTAAATCTAAGTTTCACGCCATTCACTTAACCCGTTTCATCCCAGTGATGCGTTTTCGCAACACGACTCTTACGAAACTTTGCTGCTTATTTAAAATATTCTTACAGTCATTTCTGCCATCTATTATACACTAGGAAAGCTTACATGTTTATATATGTCACTTAGTTTTGGTAGTTCCCCCATTTACTTTTTTTATTTTGCCATTTTAATGTGAACCTTCCCAACTCTGTGAAAAGTGGCGTGAATTTATTAATAACAATTCCGTATTTAGATATATATTGGCAATTAAAAGCACTTTTTTTTGTAAAATAGATTTGGTTCATTGAATTTGTGACAAAAGTAAGTACTCTGGTTATGTTGTTTGATCCGATTTTCTGTTTTTTTTTTAATGTTGCGAAAACGCATCACTGGGATATAACGTTTTTATTTCCTCTTCTAGATGGCAAGAAAGTGTCTTACTTTACAAGAAGCTTTAGCACTTTTAGAAGATTGTTCTGAACATAATATTAGCAATGGTGAACCCGAAATTGTTATTCTTCCACCTGAAGACTTTGGAGGAATTACAGACGAGGAATTCGTTGATGAAAACTGCATGGCATTAGGTGATTATGAGTTTTCAGTTGATGTAGCGGGTAACTTGGAGGTAAACGCTCACAGTGACGTAGAATGGGAATCCGAGGATGAATTGCCTCTATCCACCTTTCGTCCACACATTTCTGGAGTTCAAAATAAATCGCGCAATCCAACATGGGAAAATGCGTCTTCGAGTTCCTTTTTCTTTGAAGGAAGTTCTTCCGATGAAACAAAACATCTTTTGGAGGACTTAGAATGTAGGCTAGGAAATCATTCACCCACACAACTTTTTGAGGAATTTATTGATAATTCAGTTTATGAACTTATAGCCCATCAAACAAATACGTACGCAGGACAAAAAAATGCAGGCAATTTCAACTTGACTCTTCCACACCTCAAAAGATTTATTGGGATACTAATTTTTTCTGGTCATCATTCAGTTCCCCAAGAAAGGCTTTACTGGTCAAACAGTCCGGACTATGACTTTAAAATAATAAGGAACACAATGCCAAGAAATTCATATAAGAAAATAAAGTGAAATTTACATTTAGCAAATAATGATGAAATTGATCCAATGGACAAATTTTATAAAGTCAGGCGTTATATGGAAATAATTTCGGAGAATTGTGGAAAATTCGGGATTTTTTCTCACCTGCTATCCATTGATGAATCAATGTGGCCTTATCACGGACGACATTCTTGCAAAATGTTAATCAAGGGAAAGCCAATCAGATTAGGCTACAAGATATGGTGCCTAGCGTCATCTAATGGTTACGTTTTTAAGTTTTTTCCCAATGCTGGGAAAAATGAAAATTTTTCAAAAGATTTAGGACTTGGTGGAAATGTGGTGAAAAGTTTATTAGACATTGTGAAGGAAAAATACCGTCATCGGATATACTTTGACAACTTTTTTACGTCTCATAAGCTCATGAGTCAATTGCAGGATGATGGGTACTTTGCAACTCGTACCGTACGAGAGGCGAGAACTGGAAACTGTCCCATTTCTACCGTAAAAAACTTCAAAAAGAAAGAGAGAGTTCGAAGCTTCATTTGACAAGGCAAATAACTGCGTTGCTGTAAGATGGAACGACAACTCTACCGTAACCCTATTATCAAATTGTGATGGTGTAGAGCCTTTAACAACCGTTAAACGGTTCTCCAGAAAGCAAAAGGTGTTTGTGAATATACCTTGTCCAGATATAGTAAAAGCCTATAACACGGGAATGGGGGGAGTTGATTTATTTGACCGTTTTCTGTCACAATATCGGATTGGAATAAAAGGGAAGAAATGGTGGTGGCCTCTTTTTGTGAACTGTTTAGATGCAGCAGTCTCTAATGCGTGGTGTATCCATAAGCTTTTAGCAAAAAGTCCACTTTCATTACTAGAATTTCGCCGAAATATAGCTATAAGCTTATTATCTACACCAGATATTGCGAATTTCAGCAATGAAAAAATTATTCGTATAACAGAAATTGCTTTGCAAGCAACACGAAGGGAATCTGGACTCCGGCACGATATTATAAAAATAGGTGACAATAAAAGAATGAGATGTCGGATTTGTAAGAGCCAAACATATTTCAAATGTGCTTTTTGCTCTCGGAATGGAGTTGATACACCGATACACCTCAAATGCTCACTTGAGTTTCACAATAAAGGCTAAATATCTGAAATAATGTAACGCAATATAATTAAGCAAGGAGAAATAAATATGTAAATGGAACTATTGAAATAAGTCTGAATTCGTTATTTTGTTAAATTTGAATAAAATTTGGTTTTGTTATTCTCTAAATTATTCTGAATTTTTATTTGCGCTTTATCCCAGTGTTGCGTTTTCGCAACATTCTATAACTCAAAAACTACATGTTAAAATTTTTTGATACTTCGGAAATTTCTACATTAGCCTATTATCTGTACTTTTACTGATGTTTAAATAAGATTAGTTCAGCTAATATACTCTTGGGATGAAACGGGTTAAGAATGAAACTCACATCAAAGTTATTTGCGTTTACTATTATTACTAAATTTGGTTTCTTGTACTTTTTGAATAGTATAATGTACTCATAATTTTCTCTATTTACATATGCTCTTAGACCAATTGTAGCTTCTTTAAGAAAACAAGCCTCTCTTCTTTCATATCTTTTCATTCACACTTGCTTTGGAAGCTAAATACAAAACTGTAAAGAAGATCATTTGTTTTGTTAACATCGTGACCTTTTGTCAAATTTCCCAACAGGCAGTATTGAGAGAAACAAGCTTGCATATTATATAAAAGCCAAGGAGCGCACTGAAAACAAAATACCATAATTTTTTTATTTAGAAGAATGGCCATTTTAGACCCGACATCAACAGACAGGAGAGATATTTTAAACGATGCATTATGATACTCTGCAGATATTTCACTAACAATGTTTATCCCAATTAAGCGGAGAAGGTTTGGGGGAGGCGGTGTCAAAATCTGATCTGGTACAGATTTGAATACTTTAGATTCTATGAAGACGTTTGAGCAGCCACAATCCTATACTCGGAGGCTTAAATAGCCCATACTCACGTTTTAGTACTTCCCTCTTTTTTATTCGAACTGAGGTACTAGATTTTTCGCACCTTAGATTGGCTCTAGCTCGAATGGGTTATGTCCGCTCGGAAAACTGCTTCCACTGTTCGCCTCAATTCATTACAAGCTATAATTCATAGATGAAAATTTTTCTCTGCATACTTTTAGAGCATTGCCTGGTATTAGGAGAGGGGAGGGTAGTTCCAATATGACATATTGCATACCAATCAAAGGTCTCGCCGAGTATCGAGTGACGTACTTCTTTCCCGATTCATAAGATTTTCTCGAGACGTTCTTACCGCCTAAAAATATATTTGCATGCACTCGGGTCACATACACCCAAGTTACTATATTTCGCGTTTATTTTTAAAGTTCTTTTTTCCATGGCCATTAGTGCTCTGTTGTGAATACTTTTATCATAAAAAGTCATTTTCCACAACACACCAATTCCACACAATCACGAGAAGTAGAAAGCAACATCCAATCGCAAAGCTTTCCCACGCTTAATTGAAATAAACCGAATTTCATATTTGGCATTGTTTCGCTTTGCAATATTCTTTGCGAATACATTGATCACAATATTTCTCATAAAACGTGCAAAATATGAGTCATTGCCTCTCGGGCAAATGGATAACAATATATATTGTAGAGTTTACTAGAACTAGCTTAGGTACTTGCTGTTCTTAATAATAATGAGCCTACTAATGTATTTAATCTTTCAGAGTGCATTTATCTGAGTAGTTTTTTTGTTTTGTTTTTTTGTTTTTTTTTTTTTTTATTGCAATTGGTCGATAATTTGAGGGATCGCTACCCTCTCCTTTCTTGGGAATAGGCTGAACGTGAGCTAGTTTCCAAGCAGTTGGAAATTTTTCTGTCGAATAGGACAGGTAGAATAGTTTGCGCAGAGGTTTAGCCAAGGATGAGGTACAGCTTTTAATTAATAGGGGCGAGAAACCATCAGGGCCTGCGGCTTTAGAGACGTTGATTCCTTTAAGAACCTTGAACACATCCTTCGTACGGATGTGTATTGGCTCTTGTACACATCCGCACGGGGGATGCACGACAGGTGCCTGTGAAGTGGGTGGAAGAAAAGAATTTGATGCGAATCTAGCAGCCAAAATATTAGCTTTATCCAGGGAGTCAACAACCACTTCACCATTATTAAGTAGTGAATGTATAGAGGAACTGCTGAAGTTGTTCCTGATGGTTTTGACCAGGGACCAGAAACCTTTACTACCTTTGCGGCTTGCCAAGATTCTTTGTCTAACATTCTGGTCAAAAAGAAATTTTTCTCTCTGGATAATGGACTTGCAGGTGTTCCGTGCAGTCTTGTAGATTCCTTCAAATTCTGGACAAGGATGCACTTGATAGGCGCGAAAAGTAGACTCTTTAACTTTTATAGCTTGGTTGCACTTATCGTTAAACCAAGAGCGATTTTGCTGTTGTTGAGATCTGCTGTAAGAATACGGAATATATTCACGCATGCCTAGACTTAGTATGTTACTAAGTTCTAATGTGCATTCATCAGCATCCCTCTAAGCAAAACAGACCGACCAATCTATATCTCCAAAATGCTGATTGAGACTTTCTCAATCAGCGTTCTTATAGTGCCAGAGAAGCCTACTTGTAGGTGGAGAAGTTGGGCGGCGCAGAGTTGAGGTGATAAATTGAGCCGTGATTAGACAGTGATCTGAATTACGAAGAGGGGAGCCGACTGAGATGGAATATTTGTCAGGGTGAGATGACAGAAACAAATCTAATAAATTGGCCCTATCTCCAGCTGCATCAGGGATTCTCATCGGTGCATCCACAAGCTGATGCAAATTGAAAGATTCACAAAATAGTTCAACGAATCGGCTCGCAGGACTTGTGATAGAAGAATGTCTGAGCCACGGTATGTTATGGACATTAAAATCGCCTGCCAGGACGATTTCGGAAGAGGGGGAGACAGAAAGCAGATGATCAATATTGTTGGAGATATTGTCAAATGCGGATACCGTGTCGACATCAGACATATTTGGGCTGCGATAAAGGAAGCAAAAGTAGATGATGTGCCTGTGAAGTTTGAACCTAATCCAGATGTAATTAAACTCAGGATTGGCAGAAGGTGGAAAATCTTTTAGAATGGTAAAGGCCACATCATTCCGAATATATATTGTGATCCCCCTATGTGGTGAAAAAAGAGGCACTAAGCTATAACCAGGGACGTGATATTGATTAGAATCAGCATCAGAAACGACCTTGCAAATAAAATTCTGGATGTTCCAAAGCAATAAAAAAAAAAGCAGAAGAAAGAGCGACACACAACAACACAAATATTTATTTAGGGGAATTTGCGAGATTACCTAATTAGTTGAGTTTGTTGACAATTGCGGATATTTGTGAAGAGATTACGTATTATCTACTGACGGATTATGAAATTATTGATTAAGTTTAAGAACTAACGAATGTGAAATCATGAATTGGAATATTTCACTAACTTACAAAAATAGACTAAAAAAGGAGTATTTTTATAAAAATTTAGGCTAAGGACCTAAGGTACACTAAGCGAAACTTTAAAGGATTACAGATGAATGATATGTGAAGCTCTTTGTCGTGTTGTAATGTCAAGGTTTCAGTCTTCTTAGTATGTGTTAGTAGTCTTTGTTGATTAGGTCTTGGCTTGTCTTAATTAGGTTAAATTCTTTTCCATGTAGATGTGGCATGCTTCTTAGAATTTGTGTTTAGCCTCCCACACAATCGAAGACCAACCAATGTTGGCACCAACGTAAAAACTATTTTTGTACCCGCATGAAATAGCATATCGAACATTCCATATTATATATGCCAGTGTGTAAAACTGAGAAAAATTTGGTTTGAGTAACTCCTGCAGTTTGTACCCAAACCTACTATTCTATTAAAAAATGCCTTTTTAAAAAACAAATTATAATAAAAAATTACACATCATCCACACCGCTTAACGCGGAAACCTTCCTAGTACATCACTATATAAGCGACTTACGGTTCTGGATGGTTTTTTTTGTTGCTCAATTTAATTCGTAAGATGAAACCCCCTCTCCCACCCACCACCACCTAATTTCCATGCTAGATCCCCAGCTGATCTTAGAACCCGATCAACAACACCACCAGATGTAAATACCAAATTATCTGTAAACCATTCATGAGTAAATGTGTGATCCAATCGTCTCACATTTAGGGCGACGTGGCAGAATGTTCCGCGTCGTTTTGAACAACATGCGTGTTTGCAGGATTTGTTCTTCGTTTAGCAGCGGCAGATCGTTTTCTATAAATGACAAGTAAACAGCTGCCATCCATTCAATTTTTGAGATAATTCAATTGGGCCAATCAGCTGGCCATTTAATATGACTGTTATTATGAAACTTGAGTTTCAACTTAGAACTGAAGGAAGTAAAGTCCTTCTGCCAACATGAGCTGACAGCTCGCGCCATGATAACAGTATGGCACGCTAGCGCCTTGGACTAATTGAGGAGGGTGTGCGGTGGGTTCACCAAAAAAAACCTGACTGTCACGTCGCCATAAACAAAACGAAATTCGTACTTGAAGCTGGAAAAAGCGAAGATTTACAATATAAAATCGCCCCACACACTAGCCCTGAACGGTCCCATTCACCTGAAGTTCATCCTAAGGATCGAATGTTGTGAGCCTTGTGCCACCCTTGGCCTCCCTTGATAATGTAGGCTCATGTTAACGATGTCCCTTGTAACCTGTAGGGAGTAAAGGAAGGGTGTAGGAAGAAGAGAGACAAAAAAACTCTAGGGTTTAACACATTTGATTTACTCATTTATTTCATGGGATGACGCTTGTAATAATTTTTGCGAGATACATTATAACATTAAAATTTTTGTTTGTTTTACTTTCTTAAAATCACCCCTGGACCTGGGGCTCTATATATCTATATATATACTATACTAATACTATTTTTCAAAAATTTAATATATTTTTTTATTGTCTTTCTATTAAGCGCCTCACTTGATGCCGTAATTCAAATTAATTTCAGTACTGCTTTTCCGTTTTCAGGTGTTCCGCAGATTGATACGCGCACTGTCTCCATGCTTTTTCCTGAATTATCGGCGACCCTTGCTTTCCCATTCTTGGGAGCATTGTAGCTCCGCTATTCGTTTATTGCCTTTTATAATTTTTCTTATTTTTTTATTGATAGTTTCTTCATTGTTAATTTGCTCGCTCAAGTTAAATATAAACTCTTTCCACTTATCCTTGCTTTTTTTTAAGCTAAACTTTTTCGCTTCGCTTGCTTCTCTTAATCTCTTTTTTTTTGCTCCTCCAAGCTCAGAACTTTATTCGACGATAATCAATCACACAACCTCTGACTGCCTTCATATGTCATACTTCCGGCATCTTTCTCCTGATCCGCGTTCGCAGTTCGCTCACAAGGCCAATTCTTACTCTGACTACTACTGGATAGCAGATGTCACAGGGCAGTAGCATAGGATTTTAATGCAATGTTTACATGTGACTATACCCACGCTAGGGTCATTCTTACATGCGACCATAAAACTGTCCGCATGTTTACCCCAACTAATGTTGAAGGTTGGAGTCTATTTTCAGGTGAGGGTTAAAATGTTACCATATGGTACTTATGAACTTGGAACATCTGAGCGCGCGTAATATATAATTCGTCAATCCAACGGATACCATAAACACTTAAAATGCTAGAATTGGTCTAAGACCGATTCTTATGATATCCTAGATGAATACTCTTACGTCATTCGGTATGGTCACGTATCTGTGCAACTTCGATTTTTTAAGTTCGTCGGACAGAAAAAATTATTATAACCAATTTCATCGGATTTCATATTCTGAAGGACTTTTCAGTACATTAAAATCATATAGGACTGATCGTTTTTACATTATACGTAAAAATCCTCAATTTTTATAGGGCAACCGCAAAAGGGGGTTGCCCGCTGTACCACATTTTTGAAATTATAATTACTATTTGTGCCCAAATATATAGTGGGAAACGAAATTTTTGTATGGCTACCCTACGAAGGAGGTACCCGATTTGTTCCATTTTCGAACTTAATTTTAGATATTTGTTTTAAAGCCCATGTGCGACATTTGAGCTCCCTAAGTACACGTGTTCTCGAGTTATCATGAGGACGGAAGGTCGAACGGACTTGCAAAAATCAAAATAACTTTTAATTTTATGTATGGTGTTAAGACAAGGCTCTTTTGTCTTGCCTATGTTTTCTTAGTCTTAAAACGCAGATGGTATAAACGGCACTTGAACCAATATACCAAGGCTAATACAGTTGCCTGGCTTGCTAGCTGTTATGGATGATGGTGTTCAGGATTCATAAGAATCCTGAATATTAGCGAAACTACATGTCGACACATGTATATACCGACCTAAAGAAATAAATATTTTAGGTCTAAATTATAACAAATACGCAGAGAGATGAGCCAGATAACTGTCTACGCGCAGTACATTACATTCACGCATGGTAATTTTTTCTGTCGATCTAAAGCAAATTATCATCAAAAGTTCAAATTATCAACGCTGCAGTGAAGTGAGCCAGCCAGAAACAACTGTACATTGATAGTACAATGGATTTGCACTTGGTAAGTTGAAAATAAAAATCTATTTAGAAAAAATTCAGTAGGCAACGAATATTTCTGACTGAATAGAATTTACAAACAAGTTTTTTTTTGTTCTTTTGTTGCATTTTAAACAATAGAAAACGAAGTGCAGCTGCTATGCCAATTTGCCATGCGCCTTTGAATGCCGTTCTTTGGTGCCATGAGCAACCCATGGCTATATAAATCGGAATCTGACTTGACTCGTTCTCTTTTGCAGTTTGGCAGTGCAGTGATCAAGTTGGTATTCTAGTTCCTAGTGTTATTTCCAAGTGCTCTAAATTTTATTAACATTTCCCAGTGTTATTCCCAAGTGCTATAAATTTTACTAACAGTTTAAATACTTTATTTAATTGACAGTTCAAATAATTATTTTTATTCTGGGTATCGACTAGATTAAAGATTTTATTTTGAATAGCGATTAAATTAAAGATTCTTATTGCGGGTATCGACCGAATAAGAAATTTACTAACATAAATCACTTTATTACGGGTCTCGACCGATTAAAGATTCTTATTGCGGGTATCGACCGAATAAGAAATTTACTAACATAAATCACTTTATTACGGGTCTCGACCGAATAAAGATTCTTATTGCGGGTATCGACCGAATAAGAAATTTACTAACATAAATCACTTTATTACGGGTCTCGACCGAATAAAGATTCTTATTGCGGGTATCGACCGAATAAGAAATTTACTAATATAAACCACTTTATTACGGGTCTCGACCGAATAAAGATTCTTATTGCGGGTATCGACCGAATAAGAAATTTACTAATATAAACCACTTTATTACGGGTCTCGACCGAATAAAGATTCTTATTGCGGGTATCGACCGAATAAGAAATTTACTAATATAAACCACTTTATTACGGGTCTCGACCGAATAAAGATTCTTTCTGTGGGTATCTACTGCAGTCAGAATTACTAACCTCACTTTATTCTGTATATCCACTAGAATAAAGAATAGTCCAATTCCAAACCTCAATAAATTAGAAAACCAATTTGATCGAGTGCCTAATACTGAGCTGGTGAGTACATTGTCAGATACAATAAAATTTTCTAAACATAAATTTAATTTAATCTTACTTATTCTTTCACATTTATTCAATATTAAATTTAACTTTACAGATAAATTTAAATTATAATTGTGGTTTTGAAATAATATTACCAGGCATATATATTATGTATTAATTACAAATTATAGCATTTATTAAATTTTAAAAAATCTAGTTGGAGTGCGAGTTACAGTGTAGTAAGCTTGGTGAACGGAAAAATTAAGCTACGAAATCACTAACTTTGAACCAGGGTTATAACTTTCATCATATTTCTTCATTATTTGCGTGTTCGCTCTAACTACGGGCAGAACATTTTATGGTCCTTCGCAGCCAGATTTAAAGTCTAGTGGTATATATTCTCAGTCTTTCAATCATGGCTACACTGCAAAAACTTCTCGCTAATCAAACCACCTCAGCTCTAATCTTCGAAAAATCGTTCAATAACTACAACAAAACTGAGATAGAAAAACGAACGAAAGGACTTATTTCTGAGCGGGTAAACGCCCTAAGACAAATTTGGTCCGACTATAAGAATACGCATTATACAATTCTCCAAGCTACTCAGCCTTTAGAGGCTAGCGAACTGCAAAAATACGAATATTTTGCAAACGACCAGTTCTCAAGCGTGGAAAATAAATATTACACTTTTCGAGGTATTCTCAGAGATGCACTAGATGTATTCGAAACAAAAGTGGAATCAAAACCGAACACGGAGAATGAATCTTCTTCGTTTTTGAGATTGCCTAGCATCACAATTCCAAGATTCTCAGGGTCAAATGAGTCATGGAGGTCGTTTCGTGATCTATTCCAATCCCTGGTGCATACAAATTCTGCGTTATCTCCAGTACAAAAATTGCATTATTTAAAATCAAATATTTCTGGAGAAGCAGAACATTTGTTGCGTCAGCTTCCAATGACCAACGCGAGTTACCACAACGCATGGAAGATATTGCTTAACAGGTATGACAATAAGCGAGTATTAATAAATGCTCAATTAAAAATCCTGTTCAATCTACCTAAAGCAACACAAGAGTCAGCCAAGGCAATAAAAACTGTGCTAGACAAATCTTCCGAATGCATTTATGACCTCGAAGCATTAGAAGTTCCCACTAAACACTGGGATACAATCCTGATTTACATGCTAGTGCAATGTTTACCAGCAGAGACACATCGTTTATGGGAGCAAGAAGTAAATAGCGTAAACGAACTTCCCACCCTTGAATCTTTAAAGAAATTTCTAGGGAAAAGATTCCGAACTTTAGAAGCAATCGCAGACACAAAACCACATGTAATGAATAAACCAGCTCAGATTTCAAAAGTATCAACTCACTTTACGTCATCTGGTGACAGATGTACACTTTGTAAAGAGCAACATCGTTTATACAAATGCCCAAAATTTGTAAAATTGGATGTAGATGCTAAATTTAAAATCGTCACATCAAATAGTTTGTGTATAAACTGCCTTTCAAAAGGTCACAATTCAAAGTTTTGCTCAAGCAAATTTACATGCCAACGATGTGGAAGGAAGCATCATTCCTTACTTCATAGGAATAGCACAAATACACAGAGCTCACACAAGGCCACACCAAATTCACTGGAACGAGTTCAGCCTTGTAATTCACCTTCCACGTCTAATATTCACTCGCTTCATGCAAGTCAATCAGTAAGAACTACACAAGCCTTGCTTGCCACAGCTATGCTTAAAGTTCCGTCAAGAAAGGGTACCATGTTTACTCTGCGAGCGTTGATTGACTCAGGTTCCCAAGTCTCGTTCATAACACAAGCCGCCGCACGCAAGCTGCAGTTGGCTATTATGAACACATCCATACAAATCACTGACTTAGGAAAGTCAGAAGCTATGTATGTCAAAAAACAAGTAACAATTGATATACATCCTTATTCAACCTCGAATAAGGTGAGCACGATTGATGCTCTTGTCGTGAACACTATCACAGACATATTACCTCTGTCCACCATTCCAAACAAGGAATGGAGTCATATAAGTGATCTGCAACTCGCCGATCCATATTTTTTCAAATCAGGAAAAATCGACCTGCTCTTAGGAGCGGATGTATACGGAGAAATTCTCTTGGAAGGATTACGAAAAGGTCCTCCAGGAACACCAATCGCGCAAAATAGTTCGCTCGGTTGGATTCTTTTCGGGAATCTGAAAGGTATTTCGACAATTTCCACAGCGTCTTCACTAAATAAACTTCAACTACGATTTCGAGAGACCGAAGAAGTCATTTCAGGAAGACAACTGTATAAAGCAGATCGAGATTGTGAAGATTATCATAAAAAAACTCATTGTCAAAACGCCAACGGCCAACATCAAGCTCGTGTACCCTTTTATAATGAAAGTTCCAGCTTAGGCGAATTTCGTAGGACTTTACGTCGATTCAACGAACAAGAGCACCCAATAATCTTGCCAAAAGAAAGTAACTTGACAAGATTTATAAGTAATGCACACGAAAACATTGCAGGTAGGTCTGCAATTCCTTCTGTCCACATAAGAAATAAATTTGCATACCATAAGGGAAGAACAAAGGTAACATATGCCTCGCATAAATATACCATGTGTTTTCATTAATCCATTCCAAACAGACAAACATGGAAAAACCCAATCTCCAGTCCTAGAATAGGAGATTTGGTCGTCATCAAGGAATTTGATATATACTAGCATGTGGTTGGGTATTAGGACGAATTATCGAATGAATTGCTAAAACGACCAATTACAAAATTAGCCATCCTTCCTTTAACCTAAATAACGTTCTAATTTTTTTTTATAAGCACAACATATCTCAACATGCATTAAATAATCCGAAGGCTATTTTGTATTTATTCCATTTGAATATATAATTTGTCTTCTATCAACCACAATAATAGAATTCTCATACCCGAGAGGAAAGTTCAATCAAATTTATTACCAGGTACCAAGAATCGAAAGTGAAGTGCATTTATAACAATTGCATATTCGAAATTATGAACATACAAAAAAAATTAAACTAATATACAAAAAAATTCCTCAGAAGAATGTTGAAAGGTACATTCTTGCCACAAAATTATCATGACTACCGTTAAACTCGATAACAAAAATTTCATATTCATGGGAAAAATTCAAAACCTCATACTCCCCGGTATACAATCAAAATCATACCAATTGTGTAGAGACTAATGTATGCACATATAATTAAAAAAAAAAATGCATTCCGCAATACAATGATCAAACTTCCATTCTTACTACAAAGTCATCTTGATCAACCATTAATATGGCAGCTAGGCTCATTGCATTAAAAATGCATTTACAAAAAAAATACATTCTTCTTGGAATAAATTTCCTAAACTTAAAATTTAATAGATTGATCATAATTGGAGTTTAATTCTTGAAAGGAATTCCATCCTTTCAACGGGGGGCAGTATGTTCAGGATTCATAAGAATCCTGAATATTAGCGAAACTACATGTCGACACATGTATATACCGACCTAAAGAAATAAATATTTTAGGTCTAAATTATAACAAATACGCAGAGAGATGAGCCAGATAACTGTCTACGCGCAGTACATTACATTCACGCATGGTAATTTTTTCTGTCGATCTAAAGCAAATTATCATCAAAAGTTCAAATTATCAACGCTGCAGTGAAGTGAGCCAGCCAGAAACAACTGTACATTGATAGTACAATGGATTTGCACTTGGTAAGTTGAAAATAAAAATCTATTTAGAAAAAATTCAGTAGGCAACGAATATTTCTGACTGAATAGAATTTACAAACAAGTTTTTTTTTTGTTCTTTTGTTGCATTTTAAACAATAGAAAACGAAGTGCAGCTGCTATGCCAATTTGCCATGCGCCTTTGAATGCCGTTCTTTGGTGCCATGAGCAACCCATGGCTATATAAATCGGAATCTGACTTGACTCGTTCTCTTTTGCAGTTTGGCAGTGCAGTGATCAAGTTGGTATTCTAGTTCCTAGTGTTATTTCCAAGTGCTCTAAATTTTATTAACATTTCCCAGTGTTATTCCCAAGTGCTATAAATTTTACTAACAGTTTAAATACTTTATTTAATTGACAGTTCAAATAATTATTTTTATTCTGGGTATCGACTAGATTAAAGATTTTATTTTGAATAGCGATTAAATTAAAGATTCTTATTGCGGGTATCGACCGAATAAGAAATTTACTAACATAAATCACTTTATTACGGGTCTCGACCGATTAAAGATTCTTATTGCGGGTATCGACCGAATAAGAAATTTACTAACATAAATCACTTTATTACGGGTCTCGACCGAATAAAGATTCTTATTGCGGGTATCGACCGAATAAGAAATTTACTAACATAAATCACTTTATTACGGGTCTCGACCGAATAAAGATTCTTATTGCGGGTATCGACCGAATAAGAAATTTACTAATATAAACCACTTTATTACGGGTCTCGACCGAATAAAGATTCTTATTGCGGGTATCGACCGAATAAGAAATTTACTAATATAAACCACTTTATTACGGGTCTCGACCGAATAAAGATTCTTATTGCGGGTATCGACCGAATAAGAAATTTACTAATATAAACCACTTTATTACGGGTCTCGACCGAATAAAGATTCTTTCTGTGGGTATCTACTGCAGTCAGAATTACTAACCTCACTTTATTCTGTATATCCACTAGAATAAAGAATAGTCCAATTCCAAACCTCAATAAATTAGAAAACCAATTTGATCGAGTGCCTAATACTGAGCTGGTGAGTACATTGTCAGATACAATAAAATTTTCTAAACATAAATTTAATTTAATCTTACTTATTCTTTCACATTTATTCAATATTAAATTTAACTTTACAGATAAATTTAAATTATAATTGTGGTTTTGAAATAATATTACCAGGCATATATATTATGTATTAATTACAAATTATAGCATTTATTAAATTTTAAAAAATCTAGTTGGAGTGCGAGTTACAGTGTAGTAAGCTTGGTGAACGGAAAAATTAAGCTACGAAATCACTAACTTTGAACCAGGGTTATAACTTTCATCATATTTCTTCATTATTTGCGTGTTCGCTCTAACTACGGGCAGAACAGATGGTATAAACGGCACTTTAACCGAATACCAAAAGCCTGAAAAACTAGAAGGATTACGCGATACTGAATAAAAACGCTATAAATTTGATTAACAACTGATAATTTATTAATTACTCGCAGAGAATTTATATTCAAATTTTGCTA
The DNA here is from genome assembly GCA_963924295.1 of Dioctria rufipes. Taxonomy (NCBI): domain Eukaryota; kingdom Metazoa; phylum Arthropoda; class Insecta; order Diptera; family Asilidae; genus Dioctria; species Dioctria rufipes. The sequence goes on along the minus strand of OZ002740.1, from coordinate 346,306,456 downwards.
ACATTACTACTTATGCTACCAAAAAACAAAAGAAAGAATTTCCGATACTGCTTATCTAGCGAAATTGCAAGTTGTATGCAAAATAAATTCCTCAGCTATTGCTGAGTGTCAACTTTCTTTAGATTATAATGACTAAGAATTTACCTTGCATGAAGCGAGGTGAATGAATTTCGCGCCAGGTGAATGAAATTAGGTTTCCTATTACAATAATAATATGATCCTTTATTCATGCCTGACCTACATATAAAATTATGAATTAATTGTATATACATATATATATATCTTTTTTTTTACAGTTTCAATTGAATTTCTTTATATAAGAATTAAGATAGGATTAGATTAATCTGTTATGAACATGCACAATTTAACATATGGGTCTCTAATCCATTTGGCTCTACCATCATTATTTCTACGTATTACAACAAACTTATAATTTCATCTAGGGTGTAAAAATGTCAGGATTCCCTGTCCAGGCTTCAATAATTCTTGCCTATATCTTGGGTCTTCTTGGATTCGAATAATTGCCCTTATACTTTTGAGGGGTATCGTCCAATCTCCTCAGCAACTTCCTCTATTTTGACCGGGTCAGCTCTTGGGAATCCGTCCTATTCTTGGTATACGGCATGCCATATAAGCCAAGTTAGTGTTGAGGAAAAACCGATACTGCATTTCCGTATAATTACGAGGCGAGAAATGATTTACTTTATCAGGTATTTTGTTTTGTTTCTGCGATATTAAGGTAGACATTATTTATTAAGCAAGCGTAGAATATGTGAACATTTTTGAGATAAAACTAAAAAAATAATAATCGAAAATATCACAGTATAGAAACTCCACAAAAAATTCAGAAAACCGTGAATAACTTGAAAACTATCAAGAATCAGAGAACATACATACATCGGGGTTATTTTGATAGATATTAAAGCCCTCTATTTAGTTTTTTTATTTTTATGGTCTATGTTTGAACCATACAGGTGGTGTACTAAAGATCATTAATTTGGAAGGAGAGCAAGCTGGACATGCTTGGATCTGCTCTCCTAACTGTGGATGGGCTGAAAAATTTATCTAACCAAGACCTGATGTGCCTCATTAAGAGGACAGGAAGGTTTTGGTTGGAGTTCCTAGCAGTTACGCAAAATGAGCTACCCTACTTTTAAAAGAAGTGTCATTATCTCTATTTAATGTCTTAATAGACGAAATATGATGCTGAATCATCAAAGAGCAAAATGGACCACTAGAAAAACATAGGTACAAGCAACATTTTGTCTTGACTTGACTATGTTACATTAAAACAGACTGCAGCTTGACGTTTATGTATTTATACATAAATAATGATTTTTATAAAATTGATTTTTTCCTACGTTAAAAAAAATAAAATTACAATTACCCAAAACAAAAAAACGTTTAGTATAATTTGGTGTCTTTACTCAGTACATGATAGAATGGTATGCGTTAAGCTTACTAAGCAAAACAAAGAGTATCTAAAATCTTATCTTATAATCAATTCCATTACAAACTTTAGTCACGACATAGCTCAAAATAGTGTTTATATCAATAGTCGGGTGAAATTCTCATTGTAGAATAAAAAATTATTTGTGCAAGTTACAGCAGCACAGGAAAAAGTTTATCCACTTATAGAAAGCGTTAGAGGCAAGTAAGTAGTATAAAGGAATATTCCACATCATGATTCATCAGAGATCCAATGCAATTCCACCAGGAAACAGAATGGTTTCAAGGAAAGTTGGTAATTTCTCCATAATTTGTACCAATAATTATTTTCAATAATATTCGTATTAAACTTGAAAGGAAATGTTATCAATACTAATAAGCGTTTTGGAACCTTTCATCAGGCAATTACTCCAGGTAAATAAAAAAAAACACATAAAGTACAAAATACACTCATATGCTATGTATGTATAGCAGCTATTAATAATGTTATTAAATATTTTTACATATATTCTCATAGTATTGCTTATTGCACAATATTTCGGAATATTACCACTAAAAGGATATCGTCATCCGAATCCAAGTCGTCTATCCTTTTCTTGGCTCTCCTTCCGTACCTTTTACAGTTGTGCTGTGGCGTTATTGTTCGTTTTTCAATCTTTAACAGAAGTATATACGATGTCATTTAGTTTGACTCCAACTACTCGTCTCGGTATATACATTTTGTAATATTATTCCTAAAATTTATAATTAAAATAACAAGGATTTTTTTCAGAGCGATTGATTTCATCTATAGTAGTCGTAATAGCTTCTATTAATTTCATAGCACTCGCAAGAAAATGGCCAGATTTGATGGAAATGTGGTATGAAGTTGAATGTGAAATTGAACGCAATAAGTTGAAAAGTGATGACACATCGTTGGTACTTAAAGTAAGGATTCTTGCACTTGCTGGCGTAGTGGTATCTGTAGGTGAGAAATTATGTATGTATGTATATAATTAATAAGAAACAAATTCATGATACACTAGACGAATGTCCGTTACTATTTAGCCGGTCTCTGTTTTATAATTTCTAAAGTATAATTATATGCAATTTTTTTTTTTTTTAATTTGGCAGATAAGGACGTTAGAGTTATATGCATGTAATTATATATCTTTTATTTTACTTCATATGTATGTATTAAATAATTAACATACAACGTACATATACAAGCTGATGTCTGGTGAGAGATCCAAAGCGAAGAAGGTAATAATACTCACTTTGACAAACAATAAATTCGGAGCTACAAGACGATTAAGAGAATATTCTTGTTTTTCACGAAACGTTTTGTATCTAAAAAATAATAATACTGTGTATACGGTCTCCAATAGGGCCTCGTTGTCTGCAGACCTGATGGTCTGTCAAACGACTTTTCAACCAACCAACCTAAGATCAACATGAAACAAATTCGACCATTTGTTCCAAAAGCTCTATGGAAAACTGTTTTTATTGCTCTAGATTTCTTGTCCTACCCTGGGACACAAGGATCTGGCAAACTTGTAGCCAATCGCTATTTTTGGCACAACATGTAAACAGACGTGAAAATACTGGGCTCAGTCATGCCTTTCGTGACAGAGATCCGAACGAGCGCTTCGAGCATTACATTTAGATATTGTTGGTCCACTTAATACATGGTTATAACGGTTATACATACTTCCTAACAATAGTCGACAGATTTACGCGCTGGCCGGAGACTTATTCTTTGAAGGATATCTTATCAACGACAATTGCTGTAACATTTTTCCGCGAAAAAATATGCCGATTTGGTGTACCACTTAAAATAACCACGGATCAAGGCACACAGTTTGAATCCAAAGTTTTCGCTGAGTTAACCAAATTACTTGGCACAAAGAGGATTCATACCACTGCTTAACATCCGCAAGCCAATTGTATGGTGGAGCGTTTTCACCGTCAACTAAAGGAAGCATTAAAAAGCCGTGATCGTTCTACATGGAGCGAAGAATTACCAATAGTCTTGCTCGGTATTCGGGCGGCCTATTAAACAGATTTAGAATACTCACCAGCAGAATTAGTTTACGGCCAATCCTTGAAACTACCAGCTGAATATTTCGTACAATAATACAGCAGCATACAAGGAACCGAGTACCCTAGTCACAAGGCTTCACGACTTTATGGAGAATCTCAGACCAACCCAGACTCGCAAATCAGAAACACCTGTTTATATACCAAAAGGTCTAGATAATTGTCAGCACATTTTCGTAAGAAACAACGGATGAAACCTTCGCCTGGAAGGGGGGTGATGTAGTGCATACTTTGCAAGAGCAAATAAAATTTTACGTCAAGCTAATGAAATAAAGATGTGTCGCCTATATAAACGTGTCAATTTCGACTTCCAGCTGGATGTATAAATAAAGTAGCACAAAAACATCTCTCTCGCTCAGGCGAGGAGTCGGTCGCAGTCGCCGTTTGCCCCAAACGTAGTTAGTTTAGAGGAACAGTTCCGACAGTTCTTGAAGTAGTTTTTATTAGTCGTGTAAGACGAGTCAAATTTCAGTGAAATTAAGGTTTTTAAAAATAGTTCACTAAAACTAAGCAATTTTCATTTTGAACCACATCCAGCACGACATCCGTATAAAATTTCGTATGGGTGACCCATATGTGCAAGTTTGATTTTTGAAGTGGCTCTTCGCATATATTTCTAGAATGGTTCGTTGGACAGAAAAAATGATTATAACTAATTTTATATTCTGAAGAAGTTTTTGGTACAATAAAAATGTCTAAGACTGATCCTTTTCACAGTATATGTAAACAACCTAAATTTTTAAATGGCAACACCAAGACCGAGAAGGGGTTGCCCGATTTAATCCATTTTTGAATTTTTTTTTTGTTATTACTATAAAAACATCATGTACCAAATTTCAGGTCCCTCTGTCGGCACGTTCTCAGGCAGTATCCAAATATATAGTGAAACAGGGAATATTTGTATGGCAACCCCACGAAGGAGTTGCCCGATTTGTCCCATTTTCGGACTTAATTTTACTTTTTTTTAAACGTCAGTGTATAAAATTTCAGCTTTTTAAGTGAATTCTCTCTCGACTTATCATGCGCACGGACAGACGGACGAATGGACGGACATGTAAAAATCAAAATAATTTTTAATATTATGCGTGGTTGTCCAATCCATTTTGCTCTGCCATTATTAATTCTGTGCATTACAAACGGAATGACAAACCTAGTATACCCTATAGATTTCAGCTAGGGTATAAAAAGGACCACTTGGCATCGACACATAAGTTCAATAAAAAAGTAAGATAAAGACTGTTAGTTTCTAAGCCGCTTTTCCAATCCATACTTCATTGGGCCTCGTTTAATGAACTAAACTTCATTCAAATGAACAATATTAAAAACCTTGTTTTAAATTTTTCGTTACAGTGGAAGAAATCCTTTTATTCACCGCATATGAAGGAAAGTCAACGCTCTGTCCCAATAGAGAGAGTTATTTCGAATTTTACTTTGCTATATCATACAATATCATGGGAAACTCAATTGTTGGAATGTTTTTTCAAACATATGCTTATTGTTTGAATTTTTTCATTAGAAACTTTATGGACTTGATCCTTGTAATTATAAGTTTCGGCCTTGCAATGAGATTTAAATCAATTAATGATAACCTTTTAATGGTAAAAAGACAGGTATGTACTAACATACTTAATTAACTATTAATTGAAAATTAATTTCATTAGCATATGCCTCGTGCATTTTGGGCAAAGCATAGATTGCTGTATCGATATATGTGCATCCTTTGTGAGGAAATCGATAACGCAATATCTACGATTACATTTATAACATTTTCTACAAATCTAATGAATGTATGTATTATCATGTTTTCCGTCATGCGGTAAGTGTTAATAAAATTCATTTATGAAAATTATAATATTGAATAAGACCTGAATACGATTTTGTTTACTTTACTCATTAGATCTTCTGGAGAAACATCAGAATATTTAAAAAGATTGTGTTTCACAGCAATTAGTATATTCCGCACTTTGTGCCTGTCACTGTTTTCATCAAGAATTAATGAAGAATCTAAGGTTCCATTAAAAATATTCAGGGTGGTTCCAAGAGAATCATGGTGTTTAGAGGTATGTTTTTTTTTTTAAGTTATATATACAAAATAGGAAAAATGTAGTAGGGCACTAATTTACGGACACATAAACATTTTCTTCATTTTAATTTGCTGTATTTATAGTATTAGAACACCGCCTTACAATTATTTTAATAGAAATGCCTAATGTTTTTTTTTTTTCAATTTTATTTAAGAATCATTATTGAAGTTTTCTTTTTAAATAATATTATAAGCAGTTTAAAAATTTAGAAGTGATATTCACCTATTTATGGCTATAATATTCTCAAATTCGGCCAGGGTGTTGCTTCAATTCTCGGTCTCCAATTTTAAAGAAATTATTTTAAATTTGTTTTTAATGTGAAAATCGACAGTTCGTAGCATTGACAATAAGAGCATACTGAAATCAAAACTGGTGTCATATGAAACAGGAGATCAGTCCTTAAAAAAATATCTGAACAGTAACAAATGAAAAGTACTTATAAATTACAATTCAAATGTGAGTACAAATTAAACAACAAAAACAAGGTATAAAGAACTACAAGACGGAACTTATACTAAAACAAGTTCCTAGTGCAGTAGAGAAAAGAGAAAAAGAAATATAACAGACAGACAAATTTGTGTACGAGTTAAAGGGACGGGCTGGCCTCAAAAAAGAAAAACGAGAGGTACAACAATCCGCGTTAGTACTCCGCTGTGAGAAGTGACCCTATCAAGTAAATTACGGGCTGGTGTCTAATTAAGAGATGGGCATCAACGAGGCTCTTAAAGGAATTGACAATACGTGTGTTTCGTAATGTAGCTGCAAGTGAGCACCACAGCTATATTACTGCATTATGGGCCGGTTAGTGTAGCGGTGTTCTAAAATTACAAGCCATGTGCGCTTGTGTTTACTGTTACTTTATTGAGCAAATTCTTCAGCACACTTAATGTTAAATATGCTCATAACTCGTTTATATTTTTTGCTAATTTAAACTATGCCTATTTATTTTTTTTTGTCTGCTGGTACGTGTGCTTAAGGTGTCGTAGTGTGACACGTACTCAATGTTATACCTCAGACGTAAATTAAATTTTACTTTCGGTAAAATGGACTGTCTATTACTTTTAATAATTATTAATTAATTCGCATTCATTGATCATCATACTTGTTACAACTAACTGTTTTTCTACACGAAGCATTAAAAATGCTAGGCTAGCATGGATTAAGCCGCTATGTGGGAAAACTTAAATCTACAATATTCTGCAACCAACAAAATAAAATTATTCCAGAAAAGATTTCGAATACTTATCTGAAATTTTACATAACACGAACTAAATTTTCCATACCACCGAAAATTTCCTCAAACATTTTGAGTTTCGTGGCGTAAAAATAGTGTACCTTGCATGTAGGTTTATCTATGCTAAGATTAATTTCCACTGAAAACAGACGAACTTCCTCCTTTTAGCCTTGTTAAATGTTTAAACCACTATGATCTTTGTGCAAAGTGCATCTAAGATCGCTGTCAACTGAATGAGAGTTTCTTTAGAGAGCACCTCCTTTTTATAGTGTCGGAGCCGCTATTTTGTCATAAGTTCCACACGAAAAGATGTAAATTTCTCATATTTTTCAAGCTTGACTGCCTGGTGCAATTATATCAAAATATGCTAAATTATGCCAACTAATTTATTTTATATTATCCATGAATTTTCCTTATTGATTTACTTAAATATTTTGATATTTCTAAAAAATATCAATATGGCGTCTCCGTAGCATATTATGTCGATTTCGGATGTGGAACGTAAAATCTCTCTCCATTTCTTCTGTCTCATTCCCCACTCATTATGGGAATTTATTTTACCCTTTTTGCGAATATTGGCTTACCTAGAGAATTTCGCACTGTTTAAGTAACACCAGCAGGTTGTGCGTGGTCAACTTAGCTAAATTGACTTTTTATGCAGTCAATTTGACACTAGTAATCGCGGTATTCCAGTGCGAATGTGTTGTGTATTTTGTAGTTTTTTGGCCAATTTAATGGATTAATTATCCAGGTAAGTGTACAGTAGCGCTTTTGAAGTGTTAATGTATAATTATAGGATGAATAATTTCCATGTGTGAAGTACCAATGTGGGCTTTACATAAAAAGGAGAGGTGCCGATGTAGTGGATAAGACTGGTGAACACTAAATTTTATAAATGTCAATCTATTTTATTTTTCACACAATATGCCTTAACCTCTCACTACTCTACTTGTCCAAAAAATTATAAAAATTATAAGTAAAAATAAAAATAATAAAAATAATGGAACTTTTGAAAATAATGAAACGAAACAAGATAATACTAATAATAATTCAAATAATAATTCAAATAATAATTCAAAATAATAATTCAAATAAAATCCACATAAATCCAACTAATAATCCAAATAATGAAATAAATCCAAATAATAATTCGCTATTACTCCATTTCGTTTTCTTTTTTTTAGTCTGTAAAATATTAAAAAAAACGATATTAGAAAAAATTTCTAATTAAAGTGAAAAACAGAATGAACTTCAATCACTGCTCATTAATTTTGCTAGGTTCAAATCTACCTTATACCGTCGGCAGACAGGCAAAATCAATGATCATTCGTTCGTAATTAAATTTTTCAAAAATCGCTTTACCATTGAATTTGAATTTTAATTATTACAAATGTGCTGTCAATTACATTTAAAAATTGACAGGACTTCCGTTTTAATTTACAAAATCTTAGGAAACATGATTTTTGAAAAAATCAATTATGAATGAATGATCATTGATTTTGTCCGTCTGCCTAGGGTATTAGCTTGGGGGTGCTGAAAAGTATAATTGAATTAATAAATTTTGCTTAGTAGGGTTCAATTCTTCCCTTATTAATCAAGACTTAATTTCGGTTTATCGCTTCCGATCTGTCTAGTTGACCGCTCAATTTGCATATGATCTGCTACTCCCAACCGCTCGATATTTATAGCCGGGAATACAATGGGAGCAGTGCGTCTGTCGGTCGCCATTGCCTTGACGCTATGCAGTAGCAGCGCGTCCTCATGGAGATTTTTTGTTGTCGTTGGCGTAGTGAAGATTTCCATTAGTAAATGGAAGAAGAAGATAACGCACCAGCTGCCTGTGACACAAATGTCACAGGATGTTGATGATAGTAGCCGTGAAATGGCAAGTTTTTTCCTTATTTTTGTTTATTTATTTTTGTTAATACATTTCTATGTTTATATTTCCAGCTTTATAAGTACTGATGGTACTGCGGCGCTTTCGAGGAGGAATGCTGTGTATCGTGTGAGTCGGATTCCACGGCTTAAGTGAGTAAAATTTTCATGTAAAAGGCTCAGATCGTAATGATCTGAGACTTTTACTTTTTGTTTGTATTATTAATTAATTTGTTTTGTTTTCTTTTTTAGGTATAAAAGACCTAAAGGCCTAAATAATACAGGCGAGGAAAAGGAAAACCCTTCTATATAAAGCCAAAGGCCTGATTGAGTACAGGCATGCCTATAAAGTGCCGGGACTTGTGGCACTGGAAGATATTTATCGTGAGTGCTTTTTTTTTTATTTGTTTTTAATTTTTATTTACATATTTTAAAATATTGTTCCGCGACGGAACACCATGAAATATGCTAATTATGCGAAATTATTCATGTTGTGAAAGTGTTTCTGAAATGTCAACAAAGGTAAAAATTGTTGAATTTATTTAGTTATTGTATATATGCATGCTGCGAATTAATATAATTTGCACACTTAAACATGAATGCATATTTTGCAAATGTTTAATGTGCAGAGAATATGAATTTCGCAAAGAAAGAACATTGTTTATGTTGTGCATAGTGGTGTTGTTATATTGCCCCAAGAAATTCGTTTCCTAGCAGTTTTGCATGTAATTGCCTATTTTTGTAGTTTTTTCTAATCTTTACTTACGTTAATTGCATTGAACTAATTTACAATTATCTTTTCTTATTTCAGATAACTTATGCAGTTGTAAGCGGTATCTGAGGGCATTGAACTAGAGCATTGACAGGGAAGTAATGAATAGCACATTAATCTAAATGTTAATGTATTTTTTTCTTTTTCGGTTGTGTTCAACATACTCCCCCAGTTGTTCAACCAATGTCTTTTATTGGTTTTATTGGCATATACCCCTCTTATGATAATGATGGAAGATCAACTTCCCATCCTTTTTGACCCTTAGTCAGACTTGATACTTATCAGGCTAATTGATAAATCTCTCGAGGTTCCTGCGCTACTGTATTGCCCTGACATTGATGCGCTGTAATACGTATCGTGGCAAGTAGATATCCACGCCTTCTCGGGTTCGGAATTTTCGAAAGCTGTTAGCTCTCATTTCGAATTCCTGAATGTTGGTGGTCAGACGAAGACTCGTCAAGGCAGAAATTCGACTGCCATTGATGACTGTTGCATGTTCTGGATGTGGGTCCCTGTAAGCAGTCGGTAGGCTTGTCACTATAGTTACTTGGCTCGAGGACGGTTCTATTCTGTCGCCTGGAACTAGTTCATGGGCTGATTCCGGTCGAGGAATGCCGAACACCTCAAACCCTGGGTCACGCAGCATCCTAAGTTCTGGACTTCCTGGTGGGCTTAATTGTATATCTTCTAAAATATAAAGCGTATCGTCTTCTTCGTAAGTTAACGATATCTGAAAATAGTGGTATGTCGGTATAGTGCCAATGAATAAAAAACAACCCTCAGCCAACCATGACGCAAAGATGGTCAGACACATGACGACACTGAGAACAGGTAGTTAATCTACTGCTAGTGGTAGAGGACTACTTTTAACAATTGGTCATAGAAAGCCCCTGTTTCGCGTTTTGACTCTCACTACCCGTACCAGCTCGTCTGTTCCTAAATGCACTTGCTCGATTATGCCCATTGCACAACTAGTAGATGGCATATGATCATGTTTGACAAGGACAACATCTCTAATCTCAATGTTCGGTTGCCTTGTGTACCATTTAGGCCGATTTTGAAGTTGTTTAAAGTAATCCCTTGACCATTTACCCCAAAATTGTTTATATAATTGCTGGGTGTACTTCGATCGTTTGGAATAAGTTTCCTGAATTCTTAATGATGTGAAATGTGTTTTGGGATAAAATGATGATAATTGATTTGCTAGATATTTTGTTCGATGCATGAAGTTCATTTGAGATGTGTGGATGGCACACTGGTTAACTTTATGCATCCGATATTAGGTAGTTATGTGTTTAGTGTATTCATAACAGCGGTCTGGAATTTGGACATGCTTCCACCTGAGCCAGGACCGTCAAATTTTCTTCAAATGTGCGTTTGGATTGTTGCAATATTCATCGTAAATAATACTTTATCCATTTGCAATGATGCTTTATCCATTTCCAATGATGCTTTATCCATGCCAATTGATTTGCTTGGAAGCAAGATATTGTGATGCTACTGAATTTGCATCTCTAAGATCTTTTCTAAAATAGACTTTCCTCCAATGAAGCTGGTGCCACCATCTGAATATATGTCACTACACAGACCTCTCCTAGCCAAAACTATGTGGCAAGGAATGGAATGGATATGAGATCTGACACCAACTCGATATGCACAGCCTTCGTGGCAATACAGATAAAGATGCAAAAGTATGCCTTCTGTAATATTATGTTTCGTAGATTTGATGATTTTATCATTACAGGTTCGGCGTAATCAACTCCTACTTTCATAAATGGCTTCGTTATATTAACTCGGGAAGTGGGCAAATTTCATATTAACTGGCTAAATAAATAAATTGGAGTGGATTAAAGCATTCTGATCTTCTACGCGTAGATAAACAGCAGCCTCAAATACCTTTTTAGATGCGTTGCAAGATTCATGTATTTGGATGTACGGTTTGGATGAATAGTTGATCCATATAGGAGTCGGTAGGTTTTCTATATACCTTAAGTTAATTTTGAACCCATTCTATTGTTGTTCCATTATTTCCGACACTTTGTTGACCTATTCGCATCCTGTGATTCACAATGCTTGCATCGACACCTTGGCTGTAATTACCACTGGTGCTAACCAGCTCAGAGCATCGTATAATGACGCAATATCTGACAAGATAGTGCGTTTGGATACCTTGGCGTGAGCTGTCCAAGGTTTGATTACAAACAAAAAACTATCCAATTTAAGATGCCAGCGAATTCCTAATATTTTGACTGATGCCGTGTCCGAAATCATTAGAGTATCTTTGAATTCTCGTTGCTCTGTAGCAAGATGTTTTAACAAGTCAGAATTGTTGCTTGTCCATTTCCTCAGATTGAATCCTCCTGTTTTCAACATACCAATTAGTTCATCTAATAGGTATTTAGCATCTTGGATACTATCAGCGCCGGTGAGCAAGTCGTCCATCTTAATGTCTGTAGTTGTGAAATTAGGAACTAGACGCCATCTCTGCTGTACATCTTTTGATAATTCTTGATGCATTTGGATACCTAAATATGGCGCTGAAGATGTTCCGAATGTCACCGTGTTCAATTGAAAATCCTGAATGTCCTCAGATTTAGGATGTCTCTAAATGATTCGCTGAAACGTCCGATGATCTGGATGCATTGAAATCATGCGATACATCTTTTCGATATCCACGTTCATAGCATCTTATATTTACGCCAGTTAAGCAACGTGGCGAATAGTTTAGGTTGCAGAACTTATCCTTTTAATAGGAACTCATTAAGCGATTTGCCATTTGACGTCCTCACTGATGCATCAAATACTACCCTCACATTTGTTATTGGGCTTTCCTTGACAACGGCATGATGAGTTATATAATAAGGCGGTTCATTATTATTGGGAGGAGACATTTCTTCCATATGACCCAACTCGACATATTCGTCTAGACATTCCTCATATTCGCGTTTCAATTCCGGATTCCAATCAGGTTCTTGCTGAATTCCTTGAAAGCGCTTGACTGCTTGTAGCCTTTATTACCCTAGGCTAGGCACCTCGTTGGTCAGGGTAACTTAACCTGCTATGTTCCATTGTGAAGGCGTTGGTGATTGATTTGATAACTCTGTAGACATTCCTTGTCTTCGCTGTTGAGAATTGGGTTCGTGGGAAATGCTTCTGTTTCCCAGAACTTTGTGCGTTGTATTGCGTTCGGAAATGTCTACTATCGACCCTAGCAGAATCCAACCAAATATTGTGTTGTTTGCTGTAGGGATGCTATTCGATCCTTGCTGAGTACCGTTCCAGAGTATTTGAGTATAAACTCTTGCTCCTAGTAACGCATCTATCGTTCCAGGTTTCCAAAATGTTGGATGAGAAAGTGGCAGTTTGTTTAGATCTAAACATTCTTTTTTGGAAACTGTTCTGAAAGGCTAGGAATCTGTGAGCTTATTCAGTATTAAAAAGTTTTCCTTTAATACTGTTGTAGACCTCGCTTTTCGTGATCGAAGTGTGATTGTGGTTTGTTGCCTTGAAGTGGCTGCGTGGCTAGTGTTTAAGCCTGTGATGGACACTGCAGTTGGGCTTCAACATGCCCTTAATTTCCTGCAGGCTTCCTCCGGAATGAAGGATGCTTACGAGACACTACCTATTAAACATAGTAAGATATGTGTGACGCTTCGCCCCTTACTTGTGCCACTCCTAGCGCTTTTGTTAGCAGAGCATTGTGACTTTCTCTGGTTACAAAGTTCTGATTAGTATTGATGCCATCAGTATTGTTACCTGATTGTAACCGAAAAGAACTTATCTTGAATTCAACCTAGCCCTGTCGTTTGCTGACTTAAGCTTATAGTCGACAGATGAGAATTTGGGTTTTGATTTTCGTGGAGTCTTTGATTACATTTTAGGCATCTGAACTTGTTCGTACAGTTATTTATGTGGTGCATTCCAAAACATATAAAGCAACGGCCTGTTGCCTTAAGTGTGTGATATCTGGATGGTATGTCCATCGCTCGATACTTCGGACATCTTTTAATGAAATAACTTGAGTTGCATGCTGTGCATTTGATTTCCTTTGCCCCATGATATGATTTTGTGACTTCAGGTGTGATGTTTGGTTTATATTGTGGAGATTTAACTAAATTATCTGCTATAGATACTAAAATTCTGAGACGAGCATTCAAAAATTTCTTAAATAACTGGAAGATTCGCAACTCTTGTGTACCTGCTTCATCTTCATTTTCCGATAATTTTAGGTAGTAAATGGCAATTTCTGCACTAATAAATGTATAAGAAGTATATGCCATGATGTTGTATCAACATCTAAACTTTTCAAATGCTGGATGCAGACTGTGAGTTTAATTTAACCTGATTTACTAGAACCTTTAATTTGTGATTGACTAGGATTCTCTTGTTCTCATACCTCGCTTTCAGTTTGTTCCTAGTTGGCATGTAATCTTCATTTGTCACTGGGGTATGTCGTAATAATTTATCGGCATCACCCACTAAGCAGATAATGCAGCTTCTGAACTGGAGTTAGCTTTATATTATCATGAACAAGAGAAACGAATAGATCATGAAATGATCGCCATAAATCGTAGTTGCGGTTATATTTGGGCACCTGAATTCGAGGAATGAAAGACTCTTGTTGAACAACAGCTGTCGAGTGAATTGATAATGTTCCCGTGATTTTTGCCTCAGTAGGTGGGGCGAATTTCTACAGTCCTTCTACTAATTCTCCCATGTATTCGGAGTATTTTCATTCCGTTGTACTGTGGTTATCTTGAGTTAGATAGTCATCACAACTATCTAATAAAGCCTGATTGATCGCCATATCTGTTTCACTATATACTACTCGTAGTTTCTTTAAATCTGTCATTTTAGACTCGTAGAAACCGTGAGTTTGTTTAACAAGTGCCGTTTTTCGTCCATTTTCAATTAGTTTTTCTATTCTGACATTCAGCACGCTATCCGTGAGGATTAGTTTCTCTACTGACTCCATATTTATTTATAACCTACTACTTATCTTTTGTTGACCGTGTGGGCACAACCGCAGCAAAGCGTGTTCGTAGTACGTTGATGAAACGTGGATGCGTAAATTGGCAGTAAAATGCTCCTAATAGTTAGGTGACACGTCTGGTCACAAATTCGGTGACAAAAATGTTCCTTCTGTTGTGATGGGAACAATTTGTAGCACAACTTATAGAAAGAATTAATCGACATAATTTAATTACACGTGTGGAACAAATTATAGGAAAATTATTGGAAGTAATTTTATGGCACGTGTGGGCTCCACTTGTGGACAAAATGAATGTTCCTCATTGGTGTACATAAATATTTAAATTTTTCTAAAAACTATCAATATGCCGTCTCCGTACCATATTATGTCGGTTTCGGATGTGGAACGTAAAATCTCTCTCCATTTCTTCTATCTCATTCTCACTCATTAAGGGAATTTATTTTACCCATTTCGCGAATGTTGGCTTACCTGGAGAATTTTGCACCTTTTAAGCAACACCAACAGGTTGCGCACAGTCAAGTAAGGTAAATTGACATTTGCGCCGTCAATTTGACACTAGTAATCGCGGTTTTCCAGTGCGAAATTGTTGTGTTTGTTTGTTGTTTTTTGGACAATTTAATGGATTAATTATTGAGGTATGTGTACAGTAGTGCTTTTGAAGTGTTGATGAATAGTTATAACATGAATAATTTCCATAATATATGCTAATTATTCGAAATTATTCATGTTGTAAAAGTGTTTCTGAAATGTCAACAATGGCAAAAATTGTTGAATTTCTTTAATTATTGTATATATGCATGTTGCGAATTCATGTAATTTGCACACTTAAACATGAATGCATATTTTGCAAATACTTATTGTGCAGAGAATATGAATTTCGCAAAGAACAAACATTGTTTATGTTGTGCATAGTGTTGTTGTTAAACTGCCAAGAAATTCGTTTCCTGGCAGTTTTGCATGTAATTGCCTATTTTTGTAGTTTTGTTGTAATCTTTGCTTAGGTTAATTGCATTGAACTAATTTACAATTATCTTTTCTTGTTTTAGATAACTTATGCAGTAGTCCGCGGAATCTGAGGGCATTGAATTAGAGCACTCACAGGGAAGTAATGAATAACTCATTAATCTAAATGCTAATTTTTCTTTTTCAGCTGTGTTCAACAATGTGCATGCTGGATACTAGATGGGAGAGCATTCCAAAGCGCGTAGTCTGGGCAAAATAAGAGTCTTTCATGTAGTAAATCGAGGAAAGATAACGCTCCTGTTTCGCTGTGAGTTAGTGAAATTAAACATTTCTCTAAGGTAATTTGGTTCATTACTTTTCTGCAGGTTAAAGAAAAACACTAAGGCTCTCTTCTTGAAAATGTGGCAAACGTGCACCCCACCAGCTTATTGCGGTAAGGCGAGATATGGCCATATCTGCGAAGTCCGAAAAGGACGCGTAAGCAATCGTTTAACGCGACCTCCATTTTATGGATACAAACGCTATCAAGTCTAGGAAAAATTAAACTTCCGTAAGTGAAGTACGGCAGGTTTAGTATTTTAACCAAATTTAAGCGAGTCTTTTGTGGCAAAATTGTGGCTGAGAACCAAAGCCGACGGAGTCCTGAGTAAATTTGACTAATTTTAGATTTTGTATTTTCGCAGCAGTTCATATATTGGTTAAACACGATACCCAAATTGTTCACGTTACTAGCAAGAGATAATGCTTTAATACCTATGAACATCACGTGTGTAATATAAATTAAAATAATGCCCAAAAAATGCCGTTAATATGGGAATTATTAAGAAGATGTGGGGATATTAGGGGCAAACAATGTAAGAATTCTGAAAACTAATAAAAAGAATGTGCTACTTAAGGTAAAGATACATGGCGAGAGACTTTTGGTCTTCAGCCTCCGGTATACAGAAACCAAAATCTCGGAAATGTTTATATGGCACGAGAATTTTGTCTGTGGAGACCAAACAATTAGGTCTCTTGAAAGCAGAATAAAAAAGTCTCTAGAGATAGATCTCCGAAGTTTGCACGAAATTTGAAGGTTATGCTCTAGAGATCTCCAGGGGTCTTTGTTATTTGTCAAGCAAGAGATTGTTAGAAAGAAATTATATTATATTATATATATGTATGTTATATTTTATGTTATGGGTATGGTCTAACCTAACCAGTATACCTCAAGGTTTTTATTCCTGACAATACTGATATTGAAAGTTGTTAGCGAAATAATATCAGAGATTCAGAACAAATTACTGAAAAGTCTTTCAAAAGACGTAGGCTATTCATAGTACCCTAATAGCGGTAAGAAGATTTTACTGTAGGGCTCTGGATATGATCTCGATATGATTCCGATATGGGTAACCTATCCTTTATTATATATAAAAAATAAAATCAAGTGGTTCATTTAAATTTTGTTTTCATGATCCATTTCATGATGACATGAGTGATCTAAAAAACGTAATCAAAAAATTAAATGCTTTATGACGATAGTCAAATGATGTGTCTCACTATTAAAAAGAGTAGGAACATAAACAACACTTGGCTTGATACATAATATTAGTTAAGGTTTGAATAATATTATTATTTTTTTTTTTTCATTAATTTCTTAGACGAAACGGTTTTCAGAAGAAGTTGGCACTGAAGTAATCGCTTTAACTGGAATGAAAATGTTCCATATAACAAGGAGCGTTGTGTTGAGTGTATCTTGTCATAATATTATTGGAGTTTTATGAATTTCATTGAGTTCTTTTACAGGTGACTGGGATCATTATCACATATGAATTGGTTTTGGTTCAATTTCAAACTTCAGACTATTCTAATAATTGCCAATTTTAAAACTGGAAGATCGATATTTAGGAAAAGTTCTAGTTCTTTGTAATATCGAACACGCAATTAGATTGAGATTTATCAGCACATTTTCAAATGCTTGTTTTATTCAAAAGAGTATAATAAAAATTAATGTGTGTATCATGTATTTGTTGTTTTTTTGTAAAAGTGGAGTAATTATTGGAAGATATTATCTGGAGCTTTGGTGAAATTTAGGGCACAGACACGTGTAATTTACGGTATTTATAAATAGTAAGATAGCTAACACTGTTGTAACGGGGTTTCCTTCCGAGTCCTTGTTAGCAGCTCAGGGTGCTCGTGAGTTCCGCCAGGTTCAATAAATAACAAAACCCATTTACATAAACATATAATCAAATGTATATTATTTGCTTAACCTGTACCCTAATATAAATTTTAACTGTATGCAACTTATTCTAGTTATGTATATACATTTATAGTAGCAGTATACTTATTTACAATCCTTCTGTATCTGTCCATTATTTTACACTATACTAATTTTAATGAATACATGAATGCAAACCAGAACCATTTCCTGAACAGTACTAAAATGTTTTCAGCGGTTCTACCTTAAGGGAAAGAACGGGACAGAAACACTCGCAGAAATACATCACAAAGGTGTACGGAGGACAAAAAAGGAAACACTCACAAAAAGTAAATCACAGGAGTGCGGAACGGTGACAGATCACTCAGAGATAGACATCACGACAGTGACAGGAAAGGAAGTACTTAGAGAAATACATCATCAGAGTGGACGAAATGGAAACACCTACAGAAATACATCTCCGAACTTGTACGGAGGATAGCAAAGGAAACACTCACATAAATACATCACGAGATTATGCGGAACGAAGACAGGTCACTCATAGAAACACATCAAGAAGAGTTTTCGAGAAGGAAACACCTGCAGAAATACATCACGACAAGAAAGGAAACACTCACAGAAATACACCGCGAGATTGTCCGGCGGATAGAACAGGAACTGGCTGCAACTTCAACAAAAAAAGAAGATACAAGACCTCCTATCTTGTCGGTAGGTGGCCACCTACTAAGCTCTCGAAAGAATGGCGCGCATGCTTTTATTCTTTTTCTGGTGGAAATTACTAGAACATTCCGGTATTTTGCACATTTTATTAGAATAGAAATAGGACTGGAAACCTTATAGTCAGTTATGAAAATAGGAGTGATTAATTTTAATTACAGTGAGGTCTAAAATTATACATTTATTTTACTTTGGTCAAGAAAAGAGGTGACTTGAAAATGGTTCATTACACTGTAAACAATTATGAATTAGGCTGATGATTTTTGGTAACTTCAGTTTCAATATGGAATGATAAGTAAACATATATGAATATCCAAACTTAATTTTAGATTGTTTAGTGGCGTAGAGGTTCTCATTCAGTAAAGACCAATAAAGTTTTATTAGTCGAAAAATTAATTTTTGTGTTTGTTTTTTTTTTTAATAAAAATTGACTTCCTAAATTAGGAAGATGCAAAACTCGCGTGTATCACAATGTTAGTCCAACTAATATTTTGTTCCTTAATGTTTATGAATTTCATCTTTACATCCTTCCTTGATTCGAAAATGTTTTGACGCTTTTCCCATATGGTAACATGCTTTAATGGGCACAACACAACTTATAAATACGTAAATGTACCTCTAAAAGTTTTTATGTAGTAATAGTGCCTACAAAGGGTGCCATTGCCGCGTTGTTACTTCCCATTGTGGAATAATAATATATATTTCCTTACGCTGTTCCTTCAAGGGCACTATTCCTAGACGTAGTTTGTAGGTCACGTAAACGTAAATATGCCCAGCAGAGTAAATATAGAAATGATATATGCATAGTTCCAATAATTATATTGGCATTTCATTTCATGTACTGTCATTCATGTTAAACTACCTGAATGGCTCCTATCAAAATTACATCAACAACGTCAATTTAAGACAACATCTTCTATTTATAGAAAAGTCGAAACATACCATAACAATTTTCTTTGGAATAAATTTGCAGACTTCAAGCCTTAATGAAGACTTTAATTACAGTTTACTCTTGAATACGAACTCCTAATTTGTGGGCATATTGGACGAATCACAATAGAAACTGTTCTTAGATTGCGAAATTTATAGGCACTGTTGGGTCTTCACCACTTACCGCTGGTGAAGACTCAAATATTATTGAGAATGCTAGAATATAAAGATAATTATAATTTTCCTGGAGCTTACCACAGGGGAGGGGCCCAACTAATAAAACGATGATGACTTCTGTCTTTAAGCTCGTTAATACTTAAACTCTAGTGCCTCCAATATTCCTCGATTTATATATATGTTCAATATTGCTAAAGCTGTCACGCGTGCAATCAATTGTTCGATTATTGGTGCAATCGGCATAGGTATTGAACTTGAATTGGTTTAGGCTGCAAATTTATTACAGTGAACTTTGCTCGAGTAATTATGCGAGGGTGAGCAAGAAACATAATTTGAACACTTTCTTATAATCTAATTAAATGCTATGTTCAAAATTGAACAGATACTAAGATATTTTACCTTGTGGGCACATATGACGACATAAAGTTGTAGGAGTGCCTGTATAGAACCAAATATAGGTCGCACATAGACAGTTTACTTGTCGGCTATAGCTTCAAATTATAAACTGGAACAATGACTATGTGTTAACCTTAATGAAATCCAAGAGTTGTGTATGACAACACCAAGAAAGGGTTGCCAGATTTAGACCATTTTTGTAAGGGCTGCCATATACAAACAGGTAATAGCGCACAAAAGGTGAATAAAGTTATCTTTTTTCGTTTTTTTCGAATATCTTCAATCCTAGTGGTCTTACGGGTATAAGGTATGCTTATGGAAAAAAAAAACATCGATACAAAAAAGGTGGAATAAAGTTTATTGATAACACTAATGGCCGGTTTCACAGTCGAGTTTAAACCAAGGTTTAGTTTAAACCATCCTCCAAGTTTAAACGTAGTTTAAACCAAAGCCTTCGCTAGTGCATAAATAAAGATACATATATAATAGAGCGCAAGAAAACGGACAAGAATAGATTCGAAGACGAAGTGGCAAAGTTCTTTACTTTAACGGAACCTAGCATAAAAATCAACGTCGTCTCACTCATTAAAATGATTTGGCCGAATTCTAATTATTCTCAGTCGTCGATATAGTTGTAAAATTAACTCAAAAAAATCTTCTGCATCGCTAGAAATGTCTAAATCTTAATCCATGATAAAATTATTTTCTTGAAAAATTAAATGTCACACTTTTCAAACACTTTTATCTTGAGTTTCAACCGAGGGATGGCATGGTTTAAACTCTAGTTTAAACCGGGGTTTAAATCAAACTGTGAAATTCATTCGTCGAGTTTAAACTGAATATTTGGTTTAAACTCAGACTGTGAAACTGGCCATAATAGTTTTCCCGTAATCTGGTATTGAAACTCCAATATAAATTTGGTATTGATTTAGTTGCATGTGTATGTACGGTATCTTCTCACTTTGGCATTTTTATACACATTCGGGTATAAATTAGAGTATATTCAAGTGTACTAAATTGCCGCTCTTATTTCTGATCTTCTTATTTTACCATTATGTAGATATAAAGCAAGATTACTATGATATATTACCGGGTAAACTTTGTACTTGTTCAAGAATGTGTTTTTTTTTTGATTCTCTGGCACAACAACAAAAGCAAAAAATACATTTTTATTTTTCCATTACACAACCCATTCGATTTTCAAATCTTAAACTCAGGGTCCCAACTAGCCAAATTGAGTGCTTAAAAAACAAAAAACAAGTGAAAAATAGATAATTAAAAAATTTAGAAAATAGAAAAAAACTTTTATTTGAAAACTTTTAAAAATATATTAATTAAGTTTTGCAAAAATTAATTGGAAATGTGATTACACACATAATTCAAACATAGAAGAATAAACCTGGATAAAACCTGATATACATGGCAAAGAATAGAGAACACGAGACGAAAAACACAAACATAAAAAGAAAAATTAAACGATAGGTGCACACATAAAGCACAAACACGAGCAAGCCAGGCACAAACAGAAAATAGAGGCACTAAGAAAAGAAAAAGACAGCCGCGGAAGGAGTGGTACAAAGTAGGAAATGATAGACTATACAGAAAGAATAAAACGGAAGAGATATGGAGAGAAATAAATATGGGGAATTAGATCATGCTAAGCAACAAAAGAAACGCGAATAAAACACAGTAATAGGCTAGGATAGAAAGAAAAAAATAGGATGATGGGTGTTCGAACCAAATCGATTCGAATATATTTTTGTTAACATTAAAACTTCTGAAAAGAAAACATACTGAAAGCAAAGCATGAAAATTTTTGTAAAATTAAATTTAATCTAATCACTCTCAATCAAAAGACAGATACACAACCAAACAAAGCCATGTATTTGTCATCTATATAACATATTGCACAAATACAATACAAAAGTATAGCCTCTTCGATTAGATTAAATTTAAATCATTGTCTTACGTTTGAACCGTTAGATTTATCAATATCATCATTACAAATACCATCGAACGGGAATTTATTCTCTATGCGATAGAGATAAAATGTTCTCAAATATAATTTAATGCAACACAGCAACATGTGTAGCTCTAAATTTCTTGTTGCTGTGCATTTTTGCTCGTTGCTATGAAAATGTTATCGCTAGTACCGTAAGATCACAGCTGCACTGCCAATTCTTGCAATCATGCGCCTCTGCTACTCC
Source organism: Dioctria rufipes (assembly GCA_963924295.1). Taxonomy (NCBI): domain Eukaryota; kingdom Metazoa; phylum Arthropoda; class Insecta; order Diptera; family Asilidae; genus Dioctria; species Dioctria rufipes. Next base: position 346,284,380 of record OZ002740.1, on the reverse strand, counting down.
ATCAGTGGTGTCGTGTGCAAGCAAGGGCTATAAAAACGACAAGCTGACTGATCTCGATCTTTTGTTGTACTTGGAATAGCTTGGGGTAAGTTTGCTGATTAGGATCGCGACGGGAATAAACGCATCTGAATTCGAGTTTCGACTGAAGTTAAGATATTTACTAACAATTATTTCTGGTCTCGACAAGAATAAACGCATCTTATTTCGGGTCTCGACTGAAGATAAGATAACATTTTAAGCAGGGTCTCGACTGACTTAAAGAATATTATCTGGTCTCGACTGAGATAGTATCGTACTAACATTAACACTTTATTTCTGGTCTCGACGGGAACAAAGTCTTAACATTAGCTTAAAACCAGCCTTCAAGCGTCAAGTTGAAGATGGGTGAATACCAGTCACTTGTAACATACTAATATTTATTCATACATGTATTTTTCTATATATTTACTCATATATTTACATATTACACTCTTCTTATGCATATTTATCAAATATCATAATTTAGCTTAATTCTACATTAATTTTTTCATATCTGTATTTGTATATATTACGCTCTTGACGATTTTACATTGCAACTTTCTGCCAATAAGTCTCTTCAGTGTGATACAAAATTCTCTGACCCAAAACTTATATATTGAGTTTTATCCCAGTACAACCATTCTTGTTAATCGTACATTCTAAGTCTGTGTCAATAAGTGGGTTTTCTAGTGTGTGTGGGTCTCTGACCTAACAACTTATATACATAATCTGATCTTAATGTAATTAGTGGGCAATCTTAAGAAGTAAGTGTGATAACTTATTGAAAGTTAAAACGTAGTGAACAGTGTTTGTTTTTTGATAAGAGACTCGACCACTGACCTTGATCCAAATTTACCAGTGCATCCATTTCAGTACAATGGGAAAAGAGAAAGATAAGGGGAGGAAAAAAGGAAAAGAAAGAGCACAAGAAAATATATAAGAAACGGAATTTCAAAGAAAAATAGAAGTAGAAAACAAATGCAAGCAATTAGAACAGTCAAGTAAAATAATAGATCAAAAAGAACTAGAGATAAATAATTTCTCGGGTCAAATTTGGAGATAGCAGAGAATCTGGTAAAAAGAAGAAAACTTTGGATGAGAAAATTACCAGAAAATATAAGCATAGTTCTGCCAACATCGGATAACAGTGATGTGAATGATCTCTTACAATTGGCAGATTAAATACATGAGATTTCAAAATCTCAAAGTATTTCAGCAATAAGCTCACATAACTTCCATAGTGATTTAAATTTAATAAATAGAACTGGAATCTCAAAAATCGACGCTCTAGAACAACTTATTAACAAATTATCCTTTCAGAATAAATAAATTCTTCAAATTTCAGACATCGTTCGAGAAGTGGTACTAGGTCATCCACGATCTGTTGGTACCATAAAACGTTCGGGGATAAGGCCTCAAAATGCATATCTTCTTTACTGATTAATTTTATTAATTATGCATAATTACAGGTACATTTACATTTAGTGTTGTTTTTTTTTACACTTTCTGGAGTGGAGTAGCAATAGCAGAATAGCATTGAAAGGAATAATTTTTATTCATATTTCTCGGAAATTCATACCTAATGTAAAATTTCTATAATTTGCATATAATGACAATTAGATTATAAAAAAAAAACAACAAAAAAGCTATTAAATTCTACGTAGAGCCAGCACTGAGGTAAGATTTGTGTTGATATTAATTTAGCTACAACGAGAACCAGAAGACTATCAAGATTCCTGTAAACATTAAAATACCAAATGAAATCAAAATTAATTTTGACTTGTCTTGTATCGCACGAACAATTCCCTAATGAACATCAGTCACGATATTTACTAAACACCTGACTCGTTTTGTACTCCAGGTCCGAATTAGTGCTGATCCAATTTTATAGGACGAATTAAAAAAACATTTTTTTTGTAAAATACCGTAAGTTTATATAATTATCCTTTGAATTTTTGATGCGTCTATCTATTTATGTATCTCGTGAACGCCGTAATGTCTATGAGTCTTGCTGAGATTCTACAAATATGTAAATTATTTGTTTTTATCAAAATGGGAGTTTCAGAACAGGGTAATTCAACACAAAACACGATTTAAGTATTATTTTATTGTGGATTCAAAGAAATATCGAATAGTACACGATAAGGTAATATCATACCCGGGGACTACGTATAATTGCAGGCTATACGCCAGAGTTTTTCTATGAAACTTTGCATGGCTTTCGATTTGCACTTTTCGTGGGGGGGGGGGGTGCTGAAATGGGAGAAGAAGGAAAATTCACTTTATTGGGTATTTTGGCGGATCAAATCGGGAAACTGAGGTGGTGATGATGATTCATGTTCTGTATATTCGTGCGATTCAAATGGCATAGACAGAATTTTCCGGATATATCAAATGTATAATACCATAGATGGCACAAGAGCTAGATGTCGCATAGCATACTAGAGCATAGTATACAGATTGTGAAATGCGTAGTGCTTTCTGAAATGGACCATAGCATGTTTTAGAATGTGTCGAAAGCAAATCTTTTATAAAAGCAGTTTTGTATACATTACAACAACTTCTTCAACACTTCAGATACGAAAAAATATGAATCACTCCACATATACATCATTTGAAATGTTGTGGTCGATTCCGGGATGTACTACCCAGCCATATAAATTTTGTATAATGTTTTCGTACTGCATGCGACATCTACTTCTTGTGCCATCTATGATAATACTGAGTGTATTTAGAAAGGACCACGCTGATGGTATTATTAGTTTAATCATCATACTTCATAGTATACATTTTTCTAACATTAAAATAGTCACATTTATTACTGTCTTGAAGGTGGATTTTTTACATTATCGCATTACGTATCATGCTTACCATTTGATTTATCATCAGATGGTAAATACACTCAGATCCAATGGTAGAATAGCTTCGGCTTGCTAATTTGGTTCCAAATCTGGATACAGCTGTCCTTAAGATTACCACTGATTTAGAAAAAGATCTAGATAGCCACGAGATTGGAATACTTCTTTTACTCGATTTTACGAAGGTTTACAACAGTGTAAATCACCCCCCAAGCTAATAAATAAACTTCTCACAGTTTTTCGGGTTTCTTCTAGTACCGCCCAATTGATCCAAATCCTTTTAGGTGATAGATATCAAGAAGTGCTCATTATTTTGATTTAAAGCCGATATTTTGTGGCATTCCCCAAGTTTCAATTTTAATCCCATTACTTTTTTTCTTATTCATCATTGATTTACCAGATATTATTCAAGAGTCTAGTGACTATTTATATGTTGACGACCTACAAATATACAATAGCGTAAAATAATAATTATTTTTTATTTCTTGTATAACAGGGGATATAAAAAATAGTTTGGCAAATTATGTGCAGATAATCTTACATCTATTATCATTATGTAGCAGAATTCGAAAATTTAATTAACAAAAAATAAATAAAACAAAGTACAATAGTTAATTTTGAGTTTTGTAGTGAAAATTAATTAAACGTTAACAACGTTAGGAAGGTTATTTAAAGCACACCAAGAAGTTAACACTTTTACCGATTTTATTAGTAGGTACACTGTTTTTTTTTTTTTGTTTTTAATATTTAGCCCTAGTTTACAAAACGATGTAATTATTGAGAAAATGTTTCGATAAAAGTAAAGAATACACCACACTGTGCACGATCTCACGGGCTGCCGGTCCCTCTCTACAATTCATCCGTTTCGCTTTTACCCAAAAACCGTACTATCATTTAACTAGATTGCCTTCATCGCATCGAGGTTCCCTGTCGTAGGATCTTGCAATCAAATAATCATTAAATCTTAGTTTTACGCCATTCACTCAAGAATAAAGCTCACATCTAAATTCTGCAATAATCATCAGACCTACGTTTTGATTTCTTTTTTTTTTTTTTTTTTTTTTTTTTTTTTTTTTATTACTAAATTTTGTTTCTTATCCTTTTGAATAGTCTAATGTACTCATAATTTTCTCTATTTACATATGCTCTTAAACCAATTGTAGCTTCTTTGTGAAAACAATCCTCTCCTTTTTCACATCTTTTCAATCACACTATCTTTCAAAGCTAAATACAAAATTTTAAAGAAGATCATTTCTTTTACATCGTGACCTTTTGTCAAATTTCCCAACAGGCAGTATTGAGAGAAACAAACTTGCATATTATATAAAAGCCAAGGAGCGCACTGAAAACAATATACCATAATTTTTGATTTAAAGAAGAATGCCCATTTTAGACCCGACATCAACAGAGATGAGAGTTATTTTAAACGATGCATTATGATACTCTGCAGATATTTTACTAACAATGTTTATCTCAAATAAGCGGAGAAGGTTTGGGGGAGGCGAGGTCAAAGTTTGATCTGGTACGTTTTACAAAATTTAGTACAGATTTGAATACTTTAGATCATATGAAGAAGTTTGAGCAGCCACACTCCTATACTCGGAGGCTTAAATAGCCAATACTCACGTTTTAGTACTTCCCTCTTTTTTATTCGAACTGAGGTACTAGAATTCTCGCACCTTAGTTTGGCTCTAGCTCGGTTGGGTTATGTCCGTTCGGAAAACTGCTTCTACTGTTCGCCTCAATTCATTACAAGCATTCATAGATGCAAATTTTTCTCTGCATACTTTTAGAGCATTGCCTGGTATTAGGAGAGGGGGAGGGGAGGGTGAGGGTAGTTCCCATACGACATATTGCATACCAATCAAAGGTCTCGCCGAGTATCGAGTGACGTACTTTTTTCCCGATTCATAAAACTTACTCGAGACGATCTTACAGCCTAAAAAGATATTTTCATGCACTCGGGTCACATACACCCCAGTTACTATATTTCGCGTGTATTTTGAAAGTTCTTTTTCCTATGGCCATTAATGCTCTGTTGTGAATATTTTTATCATAAAAAGTCATTTTCCACAACAAACCAATTCCACACAATCACGAGAAGTAGAAAGCAACATCCAATCGCAAAGCTTTCCCACGCTTAATTGAAATAAACCGAATTTCATATTTGGCATTGTTTCGCTTTGCAATATTCTTTGCGAATACATTGATCACAATATTTCTAATAAAACGTGCAAAATGTGAGTCATTGGCTCTCGGGCAAATGAATAACAATATATAGAATTTACTAGAAGTAGCTTTGGTACTTACTGTTCTTAATAATAATGAGCCTACTAATGTATGTAATCTTTCAGAGTGCATTTAACTAAATGGTTTATAAATAAAACTTGAATTTGCGAGATTACCTAATTAGTTGAGTAAATAAAACTTGAATTTGCGAGATTACTAATTAGTTGAGTTTGTTGACAATTGCGGATATTTGTGAAGAGATTACGTATTACCTACTGACGGATTCTGAAATTATTGATTGAGTTTAAGAACTAACGAATGTGAACCTACGTGTTTGAAATCATGAATTGGAATATTTCACTAACTTAGAAAAAGAGACTAAAAAAAGAGTATCTTTATAAAAATTTAGACTAAGGACCTAAGGTACACTAAGCGAAACTTTAAAGGATTACAGATGAATGATGTGTGGAGTTCTTTGTCATGTTGTATTGTCAAGATTTCAGTCTTCTTAGTATGCATTGGTAGTCTTTGTTGATTAGGACTTGTCTTAAGTTGGTTAAATTTTTTGCCATGTAGATGTCACACGCTTCTTAGAATTTGTGTTTAGCCTCCCATACAATAGAAGACCAACCAATGTTGGCACCAACGTAAAAACTATTTTTGACACAAAGAATTGTACCCGCATGAAATAGCATATCGAACAGTCCATATTATATATGCCAGAGTGTAAAATTGAGAAAAATTTGGTTTGAGTAACTCCTGCACATCTACTATTCTATTAAAATATGCATTTTTGTAAAAAAAATATAATAAAAAATTACACATCAACCACACCACTTAACGCCGAAACCTTCCTAGTACCTCACTATAGTACTGCGGTGGCTAAACTAAGCGACTTACGGCGCTGGATGGTTTTTTTTCTTCAATTTAATTCGTAATATGACCCTCCCCCCCCCCCCCCCCCCCACACATAATTTCCATGCTAGATCCCCACCTGATCTCAGAACCCGATCAATAACACTACCAGATGTAAACATCAAATTAGCTGTAAACCATTCATGAGTAAATGTGTGATCCAATCGTCTCACATTTAGGGCGAAGTGGCAGAATGCTCCGCGTCATTGCGAAACAACATTCGCGTTCCCAAGATTTGTTCTTCGTATAGCAGCGGCAGATCGTTTTCTCTAAATGACAAGTAAGCTGCCACCCATTCAATTTTTGAGATAATTCAATTGCGCCAATCAGCTGGCCATTTAATATGTCTATTGTTATGGAACTTGAGTTTCAAGTGAGAACTGGAGGAAGTAAAGTCCTTCTGCCAACATGAGCTGACAGCTCGCGCCATGATAACATGATAACGCTAGCACCTTGTACTAATTGAGGAGGGTGCGCGGTGGGTCACAAAAAAAAACCTGACTGTCACGTCACCATAAACAAAACGAAATTCGTACTTGAAGCTGGAAAAAGCGAACATTTACAATATAAAATCGCCCCACACACTAGCCCTGAACGGATCGCGTACACCATTCAACAGAAGTTCATCCTAAGGATCGAATATTGTGAGCCTTGTGCCACCCATGGCCTCCCTTGATATTGTAGGCTCATGTTAACGATGTCCCTTGTAACCTGTAGGGAGTAAAGGAAGGGTGTAGGAAGAAGAGAGACAAAAAAACTCTAGGGTTTAACACATTTGATTTACTCATTTATTTCATGGGTTGACGCTTGTAATAATTTTTGCGAGATACATTATAACATTAAAATTTTTGTTTGTTTTACTTTCTTAAAATCACCCCTAGACCTGGGGCTCTATATATCTATATATATACTATACTAATACTATTTTTCAAAAATTTAATATATTTTTTTATTGTCTTTCTATTAAGCACCTCACTTGATGCCGTAATTCAAATTAATTTCAGTACTGCTTTTCCGTTTTCAGGTGTTCCGCAGATTGATACGCGCACTGTCTCCATGCTTTTTCCTGAATTATCGGCGACCCTTGCTTTCCCATTCTTGGGAGCATTGTAGCTTCGCTATTCGTTTATTGCCTTTTATAATTTTTCTTATTTTTTTATTGATAGTTTCTTCATTGTTAATTTGCTCGTTCAAGTTAAATATAAACTCTTTCCACTTATCCTTGCTTTTTTTTTAAGCCAAAGTTTTTCACATCCCTTGCTTCTCTTAATCTCTTTTTCTCGCTCCTCCAAGCTCAGAACTTCATTCGACGACAATCAATCACACAACCTCTGACTGTCTTCATATGTCATACTTCCGGCATCTTTCTCCTGGTCCGCTTTCGCAGTTCCCTTACAAGTCCAATTCTTACTCTGACTACTACTGGATAGCAGATGTCACAGGGCAGTAGCATAGGATTTTAATGCAATGTTTACATGTGACTATACCCATGCTAGGGTCATTCTTACATGCGACCATAACAGTGTCCGCATGTTTACCCCAACTAATGTTGAAGGTTGGAGTCTATTTTCAGGTGAGGGTTAAAACGTTACCATATGGTACTTATGAACTTGGCACATCTGAGCGCGCGTAATATATAATTCGTCAATCCAAAGGATACCACAAACAATTAAAATTCTAGAATTGGTCTAAGACCGATTCTTATGATATCGTAGATGAATACTCTTACGTCATTCTGTATGGTCACGTATCTGTGCAACTTCGATTTTTTAAGTTCGTCGGACAGAAAAGATGATTATAACCAATTTCATTGGATTTCATATTCTGAAGGACTTTTCAGTACATTAAAATCATATAGGACTGATCGCTTTTACGTTATACGTAAAAATCCTCAATTGTACCACATTTTTGAAATTATAATTACTATTTTTATGAAAACACTGTGACGCGCTCTGAGGTTGTGCCCAAATATATAGTGGAAAACGAAATTTTTGTATGGCTACCCTACGAAGGAGGTACCTGATTTGTTCCATTTTCGAACTTAATTTTACATATTTGTTTTAAAGCCCATGTGCGACATTTCAGCTCCCTAAGTACCTACACATGTTCTCGAGTTATCATGAGGACGGACGGACTTGCAAAAATCAAAATAACTTTCAATTTTATGTATGGTCTACCATCATTATTTCTAGGTATTACAACAAACTTATAATTTCACCTAGGGTGTAAAAATGTCGGGATTCTCTGTCCAGTTCTTCAATAATTCTTGCCTATATCTTGGGTCTTCTTGGATTCGAACAATTGCCTTTATACTTTTGAGGGGTATCGTCCAATCTCCTCAGCAACTTCCTCTATTTTGACCGGGTCAGCTCTTGGGACTCCGTCCTATTCTTGGTATACGGCATGCCATATAAGCCAAGTTAGTGTTGAGGAAAAACCGATACTGCATTTCCGTATATTTGCGAGGCGAGAAATGATTTACTTTTTCCGGTATTTAGTTTTGTTTCTGCGACATTAAGGTGGATATTACTTATTAAGCAAGCCTAGAATATGTGGAAATTTTTGAGATAAAACTAAAAAAATAATAATCGAAAATGTCACCGTATAGAAAATCAACAAAAAATTCAGAAAACCGTGAATAACTTGAAAACTATCAAGAATCAGAGAACATACATACATGGAGGTTACTTTGATGGATATTAAAGCCCTCTATTTAGTTTTTCATTTTTATGGTCTATGTTTGAACCATACAGGTGGTATTCTAAAGATCATTAATTTGGAAGGAGAGCATGCTGGACATGCTTGGATCTGCTCTCCTATCTGTGGGTGGGCTGAAAAATTTATCTAACCAAGACCTGATGCGCCTCATTAAGACGAGAGGAAGGTTTTGCTTGGAGTTTCTAGCAGGTACGCACAATGAGCTACCCTACTTTTAAAAGAAGTGTCATTATCTTAGTTTAATGTCTTAATAGACGAAATATGATGCTGAATTATCAAAGAGCAAAATGGACCACTAGAAAAACATAGGTACAAGCAACATTTTGTCTTGACTTGACTATGTTACATTAAAACAGACTGCAGCTTGACGTTTATGTATTTATACATAAATAATGATTTTTATAAAATTGATTTTTTCCTACGTTAAGAAAAATAAAATTACAATTACCCAAAACAAAAAAACGTTTAGTACAATTTGGTCTCTTTACTCAGTACAGGATAGAATTGTATGCGTTAAGCTTACTAAGCAAAACAAAGAGTATCTAAAATCTTATCTTATAATCAATTCCATTATAAACTTTAGTCACGACATAGCTCAAAATAGTGTTTATATCAATAGTCGGGTAAATTCTCATTGTAGAATAAAAAATTATTTGTGCAAGTTACAGCAGCACAGGAAAAAGTTTATCCAGTTATAGAAAGCGTTAGAGGCACGTTAGTAGTATAAAGGAATATTCCACATCATGATTCATCAGAGATCCAATGCAATTCGACCAGGAAACAGAATGGTTTCAAGGAAAGTTGGTAATTTCTCCATAATTTGTACCAATAATTATTTTCAATAATATTCGTATTAAACTTGAAAGGAAATGTTATCAATACTAATAAGCGTTTTGGAACCTTTCATCAGGCAATTACTCCAGGTAAATAAAAAAAAACACATAAAGTACAAAATACACTCATATGCTATGTATGTATAGCAGCTATTAATAATGTTATTAAATATTTTTACATGTATTCTCATAGTATTGCTTATTGCACAATATTTCGGAATATTACCACTAAAAGGATATCGTCATCCGAATCCAAGTCGTCTATCCTTTTCTTGGCTCTCCTTTCGCACGTTTTACAGTTGTGCTGTGGCGCTACTATTCGTTTTTCAAACGTTAACAGAAGTATATAAGATGGCATTTAGTTTGACTCCAACTATTCGTCTCGGTATATACATTTAGTAATATTATTATTAGAAGTTATAATTAAAATAACATGATTTTTTTCAGAGCGAATGATTTCATCTATAGTAGTCGTAATAGCTTCTATTAATTTCATAGCACTCGCAAGAAAATGGCCAGATTTGATGGAAATGTGGTATGAAGTTGAATGTGAAATTGAACGCAATAAGTTGAAGATTGATAGCACATCGTTGGTACTTAAAATAAGGATTCTTGCACTTGCTGGCGTAGTGGTATCTGTAGGTGAGAAATTATGTATGTATGTATATAATTAATAAGAAACAAATTCATGATACACTAGACGAATGTCCGTTACTATTTAGCCGGTCTCTGTTTTATAATTTCTAAAGTATAATTATATGCAATTTTTTTTTTTTTTAATTTGGCAGATAAGGACGTTAGAGTTATATGCATGTAATTATATATCTTTTATTTTACTTCATATGTATGTATTAAATAATTAACATACAACGTACATATACAAGCTGATGTCTGGTGAGAGATCCAAAGCGAAGAAAGTGATAATACTCACTTTGACAAACAATAAATTCGGAGCTACAAGTCGATTAAGAAAATATTCTTGTTTTTCACGAAACGTTTTGTATCTAAAAAAAAACAGTACTGTGTATACGGTCTCCAGTAGGGCCTCGTTGTCTGCAGACCTGATGCTGTCAAACGACTTTTCAACCAGCCCCGTACTTCTCTCTTGAGTTATGGCGCTCTTGACTAAAAAATTCAGTTTTCTTACACTTTTACCCATTATCCAGTGAGAAAAAAGCTTCTTCTACGAATTGTAGCTGGTAACGAACTGCGGTGAATAGTGAATCCCGTTTCCCAATGGGGCCTCACCGTGCCGAGATATTCGAGTATTAAACGCTCATAATAAACGCACCATGTTCATTGTGAGAGTTGCAGTCTCATAACAAGAGTTTTTCTAATACGAAAATTTTAGTTCTGATAGCAAGTTAAAAGAATTGAAGCCCAATACGCAGGCCTTTGCAAAGAGAATGGCACTCTTATGTGGCAAAAAATAATTGTGTACAACACTTTTAAGGAAAGTATAAGGGAAGAATTTTATTCTCATAAGAAAACTTAGTCAAAAGCGATCTTATTTTCCTTTAATATAGAGGATTTAGAGTAAAACAGAATTATTGGTGCGAAAACACTAGTACCTACATCTCAGTACTTTTGAACAGAATTCTTGGTATGATGCCATTGAGATATCTCAATAAAATTTACACGTAAATAGCCAATGAAATGAGGAAGTTTTTCAAATAGGTTGGGGGTGAAAAAAGTTATTCGACTTTTTTTTTTTTAAATCGCCCCCACCGTTTTTGGTATATTTAATTATTTTGAATTTAATGGAATTTAAAAATTTCTTTTGGCGCAATGATATCTGGTACGGAATCAAATTTTTTTGTGCTGGATGGGCCGAACATTTAGCGCCAATTTGGCGTAAGGTCAACATGAAACAAATTCGACCATTTTTTCCAAAAGCTCTACGAACAAGTGTTTTTATTGCTCTACATTTCTTGGCCTACCATGGGATACGAGGAGCTGGAGCTGACGTGAAAATACTGGGCTCAGTCATGCCTTTCGTGTCAGAAATCCGAACGAGCGCTTCGAACATATACATTTAGATATTGTTTGTCTACTTAATATACTATTATAACGGTTATACATACTTCCTAACAATAATCGACAGATTTACGCGCTGGGCATAGGCTTATTCTTTGAAGGATATCTTAGCAGCGACAGTTGCTGTAAAATTTTTCCGCGAAACACGGATCAAAGCACACTGTTTGAACCCAAACTTTTCGCTGAGTTAACCAAATTACTTGGCACAAAGAGGATTCATACCACTGCTTACCATCCGCAAGCCAATGGTATGGTGAAGCGTTTTCGCCATCAACTAAAGGAAGCATTAAAAAGCCGTGATCGTTCTACATGGAGCGAAGAATTACCAATAGTCATGCTTCGTATTCGGGCGGCCTATTAAACAGATTTATAATGCTCACAAGCAGAATTAGTTTACGGTTAAGTCTTGATGCAATACAGCAGTATACAAGGGACCAGGTGGCCTAGTCAGAAGGCTTCGCGACTTTATGGGGAATCTCAGACCAACCCAGACTCGCCAATCGGAAACACCTGTTTATATACCAAAAAGTCGAGACAATTGTCAGCACGTTCTCGTAAGAAACAACGGAGGAAAGGTTGTTTGAAACAGCTATACACTGAACCATTCGCGGTAATCGGAGTGTTACGGAAGTTTTTCGTCGTTAATATTAAAAGCAAAAAGAGTTCAATCTCAATTGACCATCTAAAACCAGCATTCATCCTGGACGGCGTTAATAACAATAAAAAACTAGTTCGCTTTCTCAGTCATGCACAGGATCACACGTATGATCAATATTTTACTACACCTTCAGTTGGAAGGGGGTGCTGTTGTGCAAATAATATTTTACGTCAAGCTAATGAAATTAAGATGTGGCGCCTATATAAACGTGTCAATTTCGACTTCCAGCTGGAAGTATAAATAAAGTAGCAAAAAAAATCTCTCTCGCTCAGGCGAGGAGTCGGTCGCAGTCGCCGTTTGCCCCAAACGTAGTTAGTTTAGAGGAACAGTTCCGACAGTTCTTGAAGTAGTTTTTATTAGTCGTGTAAGACGAGTCAAATTTCAGTAAAATTAAGGTTTTTAAAAATAGTTCTCTAAAACTAAACAATTTTCATTTTGAACCACATCCAGCACGACATCCGTATAAAATTTCGTATGGGTGACCCATATGTGCAAGTTTGATTTTTGAAGTGGCTCTTCGCATATATTTCTAGAATGGTTCGTTGGACAGAAAAAATGATTATATAACTAATTTTATAGGATTTTATATTCTGAAGAAGTTTTTAGTAGGTACAATAAGTATGTCTAAGACACAGTATATGTAAACAACCTAAATTTGTATATGGCAACACCAGGACCAAGAAGGGGTTGCCCGATTTAGCCCATTTTTGAAATTTTATTTGTTGTTACTATAAAAACACCACGTACCAAATTTCAGCACTCTATGTCGACACGATCTCAGGCAGAATCCAAATATATAGTGGAACACAAAATTTTTGTATGGCAACCCCACGAAGGAGTTGCCAGATTTGTCCCATTTTCGGACTTCATTTCACTTTTTTTTAACGTGAGTATATAAAATTTCAGCTTTTTAAGTAAATGCGCTCTCGAGTTATCGTGCGCATGGCCAGACGGACGGATAGACGGACGGACGGACATGTAAAACTCAAAATAACTTTTAATATTATGCGTGAGTGTCCAATCCATTTTGCTCAGCCATCATTATTTCTGTGCGTTACAAACGGAATGACAAACTTAGTATACCCTATAGATTTCATCACATAAGTTCAATAAAAAAGTAAGATAAAGACTCTTACTTTCTAAGCCGCTTTTCCAATCCATACTTCATTAGGCCTCGCTTAATGAGCTAAACTTCATTCAAATAAACAATATTAAAAACCTTGACTTAAATTTTTCGTTACAGTGGAAGAAATCCATTTATTCACCGCATATGGAGGAAAGTCAACGGCCTGTCCAAATAGAGGGAGTTATTTCCAATTTTACTTTGCTATTTCATACAATATCATGGGAAACTCAATTCTGGGAACGTTTTTTCAAACATATGCTTATTGTCTGAATTTTTTCATAAGAAACTTTATGGACTTGTTCATTGTAATTATAAGTTTCGGCCTTGCAATGAGATTTAAATCAATTAATGATAACCTTTTAATGGTAAAAGGACAGGTATATATTTACTTAACTGACATCTTCTTATATAAATATTGATCGAAAATTTATTTCATTAGAATGTGCCTCGTTCATTTTGGGCAAAGCATAGATTGCTGTATCGATATATGGGCATCCTTTGTGAGCAAATCGATAACGCAATATCTACGATTACATTTATAACATTTTCTACTAATCTAATGTATGTGTGTATTATCATGTTTACCATCATGCGGTAAGTGTTAATAAAATTCATTTATGAAAATTATAATATTGAATAAGAACTGAATACGATTTTCTTTACTTTACTCATTAGATCTTCTGGAGGAACATCAGAATATTTACAAAGATTGTGTTTCACAGCAATTAGTATATTCCGCACTTTGTGTCTGTCACTGTTTTCATCAAGAATTAATGAAGAATCTAAGGTCCCATTAAAAATATTAAGGGTGGTTCCAAGAGAATCATGGTGTTTAGAGGTATGTTTTTTTTTTAAAGTTATATATATAATGGGAAAAACGCATAAGAGGGCAATTTAACATTTTTTTCATTTCAACTGGCTACGTACATAGTATTAGAACAACGCCTTACAATTTTGGGTGTTTACTACGAATACCGTTTTTTTTTTACCTAAGAATCATTATCGAAATATAAGCAAATTAAAAATTTAGAAGTGATATTCACCCATTTATGGCTGTAATATTCTCAAATTCGGCCAGGGTGTTGCTCCAATTTTCGGTCTCCAATTTTAAAGAAATTGTTTTAAATTTGTTTTTAACGTGAAAATCAATTGACATTTAACTTCAATTTTAAACAACTAGATGCATTAAGAATTTGATAAGGACAAAGAATACAAAATATAGATTTTATTGGCCAGTCCTTTCAGGTAATACCACTGACATATATATAAATTGACTGCTCGTAGAACCAAAAATGCATGAAAGTAAATGACAACACTTTCATATTCCTGTCTCTTTCCGGGAGAGCATACTTTCCCACTGAACTGCAACGATTTCAGTTCAGCCGTATTTCCAGAACTGGCAGCTTGGTATTCAAAACTATCTTACCAAAACAGCGTTGTGAAAAACTTTCTCTACGGCTCATAATTAAATTTAACAATACAAATAGTCTCAAATAATTTTGTGGTAAATTCCGTAAATCCCACTGATATGTATCTAAGTAAACTCCCAAATAATTTAAATATAACGCCAGTTTACGACAGTTGGTAGCATTGATAATGGGAGCATACTGAAATCAAAACTGGTATCATATAAAACAGGAGATCTGTCCTTAACAAAATATCTAAACAGTAACAAATGAAAAGTACTTATAAATTACAATTCAAATGTGAGTACAAATTAAACAACAAAAACAAGGTATAAAGAACTACAAGACGGAACTTATACTAAAACAAGTTCCTAGTGCAGTAGAGAAAAGAGAAAAAGAAATATAACAGACAGACAATTCGTGTACGAGTTAAAGGGACGGGCTGGCCTCAAAAAAGAAAAACGAGAGTTACAATAATCCGCGTTAGTACTCCGCTGTGAGATGTGACCCTATCAAGTAAATTACGGGCTGGTGTCCAATTAAGAAATGGGCATCAACAAGGCTCTTAAAGGAATTGATAATACGTGTGTTTCGTAATGTAGCTGTAAGTGAGCACCACAGCTATATTACTGCATTATGGGTCGGTTAGTTAAAATTACAAGACATGTGTGCTTGTGGTTACTGTTACTTTATTGAGCAAATTCTTCAGTATAGTACATGTTAAATATGCTCATAACTTGTTTATATTTTTAGCTAATTTACAATATGCCTATTTTATTTTATTTACTTGTGTGCTGGTACGTATGCTTGAGGTGTCGTAGTTTGACACATACTCAATGTTATACCTCAGACGTAAATTAAATTTCACTTTCGGTTAAATCACTGTCTATTACTTTTAATAATTATTAATTAATTCGAATTCAATGATCATCACTCTTAATACAAGTTACAACTAATTGTTTTTCTACATGAAGCGTTAAAAATGCTAGGCTAGCATGGATTCAGCCACTCTGTGGGAAAACTTAAATCTAAAATTTTCTGCCACCAACAAAATAAAATTATTCCAGAAAATATTTCGAATACTTATCTGAAATTTTATATAACACCAACTAAATTTTCCATACCACCGAAAATTTCCTCAAACACCCTGAGTTTCTTAGCGTAAAAATAGCGTATCTTACGTGTAGGTTTATCTATCCTAAGAATAATTTCCACTGAAAACAGACGAATTTCCTCCTTGTAGCCTTGTTAAATGTTGAAACCACTGTGATCTTTTTGCATAGTGCATGTAAGATCGCTGTCAACTGAATGAGAGTTTCTTTAGAGAGCACCACCTTTTTATATTGTCGGAGCCGCCATTTTGTCATAAGTTCCACACGAAAAAATGTGAATTTCTCATATTTTTCATGCTAGACTGCCTTGTGCAATTATGTCAAAATATGCTAAATTATGCCAACTAATTTATTTTTCATTACTTAAATATTTAAATTTTTCTAAAAAATATCAATATGGCGGCTCCGTACCATATTATGTCAGTTTCGGATGTGGAACGTAAAGCCTCTCCCATTTCTTCTGTCTCATTCCCACTCATTAAGGGAATTTATTTGACCCTTTCTAGCGAATATTGGCTTACTTGGAGAATTTCGCACCTTTAAAGCAACATCAACAGGTTGCGCTCAGTCAACTAAGGTAAATTGACTTTTTACGCCGTCAATTTGATACTAGTAATCGCGTTTTCCAGTGCGAAAGTGTTGTGTTTGTTTGGTGTTTTTTGGTCAATTTAACGGAATAATTATCCAGGTAAGTGTACAATAGTGCTTTTGAAGTGTTAATTAGTAGTTATAGCATGAACTATTTCCATGATATATGCTAATTATCCGAAATTATTCAAGTTGTGAAAGTGTTTCTGAAATGTCAACAATGGCAAATTTTGTTGCATTTGTTTAATTATTGTATATATGCATGTTGCGAATTCATGTAATTTGCATACTTAATCATGAATGCATATTTTGCAAATGTTTATTGTGCAGAGAATATGAATTTCGCAAAGAAAAAACATTGTTTATGTTGTGCATAGTGGTGCTGTTATACTGCCCCAAGAAATTCGTTTCCTGGCAGTTTTGCATGTAATTGCCAATTTTTGTAGTTTTGTTGTAATCTTTGCTTAGGTTAATTGCATTGAACTAATTTACAATTATCTTTTCTTGTTTTAGATAACTTATGCAGTAGTAAGCGGTATCTGAGTGCATTGGATCAGAGCACTGATAGGGAAGTAATGAATAACTCATTAATATAATGTTAATGTTTTTTTTTTCAGTTGTGTTCAACATACTCTCCCCAGTTTGTTCAACCAAAGTATTTTTTATTTGGCGTATACCCGTCTTATGATAATGATGGAAGATCAACTTCCCCTCCTGGTTGACCCTTAGTCGGACTTGATACTTATCAGGGAAATTAATAAATTTCTCGCGATTTCTGCGCTGCTGTAATCACTGACATGTATATAAATGGACAAATGGCACTGCTTTCATGTTCTTTGTAAAAAAACACTTCATTCGCCTTATAATTAAAAATTTAACAATACAAATAGTCCAAAATGATTTTGTAAATCCCACTGAGATGCATATATAAATAAAGTCCCAAATAATTTAAATACATTGCCAGTCAGAGCATAGTTTTTGAAATCAAAACTGGTGCCACATGAAACAGGAGATCAGTCAGTCCATTTTTGTACATGTGAGTGGCTGTAATACATATCGTGGCATGTAGATGTCTACGCCTTCTCGGGTTCGGAATTTTTGAAAGCTGTTATTAGCTCTCATTTCGAATTCCTGAATGTTGGTTGTCAGACGAAAACTTGTCAAGGAAGAAATTTGACTGCCATTGACGACTGCTGTATGTTCTGGATATGGGTCCGGGTCGGGCGTAGAAACGATAGGTCTGTCACCATAGTTGTTTGGGTCGTCGTTTTTTGGCTCGTGGAAGGTTCTCTTTTGTCACCTGGAACTAGTTCATGGACCAATTCCGTTCCAGGAATGCCGAAAACATCACACTCTGGGGCACGCAGCATCTTATGTTCTGGACTTCCTGGTGGGCTTAATTGTATATCTTCTAAAATATGAAGCGTATCGTCTTGTTCGTAAGTGAACGATATCTGAAAATAGTGGCTTGTCCTCATAGGGCCAATGAATAAAAAACAGCCCTCATCCAATAGTAACACAAAGACAGAATCTACTGCTAGTGGTAGAGGACTAATTTTGGCAATTGGTCGTAGAAAGCTACCATTTCGCGTTGTGACTCTTACTACCCATAGCAGCTCATCTGTACCTGAATGCACTTGCTCGATTATGCCCATTTCCCAACTAGTAGATGGCACATCATCGTGTTTGACAAGAACTACATCTCTAATCTGAATGTTCGGTTGCCATGTGTAACATTTAGGCCGTTTTTGAAGTAGTTTAAAGTAATCCCTTGAACATTTATCCCAAAATTGTTTATATAATTGCTGGGTGTACTTCCATCGTTTGGAAGGTACTACCGCTTCGTTGGTATAATCTGGCTCTGGAATTACATTAAGCGCTTGGCCAATCAAGAAAAGTCAGGGTGTGAGGATAAGTAATTCCTCTGGATCATTCATCACATAGCGTAGCGGTGTTATATTTGTTACTCCTTTTCAGGGTAACGAAATATAAAAAAATATAAAAAAATACCTGTAATAACTTTCAGAGATTAGCTTTATTTAATTTAATTTTCCTGGTTCCTCAGTCTGGGCTGGATTCTTCGCAGATCACACTGGATTCACGTGCAACTAGCTTGTTTATTTAGGATGTAACTTAGGAGGCCTTATCTCTGGTATGGAACTCTCCTAGTGGACTCAAGAACACTGAATTCCTAGTTCAATATCACCAAATTTATATAAAAGGTTTACATTGGGATTATACTCCCTTCCACAAATTATCTAACATTCAGCAGCAATTTTCTGGAGGACAAATTGCTGATAGCTCAATTTTCTGTTTGAATAATAAAATCAGGAAATTTGAGCGGAAATAATAAGATTCCAAAAGAATCGAACGGAAAAAATAATTGTCTGAAGAGTTCGGCGATCGATTCTATGCATAACAACCTTCAGGGTCAACATAATTCATGAAATTTCACGTCACCTTATCAATGCAACGAAGTGCAGACATTCGAGGGAACACCTGTTGAGTAATTTTTCCAGTGTTGGGTCGATCGGTGACGTAGTCACGTATTGCTTAATAGCTTGGTGACGATTTTCTTCATTTACTTTCATGAATGAATCATTAATGCTATTCTGGATAGCGAATATTAGTGCCGGATCACATTACATTTTATTGTGTTTCGATGGTGTATTTTAGGCACGCGCCAAATGGGATAGGATTTCTGACACCTGATGGTTGTTGTTTATTGTTTGGGAAGTGCATTCAGGTTAAGAATTCGTAATTTTAGGATTATGCAATAAGTTTATTGAATTCTTAACTATGTGAAATTCGTTTTGGGATAAAATGATAATAATTGATTTGGTAGATATTTTGTTAGATGCATGATGTGCATTTGAGATTTGGGGATGGCGTTCTGGTTAATGTAATGAATCCGAGATTATGTAGTTAGATTTATAACAGCGGTCTGGAATTTAGATATGCTTCCACCTGAGCCAAGCCGTCGAATATTCTTGAAATGTGCATTTGGATTGTTGCAATATCTGACAAAATGGTGCGTTTGGATACCTTTCTGACAAGTTGGTGCGTTTGGATACCTTGGCATGAGCTGTCCAAGGTTGGACTACAAACGAAAAACTATTCAATTTAGGATGCTAGCGAATTCCTAATGTTTTTACTGATTCCGTGTCCGAAATCATTAGAGTATCTTTGAAATCTCTTTGCTCTGCAGGAAGATGTTATAACAAGTCAGAATTGTTGCTTGTCCATTTCCTCAGATTGAATCCTACTGTTTTGAACATACTAATTATTTCATCTAATAGGTATTTAGCATCTTGGATACTATCAGCGCCGGTGAGCAGGTCGTCCACCTAAAAGTCTGTGGTTGTGACCGTAGGAGCTAGATACCATCTCTGCTGTACATCATTTGATAATTCTTGAAGCGTTTGGATAGCTAAATAAGGCGCTGAATATGTTCCGAATGTCATCGTGTTCAGTTGAAAATCCTGAATCACCTCAGCTTTAGGATGTCTCCAAATGATTCGTTGAAACATCCGATGATCTGGATGCATTGTATTCATGCGATATATATTTTCGACATCCGCGTTCATAGCAATCTTATATTTACTCCAGTTAAGCAACGTGGCGAATAGTTTAGGTTGCAGTACTGGTCCCTCTAATAGGAACACATTACGCGATTTGCCATTTGACGTCTTCGCTGATGCATCGAATACTACCCTCACCCCTTATTGTCGTGCTTTCCTTGATAACGGTATGATGAGGTATATAATAAGGCGGTTCATTAACATTGGGAGGAAGTATTTCTTCCATATGACTCACCTCGAGATATTCGTCCAGACATTCCTCATATTCGCGTTTCAATTCCAGATTCTTTTCAAGTTGTCGCTGAATTCCTTGAAAGCGCTTGACTGCTTCTAGTCTTGATGGCCCCAAGTTAGGCACCTCGTTGTTCACAAAGGGTAACTTAACCTGGTATGTTCCATTGTGAAGGCGTTGATGATTGAGTTGATAACTCTGCAGACATTCCTTGCCTTAGCTGTTCCATTGAGGATTGGGTTCATGGGAAACTCCTCTGTTTCCCAGATTTTTGTGAGCTGCAGAGCCAAATCATCCGTTGTGATAGTAAACAACGATGTATTGCGCCCTGAAATGTCTACTATAGACCTTAGTAGAATCCAACCAAATATTGTGTTGATTGCTGTAGGAGTGGTATTCAATCCTTGCTGAATAACTTTCCGGAGTATTTGAGCATAAACTCTTGCTCCTAGTAACGCATCTATCGTTCCAGGTTTCTAAAATGTGGGATCAGAAAATGGCAGTTTGTTTAGAGTTTTTTGAAACTCTTCTAAAAAGCTAGGAATCTGTGATTTTATTCATTATTAAAAAGTTTTCCTTTGTTGCGCGTCTGTTGGGAAACAGGACGAGGGAGTGCTTCTCGTAATGGAGGAATATCACCTGCCCTTTCCTGAGTAATTTGTACAATTGGGTATATGTATATCAAAACACCAAAAGAAAAACAGTCACTTCACTTTCTAGCTTTTATTTTGTTATGACACTTCTATACGGAATGATTCTACACTTCCGAGATTTTTCGTATAACACTATACTAATTAATATATTTATGACCGAATACACTTTTAGTTAGTTTATATTTTATTTCTATGAGCTGTTAAGATTCCTTACCGTTGGTCGGGGGTAGCAGTAGTTGTTAACGTTTTTTAATTTTAAAATAGACTGCCTCGATCATACAACTGATCGGAAATTTATACTAAAGGATTACGCCATCTTTTCGTGATCAGTAGCTGAATATTTCTTATTTACAATAAACCACGCCCCTTTACTAGGTTTGCAGACGCGGCAAGACTATTTAGGATTTCCCCTTCGGGCAATTCTTAATAGAATTAGCGAGTATCTCTTCGATACTCGTTCTTGATTCACATTGGTTCCTATATCTGTTGAAGCTTTCCCCACTGAAAACGTTTGGGAATTTCTTGAGTATACATAACCATAATATTCTTGTTTACCTTTCTTAGGCATTCCCCTCTGAGAATACTTGAATTGTTCTCACGTAAACAATTTCCTGTATGTACAAAATGTATCAGAGGCCCAGTTGGCTAGTAGGCCATATGTTGGGATTTTTAACTGAGAAAGTGAAATTCAGTTTGGGAAATGCCTTGTTTGCAATTTGATACGCTTGATTGTTAGCAATTGAGCGTTTGGTATTTCCTGATGTTCGAGGAAGTAAAACAATTGAGCTTTTCTCTAGTTGCTTCATGGCACATTTAGATTTTTATTTTGGTTACTTCACGGAAACAATTATTAAGAAATTTTCAGCCGCCTTTGGGAATTTATATTATTGGCTTCGCTCGTGTTTTATGACATGTATGATCTTTTATGCGTCCTTTCTAGCATTCTAGGGAAACTAAAGAGTGCCTGAGATGCACTAGATGCCATACTATTAGTATGCGCAAATGGGTGCTTTTGGGGTTTTCTAGCCGCCACTCATTACAACTTTAATACTGTTGTAGACTTCGCGTTTCGAGATCGAAGTGTGTGTTTAGTTTGTTGCCTTGAAGTGGCTGCGTGGCTAGTGTTTAAGCCCGTGATGGACACTGCAGTTGGGCTTCAACATGCCTTTAATATCCTGCAGGCTGCCTCCGTAATGAATGGTGGTTTCAAGACACTACCTATTAAACATCGTAAGATATGTGACGCTTCGCCCCTTACCTGTGCCACTCCTAGCGCTGTTGCTAGCAGGGCATTGTGACTTTCTCTGGTTACAAAGTTCTGACTAGTATTTATGCCATCAGTATTGTTACCTGCCTGTAACCGAGAAGAACTTTCGTTAATGAAACTAAGTTGATTAACTTGAGTTGGGTTCAACCTAGCCCTGTCATTTGCTGACTTAAGCTAATTGTGGACAGCTGAGAATTTGGGTTTTGATTTTCGTGGAGTGTGCTATAATGTCTTTGATCACATTTAGGTATCTGAACTTGCTCGTACAGGTATTTAAGTGCTGCATTCAAAAATAATTAAAGCAACGGCCTGTTGCCTTAAGTGTCTGATATCTGGATGGTATGTCTTTCGCTCGAAACTTCGAATATCTTTGAATGAAATGACTTGAGTTTCATGCTGGGCATTTGATTTGCTTTTTCGCATAATATGATTTTGTGACTTCAGGTGTGGTGTTTTGTTTACATTGTGGAGACTTAAATAAATTATCTGTTATAGATTCTAAGATTCTTAGACGAGTATTCAAAAATTTCTTAAATAATTGGAAGGTTGGCAACTCTTGTGTCCCTCCTTGTTCTTCTTCCGATAATTTTAGGGTAGTAAATGGCAATTTCTGCACTAATAAATGTATAAGAAGTACATCCCATGATGTTGTATCAACATCTAAGCTTTTCAACTGCTGGATGCAGACTGTCAATTTAATTTAACCTGATTTATTAGATTCTTTAATTGATGATTGACTAGGATTCTCTAGTTCTCATACCTCGCTTTCAGTTTGTTCCTAGCTGGCATGTAATCTTCATTTGTCACTGGGGTATGTTGTAATAATTTCTCCGCATCATACATTAAACAATATTTAAGATGATGCAGCTTCTGGACTGGTGTCAGCTTGGCATTATCATGAACAAGAGAAACGAATAGATCATGAAATGATCGCCATAAATCGTAGTGCTTGTTGTATCAGTAGCTGGGGCGAATTTTCGCTGTCCTTCTACTAATTCTCCCATGTATTCAGAGTATTTTCATTCTGGTCTACTATGATTATCTTGAGTTAGATAGTCATCATAACTATCTAATAAAGCCTGATTGATCGCCATATCTGTTTCACTATATACTACTCGTAGTTTCTTTAAATCTGTCATTTTAGACTCGTAGAAACCGTGAGTTTGTTTAACAAGTGCCGTTTTCCGTCCATTTCAATTAGTTTTTCTATTCTGACATGCAGCACGCTTTCCGTGAGGATTGGTTTCTCTACTAACTCTATATTTATTTATAACCTACTACTTATCTTCGGTTGACCGTGTGGGCACAACCGCAGCAAAGCGTGTTCGTAATACGTTGATGAAACGTGGATGCGTAAATTGGCAGTAAACTTCTCCTAATACTAGGTGGCACGTGTGGTCACAAATTCGCTGAAAAAAATGTTCCTGCTGTTGTGATGGGCACAACTTGTAGCACAAATTATAGAAAGAATTAATCGACATAATTTAACTACACGTGTTGAACAAATTATAGAAAAATTATTGGAAGTAATTTTATGCCACGTGTGGGCTCCACTTGTGGACAAAATGGTTAAGATAGCTGTACAACTCGTGTGGGTACAAATTGTAGTAAAACTTGAAGAACTAAATATTTATAATAATTTAATGCCACGTATAGGCACACCTTGTAAAATAAATGTTCGCAGTACTTGATGCCACGTTTGGCCAAATTTAAGTGCAACTTATTCGAAATAGTTGTTGATGCAACTTGTAGCAAATTATTCATAAAAATATTTATCATAAGTTAATGACATGTAAGGCCAGAATTTGTAGCATAGATTTTCAATGTTTCTAATAGTTTAATGCCACGTCTGGGCACACTTATAAATGTTCATATTGACTAAATAACTCGTTTAGGCAACCTTTCAGGGAAATATTTCTTCACTAATTGATCGTAACTGGTATTGTTGTCAACTGCAACAGTAAACAGGCACACATTCCAGGATGGAACCACCAGAAAATTTTTTGCAATGTAGCTGTAAGTGAACACCACCGCTATATTACTGCATTTTGGGTCGGTTAAAGTAGCGGTGTGTTAAAAATACAAGACATGTGTGCTTGTGTTACTGTTACTTTATTGAGCAAATTCTTCTGCTGGTATGTATGCTTAAGGTGTCGTAGTATGACACGTAGTCAATGTTATACCCCAGACGTAAATTAAATTTCACTTTCGCTTAAATGCACTGTCTACTACTTTTAGTAATTATTAATTAATTCGAATTCATTGATCATCACTCTTAATACTAGTTACAACTAATTGTTTTTCCACATGACGCGTTGAACTAGTATGGATTCAGCCGATATGTGGGAAAACTTAAATCTAAAATTTTCTGCCACCAACAAAATAAAATTATTCTAAAAAAGATTTGGAATGCTTATCTGAAATTTTATATAACACCAACTAAATTTTCCATACCACCGAAAATTTCCTCAAACACCCTGAGTTTCTTAGCGTAAAAATAGTGAATCTTACGTGTAGGTTTATCTATCCTAAGATTAATTTCCACTGAAAACAGACGAATTTCCTCCTTGTAGCCTTGTTAAATGTTGAAACCAATGTGATCTTTTTGCATAGTGCATGTAAGATCGCTGTCAACTGAATGAGAGTTTCTTTAGAGAGCACCTCCTTTCTATAGTGTCGGAGTCGCCATTTTGTCATAAGTTCCACACGAGAAACTGTAAATTTCTCATGTTTTTCATGCTTGACTGCCTTGTACAATTATGTCAAAATATGCCAACTAATTTATTTTTCATTATCCATGAATTTTTCTTATTGATGTACTTAAATATTTAAATTTTTCTAAAAAATATCAATATGGCGGCTCCGTACCATATTATGTCAGTTTCGGATGTGGAACTTAAAGCCTCTCTCCATTTCTTCTGTCTCATTCCCACTCATTAAGGGAATTTATTTTACCCTTTCTCGCGAATATTGGCTTACCTGGAGAATTTCGCACCTTTTAAGCAACACCAACAGGTTGCGCGCAGTCAAATTAGGTAAATTGAATTTTTGCGCCGTCAATTTGACACTAGTAATTGCGGCTTTCCAGTGCGAAAGTGTTGTGTTTGTTTGGTGTTTTTTGGCCAATTTAATGGAATAATTATTCAGGTAAGTGTACAGTAGTGCTTTTGAAGTGTTAATTAGTAGTTATAGCATGAATAATTTTCATGACATATGCTAATTATGCGAAATTATTCATGTTGTGAAAGTGTTTCTGAAATGTCAACAATGGCAAAAATTGTTGAATTTCTGTAATTATTGTATATATGCATGTTGCGAATTCATGTAATTTGCACACTTAAACATGAATGCATATTTTGCAAATACTTATTGTGCAGAGAATATGAATTTCGCAAAGAAAAAACAGTGTTTATGTTGTGCATAGTGTTGTTGTTAAACTGCCAAGAAATTCGTTTCCTGGCAGTTTGCATGTAATTGCCTATTTTTGTAGTTTTGTTGTAATCTTTGCTTAGGTTAATTGCATTGAACTAATTTACAATTATCTTTTCTTGTTTTAGATAACTTATGCAGTAGTTCGCGGCATCTGAGGGCATTGAATTAGAGCACTGACAGGGAAGTAATGAATAACTCATTAATCTAAATCTTAGTTTTTCTTTTTCAGCTGTGTTCAAAAACGTGCATGCTGGATACTAGATGGGAGAGCATTCCAAAGCGCGTAGTCTGGGCAAGATAAGAGTCTTCCATGTAGTAAATCGAGGAAAGATAACGCTCCTGTTTCGCTGTGGGTTAGTAAAATTAAACATTTCTCTAAGGTAATTTGGTTCATTACTTTTCTGCAGGTTAAAGAAAAACACTAAGGCTCTCTTCTTGAGATATGTGGAAAACTAGCACCCCACCAGATTATCGCGGTAAGGCGAGATATGGTCATATCTGCGAAGTCCGAAAATGACGCGTTAGCAATCGTTAAACGCGACCTCTATTTTATGGGTACAAACGCTATCAAGTCTAGGAAAAATTAAACTTCCGTAAGTGAAGTACGGCAGGATTAGTGTTTTAACCAAATTTAAGCGAGTCCTTTGTGGCAAAATTCTGGCTGAGAACCAAAGCCGACGGAGTCCTGAGTAAATTTGACTAATTTTAGATTTTGTATTTTCGCAGCTAAACACGAAACCCAAATTGTTCACGTTACTAGCAAGAGGTAATGCTTTAATACCTATGTACATCACGTGTGTAATATAGATTAAAAGAATGCCCAAAAAATGCCGTTAATATAGGTATTATTAAGAAGATGTGGGGATATTAGGGGCAAACAATGTAAGAATTCTGAAAACTAATAAAAAGAATGTGCTACTTAAAGTAAAGATACATGGCGAGAGACTTTTGGTCTTCAGCTTCCGGTATACAGAAACTAAAATCTCGGAAATATTTATATGGCACGAGACTTTTGTCTCTGGAGACCAAACATTAGGTCTCTTGAAACCAGAATAAGTAAGTCTCTAGAAGTACATCTCCGAAGTGTGCACGAAATTCGAAGTTTATGCTCTAGAGATCTCCAGAGGTCTTTGTTAATTGTCAAGCAAGAGATTGTTAGAAAAAAAATTATATTATAATATATATATGTATGTTGTATTTTTATGTTATGTGAAATGTGAAAAACTTTTACAAAATATACCCCTAATATATAAATCTGGATAAACAAAACCAATTTGTGTGATTTTCGTTATTTTCAAAAATAACCAGAATATTGACGAAAAAAATTTCTGCCCCAAATCTTTTATAATAATCACTAAATTTTTTATTAATTTCTTTCTAGCTATTTGTCTAACTCACTCCAATTTATTTCTTTTTCTTTCCGAGTAGACCTACACTTAACTGGCAAGGGGTTGGGATCTGTAACAAGAAGAATTATGGGTTTTGGGAAGTAGAGTTGTTTTGACAGTTAATTTCCACTTAGATCTTTGTAGCTCGTCGAACTTAATTAGACAGTTATTGAATTCTCTACTCCACTTCTCAAATACTCCGGTGTTTTTTCAAGTGGAAAAGTTAGAAGAAGAATTCTCAACTGAGAGAATTGTTTGCTTTCGTTGTATTTTTTACCTAGGGATTCTCAAATTAAACTCACTAAAGTAAGTAATTAAAATCACTAATTATAAAAGTTCAAAAGTATAGACAAATTGATTTCCGCATATTTATTTTGTTATTAACATAACATAACATAAAATTAAAAATTAATATTTAAATACCCAACTATCACCCGTAAAATGTGGAACTGTTTGAAATTTATTCATTTCTCTTACGTTTTCCCTAATTCTACAAACATGTTACTGAATTTCAAATGGAGAATTAGGGAGTTTTAATTGGAGAGAGCGATAATTCTCATCTCCCAAATTCTCAGTGTTATAGAATCCGGCACCAGAACAAACAAATAGTCTTCGGAGACCTGGAGATGATAAATGAAGAAGCTTAGGAGACCGGAGACCAAGCCTGGAAACCTGTTTGTTTTAAAATATACGACGGGAGACCAGAGATTAGGTCTCTTTAAAGATCTTTTTACGTCTCCGAAGAGTATACACGGGTATAATCTCAGATCCTTGTCATAAAGTAACTTAGAAATGGGCATCAGCGCAGTAAAGTTTTTGCTGACTTTGGAGAATTGCTTAGATTTGCATGTCTAGAGTGTTTAGTTCCCAATATTGAGTCATCCCACACGAGTAATACTTAAGGCAGTATGCTAGCAGTTTCAAAAACATACGGATATTCTTGCTGCAGTTTTCTGATTCATATACGAAAAAGATGCTATGAAACTTTAGGAAGAAAATTTTTGTGCTCCTTTCACGGATACAGTCTTCCCCATCTTTATGAGGAATAATATCGGTATTTCAACGACCAGTGACCTTTTCAAGAAAAAGTCATTTATTAAAGGTTATAGGTATTAGCATAGGTGGCAGAAGAACTAGATATCGCAAATCATACTAGAGAAAAGTAAGCAGATTTGAAATGGCTGGCTAATTCCGGAATAGACCGCATCATGTTTCAGAGCACGTCGAGAGCAAATATTGCTTTAACAACAGTTTTGTATACAACATTTGGTCGACCCACTCAGTATAACATGAATCACTTGACGTTATTATCATCATTTCTCTTTTCATGTTGCTGCAATTGTGCTGGAAATACCAATGCGCAATAGTAGTATGTAGGCAGATATGCTCCTATATATTTGTTTTCCCATATTTTTACGAATTGAAGTGAATAAGCAGTGATCATTATGATCCTATGAATAGAGAACTAAAGGAAGGGAAACACTATTTTATTAAGATATCTGAAAACAATTAAAAATCATGATTTTTGAGCAAAATCTAAAATTTGCATATAAAATCTTGCAGAGACGCTAATAAAGAAATTGTATCAACTAAATTAGGAGATGGCCATCCGCAAATTTTTGGTATCTTATGTGATAATGTTAATGCATTACAAAAATACAGTTTTTTAGCGGGTGTTTCTCTTCCAGAGTTTTTACCCCTCGCCCTGCACTACTGATCGAAACAAACAGTATTATCCCAATATTTCTTTATGAAATTTTAATTTTCGGATACAAAAACCAGTGACACAGTACCTCGATACTTGTCTTTTAAAAATTTTCTGCTCATTCATTCGCAGTAGACTAAGTGCTCTAAGTGATACACACCAAGCTTTCCTTGGTGACACAGTCTAACCTAGCCGATATACCTCAAGGTTTTTTTTTCCTGATAATACTGATATTGAAAGTTTTTCGCGAAACAATATCAGAGATTCAGCACAAATTACTGAAAAGTCTTTCAAAAGACCTAGGCGATTCATAGTACCCTAATAGCGGCAAGAAGATTTTACTGTAGGGCTCTGGATATGATCTCGATATGATTCCGATATGGGTAACCTACCCTTTATTATATATAAAAAATAAAATCGAGTGGTTCATTTAAATTTTGTTTTCATGATCCATTTCATGATGACATGAGTGATCTAAAAAACGTAATCAAAAAATTAAATGCTTTATGACGATAGTCAAATGATGTGTCTCACTATTAAAAAGAGTAGGAACATAAACAACCCTTGGGTTGATACGCAATATTAGTTAAGATTTGAATAATATATATATTTTGTTTTTTTTTTTCATCAATTCCTTAGACGAAACGGTTTTCAGAAGAAGTTGGCACTGAAGTAATCGCTTTAACTGGAATGAAAATGTTTCCATATAACAAGGGGCGTTGTGTTGAGTGTATCTTGTCATAATATAATTGGAGTTTTATGAATTTCATTGAGTTCTTTTACAGGTGACTGGGATCATTATCACATATGAATTGGTTTTGGTTCAATTTCAAACTTCAGACCATTCTAATAATTGCGACTTTTAAAATTGAAAGATCGATATTTAGGAAACGTTCTGTTTTTTTGTAATTTCGAACACGCAATTAGATTGAGATTTAACAGCACATTTTCACATGATTGTTTTATTCAAACGAGTGTAATAAAAATTAATATGTGTATCAAATATGTATTTGTTGTTTTTTTGTAAAAGTGGAGTAATTATATGAAGATACGATCTGGAGCTTTGGTGAAATTTAGAGCACAGACACGTGTAATTTACGGCATTTATAAATAGTAAGATAGCTAACACTGTTGTAACGGGGTTCCCTTCCGAGTCCTGGTTAGCAGCGCAGGGTGCTGGTAAGTTCCACCAGGTTCAATAAATAACAAGGCCCATTTATATAAACAAATAATCAAATTTGTAAAGGGTTTTCCAATAAGAGGTGTTATTTTAATTAGCCCGCTATTTCGGTAGATGTCACTTTTGGAGCTGTCATTTTTTGACATTTTGGCAAGTAGAAACAAATGGAACGATACACGATTCAACAACGCATTGAAATTATTAAAATTCACTATAAAAATGGTAAAAATGTGGCAGAGACGGTTCGTAAAACTCGAACATTTTTGGGTCGTCGTGAAGCACCTTGTCGGACCGCAATACAGAAATTGGTAGAAAAATTCGAGCTGTCGGGACAAGTTAGTGATGTGAAGCATAAAAACCCGTGCACGTCGCTCAAGAACAGAACAACATTTTTCTGTATGAATAGTAGTTTAGGACGGAGGAGCTATTCAAATCAAACTTTTGTCAGTTTTACATAAGAACACTGCAAATATTTTAGAATGTAAGAACTCCGTTAGGCCTCGCATGTGGTCGTGAGGGAGTCCGTTTCATGGCTTGTGAAGTATTCTCGAGGGTTTTGTATCTTTTCATATTAGCATTTTTATACACATTCGGGTATAAATTATAGTATACTCAAGTGTACAAAATTACCGCTCCTGTTACTGATCTTCTTATTTTACCATTATGTAGATATAAAGCAAGATTACTATGACATATTACCGGGTAAACTTTATACTTGTTCAAAGTTTTTTTTTTTTATTCTCGGGCACAACAACAAAAGCAATAAGCTAGGCACAAACAGAAAATATATGTACTAAGAAAAGTAAAGACAGCCGGGGAAGGAGTAGTACAAACTAGTTAAATAATAGACAATACAAAAAGAATAAAACGGAAAGGATACGGAGAGAAATAAACATAGTGAAGTAGAAGTTAAACGACAGCAGAAACACGTAGAAAACACAGTAATAGACTAGGATAGAATGAAAGAAAATAGGATGAATTGAAAAGAGGAAAAAGGAAAAGACAGAGTACAAGAAAATAGATGAGAAAGGGAATTTTAAAGCAAAATAGAGAGTCTGGTAAAAAGAAAAAACTTTGGATGAGAAAATTACCAGCAAATATAAGCATGGTTCTGCCAATTTCAGCAATAAGCTCACATAACTTCCATAGTGATTTAAATTTAATAAATAGAACTGGAATCTGGAAAATAAAATCGACTCTCTAGAACAACTTATTAACAAATTTCAAATTTCAGACATCGTTCGAGAAGTGGTACTAGGTCATCCACGATCTGTTGGTACCATAAAACATTCGGGGATAAGGCCTCAAAATGCATATCTTCTTTATTGATTAATTTTTTTAATTATGCATAATTACAGGTACATTTACATTTACATTTAGTGTTGTTGTTTTTTTACACTTTCTGAAGTGGAGTACCAATAGCAGAATAGCATTGAAAGGAATAATTTTTATTCATATTACTCGTAAATTCATACCTAATGAAAAATTTCTATAATTTGTATATAATGACAATTAGATTATAAAAAAAAAAAAAAAACAAAAAAAGGTATTAAATTCCACGTAGCCGGGACTGAGGCAACATTTGTGTTTGGTATTACTTTAACTACAACGAGAACCAGCAGACTATCAAGATTCCTGTAAACATTAAAATACCAAATGAAATCAAAATTAATTTTGACTTATCTTGTATCGCACGAACAATTTCCTAATGAACTTCAGTCACGATATTTACTAAACACCTGACTCGTTTTGTACTTCAGGTCCGAATTAGTGCTGATCCAATTTTATAGGACGAATTAAAAAAAATTTTTTTTTGTATAAAACACCGTAAGTTTTCATAATTATCCTTTGAATTTTTGATGCGTCTATCTATTTATGTATCTCGTGAACGCCTTAATGTCTGTGAGTTTTGCTGAGATTCTACAAATATGTAAATTGTTTGTTTTTATCTAAATTGGAGTTTCAGAACAGGGTAATTCAACATAAACACGATTTAAGTATTATTTTATTGTGGATTCAAAGAAATATCCAATAGTGCACGATAACGTAATTTCATACCCGGGGACGACGTATAATTGAAGGCTATACGCCAGAGTTTTTCCATGAAACTTTGTATGGCTTTCGATTTGCACAATTTCAAGTTTTTAAAAATTGTCTGTATTTAAACTTGAACTCTGAACTTTGGTCAATTTATGTATTTTTTACCTATGATGTCCTGCTATGTATATTCGGTGTTATTGTCCTCGGGGTCGTGTTTTATATCATATAAAAGAGGTAGAATTTCAAGTTCCAGGGGTCGTGTTTGGTATCATATGAAGGAAAAAGAAACTGAATTTTACGAATAACTTTTCTTTTTCAATTCTCTCTCATTGGAAGGAGTTGGGTGCGGTGGGGGGGGGGGGGGGGGGGTGCTGAAATGAGAGAAGAAGGAAAAGTTACTTTATTGGGATATTGTAGCGGTTCAAATTGCAAAACTGAGGTGATGATGATGATTCATGCTCTGTATATGATTGTTCGCTTCAAATGGCATAGACAGAATTTTCCGTATATACCAAATATATGTATAATGCTGAGTGTGTTTAGAAAGTACCACGCTTATGGTTATATTAGTTTAATCATCATACTTCATAGTATACAATTTTCTATCGTTACAACGGTCACATTTATCACTCTCTTGAAAGCGGTTTTTTTACATTATCGCATTTCGTATCATGCTTACCATTTGATTTATCATAAGAAGATAAATACACTCAGATACAATGGTAGAATGCCTTCGGCTTGCTAATTAGCTTGCAAATCTGGATACAGTTGTCCTTAAGATTACAACTGATTTAAGAAAAGACTTAGATAATCACGAAATTGGAATATTTCTCTTACTCGAATTTAAAAAGTTTTCAACTATGTAAATCATTCCCTAGGCTAATAAATAAACTTCTCACATTTTTCGGGTTTCTTCTAGTACCTCCCAATTGATACAAATCCTTTTAGGTGATAGATATCAAGAAGTGCTCAATAATTTGGATTAAAGCCGATATTTTGTGGCGTTCCCCAAGGGTCAATTTTAGGCCCATTACTTTTTTTCTTATTCATCACTGATTTGCCAGACATCATTCAAGATACTAGTGACCATTTATATGTTGACGACCTACAAATCTACAATAGGGAAAAATAATGATTATTTTTTATTTCTTCCATAACAAGGGATATAAAAAATAGTTCGGAGATAAATTATGCGCAGATATTCTTACATCTACTTTCATTATGTAGCAGAATTCGAAAATTTAATTACAACAAAATAAATAAAACAAAGTACAATAATTAATTTTGAGTTTTGTAGTGAAAATTAATTAAATGTTAGCAACGTTAGGAAGGTTATTTAAAGCACACCAAGAAGTTAACACTTTTACCGATTTTATTAATAGGTACACTGTTTTTTTTTTTTTTTTAATATTTAGCCCTAGTTTACAAAACCATGTAATTATTGAGAAAATGTTTCGATAAAACTACGGAATACACCACACTGTGGACGATCTCATGGGCTGCCCGTACCTCTCTACAATTCATCCGTCACGCTTTTACTCAAAAACCGTATTATCATCTAACTAGATTGCCTTTATCGCATCGAGGTTCACTTTTATAGGATTTTGCAATCAAATAATCATTAAATCTAAGTTTTACACCATTCACTTAAGAATGAAACTCATATCAAAGTTATTTGCTTTTACTTATTATTACTATATTTGGTTTCTTGTACGTTTTGAATAGTATAATGTGCTCATAATTTTCCAATTGTAGCTTCTTTGAGAAAACAATCCTCTCTTTTTTCACATCTTTTCATTCACACTATCTTTCAAAGCTAAATACAAAATTTTAAAGGAGATCATTTGTTTTGTTAACATCGTGACCTTTTATCAAATTTCCTAACAGGCAGTATTGGGAGAAAAACAAGCTTACATATTATACAGGGTGGGCCAAAAGTCACCATGGGGGCCAAAAGTCACCATTGGTAACATATGGTAGGATGAAAAAAAGGAGGGGTAAGGTGGGGTGGGGAAACATGCTACCTATGAAGAACAGACAGTTGGCTATCATGTAAAAAAGGAATGAAGAGAAACGGTCAACAGGGTGTGGAGCAATGTACAAACGAAAAAGTTAGTTATTTTTAAACCCCATGGTGACTTTTGGCCCACGCTGTATAAAAGCCAAGGAGCGCACTAAAAACAAAATACCATAATTTTTGATTTAAAGAAGAATGCCCATTTTAGGCCCGACATCAACAGACAGGAGAGATATTTTAAACGATGCATTTTGATACTCTGCAGATATTTCACTAACAATGTTTATTCCAATTAAGCGGAGAACGGTTGGGGGAGGCGTGGTCAAAATTTTATCTAGCGCATTTTGGAAAATCTAGTACGGATTCGAATACTTTAGATCCTATGAAGCAGTTTGAGCAGCCACACTCCTACTATACTCGATTTTTAGTACTTCCCTCTTTTCTATTCGAACTGAGGTACTGAATCTTTCGCACCTTAGATTGGCTCTAGCTTGGTTGGGTTATGTCCGCTCGGAAAACTGCTCCACTGTTCGCCTCAATTCATTACAAGCTATAATTTATATAGAAAAATTTTTCGCTGCATACTTTTAGGGCGTTGTTTACCTATTTATTGAAATTATTTTTTTTATTTATTTATTAATTTATTTATATGTTCAGTTAATATTTTTAAAATTTTTAATGTGTATTTTGTGGAATGTGTTCCAATATTTTAAAATACAAGTCCGATATCATCGAAAACAGCGGTAAAAGAATGCAAAGTAATTATATTACACCTTTTCCATATGTTTATGTTTCTATATACTTAGCTTATGAAGGAGGGTACTAAACCAAGGTCCGAAATGTCGAGCAAGTAAAGGATTATGAAATAACGATCGAAGTTTTCTTAAAAGAATTGACCTCAGCATTGCATCATAGATCCGATCAACAGATGTAAACATCAAATCAGTTGTAAACCATTCATGAGTAAGAGTCTGGTCCAAACGTTTCACATTTAAGGCATAGTGGCAAAATGTTCCGCGTCGTTTTGAATTAACATCCGTGTTCGCATAATTCGTTCTTCGTTTACCAGCGGCAAGTCGTTTTCTATAAATGACAAGTAAGCTGCCACCCATTCAATTTTTGATATAATTCAACTGGGCCAATCAGCTGGCCATTTAATATGTCTGTTGTTATGGAATTTGAGTTTCAAGTGAGAACTGGAGAACGTAGAGTTCTTCTGCTAGCATGAGCTGACATTTCGCTCCGTGAAAGCTGTTATCAGGACTGCACGCCAGCACATCGGACTAATTGAGGAGAGTGCGCGGTAGGTTCACAAAAAAAAACCTGAAGCTGGGAAAAGTAAAGATTTACAATATAAAATCAACCCACACATTAGCCCTGAACAGACCACGTACCCGTACACCAATCACCTGAAGTTCATCC
Source organism: Dioctria rufipes (assembly GCA_963924295.1). Classification (NCBI taxonomy): domain Eukaryota; kingdom Metazoa; phylum Arthropoda; class Insecta; order Diptera; family Asilidae; genus Dioctria; species Dioctria rufipes. The sequence goes on along the minus strand of OZ002740.1, from coordinate 346,248,965 downwards.
TAAGGATCGGATATTGTGAGCCTTGTTCCGCCATTGGCCTCCCATGATATTGTAGGCTCATGTTAACGATGTCCCTTCCTACCTGTAGGGAATAAAGAGAGACTCTAGGAAGAGGAAAGAGAAGAAAAACTCTCGGGTTTAACTCTTTTTATTTACTCATTTATTTCATGGGTTGATGCTTAATTATTTTCGGGTACATTATAACATTAAAATTTTGTTTTACTTTCTTGAAATCACCCCCGAAGAATTATGTTAAGATCTATTCAAATTACCGTCTAATTGAGCAAAAGTAAACCCATTGGGCCAGTACAACAACGATTACGCGTCCATTACGAAATGGAGAGGGTTATAACAGAGCCTGCACGCAGATTGCCAGTAAAATTATAAGGATAGTATCTCTGTAGAAGGCCTTCTTGACGGGTGCGATGGACGAAAACAACAAATTGCGGAAAAGCCGACTAATTCAATTTCCGATGGGTTATCTTTATGGTGTTACACAATACATACAATACGGTTAATGCAAATAATAGAAATCGACAAACGCAAATTCATTCAAACTGAAGATTATAAGTTTATGGCGCCTTCACAAATGTAACATGTTAAGATTAAGCGCCACTCTGGTGGATGATTAAAATGTCGACTATCAAACAAATTTTATCTACAGGGTGATTCAGATCAAGATACCTTCCGGTATACCATGCGATTCCTGGAGGTAAGATGATCAAAAAAGTGTTCCACATACCCCCCCCCCCCCCTTAGAAACCTTCTTTTAGAGGAGTTGTGGCCAGTTGAAGATTTCTCCAATATTCGTAAGAATAAATGAGTATACCTTTTGAACCACCCTATAGATTTTGGTTATTGTTATTGTTAGCTTATTAAATAGCCAAGAATTGTATTTAAATTATTCTCAAATATTTCCAAAACATTGATTTTTTTACACACAAATTTCATAAATACCGTTATTTATATCAAAAACTTTTGTGTGTAAAAAAATCAAAATTTTGGAAATATTCGAGGATAATTTAAAGAAGCTTAATTAAAAAATACAGAGTAATACACTTTTCGACAGCTACAATTCTTGGCTATTTAATAAGCCAACAATAACCAAAATCTATAGGGTGGTTCAAAACTTATACTCTACGAATATTGGAGAAATTTTCAACTGGCCACAACTCCTAAAGGATGGTTTCTAAGGGGGGGGGGGGGGGTATGTGCAACTATTTTTTGATCATCTTATCTCAAGGCATCACGTGGTATACCGGAAGGTATCTTGATCTGAATCATCCTGTATATTGGATCAAGTGCCTTTTAATAAGTCTGATACTAAGATACTGTTACAATAACATCTGAATTTTTAGTGCTCCCTTGGCGACTGCTGGATCTGAATACTCTAAGTTGATTGATTTTAATATTTTAATTACTTTGCATTACAACTTTGGCGATACTTTATAGCGCTCCTGATATAGGAGGGCAGTCGGTAAGTTCCAAATTTTACATTTTAATTCATTTAACGAATATGTGAATACTAATAGATATGATATCGGAACACACTTCGTGAAACGTACTAATTTCAATTCATTTTAGGTGCTCCTAGATGTGGAAATACAAAGTTTGAAATCATTTAACGAATATTATATTAGTAATATGATAATGTAACAACCCACGTAGCAATAGGCACTAAATTCGATTCCTTTCACAAGCTCCTATATGCGATATGACTGCAACTTGGACGCACACGTGTATAGGAGAGGTTAGGCGAATTCTTTTAGCAGCAAGTCTGAGGTTATGTTACTAACTCCCTTCAGGAATAGTTGATAGATATGCTAGACCTGGGCCCTATATATCAACCATACTCGTATACCATACTAACACTATTTTTCAAAAATTTTGTATATTTGTTTTTTTATTCTCTGTCTATTAAGCACCTCACTTGATGATTTCACTACTGCTTTTCCGTTTTCAGGTGCTCCGCAGATTGATACGCGCACTGTCTCCATGCTTTTTCCTGAATTATCGGCGACCCTTGCTTTAGCATCCTTGGGAGCATTGTCGCTCCGCTATTCGTTTATTGCCTTTTATAATATTTCTTATTTTTTTATTGATAGTTTCTTCATTGTTAATTTGCTCGTTCTAGTTAAATATAAACTCTTTACACTTATCCTTGTTTTTCGTTTTGAACAAATCTTTTTCACTTCCCTTGCTTCTCTTAATCTCTTTTTCTCACGCCTCCAAGCTCAGAACTTCATTCGACGACAATCAATCACACAACCTCTGACTGCCTTCATATATCATACTTCCGGCATCTTTCTCCTGGTCCGCGTTCGCAGTTCCCTCACAAGTCCAATTCTTACTCTGACTACTACTGGATAGCATATTTCACAGGGCAGTAGCACAGGATTTTAATGCAATGTTTACATGTGACTATACCAAGGCAAAAAAGTCAGATACAAAATAGGCAATACACTAAAAAATATTTTAATGGTGTCAGGGCAGGTAAATTTTATGACTTTTAAAATAAAAGTCAAAATTAACCGGTAATTGTACGACTTAAAAAAAACAGTCATTATATAACCGTTTCATTTTAACAATTATTATAAAAGTTTTTAATAACCGGCAATTTTTAACGTATATTTTTTTCTCAAAAAGTCTAAACCCGACTTTTATTTTTCAATCAAACAATAAAAGCATTTTCTTTGACTTTTATTTTCTTCAGCCAGATATTTAAGTCACTTGTTAAAGAATTTTTCTCATTGGGGTATTACTGAAAGTAGAAACTCACAGTAAAATTTATGCGTAATGTGAAAGAAATATTGTTCAAAACGTTTTATGTCTGTAAAATAAATGCGTATTGCTTCATGCTGAAAATATTCAAACAAACACTAAAAATCAAGACAATTTTACATTAAAAAAACTTTTCAATTTATAGAATTTTTTTCATTACGTCTACTCTGCAGATGAAGAAGTATAATTTTCTTCGCTGAAGTTTTCATTATTTGCATATATGTGTAAGACTCAAATTTAATAAACATACACTCAAACACATTTTTTTTTTTTTATTATTTTACTTTGATGACAAACACTTGATAGCTCATGGGGATTGGCCAACCAGATCCTTCCCGGCTCCACACTGTAAATAAATAAAAACAATAACTATGAGCTAGATCTGGCTACTAAATTTCTATCGCGAGCTATGCGAAATGCCATTCACCATATATATTGGTATTTTTAATAAAAAACACAAATACGTTGAGGGAGGGCCTCTCAACATCGAATTAGCAGTGACTTGCATGGAGTGTGGAGAGGAGACCCATCGCCACTTATTAAAGGGAGAGGAGAGCCAATCTCACCTTCAACTTCCAGCCGTCGAAACATGAGGAGGAGCACCATCCTCGATGCTAATGTTACCCCCATTTCACCAATAACAAAACATTAATAACACTTAGCAAAACCTGGTGAAATGGCAGCAACCGCACGCTCAATAATAATGACTAATTCTATTATATCATTACACCAACCACACACTCATATTATACCAGGCTAACTCTGTGATTACTCACCAAATACACAACAGTAATTGTTCTTTTCAAATTTACTTTCAGCTGAGGCACCCACAAGTTTTGTTCTAATCTCAAGCACAACACTAGTCGTTTTTTTTTTTTGTTCAAATTTATTTTAAGACAACACCTATTAAAAGCACCATAATATACTTAAACACACAGTTAGAAATTTTACTCCTCTGACTACTAAGGTTCAGGTAGAACTGACCGAATAATAACAGTCCAATATTCAGGAATGCGTAAATCGTTCAAACCAGTTCCAATAATTATCGAAATACAAATGTATGCTATTCCGCTTACGCATTCCTGTTCCTACATCTAAACAAAATCTACCCACTACTCAATACACTAAGAACCGGCTAATTGCCTTATCCTCAGCTTGGTACATCACAGTTCCTATGAATCTACGCATCACGAAAACTGCAACAGCCAGCATGAATGTGCCCAACAAGTGCGTAAGCAACTCGTTACCTTTTACTGCAGTCCTAGAGTGATGCGTTTATTTCTATTTACAATTCTAGGAAAACTACGGGGACTAACTACGTTCTTTTTAAAAATGAGTTGCAATAAATGGTATTTATTTTCCTGTGATCTTACATATGAAATTTTTTTTTCTCTGATAATATACATTTTAATTAGTATATTAGTTGCATTACATTACACCTACTAAGTGTTCGTTAATAAATTATGTTTTTTTTTTTTTAATTTCAATAATGTAAGTACATATTACTAAATAAACACAATGTAATCTTAAATGTTTTCTATTTGTGTTCGATCACATTCTGCTTGCAAAAGCAAACGATTTTACCTTGATAATTCTTTCGAAGATCTACTATGTACAGTTGCAGTATAAGTAAATTTTATATTTCAATTACTATACCCATGCTAGGGTCATTCTTACATACGACCATAACACTGTCCGCATGTTTACCCCAACTAATGTTGAAGGTTGGAGTCTATTTTCAGGTGAGGGTTAAAACGTTACCATATGGTGCTTATGAACTTGGAACATCTAGATGAATACTCTTATGTCATTTCGTATGGTCTGTTAAAATTTGATTTTTTATTGTAGTAAAAATTATTATGACTAATTTTATCGGATTTCATATTCTGAAGAATTTTTCAGTAGGGGAGACTGGGTACAAAAGTAACAGCGGCTCGAAAGTAACAATCGCTTTATAGAATTGTCCAATGACCGAAACGATGCGCGCAACCGTTGAATAACAGTTCGCGATGCCTCCCCCGAGCTTGTGATCCGTCGTCGTGAACGCGCCGCGCTGTTAGGTTATGCTATAGGACGATACGTGATTTTACGGACCAAAGTAAGTTTTTTGATGTTTATTCATTTAGTATGCACGTAGTGTTAAAATGATGATATCAATAATGTGACTACTTGCCTGGCAATTTGAAATTAGATTGTCTGTAGCATGTTATAAATGAGTTTTTGCAGCACAATCCATTTTAAGGTACTAACATATGCAACAACAAAAACGTCGTTGGGTGCAAAAGTAACACAAATATAATTATTTTTGTTGAAACAGAATGCCGCGTCAGCGAATTAGAAAAACAGATAGAGGAACCACTGACATAGCAGTCTATAGATGAGCATTTGAAAGGCAATATGAAGATAAGAGCACTTGCAAAAATACAACGTTTGCAATGTCACATTATACAGATTCATACAAAAACTCAAAGTAGGCAATACTAATGCAAAAGTTAGCTACCGTTGCGTCAATCGGGTCTTTACTCCTGCAGAAGAAAAAGTTTTACAGGACTATATAATTGAGCGCTCTAAGGTATACTTCGAATTGGTCCCGACTGAAGTGAGAAAGTTGGCAAATTTCCGGAGAAATGAAATGAAAGTCACATGGCGGGCAAGGAATGGTTAACTGGATTTTTAAAACAACACCACACAATTCATACCCTAGATTATTGTAAAAGAAATGGAATCTTGTTGCTGTCATTTCCTCCCTACTGCACACATAAACTTCAGCCCTTGGATAGAGCGGTTTTTGGACCATTCAAGGAAATGATAAACATTGCCACAGATAACTGAATGCGTAATCATCCTGGTCAAACAAGGAGTATACACTACATTCCTGGGATTGTCAGAGAAGCATTTCCTCTTGCCGTCACCAATAGAAATGCTATTGCTGGTTTTACCTGCACTGGTACCTTCGAAGTAGATTAGACGATTGAAACGGCTGATCTTCCCGAACCAAGTCCGAGTAACAAACTTAATAATCATTTGATCAGATCTAACATTGCCGGACCACCAAATCTCTGGCCTGCATCGAACATACAAACTGATGATGTTAATCAGCTATTAAACGCTGCTACCTCAGATCCATCACCAGGGTTGTTATAACCAGGACCTAGTGGGCTACAAGCAACTTTTGCACACCCTAAAATATAAGACCTCTACCGCGAGCTGATCCAAGATCAGAAGCAAAAAGAGGTTGTAAAAAACGTAAAACTGCGATACTCACAGACACCCCTGAAAAAAAATGCAATTGAACAAGAATATAATTGAAGAAATAAATCCAGGAAATCAATACTTCCTCCCGCTACAGGAAAAGGCAAGAGAAAACTACCATCTGCAAAAGGATAAGGCCAGGGAAAGAAAACAAGCAACCTTCGTAGAAGTAAAGGAAAGGAGAACCAGTCAACAGCAAACGGCGATTATTCTGATGATGAAGATTGCTTTAGCCTCATTTGCTTAGAGTTATTCAGCAATTGCTTACCAAACGAGAAGTGGGTGCAAAGTCACACTGCGTGCACCAAAGGTGATTCATACTAAGTTTGCCATAATTAGGAGTCTGAATAGAAAAATAGAAATTTTAATCTCATTATTGCCAAAGAGTAAACTATTATTTAAGAAGAAGAAAATGTTATTTTATATTTCGCTTTTTTTGTCCCTTATTTTTCATAAGGGATTTTGTTTTAAAACCCCATGTACGAAATTTCAGCTCTCTAGGTACACGCATCCTTGAGTTATCGTGAGGACAGACGGACGACATTGTAAAAATTAAATAACTTTTAATTTTATGTATGGGTTTCTAATCCATTTAGCTCTACCATCATTATTTCTAGGCATTAAATACGGAATGACAAACTTATGATTTCATCTAGGGTATAGAAATGTCAGGATTCCCTGTCGAACTCTTCAATATTTCTTGACTATATCTTGGGTTTTCTCGGACTCGAATAATTGCCCTTATACTTTTTGAGGGGTATCGTCCAATCTCCTCAGCATTTTTTTCTATTTTGACCGGGTCAGCTCTTGGGACTCCCGTCCTATTCTTGATATACGGCCTGCCATATAAGCCAAGTTAGTGTTGAAGAAAAACCGATACTGCATTTCCGTATATTTGCGAGTCGAGAAATGATTTACTTTATCCGGTATTTTGTTTTGTTTCTACGACAATAAGGTAGATATTATTTAGTAAGCAAGCGTAGAATATGTGGAAATTTTTGAGATAAAACTAAAGAAATAATAATCGAAAATGTCACGGTATAGAAACTCCACAAAAAAAAATTCAGAAAACCGTGAATAACTTGAAAACTATCAATAATCGGAGATCATACATACATGGGGGTCATTTTGATGGATATTAAAGCCCTCTATTTAGTTTTCTCATTTTAATGGTCTATGTTTGAACCACCCTGTATATTTATTTTTTCCCGGATGGAAATCGAACCTACACTTGTTAGAATCAGTCAATGCTGGATAAAGAAGAATTTTAAGAACTTTTATTTTTAACTATTCTAAATCAAATTAATAAATACAAGAAGAAAAAACAACCGCCTCGTCCGGGACGTTCTTAAAATTCTTCTTTTTCCAACCCTGTATATGTTCTAAAGATCATTAATTTGGAAGGAGAGCAAGCTGGATGTGCTTGGATCTGATCTCCTATCTGTGAATGGGCTGAAAAATTTATCTCACCAAGACCTGATGTGCTTCATTAAGAGGAGACGAAGGTTTTGGTGATGGGATTTCTAACAGATAGGCACAATGAGCCGCCCTACCTTTAAAAAAAATGTCATTCAAATTTTATTGAGATCTGCATATCTTGACTTAATGTCTTAGTACACGAAATATAATGCGGAATCATCAAAGAGCAAAATGGACCACTAGAAAAGCATAGGTACAAGCAACATTTTGTCTTAATTCGACTATGTTACATTAAAACTGACTGCAGCTTGACCTTTATGTATTTATGTACATAAATAATGATTTTTATAAAATTGATTTTTTCCTACGTTAAAAAAAATGAAATTACAATTACCCAAAACAAAAAAAAGTTTAGTATAATTTGGTCTCTTTACTCAGTATAGGATAGAATGGTATGCATTAAGCTTACTAAGGAAAACAACGAGTATCTAAAATCTTATCTTATAATCAATTCCAGTATAAACTTTAGTCACGACATAGCTCAAAATAATGTTTATATCAATAGTCGGGTGAAATTCTCATTGTAGAATAAAAAATTATTTGTGCAAGTTACAGCAACACAGGAAAAAGTTTATCCAGTTATAGAAAGCGTTAGAGGCAAGTAAGTAGTATAAAGGAATATTCCACATCATGATTCATCACAGACCGAATGCAATTCCACCAGGAAACAGAATGGTTTCAAGGAAAGTTGGTAATTTCTACATATTTTGTACCAATAATTATTTTGAATAATATTCGTATTAAACTTGAAAGGAAATGTCATCAATACTAATAAGCGTTTTGGAACCTTTCATCAGGCAATTAGTCCAGGTAAATAACAAAACAGATAAAGTAAAAAATACACTCTTATGCTATGTGTGTATAACAGTTATTAATAATGTTATTAAATATTTTTACATATTTTCTCATAGTATTGCTTATTGCACAATTTTTTGGAATATTACCTCTAAAAGGATATCGCCATCCGAATCCAAGTCGTCTATCCTTTTCTTGGCTCTCCTTCCGTACGTTTTACAGTTGTGCTGTGGCGTTATTATTCGTTTTTCAATCGTTAACAGAAGTATATAAGATGGCATTTAGTTTGACTCCAATTACTCGTATCGGTATATACATTTTGTAATATTATTCCTAAAATTTATAATTAAAATAACAAGGATTTTTTTCAGAGCGAATGATTTCGTCTATAGTAGTCGTAATAGCTTCTATTAATTTCATAGCACTCGCAAGAAAATGGCCAGATTTGATGGAAATGTGGTATGAAGTTGAACGTGAAATTGAACGCAATAAGTTGAAGAGTGATAACACATCGTTGGTACTTAAAATAAGGATTATTGTACTTGTCGGCATAGTGGTGTCTATAGGTAAGATATTATGTAATAACTATGTTAAAATTAAAAAGAAAAATATTCACGATACACTAGATGAATGTCCGTAACAACATAGCTGGTCTCTGCTTTTGGAATAGGGTTTTGTATTTTTTTATACAGAGTGTTTCCACCTAGGTGATCCATAGAGCAGGAGATGATAATACTCACCTAAAGAAACAATAAATTATGTGGCAGAGGGAGTTGATATCTGTTTCGGAGTTACAAGGTGATTAAAAAAAATCTAGTTTTTCACAAAACACCCTCTGTATCTTAGAAAATGCGAGACTTACGGTCACCGTCTAAAGCTGATGGTATACAGAATTTCATCACCTATCCAAAGACTACTCAACCGGTCCCGTACTCATCTCCTCTCAGGAGTTATTGTGTTCCAATTCGAATTTTCATACCTTTTTATGTGCTATCTGCAGCCGTTAAAGAGTTACAGAGGGTGACCGCACACCCTGTATATTTTAAGATACAGAGCGTTTTGTGAAAAACTAGACTTTTTTCTTAATCACCATCGTTGTAAATAGACCTGTTGGCCTTACAGATGAGCTTTCAACCAGCCCATACTCCTCTCTGGAGTTATGCCGCTCTAAACTCAAATTTCACATTTTTTTACTTTTTCAGGGTTCCGTACCCAAAGAGTAACAACGATAACCCTATTACTAAGACTTCGCTGTCCGTCCGACACCAGGTCGTATCTCATGAACCGTAAAAGGTAGACAGTTGAAATTTTCACAGACTGTGTATTTCTGTTGCCGCTATAACAACCAATAATAAAAATAAAATAAAATTAAAGGGGCCTCCATCTTAGATCATAAAACGAAGGATAGGCTACCTTATATAAAATTCGTGTACGTGTGATAAGCAATTTTTTTGTGGACACGGGAGGGAAATGACAAGAGGGCTGGGTTTTTAGTTTTTGTCAGTTCGATATTTCTGACACATCTCATTTGTCATTTCTTAGGTCGGGTGTTGTTTTAGTGATTTGTGAGTTAAAACATTAATAAAAGTGTTTTATAATTTTGTGATATTGAAAAACTAGTAGAAATAATTTTTCTGTGCAAGAGATTTGTTATAATCGAGACTCCGGAGTCTATAATTATGGTGGTGAAGTGCGCTGTGTTGTGCTGCAAAGGATTTTTCAAGCAAGTTTAAAAGTTTTACTAATAAATTATAGTGTTTTAAGTAACATAAAACTGAAATAGTTATAAAAATAAACAGCCGTGGTAAAAAAAAAATTAACGTTTTCCAATGCCGGTTTGTTTGCTTACAATTTAATTGTCATTGGGGCTTTTGTTTGATGTCAGTCAAGCAAAGGCAACGACAAGAAATATTATCAACAAATAAATGGGGCACTAGGTAAATTCTTAAAAATAGAAAAATTTTTATAAAAATATATAAAATTATAAACTTAAAAATGATACGAATCGCGGTGACAGGAAATTATAAAACTTGTTCAATACTTGATAAAGTTTCAACCACTAAATTATGTACCCGCTCAGAAAATGTCATAGTTTACGACTTCCATGACTAAACAAACACATCGATGCGATTCTTCTACATGAAGAAAAATGCTTAAGTTATTCTTCCTCATAGCCTATCCTTTCGTTATATGATCTAAGGCCCCCATACAAGAGACGTAATTTTTCCACATTTTATTCATTATTGTTGTCATAAGTATGCACTTTTCTTTTCAAATGACAACATTATTTTTTCACATGACGCCTACTCTCATTTGAAAAAATAAATAAAAAGTACATAGTGTTGAATTTTGTACGATGGTACGGAACCCTTCATGCGCGAATCCGACTCGCACTAGGCCGGTTATTTTAAACTCATTACATTACGTTTTTAACAAGAACTGAAAAGTGTCTACTCTCCTCCATAATTTGACTTATCACCAAAGACCGAAATTAACAATTATATTAGATTTTTCAAACAAGAAATCACATAGAAATAATAATCGGATTTTTATATGAATAGGACCAATCTTATCATCATAAGGTCAAATTACAATTTCTGGCGTAATTTAAAAAAGTGTAACCAATATGCTGCATTCACAATTCAGAGCGGCGAGCGTATACTAATAGAGCAATCTATTGAACACCTCTTCAATACTTCCTTATTCACCAGTGTGTAAAAAAGGACGTGCTCTACCAGTGCCTTCTTTACCACGGGTCGTGGTGCTAAGACGTTTCTTTACTTGCATATGTATGAGAAACGTGTCATTTGAAAGCTATTAGCACTGCCCATTATGAAAAACAAACACGTTTCATGTTTAAAAATTTATATCAAATAAGAACGCTTGTGGTGACAATAATTCTAATGCCTATTTATGGTGTATTCAATCGAGGATCATTTAAGAACTTGGTGGAACATTTTCGAATTATATAAAACTCCATTATTAAATTAGGGCTAAAAGAAAGCAAAATACTTGTAGAGCAAATATTCCACAAATATATTTATTTAAGTTTTAAATAGAATTAAAGCTAAGTTATAAATTACAAAATCCTGACGCGTTTCGCCTTATTGGGTTATTATGAATAGCTGGCTACTGACTGATAACAAAGTTTGATGACTTATAAAAATAAGCCTGGTTTACTAATATATTGCCATTAGCCTATTGACTTTAGTTTTTTGGCAGAGAACGCATTCCTTAGACCAAATATTGCAGTCTGTGTTTATTTTAGGCCAGAAGTATTTTGACGTTATAAGCTTACACGTCGCGCGAGTACCTGGATGTGACAGGCTATGCAACTGATCAAATATTGTTTTCCTAAGATGGAATGGAACGAATGGTCGATATTTGTTATTGCTTGTATCGCAATAAATTTGTTCACCAGTGACAGGGATCGTAACGAGCTTTAAATTGACGCTCGAGTCTTTGCGATCGCCTCTTAAAAGTTCTTTTAACTCTTGGTCATCTTTTTGTGTCTCTTCAAGTTTCCGGAAGTCTAGCGAAACTGCGTTTATGTCTGTTCGGTCTGACCTGTCTAGTCGAGAAAGGGCATCTGCTATTATGTTGAATTTTCCATTAATGTGCTTAATATTGGTTGAAAATTGCGCTATATAATCAAGATGTCTTGATTGACGAGGATTACGCTCGGATTTGGCGAAAATTGTGGTCGTAAGTAGCTTGTGGTCAGTAAAAATTACGAATTCCCTTCCTTCTAAGAAGTAACGAAAATGTTTTACTGCCAGGTATATAGCCAGTAGCTCACAGTCGAAAGCAGAATATTTGGATTCTGTTTTAGATAACTTTTTTGAAAAAAATGCGAGTGGTTCCCACTCGTTGTTGTGGCGTTGCTGCAGGACGGCCCCGACAGCTTTGTCCGAAGCGTCTGTTGTGACATTGTACTCTGCATTATCTAAAGGATGAGCGAGCAATACGGCATTTGATAGCGCTAGTTTAATTTTTTCGAAGGTTGTGACACATTCTTCTGGCCAAGTGAACTGTCGTTTAATGTTGGGCGCGTTTTGTAGTTTAGCTAGGTGGCTGTATACTGGTGAAAGTAATTCAGCTAGTTTAGGAATGCATCTGTGATAATAATTCACCATTCCTATGAACTGCTGGATTTGGCGAATAGATTTGGGTTGATCTAGTTGCAATATAGCATCGACTCGGTGCTTGGATGGGAGTATACCATGCTCATTTACCACATGACTAAGGAAATCTAGACTTTTTTTCCAAAGGTGCATTTTGAGAGTTTGATATTTAAACCGTAGTCAACTAAACGTTGGAAAAGTATACGGAGGTGTGATAGGTGCTCCTCTTCGCTTTTGCTAGCTACTAACAGGTCGTCTATGTAAGCAAATACGAAATCGAGGTCTCTCGTTACTTCGTTGATAAATCGTTGAAACGTCTGACCCGCGTTTCGTAAACCGAATGGCATGCGTACAAATTCGAAGAGCCCTAATGGCGTGGTAATGGCAGTTTTATGTACATCCTCGGGCGCGACCGGGATTTGATGGTATGCTCTGCATAAGTCTATTTTTGAAAAGATTTTGCACCCATTTAATTGTATTGAGAAATTGTGGATGTGCGGGACGGGATACCGGTCTGGTATGGTCACTGCGTTCAAATGACGAAAATCCCCACATGGACGCCAATCTTCGCTGTCTTTCTTTGCTACCATATGCAATGGTGATGCGACAGGTGAAGAGGATGGTCGACAAATTCCCAGTTCTGTCATGTACGGAAATTCTAGCTGTGCCGCCTTATGCCGTTTGGGGTCTAATCTGCGTGGTTTTGCGTAAGGTAGGAGCCCTTTTGTTAGAATGTGGTGTTGTACATTGTGTTTGACTGCCATCTTGAAATTAGACTGCTCAGGCAAAGTTGGAAATTCTTTTAGTATTTCATTATATTCATTGTCGACGCAAAAATGCTTGGGAGTTGGAACAGAGATGTTGGTAACAAATGCTTGAGTCGATAAATTGGTTTCCGTATCTAGTAAGCGCTTATTTTTTTAAGTCGACTAATAGCCCAAATTTTGTTATGAAGTCTGCACCCAATATAGGTTTGATTACTGAAGCTAATGTAAAAGGATGTATAAATTTTCGACGGAGGCCTATATTAAGCTCTAATAATTTTGTACCGTATGTTTTTATGGTTGTCCCATTGGCTGCGGTCATTGTAAAGAATGGATCTTGCTTTGACTGGAAGGAGTAGGAAAATGGTACTATAGATAGGTCTGCGCCAGTGTCTACAAGAAAATTTAAATTGTTGTTTGAATCATGAACGAATAGTCGGCGTGTGTATGTCTGAACCCCGCTGGTCGCCGCTTCCCCAGTTGGGCTTAATAGTTTTTTGATATATTGGCCTGTGATTGGTTACCTTGTGCATTGTCAAGCTTAAAACGACATGGTTGTGAACATTTTTTTGATTCTGTTCCAAACTTTGTGTGGTACCAGCAATATCCCCTGTTACCTCTTGGGGTTTTGGATCTAAAGCTATGTCTACCTCGGCTCATATGCTGTCTGTCACGAGGTCGATTTCTATTAGAAACTGATAAAGTTTTGATCATATTTTTCAATTCGATAACTTCGCTTTTAAGATTGCCTATCTCTTCATTTCTGAATTGTTGTTCTGTTTGGTTATAAGACGTTGTTTCGAGAATGGAAGTGTTAACTTTTGAAACTTCCCAAATTTGGTCTGCTAATGACGCTAATTCCATTTCGCTTTTATTAGGATGTGATATCAAGGAGATATTTATTAATTTCGGTAGGCGTCTTAACCATAATTTTATGATCAATTTTTCACCGATGGTATTTGAAGGACCTGCTAGTAATTTCATTGCCCTTAAAAAATCTGATGGACGGCGGTCACCCATTTCCTCGCCTGACAACAGCTGCTGTATTCGCCTCTCTTCACTAAGGGAGTGTCTTTCTATTAAAATAGCTTTAAGCTTATTGTAATGATCACTATCTGGAGGATTTTCTATGATATCGGAAACAGAAACTAATATGTCTTGCGGTAACGCTGATATTATATAATGATATTTTTGTATATCTTTAGTAACTTTCGATATAGTAAATAAAGCTTCTAATTGAATAAACCACGTAGTAGGTGAGTTTGCCCAAAATGGTGGTATTTTATTGACCATAGAGTAGGCTGACACTTCGCTGGGAGGAGTGTTTTTATTGTCTTTTTCCTCGTCAGACATTATGTATGTTGTGTATTGTCTTTAAATTTAATTTTTCTGATAATATATTGCGTAAGTACTCTCTTTTCGAAACAAATTTTTATTTTAGTTGAGTGTCCGCAGTCGTTTATAAAATAATTATTGTGGTAATTTCAATCTTGCTATATAAGTTGATTATTTTGACTAATTATGGCATAAATTCCTTATCATTATAACTGTTATTTCACTGCTGTATGGAGAAAATTTTGTTAACCTAAAAATTCAAAGAGGAAGTTTTGCTTGTCTATATTAATTCAAGATTATGTCTCATATATTTTTACACTATTATTTTATATATTCAATGTAATGTTCAATATAATTCATTTATCAAAGATATTTACCTAATAATTTAATATAATAAAATAAAGTTAGTTTCTACTTATCTATAAGATTTCTGCTTGAATTCTGCAATTGTATGGTTTGTGTAAGTGCTTTTATGCTTCTGTCAAGTTCCATATGTTATTTTATTGTCGACTTTTTGTCTTCGTTCAGTTGGGTTTGAAACCTTACTGAGCTTTTGCTCTTGTTGAAATTCGGCTGATGAAATGACGTCTCGATTTTTTGATTTCCTACCTTTTCGTCATGCTGCTGTTTTGCGGGCAACTGGAACTAATCACTCAGCCTGCTTATTGCATGCGTATGTTTGTAGTTGACTGCGTTTGTATAAATGCTGCGAAAACTGCGTACTTGTGGTTGTGTCAGCAACTTTGTGGCGATGATTACTATAGCTCGTATGTATACATATGATTTGACGTTGTAAAAAAAAATTTGTTGCGTGCCTGCGTGTGTGCGTGTGCTGTGTGTCAGAAATGTGTGATGCTGTTTTATTCTATCGATTCCCGTTATTTATGTAATAACTGTGTGGAATGTTCAGGAAACTAAGGAAACTCGTGCTATGAATGCTGCACGATTACAATTATCAGTTGAAATGTGCGTTATTTATAAATTCACTGAAACTGCAAAATTGTTGCTCTCCACGTTCCCGTACGCTGCACCAAATTTTCTAATAAAAGTTCTATTGAACTCCGTCGGGGTCACCATTTGTTGTGCCTTTCGGCTTAAGTGCAGGGAATAGGCGGATGAATCACAACTCGTTGTTTGTTATATTATATAATGATCTATTTATTATCACACGTTCCTTATATCTACAGCTAGTATACACTGAAAGTTTTATTTCTAGTTAGCACAACATGCCGGCGGACAGTCAACTTTTACTCTGCCATAGTACGACGACTTTCTTACTCGCTCTGTCGGGAGCACGCCATACTGTACAAGTTCGTCAGGTTGCGGTCTAGGTACAGTCAGTATATTCGACAGCTTTTAGTACTGCCAGTCACTACAGGACCATTACTTAAATTATGTAATAGAGTAAGGTTATTGAATGTTTAGACTATGATTTTCTATAGCAAGATGTTTTGAGAGACCTGATTTAGGTTTCTTGTCTTTAGCTCCCACGACATGAGTTTTTATTTTTATTTTTGTTTTGCCAATATACTCCTCGGAGCAGTCGTCACATTTTATTTTATATATACCTGTTTTTTCTTAATTTGAAAGTTTATTTTTAATTTTATTGTTAACCAAAATTCTCTTTAAATTGTTAACAAAGCCTGGCTTAACGTTGTATTTAAGTAGAACATTTTTAAGGCTATTAGTTGTACCATTAATATATGCGACTTTTCGTCATTGAAAATTATTGTCGCAATTAACAACCGGAAATTTAATTTGCTGTGAAATAAGAGTGCGGCTTTCGCTTAAGAAAAGCGTTCTTTTTTAAGCTTGAAGTCTCTTTCCCCTGCAAAATATGATTATCATTTTCTAATTCAACTTCAAATACATAATAATTATACTAATGAATTTATTATAATAATTAAATTCCTTTCAATTACATTTCATTTGTTTGTTAGACTTTACAAAAACATTAGTTTTAAGTTAATGACCATCAATTTGACATTCTCTAACATGAATTCAATACAAATGTCAAATAGAGAACTTTACTTTCTAAACCGCTTTTCCACACAGCATTAGGCAATGAGCATAAGGTATAGTGTCAAACTCTCCCTGAAAACGAAATGTTAACAAATTCCAAAGATTAGTTTTTAAGAAAAATATCACAATTTTTTTTTTCTAGATTAAATTTAAATTACCAAAATTACGGATAAGTTAATTTCAATTATAATTCAGTTTAGTTCTAGTGAACAAGGAAAGAAAAAATAAAATTAAACTTGTCGTTTGGATGTAAGCAAATTTGACAAATCTGATAAAAAAAATGAAAAAAGAACGAAAATATATCTGCCAAATTAATGTACAGGGATGATAATTGTGAAAACCATTGTTTTTTCGCTTTCATTTCGGATGAACTTTATTTCATCTTAATTTTGCACAAATTGTACTAAACTTCATTCAAATGCATAATACTAAAAACTCTGTCTTAAATTTTTCTTTACAGTGGGAGAAACCCTTATATTCATCTCACATGAAAAAAGGTTACCGGCCTGTTCCAATAAACTGAGTTATTTCCAATATTACTTTGCTATTTCATACAATATAATGGGAAACTCAATTGTGGGAATTATTTTTCAAACATATACTTATTGTCTGAATTTTTTCATTAGAAACTTTATGGACTTCTTCGTTATAATTATAAGTTTCAGCCTTACAATGAGATTTAAATCAATTAATGACAACCTTTTAGTTGTAAAGGGACAGGTATGTACTAATATACTTAATTAACTGGCATTTGTTTATTTAACTATTAATCGAAAATTTATTTGATTAGAATGTGCCTCGATCATTTTGGGCAAAGCATAGATTGCTCTATCGAAATATGGGCATCCTTTGTGAGGAAATCGATAACGCAATATCTACGATTACATTTATAACATTTTCTAATAATCTAATGTATGTATGTATTATTATCTTTCCTTCATGCGGTAAGTGTTAATAAAATTCATTCATGAAAATTATAATATTAAATAAGAACTGAATACGATTTTGTTTACTTTACTCATTAGATCTTCTGGAGAAACATCTGAATATTTACAAAGATTGTGTTCAACAGCAATTATTATATTCCGCACTGTGTGTCTGGCACTGTTTTCATCAAGAGTGAATGAAGAATCTAAGGTCCCATTAAAAATATTAAGGGTGGTTCCAAGAGAATCATGGTGTTTAGAGGTATGTTTTTTTTTAAAGTTATATATATAATGGGAAAAACGCATAAGAGGGCAATTTAACATTTTTTTCATTTCAACTGGCTACGTACATAGTATTAGAACAACGCCTTACAATTTTGGGTGTTTACTAGGAATACTGTTTTATTTTTTAAGAATCATTTTTGAATTTGTCTTTTTAAATAATACTATAAGTAAAATAAAAATTATTCACCCATTTATGGCTATAATATTCTCAAATTCGGGCAGGGTTTTACTCTAATTTTTGGTCTCCAATTTGAAAAAAAAAATTAAATTGGTTTTTGATGTGAAATTGAATTGACTTTTGTTTTTAACTTATATTTTAAATAAAATAACTATACAGGGTGTCCCAGACTAATATGACTATATTTTCCGTCTATATTTTGCGTCTATACAAGTAAAAAATTGTGTGGCAGGGGTGGGATAAAATATCACCCTACCGAATTAGAGAGTGATTAGTAAAATCTACCCTTTTTTATTAAGCACCCTATATCTTGAAAAGTACGGTACGGTATACGGTCATCGGTGTAGCCAGGGTTTTACGGTGGGTGCGGGGGGGGGGGGCGTTGTAGTAAGGGTAAAAAAATTGAAGAAGAATATTCTTCAATCAAGTATTGTTTTTCAAAAATTTGTAAAACTTTCTAAAACGTTAATCAGTTTGTTAAAGCCAAGTTTTCTTAGATCAAACAAACTATTTTATTGATAACCGTTGTTTGATTTCAAGCTAAGGTTGATTTTTTAATAAATATCATCTATTCATTTGACTGAATTTCATTTCCATTGAATGGAAAATGCACGCCAAATTTAGTTAATATATGAAAAAGCGCTTCTAGTATTGAGAAAAATGCTTTTGATGATAACAAAATTATCTCTTATACAACGAAACTAACTTGCTACAATGAAGATTATTTTATATGAAGTAAACCTAATACATGCTTACCTACTAAAACCTATCCAATTTGGAAAATTTGAAATAAATCTTTTTCTAGAATAACGAAAAGTAGACTACATTTCAACAAATTTGATCGCCACTTTAAATTTATTCTACCAGTAGCCCTTCCTAAAGGTAAGAGCAATAAAGTTGCTGTCGGAAATTTTTCCAAGGTCGTATGTCAACCCCACTGGGCTATATACAGTATGATTCGTAAAGAAGTCTTCCAACATGTGGCAATCGATTCTTTACAGTAGTGCAGTGATCAGCGTTCACGATGAGCAGCTTTTCCGTAAAACCACTACGTCAACCCTTTTGTAACGGATAAAAATATTTGTGTATATTTTCATTGATCACCCTGTAACCTCTGAACGTTACGCCCTATAATTATGATTTACTTTTGTAGATAGATAATCGTTAAACTCTTCCAAAGGTCTGTACGTTATTCGCCTCCTCCTCTCCATTTTGAGGATATGGCTCAACAAAATTAAAACTTCTGATTTTTATCTAAAAAAAATACGTCGTGAACATCTATTTTGCATATTGGATTTAAAAAGCCCAAAAGCTCAGCATTAAAACTAGCTGTACCCAAAATGTAACACGTTATTTACACTTTTTATTGAACATATCCAGCGAAAAAATTCAATAAGTGTCAAAAAGTAGGCTAACGTCTTTAGAAATGAGCTTTTTCCGCCATTTTAAAGCTAAGCTTTTGGGTGTTTTAATCATATATGCAAAATTGTACTTAAAAAAAACAAGAGCTAAAATTCCGAAATTTTAATGCTGTTGAGAGGAGGACGCGAAACACTTACAGGCCTTTGGAAAAATCCAACGATTATCTATCTACCAAAGTATAAGTCATCGTTATAAGGTGTAACGTTCACAAATTACAGTGTGATCAATGTGAAAATATACACAAATATTTCTATCCTTTAAAAAAGGGGTGAAGGAGTGGTTTTATGCTCATCGGGAACGCTAACACTGTTCGATCGGTGCATATTGGAACATTTCTTTACGAATCCACCTGTATATATACTGAGATATACAGTTTATCCCGTAAGTGTAAGTGGTGTGATACCCGAAGGCTATGTATAAATCATACTTAGATGAGCAAAACATTGTGTGCTGGGGGAATCCTAAAGGTTTCCAAGATAACAGGACTTAAAGACATTTGGGTATATTTTTATAGATCTCCCTGTAACTTCTGTACGTTACACCCTATGATGATGATTTGAACTTTGGTATATAAATAATCGTTAGACCTTTCCAATGGTTTATACATTTTTTCCCTCCTCCTGTTTTTTTGAAGTTATGGCTCAACAAAGTTAAAACTTCGGAATTTTTACTAGTTTTATTAATTTTACTACTATTTTGATCAAAACCCACGTGCAGGAGGGAAAATGTATAAACCATTGGAAAAATACAACTATTATCTATCTACCAAAGTATAAATCATCATCATAGGGTGTAACATTCAGAAGTTACAAGCTGATCAATGAGAACATATCCAAATATCTTTATCCGTTAAAAAGGGAGTGAAAGAGGGGTTTACGGAAAAATTGCTCATCATAAACGCTGATTACAACACTGTAAGGAATCGATTGGCACATGTTGGAACATTTCTTTACGAGTCACCCTGTATACATATAGGTGTATGTACACTGCAGAGCAATTGATTTAGTTATACACGTTAAATATGGGTATTACGAATACGTGCAGGCCATTTTGATATAATATGTTTATTCTTCCAAGAATTTAAGATAATTCTAGCTACTTTCCCATGAACCCGAATTCTAAGAAAGAAAAAATACACAGAATTTACGCAAAAATCTTCAATATCATGGAGTGTATATGTATTCCAGCGAAATTGTTTGAGGTTTTCGAGTTACATTCACTGGCAAATGTTTTGAAAATATAGAAATATTTAGTAAACAAACTAGTTTCTTCGTGTAAATCACTTGGGGTGGGAAAATATAGAAATTTCCAATTAGAAAATCATTTTCACTTTGGTAAGAACGATTGAAATTGGAACGAGCAAATTTGTGACATTTGTCCCCAAACGATGTAAGCATCCAATTGACAGATAACTCGGTCACATCTTTAAACCTTTTACCGTTAATTTTTGTGAGTTTACAGCTGATAGGTTTCCAGCTGGCCTTATGTTTTTGATCGGGTTACTTAACTAACGGTTTTTTTAGAAGGTTATTTTGAGTAATACACTTGCTAAATTAATTTGGAGAAGAATTTTTCTACTTCAATGCAAAACACATAACATAATACTAACTCACATTAAAGACACTTGTAAACACATTACAACTATTACTCACAATTCACCACTCACACACAAATTCAATAACTTAAAAACTAAGGCTGAAAAGCCACTTCTAAACCTCGAGATAAAGGAATGTCACTGCATGATTAATAATACGACCAATCATATCACTAAATTAAACAGAAACTTATCCTCTACTATCATTCCTCAGAACGAACTTCAAAAATTTATATTCACATACAAAATAAACACTTTAAATACATAAGCACCAAGTCCAACAATTCACTAAAACATAAAATCACAATACTGCAAAATACTCAAACACAAAAACCAGAATTAATTTTCGTCGAAAGCTGTGTTAAAAATTTGTCTAATATAACCTTACCGACAGAAGCGACTATACTACTAAGTCTCGGCCGAAAATTTAACATATCCACCGATATCAATAACAAGGAAAATGCTCTTGATTTAATCGCAGTCACCGAGAATTCAATTAATGAACTTCCAAACATTGAAGACAGATATGAAATTCGAAAGTTTGTAACTATTGAGATCCATAGACACATAAAAAACCACAAAAATTATAAAATAAATACATTCCTAAAACACTGTGAAAGAGTGACAAATGTTACATGCATATCATCCTCCATAAACGAGACACATATCGTATATAACATTGCACAGATGAGCATGCTTGCTTCATGCGGAATTACAATTCCTAGCAATAAAGAAATACAAACAAGTAGATACATACATACCTACATCATTTCCATTGCAAGCAGAATTGTAGTTCCTATCAATGCATGTACAAACATACCTACATGCTAAAAACCATTCACAAAGGGAGCCAAGCTTACTCAAGCTACTCCACTGGACATACAAAGGGAGCTAAGCTTATTCAAGCTACTCCAAGACAAAACTACTGTGAAAATCTATACAGACCAATCAACGACTGAAGACCTCCCCAGGAACATTTTTATTTGACACTCTAGGAGTAACTCATTTGGTATATGAGAATACAATAACACAAATACATTTTTCAAAGAGAAAAACTACTAGATCTGACAAAGGTAATATAACGATAGTATTGAGAAAAGAAGACTACATAACCAAAATAGAAAAGCTGTTAAATGACGATACCACATATATGTATGTCCATAGTAAACGCCCCGACCTCAAAACTTCAAAGAAAAAACAATAGACTCGTTCTCAATATGGAAACAAACACTACATCAACAAATTAAAACGAGAACATCTCTCTACCGATACAAGTAAATGTCCCCGTCTGTACGGACTCCCAAAAATTCATAAACCACACATACCTATGAGACCTGTAATATCAACAATCAATAGCCCAAGTTACGATCTCTCCAAGTACATTTGCAACATCTTGCAGAAAACGATCTCTGACAGTACACGCAAAATAAAAAATACAAATGACTTAAAGGAATTTATAGGCAATATATCACTTAAACCAAACGATATTCTTATCTCACTAGATGTAGAATGATTGTACACAAATGTCGACATAGAACTACCACTAAAAACCATCGAAATGAAATGGTCAACTATAGAAACGTTGACACACAAAGATCTGTTCAAAGAATTTGTCATCTTCTGTGTAATGGAATGTAACTAATTCTCAAACAATAAAAAATTCTACAAACAAAAATACGGTCTAGAGATGGGTAACCCGCCCTCAGGCATCTTGGCAGAAATGAAGTTAGATCATATAATTGATGAAGCCTTAAAGAAATCCGAAATAGTTCCAACATTTCTAAGAACATGTGTGGACGACATGATCTGCACTATACTCAGAAACTTAGAAGGTATTTTTGTCAATAGCTTCAATAATAATAACATCCCGTTCCTTGACATATACGAGTATAGCATAAGAAATCAGAATATTATAACAGACTGGTATTACAAACCTTTGTAGCTTTAATAGGATTTTTAATTATTACTCAAACCATCCGCATAATACTAAAATAAATACAGCCCAAATTTTCACAAAAAAAAAAAAAAAACTATCCATTGCATGTAATCAACAAAATAATAAAAAGAGATGTAAGATACCACCATTTCAACAATTTAACACACACCCCGAACAACGCAATAAAACTGGATAACGCTAATCCTATTTACAACATCAATCCCGTTCATATATCCTTTATCCCTAAAAATCGCGAAAATTATTAAAAACGAGAATAATCACATAAAAATAGCATTCAAGCCATTAACTAAACTAAACATCAATTACACAAAAACCAAGGATCTGATACCCACACAAGAAAAAACAGCGTTGTATACAAGGTCAAATGTGAGAACTGCAACATGGCATACATTGGACAAACATCAAAAACGCTTACAACCAGTTTATCACAACATAAAGCATATGTTAACAAACAAACACCACGATCCGCACTAGCATCCCACGCAATAGACACAGGGCATGTATTAATTAATTTTTCCCAAACAGCTTCAATGCTTCAAAATCACAATTTTCGCTTATTTTAGCGATGCTCCCTTTTCTGAATTTCGCGGCTTTGGAAATTAGTCACAGTTACCTATGATCAATATCGTGTTTTAAATTTGAATTGTAGAGATTGCTGCATCAAATTACGACGGTTACAACGTCTTTACAGCACGTGTTTACTCACACTTGCACTGTATTCAGTCGATCAGTCGTTCTCGTCGAAACTTCAAACGCGTTTTTCTCGAAAACATATTTTCAAAATCGGCGAGCAGTAGAACTCAAAAAGTTTACATCCGATTGACTTGAAATTTTAACTGTAGCTTCATCGTTTGATTATCTAGTGAAGTACACACGATTTTGGCGATTGATTAACAAGAAAACAATTTATTTATTTATTTCATTTCAGTCTACAGAATAATATCCAACAGACTAGTAAGGTTGACTTAGAGATACAGATTTAAATTTAATTAAGCTTAATATAAGTTAGGAATGATCTATACTATTTTCAATCATAAATAATGATACATTGAATTCTTGACGAGGCAATGGAAAATCTACATATTTGTGAAATATATCAAAAATTCGTACACATTTATTAATGCATTCATTTGAACCATAGTTAGTTCTATGAGAGGAAGCATAAAGTAAATCACGTGATCTTAAGAACCTTGTTGTGGCATATATGTTCAACAGTAAGAGAAGGTTGGGACAATTTATAGATAAAGAGAGAATATCTTTAATGAATAAAGTACATTAACCGTCACGTCTGTAGCAAAGATTAGGCAAACCTAACAATAAACGTCTTGATTCATAATTAGGTATGTTAATACCCCAGATATTAATCTTATAACATACAAAGCAAGTAAATGCTCTTTGCACTGACTCAAGCCTATTAATATGGCTTTTATAATAAGGAGACCAAATTACACATGCATACTCTAAAACAGGTCTAACAAAACTTATAAATAAGAATTTAAGTGTGCTTGTGTCCCTAAATTCTTTCGAATTTCTTTTAATAAAACCCATTAACTTAAAGGCTTTATGGCAAGTATATTCAATATGTCTGATAAATGCTAATTTGCTATCAAAAATTACTCCCAAATCAGTAATTTCATCGACTCGAACTAAACTGACATTATTAATTGAATAATTGAAGAGAATGGGGTTAGCAGATCTAGAAAAAGACATAACTTTGCACTTAGCTGAATATAAATTTATGTTGTTTGTGGAGCACCAAATTATTAGCTTATCAATATTGTTTTGTAGTTGGCACAAGAGCTCATACCCGAAACTTTCAAGAATAATTTCAAATTATCCGCATATATAAGACAACAAGCAAATGAAAAATTCAACGTTACATCGTTCATAAATAGAATGAAGAAGGATGCATTGATCACTCTAGATAAAGTGTTTTCAATTTTACTATTTGCTTACGATTCGTCAAGTAAAATAGTATCCACTTCACAAAATTTGAGTGAAAACCTAAAGCGCGCAGTTTCATTATTAAGGTCTGAATACAGACCCGATCAAAGGCTTTATAAAAGTCTGTGTAGATACAGTCAACCTGACACCCTTCCTCAATGGAATTAATGCAAAAATTAGAAAATAATAACAGATTTGTTATTGTAGATTTTCCTTTTTGAAAACCATGCTGTTCTGCACAAACGAGCTCCTTACATAAAAAAAGGTAATTTTTCCAGCTATTATATATAATATTTTAAATCTTGTGATTAGCACCACTTTTAAAGATAAATTGAACAAATAAGTTAGACCAGGCACTAGTGCTTTCATGCATGATTTAATTAAAATGGTTGAAATAAGATCTGAGTCATGGTTATAATCTAGCTTCATTTCCATAATAGCTTTATTCAAGTCATCCTCCTCTAAGCATATTGAACCTAGGTTTAGTTGGGAATACAGAGAATCCGGAAGAACAATGTTATTTATATCTGCATTATTGATATACACACATTCGAAGTAATCTGCAAACAGATAACAGATACTATGGATATTGAAAGCTTTAATACCATCATATTCCATTACATTTGAAAGGATGATGACTTTTTTCTATCATTAATGTATGACCAGAATGCCCGGCTGTTCTTTTTAATATTAGATTCCATTGACCAAAGATATTGATTGTACAGAAATCTATTTAGAAAAACAAATTCCTTACTTAATCTTTTGAACTTTTCAAAATAATCCCGATCACCAGACAACCCAAATTGTTTATGTGATTTATTTTTGGCGTTTTTTTAAACGTCATAGCGCCTTGTAAACAATTTAAGTCGATTTTTTCGTCGAAAACACGATTTTTTGTTAAAACAATCGCCATTTCACGAAAAAAAAAATTCTAAAAATATAATAATATGTAGGTACTTCACTAGCAAAATTCATGTAGATAATGAAAAAAAATTTTTTTTTGGTCTAGGTGGAGTTGGATAAGGGTTCTACTGCTCGCCGCGGAAGACCTTTTTGAAATAACGGTTTATGGTAATCATTACACAGCCGCTATTTTACAAAAAAAAATTTCAATAAAACTGTTTTTTCCTCTTCGAGAGTTGCTTAATCAAATGTTATATTATTTGAATGACATTAATCTCAAATGTCCTTTTAAAAAAATAATTAAAAAAGCTTTGTTTTTAGAGCGTTTGGAAGGTATAACCCCTTTTAAAGAAGCATGCCACATATACCTTAACAAAAACAAAGTTATAAACTTAAGTCAGAACACAGAACTAATAAACAAAGGTTAGAAATACATAGTGAACAAACTAAAAGCGTAGTATTAGTCATATAATTTAAGCATTTTCTGGTCAACAACACATATTGTCCTCGCAGCTTGTTAATTGCCTTTTTTGTTCGAAGTGTTTATTTTAATTTATTAACAATGTATTTTTCTCTTACTGTAATTTGTTTTCCATCTTACATATGTGTTATTTATTATTATTTTTAGAAAAAATTTATACGCGCCGCAGACAGAAAAAGGTATTTAATATATTTGTATTCACAATTTTTAAAAAAAACTTGAACTCATAAAAAAATCCGTCGTTAAACTTTGTATGATGTGTGTACATAAAAATAGGATAGGTATGGATAGTATAATTCTCCATTAATAACCATGTTAAGCCGCACTTTACAGATGCATCCGGAGTTTCATTAGGGAATCAGGGTAAATCTAGGATTATTCCTAAAACAGAATTTTTAATAAACAAGTACCGATATACTGTGTCAGTTACTGACTTTGTAACCAAAGTTCAAAATTTCATACAAAAAATTTGAGAGCATACTGTATGTTTCCATCAGTAGTGCAGGGTGATTTTGTTCTTTTGTCGCACTTTAATATTAGATCGTGGGACAAATTAAAAAAGAATTTTCACTGCTTTTTTTGTGTTATTATTCAGCTCAGCAAACCTTGTATAATGTGAATGAACTAAAAATGACAGTTCACATTACAAATTCAAAATATTATTGCGAATTTAAGGTGGTGGATATTAACCGATTTATTTAAAAATCTAAATATAAATCATTCAAAAGAAAATAAATTTTATTCACATTAAATGATTCTTAGACATCTCATTCTAACTATGTAAGTAGAGATCGCCTTGCTCTGCTGATCGAAGCACAAAATATGCTCTCAAAATTTCTTCATGAGATTTTAATTTTCGGCTACAAAGCCAGTGACACAGTACCTCGGTACTTGTCTTTTAAAAATTCTTTGTTCATACGCATTAGGTTGAAAATTGCCTGTAGACTCGTATATTATCCGGGTCTAGAAATACTCAGGCCCTCCCCATCTTCTATTGTTCCAAGTAGGTTATGTATTCATAAATCGATGGACCCAATGGAACCGTTAGTGGTCTAACTGATGCACGCTAAGCTTTCCTTGAAGACACCCTCTAACCTAACCTAAACTGTATACCTGACGGTTTTTATTTGTGACTATGCTAATAGTGAAAGTGACTCGAGAACCAATATCAGAGATTCAGCTCGAATAGCTGGAATGTTTTTCAAAAGAAGGCGATTACAATGAACTTTAATAGGGGTAAGAAGATTTTACTGTAGGGTTCTGGATATGATCTATATACGGGTGCACCTACCCTTTATTATATGTATAAAAAAAAATCAACCGGTTTATTTAACTTTTATTTTCATGATCCTTTTCATGATGATATGAGTGATCTAAAAATGCGTCATCAAATTAAATGCCTTCTGACGTTAGTGAAATGATGTGTCTCACTATCAAAAAGAGCACGAACATAAACAAACGTTGAATTGAGACACAATATTAGATACTATTTGAATAATATTGTTTTTTTTTTTCTTTCATTAATTTTTTAGACGAAGCGGTTTTCAGAAGAAGTTGGCACTGATGTAATCGCTTTAACTGGAATGAAAATGTTCCATATAACAAGGAGCGTTGTTTTGAGTGTATTTCTTCTCTTAATATATGTAATTGCAGTTTTACGACCTTTATTGTCTTTTACAGGTGACTGGGATCATTATCACATATGAATTGGTTTTGGTTCAAATTCAACCTTCAGACCATTCTACTATTTGCCGGTCTTGAAACTTAAAGATGAATATTTAGGAAAAGTTCTGTTTCTTTGTAATTTCGAACACGCAATTTAGATTGAGATTTATCAGCACATTTTCAAATGATTGTTTTATTCAGAAGAGTGTAATAAAAATTAATGTGTGTATCATGTATGTATTTGTTGTTTTTTTGTAAAAGTGGAGTAATTATATGAAAATATTATCTTGAGCTTTGGTGATATTTAGGGCACAGACACGTGTAATTTATGGTATCTATAAATTGCTTCAGATTGCTTCCAGAGAAGCACTTTTTTGGAAGCAATCAATAACCTTGGTGTAAGCTCTTCGAATCTGCTTTTTTCTGAAGCACTTGGAACATTTCCCGCTGGGATATAACTAAAGGAAGCGAAATATCGTGTATAAACCCTATCGGTGTGAAGGAAAGTCGGGTTTTATGAGAAGGGGTGGCAATGATGGCAAGATGAATTTAACCAAGTTTAACCAGTTTGTCAATTCAGACTAATCGTCAGATTCGTATTTTTGCGTCTTGTCTTACATTTTTGTCTTGTGAGAATAGCTTTTTGAACCAAAAGCGGGAAAATATCCTTCACAAAATTGGTAGATAATAAAATAATCTGAAACTTCCATAAAAGGCATTTTTCAACATAACCTCAAATTTTCCAAGAAAATGATAGAAACCCGATTTTTCGGTTCGTTATTTTTTGCTCTCGTAAAAATAATTCAATTTACTTTTATTTGTATGTTTTTTTTTACGATTTAAATATTTTATCCGGCGTCATTTTAACCGTTGAAATGTCTACTTTAATTTGGTCTAGATATGTTGATGGTTTATTTTTTAAGAAACGGCTTAAAATTGAGAAACCCGAAAAACATGACTTTTCGAATCGTGAATTTTTCAATAATTTATATGATTTTCAATTTTTTATTAATTCTGTTAATAATGGACTAAATATTGACAAAATTTACTTTAATGTAATATGACTAAAGTTGAGTGAATTTAATTAATGAAAGTGGTGGAAGTCATCCTGAAACTAAATAAATAATAAATTAATAAAAAACCTTTTAAGTTGTAGTAGAAAAATTTACAAAACTGTGAATTTAGAAATTCATATTAGAAAGGTACTTGGAATAAATACTTATAAAAGGTTCATGCCCACCTAAAGTGGTCAATGTAGCAGAGAGGGGGGGGGGGGGAGGTAGGATTAAAGGGCTGCCTGCCAAGAAGGAGCTTCACAACCAATTGCAAATTGTGATATTTGGACAACGCGCCCGATAACAAAAAGCTAACCAATAGGCCTAGAACTAACATCTAGGTAGACTCGTACCCACATTTATCCCAGACAGCTCAGGCTTGATTCCCGAAAAATTATTAATTATGCCAAGACGGCAAAGTTTGTTTCAGTGTGTTGATCATCTGCAATCTTTGTTCCTTTAAGTAAATTTCGTAAAGCTAATTACAAGTGGATGCCGGACTTCTTCATGACGGTAATGAGTATTTCGTCATTGTGTTAATATGTATGATCCCAGGGAAGAATTCATTCTCGTAATTTTTCATAAAATATTGTCTCATAGTCAGATTCTGGAGACTACTTTCAGAATTCGGGTCTAAAAATTCAGACAGTTACTAACTAATAATACTTTTAAGTTTGAAAAGTAACATCGATGGATCAAAAAAGTTACAATGAAAGAAAAGTGATGTAGTAGTCAAAGCATGTAGTATTCAAGATACATACTTACCCTTCGCTATCGAAGGTTTCTTATTGGATTATAAAAGTTTCCGGAGCTACAAAGAAACTTCAACAGATGCTGTGATAAAGAATATATTATGTAAATCGCAAGATCTTTTAAGTACAGCCGTAAAAAGGCAAAATTGTACAAGATTTAGTTCGTAAAATCTTAAGTATTTAGCAGCTTAACTTTCTATGTTTTTCATATAATACTATTTCAAGTGTTAGAGATTGAAAATGTAACGTATGATTTATGCTTTGTAATTCGAAGACTAAAAACTCAAAAGTTTAAGATACTGAACATGAAAGACTAAGCGCTTTTTTTTCTCCTTCTCCCCAATCCCTCCGCTTGATCTTTTTAATTCCAGATAGAGACTTCAGATCGATATAGTATTCACCCATTGATGTAAAGAGAAGCTGGAGCATAACACAGTGAGAATAAGAGCCATCGAATCCTCATCACCATCTCAAAGGTAAGTGATGTATGGTCCCTTCAGGACTGGATGTACGTATTCCCTTTGGCTACAGTCTCTAAAGACGAATTTTGTTCAATGATGTATGATAGTGGTAGGATTCAGTCATGACATCCCATATTCTCCAGCTCTACCTGAGGCGGAATAGCATACCGTCCTGCTCTAAGCTACCACCGAGTGGGCTGTCGACTGCAGGTGACATTCGAGTTTACATCTCTCTGACACTTTCAACTCACAAGCATGAACCATAATCCTTATTATTTGTTTTTTCGGGAAGCTTGTGAGATTGTTTTCACAGCAGGGAAGTGGACCAATTCTTGATTTAATGTCTTATTAGACGAAATATGATGCTGAATCATCAAAGAGCAAAATGGACCACTAGAAAAACATAGGTACAAGCAACATTTTGTCTTGACTTGACTATAATACATGAAAACAGACTGCAGCTTGACCTTTATGTATTTATGTACATAAATAATGATTTTTATAAAATTGATTTTTTCCTACGTTAAAAAAAATAAAATTACAATTACTCAAAACAAAAAAACGTTTAGTATAATTTGGTCTCTTTACTCAGTACAGGATAGAATGGTATGCGTTAAGCTTACTAAGGAAAACAACGAGTATCTAAAATCTTATCTTATAATCAATTCCATTACAAACTTTAGTCACGACATAGCTCAAAATAGTGTTTATATCAATAGTCGGATGAAATTCTCATTGTAGAATAAAAAATTATTTGTGCAAGTTACAGCAGCACAGGAAAAAGTTTATCCAGTTATAGAAAGCGTTAGAGGCCAGTAAGTAGTATAAAGGAATATTCCACATCATGATTCATCAGAGATCCAATGCACTTCGACCAGGAAACAGAATGGTTTCAAGGAAAGTTGGTAATTTCTCCATAATTTGTACCAATAATTATTTTCAATAATATTCGTATTATACTTGAAAGGAAATGTTATCAATACTAATAAGAGTTTTGGAACCTTTCATCAGGCAATTAGTCCAGGTAAATAACAAAACAGATAAAGTAAAAAATACACTCTTATGCTATGTGTGTATAACAGTTATTAATAATGTTATTAAATATTTTTACATATTTTCTCATAGTATTGCTTATTGCACAATTTTTTGGAATATTACCTCTAAAGGGATATCGCCATCCGAATCCAAGTCGTCTATCCTTTTCTTGGCTCTCCTTCCGTACGTTTTACAGTTGTGCTGTGGCGTTATTATTCGTTTTTCAATCGTTAACAGAAGTATATAAGATGGCATTTAGTTTGGCTCCAATTACTCGTATCGGTATATACATTTTGTAATATTATTCCTAATATTTATAATTAAAATAACAAAGTTTTGTTTTAGAGCGATTGATTTCATCTATAGTAGTCGTAATAGCTTCTATTAATTTCATAGCACTCGCAAGAAAATGGCCAGATTTGATGGAAATGTGGTATGAAGTTGAATGTGAAATTGAACGCAATAAGTTGAAGAGTGATAACACATCGTTGGTACTTAAAATAAGGATTATTGTACTTGTCGGCATAGTGGTATCTGTAGGTAAGATATTATGTAATAACTATGTTAAAATTAAAAAGAAAAATATTCACGATACACTAGATGAATGTCCGTAACTACATAGCTGGTCTCTGCTTTTGGGATAGGGTTTTGTATTTTTTTATACAGAGTGTTTCCACCTAGGTGCTCCATAGAGCAGGAGATGATAATACTCACCTAAAGAAACAATAAATTGTGTGGCAGAGGGAGTTGATATCTGTTTCGGAGTTACAGTGTGATTAAAAAAAAATCTAGTTTTTCACAAAACACCCCTTGTATCTTACAAAGTGCAAGACATACGGTCACCGTCTAAAGCTGATTGTAAACAGAATTTCATCACCTATCCAAAGACTGCTCAAACGGTCCCGTACTCATCTCCTCTCAGGAAATATTGTGTTCTAAACTAAAAGTTTCGAATTTTCATACCTTTTTATGTGCTATCTGCAGCCGTGAAAGAGTTACAGGCGGTGACCGTACAGCCTGTATATTTTAAGATACAGAGCGTTGTGTGAAAAACTAGACTTTTTTCTTAACCAGCCTCGTTGTATATAGACCTGTTGGCCTTATAGATGACCTTTCAACCAGCCCCATACTCCTCTCTGGAGTTAGGCGTTCTAAACTCAAATTTCACATTTTTTTTACTTATTTTCTCTTACTTTAAGCCTTTTTCAGGGTTCCGTACCCTTTTACTAAGACTTCGCTGTCCGTCCGACACCAGGTTGTATCACATCAACCGTAAAAGGTAGACAGTTGAAATTTTCACAGACTGTGTATTTCTATTGCCGCTATAACGACTAATAATAAAAATAAAATAAAATAAAATTAACGGGGCCCCCATACAAGAGACGTGATTTTTCCACATTTTATTCATTATTATTGTCATAAGTAGGCACTTTTCTTTTCACATGACAACATTATTTTTTCACATGACGCCTACTCTCATTTGAAAAAATAAATAAAAAGTACATAGTGTTGAATTTTGTACGATGGTACGGAACCCTTCATGCGCGAGTCCAACTCGTACTTGGCCGATTATTTTAAACTCATTACATTGCTTTTTTAACAAGAACTGAAAAGTGTCTACTCTCCTCCATAATTTGACTTATCACCAAAGACCGAAATTAACAATTATATTAGATTTTTCAAACAAGAAATCACATAGAAATAATAATCGGATTTTTAAATGAATAGGACCAATTTTATCGTCATAAGGTCAAATTTCAATTTCTGGTGTAATTTTAAAAAGTGTAACCAATATACCTACTGCATTCACAATTCAGAGCGGCGAGCGTATACTAATAGAGCAATCTATTGATCACCTCTTCAATACACCCTTCACCTTCACCAGTGTGTAAAAAAGGACGTGCTCTACCATTGCCTTCTTTACCACGGGCCGTGGCGCTAAGACGTTTCTTTACTTGCATATGTATGAGAAACGTGTCGTTTGAAAGCTTTTAGCATTGCCCATTATGAAAAAACAAGCACGGTTCATGTTTAAAAATTTATATCAAATAAAAAACGCTTCTGGTGACGATAATTCTAATGCATATTTATTATTTAGGCACTTGGTGGAACATTTTCGAATTATATAAAACTCCATTATTAAATTAGGGCTAAAAGAAAGCAAAATACTTGTAGAGCAAATATTCCACAAATATATTTATTTAAGTTTTAAATAGAATTAAAGCTAAGTTATAAATTACAAAATCCTAACGCGTTTCGCCTTATTGGGTTATTATGAATGGCTGGCTACTGACTGATAACAAAGTTTGATGACTTATAAAAAGAAGCCTTGTTTACTAATATATTGCCATTAGCCAAAGCTCATTTAATTTCGAAAATTTGAAATTTATCAAGTGGGACCATTACTTAAATTATGTAATAGAGTAAGGTTACTGAATGTTTGGACTATGATTTTCTATAGCAAGATGTTTTGAGAGACCTGATTTAGGCTGCTTGTGTTTAGCTCCTACGACATGTTCAGAAATTCAAGATTTTATTTTTATTTTTGTTTTGCCAATATACTCCTCGGAGCAGTCGTCACATTTTATTTTATATATACCTGTTTTTTCTTAATTTGAAAGTTTATTTTTAATTTAATTGTTAACCAAAATTCTCTTTAAATTGTTAACAAAGCCTGGCTTAACGTTGTATTTAAGTAGAACATTTTTAAGGCTATTAGTTGTACCATTAATATATGCGACTTTTCGTCATTGAAAATTATTGTTGCAATTAATAACCGGAAATTTAATTTGCTGTGAAATAAGAGTGCGGCTTTCGCTTAAGAAAAACGTTCTTTTTTAAGCTTGAAGTCTCTTTCCTTGCAAAATATGACTATCATTTTCTAATTCAACTTCAAATACATAATAATTATACTAATGAATTTATTATAATAATTAAATTCCTTTCAATTACATTTCATTTGTTTGTTAGACTTTACAAAAACATTAGTTTCAAGTTAATGACCATCAATTTGACATTCTCTAACATGAGTTCAATACAAATGTCAAATAGAGAACTTTACTTTCTAAACCGCTTTTCCACACAGCATTAGGCCTCGCTTAATGAGCATAAGGTATAGTGTCAAACTCTCCCTGAAAACGAAATGTTAACAAATTCCAAAGATTAGTTTTTAAGAAAAATATCACAATTTTTTTTTTTCTAGATTACATTTAAATTACCAAAATTACGGATAAGTTAATTTCAATTATAATTTAATTTAGTTCTAGTGAACAAGGAAAGAAAAAATAAAATTAAACTTGTCGTTTGGATGTAAGCAAATTTGACAAATCTGATTAAAAAAATGAAAAAAGAACGAAAATATATCTACCAAATTAATGTACAGGGATTTTATAAGATATTTCCTTTAATTTAGTTCTTTAAACACGACGAAAAAAAAATTCCTCAATCATCAAGTTCTTATATGCTTGGTTGAGCATGCTCAATGAGCTTTTTGTTTCTCACACCTTGCTATGATGATAATTGTGAAAACCATTGTTTTTTCGCTTTCATTTCGGATGAACTTTATTCATCTTAATTTTGCACAAATTGTACTAAACTTCATTCAAATGCATAATACTAAAAACTCTGTCTTAAATTTTTCTTTACAGTGGAAGAAACCCTTATATTCATCGCACATGAAAAAAGGTTACCGGCCTGTCCCAATAAACTGAGTTATTTCCAATATTACATTGCTATTTCATACAATATAATGGGAAACTCAATTATGGGAATTTTTTTTCAGACATATGCTTATTGTCTGAATCTTTTCATTAGAAACTTTATGGACTTGTTCGTTGTAATTATAAGTTTCGGCCTTGCAATGAGATTTAAATCAATTAATGACAACCTTTTAGTTGTAAAGGGACAGGTATGTACTAATATACTTAATTAACTGGCATTTGTTTATTTAACTATTAATCGAAAATTTATTTCATTAGAATGTGCCTCGCTCATTTTGGGCAAAGCATAGATTGCTCTATCGAAATATGGGCATCCTTTGTGAGGAAATCGATAACGCAATATCTACGATTACATTTATAACATTTTCTAATAATCTAATGTATGTATGTATTATCATGTTTTCCATCATGCGGTAAGTGTTAATAAAATTCATTCATGAAATTATAATTTTGAATAAGAACTGGATACGATTTTGTTTACTTTACTCATTAGAACTTCTGGAGAAACATCTGAATATTTACAAAGATTGTGTTCCACAGCAATTGTTATATTTCGCACTGTGTGTCTGGCACTGTTTTCATCAAGAGTGAATG
This sequence comes from Dioctria rufipes, assembly GCA_963924295.1. Classification (NCBI taxonomy): domain Eukaryota; kingdom Metazoa; phylum Arthropoda; class Insecta; order Diptera; family Asilidae; genus Dioctria; species Dioctria rufipes. Next base: position 346,213,442 of record OZ002740.1, on the reverse strand, counting down.
AAGAATCTAAGGTCCCATTAAAAATATTAAGGGTGGTTCCAAGAGAATCATGGTGTTTAGAGGTATGTTTTTCTTTTAAACTTATATATATAATTGGGAAAAGGCAAAAGAGCTATTTAGAGATACATGAGGATTTTCTTCATTTCATGACATGGCTACATACATAGTATTAGAACACGGCCTTACAATTTTGGGTGTATACTAGGAATACTGTTTTATTTTTTAAGAATCATTTTTAAATTTTTCTTTTTAAATAATATTATAAGTAAAATAAAAATTATTCACCCATTTATGGCTATAATATTCTCAAATTCGGGCAGGGTTTTACTCTAATTTTTGGTCTCCAATTTAAAAAAAATAAATTAAATTGGTTTTTGATGTGAAATTCAATTGACTTTTATTTTTAACTTATATTTTAAATAAAATAACTATACAGGGTGTCCCAGACTAATATGACTATATTTTCCGTCTATATTTTGCGTCTATACAAGTAAAAAATTGTGTGGCAGGGGTGGGATAAAATATCACCCTACCAAATTACAGAATGATTAGTAAAATATACCCTTTTTTATTAAGCACCCTATATCTTGAAAAGTACGGGATATAAGGTCATCGGTGTAGCCAGGGTTTTACGGCGGGGGCGGGGGGGGGGGGGGCGTCGTAGTGAGGGTAAAAAAATTGAAGAAGAATATTCTTCAATCAAGTATTGTTTTTCAAAAATTTGTAAAACTTTCTAAAACGTTAATCAGTTTGTTAAAGCCAAGTTGTCTTAGATCAAACAAACTATTTTATTGATAACCGTTGTTTGATTTCAAGCTAAGGTTGATTTTTTAATAAATATCATCTATTCATTTGACTGAATTTCATTTCCATCGAATGCAAAATGCACGCCAAATTTAGTTAATATATGAAAAAGCGCTTCTAGTATTGAGAAAAATGCTTTTGATGATAAGAAAATTATCTCTTATACAACAAAACTAACTTGCTACAATGAAGATCATTTTACATGAAGTAAACCTAATTAATACCTACCTACTAAAACCTATCCAATTTGGAAAATTTAAAATAAATCTTTTTCTAGAGTAACGAAAAGTAGACTACATGTAAACAATTCTATTTTTAGGAACCTTTTCTCTATAAGGTACCTGAAATACAGTAGTATTTAAAAAGCAGCTGTTTGATGTTTTAGAATTTGAAAAAAAAAAAACAGCTGTTAACAGAAGTTTCAATATTTTTTCATGTTTAATGAAAGTTCAAGTTAAATTTTTTCATATATGTATAAATAAGCATGATTTTATTTAATGCTTTAAATTTTAATACAAATTTTATTATTTATAATAATTCTTTAAAAATACAAGTGCTGATAATGACTTATCAGAAAGGCGTGATCTTGTTTTTGTACAGAAGTTGGCACAGATTGAAAATACTAGTTCCACGTTGATTGTTATTATTGCATCAAAATGCTTCTGAAAATTTTCTGTACGTTAGCTTGTGTTTTTGAAGAGAATAAATTCAGCTTTTAACCAGTTGAAATTCTCTTATCCAGGAGCTTCTGCTGTTGATTCATTTTTCTGAAGAAATACATTAAGTTCTTCTTGTAAAATTAAAATTCCACAAGTTTTGGAATTATCGCCAGTTGTTTCAATTATTTCAACATCATTTACAGCAAATAGTCGAGATGCCATCATGCCTGCAAAATTTATTGTAGCCCTTCATGGTATGATCGTAGAGGTCTTAAGGTTACGTCATAGATCCATAACATCTACATTTCAACATTCATCAGTTCGAACATTCAAATTATCCATCAACTTCTGGCTAATTCTGCTCATCATTTTTGAATCTTCTCTGCTAAGATTCTCACCAGCTAGTTTTACAGACTTCATAGACTCTAGTAAATCTTTTAAGTAATCGAAATCTACATTATCAACTAAATCTAAATCTGCTTTAAATTCCAATAAAGTCTCTTGAATTGCATTTTCTATCTTTAGCGATGGCTCAAACAATGTTGGGATTGAGTTCCTGCGAGTTTTAACATCCAGATGAAGCTGAATTTCTCATCCAAAAAGATCCTTGTCTTTTGGTTGAAAAACATGATTTCAAACAGTTGATAGTTTAATGTATTTGATGAGCTTGCGAGAGTTCTTAAGTAAATCATGGTAGTAGCAGTCGATATTACCTGCATTCTCACTATTGATCATTTCGATATCGGTGCCTTCATCAAGGAAATCATTTTCCTTATAATCATCATCACAGTGTCCCTCAAGCCTTCCGTATTAGATTTTTTCTTATAAAGATGGTCACATACTCGAAGATGTAAGCCATGATTAACGCAAAATTGGCCATGGCATCCATATGTCAAATATACATTTTGTTAACTGCAGCTCCATCTTTTGTCATCGATATTTCAAATAGACTTATATGTTGATTCATTATTTCAACCATATCGACAGCACTACATGAACCGAAAATTCGAATTAATTCTGTTTTATACGTGATATTTTCAGTTTTATCATGCAGATTAACTCCGAAATATCTTCGTCCTCATAAAGTGGTGAACTCATCGACAGTCATACAATATTTTTCCAAAGCGTCGGGTAATGTAAATAGTATTCCATTTCCTGTATTTATCAAACTGATTACTCTGAGGGTGATACCGCTTTTAGAAATGTGACTGCATCTGAGGTTATACTTTCCATAAGTTATTTTAAATCAAATGCTGTTGGTTTGGATAATCTAAATCAGAAATTCTTAAAGTTAATTCTTCCATTAATTATTAAGCCGATTACACATATATTCAATACAGACAGACCATGTGACTATAGACCTATTAGTATCCTGCCTGTCTTATCCAAAGCTTTAGAAAGGCTTATTTTAAACCAACTAACACGTTACATCGAAGGTCACGGACTTTTAAGCTGGTATCAGTCGGGATTTCGCGCTAGACATAGTAGAGTTACTGCATTGCTAAACTTAGTTGAGGATATTAAAAATAATATTGAAGATAATCAGGTTACAGTCTTATGCTTACTCGATTTTACAGAGGCATTTGATTCCAGAGACCTGTAATAACAACAATCAATAGCCCAAGCTACGATCTCTCCAAGTACATTTGCAACATCTTGCAAAAAACGATTTCTGACAGTACAGGCAATATAAAAAATACAGATGACTTAGAGGAATTTATAGACAATATATCACTTAAGCCAAACGATATTCTTATCTCACTAGATGTAGAATGATTGTACACAAATATCGACATAGAACTAGCGCCAAAAACCATCGAAATGAAATGATTAACTATAGAAACGTTGACACCAATAGACAAAGATCTGTTCAAAGAATTTGTCATCTTCTGTGTAATAGAATGTAACTACTTCTCTAATAATAAAAAATTCTACAAACAAAAGTACGATCTAGAAATGGGTAACCCGCCCTCAGGTATCTTGGCAGAAATGAAGTTAGATCATATAATTGATGAAGCCTTAAAGAAATCCGAAATAGTTCCAACATTTCTAAGAACATATGTGGACGTCATGATCTGCGCTATACACAAAGACTTAGAAGCTATTTTTGCCAATAGCTTCAATAATAATAGCATCCCATTCCTTGACATGCAATTACATAGCACAAGAAATCAAAATATTATAACACACTGGTATTGCAAACCTTTGTAGCTCTAATGGGATTTTTAATTATTACTCAAACCATCCGTATAATACTAAAATAAATACAGCCCAAACAGCAAATTTTGCACACACACACAAAATAACTATCCATTGCATGTAATCTACAAAATAATAAAAAGAGCTGTAAGATACCACCATTTCAACAATTTAACACACACCCTGAACAACGCAATAAGACTGGATAACGCTAATCCTATTTACAATCCCGTTCATATATCCTTTATCCCTAAAAATCGCGAAAATTATTAAAAGCGAGAATAATCACATAAAAATAACATTCAAGCCATTAACTAAACTAAACATCAATTACACAAAAACCAAGGATCTGATACCCACACAAGAAGAAACAGCGTTGTAAACAAGGTCAAATGTGAGAACTGCAACATGGCATACATTGGACAAACATCAAAAACGCTTACAACCAGTTTATCACAACATAAAGCATATGTTAATAAACAAACACCACGAATCCGCACTAGCATCCCACGCAATAGACACAGGGCATGTATTTTCCATCGACGATACAAAACTAATCGACATGGAAAATAAAGTGATCTTAAGGGGTTATACCTCCCAAAAAAAAATTTTATTTTTTCACTTTTTTTTTTTATTGACTTAAATCATGCCAAAACTACCCTAGAATCAAAATCTACAACGCCCAAGTTCCGATCTAAACTCAAAATTTTTTTAAATTAATTTTTCCCAAACAGCTTCAATGCTCCAAAATCACAATTTTCGCTTATTTTAGCGATGCTCCCTTTTCTGAATTTCGCGGCTTTGGAAATTAGTCACAGTTACCTATGATCAATATCGTGTTTTAAATTTGAATTGTAGAGATTGCTGCATCAAATTACGATGGTTGCAACGTCTTTACAGCACGTGTTTACTCACACTTGCACTGTATTCAGTCGATCAGTCGTTCTCGTCGAAACTTCAAACGCGTTTTTCTCGATAACATATTTTCAAAATCGGCGAGCAGTAGAACTCAAAAAGTTTACATCCGATTGACTTGAAATTTTAACTGTAGCTTCATCGTTTGATTATCTAGTGAAGTACACACGATTTTAGCGATTTATTAACACGAAAATAATTTATTTATTTATTTCATTTCAGTCTACAGAATAATATCCAACAGACTAGTAAGGTTGACTTAGAGATACACATTTAAATTTAATTAAGCTTAATATAAGTTAGGAATGATCTATACTATTTTCAATCATAAATAATCATACTTTGAATTCTTGACGAATGAAAAATGAAAAATCTACATATTTGTTAAATATATTAAAGATTCGTACAGATTTATTAATGCATTCATTTGAACCATAGTTAGTTCTATGAGAGGAAGCATAAAGTAAATCACGTGATCTTAATAACCTTGGTGTGGCATATATATATATATATGTATATGTAAGAGAAGGTTGGGACAATTTATAGATGAAAAGAGAATATCTTTAATGAATAGAGTACATTGAACGTCACGTCTGTAGCAAAGATTAGGCAAACCTAACAATAAACGTCTTGACTCATAATTAGGTATATTAATACCCCAGATATTAATCTTATAACATACAAAGCGAGTAAATGCTCTTTGCACTGACTCAAGCCTATTAATATGGCTTTAAGCCTATTAATATGGATTTTATAATAAGGAGACCAAGTTACACATGCATACTCTAAAACAGGTCTAACAAAACTTATAAATAAGAATTTAAGTGTGCTTGTGTCCCTAAATTCTTTCGAATTTCTTTTAATAAAACTCATTAACTTAAAGGTTTTATAGCAAGTATATTCAATATGTCTGATAAATGCTAATTTTCTATCAAAAATTACTCCCAAATCAGTAATTTCATCGACTCGAACTAAACTGACATTATTAATTGAATAATTGAAGAGAATGGGGTTAGCAGATCTAGAAAAAGACATAACTTTGCACTTAGCTGAATATAAATTTATGTTGTTTGTGGAGCACCAATTTATTAGCTTATCAATATCGTTTTGTAGTTGGCACAAGAGCTCATACCCGAAACTTTCAAGAATAATTTCAAATTATCCGCATATATAAGACAACAAGCAAATGAAAAATTCAACGTTACATCGTTCACAAATAGAATGAAGAAAATTGGGCCACAGTGAGTTTCTTGTGGAACACCCGAGGATGCATTGATCACCCTAGATAAAGTGTTTTCAATTTTACTATTTGCTTACGATTCGTCAAGTAAGATAGTATCCACTTCAGAAAATTTGAATGAAAACCTAAAGCGCTCAGTTTCATTATTAAGGTCTGAATACAGACCCGATCAAAGGCTTTAGAAAAGTCTGTGTAGATACAGTCAACCTGACACCCTTCCTCAATGGAATTAATGCAAAAATTAGAAAATAATAACAGATTTGTTATTGTAGATTTTCCTTTATGAAAACCATGCTGTTCTGCACAAACGAGCTCCTTACATAAAAAGGTAATTTTTCCAGCTATTATATATATATATTTTAAATCTTGTGATTAGCACCACTTTTAAAGATAAATTGAACAAATAAGTTAGACCAGGCACTAGTGCTTTCATGCATGATTTAATTAAAATGGTTGAAATAAGATCTGAGTTATGGTTATAATCTACCCAAGTAGCACAGGCAAGTCGGATCGACGTCGGACCGACATAGGCGAAACGACTACTAAGTTGCAACTGACGTCGGTCCCACTTCAGCCCGACTGGGTTTTTTACCAAAATGGTCACACAAAACCTGGTCGATCCGACGTTGGCCTCTGACCAATGTAAGTCGCCTAAATTATAGATAATTATACCTATTTTTACGTTATTTGTTGTATAGAAGAACATGTACATTTTAAATTGACTCTTTTGTATAATAAATGGTTTATACTTTTATTATACTACATTGGATGAACACTACATTTTCTATATTAAATTTTATATACTTCAATGGGCCAATTGATTGATTTTTATTAATTGGTAGTAATTTATATACTTTATTGCACTGTGTACAAAATTTTGTATTCGAAATGGCATATTAATACAATAACATGTTTCTTGAAAAACAAATTATTTTAAAATATAATTCTCCAGTATTTTGTTAGGATAAAATTAAAACGCTTAAAACTTTATCGATATATATTAAAGAAATAGGGCGAAAAATAAGGAAACCCCGTAAAAATATAGCTGATTCTAGATGCAAAATATTTTTATAATTTTTATGAAATTCTGTATTTAAATTTTTTTATGAACAAAAAACGTCAAATACTAGGCTAAACTGTTTGTAGATAATCGACATGGTCATTTGAAACACAAACTATTGCAAAAATGCCTTAAATTAAGAGTTTTTATGTATCATAATCATCAATTATTACAATTCGTCTATAAAATATGGCGTCGTTAATAATTGCTACCTAAACTACCTTCTTTCCTACCTGAAATTGATAATATACAAATAAAAATACAAGTTTTCTACACGTAGTTAAAATTGGTGTAAAAAGCCTTACCAACACTGCACTTCGATTGAAGTTTGTATAAAGAATGCTACCAACACTGTACATTAATTGTGCTATAGGTGGTTATAGGTATAAAAAATATTGCCAAACCCAGCTCATCAAACTGTGTGTATTATTAGTACAGACAATTTTACCTAAAATCGACACACTGTACAAAATTGGTATGAGACCATATACCTAAAATGTACACACTGTATATCATTGGTATAAATGCGTATAATAATTCCTGTTGTTTGACAGATAATATAACGGCATATCAAGTGTTGTGTGTAGTAATTCGTCAATCAAATGGAAGTGTTTAAAATAGTCCACTTATTGGAACTGGACGAGGTAGAACCAATTCCCTACAAATGGGAGGACAATGGTGTTGTGTATTGGCCCAAAACGATGAAGGAATGCCGAAGGTGGCAGTCTAATGTCCATAGCGAGCCAGATAAAAAGAACTGGAGAAAGTTTAAAGGTGTTGTGAAAGCAGTGGAAAAATTTTACAATGATGCGGCTAAGGCAGCAGATTTGTACGCTGATATGGATACGGATGAGGCAGAGTATACAAGATCTTCCAAGCGAATGAAAACAAGCAATACGTCGACGTACTTACAATTTTTTGAACAGCAATCAGAGGAAAACACATCTCCATCACCCTCACATGATGTTGAAAAGCAACAACAAAAAATCAAAGAATTTTCACAACAGGCAGATAATAATACAGCTCATTTGCCCGAATTAGGTGCCGACAACACCATATCAGACTTGACACTTGTGAGTGCGTGTGATATTTCAAATATATATGAAGTATTGATCGAGGTAAAAACTAGTGTGGTAACTTTAAAGGATCAGATGACTACATTACAACAGCAGGTCGCAGAAGTACGAACAAAGCAAGATCATCTTGAAAAACTAATTTCGAAACTTCCTAAAGAAAGGGAATCAGATAAACTGCCGCAACATAGGGCGAAAATGTTCCCACTTACTTCAGTGAAAGAATTAAAGTCCTTTGAAGAAAAGCTAACTAGTGACAAAGAATACAGAAGCCAAGTCTTAGAACACTGGAAATGTATTATTGGAACCGGCAGTACTGCAAAAATAGCCGCCTATAAGCTGTGTGGCTTATTATTTACAACGTAAATACCTTGGCTTTATTTCATATTTTAATTATGTATATATGTAAATATAATTCATTGTACATAACATTTGCACAATTTTTATGCATAGGGTTTTAATTTTTATATTTTCTTCCTTTTGTAGAGAGCTTTTATCAAAATATTCATGGACTGGGATCAGTCGATTGGTTGTTAAAAAAGAGATATTCAAAGACTTTGTAGAAGTTCTAAATATTTTTTTTCTTGTTGTAAACAATGCGGATAGCTCCTTCACCATTGCGGATACAGATAATTTCTTTAAAAACAAAGTTTTGAAGTACGGCCAATCGAGACTTACTCCACGAAAAAAAGTGAGAGATAACACTGATGAAACCGACGTTGTCGTTTTGACAGAAGATGTAATCGTATCCGATAAACCAGAAAAAGTTGAAGCTGTCGTTGCTGTTGAGATAGAAGATATAATGAACTCCGATAACGCAGAAAATATAAGTGAAATTACCATGTAAATGCTTTATTATAATAAAAAAAACTACATTGAATGAATTCCTTTATAATAAAATAAAAGTGAAATTAATATTATATTCTACTCATTAAATAAATCCAACGTATGTATTAATGGCATAAAAATATTCTTTTCTTTGTATATTACATGAAACATTTTGCATTTTATATCTTGAATAGAGTAAATAGTTGGTTCATGGAAGGCGCTGTTCGACATGTAGATATGAAAATGTCTCGATTCAAAGGGACTGTTAAAAAAGTTAGATATTTGCTTTAGTCTACTTCCATAAAATTGTACTTTATTCTCGCTGTAGTAAGCACTATACATTTTAACAACCTCCTCCCTTTGGGTTAAAAACCAATCGTCCTTTCCATTTGCATCTAAGAGAACGCCATCAAACAAATAAACTTTTTTGTATGACTTAACTCCAACTAATTTTGGTGAAATTTTTGTTGTATCTGTTATTATACGTTTAAATAGTGGGAATTTTGATTTGGTTGCCTTTGCTGAGAGATTGGAAAGTTCAGCTAAACGTTTTGCAGCTTGTGCTAGAGGTCGGTTTCCATGTCTTAGCAATGTTTTTATAGTGTACAACGTATTTTCAAATACATATGAAGACATACAAGATAAAGCACCGAACCTTTTTACATCATCCAATACGTGGCACAAATTGTGCACATTACTACTAATTGAATCAATTCCGTATATGTCAATAAACATTTCTATGAAGTCCAGGAATAATTTATCAGCGAGAAGTAAAAATTTTTTGTTTTTAATATAATATTTAGAAGAACATATAGTCACAGCGCAAGAGAATACAATGAAATGTTGGTACATGTCACATGTCAAGTAATCTTTTAATATTACGGAACCTAAATATAAAAGAAAGGTTCGTAATTCAGTTCCCTTCCAGAATGAAAAACAATCTAATCCTCGAGCTGCACGATGAATTTCCTTTGGTTTTGTAGAGTTGGTTTGAAGTAACCAATTAGAGATTTCACCAATTTGCGTGGAAAAGAATTTAAATTGGCAATTTTGGCTTCCCCGAATCCAACTATTTAATAATCGTTTCATTATACCCAAATAAAATAAATGAAGATCATCGGCTATAATAACATCTTTGATCATATCGAAATTATGTATTCGTTCTAATGGGGAGATCACAAATTCTCCTTTGGACTTTAAGTGGTGTTCTGGGTCTCTCCTTGTTCTAAAGCTCTCATCAGTTCTCACTGGGCAGTCTGTTTGTGGGTAGCTCATATGTTTCTGTTTTCGATGATATTCTCCTTTAACTTCACACTTTTGACAGCCGTTATAAGAATTAAAACCAAGAACACCTAAAAAATAATGTTTTATTTAAAATTTATGTATATACTTCACAAAAACGTTCAGTTACATTTTATGAAACAGCGTGCTGGTGTGTCACATATGAAAGCATTAACTTTAACATTGATGACACGACCATTGATCTGAATTCCATTAACTAAAATGGTATTTAATTCCTTTACAAATTCATTGAAGTATTCTTGTGCGCTTGGTGGCTTTGTATTTCCGCAATATATTGCTATAATCATTGGCGAAATTTGAGGCATATTTACTATATTTGCAAGAATAGGCCAGAACTGATGTTGCGAACTTCGATTTATTGGCAAACCGTCAATGTTGAAGTTCAATGCAATTTCATTTAATATCGTATTTGAAGGCAAACTCCTCTTTAAGCTCTCTTTTAAACCATTGTACCAAAATTCACCGTTTCCCATTTGGTGAATGTCCACCATTCTGGGCGTATATAAGAGTGTTCTTGCATCTCTTGGTATTTGATAATTCATATCATATTTAGACAACAATTTAAGGATCTCATTTAATGCAATATGCTTAATTCTGTTACGCAGCGCCCAATTTTGTAAGTCTTGAACGAAAGGCAGCTGTTCTTCAAGAGTGTCAGGCGCTTCGAGATTATCTATATCGTTGAATTCATTACTGATTACGCTATAGTAATTTTCTTCATTATCATCATTAAAAATGTTATTCGGTGATAAATTACAATCTACAATATTTGAATCAATGGGAGGTTCTCTTGATGATAAAATTGGGGACTGTTCTTGAGACAATTGAAAGGATTTTTTCGATGAACTCTTTAATGGCGATGAAAATGTTGTTGAAGGCAAAGCTTTCGCAGTATTGGCGTTTCTCATATAAAATTTCACTTTCCTATAGTATGTTGCTGTATGTTGAAATGGTCTTCGCGCACATAAATTATTCATTTTAAATATTGTTTGCTTTCGACAACAAAAGCAGAACACACAAAATATGACACGTATTTTTTGATAAACGTCAAATAAAGTACAATCGTATCTCGAGTTATACATTTAGTATAAAATTAGTTGGACTAGGAGACATTAGGTTGATTTTGAGTTAGAATAGTGAGGTCGGCTTATTTAACTTAAAACAACGTTGGGATTAGGTTGTTTGTTGGTGGAGCCAACGTCGTCGCCGTGAGTGATTTGAGGAGACGTCGGTCTTAGGTTGATATTCGCTCAGATCAACGACGTCGGTTTATTTGACTTCAGACAACGTCGGAATTCGTTAATAATAGTTCGGAACACCAACGTCGACATGGCAGACGTTAGATGGACGTCGAAGGCGTCGGCGATTCTAACGTTAACCACGCCGATTGAATTTCTACTAATTACGACGATAAGCCAGTATTTGCGCCAAATTTATACTATTTCTATAGACATATTAGGTATGAAATTAGTCGTTGGTGTAATTTTTCATACCTCTGTGCTGCTTGGGTAGCTTCATTTCCATAATAGCTTTATTCAAGTGATCCTCCTCAAAGTATATTGAGCCTAGGTTTAGTTGGGAATAAAGAGAATCCGGAAGAACAATGTTATTTATATCTGCATTATTGATATACACACATTCGAAGTAATCTGCAAACAGATTACAGATACTATGGATATTGAAAGCCTTAATACCATCATATTGCATTACATTTGGAAAGGATGATGACTTTTTTCTATCATTAATATTGATATTGATTGTACAGAAATCTATTTAGAAAAACAAATTCCTTACTTAATCTTTTGAACTTTTCAAAATAATCCCGATCACCAGACAACCCAAATTGTTTATGTGATTTATTTCTTGCGTTTTTTTAAACGTAATAGCGACTTGTAAACAATTTAAGTCGATTTTTTCGTCGAAAACACGATTTTTTGTTAAAACAATCGCCATTTCACGAAAAAAAAAATTCTAAAAATATAATAATATGTATGTAGGTACTTCACTAGCAAAATTCATGTAGATAATACAAAAAAAAATTTGTTTGGTCTAGGTGGAGTTGGATAAGGGTTCTACTGCTTGCCGCGGAAGACCTTTTTGAAATAGCGGTTTATGGTAATCATTACACAGCCGCTATTTTACAAAAAAAAAATGTCAATAAAACTGTTTTTTCCTCTTCGAGAGTTGCTTAATCAAATGTTTGAATCAAATTATTTGAATGACATTTATCTCAAATGTCCTTTTAAAAAAATAATTAAAAAAGCTTTGTTTTTAGAACATTTGGAAGGTATAACCCCTTTTAAAGAAGCATGCCACACATACCTTAACAAAAACAAAGTTATAAACTTAAGGCAGAACACAGAACTAATAAATAAAGATAACAAATACATAGTAAACAAACTAAAACTAAGTACCCTTCTCTAATATCAGCTAGATGCTCTCTGAGAAGTGGTTCAAACATAATAATAAGTATATTTGATGAGTCATGCTAGAATTAGAGTGATGGAGAGAGTGATGGTGGAGGAAAAAAAAACAAAAAAACCGTAGAATTAGTCATATAATTTAAGCAATTTCTAGTAAACAACCGCTCAGTTACATATTGTCCTTGCAGCTAGTTAATTGCCTTTTTTGTTCTAAGTGTTTATTTTAATTTGTTAACAATGTATTTTTCTTTTACTGTAATTTGTTTTCCATGTTGCTTATCTGTTATTTATTATTATTTTTAGAAACAATTTATACGCGCCGCAGACAGAAAAAGGTATTTAAAATATTTGTATTCACAATTTTTAAAAAAAACTTGAACTCATAAAAAAATCCGTCGTTAAACTTTGTATGATGTGTGTAAATACAAATAGGATAGGTATGGATAGTATAATTCTCCATTAATAACCATGTTAAGCCGCACTTTACAGATGCATCCGGAGTTTCATTAGGGAATCAGGGTAAATCTAGGATTGTTACTAATACAGAATTTTTAATAAACAAGTACCGAGATACTGTGTCAGTTACTGACTTTGTAACCAAAGTTCAAAATTTCATAAAAAAAATTTGAGGGCATACTGTATGTTTCCATCAGTAGTGCAGGGTGATTTTGATCTTTTGTCGCACTTTAATATTAGATCGTGCGACAAATTAAAAAAGAATTTTCACTGCTTTTTTTTTGTGTTATTATTCAGCTCAGCTAGCCTTGCATAACGTGAATGAACTAAAAATGACAGTTCACATTACAAATTCAAAATATTATTGCGAATTTAAGCACTGTTGGTGGTGGATATAAAACGATTTATTTAAAAATCTAAATATAAATCATTCAAAAGAAAATAAATTATATTCACATTAAATGATTCTTAGACATCTCATTCTAACTATGTAAGTATAGATCGCCTTGCTCAGCTGATCGAAGCACAAAATATGCTCTCAAAATTTCTTCATGACATTTTGAATTTCAGCTACAAAGCCAGTGACACAGTACCTCGGTACTTGTCTTTTAAAAATTCTTTGCTCATACGCATTAGGTTGAAAATTGCCTGTAGACTCGTATATTATCCGGGTCTAGAAATACTCAGGTCCTCCCCATCTTCTATTGTTCCAAGTAGGTTATGTATTCATAAATCGATGGACCCAATGGAACCGTTAGTGGTCTAACTGATACACGCTAAGCTTTCCTTGAAGACACCCTCTAACCTAACCTAAACTGTATACCTGACGGTTTTTATTTGTGACTATGCTAATAGTGAAAGTGGCTTGAGAACCAATATCAGAGATTCAGCTCGAATAGCTGGAATGTTTTTCAAAAGAAGGCGATTACAATGAACTTTAATAGGGGTAAGAAGATTTTACTGTAGGGCTCTGGATATGATCTATATACGGGTGCACCTACCCTTTATTATAAGTATAAAAAAAATCAACCGGTTTATTTAACTTTTATTTTCATGATCCTTTTCATGATGATATGAGTGATCTAAAAATACGTCATCAAATTAAATGCCTTCTGACGTTAGTGAAATGATGTGTCTCACTATCAAAAAGAGCACGAACATAAACAAACCTTGAATTGAGACACAATATTAGTTATTATTTGAATAATATTTTTTTTTATCCATTTTTTAGACGAAGCGGTTTTCAGAAGAAGTTGGCACTGATGTAATCGCTTTAACTGGAATGAAAATGTTCCATATAACAAGGAGCGTTGTTTTGAGTGTATTTCTTCTCTTAATATAATTGGAGTTTTACGATTTTTATTGTCTTTTCAGGTGACTGGGATCATTATCACATATGAATTGGTTTTGGTTCAAATTCAACCTTCAGAACATTCTACTATTTGCCGGTGTTGAATATTTAGGAAAAGTTCTGTTTCTTTGTAATTTCGAACACGCAATTTAGATTGAGATTTATCAGCACATTTTCAAATGATTGTTTTATTCAGAAGAGTGTAATAAAAATTAAAGTGTGTATCATGTATGTATTTGTTGTTTTTTTGTAAAAGTGGAGTAATTATATGAAAATATTATCTGGAGCTTTGGAGATATTTAAGGCACAGACACGTGTAATTTATGGTATCTATAAATTGCTTCAGATTGCTTCCAGAGAAGCACTTTTTTGGAAGCAATCAATAACCCTGGTGTAAGCTCTTCGAATCTGCTTTTTTCTGAAGCACTTGGAACATTTCCCGCTGGGATATAACTAAAGGAAGCGAAATATCATGTATAAACCCTATCGGTGTGAAGGAAAGTCGGTTTTTATGGGAAGGGGTGGCAATGATGGCAAGATGAATTTAACCAAGTTTAACCAAGTGAACTTGACATTAGTCAATTTTGTCAATTCAGATTAATAGTCAGATTCGTATTTTTGCGTCTTGTCTTACATTTTTGTCTTGTGACAATAGCTATTTGAACCAAAAGCGGGAAAATATCCTTCACAAAAGTTGTAGATAATAAAATAATCTGAAACTTCCATAAAAGGCATTTTTCAACATAACCTCAAATTTTCCAAGAAAATGATAGTGTTCATCATTACATTTTCTATATTAACATAACATTAAAAAAATAGTTAGATAGTACGCATATACATACATGCACAAACTTATCACAGCAAGAATTTCGCTAGTCTCATATTCTAAGATCTTCACATGGTTTCACCTTGTATATCTTTTTGCATTTCATTTTGCATATCAGCAAAATTATTCTGACTGAAATGATAAAGCCAGACGAAAGTCGACACCGGTGAGATAATTGAAGGAATGCGCGTGCGAACTTTGTGGCTATTGAAATTCTTTCATTCTGTGGTAAGTTATTTGTGAATTTTGGTATTTAGCTAATTAGGCATTTTTGTAACATTATAAAAAGCGAATTTCAATAAAGAATTGGTTAGTTGCTACGATACAGTGAACCAAGACTTTTAATTTTACCTTAAGTGAGTCTGCTTGAGGCACTGTAACTCCGACAGCTTTCTTTGGTACCGGTTTAAGAGCCGCTGCACCCACAACACTACTTACGGTGTAACACCCTAAGTTCTGCACAGCAATATCGAGGCAAAAGAGCCAAGATCAACATGGTGACCCCGACGTGATTTCTTCCGAA
Source organism: Dioctria rufipes (assembly GCA_963924295.1). Taxonomy (NCBI): domain Eukaryota; kingdom Metazoa; phylum Arthropoda; class Insecta; order Diptera; family Asilidae; genus Dioctria; species Dioctria rufipes. The sequence goes on along the minus strand of OZ002740.1, from coordinate 346,197,783 downwards.
GATATAATCACCACCCGCAAACACTAGTCATGAATCTAGATGAGCTCGCAGTTCAGCAGCACAACACAGGAGAAGACATAAAGGCTATTGCTAGCAATTATGGCAAGGACACTTCATCACGAAAGAACCAAACGTATCTTGAAGTAAGGTTGACGACGCTTGATGAACTCTGGAAACATTTTGATGAAGTCGACACTGAGATTCGAAATGTGTATGGGGCAAAATTGGAGCATGCCTATTTCGCAAAGGCTTATTATGACGGCATAAAGCAAAAATACGAGGAGACAAGACGAGACATCATGGACAAGCTTACAGAGCTGAAGAAGCTAAATCCCAGTAGTACAGCCGAGGATAAGAGGAACCAGCCGACCTCAGATGACAAAAAACAAGAAACACAAGAGAAGCCAACTGGAGAAAATCCACGAGTAGAAGAACCTCGCAGTAACATCAAGACAAGCACATCTTTTGACGCCAGCAATAATATCTCCAAAATAAAGCAACGGCAGCAAACAATAATGAATGCCTTGCGCAGAATGCTCACTGGGATAACAGCTGCAACCCAGCAGCCTCAAGCACAACAGTTCTATCAACTTAAAATACGCACGGTTGAGAGATACTGGGATGATATTCAACAGTTACACTACTCAATATGGGAATCAGTTGAAGATCCCAGCGCATCAGAGTTTGAAGAATATTTCAGTCTAGAGGAGGATACACAGAAGGTCTTACTGGAGTTGCATGCTGGTTTAAGTCAGCACGCCATCGCATCCGCACCAATGGTGAACGCAACCTCAATCATGAAGCTTCCGAAAATAGTCTTACCAAAGTTCGATGGTGACTATTTGAAGTGGCGACCATTTTACGACCTCTTCAACGAAGTGGTACACAAACAAGCAATGGTCGACTCGCAGAAAATGTGGTACTTAAAGAGCTTATCGGGAGAAGCCAAAAAACTTGTGCGACATCTTACTATCTCAGATGCAAACTACACTGCTGCATGGAAGATCATTAAGGAACGTTACAAGAACATTAGATTGCTGGTAACTGCACTGTTGAACAAATTACTGTCACAAACAACAGTAACTTATGAGAGTGCGCCTGCAATTAAGGCGTTACACGACATAACGCAAGAATGCCTCCTTGGTCTAGAGAATTTAGGAATCAACACAAGCCATTGGGATCCACTGTTGTTGCACATATTGGTCAAGAAATTGGACAGAGTAACACACACGCTCTATGAGCAATCTCTCACTCAGCCCAGAGCATTGCAATCACTCAAAGGCTTCCAAAACTTCTTAGAGATGCGCTTTCAGTCTTTGGAAGCTCTAGGAAATAAGGGCAGATCAATGGAAGATCCTCATAAAAGGACAACCACATCCAGGATTTTCACATCTGTCTCGGCTGGACCAACATGTATTCTGTGCAAAGGCAATCATCAAATCTTTGCCTGCCAGAAATTCATTCAACTAACGCCACGCAAACGCTTCGGCGTAATTAAAGATTTAAACATTTGCGTTAATTGCCTCAAGGCCGGACACAGAGCCGACACTTGTCCATCAAGAACGTGCACAAAATGCTCTGAACGACACAACACATTGCTGCATATAGAGACACCTCCTCCAAGATCAACCATCTCAGTACAGCAGCCTAGCAGGAATAACTACATGACAGGTACGATGGCACAATCAGCATCAAATCAATCCACATCATTCGACGACCAACTTAAATCAATCTCGTTGACAACGAAAAGCCTTCAAGCTCCAAAGGGCTACATATTTCTTAGCACAGTCATGGTAAATCTGGTCAATAACCAGGGCAAATGCGTGGAATGCAGAGCCATATTGGATTCCGGCTCCCAGCTTAACTTCATGACGGAAAAGATGGCAAAACAACTGAATCTATCTGGAGTTTCCGAGTTACTATATATTGAAGGCATTGGCCAACGCAAGCAACAATCTCAACGCAGAGTTAGCATATTACTACAGTCGAAAATAAGTGGATTTGTTGTTAGAATTGAAGCTCATGTACTTCCGAAAATCATTTCAATAGACACTTCAACATGGCCAGTACCACACAACATAAGATTAGCGGACCCGAACTTTAACCATCCGGGCCCAATAGACCTGCTCATTGGTGCAGAGATCTATTACTCAATCTTGTCGGTGGGACAAATCAAATAGGGAGAAACGCTACCAACAATGCAGAATACAGAATACTAATGGTGTCCCACAGAGTAAAGCAGCGTGCGGAATATGTACCGAAGATGAAGCTCTTGATCAGCAGATTGAGAAATTTTGGCACCTGGAAGACACCGAAGGAGCCAATAAGAACAATTTCACTACAGCAGAAAGAAATTGTGAAGCACACTTCATTCAGACTACCTATAGAAACCAATACGGCCGTTTCGCTGTCAGTTTGCCTTTTGCAGATAGCCCCACAGCATTGGGGGAATCAAAGGATATCGCCTATAGACGGTTTCTGTCATTGGAACGTAAGCTTTCCAAGGACTCAGAACTCAAGACAGCATATTCCAATTTCATGGAAGAATACGCAAAGCTAGGACATATGGAGGAAGTCGACTTAACTAGAATCGAGAAGCCGTACTACTTCCTTCCACATCATTGCATCGCTAAGCCTGAGAGTACCACGACGAAACTCCGAGTGGTATTCGACGCTTCAGCCAAAACATCATCCAACATATCCCTAAATGACGTCCTACACACGGGTCCCATAGTACAAGATGAACTGTTTTCCATCCTATTGCGTTTTCGCCTGCCAAGATATGTATTCACCGCCGACATCGAGAAAATGTACCGGCAAGTCAATGTGGTACAATCTGACAGAAAATATCAATTGATTTGGTGGAGAGCTGATCCCAGCCAGAGCATCAAATGCTTTCAACTCAACACGGTCACGTATGGAACTACCAGCGCCCCATATCTGGCCACGAAATGTCTACAGAAATTAGCAGACGACCACGCCGAAAGTCACCCACTAGCTTCAAAGGTGCTGAAACATGATTTTTATGTAGACAATGTTCTCACGGGAACAAACAATCTCTCAGACGCCATTGAGACACAGCGACAATTACAATTATCATTGCACACAGCCGGCTTTAAGTTACGAAAGTGGTGCGCAAACCATCCACGCTTAATGCGTGATATAGCCCACGAAGATAAAGAAATACAGTTAGACTTTGCAAACAAGGTGGAGGAGCATATAAAAACTGTTGGTCTGATTTGGCTACCCAAGACTGACGACCTTAGCATAAAGGCGTCCTGGATCGATGGCCGACGGATTACTAAGAGAACAGCGTACTCAGACATAGCCCATTTATATGACCCGTTGGGAATAATGGCTCCAGTTGTGGTAGTAGCCAAACTATTTCTTCAGAAGTTATGGACTTTGAAGCTGGACTGGGACGCCGCATTGCCCCAGGAATTATACACGTCATGGACCAAGTTTCGTGAGGGCTTGAAAACCTTGAATACCATAAGATTTCCTAGACATGTTTTCTCTCATCGAATTCCGAAGTGCACGCAAATTCACATATTCGTAGATGCATCAGAGAAAGCATATGGAGCTGCTGCATATGTGAGATCAGTTGATAAGAATGACCTCATTACAGTTCGACTACTCTGTGCGAAATCTAGAGTAGCCCCTGCAAATCAGACAACGTTACCGCGACTGGAACTGTGCGCAGCAAAACTGGGAGCTGACCTGTCTCGAAGAATCAGCACAGATTTGAGCATCTCAAATCAGGACATCTATTTATGGAGCGATTCCGAAATTGTCTTGGCTTGGATAAACTCCATGTCCTCATAGTTTCACACATTTGTGGGCAATCGAGTGGCTAGAATTCAAGATGTCACCACTTCCACCCAATGGCGCCATGTGAATTCCAAGGAGAACCCAGCGGATGTATTGTCAAGAGGCCTAGCTCCAGAGAAATTAAGCGGGTCAACATTATGGTTTTACGGTCCCATGTTTCTACACGGAGCAGAATCAATATGGCCCAATCTATACAGAAGCAATGATACAGATTACACAGTCGAACATAAGCGAACTGCTTTGTCAACAGTAGTCACCCCCAGCTCAACAAGTATCATAAGCGCAATCGACCATGGGAATTCATTCAGAAAGCTACAACGTGTCATGGCCTATATCTTACGCTTCATAGCTCATACGAAGAAAAAGTTTCAAGGAGAAATTAACGGGAAAGCGTTAAGCAGTGAAGAATTAGATGAAGCTCAAGCATTAATTATAAAAACAATGCAGGAGCAACCTTTCATGCAGGACATTGCAAATATAAAACGCTGTGGTGAGGTGAGCAAAAACAGCTCTTTGAGCAGTCTAACTCCATTCCTGGATGACACCAAGACATCCTGAGAGTTGGTGGACGATTACAAGCATCAACACTTGGGTTCGATTCTAAGCACCCTATATGCTACTACCATACGGACATCAGTTCACTAAACTCCTTCTTAATGACATACATAAGGAGAACCATCATGTAGCACCACAAACTCTTCTAGCAATGGCAAGACAAAAATATTGGCCACTGAAAGGAAAAATCCTGGCTCGCTCTGTTGTCCAGCATTGCGTTCATTGCACAAGAGCAAACCCAAAGATGCTATCGCAATTAATGGGAAACTTGCCCGCCGACCGTGTGCAACCCGCCAGACCATTCGTGAACTCTGGGGTCGATTTCTGCGGACCCATTTGGACGCATTTCAAAATAAGAGGAAAACGACCACAAAAGAGTTACATAGCTGTTTTCTGCTGCTTCGCGACCAAGGCCACCCATCTAGAAGTTGTAAGTGATCTGACAACACTAGGATTCATTGGAGCACTCAAAAGGTTCACGGGACGACGAGGGCATTGCCGCAAGATTTATTGTGACAACGCCACGAACTTCGTGGGCGCCAGAAACCAACTCACAGAAGTACGAAAAATGCACGAAGGTGAAGAGATGGATGGAAAAATAGCAACAACTTGCAGCACAAACGGCACTGATTTCCATCTAATCCCTCCCCGAGCAATGCCAATATCATGAAGGTTAGCCATGATTTACTCAGTGAGCTTGAGTTATGAGGTGGAATTGTATTTGGCTGTCGGTTGCGTTTAACATTTCTATCTTCATATAGTGAATCTGAGCACCTCCGCCTTTTGTTCGAGCTTTGAATGCAATGCGAATTAATTATTTTGCTATCGGACACAGGATTGGGAACCGTCTCTATCGTAGTAGTTTCTTCATTTGTTTGATGCAGGAGTCTCTTTGGATCAACCGAGTCATTCATGTGATTGTCGATTATAGGAAGCAGCGACAATTTAGTGACTGGTCGTTTGATCCTTGATCCCCTTGTTTGTAGTGTTACTACTCTAGTTAGCTCATCGAGTCCAGGGTGCGTTTCTATCACTCGGCCAAGTGCCCATTTTGTTGGTGGAAGCTGTTCGTCTTTAATAAGTACCAGATTTCCAATTCGTAGATTCGGTTGTCGTTGAGTCCATTTAGGACGTTGCTGTAGTCTTGATAGGTATTCGGATGACCACTTTCTCCAGAACTCCTGATGCATCCGTCCTACCCTTTGCCACTTATCAAGAGTATTTGGATTATTTTCAAGATGATTTCTTTCAGGTATGGCAAGTAATGAAGAGCCAGTCAAGAAGTGACCTGGAGTAAGCACTTCCAAGCTTTCAGGATCTTCGGATATTGGGCACAGCTGTCGCGAATTTAAGCATGCCTCAATTTGAGCCATGAGTGTACACATTTCCTCATATGTCAGCCTGTTATCACCTACTACACGGCGCATATGATGTTTCATAGCTTTGACGCCCGCTTCCCATAAGCCACCAAAATGAGGGGAGGCTGGAGGAATGAAGTGCCATTGTGTGCCGATTTCTTTTAGTGCATTCTGCACGTCATCTTTATACGATTTTTGTGTGTGTATTTTGCTAAGTATGTTATTAGCGCCAACGAAATTAGTTGCATTATCGCTGTAAATATGAGCGATGTGTCCTCTTCTCGCGACAAATCGTTTGAAGGCAGCTATAAATGCCTGAGATGTGAGGTCGGTTACTACCTCCAAGTGAATCGCTTTTGTCGTTAAACAGACAAATATTGCTACATAGCCCTTGTGCGATTTGTTTCCTCTTCCTCTGGCCAGTAAAAGTTCGAACGGTCCAGCATAATCTACCCCCGACTGGCTGAAGGGTCGAGTAGAGATCACTCTTGCCTTAGGTAACATTCCCATCATTTGTTCGGTCATTTGAGTTTTGTTTCTATGACAGCTTATACATTGATGTATGAACCCTTTAACTGCTTTCAGGCCATTTAATATCCAGAATCGCTGTCTTATGACTTCCAAAGTCAAGGTGTTTCCACCATCTAAGGTAAGTTTATGCATTTTGTCCATCACTAGTGTTGTCAGCCGGCTTTTGTAGGGCAGTATAATAAGATGCTTGCGATCGTATGATAGTTCTGCTTGATGTAATCTCCCGCCTACTCGTAATATCCCCTTAGAGTCTATAAACGGCGATAGAGGAAGTAATCTGCTCTTCTTATTTAGTGGTTGTTCTATTGATAACTGGGCTATTTCATCTTTAAAGACTTGCTGTTGGGTAGTCTTCACTAGTGGTACTAGTGCTTCTTCGATTTCATTTATTGTCAAGTACCCAGATATACGGTTCGCCTTGCTTACCTTCATATTTTGTATAAACCTTTTAATGTATGCTGTTACTCTTTGTAATTTTCCTAATGTCGAAAATCTTACGAGCAACTCTTGATGCAAGTTTAGATCTTGAAGATCATCTTTCTCGTGTTCGGCTTTGGAATCATAACAAGAATGAGCCGTCAACACTTTCTTCTCTAGGTCAGTTGTCTTCTTTGGGTTTGATGGAAACGATATTTCCTTGGAGCTAAGCCAAGAAGGTCCATGCCACCAAAGAGTATGATTTTTAAGCAGCGATGGCGATATTCCTCTAGAGGCGATGTCGGCAGGGTTCTCGGATGATTGCACGTAAAACCATGTATTTCGGTCTGATAATCCATGTATTTGTGCAACTCGATTCCCCACAAATGTTTGCCACTTATGCGCATCTTCTTGTATCCATGACAGAACTATCATTGAATCTGTCCAGGCATAGCACTTTAAGTCATCGATTTCTAGGCTTTTTCTAGTCTCGTTTATCAGTCTAGCGAGTAGCGTTGCTCCACATAATTCTAATCTTGGAATAGTCAGCTTTGTTTTCAGTGGGGCTACCTTAGTTTTGGCTGTTATTAGGTGTGTCTGAACATGCGATTTGCGTGTAATTCGCAGATATATTACTGCACTGTAGCCCTTTTCTGACGCATCTGAAAACCCGTGAAGCTCGCAGCTAGTGTCTTTTCCTGTGAACCCAATCCATCGCGGGATTTCAATTTCTTCTAATTTTGGGAGTTCAGACTTTATTTGTAACCATGTAGTTAATAATCTACGTCGTCTACATAAGTATCGCTCAGTATGATTCTGGATGCGATAGGGTAATGTTTTTCTTCATCTTGCGCGAGTTGCTGCAGAGTACGTATTGCAAGAAACGGTGCTGAGTTTGTGCCGTAAGTAACGGTTGTTAGCTTATATTCCTTGATAGGGTGATTTGGAGACTCTCGACTACACGTAATTTGGTTGTTGTACTGTCTTGTTTGAAAACCGCATGGTGAGGTAGGTATTATTTTATCTCACCGTCATCTTCGGCTGGAACCATATGACCTAAGCGTTGGTATTCTTTCATAAAATCCTTATACATGGTTTCAAATACTTTGTCTTGGTTAAATTTTCGCTCCATTTGGAACAGCCGGGCAAGCGCTAGTTCTCTAGATCTGCTCAAATTGGCTTCTTTAGGATTTTGTTTAAATGGAAGGCGTACGATATATCGACCATTCTCATCTCGTCTGTGCGTTTGCTGGTAGTAACTTTCACAAGAAATGTCTTCTGGTGTGGTAATAGTTTCGGCTGCCAGTTCTTCGCATTCCCAAAATCTCTGCAGCTCGCTGGTTATATCTATTTCTGTTACCATGCAAATAAGCTTATTCTCGTTGTTGCTGTTACTAATAGCTCCAGATAATATCCATCCCAGCTCTGTTTGTTGGGCCACGGGAGCATCTTCAGTTCCACGCAGAAGGTTGCCTAGTATTATCTTCCCGAACTTCTGCTCCTAATATGACGTCAATCCTTCCCGGCTTATGGAACGTAGGATCTGCCAAAACCAGGTTTTCGGTATGCGTCCAGTTAGTTGGAATGATTTTATTTGCAGGCAATTTTCTTGTCAGATTTTTTAATACCGGGGCTGTGGTTGTGAGAGAGAATGTAGATTTAAATCGTGGCGTTACTGTAATCTCTATACTGGATTTTGTGATTCCTGGACTGGAGCACCCAAGACCGGAAACTGTGGCTTGAATTTTTCTTCTAGGTAATCTTAATTGTTGAGCTGCATTCTCAGTAATGAACGTTGCTTGAGACCCTTGGTCAAGTAATGCCCTGAGTAGCACAGCATCTCCTGATTTATTAATTACTTGTATGAGAGCGGTTGCCAGTAGTACGTCATACCCCTTTGATTTCTTCGCAAAGTGGGCTGCAACCGCTTCGTTTGGTGAGCTATCATCTCGACTGGCTTCCTTTCTTGGATAGTTATTACTTTGTTGATAACATGGTGCCTGCTGGTTTTGGTAATGTAAAAGAGTGTGGTGTTTTTTCTGGCATAACTTGCAGGTGTACCGGCTTTTACATTGTAGTATATTGTGGCCTTTTACTAGGCAGTTCTGGCAAAGGTTTGCCTTTTTTACCGCTTTCAGTCGTTGTTGTACGCTTAGCTTACTAAATGTTTCGCAATGATATATTCTGTGATTTTCTCCACAGATAGCGCAATGCTTTGAAATCATTCCCAGGTATACTTTTGTATTTCTCCCATTTCTTTCGGGTTGTTTTGGTTTCAATGGCTCTACTGCTTCAAGACCTCGAAATCGATTTTCTAGGAATTCAAGAAATTTGCTTAGCTCTTGAACTTCTTCTTGTGTGGCCACTGATTGTTCATAGATTCGGTGAGTTTCCTTATCCAATTTTGTTATGATGATGTGTATGATCAATGGATCCCAATTTTTCGTATATATGCCTAGATTTTTGATGCTCTCTAGACATTCAATTGTCACATCATGTAACTTCTTCAAGCCTTCCGATGATTCTTTGAATAGTGAAGGTTGTTTTAGAAGGAGATTTAATTGCGCTGTCAAGAGAGTCCTCTTATTGTTATATCTTTTTTCAAGAATTTCCCAGGCCGTCTCAAAGTTTTCATTTGTTATTTGTAGATGCTGTATGAGTCCAGTTGGATCACCTATGAGATTGCCTTTGAGATAAAATAATTTTTGAGCTCCAGACATTTTGTGGTCTTTATAAATGAGTTCCATGAACAAATTTCTAAATGATTGCCACTTGATATAGTCACCGTTAAATGACGGAATATCGACTCTTGGCAACTTTATCTGTGTTCCTTTTGACTCGTTGGTGCATATCGTATTTTTAGATTGAGGATTTAATTTATTCAATACTTCTTGTAGTTGAATTGTGGTAGTTTGATAGGTCTCCTCAATGCTTGAGAATATATCATTCTCCATATATTCGTGTTTTGTTCTACCCATCGACATAATCTCTCCATGGTTTCGGACAAGGTGCTCCCAATAGTCATTTACCAACTTGATTTTTTGCATACAGTAAGCTGCAGATACCTCTTGTTTAATCTCTTCTCTGATTGAAACTGATGCCTTTTGTAGAGTTTCTATAATGGCATATTGCTTCTTAATTACCTTCAGTTGATCTTGCAATACTTCAGTGATTTTCGCTCTTGACATTACATCTGCTAAGGAATTTTCTAACATCTCCCGTGTTTCTTCATACAATTTTTCCACGGTGTCATAAAAATTCTCTTTAAAGTATGGCTGTTCTGAATTAGTTTCACGGTATAGCTCCAGATCATCATTTCTTTTGTCAAAACTTTCCCAGATCTTGCTTATTTTAATCAAGCGGGTTTCAAAATAATCCCTTGTTTTACGTACGTCAGAGACTTTGGTGTAGTTTGTGATAAATTTCTGAAGTTTTACAGCATCTGCCTTATTTGCTTTAATTAACTGCTCCATAGTAGTATATATTTGTTGAATTATCGAGTAGCTGATGAACTGATGTTGCTAGGTTGAACGTAATTCTTCGCTTCTCGCTCGCCAATATTGTTTGAGGTATTAGGACTGAAAAAAATCTTTTTTATTAGTAAATAAATTGCCTGAGGACACTAAGTTCAACAGGAATTTCTGCGCTGAATAACACTTAACTGCAGACACTAAGTTCTACAGAAATTTTGTACTGCTTTGAAGACACTAAGTTCAACAAAGCAAACTCGAAGGACCAATGATTGTATTGAAAACTGACTGAATTAATGAAACTCGATCAAGTGCTGTCGGATAATCAATTAATCATTTTATTAGTTCAATTCACTTATTTATACAATTAATCATACATATATACATATAAATACAATAAACCAAACAAAACAAAAATTTATATTAATGAAAAAAAATAACAAGATCAGCATAAATTTGATTTGTAGGCAATGTCACCGACCGTAATTTCACTTGCACTTCCATGCAATTGCTGACATAGAAATTTGATGAACGTAAGAATTCAATAGCTAAGTGAAGGTAGAAATTGCATATTAGAATGAAATTACGGTCGTTGACTTATTGAGCTTGACTATGCATTTTGTATCTCTACAAAAATTTCTTTAAACAATAATTATTAGGTATAAAAATAAGCTTAGAAGAAGATTGTTTAGACTACATTATAATCCCCTGCAGCATCAGCTCAAATCCCAAATTAAATATCTCGAAAAAATAATAAAAAAGTCGCTCAAAATTCACTACATTAAAATTATCAAGTATTAAAATGAATAATAATGCTATTAGGTCTGCTAAAAAATATATGGCACTCCTGAGAAGTAATAATATACCGCCACTACAATTAACGAGTAGCTCTGACCTAATTTCTAATAATGAAGATAAGATGCTTGCGCTTGGAACGTACTTTTGTGATATATACAAGGCAAATCTTAGCATGGTAAACCCGGCATTCAATACGCAAATTAAAACCTCTGTTGAATCAAATTACCCCTTTTAAAATTTGCAAACGATTTTAAAGCTGACTTCGAAAGTAATAGTCCGTTCCCATTTCAGGAGAGATTTTTTGAACTAACAACAACCAGAACCACAACTTACTGGTAGCTTAATTCTTCAGGCTAATAATGTACAACATCTTAATTTCACCACACTTAGTCAAATTAGAGACCTTATAAAATCTCGGAACAACAAAAAAAAAAACAGCTTTTTATGACAAAATATCTAACTTCATGCTCAAAAAATCCTCATTTAGCCTGTTCGTTTTTTTAGCGCTATTATTTGTCCATTTCTTTAATATAGGATATTACCCAAAAAAATGGAAACAGGCCATTATCATACCAATTCGAAAAGTTAAGAAACCATCTAATCTTATCTCTAGGTATAGACCAATTTCTCTTCTGTCCTGCATAAACAAAATTTATGAAGCATTTCTCCTGGATAAAATTATGACAATAACGTTATACCTCAATATCAATTTGGGTTCATGAGGCAATACTCTACTACGCATGCCCTAACAGTCTTAATGAAGAAAGTAGGACACAATCTGAATAGCAGAAAGCCTACACTAGCCTGCTCATTAGACATTGAAAAGGTATTTGATACGGTCTGGATTAAGGAACTTACTTATAAAATGAGAAACCTGTTTTGGGTTCCATAATCGTATCTGCCATAATATTATAATTATTACCTAACAAACAGATCTTTTACCATCAGAATACAGGACATACTTACTCAAGCTTTCGATATTAAGGCAGCGGGACCTCCAGGCTCCTTACTTGGTCCAATCCTATATAATATTTATACAGCGGATTTATCTAAACCTGGCAGAAAGTAAAGCAAAGTGAATACATACACAAGATAGGGGAAGCAGGGTGGAGAAATTATTTTGCCCCAAGGTAACCCTCTGCGAACGAGCATGAAGGAATTCTTTTATTAAGATGGTGGCTCGGTTCGAAAAATCAAAATTGCAAGAAATTTTTCTCAGCAGGTTACTATGGCAGACACTATCAAAAGCCTTGGAGAAGTCCAGAAGCGTCATAATAACCACTTCCCGCCGATCAAGTGCTGAGCGGATGTCCGTTGTAACTTTCACAAGAGCACCTTCGCAATTATGTTTAGGTCGAAATCCAGACTGCCATCGACTAAGAAGATCATTTTGGAGCATGTGCTGCTGAACCTGCCAATACAACAGCTTCTCGAGCACTTTAGCAAGGAAACAAAGTAGACTGATAGGCCTGAAGTCGGCAGGAATATCTGCTGTCGCTTTCTTTGGGATAGGGATCACATGCGCAATTTTTCAGATCTTGGGAAACACTGACTTAGTTATGCAGCAATTAAAAATATGCAAAAGAGGGCCGACAATAAAAGGAGATATTAAATTCACTAACCGCGGAGACATGTTGTCAGGGCCAATGGCATGCGATTTAATAGAGAATATTGCCTTTAATAGTTCCCCACGATCCACACCGCGAAAACTAAAGCCATCTGACCTGGGCGAGACATTTAAACTTTCTAAGGCGGACTGATTACGAGCTAGCATATTATCAAAGTTTACCTAATAATAAGTTAAGAAGCTGGTGAGATATCCGAGTGTTTTACATTTAAAATGCACACGGCAAGAAAAGGAAGGAAGAAAGAAAAAAAAATCGAAAAAAAATCAAACTCTCTTTAAAAATTTATTGAATAAAGATAAAAAATGTGAAAGCGCAAGTTGCATGCACCGAAACAGAATAGAAAATGTTTCATTTTCGTAAATAAATGAGAAGGGGAGGAGTTTTCACGTTTTACTCTCATAAAATGCTCCCGCGCTTTTGTGAAAACCGGTTTTCATGCAATATTGATAATGTTAATACACATGTTGTTGTTGTAAAAGGACTAGAAGGACACATGTTGTTGCTGTAATCCTATGATATTCGAACAACACGTGTTTCTGTTTACATTCATTTTGCTATGAAGATATTAAGTGGGAGAACTCATGCTGAGTTCTCTGATATTTTCGGGAAAAATGAGAATTTCATTTGAGAGGAATTTTACATCTCCTTTCAACATCTGGGCCAAAGCGAAATTTATCTTTTTCTTAAAAATGGGAGGTAGTGTGGCCCGAAGTACATTATTATGAATAGGTTGAAAGGATTTTGAGGGATTTAATAAGATTTTGTCGTTCGGGTAATCCTACGTTCTCTCGATTTTTGTTTTTAACTCGTTGTCTCAGTTGCACTACAGTAGTGCATAGACAAGTTCTTTTCCCCCATTCATGCAAAAGACGAAAGTATATGAAATTAGTTGTTTCATTCTAAAAAACACCAGAAATTTGCCCATTTTGCTCTACAGCTTCTTAACTTATTATTAGGTAAACTTTGATATTATGATCACCGGCGAAATATTTATTAAGCTCACTTGGGCTAAGAAAGATTGCAGTTAAGTGCTTTTTTTCCATATACGGAGGTATTTCGAAGATTACGCTAAAGCACTTTCGCAGAAGCTTTTAGATCAAATTTCTGTTTAAAATACGCTCGCTTGGCTTCGCGTATTTTAAGATTAACCTTATTTCTTACTAACGTGTACTGCTTGCGACTTGTAGCAGTCCTAAATCTTCGATGCCTGAAATACAGATATTCACGTTCTGCGATCATTGATTCAATTTCAGTACTAAATCAGGGAAAGAAATCTGGCTTTGATACTTTCATTCGAAGAGGAACGTGCTTGTTATAAATATACTCAATAGAATTATTGAGAAACGATACCTGCTCATCTATGTCAACAATATTATAAATGTGATCCCAGGGAAATGATTCACATTCTGCACAAAGCGAAGGCAAGTCAAGGTTCTTAAAATCTCTGAACTGGAAAAGGGACGGGTTTGGACTGGAACTAACTCTTATGTCGCAGGTGAGGAAAATAATGTCATTATCCAGAACACTAAGGCTCAGTTGATTGAAAAAAAGCACAAGAGAAGGGTCTGAAACAAAAAATAAATCTAATGTGGAAGGGTTCGAGCAATTATGATACGTAGGGTGATTATTAACAACAGTTAAATGAGAGGCAAGCATGTCGGATAAAAATATATCGGTGTCCAGGCTTTCTTGAGTACATTAACATTAAAATCACCGCCTACAATTATGTTAGTGCACCGTTGACTTAGATGTGAAATAGCATTGATAAACTCGGAGAGAGCATCACTAATAAATTGGCCGGGAGGCGCATACACTGCGCATAAAGTGCACTTATCAGCTACCGTATCAATCTCAACACATAAGAACTGAATTAAGTTGTTCGCCGATCTAGATACCACTCTCGCCTTAAGGTCGTGTCGCACATATATCGCTACACCACCACCAGTTCTTCCGCCGCGATCAGTACGGAAAATTTTATAAATGGGAAGCGAAACCAGAGAACATGGGATACCGTCATGCAGCCACGTTTCACTTACGAGGATTGCATGAAGTTTAGGGCATTGTAAGGTGTTCCTAAATTCATCCAGCTTAGCCCGTATGCTACGAGCGTTAAGATGACAGATGTTTAGACCTTGGAATTTATTGCAAAACACATTCAACGTGGTTCCTACACTGTTCGATGAAGTAGTACTCCAAAGCATTAAGGAATAAAAAGTTTCAAGGCAGGCACCCGCACGGCAACCACTATAATGCAAGGCATTTCAGAAGGTAAGATGAATATCGCAAATGACAAATAACCCATACGCAGCAGGACCCTGTAAGAAATGAAGTAATACTTATTAGAGGTTAATGAACTAAACTGAGTGTAAAAAATAAAAAGAGCAAAGCGATACATATGACTAAATTAATTACTACAAAAGAAAGAAAAAAAAAGAAGAAAAAAAGAACCAATTTAACTAAAAATAATGAGAACTACGTATATATATGAAGAAAAAACGAAAAAGTTCAGAAAAAAAAAATCATGTCAATCAGCTGCTGTTTGATTCGCTTCCGCAACGATGCATTCCAAAGAGTCAAGTGATGTGACCTTCACCGGCGGATCATTCTTCCTAATATGCGCGTAGACTTCCTCATGCCATAATATCAACAAATGCGAGACAATTCTCTTTAATTGTAGGAAAAGAAATTCCTCACCAAATGCATGGTCCGGGCTTCAAAACTATCAGTTAAAACTAAATAATCATATTATTCCTGTTAAAAACAAAATTAAATATTTTGGTGTTATTCTTATTCACAGACAATCTTTTCTTTTACAAACGCATCGAATATATAATTAATAAAGCAACAAATTGTTACTGGGCGCTTAAAAGAGTTTTCAGACCCAACTCTAAATTCTCCGTAAAACTAAAAATTTGCCTCTACAAGCAAATGATTAGGCCAATTCTGAGCTAAGCATTCTCGATTTGGCATAGTATAAGCTCGGCCCAAATGGGAAAAGTACGAGTATTTGAACGCAAAATCCTCAGAGATTTCATTAACTTTAAACGAAAACCTGGCTCATTTAAATGGTTAAGTAATAAAAATCTCTACAATAAGGGAAAGATAGAATGAACAGACTGTTTCCCTTTTCAAACTTGCAGCTAAATATATTACCAAAATTGAGTTTATTGAAAATACACTAGTCGAGGATATTAATATACTTTACAAACCATTCACAAATATTAAATACCACCCACCCTTACATCTAAAATGACTAATCATCAATGACCTCGTTTTGCCAAATGAACAACTACTCTACTATCATAAAGCATTTTTTAGTGTAAATAATTTAGTGTACGATACCGCACAATATTTCAAGCGAAATTAATGTCATCTTTCCTTAAACATAATATAACCTACACCACATACAAGCACAACACGCTATGATCTAATCTGAGCTTATCTCATTTTTATTAACATTTTTGTGGGAAACTAAAATAAAGTCTAAAATTAAAATTTTCTTTCCAACCATAAATGTTACACACTAAAATAATACTTAATTTTTTTGATAAATGTACCTAAGCTAAGTATACATGCAAAAAATGCATCTTAATTTTATAATTCGATAGATATAAGCCAACTCCTTCTGTATTACGAAAATATCAGGTAAATAAAATTCTTGTTTCAAATTCTTGTTTCATGTGCGATTACATTGCAATAATCCCGCAAGCTTTTTCAACGCATCTAGAAACTGAAGGATGTGACATGACTAACACAAAATCTTGTTCAACTGGTCATTGAAAAAACCCCAGTAGATATTAAGTAATTGTCTTGAAAAGCTTTCAATGTTTGCTACGTTCTTAAAATCCTCATCCTGTAAAAATTAAAATTATTATTATATTTCAGCGATTATTTTATCAGAATCCATACCCTGGCAACATTTCACTGCCAATTTTTATTTTTTAAGATCAAGTCGGCGTTAAGTTAACACAGCTGTCCTTTTGGAATATGAATGTGTCAAAGGAAGTGTCCTGGATTCTCGTAGTACTGCTATCTAGGAGATGCTGCTCATGCTAATCCGCATTTCCTTGGTATTTGATATATTAAATTTTATAGGCCAAGCTTTGCCTACTTATTGCTACAAAATTTTCATTTTAATGTTAGATCTTAAATATTTTCTTTTGACTACACTCAATTAGGCTGGCAACTACCTTTGCATAAATTTTGTTTAGTATTTTTCTGTAAATTTACAACAATTTTTCTAAAGAACTCCAGCTACATAATTTGTGTAGCGCGTTGAATAAATATTTTCCTAAAACGAAATGTTCAGATTTTAAGTCGTAAAATAAGCCAGAATGAAATCGCAGTAGGACAATATAAATAATTCTCAGCTTTTAGATTTGACCCATTTTTACGTATATAAACAATTCTATAAAATTCCCTATCTGGCTCTGTGAGTCACTTCTATCTTAACGAGATTTTCTTGTGTTCTCATGTTTTTACGGCACCTCTTTCTTTGACCCAGTTTCAGGAAATCATTGGCTTAGATTAAAGTTAATGGACGCTAATCCAAGTAACAAATTTTTCCCCTACAAAAATTTCACTGGGCTCCTGGTAAGTTTTTGTACTCACTCCTAATCAGCTTATTACCATAAGAACAGCAGCGATTCATTGTTTGCAATGCTTGAATCTCTTCCTGTCTAATTAATTCTCTGCAGCTGCACAAAAAATTTAAATTCAAATTAGAACTGGACAAACTTATTCCCAAACCATCATAGTTCAGGGAAACTGCTTTCAAATGTCATCTGGAATTTAAACAAATTGCTAATTAGAATACAGGAGGACAACGCAGTAATAATATGTATACGTTTTCTGTCGGAAACTTTAAATCTTTATCAAATGCCCAAGGATACGGATTTTACCACTGTCTCTCCTTTCCATTTAACAAACAGATAGAAAACTTTAACTGACTAATTTGAATATGAACTGAAAATCGATGGGACACTAACGGAAGAGGCCAACAACTGTCCAATATAGGCGCTCCAGTTAAATATGCGAATGTTATGCCATTTGTCATCCCGATTTCATTCTAGGACATTTAAGTCCCATACTCGTAGCTAGAAAGTGATTTGCATTTGAATAGTTACAACCTTCTGGCTTTTCGCTTGGATAACTTTTGCCTTATATACAGGTAACCGGAAAGTATAGCTTCTATCACTCATACTACAAGCTTAAGAAGACATTCACCAATTAGACAGGCAGATGGTGGAAACTAAGGAAAATTGTCTTAATGCACTCAAATTTACTGGTATTATGCACTTCTAATTATGTTACCTGGCAAAGATACTTTGAAAGGATAGGCTGCAATTTCTTGTAAAAGACGGACATACAAGATTATTAATAAAGGCAGGAATTAGATTTTCTTCTTGTTTTTGTTTACCTGAGCCACTGGAAGTTTACCCACGTGCTAGATAAAAAGGTTTTTGGAAAATAGATAGTGCGCAAGTACTGAATGGATAGAAAAGTGCGGGAAGAGCTTTTAGGAGAATCCAGCTGAGCAATTGTTTCGTATCTTTGTGACGTCAGCTGCATCTATGATGGAAAAGAGGAAACTAAAAAAGGAGGTAGAAATATTTTGTGTATAACTAGCTAAGACATTAGAAGCTTTCCAGGCTTTGATTTAATGAGATTTCAATTAACTATTCAGTTACTTAAAATCACAAGTTAGCTAGAGAATCACCACTAATATAATCGGGATTTCGATGGGACTTCATTGCAACAGTAGTATTGCAACTTTTTGACGCACTAAAAATGTCCGATTGGACCACATTTATAGCATTTCCGACTTTGCACTGAATTTTTTTCGCTGTTACGAATACCTACATACTGAAGTTCAATTTTCATCTGTACTGTCAAGGTGGGCTCTCAAAAATAAATAAATATTACTGAAATTATAAAAATAAATGAAGGGTAAGGGACAGCATAGAACTATGGAATTCTAAAAAGTATTCACATTTTCAATAGGAACTTTTACGCTCTGTTGGTTATATCGACGGATTGCTCTCAATGTTGAGAGGTCTACCCACGATTTGTTTAAGCACTTCAAGCAATAATAAAGTGCGCTCCGAGTACTCCGAAAGTAAATAAAGTTAGAATAAATCGATGTTCAGAGCATTCGATGTGTTCCAAGCTTAATAAAGATACAAGCCCTATGTTTGCAGTTTTGCTGTTTTCGATGTAGTTTTTATGGTTTTTAAGTGACTGGAGGAGTACATTCACTTCGATTGTGGTTATTGGTGGTTAATAGTGTTCTCATCTCTTTGCAAAGTGATGGTATAAAAGCGGTAGCGTATGCTGATGACTTAGTCATCCTGGTCTCAGGAAAATTCCTATCGACGATCAGTGAACTAATTCAAAAAGCGGTACAAATGCTTCTTAACTGGGCTATAAGTTGCGGTCTAGGTTTTAACCCCGCAAAGGCCAAACTAGGCTTCTTTACACGAAGGAGATTAATTCTGACTTTCGCACACCTCAGACTGGGTAATATTACTCTTGAATTTAAAATTGAAGCCAAATACCTAGGAGTGATATTAGACACCAAATTAAACTAAAGGATAAATGTGAATGAACGCATTAATAAGGCCTCCGTTGCACTGCATTCCTAGAAGAAAACCTTTTTGATAAGATGGTGTATAAATCCTCGTATTGTGCACTGGATGTATACCACTGTTGTAAACCCTATCCTCACATTTGGAATATTTCTGTGATGGCGAAATACTCTAGAGAAAGCACCTGAAAATTCTTACAAAAGTTCCGAGAATTGGCTATCTAGGTATGACATGTGCTCTTCGAACAAACATCAACTGCAACAATTGAAATTATACTCCGGCTTTTGCCCATTTACATCCTTAGAGAATGAATAGCTCATGCTGCTAAATTACTAGCAGACCTTGGTCATAGCCGAATACTGAAAATCTGTCCTGAATACTGATTACGGGGTGCTACGGATTACATTGTTTCACGACTAGAAATGAGAAAGCAAAGGACTCTAATATATGTATCCTTATGGATGGTACGAAAATGGATGTAGGAGTGGGGGCCGGGGTTTTCTCAGTAATCCCTCAAATACAGGAATCGTACCGCCTACCGAAGCACTGCAGTGTGGTCCAGGTGGAAATTCTGGGCACTTACAAAACAGCAAGTCGTACAACGTATGAAGTACCTAGCGTTCGAGTCATCAGGAATGTATTGACAGCCAAGCTGCAATCAAAGCTTTGTACTCGATCACCATTAGGTCGCGCCTTGTGTAACGGTGTCTCTGGAGCTCAGGAAACTGAGTGCAAACCACAGAGTTGTTCTCTACTGGGTGCCTGGTCACAATGACTTTATGAATTTATGTCTAGCGGAGAAGTCCATAGGTTGGCGCCTAGAATCAGTGAAGATGATGCTAGATTTACAGGTCTGTAAGCTGACAAATTGCAAATGGCTAGAATTGACGTCATGCGCAATTTCAAGACAGCTTTGACCAAGATTTGTCCTCCGAAGACTGAATCTCTATTGAGAAATGATGTATATAATCTTACTGCAGTTATTATGCGAAACTGCCTCTTTGGTAAACATGCAGAATGCATGCAATCTTCATACAACGATCTCTGCTTAAGTTGTATGGACGAGGAACGGTCTCAGAGCGTTCAACACCTGCTGTGTTCTAAAGGCCATTAAAGTTCTTTTACATTTTGTATTGGGATCTGCATATCTTGACACGAAATAGGATTCCGAATCATCAGAAAACAAAATAGACCACTAGAAAAACATAGGTACAAGCAACATTTTGTCTTGGCCTGACTATTTTACATTAAAACAGACTGTAGCTTGACTTTTATGTATTTATGTAATTAATGATTTTTATAAAATTGATTTTCTCCTACGTTGAAAAAAATAAAATTAATATAACCCAAAACAAAAAAACGTTTAGTATAATTTCAAGCAAAACAAAGAGTATCGAAAATCTTATCTTATAATCAATTCCATTATAAACTTTAGTCACGACATAGCTCAAAATAGTGTTTATATCAATAGTCGGGTGAAATTCTCATTGTAGAATAAAAAATTATTTGTGCAAGTTACAGCAGCACAGGAAAAAGTTTATCCAGGCACGTTAGTAGTATAAAGGAATATTCCACATCATGATTCATCACAAAACCAATGCAATTCCACCAGGAAAGAGAATGGTTTCAAGGAAAGTTGGTAATTTCTCCATAAATAGTACCTACCAATAATTTTTTTCAATAATATTCGTATTATACTTAAAAGGAAATGTTATCAATACTAATAAGCGTTTTGGAACCTTTCATCAGGCAATTAGTCCAGGTAAATAAAAAAAAACACAAAATCAAAAATAAACTCGTATGTATAACAGTTATTAATAATGTTATTAAATATTTTTACACATATTCTCATAGTATTGCTTATTGCACAATATTTCGGAATATTACCTCTAAAAGAATATCGCCATCCGAATCCAAGTCGTCTATCCTTTTCTTGGCTCTCCTTTCGCACGTTTTACAGTTGTGCTGTCTCGGTACTATTCGTTTTTCAATCATTAACCGAAGTATATAAGATGGCATTTAGTTCGACTCCAATCACTCTTCTCGGTATATACATCTTGTAATATTATTACTTAAAATAACATGATTTTTTTTCAGAACGATTGATTTCATCTATAGTAGTCGCAATAGCTTCTATTAATTTCATAGCACTCGTAAGAAAATGGCCAAATTTGATGGAAATGTGGTATGAAATTGAATGTGAAACTGAACGCAATAAGTTGAAATGTGATGACACATCGTTGATATTTAAAATAAGGATTCTTGCACTTGTTGGCGTAGTGGTATCTGTAGGTAAGAAATTATGTAATAACTAATAAGAAAAATATTCACGGTACACTAGATGAATGTCCGTTACTACATAGCTGGTCTCTGCTGTTGAAAATCTGCCCTTTACAATTTGAGATAGGGTTTTGTATTTTTTATGCAGGGTATTTCCACCCAGGTGGTCCATAAAGCAGGAGATGATAGTACTCACCTAGACAAACAAAAAATTGTAGGGCAGAGGGGGTTGATATCAACTGTTTCGAAGTTACAGGGTGATTAAGAAAAAAATTTAGTTTTTCACAAAACACCCTGTATCTTAGAAAGTACGGAAAGCATACAGAACTTCATCGCCTTTCCAACGAACAGTCATCTAGTCCCGTATTCATCTCTCATTTCCTCTAAGGAGTTATTATGGCCTAAACTAAAAGTTTTGAATTTTCTTACCTCTTGTTTTTAATTTTACCTCTATTTTTCTTTTCAAAAAGCTCTTTAACATAACTTTTTCATATAAACTGTAAACCGTAGACTCTCTTCTTTAATTTGACCCACACACTCTATGCTTTATCTGCATCCGTGAAAGAGTTATAGACGGTGACCGTACAACCTGTACTTTCTAAGAGACAGGGTGTTTCGTGAAAAATTAGGTTTTTTTTTTACTCACTCTGTAACTCCCAAACGGTTGATATGGACCCCCTGGCATATATTTTTTTTTTTTTGTTTTTTCTAGGTAGGTATTTCCATCTCCTGTACCTAGGTCGAAACACTCTGTATATATATATATATAATATGTTTTTTTTTAGAGGATTTGGCAGTCAGTCCTTTGAAAAGTTTTTTCTGCATCCTTTCATTTCAATTCTTTAATACAATGTTTTTGTGCATGTAATTATATATTTTTTTGTATTACTTCATATGTATGTATTAAATAATTAGCATACAACGTATATATACAAACTGATGTCTGGTGAGGGATCCAAAGCGAAGGAGGTGATAATACTCACCTAGGCAAACAATAAATTCGGAGAACATATTCTTGTTTTTCACAAAACACTATGTATCTGAAAATATACTGCGTGTATGGTCTCCATTAAGGCTTCTTTATATGTAGACCTGCTGTCCTTTCAAATGACCTTTCAAACAGGCCCATACTTCCCCCTGGTGTTATGGCGCTCTAAACTCAAAATTTCAGATGTTTTACTTTTTTTCTCTTATTTTTACCCTTTCTTCTTAAAAAGCTCACTACATTACTTTTTTTAACAAGAACTGAATGGTGTGTACTCTTTTCCTTAATTTGACTTATCACCAAAGACCAAAACTAACAATTATATTAGATTTTTGAAACAAAAAATCACATAGAAATAATGATCGGATCTTTAAATGAATAGAGCCAATCTTATCCTTATGAGCTCAAATTTCAATTTCTGGCGTAATCTTACTCCTTTGTCGGTTTTAGAACCGTCGGTGTACCAGGTATATTTATTTTGAATGACAGATAAATATTATGTTTAACCTGATGTCCTGTCTGATATCAAGTCCAGTATTTGATTTGCTTCTATTCTACACCCATCTCTCTGGGCTCTGTACACCATTGGTCCGGCTGATATGTTCAATACTGTTTCTAGAGTGCTGGTATATGTTATGCACAAAGCCATCCTTTGGAGCTTGTTTGGCTTCCCGATGGTTGTCCTTTCTGTACATTTATTCCACCATCCTGCTACAGCTTAGGTGATTATGGGTCTAACTACTGCTTTATATAGCCAAGTCATTAGGTTGGGCTTGAGTCCCAGTGGTTGAGCCAGGCAGGTTTCTGCAGTTCGACAGCTTTAGTGTACATTTCTGGACTAGCTTATCTATATTTTTGTTCAGCTTATAATCGAGGCTTTTTCCCCAAGATACTTAGCATCTTTGGATATAAGGTAAAGGATATAATTGCTATTTTTGTGGGGTTGACCGATAGCTTGTGTACAGCATACCAGTGTTGAACAAATCATAGGGCTTCTTGTAGCTTTCTAGAAAGCAAGCGTTCATATTTGCCTTGCGATTCAATACCTTGGTTGCTTAGTTGAATTAACAGATCGTCATCTATCATGGACCACAGCAATAGAGATAGCCCTCCCCCTTGGGAACACCCTCTGCTGCGTCCTAACTATCCTGTTGTAAAGCATTGCCTGAATCCATCTGTTGTGTTGATAACTGTTATTGCACAACCAAAAAGAATATATTGTGAAATAATTGTTAAGGGTTAACTAAAAAGAAATTGGTCGAAAGATGACGATTAAGGTGCGATTTTTATCATATATCTTATAAGAATTACAGTACCTGTTTATCACAACTATATGTTCTAACTGTAGCCGTTAACGAATTATTAGTGCTTAACCTAGCAGCATATTGGAGTAATTCTTTCTTTTGTTTTAAAGGATTGTTATCAGGTTATGGAATTAAGGATAACATATAACAAATCTGTGTGAATTTTATTTTTTTTTTATTTATTATTGCTCTTTTTTTTCCAAAAAGAATCAAACCTCTAAAAAAAAAACAATCTTTCGCTAAAACTATTGCGACTTATACCTGGAATCTGAGCTATATGAGACCATGTTAGTAGACTTAGATACCGGCGAACGATTTCTGCAGGGGTTGTAAGGATTCAGAAAAAATCGAATCCGTAAACACGTACTTTGTGTAAGGGGCCCGCTCTGATGAATAAAAGAGATAGACTATTAGGTAGCTAACTTCTTTTCAAGACTGGGGGAGCTGTAAAGTATAAAGGTTCAAAGCTATCTTAACATTCCCAAGGCAAGCAGGGTAGATCTAGGAAGGTATCAAAAGATTATCTCATTAGGACAAAGGGCATGATGGTCCAACTGGACGTCTAAGTGAAGCAGGCTAGTTATCTCTAACAGGATCTTTCTAACCTAGCCTAACCTATACCCATTATGATCCTACCGTAAGAATTTAACAATTTACTAACAGCATTAATTAAAAAATAAAACATAAATAAAAATTAAAAGTAATATACTTATGATAAAAAAACAATGATTGTTTTTATACAGTTTAATTTTCTTTATTTGTATCCAACAGAATAATTGTATATTAGGATGTCTCTCCTTAGATTGGGTGCTAACTCAGAAATTTCTTGCAAACAGAAAAATACATATGGATTTGAGTAAACACTCAAGCATACTCTAATACTACCGAGATGCGTCAGCATTAGCAACACAGAACTCCTTGGGGCGGAATATACCTGACCTAGTAGAAGGACAAATAGTCCTTCTCTCCCCACAACATATGTAGAGGTGGAGTAGTATAAATCATTAAACTTGATTAATTTTTGTGTATGGCGCGTAACACATGCTGAACATACCAGCCTATCACACTCACACAAGAACTCTAATAATCTAACTAAAGTTGTCTATTTAACTAAACTAGTATATCGGAAATATGTATAATAACACTACAATTACAATGTACGACTAATTTAATATATTATTATTAAATCCTCATTGTATATTATCGCGATTAATTTGAAGACACTTTAAAATCGATGGTTGCACTCAAATTAATCATGAAGCAGACACAAATCGAGAGTTGAGCCTCGGTAGGTACAACCAAAGAACATCTAACAGAAAAAATACGCATCTCATATATTGAAAAATGGCGGGTGGTTCCATTACGACCCGCTCTCACAAATTGTATGAAAATTCTCTGCTTGTTAACGATCCCCCACTCACCGGTTGTGATATTACGACCCGCTTTCACAAATTTTACGAAAACTCTTCTTTGAATGACGGCGCGCCGCAGTCACCAGTGATGAGTAGCGGCTGCGGGTCGACATCCTCAAGAAGCACCAGCACAGCACCAGAGTCAGAGGGCAGACAGATCCTGCACTCCACATCATGCTGATGTTTTACATTGCGTGTTCTCTTTGGTTCTTTTACCTCTTCTCTAAGAAACCGGTCTAATCAAGAATAATTTCTTTGAGAGAATTTTCATAAGCCCTAGATACAATGAGCGCCACGCGTTTTTTACGCGCCGCAAAATGAGTTTGAATCAATGGTTTTCATATATAGCTAGAGCCAATGCAAGCCGCGCCACTTTGGGGCGCCGCAAAGTTTGATCAAACTTTAAACTTTGCGGCGCGTTGTTTTTTTCTACGTTTGTTCCTCGTTTCATTTTAAGAGAACGAATGAAATTACTGAAAAGTATGAAATAAAAAATTTCACTTCTTTGGTAATAGTTTTTTAGTAAACCTTCAGGGCAAGAATACTTGCTTTAATTATCGTACTTAATTTTTTTTTATTCATTTTTAAATAATTTTCAAAATTTCACAGATATAATCAACAAACTTTAGATAGTTCGAACTGTCAAGTGTAAAAAAACGCGCGGCTCTCATTGTATCATAAACGCCACAAAGCGGCGCCGCAAAAAAAAACGCGCGGCGCTCATTGTATCTAGGGCTTAAAAGCATTGCATTGCGGCAAATTGGTGGGCGACAAGCAGTCTTGTCTCAATCACTGTCAGTTGCATTGATTACACTGCTTGGGCTAAACATTTTCATGAATGTAGGTAGTCAAAATATGCTGTTCAAAATTAAAAAATTTCGAGTACCTAAATTAATAGAAAAACCGACTTGCCTCTTCTGCTAGGCAGCATAGTGAAACATAAAGGACGAAACACAATTCCACCGTTTCGATCCGATTCATATAATTTCAAATTTTCTTATATGAGACATACGTGCAATTGGACACATTACACCGAAATGGATTGAATCGAAACGACGAAGTTAAGCAAATTTCAACTTTTATGGATGACATAACCTAGAAAAATCATCTATAAAGATTTCTTTATACTCAAAGATGCATGAAAAGGCTTTTGCTGAAGAAATAAAAAAAGACATGAATTATATGACGAAAAAGAATGTTTTCATGGAAGTAGGACAAAATCTGACAAAATTTTAAAGCCAAGTGTTTGAAACCGAACGGAACAATTGGGCTCATGCCTCTCTTTGGATCGAAATGGATTTGGATCGAATCGGATCGAAACGTCGGAATTGTGTTTGGCACTTAAGGCTGTGCATGGCTGCTGGCGTCGGCGTGTGTATAGCTGTGGGGTGGTGGTCAGTCTCAAATCTTTGCATCTTCCCGTCTATTACCTCCCGACCGCATCATCAAATAACCATACAACTTGTGCATTTTTAGAGACCAGATGAAGCTTCTTGTTAAGTTATATGTTCTTTGGTACAACCAATTTCTTCCTCATACTTTTATGTCGGTACTGGTATGCTTTCAAGATTATCAATATCCTTGGTCATTTATTTATTAAGACTTTTCTAAAAAGACCCGGTGTTACGGTCCAATTTTCCACTTACCTTGCCAATGATTTGCGAGTGATTGTGTTATATGTTTAGGAAGTTATGAACTTTTCACTTGGAAATCGTTTTAAATTTCAGGTATCGGAGGGGTGGCCGGCAATATTTATCCGTAGAGACGTGACTTGGCGTTAAATCCCAATCCCCTGCACTTACACACACGCAGCTACACCACACCATTGCACAGAAGTTACTCAAACACGCGGTTGTCACACACATGGACACTCACACCATCATATGACATAGTACACTATTACTCAACACACGCAATTGTCACACATATGAACATTCACACCATCACACAGTACACCATTCAATCACAGCAGTCATACCAACACTACGTAGCCAGCAAGGGTCTATTGTCAACCTACATATGTAGTTAAATCATAGTTAAGATCATAGTTGTACATATAGTTGTTATCCTCAGATAGCTTTCAATATTCAGTTTTTTTATTTACATTAGTAGTGGCTGACCCAATGATATTTAGAAAAAGTGTTACATCTATTATGAACCAATTTCGGGAATTTTGAATTCATTCCACCTTGTAAGCAATCTAAAAATCATTGGTTCACGATTAGAAGCTAAGCATAAAACAATTCAATTCCTGTGTTATTTTCTTAAAGAATAGTCGAATATTTTTTTTATAATGCCAATAATAATTTTTATTGCGTGATAGGGGTTGTAACATAGCCTACTGTAAGCATGAAGGCATTTTATTAATTGTTTTCGAATCGCGGGAATACTCGCCTAGGCCTCATTCCCACTGCAAGCACCGAAATAAGACCTCTGAACAACAAACCGAAAGTGTTAGCAGCCCGGACTAAAATTAAAAGAAATTAGCCACGATCAAGAATCAAATAAATAAATAAAAGCACACATATTTTATCTGCAGAAAATGTAGAAACTGAAATGTTGTGATAATGCCAATGTGATACGGGCATTAAAACATCCCGAGATTGCAATCAACTTCAACATTCGTTAAATTTCGAAAATCTTGGTCGAAAAATAGGGGGTACAATTTCGACGGCTGTACGTCCGGTAGGTGAAGCGATCACTTTTTCGGGGATTGTCAAAAAAGGCACAGCCAGGGCTAGAGCAAAAAAAAAATAGAAGAAAAAGAAAGAGGAAAGTTAAATAAAACATAAAGTAGAATTAAAAATAAAATAAAAGTTGAAAAGAAAAGAAAAATAATCAATAAGAAGAAGAAAAGGAGGTGAAACCAAAAAAAAAAAAAAAATCAAGGAGATTGCAGTGGAAAAGAGCTTCGGCAGTGGGCGATTGGGTAGATTTTGGAGCATGGTATAAATCCGCCGGCCGCATGCTTCCAGAGGCTATTGAGAAGCTAAGTATTCATTTGGTTTTGAATTTCTTAAAATATTTTTCTTTAATTTTGTTGAACTTGTGTTCATATAATTGTATTATTATAATCCACGTATATATAGATTTTTCTTTTTCATATATTATATCTTAAGTAAAAGTGCTCAAGCGCGTTTTTTTTTTCCTTTATGTGCCTTCCTCTTTGTAACCAAGTTTCGTGGTAGCTTGTATCTCTTTTATTTGAAAAACCACGTGGCGCCCAACAAAATTAGTGAGTTATATAGCGGAATACCCACTGCCCGTCTTCGCTGGGCTACCAAAAAGTTGCGCGAAAAAGGGAAGCGTAACAAATTTGGCGCCCAACGTGGGGCCATAAAACTAAGAGCTCACGAATTTTTTTTTTAATCAATAGATATTATTTTGTTATTTATTTTTCCTGAAATAAAAGAGATTATTTAAAGAAAAGAAGAAAAAGAAAAAAAAAATAATAATAACAAATAAAATATTTGGAAATTTTATCGCTGCTATCATCACTGTTGATCGATAATTCTGTTATCTCTAATCCGCAATCACATTTTTTTTGGAAATTTCGGTCCAAAAGAACAAAAGACATGCATTCCATTACGGCTCTTATCACAGTGCAAATGTTCTGATAATACGGGTTCACTACAGGTACCGGCTGTTCAACACCATTCTAAGTGCAGTCTCAGTTGTTCACCCAAAGTAGTCGTATTCACTGCAAAAGATAAAATTCCGAGAAATTTATTCGCCGTAGAAGAGTCTAATTGATTTCAAAAGCATACATTAAGATCAAGTGCAAGTTTTAGTGGAACAAAATTTTGTGATATTAAGCAAACCTAAAGAAAATGTGTTGCGCACCATAACCTATCGGCATGATACTAAATAGCAGCCGATTGCTTTACTACGTTTGATATAACCTGTGGAGATAAAAGTATGTTGTTGATAATTTTTTTTTTTTTATGATCATAATAATTAACTATAAATGAGTTCCACAGTTTGTTTTAGAAAAATATGTGTTTTTGTGGAAACTAGAGCATTTTAGGATTTTATACATTTTCATTTTATGTCATCGTGATTCTGATAGTTTCGGTGTGTACATTGCGAGCATATTTATTTTTTTTTTTCCTTCCAATATAATCGAAGTATCGAACATTAATTTTTGTATTTTGCCTAGCGAGTTGCTTACACTATGTTGGTCTCAACGAAATGGGAAGATTTTCGCTTAAAATTTAACGTCAGATTAGTGCTTTAAAGTGAAATTGTATGGCTAGTTTTGCTAGTATCTACCCTAACGAAGCAGTAGTGTAAATGTCATAGAGGGTATATGGTATTAATTTCTCCTCATCCATCAAAGCACAATATAGATCACTATATAAATATTATACCAAGAGGGGTCACAAAGTTTTCCTCATAGCCTTATTGTTCGAACAGCGACATTTTGTAATAATTTTCCCGAAGCCCGACTCATCCAGTCGAGAAATAATAACAACTTAAGAATTGCTTGAAATTTATTTTTTTTTCTTTTATTTTTAATTTTTTCTTTTGTGGAAATAGGACTTCATCTTATGGCAACAGTGATTTAATAATTCCTTTCTCGTACAACAATATATGCCTAGGTTACAATAATTCTAATATTGTATTGTATTGTTGATATCGACAGAGCGTCGACAGTGTTGGATATATTTCTTTTAGGATCGGTATCTTAAAATTTAGGAAGTTTGATGCAATACTATGGTCAAAGTGTGCTATCATAGTTAGTCGAAAATATTAGCACTTAGGGACATACTACTCATGTCAATTGCTATTAGAGGAACAGCCATATGTCACATATACATACCTATATTATCTCTACGGAAACAGTAGTGTAGATATTCAATTCTCCACGACGGGTTAGTGTCAGCATTATTTATGATCGATTCAAGAAATTTCCAAGGAAGTTCACGGAAATAATTTCTAATATAATCAATATGTTCATTTTTTTTTTTTTTTTTTTTTAATTGCAATACGGTCTGGTTCAAATGGTTTACATCCTGTGAGTTTTGTTGAATATGTTTTGGAACAGTGAAAAGGATCAGGATGCAGGATCATATATATTGCCTGAAACTCTGTCTTGGCTTAATTATATTTTATTTTGGATTATTGTATTAAGTTGAAAAATATTTTGCTACTTGCTTTCCATATCTGATATGAGACTTTCGTCGCTCTTGCTAAACTACGTACATATGAAGAACGTACTGTCAATCAATTTTCGGCATAACATTTATATTTATTAGTGGAATGTAAGGTTGTCAATTTTCCTCTGATTTAATTTGTTTCTCTTTTTTTTTTGTATTGTGTTTGGAATTAGGAGGATTTCCAAAATAATTCGGCTATATATATATGCTGTTTTTTTATGAATACAATTATTAGGTACATATGTGTTACAAAAAAAAAAGCATAATAAAAGGAAAATCAGACCTTCGCATGGGACATTTCTATGCATATATCGGTTAATAAGCTGAATTTTAGCCGTTCTTTGTTAATTTCCGGCAACCTCAAAACGAACGTAATTGAAGTTACATGTTCTGGAATTTAGTCGTTCTAATTTGATTGGTACATACATATGCCATAAATATTTTGCTACGAAGGACGGTCAATTATTCACATTATACGTTTGGTGCAAACACAATTGGTCGGCAATTTAGTATCGAATTCTTTTTTCGTTTTGTTTTTTTTAAAGCTGACCCACAGTTTTATTGTATCACTGAAATAACACGGTCCTGAAAGTTCTTATTCTATTATTGTCAATTAACGGAAAATTTTGTTTTTATTCGAAAAGTTAAAATGGAAATTAACCGGCTTAACCAAGATGAGCTTCAATATGAATGCCAGATACGAGGCATGGTTACTGGCACAGTCGATGAAATGCGAAAACTTATTAGAGCTGCTATAAAAGTAGGCGGGTTAGCTCTAATCGATCCTTATCCTTTCACGTTCGAGCAGGATAGCGAAGCCCTTTCCGCTAAATTAGCTGAGATTGATAAATTAATCGAATTGTTTGGGGGTGATTCAGAGTCAAGTGATTATGAAAAGCTTATCACTAAAATAAATTGGTCCTTGAAAAGGTTAGAAAGATCAGTAACCACAAAACCAGAGCACATAAAGCAGAAAAGTAAGTTAAGAAGTGAACTTATCCTTGCGTTGGGGACCGTACACGTTAAGGCAGAAGGAGGGGACGAAAATAGTGAACACTCTTCTGAAGATGGCGACCCAATGCTGACCCCGAGCTTCATAGCTGGTAGCAGACCCAGAGTACCTTTATATAAGTGGGGTATACGCTTCTCAGGAGAAGGCCAATCCTTAAATTGCTTCCTCGAGAGAGTGATTGAAGTGAGTGAAGCACGCGGTGTTACAAAATCACAACTCTTCAAGAGTGCTCTAGATTTGTTTGAAGGCCACGCGCTCATATGGTATAGAGCTGTGAAGAGCAAAGTTCATAATTGGGGTGAATTGGTGAAGGAGTTGAGGAAAGAGTACCTCCCTTCCGATTACGATGATAGATTATTAGAGGAAATTAGGAAACGAACTCAAGGCAAGGGGGAATCTATTGGCACCTATGTTGCGATAATGCAAAGCATGTTCTCCCGGTTAACTTCACCTCTGTCTGAGGACTCTCAGTTGAAAATTTTAAAAAGAAACATCACACCCTTTTACCAGACCCAACTTGGCCTAAGCATCATTGAATCAGTCGAAGACCTCGTGGATACTGGAAGAAAATTGGAAGCCATAAAGGTCTCTGTAGAATCGTTCGCGCCACCCCCAATAAGACGCAGTGGGAATTTGTTAGAGCCAGACTTAGCATATATATCTTCAGACATGACGCACGTAGCTGTAGCGACTCCTCTAAAGGAAAAGCATAAGTACGAATGTTTTAACTGCAAAAAGCCCGGCCACACTGCGAGATTTTGTCGCCAAAAGAAACGCTGTTACGGTTGTGGTATGGTAGATGTAATTAAAAGGAATTGCCTTGCCTGTAATCCTAATTCAGTAGCCTCTACTAACAGTCCACAACCATCTACAAGTCGATCGGGAAACGGTCAAAGGGCCTCACGGTAAGCGGTCCGTGTGGTCTATCTCCAAAAGCCGCGATGGAAGATAATCAGCTTATGTTAACCCCAGGTCTTGAGAAAAAGCGTCAAAAGAATTTGGATTTTACTTTCACTGAAGTTGGAGGTGATACACGTCCTTTTCTCAAGGTTTTTGTTTTTGGTTCTCCTATGGTAGGACTTTTGGATTCTGGTGCGTCCCGTACTGTCATCGGTAGGATTGGATGGGATAAGTTGAATGCTATGGGGTTGACTCTTGTAAAAACCGACATTGAGAGAGTAACATTGGCGAATGGAGAGAGTGTTGAAGTAATAGGAGAAACGGAACTGCCGATTGAACTTGAGGGAAATGTGAAAATGTTTCGGGTCCTTATAATTCCTGGCCTTCCGCACAGCATCATTCTAGGGACCGACTTCTGGGCCAAGATGGGGATACAAGTAAGCCTGAGGGACAAGTTCTGGAATTTTGGGGAGAGTCAAGATTTTTGTGCGAGTTTCATAGAGGGAAAAGATAAGCTTTCCCCCATACAAAGAGAGTTACTTCATAATGTTGTCGAAAAAGCAAAGACTAATTCTGGTCAAGGATTGGGTTGCACATCCGAGGTACGTCACGTAATTAAGACCGAATCGCGTCCTATCAAACAGCGATATTACCCTGTGTCACCAGCTATGCAAAATATAATCAACTTAGAGTTAGACAAGATGTTGACTGATGGAGTTGTGGAACCATCAAACAGTCCTTGGTCGTCTCCAGTCGTAATGGCCAAAAAGAAGGACGGAAGTTATCGGTTTTGCATAGACTATCGTAAGCTAAATAAAGTTACAATGAAGGATGCTTACCCCCTTCCATATGTGTCCGCTATACTTGATAGACTGCGCGATGCAAGATTCATTACATCTCTCGACATAAAATCGGCATTCTGGCAGATAGAAATGGAACCAGAATCGAAGAAATATACGGCATTTACAGTACCTGGTCGTGGGTTATTCCAATTCTGCAGGATGCCATTTGGTTTGACTAATTCGCCAGCTACTTGGCAAAGGCTAATCGACACAATTTTATCTGGAGAGCTCGAACAACGCGTATTTGTATACCTTGATGATATTATCATCGTCACACCTTCTTTTGAAGAGCATCTCAAAGTATTGGAAAAGGTCTTGGAAAAGCTGCGAAGTTCAGGTTTAATAATTAATTTCGATAAATGTGAATTCTGTAGATCGGAACTACGTTATTTAGGGTATCTGGTCGGTGAAAATGGTCTCCAAGTGGATCCGGAGAAAGTTAAATGTATCCTTGACATCCCAAGTCCAAAGAGTGTAAGTGAGGTTCGACGATTCATAGGCGTTGTGGCGTGGTACCGTAGATTTATTCCCAGCTTCTCTACACTTGCTGCACCTCTCACAGGCTTATTGAAAAAGAGTAAGAAGTTCAACTGGACCACGGAGTGTGAGAACGCTTTCCGAGATATAAAAGAGAAATTGGTAAGTGCACCAATTTTAATGTGTCCCAATTTTGACTTGCCTTTCATTGTCCACACGGACGCTTCTGGGTATGGCATTGGTGCAGTACTCACACAAGAGCAAGAAGGACAAGAGAATGTAATAGCTTATTTGAGCAGGTCCTTGTCGCGATGTGAAAGAAACTATTCCACCACAGAAAGAGAGTGCCTTGCTGTTCTGTGGGCAGTTGAAAAATTGCGACCATATTTAGAGGGAACACATTTCCAGGTGGTGACAGATCACGCTTCGCTCGTTTGGCTCAGTAATCTCAAAGATCCAACGGGTCGATTAGCCCGATGGGCAGTACGCATGCAGCAGCATGATTTCGAGGTCTTGCATAGAAAAGGAAAAGAGCATCTACTGCCGGACTATTTGTCACGCAGTGTGCCGATTATTGAGACCTTGTCATTTGGTGATCACACCGTCACTGATCCTTGGTACCTGAAAATGTTAGGAGCAGTTGGAAGTAAGGCAACAGACTACCCAGACTGGAAGGTTCATAACGGAGTGCTCTGGAAGCATTGTAATGTACATTATCCTGATTTGACAACAGAAGCTGAGAGCTGGAAACAAGTAATCCCAAAGGATCTTCGAGCGAAAACTATTGTAGAGGCTCATGATATCCCGACCTCTGGACATCAGGGCATTCAGAAGACTTACAATAGGTTAAAAACAAAATATTATTGGCCCAAAATGAAGAAAGATGTAGCAAAGTACGTGAGGAATTGCACGGTATGTCAGAGTATCAAGCCGGAACTTCGAAAACCAGCTGGTTTAATGGCTGCTCGGGTACATGCAAAACATCCATGGGAGATTTTGTGTATTGACTTAGTTGGACCTTTGCCCAGATCAACACATGGATTCGTGTACATATTGACAGTATTGGATGAATTTAGTAAGTTTCCGCTTTTATTTCCGTTGCGCACGGCGACCTCGAAGTCAGTAATGCAAGTATTAGAAGATTCCGTTTTGTTACTTTTTGGTGTTCCAA
Organism: Dioctria rufipes; assembly: GCA_963924295.1. Lineage (NCBI taxonomy): Eukaryota > Metazoa > Arthropoda > Insecta > Diptera > Asilidae > Dioctria > Dioctria rufipes. The sequence continues at coordinate 346,163,066 of OZ002740.1, read as the reverse complement.
GACAGATTATTTGCGATAATGGTGTGCAGTTTACGAGTAGAGAGTTTAAAAGTCTTTGTAGCAGCTACGACATACGATTAAACTACACAGCCCTTTACCACCCACAAGCAAACCCAGCCGAGCGCACTAACCAGGTCATAAAAACGATGCTGAGAGCTTTTGCGTCTGAAAACCACCGAGATTGGGACACACAGCTCGCCAAGATCGCTTGCGCTATTCGCACTTCAACTCATGAAGTCACTAGATTGACTCCTTACTTTGTCAACTTTGGTCGTGAAATGCTACTTAGGGGCGGGAACTTAGAACCTCCATCTTCCGGGGAGGAATTATTTGATCCTAATTCCCGCGCCAAAGCACTAGAAGAAGTACGGAGTGATGTACAAAGAAGATTGTCAAAAGCATCAAACGTAGCAAAGGTAGTTTACAATCTGAGAAGGAGAGACAAACAATTCTACCCAAATGATTTGGTATGGCGTAGAAATTTCGTTCTGTCCGACGCTGCGAAATTCTTTAGCGCAAAATTAGCTCCGAAGTATGTTGGTCCTTTTAAAGTCAAGCGACGCGTTTCCCCTTGGACTTATGAGTTAGTAGATGGAAGTGGTAAACGTGCTGGTATTTGGAATGTAAAGGACCTAAAACCTTATACGAAGTTAGAGGACTCCGAACATGATTAGGATAGTCAATCATATTTATTTATACATATATTTTTTTTTTGGATTACATGCATGATACTGGAGCGATTCTTCTCGGCTTTGTTAGTTCTTTTATTTCTTACGGGACTATGATTAATCTTGATTACTGAATTTAGTAGGATGAGACGTAATTATTGCATTTGAGATTGTAGATTAGAAGATAAAACATTCAAAGTTTTGTTTCTGCACACTCTGACTTTGGAAATCCCAGTAAAAATTTGTTTCTTCTACATGTAGGCCAATTTTCTTTTTTTAAACTTATATTCTATTACTCCGTGACTAGTGGAGGGATATGCTAGCGATGTTCAAAAGTCGATGAGTTATCGATCTATGGTATGGAAATATACTCAAAATTAGGATTAAGGAACCCTATTTACACCTTATTGAGTCCTACGTCTTTTTTTTAATTATATTTAAATAAGCAAGTAGTTAAGGTCTTGCGTGGTTTAGGAAACTTAAGCGAAAGTTGCACATTGAATTTTGCCTTTGAATTGGAGATTTAAGCATTCTTTCTTCGTTTTTTTTTTTTATTTTTTTTTGAGATTATGAAATCGTCTTCAATAAGGAAAATTGGAATGAAAACAGACAAGATTTCGGTTTGAATATCGAAATCTTTCCGAGGAAAGAGGGGGAATGTTACGGTCCAATTTTCCACTTACCTTGCCAATGATTCAAATAGTACATGTTGGTTACGAGTGATTGTGTTATATGTTTAGGAAGTTATGAACTTTTCACTTGGAAATCGTTTTAAATTTCAGGTATCGGAGGGGTGGCCGGCAATATTTATCCGTAGAGACGTAACTTGGCGTTAAATCCCAATCCCCTGCACTTACACACACGCAGCTACACCACACCATTGCACAGAAGTTACTCAAACACGCGGTTGTCACACACATGGACACTCACACCATCATATGACATAGTACACTATTACTCAACACACGCAATTGTCACACATATGAACATTCACACCATCACACAGTACACCATTCAATCACAGCAGTCATACCAACACTACGTAGCCAGCAAGGGTCTATTGTCAACCTACATATGTAGTTAAATCATAGTTAAGATCATAGTTGTACATATAGTTGTTATCCTCAGATAGCTTTCAATATTCAGTTTTTTTATTTACATTAGTAGTGGCTGACCCAATGATATTTAGAAAAAGTGTTACATCTATTATGAACCAATTTCGGGAATTTTGAATTCATTCCACCTTGTAAGCAATCTAAAAATCATTGGTTCACGATTAGAAGCTAAGCATAAAACAATTCAATTCCTGTGTTATTTTCTTAAAGAATAGTCGAATATTTTTTTTATAATGCCAATAATAATTTTTATTGCGTGATAGGGGTTGTAACATAGCCTACTGTAAGCATGAAGGCATTTTATTAATTGTTTTCGAATCGCGGGAATACTCGCCTAGGCCTCATTCCCACTGCAAGCACCGAAATAAGACCTCTGAACAACAAACCGAAAGTGTTAGCAGCCCGGACTAAAATTAAAAGAAATTAGCCACGATCAAGAATCAAATAAATAAATAAAAGCACACATATTTTATCTGCAGAAAATGTAGAAACTGAAATGTTGAGATAATGCCAATGTGATACGGGCATTAAAACATCCCGAGATTGCAATCAACTTCAACATTCGTTAAATTTCGAAAATCTTGGTCGAAAAATAGGGGGTACAATTTCGACGGCTGTACGTCCGGTAGGTGAAGCGATCACTTTTTCGGGGATTGTCAAAAAAGGCACAGCCAGGGCTAGAGCAAAAAAAAAATAGAAGAAAAAGAAAGAGGAAAGTTAAATAAAACATAAAGTAGAATTAAAAATAAAATAAAAGTTGAAAAGAAAAGAAAAATAATCAATAAGAAGAAGAAAAGGAGGTGAAACCAAAAAAAAAAAAAAAATCAAGGAGATTGCAGTGGAAAAGAGCTTCGGCAGTGGGCGATTGGGTAGATTTTGGAGCATGGTATAAATCCGCCGGCCGCATGCTTCCAGAGGCTATTGAGAAGCTAAGTATTCATTTGGTTTTGAATTTCTTAAAATATTTTTCTTTAATTTTGTTGAACTTGTGTTCATATAATTGTATTATTATAATCCACGTATATATAGATTTTTCTTTTTCATATATTATATCTTAAGTAAAAGTGCTCAAGCGCGTTTTTTTTTTCCTTTATGTGCCTTCCTCTTTGTAACCAAGTTTCGTGGTAGCTTGTATCTCTTTTATTTGAAAAACCACGTGGCGCCCAACAAAATTAGTGAGTTATATAGCGGAATACCCACTGCCCGTCTTCGCTGGGCTACCAAAAAGTTGCGCGAAAAAGGGAAGCGTAACACCGGTTATGCATGCATATTTCCGAGAAAGGCAAGAAGGAAACAAAGTTGTATATTGTAGTTTTGTTTTCTGCTAATGGGTTTCTCTCGGATTCTTACCTTTTTTTTCAGAAAAGGATGAATTTGGTGAACTTTGAGATAATCCAGGAAAAATTGTATTTTATTATCCTAATTTTTTTCTTCTTATATTGAACTATGATATTTTCAACATAACTCAGCGGAGCAAAAATACTTTAATTCAGTCAGCAAGAATGCATTTTAAGAAAAAAAAATACTAGGAAAAATTTTTACATCATAACTACTTAATTTTCAGCAAAAAAAGGGAGAGTATCGTGAATAATCGGGTTGGGGAAGTGCGAATTTTGATCAATTTTCTATAACCAAGTATAAAGTTGTTTAAAGAAATACTTTGCAATCATCACACGGCAATAACTTGTTAACGCCATTTAATAACATATTTAGTAACTTTTTTTTTTCACTTTCATTTCGGATGAACTTTATTTGATCTTAATTTTGCACAAATTTTACTAAGCTACATTCAAATGAACAATATTAAAAACTTTGACTTAAATTTTTCGTTACAGTGGAAGAAATCTTTTTGTTTACCGCATATAAAGAAAAGTTAAAGGGCTGTCCCAATAAACAGACTTATTTCCAATATTACTTTACTATTTTGTACAATATCATGGGAAACTCAATTGTGGGAATTTTTTTTCAAGCATATGCTTATTTTTTGAATTTTTTCATTAGAAACTTTATGGAGTTGTTCGTTGTAATTATAAGTTACGGCCTTGCAATGAGATTTAAATCAATTAATGATAACCTTTTAATGGTAAAAGGACAGGTATGTACTAACATACTTAATTAACTATTAATCGAAAATTAATTTCATTAGCATATGCCTCGTTCATTTTGGGCAAAGCATAGATTGCTGTATCGATATATGTGCATCCTTTGTGAGGAAATCGATAACGCAATATCTACGATTACATTTATAACATTTTCTAATAATCTAATGTATGTATGTATTATCATGTTTTCCATCATGCGGTAAGTGTTAATAAAATTCATTCATGAAATTATAATATTGAATAAGACTTGAATACGATTTTGTTTACTTTACTCTTTAGAACTTCTGGAGGAACATCTGAATATTTACAAAGATTGTGTTCAATTGCAATTATTATATTCCGCACGTTGTGTCTGTCACTGTTTTCATCAAGAATTAATGAAGAATCTAAGGTTCGATTAAAAATATTAAGGGTGGTTCCAGGAGAATCATGGTGTTTAGAGGTATGTTTTTTATTTTCAAAGTTATATATATAATGTGAAAAAGGCAAGAGGGCAATTTAGGGACACATAAATATTTTCTTCATTTCAACTGGCTACATACATAGTATTAAAACACCGCCCTACAATTTTGAGTGTTTACTAGGAATACTGTTTTTTAAATTTTTTTATTTTATCTAAGAATCATTATTGAAATTTTCTTTTCAAATAATATTATAAGCAAATTAAAAATTTAGAAAAGATATTCACCCATTTATGGCTATAATATTCTCAAATTCAGCCAGAGTGTTGCTCTCACTTTCGGTCTCCAATTTTAAAGAAATTATTTTAAATTAGTTTTTAATGTAAACTTCATAAATTAAAACAATACTCAGAAAATCCCCACGATGAAGGTATTGTTATGAAGATTAGAGAAGATGAGTGGCAAAACCTGTAAGAAAAACTACCTAGCATATTCCAGACTGTTGTCATAAAGTAATTTAGAGGTGGGAATTTTCGCAGTATAGTTTTTGCTGACTCTGGAGAATTGCTTAGATTTGCATGTCTAGAGTGTTTAGTTACTAATATTGGGTTATCCCACACGAGTAATTCTTGATGCGGTATACTAGGCGTTTCAACAACATACTGGTATTCCTTCTGCAATTTTCTAATTCATATACGAATAAGATCCTATGAAATTTTAGGAAGAAAATTTTTGTATGCCTTTCACTGATACAGTCCTTCTCTTTTTATGAGGAATAATATCGGTATTTCAACGACCAGTGACCTTTTAAAAAAAAGGTGATAGATAGCATAGATAGCAGAAGACTAGATATTGCAACGCATACCAGAGAAGTAAGCAGATTTGAAATGTTTGCGTCCACCATAATAATTCTGCACACTCACGGATCTGGAATATTTTTTTGTTTTTTTGGCCAGCTTTAGATTTTTGAATAGCTTGTGACGTCGTTTGCTCGGTCGGTCTGGATTACTCGGGCGCCAATCGTTCGGTCGGTAGCAAAACGTCAGAAATTTGGCTCTGGGTAGCTTCAGTGGAGTGAGGGGTACAAATGACAATAGTTGGGTTGAATTAAAATTAATTCTTTATTCTCTTGTGTCCCTATTAGAAATGTAAAATGATCTATATTAGTAAAATTCTTGTCTATGTTTCCTAAATCTAATTTGAGTTTGTGACAAGAGAGACTTCCGTTGTACACGTACTAACTATTGGTTTCCGTTGCTCACGTACCACCACTAGTCCTCTGTTGTTCACGTACTGGTGACAGGATAGCTTTTCCGTTGTACACGTACTGACTATTGGATTCCGTTTGTTCACGTACTACCAATAGCTCTCCGTTCTTCACGTACTGGCTCACAGGCAGGGTTTGGACGTGGAGGAGGATTTTCTAGGTCTCCCGGACAAGCCAGTTCAACTTGCTAGAAATGTTGTATAGGAAATTCGGGTAGGCGGAAGAAGGTGTCTAGTGAATCTATATTGCCCTACTTATAGCATCAATTTAGAAAGCTATTGTGAATTACATGAAAGAAAATTTTCTATATAAAACTTCACTCATACATTTCTAAATATATATCTATGTACAGGTTACTAGTTACTTCTAATTGTTTGTTTTTTTTTCCTTACTTCATTGTAATTTTTTTTCTACTTGTAGTAATTTTATGTTTTATCATATTGGCTCTCACTAGTGCCTAACTCTCTTATTATAAAATTATAGCTTATTTTGTTTAATGTACCTAAGTAAAGACTTGTTTCATTGTACTATTTTTGAAATAATTGTATAATTGTAATGCACTACTCGCCCAGTCGGATTAGTAAAAAAAAAGGCTTTACCTTGGAAAAATTCCCGTCAGCAATTTTATTGCTCTGGTAGTCTAAATTCAAAGTGGCGACCAGATTCTGCCGGTGCGTTAGCCGCCATCTGTAAATTGAGGGATAATTATTTTTACTCAATATCTCGGCCATTTTCAACTTTTCAATAAAAGTGGTACGGACTTAAGTTGTTGTAAATTTGATTCTCTACAACTTTAGTCCTTACAATTTTTAACGTTCGATCGATATTTTTCGAACTTAGCTGGAAAAAGTTGGGAAAGTATAATTATCGAATTATCTCGTTTATTATTAACTTTCGGCCATAAATGTGCCGGAATAAAGTTGTATAGAATTACATTTTCTACCATTTTGATCTCTGCTACTTTTTCCTAGAACCGATATTCAAGGTACTACGCTACCTACAACGTAAAAGTTGTATTTTGCTAACTCCTCTCCGCACCATCACAATAGTAAAATTCCAGTTTTTTTTGTTTCAAGGTCATATGCTAACCCGATCGAGCTCTATACAGGGTGATTCGTAATGAAGTGTTCCAACATGTGCCAATCGATTCCTTACAGTGTTGTGATCAGAGTTCACAATCAGCAGTTTTTCCATAAAACAACTCCTTCACCCCTTTTTAACGGATAAAAATATTTCTGTATGTTTTTATTGATCACCCTGTAACTTCTGAACGTTATACCCTCTGATGATGGTGTAAACTTTGGTAGATAGATAATCGTTGGACCTTTCCAACAATATGTAAGTTTTTCGTCTCCTCATCTCCATTTTGAAGTTATGGCTCAACAAAATTCATATTTCGGTTTTTTAGCTCATTTTTTTAACTACTATTTTTAGCAAAAAAACACGTCATGGACATCTATTTTGCATATTGAATTTAAAAAGCGTAGCTTTAAGCATATCAGTGACACTTTATATTCAAAATGTAACCCTTTCTGAGTTATTTGCACTTTTTACTGAACATATCCAACAAAAATGTTCAAAAAGTGCCAGAAAGTAAGTAATTATTTTTGGAAATAAGCTTTTTCAGCCATTAAAGCTAAGTTTTTGAGCTTTTTAAATCCAATATTAAAAATTGGTTATGATGACGTATTTTTTTATAAAAAGAGAAGTTAAATAATCAAAAAGAGCTAAACTTTCGAATTTTTAATTTTGTTGAGCCATGACTTCAAAACGGAGAGGAGGAGGCGAAACCCTTATAGACCGTTGGAGGGGTCCAACGATTATCTATCTACCAAAGTATAAATCATCATCATAAGGTGTAACGTTCAGAAGTTAGAAGCTGATCAATGAAATATCCAAATTAGAGCTGATAGTATCCGTATAATTTACTATCCGGATTATCCGAGATATTTAGGATCTGATTCCTCAAATCCGGGTATCCGGATAATCCGGATCCTAGTATCGGGATCTCTACCATCTGGATCGGATCCAAACTATTAAAATTTCCTCCAGATTGCATTGTTTCATTTGGAAAATATAAATTTCATGATATTTTCATTTTGTTACAACTTTGAAGCTGTTTTGCTTAGTCTGGATCCGGATAGTTCTGATCCGGATCGGATAGTTCTGATCCGGATCCGGGCAGTTCGGAACTGGATCCGGATAGTTCGGATCTGGATCCGGATAGTTGGGATCTGGATCCGGATCTCAGGAATCGGATAGTTCGCAAATTCGGGTATCCGGATATCCGGATATTATCAAATCCGGATCCAATTTTCACCTCTAATCCAAATATCTTTATCCGTTAAAAAGGGAGTGAAAGATGGGTTTTACGGAAAAATTGCTAATCGTGAACGCTGATCACAACACTGTAAGGAATCGATTGGCACGTGTTGGAACGTTTCTATACGAGTCACCCTGTATACACATATGTAAATATATGTATAGGTATAGGGAAAACTGCAGAGCAATTGATTTGGTTATACACGTTAAATATGGGTATTACGAATACGCACAGGCCAATTTGATATAATATGTTTATTCTTCCAGGAATTTAAAACATTTCTAGCTACTTTCCCATGAACTCGAATTCTAAGATAAAAAAGAAAAAAAACAGAATTTACGCAAAAATCTCCAATATCATGGAGTGTATATGTATTCCACCAAAATTGTTTGAGGCTTTCGAGTTATATTGACTGGCAAACGTTTTGAAAATATATAAATATTTAGTAAACAAACTAGTTTCATGGTGTAAATCACTCGGGGAAGGTAATTATATGCTGGTGTGAAAACAAAGAAATTTCCAATTAGAAAATCATTTTCACTCTGGTAAGAACGATTGAAATTGAAACGAGCAAATTTGTGACATTTGTAAGCACCCAATTGACAGCTGAATCGATCCAAGGTGTATAGAAGAGAAGATATTCTCACTAAATTTTTGACGCATTGTAACTGATGCGCCGTGACGTACCTCTGTTTTTAAAATGTACTCTATATATAGAAAAATACATAGGAAATTAAGAAAATCTTTGATATCTTATTAAATTTGCAACAAATTACTGGAATTGTATATAGATGTTTTTTATAAAGCTTTTACCATAATTAAGTTCAGTAAGATAAAAAGATGTACTTTCAAGTTCAAGTGAAAATGTAAACAGAAACAAAAATAGTTTTTTTGTGCCATAAATGTATTAACATAATAATGATTTTGTAGCAGTAAAATATTTAATTAATGAATAATTAATCTTTCTGTGATTTCTTATTTCTTTTTTACTGCATTTAAATTAGTTTTCATGCTATAAAGTAAAATTCAGTACGAATAGTCACAACGTACCTATGTGAGATGATTTCACTTACCATGATGCTAACTTGTGGCATAAAAACTAGTCATCGTAAGATATTTGAATGTGGATAGGTATGTAAGGCGAATGTATTCAATATAAACTGTGTATTTGAAGTCAATTTGAATGTTTAATATTTGCATACCTGTGAATTTTACTTAAAAATGGGTTTACATAACTAACTCACATGCAAATACCTGATGACTAATTTATGAACATTCTTATGGGCACAAGATAGCATCCTGGTAAGTGAAATCGCCTCACACAGGTACGTTGTGACTATTCGTACTGAATTTTACTTTAAAGCATGAAAACTAATTTAAATGCTGTAAAACACAAAAAGATTAATTATACATTAATTAAATATTTATGGCATAAAAAAACTATTTTTGCTTCTGTTTACATTTTGACTTGAACTTGAAAATACATCTTTTTACCTTACTGAACTTAATTATGGTAAAATCTTAATAAACAGAAACATCTAAAATATTCAAAACTTTCATTTTATATACAATTCCAATAATTTGTTGCCAAATTTATTAAGATATCAAAGATTTTTTTAATTTCCTATATATTTTTCTATATATGGAATACATTTTCAGAACAGAGGGTCGTCACTACAAATTTCTCTCCAGATAAAATGGTGGAACGTGGTTCGCACCGAGAATACCTTGTCTTCTATACATATACCTTGAATCGATCATACTTGTTATATCATGTGTGTACACATAAATAGGATAGGTATGGAAAGCAAAACTCTCCATTAATAACCATGTTAACCTAGCCTGTAACCTGAAGGTTTTTATTTGACGATTGAAAAGAATTCTAAGAGGGGTAAGAAGATTTTACTATAGGGTTCTGGATATGATCTAAATACGGGTTCACCTACCCCTTATTATATGCATAATTCAAGCGGCTTATTTAAATTTTGTTTTCATGATCCTTTTCATGATGATATGAGTGATCTAAAAAAGCGTCATCAAATTAAATGCCTTCTGAAGTTAGTGAAATGATGTTTCTCACTATTAAAGAGAGCACGAACATAAACAAATCTTGGATTGAGGCAGACCATTAATTAAGATTTGAGTAATATATATTTTGTTTCATTAACTTTTTAGACGAAGCGGTTTTCAGAAGAAGTTGGCACTGATGTAATCGCTTTAACTGGAATGAAAATGTTCCATATAACAAGGAGCGTTGTTTTGAGTGTATTTCTTCTCTTAATATAATTGGAGTTTTACGACTTTTATTATCTTTTACAGGTGACGGGGATCATTATCATATATGAATTGGTTTTGGTTCAATTTCACCCTTCAAACTATTCTAATAATTGCAAGTTTTAAGTTTTGAAACTGGAAGATCGATATTTAGGAAGAGTTTTGTTTCTTTGTAATTTCGCAATTTAGATTGAGATTTATCAGCACATTTTCAAATGATTATTTTATTCAAAAGAGTGTAATAAAAGTAAATAAGTGTATCAAGTATTGTGGTTGTTTTTTTTTTTGTTAAGTGGAATAATTATATGAAGATATTATCTGTGGAGCTTCGGTGAAATTTTTCGGCACAAACAAGTGTAATTTATGGTATCTACACATAGTAAGATATCTATAACTGTTGTAACAGTCATTGTTAGCGGTTCCGGATTCTCGTGAGGTTCGCCAGGTTCAATAAATAACAAGGCCCATTTTCATAAACAAATAATCAAGTTTATATTATTGGCTCTCTACCCTAATATAAATTTCGACTGTATGCAACTTATTCTAATTATATATACATTTAACAGCATACTTATTTACAATCCTTCTGTATTTGTCCCTTATTTTATCGCAATATTGATTTTAATTAATACATGGATGCAAAACGAAACCATTCCTGAAAAGTACTAAACTACTCTACAGTTCTACCTTACAACGGCATAGAAACACTCAGAGAAATACATCACGAGTGTATGCCCAGAGAACAGGTTAGAGACAGGAATACATCACGAAAGTGGACAGACCGGAAACACCTACAGAAATACAATCATGAAGGTGTGCGGAGGAGTGGGAGGAAACACTTAGAGAATACATCACAGGACTGTCCGGAACGGAGACAGATTACTCGCAGAAATACATCACGAGAGTAGGCGGAGCGGGAACATCTACAGAAAAAAATCACGAAGGAGTACGGAGGATAGCAAAGGAAATACTCACAGAAATACATCACAAGATTCTGTGGAACGAAAACAAATAACAAAGCATCAAAATGCAGGCTAAGAATTAAAAACAAAAAATAAAAAATGGCTATGAATTTAGCCTGTCATGGTTCATGGTAATGGTTTACCTTACCGAAAATAGCGGGACAAAAACACTCACGGGAATACATCACGAGAGAGTGCGGAATGAAAACACCTACAGAAATACAACAAGAAATACATCATGGGAGCTATTATCTTGTCGGCAGCCAGCCAAAGACTGAGCTCTCCAATGAATGGCGCGCATACTTTTATACTTTTTATGGTGGTAATTACTAGATCATTTCGGTATTTTCTACATTGCATTGGAGTAGAGATAGAAATGACAAGGTTACAGTCAGTTATGAAATTATGAGTTATTAATCTTAATTACAATGAGCTCTAGAATCATATATTTACTTTACTTTGGTCAAGAAAAGAGGTGACTTGGAAATGGTTCATTACACTGTGAACAAATATCAATTAGGCTGATGATTTTCGGTAACTTCAGTTTCAGTATGGAATGATACATTTTTACTGAATATCAAAACTGAACTTTATATTGCATAGTGGCGCAGAGGTTTTCATTTAGTAAAGACCAATAGAGTTTTATTAGTCGAAAAATTTATTTTTGTGTTTTCCTTTTAATAAAAATTGACTTTCTAAATTTCGGAGGATACAAAACTCACCTGTGTGGCAATGTTTGACCAACTAACATTTTGTACCTTAATGATTCTGAATTTTCTCTTTACATCCATCCATGATTCAAAAATATTTTGTCATCATTCTCATATGGTAAAATGCTTTAATGGGCACAACTTATAAATACGGTAATCTACCTCTAAAAGTTCGTATGTAATAATAGTGCCTGCAAAGGGTGCTATTGCCCCATTGTTACTTCGAAATAATATATGTTTCTTTACGCTGTTCCTTCAAGGGCAATATTCCTAGAGACGAGTTTGTAGGTCGCGTAAAGCTAAATATACCCAGCAGAGTTTCTCAATACGACATGTGTCAATAAAGGAACAATATATGCATTGTTCCAATATTCATTTTGGCATTGACATATCGTGTACTGTCATTCATTTTAAACAACACCTTCTTTTTATGGAAAAGTGGAAACATACAATAAAAGTTTTCTTCTGAATAAATTTGCGGAAGAACCGTCGACTTCAGGCCTTAATGAAGGCTTTAACTACAGTTTAATCTTGAACAGAAACTCTTAGTTTGTGGGCAGAACATAGTGGAAGCTATTCTTAGATTAGAAATCTTATAGGCACTTTTGTCTCTTCACCATTTCTGGATGTCTCGAATGGAAATTTTCCTAATTTTTCAATAAGGTTTCAGCTCACCGCTGGTGGAGGCTCAAATATTATTGAGAATGCAAGAATGAAAAAATAATTATAATTTTCCTGAGACTTACCACGGGTGGGATATCAATTATTAAACAATGACTTTAACCTTTACGCTGTTTAATACTTAAACGCCAGTGCTTACAATATTCTTCTTTTTATATATATGTTCAATATTGTTAACTTTAGCATAATTACATGCGTTCAATTAATTGTTCGATTATTGATGCACTTAATATAGGTATTGAACTTGAACTTTGCTCGAGTAATTATGCGAGGGTGAGCAAGAAACACAATTTGCACACTTTAATATAATTTAATTAAAAGCTATGTTCAAAACTGAACAGGTACAAAATGAGATTTTTTATCTTGTGGGCACATCTGACGACATAAATTTTGTAGGGGTGCCTATATAGAAACAAATATACAGAGTTGGGCAATACTTAAGTAAAAAAAGACTTAAGTACTACTTAAAATACATTTTCGTTACTTAAGACTTATTACTCAATACTCTTGAAATGCCTGTACTTAGTACTTGAACATAAGTACTTGCTTCTATTTACTTTTACTTAAGACTTAGTTTTGTACTTAACTACCAAGATTTTTACTTAGGTACTTACAAATGTCTAAGTCTTCGTAGAAAAGCAAACACAATCTCTAGCGCAATTCCTTTTTTGCTGAGTTTTAAAGCACGCAAAGAACTGTCAAAGTATGTGCCGCACTGACGCGTCAAGGCAGAACTTAGACAAACTAATAACATATAAACAATACTGGGCAAGAAGAACAAAATTCAGTAATGTCTCGCACGAATATAAAGTCGACGATGCCTCGACTTGATGACATAACCACTGATATGTATAATATAGACTGACTACTTTCATAGAAATACACTGGAGAAAGTGGGATCACTTCAATATTGCTGACTCTTTCGGTATAAGTACCAAGTACCAACTGAGAGAGAACTGAAAACAACAAATAAATTAGTGGATTCGTCGAAATACATGATTTTAAATTAACAATTTAGGGTTACTACTGATAAAAGCTGTTTTACAAAAGACAATATATTCATTAGATACGCAGAAGAAATTCTAAATGTTTTATTAAAATCACTTTCCGAGCTGCGTGCTCAGAACCACTCTTTTTGACACAACCAACTGTGCTCACATGAAATATAAAAGTAAGCACTCCATATTATATACGTCAGTGGACATAACTAAGGGTAAGCAAGCAATGCCTCGGTCCAATATAAAATCAACGATGCCTCAACCTGATGTAGAGAAGGCCTCAGTTTTTACTTAGATATTTACTGGAAATCTTTTTCTTAGAATTTTTATGCATAATTGGAAACGATAATGGGTCCTTGAGCGGACCTGTTATAGTTTTTATGAGAGTAGCAATGAGAGGTGAAAGTTTTAGACTACATGCAGCGCCAAAAACTATAAATAACCGTCCAAGTGCGAGTCGGACTCGCACACGAAGGGTTCCGTACCATCGTACAAAATTTAACACTATGTACTTTTCATTTAGTTTTACAAATGAGAGTAGGCATCATGTGAAAGAATAATGCTGTCATTTGAAAAAAATGCCTACTTATGATATAAAACGAAGAAAAAAACGCAGAAAAAATCACGTTTCTGGTATGGGGGCCCCCTTTAATTTTTAATTTTATTTTATTTTTATTATTTTTTGTTAGAGCGGCAAAATTTCAACTATCTACCTATTACGCTTCATGAGATACAACCTAGTGACGGACGGACAGCGAAGTCTTAGTAGTAAAGCTCCCGTTGTTACCCTTTGGGTACGGAACCCTAAAAACTATAAATAGTAGCCACTGGTTACTCCCTATATTCATAGTATAGCTTTCAAAAGGTATTTAATTATTAATATCTATTAACTGAACTCGATAAACTTCATTATATTACTGCCAAAGTACAAAGATTCTAAAAAAGTACTTTAAAAAGTACTTCAAAAAGTACTCAGAACTTTCTATAGACTTAGTACTTAGTTACAAGTACTTTTCATACATGCGGTACTTGTACTTACGCTGAAGTACTGAAGCCTTCGCTACTTGTACTTAAGTCCTTTTTCTTTGGTAACATACTTGCCCAGCTCTGCAAATATAGACACCAAATAAAAAATGTACCTAAGAGATCAAGCTATTAATTGTAAACAATGAATGTGTATTAACCTTAAATGGCTTCATATAATTTGCCCCTATTAAGTGAAAACCATAAGTTGTGTATGACAATACCAAGAAAGGGTTGTCGGATTTAGTTCATTTTTGTAAGCGTTCCCATATAAAAATATCATTTTTCATAAAAATAGCAAATATAATTTCAAAAATGGACTAAATCAGGTAACCTCTTCTTGGTGTTGCCATATAAAAATTTTGGTTTTTTACGTATATTATGAAAATGATCAGTCCTGTGACGATATGTCTTAACCTAGCATTCAAAGTAATCATCGAAGCGAAGATTTCACTCTGGCGATATTTTATAAGATTTTCGTTCGACAGACCGTTTTGCTTGCTTCGAAATTATTTCCGAATATTTTCAACTAGAACAGTTGACATTTATAGATTCCTTTTCTAGTTATTGATAAATTTTAATAATGATAAAATTGAAATTTATGAATTTTTCAAGCACAGTAGCTGTATTTGTGGAGGATAACGAAAATGGCGAAGAAATAGTTACCGGGAATAAACAGAATTTTTAATTTTTAAGGCAGCAGCATAATGTTAGGTTAGGATACACATAACAAAATATACTTATTAATTTTTGGATTTTCGAAACATTCTTACAAGCTTTATAATTTCATGTTTGAAGAATCTATACAATTAATATATATATTTTATAATCTTCGCTTGTGCTATCACTCTCAGCAAAACTCAGTGATGTTCTATCGAAATTATCGCCTGTCGAAAGTATTATAATATTCCGACTATCGATAAATTGTCGAACGTCGAATCGTTCGAAGTTATAAAATCTTATTTCTGGACGTTTTTATTGTACTGAAAGGTTCTTCAGGACATTGGTTATAATAATTTTGACTGTCCGACGAACTGTTGTGGAAATATATTCGAAAAACCATCATATATGATATTATAAGAATTCGTCTTACAATTTGACCAATTCTAGCTTTATACTTTATTTTTATAAGGAATTTGTATCAAAGCTCGAAGAAAGGAAAGAGCATGACAGAAATGAATAGAAGTGGAATAACAAGACCTAGAAGTACGGATCCCCAAAGAAACATGGACAACTCTTTAACAAAGAAGAGAATTGAAAACCAAGCTGCTAATTTAATGCGAAACTGCCGTGAAAAGGCGAGAGACTTAAAGAACTAAACTAGCTGACAATAATAATTCAATAACCCTGTTTAGACGAGTTAGTATGCTGCTTCTGCCTCACGAGAATTTACAAGTAAAATGATGGTTGGAGGTAGGAATGAAGCAACACCCTACTTACAGATTTCATGCGGCAGAGGCAGCATACTCACTTATCTAAACACTAAACTAGGTCAATGCAACAGCAGCTCAAAATTCAGCTAAACAAAACAGCATGAAAAATTCTGAAAACAATTAAGAGCAAGATCAGCACATGGGGATTGCACGTAGAGGAAAAGTTAATGCGGCTATGAGGGTCTTCGCTCAATGCAGGAGAACCTTTGGCTGCACATGGGGCATTGGATATACACCTCGATCGTCAGACCCATGCTCACATATTCCTCCTGTGTATGGTGGCCGAGGACGTTTGTGGGGACTGCGATCCGGGAGCTGGCTGGCCTGCTTGGGAATTACGGGCTCCATGCGATCTACGGCTACTGCGGCTCTTGAGGTCCTACTCAATCTGCCACCCCTGGATCTTGTCATTCAGGTAGAGACCAAAAGGGATATGTGCAGATTGCGCTCATGGGGATGTTGGGAGGACGGCTGGACTGGCTCCTTTGATTACTCTATGGCGTATCGGCTGGACTTGGAAAACCCTCTGGCCGGTATGCCACCTGATGGTACCTGAGCATCGTTTCAGGCATCGCTTCTCTGTGAGCTTTCCTGCTAGGGAATCGCGGACTGAGGTAGGTGCCTTATCGAGCCTTCCCGGTCTGATCTAAAAATCTTTACCGACGGCTCTCTCACTAATGAGGGAGCTGGGGCTGGTGTATACTTTCCTGTGCCTGATTTTGGAATGGAGTACTCATTTGGAAGACACACCACTGTCTTCCAGGCTGAAGTCTTCGCCATCTTAATGACAGCGAAGTTAACCCTTGATATGCAAATCAAGGGGAAAGACATTGCAATCCTTTCGGATAGCCAGGCAGACTTGATGGCTCTGAATAGCCTTGGGATAACGTCTAAGTTGCTGGCGGATTGCAGGTCGTCAGTGGATAAGTTGTGTTTTCACAAAAAAGTGTCCCTCCTGTGGCTTGCTGGTCACATGGGGATCACGGGGTGTTTTCCCACAGCTAATGTCAATTCCACTGATTGACAAATACGAATAGACTGCGTTCGCAAAGTACAGTTTAATGAAATCTGTCAATTCCTATAATTGACTTTCGAAAGAAAACTGCAATTGCAAACGAGAATCCACGTATGCTGAAAGAAAATATTCCGGTGGAGTGTAGCGGTTAAATAAAAAAGGATAATTTGTCACTCTATTATTCAATTAATTATTTATTGCCACAAATAATACTACTGACTAAACAAATATTAATTTTATGAGGAAACTAATTACTTGCAAAATTCTATCACTATGAAAAATTTACTTCCCTCAACTTAGACGTACAAGCTTGGAAACTTCACTTAAAATTCACTGATTCACTGTATGTTTTATGTATTTAGTAATTAAAGGAAATTCAAATGTACAAAGGAATTATATTTTTACTCGAATTTATCTCTTTCTTTTCAATAATAACAACTCAGAAAATTATGCTACTTCACAATTTCATATATAAATAAATTTTTCTTTCTGATTCTTAACTAATATATTTACTAGTGGCTGAAAGTAAATAATTATTAGAACTCAAGGTAGATCCAATTTCTTAATTATTATGTTGTGCAAAAACTGACCTAATGGCATATGTTTCACACGATAAATAATTGTTAGAAATGTCGATTTACTTGAGTGAATTAGTTAAAATGGCTGAAAGGAAAAGATTAAGAATAAAAACTTCAATTGTTCTTGTTAAATTCATATATGTGTGTGGCATGCAAACACAATGAAATTTAACCCAAATTGAAAATAATAACTAATATGCAAATTTACCTTTAATTTAATTTAGATTTGTTGCTATTAAATTTAACCAATAAATTCACTTGAACTTTTTGCTGTTGCTGCTTTTCCTTGAACACAAAACTTTGACGATTCTATTGTTGAAAAAAATTACTAAGTTTGCTGAACTTTCTATTTCCTTTTACTGATGACTATTTGAACTATTTGCAAATTGTGGGAGGAATACTACTGCATGTGCTCGCACTTTGACAACTTTGAAAATAAGAAGACAGAATGAAGAATGAACCCCCTTTTTATAGAGAATTTCGTTCCGATTTCATATCCATAAAAAAGAATTATGCAAATTTTAGGCTTAATTTGACTACAATATGTAAATTTGTTGTAGTCATTTGATGTCAAACTACAAATTGCATTTTTTGACATCTTTCCCATAGAAATCCCTTTTAATTTCACGTAATTATGATAAGTTTTCCGAATCTGTGCTATAACTTATCGATACGCCATCTTTTAGTTCAATTTACGAAATTCCTCTCAAAATTCATTTTCGTTCATCTTTGTTCGTGTCCCTCTCACACCCTTGTGTCTCTTTCGCACTTATTGGTGCAAAGGGAAATTCGAAAATTCGCGAATATTCCGTAAACCGTGAAAAATTACGCGACGCGAATGCGCCCATTCGATTCTGCGTCTCTTTTCACCCCGGGGTGATATGTCAAACATCGCGAGAGTATGGAGTTTGCCGTGTTTGTTTATATACGAAATGTCAGCCTCGCGCGAGTTTTAATATTGTTAATTTTTTGTGGTAAATTGTGTGTTTGTGCAGTTCATTATTATTCAGCGAGGGAATTATACGTTTAACTACAGGTGAGTGTATAAATTTCTTAGCTTTCTATGTTAATTAAGTATGATTTCTGCCTGTTTTTTACAAATGGCATAGATACCTGTCAAGGTGAGTTTATTTTGCGAAGTCTCACCTAAGGCATCTGTGCATTCTTGTAAAGGGTAATTTAATTATGTATACATGCTGTCTACATTGTTATTTGCTTAATTTTATGTTGTCTAACATAAACTTCGTTGAGTTTGTATAGCGTCTACATGGTGCTATATAAACACAATTGTTGATGTTGTTATTATTTATTTTCATTTATTTCTATATTGAATTTTGTAAATTCACTTAGTTAATTCATTTTATTTATTTCAGGTCGTCGAGGGACTTTTGCATCTGTGTTTTCCCAGATGCTGGTAAGATTTTTATTTTCATCTTAATCTAATTTTTCTTTTATTTTAGGTTGGTCGAACACGGGGAATGAAAGGGTTGACCTTTTAGCTAGGGCTGGCTCCGATTCTCCGTTCCTCGGACCGGAGCCCGCCATAGGCGTTGCCACTTCGAGTATCGGATCTCTCATCAAAGCGGATGTTCATAGGAAACATCAGCAGAGATGGGAGAACCTGAGTTCTTGTAGGTGTATAAAACTGTTTCTTGATAGATCCAATGGGAATATCTCCGAATATAGAACTGTGGTTGGCATCATCACCGGCCACAGCTCATCTAACAAGGATGGGAGTTGTTGACAACCCTGAGTGTTTGTCCTGCTTGGAGGGAGAACTTGAGACAACCGAACACTTTCTGTGTGAGTGTCCGGCCTTCGCCCAGAGCAGACTGGATTCTCTAGGGTCTCCCCTTCTATCTGTGGATGAGCTGAAAAACCTTCCTCACAAAGACCTGATGCGCTTAAGAGGACAGGAAGGTTCTGGTGAATTGGATTCAGGATAGTACAATGGGCCGCTATGGCCTCAATGCTTGGGATGGGTTTCTCCTGTTCCCCCTGTTTTCAAAAAAAAAAAAGATCAACAACACCTGTTGAAGAGCAAAAACTATGACAACATAGGAACCCACAACCGAATCAACTTAATCCCGGTGAGAAATAATTGAAGACATCATAAAGCTCAAGAACGACAAAATTGAAGATCTTGAAGGAGCTCCACGTAAACTATTCAAACCAAATTCTAGTACCACGGCAAAAATTCTACACCAATCTATGAACAAATATAGACAAGCGAAGGCCTATTATCCACTGGAAGGATAATAATAGTCATAAATCTTACAAATAAAGAACTGGGTAAATAGAGTACTATCTGTGCTACTTCTCTCCAGAATATAAGGTAAAATAAAGAAAAATATGCGAAAAAAGCAATCTAGATTCAGACGAAGGTGGCCAATCAAACACCCTACGGCAAATTGTGGAACAATCATCGGAATAAAACTCATAAATGGAAACCTAAGCGATATTCTAAGATTCAAATCAGATGTAAAACAAAGATGCCTACTTTACACTTCTGCAGTTCGTTGCCACACTAGAAGAATCGATGAGAAGAACCAACTTAGTATTTAAAGGAACCAGATGGACATTACCAAGTAGACTAGAACATCTAGACCACGTATATGATGTCGTTATTATGGCCAACTGACTCAAAATATATAGAGTAAGGTCAACAGTCCAGAGACATGCGCGCAAGGGAATCAATGGTTACTATTGTTGTGTCATCTCTAATAAGCCTCCTTCTATTGGACTTCATCTAAATCTGACAATGCAGTGCGTCTAGCTCCTGCCCAAATTTGGAAATTATATTCTAATCTAAATCTGATATAAAATTTGTAGATTAGCGCTAAATCTGATTTATTAAAATATGTATGTCTTCCATCTTTGCAAGAAGTCCAGGGATTTCATTGAATTTTCGGAAATATTGTGATTGTTGTATATTTCAATGCCTAAGATATTTAGGAATGTCGAGTTCAAGACATCTACTCCATCGACGGAAATAGGTTGAGTGAGTGTTGGATTACATTTGAGTAATAATAAACAGCATATTGTTCTACAACCGTTAAACAAAACCAAATTCTCTCTGCACCGAGCGGGTATTGTTATTTAGTAAACACATCGCTAAGTTTGTCAACTATAATATTTCCATGGGAGAAAGTCAAACAAGTATACGAAACCAAGGGTGCTGTTCTCTGCAAATTTATAAATGTGACAGTGATAGCTAGCAGTTCAATAATAATAATCAAATGAGAGTATGTTGTTGTACTTCCTAGTACAACAAGGGTTCTGGAGATAGTCTTAAATCAGACTATCGGGACCTTGTAGTAAAGTGACTCACTTTTTGATTTTTCACTAGAGGCCTTACTTTTGGTAGGGGGACTCTATAGTTTCAAATCTTCTTTAAGCACGAAAATTCTTTTAAATACAAAAACTTCCTTTTTAGATTTAAGAATACTTGTAATCTTTATTATGAGAAAAATATTTCTTAATGATTCTGCTAGCGATTACACTTCAACGTTTTAATACTTCTGCTCTTTTCTTCTGTAAAAAAAATACTTCTCTAACGTAACAGCACTCTCTCAACGTAGTAATACTTTCTGATTTTCCCTATCCCGATACTCGTCTTTTATTTAAAAAATTAAAATAGGATGATACTCCCTTCCACATGAATCGATTTTCCCAGGGTAGGCAAAATAATTTATTTGGGGCTAGCAATTTATTGATATTGATCAGAAATGCTTAGTTTCCATTTCTTTGCTATTATTGATCAATATCAATAACTGAGTACCCACATAAGTACGCACATAAATATCAAAGTTTATTGCCTTGTGAGAATGACGTAAAATTTAGGATTTCCACGAGTCACACGATGGACTTTGATCATAATCGATCGCAAATCCTAAGCGCTATATAGGCACCAAATTGCACGAGATGCAATAATTCTTGATATTTGGGCACACGTCAAGAAGTACAAAGATTGATTTCTTGCGGGTGGCCAATTATACCTTTTGTTTGGTACGATCGAGAAATTTATATGTAAGAATGTACATATGTTTTTTATTTTCGTGGCGTGAAGAGTTACAACTTGTCATTTTCGTGACTGAGGAAAAGGTCATTGAAATTTATGTATGTACGATGTATATATGTATGTCATTTTTGACTTTAGAAAGGTAAGTATGGGAAATTTGATCATTATTGCGATAAGTATTTGATGAGTCTATAATGAATTAATGTGGTTGGTGAGTCTTATGATTTGTATATAGAGTAAGGTTATGATATGCAGATTCATAACAATGTGAAAAAATAGAGTCTTTCGATACACCGACATTAATTATAAAATGATCAGACATAACTCTGTCCAATCTAACTTGAATTGAAACGCGAAGAAAAAATTTGCGTAACATTTATAGAAAAATGAGTCTAGAAACAATGCAAAAAATTCTTTTACAAAAGAAAAATCCTGACAAAATGCATTTCTATACAAAAGCAGGCGTGTCGTTTTAGCAGGAACCGTGTTCAATACGGCTTGGATTCTGCCTGACGTATACGCCAAAATGGATTTTGCAGAAAACTCTGTCAATTTCATAGTGACTAAATTCTCTATGAATTTATTTCATAGCACAACTCTCTATGAAATGCTAGTGCCGCATAGGGCTAATCTTGCTAGGCATTCAACTAAATACTTTGTATTTCGCCTAGTATAAAATTCACACTTAAAAATTATTTTAAGTGCATATATGAGGTCAGTTTGGCTGTTCACTTTGGCGTATACAGCAGGCAGGAACCAAGCCGTACTGATGAGTATATTGTTCCCGCTAATACGAAACCCCTACTTTACATAGAAATGTCTTATATTTTAAAGATTTTCTTTTTGTGAAAGAATTTTTTTCCCACTCAATTCTTGAGTTGTGGATTTAGCAGCAAACTCGGTAAATGTTGTATTGACAAAATTCGCTATGAATTTATTTCATTGTAAAACTCTTCAGAAACAATGCCTGAAGCTTACCTAAAATAACAGGATGACAGCCTTTATCGAAGGCTATTCATGTTAGATGTAAGAAAATAGAAAAGGATAGGTCACACACACAGAAAATCAACTAAAGTAATCGCTGTAGCGATAAAAAGGCAATAAAAATTGTGATGCCCTGTTATTGCGATGGCAATGTTTGGGTGATAACTGGAGAATTAAAGTCAATTTCATTCATAGGTCACACACATACAGAAAATCTACTAAAGTAATCGCTGTGGCGATAAATTACTGTGGCGATGAAAAGGTAATAAAAATTGTGGTGCCCTGCTGTTGTCATGGCGATGTTTTGGCGATAGTTGGAGAAAACATCCCGAAAACATTACGATTAGCCTACGAATCGCTTTCTTATTGCTGCATTATTTCATTTTTATTGCCTAGGTTGCTGGTAGCAACTGTGATGAGAGCGAGGTGTATATAAATTATTTGTAAAGAAATTTTGCCGTTATCGACGATAATATTTCAGTACACTCCCTTTGGAAATTACCTCATTTTGACTTGTTCTTTCTTCAAGTGCGATAGAGTAGAAAAGCAATGAAGAAAACTAAATTGCTGTCCAAAAAGATAAGAATATCTATCGCAATAACGATCATAAAATGAATTACTTATTACACGATTCATTTGCGATGCAACATTAATTCCGGGAACAAAAAATGCAACATTTACTCCCATCAAATTATACGGAAGCTATAAAAATGCATTAATGCCGGCAATAAACATGCTCGTTGTGACAGTAAGATGTTATAAGAAAACGGGTTCGTAGGCAAACCGTAATATTTGCTGCATAGGCATTAGAATGGAATCCGTAAACGAAAAGAAGTTCGGAAGGACCAAGAATCTTATGGCAAAGGACAATCAATATACAAATAGAAGATGAAACCAGGAATTAAGATAATGACCCAAAACAGGAGGAGTGAAGAAGGGATAACAAAAACCTGACATATAATTATATCGCAATTAGTGTGGCTTGGGTAGCCTATTAAACATATCTCTACATACAAAACACACATATAGGTATATTTACAGAATAAAAAAAAAGTATTGAAAATTTCCTTAATCGTTCCGCTCCGTAAATAATGAATAATTGAGATATAATAATTTGTTCTTAAATTATATGTATAAATTTACGTGGAAAACAAGTAAACAATAATTATATCAACTCAACAGTACTTTCTAAATGTCCTTCGAAAATCTCACGAAACTAACTAACTTTAGTCACGAATTGGTTAGAAATCGTTTCTGGGTGAAATGCTAGAACAGAAATATGCAAGTCTGCAAAATAACTCGAATTTAAGGAATACTCATTTGTAAATTCATCATGGATAGCATAGAAAGAGGACCACATTACCAAAAATATTTCAATTATTTGAAACACTTACATAAGGGAATTGGAGGAAGAAGGTAAATACATAGTTTTATTAATTTTCTTATTTTTTCGAACGATTAACGAAAATCCTGTTACATTTGTGCACACCTTTAACATCAGGTCGAAAGTAAATATTTTAAATAAAGGACAGATCTTAAAGGGACGTAAGTTCTTATCTCTAAATAAAGATAATTTTTAATATGTTTTAAACTTAAACGCATTTAGTAACTTATAATCTATTTAAGGAATCAATAAGAATAGCCATCCTAACAGTTTTCATGAAGCAATTGCTCCAGGTAATAAACTGTTTCTCATTATAATTTTCTATTACATATAGAACATTTTTTTTTCCAGTTTTATTTATGGCACAGTTATTTGGTATGATGCCTGTAAAAGGATTTTTCTCACCGGATCCAAGTGAACTAGTTTTTACCTGGTGTTCATTTCGCACATTATACAGTTGCTTGGTGGTTACAATTATTGTTTTCAATGCAGTACAAGAAGCCATTTATTTCTTCGATAATAGCCTGCCACTTTTCTCTTTTGGTGTGTAATTATATTAGAATTAGCGTTGTTGTCATTGATTTTTTATTTATTTCAAAAATGTTTTTATTTTCAGAAACTGTAATATTTATCGAGTCCACGGTAATAGTCGCTATTAATTTTATAGTACTTGCTAGAAAGTGGCCGAACTTAATGAGGAAGTGGTATAAAATTGAAAGAGAAATACTAGACTATGAACTGGAGAGTAATAAGAAATCATTAGCACTTAAAGTGAGAGCAATTGCTTTTCTTGGAATGGCAGTAATGATGAGTAAGTATATTTGTGTGTGTCTGTTTTTGTTTTTAATACAAAAATTAAATGAGTGATAAAATAATGAAGTTGATTCGATTCATCATTATTGCTGTTGCTGCTTAAAGTGCAACACCATCGCTATTGCTTGAGCGAGAGTATCTTGAATATTCCAGAAATGAGATTCGATTACAGGATAATCTCGGTGATTTGAACTGACTTATTCTAGCATTATGTTTTTTAAGCCAACTTGCGGAAGAGCTTTCAGAAATATTTCGAAAATAGTTTTCACTAGAATAAAAACTTCGGTTGGCTTAATACTTCTGTAAATAACTTCTAATTCTGAAAAATGTCATAAGCGAAAGTAATGAGCAGCATCTCCTGTTGTCGCGTCGTTTCTTGAAAAAAAATGGTTCTAAATAAAAAACCAATGCGAAAATGAATTGTTTAAGTGAAAAAAAGGATTTAATTTTTCAGAATATATTTTTGAACGAATTGCAGCTCAAATAAAAAATTACTTCAGAATTTTTTATTCAGATATTGTGCACCTTTTATCGGCAATTGGGTCAAGTATTTTCGAAAACACTATTAAAATGTGAGCCAAGGGATCGACTGCCAGGTTTAGGTTAGGTTAGGTTAGGTTAAGAGTAGGGGCTGGCTACTAAGTAGGACACCATGACCCTGTAGACATCGTGCCCATATTTAATCTAATGTGTACTCCCACCAGTTTGTTAGGATAAATCTAACCTCTTTACGAACTCGACTATTGCCTTTGGCGCTATGACAGGTGGACCATGTCAACAAACTGGAGGAACTATAAAAAAATGGACTACAAACAACTGGATCGACTCTGGCGTACTATGCCCAGTATGAGTCGTATGAAAAAATTCTTCGCCCCCACTCCCAGACGCGCAAAGTAGTTGGTCGTAGCAGATAAACGCTTAGGCTACCTATTAATGCAGTCACTGGACGGCCCTACCGTAATTTTTTTCCTTTTCTAAACTAAGAAGATAGGCAAATCCAATAACAAACTGCCGATTGTGCAAATAGGAAAGTGAACATCGAAGCATAGAGTGTCCCGAGTTTGCAGCTATAAGAAGATTCACAAAAAATGCTATGGCAGGGGGGTGGCATATCAATTATTTCGTAGTTACAGGGTGATTAAGAAAATATGGTAGGTTCTCACAAAACACCCTGTATCTGAAAATGTACAACGTGTCATTGTATGTAGAACTTCATAGTCTTTCGAACATCTCCTCAAACAGCCGAACATCTCGAACATCTCCTCATTACAGGAGTCCTAACCGGATACTGCAAACTATGCAAACACATTCATCGGATAGGTTTATCATCCACTGATGTATGTAGGTTATGTCTCGAAGAGAATGAAACATCAAAATACGTCGAAATTTCTTCAAAGAAATTTCACCCAAACAAATACTGCTCTTCCTAGGAAGGGTGGGATTGTTGGATGAACTATAAAGGAAGTGATGCACAATAAGCCAATGAATGGCTGCAATTCAAAGGCCACTCACCCCGCTTAATTCCCCTAATCTAATATAATCTACACTTTATCAAGGGTCTTCTTGGTGATCGTTTACATATCGATTACTAGTAACTTTTTTTTTAGCCGAAAGTAAGAATAAGAAAAAAAACGCATCAATAAATTTCGTACGCAGAGAAAGTTATTCGTAACACAGTTCTTCTTAGATATTAATATCTCATGTCCGAACTTGAGTTGAACCCATAAAATTTATTTACTTATTTATTTTGTTACTGTCAGAACCATAATGATTTTTATCAGTGTAATTGAGTGCGATATTGTCTCGGGATATTTATATTATAACGACTAGACAACTGCGAAAGTCCACAGTTTCGTATAATCATCAACAACATAAAATTCAACTTCTTCACAACACAACAAAACTTCTACAAGTTTGGATATGGTAAAACTTTTAGAAGTAACTTGCGAAAGTGCCAAAAATTCTGAAAATGTTTCCATAAGAAAAACAAAATCTTTTACAAGTCACTTTTGGAATCGACCTCCGGAAGTTTTCTAACAAGTGGAGACATTATTTTGCATTGCATTTTTAACTATAAAACTAAATTTTATTTAACTTTGTATGTATATAAAAAAACAAGTGTTGGTTATCATTCAGTTTCAGTTCCTTAATAGGTGCCATTTCCAAATGACGGTGAGACGTTCGGCTGTAGTCTGTTTATAGTATTATTTTGGTGCGATTGTGCTTTAATGTTTATAGTCACGAAATTTAATAACAGTTTTAAATATCAACCAGATATTCTTGGTTTTATATTTACATAGAATTTCGAGGAATTCCGAAAAGAATATATCAGAGAAAAAGTCATAAATTTCTCAAAAAGATGCATATTATGAAAAAATTGGAAAATGGAAATAGCCGCTATTATGTTAGCCCCGAAATTCAAACGTTTGCAAAGAATATGAAAATAATTTCCAGTAAGCGGACGAATTTTAAAAGTTTCAGAAATGCCGAAAATGAAAACAATATCAGAGACATGCAACTCCTTCCGCATCTTTTTTATGCGAAAAATGAAAATCGAAATTTTCGCAAACCTTATGAAAGTAAAATTTTGAAAATACAGAAACTATCCTATAATTCTAGCCTTCTGGAACTATTTTTTTAGTGAACTCTATTTCCCTCTAGATCGTTTATCTATAAGGGCCGTCAAAAAGAGGATCTTCAAGCTCCAGTAGCTGAATTTTTGTACGGAACACTACTTCACATTTCGGGAGAATTTTTCTCCAGTCAGGAAATGAAACCTGATCCCCAAGTTTTCATTGAAAAATTCCGAGAACATATGAGGGAAATCTGACCTAGAGCAACAAGTCATCATATTAAGCCAAATGTCTTCATCCTCAAGGACGTCTAAGCTTGCATGCACGTTTTTGTTCATACAGATGCTGTCAGAGCCCCATTGGAACCCCATACACTAGATCTCATTGAGTGATTCAAGGATTAGATGACTACGTTTTCACCATAGAAATAAATGGAAAGGAGACATCCAATTTTTCCGAGCGCATCAAAGCCGACTTCATTACCAGAGATGACAATTTGCTGAATCAGCAAACATCAGAACAACAATCAGAGAGTAATTTGATTTAACCGTTACGCACTTACTCCAGGATTCGTAACGAGCAAAATCAACAATAATCGGAACAGCAATCAAGGGATATTTGGACTCAACTTTTACGCACTTACTCCAGGATTCGTAACGAGTTAAATTGTATTAACTCTTCAGCATCTGACCTCGTCCCTGAGGAGGGGATGGTTGTGGCAGCAGCGTTATTTGCGGATAATTCTACTTGTGGCAGCACCGTGGTAAAAACATTAATTAATCATCTTTGACGTTTTAGCTGATGTTCGCACTTCTTCATTCTATCGCTTTCATCTCGGACCGAACATTAGCGTCTAAAACATTGTAGCTCTTAAAGCCTTTTTGTTAAATTAATATTAATAAATATTTATAGTGGTGTTATGTAAATACTCTCTGTTTTATTGTTTATACCAGTGTTGAATACCCACATAATTATTCCGAAAGCGACACCTTTCAAAAAGAAATACAAGGAACTCCGATAAAATAATCTTTAAAAGGTGATACGGTATTGCTTCACGTAGTCATCATAACAACATCACAAAACAATCTAAAACCATTTCACTTGTTGTGACATAATAAATCTGGCCTGCATTCATAGGTTTGTTCGATGAAAACACCATGTAAATTTTCCAGTCCAACATTTACCCAGGGTCTGTGCATTCATCGAACAAATTTTTAAAACACCGGGTAAACCTCAATGTATATAGAAGACAAGGTATTCCTATTAAAATGTTGACACATTGCAGCTGATATCCTGTGAGGTTATTCTGTGACTAATGTATATACATTTTTGTACGAAAGACAGAGATAGGAGAGAGAGTATTGTGTTCTCTGTACCGTACTTTCCTATACATTTTCACGATAATTCGTTACTAATGGCGGAATATGGTTCGTAGTCGGAATATCTTATATTCTATATACCTTGGGTAAACCTAGTGTAATGACATTTCTCTGACAGTTCTCCTAAATATAATTCACTGTAAAAAGTCATTTATAAATTGGGTGAAGACAAATAAAATGTGCTCTAGCTATTATTTTATTTCTTTTCTTCTAATTTTTGCTTATTTTTGTTCAAGAAATAATTTATATGCCCCAATCAACAACAAATTGCAAATGACAATTCTCAAGTGACAAATGTCAAACCATTACCCCAAGAAATTTTTATTAGGTTTGTTCGATGAAAACAGCGTGTAAAAACAACGTGTAAATTTTCCCCTACAATTTTCCCCAAATTTACCCGGGGTTTTGTACACTCATCGAACAAGTTTTTAAAACATCGGGTAATTCTAATGTAATGACATTTCTCTGACAGTTCTCCTGAGCATAATTTAACTTCTAATTTCCAGTGATTTGTGAAAATTTATTTATAAAATAGGTGAAATAATTAAAAATTTAAGAATAAATAAATATTAAAATTATATTATCGCCTTTTCTGTAACTTTACTTTGAAAAAATGATAATTGGTGACCAGATATAGCTCCATAATTTCTGCAACAAACAGTTGTGCTGCACTATTTTCACTTTTATCATCAGATGTTTTGTCACTAGGTATAAAATTAATAGTTTAGATGATCAAAATCGACAGAAATGATTTTCTCTATCCCGTTGGCTTTTTCTCGACCCACTATTAAACCCTTTCCTGAGATCTCATTTAAGAATTTAGAGAATTTCTGATATGTTGTTTGCTTCAAATCTATAGCTGCAGGGATAACGTGAAGTCTATAAAAATTACTTGTTAATAATGGCAAAGGAACATTTTTACGATCAAATTTCTTACTAGAAAGGCAGATCTTAAGATTTCATCAATGTTCTACGACCTTAATCGCCTCCTTAAATATTTCCTTATAATTTTCATTCGAATTTCCTATGTGCATATTATCGATGGGTATTTTGTCATCTAATTTCTTATCCAACTTCCTTATATAATCTGAATTTGGTATGAGCTCCACGATTTTTTCACTTTTATATACAGCACTCAACCGCAATCACCGAACAAATTCCATGTGACAGTTCACAAATGACAAATGTCAAACGTTTACCCCAAGAAATTTTTAGTGCAAGTTCGGGGCACGAAATCAGAAACACCGGGCTTTCATCGAACAAGTTGCTGTCACCCCGTGTAAGCCCAGGGTTTTCAAAAAACAAGATAGTGTAGCCCGGGGGCTTACCCGGTGTTTTCATCGAACAAACCTATTATAAGCTCAGGTTAGCCACAATATAGTGTAGCGTGGTGTAGCCCTAGTTTTTCCCGGGGTTTTCATCAAACAGACCTAATAACCTTGCAGAATATA
Source organism: Dioctria rufipes (assembly GCA_963924295.1). Taxonomy (NCBI): domain Eukaryota; kingdom Metazoa; phylum Arthropoda; class Insecta; order Diptera; family Asilidae; genus Dioctria; species Dioctria rufipes. Next base: position 346,132,911 of record OZ002740.1, on the reverse strand, counting down.
TGTCGGATTAAATGTCACAACATATCGATACCAAAAGTGTTCAAAATGAAATATGTAGAATGATGATTAATTCATTTTTTGTTTAATTACGAAATGAATTAATGAGGTGATGACAATTTGATGTGAAGGAATTTGTTTATTTCGGTAGACTAAGAATTATTTTCTTGATATGTGTAGAAAAAATTTGGAGTGCAGGTGAGTTTCAGCACAGAGAAGCAATACTGTTTTCTCTATGGTTTTAGTTAGCATGTTGTTAGTGAATTGAGTTTGAGTTGCAAGTAAGTTTTTAAAATTGATCGAGTACGTTGAAATACCTAATTTTGTAAGAAAAACTATATTTAACATAAATATTTATTTATTTAAACTCAAGTACTGAATAGCTGTCGCATAAATTAGTATCCGATTATGAAGTAATTTATTTGTCATATATCTCTCTTTTCATTATTTTCAAATAAACACAGAACCAAACAAATAATTTACACAAATTTCTCTTCATTTGCAGTACAAGAAGGCGTGTGGTATTTCAGTAAAAGAGAAATTATCCAAATGTGCTACGATGGAGATTTTATGGAGAACTATTTCCGGTTATGTTATCCAAATTATTATCGCACATTTGGAGGCTCAATACCATCGTTTTGCTTTACACTGATTTGCGATACGATAAATATTTTTGTGGCTAATTACATGGATTTTTTTGTTATGATTATAAGTGTGAGCCTAGCAATGAGATTTAAATCACTTAATGATAGTATGTCCATATCTAAAGGGCAGGTACTTAAGTATATCTTTTAAGAATTGATGAAAGATTGACTCAGAAAAAAATTTTCTTTCAGAATATGTCAACTTTATTTTGGGCAAAACATCGTAACTGTTATCAAAATCTTTGTCAACTTTGTGAGGAGGTGGACAACGAAATTACTATGATGACATTCATAGCATTTTCAAACAATCTTTTTTATATGCATTATCAGTTTGTTTCGGTAAGTATTGGGATGGAATATATTCGTATAAATAAGAATTTGTTTAAAATATTACTCCATATCGTTATAAATCCACAAATTATTAAAAATAAGTAGTTCTTGATGGGCTAAAATCTCCTCTAATTCTACTTGAAAGGTAATTTTTAGAATCGCTAGTCCGTTCGTCACAGAGGTTATTTTTTCGAAAACGACGTGACGTAGGAATTTGAAATTTGGCAGAATGTAAGACCTTCATGACGCACACATATATCGATAGCAGTCAAAGTTTATTAAATATTTTTTTTTTTAATTTTTAATGGGAGTGGGTTGGGGCTCCTCAAAAAGTCGTTTTTTTTTAATCTTGTGGGGTTTTGTTTGAAAGGGCTACTTTCAAGGATTAAAAAGAAAAACTTTCAAAAATCTTGGTGAATTGGTTATAAAATATGTATGAAAACTACGGACCCCCTCCCCCCCCCCCCTGATCTTCTAGGTTTTGTAGTGATCTTAAATATTACTTCTGTTTTTAAATTTTAAAGAAACCGAATTTCATTATTTCAAGTCTAACTTCTACCGCCATATTTGTACGAAATTCAATGTAAAAGAGTGTAAAAGCGGAGTCATGTGACCCAAAAACACACACACACAGTAGAAATGCTCTTATCATTAATCAGTCTTTTCATCGCTAGATGGAAGTAAAGTCTTCCTTCTAGAAAAGTTATTACTATTGAAGTTCATATTTTATTTATGTATTGAAATGGATTGTTAATAAATTAAGCTTTGTTTTAACTACGTCATTCTTATTTCAATTGTAAGCAGAGGTACAGTTTCTAAAGCTAAAATTTTGATATTATCAGCGTTTGTAGGCATTGAGTCTTAGAAAACAGAAAACTGCAGGTTTTTCCGGCAGTCTCATAGTTGCTGAAACAAAAATATTTCTTGTATTAATTTATAAGACAACTCTTATAAAATTTCTTTTGCCTCCGTCTATTTGAATATTGTTTTATCACAGGCAAATTTGTATTAAATTGAAATATACTTAAATTCGGTCGATCGACTGTTCGGTGCGGAATCCTGATTTCGGAAGCAAGAATTATTAATTTTCTGAATTGTGTCAACTACGAGATATCTCGTAGCTTGGACTACAACCTTAGATTGATACAAATGGCCACGAAGTAAGTATAACCGATTGAGTAGGAAGGTTTTAGGCAATATAAATAAAAGTTTAATATATACATACTTACATATATATAGATATTTAATGGATGGATGGATTGAAGGGAAATGAAGACCTCGGTGGTGCCTAGAATGTAGGCCACAACAAAGCCCACTGTTCACCCTCCAGACTTATGAGCAATTGCTCATAGATCCCAATTGAACGTTCTTCCCAAGTTCGATATTGGTCCCCATCTTTCCTTGCCAGCTTCATGCAGTTCGTCCAAGAGGTTTGAGCCAATGATTCGGTAATACTTTCCTGAGAGGGCCGAACAGTAACAAAAAAAATGAGAGACGGTTCGCTTCCCGAATATCCTGCGTACAAGTCCCATCCTATGGAGATGACCCTGAGGAAAGAATGACATTAGAGTTCTGAGGGTTGGCTTGTTTAGTCCCAATAGTTTTTTTTTTTTTTTTTGTTAAGCTGGGAAACGAGAGATTCCAAGCACGAAGACCAGAGCTAAGCTGCTAGAAACCCTTTCAACAAAATCTTCCGGTCGCCTTAATGAAGCATAGCAGATTTTAGCGAGAGAGCAAATCAGAGAAATTCCTATTGGGCCAATCAAGAAAAAGTTTTGTGCATCTGCAAGTGCTTAGGCTCACACATTTTTACTATGTTTCATACGAACATCTGCTTTGATGAGAGATGTAAATTTGATGTAAATTACAAAAATACCACTATTAGTGGTCCTCTAATGGTCATCTTGAATGGTGTTTCAAAGTTATAATCATTCTGCATAACGTCTGAGATTGGGTTGACCGTCAGGTGTTCTAAGAATTTTTAAAGCACTTTCAGGTGGTCGACAAGATCGCCTGTGTTGAAGAGATTTGCCCTCTGTATATAAGCTTATAAGCTGAGTTAAATATCAATATTTTTGTTGAGCTGAGGTTGTCTAGTGTGAGAGCACATGGCAGGTATAAATAGCTAGAAGAATTTATGAAGGAGCAGTTAAGGTATTCTATAATAATGGTGCACGTTAGTTAACTTAGCATCACTTTTTACTTGTTAATTTTTTTTTTTTTGTGCTTGCATCTCACTTGACGACATTTTCCGTCTTTCATTAATGTTTACCCCTTCGATATGTTATAAGGGTTTGCCGACTGCACTTATCTACACGAACTTTATACGATACCTGCAATCCTTTCCTGTTTGTTATACCCTAGCTGAAATCTATAGGGTATAAATACTATATATATGTTCTCAGCTACCAATCTTTATCTGGAGGACTACAACTATGTTTCAGGTTTTCATTAGGGGTTGAGAAATGAGGACATTACGTCCCGTCAGCTGAGCTAAGTAGCTGTTCACCCTGTGAAAGTTATCGGGAGGCTGGCATGCCTGCAGCTAGCTTTACGGAGATAAGTGTGGGGGGGGGGGTTAAACCGGCTTCTTGCCACAGTACCATAATAAAAAAAATCCGATATAATCAATATTAGGATGAGGAAAGGATAGGAATTGGGTACTGGAGGCTAAGGTAAAAGGGACAGTCAGCATGACTCAACCCTGCAGCTATCATAATTTTCTGGATATTCTGGGCTATATTGTCTAAATATCTCCTTGTTGCTATTAAAATGGAGCGAAGGAGAGAAGGACATCGAGAGAGTGAGTGGGCTAAATAATTAACGCTTCATGACAAGTCACTGATTCGCATAATAAGAACTTTATTGCTATCGATGCCTACTCAGATCAGTCCTAACTCAATACAGTGAGTTCATCAAATATGGCAGCTTATCTCCTAACTATTGTATCCTTATTCATATCCTTATTCATAATATCACATCGTAGTAAAATCATTCATAGTGCTGATAATCTTAACGTCTATACCTATCAAAAACTCTCTGGTTAGTATGCCACGTGATGCGATGGTACCATAGCTTCGTTTTGGGCGTCGCTTCTCTGTGAACTTTCCTGCAAGAAAATCGTGGACTGAGAGAAGTGCCTTATCGAGCCTTCCCCGGTCAGCTCGAAAAAATTTTACACCAATGGCTCTCTCACTAATGAGGGCGCTGGGATGGATATCTACTTTCCTGAGCCTGATATAGGTAGGGATGGATTACTCACACTTCGTCATATCAATGGCAACGAAGTTAGCCCTTGATATGCAAATCAAAGGGAAGGACCGGAACCCGCCGTAGGCGTGATCACTTCGAGTATCGGGTCTATCATCAAAGTAGATATTCATAGGAAGCATCAGCAGAGATGGGCGAACCTGAGTAGTTACAGGTGACCACAACTGTTTTTTGATGAACCTAATGGCAATATCTCCGATTTTCTCGTGGGATTCGGAAGAAAAAATGTAGAACTGCAGTTGGCATCATCACCAGTCACAGCTTCCTTCACGTTCATCTAACAAGGATGGAGCTGTCGACAGCCCTGAGTGTCTGTCCTGCCTGGGGAGAGAGTCTCAGACAATCGAACATTTTTTGTGTGCGTGTCCGGCCTTCGCCCGGAGCAGACTGGATACTCTAGGGTTTGCCCTTCTATCTGTGGATAAGCTGAAAATCTTCCTCATCAAGACCTGATGTGCTTCATTAAGAGGCAGGAAGGTTTTTGTGAATGGGCTTCTAGCTGGACAGCACAATGGGCCGCTATGGCCTCCGTGTTTCTGGAGACCCATTGCCTAAACAAAAAATACCTGTCGATATTTATATAATACATACGGTACTTTTGCGTACTGCCTTCTGTTAAAAAAAAAATTATATAAGTCGCTCTATTCTCCTTCTTGGGGTTTCTCTTTTCCTTTTCCTTTGGACTGTTCTTACTTATTATTTCCACCGAAATAAAATTCCCTCATCCAAAAATGGACTTTAGTCCCATCAAATTCTCTACGTCAAGGAAAAAAGAAAGTTTTGCTACGAGAATTATTACATACAAATTATTCCTTAGCACCACAATCTAACCGATAAGAACAACGATAAAGGAAAAGGAAACAAGAAGCCCTCTCAAATGGGTAAACTTTATGATCGATTATTCCTGGCCTTCGTACCTTATAGTTTTTTTTTTTTTTTGTATTTTATTTTATTTACTTGCAAAATTGTCTTAATAATGTTCTGTGTTATCTTATTTTATGTTGTTTTAAAAAATGTAAACGTTATCATATCGGGAAAATGCTTGTGCTATACACATACGCAAAATCTTCAGGTAACTCTTATCTTTACATTTTATATTTATTTATTTTTTATATTAAACTTACGATTGATTTTATTATGAACAGATATATAAATACGTATTTATAAAGGTACTCACGATTACGTCTGATCTATCGTAGAGGTGCCTTTGCAGTGATGTCGACGATTTTCCTGTACAAAAAAAAAACTTGAAGGTGATCTAATCAAGTCTGAGTATGCGTATATGCAGCCGCGAAGATTGCTTCTTTCTTTCATTTTTTTTACAATGAGTGTAACTGGCGCACGTAATGATCATAATAATCTATTCCTTGTAAATTATTTTGAAACATTAGACGATAAAATATCTGAGCCTATGCTAATCGTTTTGCTACTGTAACAGATTCAACCAACAATAAAACGAAAAATTCACAATTGAGACATGATTCCGTGACGATCATCGATTACCACCTATTACTGAAGGAGGCAAAGAGATGGGCAACTGTGGAAGATTTTTTTGTCTCCTTATTCAAATGTTATGCTCGTTACAAATTAGGAATTACTCACATATCTGCACACAAAAATCATGGTACCGTAATTTAAATCACTCGGTCCCAATACAGGTACTTTTGTACAGACACGACGAGTCTGAATGGCTGATTGTGAATCTTTTAGAGATTGGTAACCCTCCACCATGCATTCTTGGTCACCTATAGCTCATTGGCATATATGATAGGGACGATTCTCGTTATAGGTTTAGCTGGACGCAGAATTTGGGAACTAGTCTGACGAGTTCCTAGACCATTTCTAGTTGGCTGCCTTTGCTTTTCCAAACTTGGTTAGGTATACAATACAATACAATACAACCTTAGTATTGCTTGTGGAGGCTCCCGACTTCTTGAGGATTCCGTCTTACGCATGCAGTGCGAAATCTGCTTTTCTATATACGGACACTTTTCCTCCGTTTCCCTTTTGTTTATCTCTTTCTATTTCCAAATAGGGGAGAAAGAAATCAGAGCTTGATTCCTCCGCCTGAATTCCACACCCTTGAAATTTGTCCCATTTCCAATAGGATTAAAACTATGGCGTATTGCGTGTATCGGGCCATGTCACACTGTAATAACAATCTTTTTTATTCAAATTTTTTATTACGTATAATTTTAGATAATTCAAAGTCGCATGTGAGAATATTGTGATTTCTAGTCCAATATTTTTCCAATTACAACTTTGATATTTATATTACAGAAAATTGTGAAATGTAGCTCGATCTGTGAAATATAGCCCAATATGGAAACACTGATTAAAAGAGTACAAGGAATTAAAATCTCTAGATACCAGTGGCATTGAAATTATTTTAATATAGGAATTTAAGATCGTTGTAAAAGTTGCCTTGAATATGACAAAAAATACAGTAATATTTGAAATTAAAGGTGTACTTAGTATGTAGACTTATTTTAAGCATTAGGATGGACTTATCACGATATGTAGAAAATATTTATCTTCATTCACATAATCATTTGTTTGTTTCTTACCTCTAGGACCAATAGAACAACTTCCCTGATTGTATCAAGAATATTTGTTCTCAGCTTTATCTTTTTGCGGACTCTCTTTCTGGGATTATTTTCGTCTAGTATTAATGACGAATCGAAGCAACCGTTAAAAATATTGAGGCTTGTTCCGAAAGAATCTTGGTGTCTTGAGGTATAATGCTATTTTTGGTATGATTAATAATAAAATTTTGTTGTTAAAAATCTATAGACAAAACGTTTTTATGAGGAAGTGAGCAATAATGTAATTGCCTTGACCGGAATGAAATTATTTCATATTACTCGTGGAGTTATTTTAAGTGTAAGTATAACAAATGTAGATACAAATTGACAGTGTATTAATATACTTAACTATATTTGGCCAGATACTTTCTTCAGATCGAGATAAGCAAAAAATATTTGTTTTTTACCAAATCAATCAAATGAATTTTCACAATTACAGGATGGCCCGCTTTCATTAGTATGTCAATGAATATATAGTAGAACCACTGACTTATAACAATGGACTGAACGTATTGCCATTTTCCTATGGGAAAGAATGGCACAAGTTTTACAGTTCTCTCTTTCGATCTATGGCAGAGTTGGAGCTACCAACACAAAATATTGTTTACTGAACGTTTACTTATGCCATTTCATTTTTTTATGTTGGCTGCAGATGAAATCACCGCAGAAATAATAAGGTAAAGATAATGTTTACCATGCGCCGTTTCTCTTGCCCATACGCAAGATTCAGTTAAGAATAACTTTTGAAAATTAAAGTCGGAATTAGTTTACTTTCTTATAAGCGATTAAAATATCACTTGGGCACAAGAAAATATATTTTTATACCCTAGATGAAATCATAGGGGTATACTAAGTTTGTCATTCCGTTTGTAACACCTCGAAATAATGATGGTAGAGCAAAATGGATGGGACACCCATTCATAATATTAAAAGTTATTTCGATTTTTGCATGTCCGTCCGTCCGTCCGTCCGTCTGTGCGCACGATAACTCGAGAACGCATATACTTAAAGAGCTGAAATTTTGTACACGGACTTTAAAAAAAAAAAGTAAAATTAAGTTCGAAAATGAGACAAATCGGGCAACTCCTTCGTGGGGTTGCCATATAAAAATTTCGTTTTCCGCTATATATTTGGACACTGCCTGAGAACGCATCAACGTAGAGAGCTGAAATTTCGTACATGATGTTCTTACTATATTAGCAAATAAAATGTCAAAAATGGACTAAATCGGGCAACTCCTTCTTGGTGTTGCCATATAAAAATTTCGGTTTTTTACGTATACTTTGAAAACGATCAGTCCAAGACATTTTTATTGTACTAAGAACTTCTGCAGAATACGAAATCCTATAAAATTGGTTATTACCATTTTTTCTGTGCGATAAACTGTTCTAGAAATATATGCGAAAAACAACTTCAAAATCAATACTTGAATAGATCGGTGACCATACGAAATTTAATACGGGCATTCATCTAGGGTATCATAAGAATTGGTCTTAGAACAATTCTAGCTTTTTTACTTGTTTTAATTTAATTCGATTTACAGATGTAAAATTTCATCTGATTGGTTGAGTTTTACATATTTTTATGTAGTAACCGTTTTAAAGCGTGCTCTAACGGTGATATACAGAAACAGAATATTTTTTGTGCCACATGAAATAGCAAACAGCTCAGTCTATTATTATAAGTCAGTGAGTATAACCCTTTGATCTTTCTTGAAACGAAAATTTCATCCTACCGTTCAAGTTCTATAAGAAAAAAGTTCGCAATCTTAGCTTAGTCAATGTTGTTGAAAAATGAAAACCTCATTCACGGAAAAAAAGTGCATACATTTAGGCCTTTAGATAAAAAAAAGACGAAAAAGTAGTAAAAACAATTTTAACGAGTGGTCATTTGGTCATTGTGGTCATGTGGTCATTTGGAAAATGCAATCAAACCTGATTTTAAAGAGCGTTTCTAATCGATTTTGTGTCCTCTATAGGACCATCCCACATACCTAGTTTTCAGGGTATTATATTGGTTGTAGGTTAGGCATATACAAAGATATCAGCTCAGATTGGTCAAAAAAATTACAGTACTCAAACTGATAGGTTTTATCCCAGATTTATAGTCCTAGTTTAGATACCAGGGGAATGTTATGAAAATCTTTTCGAAAGATAAGAACTCTAATACATACTGGGAATGATACGTTTTTGAAACAAGTTTTTGTCTATTCCTTCTTCCAATTTACATAATAGGAGAATACAGGAATGAGCGATGCGGTCTAATATGGCAGTAGATTTTTTGTCTCAAAAGAGAATAGTTCTTACTTCACGTTGTTTTTTTTTATTGAACTATACTTAACTTGTATTCGCCTTTGCAGTTTTTAATATCTCTATGGAGTTTTTGTAATCTACAGACAGCATTATTTATGTTACCGGTGGTTTTTTACATTTTTCAGAATAATTTACTTAGATACTATCATTCTGATCCTCAATGTAATCAAGCATCAGTTTCGTTTAGTTCTCGGAGCTATTTGATAAAATTTGTCTGTCTTTTTTTATCTACTTTAAGATTGGTGTCCTGAGAGGTTTTCAATTCACCGATAGTGCCATGATCAGCCATATTGTTGTATTCTGAATCCCACCCCACTGATCAGCCAATCTGGTTTGAGGGTGAACACCAACAATTTTGGATTCATGGAACCTTGTGTTGGGTGACCCTTTGGTCCGTATTTGGCTCATGCTAATAAAAGTGCATTGAGAAATGAGCTGGGAGACATGTTGTTTATGAAACCTTCTAGTTTAGCATTAATCCACTTAGCACTGGGTTGCGCGTCCTGAGAATTTCAACAGTCGGAGTTAGGCTGTCCGTATTGACTTTCCTCGTACGTTATTTTTTTTTTCCGCTCCAGAAAGTCGAATTTTTTGGTGCATACAAAATTAAACATTCACGTTGTCGCACTAGGTTAACTCCGATGAGCTTAAGAGATTTTTGTCATCCTTGAGGTTTACTTCTTTCATCTCGTTATCTGTATTGAAAGTACTAAGGTAGTCCTATGGATGTTTGCAGGTTCATTAAGAAATCCGTCCAAAATTGTTGGTACATAAGTTGTATAGATGTAAATTAATAAATCGTTCTATATTTTGGACTCACGAGTATACCTGAAAGGAGCAGCTAAATCTTGGTGGAGATGAATAAAATGATATCCGAGGTCATCTGGTATCTGAAGTTCATTATTATGCAATTTACCCATAGGTATAATTGTTTCTCCACTTAGGTTTTATCGAGTATTTCTCTCTAGATTAATTAGCAATCATATTCAGTAAGACATTACTTCTTTATTTGAGTATTGGCACCTCGACCAGAATGTAATTCTTCGTCAGTTAAGGTCGGTATTGATATGTATCTAGATTGGTAATGTCAAGTGACTCTACATATATATATATATATGCAACGAAATACTAACCATTGACATGTCTAATATAGACTACGCGAAAGAATATTTCAGATGGCACACAATATTGTATTTCCATTGAGCATATGAGGAGCGAGATTACTGTTAGAAGTCCTTAAAATCTAACTTCAAAACTAAGAAGGTCACCAACGATTCCATAAAAATCATTTTATATTTGCACTTTCGATTATATCTAAAGGGAAAGATATTTCTTTTTGCTATAGGAAAATGGCTTAAACTCAGTCGATGTTATAATTGCTAGTGAATACAATAGCATATTTTGCAAAAATTAATAAATTTGTTTGTCTTAATTACCCTGTGTTCCATGTGTGCCTGAAAATTTTCTAAATACAAATGACACAACATGCAAATGAGCGTTTTCTATTTAGACTAACATTAAAAAAAGACTAATAGACTAATCTAACGATTTCATAAATGTTAAAATCTAGTCTATATAAATTGTACAAATCCACAATACCTTGTGACTTGGCATAGTTATTTAGAGACCCGCTCAACACAAATTTTTGCTTATCTCGATGAGAGGAATGAATCATTTCGTCCAGTAAAGTCATGTTAGTTGCGAGACAATCTGCATAATTGCTTCGTTTTTTTTTTTCATCTAGTTCACGGTCAAGGTCTGTTTATTAATATGAACTTATGGCCGGTTTCACAGTCCAGGCTTAAGCCAGAGCTTAGTTAAGCCACGGGTGTGGCTTAAGCCCAGAACTTAAGCCTACTCGGTTTCACAGTACTCAGTTAGCTGAGGCTTAGTTAAGCCGCGGATGAAAATTTTTAAGTTGTCAGCACTGAGGAAATTGTGAATTTTTTTAAAGGAAAATTGCCATTGTGGATTAAAAACTAAGCGAAAAGAAGAAGATCTTTTTATTTGCCAGTTTGTTGTGGTTTTTTTCTGGAAGGATATCAAATCCAAAATCATTGTTGCAGAATGTTTCGACAACGTAAACCATCAAAGCCGAATGTATCTACAGCCGGAACCGAGAATAAAAATCAACGTCATCCCATTTCTCGAAATGTTGCGGGCGACTCTTTATAATTTTTTCATGGGTCACACCTTGCGATATTATATTATACATTTCTTGGTCTCTTATACCCTCTGCATCAGATAAATAACTCCATTTTGTCCTAAACTGTTTGGTTTCTTCTTAAAACGTCAAATGGAATGCTGACACTAGCTGCCAGACAGTACTCAAAACTGCTAATTAGATAACTATTTTTCGCTTGGAAAATTTCAATTTAGTTTTAAAATATAACTTTTGAAATATGCACGTTCATTTAATAACAAAAATTAAAATATTTAGGCAAAATATATATTTAGCAATAATTTCTTATGTGTTTCACAGCAAAATCTGAGGCTTAAGCCTTCGAGATGACGGGCTTAAGTTAAGCTTTCCTTAAGCCAGTGATTTCACTTAAGCCTTGACTGTGAAACCGAAATATTTATTAAGCCTTGGCTTAAGCCATCGCTGTGGTTTAAGCCTTGACTGTGAAACCGGCCATTAGAGCAACAACTTAATCCTCTTATTTATTAGGTTTATGGTCAAAGATCTAAAATATGGTAACAAAAAATTCTTATAGAACAGACTGTTGTAGTTTTTTGTTTCTGAAATATTGGTAACACTGATAATTATTAACTTAGCGAACATATATAACATGAACCGCTGATACTACTGAAATTGTTTACATTAAGATAGGATCTATAGTATAATATACGAAATCGACCATAGTTCAGTGGACTTTCCAAGTGAGTATATTGAATTGAATATTTATGACGTTTTCTCTGTCCCTCATACCTAATTTTATGGTTGAGCAAACAAAAATTGCTTAATTTCATTTCGTTAAAAATTGAGTTTAAGGATTAAGTGATATTATACAAATGCGTATCTAGAGGGTATCCCATTCAGATGATACGAATTTAAGCATAAATATACTGAATTCCTGATTTTCGTGTGAAGCAGTTTATTTCTAACTAAATAACTCAAAAAAAAAATAATATAATACATACATATGTATTTTTTCGTCATGATCGAAACAGTACAAAAGCACCACGAAATGTTGACAGTTCCCATATTAGGTGGCGTGATATTGTGAAATGTATAGAAAAGTACGGCACAGAGAACACAATACTCTATCTCCTCTTTCTGTGTTTGCTATAAAAATGTATATACATTAGTCACAGAATTACGTCACAGGCTATCAGCTGCAATGTGTCAAAATTTAAATGGGAATCCTTGTCTTCTATATTCACCTTGATCGTTTCTAGTTTTCCTCTCCTAATCATTGCATGGAAAAGAAATCGTAATAAGCAAGATTTGACGTGCTCTCTGGCGCTGTTAGCCTGTTATTTACAGTATTTTTTCCTGCGAATTTTCATGAATATTTTTCTTCGGAACTTTTATGCGTGCTTGGTGGCTAACAGTAGTCCGCCCAAAATAGTTGGATTGTTTCAAATGACAATTACTTAGGACGTTTTTCCGAAAATGCGATTCTTACAATATGGGTGCGTTCACCGACAAAAAAATAGTAACAAAATAACACTAACGAGTCACTACACAACGCTATCGTGCGTTCACTGTACACAGCAAATGACAGATAATCATTTCCTTTTACTTTCTCACGCGTTCACTGAGACGGCCAAGAGTAAAAGGTAGTGCAGATTATTTTACTACCCATATTTAGGATAGTAAAGTTGTGCGATAATAAATTTGTGTTGTCAAAGTGACATTGATATGGAAACGGAAGTAGAAAATATATCAATTTTGGTTGATGAGAATAATATGGGCTGTGAGATGGGCCAAAAAGTGTTTTTTATTATAAATCAATTTCAATGAATTACTTTATTATCCTCGTAATGTCGAAAAAAGTTCGTCGCCCAACGATGACGGTATTTGCAATTTGACGTTCATGTTTACTTTTAATTTACTTATTTTTTGCAAACGTTAAAAATATTTGATTTGCTACGTTATTCTCTTTTGCGTTCACTGCAATTTGGTTACACAAGAGTCACCACTGTAGTGACTAACTGTCAAAGTAATTCTTTTAACATTTGTTCACAACACAACGCTATCACAATGCTATCGTGTCAGTGAACGCACCCCATAAATAGTGACTTTTAGCGTTAAAATATGACTTAGTTTCGAAATGGCGATTCCTAAAAAACTGGGTGACATGACAAATGACTTTTTTTTTATGAAAGTTTTTGCAACTGAAATCACTTAGTCCTTGCCGCTCTGATTTATGTCATATTCATGTGGTATATATATTGTCACAGCAACAAGTAATATCAAAGATGTCAAGTATAATAATAATAAATATTTGTATTTATTATATATTGTATTATTGAAAAAAAAAATCAATTTTAGCAGCAAACCGCAGAAGGACAAGTTACTCGTTATAACATTTCAGCAATTATTTTACATACTACCTCCTTCTTTGGATACGCCTTCGCAATAAAATGTGCTCCATTACTTTGTTGTTCGGAACATATTCAATCAATGCGCAATTTCCAAATTGTCACTGATATAATTTAAGATACATGTCATGTCACCCAACAATAAGAATTCCAAATTATGGCATAGTAACATTGTCTTCCTTCGAAGTCATCTTGTCATTTGTCATTTCAACTTTATCACAATCCAGCCCCTGGTCCGCTAACCATTTTAATGGGCATTGTAAATTTACTGCTAAATTATCAGTTCTCTTAAAACTTGCTACGCACGCTCAAGCAAATCATACAACTTGTATATGGCTTAGTCGTACGATTTGCATGAGCGTGTGTAGCGAAAGTCGGGAGACTAAAGTCTGGCATGAATGACATGTGCCGAAACTATTGCGTACAAACAAATCTTATGATTTTTGCTATAGAATTGAACTAGACAAAATCGGATGTTAACTTTCGCCTCCACACGCAACAACTTTTATGCAGACCTTCGTTCAATTCTAGAGCAAAGTCATCAGGTTTCCTTGTACGCAATAGTTTCGGCCGATTTCATTCAACAAATACCAGCTAAATGCTCTTCTCCAGAAGACGCACCCTTGGGTACTTTATTCTTCCAGCTATTTGGACATCCTCTTCAACTCTCTCCCATGTCTAGCACCTTGGAGTCTAGCTGACGTGGGGATTGCACGTAGAGGAAAAAGTTAATGCAGTATGAGGGTCTTGGCTCAATGCGGGAGACCCTTTGGCTGCACATGATGCATAAGACCGAGGGTTGTGCTTTGGATGTACACCTCGATCTTTAGACTCATGCTCACATATGCCTCTTGTGTATGGTGGCCACGGACGCTTGTGGGGATTGTGATCCGGAAACGGGGGGGGGGGGGGCTGGCTTGCTTACACGCGAATTATGGGCTGCATGCGATCTACGGCTACTGCTGGTCTTGAGGTTCTACTTAATCTGCCAACCCTCGATCTTTTCATTCAGTTAGATGCCAAAAGGGCTGTGTGCAGATATTGCTCAAGAAGATGTTGGGAGGACGGCTGGAGTGGCTCTTCTCATTACTCTTTGGGGTATGGGCTGGACCTGAAAATCTTCCTGGTAAGTATGCCATGTGATGCTATGATACCAGAACTTCATTTTGGGCTTCGCTTCTCTGTGAAGGAAATCGTGGACTGAGGAAAGTACCTTATCGAGTCTTCCCTGGTCCGCTCTAAAACATTTTGCCGGCGACTTCCTCACGAATGAGGGAGTCGGACAGGCGTTTACTTTGGATGGATTAGTTACTTGGAAGACACACCACTGTCTTCCAGGCTGAAGTCTTCGCCATCGCAATTGCAGCAAAGATAGTTGAATAGTCAGGCTACCCTGATGGCTCTGCGTGGCCCTCGGATAACATCTAAGTTACTTGGGGATTGCAGGTCGTCTGTGGATTAGCTGTGTATCCACAACAAGGTATCCTTCAGTGGATTCCTGGTTACATGGGGATCATGGGGAATGAAAGGGCTAACCTATTAGCTAAGGCTGGCTCTGATTTTCCGTTCCTCGGACCGGAATCCGCTGTAAGCGTTACCACCCTGAGTATCGGGTTCCTCTTCATCAAAGTTCTTAGGAAACATCAGCAGGGATGGGCAAACCTGTGTATTTGCAGGTGCACAAAAGTCATTCTTGATGGGCCCAATAGGAATAGCTCTCATTTTCTCATAGGGCTTGTGGTTGGCATCATCACCGACCACAGCTCGCTTCACCCTCATCTAGCAAGGATGGGACTTTTTGACAGCCTTGAGTGTCCATCCTACCTAGAGGGAGAACCTTCACCGGAGCATACTGGATACTCTAGGGCCTGCCCTTCTATCTGTAGATGAACTGAAAAACCTTCCTCACCAAGACCTGATACGCTTCATTATGAGGACAGGAAGATTTTGGTGAAAGGGCTTCTAGCAGGGCAGCACAATGGGCTGCTCTAGTCTCTGTGCTTGAATTGGGATCTCCTGTATAACGGTTAAGCATAGAAAATTTAAATGTTCCTATGGAATATGTAAAGCATTATGCTAAGACGTTTAAAAAAAAATTAGCCCCCGCATCAACCTACACCCCCCTTTGTACACAAATTCGAAAATCATGCATTTTAACGATACCCGGGTGAGAAAAGTCTGTTATAAAGTTTCTTACAGAGAACAGCAAAATGCCATTTAGATAATAGCACTCAGCAAGAGCTTTAATTTGATATCACACACGGCCCAAATTGGACAATCCAAGGGGTGTAATTACCACCTCCACCCCAAAACCCTCAAAAACGTATCTTTTTACTCGAACGGAAAGATCCCCATTCACTCATTCTAAATATAAGAAAAACCCATGTAAATCCATCCATGCTTACTATCTTAAAGCTCTTTCGTGACGAACGTCACGTACGGATAAAGTTATTTGATCAGAGGCTTTTGAGTAGATACAAGTTATTTAAAAATCTGGCAAAAAACAGATTTCATAATCAACTTGGCTATCAGTACTGACTTTATTAGAAAATCTCTCCGCTATTCAAAAACTTCAGTTTATTTTATTTGCAGTAGTTAAACTACTAATATGGAGAAAAGTTTTTCCTATTGAACCGAGGTTGTAAAACGGTCCTTGATGCACCTTATTTGTGTGACACATGCTCATTTGACTTCATTTAAGTCGACCATTTTCAGATATTTTTTGTATATATATAGCAGATGGAAAGAATGTCCGCTTACGTTGGCATTGACGCTTTTTTTTTTTAAATGCTCGCTCCCTCAAATATGTCAACCTAGATACGCCACTGATATTAAAGGAAAGAATCTTCCATTAAAAGTGATAATGTCGAATGTATTTCGATTTTTTGAACTTGTAATATGAATATAAAAGCGAAAATGAATCTTGAAATTAAGGTAATCGTCACACCCCTGGAAATAAAATTGGTTCACATAAAATAGAAAATGAAGCAAATCATGTAATAGATTTCAGTTGTGTCAGTTTTAATTATGAACTGCCCTACCCCTAGTCAGATTGACAAGAACAATAATCTCAATTTTATTTTGACATTTTCAATAGCAGATGTAGTACCAACGTTTCAAGCCAAACAGACCGTTAACCAACTTCGTTTTTTTTTTAAATGCTTGTAACCCTGACCGTGAAGCAGATGCAAAAACAAACAACTATTATGAGTACACCTACATCCGAGTTTTATTGGTTATACTAAGGGCCTGTCCGGATCCAAGTCCTTGTCTTCGTCTTCGTCTTGTTATTACAGCTAGTGACGTAACACAACAAGCTCAGCTATTATTATAGTTAGACGAAGACGAAGCTAACCTGTCCGAATTCGTTCATTTGCTCAGCTTGATTTCACAGACAGCAAACAAACATAACCTCACAATACATTGTCTATTTAAATAAGTCAACTCGAACCTTGACTCGGTGATCAAGCTAACCAAATATCAAAACTGTTATACAAACTAGCAAAGCTCGGTAGCATAGACATGGATTCGGATAGAGCTTGTCTCGATGTAACGTCACTAGCTGTAATAACAAGACGAAGACGAAGACGAAGACTTGGATCCGGACAGGCCCTAAGACTACTTTTTTTTAAGGTTGCAGGCTTGATTGTCACATACGAGTTGGTAATTTATCAATTTGATCATGAAATTGCTGAATGTGAATTTTAAGTATTTGAATCATAAATTAGAATATGGATTATTGAAAATTTAAATATTCTTATTGCACCATAATTTTGCTGTAGAGTTAAGCACCTTTTGATTGATGTTGTTTTGAAAAATGTAATAAAAAAGTTTCTTAACTTTCAAAAGGTTTTTTAATTGTGTAAAGAAAAACGTAATAATTGCTTATGGGAAGTTGTGTGGAAGTAAGTAGGTATAAAATTGTGTAAATTTAAATGATGTTTGTTTGTATGTCAGTCTGGGACGCGTTCATGATTTTGCTTTGGAACTTATTTAAGCTATTTTCTGCAAAGTCAAAGCTATTTTTTTGACAATTCTTAAGAGCATAATTTCGTGCACTGGAGCTAAAAAGTGGCTGTAGGAAAATTTTTTGTATGTGGGTTTTTATTTGTGAAATAACAATAAATTTCTAAAAAGATTGAAAATTAGAAAACATTGGTATTAATTATTTTAAATAAGCTCCCGCTGTACTTTTTTCCTCACAAATAAATTAAATGCTTACACGTATCGTAAAATATTGCATAAGCTAATTTGGTCCTTTAAAATTTCGTGCAGATATAAGCTTATTTTGCCTGCAAACAAATAAGCAGCAGCCTACATAAATAAGTTAAATAATGTTGTGGTACTATGTTGGAGTGATGGGATTGCATGTGAAGTCCTAACTGCAAGCATGAGCTGACAGAACAATCGGTGGACAACGTTGTAATGCAGGGCGGCACGATAGTTCGTCTCAGCTATTGGCGGAGAGTGTGGCGGGGTTCCACGAAAACTGGCCGCTGTCACCGGCCATATACAAAAAATTTTCGTGCCTACACCAAAAAATGAAGCAGCACACATCCGATCCAAAAGGGACCCTTACACCACTTACCACTACTTACGCGAAGGCGCTGATGGTCTGTCTTCTGTGCCTGCCCCAACCTCCCAATGACACTATGTTCACATCTATCTCAGTGTTTCTATTGATCAACTGAAAGAGAGGAATAGCGGAGGAGCAGACCTAGTCAATCATTGCAGTCGAGAGAAGGCCTCGGGAGAAGGATAAAGTAGAAACTTACACGATAATGGTGTCCATGGCCAATAAGATCAATTCGTTATTTATGTTTAACTTCTCCAAAATGTTAAAATCAATCAATGCATGCACCCTGAGCAGGTGCTCTAATCGACGCAAAGATAGGTTGTGAAATCGCACTAGAATAGGGCATTAAAAAAATTAAAAATCAGAGTTTCATACAAACATGGAAAGACTCTTTTAATCGTACAATCATAGCCTATCTATCTAGATTACATCACTCTAATATATTTCAACAGGTACTATAATGAGGCTCTATTCCATATACCAAAAATTATCCCAAAAGTGGGTAAGTTCCTAATAGTCCATTGGTTTATCCTACTAATTACTACTAATTACTACCACTAAGTAATAATTTCCTTCAAGTCTGTGCTTGGATCAGAAAAAAGGTTAGTGAAAACTAGGTGCAATTAGAAATATATGTAGCTACAAATATATACTTTTCAATTTACAGGAATTAAATGCACCTATAAATGTGTGTACCTACGACTACAGACGTTTTGAAATTCACAAAAAACTTAACATCCTTTCCTACAGTGAGGAGGCCCAAAGCTCAAGTTACGTTAATACTTTTTTTTTGTACTCCCTTCGCCTCATATACCTACGTGGTTTGTGTTTCATGAATAGGAATCGCGAATGATATCCGTATGGGTGAGTTTTCTCTTCTTATCTCACGTATGCAAATCTGCGAGGGAATCTTGGCTAATTGCGTGAGTAAAAATTTACTGTGGGCATTTAATTCTTCTGCCGTTAATAGCCATTATTATGTAAAAACGAAAGCTGCTAGCAGATTTTCACTAGTTGTAAAAAAAGTTTTAGTTACTACTTATCTCTTCTGACTGTACCAGGCTAAATGAAATCTGTTAGCAAGTATTACCTATAAAAATGAATGTAACTACTAAATTGGCATTAGAAAAAAATCATTAAAAATAAAATACAAAAAAAAAATCGTTACGACAACTCTTGTGCCTTTACTCGCTTTATGATTGAATCGCGAAGTCTGCTAGAAATCTAACTATGCCAATGATAAAAAAATAATTTATATAATTCTTTGTCCTTCGTTCGCCATAATATTGAGACGCTTGGAGATTTATCTACATATGATTTAATTTACTGAAGAAGCTTTCATGTTTCGATTACCTCTGTTATGATCTGAAGTGGAATTTTCTTCCCGTTATGAAATTTAAATTTCAAGTATGTATATATCTAATCCTTAGGATATTTAAATAGACAAATGAAGACACTTACAGTTTTCCTTTTTCTTGTTTATTTGATATTCCATCGAAGAGGGGCCTCCAGGATGCTCCGTTCGATAAAGATAAATATTGATATATGCACGTGGGTGAAAGAACTTCGCTTTTCCTTTGCTTCTCACTTTAAACCTTTGAACCTTAATGAGGCTTATCCATTAATGCTAACGAAAAATGCCCGGATCTTGAGCCCCAGGCGCAAACTAACAATATAAAGCTTAATATATCGAATGTCGACTTGGGCTATCCCTCTTGCTTACAATTTAAGGTTTCTAAAATTACAGGTATTAATAAAAGCTCTATTATTTCAACTCTAAAGTACCCTACGTGCCCCGTAAGGCTAAAGCATAAGACTATCAAAATTGAAAATACTTAGAGTTAATGCTTCAGTGAGTCCAATCAAGCCCGTGCGGATGCTGTGGTGGCGTCCTGTAATACTGCGTATGTTCCAGGAGTGTGAGGGAACCGCTCTACCTATCATATTAGATGCTCATTTCATTTCGCTGATGTTTTTTTGTTATCCCTTTTTATTTTTTATTATTTTTTTTTTTTTTTTGAGTACGATACTGTTGGTCCGATTCTAATACCTATGTATTGGGCTATCCACATGAAACTCTGGTCGAATTGGTAATCTTGACGCCGTAGCGGTAATAAAATTATTGTCTGGGATTCGCGCATTCCTTTTTCTTTGACAGAATTGAACGATTTTTATACCCTAGATAAAATCATAGGGGTATACTAAGTTTGTCATTCCGTTTGTAACACCTCGAAATAATGATGGTAGAGCAAAATGGATTGGACACCCATTCATAATATTAAAAGTTATTTTGATTTTTGCATGTCCGTCCGTCCGTCCGTCTGTGCGCACGATAACTCGAGAACGCGTATACTTAGAGAGCTGAAATTTTGTGCACGGACTTTAAAAAAAAAGTAAAATTAAGTTCGAAAATGAGACAAATCGGGCAACTCCTTCGTGGGGTTGCCATATAAAAATTTCGTTTTCCGCTATATATTTGGACACTGCTTGAGAACACGTCGACGTAGAGAGCTGAACTTTCGTACATGATGTTTCTACTACATTAGCCAATAAAGTGTCAAAAATGGACCAAATCGGGCAACTCCTTCTTGGTGTTGCCATATAAAAATTTAGGTTTTTTACGTATACTTTGAAAACGATCAGTCCAAGACATTTTTATTGTACTAAAAACTTCTGCAGAATACCAAATCCTATAAAATTGGTTATGATCATTTTTTCTGTGGGACAAACCGTTCTAGAAATATATGCGAAAAACAACTTCAAAATCAAACTTGAATAGATCGGTGACCATACGAAATTTAATACGGGCATTCATCTAGGGTATCATAAGAATTGGTCTTAGATCAATTCTAGCTTTTTAACTTGTTTATTTCAAACTTTATGCTCTTTGGCTTTTATTTTAACCTTTTTTTGCGCCTCATAAAAATTTTGCTACCTACTTTCCGCATAAGAACTGATGATCTCTTCTTCTTCCTTGATTCGTCGCCATACCGTCCAGTTTCGATTCGCAAAGCTGTGCTCATTCCGTTGTTCAGCTGTCAGCAACCCGGTTCGCTGTGTGGCATACTGTGCGTGCTGCCGCTAGCTCTCATGTAGCATACTGCGACCTACAGTACGCTACTACCATAACAATAAGCTCCAAAGCAAAATCTTAAACGCGGCCCACAAGATTGGTTAGCTGCAAAAGAAACGGCTGTTATCAGGAAAACAGTCCGCACAATAATTAATAAATGCAATGTTTAGAAAATTGTAATTTATTAAATTTCATTTCAAAATCAAATATTCTTCCAACATTAAATTTAAGCATTCTTCCTACCTAGGTGATTGGACGAAATTAGCAGGTCAACATGCACCTTCAACTTGCTCTCCTTAACGAGGGAAATCGTTATAGATGATAGTGGTTGTGTCAGGACGGCTGTAGAATTGGGGCTCTTTCCATAGGCTGTGTATAAGCCTTGACTATATTAGCTTTTACTCCTGGGGCGGCATCACAGGTGGTTAAAAGCGATATCCATAGGCGATCAGTCATATTACCACAAAGTAATGCAGCAAGAACGAATGATTTCAATTATCAAATCACTTACTATCCTTATCATATCTATTACGGTTTCATGTGAATGCAGCATTAAAAATTCCGCCCTGATTGACATCTGTAATCCAAAGTGTCAGTGGAAAAGTTCCCACATTGGCGGAACACAGATAATCCGGCTAACGAAAATGCGGCAAGTAGGGATAGGAAAGTGGAGAGGCAATTTTTTTCGGGTTGAGAAGTGAACCAAGGAACGAAGAAGTTGGCAGCAGACAGGAGTGCGTAGAAAATAGGAGATTGGAAGCGAGGAAGAAAACGGTTTCAGTGAGAGGATGGTGTATAAACCGAAAAATATATCAGATTGACGAGATGAAAGGACTTCTTTTTCAATTATAATTCGATCCATCAATTGGGATTTGCGATTTTAAATGTTCACTTGAACAAGCCGGATTTGCAATGATTTCTAATTAATCACTCGATCCATCTGTGGAATATGTGATCATCTGAATTTTCACCTGGCAAATTGAAGAATTCATCACGATTGTTTTGGAGTTTTGAAAAGTTTTTAGTTTTTGCGTTGGTATCCATTAGTTGTCAGTCGGTCTATCAATTGGAATCATCCATATATTTTATATATATATATGCGAAGTTAAATATACATACATATATTCATTCATTCATTCATTTTATTTCAGAAAGTAGGTACACAAGATTATTAATCTTTTAAAGTACCAGTATAAAGAGTCAGTATAATAATGCTAGTACTAATAAAAATTCCAAAACAGAAGAAAAAGAAAAAAAAAACTTATAAAATAAAATAACTAATATTACCTACTATTCATAAGAAGCAATTCCACCACCATTAAGATATATGGGAGTAAAGCAGCGTTTTGAACTCTCCAACTGTACCGGCACTCCTCACCCCATTTAGCAAATTATTCCAACTACGAGCAATATAAACAAAGTAAGAGCCTTCCAATACTCGCCTATTAAATCGCATGATCAAAACGTTACGGTGCCGCGACGATTGAAGGAAAGAAATATAGTCAGTCAGATAATCCGGGACACCCGTGCGCTCTAACTTATAAAAAAAGACAAGTGCCTTGCGTCTGAGATACGACTCCAAAGAACAGCCGAGAAGATCTTTACTAAACGGGGAGATGTGATCAAACCTGCGAAGACCGAAAACAAATCTAATGCAGTCGTTAAAGGCAACATTAATTCTGCGACGGCAACATGAATCTAGTAGTGGATAAATAAGACTTCCATTAGAAAAATGGGGTATGATCAGGGCTTTGACGAGTTTCAGTTTGATGCTGCAGCTTAAAATCTGGGTAGAAAGCCATAACCGCCGCAATCCACCATAAATTTTGCCAATGAGGAAAGATATGTGATCACAACAGCTCAATCTTGAATTGATCTTTATCCCCAAATTTGTAGCCTGCTGAACATAGGGTAATACACGGCCGTCGAGAAAGACGGGAGGAATATATGCTTCTAAGGAGTCATGGCGTATCACAAGGCATTGAGACTTGCCTGGATTAATCATAAGGCCGTTATTTACTGCCCAGCCAGAAACTCTTTCCAAGTCCTCGTTTAGACGTGCAATAGAGTCTTCAATAAGACCAATTGGACTGCTAGTGTACAATTGAACATCGTCGGCATATAGGTGAACGTTAGTATCACGTACGGCATCTGTCAGATCATTAATAAATAAGCTAAATAATAGTGGACCCGTAACAGAACCCTGAGGTACACCGGAAGACAAAGGAAGCAATTCAGAAAACATTTCATTAATGCGAACCTGCTGAGATCGTCCAGAGAGGAAGCTAGAGACTAAATTAATAGCCGAGGGGGAAAAACCGAAATTAGATGATAACTTATTAATTAGCTTAAAATGATTAACACAATCGAAAGCCTTGGTAAAATCTAGCATTACAAGAACACCCACTTCACCTCTATCCAGGCTACATCTCAGGTCTGTGGTGACCTTTAGCAGAGCAGCTCCTAATGTATTGATGGTAGAGTAAAAATAGATATGACCAAATTTGTAGGAAATTTTATGTAGAAACTTTTGTCAGAAGTACAGTAAAGATATTCGAGATATGAGCAATAACCTGAAAAGAGAAACCTTAATTCCCCCCCCCCCTACACCCTCAGCGCACCCCAACCCTTGAGGACTTTTAGTATATTCATCTCGATACCGCAAGGTATAACTGTACCAATTTACAAAACTACACGAAATATTTTCTCGAACTATAATAGCATTTTGTTTTTCAATAATAACGACACCGGTTTTTGTATATTGTTGTTTGTGAGGAGTGAGGTTTTAAAATGTGGCCCCATAGAGAATGAGGCCGTAGGTTACGCCTAATGCGCCTTATGGTAAATGGAGCCCTGCCTGTAAATTCATTATCTTGGTTTGATTGAAATGAAATAAATAAAATAGCGAAAATATTCATTAAAAGATTATCCCTTTCACTGCAAAAAGTCTATAACTATGTTCCCTTAAAATGAGAAAAGGACATCCATAAAAATTTTTGTCAAATTAAAACGTTCTAAACATTCATAAATTTCACTGAAATTGTTCATAGAAGTTTAAAATTAAATTAGCTAACAAGTTCTAAATGAGCATTTAGAATTTTATCACTTTTTTTAGGCTACCTTATAATGTTCATACTCTTGTAAATTGCAAGTCAAGTCACTCGATTAATAGAATTACCAAAGACTTCTGTTTATCAATGACCACACCATGCTGAAAACACCGGTTCTCGTCACAATCTAGTAAACTAGAATCGAGGTCGGTTGATTTGATGAGCAAAAATAAATGAGCCAAATACAAAAAACAAATCAATTGTGAATTTTTTTAATTTTTATAGAAAAGTTTGTTATTATGGAATTTATATAGTTTGGTGAAAATATAATTATAGTTAATAAAATAAAGAAAATTTATGTTAAATAAAAAGAGTTTACAACATTACGAACTGCTAGTGGACATTAGTAAGTGTCATCTCGTTGACGCCATTCAAAGCTCCAGCGCGCCTAGTTAAACCACAAAATTCTTCTCTTTCGATTTTCCTCAAACAATGAATTAATCCTCAGGTACAAAATTTATGGCAGCAATTTCAGTCAATTACGGTTGACAAAGGTTTTACTAAAACTGTGGTGCACAAGGTAACTAATTCATCACATGATTACGAAGGGACCTCCAGTTGTCTCTAAGGCCCTCCGACAAACTAATCGTGGCCAAAAAGGAGTTTTTCTTCTTTTCCGAACAGGGTATTTGTCGCCCCTCCGACAGCTGCTGGTCCTCACCGTTACACATGGTCAAAAAGAAGTATGGTGAGTGGAGGTGATGTGGAGATTATAGGCGCTTAAATGCTTGCACAGTCTCAGACCCTATTCCACACATTCAGCATTTTGCCAATCAATTCGATGGTCCAGTCGGTTGACATGATCCGTGCGCAATGATAAACTATTTATCGTTTGTGGTTAAGAGATCTTGGAAATTTTCCTACATCAGGTCGAGGTATCGTTGATTTTATATCGAAGCAGCGAGGCATTGCTGGTTACGGGAACAAGTCGAAACATCTTCAAGGCATCGTCGATTTTTTTTCGAGCGAAGCATTACTTGTTTTTGTTCTACTGGCTAAGCCTTTATACGTTTATAGTTGTCTAATATATTAGATTTATAGTAGGTTTAGTATGTAGAATAGAATAGAACTCAAAATGATCTCACAGAGCTCTTCTCAGGCCATTGCCCACTAAGGGATCATTCTGGTTTATAATTTTCAAAAAATTGTTTTCTTTTTTTTTACATTTTTCGATTGTATATGTACCTAAAAGTATTTTGTAAAAATTTTAGAACTATCGGAGTAGTCTAACTATGTTATTCTGTGAGTTTTAAGTTGTTACCTTTACTACCTGAACGTGCTCGCCCGACCTGCCTTTTGTCTAATCCGCTCGGCCGACTTTGTCTAATTCGCTATCCGTGCCTTTATTCATTCAAACATCTACTTTCTTTTCTTCTTAGAATTGAACCATTGATGGTCAATTTGACAAGTGAAGAGGGACCTTGAAACGTTTGAATAGCTGCGGTAACATCAGTTTTAGCTTGTCATTAAAAAAAAACTTTATGCACATTTTTCTCAAAACTACGTTTTTTCGGTCGGCGGCGGTGATTTCTCGGGAACCACTGAGCTGATTGTTATGAAATTTTAACCACATATTCTACTCATTAATATCTTTAGCGTATTCTATAACCGTATTAAAATCTTACTTTTTACTATTTTTTTTTTTTTTTGCCAAAAACAATGAAAAAAAATCTCGCTTTTTTAATTTTTTTTTTTAATCTCCGCCATTTTATTATTTATCAATAACTATTAATATCCATAGAATGTGCGAGAGCCACAGTCATACTGAATCTAAATAATTTTGATTTTTTCGTTTTCGATGAGCCGTTATCGAGATATCAACGCCGCCAGTGACATATCTCCTTTTCGGGGAGTTATGTTTGCCTGTTATTCTTGTGTATAAAAAGGTTTTAAAATAAATAAAAGAAAAATGTTTTATGTATTTCGAGAGGTATTTATAAAGCTCAACAAACTTTATATCAATATCTATAATGATAAATTTTTAAAAAAAATTACAAAAAAATCCCTTTTTTTTAATATCTAAGCCAGAATGATTCCTTAAGGTATCATCTACACAAGATGGGCTTGACTGAGACTACATCCTGCCGATTCTATGAGGATGCTCAGGAAATCTCGGAGCACCTGCTATGCAACTGCGAAGCAGCAGTGGCCAGGCGGAGACTACTCCACCTCAAACATGCTTTCCCTCCACCAAACTACGTGTGGAGCCTAAGTCCCAGAGTTGTCCTAGACTTCATTACCAGTCTAAACCTAGAAAGGGAATAAATTGCACGGGGAATCACTCACAATAGATCTTTCAGGTCGCAGTGAATGCGAGGCCGAAGCCTGTACATCCCTCCATAAATCTAAATCTAAATCTAGTATGTAGAATTTTACATAACTGTATATCAACTGTAAATCACCATACCTACGAGAAAAAACTGACTGAAAATTATCGCGGCTTCCGGATAAGCTAATGCAAGAAAATGAACATGCAGAGTCCTGCAGAGCCAAACGTGTCTGATTAGGCTGAACTACAATAGAAGTAAATAACTTTACGAAATTAAACAAAACTGAGGTTTACTTACGAAAAATTGATATTCTTAGCCTAAATGTATATCACATTCCGTAAGAGTTATTATCTTCATATTTAATGTTTTCAATTTTAAAAAGTGGTAAAAGTGAAAAAATTAACAAATGGAAGTTGATTTAATTGAAGATTTGTACTTTCTATTAATTCGCAATACCATTTATATTCCATTTTAATTTTTATATTGCACTTTTAATAATTTAGTAATAATTTATTTGTTTGACACATCGCGCTCTTACGGAATGAGCGATTCTTAGCGCACTATACTTATGGAAAATTGGATATTTAGACTTAACGAAAGATCTCCTCACACGAGTTAAAGTTAATTTGTGTACGCCTGTTAAATTAAAGGGCGCGTTCCCTTTACGTAAGTAAATGTACTTATGTACACTTCTATTGTAGTTCAGTCTATTGTTTGACTGACTGTTCGATAGAACATGTATAAAGAAACAATGTAACATATAGAGTAATTCATTCACCATTTAACAAAATGGGTTTTCGCCTATGAATTAATGAAAAAAAAAATACAGAAGAATGATCACTTTTCATTAGAAAATGGTGGGTTTGATTTATTCAATGGCATTGTTTTGTTTGATTGATTTAGATAATAAACGAATGACTTTCTTACTAAATGATCTTTCAATACGTGCGTTTTTCTGTGAATTTGAATTTCTGCTTCTCATACTACGTGTATTTGCGCTAGCTGAAATTCTTGGTATAAATGTAGTTTCATTTCAAATTTGGGTAAGTACAGGGGGCCCAGAATAAATAATTGCACACGGGCTCACACGGAAACATAGTTACACCATTGTTCTGAACTAATTTTACTTAAAATAAGAAAACGGCTGCAGAACACTACACAATTTATAGCTCATTACATTGAGTTGCGCAGTGAACAAAATAAAATAAAATATAAAACACATGAATGAACCCCAGTTATTTAATTAGTTTGGAAAACATTTAAAAATCACTGCTAGATACTTTGGATAAAATTAAAACTATGACTTCGCCATAGATCTCCTGCAGTAACACCCTAGCTTTCTGCACTTTTCACAGACATGCTGTGGATCCTCTTTTGAAGTCTCGCACTCGCACACATTAAAACCGTCTGGAGCCTCCAGTGGGTGTCGCCTCTGCGGTAAAACACTTGTGTTGCATTTGACACACCGTGGAGCCGTATCGACCCATGAATTTGCCGACATCCATTTTCTACTGCACTTTGGACTTTTATATACAGCGAAACATCGTATATTTCGTGAGGTTGATTGTCTACCCGGCGTACACTAAAAGCAAAAAAAAACAAAAAACAATATGCACAGAGCAACTGAAATCATTAATTAATTATAAGCAACTTCCTTTTTAACTTACTTGTGTTGAATTTTTTTGTCCCATAATTCTCTATCAATGTACATAAATTGCAGAGGCCTACAGAAATTATTAGCTTCGATTAGAATTTAATTCCACAATTACTTGTCGCTTAGAACGAAAATCGAAACAATTACGTTATCTTCAGGATGAGCCGAGGAAGAAACTGCTAAGCTCAGCTCAAATTAAGCTATCCACCTGATACCTCAGCTCAGCTATCGTATCGTACCACATTTGTTGTTTATCGTTGCAAATGTATGTGATTTCCAGTGAAATGTATATAATGTGTATACATATGTCAGTGGGGATTCCCCCGATTTTATCTGACATACGTTTCTTGTTGCAGGGTTCTGTTTTGAAAAATGTATATAAATACATCTGTTTGCCTACTTCTCGTGCAAAACCTTTCTGGATAAAAACCACTGACATGTCAGTGGATGTTACACACCTTGGTGGAAATGCTATAAATTGTCTTGAAACTGGCATATCGTCGGCCTAAGATGCAAATGATGGCTTAAGGAGGTCACCCCGTGTGACCGCCTGTTTTTTTACCTTTTTTTGGGATGTTGTTTTGACGAACAATATAAATGTAGAAGTTTGAACTTTTTACTATATATTAATTGACATTTCAGCAGTAAACCAGAATATTTTCAGACCAAAATATTTATCCCAATGTGTGTGGCACCACTACAAAGGCACCCATGTCGAAAAAAAGTGTGTCGACGGTCTCCATGATTTAATTGGCTAATCTGAAATCAAAAAACCAAACGGCGTTGCAATCTATGAAGCTGTGGCTATCGAATGAACTAGAATCATTTGAAAATATTGAAAATTGAATAATTGAGATGTTTTTGATAATTAATTTTCAAATTTTGTGATTTTTTTCGATCATTTTGTTACGAAAAAGAAAACAACGGTTCGGAATTTTTGCATTATTTTAGTTCACTCGATGACTATATATGTGTCGAATCTACCGTTAAAATTTCAAGGCAATCAGTCAAACCCTTTTTGAGATATCGTAGAGACCAGTTAGAAAAACGTAGTCTTGAGAAAAACGCGTTTAAAATTTCAAATACGATTATCACAAATAAAATTCGAACACTTTGGGTGCTCAATTAAGACTAAACTAACTGTCATATTGGAAACAGAAAATGAGTTTAGAGATATAACGACTTCTGTATTGTACATTTAAATCTATGTTTGTATTAAAAGGGCACAGGTAAGAAACCAAAGCTCAAAAGAAGGGGTCCGATGCTCGAGCGCACGTTTCAAATACCTGCCGTGATTAACGCTGTAACTTTCGAACGGCTCAGAGTATCGGAAAATTATTTTACCCACATATTCTGCACTATATTTGGATACAACTTATGCAAACAAACAAACAATTTTTTTTAATCTGTCACACTGGGTGACCCCCTTAAGTACCAAAACTAAAATTTTTCAAGAGTAACAAAAAAACTATAATTCTTTTGTTTTCAACCGAAACCTTTTTTTTTGTTTTTATTATAAATACTAGAATGTTATAAAAGATCTTAGATAATTTAAATTTAAATTACAAAATTTTGAATATTGTAATAATATAGGCAAATTAGGCCAATTTATACTAATAAATCACTTTTTATGTCAGATTTAAGCAATTTTACATCTAGTTATTATATTAACGCTTGTGTTCAGCTATTGACTTTTATTTTTTAGATAATTGTATAATATGTTCTAGTTAACTTAATGGGATGTGCTTCAGTTATATCTTAAAGTTATTCAATGCAATGAATGTAAAGAAAAAAATGTTAAAACTATATTTAGAAATACTAAATTTTCAGAAAAACATTATAGTGACGTTGCTTCACGGATAGGTACCTGGGTACCAACTATATGCACTTTATATAGCATGTAATGCATCTGTAATCATGCATCATTAAAGCATGTAATTGCATATAAATCATAAGAACATCTCCCTAAAAGAAATACGAAACCAAGATTGCAATTAAAGTTTGTAAATCATTTCAAAAGCTAAAACTCGGAGTTCAATTAACTCCTTGAATAAACAAAAATGAAAATACAATTTACATACATACAGATTTATATGTAATCACTTTTGTGTGGTGAATCATTCATACGTCGTTATGAATGAAGTAAAATAAAAGCGCATCAGATTACAGCGCAAGCAGAAAATAAATTATTTATGTACAGTGCACCAAATTTATCAATAGCAACGAACGTTGCTCACATGAGGTCACCGTGTCTTTCTCATAATGATACGGTGAGAAAATTATCGAATGTACGTAGCTTTAAGAAATTAATGTAAATAGCTTACTTAGCAATAATTAGCGATTATAAATAAGCTAGCATTAAGAATGAAGTTAAGAATAAAGTTTTGACCATTGACTGGTAAACACAAGGCTTATTCTTCAGAACACAGCGGCATTTAGCCAAGCGCTCTCCTTCTCTAAGATATAGAGACTTCTTAGCCAGATATCTTCTGCATAAAGATTGAGGCACCCCAGCCAAATATCCAGTAAGGATTGGGGCATTCAACCAGAACCAAGGTAATTTTAATTTCTTTTGCCTTTTATGAATATTAAGGCGACACGCCATATATTCGGCATGGTAATTAATTAATCTGATCATGAGAAGAATATCGGACATCGGCGAATACGCCAATCCATTGGCAAGCAGCATAAAGGCAAACATAACAAGCAATACAAGTAAATAAAAATTTCATCTGGGAATATATTTGTAGAAAATCTTGATATGAAGAGATAAAGAAAACGAAATTTACTTTTGAGATAAAATTTATTGAAAATAAGTTGGAATTAAAATACATCTAAACTACAACCTGAGACAACTTACAACTAGATAAGAAAATCTCCATATAAACCCGGATCACTTTTTTAAAGCTCTTTAACATTTTATTCAACCAAAGAAAGCTATCATTGCGAAGAATTTATCTGGCATACTACAGCAAAAGAGAGATAGAATGTGTAGAGCTTTCTATTAGAGGGCCATTAGCTCGTTTTAGTTGGACCGTGTTTTTGTGAGGTTTTGCACATCTCAGCTACAACATAGCAAAAGTCTGAAGGTAAGGGTAGTTTGATAAGTCAGTGACTTTTTGAATAAAAGATACTTTTTTCGGCAAACATGCGTTTTATTACTCAACATAGTCTTCTTCCAAGTAACATTATCTGACACCATTGGTGTTGTTATTTAAATTTTGGTTCTATAAAGTTCTCCACTTGGTTTCCTTAAGGTTAATAGTTCTTAACAGTGTAGAGCGCATCAACACACACACACACCATTGCCAATTAAATTAAATTAAACTAAATTAATCAGACAAGCCACCCATACGGTGATTCACTACATTCTTTTGTATATGCAGAATGCCATACAAAACGTGAAAATAAGATAAAAGTCATGTCCACCTGTTTATGTACAAGCGAAGTGTATTGTGCACATATGAGTGTCATGTATCAATGAATACATGACGGCAAAGCTTTACGCTATGCTCATGCTTTGCAATAGGAAAAGCAAAACCAACAGCATATGGTACGATAGAGTAAACGATCAATGAAAAGCATTACATTGTAGCTTTCTTTGTTTACTTCTACCTGGCTGAAACTTTGGGTAATGCCCGCTGTGTATTATTTGCATGCACAGCAATTATGATCAATATTGAATATAGCAATGGCCGAAGGTGTGTGATTGGTTGAAATGATCGAAATAAGTAATGTCAGCAATTTTTATAATGTATAAATTCATTGTAATTATATGAAATAAATTAGAGTTTATATTGAACTCTAGCGGTGCGCATCTTTTAATTTAGATCCTAACTGCGAGCTCTCTTAGCTCCGACATGACTGCACCTCAAGGTAATTGAGCTCTCCAGCTCTACCTTATTTTTATCTGGCTATCCTAATAGAGAGCTCTATAGCTCCCACTTGCAATAGCCGCTTGGCTAACAGAGAACTTCATCGCTCCTACCTGTCGAGCACACTGTCTTACAGTGCTTTAAGAAGCACTAAGACAGTATAGCAGAAAACTTTAACGTTTCTTTTTCATTACCAGATTTGAGTAAAGAAGGAACAAATTTTCTACAACAGATTCGTTATCGTGCCTTTTAGTTTCGGAACCTTAACCCCAATAAAATTGGTCATAAAAACGTACTCAATAATAGCATTATAAAACTACTGGTGATAGCACCATAAGTGCTATATACACATTGCTATAAACGTATTAAGCACCATTCTTATAAGGGTTTAAGTACTGAGAGTATTAGTGTAAAACGATGGCCTTGGAAACTTCTATAGAACTAAATTATAGCACCTTTATAAAACTTACAGTTCCTTAAAACCTAAGTTTTATTTCGAATTCTTACAACACTTGAGAAATTCAATGAAGACTATGGGCTCCTTATAAGAGTTTAATGAGTCTGTGTTTTTAGCTTCTTGACATTTCTGTATATAGTTCTAGAAGTTAACACAAAGATGGAAGGTTTTCAGTGTAAAATCATAAAAAGGAATATTTCTATTCGTAAAAAAATTAAAAAAATTTAGATATGAAACGCAAGGCACACATTTCAATGCTTCTCTTAGTCCAGTAAAATAAGCCGAAAAAAATGCTAAAGATCGCATTTAATTTGTTTCAGGCTGCAATTTTGAGGGTTGGTGTAGAGTGGTCCTGGGAGTATTGTCGCAAAAATACAGCCTCGCAGGACAAAAAAAAGGAGTGAAAGACAATAGAAACACCCCCGAACGCGTGACAATCTATTTGCCGTGCGTGCGGTTTGGAAGAGGTAAAATTTTTGAAAAAATTAAAAATGCTATATTATTCAGAATATGATTTTAAATAAAAACGTCTAAGGTGGCCAACCCCTATCTCGTAAGCGCTCGACAGGAAAACCGAAAGAAGCTAAGGGTGGACACTTCGCTATATCCACTAACATGTGTCCGATTACTTCAATTCTGCAACATTTTCGTTCAAAAGCTAGCAACCAAAAGAAGCGTGAATTTTTCGATGATGGAATGGAAAAACGAGGGGAGTGAAGAAAGTTATCGGACTATATGTTGAGCAATATTTGCGCTCATGTTTTGCTGTGGTGACGTACTTGAAACATTTTTGAATTTTTCTTAGAATTTTGGCTGGTTGTGCAAAGCGAGCCGAGATATGATGATTTTTGCTTTGAATTTTTTCATTTTAATTCAATATGGCTGCAGTTTTGCGCATTCGATGGTTTTTAGGGTTTTAGGTGACTGCGATTGCGTAGGCGTGGAAGAAAATAATGTTATGTGATTGTGTACATTTTTTGTTTGTTTTTAATTGTTGTAAAGGGTAGGATATGGGATTGCGGGCTACACAGGAAGAATGAGATATAATAAATTAATGGTATAGACTAGATGGGTGGGATCTGGGTTGGTTAGATGGTTAAAAATAGAAGCGTTACCTTATTTAAAAATTTATTACTGACAAATCATAGTTATATAAAATTTGCAGGTGCTTTGTTTTTTAAATTTAATTAAAAAAGGGTTTACTAATTCCCAATATGATATAGTGCAATAATTGTCTCTTGCAATTTTCAAATCAAAAAATCAAATCAAATTAAAAAGGATTTGTTTAATCATATTGATTCTACTTTGTGTGGGCACGTGGTGGAGCATGCTACACATTATGTAAGGTGTTATAAATTTTAAGCAATTTAAATAATTTAAAAAAACACTTGGCAATTAATGTTCAACTTTATAAATGTATTTGTCATTTTATTAAAAAAACAAAAAACAAAAAATTAAAGCCGACGCGCTTCGTTCGATCAGAACATTATCAAGGCTAAACGACTACTAATTATCAATTTTGATTGTGCAGGCTAGATGCTCTGAGAGCTAATTTTAACAATAACAGGGTCTAGCAGATGGCTTCTGTTACTGAAATCAATTTGGTCATTAACTAGAAAAGTACCATTCTTCTGTTGCTTTCTGATTTCATAGATTTCGTACTTGTCTAATATTTTTCCACCTTTTAAGCAATGCACCAGTTCCATGTCGTTTAAATTAGCTGAATGTTTATTATCGCGTAGATGTTTTGCAAAGCCAGAGTTCGGGTTATTGGATTTACTAGATTTTATGTGTTCAGAAAATCTTGTCTTAAGAGATCTTTTTGTCTTCCCTATATAAACAGCTTGGCAATCGTTGCAGTTGAGCTTATAGACTCCACTTTTATCCACTGTATCAATTTTAGGTTTTATCTTATTATTGGATAGCAAATTTTTAAGAGTATATCTATTGGAAAAGGCTGGTACTATATTAGCGTTTTTTAAAGTAGTCTTGAATTTATTAGATAAACCTTCTATATGTGGAATTTTCTTATATAGGGTCCGCCAAATAACTTTTGTTTTTTTTAAACAGGGCGCAAAACATCGAGTGTAGCTTCGGCTGTGTGGCACGTAGCGCCGTCCTGTTGAAACCAAATGTTGCCAATATCCTCCTCTTCAATTTTCGTTCAACATGGCCCGATAACGATTGCCATTGACTGTAACGGCCACTCCTTGCTCATTTTCGAAGAAAAATGGCCCAATTGTGCCTCTGGACCAAAATCCGCACCAAACAGTGACTCGTTTTGGGTGTATCGGCTTTTCAATGTATGCGTGCGGGTTTTCTGTGCCCCAAATGCGACAATTTGAGCTTCATCCGAAAAGATGATTTTTTTGGAAAAATCGGCATCTTCTGTAAGTCGATCGCAGGCCCACTCAGCGAAGCGAAAACGCATTGGATGGTCAGTTGGCTTCAACTCCTGAACCAATTGGACTTTGTATGGCGTCATACCAAGATCTTTATGCAAAATTCGTCTCAATGATGTCTCCGAAATGTTCAATTGTTGAGAACGACGGTGAATTGATGTTGATGGCGCTTCACGCACACTTTCTGCCACACAATCAATATTCTCGGGTGTACGCACTGTTTTTGGCTTTTCACGCTTTGGTTTATCGATGAGGATGCCAGTTTCTTTCACTTTTTTCACAAGATAACGAACATACGGAGCTGACGGTGCTTCTCTTCTTCCAAAATCCGTACGCAATTTTCGCACACATTCTGCAACATTACCATGATTTTCAGAATAAAACTAATTATCTGTCAAATCAGACATGAGCTAAGTGTTACCATTCACGAAATAAGCACTAGTTGAAAAAAAAAAACGTTAGATGGCGGACCCTATATATGGCATCTAGACTATTACCCCCCACTGAAGAGTAAATGGAATCGACAACTTGATTGAAACATTTTTTCTTTAGAATACAGATAATTGTACTCTTTTTATATCCATTATTTATATATATATATATAGTCAAGATGGTGGACAATTCTTTATTAAAATCAGTTACACTAAGACGAACTTTTAATAGTCTGTCAATCATACAGTGAAAAGATGCCATTTTTGTATTCCAAGGATGACAAGATTTACTTGCAATTACAGTGTCAGAAAATGTTGGTTTTCTAAAAATATTGTAACATAATTTGTTATTGTTAATTTTAAGCGTCAAATCTAAGAAATTGATTTTATTATTATTCCAGTCCAGATGCATAGAATATCGTCTACATATCCATGTATTTATTTATTTATTTATTTATTCAGTCTACCGATTTTAACAATCTTACAGACAGGAAATATTACATATTTACATATAAGCTATGTATAATATATTTAGGCAAGCATTAGAAACAATCATAGATCATAAATCATTATTAACATAATCATAGACATCATTATACGAGGAATCATTAATTATAGAAATTATTATAGATGCATTAGCTAACATTTTTCCCTTAGAAATATAACATAGACACATATCAATTACAAAGTTATATCGAATATATCCTTAGAAAACATAATTAAATGTCGTTTTGAAGAATTAATTAATAGCAAGGGTTAAGGAATAATGCAGAAAATGGAAGGAAAACTAGGTGGAAGGAAAACTAGGTGGAAGGAGAAGCACAGGACCAAGTCGAGGTGGGAATCGAACCCACGACCCCAGGAATGGTAGCCAGCGCGCATACCAACTGAGCTACCGAGGCCAAAATAAAATATTTTTCATAATAGGAAGACCAGAATTAAAAAGCTCATTTTCTAGATTACACATTAAGAATTCTGATAGAAAAGGTGAAAGAGCGGAACCTATAGCCAAACCATCACTCTGAATGTAAAATATCCCGTTAAATTGGAAATGATTTTGGTCAATGCACAGATCTATTAAACTAATCAATTGTAATGTTTTATTTTTGTCTAAGATTTCGGTTTCAATTTTTTTGTATAAAACATTTTTTTAATTTAGTTAGAGGAATCGACGGAAACAAATTACTAACATCAAATGAAATTAATTTAGCGTTATTAGGTATATATAAATCCTTAGTTTTTTTAACCAATTCTAGCGAATTTTTGATTGAAAATTTGGGTTCAAAGTGGATAAAAGTGGAGTCTATAAGCTTAACTGCAACGATTGCCAAGCTGTTTATATAGGGAAGACAAAAAGATCTCTTAAGACAAGATTTTCTGAACACATAAAATCTAGTAAATCCAATAACCCGAACTCTGGCTTTGCAAAACATCTACGCGATAATAAACATTCAGCTAATTTAAACGACATGGAACTGGTACATTGCTTAAAAGGTGGAAAAATATTAGACAAGTACGAAATCTATGAAATCAGAAAGCAACAGAAGAATGGTACTTTTCTAGTTAATGACCAAATTGATTTCAGTAACAGAAGCCATCTGCTAGACCCTGTTATTGTTAAAATTAGCTCTCAGAGCATCTAGCCAGCACAATCAAAATTGATAATTAGTAGTCGTTTAGCCTTGATAATGTTCTGATCGAACGAAGCGCGTCGGCTTTAATTTTTTGTTTTTTGTTTTTTTAATAAAATGACAAATACATTTATAAAGTTGAACATAAATTGCCAAGTGTTTTTTTAAATTATTTAAATTGCTTAAAACCCAGATCCCACCCATCTAGTCTATACCATTAATTTATTATATCTCATTCTTCCTGTGTAGCCCGCAATCCCATATCCTACCCTTTACAACAATTAAAAACAAACAACAAATGTACACAATCACATAACATTATTTTCTTCCACGCCTACGCAATCGCAGTCACCTAAAACCCTAAAAACCATCGAATGCGCAAAACTGCAGCCATATTGAATTAAAATGAAAAAATTCAAAGCAAAAATCATCATATCTCGGCTCGCTTTGCACAACCAGCCAAAATTCTAAGAAAAATTCAAAAATGTTTCAAGTACGTCACCACAGCAAAACATGAGCGCAAATATTGCTCAACATATGTATAGTCCGATAACTTTCTTCCGTCCCCTCGTTTTTCCATTCCATCATCGAAAAATTCACGCTTCTTTTGGTTGCTAGCTTTTGAACGAAAATGTTGCAGAATTGAAGTAATCGGACACATGTTAGTGGATATAGCGAAGTGTCCACCCTTAGCTTCTTTCGGTTTTCCTGTCGCGCGCTTACGAGATAGGGGTTGGCCACCATAGACTTTTTTATTTAAAATCATATTCTGAATAATACAGCATTTTTAATTTTTTCAAAAATTTTACCTCTTCCAAACCGCACGCACGGCAAATAGATTGTCACGCGTTCGGGGGTGTTTTTATTGTCTTTCACTCCTTTTTTTTGTCCTGCGAGGCTGTATTTTTGCGACAATACTCCCAGGACCACCCTACACCAACCCTCAAAATTGCAGCCTGAAACAAATTAAATGCGATCTTTAGCATTTTTTCGGCTTATTTGACTGGACTATCTTAATGAAATCAATGAAGCAAGTTCAAATACGATCAATATTCCGAAAAATCTCCACCATCATCCAGATTACAGTGCCATCCAGTCACTAAATTCAAAAAAGTTTGTTCATCTTCAAGATTACAGTTACCTGTCACCAATTAAAAGGAAAATTTGCGACATCCAGTTACCACGTTCTTGAAAAAAAAATAAGAAAAGCGGCATTCAGCCACAAATTCTAAAATTTTGGCAAAAAGGCTTTATCTTTAAGATTACAGTGACGCACAGTCACTGGCGCAACCTGCAAATTTTATAAAATATTAATCGTCAGTCAGTAAAACAACATCCAGTCACAAATTTTAATAGATCTAGCGACACAACTTCTAAAATTTTGTTCGTCTTTAAGATTGCAGGGACCAATTCTAAAATATTTTAAGACATCCAAACCCCAGATTCTGGAAAATTAAGTAAAGCGACATTCAGTGACGAGTTCTGAAACTTTAGCAGATAGGTTCATTATTACGGTTACAGTGGCATCCAGTCAATCCTGGTCAGCATCGATTTATATCCAGCCCAATGTTTGTGAGGGAACCACGATGATTATGTGCCAGCTAAATCTTGTTACTTAGTCACAAGCAATCAGTGTAGGATTCAACTGATCTTAGTCTAGGATTTTAGTGGCCTAGGGTTTGAGATTGTAACGTTTTTTTTAAATCTAGGACAAAGCGGATCACCACGGAGGCGTCTGCGGGGACCACTAACAAAAATTGCATGTAAGTTGATGCCTAAATCTTATTAATTTTTGTGATAATATTTGAATTATTCTTAAAAAGATCACATATTGCATATATTTTTCGATAGAATACAATAATATTTAGATTATGCTTAAATAACAACAGAGAAGTTATAATTTTTGATAACTTACCATTATATTTCAAGTAACAGAGAAGTTTTTTAATTACGACTATGTACCACTATCATGATTAGGTGGCAACAGATACATCACATTTTATTGGTGCAACACCACTACCTCTGATTTGAATAATGTGATTACCTGGCGATAGATAGTTCTTAAATTTTGGTGAAAGACCATCATAGGTGAATGATATGATTACGATGCACGAGATAAGTGATTAAGTAACGAATTTTAGATACGTATCGTAAGTATGTCACGTAAATGCGAAGTCCAGCATATATGTAGTAATAATTCCTAAAATAAGAATTTAAAGTGCATACCCTATGTATGTGCCCCGCATTGTTTTGAATAATAGAATCAAATATAGGCAATAGCCTTAGACAACTTGAAAATTGTGGTCACATACCATACGGTTGAATATTCTAATTGGATTGAGACGTATGTCTATTTATATATCTTTTTGTGCAACCTCCTATCAATAAAATATTCTTATAACGTAATGACGAGCTGAACTGTCTTCTAATTTTCTCCTTTTCATTCTCCCGGAGCCCTCTTAGTATGAGGATTGACTAGATCCGCTACTACTCATTTTTCAGATCAACAGGGACACTGAAAACAAAATGCTGCCCTCAGTGTCATATGGGCGGTTGGGGCAATGGCAGTGAAGGCAGAACATCTGCGCCTTCAAATAAGTGGTAAGTAATGTAAAGGTCCCTTCAGGATTGGATGTGTGCGACGGCCTTTGATTTGACAGGCACGAATTTTTTTGTATATGGCTGGTGGCTCAGCGGCAGATTTTCGTGGAACCTCCCCACACTCTCCGCAATAGCCGAGGCGAGCTAGAGTGCCACCCTGCAGTCAACGCTGTCCAGCGAGTCATCTGTCAGTTCATGCTGATAGTCTGGACTTTACGTCCGGAGTCAATCACTCTACACAGTTCCATAACAAAACGTCCAATAAATAATAGATTACTAATGGCTAAAGTTACAGTCATGTTAATGATTCTCTCGATCACTTTCGACCAGAAAATCTCTTTGACGATTTCCTGCTCAACATTTTTGACGAGTACTCTTTTACTTGTCCTTTGACGCGCGTTACGACAAGCATCGATATGAATCTGTAAATGTTCGGGTTTTTTAATACCCTGAGTTAGATGTTGCCAATCATTTTTTCCGTATATCAACACAAATTTCGAAATATTGACGTTCAATTTTTCTACAAGTAACCAACAAGGTTTACAGTAAGCTACATTTTATTTTATGGAATAACATAGCCAATTTCTCGGATACTTGATTCCGTTTTCTGATGTGGATTCATTTAATGTAAAACCTTGTAGCTTTTCATTGTTGTGACCTCTTGGAAAAGGTCCAGTCGGTTGACATGGTCCGTGCGCAATGATAAACTATTTATCATTTATGGTTAAGGGATCTTGGAAATTTTTCTACATCAGGTCAAGGCATCGTTGATTTTATATTGAAGCAGCGAGGCATTGCTGGTTACGCGAACAAGTCGAAACATCTTCGAGGAATCGTCGATTTTATTTTCGAGCGAAGCGTTACTGGTTTTTATTCTACTGGCTAAGCCTTTATATGTTTATAGTTCTCTAATATATTAGATTTATAGTAGATTTAATATGTAGAATAGAATAGAACTCAAAATGATCTCACAGATCTCTTCTCAGGCCATTGGCATTAAGGTATCACCTACACAAGATGGGCTTGGCTGAGACTGCATCCTGCCTTTCTGTGAGGATGTTCAGGAAATCTCGGAGCACCTGCTCTGTGGAACCTAAGTCCCAGAGTTGTCTTAGGCTTCATTACGAGTCTAAACCTAGAAAGGGAATAAATTGAACGGGGACTCACAATAGATCTTTCAGATCGCTTGGCCTGCTAACTCTTTAAATAGTATAAATCTCTTTAAATACCTACGAGAACAAACTGATTGAAAATTATCGCAGTTTCCGGATAAACGCAACAACGCAGTCTCGGACAGGCTATTGCAAGAAGCATGCAGAGTTCTACAGAGACAAACTTGTCTGATTGTTTGACTGACTGTTCGATAAAACATGCATAAAGAAACAATGTAACATATACATAGAGTAATTCATTCGCCATTTAACAAAATTGATCTTCGCTAATGAATTTAAGAAAAATAAATACAGAAGAATGATCACTTTTCGTGAGAAAATGGTGGGTTTGATTTATTCAATGGCATTGTTTTGTTTGATTGATTTGGATAATAAACGAATGACATTCTTACTAAATGATCTTTTAATACAAGCATTTTTCTGCGAGTTCGAATTTCTGCTTCTCATACTACGTGCATTAGCGCTAACTGAAATTCTTGGAATATGTAGTTGCATTTAAAATTTTGGGTAAGTACAGGGGCCCCAGAATGAATAATTGCACATGGGCCCGCGGAGACATAGTTACACCATTGTTCTGAACTAATTTTACTTAAAATAAGAAAACGGCTGCAGCACACTACGCAATTTAGCTCATTACATTGAAATGCGTAGTGAGCTAAAAAAAACATATAAAACACATGAATGAACCTCAGTTATTTAATTAGTTTGGAAAACATTTAAAAATCACTGTTAGATACTTTGGATAAAGTGAAAACTATCGCTTAGCCGTAGATCTCTTGCAGTAATATCCTAGCATTCTGCACTTTTCACAAAGATGCTGTGGATGCTCTTTTGAAGTGGGACACACATTAAAACCGTCTGGAGCCTCCAGTGGGCGTCCGTCGCCTCTGGGGTAAAACACTTGTGTTGCATTTGACACACCGTTGAGCCGTATCGACCCATGAATTTGCCGACATCCATTTTCTACTGCACTTTGGACATTTATATTCACCAAAAGATCGTATATTTCGTGAGGTTGATTGTCTACCCGGCGTACACTAAAAGCAAAAAAAACAAAAAAACAATATGCACAGAGCAACTGAAATCATTAATTAATTATAAGCAACTGCTTTTTTAACTTACTTGTGTTGAATTTTTTTGTCCCATAATTCTCTATCAATGTACATAAATTGCAGAGTCGTACCGAAATTATTAGCTTCGATTAGAATTTAATTTCACAATTACTTGTCGCTTAGAACGAAAATCGAAGCTATTACGTTATCGTCAAGATTAGCCGAAGAAGAAACTGCTAAGCTCAGCTCAAATTAACCTATACACCTGATACCTCAGCTCAGCTATCGTACCGTACCACATTTGTTGTTTATCGTTGCAAATGTATGTGATTTCCAGTGAAATGTATATAATGTACTATATACATATGTCAGTGGGGATTCCCCCGATTTTATCTGACATACGTTTCTTGTTGCAGGGTTCTGTTTTGAAAAATGTATATAAATACATCTGTTTGCCTACTTCTCGTGAAAACCTTTCTGGATAAAAACCACTGACATGTCAGTGGATGTTACACACCTTGGTGGAAATGCTATAAATTGTCTTGAAACTGGCATATCGTCGGCCTAAGATGCAAATGATGGCTTAAGTACCAAAACTAAAATTTTTCAAGAGTAACAAAAAAACTATAATTCTTTTGTTTTCAACCGAAACCTTTTTTTTTTTTTATTATAAATACTAGAATGTTATAAAAGATCTTAGATAATTTAAATTTAAATTACTAAATTTTGAATATTGTAATAAGATAGGGGAATTTGGCCAATTTATACTAATAAATCACTTTTTCTCTCAGATTTAAACAATTTTACATCTAGTTATAATATTAACGCTTGTGTTCAGCTATTGACTTTTATTTTTTAGATATTTGTATAATATGGTCTAGTTAACTTAATGCGATGTGCTTCAGTTATATCCTAAAGTTATTCAATGCAATGAATGTAAAGAAAAAAATTTTAAAACTATATTTAGAAATACCAAATTTTCAGAAAAACATTATTGTGACGTTGCTTCACGGATAGGTATCTGGGTACCAACTATATGCACTTTATATGGCATTACAA
Organism: Dioctria rufipes; assembly: GCA_963924295.1. Taxonomy (NCBI): domain Eukaryota; kingdom Metazoa; phylum Arthropoda; class Insecta; order Diptera; family Asilidae; genus Dioctria; species Dioctria rufipes. The sequence continues at coordinate 346,089,859 of OZ002740.1, read as the reverse complement.
GTAAATAAAAATTTCATCTGGGAATATATTTGTAGAAAATCTTGATATGAAGAGATAAAGAAAACGAAATTTACTTTTGAGATAAAATTTATTGAAAATAAGTTGGAATTAAAATACATTTATATATAACTAAACTACAACCTGAGATGAGACAATTTACAACTAGATAAGAAAATCTCCATATAAACCCGGATCACCTTTTTAAAGCTCCTCAACATTTTATTCAAAAGGTATTATTGCGAAGAATTTATCTGGCATACTACAGCAAGAGAGAGATAGAATGTGTAGAGCTTTCTATTAGAGGGTCATTAGCTCGTTTTATTTGGACCGAGTTTTCGTGAGGTTTTGTCTCAGCTACAACCATAGAGAAGAACTAACAGAGTTGAAAAATATATGGCAGCAATATTCCATCGATTTTAAAAGCTCACTTTAAAAGAGCTTTTGAATTAACTATGATGAGATTGCCACTTTGCTCTACTCGGCTCGTATGCTTGTCACATACAGTGTAGTGTGCGGCATACATCTCAGCGAAGCCGACTTTACGCAGTTGGATGTAGGCCGGCCGATGGTATTATATTTTGTGTAATGACTACTGATCGCTTAACACCATCGAATGAGCTCTGGATGTGTTGTTTTCAGACTAGCCATGTGCTATTAGAAGTACATAGATTAGGGGCATTTGAGCTAAAGCTCTGTGGCAAAATTTTCAACATACATTTTTCTACTTCGATATTGTTTTCTCTATTCTACAACATAGCATAAACTCGAAAGGTAAGGGTAGTTTAATAAGTCAGTGACTTTTTGAATAAAATATATTTTTTTCGACAAAAACGTGTTTTATTACTCAACATAGTATCAACTGCAAGGTCGATCCATTTATTCCAGCGTTTTTCCAACTTCTTTATTCCTTCCAAATAATAGGCTTTCTCAAGGCCCTCAAAATAGACGCTTGTTCTAGTGAATACCTTCCCGTTAGACCCAAATCTCTTACCGCTCAGCTATTTCTTCAGGTTTTGAAACAGGAAATATTCGCAGGTGCTAAATCTAGAAAATATGCTGAATGGGATAGCAGTTCGTATCCCCATTTATTGATTTTTGCCATGGTGATTACACACGTGTACACTGGTGCATTGTCTTGATGGAACAGCTCTTTTTGCTTCACCAAATGCGGTCGATTTTACTTCAAATCAATATCAAATCTATCCAAAAGCTCTGAATAATACTTGCCAGTGATCGCTGTACCCTTTTCAAGGTAATCGATGTGACACCACATGCATCCCAAAAAATTGTGGCCATGACCTTGTTTGCTGACAGGCATCCACCTTGGCCTTATTTGGTGCAGGTTCATCCGGTAAAATCCACTCTATTAATTGTTTTTTGGTCTTTGGTGTGTTGTGATGGATCCATGTTTCGTCCACGGTTACGAAACAACCCAAAAACTCGTTCAGATTGCGGCTGAACATAGGCAAACCCTCTTTGAAATAGTCACACGGTTGCACTTATGGTCGAGTGTGAGCAATCGCGGCAGTTGATATGCCTACAGCCTCAGCCAACTCACGCACTTTCATTCTCTAATCGTCCAATATCATTATTCCATGGATTTTATTGACTATTTCCGGCGTGACGACCTCTTTTGGGCGATCTGGACGTTCGGCGTCACTTGTGCTGGTACTACCAAAACGAAACTCAGTAAACCACTTCTTTATCATTGAAATTGAAGGTGAAGAGTCCCCATAGTATTTATCAAACATTTCCTTGGTTTCGGTGATGGTTTTCTTACGCAAAAATTAATGCTTAACCATTTTCGTTAAAATTCACGAGGTTGTCTGCTTTCAATAGCTGCCAAACACAAACTAAATTACGGAGCTTTCTCAAAATTTGACAATAGTCTGTTAATAGATGATAGTTGGCGGGAACAGTGTTGCATTTAAACTTACTGCGCGGAAAATTCAAAAAGTCGATGACTTATCAACTTATTGCGAAGATAAGTTAGCATTCAAAATCAACTATAAATCGGTAATATGTGCAGCTTTGGATATGCTTTAAAATCCATTTACTGTCTTGAGTGATGAGGCCCATTTCCACCTGGATGGCTTCGTCAACAAGCAAAATTGTCGCATCTGGGGCTCGGAAAACCCAAGAGTTATTGTTGAAAAGCCTCTCTATCCTCAACGTGTTACTGTTTGGTGCGGTTTATGGTCCCGCGGGGTCATTGGACCTTACTTTTTCGAAAATGAGGCTGGAGCAACAGTTACGGTGAATGGATTGCACTATCGACAGATGATTAATGATTTTTTATGGCCGGAATTGGATGGTATTGATCTGGACAACGTTTACTATCAACAAGACGGCGCCACGTGCCATACAAGCAACGAAACCATTGATCTTTTACGGGAAAAGTTTCCGGACCGTGTTATCTCTTGAAGAGGTGATCACAATTGGCCACCGAGATCTTGTGACTTAACACCTTGCGACTTCTTCCTTTGGGGTCACGTGAAAGAGAAGGTCTACGCCAACAGCCCAGCGACGATTCAAGACCTCAAAGATGGAATTCGTGAGGCTATCGAGGACATAGGGCAGCCACTTTGCGATTTGGTTATGGAAAATTTCATGAAAAGGATATGGTCCTGTAGGCGTGGTCGTGGTAGTCATTTGGCTGATGTTATTTTCCATTATTAATGGCACACCTTCCTCTTTATAACGAAATAAAGATCCGATCATTTATCTCAAAAACTGGCATTTTTCTTTGAATATCAAAATAACATCTCTTATTGGAAAACCCGTTACATATTTCCTGAAAAGATGGAAAACAGCCATAACCTATCCCATTCCAAAGATAGACAAAAACAAGAGTAGGTAACCCGAACAAACTGAGGTCCATAGATTTATTATCAAACATAAGTAAAATCTCCGAAGTGATTTTTAATAAAAATATGATAAATTCTTGTGAACAAAGCAGTATTATTCCAGAAAATCAATTTGCCATGCCACAAAATAAATTAGTATCAGATATTTATTGCGGAACTCAAATAAAAACCTGTGTACAGGAGCATGTTTAATTAATTTTGTAAAAGTAATTTGATGAACTAATTTATAAATTAATACAATTAGGCCGATGATTAGAATTATTTATGATATGATTGGAAATATCAAGAAACAGTTACAAAATGATTTTAACAAAATTCAAAAGTTCTGCAATCATTTTAAATTGAAGTTTATTTGACAAACGAAATGTCAAACAACACTTTTTAGAAGCCCTTCAAGCAGATCATCAAGAAATATTAAGAAAAATTGGAAAATTTTAAACTGGAGATAGAAAACAGAAGTAAGATATTTGGGAATAATTTGAGATCAATTTTTGTACTACAATCAGCATGTAAACATACAGTTAAAAAAAAAGAAAGAAAATACATTCAACAAGATTCATCTTTTTTTTTTCTTACACAAAGGTGGTTAACATATCTCTTTTTTATGTAAATTGTAAACTGTGGAGTCTTGTCTTTAATTTGACCTATTATACCTATATTCTATTTGTTGTATCCGTTAAAGAGTTATTAGCTCATAACATATTCAAGCCTTACCGAAATTAGACGATATTTTTTTAAATCACGTGTTTGCAGTCACTAAGGGAACTAATTATCTTGGAGAATACTATGTAGGTTTGAGAATAGCTTTTAGAACAAGATAAGAGCTAATAACTTTTTAACAGCTATAGCTAACAGACACACACACAAATTAAAGAGGAGAGCATAGTTTTTATTAAAGAAAAATTATGTTAATCACCTTTTTGCAAAAAAAAAAAAAAGAGGGAAGAATCCTATTTGACCAAACTCTGTTTCCCAAACAGACATTTGCCCTAAATCCGTTTGTTCAAAGTATTCTTTCCCAAAATTTGTTTGACAAAACTAGTCATTTCTCAAAAGGATGATTGCCAAATAAAGATCTTTACCAAAAGATCATTAGCAAATGAATCATATCCTAAAACATTGAAAAATTTTATACTTAAATATAACTTAGAGGAGGGGGTGAAAATATGAGATATGGTAGCAATTTGAGACACCGGCGTTTTGGTCTCCCTACGCTACTGATATCTAAAGCGTAGCTAGGCTACGCCGGCGGACAATTCGTTATTAGTCTTGACGCGTGCTGAACGTTTACAGTTAGGGCATAAGTGAAAAGTTTTCTTTCACATACTTTGCTCTCTAGTTTATATCTGTATATTTTTATAGTTTCGAACAAGAATACGGTTAGTTACATTATATTTACTTTAGTTTTAGAATATAATTAAATATTACAAAAAAGCTTGAGTTTTTCTCACTAAATTACGAATTTTACGGAAAAAAAACCAATTGGTTGCAATATGAGACACTTGGTTGATAATAATATCAGACTATCTCTTATTTCTACGAACTATTAAAGCTGTATTCTAGATGATGATGATGACTTTTGTAGACCTATAATAGAGTTATACAGTATATTAAAACAGTTATATTATATTAACGAGTTAGTATCACTGATACTGCTCATCTTTTGTCATAATTTTTCGATTTTGATATTATAATACAATCTCGTATTACTACCCTAATTTGGAAATTTTAAATTTTGATATTTTTTTTGTTTAAATAAATATACTTTGAGCGTGTTGTAGTCTATATTATTTATGTTAATATCACTGATAAGTAAATAAAATGTCCTATCTTTATACCATTTATTTTTCGGATATGTCTATTTTGGGGCCTTTTATCATTAAAACTATAATAGGTATTCCATATTTGTACCCCCTCCTCTACTGAATTAAAAAAAAATAAAAATTGCTTTCGTTAAAGGTGAAATTGAAAAGGTTCAATGTGATGGATATCTAGTTCTAAAAAACAAAAGAAATTTTATTTACAAGATGAAAGAATCCTGAGAAAAAATCCGACTATGAAGGATGTGATTTTTTTATTTGCTATAGTTAAAAATTTGAATTTAAAAAAAGAATTTTAATGAAACATATACCTGCATGAATTTTATTTTTAAAATTATTAAGAACATTCTTATCTCTGTACTTTTAAAAATATAATTATGATTTACGTAAATTTGAAAAAAAAAACGCTTATATATATTTCAAATTTCAAGCTACCTAATTCCATACTAGGAGTTACACGTAATAGTACAGCTTGCATGCAAGCCGCACTGCCATACTTCTTCCACGTGTAACCTCTACTGCCATGCTGGCAAGGTATATAGAAGACTGGTATTCCCGACTCGAACCCCGTTCCGTCATTTTTGTTAAATTTTTGTTTTTCCTTTTTTTCTTCATTCACTAAAGTAACGTCACAGGGCATCGGCTGCAATGTGTCAAAATTCTCTGCGCTTGTACTACCGTGGTTTTGATAGGTTTGTTTTGTTTTAATAAATTATATTGTGTGATTTGTGTGTTGTGATATTTGTGAAAATTATGAAGTGCTCTATTGTGCATTGCGAAAATTGTTGGAAAAAAGACTCCGGAGAGGAAAATGCATTATTTTATGTATTCCCTAAAAACCACCTTTGAGTTAGTGAATGGATTAAAGCGTGTGGCAGAGATAAGGAAAACATTAACATGAATTACGCTCGAGTTTGCTCGGATCATTTTGTAGAAAGTGACTATAGACTACAGGACATTCTTTTAAATGCACCAAAACACAAAAGGCGATTGAAAGAGGGTGTTGTACCATCAGTGAATGTTTCTCACAAAATAAAAGGATCTTCACTAAGAATCAAAAGGACGAACGAACTGGCTCAAGAAACAATTACCTCCTACGATAGGTAGCTAATTTCGTTAATTATACCATTTAAGACAACCTATGTTTTTCTAAAAAGGTTAAAACAACAAGAATTCATTTCGGATTGTTTACCGGAAGCTACAGAAGAGACAGAGGCAGAATTTCTTCACAACGAGGAGTCAATTCAAGAGGACGTATTAATTCAAGGCAGACTGAAAAAAAATAAATGAAGAAAAATGAGGCCATAAGTAGCCTTGCCGACATTGCAGTCCAAACAGAGTAAAGCGTGAATTACAATTACGACTGCTCTGTCGACTGCGACTTGATTTTAAGTCGAAGTCGACGCTGCGATGAGATTTGTAATTAAATTAAAGTTTCAACCAACTCCTTGACTCCTTGAACAAACCAGAAGTCCCGACTTCTGTGATTGAACTGAAGTTGGCCGCAGCGAACACCAACTTTGCACTTTGAGCAAAGTTTAATTTCAGTCGGAGTCGTAGTCGAAGTCGAAGTTGCAATTGTATTTTGCTACATGCATTTACCATTTGGGCAAAGTCGTAGTCGACTGACCAGTCGTAATTGTAATTCAAGCCCAATTTCCTACTTTATTTCAGGGTAGAAATTGAAAGCGGACGAGAGCTTAAAATAATGAGTTTAGAGGCCAAAGTACGTAAATTAAAGACGGCACTAGAGAAATATGAAGAAATGGAGAAAAATTAGGCAATCAGTAACCTTGCCGATATTGCAGTCCAAACAGAATAATTTCCTACTTTACTTTACTACTTTTCTTGTTGCATTGAATTATTTCAGGGTAGAAATTGAAAGCGGACGAGATCTTAAAATAATGAGTTTGGAAGCCGAAGTACGAAAATTAAAGACGGCAAACAAAAAGTTAGTTAAGAAAATAAACCGTTTTCAGTCAGAGCTGCAACAACTTGACAAATTATTCACTCCCGGTCAAATAAGGAGATTACAACAACCCACAAAATTCTTGAGATGGTCTGATGAAGATATTTCCTCCTCTATATCAGTTTCTTCAGCTGGTCACCGAAGGTATCGGTTGTTAAGGAAGAGAAATCTCTTAATTACTTAAAATAAATAAGTTTTTATAAAAACTTTAATAGGGAATACTCTGTACTGTCACTGTCAGATTTCCTTTTCCTTTTTTATTCATTCACTGAAGTACGTCACAGACTATCAGCTGTGATGTGTCAAAATTTGAATAGGCATACTGGTCTTCTATATACCTTGCCATGCTGGCAGTTCAGCTTTCAGCAAACTTGCATGATGAAAAACCATGGCAGCTGAGGTGATAGTAATTTGACATTATGCACTCTTCAAAATGGCGGAAAAGAAATGCTTGAGAGAATTTGATAAATTTAATCTGGAAAAATGAGATTTTTTGGGATCATTTGCATTACATCATTTACCAACACCTTCCTCTTAACTTTTTCTTGGGTTTGTATCATTCTACTACTTCTTTTATTGCTATGATTTTCCAATATACGCATGACTTTACGCCTCAATGCCATTTTTTAAATGAACTTGCATGCAAGATGATAAGACATCAACCGAACTGCATTCTGCTGTCAAGTTAAAAATCGCGTTGGAAGGGAGGCTTGCATGCAAGCTGTACTATCTCGTGTAATCCCCGGGTTATACAAATGTCAAATATTTTACATGAAATGAGGCGCACGCAATATATTTTTATGTTTGTATCGTGCCTAGAGCACCTAGAGTGTCCTATCGAAACCGAGCTAGAGAGCTTAAATTCTGAACGCGGCTAAGCTATAGCTTAAATTGTGAACGTAACTGGGAGGGTTTCTAATCCAAGGAAGAAGAAGAAACATTCCTGAAAGTGACAGTTAAGTGACAACTGTCAATGTTATTTGTTGATTATTAATGCCACGAAAGTGCGTGCGATTTAGAAATGACGGAAATATCGAATAATAAGGAGGATGTAGTTAAAAAACGACTGAATAAAATACTAGAAAAGAGGCTTGACACTGATAAGGTAACAAAAATCTCCAAGAAATACTAATAGCTAAGTTCTAATCGAAGACTAATGTTATAACCAAAATATGTTTTAAGGAAACTCTCGAAGCTCTTAGTGATTTGTCCACATTTTTTACGGATAACACTTTGCAATCGAGGCGAAATTTACGAAGTCAGATAGAAAAGCGAAGTGTGGTAATAAATGAGAGTTTTCTGGCGGCATTCCGGGAAGTTAAGTTATCATTAGACACAGTTTGTGATGACATCAACGAAATGGCAAAGTCTGTCAGTGTTATGAAGAAGAATTTAGAGAGTTCACAGGAACTGACTCATGATTTAATACAGCAAACAAATTCGCTACAAGGTGAAAGCAAGAAATTGCAAGTACATCAGCAAATCGCATCTGCATTTCTAAGTCGATTTCAACTTACCCTGGCGCAACATCAGATTTTGTACGGAGCCACAAGGGATGCACCAATAACTCCAGAATTTTTTAATGTCTTAGATCGTGTGCAAGCCATACATTCTGATTGCCGAATTCTAATGCAAAGTGGTTATCAAACAGCCGCACTGGATATAATGGAAGAGATGACATTGCATCAGGAAGGTGCTCTGGAACGTTTGTACAGATGGACACAAAATCATTGCCGAAATATTGATTCGAATGACATTGGTGGCGGTCTAGTTGTGCAAGCAATGAGTCGACTTCAGGATCGTCCAGTACTCTTTAAGTAACCAAAACTAGTTTAATTTAATTTTTTTTTTTTTAATAAAATAAAATTTCAGATACGTGATAGACGAATATGCCACAGCACGTAGGTCAGTCTTTGTGAGATATTTCATAGATGCTCTCACAATTGGTGGACCTAATGGTAATCCAAGACCGATAGAAATGCATGCACATGATGCAAAACGATACATTGGTGATATGTTTGCCTGGCTACACCAAGCTATTCCTAGTGAAAAAGAAAATTTGTTAGCTTTGGTAAAGTCGTGTGATAAAAATGGTATGTATGAGATGAGATATACTTTCTGAAAATTCTAATCAAAAATCTTCTCACAGATCTTACAGAACAAATTCAGACAGCACTAGCGCATATTGCAGATGGAGTGTGTCATCCGTTAAAAGTCAGAGTAGAAACCATACTAAACTCTGAGAAGGACACGATTATACTTTTTGCTTTGTCCAATCTTTTGCGATTTTATCAAAATATCATAAATCAAGTAACAAAAATTTTGCACCACTAATTATTAAAAAAATAAACAAACAAAATTTCAGGTTGTAAAAGGCGGTAATCTGGAGCATATTTTATCCGACCTTCAGAAATATAGCGAGCAAATATATTTAAATTCTCTAACAGCGCAAGTAAAAGCTATTCTACAACGTCCAACTTCTCAATCAATGGGATTGGAACCACCTCAACGGGATCTAGTACCACCACCAAGTGTTGGAAAATTACTCAACATTCTCAAAGAAATCCTTTCAGTAGCAAGTATGGTGGAAGGTCGTCAGTCGGATATAACAAAAATTGTCTCATGCATAATAGATCCTCTACTTCAATCAGTCACTGAATCTGCATCCCATCTGCCAACAGTTGATATGGCCGTATATATGCTGAATTGTTTGTATCATATGCAAAGCACCCTTGCTGTTTACGAATATATGGATGAACGTGTGGAAAGACTTCAAGGTCAATCAGATGCACAGATTGATACACTAACATCAGAGCAAGCATCATCTTTAGTTGCTAATTTAAATTTGGGTCCGATTTATACAATTCTACAAAATTACCAGGCGAAAATTGATCCAAATTTATTAAAGATTTTTGTAAATAAGTTGGATGCTTTTCTCGAAATGCCAGATATCTTGTTGTTGCCGCAAATTAATTTATTAATGAGCAGTACCCATAGAGCCACTGCTATCAAGAGATCGTTTAATGTTATTGTTGCTATTTATAAACAAATTTATGAACGCATATATAGTCCTGAGAGCGAAATCGAAAATCCAAATTTGATTTTATCAAAGACTCCTGAACAGGTTTCGGAAATTTTGTCAGGATAATGAAGGCGATAAAATATTTTTTGACGTCTTTTGTTTATGTAATTTTGTTGGAATGGAAATGTTTGTGCATATGTTACTAAGTTTAATTACAAAAGATAAGTTCGTATTATAGAAAATTTGGAATGTGCAATTTAATTGTGATGGGTTTAGGAAATGGATGGAATTACGAAAAGGTCCGAGTTTTTCATAGCTTTGAGCTTGATTAAAAAGTTGCAATAAGATCCCATGTCCCATCATGTTTAAGCCAATAAACCTCTAATAAAATTTATTTGAATTTTTTTTTCTTTGTTGATAATAATTATGGACAAAAGCCACAAGTCTTGTCATGGAATTGTATGACAAAAATTGAAACCAATAGTTGGAGCTAATTGTTATGTAATTCTTCCACTGAAAATGATTAAAAAAGTAAGACAAACATTGAAACCAATAGTTGGAGCTAATTGTTATGTAATTCTTCCACTGAAAGTGATTAAAATTTAGTGAAAAAGTGTAAATTTTGTGTGTGGAAAGAGTTGGGCGCTGCAGGATCGAAAGAGTAAATGAGGACATCAATATTTACCACAATACAAATATAAGAATTTCACAGTGCGTTTACTCATCTCTTCAAATAAACCGCTGACTCCTGTTTTAATTAATTTCAAGTTATCTACTCTAGCCAATAGTGTCCTGCAATTGCAGCATTTACAGAAATAACGTGTATAGATGAACCAAGATGTTAGCTCGAACTATATATATATATTTTTATGATGTTGCTAAAGCACAGGGGATAACCTATGATGTCGTAGTATAGCCTTGGCAGGAAAGGAAGAAGGGATAGGGAATTGAGGATTATTGGGTTGACACAAGTGGGCGACAAACGGTGCGTTTTGTCAGGGCAATGACCATAGAAGTAGGGATAAAAGAGAGATAGACGTCCGACATTACGTAGATGCTCTAGGGAATCAATAGTTGCTATTGATAAGTCATCGCTAATAAGCCGGAAGGCCTTCTTTTGGACTTTGTCTAACGGGTACAATGCAGTGCGTCCAGTCCCTGTCCAAATATTGGAGTTATTTTCTAATCTAGGCCTGATATGAGACTTGTACATTTGCGCCAAGTCTGATGGAGTAAAATATTTCTTGCATATTTGCAAGAAGCCCAGGCATTTCGTCGCATTTTTGGCAATACCAAAAATGTGATCAGACCATCTTATATTGTTGGATATTTCAATGCCTAAGAGGTTAAGAGACGCTCGAAAAGAAATATTAGTTAATCTCCAGTAGAGCGATCGTTAATAACGTGATTAGTTTCTAGATATTTCATCTATTGGGTGTTAATGAGTGTTTTGAAATTTGTCTATAATTTGAGGGATCGCTTGCCTGTCCTTTTTTGGGTGTTCGCTGAACATGTGCAAGAGTTCATGCCGAAGGAATGACTCCTGTCGAATAAGACAAGTGAAATAGTTTTCGTAGAGATTTAGCTAAAGAAGATGTGCAGCACTTGAGTACCAATTGCGAAATACCATCAAGTCCAGCAGCCTTAGACACATTGAGACCTGCGAGCACTTTGAAGACCTTCCTTGTGCGGAAATGTAACGATCTTTGCCTGTAATTGCATGTTGGTGGAGAAGGAGGACCTTGAGAAGTGAATTAGGGGCGGTACCGAAGAGTTGGTGAAGTTGTTGACTGTTTTAACAAGAGACCAGAAACTCTTACTACCCTTTCGACTTGTAAAGATTTCTGTCTAATGTTTTGCTCGAATTGGAACTTAGTTCGCTGAATAATGGATTTGCAGATGTTACGTGCTTCTCTATAGATCTGTCTCAATTCCACTGAATAGCACAGTTTATATGCCTGAAATGCAGATTCCTTGTTTTTGTTTCCTTGTGTAACATTCATTGTTAAACCAAGAAGAATTGTTAGGTTCAATATTCTTGTATCTGTGCGGAATGAAGCTGCACATTCCAAACCATAAGATGTTGTTAATTGATTCAGACATCTCTCCAGGAAAACAACTCACACCAGTCTAACCCTCTAATGAATTTGTTGAGTGAAGCCCAATCATCTTGATCATAGTGCCACACCAATGGCTTTTTCTGAGGGCGACTGGTAGGTTTCAGTGATGATATGGAGAGTTGGGCTGAAATGAGACAATGATCTTAGCTGCTCACACTGACACACTCACACTGAGTACTTGTCAGGATGAGATTTTAGAAACAGATCTAAGGTTGGCGCTATGCTCAATTATATCAGGCAAACGAATTGGACTATCATGCATGTGATGGACATTGAAATTGCTAACAATATGTCGAAAGTGGGGATTTGGTTAAAATATTTTCTATATTGGAGGAGAGAAAATCGAACGACAATGCAGTATCAGCGTCAGATATATTGAGGCTGCGGTATAAAAAACAAAAATAAGTTAAATATTCAGATACACATTTGAATTATCTAATTGCACAAACCCGAAGAGAACTAAGCGTATTGACTGAAGCTTTTCAAATTGAGGGCAAATCATAAATATTAATGGTATGCCTTTTTCAAAAGTAATCAGCACCATATTCTTTATTTGGCTCGTTTAGTGGAATTTTTTTACAATCGATTTTTAGTCTCTTTTTTTAGAACGAATCTGATACATCGTGTTATACAAATATAGGTAAGAATGAGAGAGCTATGTATAACTCAACGCAAAGGGAAATGTACTGCAGCTATTCTGCACTGCAATCGGAAATTATTTGCAGGGGACGAGAGATCCCAAGCATGGAGGCCAAAGCAACCTATTGTGCTAACCTGCTATGAAAAAAAAAGCATTTCATCAAAACCTTAATGTCCTCTTAACAAACTGCATCAAGTCTAGGTGAGGAAAGTCTTTCAGCTCATCCACATATATTAGGACAGACCCAAGGGTATCTAGCCTGATCCGGGCAAAGATCGTACAAACACACAGAAAGTGCTCGATTGCCTCAGGCTCTCCTTCCAGGCAGGACAGACACTCACGGCTGTCAACAATTCCCATCCTTTACTAGATGATCGTGAAGCGATCTGTGCCCAGGATGATACCAACCACAGATCTGTATTGTTTTCTTCCGAGCCTCAAGAGAAATTTCTATTAGCGGCATCAAGACAAAGTTTTGTACACCTGTAACGAGTTCCGGCCCAAGGAAGGAATATCTAGAACCACACCTGGCTTGGAGATCAGCCCTTTCATCCTGCATGATCTCCATGTGCCCAAGAACCCACTGAAGAGACGCATTGTTGTGAATACACAGGTAATGCACAGACAACGTGTTCCCCAGTAACTTATGTGTTATCCTGTCTGGAAGGAGAACTTGAAACAACCGAATACCGGAAAACATTCTGTGCGCAGGCTGGATACTCATAGGTCTGCTTTCATATCTATAGGCAGTCTGAAAAGCTTATCTAACCTGGACCTGACGCGCTTTATTACGAGGACAGTAATGTTTCGGTAGGAGGTCTGTTTTTTTAAAAGCATGTTCGCACAATGAGCCGCTTTCGCCCCCCGTACTTGGAATCCTTTATCCTCCACTTTAAAAAAAATACATAACAAAATTCAAGTGTTAATTTTTTTTCTTAAATATTTTTGAATTAAAAGGATTTCAAGGGATAAAGAAATGTAAATGTAAGACAGAGAAATAATTTTATTAAAATTTTCTTTGCAAAACAGTGATTGTCCAAACAGCATTCGCTTTGGAGAAATAGCGCATTTTAGTTTGAAAATCTTTAAAAACAACAGTCAACAGAAAATTTCAAAGTAAATTTTTTAAGCATATTGCTGCAAATTTACCGGATTAAGTTTAAAGTAACAAATAACTAGATAAATCTCTTTCAATTGACTTTAGCGCACTTTCAGAGATCAAGGGAAACTGTAAATTAGTTAAAAAAAAAAACAGAATACCATAAACATAAAGTTGGAAAGGGAAGAAAGAAAATCGTTACGATTTTAGGCAATAATTCTTCTTATTTAGAAAATACAGCATATATATACGATATCGACGCATTCTTTTGTTCCTGAAATTTATTGGAAGTAAAGTGGAGGAAAACTTTTAAGTTCATAAGTTATAAAGTTCCCATTTTGACACCATCAATAGCACATTACAAAATAATATAATAATAGTGATCTCTCGATTTCAGTAAAGAAAAATCTCGTGTAAATCGAAATGGCCTAAATCGAGAAGAACTTACAAATGTTTAAAATGAAAATTACATATTATTTGAAATAATCGAGTCACATTTCCGTAACGCTGATGGAGTCCTGACGTTCTCTAAAAGTAGATGGTTTAAACGCTTAAAGTTGATCTTGTTCTTGATAAACATATCTAAGGTTGGCTGTGCAGATTTTTTTCTAAAACAATACCTGGTAGAATTAATGCTTGTTTAAATAGTCTAGTAGTCACATTGGAGTTTATATCATGATCAGAGTCGTTTTCTTCAACATATCCCTTCTTCTATGTCATTGTTGTCGTCTTTATCGTAGTTCAACGAGATCTTCATTAGGAAGTTCAGGTTCGCGAGAACCAAGTAAATTGTCTATGTCATTCGTAGCGATCTGTTGGAAGCCCAATTCCTATTGTGCTATGTTTTCCCCACCGTTATGCTGGCACCTATCATGTATTTAACTAATTATGCATCCATATACAAAAACGATGTCGCTAAAACTGAGATAAAATCGAGGTCCCGTTTAAATTAATAGCGCAATTTCATACCAATTAATTTACAAGCGAAATGTGTAAAATATTCTTTAATCTGGTTTTGATTGAAAAATACATTTGAATTACTTTGATTTTATATAAAAAATGTAAAATTTAATTTATATATTTACGAAACGTTTATTCCGTTCATTCCGCCCTTTTAACGTATTACGATAATACAGTTCTTTAATTTTGCCTAATCTTGTCACTATCTTCACATTGGTATAAAAACAGTGCTGCAACTAAAGTACAAAAATAATAAAAATCCCGGTGGTGAGGATTGTGGTGTTTTTAATGTTATTAAATTGGCCCCATTGGAAGTAAGAGCAACATGTCATCGTGTGCGTGATGTGTACTTGGAGATTTGTTGTACGGCTGTAGACGATTTTTTTGTTTTTGTTCTTCTGCAGGATTTTATTTAAAATATTCGTTGAATTTTATAATATCTAGTAAAAATAACGTTAAAATATCGGTCAAACTAATATAAATAATTGTTAATAATGTTAAAACTGAAGATCTATTAGTGTTTAAGTTAAAAGTTTTCAATATTCTTGCCGTGTGAACCACGTTCGTCAAGAACGAAGTCATCATTTCAAGAGACAGGCCCTGCTGTATATAGTAGCCGCAAACTATACGAAAAACAAGCAGTTAAAGCGCGGCTGTTTTGTGAAATAATTTCAATATAATAAAGTGAATACGTAAAATTTTTATTCGCATCGCTTTGTCGGTAATCCTTTCGTGCGTAATTCAAGTGCGATCACCACTGGTTGAACAGCGAATTTCTCGCAATGCTTCTATAAATAAATTTTTTGCAATTGGACGGCCAAACGTACGACAATTTGAGGAATTTTGGAACACACTAACGACGGGAAAGGTGATTAAAATATAATTAAATATAAATTGTGCTCAAGATAAAGTGTTTCTCAGTTAGAATATATATATACATCCCGCGATTATCCTAAATAGATTAAAGGTGCGATTTGTTGTGCACAGTGGTTGAAATCGGGTTTTTTTCAGGCCATCACGACGGACAACGACCGGACGTTGTGTGTTGTGTAGTGTACGACGCAACGAATCAATCAAAAGAATTTTTGCTCGTCGTGAAGGACTGACTGCAAAATGGCGGATTCATACTACCAGGTAAGAAATTTCCCATTCAATTTAGTGCACCTGTTTTGTTTCTTGTTCCAGCTCAATTCTTACCCTGTATTTGTTTACAAAGGTAGGCAATTGGATAAATTGCCAGATGACCTTGTGTCAAATTACCCGCCTTTAACTTGCGCATGCGCCTCAATTGATAGTGCATAATCGTCGTGATAATTCAGAAATTTCTTACCAACACCTGACGTCGTCCCCGCCATTCCCGGCAGTGGACCAATACTCACGAGCTCAGCAGTCAACCCAAAGCTGTCAAGATTCAAATGAAGTTGAGAAAATATACATACATTGAAGAAAACGGCTCTTCTACCATGGCCCGTTGATTGTATAATGACTGGCCGGAGAGTTGGCGGTGCAGGTTGATCTGATTTTTCAGGTAGATTACGTAGATAATAATATTAGTAACCGTTTTGTGAAGCAACAAATTTAAAAATGCACGTATTTAGACATCTGGAATTGTTGCAGGTTTTTCTTTCTTAATTCAGAAAAGAAAATTTACATGGTAATCTGGTAGCAATAATTGATTGCTCTTTTCCAATTCCTGGGAGCTCAACTATTTAAATTTGTTCTACATTTGCGGTCGGCGCTGCTATATGCTGCCTAGCATTATAGTTAGCAGTTTATAATCAGAAGAGCTCGTAATCGCAATATTTGCCACACAGTACTGCAATTGATAGCGTAGTAGTTTACATACTTTAATTCCAAACTAGAGATAAGCGATGCATTCTGATAATTTCCTGAATACAAGCCTTGTTTCTAAGAGCTCGTGAGTTTATTTATAGATAGGAAGGATAAATGCCACAACAGAAGCTATTTTGCGAACATTCTCTCTAATCTTTAAATTCAATAAGTTTTTGAAGCTCTAACTTATCAGGCAATTTGACAATGCTCAATATCGATAAGGTCTTGGACACCCTCAATATAACCGAGAAAACGTATCGTTAAGATTTCCCTAAAGTCTATATAATTTGATGTCGAAGATAATAAATTTTACACCTATCCAATAAAAAAGTGTAGCAACAGATCAATATCGGTCTGAGCTTTCATATACTGCGAAATAGCCAACATAGATTCGTAAAACTTATCTTTTGGAGTAGGAAATTTCATATAGATTTGCATATGAACAGGTTTTAACCGTAAGCCGTGGTTTTCAACAACAAAGCAATTTAGTTACTGCTACCAAGTGGATCACTTTTTCCTGATCATTGCAAGCTGGGACTAATTACTCCTACTCCTGAATCAGCCTCCCTCGCTGATATATCGGAATAGAGACTTAGAATTAGTCTAATTAGAAAGTGAAAAATCATTATTGGTGCTACGTCTGCAGAAAAAATCTTTCAAATCGAGAATCGGGTTTCAATTGAATCGACTCCAACAGCGTTGTTTTACTAGAAGTGATTGTTGCCATTCGAGATAGGTATCTGCATTTAAAGGAAATGTTGTGATTCATGTACTTTTTCACCTCAGTAAGGTTTTTCTTTCAGTTGTCCATACACAGCTGATTACAAAACTTTGTAAACACATGGGATTTCCCTCCACTGGGTGTGAGATGATTATTAGCTCAGTAAATTTTTTATGGTTAAATCTAAGAGTTTCTAAGTGATACCTTCTCTGTCTGGTTGTAGGTAGGGGTGTTGTTCTGGTGCCGCTTCTTTTCTCGTTCTCTATCAAAAATGTCATTTCTGTTCTGGACAAAGTGCGCTTTCACATCTATCTTAATGATATTCTATAATGTTTAGTCAAAAGTACCTCCAATAATTTGCTTTGCGCTACTGACGAATTTGTGCGCTTTTAATCGAAATAATATTCAGTTTTTTTGAAGTTGTGTCCATTATTTTAAAAGTTTTGAAGACAGGCGCATTTATGTAGTTAGTACAGAACGACAGAGAAGTTGTTTTTTTCAAATAATATGATATACAACTCCAATACACCATTTTTGGAGATGATATGTATGTACAGTTAATGCCACCTTTGAGACGATTGCTTTTTGCTGATCTAACAAAGAACTGAATTTTATTCCATACGTTCAGGAAGATCACCTAGCTTTTCATAGTTCCTACACGTCTTTGTTTGCTCATGGATACTGATCTCACCTGCTTCATCTGTTGTGTTTTTTGATTTGATTTGAAACAAAATTCTAGAAGCAATTTGAAAACAGCCATTTCGCGAACTGCCTTAATCTTTACGACAATCGACATCGTAAAATGCGATCGGGATAACTAAAAAAAATAGATAAAACTCAGGCTTGATGCTGGGTTCCAAAGTGATCGATCATGACCATTTTTCCAAGTTTCGATAACATCGATTATTATTTGAAATCGGCCATTAAATTTGAGTCTTATATCCGAGAACTTAAGGACACAAAATGTTTCGGTCTCAGCTAAGTTTGTTGGATTCTTAAAACTGTCGATCAGTATTTTACTTAATGGGGCTGGGATTAGTCAGCCATTTGAAAATAGATTGTAAAGGAATAAATCCCGTATAAGTTCTAAGATCTAGGTAAATTTAGGATTCAATATTATGCGGGGGTGTCCGATCTAATTTGCTTTATCAGTATTATTTTTATATGTTACAAAATTAATTTACCGTATATTTTCATCATCTAGGATATATGTATGTATGTAAGAACACAAATTTTTCAAAAGAAATTAAAAAATGGACAAGAATTTTGAAAAGATCTCTAATGGATAGAAAAAACTTAAAAATTCAAAAGCAGTCCCAATTTTGGCAATTAGGTAAGCGACAGTTCCAAGAAATTCCGAATTTCCAAAATAATTTCATACGATCGAATTTTCGACATAAAATTTTGCAATTTAGTAGTAGGTACCCAGATCGAAACCGAATTAAGAAAAAATTTACGCGAAACCTTTATAGAGTTCAAGCAAGGGTAACCTGTACTATCATATGAATTGCCTCCATCATTCCTCTAGGTCAAAATATTTGTCCTTTCCATAGCACTAACAACGGATCCAAAGTTGGGAGATGTCCTGTGGACTAGTGGACTAGTTCAAGACGTAAATGTCTCTGTTTGTGCGTAGTTTGTGGGTCAGTGCTCTCATTCCCTTCTTCGACTCTCATGTAATACTAATGATTTATAGATTTCACTATCGTCAACATGAAACTGATCAAACAATTCACCTGATTACAAAACTCTTAGTCCCTATAGAAACGATATTTTCGTAATGCCGAAATACGGGTGGATCAACTTATAACATATAGCGTACGAGATTAATTAGAAGTTGTAAAGCAAAGCAAGTGTTTTGTGAAACAGGATGCCTTTCTCAAAACTATGTACATAGATCCTTTTAATTTTCCGGTCAATATGTGACAACTTATTAGGATAGGATGCATAAGACTCTGATGTAGTAAGTTAAATGCCTTATCAGCATCCTTGTAGATGGCTAACTGCAGACTAATCTTCATGTTATCCCTCATGCCACGCCCATATACACCCCGAAGTATGTACACCATATGTTTTGTTAGATAAGCTTTGGAGGTTTGTTCGATGGTCTATTCAAAACTAAAACATTTTCCAAATTAGTGTCACTGTGTCATTGCTGATTGATCCCAAATTGGCGATATCTCTCGCGCACAGAAATATCCTGATCGTTTAGCTATGAAGTGTTCGTTTGTATTTGATAGTTTCCGAAGATATTAACAATATCTCCGAAAACCGTCAGTGGATGTGTGTCATCTCAAATGCTTGAGCATTACTAAACATTGAAGCTGTTAATTCAGGACTAAACCTTATCGGAATTGACGTGAATTGTTCGTATCGTATTGTGCTCCAAGTTTGAATCGTGGAGATTAGATCCTGTGGCCACTCAGCAGCATAATGTGGTCGGATAGAGAACAGTTGCCCTCCTCTATGCCGAACCAACAAATTACTACATTGGCTTATAAGTTTTCGGAATGGAAGTGAAAACATTAAAATTGTAGCGAAAATTCATTTTATTCTTCAACAGAGTTCCCTTATAAAGCAATACATTTATTCCACCAGTTTTCCGATATTTTGATACCTTTCGGATAATGCTTGGCACTTAAAATCTCAAAATAATCATGGTGCTGTAACAATCGTTTCAAATTACGAAACAAAAACTAATCGCTCGGAGCTAGATCTGAAGAATAGGGTGAATGTGGAAGCAATTCGTACCTCAATTCATCCAATTTTGTAATTGCTTTCATTTATGTGTGTGATGGTGCATTGTCCTGGTAAAAGAACCCTTTCCTTTTCGCTTATTGATGCCTATTTTTCTTGATTTCGTTGTTAACTGGTCCAATAATAATCAATGAAAATGATACCATATTCACTAGGTTCCAGCCAATCAGCTTATTATCTATTGGATTCTGGTGTGTAGTAGTGGATGTTTCATCCATCGTTATGAATCGACGCAAAAACTCCTTTGGGTTATGCCTAAACATCCCCAAATTGCTCTCGGTATCATAACATGATGTTGTTTTTGGCCGATTGTGAGCATGTGCGGCACCCACTGCAAACACAAATTTTTCATTTGTAAATTTTTTTGTAAAATGTTGTTTTTTTGACATGGTCACAGCTATCTCATTTAGTTTCACTTTGTGGTCATCCATAACCATATGGTAGATTTTTTGAATGTTTTCTGAAGTTGTCACCTCAATTTTGGAAGTCACGAACGTCTAGCACTTTTAGTGCTTGTGCGACCACATTTAAATTCATTATAACAATCGTATACGGTTGTTTTCGAGTAGAAATCCCCAAAGTTTTCGAGTAGAAATCCCCAAAGTTTTTATTAAAGTAATCGGTGATTTCTTGAAGTTTTAAGCATTTCACATACTTTATCTCTGCACGAAGTTTTTTTTTTCATTTTTGCACTAGCGTCACTCAACCGACAGTAACTAACGTAGAATCCGAAATGTTATATTTGATAGTTGAGGTTTAAAGGAATATATTTGACAACCATATGATTAATTGTTGTATTGGATGCCATTTAGTATCCGATTGCAGAAATTTATCACTCTATGGTTTCCTTTTTAGCAATCCACTCTTTGTAATGCACGCATTTGGAGACACTTTGATTCCACAACTAAGTTTGTTAGCCCTAATCCACCTATCTTCACTAGCAAGCAGAGTGTGCTTTCAGCAATCCATCTTTTTTCGCACTAAAAGCCGTCTATCGATTTTGTTTGTGGATTTAATTTAATATTTTGAGATCTAATATTTCGAGATCATAATATAAAAACTTTTAGGTAACAAAGAAGTGCAGAAAGGACAGAAAAACAGGAAAGTACCGCAAAAACACGGGCAAGAAATCTATACGCGATGTTGTGTGAAGATAAATATGCCGGTTTAATTTTAGACGAAGAACGTATTTCAAGAATGATTTTTCTACATTACCCGGACCTCAGTATTATAGTGGAAAAGCAAAAAAGAGATGCCTGATGCTGAAAAATACGTATTCGTAGAAAAATCCTAGATTATATAGGAAAAAGGATAGGCTATGGGGAAGAAAAGTTTAAGCATTTTTCTTTATGTAGTATTATCGAATCGATGTGTTCGTTTTAGTCATGAAAGTCGTAAACTACGAAATTTTCAAAGCGGGTACATAATTTAGTGGTTGAAACTTTATTACAACAATTTAATACAACAGATCACATTATATCGGAAAATTTTTAAATTAATATTTAAATTTATAATTTTATAATATTTTTTAAACTTTTTACATTTTTATGAATTTTCCTAGTGCCCCATTTATTTTCCGATAATATTTCTTAGCGTTGCGTTTATAGGCTAATATCATGTAAGTTACCACTAACAATACAATTGTAATAAAATAAACCGGCATTGGAAAATGCTAAATTTTTTAGTCACGACTGTTTATTTTTATAATTATTTCACTTATATTTTATTTAAAACACTATAGTTTATTATTGAAATAATTAAGCTTGCGTGGAAAACAATTTCCTACGGCAATAACTCCTGTTATTTCTGCAGCACCGCACAGCGTACCAGCGTAGCATCACCATAATTTAAGACGCCGGTGTCTCGATTATATTAAATCTCTTCCACAAAACAATATTTCACTCGTACAACGATTATGTATTTAGAATGAGATCGGCTTTGCGTGCTGAACGAAAGCAATTTTGGAGGTTTGTTAACTCTTTAAATGCAATTGTTACGGATACCTTCATCGTGCGACTCGGTAACATATACAGTGTGGATCTCTTAGAGACTGCCAATCTTTTTGGTGACTTCTTTATAACTGCCTTTTGTGATAACCACTGTGATATTAGTTACAATGATTTTACCCATTTGACGAAGCTTCCGCTGACTTCTCTTCAACTTAAAGACCTGTTGTTCGATGAAGCGTCTGTCTCCAAGTATATTTAAAGCATAGCTGATAGATTTTCTGGCGGTCTGGATGGCGTTCCTTCCACACTCATAAAACATTGTGCTACGTCCATCGTTTCTGTTTTGTGTTATTTATTTAATTTATCTTTAACTTGTGGTGTTGTTCCGAAACAATGGAAGCTTTCTTTGATTATTCCTTTACACAAGAAGGACAATAAATGCGACATTTCTAACTACAGACCTGTCGATAATTCAAGTTGTATTGGTAAGATATTTGAAGCCCTGGTTTGCGATGTTTTGTACTTCAACTGCAATCCCTTCCTATACTCTTTTCAGCATGGTTTTATGAAAGGTAAATCTACTACGACTAATTTGTTGGAGTTTACTAATTTCTGCTATTGAAAACGGTAAGCAAGTGGATTGCATTTTCACGGATTTTAGTAAAACTTTTGACCGAATTAATCATAAAATTTTAATTCACCAGTTGACTGTTCTTGGTTTTTCTATGGTCTTCGAATTGGCTTCGTTATATTCCGCGCAGCTCTTTCTGACGCAATAGATAATACCTTGGGCGTTCCTCAAGGCAGACATCTTGAACTTATTAACTATAGACTAGAAAAAACCAAAAATTTCCTTAATACTCGTCTCACCTTGGAGCATCATATTAATGCAATCGTTGCCAGGGCTAATGGTACCCTGGGGTTTATAAAGAGATGGTCAACAGAGCTTAATGATCCATTCATAACGAAGATCCTTTATTACACATTCGTTAGATTCATTTCGGAGTATGCCAGCCCTGTCTGGTCTCCCTTCTATATTGTATACTTACATAAATCGCATTTAGGCTGTGCAGCTGAGATTTGTCCGATTTGCCCTACATGGACCTCATTAGACTTTCCATTAGATTCTCTTTGAGAATAGACTAAAAACTGCCAAATTTATCTTTGCATTTCAGTGTATACAAGAAGTGATAAACTCCCCTGAGGTCTTAAATACTTTCAATATATCTGTTCCTGTGCGCTCCTTGAGGAACCGTGACTTCTTCGTTCTCAGCATAGTACAAACTACGGCATGTACGAGCCGGTTTCATCAATGTCGCGTCTCTTTAACCGCCATGCCAGTTTGATTACATTGAATTTCTTCTTTCAAAAAGTTAAACAACTTTAACTAAGCTAAAAGGTCTGTCGTGTACTCTTTCAAGTAAAAACATGAAAAAACGTCAAAATGTATCATAAAGAGAGAAATTGAGAGTGACACTCACAAAGTACGCGAACGGCTTCAAGTAAAAATTTGCAAATATTTGGGATCTGTAATAACGACGTGAAATTTTCCTAGCACATAGTACAATAAACAAATTTAATTTACAACTTTGAATACGTTGAAATGTTCTTTGCAGAACATTCTACTTCTACTGGAGTAACAGGTTTTTCCATTTTCTTAAAACTAAAAACTTGAAAAATAACTGAAAACTTTAAAAATAACTGAAAACCGGCGAAGATCTGTCAAAACTGGCACTTTCGAAGTTTTTACTCGACGATTTTTCTCGAACTAAATCAAGTAATAAATTGGAAAAGTGACGTAAACAATTTCTCTCTCAATTTTCGTGTACGCGAACGCCTTCGAGTAAAAACTTGCAAAAACTTTTACAAGTTTGTACTTTCAAGCTAGTACGCGAACAGACCTAAAGTTACTTGTGTTTTTCATTATTATTGTTATGTATACTTTTTATCGTTATTATGATTATATTTCACTTTTGTAAACTCAGTAATCAGATCTTTGATGAAGTTCTAATTAAATAAAATTAAATTAAAACTAAAAAACAGTAAGTAAAGGTAAGTGATGTATGTGGTCCCTTCTGGATCAGATGTGGTGCTGTGTGTTTTTTGCAGCCACGATATTTTTTTTTAGCATATGGGCTGTGACAGCGGCAAGTTTTTGTGGAACCCCCCAAACTCTCCGCTAGGGATGCACACGATGTATCGATACATCGATAACATCGACGTTTGTTAACAAATATCGTATGTTTTTAGCCCGAGGTTACACCTGCAAGTACAGCTTACATGCAACTTGCACTGCCATACTTCTTGCACGTGTAACCTCTACTGCCATGCTGGCAGTACAGCTTTCAGCGAACTTGCATGCTGAAAAACCATGGCAGCTGGGAGATAGTAATTTGACATTTATACAGTTTTCAAAATGCCGGAAACGAAATGCTTGAGAGAAATTCATAAATTTATACCGGGAAAATGAAATTTTCTGGGATTATTTGCAATACATCATTTACCAACACCTTCATTTTCCTTTTTTCTTGGGCTTTTATCATTGTGATGCTTCCTTTATTGCCATAATTTTCCAATATACGCAAGAGTTTACGTCTCAATGCCATTTTTTAAATGAACTTGCATGCAAGCTGATAAGACATCAGGGTTGCCAGACAGACTATTGAACTTTTCCCCGTCCTTATAAAATTTTTCCCCAAACTACTAAGGCAGAATAAAAAAATTCCCCAAGCTTTATTATGAAACTAATTCATTGTATTCTTGAATTTAAAAATTTCTTTTAGATACTTATTTAAATATATTTTGCATATGGATCCATACATTCCATATCCATATATTCTTATATTATTATATTCTTATAGGTATTTTTAATTATAAATTCCTGTAAATAATCAAAAGTACATATTGCGTAATTTCATTTTAGCATAGACCAAAATAATTTAATTAAATTTATGAAAATGCTTGGAGCATGTAATCATCTTCTTGAAAATTACTTTTGTAGAGCTCTTCTGAGTTGAATTTTTGTAATATCTGTTTGATGGGTTTAAAATGTGTACCGACAACCAAGAGATGTAATTGAAAATCTTAACCGCATTATTTTATCTGCAGTTTAAATAACTGTCTATTTCTCAACTTATTTTTCATACAATTGAGTTATAGAGAAAGACTTAATAAAAAATTCAATAAACTTCGAGCTAGCTTAGATATGTTACCAAATTGCAATCTATGCCAGCAGCATTTTTTTTTTATTGAGACATCAGACAAAATTGTTCAACTGTATTGAGTTTTGACCATTGGTGAAGATGAATCATTTATTAATTGTGGAATCAATACTTCCTACGCTAACAGCATTTTAAAGTTTTACCGTAATATCTAATATATCCGCCATCATTTGGCAAACAGCTGTAACCGGAGAAAACATACAAAGTTTTTCCAGCCATAGTATATTTTCGGGAACTCTACATGTAAATGTTAGTATAAAATTACTAACAATGCAGAACATCTTTCTTTGATTACTTTTAGTTCGTATTTATTACGTAGGTTTTATTTACTGCGTAAAAATTAAAGAAAGATTTATTTTTTTTGATACTTGAAATATCCCCATTTTTTCGCAACTTTAAAAAAAATTCTCCATGACATTCGCAATATTATCCTTTCCCCAAAATTTTCCCCGGGAAGAAATTATTCCCCAAAATGGGAAAGAAAAACCCCAATCTGGCATCCCTGTAAGACATCAACCGAACTGCCTTCCGCTGTCAAGTTAAAAATCGTGTTTGGAAGGGAGGCTTGCATGCAAGCTGTACTTGCAGGTGTAACCGTGGGGTTACATCGACTTTCGTTTTAAGAAACATCGCCAATATCGATATTTTATATTCGAAACATCGATAAATGGTATGGCACTTCAATTTTTGAACTGGCAACTAATTGCAGTGGAAGAGTAGCTCGGGGGTTAAGAAACTGTGGATTCACAGTAAACCCCTGTTCACAAGCGCGATACGATACGTGCGATATTTTGGTGACGTCCTGCTCTTTCTATAGATCTATCTCTATTTGCGACTGGTTTTTATCGCGCGATACGTTCATAAGGTTGACAGAGGTTTTTAAAATTGACAGCTACAATTTAATTTGTTTTGGTTTTGTGGATTAAAGTAAATATTATTGTGAAATAAGTTTTTATAATGGATAGACAGATGGAATTAAAAGCAGCACTATTAGTACTACTTTAAAAAAAAAATTCTCCTGGAGCTTTCCACATTAAACTTCGACATTCTTGTGGAGCTATATCACCCGATTGCAAATGTAAACAAACAAAAACCTTGAGGTTAAGGTGAAAATAATAAATGTAAACACACAAAAATGTTGAGGTTAAGGTGAAAATCGCACCAAACTAAGAGCATTGCTGCGATTAATTTTTGTATCGCACGAAACGTAGAAAGAGTAAGCATGTACAGCGACAACTATATTGCTGCAGCCAATCAGCGCTCCGTCGCATGCGATAAATCGCGCTCGTGAACAAGCCCTAACACATGTGAGCTTCATATGCGATACATGTGAATCATCAAAGCATACGTTGCGAATTGTGATAAATTGCGTGCTAACACATGTCCAGCCCTTCAACTATTTAAGTAAGAGTGAAATGGACAATAATTGTTCCCATTAGGCTTTTCAATTTTTAGCGAAATTACTCTTGCTAAAGTTGTTTACACTAAGAACATTCTGATTGGTTCCAGCGGAACCGTTCCACTGAATAATTTTTACTCCATAAATGGTTCTAAATAGCTCTAAGCATTTATGATATGATTAATTATGCGAAATACTTCGAAAAGGAATGTACAATGATTACGTCACTCTTTCAGTTTTACATAAAATGTTACTGGAAAAGATGTTTCTATATAATTTTAAAAATTTTAAGTCCAATTACGGAAAACATGGCAGATAATCCTCTAGTTTTGAGGCAACTATGAAGGAATTCTATTCTAATTTGGCAAAAATAGCACAAAAATGTGTGTCCATCGTAGCAACCTCCGTTCTATTAGAAAGACTTTTCTCAAAGGCGAGCCAAATACTTTATCAGCTGACAAATGATATTAAACGGAAAGTAGTCCAAACTTTTATTAATTAAAAGACTTGATGATTATTATTGGGAAACTTGAAGTATTTTTCTGTATTATGCTGATTCTGTTTGCTTCTCTTTTTCTAAAATTATGTATGCATAATTATGTACTACGATATTATTAGTATTACTATAAAAATATCTGAAATTAATTTGGTGTGTTATTTCCAGCAGTTGTAACATGATTTAAATTGAACTTTGCTTTGTCGGATCAATTAAAAAGTTATTATTCATAAATAAATTAATTTGCAAAGCATGTTCGCA
This sequence comes from Dioctria rufipes, assembly GCA_963924295.1. NCBI lineage: Eukaryota > Metazoa > Arthropoda > Insecta > Diptera > Asilidae > Dioctria > Dioctria rufipes. The sequence continues at coordinate 346,062,725 of OZ002740.1, read as the reverse complement.
AATCGGTTGTTAATTAGGAATTACATATTATATACTATATGTATGTATGTCTGCACCAGTGAAATATTTTTTCATTTCCGAACATTTTTTACTTTCCTTCTATCGATGTTTTTCCTCCGATGTGTTAACGACTACGAGGTTTGCCTTTCAATGTATCATTTGATTGATTACTACATCGATGTTTTTAATATTTTGTGCATCCCTACTCTCCGCCAATAGTCGAAGAGAACAATCGTGCCGCCCTGCAATCCAACGTTACAGACTGGACTTCACGTCCAACATTACCTATTCACTCAAATATGCAACCATAACAAAAATGGGACATTCCTTACTTTCGACAAGTCCATTGAATGTTCAGTGGAGAATCTCTTACGATTCGCCTTCTACACCATAAGCCTTGACTGTTACTATATAATGTTGATTTTTGCGCCTGCTGTTAGCGACCGGAAAAGCTTCGTCTCTTGTCATGAAAAGAGAAAAATCATTTGCATTTTTGCCAATATACATAGAGGAAAAATAACTCAGAGGTATATGGCAGACGAACTGAATATTCCTCCAGCATTCGACGAAGATTCATATTATAATATTAATTATATAATATATTAATAAAACAAAAACTAGAAATAAATTAATTATCCTCTTAGATGATTGCATTTTAAATTAAGCAGTAAATCTCACGAATAGATAGTTCCAACTAAACTCTGGTCGAAGAGATATTTATTTATTTTTTTCTTGACTCATAGTTTAGGAATTCCTTTCATGCCGCATAGTAATTATATGAACAACGCTATCAGCTATTATCGGTATGTATTTACATTGCAGGAAATTAGTGACAACAATTTGCGGCTTCTCATTTAGAATTTTTATTGACAATTAAATGTAGACTGTTGTTTGATTTGTCATTACTTTTTAATTACATATTTTTATTTTAAATGTGAATTAAAGAATTTCTTGTATAATTGCATCGCATCGTGTTGTGTGCCGTTTTTTTTTTATCTTAAAAATATATTGAGAAATATCATCACGAAATCTTCAATTTTCTTCTTATTTTGAATCATTCTTAAAAATTCGAAATTGGAAAACAAATTTTTCACCATTTTATAAATGGTCGCTGTCACATTTGTTGAAACAAATTTTCATGTTCATGAACTTCTTTCAGTAACCTTGAGATCAATCGCCAACAGCTAAATATTTTTATAAAATCTCTTTTTTAGCTATGAACAGAGGAGAGAATTTATGTTGATAAAAAGAAAACAAAAATAAAGAAAAAGGAAAAACATCAAACACCGCCTATGGATTGTATTCTATACAAAAAGTAAACAATCTCAATATTCACATGTAGAGTGAACATAAGAAAAATTATGATAATCTCGACCGCAAGGCATCAGATTTTTGGGGGATGATGGTTAAAAGCAAGCCAGCCACTCTTTAGTCATATCACAGTCATTACCTCCTTAACACCTCCGGTGTATGCATAACAAGACCCCGGTTTGGTTTGTCTTGAATAAACAGTTTCAGAAAATTTAATCCAAAAATAGATTTGTTGACAGATAAAGATCTAACACGAGCGATGTTACGTAGATTTTTATATGATTGAAGTTGTATATATGTATGTAAATGCATGGAGATTCCAGAGGAAATTGTTTAAGGGGCTTAAAAAGTTTCCTTTAAGGTTTTTGTTTTTTTTTTTTCATTTTTATTTATGTGGATACCAGCACACCTGAGGGATTTAATTTACCATGGAGTTTGAAACGTTGGATTTTGTTTTTATTGTTGTTTATTTTGATTAATATGTAGTAGAGTGTGCCGATCAACAAATTCTAAAGGTAATGAATCTAGTAAACAACAGTTTTGTGATTCTCAAGCAGCAATAAATCGATGCAAAAATAGTAGTGTCTTTCTCTTGTTCAAACGATTTATGTATCATCTAAGATTTATCAACTGATTTTATTGGATTGCGCAATTGTGTGTTTTAGTTTTGTTTTAAATAAACAACAATATTCTTGTGCACTTGCAATGGTATTGATGATTACCTGTGTTTGCTTATATGTAATCTAGAAAAATACACAAAATACACACATTTTCTGAATGCGCAATACGTTTATTTATTATATCAGTCAGTCGTCTTCTAAATCTTTGTGCGCATAAGCAAATAAGAGAATTGAATAAGTTCACTGGAAAACTGCAACTTGTATTCAATCAAAAAATATAATTTGTAGTTTAAATTTTGATTGTTAACAAAACAAACCCAAAAATTTTAACAGTGATGTGCACTTAAGTTAGTCATATAATTAGGTCATGCCAAAAGTATTGTCATTGATTGGTTGAATCGGTCAGGTAGAAAAGAAAATGAAATTAAATATACATATGTACGTGGGTTTTTTGAAGTGAGTATAACAAGAATGTCTTTGATTTTATTTTTTTTTTTAGATGCCTATAGATAGACATGTAGACATGAACGTATTTATGAAGAAATTTCTCATTGCGATGCGAACTTGAGAATTTAACAATTTAGGTACATACCAACATTCTGACAATTCATATTTAAATAAAATAATAAAAACTAATTGGGTGGATTTTAAGATGTTATTTAAGGAGAAGAGATATTTTTTTATACCATTTTTTTTCACTCTTTGACGCTTTATTGTTCAACTTTGGACAAAAAAAAAATGCTATTGTCGGTCGGGTTGTGAAAGTGCAAATTTTAATAGATTTTTTATGGATTAACCTAATACTGGTTTAATTAGGATGCACATACCTTGGGCAATTGAGTCAGAATTACCCTAAGATTCACAGTAAGTTATACTTCAAGTATTTGGCCATTAACGTAAGGTAGCCCAAGGGAGTGCGTCATACATTGAATTTAAAAGCATTGTGAATAAAAAACTTAATTGATACTAGATAAATTTGGAATTCAACCAATAATCAAAATATATGTATGTAGTCGAAAAAATTTTAAAGTTTAACATAGAAATAAATATTTTTTCGGTCAACACTACTATATGGTACCTATTTACTCCACTCATTGAAAAGTTATTTGAAGTTAGGGTAACTCTTAGAAAATATAACTAAAGGAAGTGAAGTTTCGTGTAGAACTAGAAACCCTACCTTAGCTTGCTAATGTTAATTAGTTAATTAATTTTAATTAGCTACGCCAAACCCCTTCAAAAATATTTCAACATTACTACTTCCATGAGCATAACGAATACATAAGAACATTTCTATTACATATTGGAAATACAGCAATTTTCTTATTACGCTTCCAATAGATATAATCTTCATCTTCTGTTGTTGATTTGCGGTACGAAGTTGTGGGCTCGATTTGTAAGCTGGAGTTCTTTCACGATGGCTTGGCCCTTTAGGGTATAACCACAGTATATATCATACAGTAGCCCAGCTCTGTCAAAACTGTCAAGTGAGTAGGATGCTTCTATAAAGAGACTATACTTTCTCTTTCAACAGTTTTAACTAACACACTAGTCAATTTTTAATACATGGATTCCTATGTAAATCTAAAGTGGAAGAAAGAGAACTGATGGCATTCTTAAACTTTTACTAGAGGGAAAGAGGCAAAATGACACCACTTTACCGTCAAACAGATGTTTAGTAATGGAACAATACATTTGTCGCCGATTGCCGATATGTGTACATACATAAAACTAATACTTCCGTCAACGGTCGTGCAGCTAGCTACTGTTCGCCCATTTATGTCCGTATCATACTTAATAGTTCCCTCTTGTGGGAGAAATTTTAAGGTTATGTTTTTTTAATTGAAATTCTAAAATTCACTTTTCAGTAGTTAGTTCTAAGCTATTCTACTGTATGATATATACTGTGGTATAACGCCAAAAAGTGTGCCGTGACCGACTAAATGTTGGTTGCCACGTCCGGCTAAATTTTGGTTATCATGTTCGGCTACAAGTATGTTTTATAATTTTGTATATGTTTTGCAGTACCGGCTAAGTTTGTTTATAGTTGTGGTCATATTTTGTTTGGCTATGTGTAGATCGATGAAACACAAGTAAGTTTCATGAAAATGAAACTACCGTTACCGACGCCACGCTTGATTTACTGTTATACTTGATGATATCAAATGATGGATAAAATTTTGCATTATGTACTACGGGAAAACGAACACTATACATTGAACACCGAACACCAAAAACATGTCCGAGAGATTGTAAATTTAAAGATGAACTCAAGGAAAACCCCTAATATGGTCCAAAAGTCAAAGCGAACGGTTCTTCTGAGCATAATTTTTTTTCTTTGTAATTTGTGAAAATTTATTTATAAATGAGTGGAGAAATTAAAAATGTGTTCTAGTTATTTTTCTTCTTAATTATTGACTATTTTTGCTTAAGAAATATTTTAATATGCCGCAATCACAAAAAATTTCAGGTGACAGTTCTCAAATGACAAATGTGAAACTCTTACCTCAAAAAAATGTTTAGTGTAAGGCCGTTTGCACATCGCAAAACGAAAATACTAAACCGAATAACACAAATTTTGTCCTAAACTAACAGAAATTTTACGCAATACATGTAATAAAATATTGGATATTTATTCTAATTGCAGTTTCAATAAAAAAATATCCATATTTAAAGCTTTGATTCAATTAAAACGCACTCTTATGTTTATTCGTACGAGAAACAAATTTTCGTTCCGAACTGTCAAGTATATTTTCGTTCCATACTATGTTCCAAACACGAACGAATATTCTTTTCGTTCTTACATAACCTCATTTTCGTTTATTTACATTTGATACAAACCCAACCCAACTTTTATTCGTTCGTTTTTGATATGTAAGCATAAACGAATTTTCGATGTGGAACTGTTTATTCGTTCGTTTTCGTTTATGATGTGTAAGCGGCCTAAGTTTGGGGTAACCTCGTGTAACCCTAGGATTTTCAAAAAACTAAATAGTGTAGCAATACAGACCTACTTTTTTTCAGCAATGCTATGGTCTAATTTCCTTAATTCGTTAAATAGTAGTTGGTGTAATCTCTCTCTCCTTGCCCGATGAAATACTATATCCTCTCCTCGGACCCAAACACTTTGCAATTATGAAGTGAACTGTCAAACGTAGTAAATGTTCTTTATTGATATATTGAAGTAAATTCCTTCTTAAACTGTATGAAAATTATCCAAATAAAATCTTTTAATTCATTTAACTTAAAATTTCACAAATAAACGCGACAGCACACTTAAATAGAGCAGATGCCAATTCAATTTGAATATGGATTTGTAACACCGATAAAATATCCAGTGCAAAGTAGGGGAAGTCAGTGCAAACCTAGTGTTGCACTTCTGCTATAAAAGTTGTCCCATCGAACATTTTCAGTGTTGCACTGCTAGAAAAAGGGCAACACAAATCGACATAAATTTCTTTATACACTTTCTCCTTTATAATATCTGGAAAAAATGCATGCCATCATAATTAAATCCTCCTTTAATATCGGTAGTATTACCACAGTATATTTATACAGTAGCCCAGCTTAGAACAAACTACTGAAAAGTGAATTTTAGAATTTTAATTCCAAAAAAAAAACCTCAAATTTCTCCCATAAGAGGGAACTATTAAGTATGATACGGATGTAAATGAACGAACAATAGCTAGTTGCACAATGGTTGGGAGAAGTATTAGTTTTATGTAAGTACACATCTCAGCACCAGTCTGCAAATGTATTGTTCCATTACCAAACAGCTGTTTGATTGCAAAGTGGTGTTCGTTCCATGGATAGTGTAACAGGCAAAATGGCTGTAATAAACTTAGAATATAGAGCAAACAGGAATGGTGATAAGCCAGATTTTGCGTAATGAATTTCTGGTTGTGTTGATAGTCCATTTTTACATGTTTTTACACGCCATCCCTATTCTAAGCAACTTGTCAATTTGCAAAAAGTAAAACAAAGGTTTTGAGCGGAGCATCTGTGGTAAAAAATGTTCTTTTTCTGCTTTATTTTGAAACAATTCACATAATTAATTAATATAAATCTTTGCTTCTATTAAAAAAAAAATAATTTAGATAGTTCAGTTGCCTCAAACGGGATTCCCTAGTTTATAATCCAATTTATATTTGCAAGCACTGACCGAACACTTCATTTCTGTTTTTTTAATTCATATGAAGATTTTAACAGGCACTAGTGGTACTATAAAGCTTTGCAACTTAAAGATAAATAGTTTTGATTCTTTTCAAAATTACGTACTTTTGTTAAATTTGATAATCATGCACGCAGCTTTGACAAATTACGCTGTACACGAATTATGCACGATTCAACCATTCCTATTTGCTACATATTCTAAGGTAATAATGTTTGTGACAGTTTGATATTTCTACCAAGCCGAATGGCATGGGAAGTGGAACAAATTGTTTTTAGCTTTTTTTTTCTTGCAGAAATAGTTTTGATTGTCATTTTGTCCCTCTTCCTCTAGTACAAGTTTGTGCGTGCTGTAAGTTCTGTTTCTTCCACTTTAGATTTACATAGGAACCTTTGCATTAGAAATTGACTATTGTGTTAGTTAAAACTGTTGAAAGAGAAAGTATAGTCTCTTTATAGAAGCATCCTACTCCCTTGACAGTTTTGACAGAGCTGGGCTACTGTATGGTATATACTGTGGTATTACTCCGACGATTCGCTCAAAGCGACGGCGTCAGATGTTTCCTAGCATAAATTATTATTCTCAATTTACACACTTGCATAATTTGAAATATTAACGCAATTATTGCTTAAACAATTGTACGAAATTTTGCAATTAAATTCGAGTTGCAAATTACGATATAAAGAGAAAAATTTTACGCTATAAACAGAAACATCATAAATAAATGTCGTTAACATTCTCAAGAAAAGTGTATAAATATAAAGAAATTACGGTATAAAACCAGAAATTTTCGACTAAAAAAGAGAATTTTTAAATACACATTGTAAAGATATTTAAGAAAAGTGTAAAAATGAGTAAATTTACACTTTAAAAAATGAATTTTAAACACATGAATGTAAAAATATGTTGGAGTTGTGTATACTAAGTGGAACTAAAAAAAGAATGGAAATTTATGGTAAATGTGGTTTTATAGAAAAAAAAAGTTCCACCTCGAAATTCAGATTCCAACATTAAATTTTTTGTTGTATTGAAAATGATATTATGTCGCACCTTGGCAAGAAAAGTGAAACATGTCGAAATTTGACAATTTTCAGAATAGCTCATTAGAGAAATAGACCAGTGCCAAAGCGGATTGTGAAGGCTAAAAGAAAGAAAATTATACACAGGCAAGGACTAGCCGGAAAATTGAGTGAAGGTTATAATTAAGAGCAAAAACAAAAATTAAACACGAGATAAAGTGAAATTGAGAAAGGGGGAGGTGTTTAGGGGTGGATAGTGGTTTTTTTTTTGGGATATACGGCGAAACCTGACCTCCTAGCGGAAAATATCCTTTACAAAAGTTGTAGATAATGAAAAAATCTGAAACTTCCATATAAGGCATTTTTCAAAATAACGTCAAATTTTCCGAGGCACAAACGGAAAACCAATTTTCGGTTTTTTATTTGTTTTCTCTCGTAAAAACAATTCAATTTACATGAAATTTTCTAAAAATATACCTTTTTTGTATTGAATATGCATGATTTTTTTGAAATCACAAAAATAAGAGTAGTTTCCGAGATATTTACATTTTTCGATAAAGGGGGTACACTGAGAAAAAAAAATACCATCAAAATGTGGTAAAAAAAGTTGCCAAGCATATAGATTGTAATTTTAAAACACAGATTTTACGTTAAAAACTAATTTTTATATTTAACATTAGTTTTTGAAACATCTAAAAAACAAATGTAAAATTAAAAAGCAGTTTTAAATTTTTTAAGTATCGCTTTTCAAACTTAAAAATCATGTCTCTTATTAATTCAAACTGAATTTAAAAAAAAACCTATACGTTTTTAAAAATAAAACTGCCATTTTTGAAAACCAAACTCAACTTTTAATTTTAATCTTTTTTTTATTTTTAAAATATGGTATTTTAATAGAAAAAAGTACATTTCTAAAAACAAACCTGCTATTTTTAAATTTCAAAACCATTTTCAAAATATGCATACATGAGCTTTGGTACCTAACAAACTAAATTTCTGTTCTGATACATTCTTGTATTTCTTTTTAAAGGATTTGAGCACAGTTATTTTATTATTATTCTTTAACTGAGACCTAAAGGTCTAGTTTAAGCCTCTATATTGCTAATAGTGACATTCTATAATTATTATAATTATTTGACAAAGAAGAGATATGCTTATCTCAGAAATCTTAAAAAGATTTGAATGGTCAAGGCAGATCCTTAAACAATTTTTTTTTTAAATATTACTTTCTACTTTTAGCCCACATACAAGTGCAAAATAGATCCCAAAAAAATAAAATAAGAATAGTTATTAAACTAATTAATCACTTTCAAATGAGAACAAATAAACAAAAAAGGTGTGGTGTATATTCCGACCACAATACTATTCTGGGAAATATATTTTGATCAGTGAATAGAAAACTGTATATAGTGTATAAGTGGTTGATAGTAGTTCATTTAACTGTATTTCTTATAAATAAAGTGCAATGCTGACTTGGAATAAATTATCACCACAATACTGTGAACAGAATATTTAGCCTATATAGTAAAGTATCTGTATTGCAGATATGTGTATTTCATACACCGCTAAGAGGTATTTATTTTTAATGTTTATATTTAGTGAAGGCTATGAATTATTTCAATTTCCTCATTAAGTTAAAAACCTTTGCGAGATTTGTTAGCTGTCGCTTCTGTCCTCTGACACTATCAGTTTGGATTCCGCAGAAAAATCGTTGGTAAAACTCTAAACTCTGCGAGACTTCTTTTGGGTAAATTAAGTTGAATACAAAGTAAAGTCCAAATAGGTAAAAAATAGCATCATCAAATGTTCTTATGGTGTCATTCACAATACTTTTTTCACAATAAACATATATTGCGGAGCAAACTTCAGTTTCTAAAAATATGGAAAGTTAGCATAACAAATATACATGTTGTATACATAACTGCAGGCACAGTGGTATCGGTATGATTCGATTTTACATCTTTACATAAAAAATGCAACCTCTTTCATGTGTCTACGTAGCAAAATTAAATCATACAAAAACTGCTTTTTATAGTTTAATAAAACATATTGTCGACCATTCTGTTTTTTCCTTACTTACCAACGACAGCAATCCAGGGTGTTGCTCCAGGCGGGTCACTATCTTCCTTTGAAGTACCAATCTATGAATAAGAAATATTATTCTTTTATGGTTCAGAAAATTAGTACCTATATCTTACCTTATATTTTCTGTACAGGAACAGATTATCCTCCTTAAAATAATCGCATATGCAGTCTATAGTAGCATTTAATGAAGGCAGCAAATTACTATTATAATCTTCGTTTTTACATTTAACAAAGTTAATTATTTTTTCCATTTTGGGAATATTATTGCAATTCACAATATTCTGCTTTGTGAGTAAATAAAAATGATCAAATAAGACCTCTGCTTTAAAAATAAATGGCCATTCACGGGTAATTGAATCCATAGTCTCATTCGCTTTCATATTATTGTGTAAAATAATGTTACAATTAATACAATACATTGTACAATAAAAAGCTGCGCCAGTCAAAATACGCTAGAATTGATGTACATGTAATGTAATCAGTTCTAGGTCACAACGCGCTTGTGAAAAACTCTAATGTTTTTAAATAAAACAATGAAGAAAATTGGAACTTCCTTCAATATATCGAGTAGTATCTAAAGCTCTGTTTAAACAAAAAATACAATTATCTGCATACACTCAAAGATTAATTTGAAAAGTAGGTTCACATGACAAGTATAGCAGCAAAAGGTTATATATAAGTAATAAATATTTTTTTTTTTTAAATAAATTCCGCGAGAAAAAAGGTTATGTAATATTTAAAATGTATAAGTAATAATAAAGCGTATATGATCATTTATAAAGAAAGTCCGGACAAAGCGTCCATACCTACGAGCTCAAAATTGTATATACCTATATATTGTAACGATAATACTCGCTAAAAACCAACAACTCACATCCACAAACTAAAAAAAAAATTTCCAGTACAAGACTCACTACTGAGAATCACAACATATGCTAGCTGAAACTTTGCGACTGCGTACCCGAAAAACAAATAGAAACCAATTGCGACTTTCCAAAACAAAGACTGACCGTAAACTGATGACTTATAAAACTTGGATCTAATGAAGTGGACTACACACATAAATAAAACTTTCCAAGAACCAACAAATTCACTTAGAATGCAACTAGATATGTTTTAAATTGTTTGGTTGTATTAAAACATCCAGAAGATACTTCCCTATAGCCATTAAATACCACTGTGCTAGGCTTTTAATTTGCTTGCCACGTTGCTCACTGATTCGAATAGAAAAAGAACCGGCCATGCTATTGGTCGGGTTATACACAGTAGAATAGTATTGCCAACCGTACAAGTAATTTCCAAAATAAAAATTAATTTTCCAAGTTTTTTAGAGCATTTCTGAGATGTTATTTTAATTTTAAAATATTAATTTTAAATTTCACTTCATTTTGTTTGCGTATTTGAAATATAATTGTAAATCTCATACAAAGTTTTAAATTTACAATTATTATGCTCTTTTTAAAAAGCTGGTTATATATTTTCCTATACAAAAATTCTTTTAACCAGCATAATAGTAAACTTTTGGTAACATTTTAAGGGTAAAATTCCTAAAATTTTTCTCAGTGTAGAATAAGAGGGCTGACTCTCCTATAGAGTTTATTACTAATTACAAACTTGGTTAGCTAAGCAATAGACCTGTAACTAACATCTAGGTAGACTCATATTCTATCGTTTTTAAAAGCCTGTGAAATTGATATTAATCACCATATCTGTCTAGAAACTCTACAATTCCTAATGCTTCTTTTCTTTATTATGGTGCATTTGAGCCATATGTCATACTAAATCTTATAACTGCTCCATATATTTATGAAACTTTTTTTTTTTAGACTTTTGTAAAAGGTGATGTAATTTTATAACAGACTTAATCAGACAAATTTTGCAATTCATCCTTTAGCTTGGCTTTGTCAAACTGAATGACTTATCTTAATAAAAGGTTCTGGAATAAATTAAATACATATAAATATTCTATCATTGCCCAATCCAAACAAAACTGCTATCCTTCACTGAATGAAGTCTATGCATCTACCTCTCCCTCACTTCTTGACATTTTTCTCACTGCTGAAATGTCAAAGGTATTATTTTTTAATCAGATTTCCCTTCCGGGTATATCTGATCATGACATGATTTTGCTAACCTATGAATTTCAAACTGAAGTTCCTTGTGAGGGTACTACTTACTCTTATTATAATTATGGGGCTGTTAACTTAGATGCTCTGTGTGGGGATGCGGAGTCCTGGGATTGGAATAGGGTGTCTTTTATGCATTGTTTGGATGATCAAGTGAATTTCCTTAATAACTCTCTTCATCTCTTACATGAAATTCATGTTCCTTTGGTCACGAAGACCATTACTAACCCTATGTGCCCTTGGTTTTCTCCTCGAATAAGGGATATGATATCAGCTCGTGATACTGCATATCTTAAATGGAAGAGGTTCAAACTTATTGTTTTCCTAGAGGAATATAAAACCTTACGCAATGGTACTGTTTCAGCTATTCGCAAAGCTAAAAAGCATTTTTATGAATCTAAACTTAATGCTAAGCTTCCTTCAAAAATCCTTTGGAAAAACTTGCGGATGACTGGCATTAGTTCATCTCGTAAAAATAATTATGCTATTGATCCCAATTCAGCTAACAATGAATTTCTTCTGTCTTGTGTAGATGATGCTGTTGACGAGTCATTATTTCAATCTCATGAAGCTGAGAACTATTCTTCTTCAGCTTCAATTTTTAATTTTTCTCGGGTCACAAATGAAGACATTTTTGCTGTAATTAATAGCATCAAATCCTGTGCGATTGGGGCTGATAACCTCAACCCTCGATTCATTAAGATGTGTTTGCCCTATATTCTTCCAGCACTCACACATATTTGCAACTCGTGCTTTACTACTAGCAGCTTTCCTCTGTCATGGAAGGCCGCTAAAGTAATTCCCGTACCTAAAAACACCAGCTCGCATTGTAGTGAGTTTCGGCCTATAAGTATATTACCATTTCTCTCTAAGGTAATTGAGAAAATTATGCACTTACAAATCTCTCATTATTTAATTTTGAATGATTTTTTGCACAAGTATCAATCTGGTTTCCGTCCTGGGCATAGCTGTACATCTGCTCTCCTTAAAGTGAGCAATGATATCGCGCGTGCGGTCGATAAAGATGAACTAACGGTACTAGTTCTTTTAGATTACTCCAAGGCCTTCGATACCGTTAATCATAGACTTCTTCACATGAAACTTATAAGGAATTTTAACTTCTCTTCTCATTCTGCAAAGTTAATTTATGACTACTTGAGCAACAGGTCACAAGCAGTTTTTTCAAATGGTTCTCAATCATCTTTTTTACCAGTGGTATCTGGTGTACCTCAGGGATCCATTCTTGGGCCCCTGTTATTTTCCATGTTTATAAATGATATATTTTCTCACGTCAAGTATTATAATCTGCACTTATATGCTGATGATGTTCAATTGTATAGATCTAGTGTACTTGGCCTGATTGAGGATTGTATATCTAGGGTAAATGAGGATTTGGAGGCTATATACTTGTGGTCCTGTAATAATAAACTAACGCTTAATCCCTCAAAATCTAAGTGTTTGCTGATACATAGGCGTGTACTAAATATGGATGGTTTTCCGTCAGTTTCCGTTAACAACACTGCTATTCCTATTGTTGATTCAGCTAAAATTCTTGGGGTGATCTTTAATAAAACATTTACATGGGATCTGCATATCAATTCTGTTGTGAGTAGAGTTTATGCAGGACTTCGTTCTCTATGGGTGTCTAGCGATTTCACACCCATGCCTACACGAGTATTTTTAGTGCGTACATTATTAATACCTATTATGACTTATGGATGTGAAATATTTGGAAAGCTTGATTACAATAATAGAAGAAAAGTTGAGATTGCCTTTAATTCTATCATCCGATACGTTCATAGTCTCAGGAGATTTGATCATGTTTCTCAATTTAAGAATTCAATTTTGGGGTGCCATATTTCTGTTTATCTTGATTACTGCTCAGTAATTTATTTGATCAAAATTATTAAGTTTAAATGTCCTCGGTATCTTTACGAGCTCTTGGTATTCTCTAGATTCAACAGAACACATCATTTGTTAATACCGCGGAATAATTTCCTTATCACCCAACGCTTGTTTTTTTGCCATGCTATTAGAATATGGAATGACTCACCACAATCGATAAAAGACATGGTCCAGTCCAACACTTTAACTACAATTAGAAGTAGTGTTTTTAATTTTTTTAATCTTATTAGTTAGCATTGATATTTTTTTACGTTATATTGTAATTTTTTATATTTTTAGTTTAATTCTTCTTCAATTGTTTGAGCTCTTTTCTCTTCCATTGGTAGGTATATACTACTTAATCATATTGTTTTTATTTTGGATTTTTCTTGTACAAATAAAAAAGATTTATGTCTTAATTGTACAATAGTTATGTAAATAATAAATTTAAATTTGAATTTGAATTTGAATTTGAAGTCCGAACTTCGAATCGAGTATAATAGTTACTCTAAGACAGACTGTCTCCATAATGACTTAATTTTTAATGGAAAAATGGAATCAAATCATCAAGTGTCTTTCAAATAAAGTCCATCAAGAGCCCATTTGTAATATTTCGTTTTATTTTCAAATGAACCCAATTTTACTGAGATTGTAATAAAGTACCACCTACCGTTATTAAAATGAGTTGAATTTTTTTGAAAGTGGAAAGTTTTTCCAATAAAGTGAGTGACAGCGATCAGCTGAACATGATGAAATTTCTTTGCAGTTTCCTTCACTTTTTGGTGCCTTTTAATAATATAAATTGTCTTCTACTAGATGCTTTGTAACTACAGAAAATACTCTCAGATTCTCTTGATAGCATTTAATTAATTAAATTATTGAACTCTGCCACGATCTGAAATAATTTTCGTCCATTGTCTGTCACCTCTTCATTTCCTTGAAATGACTGAATTTCAAATTAAGTCATTATGCACACAGTCTGTCTAGGGTATAAGATTACATCGAATTTAATGAAAAATTACATTCCTAATATAAGTTAATATGTAATTTATAGATTGTTTACGTTTATGAATTTTGTGTATTACACATTATGTGTGTTGTAATTGTGTTTATAGAAAATTTTATATCTGAGTGTAATTTAGTGTATGTATGTATGAACAAAACCGATATTAAATTTACACCGTTTCAAACTGTGATTTTACAGTCACATTTTACATTCACTCTACAACAAAAACAAAAATTATTATTGGTAATGTGTAAAGCCATGAAAGAAGATTTAAAGATTGCAAATTAACGTTGTTAACCTGTTTAGTTCATGGTTTTTAAACGCAATTTAACTTATTACCTAATTTCAAAGGGTGGCTTTATGATTTTCTCCCTTAGTGTATATAATTTACAAATGACTTGCAGTCATTATTATACTTAAATCCGTGAATGAAATAACTGTTTCCATGAAGTGAAACCTTTAAAATGACAAAATTTTTCATGAAAAGGTTTCAAGAATTACATAGGTATCTATGTATGTGCAGGTACGTAAGAAATATCACAAAGCGAAGAAAATCGCCTTAAGGCTTCAATTAGATTCGCTTTTAGTTTTCTCTTCAGCGTTCATTCTTTTTCACAATTTGTCAATTTCGCGTCTGTCTATAGTTTTCACTTGTTAGACCATTCAAGCCTATCATGGTTAAATATTTTCATTTTATTTTTATTCACGTACCAATGACGAGTGAATGTTCAGTTATTTCTGTACTTTTTGTGCATTGGCATTATAATGGAAATTTTAAGGATAAAGAAATTTTTGAACGATGTGCAAAGCCTATTAGGTGGCCTTAATTTTTTAATACATAACAGAATTGCGCAAACATATGTTTAATTGTTTAAGGCAATTTGATTTTAACTTTAGTTTTGTTAAGATTATTCGTTCTCATAATAGTATTCTGTCGAAAAGAGTAGGAAACCTTGTCACACTCATACATTCATTCTTAGATTATAAGGCTAAAATATAATGAGATTATGTGACTTTGAGAGCATAGCTAAGATTATTAAAATTTCCTGCCAAATTCAACTATAAAACTTTAATGAAATACAGTGAAATGCGTAGTCCTGCAGTGAATACTGTCATATGAAAGAGTTTTCTATGGAAGTGAATGAATTTTGTTTTTTGGAAAAATATTTATATATTACTTTGTTAGGTTTTACAAAACTTAAGAATTATTTAAAATGCGACATTGCGACATATTCATCTGTGGCAGTGTGCATAACTCCTAGTAATAAATTGACAACGGTTCGTTACATGGTCAGCTTCAGGCTTTCTATGTTATTCTGTTGTTTACGACAGACCATAATCGTCTCCAATTCGTTCCATAATTTGTAGTCCAAAGGATTCGAATATGGATTACCCGAGGACCAATCTGTCTATCGAATAAATTCCGAAGCATTTGCTTTCAGTCATGCTTGTGTGGTTTGTGCCTTGTAGGATTCACGCACTATTCCTAAATATCCGCCCTGACGCTGCATGTTTTTTTTTTACAACTTCTCAGGCTTCTGCTGAGCTGTGGTGTTGATGTATAGATACGCGATCATTTTACTTATTCAACTGCTTATCCACAGTAAAGCTTTTTTTATCATAAAACAGACTTTTCCGAAATTCTGCTGTTTGCATATCACCGAAGAAGCTCCTTGCGTCTGTCCCATTGATCGATGAAAGATCCCATGGCAAGGTCCCGATTTTTCGATGATCGACATGCTCCGTGTTGATATTATCATCTTACGTGCCATGATTTTCTGCTTTCTTAATTCTTCGATTAAAAGCCATTTAGAGTTACTTAAAACAGGCCTATGTTTTCGTAATCGAATTTTTGTTGAATTCAGAATGCTTCATCTTCAGGTCTAGTTCTTAATTGTGAAATGTCTTCCAATTGGTCGGTCAGTGCAATTGAACCAGATCTATATGTCTTTGGGAACAAAATTGACCTGATAAATTCTGTTATAATCCACAGTGCAATGGGAAGAACATAAATTTAGCAAAAAATATTTTATTTACTAGATCTTTATGTTCAGGGATAAACTCTTAAAATACATATTATAACAAATCGGAAAGGTTGTTACGTATAAAATTCGCACATTTTCGTCTAGAAAAACTCGCAGAGTTAGGCACTACTTTTAGCTTGCAGGAGTAATTTTCTTTTGCCATGAGCACAAATTTCGCGTTAGGGGGCAATGTTTTTTTTTAATATACATAAAAGTAGGTACATAATGTGAAGATCTGAGGTGTTTGTCCCACTAAGGCCGTTTGCACATCGAAAAACGAAAACACTAAACCGAAAAACACAAATTTTGTCCTAAACTGACAGAAATCTTTACTTTGCCCTTTAGTAGATCTAGACATCGAATAAGGTCACCCAGCTCACACTGTGTAAGTCATATGAGGCTCGTTCGGTGACTCATATATTGAATTACCGCGCAAAATCGGCTTCCTTTGATATTTCCTGCTCAGTAGATTCTTCTCCCAATTTCACCTACTACATCATCAACAGCTACATAGTTGTAGTTTGTCTTGTGGAAGCTTAGGGTTATATAGATATAGATGAATCCCACGTGGTATGGGATCGAAATATCTTCAAAACTAACAAACGTTTAGTTAAAAAAAAAAAAAAAATTAAAATATGCTGCACCGTTCCTCCCCTCCCGGGGGTGTAAAAGTTTGATCTAGTACATTTTGGAAATCTAGTACAGCATCGCATTTTTTAGGCCCTGAGATAAAGTTTGAGTACCCACACCCTATTTTTTTAGGCAGGGGGGAGGAGACCCCATCCCAAGCACAGAGGCCATAGCGGCTCATTCTGCTGTCCTGTCACCAAAATCTTCCTGTCCTCTTAATGAAGCGCATTAGGTCTTGGTGAGGAAGGTTTTTCAGCTCATCTACAGATAGAATTGCAGACCCCAGAGTATCCAGTTTGCTCCGGGGGAAGGCCGGACATGCACATAAAAAGTGTTCGGTTGTCTCGGGCTCTCTCCAGGCAGGATAGAACTCAGGGCTGTCAACAACTCCCATCCTTGATAGATGAGCGGGAAGGGAGCTGTGACCGGTGCTGATGCCAACCACAGTTCTACATTGTTTCCTTCCGAGCTCCATGAGAAATTCAGAAATATTCCCACTGGGCCCATCAAGAAACAGCTTTGTACACCTGCAAGTACTCACGTTCGTCATCCCTGTTGATGCTTTTTATAAATATCCGCTTTGATGAGAGACCCGATACTCGAGGTGGCAACGCCTACGGCGAGTTCCGGTCCGAGGAACGGGGAATCAAAGCCAGCCCTTTCATTCCTCATGATCCCCATGTGACCAGAAACCCACAGAAGGGACACCTTGTTGTGGATACACAAGTTATGCACAGACGACCTGAAATCCTCCAGTAACTTAGATGTTATCCGAGAGCCACTCAGAGCCATCAAGGCTGCCTGACTATCCGAAAGGATAGCAATATCCTTCCCTTGATTTGCATATCAAGGGCTAACTTCGCTGCCAATGATATGGCGAAGACTTCAGCCTGGAAGACAGTGGTGTGTCTTCCAAGTGAGTACTCCATCCCAATATCAGGCTCAGGAAAGCCTTCCGTAAACATTTTTAGAGCGGACCGGGCAAGGCTCGATAAGGCACTTCTCTCGGTCCACGATTCCCTTATAGGAAAGCTCACAGAGAAACAACTCCCAAAATTAAGCTCAGGTACCATCGCATCACGTGGCATACTGGCCAGAGGGTTTTCCAAGTCCAGCCCATACGCCAGAGAGCAATGAAAAGAGCCAGTCCAGCCGTCCTCCCAACATCCCCATGAGCGCAATCTGCACACAGCCCTTTTAGCATCTGCCTGAATGACAAGATCCAAGGGTGGCAGATTAAGTAGGAACTCAAGAGCAGCAGTAGCCGTAGATCGCATGGAGCCCGTAATTCCCAAACAGACAAGCCTTTGCAGGCCCGCCAGCTTCCGAATCGCACTCCCCACAAGCGTCCTCGGCCACCATACACAGGAGGCATATGTAATCATGGGTCTAATGATCGAGGTGTACATCCAGTGCACAACCCTCGGTCTCATGCCCCATGTGCAGCCTGCATTGAGCGAAGACCCTCGTAGCCGCATTAACTTTTTCCTCTACGTGCAATCTCCATGTCAACTTCGAGTAGAGGAAGACTCCAAGATGCTTGACATGAGAGGAGAGTTGCAGATTGAGTCCAAAAAGCTTTGGAAGAACAAAGTACCCAAGCTTATGTCTTCTGGAAAAGAGCACCAAGCTGGTCTTTGCTGGGTTTACTGTCATATCATGACGGGTGCACCAGTCCTCAACAATATTGAGGCCTCGTTGCATGATGGCACAGGCAGCAGTCATGCTGTGCCTGTAAATGAGCAGAGGGGTGACATCCGCATACACTTCACATGAGACCCACACCCTATACTAGGGGGCTTAAATAGAGGGATATCTCAAAAATCGCCCACCCCCCAAATCTCCTCCCTAAAGAAAAATTGAAAATTTTAAACGTTCCCCTACGGCGGAATATCTAAAAAGTCGTGGTTAAAGCCACAATCGTGGAGAATCGTTTTTCATATGCTCTCCAGCAGATTATGACCAACAACGAATTGAAAGTTTGCAATCCAATTTCAGAACTTTCGTAATTTTTTTATATTCATTATTACTAATAGAAGGATTATTTTCCAATGGGGCGTGGGGGGGGGGGGGGACGTTATTAGTGGCAAATTTAACACATTGTGGAAAATATCAGAGGAGGAGTTTTGTAATTTTTTTTTTATGGAAGTTATAAGAACTTCTGTCTTCTGCATTTTTGCGCATGTTCCGGACCGGACCGGTAATGGTTGTAAAATTAAATTTGTAGTTATTTTTACCTAACTCAACATTCCATCAAAATTTCAAAGCTTTTGTAATTATTGTAAATTGATTGTCTTTATTGACTGGCCTATAAACCGAAGGTGGATTTTAATACAAATGAATTTTTCACCTTCAACTATTTTATTCAAATGTTTATCGATAAATTTCATTGATGACTTTTGTTTTATAAATAATCCTTAAAGACAATGGGCGCTATACAAAGTCATCATTAGAGCCGGCTCTAGTTAAACTGACGTATAAAACAATACAATTTAAATTATTTTAAACTGTTCGGCTCTACATAATTTAGGCTATGAATATCCAATATCTTTCAAATTGTTGTTGCTAGTGAAGTATAGGTACTAAAAATAAATAAAAAAAAAACGAGCAACCAAAAGTAGTCTATCTATATATCAAAATAAATGAAATCTGATGTACATGAACTTCTCATTACATTTTCAGTGTCATTGGCCACGAAATTGATGCATGATTAATTAAAATGCAATCGGCAACCCCAGTTCAAGTCGCGAGACTAACATTTCTCGATTATTTTACACTGGGAACCAACCAGTTCAGAGGATGATGAAAAATAATAGCAATTGAGGGCTTGAATATATAAGAGATTTGTGTAAAAGTTATATGCATACTATGTATATATATATGTAAATGTATTTATTGAGACTCGACTAACAGGTAAACGTAATGACTAAATGCAGGTTTCCTCCTGTTGTTAATCTTACTATTTAAAGATCCGTTAATTTCCAACATGGAAAAACAGGCTGTTATAGGTATAAGTGAAAGTGAAAATGAAAATTTCTTTTTAATAGTTAGTTACGATTGCGTGCTGCAACACTTAGTGTTTCCGTATAATGTCCGCGGCAGGTAAATTATTTGCTATTAAATATGAAGGTGTCCGTCCGTTTGTCGCTATCGTATCGTATCTATGTATTTTCAAATATAGGTAAATTTATGTCCTCGTACTATCATTTAAAAAGGTGCTTCCCCTTTGACACGCCTAACCTCCTAACTCACGGTACTCTGTCAGATGTGCTATATCTGTACTTATATGTAGTTACATATGTACGGACTCCTAGTCCGGTGAAATCTAATTTTATGGTATTTGATTTCTTACTTTGTGTTAACATTGAATAGTCTTCAAAATGCGACCAAAGGTTATGTATGATGCATATATAAAATATATATACACATGCAGACATATAGTACTACTTGTACGTCGCAATGACATTTTTCTGGCTTCAGGATTAAATCAATGCTTGTTACAAAAGTTTAGAAAATAATTTCTCAGTTTCCGTTTGGGTTGCGTTTCAATGACGTAAGGGCAAATGCAAAGGAAATACAAATGCTTTTCTTCCTTCTTACACCCCCTCTCAAATGTAATGGAAGGTATTGTTTAGTTTTCCTTTGCCTCCTTTTGTTTTTGAAAAAAAGGGAAACCTAACCGCAGCAATTTGTATTTTACTTTTAATTTAACAACGGATAAATGGAGTTTCTGTGGTGTTGAAAACTAATCAGTCAAGTGCAGATCCAATAATATTTCTTTTCATAAGATTTTCATTCGGTATGATGGTGGCCATGGATTATAATCATTGTATTAATTTGTCATGATTGCTTCGATTGAGAATCACCATAATTTGCATCTTATCTTATTTCACACAATAATTTTCTTGAAGAAAAATAAATTTTCTGATTAAAAAAAACCAAATCTTCTTTCATCTTTTACGACATTGGAATCATTGGAATTGCTATATATTACTATGTAGTACCTACTTATGCTGTGTAAAATATATGAATGGTAATAAAATTTAACAATAAAAGCGACCACAAGTTGGCATATACAATCACTAATCACTTTTGGCATCAGTAAGTAAATTCACTCGTGCATGCCAAATCAAACGAAATTGACGTGTGATTATGATTGAAGAAAATTTATTCGATAAAAAAAAATTATACGAGATTGAGATTTTTTTTTTTTATTTTATTTTTGATAATCTTATAATCTGCAGTCAGTAATTAGATTGTATGCTTTCAACGAATTTATTATCTGTGTTAAAAGTATATAATACTTCATGTAATCCAAAGAAGTCCCTGCGAACTATAATAATAAAAGATCCATAGTCGTTTATGAACTTCTCTCAAAATAAACTACTGTCTTCAAACTCTCAAAACGAGTTACCATTTTGAATGTAAATTTCAAAGGCTACCGATAATACCTGTATGAAAGGGCCTTATGTCATGAATAATCATGACTAATTTCAGCATCTTTTTTGGATATCGAAGAAGCCCTTGACAATACATAAAGCTTGTTCCAGAAAAAGGAGGATGGGCGTTTTTGTATGAAGCGTGATCAAACCTACTCTTACAAAGTTGAAATTAATATTAATGGAATCATTTTTTATCAAACATAAGTTTTTATATCTATTTGAATGTGAAATGAGTGGAGGTTTGCTAATTAAGGTTACATGCGAACCTAGTACATACTAGAAAAAACCTATATTCAGTCATTGCATTTCCAAGCTGCGATAGCCACATCTACAGCTACCATAGTCGGCTGCAGTCTACTTCATGAATTCATCCCCGTTTTGTATAAATATAAATTTTTAACAAGGACGTTTCATCGTAAAATCACGAAATTTCTAACCCTTCTATTAAGGTAAGGGGGGGGGGGTACAAAAATATACGGGTGAGCTAATTTTTATATTCCATATAAACTATGGAAGTTTCATCCAAATCGGAGATGGTCGGGTTCCAAGATTTCGTGTGGATTGGCTGTATTGCTATAAAATTCACTATTTTTGAAATGTGATTGCTTAAATTAACATGATCGGTGAAGTCAAAACCGAAATATCGTAAAGGTTTCCGAGATATAAATCTTAGTAGTCACACGTTCGAAAAGAATGGCGCTATGAGTATATTGACTTTCAATACTTATTAACATTAGAAATAGTTAAAAAGTACAGAGATAGCGATAGCTTTTTACCTTATATGTATATTATAAGTTTAGACAACCATAACTCCTGAGAGGAGAGTAGTACGAGGCTGGTCGAGCGATTGTTGGAAATGCCATAAAGTGCTGCATACAATAAGCTTTGTAAGTGACCGTACACGTTGTACTTCTTAAGATACAGGCTATTTTCACCCTGTAACTCCGAAACGGTCGAGATGCCGCTCTCCCTTTCCATAAAATTGTTTGTTTGATTAGGTGACTACTATCATTTCCTGTCCTATGGACAACCATGGACGAAACACCCTGTTTGAGGGGTATATAAATTTTTTCGGAAGATTCACATTTCCGCCGCTGTAACCCGTTACACATCAGACTTATAAAAAAAGTGTTATACAAAAAATGTAGGGAATTTAGTCTTCTTCAAATTTGTATCAGCCATTTTTGTCGTAGGATCAACCGTTGAGAAATTGTTTTAAAAAACAAATTTTGTACCTTTAATCTAAGATGGCGGAATCATCATTCAATCATGTATCACTGACCATTATGACATGCAGAGCAGAGCCTGAAAAAATGCACTTGAAATCATCAATTTCATTACGCAAACTTCTCGCATATATTATTACAGTCAGTTCTAACAGTTATAGAAAATTTTTATTTACTTAAGTCTCATAATGGATCTCTCATAGATCTTTTATTGTCGTAGATTGGAGTGTACTTCTTCTCAATTGCGACGAATACCTCTAACGACGGCCGACAGTGACATGCAGTTTCTATGTAATACACGCTCTATAAAACGTTCTTAAGAGAAAATTCTAGTCGTCGCAACTGTGTTTACTCCAAGAGAAAAAACGTCCGAAGACTTTCGATTGCAATTGAGACGGGCAATTATCGACTTAACTCGCCACTTATGTAAATTTTTCAATTTTTTTCTCAGTTCCCGGACTTCCTAACTTTTCGCATTCCAGATCTCTCGCTTGGAGACATACCAATCTGAAAATGATACTAATTTCAAGATAGATAAAATATTTAATTTGCATTTTTCTGTAAAAATTTGCCTGGAATCATGATGGGCGAAAAGAAAATATTTAAAAAACTTGAAAAGGCTGAATGTAAGTACATATTTATGTATACAAAACCAGTAACATCGGGGGAAAATATTTAATGCAAAAAACGTACGTAAATGACGACAGAAAATCTGTTTTGAAATAAATAAAAATTTAAAAGAAACAAACTGGAAAAAAAAAATTGCTAACAATTCTCTTGAGCGTTTTCAAAACACAGAACAAAACAAAACATTACGAGAATTTCGCAGAAATTTTCATATTTTATCAGACATGTTATAAGTGTGTGTGGTGTGTATTCCTGCTGCTGTTGATGATGAATATCGCTCACTGTATACAAATAATGGAAGGAATCCTTTTGCATATAGCATCAGCTCATTAAAATAAGCCAATCTAAAAATACAACAAAACTTTTAACGGATGGAGTTTGTTGCCAAAAATAATCGCAGCCAATACGTTTTGGCCCACCCTCACCTGTTGTTGTATGTATGTAGATTAAATCATTATTATGAGAATGTGTTGATGATTATCGTCCGCACGTGTATTAATTCTCACGTTGATTTCGACGATGCAAAATAAAATTTATTAGCTTATCGTAATCAGCTAGCTATGACTATGATAGTGTTCATGGCGGCCCCCGGCATTATTTGTACCTACATAATCCAAAAAATTTTGGGCCAAGTAGAAATTGGTATTATTCTAGTTGATATTAAATTATGTTTACTCATCGTTTCAAAAGTTAATAATATGCAGATTATAAATCAAATCATTCATGATATTATATGTACATATATGTATCAAAATTAATACCACTCTCCCAATGCATGCAATTGAAAAATAATTTTTGATAAGTTTGTTTGATTTCCGGTAAAACGAGGCTTTGATTACAAAGTATTGAAAAAGAGATAAAACTTTTTTTTGAATAATTTTTTTTTTTACAAGTAGACAATTTGTTTCTTTTTCTTTCCTCTCCGCTCCTCTTGGGGGATTGGGGAGTACATATCTGTGTCCACAGGCCAAAGTACCTTGATGTTTGCTTTTTTTTTGCAGTGCGATTTAAATTTTGTATTCGTTCGGTAAGGGAAATTTTATATTTGCAATAATTGATTGCACCAAATTCTAATTGCGACCACCGCACGCACAGTGGGAAGAGTCTGGCGTACCTCAAGGGAGTCACTTTGTGGAGTACTGGAAACTCTTGATTTATATGCTGATGACGACGTTAAACTTTTCGCTCAGATTAAATCTTATAATGATTTACAGATTTCACGTTTGGTGCAAAAGCAATAATTTGGTACTAAATATCGACAAATGTGAGGTTATGACTTTCCACAGGAATCAGAAACCAATCACTTATGTTTATGAGTTCTCGGATTCCTAGATTCGCCGTGCGGGCTCTGTCTGATGTGGGTGTTAAATGTGACCAAAGATTGAATCTTATCTCCCATATAAATTATATGATATCAAAGATTCGCTCGGCTTTATAAAACGTTGGCTCGAGAGCTCTCGAGTCCCACCATGACATTGCGTTTATACACATGTATTGTCAGATCACTTCTTGAATAAACTACGGTACACACATCGACCGTATCGAGTCTGTTCAGCAAATCTCCCTACGCAACTACCCCCTTTGAGGATTGCTTGAAGCTTTTACACTCGCTGAAAAACGTCGCTTGGTTGCCGATGTTAGTTTTGTGCTCAGTACTTAAGACTTAAGCGTGAATGTTGATTCTCCGTTGCTACTTAACAAAATCTCTCTTCGTGATAGTAGACACAATTAGAGAAGCTTCCTTTGTTGCATGTTAACTCCTCAAGATCTAATTTTAGCAAGTACGAACCCATGTGCATTGCCTTTAATAATAAGGCGAAGAATTTTTTCGTTCACGTTTTAAGAATGTTTTTAAAAAAAGTCTACATAATACTTAAATTGCTTTGCTCTATGTTGCATTGCATGTCATTTCATCCGGTGTTTGGCTTATGTTTAGTTTAACCCTAGATGGCACAAAAACTAGATATCGCAAGGCATACTAGAGCAGAGTGTACAGATTGTGAAATGGGTAGTGCATTCTTGAATGGACCATAACATGTTTTAGAGGCATACCGAAAGCAAATATTTTTATAATAGCAGTTTTGTGTACATTTGATCGATTTCCTCAACACTTTAGATACGAAAAAATATTAATCACTCGACGTACACATCATTTCAAGTGTTGTGGTCCATTCCGGAATGGACTGAATGGACTCATAATGAGTTTTCTGACAGTCATGAATACCTTGATTTTAAGTCGGCCACTGAAGAAGAATCTGTCATTGTAAACACGAATCATGATGAAGCTACAACATCTGACGGAAACACAGTTTTCTTCTACAAATCCTTTGTAAGACGAACATGTTACTCCTACAGGCACAGCAAATTCACTTATTTTGTAACCCAACCTGCACGTGAAGTGAAGCTTGAAAATTTTTCATTTTTTTTTATTAATTTACGAAACACTATACAAAACATTATGAAAAAACATGAAATCGTCTCCTTGTCAGGTTTGGGTCCGGTCCCTCTGCGGTGGGTCGTATACCATATGTACCGCTAGCTCTGTAACGAAAAATTTTATAATTGCAATCTTTTTTCTAAAATATGTTTTTTTTTAATTTTACCTTATTATGATAATCCTGAAAGCATTTTTTTTTGTTTTTGATAAACATAAAGGTACTTGACAGTTAGTACATATCCATTCTGAGCGAACTTGCTTATTCTTGGTGCTTCATTTGCACATATTCTTCCCATACTCCGTATAGGCTGGTGAGCAGAATTAGTAAATCATATTTCTTTTGATATTGTAGTAAAGTACTTACCAAAATTGTCATTGATTATTATAAATATTAATAACACAAAATTATTTGCACTGTTATTTTACTCAAACTCAACGTCTTTCAATGCACCACAAATACGTACTGAGTCTCAATAAATTTCTTCGTTCCAACGTCATTCATAAACTTGAAAAACACAATTAGTTATATTCTAAAGCAAGTGGTACGTTTTTTAAGCACTCATTCAGCAATGGAGACATATGTTTTTGATGGTACAATTTGAACACCACCGTGCCGAAAAGGATACAACAATTGTGGTACAAGCTTGTAAGAGTTAAACCATCAAAAACTCGACTTAAGAGGCTAAGGGGTCATTCCACAGGAATTCGATAAATGCTCTGAATGGACCGTCTCCAATTTTGATGAAATTTCATATGAAAGTTGGTTATATTGTTAGTAGTACTTTGCGAAAATATTTTTTGTTTTGATCTTATTATGACGGAGATACGATATTTTGAAATTTGAAAAAAGTGGCAAATTTTCCTACTAGGTGTAACTTCAAAAATTTATATCTCGGAGTGTACGCATTGTAAACCCATGAAACTTATGTTATTTCTTTAAAGAAGCTTTGAAGCTCTTGAGAAAAATTAATCGAGGTTCTTTTCCTGCAAATTTGTTTTCAAGGATAATGGATATGTCCGTTATCCTTGATTATCACAATTTTTTTATTAATTTTTTAATTTTAATTCTTAATGGGTTTTATGGAAGCTCTAGAAAGAAGAAAATGGAACTCCTACTTCAAGTTTGGATGGAGTTATTTTTTAAATATGTCTAATTCAGAAAACTTTGAACGAAAATTGATGAGGTGTGCTGGGTTGCCAGATTATATACAGTGTGTTCGGTAAATAAGTAGAGGGAAGTACGGCAATGAATTCCTTGGAGTTTTCTGATCACACTTTTATTTAAATCCATTTTCCAAAAATTACTCCTTCCCCCTCAAATTTACGTTTCAAGCTTTTATAGTTCTTCGAAGGAAGTGTAATCACTTAAATGGTCATAAGTCCTTTCATATATATTGTAGGATTAGATTTCACCACTGGTTCCAAAGAGAATCTTTTGTCCTTTTTAACGATATCCATGTTATGGTATATCGTCAAATGTCTCAGTTATCGAGCCTTAAAGTTCTTGAAAAAGCGTAATACAAATTTTCTATGCCTGTACAATTTACTTCAATATCTACAACTATAGGACGTATTCATTATTAATTTTCATTAATAAAACGGAGAATATATTTGTTTAAAAAATTATTTGTCGAATAAAAGGGAAAATGTAAAATTTGATGCATGTTTGGTATTAGTTTTTTTTTTTCATGACGTTGAAAAATTCGTTTTTTTTTTTACATAATTATCATCCTTAAAGTGTTTAGAACACGTGAGTATAGGATCTTTTCATATCTACAGTATTTTTGAATTCACAGCCTGTTGAGACCGGAACCGTCCGGCTAAAAATCAGGTAGTTGAGGCGCTCGAAGCGCGCTTGCTGGGGAAAACTTTTCTCGCTACCTGAGGTACCCCCATATTTAAATTTCGGTAAACCGTTAAGCCTAGTATCGAGTTCGGGCAAAGTAAAATTTAACGCGGTCTCCAAATTTTTCACATTAAAATCGTTGGTAAAATTTTGACGTATGTTAATTTGGAGTTAAGAAAGTGACAGATGTCTAAAAATTTTATCGCTGAAAAACTTCAAATTGTTAATGAAGTTTAGATAAATGTTTCTACAATTTACAATTAAAAATTGACTTAATTAATCTGAAAATTGTTAAAAGAACTTAAATCCTTCAATAAATTAAGAAAAAAGTCTGAAAATTTTCAATTAAAATTAAATTCTTCAATAAGTTCAAAAAAACAATCTGAAAATTGTCATAGAAACAGGATATGTCATGATTTTACCAGCATTTTAATGCTACGCGCATTAAAATCTTCAGTAAAATAAGTGGAGACATGCAAAGTGCCATCTACCTTAAAATAGAGAAATATTCAATTTTTACCAGTGAACTCCGTACTGCACTAGTAAAATCATCAGTAAAATTTTTGCGTGCGATTTTACCAGCGCTATACTAGGCTTTAACCTTCAGATTCAGCATAGTCAGTTCTTGAAGGAAGAAGAAAGGCCACTGTACTGGAGTAAGCTGTCAAAGATTTTTTATAATGTTACACTTTATATGAGTTTTTCTGGGTACAAAATTTTTCACCTCGCGGGGCGAAATTAAATTTTTCGTACGTTGAAGCAAAAAGCTGCAAAAAATGTTTTTTGTTTGTTTTTTTTTTTTCAAACGGTTAGCATGCTTTTATTCAGAGGTTTTTTTGAAAACTAAAACCGGTAAGGCGCCCGAAAATTTATCAAGTTTAAGCTTTTTAACAATATTTGTTTCGAATGAATTGGCAGACCTGTGGTGCGCCTCGCGCAGATCAAAACAGGCTGTGCACGGTTTTGTTTGATGGTTGCTGGAGCAGCCATTTTGGATTTTTTTTTTATAATTAAAATTCGAATTTACTCTCCATTGTTAGAAGAATAAAATACCTCCCCTTAAGAGAAGTTCTTGCACAGTAAGTGGACGTGTTGTTTGGTATAGTATAACCTATACATTAATTTCACTGGGTGATAGATCTCGGTACAAAACAAAAAATAAAAAAAAGGTGCGAAATGAAACCGACATCGCTATAGTTATATGACACAAATAAAAAAATTGTAATTTTTGTTTACATGAAATTAGGTGCGATTACCATCGTCAGTATCAAAATGAACGAAATAATTCTTTTGTGTCCGCAAAACAGGACAGAATAAAAGATACACAAAAGAACGCTTCATACATTTTCATAGAAGATTTATAAATGAAGCGAACAGTACAAATAGTTTGCTTCAATCGACAGAACAATTTGTTCTTTCCAGTATATGGCAGTTCTAAAATAAGGTAAACAAAAGAACACAGCTAATGAATAATCAAAACAGGTTTATCTCAAAAACGATTATGTGTATGTAGGCAGAAGTGCAGGATCATATGAAGGGTAACCTTCTGAGGTTTCCAAAATTTGAAAGAATTTGTTACAGTCATCAGGCATTTTGACGGGAAAATTGTTACAACTTAAAAAAATTAGGGTTTTTTTTTTTTTTTTAAATTTTTATACTTTGGTATCCTATAACTAGCGACTAGAGGAGAATTCGACATTCGTTGGAAAGCTTAGACGGTTTGCTATCATCTGCAATAAAAGTCATCTTCATATGGTGTATAACAACTAAGTTACAGGGTTTATAACAATAAAGTTACAGGATGTATAACAATAAAGTTACAGGATGTATAACAACAAACTAGTGAAAAAGCATCTAAAAGCATAAAACCCCTATCTCACAAACACCCTATATATGTACATACGCATATATTTTTTTTATAAATCCTCAGCTTTAAACTAAGGATTTATTGAAAGCCATAAATTTCACGCATTTCTCACTTATGGTGCTTTATATTTTTCTCCGTATCTTAGTGGAACTAAAAAGTATTTTGCTCTTTGGTAAAGCTGCGCTCCAGATTTTAACAGCAGGAACAAATACTTTTTTTTTTAGTTTTCCCGCTCCTAATCGGAACAGAGCTAAGTACTTATAATATTTTCGGAGCGATATTTCAAGCCCTGTGAATTGTAACGTTTTAGAAATCACAGCTCCTGAAAGTGCACACAAGCTTTTCACCTAAATTTGAGCTGTAGATATGCGTATTTCACCCGAAACCTAATAGAACCTAGCATCGACTACACAGCGAGCGATAAATTGTGATTTGTTGACCTAACCATGCTATAAAATTTATCTTCGATAACTTGTCACAAATATGATTTATTTATCATCTAAAAGCGGATACTTGATGCTATTGTATAAAACTTCGGGATATCCCAGCATGTTATATATTATTACGATTATTTATGTACAAGTATACCATTTTTCTGTACTCCTTTCTTCATTCTCTCTTCTACAGTATTTGTGCATGCTGTTATGGGAAAAGGATCTGAATTGTGTTTCTGTACAAAATAATCGATAAATAACAGCAATAAACCCATAAATAACTAATGAGCAATAAAACAATAAAGCAATTACTAGTAATTAGTAATTCAATACAGGGCTGTCTATTTATAATGTGAATTGCAAATATATGCAAAAATATGTATTAAATCAAAAAACTAATCTATATAAAAGTTTATTATTTTGGAGCTGCTTTTTCATTTTCATGTAACCTAAAAATTAAATCACCTGTAACCTCCTAAAAGTGGGATTTTTTTTTATTAATTTTTTTTATTATTAAAGTAATAAACTTTTATTTTGAAAATTTTTATGAGTGTAGGGTATGGTGATGCAAGCAAATTCGTCGGCTGAGTCCCTTTTTGTTCTATTCGCCCTTTTTCATATTTCAAGTTAAGCCATGCTACTAAAGGGCTCTACCCGTAACTAGAATTGTTTTAGTTGAAATAATAGCGTAGGTATACTAAGTTTGTCATTTCGTTTGTAACGCACTGAAATAATGCTAGCAGAGAAAAATGGGTAGAACACCTACGCATAATATTAAAAGTTACATATTTTGATTTTTGCATGTGTCTGTACGTCCTCACGATAATTCGAGAACGCGTTCACATATAGAGCACACGGGCTTGTTTAAAAAAAAAAAAAAAAGTAAATTTAAGTTCGAAAATTGTACCAATCACCTTCATGGGTACTGCCTGAGAACGCGTCGACCTAGAGAGCTGAAATTAAATTTGGTACATGGTATTTTCATAGCAATAGTATAAATGAAATTTTACAAACGGACTAAATCGGGTAATCCCTTCTTGGTGTTGCCATATAAAAATTTGGCAAATGGGTGGTCTGTGCGGTCCGCCATCATAAGGCACAAAAAATTTTTTTGTTTTTTTTTTCAAAATAATTCCGCAACAATTGATCCTACGACAAAAATTGCTGCTACAAATTTGAGGAAGACTAAATTCCCTACATTTTGTGTATAAACAATTTTTTTGTACATTTGATGTGTAACAAGTTACAACGGCGGAAACGTGAACATTCTTCCAAAAAAATGTATACGTATAGTATACCCCTTATGCAGGGGTGTTTCGCCCATGGTGGTCCATAGGACAGGAAATGATAGTAGTCACCTAGTCAAACAATAAATTGTATGGCAAAGGAGGAGCGGCATAATTTACACATGTGTAAAATAAATGTGTAAGTTTTAATATAAACTTTTTTTTTAAAAAAAGGCCTGTGTACAAAATTTCAGTTCTCTGCATCGACGCGTGAGGCATATATAGTGAAAAACTAAAATTTTATATGGCAACACCAAGAAAGGGTTACCCGCTTTGCTCCAATTTTGGATCTATATTTGCAATATTTATGAAAACGCTGTGTACAAAATTTGGGTACTCCCCCTGCCTTCTCAGGCAGCTTCCAAGTATATAGGGAAACACCAATATTTTGTATGGCAACACCAAGAAGGGGTAACCCGTTTTAGTCCAATTTTGAAATTTTATTTACCATTACTATGAAAACACCATATATCAAATTTTAGCCTTCTACGTCGACGCGCTCTCAGGCAGTGTCTAAAAATATAGTTAAAAACGAAAATTTTGTATAGCAACCCTAAGAAGGAGTTGCCCAATTAGTCCCATTTTTAAACTTAAATTTACATTTTTTTAAAAAAAGGCCCGTGTACAAAATTTCAGCTCCCTACGCCGACGTGTGAGGCAGTGCCACAATATACAAGGTGTTTCATAATTGGTGCACTTAACTCAAGTGTTTGATAGCTGACAAGCAAAAAAATTATAAGGTGGATGGGCGCTAAGACGCATCGTTTCAGCGGGGGGGGGGGGGGGTTAAGATTTTTACTTATTCCACTTTATACCCTGTAGCTTTTTTGATTACACCCTACTATCAAGGTGAGATCCATCTCAAATGATAGCAAACCATTGTAGGAAGTTGTAGGACGTCAAAGTAAAAAAAATTAATTTGAACGATTTTCCGCGAAAATGTATGATAATTATAGTTTTTTTTTTTTTGCAAGATTTAGAAACCCCGGAATGTTACCTTTAATTCCCGTTTCTATGATTCATAATTTCATTAATTTTGCTAATTTTGCGTGGAATTGCATAATAGTAGGCGCGATTACCATCGTTAGTAGCAAAATTAATGAAATTATGAATAATAGAAACGGGAATATCTCTAAAAAGGATGCATTTAGGTAGGTAGGTACATGTGTATAGTCAAATTAAAGATAACATTCCCGCGTTCTAAATCTTGTAAAAAAATTGTGTAGCTATCATGATGCATTTTGGCGGGAAAATTGTTAAAGAACTAATATAAATACTACAGATATTGTATGTAGGTAGAGGAGAGGGTAGAAATATGAGATATGGTAGCAATTTAGGACACCGGGGTTTTGGTCTCCCTACGCGACTGATATCTGAAGCGTAGCTATTCTATCATTGCTGTTAGTCCTGCGAAGGTCTTGAAACAGCCGGCGGACATTTCGTTATTAGTCATGACGTGTGCTGAACGTTCACAGTTGGGGCATAACTGAAAAGTTTTCTTTCACATATTTTGCTTTCCAGTTTATATCGGTATATTTGCCTGGTTTCAAACAAACGAATACTGTAAGTTACATTTTATTTACTTTAGTTTTAGAATATAATTATATATTACAAAAAAAAGCTTGAGTTTTTCTCACTAAATTATTAATTTTACTTAAAAAACTAATTGGTTGCAATATGAGACACTTGGCTTGTAATAATATGAGACCATTGGTTGATAATAATATGAGACTATCTCATATATCTACCAACTATTAAAGCAGTATTCTAGATGATGATGATGACTTTTGTAGGCCTATAATAGAGTTATACATTATATTAAAAATGTTATATAATATTAACGAGTTAGTATCACTGATACTGCACATTTTTTGCCACAATTTTTCGTTTGTTTTTTATATTATAATACAGTCTCATATTACTACCCTACTTTGGAAATTTCTATTCTTGATATTTTTCGTTTAAATTAAAAAAGATTGAGCGTGTTGTAATCTACATTATTTATGTTAATATCACTGATAAGTAAACCAAATTTCCTATCTTTATACCATTTATTTTTTGGATAAGCCTATTTTGGGGCCTGTTACAATTAAAACTATAATAGGTATCCCATATTTCTACCCCCTCCTCTACTTTCGCACATTTTAGTTGAATTTTACTAATTAGAATTAAGAAAATTAAGCATTTTATGTATTTTAACACACACAACTGTGTAAGTTTTAATATAAATTTTGTAAAATTTCTTCTCTGCTTTATAAAATTTTATTATACTATAATTGAAGTAAAATTCAAGAAATTGTTTACTGTGTTAGGTATAAACATACTGAGAGTTAAAAAAAAATATTCATTTTCAAAGTCATGGGAAATTTTAATTTTCTTAATGTTAACAAAGCCATCACGAATTCATCCAGCGGAAGTCATTGTCAATTTACAACTTTCATCGATTTGCAAGTTTTGTTTTTTGTCGAATCAATGCGGAAAAACAAACAAATTGATCAAATTCAGAAATCACAAAAAAAAAAAAAAAGAAAAAAAAAAACGCAAAGAAAGTCGTTTCAATCTTATTCACATTTTCTAAATATCTTTTCAAAATTATTACAATTAAAGGTAATAACGGTAACTCTAAATAGTAAAGAAATATGATAGATATATTACATGCTTTTAAAGATAAAAAAAAATTGTTTAAAAGGAAACTCGACGACACGCGACCATAGAAACAAAATCTGCACCATAACAACATATATACGGTAGTCAAGCTAGCCTAACACTATACTCGAAGATTCTGTTGGTATGGCGTCGAGTCAACCATAGGGGACTGAGTGCATCACACACACGCATACACACACACATACATACATAAATAGTAAATAAACTAAAAAAGCAATAATAACAACAAAAACAACAGTCTCCAATCCAAGAAAGCTGACGTCTATTCGACATGGTAGCAACGTCATATATTTACAGTCGCATCGGCAACCCAACCAACCACCCAGAGACTAGGCAGCCAGCCAGCCAGACCCGTAGGCAAGGCACCGTTTTTTTAGCAGTAGTAGGAATCCACGCGTTTCTACAGTTCGAGTTCCGCGTCTTCTACTACTAAAACATTAGTGTTGAGCGTTCAAACGGCACGGCCGGCGGTATTTATGATTTTTCTTCAGTCTGTTGATGATAATCGACAACAACCACTTTCGTCGCGACTTTTCTCAAGACAAATAATTCGTGCGTGGCTCGCGATGATATGCCTACGCTAAGTTCCGTTCCTGTTTCAGCAGGCAATAGTAATTCCTCCTCGCGCAAAATATAATTGTCTTTTCTCCAAAGGTAAATTCTTCTTGGGAAAAATTATTTTTCACCTTTGGTTATTGTGGTCGCAGTTTTCATCATCATCATCATCATCATCACCTGTCGAAACGGAACGAAATGCGCCAAGTATCTGTCGTGTCGGTCTCTTGATCGGTTGTAGTTTACAGCTCACAGTCACTGCTGATCATCAGTATAAGGTCAAGCACTGCGAAGACAATATATGCGCGCATATACATATTTCCGTTAGCTGTGTCTCCGGTTGCGAATTTTGGAATCTCTATAGAATTACAGTGATTGGGTTTTTACCAGCTCATCCGGGTTAAAGAACCTTATCAGGTGTCTTAATTAATTAATATCTACTAAATAAAAAGAAAATTAATTCAAAAAATAGTTCATTTTGTCAATTTTCTTGTGTGTGTGTGTGTTTGCGCGTGTAATATAATAAAGTACCTGTGAATATGAAAAAGTGATAATGATAGTGAAGTGAATAATTTTTGTAAGGAAAAAGTGATAAAATTGATTTTTTTCGTCGCATTCTGCATGAGCTCACATTGATTTTTTGTTTTTTTGTTTTGAATTTCTTCTTAGCAGCAACAATGTTGTAGCAGTGTCAGTGAATGATGATTATTAATTGGGCGGTAAATTAAAAAAAATTAAAAAAAAAAATGGCAAGCAACATGCAAATATTAATATCCGGAGATAAAATATTCTCCTTCAGTCACATCAAAGCTTTTTCTACTGTTTTATAGTTTGTCTGTCATGTGCAAATATACTCAATCCTCCGGCTTAGTTCTCACACAAAAACTTATTCGTTTCCTTGCATAATTTCTGTATAATTTCCATATATGTACATATATGAGTGCATCACTGCATCGAAATTGCAACGAGGCGCAGTAGAGGTTATTGTTAGTAAAACTGTTCAAGCAACATTTTGATGAACTTATTATCCACCCATATACTGTTGAATATTGTTTCCCTTGAGAATTTTAAGACAATTTCATTGTTAGGGTCTTGTCATTTATTCATATTATACACAATGCTTCTGTTCGGTGATTTTTGTTGTTTGTTTTGTTCTTGTTTGGGAGGTTTTTTTTTTTTTGGTTGTTGTTGATTTTCCTTCATTGCATATCCGGAAGTTGATGGTTGATTTGGACAACTTGTGTAAATTGATCTGACAATGGAGGGAAGTCCCTTTTCTCATGTTTCTGTTTGCACATAAAAATTTTTAATTAACTTACGATGATTTTTTTTATATAATTAGTCATACTTAATTATTTATATTTATAGTAATGGGTGCAGTATTCAAATTATTTTCTGAATAAAAACTCTCAAACAAACAATTAATTTCCATGCAAAAATGTTAGCTTCCGCTTAAGCGAATTTTTTACATGATTTTTTTTTTTTAATTAAGCATTTTTTTTTTACATTTTTTTTTCTCAGAAAAAAAAATTGATAAAGAGGTTGATGATTTGCATAAAATTTTATTGAAATTTTACGTAAAACTGTTAGGTATTAATTGGTGATGTAATCAGCTACTACTACCTGGTTCAGTAACTTTTTCATGTTTTTTGGGGCCGCGATTCTTCTTTGATATAAATAAAGTTTAAAAAAAAAGACAAAAAAAAGAAAAATGTAAAAGAGAAATTAGGAATTTTTATAATTAGTTATATACTTTACTTACATATATGTATGCATATATGTATATATGTATATGTCAATTATGTAGGAAATTGCTGGTTTTTATTTAATTTTTATTAGGTAATCAAATCATGGAATCAATGATGCAATTATTATTTTTTAATCCCCCTACTCCATACAAATTTAAGTGACATATCGGTATAAATCTGATTCTTGAACAGACACTCACAAAGATATTTGATAAAAAAATTCGGAAATATTTCTATATTTAAAAACAAACAAAACGTGATAAGATTACATGAATCAAAATACAGAGCACATATTCCAACAATTTTTAACAATATCCTTATGAGGTTGGTAAGGTTGACGTTTTCAATTGAAATGTTCATAACTTCATTGTTGTTTGTATGATTTAGGCAATTTTGTTATTAATCGAAAGCTAGTATTTCGACGTTTTGATATTTGATAAAAACAAAAAGTGTTTTAACAGTCAAATTTTGAGAAACCGTTCTAAGGGTTTTAGTGCGTAATAAACCAATTGACTACGAGGGAGATTGGAGAAAGGTTTAACGTTATCATATAACTATTGAATATCACTTGAACAACTTTGGATGTGTCTACAAATGTTGCCATTGGATTCTTCGTGAATTAAGCGAAAAAAATTTGCTAGATTGGATTTCCATTGCTTCTTACTTACTTTCTCGGCAACAATACGAGTCATTCTTAAATCGTCTCGTTCCTGTTGATGAAACGCTTATCATAACAATGTAGTCAGGAAACGGATGTAAAAATACGCAAACTTCGAACGGCACTGTATAACGAAAAGGTGTTATCTTTCAACATGACAATGCAAGCTCCAGGCTCTTGGATATAAAGTTTTAATATATCCACCATACTCACCTGACTTGGCTCCATCTGACTGCCACTTGTTCCTCTCGATGCAAAATTTTCAAAATTTTCAGGATGTTCAAGGACAGTGGAAGATTGGAAATCGAATGTTAAATAAAATTTCGCGGTATACAGAGTTTATCTCAATATGACCCTTGTTATAAACCATACCCATTTAATTCACGAACCTTTTAGAACCGAATTTGATTTGACATGACATTTAATATTTGACACTTGTCAAGTTGGAGTGTCTATTTCCTTTTCATTTGCCATATAGACAAGTAATCTCACAATATTTGTTCGCATTTTGTACGTACACCAAACTTTCTTAAGTCAAACTTCAGATCTCTAATTAATTTCTCAGAATCGTAAACCGCAAGTGTGTCTCTGAAATTCTATATTTAAATATGACATAACTGTAATCTCAATATTGTAATATTGATACTGCAAGTCTGACTATTAGAATCAATGCCCGATGCCAATGCCTGGGTCATTTGATGTTTGATATCCAAAGCAGCATCACTTCATCCGGTGACAACTTCACGATTTTTCTCATTTTCAATCGACCAAAACTCGGTAAGGTTTTGTCGAGTATTATCCACTTATATACTTTTTTTCGATTCAGAAAACTTCATAGTGACCCCCCCGGCAATTTTTGAGGATATAGAATACCCAGAAATTACTCGCTTGCTTTTTGGGGTATTTGGTGATACACATGGAGCAAAACCAAGCTGAATTAATTAACGAATCAAATTTAACCCATGTGTATCACAGGTATAACATTAATAACTGGACTGAGGTGAGGAGTGAAATGAAATAAATTACTTTAAAAATGCTTTTCGAGCTGTTTTCTGAGAATTCCTTTATAATCCATTGTCCGCGCAATGTCAGAATTTATATGAAGCATTAATAATCCGTTTAACCATTTTGAGACATTGTTGTTCTATTAAAATTCTTCACTCTTTTTAAAACTCTCCTTTCTGAGGAACCAACGGATGATGGTAGGCTCAAAAATATACTTAGTGCTACAAACACATTTGGAAACAATTCAATGAAATTTATTTCTAGTATATTCTGTAGCAAATTTACTAGAGTTAATTCTGAATTAAAGTTGGTTGTATGTATAAATCTTCATCATAAAAATTAATTCATCGCATATTTCCTTTGAATATTTCTGTTGTAATATATATGCGTTGAGGTTTTTATTTCCTCATAATTTAAATCGTCGAAAGTCCATTGGACAAGGAATATAAAACGCCTTTTTAATCCAGATATAATCGAATCAATAATTTAATAGAAAACGATTATTCTATAATGTTTTTCGGCATCGTATTGTGTTTTAATGCTACGTGTTATTTGAAACTCTAGCAGAATTTTTGAATTATCTGCAATCTCTCTTGACTTTAAAAGTTTGTTCCATTCCTCACGTACTTTCTGAATTTTTAAACTAAGATTATCTATCTCTTCATCTCGACGTCCAAAGTCGCGTTAAGTCTGTTTGGTATAATAATGTTAAAATTTTAAATCATATAACGAGTTGATAAAATGACACATTCGAATGTAC
Source organism: Dioctria rufipes (assembly GCA_963924295.1). Taxonomy (NCBI): domain Eukaryota; kingdom Metazoa; phylum Arthropoda; class Insecta; order Diptera; family Asilidae; genus Dioctria; species Dioctria rufipes. The sequence goes on along the minus strand of OZ002740.1, from coordinate 346,024,294 downwards.
CCAAATATTAACTAATAGATTGCATGCAATTCAGTACGCGCATATGGTTGAAGCTTTAAAAATTGTGCTCATCTACAGCAGACCGTATTTTCGGCAACAGGTTTAACTGCATCGAGACTTGCAGACCATCTTGTTTTCGATGTGTCATTAAATGAAGAAGTTAAATTTTTCTGTAAAATTCCCCATATCTGTGAACTGCTGCTAAAGAAATTATAAATTTGCTGAATTCTTTCAAAATATAATATCGCCTCCTTAAATCTTTCGACACTATCAAGTCCAACAATATTCAAGGTATTGTTTCCGCAGCTGGAAAAAATGCAATTAACATTTTTTTGAAGCAAAATAGCTTGCACACTATTATATTTCCGTTGTCATATGCTTGCCCAATACATATAAATACAAATCAAGTCCAAAATCTTTTTAAAATTTCCAGAATTCTAAAAGCAATTTCCTTTCCCGTCTTTTGTGTAAAAAAATCAAATTTTATAAATTTTCCCTCTATAGAAAACTTTGAATTATCAATTATCTTTACATAACGAAAAATGAGTCTATAGTTTTTTTTTTGTGAGAATCATCTGGGGTTAAATCTACGATGATTGAAAGATATCTAGAATTTTGAATTTCTTTAAGAATTCTCTTTTGAGGAAAGATAATTTACTTGCAGTTGCTTATGACTCACATGTGCTTCTCGCATTCTTTTAACATGATAATATGAAATTAGATCGTACTTACTTAGCAATTCTATAATTCCGAGGAAGTCTCCATTTCGGGAATCACTAATATCTTCATTGTAGCCAAGAAAGGCTAACTCTCTGCTACATTAAAAAAAAAAGTATAACTTCTACAATTCGTTCGAGAAGTCTTTTCCAATTACTGGCTTCAGCTGTCAGTTTTTCAAGAGAAAAGATCCCAGGGATACCAGGAGGTGATAGTACTCACCTAGGCTAACAACAAAGTGTATGGAGTGGGGGCACATCAAGCGTTTGGGAGATACCTACAGGGTGATTAAGAAATTATGCGAGAAATTATGTCGAGAGCTCAACGATTGCTCAACCAGCAGCATACTCCTCTCCTCTCAGGTGTTATGGTGGTCTAAAGTAAAAATTTTGGATATTATTACTTTTTGTTTTTAATTTGACCTTTAATTTTTTTGCAAAACGGTTATTAACATAACTTTTGTTTTATAAAAGCTATGAACTCTCCTCTTTAATTTTACATATTACACCTCTATGTGCTATCTGTAGCCGTTTAAGAGTTATTAGCTCATAAACTTTTCTCAAATTTAGTCTCAAAGCTTTTTTCAAAGATAATTTGACTGAAAGTTGTAATTAAAAAAAAAAATCGTTTAATATCGGTATGACCTGAATAAGTTAAGAGCTAATAACTCCTTACGGCTACAGATAGCATATAAACCCAGCGATCAGAGTGGTCTCATCAGTATGGTTATCTCTGATGGCCTAGCATAGAAGTTCAATGTTGGAGGTCACACCAATTGCCCATATAAATACTTTTTATAAAAAGTAAGTGTGAATTATATGGTGGCAAGATTTCTCATTGCACTTTAAATTGGGTGATTGTTCCCCCCTTTTTTGCCTGGCGGCATATGGATAAACCAAGTAGAAATTATTTGAAGGACATTTCTCGTCTAACAGACTGAAATTTATTGTAAATATTTTCAATAAATTTGCAATTATTTGCACTTAAAATGCATTTTGTACATTTATTGAAATTATTTTCAATAAATTTCAGTCTGTCAGACGAGAAATCTCCTTCATATAGCATGTATGTGTATTAGGTCAAATTAAAGAGGAGAGTCCCCGGTTTTTGTTAAAAAAGGTATGTTAACTACCTGTTTATAAAAAAAAACGAAATTTTTAGTTTAGACAACCATAACTCCGTTGGCGAGGCGTTAAGGGGCTGGTTGCGTTGGAAAGGCCATGAAGCTCTGCATACAATGAGCCTCTGCACTGGGTATTTCAATGAACAAGGAATAAAGAAAATCACATATGTATATTATGAAATATTATTTATAGATATAGTTATAGGTATATGTGTATGCATACCAGTGATGGGCGTAATCTGATTACAGTGTAATTTAATTACAGTTTATTCAAATTACCAAGTAATCTAATTAAATTGTATTTGATTACTTTTCAATCACATTACTTATGAGAGAATATGTAATCTATCAAATGTGTAATCTGTTACAATATAATTCGATTATTTTGTAATCTAATTACTTTGTAGATTACTTAAAAGTAATTAATAATATAATGAATTGAATTGACAGCAAATAGTATTGTTCTCGTACGAAATTAGTTTTGGGGAGTTTTATGAAGAATTAGAATACAAATATCTTAAATATCTTAAATGTAATCACATGAAGTGGAATTAACATGTAATCGATTAATGTGTAATCAGATTAACTTGTAATCACACTACACGTTAATCGATTACACTATGTAATTATGGAAATGGATTACATTAGTAATCTGTTACAAAGTAATCTAATTACAGATTACATGGTTACTTGTAATTGTTAAACGTTAATCAGATTACATTTTGCCCAACACTGATGCTTAATAAAGTTGAAGTATATTTAATGAGAAATCTGTTGTTCTTTATTTTCAGATGGTTTCTTAATATGAAGCTCATTAGTTTACCGTATTTCGCAGTCAATTCATTTCCAAGTTTATTTCTATTGGTGATTTTACAAAATTCATTGAAGAAAACAATTTTTCACACGAATATGTCGACCCAAACATCGTTAAAAGAGCATTAGCAAGTTTCTTCATTGTTATAAAATTATTTGGTACAGAATTCCATACGTATAATATAATATTTTCAATTTTTAGTGTGCGTCATTATTATCTGCACTACTGTCAGACATTTTTCCTTCGGAAATCAAACTTTTAAATTAATTTTTCAACATTATGCTGCTTTGAAATTCAACTAATTCCATTTCTAAATCATGGATACCTAGACAATAAATTCGGTTAACTCCATTGTTTCGAATTCCGTTTTGAATGGATATAAAATAAAGTGAAATGTATTTTTCAAATTTTTAAATTGATTCTCTCCTCAAAATCATGTTTTATTTCCTGTATAATCATTAAATATTTTTTAATTACATTTTCTTGAACGTCAAACGTATTTCCAAAAATTATTGTGTTTTGAAAATGTGTTTGTAATTGAGGAAAATATTTCATGTTTTTCATTTCCAATCGTTAGTAAAGATCTCCAGCTTCGTCATAAATATTTTAATATTTTCAAACATCATTAAAGCAATTTGTCCATTTCCTAGAATTGTTTTATTCAGTTCATAAATATGCTGAGTGATAAATATTTTTGATTGTCTGTGCTCTTTCTTTTATGATAATAAATAGGTTTATGAAAATCAACGAATGGGTCACTTAAAAGGCCTGCGTGGGTCAGCATCTCACCCATGGGTCATAGGTTCGCCACCACTCACCTAGACGGAAACACCCTGTACATCACATCATACCTATAAAGTAGAAAGCCCAAAGAGGAATGGTACAATGCTTTGTATAACTTTTCTGCAAAAATTTAGTTATTTTATAATTTATGAGAAAAAAAATATTTTTTAATTTATGACGAAAAAATATATTTTTATTTCCGTTACAATGAATTTAGGGGCCCCTCCGTAGGCTTAAGTCTGTGCCATATGCCCCCTCCCCCCGCTTTCTATCTGACCGGCCCGCAAGTAACTACATACATTTACAATATTAATAATATCATTTGCCTTTAATTAAGAATTCTTCAAAACTTCACAACTTATCGAACCTCATTGACAAAATTAAAGTGTTTTCTTCTTTTCTATGCCGTCATTGAGTTATGAACGACTTCTTGTTCCAATGCACAGCCAAAACCGCCATTGGGCCTTGGCCATAAAAAAAAAAATTAAAATTAAAAAATTTCATTCAAGAGAGTTTATAAGAATTTTCATACACACTGTATATGTATGTATATGTAGGTGATCTGTCCAGATACCTTGAATCTTTTCTCCAATTTTTCTGAATTCTCCATTATCTTGCAGTGCAGATGCTGATACAGTTTTATTTTTTATTTTAGTTTGCCAATATCTGAAATAGGCTGATTAATTCCTTTTTCTGATAAGAGATAAGATGTACGTATGTAGTTTTACTTTTTCAAAACATTCAGTAACAAGAAAATATTTTTACACCCACGTTTTTCTCTTGTTTATCTAACAATGAATATTATTTATAACCGTCCCAAGTTATGTAAAAATTATCTTAAAAGTTTTTTTTTTTCAAATATTTTGCTTCCACTCAAATCCATTCAGTTAAAAACTGTTTTTTCCCGAATTTCCGAATTTAAAGCTGCACAAAGTTCCGGTCAATGAAAAATATTGAGAAACTCGCTCTCGGGAGATTGTATACCTATCTAACTACCTAAGTATGTAGGTAAAATATATATATGTATATATGTATTTTGGTCCTGGTCCAGAAAAATTCTACTTTTATTTATGTTTCTTTTTTCTCTGTAATCATCTCACACACATGAAGCCAACTAATCTTATTTTTTTTTATGTCATTATCCATCATGTTTTCCCTCATTGTAGACAACTGGTGGGTAAAAGAAATAAAAAAATAATAATAAAAACATTTTCAGTGATAATTGTCTTAAGTTCGTTTGGTTATTCTTCGCGGTTGACCGAATAATCGATTTGATCTTTGAGCAGATCATAGAGAGAAAGAGAGAGAAAAAGATAATGTGTTCGTTTTGAAGAAAGCATCCCTCGTTTGCATAGAATTAAGATTGAGATTGAGATTATTTGTGAATGCATATTTCATCTTTTAAGCGAGTATACATGGAATGTATATAAAACAGTTTATTGATTGCTTTGTTTTGCATATACCTATTGCTACTACTACTAATATCCATTAGTTTTGCTTGAATGAATAAGTCTTGTTCTTGATTGGTTTTCTGCTATTATTCATATAGAAAAACTCGTTAATAATTAGTAAAGATACCTGTGAAGGAATTTTGTTATTGTACTACGAACAATTGGATAAATATTTTTCTTTGTTAAATGCCCTGCGTATGGTTAGGGTAAAGTGGCAGCCACCGATCCTTAGAATTGCCAGCCTCATATTGTAGGCCTTGTGATGGTTTGTTTTTACTCAATATAGATCCACAAATTTGAGAAAGAGTTTGCCTAATCAAACTTTGCAAGTACAGGTCATTCATACAGAAAATGCTTGATACTATTTATTAGTGCTCTGTAATACACGTTTAAACAGGAGGAAATTATATAAAAGTCAATTCAAAGCTACACTTTTACATAATAAATGAACTACACGTCTTTTTGATAACATATTCAGGTCATACCGTAATTAGTCGATATTTTTTTTTAATGACGTCTTTCCAGTCACAAAGAGAGCAGAATACGTTAATAGCTAATAACTCCTTGACGGTTACAGTTAGCATATAGGTGTAACAGGTCAAATTAAAAATGAAAGTTAGACACAGTTTGCAGTTTTTATAAAGAAAAGTAATGTTAATCTTTTTCAAAATAAAAACAAATATTATCTTAGACTACCATAACTTCGAAGAGAAGAGAAGTACTGACCTAGTTGAGGACTCGTTGAAAAAGCCATGAGATTCTTCATACAATGAGTTTTTAACGGTGACGGTGCAGCCTGCACTTTTTTATAAAAATAAATCAGACAACCCCTTCTTGGTGTTGCCATATAATAATTTAGAATTTTTACGTATTACTGTAAAAATGATCAGTTTTAGAAACTTCTTCAGAATATATGTAGCGGTACTAAATATGCACTTGCAATGGATTACACAATCGTGACCCACAAGGTACTACCAAGCACAAAATAACAAACACTGGTTTGAGCATCTCTGATACTGGGAGATTCGGCAGTCGGTTAGAATTAACGAGACCTCACAACTAGCTTTTCTTACTACTCCGTGCCATACGTTCGTTGTAAAATTGGTTATAGTAACTTTTTCTGTCCGACGAAGAAATATATTCGAAAAGCAACCTCAAAACACAAAATTTCACAGATGGTAACCCTATGAAATTTCATACGGACATTCATCTAGGGTATCATAAGAATTGGTTTAAAACCAATTCTAGCTTTTTTACTTGTTATTTTATTTTTATTTTTAATTTATTCATTACTTTCTTCTATCAGATAAGGTTTTTTTGTTGCGAATAATGTTTTGGTCTATAAGGTTGTAATGACGTATTTTGGCACACAGATGGCGCTAATTCATTTTGGAGTTACTAGAGTCTTTCGCATGTATGTTAATGCTATGTGACTTGACTGTTGACAGTTCTAGCTTCATTCTAAAAACAATCAATCGATTTAATTGAGTTTTGAAGATTTTACAATAAGGTTAAGATAGAAGACCAAAATGTGCATATTCGTCATATTTTACTGTTCTACGCACGTCAAGCTTGTGAAATGCTTTACAAGAATGTCAGTGCCAACGATGATGAAGACAAAATCAAAGCATTAATCGAGTCAAACCCCCTTTCACGACGACCTACAAAAGCTGGGCTACGTAAGCAGGCTCGATATTTGTGTTCCTCATGACTTCACAGAACTTCATTTGATGGCGGGTATAAACATGTACGATATGCTCATTATAAAAGTGAAAAAAACGATTTGTGAATGAACTAATAATTGGTGATGCGAAAAGGATTGTTTACAATACTGTGATGCACAAACGGTCTTAGTTCTAACGTGATAGGTTGAGTAAAATGATTTTGAAAGCAGAAATTCATCAGAGGAAGAGCTTTTAGTGTGCTGGGATTTTAAAGGTTTAGTTTAGTTGCTACTAAGGAACCAAATAATCAATACGAATGAAACCTATAATATTCGTTTACATGAGCGCGGCTTTTATGTGGAGTTCTTGAGTAGGGGAAATTGCAGAAATTGAGAAACTCCTGGGTACCTTGGCGTAGTGACAGTGACTAAGAGTATTTTCGATGGTAGAAAGCACAATATTTTCAACTAAAGGGTTTTCCAATAAGAGGTGTTATTTTGATATTCAAAGAAAAATGCCATTTTTTGAGATAAATGATCGGATCTTTATTTCATTATAAAGAGGAAGGTATGCCGTTAATAATGGAAAATAACATCAGCCAAATGACCACCACGACCACGCCTACAGGACCATATCCTTTTCATGAAATTTTCCATAACCAAATCGCAAAGAGGCTGCCCTATGTCCTCGATAGCCTCACGAATTCCATCTTTGAGGTCTTGAATCGACGCTGGGCTGTTGGCGTAGACCTTCTCTTTCACGTGGCCTCAAAGGAAGAAGTCGCAATCTCGGTGGCCAATTGTGATCACCTCTTCGAGAGATAACACGGTCCGGAAACTTTTCCCGTAAAAGATCAATGGTTTCGTTGCTTGTATGGCACATAGCGCCGTCTTGTTGAAAGTAAACGTTGTCCAGATCAATACCATCCAATTCCGGCCATAAAAAATCATTAATCATCTGTCGATAGCGCAATCCATTCACCGTAACTGTTGCTCCAGCCTCATTTTCGAAAAAGTAAGGTCTAATGACCCCGCGGGACCATAAACCGCACCAAACAGTCACACGTTGAGGATAAAGAGGCTTTTCAACAATAACTCTTGGGTTTTCCGAGCCCCAGATGCGACAATTTTGCTTGTTGACGAAGCTATCGAGGTGGAAATGGGCCTCATCACTCAAGATGAGTTTTCCATGGAATTCCGGATCATTTTCATGCATTTCAAGGACCCAATAAGCAAAGACTCGACGTTGTTGATGATCGGCCGGCTTGAGTTCTTGTGTTAACTGGACTTTATAAGCCTTAAGACCCAAATCTTTATGCAAAATACGGTGTAATGACGTTTGTGGAATGCCTAATTCCAAAGAACGACGAGGAATGGACAAACCTGGGTTTTCTTCAACACTTTCGGCTACAGCAGCAGCAGGTTTTATTCTTCACATCACTAACTTGTCCCGACAGCTCGAATTTTTCTACAAATTTCTGTATTGGGGTCCGACAAGGTGCTTCACGACGACCCAAAAATGTTCGAGTTTTACGAACCGTCTCTGCCACATTTTCACCATTTTTATAGTGAATTTTAATAATTTCAATGCGTTGTTGAATCATGTATCGTTCCACTTTTATTAATGGCGTAGTTTCTACTTGTCAAATGTCAAAAAATGACAGCTCCAAAAGTGACATCTACCGAAATAGTGGGCTAATTAAAATAACACCTCTTATTGGAAAACCCTTTATATATCATCTTGTTGCCCCCGCTCTCTATGTTGATTCTACTACACGCTTATACTGAGCTCTCACTACAGCGGTAACAGATTTTAACAAAACCAGAATTTGACTATACGCACTAAGTTTGTTTATCACACTTACTCTACTCTCTATATTCTAAGATCTAGAGCTCGTTAATCGTAAAAGAGTGTTGTTTTATCACAACAATGCGAGACTACAAATCCACTGTAAAAAAAAAAATTTTGAAGTTTGAATGGCATGTGTTGACCCACCATATTCGATTGACCTTACGCCGTCAGACTTCCACTTGTTTCGCGCTCTTAAAATTGCCTTGTGTGGTATAACGCTTCAATTCCAAAGAGGCCGCAAATCAGCACCTGGCTCAGTTTTTTGCCGCTAAGCAACGAGTAATTTTGAAGATCATTAAAAAATTGCAAAAGGTGATCGAATAAATATATGTGTAGCATTGATTAATCTTTGTTCTTTATATAAATATAAATGATTTTGAAAAACATAGAAAAAATGCATCATAACTTTTCCGACAACCTAATAATTACCTCAAATGTGAAATTGGACTATTCTCCCATAATGTCTATATTATTCACATAGCATACCGCATACACACGTAATTATATACCTTTCATTTATACATAAATAAGTTAAAAAAAAAAATCAGAACAACACCGCTGAAAGATTTAGAAAACTCTAAATTGAATTATTAAAAACGAAAAAAAAGGCATCCTAAATAGATAATTAAGACCATATTACTGTAACTTTTGTTTCTAATCTTTAAAATCAAAACTTGTCCGTTATGTTCATCAATAACACTATTATCTAAGTTTCTAGCGAAAATATCCCACACTAGAAAAAAAGATTCCTAGTAAAGAATTCACATCGATAGCACTATATCGCGCATATTTAGAAGAAAGCTTAAAAATTCAGGCAAGTAGGTTACCTGGTCCTATTGACTTCAAATAACGTATATACATACATACCTATATATATGTATAGATAAGTAGATAGATAATTTAGAAAACTGCCAATATACACTTTCGCTTGGTTGAAGCTTATCGTTTTGTACGAATGAGAGCTTATTCGGAGAAGCCGTTTTTGAAAAAAAAAAAAAAAATCGATTAATAAATTTCACACAGGAAAGTAAATTAAACGTGGCTTGTACACTTTCAATCCTATTACTATAGTGTCCACCGAAATATATATGTAAAGTATATATGTATACATATGTGTAAATAGTTTGGATATAACGTTAGCAATCAATAGATATAACATTCTGTTTACTAACGATTTATCTCTCTACATACCTACCAAGTTTGAGATCAATCACGCACTTAAAACGATTATTTGATTAAGACCTATTCAAATTGGATCTGTCTGTTTTTTATCTATGAATTTCATATTAACGGCTATAAAAGATCTAATTCTATTTATCTAATAGCTGTAATAAGATACAAAAAAAAAAGCGAAAACTCATTCAAAGCCAATCGGATTATAACTGACGACTGGACTGAGTGATAGTGGCATCAATTCATATGCAAATATCTTTTCGAGAAAAGAAATTCTTTCTGTTTTGAGATACTTAAATAAATCTTCGACTCTGGATATACATATGTATGTTATGTATATAATTGAAGGAGGAGAGAAAATTATTAACCACCGAACAATACAAAACAAAACATGGCTACACACTTAACAAAAGTTATCTCTTTGAAGAAACTGTTAAGGTAAAAGAAAAAAAGATAAAAATATTTTGCTCATGTTGTTGTTGTTGCTGTTCTGTTCTGAATCATGCGGTTGTCACCGCACTGCGCCGGTTTGTTTGTGACCTGATTCCATAATGATCTTTGAGCAGTCAGTATAGTTTAAGTAAGTAGTTTACCCTACATAATTGTTGTATTGTAATTGTGTCTTCCAGATAGTGTAGTAAAACAGTTTTGCGTCTTGTGATTTTGTCTGATATTATTAGATATGTTTTTGTATACACTAAAATACAGCTATTTGACTTTTTTCGGCTAAGTATCCACATCTAATGACAGAGATATTTTTTTTTGATTATTTCCTTGTAAAATAGATGAATGTCATAAAGTTACAGATGGATAAGGCAAATTACTGTCAATTTTAATATTGAACGATTAAAAGATAAGATAGTCCAATGCTTTCCACCACATATAGTTATACATAGATTTAAATGAATCTTTTTGTTTGTTTTATTTCAAATCTATTTTTAGAGCATTTCCAAGAAAGCCCTATCTTAATGAACTCATTGATATTTCGCTCTCACTCAACGGAAGATGTGTAAATCTAAGAAAAAAACAAAAGAAAATTGTGTGTGAAATTTTATAGCATCACAGTATTGTTGTGCAATTGACAAGAGAAGAAAAAACAAATATATTATCAACGTATACTTTGTACTATGTATTAATAATAATTGCCATATTATTACCCACAAATTAATAATTATATAATTTGTGACATTTCGTCAAGTCGGATTGTGACGGACGCAACTTGGAGGTAACCCCAAGGGTTAGCTCGAGGCCCCTGTTCACATAATTCGGAGGTCTACACGACTTAACCGACCCGAAATTAGCTGGCCTAAGGTGCAATGGGGAGACGCCCCCCCCCCAAACTGTTAGATGCCGTCACTGGTCTGATGTGTCTAAGACACGGAAATCCAATTACCTTCTCTTGGTTAGCAGCTGCACCCCAAAAAAACAAAAGGTGCTGGCTAAGCTCGTTGGATGGGTGTGGGCGGAAGACCGGATGCAAGTGGCGGACGAGATAATGAATCCACAAACCTGTTACCTCTACTACTTACGACCCGACAACCCACTAGTAGCTCCACCTCCTACTTCATCTAACCTGAGGGCCCACCCCGTATGACCTGACCAGATTACCCGCATACAACATTTTTGAAAGGGGCTCGAAGCCGAACCACTGTCAACGACAAGATGCTCCTCATACTATGCTTGGTCACATCACTGTTGACACACTGTGCAGCCCCAGACATTATCACCACGGTAAGGATCGGATAGAGGATGCCTTATTGATAACTACTCACTCGTTTATATTCATGTTTTATTAACTATTTCTACTTCCACCAGCGTATCCGAACAATTTATTTTTAAAAAGTGAATAATATCGTTATATTTTTGATCCTTTTTTTTTTTTTAACGCTAATTATTCTTAGTAGCTCACAACGTGTACTTCACGGGTAAAATTCAGTTTTAAAACAATTTTTTTTAAATATATTTTTTTTCTTTCGTTCGAATTCAAATGGACACAACTACTAGAATTACGACTGATTGCTACGTGTAACCTTTTCTAAAATTCTAAATTATGGCCTATACGGCCCGAGTATACTTAATTACTTCAAATGATTTTATAATATACAAATTTTATAACTTTTGGTACTCACTTGCGTATCCCAATTGCATTTGTGACGACGCAGCTGCTTTTTTTTGGTTGCCTTAATTAATAAATGTACGTGTCCTAGCTTAACCTTCTTAAGCAACTATGTATACAGCTAGGTTAGTTTAGTAATCACCGCGGCTTATTTAATTCCTTAATATGATGCTACAGATAATGGGCACTCTAGCTCATAGCTTCGATTTCCGTCATTGTATGGTCTTCCCACTTTAATTTTATTTAGTTAGGGTGGGTTTAAAAGTTATCTGGTTTTCTTTTCCTTGCTTGGTTTTTCTTCGGCGTATGGCCGTTCTGAATTTCCCTACTGGCTGTTGTAAGGCAGCCAAAATGGTCGGAGACGAACTTTCGAAATGAGACCTTGCGCTTCAGACACACAAGCCAATGGATACAAAAGGTTTGTTAACATTTCCATCCCTTGACTTCGTATAAATTTATCCTTACCTTAATTACTTAACGCTTCTGGCACAGTAAATTTAACGTCGCTCCTGAGAGGGTAAATTACAATTACACTAGTGATATTGGTCTGCGGGGTTTTACTAAATTAATTTCCCTTTTACCAGCAATTTAAACAATTCTCTAAATATACAGGATAAGGGAATTTTAAATTTTCTATATTTAATTACCTATACTCCCTTATGTTCTGACTATTTAAATTTTATATTTGTTAATAGGATGTTAACCAGTGCTGTCGTTTGTATTCCGATCGGAGTATTTGTACTCCGAAACCTAATAGCGTACTCCAGTACTACTCCTTTTATAGAAGAGTAGGTACTCCGTTTTTGATATTAAGGAGTACATTTTATTTTAAAAACTTTTCTTTTTGTTAGCGAACCAAGTTTATTAAAAAGTTTTTATTCACCTAGGTGGGAGGATTGAGTTGAGTAATTATGCATGGTACATAGTACAGGTTCAACTTGAAAGGATGGTTTGGTAGTGGTACTACGTTGTAATATACCAAGTTCAATCATATCAGAACAATTCTCTTATTGAAAAAAAGGATAGAATAAAAGCAATTTCAAGTATGAAATGTCATTTCCGTTTCGATGGGTAATATTTTGCTATTGTGTTGGCTGTCGCTGCATCGAAGTAGTTGTGCAAATGAAAACGCTCTCTCGAAGAACATAGAATTGTAGAATTTAATTTAAAACTTTAGTTTTAGTTACTCGTTTTCTTTCTCACAAAAATTAAGTTTGCCTTGAGATCTCGTTCAAATTCAAATCCGTTGAATATTTTTCATGGGAGTGGAGGAATTAATTCATAAAAACTTTTCAAGAACAAGAGTTACAAGAAGAAACAAAACAATGTCGTGATTTTTATATTATCTAATGGAAAGAAATATTACTACATCGTATAAATTTTGAGGACCCAGTACTAAAAGCAGTTGAGGGAATGGATCCAATTTGTTTAACTCCAAGCTCACACTTTTCTCAAACCTTATTGATCGCGAACTGATATCGATGCTTTAGACGGAAAACGGCGTGTTGTGCAAATACAGGAATTTGTATACCAAAGTCACTGTTATTTGAAGAATATTGGATTTTTAATGTAAAAATTCTCTAGTTGAAAAAATATTTCCCTATTTAGAAAAAGTTATTAGTTGCCTTATGTGCTTTCCACATACACCGCAAAAGTGCGGAAAGAAGTTTTTCGGCGACCAATCTTATTAAAACTAAACTCAATAATTCTCTTTACGTAGAAACTATAAATTCCATAATGGTTGTAGCAAAAAAAAAAGATATTAATACCTATTATAAGAAAAATAAGGACAAAAACTAGAATTGGTCTTTTAGACCAATTCTTACGATACGTTAGATTAATGCTTGTTTGTAATTTCGGACGGTATGCAAGTTTGATTGATAAAGTGTTTTTTCACATCTACATATTTTTAGAACGGCTCATCGGACAAAAAGAAATGATTATGCATAACCAATTTTATAGGATTTTATATTCTGAAGAGCTTTCCAATATACGATAAAAACGTTTTCACAATATATGTAAAAAACTACAATGTTCGTATGAAAAGATCAAAAAGAAAGGACTCCCCGATTTAGACTATTTTTAAAGTTGTATTTTCTATTTTTATGAAAACGCCGTGTACAAAATTTCAGCTCTCTCCGCTGACACGTTCTCGGGCAGTGTCCAAATATATAGTGAAAAACGAAATTTTTGTATGGCAACCCTACGGGTAACTCCGATTTGCCCAATTTCGAACTTAAATCTTTTTTTTTTTATTAAATAGGCCACTCGGAAAATAACTCGAGAACGTAGTTTCCAAGAGGCCAGGCAGACAGATGGCCGGAAGGATAGACAGACTGGCAAAGAGAAATGCAAAAACAAACATAATTTTTAATATTATGAGTGCGTATCTCATCCATTTTTCTCTACCAGCATTATTTATGTGCGTTACAAAATAATGACCAAATTAGTATGCCCTCTGGCATTTCATATCCCAGGGTTGAAAAACGTGCCACAACGACTGCTTTTTATTGCGAAATAAACATTGATAACAGGATGCCCATAATAATAATAAATAGTAATGCCAACCAAGATTTTTTTATTGTACCAAGTTTGTCATTTATGGACATGAAGAAAAGTAGAATGTCTCAAATGAGAACAGTGGGGCGAAATAGGTTAATGTATTCGCAGATGCTCATTGTGCTGTTTGTAAAAACGCTTTATATCTACAACGTTTCAACTACATAAATCGAGGCTTATATGCTGTTCTCCGTTGAGGACTTCTATTCTCCATGTCCGAAGGAAGGTCTTCATCAGATCTTGACCGAATTTTGAAATTGAATTGGTTCACAAATATCGGAAATATCAGGTAACAACCAAAAAAAGAAATCAGTCGAACGGATAACCTCCTCTTTTTGAAGTTCAAATTTTTTACATGGCACTCTCAGGGCTACATAGCTACCCCACTGATAATAAAACGAATAACTTTTAATAAAATTTGAATTTGAATATTACTTAGGTACATTAAAAAAATTATAAAATTTTAATTTAATAGGATCGGACAGCACTTATGTTAACATTTTTATCTGAAAGTAAATATCTTCTTAGGGGGCACCACTAGTGTGACTGCAAAAAAAAAGGGTAATTTTCGAGAATTTATTGAAAGAAAAGTATTGCATTGAATGTTTTGAAATTTTAAAGATATATTTGTGTAGTTATGTATACACAGTTATTTTTTGGTATTAAAATATTCGATGTTCAGCTAGTTATGGTCAGTCTCCCGGGCAAGTATACCATACCGTGGGGTTTTGAAGAATTTTTTTGCCGTGGACATGAAGGTTAAAAATCTGGCAAATTGAAATTTTTTTATCCAATCGAAAAACTGGAGGGTGATGGTATGAAGAAGCAAATACCAAATACGGTAAAACAAGATTCAAGTCGATCGTATGATATGTATTGAAAGATAAAAATATTGATTTCATTGTTATAAATTGATAAATATCATACCTAGAGCTAATCTGCTATTCCAGGCAATGTACGAAAGGTTTGACTGGCATATACCTATATATACATATCTGTATACTTAGAGGTCGAGAGTACCGTCCCTAATACTATTATAATATTTACGATGCCAAGAGCCAGAACAATAACTCAAATACGGTCCTCAGCTTAAGCACGTTTCTGACCGAGGAGCAGCTGCTCTTTAGGAGGCTGTAGTTCAAAAACTTTGAGATTCACAACACTTGAAATTTTAGTATGTTATTCTTGAAGGTATAGACTATCGAAAAATGCAAAAAAAAAAATTTACTTTTTGAAAGTATCACACTAGTGGGGCGGGCCACTTAACAACTTATTTATATACTATGAGAGAGAAGAGACCAATCCAGAACCGTCGAGGTAAGATTAAAGAAGAAAAGAAAAAAGTAAATAGTTCATGTACCTAAGTACATCAAAATGTGAATGAACAAAAAAATGCACATAGGGTGTCTGGATCTCTGGTTCCATTTTTCGAATATTCCACATGATATTAGGTCTTATCCAAGCCAGTGAGCGTTTACTAACAAGAGAAATCTCTTGAAAAGCTATGTCAAAGTTTGATCTAGTACATTTTGGCAAATCTATAGTACAGCATTGAATTCCTTAGGACCTGCGAAGAAGTTTGAGTACCCACACTCCTATACTCGGAGGTTTAAATAGCTATTTATAACCATCCCCATACTCACTTTTTAGTACTAGAGGTACTAGATTTTTCGCACCTAGATCGGCTCTAACTCTGTAGGGTTATGTCCGATGGGAAAACCGGCTGCACTGTTCGCCTAAGTTCATTACCAGCTACAGTTCGTAAAATAAAGTTTTTCTCTGTATAATTTTATAATTGGGGTAGGAATCCCCAGCGGGGGGGGGGGGGTGATAGTTCCAATACGGCATGTTGCATGTCAAATTAAAGATTTGCCGAGTACTATCGGGTGGTGTACTTTTTTCCCTATCCAGAAGACTTTCTCTTTTTGCCTATGGAAAACCCATTTTCATGCACTTGGGTCATCTACACCCCTCACCAAATCCGAGCAATCACGAGAGCTGTACATCCGATCGACAAAGCAACCCCCCCCCCCCCTGCAAATAGTAATAAAAATTGTTAATAAAATATGTTGAGTGTATCATAATGCATCGTTTAAGACATCTCTAATGTCTGTAAGTGTCGGGCCTAAAGTTGTTTTAAAAGTGGGCATTCATCTTTACTTTCAAAGGATAATAAAGTAATCCTTAAGTGAATACCAGAACACAAGGGACACCTAGCAGAACAAATAATGTACAAAACAGAAAAGGCTCATTCACTAAAATGGCACGCAAAGAAATTCATCAATTTCTCATACAAAAACTAAGTGTCATCAACTGTGATTTGCTTCAAATCAGGCTATTTACTGGAGTAATGACTTGCCATTGCCCACTTAGCTGCATATATGCTTAAGAAAATGGGCAAAAGCACAGACGATAACTGCAGATTCTGAGAGTGCGTAGGACTTGCTCGCCTAAGCCCAGAAAACCACCAATATATTCAAAATGCATTATAAATTCATTACAAAAATGTATGTAATCAATTAATTACACATAACACAACACATTACTTTGTTCAGACTATGTCCGCTACTGTAATGTAGGTATTACCCATAATAAATGAACTGGGAAATGCGTGGGTAATTTCCATTTATTGCATGTAAGGCAGGGTGTAAAATAAAAATTTAGGATTTTCTTACCTTTTTTTTTTAATTTGACCTCTATTATTTTTGCAAAAAGGTCATTAACATAACTTTTTTTTTATAAAAAGTGTAAACTTTAGACTTTCCTCTTTAATTTGACCTAAGTGTAGCCCTTTAAGAGTTATTAGCTCTTAACCTATTCTTAAACCTATTTTCAAACCTATTCTTAACGATAATTTGTTCCCTTAACACGTCATTTTAAAAAATATCGTCTAATCGGTGTGACCTGAATAGGTTATGAGTTATTAACTGTTTAACTGCTACAGTTAACACATAGGATGTAATAGGTCAAATTAAAGAGGAGAGTCTACAGTTTTTATAAAAAAAAGTTATGTTAACGACTTTTTTGTGAAAATAATAGAGGTTAAATTAAAGAAAAAGGTAACAAAATCCTAAATTTTTAGTTTAGACAACCATTATTCTTGAAGGGAGAGGGGCAGGGGGCTGGTTGAGCAGTTGTTGGAAAGGCCATGAAGTTCTGCATACAATGATGTTTTAAATGTGACCATACGCCCTGTAGTTTTTAAAATACAGGGTGTTATGTGAAAATCTAGCTTTTTTCACAATCACCCTGTAACTCCCAAACGGTTGATGTGGAACCTCCCTTGCCATACAATTTTTTGTTTGCTTAGTTGTCTAGTATCATAGATGGCACAAGAACTAGATGTTGCATGTAGTACCAAAAAAGTATACAAAATTTATATGGCTGGGTGGTCCATTCCGGAATGGACCACAACATTTGAAATGATGTATACGTCGAGTGATTCATATTTTTTCGTATCTGAAGTATTGAGGAAATTGATCAAATGTATACAAAACTGCTATTATAAAAACATTTGCTTTCGGCACGCTCTAAAATATGCTATGGTCCATTCCAGCATGCACTACCCATTTCACAATCTGTATACTCTAATCTGGTATGTCATGCGACATCTAGTTCTTATGCCATCTATGCTAGTATCCACACATTTTGTTCGATCAAGTTTCGAAAATACACATTGTATAGTATAGTTCCTAGATAAACACCGTCACATTGGTCAGCTATAGACAGAGAAGATTTATATACTTAATGCTGCCGAGGCAATCCTGATGTTTTTTCTTCTGCATTTAATAAAAAAAAAAGTCCCAGGAAGTAGCTAATAATAATTAAAAAGAAAAAAATTATAAATTGTTGTCCTTAAATGGAAATCATTTAAAAACAAAGACGCGCACTGCATTGATGTGACTGAAGTTGTAATAGTATTAGTGATCTTCACGGATTTCCGGTTTTGAGATTTTCACCTTAAAAGTCTTTCAAGTTAGTAGATAAACAACAACAACAACAACAACTCTTCTATTTATATTTCTCGAGAAAATTGTGATAAAATATTTTATTTTAAATAAAAACCGGTCATTTGTTGCTACTGTTGCTGCATAGTTACTTTTATTATTTACTGACATATCTCATAATAACGCAATCAAGCACGCGCATTAGCACTAATTCCATTTGAGATATAATTTAAATTTCTCAAGATTTTAGTTGACTGAACTTCTCACTGGTTTCTCAACTTTTTGTTGCCATAAATATTTTTTATTTATTTTTTTTCTTCTTTAATCAGATGAGAGCAAAAAAAAATTTCATATAAGACCGAGTACAATAAACCGCAGTTTTTTTTTCTGTTTTTATCGAAAAAAAAGAGTAAAACAGAACCACCAAAAATAATTACTGGAAATTCGAAATGCTCTGTATATGTATGTATGTATAATTTCGCGTGAGACTTCTAGATATTGCAATATCTAAAAAAAAAAACTTTAATTTTTATTTTTTGTTTATATTCATCTTAACAATGAATTTGTGTAGAGTTTTGTGTTTTTTGTTTTGTTTAGTACATTGATCCGTTTGTAGTTCTGAATTGTTTTATGGTATACACCTTAAGTCTACAAAATTTAATAATTAGAGAATGTCTACAAGTTAGTGTTTAGTTACAAAGTTAGTAACCATATACTATAATATGAGAGTCCTCATTTTATATTATTATTGCTGCAACTGATATGATGAGTGTGCTAAATTTCTGTGCTTGTGTTTGTGCACATTTATTATTCAATAAATAATAATAATAAAATGTGAAAACTGGTTATAATTGCAAAAAAAAATGCCTTCTGGGTACCACATAAAAGTGCTACACAACAACTGATGGAAATTTCATAAACCTACACAAAATTCAAATGCAAATGATGCCAATTGCAATGAATATGGTTTTCTTTAAGGACTTAACTTCAAAAATTAAAGGATATATCTTTCATGTATGTATATATATTACTATATTTGGTATTAATTTTATTTTTTCTTATACTATAATTACATGTTTTTAACCCTTTCAGCGGTATCGCCGTACATGTACGGCCAAGCCTGTGGTGTTCAAGATAGAATATCACCGTACATGTACGTCCTGCCATAGTTCAGCTCATTTTGGGCGGTTTTTTTTTTACATAATTCTATCAATGATGTTTCTATATATATATATTTATAATGAATGAATAATGATGAAAAAAAATACATATATATATATATATATTCGATTATATGAAGCCATCCCACACGAAAATGATAAAAAAGTGCTTGTTCTAGACCCGACCATATCCGATTTGGATGAAACTTTCACAATTTGTAAGAAATAACAAAATACTTCACCCATATTTTGTTGTTTTTCCATTCGATCTAACACCCCCCTCCCGCTAGGTAGGGGTTAGATATTTCGTGATTTTATGATGAAGCGTCAGTTTCAAAAAATCATATATCGAGAACGGAGGAGCCGATTGTTTTCATTAAAATGCCAAATGAAGCTTAATGCTTAGTCTAAACAAAAAGCAGTACCGAACGATTTTGTTGTTGTTAATAATAATATTTTTTTTCCCAAAAAATAGTATTATTAATTAGTAAAAACTTGTAGCACTATTTTAATCTTCTTATTTTGAAACTGGAAACCTTATCTACATATGTGCAAAAACTTGCGAAGGTGCTCGGCTTCGTTTTTGAGATATGAATTTTTAAAGTCACCGTATATCCACAGTGACCTGTATGGGAGCACTGCACTGGTGGGAATGTAATGTTTATTTTTCTACTGGAGACCACTTGCACGTTTTTTATTTTTTATTTTTATTGTGAAGCTAGAGGTTTTATTTATCTACATACAAAAAATTGCGATTGTGTTCCGCTTCGCTTTTGAGATATGAATTTTTAAAGTCACCGTATACCCAAAGTGACCTGTATGGGAGCAAACCATCCCACCAAAAATCTCGACTAAATATTTTCCGATGCAAAATTCTTTTTGCAATTTTCCATCCCTTCCCAAAATCGCTCCGAAAATTAATTTTCGAAGGCCAAAATTTCTGCCTGAAAATTTCGAAATTTATTTAATCGAATTGTTGATGTTTTTTATAGATGCACACTTGTTAGGAGATTATTGTACGAAATTTCAGGAAGATCAGATGTAATTTATCTATTTAAAAATAATTAGTAGTAGACTGGCACGCACATGGCACTTATAGTCTCATCTATATATATCCTTTATCGTTTGCATTTTATCCGAATGAATTTGTCACTTTCGCTCAAATTCTGCGCCAATTTAACCGCAACAACTCCCGCGAATTTGGAAATTTAAGCATTTTCCCAGGCAATTTGGGGGTGAGTCTTTTTTGGAAAGGTCTCATCATTGAGATAAACAATCATAACAAAAAATTAGTTACGCGCCAAAAACCGTTACGTTTGAATTTCTGAATCCATATTTTTGCTAACTAATTCCACCTCTCGGTACTTTCTTGAACTATTTTTAACATTTTATTATAGGCATATTAATCCTTAGTTTGTCTGCTATTTCAAAAAATAATAAGAATACAAAAAAAAAGTACTATAGGACTCCAATAGAAGCAAAAAAATACACTCCCCTCATTGCAGTGACCCCATACAGATTACTGTCGGTAGGTACGTATACAGTGACTTTGAAAATTCATATATCAAAAACGAACCGTCGCAATTTTTTGCACATATGTATAAGGTCTCTAGCTTCAAAATAAAAAAAATGTTCTAGAAGTCCTCACTAGTGAATAATACTTTTGAAAAAAGAAAAAAAAAATCGGTAGGTACTGCTACATTTTGTTATAAAAAATATAAAGCATTGAGCTGCATTTAGCATTTGAATCAGAAAAATCAGTTTCTTCGTTCTCGAGATACGATTTTTTGAAAATGTCGTTTAAAATCACAAAATTTCTAGGCCCCCTAGTGGAGGGAGGGAGGAGCAACAAAAAATAGGGGTAAGTATTTTGGTATTCGCTACAAACTGTGAAAGTTTCATTCAAATCGGAGATGGTCGCATTCCAAGGTGATCGGTTTTGTGTGGAATGGTTGTTCATATTTTTAGAGTTTCAACCTAAATTACGAAAATATATTTTGTGAATTTTATTTCTTTCTAAATGTTCAATTTTCAATGTTTTAGCTACTTGTGCATAAAAAATTGACAACCCCTGCATAAAAAAAATATTTTGGTTATTAGGTATCTAGTTGTGAAATATTGTTAAAAATCCGTATTTCAATTTTTATTAAAATCGGTAAATGCGTTTAAAAGTTATTTTTAATTTGTGAAAGTTCTCTCTTCTGGGACGTGTATGCTAAAAAAATATAACTGACTAATGAAAGGGTTAAAGAACTTTTTTTTTTACGTGCGTAATGTAATGAATGCTTTACGTATTGCGTGTATCATCTTTACCACATGGAAATTTATTTATTGCTAACTTGGCGCCAGAAATGTATTTAAAAAAAAAACTTTTTTTTATGTGTTCTGAGTAACTAACAATAATATCATTGCTAATGCAGAATTGAACATGGTATGTACGCACATATGTATATATCTAGATACATACACATCTTAGCTTTATTTCTTCTTTAAATGAATGACTTTAAAGGCAATCTCAAATGTAACTTGTTTCTGCTCTTAATGATAATATTATTCAATGATTTTCTGAATTATTTTAGATTTGGTGTTAGAAACTAGAAAATTAGTTATGCAAAAGACATTTGCATAGAATTTTGGTAATTTTAAGATAACATAATCAAAACTGGCTTTATATAAATGTATGTATGCCTTTACACGCATTATATAGGGGAGATCGGGGTTAATAGTAAATATATTTGACATTTTGACTAATAAATGTCTTAAAATATTTGACCGAAATTATAGGTTGTTAAAAAAAGTAACATTGCTAATGTTTAATGTAAAACTAAAAAAAAAAAATGCTGTAAAACTCGGATTATATGGTATACAGAAGAAATAAAAACAGGTCGCCTGTATGCGCAACGCCCAAAAAGGATGCATTCCCAACTGTTCGAGCCAAAATCATAGTCAAAATAAATATTCGCATTTAATGCAGACTTTATGAAGATAAATTAAAGCTATCAAATAGAAATAACCTAAACATTAACAATTTAACTTTATATATACCTAGTCTCCAAATAAGTCTGTGTCTCGGAGTTAGTATCAGTAGCGACCACAGACTTCGATATAATATATATAGACTGATGACAGCTTGCAAAAAGTGAAGCCAGCATGAAATATGCTTTTTATGTTGCGAGCAATTAGTGCCTGCCACAAAGTAAGAAAAATATTTACTTGGAAGGGAAATTGTTATATGTGAAAGGAAAATCTTTATTGCAATAATATTTTATTAGCTTGAAAATTTATAGGAATATTTCAAACTATATTTTTAACATAAAGTGGTTTTAATTAATAAAAAAAAAAGAGTTTTCACATCTTTATACTATATATACGCATGTAGTGAAAATGTGCACGGAATGAAGCAAATTTCCATTGAAATATGGTCTTACAAAATATTTGTAGGAATGAATGATTCATATTAATTAAGCCAAGCTTTATTCAGGTATTTGAATTAGCTACGACAAGTAGATATCTCGACCGATCTGATAGCTATAATTTGCCTTTTTACTTAGGATGTGAAAGTGTTGACTTTATTCTGACTATAGCGGTTAAATCTGTAATAAAGCGAAATAATAGCTTAAGCCTAGTACTAAACTAAACTAAATTTTAGCGAGTCTCCAATATCGGGCCGTTCTTTAGCAGTTAAAATATGGCAGCGGAGACTCAGAGAAAAGATATAGTAGTAAAAAGAAGAAGAAGAAGCATTTTGCAAAATTTTTTTTTTTTTTTCGGAAATACAACGCACGGTCATAATATTTCTAAAAACAGGTATGTAAAATTATTTGGAAATATTAAAAATATAAAATACAAGAAAAAAAAATTAACAATGATATTGAAAATACGGTAACGAGAAAAAATCCGTATTTACAGTAAAGACGTTAACTACAAAAATCCGTTCAATAAATTTATCAATTCTCAGAAGAATAAGTTTTGTGAGTTTGTGTGTCAATTTTTGTGCGCTCCGTATTTAATTAGTTTTGTGAATTAATTCCTAATGGTTTTTTTGCCAAATCTGTGTGTGATCTGTTGTTAATAGTTCGGTAAATTTTGCTTATTGTTCGTTTTTTTTCCGTCTGGTCTGGCAAATTTTTTTTTTTTCTTGTATTCTTTGTGACCGCTTGCTGTAGGGAATTTCTATTTTATTTTATCTGCTGCTTGTGCTCTTTTGCACTGGCATTTCATTTGTGGTAAGCTTGGTTGATAATTTTCTGTGCTTCAGGCTACTCATACACTTAATTTAATAATTTAATAAAATCAGGCATTTTTTGGTTATATTTAGTTGTTTACCATCTCCCTTTTAGTTTGATCGCCATCTGTCAGTCAGAGTTCCCACCACTGTGATATCGGAGGCTTTTCGTAGTTTGTCCTCTACACATTCCTTCTTTTTTAATTAACGCCTAAATCTCTGCTAATCTTCTGTTATACAGCTTACACTATATAATCATGACCACATGTACTGTATGTTCGTCTGCCACCAATGAAGATGTCTTCATTTGAGATGGAATTTGTGGTAAGTCTTTTCATTCCTCTTGCCTGCGCCGTACTCTAAGGAGTTCTCCTGTTTCTGTCACAACCTGTAGCGAGTGCTTAGCGATTAAGCCGTGTCATGTTCTACGACTTACTACACCTTCGAGTGTTTTCGTCACCCGTTTCTCGCCAGAAACGTTGTGTGAGGACATATTGAAGTATCTTAAGTCCAAAAATATCGCATCTGATGGTATTTCTTGTCGTAAGATTAGTAAAAGATCTAAACCGGTTATATCCTTTGTTTTAACCGTCTCAGAAGATGTGCGGGACAAGTTATTGGATCCCAGATTTTGGCCCTCTGGCACGTCTACTAAATTGTTTGTACCTTCCGGGCGCCAACCTAGAAATGCAACCAAAATAAGCAACGATACTCCAAAAAACTCAAATCACTCTCCCTTTATTATCAAAACGCTGACGATATTAAGCTTTTCGCTCAGATTAAATCTGTTCACGATTGTGAACAGGTACAGCGTGACCTTGAAAAATTTTACAATTGGTGCGAGAGCAATAATTTGGTACTCAATATCGACAAATGTGAGGTTATGACATTCCATAGGAATCAGACACCAATCACTTATGATTATGAGTTCTGGGATTCCTCGATTCGCCGTGTGGATTCTTTCTACGATTTGGGTGTCAAATGTGATCAATTGATTGAATTTTGTTTCCCATATAAACTACATGGTATGAACGAGTAGTTCTATGCTGGGCTTTATAAAACGTTTGTCCCGAGAGTTTTCGAATCCTACTATAACATTGCGTTTGTACACTTGCTTTGTGAGACCACTTCTTGCATACGCTAGCCAGGTCTGGTCTCCATTTTACGGTATACACATCGACCGTATCGAGTCTGTTCACCGGAACTTCTTACGATTTGCTCTCAGGCACCTACCCTGGAATAATT
This sequence comes from Dioctria rufipes, assembly GCA_963924295.1. Taxonomy (NCBI): domain Eukaryota; kingdom Metazoa; phylum Arthropoda; class Insecta; order Diptera; family Asilidae; genus Dioctria; species Dioctria rufipes. The sequence continues at coordinate 345,999,466 of OZ002740.1, read as the reverse complement.
CATTAATTCTTCGCTTGAAGCTTTTAAATATGCACTCGCTTGAGAAACGTCGTATCTCTTTCCGTGATAGTAGGCACAATTTAAGAAGGCTACCTCTATTGTATGTCAACTCCTCAAGGTCTAACTTTGGCATGTATGAACCTATTAATCGCATGTGTATTACTGTTAATAATTTGGTTGAGCATTTTGTTGTTGACGACTCTAAGCATGTCTTAAAAAAACGTCAATATAATATTTAATCTTTTTAGTTAGATTTAATTTAGATTTTTATATTTTTGTTCTATGTCGCATTGCATATAATTTTATCTGGTGTTTGGTCTATGTTTAGTGTAACATACTAATACTAACACCGACAAAGTGATGAAATGCATGTAGTGTTGACCGTTTATTTATTAAACGTGTCCATGCAGCGCGCTTGTGTTAAGCTGGTTCTGATAGTCAAAATAAACATTTTTAGCGCGCTAACGAACAGCCCGGGCAGATAAAAACAAGCTAAATGTTTTGGAGACTGACTGGTGGGGCTATTTCTAATCAAACCCCAAAAGCCAAATTTAGCGCGTTGACCTTCGTACTGCTCTTGTTAAAATTCAGGATAAATTTTCGCCAATAATTTTTAGCGCGCTAAATTTTTATATAAAATTTAGCTTAGCGCAAACCTTAGTACTAGGATTTAGGTGATATTCTGATATCAGAGTTTTCACTATTTTTCTCCGTTACTTCGAAAATTATAATGCATTCGTCGTCGACAACTTTTGGTATAATGTATGTTGAAAGTAATAATTTTCTTTCAGGTTTTCAAATAAATCACAATCTCAAAACAACCATATTAAGGGTCACTACGAACCTACGAAAAAGCCTAGGTAAAGATGAGGTCGGCTTTTTTGTGCTATTTGACTTTTCAAAGATCTAAGGGCAAAGTCAATCATTCTCCTTCAGTTATGTGACGACAATTTCGGCTTTTAACTTGATCACATGCTTCCGCACGGGAACAACAACAAGCTCTTTATAATAATGAGTTTGATATCGATTTCTTATATGTACCTTTCGAGCTTCATCAGGTATTTCAGTGCGCAGACCGGTATTATCAGCTTATACTTTAATGACTTACCTTAGTGTTATCCAACAAGTCAATATCAACTTATGTACCCAAATGTCCAATTCTAGTGGCAATTGCTTTCCAGAATATTATATGACTACGGTCTCTAATGCATGACCTGTGAAGGAGAAAAAAAAAATTTAATGAAAACAAGGAAAAAAAGCTAGAATTGGTCTAAGGTATCTTACGATACCCTAAATAAATGCCAATATGTAATTTCGCATGGTCCACCCGTCTCTGCAAGTTTAATTGTTTTTCGCATATATTTCTAGAACGGTTCGTAGAACAGTTAAAATTATTACAACCATAGCATACAACCGTAGCACATACAAAAGACTATGTAAAATTTGCAAAGCTTTTAGTAATATTTGAACGACTGCAGAAAATATAAAATACTAATTGTTGACCATTTTTGCTCATTATACCCTAGATGAAATCATAGGGAGGATATACTATGTTTGTCATTCCGTTTGTAATGCATAGAAATAGAATATGAAATCCTATAAAATTGGTTATAATCATTTTTGCTATTCGACGAACCGTTCTAGAGATATATTCAAAAATCAAACTTGCGCAGATGGGTGACCATACGAAATTACAAACGAACGATCGTCTTAGACCAATTCTAACTTTTTTACTTGTTATTTTACTAATTTTACCTTCTTGTTTTTTTGTTGTAATTGGGGATTGCTAATTTAGGTTCAATGACAATTAATTATTAAAAAAATAAAAATTCGAGTAACAACTGAGTAAAAGATTGAAAATCCTTGTGTGACCTAGAGTTAACAAAAAAACAAAATTAGACACATACAAACATCCATATGAATACGTTATGTCTGAAGAACTTTTGAATTTTTATTCCATTTTATTTCTTTTAATTTTTTTCACAATTGTGGTTTTTTATGTAGCTCTCTATGAATATAGCACACGTCACATGAAATCAATACCATGAATACTGCACTTATAGCGTCTGCAGTTAGTTCTTCAAATAGGTACTTTGTATAGTGTAGTTACCTACCTAGTACCTACCTATCCACCTACCTCTATCTCTAAGGCATGTAAATAATAAAGAAATTGCTGAGAATACAGAAAATGGCACTAAATGGCGTTGGATACGACACGCAATTTGCGGCTTTGGCGGTGGTTTGCTGTGTCATTTAATTTTCTACAATTCTGACGACTATGGGTCTTTTGTTTCGCTTACATCCACAATAATGGTAAAAAATTGAATATCATGTTTTGTTTTCAAGAAAAACGAGTACACGTATAGTCATAAAGGTATAACTATCTATGACGAAGTTATACGTATATGTGTAGGTAGTGTATACATAATATATTTTGGAGACAAATTCTTTTAACATTTTATTCAATTTTTCGTCACGCAAAGTTCAATAACCGAGTGAAATGATAAATAATAATCATGAAAAGGTCATTTACATTTTATCGATTAATTGGAATTGTTATAGGACAGTAAAAAGCCTAAGACATTTTTTTTTTAGTTTTAATCTGAATATTGTCATAGATGAAGAACAGCAAATAGATAATACAAACATTTTAACTATATAGAAACACCACCAGTCTAGAGCGAACAGTCTGATTGAATATATTAAGAGATGTTGAAGAGAAAACCTTGAAATATATTTATATCTTTTGTAATTCAAACTGATTCTTTAACCATCGCAGCTGGAAGCCTCTCTTCTGGAATTATTCACTTCCGTAAGAATACAGTAAAAGGCGAAGGGAAAGCATTTTGTCTGGTTGCATACAGATTTGTAAAATGAAAATACGAATTATAACTTGTGCTTGCAATTTTTCTGTATACAAGAACAATTTCTTGGTACTTGTATTTCGAAATTTTAAGTATCAGTACCGAGACTTGCGATAATTATCGCAAATAGTACTTGGGTTGGAAAAGATTAAAATAAGAACTTGAGATTTTATGATAAATTTAATGATGTATTACGAGTGAATTAAATAATGATCCCATGACATTAAAGTCTATCGTACGAGTGTTCTTATTTCATATACATACATGTACCTCGGTACATCTGGTAAAAACTTTTGGTTGTACACGCCGCCCCGTTGCGGGTGCGTTAGATGTATATGTAGAAGAAATAATTTCGTCCGTTGCACAGTAGAAATTAAAATACTTGAAAGGAATTAAAAGGATTGTTTTTAAGTACCTACTAAAATAATTAGGACCGAATACTTCTGTGGGAACTATAAGAACGAATCCCGGTGATTGTACTTAAAATTTCTAAATACAAGTATTAAGTTTTTTTTTTTTTTTTCCTTCACTTGTAATTTTCCAAATTGTTAAATAAATTCTATACAATTTTATAAGTGATTATGAACAGAAGAAAGATTACTAACGGAATAAGTCCGGCATCTGTAAATATATGGGAATTAAGCTCTATTCTAGATCTCACATAGGATTTGTGTAGATTATTATTATTTTTACACCTCGCGGATAAAACCGAGGTACATATTTCATTACATTCTTTGGGCATTGGAAAAGATGATGTGGGATCAGTCCATCTTGGGTTAACTGGATATTTTTTTTTTTACCTTAAAATTAAATGAGACAATTCTAGCTATTCGACTTATTGAATCCTTTTTGCAAGGATATACAAGCTCTTTGCCATTTGGGGATCATATTGTTGAACGTCCCTGCCTACACTGAATATTGAACTCTGCAATTTTATTATGGTGCTGTTCTGTAGGCTGATTGTCGCATCGATACTACAATGGAGATAGATATGAATAAACTTCACTCTATTACAGTGTCCTCTGTAAGTGTGTCCTAACCGTCCGTCAGGAAGGCACCCTTAAGGAGTTTTTAATCTTTGTCCGAGGTTAAACGTAGTTAGAATGATCTCTTCCTTGGGGCATGTCTTAATCCCGCCATTATGTCACAGCGAGGGGCACTTGATTTTTTGTGGTAGCGATCTCTCCTGGTTGAATGATTTTTCTGTTTCAGCTTCCGTGTCATTGTTGCCTTATTTGGACAATTTTACTGGTATATTATTTGGAGATGAGCTGATGTGTGTCTATAGTTGTTCCTGGAGAACGGGCACAGGTACTCTGTTCATTTTCATAGCCTCACCAGTGAATTGTTCCGTCATCTTGCTCCCCTTCCTTGAACTAACTCAAAGATTCTCGGTTGACAGCAAAAAATCATGAATAGGCTATTCTGACTAGGGCGGTCAATTCGAAGCAGGCGGCTCGAATTATTCGAAGCTTCGAAGTCAAATCCTGATCGTTTTGCCGAAGCTTCGAAGCATCAATGTTTTACCAATGCTTCGAAGTTTCGAAGAATGAACTTTTCCTGGTATCTGCTCTGCAGTGTTAAGGTTATATTATAATATTCTAGGTGACTTGAAAATTTTTTTGAGTATTTTAAAGTGTCTGAGTTTTTCGGGGAATAGACGTATTATAAGTATTTTGGGTATGATAACAACATATAAATATATTTTATTATATGTATGATTTAAAATGCACCGGGATTACGAATTTGTTTAATTTTAACTTCACTTCATAGTTACGAACTAGTGACCGAAGAGTTATTCCCAAGCCGGAAGAAGTCCAACACCCGGATTACAAATTTTGAATCAAACACATAATATCCAACAGATTTCATCCGGGTATAATAAAAATGTAAATGATACTTTTGAATTGAGTTACAAAATTTCAAATACACATTATTCGCTGGATTGTTCCAAAGGTTGATATATAGCCGAAAAAATATCCAACATTGCGCCAAACTTCATATATTTGAATTCGCTCGAATTCTTTATAATATGTACTTCGATACTGCATTGGTAAAATTTTCCGGTTTCGAAGAGTTGAACTTCCAAGCCCTAGACGATTTCATATTCTCTGAGTTCGAATGCTTAAGCAAAATTAATTTTTCTTTTAGTACAATTTGTCACACCATAAAGGGCCAACCTTCGTCAGTTAGAGACACTCGGGGGGAGGAAAAATTTCTTCCTTCGAGTATCTATCATCCATGAAAATAGAAGCACACTGTAGCGTGTAAATCTAAGCAAATCCCATATATTGATTGTGAGTCAAATCGAGTAATAAATAACAAAATTTTTCAGACATACGTATTTGCGCCGGCATCTTTAATTTCCAAGTTTTGACCAAATATTCGTAATCCGCAACCTCAACAATATCAAGATAGATTTTGAGATTTTGGCCATATATTGTCATGCAAGATCAATAAGTGTGCCAAATTTGAGCTCAATGGCTCAATGGGAAGGGGTCACATTAGCATTACAAATTTTAAATCATGGTCACATGGTAGCTTCGAAGCTTCGAATCTCTTACGTTCGAAGGGCGAAACTTCGGAGTTTCGAATAGAATTCCAACTTCAAAGGTTCGAAAATCCACAGCCCTAGTTCTGACCATGTGGTAATATACCTCCCAAATATCGGTTTATAGACAGTATTGCCTTCCGAGATTCCCTTCGTTGGCTTCAGGAGATTCTGGAAAGTTTTGTGATGTCATCGTTCCCTACTCTTTATGGGTTTCTGCTATAAAATATTAGTCTCGATTTATACCTTACATTGTTGGTCTATTTGGTGGCAAAAGCTATTAATTCATATGGTACATATACTTTGTTGAAGCACAAATTCAACTAGTTAGACCAATTGGTCTAATCTAGAAAATTTATACCAATTTAAAGAAAATAATTTAATATGAAACACTCCAAAGGCAATTCTCGTCACTTTCATTCACTCAGAGATATGAAAATAAATTTGTAAAAATGTAAAAAAGTGAAACCACTAACAGTGTCGACTCGACGTCCATTTAATATGAAACTAGGTTGAACAGTAATAATTCGTATAATTTGTAGCGCGATCCCAAGAATTTTACATTAAATAATTTTAAAATTAAACAAGAAATGATAACAACAACCGCACATCTCTGAACCACAAAAGAACACGTGCAATCAGTGCAATTTACTTGCATCTCCGTACTTAAAAGACTTCTCATTCAAGCGGCCCGTGTGGTTGTTGTTATAGCCAATCAAAAACAATGACATCTTTTCTAGAAAAGCTTGTTACTATTACTCTTCTATGTATAATATAGTTATATGCAATGTACATAGATAAATGTATGTATACATGTATATACAAATAGATTGTCAGTAACAAGCTTGAAAATTGTTGCGCAAATTACAAAACGGGCGCCAACTATAATCTGACACTCGCGATATCACAAGAGAGAAAATCCAATTAAATATGTGCACATGAAAAAGTAACCGGAGAAAGTTAATCGTCCATTAAAAAAAAATACGAGTGTCAGGAGAAGAAAGGTTTAATTTTTTTCTTAAGCCCATTCTTAAAGATTTTAGTTTTTTTTTTTTTTTTTGTACATAGAAACAAAGTATTGTTGTACGCCATCCATTATTTCAAAGTGATTGACAAGAAACTTTGTGTTAGCGATATGCTCCGCAAAAAATTCCAAAGCAAACAATATATACTATTTCCGGTAGTACGATAAAAGAGGTACCTACATACATATCTACTCATTCTGGCACATTTTCTTGTGTTAAATACTCTCTTCAAATCCAGTCAGCTACGGAATTCATGCTTGGTTTGTTGGCTGGCTGGCTGACTTGGACTTAGCTAGCCAGTCCAGTTGGCTTGATTTGGCGGAAATATTATATATACAGTGGCGCCCATGAACTTGGTCTTATCAGAAAAAGAAATAAAAACAAAAAAGATTGTTTTAGTAAATGTTATGAAACGATTGAGATTGTAAATAAATTTGATAATTCTATTTAAGTTCTGTTCGCTGATGATACTATGATGGGTCCGAGGCATACCTACTTTTTATACTTAAGGTTCGGTTTAATGGTAACTAATTCAATTGCTTAGGAAAAGATGTTTATCTCTAATAAAAATGGAAGATAAAAGTGGAAACTAAAGTAAAAAGGAAAAGTTTGTACATATTTTTCAGTATATGGTGAAATGTAACCTTTTACACTATCATAATTCTACATGTTCGTCATGGTAAGTGTTATTGGACGACTTTTTTGTTTTTTCATTCTTGAAACGGCGCAATTCATCATACAACTGGTAATTTCTTGTGTATCGTTAATGTCATTCACTTTTTATCTCCTTAACGAAGGACATGCATATTTTTACTCATATTGTATTAGACAAGCACTTCATATTGTCCTTCCTTAATCATTTATGGAAGAAGCTGGAAAACGGTTCTGATTTGATCTTCTCGAAAGATCTTTTATCGAGTCCATTCAACTTTTGAAATACGGAATTTGCGCTTTGAATTAGATTATCTTCTTTTACGTTTGATAACCATACAGCAGTATATCTATCCTTTTTATATACGTAATCTGAGATATCACTATTACCTCTATCGCTACCGCGTCGGTGTGTTTCAGCCTTATAGTGTAAATCTTTAGTTAGTTATAGAAGAATGTGCCTAGATTCTTGGCATTTATACTTTTCGCCACACACTCACACACACACCATATATTTTTGTCTAGTTTTATTTTTCTCATTCCAGACAGGGCAAGTTGTCCTACTGGTGCAGCTATGTAATGAGCAAGTTTCATGTTCATGTTGACATTTTTGTCGATTGGTTTTATTAGATTTTGCTTGAAGTGAAACTAAAGTGTGACATAAATCAAGCAGATCAGCTGATAGTCCGTTATTAAACAGTCCAATTCGTTTTCTATATTTTTCTTTATTTTATTTATTTTTTATTTTTTTAATACAGCCGTTCTACACGAAACCGATCACCTTGGACACCCGACTATCACCATCAGAGTTTGTGTGAAAAAACAAAAATATATTTTTATGCCCTATAGATGATGAAATCACAGGATACACCAAGTTCGTCGTTTTATTTGTAACACATTGAAATATTGATGGTAGAGCAAAATGGATTGGACACCCACGCATAATATTAAAAGTTATTTTAATTTCTAAATGTTCATCTGTCCGTCCGCCAGACCCTCCGTCCTTCATTCTGCTGCTTGTCCTCACGTTAACTCAAGATCGCCTTAACTTAGAGAGCTGAAATTTGCATACAGGTTCAACAAAAAAATTAAATTTCGAAAATGGGAAAATTCGGGTAACTCCTTCGTGGGGTTGCCATACGAAAATTTCGTTTTTCACTATATATTTGGGCACTGCCTGAGAACACGACGACGTAGCAAGCTGAAATTGGACACGGGGTTTTTCATAGAAATTGTAAAAATATTTTCAAAAATGGTCCAAATCGGTAACCCCTTCTTGGGTGTTGCCATATAAAAATTTAGGCTTTTTACGTATACTGTGAAAACGATCAATTGTAGACGTTTTAATTGTACTGAAAAGTTCTTCAGAATATAAAATCCTATGGAATTGGTCTTAATCACTTTTACTGTCTGACATACCGTTCTAAAAATATATGCGTAAAACCACACAATCAAACTCTCACATAGAGGCGTTGAATTTTTGAATCATATCTCTAAAACGGTGTCGAATACCTCCGCAATTTTAGACACATACACAGATAAGGCTTAAGCCATACGTCCACTAACAAGTAAAGTTCCGGAAGCCACTTCCAGAACAGAAGTGACTTGTGCAAGTTTTTCTTTCCTGTGGAAACACTAACTGCAAGTATACTTCCAGTTTTGACACTTATTGAAATTAGGTATTTCGAGAAGTTGTAGAAGTCATGTGGAGGCACTTTCTATTTACTTTACAGAAATATCTGGCAGGTTTTGCTGTTGGCTGGAATTTTTCACAGAGCGGAAGTTTATTTGTGTTGTGAAGAAGTTTAGTTTTTATGTTGTTGATAATATGCAACTGTAGCTTTTGCAGCTATTGTCCTTTTTAAATTAAAACCATATATACTAGTCCTTACAGTACATATATTCATAGACAATATCGAGTTTGTAAATTATTAAATTGTTATTTTGAAATCGTACAAACAAGGATTACGAATCAAATTCATGAGCAAATGAAACGAATATGAATCTCCGTTTTAGGTTAAGTTAGGTAAGAGTAGTGGCGCTAGACGACTAGCTTGCATTACCTTAGATCTCTAGTGGATCCATTGTGCACAATCTCCGTTTTAGTTTTCAATTTAAAATACTACTTCAAAATACGAAGCAGAACTTAAACAATGTTTATTTAATAAATTTCTTGAAAATTTTATTTATAAAAAAAAAACGAAGAGTTAATCGTAGTCGATCTCTTGATAATATCACAGGCTTCACTTTAGTGTTCCTGTTTTCAAATACTTGGTTCAGGGACCGATAGAAAAAGTTCAAAATTCAAATAATAATAATCTGAAGGGATTTTTTATATAAGCTGGATTCTCTATTTGATATCCGTTCAACAAAGTATCCTGATAAAAACTCAAATCTGTACGACTTTGATTCCATTTTTTTCATCCATACACCTCGTTTTCACACAATTTTTTGTTTGGGGGATATCGTTTGAAGCGCTATTTTCACGGATTCCAAAACTTGTTTGTTTTTCTTTCTTTTTTTCAAAACTTTTGATGAATTGGTTATAAAGATATAACCCAAAATGTACGAAAACACCATTCCTCCTGATATTTTATAGTTAAGGCTAAATTTTTGATATTATCAGCATTAGTAGGTCATAGATAACAGCAAAACTGTCGTTTTTTTTTTTTGTCAGTCTTATAGTTAAGACAACTCTTACTAGTAATACCAACTCTTATAAGGTTACTCTCGCGTCCGTCTGTTTGAATATTATTGAAATTTGAATACAGCGGGGAAACACAATAATCTGTACGTATATATTTACTAATGTTCCAGCACAATGATACAATTCATTAATTTTTCTGTTATCATAGGCAAATTTACTAGATTAGATTTAAATACACTTAAAGTCGATCGATTGTTCGTTGATAAAGTTCTGTTAAGGAAAATCCTTCTGGAAGTACTCAAGTGTGTCCACTAGGAACACAGACTTAGAGCATTAAAATACAAATATAAGAAAAAAGTGCTAGTGGTCCCCAGTAGATAAAATACTACATTCGCCCATGTTTAGTGACACCATATTGTCTAATTTTGGGTATACCGTGACTCTAAAAATTAATATCTTTAAAGCAAAGCCGAATATCTTAGCAAATTTTTTAATTCACAGATAGATAAGGCTTGGAATAAAAATATTTAAAAAATATATTCAATAGTAAAAACAAAAAAATTATGAACAAAATACAAAATTGTCGTTCAGTGTTGTTGTATTTAATTTCTTTTGATATATCATCGGGCAACTTCGTCGTAGGGTTGCCATCCAAAAATTTCGATTTTCACAATTTATATTTGGACACTACCTGAGAATGCGTCAACTTGGAGAGTTGAAATTTTGTTACATGGTGTTTTTATAAAAATAGTAAATTTATTTTCAAAAATGGGCTCAATCGGGCAACCCCTGTCTAGTCTTGCCACATACAAATTTAGGTTTTTTAAGTATACTGTGAAAACGATCAGTCCTAGACGTTTTTATTGTACTAAAAAATTCTTCAGAATATTGAATTCTAAGAAATTTATTATAACCATTTTTACTCTCCGACGAACCGTTCTAAAAATACTATATATGCGAAAAACCACTTCAAAAATCAAACTTGCAGGGTGACCATACGAAATTACATGCGGGCATTCATCTAGGGTAGCATAAGAATTGGTCTTAGAGCAATTCTAGCATCTTAACTTGTTAGTATGAGTAATAGTTTTTAAAAAAATTTTTTTTTTTTTTCAAAATGTCTGCGTATGCGAAAACTCAAAACGCTACTTCTATAGAGTGAGCAAATTCAGTTGGTTTGCTATTTACCTATGTAATTCAATTGTTTAATAAATATGATTTTTTTTTTTTTTACCTTTTAACATCTTTTTATAGAGTTTTCCGTTAACATTATCATTATATCGTGTTTTTCGAATTTTTTATAACCCACATTCATTTCTGTATCAACAGATTATCAGCGAAATATAGCAATTATGATTTCTTGTAATCTCTATTCATTCTTCAAAACTTATCGAGACCTATATAATTCTGTTCTCTACTTAAAACAGATTTACAATATGTTTTCTTATATTACATATTACAATAAACACACATACACACACACCTATATCCATAGATACATAACATATGATTGGTTCCATACTTCTTAAAACAAACATTAAAACCGCCAATCTAAAAGAACGAATGAAATATTTCTTCTGAGAATGAAATCATTATCTTTTTCCACTATCTAATGTCACAGTCATTGGCTTTGATAAGATATAATTTCGGTTGAATACTTTTGCGTACTTTCATGATCCCGCGTTCTATTTTATTTCGCATATGGTCGGGTTTCTATAGTGTTTCTGCTGGTAAAGTGGTGACTTACTTAGGTACTACTCGTGTATGTTGGTAACAGACAATGGCGACATGAAGTCTAGCGAGCAATAATGTTGTTTTTGTTTTTTTTTTAAGTATACCTAAGCTCGTTAAGCAAATCTGGTGCTTAAAGTGAATATCGTGTCATCTTTTTTTGTTACATACATAGTATAGTCGTGTTATACTAACTACCGTTTATTTAATACTATGTCAAACTGCCGCAAATTACATAAGAAGAAAAGTTCAGTGTCAGACGTCAACAACAGATTTCCTAATAAAGCAGATAGCTTTTCCGTCCGGAAAAAAAAAAAACTGTGCTGAAAAATAATGTTGTCATTTTATGTCTATATGTGGGTCTGCACCCGTTCGTTTATTCTTTCGTCCGTCCGTCCGTCCACCTTGGAGAATTCCGAAATTCCATTTCCATTTTAAGAATTCGAGAATTCAGTGTCGGGTTTATTGCGCTTGTTGATACTTGGTTTGTTGCATGCACATGCGCGGATAATTATGTGTGAAGCATTTTAATTATTTTTATATTCACCTCTTTTACCTTGTTACAAAAGTGCGAAAATTGTAAATCAATCGTAAAAATGTGTGTTTGAATAGTGTTAATACTAGTAGTAGTATTTTGTGATAATTTTTCATTTAGTTTTCGCATTGCAAGTGTTGTATGTATGTAGATACATAACATATGTATTGTACATATATGAACGCGTCTTGTCTACAACTATATTTATCGAGTTAACTTTACAGTTCAATTGAGTGAAGGCAATTAAAAGACTTCCATAGTTGACTAATGATTTTTTGATTATGAACGGCTGATTAATTGATGAGTAATTCATCATTGAATTTTATTGCATCATGTGTATTTAGTATTTTATATGTATACACAATAAAAGAAAAAAAAACCCCAACATATAATTTTTAGTGCAAGGATTATGACCACCGTGTCTTGTTCATTAGAAGTTAAGTGTATCGCACATGCGTTTTTGTTTTTTTTTTGTTTTTGTTTTTAAAGTTCTTTTCTACAATTTGTCGCCCCTGAGATGGAATTAAGAAGAACTAAATCATTGAAATCATTGAGAGTACGGCGTATTTCTATGAGCTCCATTAAAGCTCTTCGGAGGGGTTCACTTTATTTAAGTTGCGTACGAACTTCTGACGTGTCCGAGGTAATGTAATTATCGCTTTGCGATTTTTTTTATTTTATTTCGTAATCAATACTTTTTTTTTTATGTGTAGAATGGTGTATGTTTTATATAGATAATAGTCTTGTTAATGACATTTTTACTATTATTGTTGTTTTCTGCTTGTTTTATATTTAATTAGTAACATCGGCGGATTTACATATTTCACAGTTGAAAAGTGGAGAAAATATAAAAGATTATAGAGTTTGATTGCTATAAAAGCGTAACAATTCTTCAAATTAGCATCAAAGTAAATTCCTTAGATATTTGGGCAAAGTCAATGATTTTTAAAACATTTTAGTTTTAATTTAAATGTCACATTATAAAAAAGTTGGCAGGAATTTATCAAAATCATGAAAAAATTTAAAACAGTTTAATGATCACAACAGTTTCGCTCGCTAGTCTAGGTTTAAACTACAAACTGATAATCATATTCCCCTAATGTCAAGATCCTGGTGACCAGTGCATTTTTTTATTTAAATAATATTTAATTAATTAGATCTGCATGAAAAAGTTTAATCCCTTTATAATACCTAATTAAAATTCAAAGAAAAACTCTAAGTAACATGCTCATTAAAAGGTGACTTAGTTCAAATTCAAATTCAAATTCAAATTCATTTATTCCTGGTGACAGTACATACAAGATTTATAATCTTTTTTAAGTACAATATTATATATTGGTTCTAGAGATAATTGAAAAAAAAACTAAAATATAAAAAGAAAAAATCTAAATCAATTTAGTAAGCTTTACGTTATATACCTAATCGTGCAACTCAAAAGCGAAGATAAAATTTATTATTTAAACTTTACATGTTAAATTAAATAAAAATGTTATTTTAAGTGGGTTTTAACTAGCGTTTTAAATACACTGACAGTGCCTGCTGTTTGAATAGCAACAGGTAAACTATTCCATAGCCGGATGATCTGAACAAGGTACGAATTCTCCATGACCAGCCTATGAAATTGTGGCATCACTAAATTTCTATTCCGTTGGGATGTTGTAAACAAGAATAACTCTCTAATATACTCTGGCTTATTTGACTTCAGTATGTTATACAACAAGATAATCGATTTACGTTGTAGAAAATGTTTCAACGAGCATCCTAATAAATGCATTCTAAAAGAGGATACATGGTCAAACCTGCGTAATCTAAAAATGAATCGAATACAGTCATTAAATGCAGTCTCTAATTTACGTCCACACACACTATCCAGTTTGGGAAAAACAATGCTACCCGAAGTGAAATGAGGCAAGATTAACGATTTCACTAGCATTAGACGAATACTACAAGGTAAGATATTAGCAGAAAGCCAAAGCCTTCGTAAACCAGAATATATTTTCCTCAATTGCATATTGACATTATCACAACACTTCATACTGCTATTCAAGGTTATCCCTAAATTGGTGACCTTACTAAGCATTGGTAGGACGGAGCCATTTAACACTACTGGTGGAACATCAAGCAAATCAAATGAATTATTGTAGAAGCTTATACACTGAGACTTACTAGGGTTTAATTGTAACCTATTATACCTAGACCATGCGTGGATTCTGTCTAAATCCGAGTTAATACGATCTATACAATCTTCAATAAGCCCAATTGGACGACTTAAGTACAATTGTACATCATCTGCGTAGAGGTGAATGCTCACATCGCGAACCATTACTGGCAAGTCATTAATGAATAGGCTGAACAACAATGGACCCATGATAGAACCTTGAGGCACTCCTCGCACTAGCGGCAGCGGAATGGATATTCTATCATTGAGCTTGACTTGTTGGCTGCGATCAGATAAAAAACTACTGATCATCGATACTGCTGTACTACTAAATTTAAAAGAGGCATAGAGCTTCTGCAAGAGAATGCTATGATCAACGGTATCAAAAGCTTTTGAAAAATCCAAAAGCACCAAGGTGGTAAATTTGTCCTGATCCATAGCACTTCTTATGTCAGTGGATATCTTTAAGATAGCAGTTTCACAACTGTGGTGCGTCCTAAATCCGGATTGCCAATAGGTTAATAAATTATTTTTGTCTACGTGTTCAGAAACCTGTCGGTACATTAATTTTTCAACCACTTTAGATAGAAAGCATAGTATGCTAATTGGACGAAAATCTGCTGGAGATTCTGGGGAAGATTTCTTTGGAATTGGAAGAATATTAGCAACTTTCCAATTGGAAGGAAAGGAGGATGAAGACAAGCATGAATTAACTATATGAAGAATAAATGTACAGATGATTGGAAGCAGTATTTTGATAAAGCGCGGTGAGAGGTCATCAGGTCCAGTAGCATCAGATTTTATTGAATTAAGGGCCGAAATAAGTTCAACCATGTTAACGCACCGGAAAGAAAATAGATCACTGGAATCATGCGAGATACTGCTTACTGAATTGGATAATAAACTAGCCAGATGTGGAGCAGACGTTTCATCAGGGGAGTTACTGATCGAGGTAAAAACGGCATTCAATTCTTCAGGTTGGAAACTGGAGTAGCTCTTGTCCTTACCATATACTCCGATTTCCCGCAGATTCCTCCACAACTTTTTTGAATCAAGGTTAGTATTAATTTTGGAACTATAATACTGACGTTTAGCCAGTTTAATCGCTGCGGTGGTTCTATTTCGAGCAGTTTTGTACAAGGACCTGGCTTCGTAAGTTTTGAGCCGCCTATACCGTTGATATAGATACTCACGCTCTATAATAAGCGTGCGGACTCTTGTAGTAAACCATGGGCAGCAATTCGCATCAGTATATTTCACCCGAACAGGTACATATTTATTATACAGATAGGAGATCAACGTCGTACAGATGTCGACTTGGTCATCAACTAATACATAATCATATATCCGCTGCCACGGCAAAACCATGCACTCATCAAATAAGGAATCAGTATCTATATTTTTATAATCTCGGAAAGAATACTTAATAGGAGAGTGATTCATGCCTAGCATAAGGTCATAGCTGAGAAAAATGATATCATGGTCGAGTGTACTAGGAGGGCTGATTTGATCGTGTGTAATGATCTTTCCATTATCTGTCACAAGAATCAGGTCAAGAATAGAAGGATTAGACGTGTTGTAGTAGGTTGGATAGAAATTAACAAAATCAAAGTGAAGGGACTGGAGTAAGTGGGTGAATTGATTTGCTAAGGTGTCTTGCCTTAGCAAATTGACATTAAAATCACCACCAGTAATGACGTTCGTATAGCGTTGTGTTATATATGACATTTTATTGTCAAATTCACGGGCATTATCATAGTTAAAGCAATTCGGGGGACAATATACGGAGCAAAAAACGCACTTTTCATTACCGGTACCAGCCTCTACACATAGAAATTCAATTGCTCCATCAACTGAAAATGCGATTTGCTTGGCATTGATCCAGTCCCTAATATAAATCGCTACACCACCACCCAGCCGTCCCTTGCGATCGTTACGAAATAAATTAAATCCAGGAATCGACACAAGTGATGATGGAATATCCTCGTTTAACCAAGTTTCACTTACAAAGATAGCATGCAAGTTAATATTGGAAAGCATATAATTAAATTCATCCATTTTATTGCGGATGCTTCGAGCATTCATCGAACAAACATTCAACCCAGAGGAACGATTACATAAAATATTAAGAAGTATTCGCACCCTGTCCAGATCAGTATAAATATTGCTATCCGCACTCATAAATAAGAGCAACACCGTCAGTGAAGTAAGTTAAAACAGATCGAAAAATACCCATTAGATGAAGGATAATGTAATTATTGAATCTTCGCAGTAGGAGTAGCATAATTAGAGTTAAAGATCACTAGCCGCAGCTTTTGCACAAAAACTAAGAAAGCTTAATTATGAATAAAAGCTATAAATTATTAATACTATTACTTCTTCAAAATTTGTAATTAATTAATCAATAAAAATATAAAAGTAAAATAAACAAAAGCAAAATTTTAAGAAATTAAAAAACAAAAAAACCAAAAAACAAAACAATGTATGCATCATTATCAGCTCCAGCGATATTGGCGGTAGTTATAAAGCAACAGCCTTCAGTTAACAGATATGGAATTTCGGAGTTGCTCTTGGTTTAAAATTCTAATCTCTTTATCACCTACCGTTCTCTTTATGTGGATAAAGCCATTTAACGATCGTGCAGAAGTAATTTTCCCCAATTTACGTAACTTGAGCGCTTCTCGAAGAAGAGAGTTATTATGTGCTGTCAAACTTTCATTTACATATATAGGGCTCATAGAGGAGAAACCATCCAAATCTGCTAGCTGAATTCCCTTACGTCTACGAAAGGCGGATAGAAAAGCTTTTTGCTCCACATTTGAGGAGAAGCGTACAATAATCGGTGCAGCCAGTGCAGATGGCGATGATGAAGACCTGGACTTTAAGCGAAAGGCATCAATATAGGGTGATACTGGAAACTCGATCACTGCAGCAATATTTTTAATCACATTAAGTATATTCTCTTTCGCTAGTTTAGGTATGCCCCTAACAACAAGATCACTTAAGCGCTGGATGCGATGGATGTCCTCAACTTGTGCTTGCAAGAGATCATTCTTCTGCTGAAGAGCAGCTACCGAGATCTCGCATGCTGTAATTTTGTTATTGAGCGAACGGATTGCATCATCAATTTTTGTTGATATCCGAGCCTCCACCTGTTGCATAAGGCCATCGATTTTACTTAAGAGACGAGATTCCAGGGATTCTACCAGTTGGTCAAGAGTGTCAAACGTTGAACCTGATTGCGCTTTACTGCTGCGGGTTATAACATTAAGAGCGTCATCTGAGGTAGAAGTTGATGGTAACTTCTCTTTTCTTCCTCCCTTAGTTGACATTTTACAATTTTTAAATTGAAGAGAAGAATCACACTAACACAAGGAACCAGGACAGTTATTCAGTCTACGAGTGCAACACCCGCTAACTCAAATTCACATTTAGCAATTACGATATTTAAAGATATATTTTCGTGAAATATCACCAAGGCACTAGGTTGAAAAAAATACCAATACGGTTAAGAAAACGATATGGAAAATTTATTCACTATATTAGGTAATATTCGGAGGCACTAAACATTAATTATTAATAAAAAACGCGGGAGCCGATTAGAAAACACGTCTACTCTCTAGCTATCATACTACTCTACTCTACTCTACTCATGTCCGAAATTCAGTTGCAGCCTATAAAAAAAAAAGAAAGTCGCACCAATTATGCAGATGGATGGTCAGAATATTGTAGGTGAGAGCACATATCTCCCTGGAATTTCCGTGAATACTCTGTACCTCCAACAGTGGTTTTTAAATTGAATTTAAACTACAGCTCAAGCTTTGAACTGCACGTGTACCTGTATACATATATATAAGGAATTTATGAACTACGTCCCTAGTATAAATCCCAGTTTTACCTTGTCTCTTGCCCCGCAAGGACCCATATTATGTAAACCAATACTAATTTGACTGAAAAGCATCAAGATGCTTGCAACTCATGAAGAAACATGTAGAAAATTAAGTCCCGATGAGCCTTCTGATGAGCATTCATTACATCTAATCAAAGGGCTCATGAAACTGCTCCCTCCCTATATATTAAACCAGCCATAAATAAATATTTATTATTTTTCTCACTTTATCAGATGAAATTTCTACTAGGAAAATTTGAATTTATTTTTTATTTATTTAAATTTTTAAATTATTTATCTTAAATTAATTTTTTGATTTGTTTTTCCGCGGAAAGACTGTCGCCCATATGCTGAACAAGACGTTATGCCTAAATCCTTACACCTCAGCGTGTCAGAGTTTGATTTGCAACAGGAGTTTGAATTCGAAAAAATATATGAAATCATTCTTAAAATCAGATTCTCATTTATATGAACTCATTATGACACTCATGAACGTGCTCATTAATAAGTTCATCGTGACACTCATTATGTACACATCGAAGTGCTCATCTATTATTGTAAAATGCACAAAAGAAAAGAAAAACCAAGTATACATTTCTAAATAAGTGAAAGAGATGGAATATCTCATGCACACTATCTGTGAATAAGTAAATAAATGATTTTTTTTCCCGGTTTTGATTCAAATGCGAATAAATTTCATCAGTACGTTTATCTGATTACTCATGAGGAGCTCATTGATGAGCTAGCTCATCATGATTTCTTTACTAGCGGTGTACTTCAATTTTTGAAAAATTTATAATAGTATTCAAGTGCAGTTACATATGTATGCAGTTACTTAAAAATTACACGATCTTTAAGAATTTGGATGTTTGGAACTGGTCAGTTGTTAGTAGTAGTAGTAGTTTTTTTTTATCGGTCTAATTGTCCCAGTTGCTGGCTTTGTGCGCATTAGTGTATGCTCAACGGCACATCGGCCTATACTTTAAAAATAATAATAAAATTTAAAAAGCGGTTAACAATTTAAGATAATTAATACCTGAAACCACGTCCAGAGTCTGCTCATTCGAAGCAGATGGAAGCTTTAAATAATATTTATGTAAACTAAAATAATAAAAAATAGCGAAATTAATTACATGCATTAATGCATTAATTAGAAGCAAAAATAAAAATCGCTATACAAGGAATGGTGTTATGGTTAACACTAGCAAAACGTAAACAAGAGAAAAAAATAGTAAACACCAATTGCAAATTAACAAAATCTATGCCTAGAATTTATGATTTTTCCCCGGAAATGTTTTATTTGGTCCTCCATTGATGAAAAATAACACTTCACAAAATTATTAATTACTACAAAAATTTCCAATGAAGAAGGCATCTGTACGAAACACTTCTACGACTCAAACCATTCCTTTAGATTTTTCTTGAGCAAATTTAACGAAAAAGTACGTTATACAATTATTTATTAAACCACGCATAAATAAATAATTCGCGATTTTTATTATTTCCAACAGTATAAGCATGATCGAAAAAAAATAGATGTGGATAATAAAGTAAAGATTTTATTTCACAAAAATAACAAGAGGTTAGTGCGAAAAGACATCTTATGGAAAATTATGAAAATTCAATCATTTTGGAAGCATATTTTTTTAACAAATTAATTATTAAAATGTAAAAAATTTTAGTAAATAATTTATAACAAAAATATTTTTGCGACAAAGTTTGTTTAGTAGAAAATGAACAAAAAATCATTTTATGGTCACGTAGCCCACATTCCGAAGTACAGGACTTACGGTCGCTGTCAAGAGTTCATTGTATGACCAGATAAGCAGTCGTTGGAAAGGCCAGGAACTTCTGGGTCTATGACCTCTTGACAGCGAAAGTACATCCTGTCCTTTTTAAGATACAGGGTGTTTTGTGAAAAACTAGTGGATCCCCCCATCCCCCCACTGTTCATACAACAATTTATTGTTTGTTTAGGTGAGTACTATCACTTCCTGCTTTATGGACCACCTAGACGGAAACACTCAGTATAATATGTAATAGGAAACCATATCGCGAATGTTAATCTTCATAATTAAGTCCAAAAAGTCCAATAATAGTGTTTTAATTAAAAATTATTTAGTTTTTAAATTAAGCGTTCCACATGTGCCACACCCTGTATAAGCGAAAATTGGAAACGCCTCTAAAATGGACACCCTTTTTGCTCTACTTGTCTCTTTTTCAATTACATATGATAATGATGGTATTAAATATTGGCCATTTATGAATTTTTCACGTCTGGAAGCAACAACAAAATTATGATAAATTAGGACTCCATATTGGAGCAGCCATGTTGAATTTTCCAATTCTCGTAATGTTTGTAAAGGTTTGTGATTTGAGGAGGGGAGCTAGAACAAAAGTATGATCAGTATACTCCAAGGAATCCATTGGCACACATACTCTATCCTACTTATTTACCGAACACCCTGTATGTTGTGAAATCTTCAAAATAGATATTGGGATTACCGGGAAAAATGAATTATCAATTGTATGAGATTTTCCGGTCTATTGACATATAGAAAACTTTATAAAATCAATCCATCAGGCTGACATGGCGAAATATTTTTCTCTTCTCATTAGTAGACATGAAAAGTCATTTGTTTTAATCCCCACTAAAGATGTTTTTTTTTTTGTTTATCATCATTAATTAACCAACGTTCATTCGATTTCTCTGGGTCATTGTCAATGTCAGACATAAAGATTATACTACGCTTAAAAAAGTATAAAACATTTGTGTGGAATGATGCCAGAGCTCAACACAATTTTTATTTAAAAACAAATTTTAAAATAAATCAAAGTTTATGTATACAAGTACAAATATTGTACATATCTATATACATAGCAGATAATTTGCTATATGAACTACCTTGATAAGCGAAAATTATCAATTCACGTTGAAACCAGAGTCTGATATAATATTTTCGCTCCCAAGGGTAATAATAATTGCAACAATATTGTGCAGAAAGCGTGTTATGATTTTTTTTTATGTATAAACTTGTCAATATTTATCAGTTGACCTTGAAAATACATTTCAGGTTTTGGATTTTATAATTAAGTGCATTAGAATAGTTAAAAATCCCTTTATACTGCGGTGCCTAACTATAGACGCAAATTAAAACTTAACACAAAATGAAAAGAAATTCACTTTAAATATACAAAAAAATTAATTTCAATAGAATTTAGTAATGAGTAGGTCCTCTTTCTTTTGAATAAGCTCAAAAAGTCGATCTATAGCCGCATAAATTTTTATGTCTTTTCGATAACAACACGAATAAATACAACTATTCATTACTTTTACCTTTTCTAAGTGGTATTCCCTGAAATTTAGATAACATGCTCAAAAATACGACACATCAATAAATTACGCCTACCTTCCTAAACAAGTTCAGCGTAAAGCATATTCATGTACTCATTACACCATGTACACCTTATCTAAGTCAGCCATTTCTATTTTGCCCGCTGGGATGTAAGCCTATTTACGCATCCTTTTGAAAAGGAATGAACTAGTAGGGCTACATTGCACTTAACACATGTAGGCACATATAATAGTAGATATTTTCTGGTGTCTTGATGTAGTAAATTGTGGGCATCTTTGAAAACTAGTAATTTTCTTTGAAAGGTACTCTCCAATATTAATACAAGTCACGTGACAAATTATGTCCACAGTTGATCAGGCATCCGAATGATTCCTTTTCAAATCACTTCCAGTTTATTCAACAAGAGGAGAATTCTTCAAACAAACTTCAATCAATTGGGATGAAAGAGTGGAACAAAACTGCAGTTGGGAATTTCAATTACAATTACAATGCAGGCATCGAAAAAGTTGTATCCACAACCAGCTTGATTTCCATAGAAAACATTATATTCAGAGTGTAATATTGATTAAAATGATTCAATCCTCCCATTGCATAAGTAGATTTTTCTTACTTTACAGCGGAGGAACAGTTTATGTGCTCTCTGGTTCTGTCTTCTTGTGTGTGCCGGAGCTCTGTGGCTTTTTTCTGAGAATTGTGTATGATACTTATAACTTTTCGTTTGCACGCACATATTTCTTCGGACATAGCTGCGTAGCTTTCAGCTGATTTTAGATTGTTATCAATTCCTTTTTTTTTTTTATTAATTTTTCTTTTATAGTGCCACGTGACAAGAATTTCATATTTCATATTTCTCAATGTTTTTAATCATTTAAGTTCAGAAAAAAAGTTGCCAAAGCCTTTCAAATACTTGAGCCAATTTTAAAACTACCCGATTACCAAGACTAATGTCCTCAGAGCTTTCTATTACCTTTTCTTCGTACATAGAAAGTCCTAATCAATATCCTGTAACAGAACATGCTAAGATCTTAAAACCTTGCTTTATCGGTTTCATTGACAAAATACTGTTCCAAAGAACTTCTTATTTTAAACTTTACCACTGATCTACCATCTACTATGAAACACTTTTTTTTTTGTAAAAGGTTGATAGGGGAAATGACAAGTAAAACATATATGGATTTTGTAAAAACTGATATTTAAAAAAATATTCAATTTTAGCTGAGCAGAAAGGTGCAGAGATTAAGAAACCCCACAACAATTGATGCAGCCATTTAAATTAAGCTAGACTGAAATTTTAATTGAATCGTGCGAATGCTAAGTTTTAATTTAAGCCTGAAATAATATCTTAACGAGTTTTTAGCAATAATGCCAAATCCAAAAATACGCTGTTATAAACTCAAGCTGGAAATTCACATTTGGGGGTAATTTATAACGACGATCGTCCTTTAAACAATGTGAATGACTAAAAGCTGGAGGTGAAGCACAAGTGAAAGATTATAAGTTCAAAAGGCTAAATATTATATCTCCTGCAAACAACATTTGCGCAGAATCATACGCTCCTGTTTTTGTTTTTTACATTATGACATTTTCATATATTGCTAGACTGAAAATTGTATAAATTTAGACACGGTCAAGTCAATCTAGTTATTTGTGTTGTCACTAGATGAGAATAGAAGTAGAAGATTAAAAGGAGTAGATTTACACCTTTATTCAAGTCACATTAGAATGATCATGATTTCATTCTCATAAATATCCGCCTATAGTAGGGGTGGCCAAACATTGAAGTACGTGTCTGCATTGTAATTCAATGTTAACGCCTTCGTTGAAAGGGAACGCTGTGAAGCTGATGACTTCTTCCCAGTTTCGAAAAACTTCTTTCGAACTCCACGTGTATAGTAAATTGTCCCAACCGTTCGGAATTCCTGATTTAAAATTGTTTGTATACTTTTCATCCAAGATTTTGATAATTCTTCAATTCGCCCCTTCTTATGGAATGCATGGATCTGAATCTTTTTTTTTTTTTTTTTTTTTTTGAAAGTTTTATTTAAACTTGTCATATCAATCAAGGTTTTGTCTTTCCCTTACAGACTTAGGTTCAGCTCATTCAGAATTGCATTGAGAATTTTGGCCACAAAACTGCTGGTGTATAACGCAGTACATGCCTTTGATTTATGAAATAAATTCCTTTTTATTTTTGAAGTCTTTGATCATTTCTCCATCGTCAAAAGGTTTTTTTCGTTTTATCAATAGTTCTGTAACTACGAACATACCAATGTCGTTGCTCTTGATCTTGTGCCTTGGTTCGTAAGTAAGATTGTTGTGCACATTAGCTCGTTTGTTTGTTTCCGGATTTTACTTCCAACCTAACAAAACTATCGTTAGATCTGAATACTAGCTTAATGGCTACTGACTGAGAGCACAAACGCGCGTTCTTTATTAGTGCGGGAGATAAAGAGAGAGAAAAGAGACAGAGTACCATGTTATAAAGAGTAGGAAAGTATGTCTATCTCAGTATGAGAGAAACACTTTTCTTTTTTCATCATAAGCGAATAAATCGAGTTGAGTTTTTCAATGCATATTTAATAGAAGTTAAGCAAAGGAAATCTTTTAAAATGGTGGCACAGCGGCAGGTTTTCGTGGAACCTCCCCACACTCTCCGCCAATAGCCGAGGTGAGCTAGCGTGCCGCCCTGCAGTCAACGCTGTCCACCGAGTGATCTGTCAGCTCATGCTGGCAGTCTGGACTTCACGTCCAAGTCAATCACTCTACATACTACTATAACAAAATGGCGCCCAACGTGGGGCCACCTCAGTTAGACTTCGGTGTACTAATTATGACTTTTACTGGGGACTGGGACTTTGAGTGATATGATCATCTGGTATTCGCTAGTTGCAAAAAATTAAAAAAAAAAACAAATGTTTTCCCATACATTTATTTGGAAATTTGGCAACTAGTTGCGTTATACTCAGATGGAGCATACCTTGTTACTCCATATACCATGCAGAGTACGATGGGTAAGCGAGCAGTCGAAATAGCGCCATATCGGCGGGGGTGGGTTATCCGTTACTCCCGCTACGTGAGGCAACGCAATTACTTCAAAATGGCAATTTTTTATAATTTTTGTTCAATTGATCTTAAGCCTAGTATCGGGCTCGGGCAAAGTAAAATTTAACGCGATATCCAAATATTTCACATTAAAATTGCTGGTAAAATTTTGACGTCTGTTAATTGGAAGAAAACCAAGTAACAGATGTCCAAATTCCCAGTTTTCACGGACCACACCTGCAAGCTGTAATTGTGTACATTTTTTCCCTTTATTAGAGCCGGTTCCAACCTCTTTTTAGCGGTTGAGGGAACAGAATTCGTTTTTTTAAGATAATTTTAGACTAGCAACTTTTTACACTGCTACAACGCAGAATAGTCTTAAATTTAAAAGGTTTGATAATGTTCAATGAATCGCCCTTAGACATAAAAAAGAAATGAACTTTAGATCAAGATACAGATTACACGTTAGTATCTAGGATCTAGTTAGATATCTAGATAAATAAGCCAATAGATAAGTCAATGAATGAATAAAACATTTTAATTCTTTAATCAATTAAAAAAGAATTCGAAATGTGTAATAGAAATTAAATCCTTCAATCAATCAACACCTCGACCTCAGTATAACCTGAAGAACCCAACGTGATGAGTCTTTTGCAACTCAACTCACAATACGAACTTTGACAACTTCTCTATGATAGCAGTTTGGTCTGTTGGTTCGAAAATTTTAATTATTTTGTAATAATTTACTACAGCAGGAATAACTTTTCACGATAAATATGTTTCCCCAATTTTTTTTCAACAAATTTCCCGTAAACAATGCTGGCATCAAATGATAACAAAAATAGCTGTCACAGTTCGAGTAGAGTAGAAAGTAGACCTACTCGAGTTCATCCTCAACCTGGCCGAGAGCTTAATAACCTGATCTCATATATTCTACAGAACTGTCAAAGTTGGTGAGGCCGACCAGGATGGAAAAGCCAGCACTGTGTTTCACGCTTTAATACTCCGCGCATTAAAATGTTCAGTAAAATGAGTGGAGATTTACAAAGCGCTACAGATGTCTGATAATAGTGAAATTTCACTTTTTACCAGTGAACTCCGTACTGTACTAGTAAAATCATCAGTACAATTTTTATTTGCCATTTAACCAGCGCTAAAATTTGTATGAAAATGTCACTTTTTATTCGAACTTGATACTAGGCTTTACTCTCGCGGGATGGCAAAAACCGCGGTCGATGTTTTGGCCACCCCTGGCCTATACAGTCTACAAAATGTTAATTGATTGGAAAGGGATTTATACATGTCCTTGGTCCTCAAGTTGTATAATTTAATTATAAGCAAAAAATTCATAAATCTTTTTAAATTAAATTAAAGATAAAAAAAATAGCGAAAAATAAATACAACAATATTTTTTTTTCTTTTCCAGGGCGATTACATAAAACATCCAGTCCTTTACGAACTAAGTCACAAATATGGCTTCACAGATAATCTACCAGAAAGTGCCCTTCCGAATCGTCTTGAGGAAATCAAAGAAGCCATACGACGTGAAATACGTAAAGAGCTTAAAATCAAAGAGGGAGCTGAAAAATTACGTGAAGTCGCTACAGATAGAAGATCCCTTTCGGATGTTGCCTCCATAGTTAAGAAAAGTAACAGTAAATTGGCTGAACTTAAGTCTGAGCTGCATGAACTTGAAAGTCAAATTTTGCTTACACAAGGGAATACAGTTAGTAACAATGGACGTGGTAAGTTTATTACATTAATTTCGTTTCACTGAAATTCATTTCATTTTTTCCCAGCATTTAAAAAATAGCACACAACCAAACACCTCATTTTCTTGTCCATTAAGTTAATTGTTCTCACCTAAGTCAAGTCTCCGCGGTGTTTGAAAAAATAAAAAAATAAAAATAAAGCAGAAACAAACAAAAACAAAAAAATGAGGAAAATTCTCTTTCTCTCTAGTCTTACTATGTACTTTACACTTTCTTCTTTTGGAGCAGACAGAATACACACAGATTGCTGCTGTAGTTCGAAAAAAAAGGTCATTAAGGTATGTCGCCGTAAAGGTATGGACTTTTTACGCTCAAGTGAATGAATTGTCTTTGGTGGAATTCCAGGCCGAGATTAACTGAAAATAGACGGAACGTTGCGTTATCTTCTTACATGTCGTGGGAATCGTGATTAAGAAATTATAAAGAAGTAAGCCATGCTCGAGTGTTCCTGAGTGTTTCAACTGCTTACTAAATATTTGAATGAATACTGATTTGAGAAATTTCACTTTTTAATTTATGATGTGGCAGGTATTTCCGTACGATATTCCCAAGAAAATTGAATTTATTAGATAAAATGAGATGAGGTTAAATGAATAATTCCTAGGAGAATTATGATAGCTCTGTTTAACCACTCCAATTCATCACATTCAGTTGTATGGAAGATCTCAATAATTGATCTGTGCAGATTCATTTGAATTATGTATGCATAATGGTAGTTTGTTTGTTCTATCGGACTATATTTTGCACCGTAATTCCTAAAATCGGGGCAGATATTTAGAAGTGGAGTCTCGATGAAAAATGCTGTATAGTTATTATAAAATAGGAAATAAAGAATATAAGATATAATAAAATAAGATTCCTTTTAAACACACTAAGAGTGACTGAGCGTTGAACACTACATGGAAGAGCGTTCCACAATCAAAAACGCCTGGACAAAGTAGGAAACTTGTAAGATAGATGTACGAGAGCAAGGAATCAAAAGGTTGCAACCTTTCCGAGACTCTAGAAAATTAATATGATCTGCTAGATAATTAAGTGCATCGTTGTGAGCTGCGAGAGAACAGCATACTAATTTATTTCTTAAAGGGGTAATGTGGTCATATCTGCGTAGGCCATAAATGAATTTTATACAGTTATTAAATGCCACTTCTAGCTTCCTGTAGCAGACAGAGTCCACAAGACTGAAGACGACACGTCCATTAGAGAAATACTGTAGGGAGATATCCACCTAGCCAGTTCCGATCTTTGTTTATGGCCCACAATTGCTGGTGGAACTCGGCTTGGATGCGCTAAGATAGATAATGTATATTATACTATTTTTAAAGGGCACATTAGATATTTAGTAGTGTATGACGGATTTGCTCGAAATTTAGGTTCACTCGAATAAAATTCAGCTTGGATCCTAAAAAAATTTGCTGTGCTTGTAGAATAACATAATTTCCATGATTAATTGTTGTTAAGGGTAATGTTGTGAACTCATAGCATCAGATATTTTTCAGAGACAATCTAATGTTTTTTGATTTGAATTCGGATCAAATGTTCCTTCCAATGAACACTATGACTGGATTTAAATTGGATCTGGAGAGAACCTGAAGCTCAAACGAATTCGACAATAAGACGTCGGTCATTTGAAAGATAGGGTTATAGGTTAACTAAAAAAAAGTAGCATCTTAAAAATATATGTGTGGAAAAGCATATCAAGAATAAGGATTTTATCCTTTATCTTTGAATATCCTGGAAGAAGTACTTTTGATTTTATTCATTTATTTTTTTTTTACCTTATATTATCCACTAAAACATATTAAAATTTTAAGAAGCGAATCATAGTCTCGTTTCGGCCCATATCATCTCTGAAACTCAAGTTAGAATACAACATATTCCCATTAGGAACTACATTTCATCATTAGGTGACATAATATCATGAAATGTATTGGAAAGTACGGTACAGAGAACACAATACTCTCTCTCTCCTCTCTTTGTTTTTCCTATAGAAATGTATATACATTAGTCACAGAATTACGTCACGGGCATCAGCTGCAATGTGTCAAAATTTTAATGGGAATACCTTGTCTGAAACCCACCATCGTAAAAAGCGACCGATAAGGCACTTTGAAAAGCTGTTTGGAATGATCTGAAAAAATTCATCAGAAAGTTGGACTGATCTGACTGTAATCACTCAAGAGATGTTGAGTATTGTTCTGTTTCGCATGTACAACTTCATTCCGCACAGATACAAACATATGTATTAAGCCAAATAACACATCTTAAACCAATACTTTTATATTGCCATAAAAAAGAAGTAAACTGCATTTCAGACTTACAAGCTGTGCCACTCATCGGAATTGAGACTATGATCTAAAGAGAGGCACTTATTATAACACCTATGCAAATCCATCATCCAAGTTTGACCAATTCGACCAAAGCATTACATAGAAGTTATTTATTTAGTCGAAAAGGTAGTAAGAGTTTCTTATCTCTTGTTAAAATAGAGTATATTGTAACCAATGTCTCCATAATTTTGGTAAATCTGAATCGTCGCATTAGATATCACGAAGGCCTTCGATAGAGTCTGGCCTCCTCCTCGTTCAGGAAAACTTCAGGCATTATTGCCAGTGTACCTCAAGTCTTTGTGACATATAGTATAAATGATTGTAATATGCATTTTGTCAAATCTATCAGCGTTTTTTTTTTTTTAACAGTCCAAAAAACTAGCATGGAGCACATAGCGAATATTGGCTCATCTACGATCTACCGATCACCTCCCGAACAACTTTTTGAAACGATGTCATAGATTTGACTGCAAATGGCCGGTTTCACAGTCCAGGGTTAAGCCGGAGCTTAGCTAAGCCCAGAACTTAAGCCTACTCGATTTCACAGTACCCAGTAAGCTGAGGCTTAGTTAAGCCGCAGATGAAAATTTTTAAGTTGTCAGCACTGCTGTAATTGTGAATTTTTTTAAAGAAAAATTGCCATTGTTGATTAAAAACCAAGCCAAAAGAACAAGAAGTTTTTATTTATCAGTTTGTTGTGTTTTTTATCTGGAATGATATAAAATCCAAAATCATTGTTGCAGAATGTTTCAACAACGTAAACCATCATATTCGAATGTTTCTACAGTCGGAACCGAGAATAAAAATCAACGTCATCCCATTTCTCGCAATGTTGCGGGCGCCTTCTTATAATTTTTTCACGGATCACACTTTGCGATATTATCCGTGTTTTCGTTTTTGCTACCGAAGCATAGCACCAGGGACAACTGGGGTTACTCTAACCCTGCACCGATGTGTCAATTGCTTCAAGTGCTAAGCTCCGTGTTCGAATTAATTGGTGTTTTAATCTGTCATTCAAAATGTCACCAACAACACCAACTGGCAATTTTTGCTATTTTCAATTTATTAGAGCATTACCGTGAGGATGTAGAGTACCTACATATTTTGAGGAAAATAATAACCTTTTTGAAAGTTGTGAAAATGTGATACTGTGCTTATTGGTTTTTTGCGCGCTTGAATTTAAGAAATCTCCAATAAAGTTTCCGTATTATCACTCCATATCACTCAATTCACATGTTTCACCTAGTAAAAAACAAATGTCTTCATTGAGATCAACTGCTGGCACTTCTATATATAATGCTTGAAAATTGCTGTTATTGTCTGTAAAAAATACTATGTATTAAATTAAAAAATAAAAACATTTCAGATCTGTAACGATTTTGTCAAAACAATGCAACACACAATTTCAAAATGACAATTCAGAGATTCGTATATTGAAAATAATTACATTATGTTAGAAGGTTACATTATGTTAGTTACATTATGTTACATTATGTTAGAAGCTGCCCCTCATCTGAGCTAGGGGCTAGCAGAGCTACACCAGGAGTCAAATGTGACATGACTCCAAGGCTGGCACTCAAACTCGAACGTGTGTTTGCTTCTTCAAAGGACAGGAGTTAACCCCGAAGCAAAAACGAAAACGCCATATATGTAATTATACATTTCTTCGTCGCTTATATCCTCTGCTTCAGATAAATAACTCATTTTTGTCTTAAACTATTTGGTTTCTTCCTAAAACGTCAAATGGAATGCTGACACTAGCTGCCAGACAGTACTCAAAACTGCTAAATATAGATAACTATTTTTCGCTTGGAAAATTTCAATTTATTTTTAAAGTATAACTTTTGAAATATGTACGTTCGTTTAATAACAAAAATTATAATATTTTGGCAAAATATATATTCAGCAATAATTTCCACATGTGCTTCACAACAACATCTGAGGCTTAAGCCTACGAAATGACGGGCTTAAGTTAAGCTTGCCTTAAGCTAGTGTTATCAATTAAGCCTTCACTGTGAAACCGAAATATCTATTAAGCTTTGGCTTAAGCCATCGCTGTCGCTTAAGCCTTGACTGAAACCGACCATAAGTGCTATTTCGTCAACTTATTGTCTTATATATGTATATGTATTAGTTATGAATAAAATTTAAATAATTTTGCCTAAATCCCACTCATTGCGGAAATTGCAGCTCTTTGAAAACCGAAAAAAAAACCAATTTGTGTCCTTTCGATCTAACTTCAAAAATTCATTCCTTATATTAGACCGTTGTAGCGTTTTGGAAAGGATAAATTTCAGGCTTTGTTGTGATTGTCAGCCTTCCTTTTAAGGTTATGTATATGAACATATGTATTGCTTTATTATTATATTATACCTCCTCCACTTTCTACCTTCTCTCCTTCCTCTCTCTCTCTTTCTCTAAAACATGTACGTTACCACTCTGTGAAAGATTACACCAAGTGATTGGGACACGCACGTTGTCTATCTATTACAAATGGACTTCAATGATAAACTTCCACCTAATATGGCTACCGCTATAAACTAATCAGTTTAAAACACCGCAACTCATTCAGGAGCTGCCACATAAATCGGTCATTATCGTTCAAACTACACAAGCAAGATAGTTGGAATGGCGGAGTTGCTGGATATTGATTTAGTCGGTCCCGCTGATATCTAAATTGAAACAAATTTACGGACTAATTTTAGGGTTTATTTCTCTGTGGATAGCGCTCACAATTATGCGATCCCATGATAACACCATGATTGCTGCGGATTTTGCTCCTCATTACAAAATTGTACACATACATACATATATGTAAACGTGTGATTAGCTGTTTGCAGGAGATTGATAAGATATTCTGCAGGTAAATAATTTTAGTCATGGAATACCGCTAATATAGAGGATACGCATATAAATAAACAATGTGAAATGCGGATTAGACTCGCAATGACAAGGAATAATTGAAAGGTGATAGGACATTTATCACAGTGCACAAATCATTATAGTTTTCTTCTCTATAAATTGCATCCAAGTATCTAATAATAGACAACAGTATCAAGACACGGCATCTTGAAATGAACCATTGCGAGAATAACTTAATGAACAAGAACACGTGCAGGTAGACCAATAGTAATGATAATTTACAATATTATATTTTTTTTTTCGTATTTCTTTGTTGCATAATTCAAAAAGGTAAAAGTTACATTCGGACTATTGATGAAATATTGAAATTTACTATGTAAATATAACGCATAAACCTACAGAGAGACACAAGAAGATCGATCTCGAAAATTCAAATTCTATGGAATCTAAGAGAAAAAGAAAACTGCTACTGTTACTCCCATCCCAACTATGGAATGCCAGATGGGCGTGCATGCATGATATGATAACTACCGTGTCACATTGTTCAATGTAGAACATCTTTTCGTTTTTTACTCCATGATGCACACAGAGTGAATAAGTAGTATATATTCATAGCATTCAGTTAAATCAATCGATTCGAAGATTAGACGCGCTTTCTATTCATGCTGTTGCCACTATATACATATTACCTACGTATGTACATAGTAGGTACATACCCAAGTATTTCCTGGTGCGCCTACATAATATACAGTTCATTGTTTTATCATGACGTTGCTGATTGAATTTAGACTATTAAAGAGAGAAATGTTGTGATGTCGAAGGTTCGATTAAATTTGGTTGAGGTTCGCAATGGGGTAAGTTTAAGGGAATTGGCCTCTGTGTGTGATATGTGTCTGTATGTGTCAAGTGTAGGATAACTAAGTATAGAAGAATAATTACGGAGATTAATACTTAAATTACTTAGCATTATTTTATTTATTTATTTTTTATTTTTATTCTATTTTCTTAGCCTAGGTTAGGTTAGTTAAGGCACCCCTCCAGCCGCTTTACTTAGACCACTGTCGAGTACATTGTGACCCATAGATTATTGTGAAGTTATCTTTCTATGAACAACCCTATCCACTCTTAATCTGTCAGAAACATCAAGATGCATCAAAGTTTTATACTTCATAGCACCGTCAGTTTCAAGAAGAAATAGCTACGCCTGCCTCTTTGGTCACTAGAGCAGGCATTCGCAAAGCACATATTGAACTGATTCGATATCCTCAGGAGCTTCACAGCTACGACAGAAATCGTTTTACTCTAACCTCCTGGCATGGCTACTTATAGTCCAATAGCTCGTTAACAGCCCTACTAGTTTTCTGGTGTCAGCAGTTTGTTCCCCCTAAGGAGCTCAATTGTTTTCCTCCTATTGTACACCTCAAAATATAGGTACAGGTATCCTGAATGACCCAAGGATGCTTAGCCTTGTTGTAGCTGTTGTTGTTTATGTCACCTTTTAGATTTCCAACCGGGATTCTTAACATACGATATTGAACCTAAGCTATCCATTTCGGAACCATTTCTTGTTGACTCATCCACTATCTCTTTGCCCTAGATATTTCTATAACCAGGCATCCAGGATATTATCATTTTGTGCCGTATGGAAATCTTCTTTAAGCTGTCTTTGCATAGTTGCACCAGCTTTGAGTTTACCATCGCAGCATCCAACGCCTTAACGGCCGTTTAGATGTCAGTAAATATGCACATGTCTAAGTCCGAACGCATATCGTTTGATGAGTCGTCACCAATTCCGCCTGAAAACACTACATTTGTCCGGCAGTCTGTATGAATCGTTCCAGATCCAGATGTGCTTGTAGTTGTCTTCGACTTCGATCTATCTGTAAAAAAAAAGAGATGTCTGCTCTTACAATTCATTCCCTCATTCCCCTTCCAGTCGCTTCTAGTGTGTATTAATGTATTTAACTCTCCACTAAATGCTAGGTCAGGAATGTGGGAGTCTGTTAATGCATCCTATTGTCTCAAGGATATTGGAATGTCCACACTCCCTCCCCTTCCAGCAATCCATTGCTTTTAAGAAGACTCCGCTGGCAGCCGCTAATACCCCTTAGAGGTCCACTATCCACAGAACGAGAATCCACTGTAGACGTGGGCGTAGGCACCCAGTTACACCCAAACATGCTCCTGTCTGGATTTTCGACAGCTTATCGAGATTATATTTCTTCATGACTCTGGAGCCGTTGAACAAAATTGGTCTTATTCTGGCTGTGTACCACTTTGTGTTTAAGGCCTAAGCTAACACAAAAGATTTTCTTACACCTGTAAAAAGCCACACTAAATGGAATAAACGTCTACGCAAATAAAAAACACATTTGATAATGGAGCTCCAATTTGACAATGCAGCTTACATAGCATATCAACTTCCTTTGAAGTATTAAAATTACGTTCATGCACATGAATTTTACACGTGTCACCCTTTCCTGTTTGCTGTAGGTATATTCTAAGGTGAAAACAAAAAGCTCACATGACCCAAACCAACCATTCAAATATACGGGAAGCATGTGCACTAAATTTCTATCGGGTGCACCATTCCCTAACCTAAACCACACTTGACGGTACTAGAATTCGCACCAAAGCATACTGCTTTTCCTAGTGCTGTGAGCAGGCTCTATGACCAATCGTATTTTATGACATATCAAAGAAAGTGCCATTTTTGCCTTTGTACCTGAGTGGTGTAATTCAAATACTTAGTAAACTGTTGATTGCCCATCAAAAAAAGCACCATTTTTGCCAAAGTACCTGCACAAAATAATATTAAATTGCGGCAAATAATTAATTATTTTTAGCTATTAGCAAAAGAAAGTTCAAATAATCAGTGTGAAAGACAAATGAAGAATATGCGAACATCTTTTCGTTTATTACGTAGTCTCTTCAATAGCTTAATACCAGCAGAAAGAACATTTAAATTTTGAATTAGTAGAGAGAGAAAGAATCGCAAAATTGCGGACAACAGACAAATTATTCTTAAAATATTGTTGAGAATAAAAACAACAACAACAGCATAACAGAACTCGATAGACTCACAAGAATCAATAAATCTCGTATTTTGCGAAATGAACTTCGCTACAAGTGCTCAGAATCTCGAGCCAGGAGGATCCGCCACGGAGAGTAAAATTGGACAATAAACGGCAGAGGATTGAATTCTTCACGTGACAAGGATTTTTCAATTTTCACAATTTTCATTCTTCCAAGTACAGCAAACCCTCATCCTTGCCAAGAATCATCGTTCCACCAAACAAGATCTACCATATCTCAATTTTATAATTTTATGCGAAAATTTCGTCCGATGTTGCAAGATTGAAAAACAATTTAATTTCACGTAAAATAATAAATTTGACTACTCTCTGCGCTCTGAGCTGTTCAAATTTCTGGTTTCATAAAGTTTTAATATGTTTTTAAAACATTACAAAAAAAAAATTTTTGTTGTTCTTATTTTATCATAAAGCAAAAACTAATCCAATTAAAGATAATAGAAATAAATAAATATTATTAAAAACAAGTAAAAAAGCTAGGCCAATTCGTATGATACTCTCTAGATCAGAGGTGTCCAAACTACGGCCCGCGGGTCAAATCCGGCCCGGCAGGTGATTTTATCCGGCCCGCCAAGGTTTTTGAAAATTTTTCGTAAACTGTTAAACACATTTAACCTAAGCAGTTCCACATTTAGGTTTTAAATTTACAAACATATCGAAATTTTATTTTTCATTCGGTACGCATGAAGCACACAATGGCGAAGCGATGGTCCCGGACAGTCATACTTTGTTAGTCTGTAGGCACAAAAGCAGCATGAGAAACAAAATTTCTTTGAGTGAGTCTACTGATGCGTGCAATTTACTGTGACTAGATAGAGAATATGTAACATCCTTGCAATTGCCCTCGGGCTTTCTTTCTATTGTGTTCTGCTTCGCGTGACTCATATGTAAATTGATATGTTTAAATTCATATTAAATATATTACAAATTAATTATTATGGTAATATTATTTTTTAAAGTTGAACATGGAACAAAAAACAGAAGTTGATGAACAGTGCCGCATTCAAATACTTCTTTGTGCAATCGCAGTCAAAGAATGGCAAAGCTGTGTTTCTAATTTGCAATGACACTGTATTGCTGTAATGAAGGAATATAATTTACGTCGACATTATCAAACAAAACATGCTACAGTTTAGTACTCACAATTTAAGGACAAGCAACGTACTGAAATATTTGAAAATTATGTCGTAGTTTGTCTTCTCAGCAAAATTTATTTAGGAAGGCAAAGTCAGAAAATAAAACATTGACGTCAGTTAGCATGACAGTTGCTTATTTTTTGGCGAAAAAAGGGAAACCCTTTATGGATGGAAACATTGTCAAAGAGTGCATAATGGAAGCTGTTGGTGAAAAATGTCCAGAAAAGTTGAAACTTTTCAAAATGATTAGTCTTTCCCGCAATACTGTTGCTCGTCGAATTGGCGATATTGGTAATAATATTCTTCACCAGATTGCTAGGAAGGCACAGCGTTTCACTCATTATTCTCTCGCGATGGATGAATCAACTAATGTTAGTGACGCCAAACAACTTTTAGTTTTTGTTCGTGGAGTTGACGACAAACTTAATGTCACATAAGAATTAGCCTCTGTTAACAGCGTGCACGGCACTATAACTGCTGAAGATATTTTCAAGGAAATATACAAAACACGTTGGCAAAATATAACTTGGACTAAAATCGACTCCAAGGTGTAACAATTGACGGAGGAAAAAACATGTATGACAAATATTTAGCAAATATCGGGGTGGTTGGGCGAATAAGGAAAGCTTGTGAATGTGCAGGAGTACCAGTTCTACGTGTAAAACATCTCGACATGAGCTGCGTTTTGAAATCAGTTGTTTCTAGCTTAAATTTTATTCAATCACATGCACTCAATCATCACCAATTCCGATCTTTTCTCGAACAAATTGAATCCGAGTCTGTTGACTTTGTCGTATTATACTGCAGTTCGATGGCTTAGCTGGATGGAAAAGTGTTATTGCAGTACTTCAAGCTCAGAAATGAAATAGGTTTTTTTTCTTGCGGGGAAAAATCACCCTGAACCGCTTTTATCGGGTGCTGAGTGGCTCTTGAAGTTGACTTTTTTACTGATGTCGTAACACACCTGAATAACTTGAATTTAAAGCTCCAAGATAAAAACAACTTAAATTGTAATTTATTCCTGCAAATCAAAACATTCAGATTAAAGCTGATATTGCTCGAAAGTCAGATGAATGACTGTAGTTTTACCCATTTCACGTGCTGTAAAGAATTTAATACAGAAACTGAGGAACAATTTCCCACCAGTAAAAGTCATCGCGGATTTAAAACAAGAATTTCAAAAGCGATCTTCTGATCTTGATATAAATTTAAAGGAAATTCGGCTATTTCAAAATCTATTTGACGTTGCCGCCATTTCAAATCAGTTTCAAATGGAAATAATTGATCTTCAAGCTAAGGATCAATTCAAGTATAAATACAAGGAAGGACTTGTAAATTTATTTCTATGTTTGGCACTACCTATATGTGTGAACAAAATTTTTCCAGGATAAAGTACCTATCTGAAATCTAAATACAGGGAAAATTTAACGGATGATCACTTGTAATCATTGATAATAATTTTTGTTGAGGATTTTAATCCCAACTTTGAAGAAACTCTCCACAAAAAACATTCCCATTAAAAATTGCATGAAATAATTATCTAATTATATATAATTTAGTCATGTTTGTATAGTATTGTTGTATCTGTGGTTTACTATAAAAAAAAAAAAACATTACTGCTTTACTTATAATAGGATTTTTTAATTAATATACATAATTACTGGCCCTCGCAGTCAAAAGTTTGCACACCCCTGCTCTAGATGAATGCCCGTATTTAATTTCATATGGTCACCCATTTGAGAAATTTTGATTTTAGTAGTAGTTTTTCGCATATATTTCTAGAACGGTTCGTCGGACAGGAAAAATAATTATAACCAATTTTTATAGGATTTCATATTCTGAAGAAGTTTTTAGTACAATAAAAATGTCTAGGATTGATAGTTTTCACAGAATCCGTAAAAAACCTAATTTTTTATATGGCTACACACCAAGAAAGGGTTTCCCGATTTACTCCATTTTTTTATTTGCTATTACTATGAAAACACCATGTACCAAATTTCAGCTCTCTGTGTCAACGCGTTCTCAGACAGTGTCCAAATATATAATGGAAAACGAAATTTTTGTATGGCAACCCCACGAAGGAGTTACCCGATTTCTCTCATTTTCGATTTTTTTTTTTTTTTTTTTTTTAAGTCCGCGTACAAAATTTCAGCTCTTTATAGTGCGTACGGACGGACGGACGGACGGACGGTTAAACTGACATGCAAAAATCAAAATACCTTTTAATTTTGTGCGTGGGTATCCAATCCGTTTTGGTCTATCATCATTATTTCTGTGCATTACAAACGGAATGACAAACTTAGTATATCCTATAGATTTCATCTAGTCTAGGGTATAAAAATTGAAATTATACTCGTAGTTGGTGAAAAATCAAGCTGTCAAGGGAAATGCTTTCTATTTATATGCTCAAATGAATTATTGATTCAACAAATTTTAACTACTTTGAATTGTATTAAAGAATTAACTGTAATTCATGTATGTATACATTCTAAATCGACTGTAAACATTTGTTATGAGGAATATCAACTCAAGAAAATCTAACAGTAATATTTTATCCAATTTATTACTTGAGAGTTGAGTAAACACATGAACCCGGAATTATGCTACGAGATGTAGCAACAATAAGAGCGGACGTGTGGGATACACGCATATACTTAATTGAGAAAATCAAATGAAGAAATTGCATGACAACTACTGTTCTTAATTAAAATAATTAGAGAGGGTTAAGTGTTTTAAATTAGTTTTTGCAGATTGTACTTGTCTTGTCGGAGGAATTTTTAAATGTATGTACTTAAGTGACTTTTTATCATAAACCCTTGGATGATAAATTTTAGAGCTACATGAATGGCGAAGATAAAGTACAAATTCCTTGTAACAAAAAAAAATTCTATAACGTCATTTTAAAAATTCATTAAGAAGAAGATTGATTTTACTGATACTAAACGAAAAACGGGAATTTCAATTTAATGCTCATCATTGAGGATAAGAAAAAATCATGTTGGTAGTGAAAGTGTAATACTGGGTATGAGAAAGCTTGTGTGTGCCCAAATTGCATTGGTCAGGCTTGAAATAAATAGGTTACTTTCAACACAATTTGTGGCTGTTTAAGTAGGTCATAACGTACACGAATAGAAACACTGCCATAAGGCGGAGGATGTGACGGTACTCGATGAAGGTTTCCTCTGACTGTTAATATAAAAAGTCCGTTCCATCGGTGTTGCTATTAAGTGTCATTATTTGAACTGACAATACTGCAGATGGGTATATACTGCTCTTGCAGGCATTAACTGGCCGACCACACCGAGTCGATTGTATCATTTTATGAATACCTATACCTACGGAATTCAATTGGGATTATCACTGTATGGGAAAATACCTAGATGGGTGGCGTCTACTTATACAAAAATGAAGTCATACCATAAAAAGGACACAAAATTAGCGAGAGAGAGATAGAAAGGTACAAGGCTATAAATGTTCTGCCCCACTATTTCAATGGGTATAACATAATGATACCTACTTTAAAAAAGTAAACTCACACACATGTCGCATTCTCAGAATTGTATTTTGATAGATCTTAGATCTTAAAGAAAACAATATATTAATTATTTAAAATTCAATTCAATTCATTTATTTCCTGGGTACTGATGCTACAAGATTTACAATCTTTTTTCAAACATCAAACAAAATGGCAAGAGAGCTACCAATTTGACGAGATTTTCTCTAGAGAGGAGGGCCAGTATGACAACTTTTCGAATATTCTTTGGATAAAAAGTAAAGTAATGTTTAATAAAAAATAATAAAAACTTCAATGACTCTGAAAGTGACGTCAATGCTAACTACTCCTCGGAAACTGAACACTGTAAAGTTGTCACGGACTGTGATCAATATCACAGAGGGTAGTTGATTGTCCACGAACATACCGTTTCAGCTCATTAGGACATACGCTATTTTTCGTTGTTTCACTACCATAGGAGGGTACGTGACCAATGAGACGAGGTGACGCGAGGGGAGTCTATATCAAGAGTAAAGAAATAAAATGATTGCACGATGTGTCTTCACTTCGCCTCGCTTTACTCTGATATAACCTCATCTCGCCTAATTTCGCCTCCCCCACCTTGCCTTACCTAGGCGTAGCTTAAATTTAATTATTGCTTATACAGGGTGTTTCCCACTAGGAGGTGATAGTACTCACCTAGACGAACAGGGTGATTAAGAAAAAAGCTAGTTTTTCACAAAAAAAACTGCAGTGCGTACGATCACAGTTAAGAGCTCATTGTATGCAAAACTTCATGGCCTTTCCAACGACTGCTCAATCAGCCCCATACCCCTCTCCCATCAAGAATTATGGTTGTCTAAACTAAAACTGTCGGATTTTCTTACTTTTTTTTTTTAATTTAACTTCTATTATTTTTGCAACAAGGTCATTAACATAACTTTTTTTTTATAAAAACTGTAAGCTGTAGACTCTCCTCTTTAATGTGGCCTATTACACCCTATGTGCTAACTGTAGCCGTTAAACAGTTATTAACTCATTACCTATTCCGGTCACACCGAAATTACACGATATTTTTTAAAATGACGTGCTAAGGGAACAAATTATCGTTGAGAATAGGTTTGAAAATAGGTTTGAGAATAAGTTTAGAGCTAATAACTCTTTAAGGGCTTTAGATAGCACATTGCGTGTAATACGTCAACTTAAAGAGGAAAGTCTACAGTTTACAGTTTTTATAAAAAAAAGTTATGTTAATGACCTTGTTGCAAAAATAATAGAGGTTAAATTAAAAAAAAAGGTAAGAAAATCCGAAGTTCTTAGGTTAGACAACCATAATTCTTGATGGGAGAGGGTTATGAGGCTGATTGAGCAGTCGTTGGAAAGGCCATGAAGTTCTGCATACAATGAGCTCTTAACTGTGACCGTACGCCCTGTATTTAAAATACAGGGTGTTTTGTGAAAAACTAGCTTTTTTTCTTAATCACCCTGTAACTCCTAAACGGTTGATATGCCCCCCCCCCCTGCCATACAATTTTTGGTTCGTCTAGGTGAGTACTATCACATCCCGCTCTATTGACCTAGTGGGAAACACCCTGTATAATATACACGTTTAGCCTCCCGAACATTAAGTTTTATTTTATTTCTTGCGCCCTTCTGATGTTTAAATAGAGCAGTAATGACACCGATGTTATCAGTCGCATAGCCTCCATCTGGGACAAGGTCTTATTTTGCGAATGCAAGAAGCATCCAGATAACGATAGGAAATTTTATCAGAAACTCATTTGACTGCTTTATCAGTCTGTACGAGAGATGGCGTTCTTCTAAAGAAGTAAATTAATGTTTGGTCGGAATTTTTGGTAACCGGTTATTAAGGATACCATTTGTGTTGTCAACTATCAGTAATAGTTATATTTGGAATTTCTTCGTGGCTCTCTTGATAATGAGCTAGATGACTGAATTCCACTAGCTTTGCGAAAAAAGTTTATCCTGGATGATGTTCTTACAAGAGATGATAAACTCTTTGGATGAAACTTATGGCCCAAAAATGAAGAGAAAAAAGAAACCTTAAAACCTAGCTTTTTTTCTAATCAAAATACCTAATCAAACTGGCTTTTCAAAAGACGAAACATTTATTTAATGGGCTCATTTATATCGTAGTTAGTGTTATATTGAGGAACAAAGACGAGGACTCATGGTTTCTTAAGGATCGTGCTGGAACGGTTATTTCTAAAGTATCTAAAATGTCAGAGAAATTAATTACGACTTGCACACAATCGAAAGTGAAAACAATTCTACGGTTATTTCATCTATTTTGGGTAATATCCAAAGATATGAGCTTAACCCTAACTTTACACAGAGGCATGCTGAAAGGATTGGACCAGATGCAGATTACGTAGGGCGAACTGTATACAAATTTTTCCTGGACCTCTTAAAATCGAGACTATAATCCTGACTGTTTTATTCCAAGAATAGGTCTTCACAAGCTCCATCCTGCATTAATTAAGCTATAGCATCGGGAAGCGAATGTTAACTTAGTAAGACATGCAAATTTTTGGGTTTTTTTGTGGAAAAAATTAATTGGCATCTAGATATCTAAAAGCAGTCATTAATGGAGTGCAATAACATAATTTTTAAAAGTAGAATATGGTGTGGTGCATAATAGAGCAACATTTATGAAAGGCGTATAAGTTTGCAACTGCACAATTGTATTCCTTAGAGACAATGTGAAAAATCTTATTGTCATTGGTATAAAAAACGATTCACGAGATAGTTATGATTAATCGTTAAAATAAATTAATGAAAAGTAATGAGCTTACATTATATGGGCATGACCTCATGTATATACAACCAGATAAATTAGAATAAATCTACCAAACAAAGATAGTTGAATAGTCCAGTTAAAATTCGGTCAATCATCATAAATATCAGAAAAATAAGAAAATTAAATTAATCATAGTAAATTTACCTTTCATAAATCCATGCTAAAAAGAGTTCAGGAAGGACATGCAATGAAAATACGAGACGTCTCAAACGAAAACTGCGAAAAGGTTGGAAATGTAGCACAATTTTGCAACAAGTCTATAATAGGAAATGTCACACTTACTGCCCTTCTTGAACAGGAGAATAATAACAAAAGTATTTTACTGTTGCGATAATATGTCACTAAGTAAAGATAAATGAAATAAATAACAGAAACAAGGGACGAGTCTAAAATGTCAACCGAAGCTTCGTTAAGGGTTTAAAATCATAAGACTAACATCAACATCACCAGAGGATTGCTCTGAAATATTTGGCAAAGACATTGGTAATCTGGTGACCAATCGCCAGAGCTCTACGATGACAGATATTCATTGCAGTTAAATTTAGATTTCACATTCTTGCAGAACTGCTCACGCTAAATATTCCAAGTTGGTAGTCATTATACTAATCCTGTATAAATTTTTCTGAAGAAACTTCAGAACCATCCATATAATATCTAGATCGTCAGAATCAACATACAAGAAAGTCGTGAAAAAGATAACAGAGTTCCTGAACGCTTCTAAGAGGTGAACTTCGGATCAAATAGCTCGTCGATTTTTCTTCCAGGTAAAACAGCCCGCTCAATACAAGAATTCTTCGAACTGGTAATGTGAAGAATCATTTATGAACGAATTTCAGGTTACGCTGACAAGTAGCATGAGTCCTTACTAACAAGCTTTTGTGTTTCAAAAGAAGTTGAAGAATCTGCTTTAAAGATAAAATCGTACACAAGATGAAGAAAATGACTACCTGTCACGATAATGTCTAGAATAAATCTTTCTGTAAACAATGATAGATCACGGTGCACCAACGTACAACAAAATATAACTGTTAATCGCATAACAACGCATTTAGAGAGCTTAAAGGGGAACGTAGGTTAACATCTTAATCACATTCATGAAGGTCGCGTCTGTGTCCATCGGTATGACAAGTAGTCTACTAAAAAACTCGCATAATACTCTCAACTTAGTTAGTAGTTAGTCAGCTATCAACTCCGGACTGATTTGAAAAACGAATAGTTCAGTTGATTTGACAGCATGCTTCTATAGTAGTTTTAAAAGAGCTGGAGATTAAGTTAAGAAAAATTCAAAATGAGTAAATCTGTTGCAGTTGCTACCGGTATTTATAATAGATTCTGTGTATCTTCAAAGTACGTATATGATTCATAGATGGGAATCAAGTTTAGGTCGCTAGATGATAAATAGCCAGAAGTTTGTTTTTATAAATCAAAAACATTGGGTCGTTAGATATGGCTTATAAATTTGTTTTTCACTTTTTTATATGATGAAAATTAACAGGCAGGTCCCGCATCCCTACATATTATAAAACGCGACGTCTCGTTGCTGCATGTTTTTTTTTAGTTTATAGATATGTTCTCTGGGCAGGTTTTACAATACATTTTAATACGCCAGGTAATATAAGGAATAAGCAGAGAGCATTTTACTAAACCAAATAGACAAAAATTGGCCTAGTAGAGCTTTTTCGGTATACGGTGTCTAAACCGTTACAGATATATCAATGTATTGTCTGAAAAATGTTTTGGATATAATATATAGTAATCTATAAAAACGTCCGCGGTAGTACCTATATGTCTATCAAATAGGGTTGTTATGCTCCAGTTGATACACAGCACCTTTTTTTTTCTTCTAATTTTCAGTAACAGCTGAACACCATCAATTCAATTCAATTTATTTGCTTATATATACTCGTAACATACATAATATAAAACGTAACCTTTAGGTGGCAAAGGTTCGACCAGACGGATACATAGCACTTGTTGTATCTTTGAAAACTGTCACAACACTGTTGGAAGCTGGCAAGACATTCTACTCTATGCTTAAATGACTGCTGAATATAGCCACAAATGAGATCTCCTATATCCACAATATTAAAAAACAAAAGTGTGCTACTTCAAAATTTATGCATCTGTCCAGACTCAGAATTTGGAATCAGGGTAGAAGGTTCCATAAGAAATCTATCTTGATCGTACCCTCAACGATCTCAGAAATAATTACGAAAATAACAGAAGGCGTCAAATTTTTGGCTGCAGGGGACTTTCAACAGATATTTCCGGTTATATATAACGGGGGGAACATACGCCTTAATTCCACACCAAACGGTGCATCTAAAAGGGTGTAATTGTCTCTGATACAACGCTCTCGGATTCTCCGTACCCCAAGTTCGGCAGTTCTGTCTATTGACATATCCATTTGAAAATGTGCTTCATCGCTCATAAAAAGTTGGCATTATCTGTCGCAAGCTGAATGAATATATTAGCAATAATTCTTGGGGCAATTGAGTTTTGTATGGAAACAAATTCAAATGCTCTGGAGGTCCCCAATTGAGTAGCACGTCGACAAGTAGATAAAGATGGATCATCGTTGACACCTTCGCGTACAGTCTCCACATCTTGTTCATTGCGAACAGGTTGATTAACATTTTGTTCGTGACTCATCAAATAC
The DNA here is from genome assembly GCA_963924295.1 of Dioctria rufipes. Lineage (NCBI taxonomy): Eukaryota > Metazoa > Arthropoda > Insecta > Diptera > Asilidae > Dioctria > Dioctria rufipes. The sequence goes on along the minus strand of OZ002740.1, from coordinate 345,954,852 downwards.
TGCACCACCCCCCCCCCCTTCCCCCTCCCCTCCCCCCTAAAAACGGGTTATTAAGTTTCTTCATGTTTGCACTGGGAACTGTGGCAGTGCTAAAATACTGACGCCATTTTCGTTGTGTTGTAACAATAGATCATAAAAAAAAACCAAGAGTTTTGACACGTTCTTGCACTGAGTATGAAGAAAATTTTATAATATTTTGTACAATCTGCAAAAAATAAAAATTTTTAAAACGACAAGTATCGAGGTACTGTCAGTTTGTTAGCTTACAGCCGCAAATCAGAATTTCATGCCGAAATTCTTACTGTATGTATATGTTTCGATCAGCAGTACAGGGCGATCTCATCAGGATAGCAATTAAATCCTGAACTGCCTGCTGTCTATACTACAGTGAACTCAGATAATGAAAAATTGCATGTAGACTCTATATGGGTCTCAAAAGAGTAAAACTCAATCCCCATTTCATAAAAAAAATTTCAAAATGCGAAAGTTATATATATTTTAATTGAGGCAATCTAAGTTGTCCCACCCTGTATAAATAAATCTTAAAACCAATTAAAGCTAATATCAGCCTTACATATAATAGATAAAACATATCATTAGCGCTATAAGCTACACCTTTATACAACAACAATTGTACCTTAAATCTAGTCTATTTCAAGGATAATTATTTTCTCTTAATGGCCAGCAAAAGTATTTCAATAACAAAAAACAAAAAAACATCTTTCTCGAAAACCTTTCAATTCATTTTCATTCTCCAGTTCTGTGTGTGTGGGCTATAATCCTCATTGTACAATATATCATCATTGCTGGCTATAACTAATGTTATAATTCTTTTTCACATCTTTTTCATCCATTTCAGATATATTATCGTCGTCTGTAACACCAACAAGTGGTCTAGAAATGACAGCCAATGATAAACTACTTATGTCACTGGAAAAGCAGTTAAACATTGAAATGAAAGTGAAAAATGGTGCAGAGAATATGATACAATCGATATCGAGTGGTCACCATGGACGTGATAAAAAGCTATTGGCTGAGGCGCAACAAATGTTGGCCGATTCGAAGGCGAAAATTGAATTTTTGCGATTACGAATTTTAAAAGTCAAACAAAACAAGGATCAAATGCATAAAATATCTCCAGATGAGAATGGTGATATGCGACCACAGAGACTAGAAACACCACTTGAGGAACGTATCGAAGAATTGAGACACCGACTTAGAATAGAGGCAGCTGTCGTTGATGGAGCTAAAAATGTGATAAGAACTTTACAAAATAATAAAGTTCCTGATAAGAAAGCCCTTCAAGAGGTGAGTACTGATAGAAATCTGAAATGACTTATATAAATTGAAAATTAGATTTAATGCAAAACAATATTTATTATGAAGTATCTCACTTATTTTATAATGTTTGCTAGAGACTAGACGCATTTGATATCGGCTCCGGTAGTTTTTTTAATTTGAGAGTATCCAGTTTAAATTTAATCCACTTTCTTCAATTGCAATTAATTATACGTGTTTACCTAATCAGTGGTGCACCTAGTGAATTATAAAAGTGACCTTTTTATTGTGAAAACTTAATTTTTCCAATTGAATCAGAATTTCTGAAGTGCTTTATATCATTTGGCTGGTTCCGTTCTTTCTCTTAAATCGCAATGACTTCTGCGCAGAAATGCTCATCGAAGGGGCAACCGAAGGAGACACTTCGAACTAACTCTCTATCAGAAGACATTAATCCAAAGAAAACTCGTAGTACTGCAGCTGCTACTAGGGCGCAGCAAACGAGAATCAACCTGGATGCTGACATTCCAGATATGGAGCAGAGAGCTTTTGTAGATCAACTGGAGTCTCGTCTCCTAAATAAAATAAATGATCTCTTCATACAATTTGAAGACCGCATACTGACAAAAATTAATGACTCGATTGGCTCCTTAAACGAACGACTGGCTAAATGTGAGAATACGCTATCCGAGTTAACAGCTAGCAATAACTCTGTTTGTCAACAAATTGAGAGTCTCCATCGAGTGCAGCGTCTCAGCGATGTAATTATTCGGGGCATTCCATGTAGTTCGAAAGAGAATGTAACCAGCATCATCAAAAATATTGCTGCAGTTGTGAAGCATCCCATTTCACCTTTCATCGATGCTTTTCGCATAAAATCAAAGTCTTCCGCACAGCATGGCCCAATTGTTGTGCGCTTTTCTGGACACACAGAGCAGCGTGCTTTCTTATCCGCCTTCTACAGCTGTAAGAGCGTTCTTCTTTCTCAGCTTGAGGGCTTTTGTACTGCGAGCGCTATCTATGCTAATGAAAGTTTGACGGCAACAAATAATTCTCTTCTTCGGGAAGCTCTTAAAATACGTAGATTGGGGAAAATTCACTCTGCTACTACGAGGAATGGACTGCTGTACATCAGGAAAGAGAAGGATGGCCCTCTGATAAAAATTTTAAGTTTTGAGCAATTGCATGCCACTTGTAGTTAACCGTTTTCCCCTCAGCAACGATGGAGCCGGTGTGTATAATGTTTTTGAGATAATTGAACTTCTATTTTGCGTTATTCTGAAATTTTTTTGTTTTTTTTTTTTTTTTTCTCTGTTTCTTCTCTTTTCTTTAATTTTACAATTAAAAATGTCTTTAATTTTATTTGATTTCTATCGCAGCGTAGCTTATGAATTATTTAGTTATTCCTTTTCTTTTGTGATAAACAGAGATTATATGACTTCCGTGTCTGTGGATAAGTGCATTGACAGCTACCGAAGTACAAATAAGTATGAGTACACATAGCTTTTCGGGTCTGGACAGGGTGAGAACTCTGCTTAAAATTTTTTGTAGTCGTACAAGTGGGTTAAACATCTGTTCGCTAAATGCTAGAAGCATTAAAAACAAAATCGATGAATTTCGCGAGATTTTTTCCGGCTCTGATATTCATGCGATTTTGGTATGTGAGACGTGGTTAAATAAAAATATACCCTCTTCTTTGCTAAAAATTCCCGGCTACAATTTATATCGTAATGACCGTACATCTCGTATTGGAGGAGGTGTGGCGATCTTTGTTAGGGATTGTTTGAAGGCTAAATCAATTTCTTGTTCGGTGGATGATGAAATAGAATTTATATGTGTTGAAGTTTCCACAGGAATAGAAAAATGTGTGTTGTCTACTGTTTACTGTCCTCCCAACCAGTTTAACGCTGATAATGCTAGGCAACTGGAAAACTGTTTATTTAACATAACACAACGCTATACAAATGTGATTGTGGGTGGAGATTTTAATGTAAATCTTCTTCGACGTGACCTGTTAGCTAACCAGTTTCTTCTTCTTTTTCAGTCACTACATCTTAATACAGTGAACTCTCAACCAACCTACTTCAACACAACCAATCCGTCATTATTAGATTTATTTTTTGTTCCAGATTTAAGTAAAATATTTATGTTTAACCAGATTAGTCCACCCAGCACTTTGGATCATGACTTACTCTTTCTCAGCTATGACTTTTCTATGCATCTAGGGTCTCCTCAAAGCTTTTCATACAGGGATTACAATAATATTAATCTGGATGCCTTATTTGAAGAATGCCGACTGCTGCCCTGGTACGAGGTACTCAATCTTGCTCTGGCTGATGATCAGGTGGAGGTTTTCTCCACTCTTATCTCGTACTTATTTGAAAAATATGTCCCTTTGAGAGTGAGACTGGTCCACAGAGTAGGGTGCCCGTGGTTTTCACCCGAAGTCTGTTCGCTTATTGCGGAGCGAGAATTCCTGTTCAAGCGATATAAGCGCCTCAAAACGAATGCTGCTCGACTAAACTATGTAGTTGCTCGTAATAGGGCCACGACAGCTATTCGGAATGCCAAACGCCAATTCTACAGCTCTAAGTTTAACACCGAACTTCAACCGAAAATTGTGTGGCGCAATCTACGAAACGCTGGAGTTTTTGGTGGGGATAGCGTAGCTTGTGGACTTGATGCGGATGATTTAAATTCTTTTTTTACCTCCTCTAACAATTCATCCCCAAGAACTCAAGCGAACGAATTAATTCCGCGCTCTTCACTCTCACAGGCGAGCATCAACAACTCTTTCTCCTTTCGTGGGATATGCCTTGATGAGCTGATTTCCGCAATCTTTTCTATCAGGTCTGAAGCAGTGGGCCCTGACAGGTTGCCACCTCGCTTTATTAAGCTGCTGCTGCCACTAATCGGGAAAGTTATGCTGCATATTATAAATACGTGTTTGATGTCATCCGCTTTTCCTAAAGCGTGGAAAAGAGCAACAGTTTTACCAATACCAAAAAAAGCTTGTGCTTTAGAATTACCATCTGATTTCCGACCTATAAGTATTTTATGCTTTTTATCGAAGGTTCTGGAGAAACTAATTTATAAACAAATTCTCGAGCACGTGGAAAGCAATAATTTACTCACGCTTTGGCAATCAGGTTTTCGCACTTCTTTCAGCTGTGAAACAGCTATATTAAAAGTGTCCACAGATATAAGATCTGCGTTAAACAAGAATGAGTTTAGCGCCTTAGTTCTTCTCGATTTCTCAAAGGCATTCGACAGCGTTGATCATAGTTTACTTCTACAGAAGCTCTCCATCAGGTTTGGGTTCAGTTCTTCTGCCATCACGTTGGTTAGAGGGTTTTTATCTGATCGTCAGCAGCGAGTTAAGGTAGGACAGGCTGTCTCTGGTTCGTTGCCCATTCTCTGTGGTGTTCCTCAAGGATCAGTACTAGGCCCTTTATTGTTTAGCCTATTTATAAATGACCTGCCACAAGTGTTAGAAGATGCAAAAGTGCGTCTGTATGCCGACGATGTGCAATTATATCTTAGTAGGCCTATAGGACTTCTTGAGGATTGCATTGCGCGAATGAATTCTGAGCTAGATAGAATAAGCGATTGGTCGTTAGTAAATGGGCTAGTGCTCAACCCTGCTAAATCGAAGTGCATTGTCTTTTACGCCTCATCCCTAGATAACCTTGATGTTCCGCCAATAATTTTAAACAGTGTTATACTGCCGCTACATGATAGGGTTAATAATCTTGGGATTGTTTTAAATAGTATGATGAAGTGTTGCGATAACGTTAATCTGGTGATCGGAAAGGTTTATGCTGGACTGCGCAGGTTATGGCTTTCAGCGAGTATTTTGCCAAGAAAACTTCGTATGAAGCTTGTGAAAACATTAATCATTCCGTACTTTACTTTTGGCAGCGTAGTTTTCCCAAAATTAGATAGCGTATGTGCCCGTAAGATACAGGTTGCCTTCAATGATTGTATACGCTTCATTTTTGGTCTCCGTAGATTTGACCATGTCTCGCCATATAGAATCCAACTGCTTGGATGCCCCCTGGATTCTTACCTTAATCAAAGAGCATTAACTCTTCTTTTTAATATATTAAATCGAAATACACCTGAATATCTCAGGGAATTTTTCCAGTTATCGAATTCACCACGCAATCGTAACATAATACTTCCGCGATTCAGCAAATTAGTCATGGAGAGTTCCTTCCCTGTTCAGGCTGCCAGACTTTGGAATAGTCTTCCATTAAATATTCAGAGTGCTGGTACTGTCAGTGCATTTAAGAAGCTTATAAAGATGCAATCGTGAGATAAGGTATTTCGTCTGTTTTCTGTTTATCACTAATTTTATAATTTTATAATTTTTATATATTTATATTCTTATTCTTTTTATTCTTTTACTTCTTTAGTTATCAGTCTTATCTTATTTTATTTATTATTAGCATCAGTATAATTTTATATATTGTTTATGATTTATCTTTAATTATTGAATTCGTTGATATATGCTTTTGAGTGTTAAATTTCTAGCCCCGATTTATCTCATAGTACAAAAAAAAAGATTGTAAATCTTGTGTACGTATGCCATGAATAAATTATTATTATTATTATTATCTCTCTTTCTCGATTTTTTTTATATATATATATATTACTTAAGAAATGGGTGGGGCATAGATAGGACAAGACATTAACGTAATCTTTGTAGTTATAAAGGATTTACAAAATTTCATAGTACAACCGAATTTTGTTTGAAGTGTGAAGTAGTGAGCATGGTTTTATATGCGATAGTTACTGATAGGAATGTGCGATCCAGGAATCATATATTTTACTTCTTCCTAGTACCGTCGATAGAATCAAATAGATAGAATTAAATAAGGTAAGTAATCGTTACTATGTATGTTAGTATGTGAAGGTGTTTAATATTCATCAGGGTATCGGAACGGAGCGATTACAACTGCTCTGGCATGCTCCGAGCGAAGTGATAGCTGGAACAAGTGATTAGAGCGGCAGTGATAAGATTAAATTTCACCTAATAATATTTAATAGTTCATGAAATAGAAGAATTTTTAACGATTCTAACTTAAATTATAAATACAAGAGAGAAAAACAACCGCCTCGTCCGGTTTTTGAATCCGGGACGTTCCGTTTCCGGGCGACTGCTCTCTTACCTCTGAGCTAATGAGACAGATGATTTTTTCTCTTGTATTTTTTAATTTTCTCTAGCCTATTAAAGCCACATTTATTTTCAGCTGGCAATAACCAATAACGATGAAAGCGCATAAATAAATTGTAAAATTTTTGCAATTTTAATTTTATCTTTTCCCATACGGGACTCGAACTCACAATTTTTAGAATCGGTCATAGATGGAATAGAAGAATTTTAGAGAACTTTTATTTTTATGAAAGAGGAAAAAGTATCTGTCTCAGAGTAAGAACACTCGCCCGAAAATCGGAAGGTCCCGCCTTCAAAAATTCGAACGTGGCGGTTTTTTTTTTCTCTTGTATTTACAATTTAATTTAGAATCATTGAAAAAATAACAGCTCTCAAAAATTCTTCTATTCCATCTATAACCGATTCTAGTACTGAATGTGTCACTGCTGACTTTAATGGAAAATTTTTCCACTTTCGAATAAATTCAGTTCAGATAGCACTTTTACTGAAATTTCACTAATATGGAGTAAAACTAGTTCTATTTGAAATTGAACCAAAATGTTGCAAAAGGGTCTTCGATTTAATTACAAATTAAATCATTATAAAGTCAGTTTGTGTAGGGTATTAGGGGCCATAGAATGACACCGAATCGCCTAATTAACTTTCCCGGGTAAATGTCTCGACAAGTTCTTGGTGTATTTATCGGTATCTGGAATGTCACCATATGCGAAATCGATAATTAAAGGAAAGATGTTCCCGTAATTTCGGCTTAAAATAATCTGTTATCATGCGTTGATAAACATATGACTGTAAATAATTTGGGTCTAACCTCTAGAATTATTTAAGAAATACAATCCGATTATCATATTTCCATTTCTAACTGCCCTTGATTTGATCTTAGCAGGATTTTTGTTATGAATCTCTTTCCGTGAAAAGCTTACGCGGCTTGAAGTTTATCTCCTTTTTCTAGTGGAAGGCTAATCAAATGACCATTAAGAGGGTGTGAAATTTTTTTTCCTGTTGTTTATATTTCAATTCAAATGGAATTATCTCAACATTTTACCCTTTTATTTTTTTCGACCGAGAAGCCCAATTGGTGCTCCAAGTCAGTCTTCACAGCACTCAAAAATATTTAACCGACCTCAAATCATAACGTAAAATGTACAAGCCTTACCTGCATCTCATTTTATGAATTTAAGATTTTCACCAGAACAAAGTGAAATCTTTTTCTGAATGCTCAGTAGTCCAAAAACAGAAACAATGAGTTTAAAATTACAGACAAAATGCGAGATATAAGCAAACAAATAAACATTTTTATACAGAAAATAAAGAAAAAGTAATTCCGATTTGTTAGGGACATTTTATTATTAACTGTTATTATTATAACATAATAACGCAGATTTAAAATATTAATACTTACAAAAATTTTCCAAAACTAATTGATGCTAACTGCTCAAAATATTTTCGAAATGTCCACCATTATTTGAATGCATAGCAAATAATAAAATTTATGGATCAAAATAAACTTAGTAAAATAGGTAAATATAAAACGATGGTATGAAAATGTAAATATTCAAACCGAAATATTTCCAGGTAATGCACGTGCCCCTAAAAATGCTTTAGATTAATCCAAAAACTAGATTTAATTTATGATTTGCTTAAAATTTGAGAATTTGACTAATCAAGTGTACATAGGTTAGTGTCATTCCGATACAGACACTACATTGTTATCATTCTTTTTGAATACATTTGCAGTTTTATTAGATTGCTGAACATTGTTGTAGTTATTTAAAAAAAATTTATATATCACTTTGTTGCAATTTGTTCTGGTGAAAACCTTAAATTCATAAAATGCGATTCAGGTAAGGCCTGTACATTTTACGTTATGATTTGGAGAACGGTCAAACATTTTTGAGTGCTGTGAAGACTGGCTTATGGAGCACCAATTAAGCTTTCTTCTGGGTCGAAAAAAAAAACGTAGAGATAATTGCATTTGAATTCGAAAAAATCAAATTTTTTACTCAAAATTTGGACTGTGAACGCCTATAACTCCGAAGACATAAACCGAAGGAAAAAGAATTTCACACCCTCTTAATGGACATTTGATTAGCCACCCACTAAAATTCCGATATCATTCCGATATCTTACAAAACCTAGGAGATATTGGGATATTTGTTGACGCACTTACTCAACACTGAAAAAAACTTCTAAACTCCGTAGTACCCATGGGGGTAAAGATAGACCTCCGCTCCCATACATTTTTTTTCGTTTCTTACCGAGATCTATCACTTCCTTTCATATGGCCATCCTAATTCGGGACAGCCTGTATATGTACATCAATAACAAAAATAATATTGGCCCTTCTCATATATATATATAGATTTGAAAACAAATAAAAAGAGAACTTGAAAATATATATATATATATATAATTCAACACGTTCCCTCCTATCAACTGCTTATTATAAAAAAAAAAAACGAAACAATATTCACAAAATAAACCTAACTGGGCCACCTAATTCAAGAGATAAATTTCTCTATAACATTTATAATTATCAAAATGCGCTACATCTGTTCTCCCTGTTTCTACAATATGAATGCAACCAGTTCAACTCAAAGTATAGCTTTTGACCTACTTTTGTTACAAATTCAATGAGAGATCCATGAGATTCCTTTTCATCTCTCCACAAACTCAATGTGTGCTCAGCAAAATATTTAAAAATAGTGCATTCGTTGAATCCATGTGTAAATCTCTCACGCACTTCATTGTTTACTCTAAGAAACATTAAAAATTTTTCCTGGTAGCCAGATCCGTCCGTCCATGCCATATGTATAATTTTGCTTCCACCGATTTGAACGATCGTCATTTAAGAATTTCAGGCTATGCTTGCTTAAGAAAGATGCTAGCATAAATTTAATAAGAGGAAATTTTTTCCAAGAGAAATTCATCATTGGCAAAAAAACAACAGAAAAATAATTATTATCTTTCCTATTTTAATGAATTCTCACCATCAAAGCGATCCTACTCAGTTCTCTTAAAGTTCTATGGTCGGAAATAGAAAATCTCCATCCATCACAAGTGCGGAAAAACTTTTTCATCTCGCTCTTGAAATTTTCTTCTGCAAAGTTCGCGTTTTTATTTTTTTATTCCTTTAGAACGAACCACCAACAACGATCAGACTGTGATGTGATCAAGTCGATTTTCCTTAGTTTAGTTAGTGGCCGCTTGATTTTCTTATTTTTCTTAGTTCTTACATTTCATTCTTTTTATTAGTAGTTATATTTTTATACGAAGTAAATAAATAAATAAATAGATAAATCAAATAAATAAATAGTAATTGAATAAAATAAAAGTTAAGTTAAATTGCGTAATTTGTGTGTTAAAAATAAATAAAGTTTTGAATGTGGCTAAAATAACTCTATCGCGTGAACCCGGAGTTTTGAGTTTTTGATAATTTCTTTATTTTATTTTCTCTTCTAAGATCAATGTCCGTCCGATTGCCTTCTTAGCACAGTTTTATTTTTCACATCATCATGAAAAGTTGTTCATTTCGTTTTGTCGTCGTTTGATTTGAAAAGGTTCATTTCCACAAAGTGAAAACTACTTTTATATATCACATAAAAATAGACTTGGGAACAAATAAGAAAAATTTATACCTTAACCGAAAATAGATCTGAAAAACGTGTGTTGTCCGAACTTCCATTCGATTTGAATTGCGCTAAATTTTCTCTCAACTTTAGTATTGAGAATTTTCTGCACAAAAAGGCTGTGAGTGACATCGTGCCGTATCAAGTGAAAATTATAAGTTTTTATATGAAAAAAAAAGTGTTTTCTCTATGTAAGCGTAATATTGTATAATTTAGTTTATAATAATATGTGAAATAAAAAAAAAATCTTCTATAACAATGGCAAATAATATGAAGAAATCACTTTATGGAGCAAGGTCAAAAATTTATTTTCATCATAACGATCACGAAAGAAAATCCCCCAATGAAAAGTTCTGTGCTCCCTTAAATATGAGTGTGGGTGTAAAAAATGACGTAGAATTAATTTCGAAAGCGAAATTATAAGTTCATGTATTTTATGCAGCCTCGGTGTCTTTAATAATGTATGTAGTATATATTTGTGTGTGCGTGCCGCGTAATTAAAAAATAAGAAAAACACACAATTGCAATACTAAATATAATAAAAATCACAAAGGAAAAAAATTCATAGAACGAGTGATGAATATTGACGGTAGAAAAAGTGTAGATAGAGATCAGCAGAAACAGCACCAGCAACAAGATCAACAGCAACAGCATCAAAGTTCGGATAGTTCTACAAAACCAGAGCTAACAGCTGAATGGACTGTTCACGCTCAATTGACAATATCACGACCCGGTTCATATGTCAAACAATCAGAACAATCAGAAGACCAACAACAACAGAACCAACAACAGCAACAACAACAACAACAACAAAGCAATAAACCTGTACGTGTTGTCTATAAATGGAGTTCAGACGATATTAAACGAAATGATGGACAACAAAGTACACAACAACAAACATTTCGAAGTGAATCACCTTCAAAGGTTTTATATGTTTAAAAATAAATAAATAAAAAAGGAAAAATAAAATTAATTTTCAATTATGACAGGGTGGTCATCAGGAAAGCTTCCGTTCAACAGCAGCTGGTAATAAACCTCCATCAGATTCTGGATTTAGTTTTACCGGTTCGAATACATCACGGAAACAACTTCCTTCTGGTGGAACTCGATGTAAAAGTACATGTAGCATTGTCTTATCAGCTGTTGCTGATTTTCTACCACCAAATACTGAAATACCAGAGGAACCTGATCCTGTATATTTTAATACGGCTGCTAGTTATACATTATCTCCAGAAAAGGTTTAATCGTTTTGAAAATTATCAAAAAAAAAAGATACAAGTGGAGAGAGGAGAACTTTTACTTGCTAAGTAAAGGGATGTGTCCACTAAGTTCGTCCTAAGTGTATCCATCGAAAAATAAAAATTGGCACGCATGTTCACGCAACTCCAAGTGAGTATTGTGGTGGTTACATCACCGATCACCGATGGTGCATCCGTGTAGAGCGCATGCTGCATGCAGTTTGTTCCCTTGCACGTCGATGTTATTGAGCTATTTGATGGTACAACCCACAAAACAGTCGTCTGCTCACTTCTTTAGATGATTGCTGTCAATTTCATGAAATTTTGTTTGATTTTTCTCTCTAATACTACAATCGATCTCATATTTTGAATCGAGTTCCCTAATATAAGCTCACTACAGAAGAAAGAGGAATACGAAAACTTCTGAAAAGCATTCGGAATGTGCATTTGTTTTCCATTTCAAATGGGACCCATTCAAGCTACGCGCATCCAGCACTCTGGTAATTTTTTCATGTAACAAACGAGCTTATCTGCATCCAAGTAGATTGCGAGCAGCATCTGAATCCCTTACTTGCGGGCTGAGAAGAAACATGCTCGGTTGATACTCTTGAAATGTGCATCGAACGATCTGATGCAAGAACGCGCTGCTTCTTTTGGTGTAGACTCTTATACCCTAGACTGTGTCCATAATGACTTCATTTGAAATTCAGTCATTTCAAGGAAATGAAGAGGTGACAAACTATGGTCGAAAATTATTTTATTTGGAATGCCATTGACAGTTTCACAATGTGAGTAAAAATCATGACAGAGTTCAATAATTTAATAAAATGCTATCAAGAATATTTGCGAATATTTACTGCATTTAGTAGAAAATGATTTTTGTTGCTGAAAGGACCAAAAAGTGAAGAAAGCTGCAAAGAAATTTATTTCATGATCAGCTGATCGCTTTCATTATTGGAAAAACTTTCCACATTCCAATAAATTAAACTCATTTTAATGACTGTAGGTGGCACTTTTATTGCAATTTCACTAAATGGAGTAAAATTTGGTCCATTTGAAAATGAAGCGAAATGTTGCAATTGGGTCCTTGATGGACTTCATTTGAGTGACACACTGCACATTTGACTCCATTTAATTAAAAATTACGTTATTATGAAGACAATCTCTCCAGGGTAATATGGTGAATTCTATTCACATAAACTGAACCGTCATTCGGTTCGTAAATTTAAAGTGTTTTATTTACCATACTGACCCAGACCTGATTCTGAACGTTTTTTTTTTGCAGCGGATTCAGTTTCTTCACCAGTTTTAAATTTTCTTATTACATGAAAATTTGTGGTTATGGTCCGGAAACTACGGTCGAAACTATTTGTAATCAAAATATGGATGTATGTACAATTATTGTATTAAAGTGCGTTTCTTTTAATTAGATATTTGGTAGATCTGACAGCTTCTGGTTCAGTTCGGTTTTGTTGAAAAGAATTCATCATTAGTTTTCACCTAGCTACCGAAGAAATTTGTTGTGTTGGGCGTAATCAACTACATTTGTAATCAGATTAATAATCATGATTACATCGAGTAATCTTAGGAAAATGTAACCGTAATCATGATTACATATGTTTTGATTACAAATGAAACTTTTCAAGAGATTTTAAAATTTAGTTCTAAGAAAACAAACAATCTGTGATCGTAAGAATTTTTATTGTAGAAAACTCCAAGGCAATAATGCCTTTTAACGCTTTGATTTTGCTACACTTTTCATATTGCTCCACATTGTTATATGCCAGTTCGAATGAATTCAATGGCAGAATACAGCTGTTGTGGAATAAGGCAATACGAGTTATTCACTACCGACTTCGGGATAGAAATACGACAATATTTGTTTTCTTTTTAACTACAATTTTAAACCTTTTGCAAATTTGTAATCAAAAAATGTAATAATGTAATCATGATTACGATTACGATTGATCAATCATTAATCGCCATAAATGATTACTTTTCTGATTAATATTATCAATCTGTAATCATGATTACAGATTACAGATTGTAATCGTAATCATTAATCATCAATCAGATTACATTTTGCTCAACACTGCCATGGAAACATGCCTTCAGAAAACATATGTTTGTTGAAAAATTCTTGATAAAGTCAAAGAATTGTTCTACCAACTAAAGACTAGTATACCTCTAGCGAAATAAAAATTTTATTGGTTTTAAATTTCACAAGTGAAATCGTAGAGAAAAGAGTAATGAAAAAATAATTTTCAGTATAGAATATACTTCTGATTTTTTTTTTTTAATTTCTGTTGATACATTTGCATCCATCGAGTTAGTATACAGGCAAAAAATTGTTCTTGTTAGTGAGCAGTTTTTCTTTTTCGTGTCTCCTAATCATCTCTCGTTTTGAACATTCTCAACTTCAATTGAAAATTCAAGATAAGTATATATGTTATGTTTTGTAGCCTACACAAAATATCAACATTTCAACTAAAAAATTAATTGCCTTGAGCCATTCATGAGCGAAAGAAAAAAATGTTTAGTGTTGATAGGTCAATCATGTCTTTTTCGTTTAAAGTGCATACTGTAAACGAAATTAATAGAAATTTTTTCGCTGCAGATTTCGAATTTTTATAGGATATTTCGTTTCAATCAAGATGAATAACGTAAGCACTCATTATAGGGAAAAAAATGCAACAATAAGGTTTCAAACATCTTCTTTGAATTGTCAGGTTACTCGTATATACAAATTTTCTGTGAACTACACAAATTTTCCATATTTTTAGCATAATTAAATACATAATATTAAAAGGCATTTTGCTTTTTGCTTGTTTGTATGTCTGTATGTTAATTAGAGTCAAACTTGCAGTGTTGCCATACAAAAGTTTTGATTTACTACATATTTGAACACTGATAAAGAAAGACTTGAGCTAGAGAGCTGGCATTTCGAAAATAGGCGAGATTGGTCAGCCCCTTTTTGTAGTATTGCCATTACAAAAATTCCCTGATTTGCAAATTTTTCCGCATACATCCCAGACGTTTTTAATATTCCGAAGAGCTCTTCGGAATGTATTATAAAAAAATAAATAACAAAAACCATTTTAATGATCTAACTTGCATAATTTCAAAACAGATGAGTCGCTATATTTACGGGCATCCATCTAGATTCCAAAATTCACTTTAGACCAGTAATTATAACTTCTTGAACAGGACGTCGAATTCAAGAATCAAATTTATTTTCCTCCATAAATATTCCCTGTTGAGGGCAAGATATGCAAAGAATCTGCCAAAAGCAAAATTGTGTGAGATCCAAACAGGATGTCCCCATTAAGATTCATTTGGTTCATATCACGTGTATATCTCATGTAATATAAGGTTCAAGAAACCAAATAGGCATTTTTGGATGTGATTTATTGATACTTTTCTCAGTGAACAATGTTTTTATGAATCAAAATTTTTAGCTATACAGACTTCTGTGCTAATGTGCTTCTGACAAACTTTGTCTCCTTCAGCTGCTTTCGGATTCCTATTGAAGAAGGATTTGAGGCAAACAAAGAGATTTTTTACGATGCCAGAAGCAAATCATATAAACTTTGCAAACATGAGTTACTTTAGGCTAATTGAACTGAACTCTTTGAATGCATAAATCTCACGTAAAAAAAAAAAACAAAAAAAAAAAGATGCTACACACACCGCTCTTGATATCAAGCGTAACATGCCATAGTTATTATATGGTTTTATATTTATAGTTATTACAATGAAAATTATTTTGTTGTATTGTTTTCACATTATAGTTTATGATCTATTCTTATGCAAAGTTCATTTTCGTCCTACTCACTCCCTTGAAACTCGAAGCAGATGAAGAATTTTATATGTTTATTGAATTCCGAATTTGAAAATCTCTAAAATGAAACACTTTGAATATGTTCTTATAGTACTCCAGATAGCGCAGAATTTGTTAAAGAAATTTTTGAGCATTGAAGTTGTAGATGGATATAAAAATTGTAAAAACTATTATGGTACACATTTTCACAGTCCACTGTTAAGTTCCTTCGTGTTACGTTTTCACTCTCTCGCCACTTCTAGTCGACAATTTAAAAATCTGCGATACCACTACATCTTAAATCAAATTATCTTTTCCTTCCATCCTTATCGGTATTGGCGAAAATTACAAATAAGAAGCTTGATCGAAATTTGAGTATATGCACTTACGAAGACTTCAAAACTCTAATTTTTAACAACTGTATGGATCGGTTGCATTTTCAACGACCCATCATATATATGCGATTAATAATACCTTAACCACACTTTCTTGGAAAAATATTTACACCTTTCACTCTTCGAGCTTAAAAAGCATGGTCTACTTTCTCCGCTTGTATCAGACTGATAAAAGTAAAAAAAAAAACTCGGAATTTAACAAAAAAACAATTTTTTTAAAAAAGGCCACTGAAGACATAATTGCATCACAGAATTTTGGTGTCGGAAAAATTCTAGCATTGCGCGATGCATACTCTCAAACAAGTGATAATGAAACGAGAAAACTAAATTCACATGCCTACTCGAGTGTAGCCTCGTTAAGTAGCAGTGAAAAGAAAGATGGAAGAAAACAACGAATGCCATACGATTATCGACGTACGACAGATTCTATGCTACCACAAGCAACAATCGATGAGGGAAACTCATATTTGGTTTGCTCTACAATATTTTTTATTTGATTTCTATAGAATATTTTTAACACTTTCGCTTTTCTATAAATTTAGCCCTCTTATGCAACAATTTCTCCAGCACGAACGTATACATCATCACCTGGACTACAGCAGGCAGCAGCCACATCATCATTTCCACCCCTAATAACATCAGCAGCACCAGGATCATCAAAAACTGAACAAAAAAAACCACCAAGAACTGTTCACATCGATGTCTATTGCACTGGTTCAGATGCTGAAGATGATGAAGATGATGATGAAGACGATGGAGATGATGAAGATGATTCATCTACCCATTCATCTGAGAATCGTAATGAACTGGAATCGAATTCGACGCCTCAAACGGTTCTTGATAATGAACAAATGTTACTAAGACATCAACGTGCTGGTAAAAGTGATCTTCCTAGGCGGCTTGCAGCTGCTGGCACACAACAAACAGTACCGACATCAACAATTATTCAACAGCCGCAAATAAATTATCCTAATGTAGGTCATGCTGTCACTAAATCCAGCACAGCCGAAGAAATAAGTGAATCAAAGCAGATTTTATTTAAGAAACACATGGGCGATCGCACCAGATATAACTTCAGGAATCGCATCATTCGTAAAGATCCTAGTGATGACTGTATAAGCTCAAATTATCCGAATTCATCGAGATCAACTATGCGTGATATGACATGCAGCAGTATTTCGAGTGCAGTTCACTCAAACATTTACGAAGATATCGAAACATCATGGAAAGAAACTGAACCGGATGTTGCAACTAGTATAACTAAATCAGATAGTTTTGAGTATGACAATTCAGTTGATCGATTACGTATAAAAAAAATGGAACAATTCTGGTCACATCCAGAAAAAGATTTCCCTGAATATGAAGAGTATAAAGGTAATCCAAACGATTCACCGACAAAATCTAATCAACAGGCTAGAATTAAGAATTTTCTTCACAATTATCGCTTACAAAGTGGTATTATGAAGCAGTATCTAGATACATTACAGCAACAACATTCAGAATATGACATTTTATCCGAGACTGATCATAGTTTTGCATTTGATAATGCAACAATTCCAGAAAGAGACGAACCGCCAGAAATACCACAGCAAACGTATGTTGCGCCTTCAACTTCACAATTTTATGAGTCGTCCAGACCGATTAGTACAGCAAAATCGCCGGAAAGACCGACAAGATCACTTTTTAGGATGGACTATAGTAAGAGTGGCAGTGAAGCTTCAACAATGCAATCGAATCTTTCTGGGTATACTTCGGAATACTTAGCAAAAGCACGAAAATTTGGAGCAGTAGTAACCGCTCTTCGAAAACCCGGACATCATATTGGACCTGCCAGAAATCCAGACTGTCAATGTGAGCATTGTTTGCGCTGGGTGGAAGAGAGAGTTGGTGGGCGGGGAAGGGCTTTTTCATTAGGCGATACACCTACTACGCGTGGTGGTTTCTGGCTAAAGAGAGCAGGACTTACTTAAAATCGCATTTAATTATTATTATTTTTTTTGCTTTAGTATTGTTATAATTTTTGCTTAAATTACCTCTTCCTTATTTTTTGTTTTACACGTACTTTTCTGTTTTTGGATTCCTTTTTTAATCATAGTAAAGGCAACTTATACTATGAACTGTACCATAGCTCATTGAAATGTTCTAGTTTTAGTTAAATTGTTTTGTTTAATTGTATACTGTCGTCTAACAATAAATTAAAGTAATTTTTTTATATATCGTTATTTTGTTTTTATTGTTTTTTACAAGATGACGGCGAAGTGTAAACATAAAAAGAGGCTAAATAGAAAGTTCCTGGTGAAAATCCAGTCAATTATAAAAATAAAAAATTATATGCGTTATATGCGTAGATCTTCAGAAACAAAATTCTAAGGTATAACATTCCTGAATGCATTACATTCAGTATGTAAACAGGAGCCCTAACTATGGTTCACTTTTAAAAAGGGACTAAGGAGAAAGCTTGATGTTTTCATGCATTCAATAAAGTCTCCGTAAAATGCTAAATTGACCTCTGAGCGATGGGTTCCTTCTAAGGCCCATAAAAAGAATAAGAATTGTACCTAGTAGAATGACCATCTCACGAGAGAGAATTGTACTAGTATACTGCACGCTTTATGAATTATATTTGGCTATAATTGCACTTAATCTGGAAAAAGTTTACATCTGCCTGCTGGGTGGACTGCATATTCAGATCGCCTAAGCTGCTAACATTTTGTGTTGTTTGTACAGCAAGTAAGACGGAGTAGAATGGCGGAGGTGCTGATGTATGCCAACCCTGTAAACCCAATGCAATGTCACCAAAGATTATCCTAAAGGTGTTCTATTATCGTTTTTCGTATGGTTCCTTATATCTTACCAACTTCAAATACGCCTCAATATAAATTTTTTTTGTCATATGGGAATGTGGCATGAGAGTGTAATAGTCAATACGATCAAGTCAATTCGTCTTGGGAAGAATTTTGGTAAAGGTTTCACCAAGAAAATGAACCTCTAGTGCCCAGCTCCTGAGTTAAATGGACTTAGACTGGAATATTCCAAACAAGCTAAATATTTAGGATTAATCCTAGACATCAAACTTACCTGGACTTCCCACCTACCTCAAAATGATAACCCACAAAGCTCATGTCAAAGTCGGAAAAGGGGGATCTGATCTGAATTCTAAAATAACCTTAACTATGGATCTTTCACGGTATAATAAGACTCATATTTTCTTACGGGGCAAACATTTGATGGCAAAAACGATGCAAACAACCACCAAGAGAACCCTGGTCTGTTTAGAGGCCACTGATGAATTCACATCGTGTACTCAACGAAAACTTGATGACAGGCTTGACTTATAGCTAGTCTACCTGTTTATCCAGAGACAAACAGCGGTTAGTGTGCTGCGAAGAAACGGTCAGATTATCAAATTTGTGTGTGACCTTAAAGACTTAGAAGCTCTAATGGATGTTACGGCCAGAAGATTATTTTTTTGTCTTTACCAGGCAATAATTAACGAGAGAAGCCAATTATTGGACAGAGGGCTTCAGTTCCCACAACGGGATTATATCTGGTATACTGATAGATTCAAGAAGGATAAAAAAACAGGCACATGGGCGGTGGGCGCAGAAATGGATCTCTTCATTCCGCTAAGTACCTCACCTTCCACCTTTCAGTCGGAAGTCAATGCTATACAGGTTGGAGCTCAGGAAAACATAATAAATAGAACAACTGCAACATTTATATTTGCTCATACAACCAAGCTTTACTCCTGGCTCTGTTCTCTTAAAACGAAACTAGTCTTGAGATGTCTAGGGACAACAATGTAACCTTGCTTTGGGTCCTTGAAAACGAAGAAATGGATGGAAATGCAAAGGCGGACGATCTGGCTAGAACCGGAGCCGACAGTCCGTATCCATATCCATATACTGGCCCCTACCCAACATTTGACCTACCAAACAACTCTTAAAGGGAACTACAAAAGTAGGATGACATGCAACTGGATCTCATTTGGCGTAGTGCGCAAGTTAAGCATAGGAATTCTTCACACCCTCTCCTCTCCAGACGCGCAAACTAATTGATCTTAGCAGACAATCGCTCAAATTGTTTATTAATGCATTCTTTGGACACGGCCTCTTCCGTTAGTTATTGAAGAAGATAGACAACAAATCTAACAACGAACTGTGTCGACTGTGCGAAGAGAAAAATAAAACCTTCAAGCATATCATATGTAAGTGTCCTGCGTTTACAGCTCACTGGAAAAGCATTTAGCACTTTAAATAAGGTTTGCAAGCTAACCCCAAAGGCAATAATCAGACTCGTAAAAAGGCTAGACTTAGTCTAACCACTCAAGAAGAAGACACAATAAATCAACTCTGGTCGCAGTGTCCGCAGGGACTTAGTGGCCTACTTTTAATATTCGGTGCGATTACGTACATGCTGTGCACAGACTCCTTTAGTTCTGAGGTTGATCTAAAAGGCAACTCAATACACTTTACCTGGAAAATGTAAAATGTTAGATTTACGAAATTCCATCTCTTAGAATAATAATTTACTTATGCCTAACTGGCATTATACTCACAGCAACGATAGCGAAAACCATATAGTATAGACGAATTAGGAGCGAACTAGTAAACTAGATTGATATGTTAACTTATGTCCCATGGCGTCAACAACAAAACTTTCAGGAGAGAGGGTTCATTGGTACCATATCGAATTTAAAATTTATTGCAAGTTTGGTCTATACAGAGGTTACATGATTACTTGTGAAAAATATGTGGACAACTTACCTAAATAAAAAAACGTAATTTAAGAATCAGAAGAAATGAACTGGTAGAACCGTAGATGGAGATTCAAATCTCTATTCAACGTTTCTTTAATTTTGTACCCTATCAACTGGCCCGCTAGAACCGTCCGATTCTCAGTTTAAATTCACTTTTCAATCAAAGAGAAACCTCCCACCCCTAAAACCTGTGCATGGAAATTAGTATGAATTAATTTTTAGGATAATTTCAATTAATTTTTAGGGCTCCGAACTACAAAAGGAAAAAAAAAAAAACGAACCAATAGAAGATCGGTCGTGCGCCCATCCGTCTCTCTGTCAGTCATAGACGTTTTTCTCGAAAACAATGTTACGTAGGAACTTGAAATTTGACATAATGTTTGGTCTTTACGACGCGCATATTTAATAATTGTCGAAATATGTATTTCGACAATTATTAAATATTTTTAATTTTATTTTAATTCTTTATTTTTAATGGGGTTGGGTCCAGTAAAAAACAAATTTTTTTTTGTGTCTTGGGTATCTTGGGTATCGTTTGAAAGGGATTCAGTGATTTAAACAAAAATCAAATATAGCCCAAAATGTCCAAAAAAATAACGACCATATTGTAACATCCTCTTGCAATGGGAATACGTTTTCTAGATCTTTTAGCCTTATGCGGTCCAGAGCTTCACAGTCGCAGAGGATGTATTCAGCAATTTCGCCGTCTTCCATACAGAAGTGACAGGTCTTTCTATACGCATCTGATTGATATGATATCTGAGTGAGCAATGCCCAGTAAGTAGGTTATGAAATTTAGTTCTTTCCTGCTGAGCGTAAGAAATATGTATTTTTGTCTTCTGTTGCGAATACGTAACAAATTTCTTCGCTTGTCTCCGTGCTGAGGCCGGATTCTATGATACAAAGAATTGTGGAGTTGGGGAGATGAGAGGTTTTTTGACATTAAACTCTCCACTGGGAATTTGTTTTGAGAATTACCAAACTTTCTATTCCACTCAAGAAAACTCTCGGCTATTTTAGTTCTAGAGTAGTAAGATTCAGAGTTCTCAACTGACTGACAGTATTTTCTACTTTTTGTTGTGTTTGGTGAAGGTACCTAAAAATTTTCAAATTAAATTACGAATTCACCGCATATCCGGCTATATTTAAAAATATATATATATAAAGATCCATGTAATACTTACAGTGGTAGGTATATGAATTATGTCGTTTCAAGGTACCCGTTAAAAATTTTGAATCAAGCAAAAACGGGTAATTTGGTCGTCTTCCAGTACAGAAAAATTTGTATAAACATTGTAAATATGTACGTTAAAGCTTGTATAAAAGATGAAATCGCATCTACATTTTGTCCTCTAATTAAATGTCAATTATTTTTGAGTCCGACGAATGGTTTCGGAAATAGCTGCAAAAGAAGTGAATCAGTCGTTTTTAAGGTTGAAAAATTACCGTTTTTTTGCAAAAAATTGACATATCTTCGTCTCATCATTGTGAAGAACTAGTGTCGTGGAAATTCACTTCCCATTAGGAAAATGTTAACAAAAATGTACTAATGGATATGAAATAAAGAACGGAAGAAATATATTCAAAACATATGACTATAGACAGCACAAGAACTAGAAATCGCCTGCCATACCACAGCATAGTATACAGATTGTGAAATGGGTGCTGCATTCCGGAATGGAACACAATGTTTTAGAGCGTGCTGAGAACAAGTATTGCTTTAACAGCAGTTTTGTGTTCATTTGATTGACATCCTCAAAGCGGCTAATGCGAGAAAATATTTAATCACTCGACGTATTCATAATTTCAAATATTATGGTCCATTCCGGAATGTCCCACCAGCATATAAAAGTTTTATATATTGACCCAAGTGTAAAACAAATGTCTTTTGCCGGTAAAAAGTCAGTTATAAAGTTTAAAGAATAAAAAAAAAACACCATTCCATTGCCCTCCCTCTAATTTGATACCAAACATGGAGTATTTTGGACAAACCCTATGGGTTGGTACGACTTTCCAACGCCCACCCCCACCCCCAACAATTTGTCATCTATGTTTTTACTCTACACACGAAATTAATCGGAAGACCCCCGTTACTCTACGACCCTCCTACACCGAGTAAGGCGCCGAGACTGCTCAAATATGTAAATTACCGTTGTATAATTACCAAAGTAATTTCTCAATGTTTTTATTGGACTTACAGATCCCAATCCTACCCCTGCAACTTATTTCAACTCCTTACTTCGTTAATCCGCCCCTACCGCCATATTTGCCACAGTCAACTTAATGACAAGTTGGGACACAGAAGAGTTTTCCGATTGAAAGCGCAAATTGCATGCAACGAAACAGAATGCCAAATGATTCATTTTCGTAAATAAATGAGAAGGAGAGGAGTTTTCACGTTTTACTCTCATAAAATGTTCCCGCGCTTTTGTGAAAACCGGTCTTAATGAAATATTGACATAGTTTAGTCACATGTTGTTGCTGTAATCCTATGATAATTGAACAGCACGTGCTTGCTTTTTTTTACATTCCTTGTGGTCTGAAGAAATAAAGTAGGAGAAACTCATTCTGGATTCTCTGATATTTTCTGGAAAAACGAGAATTTTATTTGAGTGGAATTTTACATCTCCTTTCAGCATCTTGGCAAAATCGAAATTTATCTTTTTGTTAAAAAAAATAGAGCTAGTGTGACCTGATGTACATTATTACGAATAGTTTGAAAGGATTTTGAAGATGTTCAATAAGATTTTGTCGTTTGTGTAATCCTACTTTCTCTCGATTTTTGTTTTTAACTCGTTGTCTCAGTTGCACTACAATAATACATACCCAAGATTTTTCCTCCATTTATGCAAAAGACGAAAATATATGACATTACCTGTTTCGGTTTAAAACACACGAAAAATTTCAAATTTTGTTCGGCTGTGTCGTATCTTCTTAATAATAGGTTATCTTTGTATTCGCTCCGGACTCCCATTTTTTTATACTATATACATTCCTCTCAGCCTCTCCATTCTCCCATTATCCCGGAGAAACTCGAAAAACTACCCTCTTAAAGTACTTAATAACTACCCTTATAAAAAAGATTTCAATTTATCTCGGCGTTGGGAGGTAATAGACACATGTACCTCGAATATAAAAAAAAAATAGTCAACCCTCTACAAAAAAAAAAAAAAACGAATACACTGTTATCGTTCCCTGCGATGCGCACTTTTTCACGTTTTCCCTAATCCCCAAGTTTGTTAGAGAATTGCGAATGGAGGGTTAGGGAGTTTTAATCAGAGAAAACGATTCTCATCTCCTAAACTCTCCAACTCTCCGTGTTACAGAATTTGACCCCTGGGGGGTGTCTTCCCAGTGTACCAATTTAATTCTGTCCTCCCAAAGCCTGACCTGTGCCGAAAGATGGCTCTTCTGGTGACAAAAAATAGGCTCAGGACGATAAATAAAAGTCTGACTCCTTCCTTTGTGAGGCAGTTCACAATCTCGTTAATCTTGATGTCTTCATATCCTAACATCCAAATTAGCGGGACCTGCTTTATTTCGGCTAGTTGTTTCAAGGCAGTAAAACAATCCCAAACCAGCTTAGATTCGAGACTAATGTATACGAATTTAACCCTTTGAGTGCTGTTTGGATATTTGATATAAAACATACATATGTATTTTTGCTACACGTATATTCTTTTGAATGATTTCTCGAGGACAGAGTTCTATGGCATAGATCTCTGCTTGGAAAGTGGTAAGTGGGCCCCCAGTGCCTTAGAGAATTGGTGAATCAGCCCATATATGTCCCGCCTGCCTAAGATTTCCTTGAATGGTTCCTTAAATTAATTTTAATCTCATATTAAAAGTTAAAATTTGAAGAAAATTAATAATAAGAAGTGTCGAGAGGATAACTCAGGGAATGTTACTTGAAAGGTAATACAGGATCAAACCTTCGCTTAAAATTAAAGATAAATCTTATGTAGTCGTTCAAAGCAACATTGTTTTTGTTTTTCACGGGCAAGTGATATTAAGCTTTGGTGCTATAAAAAATATTGCGAAACATGTAAATTTTATTAGCTGCTTTCATAACTTCATTGATGAAAACGCTAAATAATAGAGCTTCTAAAATCGATACTTGTGGAACCCCACCATGAAAGTTTTTTACATTAATTTTTGTTATCAGAAAATAAATGTTCGTAATTTTCATACATATGTATGTATCTCTTCCATTTTCGTCCACACTGTTGAATATCAGTCTTTATCGTATTTTGAAAGTTATCCTCCAAGTAAATAAATAAACTTCAAGCTACTTTGGCTTCACGTCGAGAAACCTACTAATTCGGCTAGAACTGTCACACTTTGAATAGAAAACTGCGCAAGTGAAATGTAACTCCAGCGTTGCTCAGCGGTGCCAATAAAGATATTATTAGTAAATTAATTTGGGGCAGCTAAGCTTTGTCTTCGTCTAAATTACTTAAAATATATTCAACTTGATGTATAAAATCAATTTTTTTATTTATTTATGCATGTTGTTTAAATGCTACA
The DNA here is from genome assembly GCA_963924295.1 of Dioctria rufipes. NCBI lineage: Eukaryota > Metazoa > Arthropoda > Insecta > Diptera > Asilidae > Dioctria > Dioctria rufipes. The sequence goes on along the minus strand of OZ002740.1, from coordinate 345,930,030 downwards.
GTCTTGACATTTTTTCAGTACACAGCTCACCAGTGAGTGTGGGATGCCAATCAGACTTGCCAGTGTTGGCTTTATTGTTTGTACATGGCTTAAGATGGTTCAACCAATAACAGATTACTGCTTGATTTTATATTGCGATGTCCTATTGTCTCTTTTATAAATCTTATCTTGTTTAATGAATTCGGTACCTTTTTATGCCCAAAAATAGATCTGCAAAGTGCTGATTTATTTCATTAGAAATGCTCTCTGAGTGGGTCCCGTTTTGTCTGTAACTGATTCCACTAAGCGTTACTTTTTTTTTGATTATCACCTGTACTACTTCATAGAAAACGTTCTTGAAAGCCAATTCTTTTTTATTGCAATCTCCTTTTAAATCTCATTGGCAAGACATTTCAGTGCTAATATGAAAAAATGAGAATTAAGAAGAAACGTGGAAACACTGCAAACTTATTTTGCTAAAAATATATTTGTAAATATAATAAGGTGAGAGAGAAAGAGAGAGAAACATACTTAGCAATGTAAAATATTATATAACTCTTTTTACTCCAAAAAACAAAAAATAACAAATTTTATTTTTATTTTTTTCTATTACAGGCTCAAATTCGTCTATCTGAATCATCTAGAAAACTTGATTTACTTCGTTTATCTTTAGAATTGCGTCGCCAAGAGCTGCCACATGACTCACCAGCATCTCAACAACTTAAAACTGAACTACAAAGTGTTCAAGCATCTTCACCCATTCCTGTCACATATACATCCCTCCAACCATTTCAGGGTAGTCTCGGTGGTAAACCATATCATACTGTTTCATCTTTGGGCCGTTGTGCTTCGGTAACTGGAAAATTAGAAGTTCGCCTAATGGGCTGTCAAGATTTACTAGAAGAAGTACCAGGACGATCGAGACGTGATAAAGATAATAATTCTAGTCCGTCCGGTGATTTAAGAAGTTTCGTAAAGGGTGTAACAAGTCGAAGCTCATCGAAAAGTTACAGTGTTAAAGATGAAACATCTTTCGAAATTATGGCTGTAATTAAATTAGACAATACAACTGTTGCTCAAACATCATGGAAACCTTGCTCACAGCAAGCTTGGGATCAACGTTTCTCAATTGATCTAGATCGCTCAAGAGAATTAGAAATTGGTGTATATTGGCGTGATTGGAGATCTCTTTGTGCTGTGAAATTTTTACGTTTAGAAGAATTTATTGATGACGTTAGACATGGAATGGCTTTACAATTAGAGCCACAAGGATTACTTTTTGCTGAAATTAAATTTTTAAATCCAATGATATCACAGAAGCCAAAATTACAACGTCAACGAATGATATTCAACAAACAACAAGTTAAGAATATTCCACGTGCCAAACAAATGAACATCAATATTGCTACATGGGGTCGTTTATTGAAACGAAATACACCATCAATTCAAAATGAAAACCAAATCCCAATTTCTAGATCGCCATCTATTGTAAATGATATATCTGAAGAAGAAACATATAGATCTGGTCCACAGCCACTTCATCTTGATTTTGATACAACTGTTGTTGAAAATGAACCGGTTGTAACACCTGGTGAAAATCCTGATTTAAGTACAGTTGGATTAAGTGGGGCAAGACCACTTGGTATGCAAGGAATTACTGTTCTTCCCCCAGAAACACCTCCTGCTCAATTGAATAAGCAAAACAACAATCAGACACCTCAAGTTCCTTCTTCTTCAATTGTAAGTCAACAACAAAATGATCGCTCAGGAGGAGTTCGACCTCAAAAGAAGCCACCATTGCCATCACCGCCGCCACCGCCGCCAACATCAACAACTTCATCTTCAATACCCTCGCAACATCATAAAATGGATTCGGAGGTGAGTTTCTTACGATTTTTTGTATATGCTTGTTCGTAAATATTATTCTTGTATAAAATCAATGTTGATTGTGAATATTAGATGGAAAGGTCTGTTTTTATATATCGGTTTTGGACCACTAATGACCCATCACTAGCCGATTTGTGGAGAGTAATTAAATTGGAAATTTTCGATAGTAATTATAGCCTAGACATTATTATGTATTTTGATAAGTTTCCAATCTAAATACCTTTCACTGGTGCCAATTATATGGACAGAGTTGTAAAATGTATTTTCGATGATTGTTTTTTTTTTTTTTTAATTCAAAATTTTTTCAAACATGTTTTAAGTCACCTCCACGCAATTTACACACGAGCACGCTTTTCTTTTTTTTTCTTTTCTTTCGTTAATCGCCCGCAGTTACAGAGCGCCTTACGAGAATTTGATTTTTTGAATAACATGGACCAGCAACAACAACAACATAATTTGATCGTCTTACAACAACAGCAAAATTTTCAACCAGAACAACAATTTCAAACTCAACAGCAACAAACACCCAGTGCAGCAGAAAATATATTTCATCGTCCAGTACTGATGATGCCTCCAGTTATTCTCATGGGTGGAAATGGATCTGTTCCGCAAAGTCCAATTGTTGAAATGCCACCATCACCAGCTCCGAGTAATATGGGCATTATTGAGTACCCTGATGAAGATGATGGTGGTAGTTGCGTCGAGGTCAGAGTTTATAAAATTTTTTAATTTAAAACCAAACATTTTTTTTTTACTTCCACTTTCTTCTGCAAAATGCTTTTGTGCACTTTCTCTGTTCTGCTGTTTTACGCAAACTATATTGGCATGGAAATGGTGTTCTATTTGAACGAAATCACAAATGCCTACTAATGGCATGCTTATATTATTTTGCTTTACCTTTATTATTTTTGTTTTACTTTATTGCTTTGCTAATTGCTTAATTAATTTCGATATATTTATCCATAAGAGATGGTAAAAAATTTGTCTTATGGTTATTTTATAGCACAATTGAAAGGATGTGCTACAAATTAAAAAAAACTTCTAACTAACGAGATATCTGATTTTTTTTATAAATTTTGTTGATCAGGATCCCTCAGTAAAGTCTCATTTTATTATTTTTCATGGGGTCAACTTGCTTTATTAAGAGATCTTAAGGGATATTGGCATTCGTAAAAGTTGAAATTTACTAAACTTTTCTATTCCGTTCCAGCTCGAACTGTGAGAAATTACACAGCTTTACGTAAGCTCAACTGTAATAGTTGTACCTACACGTGACAGATTAAAATAGGCACTATGCAATTGAAGCTGTAATATTGATTTTAATGTTAATCAGATTATTCGATTATTCTCCTTGGATTAAAAGATTTCTCTAAAGCTGTTGACTTTGTTCACCACTGGTGTGTAAACTAATTCCTTTCTAATCTCCATGAAATGGTATCATGTAAAAATCTTACATAACTCTGATTTACTCCCTAAAAAATAGGTCATGCCTTAAGGATCTATTCTAGGTGCTCTACTATTTATTGTTGTAGTGATGGGTCGATCGCGAACGATTCGGTCGTTTTGACCGGGTCAGTAGACTGACTCAAAAGACTTGGTCACCATTTCAAAATCATATCGATCAATCGGTCACTTAAACTCAAGGAGAAAAAAACTGTTTTTCTTGACTTATTTTTTAAAGCCAAATTTTCAACCGATCCCAAACTTTTTATTTACAGACCCACTGGGAACAGAAGTGCTATAAGAAACCTCCAGAAGTGCTTGCCTGGAAGCTCGCAGCACTTATTTTCCATATCCTAGTTCCTTTCTTTGTCACATAGGCATGTCCGCAGAGGCAAGCGTTTCATTGCTGTTCTTAAGAGCCACTCTAGGAGGTATGCCAAGGATGGGCGAAAAAGTTTCTAGAAGGTTTCATTTCAAAAGCTTTATGGAGCTTTTTGAATAATCATCGCATTTCTTCTTCCTTAATCTTTAAGAGGCCTGCAAGGCTGCTTTCTGAGAACAGTAGTAAGGCGCTTGCACTTGCTCATGATTGTTTTTAGTATTAAATTTCATGAAGTTAATTAAATAAGCCAATATTCTCCATTTTATTCTCACTTTTATTAACTCGAATTTCAGCAGATTACTTCTAACTACTCTGAAATTCACATTGAAAATGAGAAATTCATTACTTTGCACAAAAGTGGAAAAATAATTACAAGGCTATGTATGCAGCTAGCTCTTTAGCTAATATTCTTCACATTAAAATAACACTTTTGCATATAGTTCACATTGTATATATTCCACCCATAACTCTGTTTCGGCTGCGTAAGAAACAACAAAAACCTCTACTAGGCATCCAAATAGTATCCATTTTGAATTAGTTTTTATTGCTACTAGTTGCTACTGCACATGCACAAGGGTGCAAAGGAGTGCCAGGCCAATGCAAATATTTAAGAAACATGATGGATAATCTTTTTTTGCTCTACTTGCAACGATAGACTTGAGATTTAAAGTTCGACATGCACGCTCACATACTTAAAGCCAACTAATTTGGATTTGTGCTATAGATTTGTAATAATTTTCATTTCCTTAGAAGGGCTTTTCTTAAGGAAAAGCTATTTCTATGACTAAAGAGAAGACTTTTTGAATGCAGCAATTTTTCATTAGGTAAATGTTTGCTTTGAGCCACCCGGGTTGCCTTGCCATGCCACATTTCAGCAGTTGAGCGGTTACAAACGCATAATTTTGATTGTGATTGCTTAACATGCAGTGATATATCAGTCACGAACGGCTGCAAAATTGATAAACTAAGCCTACTTTGACCGATCTGGCCCTTCACTAATTTATTGATATGAAATTTTCCAAGAACAAAATGACTAAGTCATCAACAGATGTTACTAATTTCGCTCTCTTTGCAGTAAGATAAAAACTGTATTGACTACTAATAAACAGAAGTGAAGTAAAAGCACTCGGCAATCTCGAATTGAGAAAAATATGAGCAAGACTCACACCTCGATACTTGTATTTCTGCTTTGGTATTGTACCAATTGAGCCATCAGTCTATCTATCTGATTGTGGAGATGCAGCATAATATAGATTCCTAGATTCTTAAGAGTATGGTACTACTGTTTTATTACTTTGACATGGAAGGAGAATATACCTATCGTGTACTTAATTTTGAATGATAACGTAGTTTCAACAGATATTCTTTTTTATTAATACATGCTGTGCTCTAGAGATCTGCACTAAATTGAGGAAATCCTCAAGAGACGCTACCAAAAGCATTTCATGTATCTTCAACAAAAACAATGTATATAGATGATAAATCTGACTAACGATCACTTTAGCCTATGTACTTTCAAGCAGGAGAGATTTAAAGTATATAAGTAGGTTTTTAAAATTACCAATACCCTTGGAGTTACATTTTTCTGTAAATTCTAGTAACCTTCGATAGAACCTTTCATATCCTATCGGTTTTTTCTTGAATTGAAATTATTCGGTTCTCACTGGTTTTGGCTTTGTTAAATAAATCTCTGCGCATTTTGCCTAAGCTGGGCATATTTCCAATCTGTTTTAACAAAATGTCTATATGGTTATTGTGGCTTCAATATATACATAGAGTTAATATTGAAGAGTATCTATTCAACGATGGTCCGAAAAAGAATTCTTATTGTAAATCACTTTAGATCGTTCGATTCAATAATAAATGTCATATCTATAACCTCCACTCTATTTGCTGTAACAAAAGTCAGTGTCTGTCGGAAATACAAAAGGCAACGCCGTCAAATCCGCAATATTTACAAAACTACCTCGGACTGTTATATGCAAGTTTTGCTTGTACCAAATAGAACAAGGAATATGAATATGGAAAACTTTACGAAGGATTGCTGTGCCTAGCTATAAGATAATTCTAGTGGCAATGTGAAAATACTAATGATTTCACCGTTGCATGTTGGGTTGGTCACTGGTCCTGTTAAAAAATAGACCTTACAAATTCATTTTCCACTATACCTTATTGCTGCTGGTTGAACTACCAAGCTTTTACATTAACACTTACAAGTTTCTAGGTTTCCTGATAGTTTTAAATACTGCAGATGACTATTAGTGTTCTATTCACATAGTTATCGAAAGTAAATCTCGACTAGACATTTTTAATGAAGAAACGATCTGTGCTTATTTGCGAAATGTACATACATATAAGCTGTAATATTGGGGTTTTGAGCCCAAAAGAGAAGATTTTGTGATACTCTTGTGCGTTATATGTGAGTTTTTATTGTTATATGCTTTCTACTTATACTTAGGTTAAATTTTCGTTTTATTTGATAATCCCTCAAAAACTTGGAATTGTTTGCACATAGAACCACATTAAAAGTACAACCTTAGCCGAAGTAATCGTCTTCTGTAACTAAATTTTTACTCAAATAACAATGAACATATAATAGACCCTTCAGAAACTTCACATTTACAATACGTCATGATAGACTAACATTTTTTTAATTTATTCAATAAATCGAATTGAAAAAATATTTTACCTAAACTGATTTTAAAAACAAACAAGAATAAAAAAATCTTCTGTTTTGAATATACTATACATAAAATAATAATAAATAAATTGATTTTGGTTTTTCTTCGATTTAATGTTTTCGAAATTCAAACTTACTGTTCACCTCCAAACTAAAGTCTTTTCATAATTCTCTATGTTCATTCAATTGATTCAATTCAAAAGAGATGCTTTTCAGAAATCTCTACTCAAAATCTAAATAATTTGAATTTTCTACTAACACACAATCGTAACAAGTGGAAAATTTGTAGAGCTCACTGCTCTCGCCTTGTAAATATCTCAATTCAATATTCTTCTGAGTTTGGGTGCTATTAACCGCACCTCTAAAATGTAAATGCAATATGTAGGCAGCATCTGGTTTCTATTCGCTGTATATCCTTTTTCCAAGTTAAAAAGTTTTCTGAAAAGCAGAATCACCTGCTGGTTGGCTTTCTGTACCTACCCTCTCCTGAATTACTTCATAGCAGCCGACTGTGAGAACTTTTTTTTTTTTTTTTAATTTCTGTGAAGTGATAAAAAAAAGCTCTTTAATGGTGGTTTTACTGCATTGAAGTGAATTTAAATTTTGCACAAAGAGAACCAACTGGAATTATTTGGTGAGAAATGAAATTTCTTTGAAAAAATTATTAAAATGAAGTATTTGATAGAGATATGCATATAGATTTAACACTGTAGTTGCAATTTCCTAGTTCAGCACTTGAAAAATCAATTCACGTTTACATATCTTTTCATTTTTACATTGCTCCAGTTTCATAGAATTGATTTTATTGATACATAACTAAAGCAAGACAATAGCTCTATGTAGTTCCAAAATTGTGTACTACATAATTAATATGTGCTTGCCTTGGCGCCACCTAGGATGCTTATTGTATACCTGGTAAATTGAATACAGTTACATATTGATATAAGTTATGCAGTGGAGCCCATTAACCTGTGTCAGAAGCATAAACTGTCTTTCATGAAAGTAAATTCTAATTAGGAACGAGGCTATAATTGGTCTAAAACCAATTCTTATGATGCCCTAGAAGAATTTACCGTATAGACTCGCGTAAGGTAGTTCATCAAATTGGATTTTCGCATTTCTTTTTATAACGGTTCGTTGGACGGTAAAAATATTTAAATATACGTGAAAAATTTTGTACGCCAACCTGTGCACGAATTAAATTTATCAGCAGTAAAAAAAAATTAGAAAATGGCTTTTGAAATATAACCAAATTCCCAAATAACACGGTTTTATAAGATTACATAAGTGTTCCAATTTCTTTGTTCAGCGTTTTCTATATACGTAGAATATACTTTATTAATCTATGTTGGAAGCCATTGACTCGAAAGGTTCGGTGAACGATATTTATTTTGCATAGCGATGGTTTCTTTGAGTTTTCGTCTACCATATGTGCTCTACGAGATTTTGTATCTTTAAAGAATTGTTAATCCTCATTCATAGAAAACTAGTGACGTAGCGCAACAATGTAGCTCCTGTTAAGTTAGCAATAATTTGTCAGAAAACTTAATTTGTAGCCTAGCTCTATTCTCGTTTGACGGTTATCCTGCTATGAACTATATGCACACACATATATATCAAATTTGATAATTATCTCGTATGCGAAGAGCGCTTAAACAATGATAGACTAACCCTTAATAAACCAACCAACCAGTTTTGCAAAAAAAAAAAATCTAGACGAATGTATGTTTGGTTTGTTAACATGATGTCCCTTAATCATTTCTTTATCTCCTTCCTGACATAGATTAACAATTTTAAAGTATATTAGAAAACAAGACAGCCATGAGTCTAATTTGAAGATAATCAATAAAAAAACACTGCAATTGGTGGTTCTTAGGATCACGTATGTCACTCTTGATGATGGTCCTTACATCGCAAAAAAAATACATAATTTTCAGAATAAATCTCCCTCTGTTAGTGAAAGCTGTTCTGGATTATAAGTAAGTTAATGCTACGCGCCTTTCGATAAAAACTATTATTCTCCCATTACTGTTGTCACAGTATTTGATAGCCCTCTCTCTGGTGTAGATTCCGAAGTTTGTCATCCTTCTCAATAATAGAGCATTTATGATAGAACGCACCTAAAGATAGCTCTTGATAGCATGTATATCCGGGCTCTATGAGGGTGCATTTATATAAGCACATCTATGGGCTTTATGCTATTTATTAATCTTCTCTTTCTTCAATTTTCTGAGTTTTTTGGATGACTCGATAATGCCATATCCTAGAGTGAATGTCAGCGGCTGAACTGACTACACACAACGTTTATGGATAATTTTCTCTCTCAACTTGGGATAAATTAAAAAAATCGCTCACGGTGAATTTGAACGAAAATTTTAATATTTCACTCAGCACTGAGGAAATCTGAATTGTCGAGCTGTAGGTCGTTGGCTGGGTGTATGCACGTGTGGAAAGATAAATGTCAGGTCGGTGAATACAGAGATGACATTAAATTAATAAGTATATTTACTGGACTTCTATCATATGACCAGCTTGACCAAATTTAAGAGTATATAAAAAATAATAATTCTAATCATCACTGATGTCAAGCGCATGTACCTACAGTGATACTGGAAACCGTGCTGATCTCACCCCTCTGCATCTTGGGGTAGACAATGTTAAAACTATGTACAGAAAGTAAAGATTCTTGAACAAAGTCTCACTACGATTGGAAAAGATCTCAAGCCAATTCTTGAATTGTAAATGGCTGTCGGGAGTTATCCTTTCAAATAATCAAATATCCAATATATATGTATGTATTGGAGAAGGACCAATAAAATTGAAATTTCATGACTATTCCCAGCAAAGGATAAGACTGGTATACTTATATTGGACGGAGTTTGGGGCTGCAGCTTTAGGTTCGATACTTCACAGAGCATGGAAAGCATATTATTTCATAAATACTAAATCACTCGAACGCATCAAACAATCTAAAAAGGTTGTGTCAAATCTTTGAAATAGTTTTATCACAATATATAATCATTACTAGCCCTCTCCAAAAAATTCTATCATTGCTGCAGCTTTCGGATTCAAGGGACAAGTGCAGTTATGGCAAAATCATTTTTCTTCACAAGAGAGAGACTCGATTAGCAGCAATTACGCAAAACACTACTTTTATTGGTCGGTTTCATTGTTCTTTACAAAACGTGCAAATTCATTAAATAATCTAATAAAATAGTAGGAAAAAAATATATTTTAGTTTCTTACGTGAATGTAAGCAATACTGATCAATATTTAGATCACATTGGGTATTTCAGAAAGAAGTCGAGCCAAGAAAAGAACGCCAGATGGCCGGCATCCTTGCCGTGTCCTGTCAGCGTTCTATTATTATTCCTTGTAGTGCAGAATGTCGTTTTGTCTTTTTAACAAAGTTCTACTAACACAGAAATTTTTTTTTTTTCACTTTTATTATTTTAACGCATGTTTTGTTTTGTTTTTGTTTCCGGGATATTTGTATTTTTCTATGTCATCCAGTATCATTGTAAATGAAGAAAATTCTCCACCAACTAATATCACACCTTTTCTAATTTTGTTAACAGATTATTGCTCAATTTGGAAGTTTATCTGTCAACAACAATCAACCACAATACGTGCCAACATCATCGCCTATTATACAAGAGCCAGCGACTCCTCAGTATCATCCGCAACCTCAACAGTATCCTCAGCCTCCTCAAAGGCAACATCATACGCCGCATTACAATCAGTTCCAACAACAACAGCACCCCCAGCACCAGCAATTACAACAACAGCAGCAACCAATTTATCAAAATCAATTTGAGCTGGTAGGTGGTGGTGGTGTTGGTGTTGGGGGAGTTATTCCTGCCGCCGGCAATGGAGCAAATAGGCGACAAGTTGCACGAGGTCTACACTACAGGGACTCAGCTTACGAGTCACGCAGGCAATCACAATCAACGGGTGTACTAAGTCTCGACAGTTTTAGATTGCTCAGTGTTTTGGGACGTGGACATTTCGGAAAAGTGATTTTGTCACAGCTCAGGTCCAATGGTGAATACTATGCGATAAAAGCCCTAAAGAAGGGTGACATCATAGCCAGGGATGAGGTGGAATCTCTGCTTAGCGAGAAACGTATATTCGAAGTGGCTAATGCTATGCGACATCCCTTCTTAGTCAATTTATATGCATGCTTTCAGACCGAGGTAAGAATTTTTATTTGTCTCCCAATGTTGGTGGTGTTGTCGTTGTTGTGTTACCTGACTTGAAAGATAATAACTTAATTCGCTTTTCTGCAGCAACATGTCTGTTTCGTTATGGAGTACGCGGCCGGAGGAGATCTCATGATGCATATTCACACTGATGTATTCTCCGAACCCAGAGCTGTATTCTATTCAGCGTGTGTAGTCTTAGGTTTACAGTATTTGCATGAAAATAAGATAATTTATCGGGACTTGAAGTTGGATAATCTCCTGTTAGATACGGAAGGTACATTTTTTTTTATTGATAATATAAAAGAGAAGAGTTTACCTTAATAAAAAATAAAAAAAATTCCTTTTCAGGGTATGTGAAAATTGCTGACTTTGGCCTCTGTAAAGAAGGTATGGGATATGGGGATCGTACTGGAACGTTTTGTGGGACTCCAGAATTTTTAGCTCCTGAAGTTTTAACAGAAACTTCTTATACACGAGCTGTTGACTGGTGGGGTCTTGGGGTGTTGATATTTGAAATGCTTGTTGGTGAGGTAAGTACCAGTGTTAAATTTTAAATGTGAGTTTTCTACCATGCTTCAGATACAAGAAATGTGTTATGAATATAAAACATGTTCTGGTCTTGAAAGGGTTGTAAACTTTTTAAGAAATTAAAAATGAATTGCAAAAGTTATGTGTGCTCCCATGAATTTCAATACAAGTCAATTAAAGTTTTATTCAAGCTTATAAATAACTGCGATTTCTTGTATTTTGTTGTCTGTTGAATGGAAATTACTTAATAAAATAAAACCTTGATGTCTAAGAACCTAAATAAATGGCAAAATGCTCAAATTAAATTAGGATTAGATACAAGGTGTTAGCAATATGGTGAATACAAAACACATTACTTCTTTTTTCCGTAATGGGTCTCTGATGGGTATTCTATCTCCGGCCACCAATGTTTGATATACATTTTAATTCTTTCATGTTGTCCCCATGCTTCTACTAAAAATAGTTGAATCATAAAAAAAAATTTGTAGTATGGTCATGGTAATAAAATTTATGCATAAATAAAATAATGATAAGATATATCACGTAACTTCAGAACAAAAATTTATGCTATACTGCCCTAGTTGTAGAGAATTTACAAAAAAGGAACATTCCTCTTTTGTCTGAAATTAAATATTTTGGTTTGTGTAGAAGTGTCTGGAGGAGGTTGGTAGAACCCACAAACTTAGCATGTTTTAAGTTACAGTATACCAGAGAAAATGAAATATGAACGGACTTGCTGAAGAGGGACTCTGGAAAATCTTTTAGTGCATGGCTAACATGTCTTCTTTACTGCAAAGGAGCAAAATGCCAAGTAGGAAATCTAAGGCCGCTCAAGTACTTTCTTGATTTTGTGAACTCACTGGAATCTTCTTGTCGTCCTTATGACACAACTTCTTTCGCCCTCAGCTCGACGATGTTGTTGTTCATCTCCCTGTTATTCTGTTAACTTTTCATTCCTTTATCTTCTATTATATTGCTCCTTACTCAATTAAGTTAATTGGGAAGGGAATGGGAAGTACGAATATGAAAATTGGGAATATGGAAAAGTTTACGATAGGCAGTTGCTAAGTAGTGGGTGGGTTCAGACGTTCAAAGACCTAATTGAGTGGGTTACGATTACCCTCGGTAGTAGTTGCCGTTGCCGTTGTAAAATGTTATTTTTCCATTTTGGAAATAAATATGGAAATAAATATTGGAATGGAAGTATCTTCATGTTTAATGGCTTGGTTGAAGAGGTATTGTATAGGGGTTCCGTTAGCGACTTTGTATACCACGTTATTGGCGAAGATTTTGGCGTTTTCCCTCCTATGGCGACCATCGCAGACTCGTAGTATTTTCGTTCTAGTTTCTCTAGGCTTTTCAATAACTGGGAGAACTGGGGAAACATTACGTAATTACTGATGTAAAAGAGTTGTTTATAAGCAGTAGTTTACTGTTTATTGATAGTCCATTTCGAAGGTAATTCCCTTTTTGAATAACGTCCTTAGATTGATTGTTGGAACGTATCAGTTCATGCCAAAATATTTGGATTGGTCCAACTCCGAGATTGAAGAGAATCGAGGTGAGGATAAAGCCTTTCAGAGCTGCGATGGTGATTTGTGTTTTTCGATCTCTACATAAAATTTCCCAGATAGATTATTTTGGTTATATGGATTGCGAATCGGAATTGGATTACATAATTTGTAGGTTAGCCCGTTTTGCCAAACTGATTCGAATGCCTTGTCTTTATCTACTGTGGATTCTTTTTTTATTCAGAGCCCTGATCACGTCTGTGTGAAATTCCACGATTTGAAACCGAATTGTCAATCCTGATGGATATCCTCACAAGTACTAAGTACTTTAATGTAAGATATTTTTTTATGAAGTTTCCCTAGGTTAGAGATAAGAGAAAATGGCCTGAATTTTTTTGTTTTCGAGCTAAGAAAATTTAGCGGAATAAACTCTGAGGCGTTTATGAAGGCAGCGATCGGCAATGCACCATCATTACGGACTTGAAGGAGGAGGGGAGGCTATGCGCAAACGCAAAGGGTCTTTTTAGCCGTTTTACCTTATACTTTTGACTACAATAATATAATAAATAATATAAAAATAATAACTCTTGTGCCAACGTCTCTTAGTATCTGATCCAATAACGAGAATGCAAGATTCGAGGCCGTTCAGATAGTTAACTCTAATTTGTCATAATTCCTTGGTGTTTAGGTATCTATCGCAGAGTCAATATACTGTAAATACATAATCTATTCAATACATACCTGCTTGAAAAATGTCAATAACTTGACACTATCTAATGGCCATTTAAAGTCATATGTATTACAGTAGCAAGGCTATCTCAGAGGATGGCAGTATGTTTCTCTTATACACAATTCAAAAGCGATATTCAAGAAGAAAACATCAGATAAGGCAGCCTCTTTATTTGTGAATGACCATTCATTAAGACGTGTAGAGTCAAAAGAATTTTCTCAGTCCAGGTTTTTCTTGTACGAAATTTGGTGGCCGATTTTATGTTGGAGTACCACAGCATTTAATGACATCCATGCCAGACCATTACTTTAAGAGGATAGAAGTGGTGGTAGCACAATATTTGCATTACTATATACGATCCGCCTACCTTTTTTATAATCGTACTAATACAACTATTTTTATAAGATAAAGTTTTAAAATTGTAATTTTTCTCAAATTCCTTTCACCAAATTTAGTCTCCATTCCCTGGCGATGATGAAGAAGAAGTATTCGATTCAATAGTTAATGATGAGGTTCGATATCCACGCTTTTTGTCATTAGAAGCGATTGCTATTATGCGAAGAGTAAGTTTCATAAAAATTATAAATGCAATGATATTCTGAAACTAACACTGTTTTCTTATTTTTCTATTATTAAGCTTTTACGTAAAAATCCAGAGAGGAGATTGGGTTCATCTGAACGCGACGCAGAAGATGTGAAAAAACAAGCGTTCTTTAGATCAATTCTGTGGGATGAACTCTTGCTGAGAAATGTAAAACCTCCATTTGTGCCGACAATTGTAAGTATATAAAGTTAATTTTATCTTTTAAAACAATAATTATAATAAAAACATACCAGAGGAAAGAGAATCTATTCAGTGTTAACTTTGAAAAAGTCTTTGCCTTATTAAATGCTGTTCCTCGAATTATGTGTCCCATAAGATTCCATTGTTGATATAATACTGTGGTCCACCGAACAGTATTTAAAACAAGTAAAATAAGAATTGGTCTTAAACCAGTTCTTATGATACCCTAGAAGAATGTCCGTATGTATAGTTCGTGCGTTTGTAAGTAAGTTTGATTTTTCGCAGAACGGTTCGGCGGACAGTAAAAATGATTAAAACCAATTTCATAGAATTTTTTTATTCTAAAGAACTTTTCAGTACAATAAAAACGTCTTGGAATAATCGTTTTTACAGTATACGTAAAAAAACTAAAATTTTATATGGCAACACGAAAAAGGGGTTGCCCGATTTAGTTCATTTTTGAAATTTTCTTTACTATTGCAACGAAAATACCAAATTTCAGCTCTCGGGGTCGACGCTTTCTCAGGCATTGTCCAAATATATAGTGAAAAGCGAAAGTTTTGTATGGCAACCCTACGAAGGAGTTACCCGATTTGTCCTATTTTCGAACTTAAATCTACAATTTCTTTAAAAAGCTGTGTGCAAAATTTCAACACACTCTTAATATTATGTGTGGATTTCCAATCAATTTTGCTCTAGCATCATTATTTTTATGCGTTACAAACCGAATGACAAACTTAGTATACCCTCAGGACAGCACAATGGCCCGTCATGGCCTCCGTGCTTGGAATGGGATCTCATGTCGCCCTGCTTGAAAATAAACAGGTATTCCTTTACATATCTATTGGACGCTTTGGATCAGTTCCGTAAAAACACAAATTTCAGAATCTTAAATCCTCTTGATTTCTAATTCATTAAAAGAGAAGTTTACATACCCATTGTCAGCGTTAGTAGACTTTCAGAAAAAATATTAGAAATTTCCAATAACACAAAGAGTGACACCTTAGAAATATTTAAATACACAGTTTAAAAACTTATTTTAGCTCTTGTAGGTGACGGGTTTCTAATAAAAATCAGATTTCCTCTACTAACTCTAGAGCTGCGCAAAATTGGACACGTTACCAATTGGACTTTTCTGCTCCTTTTTATGTCAACTAGTCTTTCGGAGCACCCTGTACATAGTGAAGAGCAAAGGACCAAAATAGATCCTTGAGTCATACCCGCGACCAAAAGGCAAATATCAGAGCTTAGTATCATACTGAGATTCTTAGAGAAGTAATAGTTAGACAGTTCCCACGAATCTATGGGGCACAATGAACTCATTCAATGGCCTAATTGAGGCTGGCGACTCATAATTAAGCAGCACTCCTCCAATCTAATCTAGTAGCCCTTCGGCTTCATTAGCTTTTCTAAGCACACTTCTTACGACCCAATATTTTCATTTGGACAACAACGGGATTCCCAGTATTTCTTTATTCATTATTTCTTAAATAATAAAAAAATTTGCAAATGTGATATAATCTTGGAGATTTATAAAAAAAAAGGAGACAAGTATTAAGTGCTGTCTCAATTACAAATGTTTTTTTTTATAATATAGTGTATTAGTTGATAATTGATTTATATAAACAAAAAAGCATCAAAAGTATTGCCAACTACTACTATTACTACTTTTCTAATTTTTATTTCTTTATTATCTTTTATTTTCTTTTTATAATAGCGCCACTTGGAAGATGTATCAAATTTTGACGAAGAGTTTACATCAGAAAAACCACAATTAACACCACCAAAAGAACCAAGACTCCTGACTGAGGAAGAGCAAATGTTCTTCCAGGACTTCACATATGTGGCAGATTGGTGTTGATTGTTAACTAAATAATAGCTATAGGTTATAAAATATTATATTTAAAAACAAAAATCGTTTTTCACACATTGTTTTTAATATTGGTAAAGCGAAATAAGATTTTCTTTTATCTTGAAAAGATTGCGATAACTTCTCTCTTAGCATAAATAGTACACATTTTGCGAGATTGAAACTTTTTGACTATTTATATTTAAAAAAAAAGAAGAATAAAAATGAAAAACAACAAAAAAGTAAATTTTAAGCATGCCTTATTCCTTGCGCGTTAGGTTGACATTGTTTTACACGTAAATTTAGAAAGAGTATAATGCATAAAAAAAAAAAGAACACGTCTTACATATACCTATATAGATATATACATACATGTAGCCTCCTTAATTTAATTATTATTACATTATTATTATTTCCGAAATATGTTGTTAAATGTTCACACAATTTTATTTTCTCCTCAATCCTGTATATGATTTAATAATGGTTAATGAAAATATTTTTATGATTATTATTAATAATTGTTAAGAAATTTTACGTAAAAAGAAACATTTATTAACTGAAACTAAGATTTTAGATAATTATTTAATTATATACATAAAAGAAGTCGAAGTAGTAGAAGAAGAAGAAAAAAAAAGAATTTTAATATTGAATGCGAAAAGAGAACGTTTTTAGAACATTAAAGAATTATACACACACACGAGAAAAATAAAAAATAATTCAAATTTTTTATCTTTTCTTATTTTTTGTTTTACTTCTTGCTTTTTACTTATGTAATTAATTATCCTTCATTTTTTCTAATGATTTCTTCTTTCTAGATAGAACTATAGTGTGCCTTAAAGTTTTTTACAATTTAAACTCTTGCAGAATGGAAAGTGAAATGAGATCAGTGAAACAAATTATTGTTAAAATCATATCAAAAATTTTTGTAAATTACATTTTAAATTAAATGCCAAATTATGGTTTTCATTGTTAAATAAAAGAAATTAACTCTCTTCAACTGTGGTGAAGAATTTGAAATATGTATATAAGCAAATATGAAATTGCATTAACGTACGCCAAATTAATAATTTAAATTTTTTCTTATCCTTAGGGTAGTAGGCAGTGATGAAACTTATAAAGTAAGTAGTAATAAGTAGTATGAGTAGTTCTGTGGCGGCTGATGGTATAGTATATTGCATTTACACTCTAAGGTCAAAGGATTTTTACTACAAATTATCTGTTACATATAGTATGAAAGGTCATGACACTACAAGTAATTGGGGAGCTCTCTTTTAGGATGACAGGAACTCCATTCGACCTACTTTTTAACATAGGTATGTCATTAAAGAGGAGCACTCTTTTTGAACTTCGAAATGATCAAAACTGCAGATCTCGTCGATCATAAATTGAGTTTTTATTTGTAATTATTCAACTGAAATAAAATTATTTAAGGCCGTCTAATGAGGTTTGAAGCGGTGCGGTTACGATCACAGCCGACTGAAAAATCACAAATATGGCAAATAATGCTAGTGTTCATGTTCGCGCGGTGAAAGGCAGTGCGTTACGACTCATACCTGAGCGTTTAGAGGCGGTTTATTGTTTTAAGAAGTTTTATTATCAAATAAAATCCAGTGAGAAAAATTAATAAATTTAATAATAGAATAGGGCGCAATTAATTAATTTTTTAATAATAATCATCTCTTAGTCCCTGCCATGACCAAATCAACACAAACACAGACAATTACCTTGATACTGGAACATTCTCTTGAACAACTACTACATAATGACATTAATGACAATTTGCATCGCAGTGGAACCCTCAGAAATGTCGCCATCGTATACTCTATTTGTCATACAGGGTGTTTCCCACTAGGAGGTCATAGAGCAGGAGGTGATAGTAACCACTTCGAACCAAAAATTGTACGGGGGGGGGGGGCAATATCAACCATTTAGGAGTTACAGTGCGATTCAGAAAAAAAGCTAGTTTTTCACAAAACACCTTGTATCTTAAAAACTACAGCGCGTATGGGCACAGCTAAGACTTCATTATATGCAGAACTCCATGGCTTTTCCAACGACTGCTCAACCAGCCGCATACCCCTCCATCAAGAATTACAGTTGTCTAAATTAAAAATTTCGGACGTTCTTACCTTTTCTTTTAATTTACCCTCTATTATTTTTGCAAAACGGTCGTTAATATAAACTTTTTTTATATAAAAGCTGTAAACTGTAGACTAATAATAGTAATAGGGAGGAAACTCTTCGTCAATCTCTGACAGTGTGTATTTTTAAATAACCTTATGTCTGGATAGTTCATATTTATATTCTATACAACCATTCTTTGATTTGTTGCTCTTTCGCACTTTGCAAAACACAGTGATAAAATGATCTTGGCTCTGGGCTCCCATTTTAACAGCGAAGTCATTACTCTTGACGTCCATTGGTAAGATACGCTACCTTTAATTTGATGACGAACAGCCAAACTAGTCATTAAGGGATGCATAAAATCTTCATTTAAGTCTTCTGAATCGTAAAAAAAAACTACAGAATCGAATATTTTCGAACAATATTTATCTGTCAATTACGGGGCTTTAGGGATTATGTGGGCTGATTCACTGAATTTAAATAATTCTAATCGACACTCGACGCGTCGAAAAATTCTAAAATTTCAATGCGTTAATTGGGAGTGTTGACGGTGGAGACGTGTCGTATTTTGTTATCGATGCCTTACTTTAATCCGAAAAGATGAAGTTTGGCGTTGAAAAGCTGTCAGGCCCAGAAAAAAGTGGTATATTTAGCACCCTGGAAAAAACGGTTGTTACCGTTATGTTTCAGAGCAGTAATTTTTTTTTTAACTTGAAAATCGCAATTTTTTCAAGCTGGAACATCAAAGGCTGGCGAATCGTTCTCATCATAATTCTTCGTCAGCTTCGTAAAAAGTTGATTCGTGAGAGGGTGGTAAGTCTCTTTAATGGCACAGAAAAAATGGTTTCGACTTTCATTTTCTTGTTTGGTTGGCAGTGGTGGTGGTATTTTTATTATAAACAAAAGTATATTGCCGTGACAAATTGCTCTCTTTCTCCCGTCATGTCAAACGATTTTTTCTTACTGCAACTGAGTTACTTTAAAACAGAAAAACAAATAAATGTTGCAATCCAATTTTTCCCACGTTTGTGTTTTTATTGAAAAATTGAAATAGCTACTTATCAGTTCCTCAATCGTTAGTGCATTTTTAAAACACAACATAAAATATGAAAGGTAATTTATAGCGTGTGAAGGAAGTCTTGTAAAAACTTGAGTATTAATTTTATTTAACAATACGTTATCAATTTACATGAAATTTAACAGAAATATTGAAGAATAGATTGGAATTACTTGTGTAGAAAATTTATTCAAAACGACCACCATCGTTGTCCATAACTGCCTACAATCTTTCTGGTTATAACTCACGACACGTACGGTGTCCATTGAGAATTTCTAGCATTCAGATAGTAGAACTCGTATATTTGAATCCTGAGATTGATACTGTGTTTTGTTGAACTTCGATTTTAACATTCCCCTTTTGCAAAATCCAACTGATTCAAATCCAGGCATGACGGCGGACACTCATCGACGATATGAAACCGGGACAATTATTTCGAGACCAGGCCTGATTCGCTTTGGATATGTAGCTGGTGGTGAATCTTGTTGGAAAATGCAACTAACTTCGATATATAACTTTTAGGCTTCAGGCTTTAAAGTGAGTTCTAAAATTTACCGTAGATAATAATCCGATTTGTCTTTTGCACCTCCATCAATGAAAACAAGTGACTTTTTAAAGGAGTTACGCTATTTGAGCTATTTTTGTGCTTACAAAACCTTAAAATTTTTTGCTTCACATTTCATACGTCCCGGTAATTCCTTAAAAGGGTTAACTAAAAACACCCAGGCAGTCCAAGCAATCCAACATCTAAGAATAATGTCCCAGAAAACAAGTGCCTTTTCGTCATCATATTGCGCATAGTCAAAAGACTTGACCAAGAAATATGTGTATATATATTCAGAAGGGGTGGGGATCCTAACGGTTTCCTAGATAACAGGATTTAAAAATATTTGGGTATATTTTTATAGATCACCATGTAACTTCTGTATGTTAGCTTTTATATTCTCCAACTGGAGGTAGTGTGGCACCGGCTATAGAGAAATTGCTGAAAATTATTAACTCGCTTCTTGATATTTTATTATTTTAAGGTAGTACTTACCCAGTTACGGTTTTATAAAAGACTTAAGATAAGTTTTGAAGACAATTGCATATGGCATGTCAACTTCTATCTTTAAAACATGTTTTAACTTCTGTCTTCTGTTTTTTTGCTGTCAACGCATATATCAGTATAGCTTCATTCCCATGATGTGCAAGCGATGAATGCGTTGCGTTCACTAATGTTGGATTTTTCTCTTCACAGGGGAAAATGAGGACTTTTTTTTATTAGTGCTTAGTTTCAAGAAGTGAGTGGATATTGAAAAAATAAATTGATTTTATATTACTTTTTAAAAAGGTTCACAGTAGAACATTTATTAAATTGTCCCAAAATCTATGGAAAGCAACACCAAATTAACACAATTTACTATTCAGCTGCGATCACTGACTTTATAACAAACATTGACCGCTGACAGTACTGAATCTGCTTACATTAACATCACTTTTGTATAGTTTTCTCTTTTTGGCTAAGTATATTCAGGTAAACAAATAATAAGTTCTGTATGAAATCCATCATACTTCAGTGTATTTTCCAAATGAATATATAGAATAGAAATAGATGGCAATATAATGTTTATAATCTTTTCTCTGTCCCCCATACCTACTTTTAGGGTTGGACAAACATAAATTGCTTAATTTTATTTCCTTAAAAATCGTATTTAAGAAATATTTTATGCTATAGGAGCTTCGAACAAAAGTATTAATTTCGAATGTATTTGGAATTTGTTGAACTTGTAATATGAATATTAAAGCGAAAATGACACTGGAAATTAAGATATTGTCACACTCCTGCCAACAAAATTGGTTCACATGAAATAGAAAATGAAGCTGCCTATGTTATACATGTCAGTGGCCGCGATAAGGGAACATGCATACCATGACAATTTGCGGATTTTCTCGGTCTAATATTATCGTTAATTCGTTATATTACGTATAGTAATATTACAGATGCTCCGCAGAGATGAGTTCTTACGGATATTGACAACCTTTCCCACAGCAATATTTTACTGCATTTTACAAAGAAATGTAAATATATGTTTGTGAACAAATTTCTTTTCAATTTCGCTCCAGATTTTTCAGACAAAATTAGCATTTTGGAGATTTTATGAAAATTACATACAGAGACGAAGACCTTCTGACCTGACAACACTGTCTAGACACTTATTGTAAGCCTGGTTTTGTCATTGAACGATCATCACATATTACTACAAATTGATACAGAATTTTCTTCAAACTTTCTTTATTTAAACATAAAACTGTAGGAGTTGTCCTTAAAACACTGAAAATTCACGTAAATAAGAAACAACTAATCACGTGTCTTCATTTTATATATTGAACAATTTTTATTTACTTCACTCTAGTAGTCGTTCTTTTGTATGCACATAGCTATGGACAGAGTTTGAAAACAATAACAGAGACCAAGCACAACACAAAAAATCATGCCGTACTTACTATGCTATCGAAAAAATACCTATGGAACTACTATGCTCGTTGCTGCTATTTGAAATTTCACTTCTGGGTTTACTGTGCTATTAGAAGTTCATTTTGCCATTGCTGTTCCTATAGCATGCTTTGGAAAGCAATACTAACTAGTACTGCCGATTGCTGCAATACAACGAAACGCAAGACATGAAAGCAGCTCAGTAAACTCTTTAGGGGTTTGTATAGCACTTGGCGCATGTACATATATGTACTAGCGCTTTTGAAGGCCGAAGTGATGTGCTAGGCCAATTGCACTGTTGAACTGTAATTTAATTCTATCCTAAAACTACAAACAAATATCATTATATTATTCAATATCCTTATTTTCATGTTGTAATTTACATTCAAAGAACTATTCGTCACTACAGGACAGCTTTCAATAGCACAGTAAACTTTCGTGTGTTCAACAGTGCAGTTAGCTCAGCACATTGCTTTGTTGCACATCTATTCGGTCATCAAAAACACTAGCCCATGTAAATGCGCCAAGTGCAGCACAAATCCATAAAGAGTTTACTGGGCTGCTTTAATGGCTTGAGTTTCGTTGTATTGCAGCAATCGACAGTACTAGTACTGCTTTCCAAAGCATGCTATAGCAACAGCAATGCCAAAATGAACTTCCAATAGCACACCAAGCCCAGCAGAGAAGTTTCAAATAGCAACAGTAAGCATAGTAATTCCAAAAGGAATTTTTTCGATAGTATAGCAAGTATAGCGCTGTAATGAAGCGCCACTCATTAAGTGGCATTCATTACTTCCCCAAATCAATCAAGCGCTATCAAAATCAAATTAAATGAACGAAATCCCCATAATTCCAATGTACATACGTACCTACATATTTCCATGCATATCTTTTTGTACGTACATACATATTCCAAAAGCATATGTACGTACATACATATCTATTGTAATACGAATATTCCCTGCAAATTATCTACAAAAAATTATGTTATGTAACACTTTCTTCTTCAAAGCAATTAACTATTTCTCTCTGAAGAATACTCAAATTACAAAACATTAAAAACATTTTCTTTTTCAATTTCAATTCATATCGATTGACAATAATTCCATCAAAATTATTGTCAACTCAACATTTTTCCATTTTCCAAACATACACCTCAGTACGAGACCAATTCTAGCCATGTCCCTGACCTACCATACAACCAGTGCGCGCTTGCTTTAATTGTTTTATCATATGTTTGGAAATACGCGTAATGTGCCTAGCGTTTGACCCACAAATTGTGTTCTGTTGTTGTTCGTCTTTTTTTTTGTTGTCACTCGCTTGCTCATATGTATATAGGCAATACTTTGAGCAATGAGTATGATGAAAAAACATTACTATGTGTAATATGCATGAAGTTTTGACCCCTTTAATGGCGCTACATGAAGTTCCTGGTTATTATGTATATTCTATTAGCCAATAGACGGCTTTTAAAATTCTTATATGCAGGGGAATCGTTCAAAAATATTGCTTAGCCATGCAATATTGATTTTCGTCATTATGTATTGATGCAATATCGGTAGGCGTACCCAAATTTTCCTCACACATTTAACTGGGGAAATAGTTAGAATAGTGCTAATATTGCTGAAATTTTCCCAATACTCCCTATATACCAATTTTTCTTTAACCCCACTATGAATAATTCAGCCTTTAGCTGATTATTCAAAATTTGGAACGAAAATTCCAAATAAAAAGCCGATGCGTCGTTAGCCAGGGGCAGTCGTTTTTGAATAGTAACTTTGAAAAGGAACCAAGTGACCCCCGACCCACGGTAAGGTCTTTTGTTCCCTCTGAAAAATAATAAAGCTATAATAAGCTAGACTTAAAAGAAAAAGTGTAACGATCATGAAATAAATATTAATCAAGTAAAAAGTACAAGTTTTTAAAGTGAATCTTTTGAAATAAAATCAGTGAAGAAATCTTTCAATACAGGGCTGGTGACCTTCTACCCATAAAGCACTCCCAGTCCTTGCTGTAACAATTGCACAGCAGCGCAAAGAAATTACTGGGGCTTTTAAACCCTGCCTATGGATACTTATTAGTGAAAACTACTTTACTTAGGAACTTAGTGTCGCGAATAGTTAATTGTGTAAATATATTTTTTTTATTTTATCTAATCATATTGCTGAAAACGTTTTCTTCACTGGAAAGGTGCAGAAAAGTTTTTTCTGTTCTTGTTTTCGTTAATGACTTGTTGGTTGCGTTGTAAATTTTTTGGTCAATGTGCATTGCTTTTGTCTGTTGCGTGGTGGGAAGCTTTGCTTTTGTCCGTCGCGTGAATAGGGTTACAGTCGTTACAAATAATAGGGAGCAGGAGAAAATGTTATTGTTGTGTAGCGTTCATTGGAGTGACAAGGGACAAGACGAGAAATTAGAAAGGGAAGTAGTATTTTATGTTGTTATATTTTAATATTTATTACAAAAATTTATGTATGTAATTTATTTATTATATGTAAATACATAAACTACATTTTTTTATGAAATAATTTAAGTAAATTAAGTAACTTTTAACTACGTCAGTATTTAAGATTTTAAATTATAAATTAGGAAAAATGAGAAATTAAACGTTTAGGTGCACATCAACCACACAATTTTCAGTTAAACAGTTTCGATAAAAGGAAAAAAAGGAAAATTGACTGGTTAAGTAAAACACATTTGTGGGCATGTAGGTATGTTAAAAGTTTTCCTTTCTTTTTTTTTATTGTTTTTTATTCGGAGATGAGCAAATATCGGCTCTTGAGACTGGTTATGGTAACATACTTAGGGTGAGTATTTTGTGGAGGATCTAAAGTCGAAACTAACAGCTCACCTCGTGATAGTGTTCTCTAGGTCGGCACGCTAGCATCTAGGTTAATTGCAGAAAGTATGGAGTGGGTAAGAAAATAAAACTACCACGCCACACCAAACAAAAACTTCAAGTTTACACTCCCATGATAATAAAAAAAAGAGCACATGTTAGGTCCTGAATGGGATCATAAAAGAGTCTCATTGATGAGGAGATCATGATCGTGGAATTTAGTGGAATATATCAAAAGATGTCTCATGAATCCCGTTTTGATTCCAAGCCAAGCTGGCTTCTTATTTTCAGGGACCGCATCAGTTATGCATTTTTACGAAAAAAGCTTAATTTACTTGTTATTCCTAGCCGGTAATAGTTTTAAAGCTAGAAAAGCAAGTGCAATGGCTTGATAATTTTTTTCGGTAAAAATATAAAAAGTGAA
The DNA here is from genome assembly GCA_963924295.1 of Dioctria rufipes. Lineage (NCBI taxonomy): Eukaryota > Metazoa > Arthropoda > Insecta > Diptera > Asilidae > Dioctria > Dioctria rufipes. The sequence continues at coordinate 345,905,135 of OZ002740.1, read as the reverse complement.
TCCCGCTTTTCATTTTCTCTAGCCAAGCTAGTTTTTTATTTTTACCAGAAAAAATAAAAAGCCTTTCCAGCTTAGTTTTTTTTAGCTTCAAATTATTATCGGCCAGGAATAACAAGTAAAGTAGGCGTATATTTCCCTATATATGTATATAGTAAGTTCAGATTTTTCCCAATCGGTTGATAGGAGGGTGGAAATGTAAACGATCAAATGGATCAAGGTGATATAAATTAGAAAGCTGATACTCTGATATCTGATATCCCACTCAAGGTCATATGTGAAGTAATTTTCATTAACAAACATCCACCGACTTCTACATCATCCCATACTGTCTGGATTAAATTACTACCTACAAAACCACCCCACCCCTATTCCATATCTCGGCTAAAGTCTAACCGATTTTTAAAATTCTTTTTGTTAAATTCCTTTTTTTCATTTTTGGATCTAAATGATCGTTTGGCGCAGGGGATGGTTGTTGTGCTAGTGAATGCAATTAAAGATTTTTATTTAGTGAACAAACTAATCTCCTAAACATAATTATATAAGTTGGAGCTGCTCTAATGAGTGGCGGAAACGCAGATGCTCAGCCATTATTAGAAATAGTATGTATATGTCTTATTTTTATTGCTGTAGTTTTGATGAAATTTCTAACCTGATTCCTAAAATATTGGCAGCATTTGCAATAACAAAGAAAGTTAAAAATTAAACACATTTAATTTATTGGACTCATATTCACTGAAGGGTTTGCGTATGTCATTGCTATGGGATGCTGAACAAATCATAGCGTTTTTAAAATTTATTTACACCCCCCGCTAAAATTTCCATTGAATAAATTTTAAAAGGTGTATGTGGTGTCGGCCTTGCTCTAGACCTATTTAAATTGTTGCCAGAAGCTAATAATTTTGTAGTTTTTTGTTTTTTTTTCATATTGTGCAAGGATAAGAAGATAATGATTAGAGTTGATTGGGTTTGAGTAGAGTTGAGTAGATTTGAGTAGCGTTGAGCTGAGTTAAAGTGTCTTATAATATCATGTATGTTTCTCTTTATTTGTGAAAGAAAAGTTCTTCTTTTTGTTTGAGGATGTTGACGGAAAAGTACGGTATATGGATTGGTAAGATGAATTAGATGAAAAATATAAGATATTTCCCCGGTATTGTTGTAGTGCATTGCATGTGTATGTTTTGATAACCGTCATTATGATGTATTACGTACGTTTCTTTTTAATGGTGAAAGAGGATGTTGAATTGTGGCGGGAGGTACATGTGCAAAATTTTATGCTTCACCTAGAGTAAAATAGGTTTTTTCAAGATTTTTCCACCCATACTCGAAGCAGGAGTCTTATTCCAGTACTCGATTCGATAAGAAGTTTCTCAGTCTCGACGATTTGAAATTATAGAAGTTGATATCGACAATTCACTCAATCAAAATAATGGAAGTTAGTGAGATGGGTCTTATCCTTCATACTACTATTAAAAATAAATATCTAAAAAATTTTCTTACACTCTTATAAATAATCAATTAATGAAATCTTAGGTCCCAAATTACTACATAAAAGTACTTCATAGATTGTGTCTTATATGACTAAACACGCCTTTTTAGCGGAAAGGTACCTTTATAAAGCCAATAACATAATAAACGAATATGTCTTATGGAAAAAAGAGCGTTTAGTAACATGTGGCGTCCAAAAAGACAGCTATTCATTTTCATCCTTGGAGGAAGCCTGGTCGAGCTTGTAGGGCTGCATTCTGCAGTGGAAGACATAAAAAATGTTCCATATTTTGGTGCATCTACTCCAAGGATAGAAACGAACGGAACATATAATTATTTGACAAGTATTTATATTTCCTAAATTGAATAGGTAATACTTTTTTATGCACTCGACCGAGTTGAAGAATAACAAAATCAAATCCAATCGTCAAGTTCTATCGAATCGAGATCTGGCTTCAGAGCTCAATGAATGGAGCGATATTTCAAACCTTTGCCAGTATTGTAATATATTGCATGTGCATGATTTGAAAGTAAAACATCGCTGTAAATTATTATTATTAGCAGTTTTAATTATTATATTAAGCTCCTACAAATCTAATACCCATTTTTGTAGAAATGGTGTCTATTATCTCCAAAAATAAAAATTTATATTGGGCATTTGGGTCTTCTACTTTTTGTAAGCGTCGTCGTTTTTGAAAAATTACCTTTCATAGCTAGAATATTAAACACTGTTTCATGAATTTTTTTCGTCGCAGTTACAAATATCCAAGATTTCACTCTGCAGTATGTTAAATAAAATATCAATGAGAGTAAATATTTTTGTAGCGTGTTAATTTATGAACGCATAAAATTATAAATAGGCAGTAAACCCATTCCATTAGGTATACATAATGAGTTCCAAGCCCATAGCCTTCAGCTGTTCTCATTTACTACTGAGTCATATATATATTTATTAAAATAGAATCGCACATTTCCAGAATGTATTCTTTATTATTATATTTTCATGGACTAGTATTGCAATGGGGTTAACCACCGTCCAACACTGTCAGCCGTTTCCATAAAATTAAAAATATAATTTAAAATTTGCTTTACAAGTGTGTGAAATAATGCTTATATTAATAGGTACCTACATGGAGGTGTTACGTCGTTATATATCTTATTTTTTTATAATAATGTTTATTGTGATTTTGGCAGTTATATCATAAACATAAATATTTTTCCGAAAACTTGAATACAATATAATTAAGCTCGGCGGCAACACTGAAACAATGCAGAAGCATGTCAGATAGAGAATTTACAAATTTAGTCAGAAAGAATATTTCTGTTCCTTGCATTCTCACATATTTGTACTCTCGTTCGTGTTCAGTTTTAAATATGAACAGCTTGCATAAGAATCCAAAGGTATATGCGGGCTGAAGAACTAGTACAAATTTAGACAGAATGAATTTTTATTATTTTTATCTGGAGAAATATATGCACCCTTATTATCGTTGTCACTTTAAGTGAGAAATGGCGTTAGGGCACAAAAATGGTATTATAGTTGTCGTTTAAAGTGACATTTGTCGAAAACATATGACTGGACGTATTACTGTTGTCGTATTAAGTAGACAAATGTCGATGTAAGTGATAATTAAGTGACAATTTTACTCACTTGGTTTTTGTAAGTGACAGATGTTAGGTGTAAGGAAAAGGAAAATGCAAGCGGAAAATGATAAATTTTATAATGGCTTTCTAAGTTGTACATTAAAATATAAATTAAATTTTTTTTTTTTTTGCAATTTTAGGGTCAAAATTACAACAATAAAACAATTTGAAGTCATGATAGATTTTATGGTGAAGCATCCTTTTATAGCCCACGAAATCAGACAAACCTCACTTTTGTCTACAAATGTAATTCATACCCTGACGCATGCCCTGATGCTACGTGTCACTTTAAGTGACAACTATAATAAGGCTTTGAAGAAAAATGTCACGTCACACCGTTCGACAACGACAATACGAAAAGTGAAGTGAAGTGAGAGTGACTGCGAAGCTTGTCACTTTGGTGAGTCGACAACTGTAATAAGGGTGATATTTACAGGCTGGGTGTTCAGTGAACACCTTGAACCCTTTGACATCTCGTCATTGGTTCTATCCCATTGAAACCACAGCTCTTCAGCTCACCATAAACGCCATACCACGTGACACACACAACACAGGAAAGTAAAGTCTGGAGTGCGGGCCTTAAAATCAAAAAAAGCAGACGCGACACCATGCACAATACAACACGATACAGAAGTTCTGTGAAAATACACATATCTTTGGAATTAATACCAATACACTCGGAGTTGTAGCCATCTGCGGCACTCGCAGGAATTAGGTTGTAACCCTTTCAAGTTAATAATTTAATTTCCTTTATTTATTAAGAATGCGCACATTTCATTTGATACCCGACTTATAAATTCTTTGTTGCGTCTAGCGATATGAAGTTAACTCCTCTGTGTGAAAAATAATGAATTCAGCTTATTACTATTTTATTAATATAAAGAAAAAATGCATGTGAAAAAAAAATTGATTTGTTTTTCTTACAACACTATTCCGTTTCTTACTAATTACTTGAAAAAATCTTTATTTTTTCAGCCACTATTGATCGTTGAAACAGCAAAAACTTGATACTGTTCAAGAGCATGACCCCTAATGGTCATATGCCAACATCGTCGTGGTAAATTTTTAGCACCCATGTTCAAAGGTGTGTATTTCTTGAAGAGCTTATGATGCTTTCCAATTAATGAATTTTCTTTTCAGGTCTCCGTTTAATTTTAATTTCATAACATTATATATTTGACACTGTTTCCATATTAAGAGATGTTTTAATGTTCTGATCCATTCATGTTCCGCTACTCTTTCTTTTTGGTTAACTTAAATTTTTTCTCTGTTACCTCAAGCTCTGTGTGCTATGCGAAACTTATTGTGGATCTTCTGTTTTCTTCGTTTATAAATTTCAGTAATTAGACGCAATTTCGGATCAAAAATCAGATTACTGATGTTTTTTTATGTGCTTTTATTCAGCTGGCTCTAATTGTGTTCTTAAATCTTGTGGTTCATTTTTAACCCGATTCCCGATTTTCAATCGACTTGAAACTTTACTTTTATTTAACTGTTTCAATTATTTCTACTAAAAAATTCAATATGCTATTAAATTTGAGTTAACCCTCTTCCATCATTGCCCCTGATCATTCCGGATTTTTAAATTTTTGAAAACCCCATCATAGATTAGTGAATGGAGTTCAAGGTTCAGTTGACGATAACACCCCCTCCCTCGTCAGGATTTTTCACATTTTCAGAAAACATAAAGAATATAGGGGTATTGAGGTGTAAAAAGCTCGAATCTCATGTGAAATTTTGGAAAATCAGTAGAAAACTCAAGATATGGATGTTGGATGATACCACCATGAACAATGAACCCATACTAATATCGAAATGAAAAATTTCAAAGACTAAAATGTATAAAATAAAAATATGTAAGTAAAGTAATATAAAATTTATAAGTAAATATATGTGTATGTATTTCCATCCCTGCCCCTGACACTCGCTGCGCTGATAGGCAGCTTCCCAACCAGATATATCTGTAATTAACATAAAAAATATCCCAGATAATAGAGAATAGTGGGAAAATGCCAATACTGGAATGAGGTTATACATATTTCCAACCTTCCAATTTTCCGTCTTTGGCCAATCAGCCGATTTCAGTCCGCCCTACAATCGTTTAAGTAAGTTAATGTCGTGTAGGATACTAACATTTATCTGACCTGGTTTTCCCTTATTAACCATACAGCAATAATAACCTCGATTACAATGAGACTTAGCTTAACACAACCACGAAAATGTTATTTTTCGATATCAATATCGTTTATTTCATTCTTTTGTGTGATTTAGTGGTCAACTACTGGTATAAAGTCTAGTTTTTTTTCATGTGCAAAAATCAAAATTAAATGTAACTGTCAAGCGTTATCAAATCAACAGAATAAGCCTCATCAAACTGATCACTACAAAAGTAGATATTATTGATTTCGCATACCTCATATTTGTTTATACTGTATCCGTCTCGCACAGTACATCCACCATGAAAATAATGGCAGAGGCTGGAAATGTTCCATATTCATGAATATAAGATCTTTACTTTTCTCGTTCTAACGATACCCTACATAGCCTACTCTGATCAGAATCGCAGTTACAATGGTCTGTGAGAAACTATACTTCAATTTTTTCAAAAATCTTAACTTTGTTTCCAAAAATTTCTTAAATCCAATTATTTATTTTTATTTATAGGTAAGTGTAGCAATCACCTGGGACATCAAATAAGGGACAGTAATATTAAGAAAAAAGGTAAAAGGAGTGATTAATTAAATATTTCAAAGTCGAACTACGAATATTTTCAACGTTTCTAAGACTGCAGGTCCTGATGGACTTTCGCCCCTTTTAATTAAAGGATGTGGCCTAATCCGTGACTAAACCTTTGCGCGAACTATTCTACTTCTCTTATTCGACAGGAAAATTTCAAACTGCTTGGAAACTAGCTCAAGTTCAGTCTATTCCCAAGAAAGGAGAGGGTAGCTATCCTTCAAATTATCGACTCATTGCAATCACGTCTTTGAATCTCTCAACTGAAAATTAATGAAGTATCCGGACCGGACACTCATCTGGAGACTTGCTGACTTTTCTTACGAATCGTTGGAACTATAGTCTTTACAATTTTAGTGAGTCTAAAATCGTTGCCCTAGATATTTCGAAGACCTTTGATCGAGACTAACATTCTGCCCTTTTAGCCAAGCTTAAACACTTGATCTCTCCCCTCCTCTTCAAATATAAATTGAAAGTTTCTTATCTGGTCGCCTAATACGGGTTGTATTAAATGGCGTTACATCTGAACCTCACGTTTTAAATACCGGTGTACCCTCAAAGCTGTTATCTCCCTTTCTAATTTTTATCAATGATTTGCTTTCCCTTTCTTTCAATCCCATCCTCAGTTTTGCCGATAACAAAACCCTTAATTTCGCTTACTCCTTCCACGTTTTTGCGGACTTCAGAGAGATTTATGTGTTAAACGAGATTGCATGATTAGATCATTGAATAATGATCTTAATAATTTCCTCGCTTGTGGCAAAGCGAACCGTGTCGAACTCAATGGATCCAAGGCGCAAATCTGTCTCATCTTTTTAAAACAAGATCACAGTTTTCCAATCCCGTTTATTTTGATGGAACATTAATTTCCGATTCACCGTCTCTTGGCATTAATATTTCCAGTAAGTTAAACTGAACAGACCACATCTTCCCTGTTGTCAAAGAAGCATCGAAATGTCTTGGATTTTTGAAAAGGTGTAAGAAATATTTCAGGCCCTGAAATCTAGCGCTCCTCTACAAGTCCTATATCAGACCTTGAAAGGAATACAATTCCCACACACACAGCCTTAGCTTCATTGGATATTGTCAAAAAGGGAGCCTATTATGAGCTCATTGGCGATTTGACAATAACTTGTCATATCGATACACTCGAGCACCGTCGTCATGTTGAATGCTTTTCGCTTCTTTATCACTACGCAAGGTCAATGCTTCAATGAAATATTTGGTCTAATCCGTTGTAAATTAAATTCTGGACGGAGTAATAGCGCTGCAAGCCGCGCACAAGCTTTTACCCTTCAAAATACTTTCGGCTGTACAGTCAAATTGCGCTATGCTCTTTTATCTTGAACTTTGCATATGTGGAACAGTCTGCCATCTTCTGTTTCTCCTCGGGGTTACAATCTGCGAAGGTGCAAGAGTGACATAAATCAGCACCTTCACTTTTTTATTCTAGTTAGTATTGAAAAATGTTAGTTTAAGTAGTACTAATGAAAAGACTTTTGTCTTATTGTACTCTTCTTAAATAAATACTTACTTACTTACTTACTGTTCTCTTGGAAAAATACTGGTTTCAGCAATACAATAAAGATGGCTTTACATAAAATGAAGACTTTTTCGTGCCATTTTATGTACCTCTCTGTATACATAAATTGCTGGTGAATTTGCCAGCAGCTCGCTGTTTTCACTGACTTTCTTAACATAATCAAAACGAAACCGTGCGAGCACTTTGTCAAATGAGATTTTAATTATTTCATTCTATACTTCTCTTCACCATTTTCTACCTTTTCTCACGCACCTCGTCTACTAGCTAATCCTAACTAACAATAGTTTCCCAGAAAAATGCGAGCAGAATGTTTTTTTTTTATGGACTTTACTTAACTATAACTCTCAAAGTACGTGCTATTTGGAAAAGTCACAACTTATTTCCTGGCCTTTGAGAATTCTTTAAATAAATGCGACAAAGATTTAGCTAAAAATATATATATATATATATATATTTTTTACTATATTATATTATTGTCAAGGATAATAGTAACTTGAATCAATAAAATAAAAAAAAACTTCAGTTATTGAATTGGACAGTTAGGGAATTATATAAAAACCACAGTTGAAGGTAAGACGATTGCATTAAGACAACTTTTAAAGACATTCACACATTTATGATTCATATGTTCTGCGGATACGCATTAGTTCATAATTAAATTTTGCTCTAAAATATATTTGCCAAAAAGTTATAGTACCTAAGTAGTAAGTATAATTATGTATTATTAAAAATATATTTTTAAGGTGCCTCCATTCAACACAAATTGTAAATGGCTGAAATTTGTTAAACAGCGTTGTATCGTAAAAACTTTTAACTTATATCTATACATAAATATGAATAATGATAGTAGGATAATTGTATTTAGTCCGCGTGTAATTTCTAACTTTATGCTGCCCCTGTTGTAATATTAATCAATGTAATGTAAAATTTCGTTTTTATGTAGATTTTTATATAAGGGCTTCTAATAAAATAAATAGGGTGTTTATAAAAGATGAGTGAATTGTTCTTTTTTCTTTTTTTTTAAAGAATTATTTCAAATGCACACATTGAAACTTTCACTTACACCCAAATGTCGTCATCTATCTAAGAAGATGTCTTCGGGCTTCCTCAAAAACTATCGTAATTATATGCTATATTGCTTACATCTTGAAAAAACTTGGTATTTCATATGATAATTGATTGTTAGTTCAATAATTAGAAATTGATGAAAAATGATTGCACGCAGGGCGTACTCTTTAAATTAATGAATTTATATTGGGAAAGTTGTTATGGTGTTATGAACCTGACTTCAGAGATCGTGGCCTAGCATGAACATCTTTCTGACTACTCTTGCGAAATCTGTTGGGTGTTGCAGCATCATCAAAAATTGCCACGTTGGCGGAATGCACTTGGGAAGAAGAGGTAAAAGTGTGAGATTTCTTGAGATTTGTCAGATGACAGAGATTTGTGTTCTAGTTAAATTGTCGGCATAGTTTTTATATAACTTTTATTTTTTTTTTAATATTAAAACAAAGTTTTAAAAACAAGTAAAAAAGCTAGAATTAGTCTAAAGCTGTTACACATGCTCAAGCAATTCATATAGCTGGGCCGTGCATGGCCCACTCGTATGATTTGCATGAGCGTGCGCAAGACGCAGTTATGAGTTGAGACTTGAAGTCTGCCATGAATGAAATCTGACGAAACTATTGCGTATAACCTTACGGCTTTGCTATAGAAGTGAATCAAAGTTTGAATAAAATTCGTTGCTAGTGGAGGAAAAAGTTAATATCCGATTTTGTCTAGTTCAATTCTATACTAAAGTCATATCATAAGTTTTGCTTGCTCGCAATAGTTTCGGCCGATTTCACTCGTGCTCTCTCAACTCAAGTTTTGCAATTCGCTACATACGCTCATGTAAATCAAACGACTGGACCAGTCGCAAGATTTGCTTGAGCGTGTGTAGCGACCTTAAGACGAATTCTTATGATACCCTACTAGATGAATGTCCGCATGTAATTTCGTATGGTCACCCATTAGTGCAAGTTTGCTTGCTGAAGTGGTTTTTCGCATGTATATTCTAGAACCGTATGACCAATTTCATAAGATTTCATTCTGAAGAACTTATCAGTACAATAAAATGTCCGAAAAACTCAATTTATTCCACTTTAAAACAAGATTTTTGTTCCAATGATTAATAAAATTCAGGAAAATAGGATAAACTAATAATTTTACTGAGAAAATAGTTATATTTATCTCAGATTTAAAAAAAAACACAACTCTTATATTTATCGGTCGAATTTTTCCGCCGAAAAAGTTTTTCAGCCGATAAAACATAAAAGTTGTGTTTTTCTTCGAAATCTGAAATAAATATAAATTTTCTCAGTAAAATTCTTAGTTTATCCTATTTCCCTGGATTTTATTAATCATTGCAGCAAAAATCTTCATTTTAAAGTGGAATGAGTTGAGTTTTTCGGTTTACATTTTTTCGATTCTCGTGTTTGATGTGAAAGTGTCTTAACTGGAAGCTAAGTACCACATTACCTCACAGATGAGACTTCACGTCCACCACATTCCCCACACTCAAATCAGGTACCATAGATTAGATTAGATTAGGGGGGATTAAGCAGGACTAGTGGCCTTTGCACTGCAGCCATTCATTGGCTTATTGTGCACCGCTTTCTTTATAGTTCATTCAACAATCCTATCCCACTCTTTCTTGGAAGAGCAGTATTTTTTTGGGTAAAATTTCTTCGATCTCGGCAGGCTTTAAAAAGAATGAGCCAAAGGTCCAGAATCTACAATGTGCAGTAGCTTCGCATAAGACGTACTCCGATGTTTCATCCTCTTCGAGACATAGCCTATACATACATACATCAGTGTGTGATATGCCCATCCGATGCATGTATTTGTTTAGTTTGCAGTGTCCGGTTAGGACTTCTGTAGTGATTCTGAGTTGATTCTTAGACAGCCTCGAAAGATCCAGGCCCTTATTTGGTGAAGGTCCAGTAATTAATTTGTTGGTTTGTCTGAAGCCTATCATTGAAGTCCATCTCTGGTCCATTCGGTTTTTGGTCCAGTTTTGCATGGTTAGTTTTTTGGTGTAGTAAGAAATACCGCAAAATGGTTGCGATCCTATGAAAGGTATGGATGCTCTCTTATAGATCAGTGCGTCTGCGTTATCATTCCCATCAATTCTTTAGTGTCCTGGCACCCAATGAAGGCTTAGGTGATTCTTTGTGCCAATGTTGTTAATGCTTGAATACTGGCTATCTGTATAGATTTGTATTTTTCTGTTGGTGTAAGATGGGCTGAGGTTTTCGAATGCACGTCTAATGATGGCATAGACTTCTGCCTGTAATATCGAGGCGTATTTTTCTAGGGTTTGATAGATATAACCTCTTGGCTTTACACCGTATATTCCTGCTTAAAGGTTTTAGAGCCGTAGATGTACCAGATTAGATTTGATGTCTTTGTTGTTTTTTTTTTAGAGGCAGGCAGAGATTTCCATATCATCTGATTTTTGTTTGTTATCAGTTATTCATAATGAAATCTAACAGCTAGAGATCTCACATCAAGTGATATCTTGTTCAGCGGGTAAAGTAGAATTGTAAAAGGGGAACTAGGCAAATCCTCGACAGCCACAGTCCAAATGGTTGACGTCATACCGCTCATTTTCAGATATTCCTTCCGAATAGTCTGACGTAAATAGAAATCGTCAAATTCTTATTTTTATTTCATAACTCATTCGAAAGTCTGAGTTTGTTAGAAATCGGGGAATCTCGGCGACCGGTAAGTGTTTCTGCGTAATATCAATGTTATCGGTAGAGAAAGAAAAAGAGGAAAAGAAAACAACAGAAAATCATAATTTTATGCTATTCCTATTAGATAGTGGCAAGCGGAGCATCTAGGAGGCGCCTCTTTGGTGAATCTACAGCAACAAATTTTGGTATAATCCAATAAAAACGTAAGTTGTTGTTTGATATATTGAAATTATAAATATTAAAAAATATTGCCAGGTTGCATCTAAATCTACATATACATTTTTTTTGTCACACTAAATCTATATTAATTTTGCAACTATATTAGATCAACATATAATGAAATTTTTAAAACTATATGAACGACGTAAAGAACCACAGGGAATTAAACCTGAAACATTAGTCGCGTTTGAGACAATGGAGGTTGTCATCATACATATTAGTTACGGTATGAAATTTACATTGAACTTTTCTAAAAAGAAAGGAACATGCGACAGTTAAACCTGAATTATTATTGAAAGAGAGATAGAAGATAAAATAAAGACCAACATATCCTTTGTCATGACAATGATTAATTTTAGCTTGACGTTGACCATTCTTTGGAGTCGGATTTGGTTCAGTAATAGTAATAGTATAAAGGCCTAACTACAATGTGCATATGCTAGCATATGCAAAGACACGAGCAATTGCTTTTCATAATAACAACCCACAATAGGAATAACAATCCGTTCGTCAAGTTTTAATTCCGTTCGTCAACTTCTGTCTATACGCTCATGCTCGTACTTTGCATAAGCAAATTTGACAGTTGTGTATATACTATACAAATGTTAGTGATGCATAAGGAAGCATTCGTGATATTTTCAAGGCTTGCATATGCAAGCTTATGCACATTGTGGTTAGGCCTTAAGGCTGTGTTATGGTTGTAGCGTGATGCATGCAGCAGTATGCTACATGTACGCCACTCCCTATGCTGCATGTGTGACTTGACTGCTAGAATGACATCGAAAAGAAAAAGAGGGAGCGCTGTACGTCAAGAAAAAAAAACGATAGGAATAGCAGGGAAAAGGGTGGTGTGATAGCAAAGCGGCAAAGCGGTGTGACAAGTTTTCTTTTTGGCATGTGATAATTATAGAAAAAGTAAAAAAAATATTTGTGTGATCGGCTAGTCACAGTGGTTGTATAAAAGGAATAAGCATAAAAAAAAACGTTCTGATAAAGATGCTCCCCTCGAGTTAGGGATATTTTCTTTGGGAATTGGAAGCAATTTTTGCACGCAAGGCAATTAACACCACACGAGGGGTATAAATTTAAAGAATTATCTACCTATAATTTACAATTTGAGTTATCTCTTACTGGGAGAAATAATTTGGTATTAATTCATGATAAGGAAGTTCTCGTTAATCCACAACTTAAGATATAAAAGGGATCTGCGAGTTCGAGCCCGTACTGGAGAATATGTAGTCGTTGGTAAAGTCTGACGTTTGTTGGATGATCTACAAAAGTAATTATATTGATTTGATCTGGATTTTGCTTCAATCCACTAAGTGGATTCACAAGTGTGGAGTTTGTTTCTACCTGGAGATCACCAACTTCAGCATTTCGACGTGGTCGTTGTGAGCTTTTATTATATATTTATATAAAAAAATTAGTTTCAAAATCAAGCCAGATGACTGACACATATGATTGAACAGGAGTACCTTTATCGATTATGTAGAATGTTTCATCCCAGGAATCAGTTAGATCAAGTACTAGTCTATCCTATTACCAGATAATATCGACTGTAGATCACAAACAACTCCAATGTAAGTGTTACTATATTTATACATATAATGAATTTCGTATCCTTTACTTTTTGTCTAAAGATATTGGTTTAAACATTTGTATTCATATTTAAATAATGAATTTCGTAGCTTCCGGTTATTCTTGCCGGCGAATATCGTTCTCAGATATTGGTTCATACCTACCTAGTAGCTTGTACTATTTTTTGCGTATTGTATTCATAGTAACATGTTTATAGATATCATTTTATATAGTTATATTCATAATTAGATATAATAAATTTCGTAGCTAAAAAAACCTAGTTGCCGAAAAAAATCGTTCTCATACGAATTTATAGACATAAATTGATGATAAGTACTCGATTGAATTTGTAGTAACTTTTTGTCTTTATGAGTTTAGCTCAAAGACTTTTTCTGACACGGTAACATAATTTCTTCTCGGAGCTTAATAGTTTTATAATAAGAATTTTACTAAAGAAAAGGGGAAAGAGCAGTAGCTCTATGAATAATTAAAGTTAACTTCAATGAACAGTAGAGTTTCAAGTTTCCCGATTGCATTTTGTGATATTTCTATTAAACATATCGACTGAAAATCTGCCTTGTAGGAGAAGCCAATTATAAGGGCTATTAGCTTCATTTGTGTTCAGTATTAGCTTAATACCTTTAAGAATGTCACCATGTTAATTAAATTGAAGATTTTTATAACCTGAAGATGCTATAAGGTATTTATTTCCCTTTCTCCTTCTTTCTCCTGGAGCCCTCCTCCGTGACTAGGTTCACTCCTCCCATTATTTCAGGTCATCTTTAGGGACACTAAAAAATAACTTACTGCCCTCAGGATCATATTGGTGGATGGGGCACAGCAGTAAAGGCAGACCATCTGCGCCTTCAAGTAAGCAAAGGTGAGTGGTGTAAGAGACCCTTCAGGACCGGATTTGGTGCTTGCTGTTTTTTGTACAGGCACGCAATTTTTAACCCCCTCCTTTAACCTTCTCGCATTAGTCGAGGTGCTAGCGTGCCGCCCTGTGATATTGCTGATCACGGGAGTGAGCTGTCAGCTCATGCTGACAGGATGGACATCACGTCCAAGAATGCCCATTCAAAAGTACTACCATAACAGCTGTGCAGTCAGCCAAGTTTAAATTTTTGTCCTCGTTGCAAGGGAAAGTACGAATACACTGAAGCGATGTCGCGCCCCAAGTAGTAATAAATAGCTAGAATTAAATATAGTAAGCAAACACCAATGAGCATTTTGGTTTGTTAATGACAATAATGAAAACATACTGCGCCACCTAAGTATGTATGGCTACTTGTTCGCATATGCATACCTTTTCTTTCCTTTTATTCCTTAAGGCCTGAGGGCATACTTCCATGGTTTATTTGCCTGGTATGCTAGTTTTATCTTGATTCAACATCAAAGGTGGCTGGAAAATTGCGAATAACTTGTGAGCCATGACGATGTAAATTGTCTTTAACACCCCTACCTATCTGCCGGAGCTCTCTTAGGATGAAAGTTGAATAGATCCACTCCTCCGCTGTTTACAGGTCATCATAGGGACACTGCATATCAATGTACCTGAAGTGTCGCAGGGATGGGGCAATGGAACGAGCGCAGGACATCAGGGCTCTCAGTAAATAAATGTAAGTGGTGTAGGGTTCCTTCTGGACCGGAGTATGTGCTCTGTTTTGGTTGAATGCACGAATTCTTTTCTGTGACAGCGGCAGGTATTTGGTATGCCCACCCAACTCTTTCGCATATGTTGAGGTGCTAGCGTGCCACCCTGTGTTAGCGCTGTTCACAGTGAGCTATCAGCTCATACTGACAGAATGGAGTTCACGTTGAAAGCATTCTCAGGACCTTTAGATTTGGTGGTCAGCTTATTCGAAACAGTACATAGATGACAAAGTTTGTCAAATTGTATCTTTCAGCTCCTTGCAGTAGCGTTTATAGCGAAAGACTTCTCCAAAGCTGGCCTTATTTACGAAAATAAGCTAAAGCGCTTGCCGGCAAATGCAGAGAATTTTGTCTTTACTCACAATAATTTACCACTTGTTAATTTTGAGTACTAATTTTGTTTCTTCTTAGTTTAAGATAAATGGTGTCTATTAATATAAGCTACTGAGGTATTATTTTACCTGACAAATCTTTATGTATTGCAGTTGATTTTATGAATTGCCGTAGTTTTTTTAATATCATGTATTTATCTGGCTGGATATTCAGTTACTATCCGGTAGACGCCGGCCGTATAGTTAAATATTTATAGGTTTAATGCCGGATCGTTATCGGATATCTGTTTCATCTCTACTTTATATCACAATCATAAATAAGTTATAATAAATCATAAGGCAATTTTTATTACGTAAACAAAATCATCAACCTTTCCATTAATTCTATATTTTTAGGCGAAATTAGGAACTAGTTATCACCTTAGATTCCAGTCATAGGTATTTCAGGTTCCGGGATTTTTAATGTTCTGATTTGTCTGGCCGAAATGATTTTCATGTTATCCAATGAGCGGTTTTATACATTTGTGGTTTACATGAGGGTAACGTAACGAACCCAACCGCCAAGTTTTACTACATCACAAAAAATGTCACAAATCCCATATCTGTTACTTATTTTTAGCTATACATTTGATAAGTGCATTATTTGACTGCTTTTCTTGTTTTTGAGAGTAATTGTACCAAGTTTAGCCAAACTGATGCACAACTTTAAGAAAGAAGAAGTTACACCTTCAAGAGAACTTATCGATTGAGCTTGTTAGATGAAATCTTTATAATTTAAACATAACCGAACACAAATTAAATGTAACCATTGTTACATAGAATTAAATTAGCTTTTATATACTCTAATACATATATATATGTATATATGATTATATACCATATATAAGAACATTTAAAATATAAATGAGAAACGTAATATATTATTAGAAGCAAAATTTATTACAAGGTGTTATCAAATAAAATAAAAAATATAAATTGAAGACCATCTAATGCAGCACGTTTATTTGCGCAATACTGCTGCTCCTGAATTTCTGTTTGCTGCTGATGTCTGTCAGTAATATATTGTATTTATTATCTGTGATATTATCATGAAAAAATTCTTTCAACTATTCTTTCCACCCTTTTTTGAATCGATAATATAAAATTGTTGAACTAGGGTCACAAATACAAAGAGTCAGGCTATAATTTATAAGTAATTAATATTAATATATAATAAAAAAACTATGCAAATTATTTACTTTATCTTTCCATCATCGCATAACTTTTCCTGAATCAACTCAATTCTTTTCAAATCGATTTTCTCTGAACTAGAACTTGGGACATATATATTACAGCCGTCTTCGTTATCTCCGCGCAGGAAAATTATATCAAAATCGGGATCATAAAATTTCTCTAAGTTTTTAATTCCTACAACTTTGAATCAATTCGTTCACAAAATATACTTCGACATATTTCAATTAAAAATTTACCATCTTTTAAATCAACATAAATTCGGCAAGAATAAGAACATTTCGCATGATTTTTGCATCCTAAATTTTGAAACTTTCGAACCTATTAAAAAATTTAAGTTTAAAATGTTCCAATTTAAGGTAATGCAGTTTTATACCAATTGAAAGAATGTCTGTTTTGCTTCTTGCTCCTCTCCATGTAGAGACTGCTGACTTAGTTCAGTGGTTTCATTCATGGCTTTATTTGACAATTGTGAACTGTCATCCATAATCAGCTGATAACTTTCTGTTTTCTACGAAGAATATATTTTGTTATTAATTAAATTTATATATATACAGCACTGGCTTTAATATGTTGACTTTTAGGAATTATACGACGAATTTTAGTTTAAGGATAAACTTTTATTTACCAATTAATAGGCAAAAGCCGGTAAAATAGAGACAACAAGATAACGCGCCATTCAGATTCAGCCGGGCAAAACTGAAGTGATTTGTTTTTGTTAATTCCCTGTGTTCTTTGCTCCTTTCTAGCATACACATTACAGACTGCGCTGAATGATGAAATGAAATGAATTGGAGAGCTTTTCTGATGGTGACCAGCATTGCCAGCATCACCAGTAATACTCCACCCATTCAAGGTGTGCCGTCTGGACACAATTAACTAGTCTGCTACTATCCATGCTGGTGTAGTAACTCGATTGTTAACTTTCTAAAGGCCTAAACGTAATTACGACTTCCGGCGATAGCTATGAGCAGCAACCATCAACCACTATCAAATTCCCCCGTCGACAGATATGAAACAATTGCGGCGACAGCGAAAAATGAAAATATCTCTTGATGCGGTTTGGTTTTCTCGTACTGTATAGAGCAGATAAAATGCACATTTCTAAACTGGTAATTACGGATAAATTAATACACATTGTAAGTTACTGAATATGGTCTACACTACCTACCAAATTTATTTATTGTACGAAGTGAAGTTAATTTAATTAGAGACATCGATGGTTTTTTTGTAAAAAGTTATAGGAAAATTAAAAGAAATTATGAAGAGCACTTTTTTAAAATAACAGGTTTTTTTCAGTTTTATCTGTTTTCCGGAATTCACAATGGTGTAAATTATATAGAAATTTGTACGATCAAAACAAAAAGAATTTATTTATAAACCCCTGCTTGAAGCAACGTACAACGTTGGGCATTACGACATTAATAGTTTAGTATAACAGCAAAATAACATCGTACGCACTCAATCAGCCGCTCTTCAAAGCTCATTTTGTTTTGTTCACTTTTAATTTTATTTTCCCCCTCTTCTTGACCAAATCTTGTTTAATTTTCGCATAGTGAATTATTTTGATATATTAATATAGAATATAAGTATCTGGGTATATCGGACAGCTTAGAGTTACTCTGTTTAACCTCCTCATGTTGAATTAGTTTGCTGTGACAGAATGAATATACTGGTATAGCATATAGCTTGAAAGTACTTATTTAATTTCATTTTTTCATCTGTCGTTTGGTACCAGTGAAATCTTTATAGCGATGAGGTGCTGAGACTATTGCAGCTTCTCTATCACTCTCCCGAGCCCTATTTTGGATTGATGGTCGACTAGGTCCATTCCTCCTCTAAAATTTCAGGTCAGCACAGGGACTCTGAAAATTATCTGCCCTCAGAGTCAGTTGGGTGGTTGGGGCAAGCAGAGAAGGCCAAACATCTGTGCCTTCCCAATGGATGTAGGTAAAGTGGTGTAAAAGTCCCTTAAGGACTGAATGTGTGCTACGGCCTTTTTGATTTATAGGCACTAAAAATTTTGTATATGGCTGGTGGCAGCGGTAAGTCTTCGTGGAACCTCCCCACACTCTCCGCCAATAGCCGAGGAGAGCTAGCATGTCAAAGCTGTCCACCGAGTGGTCTGTCAGCTCATGCTGGCAGTCTAGACTTCACGGTCCAACCCAATCACTCAATATAGTACCATAACAATTCAAAACATATTTCAGTCAATAAAATACGAAAAACCGAAAACAAATTCGCTGGAAATGAAATTGTCACCTCATGATGTAGCAACAAAAAAAATTCATCTCGAATCGGCCATACTTGTTATCTTTGTATCATATGGTACGCCTAGGCTTGGGAATTTTACCTATAGCGGCGATGAGCGATAAGTAGTTATCGCTCGTAGTCGCAGTTGTGTTCGATTGCTAGGGCCCACATGATTCACTTTTTTAACGGTTGAGAGGCATTCGGGGGTATGAATAATTCCGAAATGCCAAGTTTCGATCTGGAGGACGGACAGCATACCAAACCAATACTGATAAAAGGAAATTGATTCGGCTATTTTAAAATTGCGAAATTTCTAATCGGACGACTTGAGGTGATAATGTAACTTAATTGAACACAACTAATTTCGGTAATCATAGGCAACTACCGCCTAGCAACATTATTGTGCTGGCACGTCAAGCAAAAGGGGAAGTAAATCCTCGCGCATGGACCTGAAGCGTGTGGGTTAGCCCATTTTATAGCAAAGTGAAGGTTCACATTTTTATAGCCTAGGGGTATATTAAGTTTGTCATTCCGTTTGTAACACCTCGAAATAATGATGGTAGAGCAAAATGGATTGGACACCCATTCATAATATTAAAAGTTATTTCGATTTTTGCATGTCCGTCTGTCCGTCCGTCCGTCTGTCCGTCCGTCCGTCCGTCTGTGCGCACGATAACTCGAGAACGCGTACACTTAAAGAGCTGAAATTTTGTACACGGACTTTAAAAAAAAAAAAAAGTAAAATCAAGTTCGAAAATGAGACAAATCGGGCTACTCCTTCGTGGGGTTGCCATATAAAAATTTCGTTTTCCGCTATATATTTGGGCACTGCCCGAGAACGCATCGACGTAGAGAGCTGAAATTACGTACATGATGTTTTTACTACATTAGCAAATAAAATGTCAAAAATGGACTAAATCGGGCAACTCCTTCTTGGTGTTGCCATATAAAAATTTCGGTTTTTTACGTATACTTTGAAAACGATCGGTCCAAGACATTTTTATTGTACTAAAAACTTCTGAAGAATACGAAATCCTAAAAAATTGGTTATTACCATTTTTTCTGTGCGACAAACTGTTCTAGAAATATATGCGAAAAACAACTTCAAAATAAATGAGAATACCTACTAACAGGAATTTTATTTGAAAAAAATCAATTTTTACCATTTTTGACAAGTTTCCGAGTTAATATCTCCATTCCGATACATTTATTTTTTATTTTTCTCGACGTTGTTTACTAGACCTCTTCGTTACCTTTAATTTAAGATATAAGTAATTATTTTGGTACAATTAGTTTGCCAGAAATTTGCATTGAAAAATGTATGAAACTTGCAAATCTTGGTACTGACTCCTCTTAAGTCTCACAATCGATCTATTACAGATACTCGAGTTTGCGGTCTATACCAAGATACCAAGATCTGCAACAATAAAAGGTCTGTGATATATCCATTATGAGACTTGAATAAACAAAAGTCTTTTCAGACTCTTATCATAAGACTTAAATAAATAAAAGTCTTGGGAAACAGTTATGACTGTCAAAAAAAAAAAAAAATACATTTCCTAAATAACTATTATCTTAAAATTTTAAAAGTCTTTTATAACAGTTACATAGAAATATAAAAAAGTCAAATTTTAACTATTATATCAAGATTTTTTCAAAAAGTCCCATAACAGTTGAGGTCTCTGATTTTAACAGCAACGACTTAGTTGTAAATACGAAGAAAAAAAAAAGAAAAATAATGAAAACTGTAAAATAAATTTATAGTAAGCTCGTATTTAAATTAATTTTTCTCATTTAATTATTTTCGATAGAAATTGGAAATGTAACAAGAGATGCAGCCCATCAGAATTTGTATTTGTCTTAACATCTCTTCGTAGGTGATTATATTCTTAGCTGTTGTTTGCAAAAGTTTCACAGAAATTCTAAATTTGTCTTGGGGTAGGTAAGACTGACTTCAAATATCATAAAATTGATTCTTTTAGCATTTTACCCGAATACTTACAGTTAGGTACCGTGCAAGGTATATAGAAGACCATTCTATATATCGTGGGTACTGTGTAAATGGTTCTATAGAACGTTGTTTCCTCGTATTTTACCTGCGAAAAGAGTAGATGTAGGAAAAAATATTTTCTGGATGTAGATAAAAAGTATTTTCCTAATCAAACAGTCCCATTGTTGCGGTAACTCTCTCCTGGCTGCCGGTCGCTTGAATAAATTTCGTCGAAATAAGAATATATAATAAATTGAAGTTGCAAAATTGTATATTCAGACAAAACAATTGTCATGAAATTTTTCCAAATTATTCAATAGTCCAGTCAGAAGGGGTTTTTGCCATATAAAAGGTGGGCTAGTTCCGGGCCCCGATGAAAAATCCAAGCTTAGACCATTGAGGGGGATCCTCGTGGTCTGCCATCTTGGATTAAAGGTACCAAAATTTGAGTTTTTCAAAATAATTCCTCAACGGTTGATCCTACGGCAAAAATATAAAAATATAAATTTGAAGAAGATTAAATTTTCTACATTTTTTGTACGACCATTTGTTTTGTAAGCCTAATGAGTAACGAGTTACAGCGGCGGAAACGTGAACATTATTTCATTTATTTATACAGGAGGTTTCGTCCATGCTGGTATGTAGGACAGGAGGTGATAGTACTCACCTAGTCAAACAAAAAATTGTATGATAAGGGGAGAGCGGCATCTCAACCGTTTTGGAGTTCCGGGATGATTAAGAAAATTCGGTAGTCTTTCGCAAAATACCCTGTATTTTAAAAAGTACGGAGTGTACGGCCAGTTACAGAGCTCATTGTATGCAGAGCTTCATGACCTTTTCAACGACTGTTTGACCAGCTCCATACTCTGCTCGCCTCAAGAGTTATGGTGGGCTAAACTAAAGATAATTTGTTCCCTTAGTTACAACAAACAAGTAATTTTAAACAAAATATCGTCTAGTTTCGGTAGGACCTGAATAGTTTATGATCTAATAACTGTTTAACGGCTAGAGTGAACAGATAGGTATAATAGGTCAAATTAAAGAGGAAAGTCTACAGTTTACAGTTTTTATAAACAAAATTATATTTACTAACTTTTGGTAAACAAAAAAAAAAATTTCAAAGTAAAAAAAAAGGTAATAAAAACCGAAATTCATAGTTTAGCGCACCATAATTCCTGACGGGATGTGAGTACGGGGCTGGTCGGGCAATCGTTGGAAAGGTCATGAAGTTCTGCATACAATATTATAGTATTTTGTGAAAGACTACCGAATTTTCTTAATCATCCTGTAACTCCGAAACGGTTGAGATGCCGCTCCCTCCTTGCCATACAATTTCTTGTTTGATTAGGTGATTACTATCACCTCCTGTCGTGTGGAACACCATGGACGAAACACCCTGTAAAAATGGTACTATATGTATACAATTTTTGGAAGAATGTTCACGTTTCCGCCGCTGTATGTAACTCGTTACACATCAGATTGACAAAAGAAGTGTTTTTACAAAAAATGTACATTTTTGTCGTAGGATCAACCACTGAGGAATTATTATGAAAAAAAAAAAATTTTTTTTGGTACCTTTAATCCAAGGTGGCGGACTGCGCGGACCACCCTCAAGAGTCTAAGCTTGAATTTTTCATCGGGGTTTGGAACTGAATAACATATATGAAAATAACAACTACCTCCCACCTTTTGTAGGGCAAAGGCCTTATTTAGTTCCTATTGACTGGACTATAACGAAAATGTAGTTATTTGATTTGTGTTAAACATTTTGGCACATTTTGCAATATTTTTAAGTTAAACTGTGGCGACGTCGGCCTACCGCCGACGCTTATCTTTAACACAACGTTGACGCGCGTCGTTAATACTCGCGATTGGCAGTCCCAGAAACAGTGCCACAACAATTGTAGGTTTTGTGGAACCAATAGAACTGCTACTTTGCGCGTTGTAGGCGCGGTAAGGTTGGCGAAACTTAGCAACCTTTCAAAAAATGTTTTGTTTTCTTTTTGAAGTCTTTGTTTTAAAAAATACCTTTTATGTTTGCTTTTCATCCAACGAACATGTTCAAAAATAAGAGAAATAATTATTTAAAAAATAACTGTGTTAGAAGATTCAATAAAGAACTATTCAGTATCCAAAAATTGCGTTTACTTGTCAAATAAATTGCTATCTGGATAATTTATTTTAAAAGCATTTCTTTTCTCATCATAGCTCTACGACTAGTACTGAGGAATTCTCGCCTCAAGGTGCTACATATACTGAGCCAAATCCGAAGGACCCTAACTTGGAGGTTCCTCGATTTACCAAGATACAGAGAAGCCAGCAACAATAATACGTCGGAAACAACATTCCTGCAGCCATTTGCAGAACTCAAGATCGTACTGCGGAGTGCTACAACTCCCATCAAGCAATAACATCATTTTGAAGATTAAATATAGATACACACATCTATAAAACTATTCCAAAATTTTCATTTTAAATAAAATTAGGACATGAAATTTTAAGAATCAGTTCGATATTTTCAGGCAGTTATTAGCTGTGTGAACCACAGTATCTAAAAAGAAGATACTATTACAAGGTACTTATCTATAGTAAGTAGAGATTCAAAAATGGACTAAATCGGGTAACCCCTTCCTTGTGTTGCCATATAAAAATTTAGGGTTTTTACGTATACTGTAAAAACAATCAGTCCTAGACGTTTTTATTGTACTAAAAACTTCTGCAGAATACGAAATCCTAGAAAATTGGTTATAATTATTCTTACTGTCCGACGAACCGTTCTTGAAATATAGGTGTGAACGGGCATTCATCTAGTCTAGGGTATCAAAGGAATTGGTGTTAGACCAATTCTAGTTTTTTTACTTATTTAAAAACAAAGTTTATCCAAAGACTTCCTGCACATCCCCAGCAAATTGATGTTATTCAAGAGCCGTTCAGAGCAATCAATACTTATTTTTGCTATCATTGCAATGACTGCCTACCCAACAAAGTGCTGATGAATTTCCTACCAGATCCTACGAGATTGAGTTAGCTGCCACGTTCGGTAGAGTGGTATACACATAACAACAATATGTACCAATTAGTAAGATAATATTGTTTTTGCATTACCTTGAGCCTGGGCTTGCAAATTATAAAATTATGGAATATGTAGAGGCAACCTAACCAGCTCATCTGTCCCATCGTCAGTCACATACTGGGCAAATAACTAAAACACACAAGTTGCCATTTGTGTGGGGATATAGAAGTTGTATCCAATTTTGTTGTCCCCAATAAATCAATGAGTTAATTCACTCTTAATCAACCTCCAATTAATTTAAATAGAATTCGTATATCCATCAGATCAGGTATGTGAACAGAAGCCCAAATCTGACCCAATTGGATTGCTTAATGAAGATTATCCTAAAGAAGTGGAATGTTGAGTAATTCAAGTTTTGAGTATACCTACTTTTCTAGAACACTATTAAATGAACCTGAACCGAATCGAAGCATGAGAGGCAGAGACAAGTATCTATACCTATCAAATACTGTATGTTTCAGTATGATTTGATATTGGGGCTGGGGCGGAGTGGTACGAAGTTATATGAACTCAACTGTACGTTCAAAAGAGTACCTCTGCTATTTAAAAGTAGGTTACATTGCAATCGAGAGTTGAATAGAATGTTTGGAATGTGTAATCAATGAAAACAACTTGGACTTGGCAAATGCAAATGTCTTTCTGAGTTTCGTGTCCGAACCTTTTCGCCTGCAGTTTTGGCCAATTCTCTTAAACTGGAGCACAACTGATTAAAGTTTGCAAATCTAATTTAATTAGAGAACGTACTTTTATAGGAATTGGAAAGTTGCTACCGCGACTGTTGGATTTGAATAGTGATAAGTTGGTGTTTGTATATGTACCTAACCTATGTATGCATTTAACTACATAGAAAACTATGCTAAAAACATTTCCGGAAAGTTCCTCTCAGTGGAGCAAAAGTTCCTTCTTTTCATGTTTTTTTGTTTTTGTTGAAAAATAGAAAAATTTTCATCATTAACAGCAGTTTTGTTGATTGTCCTTTCAATACGGACTTAGTGACAGACGTATACGAGTATATCACCAAGTTTTTTCTTGGTTGTTAACCCAAAGGAAGGTAAAGTAACTTGCACAATACAACGAATGAACTATACCACTATATTACGCTTCATTTGTTCCTGATAAACTTCTTTTCTTTTTATAGACTGCCGACGTCGTCAGAGGAAAAAAAAATCGATGAAATTTTCTACATCTTCCACTCAGTTTCACAATGAGCACTTGCCTGATGATTGACGATCCTTATACTTTGGGAAAGGTTAGGGTGCAATCATATTATTTGACATGTGTATATGCTTTCTTTTGTTGCTCTTCCTCAACTTGTATAGATTACCTGGACTTTTGAGTAATTTTATGTATATCAGAGTGTTTGCCCGAATCTACTATTTAGGAAAATTTATTGGAACAAATTGTAAGTTGTCGAAGAAATATGTTAATGTAAATACAGCAATTTGGTAGGTTACCTTTGGAGCCGAGAATGTTTGCCTTCTTCATGGATCACAGCGATGTGGTGTAATGCTAAAAGGAACAGAATCCCTAAAGATTTCGGATATTTTCCCAGGAGAGTAGTCATTATCGTTCGCTGGAAGTATTCTTCTTGGAGGTATTGCTATCTCCACTAAGCCCCATTCAGGTACTTGTTCATCAATGCTGGGTATTGGTGATGTGTCGCAATCGAGAAACCATTCTATAAAAGGAGATTTGTCCTTTTTTTTTGTTGACACTTTTCTGTATCCGTTTTCTTCGAAGGCTTGTCACAACTAGCTTTCAAAGTTGATTTTATGGAACCAACGTAATTTGGAGCTGTTTGTGGAACCTGTCAAAAAGCTATATTGTATATGTCCGGTTTATCACCAAAATACCATGTCCTTCGTGGTAGATTGAGCACTATTGCTGCCTAATCCAGAAAATCGATTCCTAACAAGGTTCGATTATCCTCTGCTGACAGTAATGCTAGAAAATTTATCGGTAACTGTCCTGTTTCCTAAGATCGCATGAACTGTTGTGGCCAAGATATTTTGGTGCTTGCAGAAACCATCTGCAAGTGTAACGTCCGCTATTAAAGGCTTGAATACCTGTCCTTATGTTTTCAAGTGCTCATAGAAACTTCTTCCAGCAATGTTCGTTCGAGCAGCTGTATCAATGTGTGCCTGGTCATCAAGCCCTGAGATCTTGATTGGAATTGTTGGAGGATTCTGGCCTAGCTTCAATGCTCAATACAACATACGAATAACAAGTAAAAACGCTAGAATTGGTCTAAGACCAATTCTTATGATACTCTAGATCAGCGTTTCCCAAAGTTTTTTCACCGCGGCACCCTTTTTGATTTCAAATTTTTTACGGAACCCTTATATACTAATATATTCGAATTTTAATTTTAAATATTAATATGAGCAATATATTATTATAGAAAATTATAGCATTTATTAAAACAAAAAAACAATAATACAAAAAATTAGATTAATAAATTCATTTGATTGTTGATCAATCACATATCAAAAATAAAATAAACTTATCAATGAGTAAGTTATTAGTGTGAACAGTGTTGTTGCTTCTTTTCCTAGCAAATCCTGCTTATATTTGGTGTTATTGCTGATAGTTGTATGCGCATGTCTGCCGAACAATTTAATCTATTGCGATATTTCGTTTTCGTCGAAGTATAATAAGAAAATCCAGTTTCGTACAAATATGTAGTAGAAAATGGTAAAAGCACCCGTATTGCACGTTCGGCCAAAACTTTATGTTCCGAAATTAGATTTCCCCAAAATGTTGTCAGATGGACAGTGTTGAAATTGTATTTTAATTGTTCGTCGGAGTTTATTTCAATCAAGTTCTCATATTCCGAGATTGATAAACAATCAGGTTTTTCTTTAATAATTAAAGGATTTTCAACCCACATGAGATCATTATTGGAAGCAGGAAAATATTTTTGAAGGTTATCATATAATTCACGTAAATGTTTTACAATATCAATACGTATATCTTCATTAAGAAGACAATCATTTTCAATTATAAAATCAGAAAGTGTTGAAAAACAACTCACATTGTTGTTTTCAACGCAATTTATCCAAAACTCTATTTTTCGTGACAATGCCGAAATTTTATATTTAACAGTAAATACTGTTATACTTTTTCCTTGTAGAGAAAGGCTCACTTCATTTAGCTTTGAAAAAATATCAGTAATATATGCAAGTCGCATCAGCCAGCAAGAGTTTGTCAATACAGCAAACCGTTCATGTTTTTGTTCTGATAAAAACATAGAAAGCTCTCGGCGTAATTCAAAAACTCGGGATAATACTTTGCCTCGCGACAACCACCTTACTTCTGAATGTAAAAGAAGAGCGGTGTGTTGACTTCCCATGTCAAATAATTTTAAAAAGTCTCGACTGCAGTGGTCGCGCTTTAATAAAATTTACAATTTGAACAGCTTCATCCAAAACTGTTTTCATATCAATAGAAATTTTCTTACATACAAGAGCGTGCCTATGAAGGACACAATGACTGCTGCTACAATTTGGTACAATATTTTTAATTCTTGATATAACGCCAGCAGTTTTTCCAACCATTGATTTTGCTCCATCACTACAAACATCAATACATTTTTGCCAATTAATATCATGTTTTTGCATAAAATTGTTAATACTGTTGAAAATTTCTTCGCCAGTAGTGTTTGTTTCTAAGAAATTGCATAAAAGTAAATCTTCTTCTATTGTCTTACCAAAATTATATCGTACAAAAACAAGCAAAACGGCTAGCCCTGCTACGTCAGTTGATTCATCCAGTTGTAGTGAATAAGCGTCACATATATGCAGGCGAGAAATAAGCTCTTTCTCAATATCATCTGCAAGATCTTGAATACGGCGGGCAACTGTATTGTTTGATAATGGAACCATATCAATCTTTTCAACAGATTTTTCATCATCAAACATGCACAATACAATATCTTTCACACAGGGCATAATAAGTGTTTCTGCTATGGTGTGTGGTTTACCAGCGAGCGCTATTCGGTAGCTTACTTTGTACGAAGCTTCATTTGCTTTTTGGTTGTTTGTTTTTACAATTCTCACCATGGATAACTTGGTATTTTGCAATTCCTCAACTTTTCGTTTAAAAAAATCTAATGGTTTGTTTGTATAGTCGGGATGATTCGTTGCCAGATGTCTTTTAAGTTTAGTTGGTGCAAGAGAAGCGTTCGACAATATTTTATTGCAAATGACACACTGCGCTTTGGGTGTGTCTTCATTTCCTATACTTGTAAATCCATACGACAAATAACTGATGTCATATTTTCGTTTTTTTATACACAAGATTGAATCATTTCTTGGTCTTTTTAATTGAGAATGATCACTAAGTGGTAGGCTGCTGTTCTTCAGAAATATCTTCGGCAGTCTTTTCAGCAGTAGGTGCACTTATTGAACTGTTTTTCTTTTTCAAAGTCCCTTCTTTTAACCAACGATCCATAATCACAAAAATTTGGGATAACTATATTCACAAAATTTATCGATAATCAAAAAATACTCATACGATTATTTTCAAAATTTGAAAAAATTACTTACCTTTTTATCAAATATTATTAAATGAAATTTTAAATTCGTAATTTTAATGCGTATTTTAAAACAATATAATTAAAAACTGTGGTTTCCCTTTTTTTTATTGACTTAAAAATCTAAAACGGGAATAAAAATATTGTTTGCACAATGTAAATGTTACCAGATCTAGGTTTTATAACAATACTTTGTACTGATGATGCTGAATGAAATGGAATTGGGACATATAAAATAGAATGGAAATATGTTTTTTAAGGCAATATCAAATGGAATCGAAAAAGAATTTTAAATTGGATTCGTATGGAATCGAAAATTATTTATAAAGATTTTTTGGAAATATATTTACAAAAAGTTCGCGGAACCCCTGCTATCAGTTCGCGGAACCCTAGGGTTCCGCGGAACCCACTTTGGGAAACGCTGCTCTAGATGAAGGCCTGTGTGAAATTTCGTATTGTCATCCTTCTGTGCAAGTTTGATTTTTGAAGTGGTTTTTCGCATATATTTCTAGAACGGTTTGTCGGACAGAAAAAATGATTATAAGCAATTTTATAGGATTTCGTATTCTGAAGAAGTTGCTAGTACAATAAAAATGTCTTGGACTGATAGTTTTCACAGTATACGTAAAAAACCAAAATTTTTATATGGCAACACCAAGAAGGAGTTGCCTGATTTAGTTCATTTTTGAAATTTTATTTGGTACTACAATGAAAACACCATGTACAAAATTTCAGCTCTCTATGTCGATGCGTTCTCAGGTAATGTCCAAATATATAGTGGAAAACGAAAGTTCTGTATGGCAACCCCACGAAGGAGTTGCCCGATTTGTCTCATTTTCGAACTTAATTTTACTTTTTTTTTAAAGTCCGTGTACAAAATTTCAGGTCTCTAAGTATACGCATTCTCGAGCTATCGTGTGCACAGACGGACGGACGGACAGACGGACGGACGGACAGACGGACGGACATGCAAAAATCAAAATAACTTTTAATATTATGCGAGGGTGTCCAATCCATTCAGCTTTACCATCATTATTTCGAGGTGTTACAAACGGAATGACAAACTTAGTATACCCTATAGATTTCATCTAGGGTATAAAAATTAACATGTGCGGCAAAATCCAGCTGCATCGCATCCATAACAAGAGAGCTTTGAGTCGTCCTTGTTTCCAACTTTAACTGCTAGAGTAGATGTCATTTTGTGCAAGCCGCTTCCTGTCGCTTGTGCGGCCTCTGTAATTACAGAAGGTACACCGAATTCGCTTTCGTGAATTCCTGTCATCCTTTCCCTCGATGACTACGACTTCAAACTGATTTGCAAGTTCTTCTACTTGACGCGATTTTTCAAGCAGCTGACTGTAAGTGCGCACTGTAAAGCGTTGAATCCGTTCCCTGATTTTCAGATGTAGTAAACCCATATACTAAATCTAATTGAGTTTCCTCATCGTGGCGTGTTTCAGGAAGTTGCGCTAGTAGTGCGCGTTTTCTGTAAACGAATTCGTCCACCTGCATCGTATCATCTTGTTTTTCTAAAAAAAAAAAAAAAAACAATGTAAATCTGATGAGGTTGCTTTAGAGGTGAAAATGCGTCTCTTATTAGTTTAACTGCATCTGACCACACTTTAACCTCATTTTTGATACCTAGCCACCAAGTAGCTGCAGTATCAATTAGAAGTAGAGGTAATCCCGTAATAGCGTCTGCATTGGAATTTTTTTCGATCGCCTTATACACATTCACTTTAGAAATGAATGCATCGACTTCAGCATGATTTCATTTGCCATTAAAGCGAACAGTACAATGACTGAAACTACCAGGCCGTCCTTCAATACTTGCTGTACATCCAGAGCTTTGCACCAAACTCAGAAATTTCTGGAACTGTCAATCAGACATCTGAATAGGCGCAGTCATGTTTTGGCTAAATCGGGGACGGACTTCTTCGGAAAGGAAGATTCAAAGTTTTACGAGCCGTTCTGATTGGCTTCTGTAACTTCTTGATACAGAAGAAACCTAATGAAAAATATGCAAAGCCAAAGAATGGCGTATGCTTTGGTATAAATGTATATGGATGTTTTGCAGTATCAATGAAAATGTATTACATAGTCTGAATATCGGCGCTAAATAATTATATTGTACTGATGGCTTTTTGTATGTGTATAGATGTGTAGCTTTTGCAGTAACAACAAAAATTTAGTCCGAATATCGGCGCTAAATAAATATATCGTACGCAAAGTACCTAGTAAATAATCCAGCAAAGACAACAACAAAAGCAGAAAAAGCGAATGAAGCTATCGAATGCCAGTTTATTTAATGAAAGTGATTAGCTAATGCTAAAAAAAAATTTAAGTTCTTGGCTCTAGGCCTCGAGTTGAGCGCCAATTTGTAGGAAAATGTTAGAAAAATTGAATTTATTAGACAAACATTTATTTCCTATGGTTATAAAACTGTGTAACTTCTGTTCACGTCGAAAACCAGAAACAGAATAGCAAAAATTTCTTAAAATTATACAATATTTATAGGATAGAAATGTGCAACGATGTCCTCACAAAGCTTGGGAATTGTTGAGTAGAAAACCATTACAATTCTTACGAAAGTTGCAGGTGAACTCTATGGATTTTCTGATAAGTATGTAAAAATGGAAGCACTACCGAATGGCGAGCATGAAAAGCCGTTACTCGTTAAAATTTTTCTTAGATATCGACGCTGAAAAGCATAAACGTCGTAACCGACCAAAATGAAACTTTTCACTAGAGCCCAAAAACTTTTTCAAAATCAGAAAAAAAATCATAACATCTAAACTATATTTGTGATAGAAGTTCTATTTTTGGACAGATTTTTATTAAAAATTATACCCACAATTTGCAATAAGTAGAATTACGCTAAAGTTAGTATAAGTATTAGTTCCGTGCTTTGTTTTATGGACCTCAAGAAAGCTGTATCTGAATAGTTGTAATGTATGGAGCGAAATGAATGTTAAAGAACTTATGGCAACTTAAGTGCTGTATCAAATATACCTTATTTATTTGTATGTATATATGAGCTGTTGCCAAGTTCTATGTTTAAAACAGAGTCTAACTTTTGATGTACACTAGCACAGAGCAAGACTGGCAGTTTAAATAAAAGGCTGTAGTTACTATTAAGTTTTTGTTTAATACTCTTCTAATGTAGTAACACCATATTCTGAGTTATCTATAGGTTGAAAAGAATAGAGTAACTGCATCTCTCATGCAAAACTAACCAATAACAAAATGCATTACATGCTATTTTTTCATAAACAACAAGTCATTGAAAATGTAGTATCTTTGAACAATATCGAGAGTTAATACAGAAGTCACAATTTTACGATCCGCAAAAATGGCGTAAGCCTCTCCAGCCGTCAAACCTCGGATGCTGTATGTAACTCGCTTAAAAATTTGCAAACCTTAATTTGCTTTAAGCGACATGTGCAAATCAAGTTGAAGTTACTGTAAAAAGTAGAGGTATTTTCAATGGCGTAAATTATTTTGTTTTCATCGTAGAGATATGAGAACCAGACCATTCAACGCAGTTTTTTTTCTGATTCAAATGGTGTATATAACGTATTTTCGACATTTTGGTCGGTTACGACGTTTATGCTTTCCAGCAAATTATTCTTAAGAATTTAAATGAATAACTATTCACCGACAACGAATTGGTGAAATGATCAGCGGGAAAAATGGGAATGCCTGACTTATAGTAGACAAGGTATACTGTCAACATTACCTGGAATGCATTAGTAATGAGTACGTTTACCTGGTTTAGGAAAGCAGGCGTAATATGTTGATGAATCATATTTTTGAGCACGTTATGTACCTTTCAGGAAATGCTTAGAGAAGGCAGAGGTTATGATTCATTCGTGTTGTTATAGAAAAGAGATAGAAGCTTGTGCGGTTATATTTGCAGAGGCTAGCTCGAGCGAGTGCGTGCAGGTCGAAAATGAGTCATATAGTTTCTTTGTTTTCTAAAGAGCAATGAACGGAGGAAATATACGTAAATGAAAAATATTCTGATTTGTGCATTATTTTAGAAGAAGTGGATTATTTTCATTTAAGTGCGAGATTCGAATAAGTAAGACGTGTTTATTTTCTACACCTTCTCAGAATGCAGGAAAAGTTCTTCCTTTTACCTCTCAGTCAAACTAGGAACAGTGCTTCTCTCTAGCTCCACCACCTATAAATTGAATGGATCTTTCCAACCTTCCGGAAAGTTCATGCTTAATGGTTCCGTTCACTATTCTGAAATGGCTGAATGAATGCGTCCACTGAATTTAAAAGGATTACTCTTTTCACCTTACAAAGAATTTAAAATTAATGCTTCTTTTCAGCTTCCAAAAAACTAATACGGAATGCTTCCTTTCACCTTCCAAAGAGTTAATAAGGAAAACTTCTTTTCACTTCCCAAAGAATTAATAAGGAAGGCTTCCTTTCACCTTACAGGTCATGCAGAGGTAAGGTATATAGCAACCTTATATACCTTCCCGTCGTAGGACATCAATGCTTTAAAAGAAATGAACTAGATATCAGAGTGTATTGCTTCCATACCATCCTTAGACTGTTTTTGGAATGCATCCGAATACTTCCGTTTCCCGCTGGGGTGGTTCACTCTTTCGGTCACAAGGGCACAAGCATTCAGTTTTCTTAGAATGATTCGACAATTTTTCTTTTTTCATGCACTATTGGTGGCCGACTATGGTTCCAAAGAGTTAAGTATATTGATTCAGGTGCTTTGGCTGGTCTGGATCGCTAAAGATATTTATGAGCGTTGGCAAGCATACATTTAATAAAATTTTTAAAGCGACTTATTCCGACTTCCCTTTGAACATTTTAGTCTTGACCCCCGGCCACCCAAGGCTACAGGTCTGGATACGCGACGCCTGTATCATAGAGAAGTTGTCAAAGTTCGTATTGTGAGTTGTAAAAGTTTGCAAGGCTCACCAGGTTCAGGCTCTTGAAGAATGAGGTCGAGGTTGGAAAAGTTAGCTTCATTCTTCCGAAACAACACAATTTCAAATGTTTAATATTTAATAAAACCAATAAATTTTATGAAGTTTCATTGAACTCCCGGAATTTTGAAATGTTTACTTTCAGAAACGTCAAAATGTAACTAATTTAGTTAACTCCAATAAATAAAGTACCTACTATTTAAAATTATGCAAATACTCGGTTTTGTATGAGTATTTGCTTGGACTACTGGATCCTGTCTTCACCACGAAAAGCTTTTGAGAATTAAAATGAATAAATCATTCAATTTTTATCAAGATAAAGGTTTACACATTGATTTTTAGAAAATAAAATACTTACCGGATTTGTCCAGTTTTTGGATTCCTGCATAATGTCACCTCAATTTTCATTCTCATGTTAAAACAAACGTGTAGCAATGAATTTTATTACAGAAGTCTTAATTTTAATGTTATAAAAATAATTATAACATGCAAAATATTTGCAAATTTGGAAAAACAGTTTCGGTACCATTTACAATATGTTTGGAAAACGTATGTATGAAAAATAATAAAAAAAGTTTTTAGAAATGGGAGGCAAATGACATAGTTTTTGAGATTTTTGAATTAAAAAAAAAACGCAACACCTTTTTCAAAAATCTAAGCCCAGCAGAATTTGAACTGAAGACTTTCTAATATTTTGCCGAAAGTTTCAAATTAATATCATAAAAACTGTGGAAAATAAAAAGGGGAAAAATGTTTACAATTTTCTACAGCCTTAACCCCCTTCTACACTGGCCATAATTTATGGTATACAATATGTTATTGCTACGGCAATAATCCATGGTATGCAATATATGTATGGTATACCATATATTGCCAAGAAAATTGCTTGCAATAAATTTGACGTTTATCATCAAAATGGCTGAAATGAAGCTAACGCGTGCGGAATTAATTAAATTAATTAATTTTTACGAACTTAAGGAGTGCTTGTGGAACTATAAAGGTGCATATTCGTTTTCTTAATCTTTTCATCCCTTCTAACTCGGCGAGCACCAAATTGTTTTATGCAATCAAAATTTTTTTTCCAAGATGGACATTACCATAAAATATTGTAAGCAATTTTTCATGGCCAGTCAGGGGGTAAGAGGAGTCAGTACCAAGATTTGCAAGTTTCATACATTTTTCAACGCGAATTTCTGGTGAACTATTTGTAGTAGAATAACGATTTTTATCTTAAATTATTAAAGGTAACGAAGAAGTCCAGTAAATAACGTCAGCAAAAATTACAAAATATGTATTGGAATGGAGATATTAACTCGGAAACTTGTAAAAAATGATAAAAATTGAAGTTTTTTAAATCAAATTTCTTTTAGTAGGTATTCTCATTTCTTTAGATTGTGACTATTTTAGAAAGATAAAGCCTAGATCTAGCAAATAACGTCGAGTTTTTTCATGTTTAGTTGCGGTTGTTTTTAATAGTTCTAATAGTTCTTATTTTTCTCACGATATTGTTGAAATACAAAGTAAAATAGTATGTTTACCAATTAAGTGAAAAAAAATTTAGGAGAGTTTATTCTTGTTAAAAATTTTCAATATGTTTGAACTGCAAATATTCATTTTTCATCTTAAATTGTCGCATGTTGGGTTTCTGTATTTTGCGCTAGATGTCTCTAACGTGGTCTTTGGTTTAGGTCTAGGCTAATTTTATATTAATTTTCTCACCTTCAGGACACAAACCTAGGTCTAGTAAATTTTATTGCCTACAGGTTCGCTACTATTTAAATTGAAACTTTTGCTGAGTACTGACTGATTTAGTTCGCAATCTTATGTCCAGTAATCTTTTCCCTATTTCCTTCTTGCTATGCTTTGTGGTTTGAATTATAGGGTATCCGCTGAGCTTGACTTAATAATATAAAATTAAAAAAATGCAACTATAATAGCAATATTGTTGCTTGCTTAGAATTTTTATCGTTGATCTAAACTCATTGTCCAAAAGTGAAATGGATTACCTACAAATAGTGTAGAAAAATTATTTTTGAGTTTCACCTGTTACCAAAAAAATATTTCAAACTTTTTATTGCTTTATTTCATATTTTTGAATTCGGTTTATATATATTCAAAATACGTCATGAAAAAAATACTCAGTGTACATAGTTAGTTATCTTTCATTAAAATTTATTGATTTGAGCATATTTGCATTGAATATTCCAATCCAATTTTAAAATCCATCCTTGTTAGTATAATAATTCTTTGATTTTTTTTTATTCTTAACCCATTGAAATTTACCATAAATGCAAAATTTTTAATAAAAAAAGAAAAAGAAAATGACTATTAAACCACATTATTTGCCAAAAATTAAATTCACAACATGAAAGAAGTCTGGAAAACATGAATTCTTCTATGTGCCCCCCCCCCCCCCACTTCAGAAACATACTTTTGTGTGTTTGTTTTTATTCTGTCGCACTACGTGAAAAGTGCACACAAATATTTGGTTATAGAAATATGCAAAACAGAAAAATCCGGTGAATAGCAAATAAATCTAATGGATTGGATGGATCGTTCAGCGCCATAAGTTCACTTCAAAATTTATGCAAAATGTCACAAAGCTCTACCAAATAATATAAAAATGCAAACGGTGGCGCTTTTTCTTTCATAAAATAAGCTTTACTTGGAAAATATCAAATCGGAACCCTGAAAGGATATCTGCATCTATCCGCTCGGGTTTAACGTTCGGCTAATGCAATTTTCTGTCAAAAACTTTCCCATATTGCTTGCTTATACTAAAATGCATCAGCTAAGCACATACCATACATACATATATACTTACATATATAACACGGCGAGGCGACTAGTTACATATATTTGTGGTACCATAATAAAGGGAGAGAGTATACCGATATTTGATTCGACGAAAATGTATGTAGATATTCAGATTTATACTCCCAGACTAGAACTCACATCACAGTTTCCTAAAGTTTTTCGGTAGCTGGTGGGTACCCAATGCGCTCATCAATCACTCGTAAAATCATCAAAGCCTTGATATTCCGCTTCCGCACTTTCGGCAAATATATAGTATATATAGTAGATCGAAAAGTCCTTTTCGCTTCTCATATACATATGTAACTACATAGGTTTGGTACAGAAAATACAGATCGTTAGAGCTTCCTTCATAGACGAATATTGTTGGTAGGTACATGGAAAATGGTTCAATGAGTAAAGTGCATTCATTCAGTTGCAAATCCCTCAATAGTGTGCGATTTCCAAAATCATATTTGATTGTTTGCCGACGACGGAAGTTTAAAGAAATAGAGGAAGAATCTGGGTCGGGATAATTAGATTTCAGTTTGCTAGACAGCAAGCACATTTGGAGGGTCGACAACGTCTGTAACGCGGCGGCGACGACGTTCACTCTAATGTACCCAGAATTGAAAGTCACAAGATGAAGAAGGGAAAACAGCACAAATAATGTCTCTGGCCTTCATCACTCATGATGGTGCCCCATACTTTAACATTTTGCAGGCTTTTTGTCAAAGTAAATGGAATAAATTTTGACGAAGCAACATTTAAGGAAAGTCACTTTTGGTAGAAAGGAAACATCCCTTTGTTTTAAACAAATTATATGCCGGTGATTGCTAACTCAATAACTTCTTAATTGCAGCAGCATCACATAATCATCAGGGAGCTCGGATTTTATTGGTTGTAGTAGAATATCGAAGATGAGGTATGGAGGTGTTTTTTAATAGGATTACTTTACGTAGTAGGAAAACGTGCAACCATTATGTATGTACGAGTATGTGCATGAAAAGTATCCCTAGTAGAAATTGCACACAGTTTTACCTTGTCTCCTGCCCCGCAAGGGGTAGTTTTTATGTAAACCAATACTAATTACTGAAAACTATCAAGGTCTTTGCAGTTCATAAAGAAACATATAGAAAATTAAGGCCCGATGAGCTTCCTGATGTGCATTCATTAAATCTCATCGAAAGGCTCATTGGATAGCATGAAACAGCTCCCTACATACTAAACCAGCAATAAATAAATATTTATTATTGTCATCACCTTGTCAGATGACATTTCTACTAGGAAAATTTAAATTAATTTTTTGTGATTTATTTATTTTAGTTTTTAAATTATTTATTTTAAATTAATTTTTTGATTTGTTTTCCGCGGAAAGACTGTCGTCGGTATGCTGAACAATCCTTACGCCTCAGCGTCTTATAGTTTGAATTCAGAAAAAAATATGATATCAATTGTAAATGCAGATTATCATTTATGAATTCATCATGACACTCAGTGATATGCTCCTTAATAAACTCATCGTGACACTCAGTGCTACGCTCATTAATAAGTTCATTGTGACACTCATTGACATAATCATTAATAAGTTCATCGTGACCCTCATTGACATACTCATTAATAAGCTCATCGTAACGCTCATTATGTACTCATCGAAGTGCTTATTTAATATTGCAAAATGCACAAAAGAGAAGCACAGCATACATTTCTAAATAAATGAAAGAGATGCAATTCTCATGCACACTATCTGTGATTAAGTAAATAAATGAGTTTTTTCCCGGATTTGATTCAAACGCGAATAAATTTCATTAGTATGTGCATCTGATTGCTCATGAGGAGCTCATTGATGAGCTCATCATGATATGTCTACCAGGGATTGCTATTATGCATGAAATCTGAATAGTATTACATATATACAAGGACACGGAGGTAAATTTGACATAGCTTAGCCAGCAGCGACGCCATCAGTGAAAAAATAAATGCTTTCATCATAGAAAATGGTTACAATATTAGTATCATCACTTACAATATTTACATTGCGATGTCTTAAGGCAGTAGCCACAATGGCTTCTTTTTGCAATAAATACGTATGAATCAGTGTTTTCACTGATTACAAAATATGCAGTCCTCATTAGTGAAATAAGCCTTCTTCCTTCATTGATGATTTTTTTATATCCTACGAAAACAGGTGGCCATAAAAAGTTAATAAAAAACAAAAAAACGTTAAAAAAGTTAGTTTTTCATATCTATGCTGCAGTGTTAAGGTTTCAACATAAACTGAAACTAAACTGTGATTCGCCGTGCTAGCTGCAAGTCTCGTTATCGGTGACTTCAGTTATTGTCTGTCTATTATTCTTTTTACATACTACGACGCACGAGTCATTTCAAAGAAAGACCAGTTACTCACTTACTTTCTGCATTATTGTGATGCGACTTTTTCATCTATTATATTTTCATTAAGTTCATTGATATAGTCATAAATGAGATCTTCCTGAATCCGGATATTCTGTGCTGGGTAGTTTTTGACAGAATAAATTTGTTGAAAAAAAAAACGTATTCACATACAAGGTATTTCCGTTCATCATGGAGGTTCATAGGGCAGAACGTAATAACATTAAATTAGGCAAACAGAAAATTGTATGGTAGGGGTATGCACTGAAAAAATTTTGGTAGGTAATGATGACGTAAAAGTTAAGTTATTCTTAAAACGGGAATTCACATAAATTTTGATTCGCCTAACACAAATGCCTTTATTGCATCAAAATTTCTGTTGAAAAACTTTTGATTTTTTTCTAATGCAAGAAATGGTAAGTTATTTTAAAAGATTGGATTATGTTAAAATGAATTTTAATTAAATTCTGTACAATGAGTTCTTGTTCTGTTGATTCAACAGAATATTATGTATTAAAACAGCTTAAATGAAAGCATTCAGTTAAACTAACACAATCCAAAGTTGATTCACTTTAAATTTTCTAGAAACTGGGCTTACATATTTTGTAACGTTGAATTCAACAGAGTTTTCTGTTAAAACATTATGTAGGTATATAGAATAGTTCCGTCAATCCAACCCACAATTCTGTCGAAAGCGATTAAATGATTTCGTAGTTTAACATTTATTTCGCAGTTTTATTTTGTGCATTTTAAAATGTGTAGCTTAACATTTTAAATAAAATTTAATGAAAATGACGTTTAATTAATCCACTAATTGTAATGTTTCTAGTACCTATTTGGTAGAGAATTCAAATAGCTGGTTATATACTCATATACCTGTTGATAATAATCAGTCTTTAAGCTGTAGTGACTTAGTGTATTATAATTTGACACCTGTTGAAACTGTTAGTAGTGTAAGCAAGGAAAATGTGAATGCGAAAAATCAAGAGCAAGTTTGTGAAAAAAATAGTTCTGGTTCTAGTGCTACAAAAAAATTTAGAAAAACATTTTGAAGAGCAGTTGAGAGACTTATTGTGGTCAT
This sequence comes from Dioctria rufipes, assembly GCA_963924295.1. Classification (NCBI taxonomy): domain Eukaryota; kingdom Metazoa; phylum Arthropoda; class Insecta; order Diptera; family Asilidae; genus Dioctria; species Dioctria rufipes. The sequence continues at coordinate 345,865,902 of OZ002740.1, read as the reverse complement.
GGGAGTTAGACAACGACTTGATTATTAACAGACTTAAAGGTAAATGAATGCACAACTTAATTTTTTATTGGCATAACAAATTCGCGGGAGACATTAATCCTAGTTGAAACATTTTTTCTGCCAAACCGTGACCGGTAGAAAAAAGTAATATTGCTTAAAAGTATGGTCACCTGGATTAATTTTTCTTAAGAATGAAGATAGATATTACATATTTACAACATATATACAGAGTGCAACTATAACATAAGATCCCTAAAATATGAGTGAAAAACATATAGGTTAGATTTTTACTACTGCAATGCTTGGATATAAGCCAATTTTCGAGGAGTTTTTGTACGAATGGCAGAAACAGTAAGTAACGAATATTAATTATAGATAATATTTACCCTTGGTTGGTATGCCGCCCCCTCCCCTCGTATTTCAACCGTTTTGAAGTTACAGAGAGAGTATTTGTAGTTCCGGGTACTATCACCCCGTCTAAGCTCTCCAAAGAATATGGAATCATTACTCCACTCATGTCATATCGCTATAGTTATACGATGTTAAAATAAAAAAAAAAAAGTGGGAAAAAAATCCTAATTTTTTTGAAATTTTAATGATTTTCCCGCCATCATCGTTATAGTTTTTTGCAAGATTTTGAATTTCAGAGTGTTACTTTTCATTTTACATAAATACCTATTTACATGCAAACGTTTTTGAGATAAATCTGTTAACTACATACAATTTTTTGTTTATTTAGGTGAATACTATCACCTCCTTCTTTTTATGTTGACACAATAGTTCACAAATTATCTTTAAATAAAATGCTCCGTTAATAAATAATTTAAGTTTATTCTATATACAGGGTGTTTCCACCTAGGAGGTACATAGAGAAGGAGGTGATGGTACAGAACTCACCTAGGCAAACAAAACATTGTATGGCAGGGGGGTGGGGTGCCCATCAACCGATTCGGTTTAGTTATAAGTTGATTAATCTATTTATGCCCTCTGGTTAAAAAACGTACCAGATAAATACTTTAAGAAAAATTTATTTTTTATTTTCACCGGATTGAGTGCGACTCTGTTGTCAGTAGGCAGATTAAAAGCTTCTCGTACCGTAAGGGTGGAATTACAATGGACGCAACGGAACTCAACTGAACGGAGAGAAATGTCAAACCGATTTTCTTTATATGCTTTTCAAATAGAGTTGCTCACAGTGGACGGACGAAAACGCAGTCGTACGCAGCAAGTTTAATAAAATCTGAAATTAACGCAACTGAACGGATAAACATAACCTCAAATTAGCTTTGGGGTTGTTTATTTTGTTCCGTCAAGTGAAACTGTGTTGCGGTAAGTGTGTAATAAGCAGAGAGGAAATGGAATGAAAAGAGTTTTTTGAATTTATCCATATTTGTTTATAAATTCTGGGTTAAACATCACTGTCACTTTCAATTAATCATGCGTCCATTGTAAGCAGCTAACCTCGACGTCCGTTTTACTGCGAAAATTTGACATTTCACACCGTTCAGTTGCGTTCCGTTGCGTCCATGGTAATTCAGCCTTTAAGGCTGCTTCCGTAACAAAGAGAACATAGCTGCAAGTGTGCTCTTCTCTGAAATCAGTTATGAATTTTTCGCTGGCGTGAAATGACTGCCTAGTTAGTTCTACTTTTTTTAGGCCAGCTCGTCCCTTTAACTCGTACACGAAATTGTCTGTCTGTATATTTATATATTTCTTTTTTTACTATTTTCGACACTCTCGTAGACCCACTTTTCGTCATCGCAGCGATTTGAAATTTGGCACACAGGTTCATGTCGCGTGACAATTGAATCTATCAAAATTTTCATAGAAAACCCGAAAAATCGGAAAAAATCATTTGAAAATTTGGTACAAATTTTATTAGTGATAAATCCGTTTCAGGAAAAATGCAGAGTTTTCCGATTTTTCCGGAATTTTCCGGAAAACTTTCCGGTAAAAAAGTTTTTTAAATTATGCAGGATCAAGTTCCCTATCAACTGGCATCATTACTTTCTCTCCGACAATGGTGAAAACTTGCAGAAAAAATCGAGGAAAATTCATGTAAAACGCTTTTCCGGAGTTTTTCCGACCAACGAAGCGTTTGAGTGTTTTGCAGCCTAACACAAAGTTGTACAGCGAAATGAGTTGCATAAAGTTGCTTTTGTGGAAAATTCCATGGAAAACCCGGAAAAAATTTTCATCGATATGATTAGTGATAAATATGTTTCAGGAAAAATGCAGAATTTTCCGATTTTTCTGGAAAATTTTCCGAAAATTTCCGGAATTTTTCGACTTTTCCGGAAAATTTTCCGTCAAAAAAGTTTTATAAGCTATGCGGAATCATTTTTTTCCGTCCTACTGGCATCAATACTTTCTCTTCAACAATCATGAAAACATGCATGAAAAATCGAGGAAAATTCATGTAAATTTTTAAAAAAATTTCATAGTAATAGGAAAAGTCTGTGGAAAACATGGAAAATCGGGAAAATTCATGTTATATGGGGTCAAGTTGGAATACAGCTAAAAAGCGCTGTTTAAAACATAATTTGAATTTCAGGAAACCGTTGCAGTACTTCAACGATTTGATACTCGAAAAATTTTTGTTTTCGGATCGGTACCAAACATGACTTAAAATGTCGGTAATGATAAGCTGAACAAAAACTTCCAGGCAACTACGGTGCTGAGGCTGACTTCCAATCATCTCATCGTAACTGCCTTCAAAATTTCAAATTTTTTGAAACCTCGGTAAACTGTAGTCCGAGTTATCGAAACTGTTCGAATTGTGTTCGAAGTACGGTCAGTCGATTGGAAACTCTCGAGTCGTATGGAAGCAAAAAAATTTCACTGCGAATATTCAAAAATTGACTCAAAATAAAGAAGAAAGAAAGAAATATAAGGATAAATATAAGAAAAATTAAAGGAAAACGGAAAATTAAAAGGAAACCGGAAAATTAAAAAGAAAGTAAGAAACTAAAATAAGTTCGGTTAAATTGATATTAGAACAATTTAGTTAACGTGAAAAAGGCAGAAAATAAAATAAGGAAAAAACGAGTTTTCAAACAAAACTGAGGCCAAGCCGCATGAAAAAGTAGAAAATGAACTTTTCTTCACACACAGAGGTGGACTCAGATTTTTTGATTGGGAAATTTCTCTTGAATATTCTTTCTCTTCATGAATCAAATCACTTATTACTTCTGATTGATCATACTGAAATATATCGGTGATTGCCAGCGAATAAAATCTGAGTTCACCTATGTGTGTGAAGAAAAGTTTATTTTCTACTTTTTCATGCGGCTTGGCCTCAGTTTTGTTTGAAAACTCGTTTTTTACTTTTTTTTTATGTAAAAAAATTTCAGTATATTCTTCCTATTTGAAATTCTTTAGTTTAGTTGTATTTTCAATGCTATGATAATTATGGGATGTTCATTAGATTTTCTCAGCCGTTTTCTATTGATGGTGCGAAAACGCACCAGTGGGCTTTTTGTCTCTAATTATGATAATCAACATTTCAGGACAGGAAGGTTCTCCGTTGCGGAAATCTTGGAAATCCTTAAAGATTTAGCAGAAAATTACCCTTGTCCTTATGAGATAATAACTGGACCTCCTGTAGTCAGTTACTGTACAGATGAATACTCCGGTGATGAGAATTGAATGACGACCCATATCGGATGAGTCGTCATCAATTTCAAGCAGATGATGTAATCGACAGTTAGAACAGCAACCAAATAGGAAATTTGGAGTAAAAAATCAGAGCTGGACAAAAGGACACGAAGATAATCTATATCTGAACGTGCGTGGATAACATGAGCGATAAAAAATTGTTCAACAAAATGGACAACATGATCTTTTGTTGACAGAGATGACGAATAGAAAGACAATCAGGTAGTTACTATGCTTTCTTACAGTCATGGTGTCATCCTACAGATTACGTGAAAAGATATGTGCAGAAAGAGCAAAAAATCTATATGTACCTCTAAAATGTACCATATGTATATGCGAGGTGTCGACCAGTTAGATAACCATATATCTAACTACCGAGTAAGTGTTTGGGGAAAAGATGGTATATGCCAATCGTTTTGAGGATGGATGATTGACTTCACAGTTACCAATGCATAGCTACTTACGGAAACCTATGGGTGCACACTAGATGGCTTAGAATTTCGTCGCCAATTATCTCAAGTCATTTTGGAAAAATATGGGAACCGCAAGCATATATTCGACACTGAGGCCTGGAATTCGCAACAATATAAGGATATAAAAGCGACTGAACATAAGAAATGTTATAGTCACATAATAACGAAATGTAAAACATATGAGATCGCATTGCACGACAAATGCTTGAAATCATCATGATAAATTGAAATAATAATTATTATTGCTTTGAACTTTTTTCACAATGTGCCATGAATGAAATCATTTTTGTTTTTGATTCTTACATAGAATTTATGTATTTTTGTTACTTACTATTAAAGACTTTAATCTAGATGAAGATGACTAAAAGTACAATTTTTTAGAAATATAAAAACAATGATTTTGTTTTGTACTTACAAAGCCCAGTGGTGCGTTTTCGCACCACCCGGTATTTTAAATTCTAAGAAGTAAAAAAAAAAATTGTCTTTCGTTTATATATTCCAAAAATAACCGAATTCTCAAAATATATCGGAAATTAAACTTTGGGCACAAATGGGTTAGAAAAAAATCTATTTTTTCACAAAATACGCTGTATCTTAAAAAGTTCAGAGTCACCGTCCTTCAATAGGTTCAGGTCATACCGAAATTAGCCAATTTGTTTTTAAAATGACATGTTTTCAATCACTAAGGAAACAAATTATCTTTAGCGTATAGGCTGTACTAGGTCAAATTAAAGAGGAGAGTCTACAGTTGTTATAAAAAACTGTTATATTAATGAGCTTTTTGCAAACAAAAATAGAGGTCAAAGTAAAGAAAAGCTAAGAAAATCCCAAATATTTAGTAAAAACCACAATAATTCCTGAGATGAGAGGAGTGCGGGGCTGGTTGAGAAGTCGTTGGAAAGGCCATGAAGTTCTGCATGTAATCGGCTTTATGGCTGATTTCACAGTCAAGGCTTAAGCCAAAGCGATGGCTTAAGCCAAGGCTTAATAAATATTTCGGTTACACAGTCAAAGCTTAAGTGATATCACTGGCTTAAGGCAAGCTTAACTTAAGCTCGTCATCTCGAAGGCTTAAGCGTCAGATGTTGCTATGAAACACATAGGAAATTATTGCTAAATATTATGATTTCTGTTATTAAAGTAATACTTTAAAACTAAATTGAAATTTTACAAGCGAAAAATAATTATCTAGTTAGCAGTTTTGAGTACTGTCTGGCAGCTTGTGTCAGCATTACATTTGACGTTTTAGGAATAAACCAAACAGTTTAATACCGATTTCCATTGATCGAGTTTTCTAGCAGAAGTGTTACACTTTTCTTGCAGTGTTACACCGAAATTGTTCCATTGACCTGCACTACTAAAAAAAGTGTACGTCAAATGAGTCTGGTGCTACACCGGAAAAATCGGCGGTGTTACACCGAAAAACGCACACATCTACATGAGAAATGTCACAACTGAATATCATTGAGCATTACATATCAATCTTCAACTATTACTCTATCAAATTCGTCCGCAATCACGCCAAAATCTTTTAAGTAACAATTTTCATAATTTTTACGTTATTCGTGATGTTATTTTTTCCAGACAATTTCAATCTGACAAATTACACGGATATGAGCTACTATGGCATTCTCATCGCGTCAAAAGTTGTTCCATTGAACTCGGAACTCGTTTTTTACTGATTGACGTGCACTTTTCTGCAAATATCAATGGAAATCGACATAAGACAAAAATGAGTTTTTTATCTGACGCAGAGGATATAAGCGACGAACAAATGTATAATATAATATCGCAAAGTATCAACCGTGAAAAACATTGTTAGAAATGGGATGACGTTGAATTTTATTCTCGGTTCCGACTGTAGACACATTCGGCTATGATCGTTTACGTTGTCGAAACATTCTGTAACAATAGTTTTTGGGTTTGATATCTTTCCAGATAAAAACCCACAATAAACAGGTAAACAAAAAGTTCTTCTTTCGCTTGGTTTTTATCCACAATGGCAATTTTCCTTTACAAAAATTCACAATTACAGCAATGCTGACAACTTAAAAATTCTCATCTGTGGCTTAACTAAGCCCCAGCTTACCGAGTACTGTGAAACCGAGTAGGCTTAGTACTATATAAAGAGGGAGTACTATACATAACATCTCTCCCTTCTTTAGAAAAAATTATAAATTCATTACTTCCTGCAGGTGTTGTTTTTTTTTATGGCCGGTTTCACAGTCCAGGCTTAAGCCAGAGCTTAGTTAAGCCACGGGTGTGGCTTAAGCCCAGAGCTTAAGCCTACTCGGTTTCACAGTACTCAGTAAGCTGAGGATTAGTTAAGCCGCGGATGAAAATTTTTAAGTTGTCATCACTGCGGTAATTGTAAATTTTTTTAAAGGAAAATTGCCATTGTGGATTAAAAACTAAATGAAAAGAAGAACAACTTTTTATTTACCACTTTGTTGTGGTTTCTTCTTAAAACGTCAAATGGAATGCTGACACTAGCTACCAGACAGTACTCAAAACTGCTAATTAGATAACAATTTTTCGCTTGGAAAATTTCAATTTAGTTTTAAAATATAACTTTTGAAATATGCACGTTCATTTAATAACAACAATTATAATATTTAGGCAAAATATATATTTAGAAATAATTTCTTATGTGTTTCACAGCAAAATCTGAGGCTTAACCTTCGAGATGGCTTAAGTTAAACTTGCTTTAAGCCAGTGATTTCACTTAAGTTTTGACTGTGAAACTGAAATATTTATTAAGTCTTGGCTTAAGCCATCGCTGTGGCTTAAGCCTTGACTGTGAAACCGTCCATTACAATTACATATATATAATTTCTAGGATAGGTAAGCGAAGCGAATGGGATGACTTTTCTTTTTGCTTGATCTGTTCAAGGTATAGTCCTTGGCATTCTAATGTGTACATTTAGTAGGTAAATACTTATCAAACTTATATTTAGGTTGAGCTATTTTCTTTAAATCATTGACGTGTACAATTCAGTTAATTCAATTTTTACTAAAACTGTATACATTTTACACAAATTTTTCCTTTTAACTATTTTACCACTTTTCCAAGTTACATATTCCCTTCTATGATTCCGTACCAATACTTCCTCTCCTACCTTAAAAAAAATACAATTCTTAACATTTCTTATTTGTTTCTTAGGCATTCTATTTTATGTTTTTTATTATAGTTTTCTGTGTTGTTTTTATTTTTATATTTACTAGATATTTGTTTTCTTTTAGGATTCACGGTATCCAGACGAGTATTAGTTTAAAAAGGTAAATAATAATTCTGACGACATTTTACAAATTACCATGCTAAGCGTACAGAGGAATCTCTCTTACAGACTAGGTAGAGCAAAATTTAAACCTTATTGAACAATTCATATTACATAAGGTATAAAGAATAATTATAACGCGTGTATTATGTGAGTTAAACTATAAAATTTAATCTTAGAAGTTCCTTAAGTTAAAAACATATTTTGTGAACTTTCTTTGAATAGACTCCAACCTAGAGTCATAAGATTGCATATTCGAATTTCAGACTGGGAATGCATATTTTAACACAGAACGCACCAAGGCAATGTATAAAGATTTAAAGGTAAACGGGTCCGTAAAGTCCTGAGAGTTACGACCGCTTCTTTTTTCTTGTCCTTGTTTCTTTAACTTTTATTAGTAGGTATATCATCAGAAAATTTTATAACACTGGAAAAAAATTCTCCATGAGAACTACGAACCTCAACTTTGTTAAGTGAGTAAATTCCACAAACTTCAACAATATAGACGGCTAGCTGCAGGCCTTTCCCATACAAAATTATTGAAGCCAGCATATGCCCCCATCAGAGGGTCAAAATATAACATCCTAAATTACTGTCATATTGCGGGATATTACATAATTAGGACTACCATGATTAGCTAAAATGAAGGAAAATTTTAAATTTTATTTTAAAAAATAATTCAAAAAATATTCAGAAAATATTTTAAGTATTTATTTTTTTCCTGTTTCAAATTTAAAACCACGCTTCGTACAATGCAACTACAATGCTGTAATTAATTTTATATTTTATAAGAAAAGTAATAATCTTGATAAATCTGCGCTATATAGAAATCTTAAAAGTTTTAATGTTTCTTCACGAAATTTTATTTCATGTAATTCCTTTTGAACTTTAAGAAATAAATATGGCGAAAATTCTCTGTACTCTGTGTACATTTTTTGAATCGAATTAAGAGCTTCAGCAATTTATCTGTGGATATACAGTTTCAAAGTTATTAATACCACTTTTTAAATTCTCTGAATAAGAAAAAAAAAATTCTTCTGAGTGACGATATTGCCATCCTTGATTTATTATTATATCATTAGGTAGTGCTTTTATATTTATTTTTAATACGGAATTTAAATAATGAATATGGAATATGTTCTTATAAGGTATGTAGGAATAATTCATATTACACAATTTTGACACAATAGGTCTGTTCACGTACTTCTCGGGTGTTTTCGTTCTTGGGCTTTTTTGTGTGAAAATGTGCAGGAGGGGAAGCTATCAAATCTGGAAAGTACATGAACAACTTTTGTGTGTTCTTGGGCAGAAAGCGAAAGTGACAACTACAAACTGTCAAGCTAACAACCTTAATTTGAAAATAAAATGCCAAACATAACATATTTATTCATTTTACTTACTATTTTGTAGATTTTTATACGACCTGGGCAAATAGAGCACATCATTTGCAAATTCTGCCGCCTTTTCCATTTTTCTTTTGACAATTTAAACTTCTGACAATCCTCGATTTCAAATTTTAATGTGTTTGACAGTTTTTACATATTTACCCCGGGCTTTTTCTTGGGTGGATTTGGGCTAAAACTTTATTGAAGGGGAAGTGTGACGTCTACATATTTTCCCAAATTTTCTGAGTACGTGAACAGAGTTTGGGTGCTTTTGGGTGAAAATGTTGTAATGCATTCACACAAATTCGAGTACGTGAACAGACCTAAAAACTCATTTTCACTTTTGCGGAATCGGAACAAGATGGTGTACACAAAATTTTGTGTACACGCGAAAACTCATAGTTGCGGAATCCAGCCCCTGCTAGGGATCGCGATATATTGCTTCTCCCTTCTCTCTATTTCTCTATCACTCTCTCTCTCTTTGTAGTTCAGGGAATAAATAAAAAAAAATATATATTTTATTGATTTTATAATCACAGAAATAAAAAAGGCAAATCGAAATATAAATAATTTTGCTTTTCAACGTTGGATTATACCTAAAGTATTGGAGATACGAAAAAATGTGGACACGCTTTTTTATAGGTAATTTAAAAACTATATATGAACTATTTTTTCGTTACAATGACAGATGCAAAACTATAAACAAAAAACTGAAAAAGGGTAATTTTTTCCCAAGATGGCGGCTCGAGCGCAACAGATTTTGACGGGGACTTTTAATATGTTTAACGGGAAGCCGTATTAAGCAAGTATGCCAAAATGGTCGAAAATTGGTCTAATTTGACTGAACTATTTATGACAGACAGATAGACGGACGCAAGAGCGATGTTATAAGGGTTCCATTTTTTCCTTTTGAGGTACGGAGCCCTAAAAATTATGTTAATTTTTTTTTGTATACAGTAAAAAAGATATCAGAATAGTAACTATTAAGCAAAAGCAAATAAAAGGTCTGAAAAGAAAAACATGTTAGCAAGTAAAATATTAAAAAATTCGTTCTTGTAAAATTTGAATTCTGTGACTTACATATGTAGTTTTTGCGCAATTATAGCAATACGCTGAACTTTAGTTCTTCCATCTCAAAGTCGAATCACAACTTTTTATTCACATAACACCTTTCCATTCATTCTCCTATAATACCTACATATAATTTTTGCTTAAAGCTATATTTTCTCATAATAAATATACTTAATAATTCAAAGTTGCACTCCTCGCCAAGCAGCATAATTTCAAGTTTAATTGAAATAACTTTTCATTAATCAGCAGGATTTTCCTTAGGTTCATGAAAGAATCGTACATACTTGTTTACAAGAAGAATTCCCATAGGAAAAATCTTGAATAATGGAAGCGGCATAGCATTTTAGCTTATGTATAATGAAGAGGTTAATATTACGGCTAACTATAACAATTTGTCTTCATTAACTTTATTACAGGCAGCCGGATACGAATGCTTTACAGGTCTGAAATCAACCGACGTAAAGCATGCAAGAGTTTTCATAGTTGTTGTATGTAGTGTCTGCTGCAAAGTCATTCATTGAGAATTCAATACAAATCTGAGCTTAATTACGAATTAATTAACGAGGAGTATTATATGTATGTAGTTATATAACTGGGAGAAGAGCACTCAAGATGGTAACAACTACTTGGCTGCTGAAGGAAGCTCAGAAGATGTTGATATTGATTCCATGGTATCATGTATGTAAACTGTACCTGTATATATGTACATATATACATATGTCTACAAATGGAATATTGTTCTGAAGGATGTGCTTTTTCAGGTTTCCTATATGGATTTATACAATGAAAGTTAGTAGGAAGCATACTCTTTTTATAGCCTCATAGAATAAAAACACCTTTCAGCCTTGTGCCATTTTTCCCTTATTCCTTCCAAATAAGTAGTAACAATAAAAGTCCTTGCCATGTAAGCTTCTTGAGAGTACCTCGTTTTCGGCATGAAAGTCGTTTAACAGCAATTTCAACATGTACCTGATGTCATAAAGTGTAACCGAAGAATAATTTTTTGAAAATACTGCAAAATGCGGTCATAAAATCACCAGCTGTGATTTTTCGAAGAAGAAAAGTATCGACAATACAGAAGAGTATAAAGGATGTGCAAAGCATCAGGATGAGGATACTGTTACCAAACAGGCTTCGGTGAATATATAGCTTTATCCGGTGCGCAATAAAATATTCAAAAGCTCCGCATATTGGAACCATTTCTGAGAGCAATAAATCTTCGTCGTTGGATATATTTTTGTATTCTTGGTGTGAACGGGACATGTATTTGCGGTAGCGAAAAAGAAATATTTCACAAGGAACTCAATATACTGTAAAACGTGTTCCGCGACGCTATGCGGGCAGGCAACCAAGCATATATACATCCCATCTGAATCATCTGAAAGATTTTCATCATACCTACATCTCCACTGTAGATTTATGGTGTAAAGTGGATTTCATAGAAAGATGGTAATCTGAATAGATATACAGAGTAGCACAGGATTTGTGTCATCGTCGAAATTCAAATTAAACTTGAAATCTTTTCTGTTTTGTTTTCACCTTTTATAACCCCCGGGGTCCAATTTAAAACTTTAAACACTTCATTTGCACCTGCATGGAATAACAGAGGAGAGAAGAAAATAATGTACACAAACCTCTCGAGTTAATCATTGACTTTCTTTTCAACTTCTTTTACGTTTTGTACGAGTAGTTATGTGTGTCCCAAGGCGACCGAATGTTTGTGCTTGCTATATATTGTCCTCCCGGCCGACCCCATGGGTAAAGAGGGATACTATAAATCTGGGGCATTCCCCATAGTGCAATTACAGAAGTTCAATTAGAGTAGGTGGCTGGCATAAAGTGGAATTGTTTCTCTTCGGGGACGTGACGGCCAAGACAACTTTTCGTATGTTTAATGAAAATAACGAAAAAGCACTTCTCGTTTGGAGATGGAACTGATGCGGTATTGCTGGAAAAATCATCTATAAGGAGCAGGGTTCCATTTTGGGTCCGCACGGCTCACAAACTTTGAACTTATTTCATCTCATTTCATTGCAACTATATAGGAGGAGTTGGTTTTATTTGAAGAAGGGGATTCCGCCAATTTTAATTTTTTTTTTCTGTTTTCATTTATGGGGAAAAAGTTAGTTTTCAACAGAATTTTTTGTATTTGTTTTTTTTTTTCAATAAAAAAAAAACTTGTTTAGTTTTTCTAATTGGTTGCAATTGTGTTTCGAATATTGAGTAATGGACATCGATATCATCCGACAGCATTGTTTTCTGTGGTTTAATTTAGTGTAGAAAATCGAGGTTTTCAACCCAGACATCAGAGAAAGTCAGTAATTTTATCTTTGATCGGATACGACAGAAGTTGATGAAGGTCATTCAATTGCCCATATAAATACATTTAACTAGGCATTATGAAGTAGAGATGTGTCGTTCCGAGGATTTTTCGGAACCCGGCTCATATAATTTGGACCTGAAACCTTTCACGTGGGACTGAAGTTGCAGGTATAAAAACCAAATATCAATTGTAACAAATTATAGGTAAAACAACGCGGCTCAATTTCACCAAGAAATAAATAAAAAAAGCAAACTCAGTCGGCGGAATTTTCAGATTTGGTTTTACACAATTGAAGAAGGGGATGATAGAGGCGATGCGCAACTTTACATTCCATTATGCACATAAGCTAAATTAAATTTGTGTTGTTGCTAGTGTAAAAGCACATTGTAGCCTGCAAGTATAAACAGCTAGCAGAATTCATGAAGGACCAGTCGATTTATTCTAGGAGTGTAAATCTATCGACATATCTACAAGTTGCCATTCATTCATCACTTAAGTTTTTTGTTTTTTTTTTGCATTCATCTAATTTTTCTCTGCATTTTGAGGCGTTCGTCACTACCTTTTGAGCCAAGAAAAATAATTTTGGCTTCATACATATACTACTGTTTTTTTTTTTACATTCATCTAATTATACCCTAGATGAAATTTATAGGGTGTACTAAGTTTGTCATTCCGTTTGTAACGCACAGAAATAATGATGGTAGAGCAAAATGGATTGGACACCCACGCATAAAATTAAAAATTATCTTGATTTTTGCATGTCTGTCCGTCTGTCCATCTGTGCGCACGATAACTCGAAAACGCGTCTACTTAGAGAGCTGAAATTTTGTACACGGACTTAAAAAAAAGTAAAATCAAGTTCGAAAATGAGACCAATCGGGCAACTCCTTTTGTGTAATTTGTGTAAAATAATAAATAAAATATATGAATTCAGCATTAAAGAGTGATATTTCATTATTCAATAACCTCTTAAACTAAATCCAAGCGGACAAATGTTGTTTGTATATATTATATGAGAATTCTCGAGATCTCTGAGAAATAGTAGGATTTTTTTTCTTTTCTCGAAAAATGAAAGTTATCGAGAAATCTTAAACACTAGTGAAAACGATCAGTCCTATACGGTTTTTTTCAGTATATGAAATCCTATAAAATGCGAAAAACCACTTCAAAAATCAAACTTACACAGATTGCTGACCATACGAATATGCATCTAGGGTAGCATAAGAATTACTTTTAAACCAAATCTAGCTTTTTTACTTGTTTTAATTAAAATTAACTGAAGTCGAAACGAAGTGGGATTCGGATAGTATGCTTAAATTTGTATCTTCTGAATTTCATTGTCTTGAATGTGTCATATTTTGATAATGTGTTCCAGCGGTATCGACCGCTCTCCCTGCTCCCCTCCTGAATACGTTTCTGCTAATAAGGAATACCAAGTTTGTCATTCTGTTTGGAAAACATAGAAAAAATTATGGCAGAGCAAAATCGATTGAATAGTCAAGCATAAAACTAAGAACCATTTTGATTTTTGAATGTCTTTAACCATAACTCGAGAACACGTTGAGATATGTAGTTGAAATATTATATATAAGATAAACCTAATTATATTAAAATTTAATAATAATAAAATTTAATACATAAGTACGAAAATCAGACAAACCGCATGGGGTCTACATACAAAAATTTCGGATTGACGAAAAATATTGAAACTTTGTAATTCCGTAAAAATAGCAAATATGATCTCGAAAATGGCTTATATCGGGCAAGTGCTTCTTGGTGTTGCAACAACAAAAAATCGTTATTCACGATATACAGGGTGATTCTGATCAAGATACCTTCGGGTATGCAATCTGCCAATAAACAAACCTCCAGTGCTAAAACTGATTCAGGTATTGGCATGCGTTTTTTTTCCAGTGATAGAGGGTAGTAGGTGCATTAATTAGAAGCAATAAATTTGGGTTACATGGAAGAAAGTTTTTGAAATAAATAACGGTATTTATGAAATCTGTGTGCAAAAAAAATCAAAATTTTGGAAATATTTGAGAATAACTTAAAGATGCTTAATTAACAAATACAGAGTAATACAGTTTTCGACAGCTACCATTCTTGGCTATTAAATAAGCCAACAATAACCAAAATCTATAGTGTGGTTCAAAAGTTATACTCATTTATTCCCATCAGGGTTCACGAATATTGGGGAAATCTTCAACTGGCCACAACTCCTAAAGGAAGGTTTCTAGGGGGGGGGGGGGGGGTATGTGGAACAAATTTTTTGATCGGCTTACCTCAAGGAATCGCGTAGTATACCGGAAGTTATCTTGATCAGAATCACCCTGTATATGGGCAGTGACTGAAAACGCGTTGATGTAAAGAACTGAAAAATTCCTTTCCCAATCTCTTTCCTGCCATGCTGTGCTTTGCATCATAGGGTATCCCTTGAGCTTGGCTTAATAATATAAAAAAAAAAACAAACTAAATCTGGCAGCCCCTTGGTGGAATTACCATACAAAAATTAAAAAATTTCACGTATTTTTACCGTCCGACGGATCCTTCCCGAAATAAATGCGAAAAACCAATTTACGATCTATGTTTCAGAGAGAGTAGCTAGGCTACATATAGGAGCAATCACTTGGGATATCGTAAGAATTTATCTTATACCAATTATAAGTTCTTTCAATTCTTCAATTTAAGGATTATTCGAAATATAGAAATAATCATGATTTATCAAATTTGTGGATTTTATAGTCATGGTATTTGTAGGTAGCGTATTTTATTATAAAGGGTTTTCCAATAAGAGGTTTCATTATAATTAGCCCGCTATTTCGGTAGATGCCACTTTTGGAGCTGTCATTTTTTGACATTTGACAAGTAGAAACTACGCCATTATTAAAAAAATTGAAAAATTGAAATTATTAAAATTCACTATAAAAATGGTGAAAATGTGGTAGAGACGGTTCGTAAAACTCGAACATTTTTGGGTCGTCGTGAAGCACCTTGTCGGACCGCAATATAGAAATTGGTAGAAAAATTCCAGCTGTCGGGACAAGTTAGTGATGTGAAGAATAAAACCCGTGCACGTCGCTCAAGAACAGCCGAGAATATTGCTGCTGTAGCCGAAAGTGTTGAAGAAAACCCAGGTTTGTCCATTCCTCGTCGTTCTTTGGAATTAGGCATTCCACAAACGTCATTACACCGTATTTTGCATAAAGATTTGGGTCTTAAGGCTTATAAAGTTCAGTTAACACAAGAACTCAAGCCGGCCGATCATCAACAAGGTCGAGTCTTTGAGTGATGAGGCCCATTTCCACTTCGATGGCTTCGTCAACAAGCAAAATTGTCACATCCGGGGGTGGGAAAACCCAACAGTTATTGTTGAAAAGCCTCTCTATCCTCAACGTGTGACTGTTTGGTGCGGTTTATGGTCCCGCGGGGTCATTGGACCTTACTTTTTCGAAAATGAGGCTGGAGCAACAGTTACGGTGAATGGATTGCGCTATACAGATGATTAATGATTTTTTATGGCCGGAATTGGATGGTATTGATCTGGACAACGTTTACTTTCAACAAGACGGCGCTACGTGCCATACAAGCAACGAAACCATTGATCTTTTACGGGAAAAGTTTCCGGACCGTGTTATCTCTCGAAGAGGTGATCACAATTGGCCACCGAGATCTTGTGACTTAACACCTTGCGACATCTTCCTTTGGGTCCACGTGAAAGAGAAGGTCTACGCCAATAGTCCAGCGTCGATTCAAGACCTCAAAGATGGAATTCGTGAGGCTATCGAGGACATAGGGCAGCCACTTTGCGCTTTGGTTATGGAAAATTTCATGAAAAGGATATGGTCCTGTAGGCGTGGTCGTGGTGGTCATTTGGCTGATGCTATTTTCCATTATTAACGGCATACCTTCCTCTTTATAATGAGATAAAGATCCGATCATTTATCTCAAAAAAAGGCATTTTTCTTTGAATATCAAAATAACACCTCTTATTGGAGAACCCGTTATTGTTACGAGCGTGGCGTTAGTTCGTTATTTAAAACACAATATTTCATATTTAATTCAAAAGTTCTTCTTACTTTTATAACATTCACAAATAATTATCAATAATCAACTCTTTAGCTATCGCTAGTACTGTACGTCTAATTATCGCAATCCAAATAGTTTATTTCGTCCACTTCACTGTCTGAAATAAGACTCCGCTTCCTGGATGTGAAAAGCGCCGTATTTATACTCTACAAATTATACTAGAACCTTCCTGAATATAGCGTTCTCCGAACCCAAAGTTTACTAAGATATCACTAACCTAAAGTTGTTTCCATTTCCAACAGATGTCGCTTATGTCACTGTGTTGAGCGTAACAATATTTATGTTTGATATTAGTTAATATTAATCATGATATTGAGCTGAAAGAATTACTTTCAAACTAACAAAGGCATTATGGTAGGTTAAACTTAACATAGGTAAGGGTTAACAATTTTAAATTTTAGTACCTATATCATAAAATATACTAAAATTGATCAATTTCACTCTTCAATTGAGTAATTTTTACCGTCAACGTTTGTTAAAAATTTAACCTACTTGTAAGTTGAAATATTATAATATGAAATTACCATATTTTAAAAACTACTACAATCAACATCGGATTTTAAATAAATTTCACTTAGCTTAAAGTTGAAGCTTTAACTAAAACTTGTGTTAAGTTAAAGTAAGCCTGCCAATATAGTGCAATATGTTGATTTTACCCTAATTATGTTTCTCAGTAAAGATACTCATCCAAATAACGGAGGTAGGTAAGGGGCGATGATTTTTGACTGATTTTCATTGAATGTCACCTCCAAAGTACATTATATCGGTCATGAAATATTTATTTATTTTTCAGAAATATTATTATCGTAACCAGGAGAACGATATATTAGTTATGCAACGAAACAAAAAGATTATTTACAAATTCCATTAAGTAAAAAAAAAAATAAACATGTTAACATTTTAGAAGGTTTTATATTCTAATCGAACTGATATTCTAAATGATCCTGATAGAAGCGCGCTCCCTTACTTGTTCGAGTATGCTCAAATTTCATTTTTCGGCCTACTCAGATGAGCGTAAAGCATATGCACCTTGAGAGATATCTTGCAACCTATATTTTGAAAGTCCATGATTAATGTTTCTAACAAGATATTTGTAGTTTTTATCTTTGATATTTTCGAAAAAGCTATGAAGGAGGGTCTTAAAACTATTTTCTTTCATTTTTTTTCTTCTATTTACAAAGCAAGATCGAAAACTCTTCCTTTATTCAATATTTTTTTTTAATTTATGAACCGAAAAAGATCACAGCTTTAATCTTATCCTGAGACAATCTTGGAAAAATTTTTTTAAAGATTTTCGAAGGCTGCAGGTTCATTGTTAAAGCACCAGACCACGGTAAAGAAAAACGTTTTTTTTTTTATTTTTTTTTCTGAAAAATGCATTTGTTAAGAATGCTTTCACCAAATCTTTTAAAGAAATTTCTAAAATTGACGGAGATACAGCATTTTATGTGAAACTGATTTTTTTTTTTAAAAAGGGACCCATTTTTGTTTTTTTTTTATAAACGATGAAAATTTTCCATGAAAATCGGAAATAAAATTCGCTGGTCCAATTTTTTTAAAGTTTTTTTAAGTTATATATTGAAACTACTATCGATACAGGAAAGTAGTCTTCTAGTAATTTGGTTCCTTACCTTCCCAGAGACTACACTTACTATATACCTTACGCCTGAATTACAAATATGGCCGACATGTCGACTGTGACTTAATTTTCAGTCGAAGTCGACGCTGAGGTGAATTTTGTAATTAAATTAATGCTTTAACTGCGAACAATCCACTGACATGTATAATATAGACTAACTACGTTAATAGAAATGCACTGCAAAATGTGGGCTCACTTCTATATTTCTGACTCTTTCGGTCTAAGCACCAAGTATCAACTGAGGAGAACTGTAAACAACAAATAAATTAGTGGGTCGGTCGAAATAAATGTTTTTAAATTAATTATGTAGGGTTATTACTGATAAAAATTTTTACCAAAGGCAATATATTCACAGATACTTAACAGAAATTCGAAACGTTTTATTATAGTCGCTTTTCGAGCTCGCGCTCATTTTTTCAACTTTCCGCCAATGATTTTTTCAATATTAGCACCGGAGCAAAAACTTTTTTTGACATAAGCAATTGAGCCCACATAAACTAGAATGTTAAGCAGTCCATATTATGTATGTCAGTGGAACAAACCTTAGATTATATAGGAAAAAGGATTGGAAGAAATCTTAAGAAATTTTCTTCATGTAGTAGAAACGCATCAATGTGTTTGTTTAGTCATGGAAGTCGTAAACTACGATATTTTCTAAGCGGACACATAATTTAGTGGTTGAAACTTTATCAAGTATATTGAACAAGTTTTATAATTTTATAATTTTTTCATACCTTTCTTCATTTTTAAGAATTTTCCTAGTGACCCATATATTTTGCGATAATATTTCTTGGCGTTGCCTTTGTATGGCTGATATCATATAGACCCCCGATGACAATTCGTAAATTCAAATAAATTGAGACATGTCAGAAATATCGAACTGACAAAATCTAAATACCCAGCCCTCTTGTCATCCCTCTCCCGGCCAAAAAAAAAAATGCTTATCACACGTACACGAATTTTACACTGCATAGCCTATCCTTTATCCTTGTTGATATATAATCTAAGGAACAAACCCCGAAGTGCGGACTACTGTGATTGAACTGAAGTTGGTCGCAGCCGACACCAACTTTGCATTTTGAGCAAAGTTTAGTTTCAGTCGCAGTTTCAGTCAAAGTCGAAGCTGCAATTGTATCTTGCCACATGCATTTACCATTTGTGCAAAGTCGCAGTCGACTGATCAGAAAGTTCCTTGTGGTTTTACGTGAGCACCTGCCAAGTATGTCTTAATCCCACGTCATTCTTCATGCTCGGATTGTTATCAACAATCAACGTCCTCATGTGCGAAACAACGAGTTCCACTGTGCCAATAGAGCATGACATGACATCAACTTACTGGTAGAAGCGAGACCTACCCCATCTCTGCCGATCTCAAGTCACGGCACCCTATACCACAGCCACTACGATTCTCCCATAAAGTGGTCATCCCAAGTTGAGGTGGATAAAACCTTGTTATCAAGGGCTCCTCTAACCCCGAAGTACCAAGTTAGCCAATGTCGGGCCGCCCGTTTGGTATGGCTTTCGTAATGCATGATGAACGGACCATGATTACTCCCAGTTTCATATCTTCATGCAGATATTCTTCTTTAAACGGTACTGGTAACTCCGTTCGGGCCTAGATCTTATTTGCAACGTCTAAAAGATTTGTACTTGGCCTATACAGGTAATACAATCCTTATGGGCGCTGTCAGGGGGACCACGTAAAGGTTAAGATATGCCAAATTGAGTCTGGATAATCTTCGAGATTCACCATTTGGATCTTATAGCTAACTATGCATATTAACCATATAAGCACTACTAACATACATACCTGATTTCGGTCATTTATCAACTTATTCATCAACTAAGATATCCTTTCGCCCCCTGCCCAAGAGGCTATTTCTGTCTTTCTCCTCTCACTCCTCTCACAACTATGTCTGAGATTTTATTATTCTGACTTACATGAGTACATAACTTCATTGCATCGTGGGCCATCTGCCAAGCTTTACTACAGTACCCACACAGTCATAAATCTCAATTTTTATCTCGGAGAAGCATGTGCCTATTTATAAATAGTATCCTCTTTGTGGGCTGTACCCAACAATGCGTGCACATCATTCCAAATATAATGACTTCAGCGTCATTCATACCGTTCCACGTGCTCACACTATTTTCCAGAATGATATGCCAACGCGATCCTCAGCACAACTAAAACACCTAAACAACAAACCAACAAATTTCTTTCATCAAGTATGCATGCTTTCCTCTTACACAGCTTTCACCTTGTTCAGCATTGCCCTTCACAGACTATTCCCCCCCCCCCGCATTCGACTGATCAGTCGAAATTGGAATTCAGGCCTTTCTTAACCAAGTAATAAAATAATAAAATAGTTTTTATTACAAAGTAACCTTGCCATTTTACGCTGGCTAATCCTCAACTGAGTGTGTGTATGTGTAGCCGGAGTCCGGATCTGTAGGCAGCTACATTCGATATCATAAGCCCACGGCATGCCATGACGGTACAGCGACATATACAATAATTACTCAAAAGGTATAGCATTTTTATTTCGGTTGGGAAGATAAGAAAGCAAACTTCGGTCAGTTTTACATAAAAACACTTCAAATATTTTAGAATTTTAGGACTCCGTTGGAGCTCTCATGTGGTAGTGAGGGAGTCTGTTTCATGGCTTGTGAAGTATTCTCGAGAGTTTTGGGTATATGAGTGAAGTTAAAATTACCTCTCTCGACTCAATTGGCCTAAGACCAATTCTTTATGATAACCTGGAAAATGCCCGTATGTAATTTTGTATTGTCACTTCTCTGTGCAAGCAGGACTTTTGAAGTGGTTTTTCGCATATATTTCTAAAACGACTCGTCGAACAGTAAAAATGATTATAACCAATTTTATAGGATTTAACATTCTGAAGAGTTGTTCACTACATCACTACATTAAAGCCATCTAGGACTCACGGTTTTCACAGTATACATAAAAATCTCAAATACTTATATGGCAATACCAGGAAGGAATTGCCTGATTTAGTCCATTTTTGAAAATATATTTACTTTTTTTTATGAAATCACCGTGTACCAAATTTCAGCTCTCTATGTCGACACATTCTCACGCAGTGCCTAAATATATAGTGGAAGACGAAATTTTTTTATGGCAATCCCATGAAGTAGTTGCCCGATTGGTCTCATTTTCGAACTTAATTTTACTTTTTTTAAAGTCAATGTCCAAAATTTTAGCTCTCTAAGTGCACGCGTTTTCAAGTTATCGACGGCCGGACGGACGGATGGACGGACGGAATGCAAAAATCAAAATAACTTTTAATATTATGCGCGGGTGTCCAATCCATTTTGCTCTACCATTATTTTTTCTGTGCGTTACAAACAGAATGACAAATTTTGTATACCCTATAGATTACATCAAGGGTATAAAAAGGGACAACTTGGTGCATTGTTAGATTAACTTAAATTACAGTCATTGTTTTAATTACATAAACGTTATTTTAACAATTACTAATGGCTAAATTGTTAATCATACGTCCTGTTAAAATAATTACATTTCTCGTGTTATTTTAAAATAAAACATTATGTTGAAAGCTTTCCATTGAACTAGTTGTTATGTTAATTTAACTCATCAAATAATTCAAAATTAAAGTAATAAAATTTGGTCGAATTAACCAAATATTCAATTCAGTTAATATATTTAGGGTTGATTTAACTAACTCCACACTCAACATTTCAGGTAAATTTCAAAGTAATCTAAATAAAATGTTGAAATGAATGTTTGGTTAAACAATATACAACTTTTCGAAAAAGGTTGTTTTAAAACTAAAATTAGATAGGCTGAGGATTGATATAAATATAAGATAAATTAACCATCAATTTAAGTTGATTTTACCCCAATCATTTACTCAGTGCACTATTAGTTCTTTCAGCATTTTCGTAAAAATTTGAAATACACTCTGTATGAGATAGCTAGCTAATTACTTGATAGGACACGTTTTTATGAAGCTATTCACTTTTCTATTACTACCTATTCACATCTAATTCCAGTCCAAGTAAAAATGGTAGTAAATGTAATGTAATATAAATCTCTTTGAAAATGATGACCCACACTGTAATTGATAAGAAATTCACCATTCCCCGTGATTGCAAAAATTTTATGCAAGGCCATTATCCTTTGAATATTTTGTAAACGGTGCGCAAAATCTATTTGTTCATGTTGTCCACTTCACCCCATTTTCTCTCTTCCAATAAATTTAAATTACACTGCTGGGTAAAGTAAACTTGGCTAGTACGTAAGCACAGCAACAAACTTTTAGAAGCAATAAACTCATAAAGTACCCATTTACATAGAATTTATCAAACTATTTAAGAGTCCTATAAAATTGCAGATCAATCCCCTTGAATAGCAAATTCTGGAGTTATCCATCGCCATATTTTACTAGTTTTGCTTACCATACATGCCATACATGAAAATGTTTTCTTAGTGCTTGTTCTATTTGTGCAGCATGAATATATTTTTATAGGGATCTTTTGAATTTTATAGTGCCTTAAACACATTGCAGGATGTGAAATAATTTATGGAGATATATAACATAAAATTGGTTTTTCTAAATTATATGTATACATGCATTTAGGACTCATATTGGGAAAAATTATTATGCATTTTCTCAGAAAGTGGAAACGCTTGAAAAAACTATAAGTTCATGTTAGGAGTGATGCCATACAGTGGGTTGCAAGAATTGATCATAAATAAAAAAACTAACTTTGTTTACTTCATTAAATCTCGTTTACTTAGTTAAGTTAATATAATTTTTATTAAGCTTTTAACTTGATACCAACCACTTCGCTTCACCCATTAAAGCCTGCCCATAGATACCGTTGTAGGATTGTCTTGAAATGTTATCAGAATGCTTATATAGGTCATAGAAGTTGGCCTTAAAATTTTCAGATTTTTACCTGCAGGAATACCTGAGATGTGAAATGGGTATTTAAATACCCAACATGATTTAACGGGTTCCTAGTTTACTTGAATTTTTGAATAAATGAAAGTCTGCTTAGAATAGTAATAAAGGAGTATTATTCGCGGAAATGTTTGCCTATTTGCGCTAGTATGCATTGGCATAACTAGGACATTTTTTTGGGGTGGGCCAGGTCCCCCATACATAGGTGCATAGGTTTTAACAAACATTTTGTTTGCGAAGTATACCAGCTCATGAGTATCCCCAGCTTTTTTTATGCATTGCTCTGAACACTTACAAGATATTGATATAATGCCTAGAGCCAATGAAATTGTATAGATTAAAAAAAAACATAAAGTTTCTAAAGTTACAGAGAGTACAGAGTACCGGGAGTCTATAAGTTACAGAGCCTACAAGCTCTGCACACAAGTAGCAAATATCGCCTCACTATTTTTGTAATATGTTGTATTCGTACGTGAAACCTTAACTCCGCTCCCAAGTAAGCAAAAAAACTAGATCAGCACTTTTAATTTACTGCAAAATGCAGGTTCGTGTGCACATTCGGGGCGATTTTAATAAGAAAAGCTTTTGGGATATGGCAGGCTTTGTCGAGGTTGCGATGTTAAGGTCAGAAGAGCAATAAACAGTTTGCAATTGTTTCCCATTTATTATAATTCTCGTTAAATGCTATTGAGCACCCGGAGAGAGAAAAGCATGGTTACATCTCTTATAAGTTAGTATAAGTCATCAGCATTCAATCAATTTTTGGAAAACTAGTTAGTCAACATTCGGCGATCGGGCGATATTTATTGCTTATCGAGACCAACGGCGTCGAATATTTACGAAATAGTTTTAGTCGGACATTTAAATTATTGTGAAAATAGATAAGTACATAATGTAATTGCGAGTTGAGTGAAAGTTCGTTCTTTTCTTTAATTCCAATGAACCCAAGCGACACTCATCTATTCCCTACAATCAACTCAAAACATCCAACGCGAGTTAAATTGTTTTTAAATCATAGGAAGTAGTGTTTATTTGAAAAATAAAATAAAATTTGCACGATTTTAAAAGAAACATAAAAGAAAATGGTGTCGTTTAATTAACAGAGACTTTAGTTTTCCGCATCCCTTCCTTTGCTTTCCTCACGTATTAAGGAAAATAATCAGAGTCCTCAAGCTCCATACACGAAACTGATATGATAGTGACGTCCTGCCTAATGCCCAGTTTTTATTGCAAGTACCAGTACTAGGACCCATACTTCAAATCTTTTAAGTACAAGTTCCGGTACTGGTACTTAAAAATTTTCAAATACAAGTCCAGGTACTGGTACTTATAAGTTTCAAGAGCTGTTAAAAACTCAAATGAGAAATTTTGAAAAATCTATAGCCAGCTAAAAAACTGGATGAGGTTTCCATTTGCGAAATATCATAAAATATCTGTCTTAATTTCTACATAATTTTGAAAGTTGTTCATACAGTATTTGAGGTTGCTTTTAGCAAAAAAAAATGTCACATCAGATAATGATTACCTTTATGTAGAACTTACAAGACGTGCAAAAGAAAATCAATGCTGTACATGTGCGGAGGAAGAGAGCGGATTGTGGCACTCGATTGCCAACGTTCTCTACAAATTATATCCGATTCAGCATGTCAATGTCTGTCCTACAGTTACACATATATTGCACTAATTTTCTTTCTATTTTACTGAAGGCGGTAAGATTTCTTGAAACACTGTCGAGATGCAGATAACATCTATTATTAGAAGTCGTATTTAAATAATTTACAAGATCTAAAGTACTTCGTATTATGTCGGTACTTGTAGTAAGTGCGGCAAGTACCAGTATCGGGAGTTGTACTTGAGAATTTTTTGAGTATCAGTATCGGAACTTGTACTCGTACTTAAACAACATTTAAGTCTAGGTCCTGGTACTGGTACTAATACTTAAGTACCAATGTACTTAAGTACTTTACAGATCTGAAGTTAGATACACATTTTAGATCAATTATTTACGTTTTTGTTAAGCACTAATAAAGAGATAGTTAAAGTCTGTATACGCTTTAGGTTACAGAATATTTTCTGCAAACTTATTTAGCACCTATTGCGCTGTTAGTTTGTTTTTAATTATATAATTTTCAATGTTTATGAGTGCTGTGTTCGAAAGCCTCGCCTGAAGCAGTTGCTCTTAACCAAGTTTTATCTCGATGGAAAAGCTCCGTCCACTCTGCAAAATAGGATTTCATAATTTCTACTACTGATCATGCCTTTGTCAAAATTCAGTGCAATTAGAGCAATCTCAGAATAATTTTTAAAAATTTAAAAAGATTTTAATAAGATTTCTTGAAGAAAAGAACTCGCTAAAGCATTTTCGATTTCGATCCAAACAGATCCAATTTAATTAGGCCTAAGATCGTACGATTTAATGAATGCTTTTTGAGAATTTTCATAATTTACTAAGGGGGGCCAGTCCGTATTCTGGAGGGGCCGGGCCCACCCTGGCCCCTACCTAGTTACGCCAATGGTAGTATGTCTTCTTGCATTAGCTGGTAGTATAATTCCAGATTTTTCTGATTACTATTTTGCAAACGATTAGCACGCGTGTCCAGGTTGTAATTTTGAAAGTTAATTTTATATAGTACTGTGTATTAGATATTCACTCGTCCCAATGAAGATTAGTGCTCCATATTAAAAACTCATTATTGTGTGTGTGTTTTTTTTTTTTTAAATATTTATTTAGTTTGAATTGGATTCGGAAATGGATAGTTTGAGACAGGAGGAAGGAAATTATCGTCATGCGGATAAAATAAATGTTATCATTGTTCCACTAGATACGGTTGAAGTGACACTGAAGAATTGGACGACTATCTTCAGCGGATCACTGATGAAAATGTGCTGCCTTGTTAGATTCCATTTTAAGATCTTTGCAACGACGATAATTTGTACTGTCGAATGCGTTGTGATGATATCGTAATGGAAATTGACGAAGAAGATATAAGTGATGACCCACATCCTTAAAAATCACGTGGTAATTCTGCCCGTCAAATTTTTGAGGATCCGTTCCTTGGTATGCTGTATACTTTACAAATACTTCCCCAAATTGTTCCAATCCGGCATCGCTGGGATGCTAATTAATCAAGGATTTTGTGGGTAGAGACAGATTCAAGCGAATCAAACAGAATGTGTATATTTGTGACAGCAAGAAGAAGTTGAATAATGAAAATAAACTGTCAAATTTTTCTCCAATGCTTGAGCTAGCTTGAGCTAATTTATTGAATTCGGCGTGTTTTCACACGATTTTCGAATCACGAGCAAACGATTGCATATTACGTACGGCATTCCTGTAAAATATTACTTAAAAGCAAGCCAATTAGATTTGGTTGTAAGTATTGATGCTTGGCATCACTCAATGGATACTGCTACTCCTGCCTGCCCATACTATAGGTATGCTGGTTCATCAAGAAATACGGATGCAAATTATGGTCTTGGTGAACACGCTGTCTCATCTGGAGACCGCGCAAATCACAATGTTATTTTCGACAAATTCTTTACCAGCCATAAGCTGATGTGTCGGCTGAATACATTTAGGTCTTCGCATCCGGAATTGTGCGTGAAGACCGCAGTAACAGTGTGCCTCTAATGGAAGTAAAAGGAATGAAGAAGCATCCGCGTGGCACTTCTGATTTTCAATTTGACAGGAATAATAACGTGTACTGGATTGACAACTCGGTTACCTATTATTAAATCTTTCAATTGATTCACACCATTGATTGTTTAACTGTTCCATTTTATGCTCTAATATCTAACTTTTTAGGACATACGCTAATGTGTCGTGCCAATCGCTATAATAAGTACATCCGTAAAATGTGATCAATAGAGCAGTCGTTGCTCTTTCATGAATACAATCAATGAATGGGTCTGTGTTGATCTTTTGCCAATTCCATGTGCAATTAAGGCATTACACTACGGGGAAGGTAGTGGTATTGGCCATTGCTTACGAATGCACTCTATGTAATTATGAGAGCACATGGAAGTTACATGTCTTATGCGCGAAGTATGAACGCTCAACACCTATGAGCCAATTTGATTTTCGTGTGAATGTTGTGGAAGCTCTGGTAACACCGCGGGAGTTCCGTACTCCAAGTGTTAGTTATACATTGGCCAGGGGTATGGATTGCATTGATCATATTGTTGATAAAATGACAAAACGTACTTGTTGTGTCTAACGTGACACTAAAATTCAGTTTGGTTGTACTAAATGCAGGGTGAATTTGCATCCGAAGTGATTCAGCGACGTTCCACGTGATATGGAAAATGGAGAATAATTTTCTATTTTTTTGTAATATTTTATTTTAATATAATTAAACAATTTTGAATTCTGCCCTTTTAAATACGACAAGTTGTTTTTCAATTTTCATGTGTATTTTGTTCACACTTTGGCCTGTTGGGTATTTAAATACTCATCAAAGTAAATTATCTCCAGAGACCCAAAGATTAATGTGATCGTGGTAGTTTTTGTTTTTATTCGATAGAAGACACTAAAGTCTAATTAGCTCTAAAAGATTTTCCTGATTATTAAAATTTTCACAGAAACTTTTATGCCAATTTCTTATTTGTTGAAAATTTACGACATTGGACAAGGCCAAGTAAATATAAAAATGTCGATTTCTTCGTAAAAATTATTAATCCTCTCTAATATATATATATATATATTTTTAAGCACACTAATATTTTTTGATATTTGAATATCCAACAGGCATAAATGGGTTAACCAACAACGACTTTAATGACTGCAAGTTCAAAAGGTGATCAGCTGCTTCAAACTTAGCTGCATTTTCTAAATGTAATGCGGACGATTTTGCAGAGGGAAAAATTTGATTTATATTTTTAAGGCACGAATTTCAAAACTCATAAAAACTACTTTAACTCTGTTTTTCTGGGAAAATCCAAGACCAGAATGTTACTGAAGACCTAAGAAAAAAAAGGAACACAAAGAAAATTTGCTCTCATCCATAGCATTAATTTATTCATAAAATTGAATATTCATCATAATTAGGTGGTTGAAATGTAAACAAACAAGTAAACACATAAAATGTATTTCTTATCACAAATCATGAGCGAACAAATTGAATTGAAAATAATTCGACAGTAAAATGCCATCGGCAAGCATAACCCTCGAAATCGATATTGCCAAATGTTCCTTTATAATTTAGGCAGCGGACGAAATTGACATAAGACAGCAAGCTAAACATGGTAATTTATAAGTAATTCGCCTTTTCCTTACCAAAAGCAAGTATATATATTTTATATATATACCTGCCAACTGCGAGGGTTGAATATATTACTTTTAATTTAATTTTGTAATTCATAAACGTAAGAGGAATTTTTTAAAAATATTTTCACAATATTTCATTATAATTTTATTACAACTATTCCTTGAAAAACAATGCGTTAGCAATTGTAATAAATTGTAAAAAGCATTGTTGAAAAATTTAATAAGAGCAAATTCGATAGAAGAAATAATAGAATAGAGTTAACATTTATCGAATGTACACAAGATAGGTATATAGGCATAAAACAAAATAAAAGAGAGCGAAAGAGATGGAATTATTAAAAATTCTATATTCTAAATAAACTAAGGTATATAAAACAAGTAAACGAACTAAAACTAATAACTAATAAACTAACAACTAACAAAAAAAAAAAAAATAAAAAAAGTGAAAGCTCAGCACATAAAGATAATAAAGGTCAAAAAAGTTCAAAATACAAATCGCGAGCTTACATGCTAAAGGAATTAATTAAAAATAAATAAAAATAAAAATACGTATTCAATAAAAAGAAACCAAACTTAAATAAAAAAATAAATTAAAAATTTATACAAGCTAAGAAAGGAGAAGAAAAAAAAATTTACACTACAATTGAAAAACTATACTATTTGAGCAAACATTAGAATATGAATAAAAATTATAGAAAGCCCAGCTTGTTGCCGAGTCGCAGATGTCGTGACGAACGTAGCCAAAAACTGAATGACATTTAATTATTTATTTAATTTAATCTAATATACACCAGAGAAACGGTATTTTAACAGTGATTTGAACTTATCGAGGGAATCGGCACCTTGAATGGCTACAGGTAGCTCATTCCATGAGCGAGCAGCCTGAACGAAATAAAAGCGCTGTAGAATGAACCTATGAAAACGTGTAATGAGTAGATTGTTGTTTCGAGAAGTATTTAAAAACTACAATTGATCAAAGAGATAACGTGGGGTCGTAGAGTGCGTCAGAGTATACAAAAAGACCAGCATCCTCAATACACGATGGTCATGTAGAGAGCATCCAGGCAGATGGGATCTCAAGTGTTGGACGTGATCAAAGCATCGAAGTCTGAAAATAAAACGGATAGAGTCGTTAGAAGCTACATTGAGCCTATGAGAGCATGAGCTATCGAGCTTGGGATATATTAAGCTATCAAAATTAAAATGAAGAAAAACAAGTGCTTTGACTAGTCTCGTATGCATATCTCTCGATAAAATATCAGCTGGTAACCAGAGTTAACGAAGGTCTCCATATATTTTCCTCAGAATGAGGTTGATGTGGTCACATTTTTGACCCGCTGCACTAGAGAGAGAGTGGAACCATTTTGTATAATCCCAGGAAAGTCATCGGTATTGGAAATAGCATTGTTATGAAGGGCTATGTATTTAGACTTACCAGGATTCAACGAGAGTTGATTTCTGATTGACTAATGGTATATTCTATTAAGGTCATTATTTATGCGTGGTAGGCAATCCTCCATCAGTCCAATTGGTCTACTGACATAAGGCTGCACATCGTCAGCATACCAGTGAATTTTCACAATATTAGGAAGATCATTGATAAAAATACTGAATAATAAAGGTGCCAATATAGAACCTTGTGGAACTCCACACAGGATGAGTAGCAGGCTAGAGGTAACATTATTTACTTTAACTTGCTGACATCTGTCCCATAAAAAACTATATAGCAATTCGGTAGCTGAAGACGAAAAACCATTGTGAGCAGATAACTTGGACAGCAGAATTTGATGATTTACGCTCTTAAATGCCTTTGAAAAATCGAGCAACACAAGGACGCCTACATGATTATTAGCCAGAGCTAATCGCAGATATTAGTTACCTTTAGCAGGGCAGTTTCAGAGCTATGCTGGGAGCGAAAATCGGACTGCCATTTCGTTAGTAGTTTGTTTGGAACCGAATGATCGAGCATTTCAGCATACATCAACCTTTCCAGAAGGAAAAGAAACAAAGCATACTTATGGGGCGGAAATAGCTCAACTATTTAGGAGATGATATCTTGGGAAGTGCGAGAACGGTGGCTACCTCCCAGCAATGAATTCAGAATATAGATTAGATGACTAATAATCATGGGTAAAATTAATTTAACCAAACGAGGATGTTTTTTATCTGGGCCTACCGAATGAGATCTTATAGAGAAAATAGCTTTAATAATTCGTCACCATCCACACACCTGAAGGAGAAGCTGGATCCAGGAAAATCAACAAAGAGATCTCGATCTTCCGAAAAATCTTGCACTGTAAAAAATATTAGGACAATTCCCTAAAATGTAGGGAATACTCCCTAAAATTTAGGGGATAAAAACCCTACATTTAGGGTATATTCCCTAAAATGTAGGGAATATTCCCAACATTTTCATTAAAATGTAGGGAATAGTCCCTACATTTTAGGGAATATTCCTTACATTATTCCCTAAAATGTAGGGAATACTCCCTAAAATTTAGGGGATAAAAACCCTACATTTAGGGTATATTCCCTAAAATGTAGGGAATATTCCCAACATTTTCATTAAAATGTAGGGAATAGTCCCTACATTTTAGGGAATATTCCTTACATTTTAGGGAATATTCCACAATCTTATTGAGAAATACCTAAGCGTTGTGGCAACAATTTGTGAAATTTTTTTACTGTGTTGACAATACCCTGAGTATGGGAGAAGAATTCATTTAAGTCATTAGGGCATAGATCGCAAGTAGTATCACTAACCTTATTAAGACTGACATCCGCCCTCCTCAGATTGTTCCAAAGCAACTTTAGGTGGCAACTCAAGGTTCAATTTGTTTGTATAGAACTGACGCTTTGTCCTGCGCATGGCTGAGACAACACGATTGCGAGCAGATTTATACAAACGCTTGGTATAGTCAATTCTTAGCCGTCGGTGGAGATGATCAAAATGCTCTCGCTCAGATATTAGAGATGATATTTCGGGAGAGAACCAAGGGAATCCAGCAGTTTGCGTTCTTCTGCGTATCAGAGGAACATGTCGGTCTTGCAGGTGTTTGATTAAAGCACTAAAAATATCAACTTGATGGTTGAATTCATTAAGGTGTACGGTATCCAAGCCTATTCCTATAATAATGGGTTGAATAGTTGACTTGGCTTTAAATTTTTTAGCTGTTAATTCTGCCGTTTTCACATCTATATCATTTGTTTTGTTTTTATAAACAGAAAGAAACTTTCTTCTGAATCTTTAATTGACGATTTGACTAATCCCCTTTTTTTGTTGCCTCGTCGTAAATATTGCAAATAGGTATTTAATATAAAATGTAATAAGCGACAAATTAGACATTATATTCCACTGAGTGCTGACGCACTCACCAACAACATGCTCGTATATCTTCGTTTTTCTTAAGTGCTTTGAAGACCTTCAAACTTATTTCGTCTTTCAAGTTTGTTTCGAAAATTAAAATAATTTTCTCAGCAAATGCATTCCATTTGGAGAACAGGAGGGTTTCCTTTCCCTGATAAAATTGGCAAAAGTCTATTTCAATCTGAAATTTTTAAATGATTTATTGAAATAAATTTATTTGTAAATTTTTTTTTTCAAATTGTGACCTGATAGATGTTTTATGGGACACTTACTTTTTACGAAAACATTGAAAATCACCTGGTAGACTCTTGTATACAAAATCCACAAAAATTTACAAAAATTAAGATGTTAGGGGGAACTTCTTTATAAAAGAAAGGTGGAGTTTAACTGTGCTCACTATCCTGAAAGGAGACATGAACCAGCCATAATAGGTATATTCATTCAAATAAATTAAGTATTAATGCAATGTATATACATATATTTAAAATAATATAGAGGAAAATGCAAAGGATTTAATGACATGGCTGCAAATTAAAGAGGAACCATGGATAATAATAGAACAAAAATGGTCCGCATCAAAACACTATCGGAGAAAAGATATTGAAAATAAAAGCTTAGCAGAAATTTTATAAAGATGGCCACTATACCGGCATCTATCAGGTCACAATTTGATAAGAACAAATTTACAAATAAATTTATTCAATAAATCATTTAAAAATTGCAGATTGAAATAGACTTTTGCCAGTTTTATCAGGGAAAGGAAACCCTCCTCCCTGAGAAAATTATTTTAATATTCGAAACAGACTTGAAAGACGAAAAAAGTTTGAAGGTCTTCAAAGCACTTAAGAAAAACGAAGATATACGAGTATGTAATTGGTGAGTTCGTCAGCACTTAGTGGAATATAATGTCTAATTTGTCGCTTATTACATTCTATATTAAATACCTATTTGCAATATCTACGACGAGGCAACAAAAAAAGGCGATTAGTCAAATCATCAATTAAAGATGTTTATAAAAATAACAAATGATGTAGATGTGAAAACTGCAGAGTTAACAGCTAAAAAATTTAAAGCCAAGTCAACTATTCAACCCATTATTATAGGAATAGGCTTGGGTACCTTACACCTTAATGAATTATTCGTTGTATATATATATATATATATCATAAAATATAAATTTTCCAACTTTTTGAAAGCATTAGATTATTGCTTTAAACTTTATAATCATATCTGAATTCTGAATTCAACACTAGAATAACCTGAGAGGGAGACGGTGACGTGTCAAGAAAATATTTGATGAGGACGGAAGGTACGGGGAAAAATCACACGATGCACGTACCAATTGAATGTTAAGGCAGGATGGTTCACGCTAATCTTAACACAACGGATGAGGACGGATGGTACGGAGAGAAATCACTCGACGTACCAAGGAAATGTTAAGGCGGGATGGTTCACGCTAACCTTAACACAACGGATGAGGACGGATGGTACGGGGAAAAATCACACGACGTACCAAGGAAATGTTAAGGCGGGATGGTTCACGCTAACCTTAGCACAACGGATGAGGACGGATGGTACGGGGAAAAATCACACGACGTACCAAGGAAATGTTAAGGCGGGATGGTTCACGCTAACCTTAACACAAAGGATGAGGACGGATGGTACGAGGAAAAATCACACGACGTACCAAGGAAATGTTAAGAAAATGCACGGGGATTATTTACACGGCGTGCAAGGGTTTACTAGTGTGGGAATTTCGCACTCCACTAGTCACCCAGTAAAATGTCTGATCACCTAACTCGTCGAGCTCACTGTCGCTGACCAGACTGAACTCTGTGGGCGAATGGCGTGCTTTATATAGCTTCTCAATGGCTGAGTGCCTGATGATTCTACTGGCGTAAGTATAAAAGAGCTTGCAAGCTCTTTTGAAAAGCTTTTCTTGTACTTGACTAGTACATGTGCTGGCGTGCTGATCATGCAGCTTTTGACTATGGCAGCTTGTTTGCATGCCTCAGTGGCGTGGTTACTTGGACTTAAGTTCAAGTTTTAATTAAATAACCCAGTGGCGGGCAAAAATATTTTAATTCGGTTTAAATTTGTAACTTTGTTACAGATGTAAAAACTTCAAATTATCAACTGTAATAAGCGATCTAAAAACTAATTAATGCATACACATTTGTGTCTATACTTATACTTAAATAATATTTAACATATGTATATACATTCCTATCCATTATGTTAATATTCTTACATTTATATTATTTAGAATTTAAGTTGGAATCAGTAAAAATGAATTGTTTTCTTTGTGAAAAGGAATACTCAGATTTCACTACTTTAAGCCAGGCACCTCTATGTAGGTATGTATAGGTACTTCAGGTACTTATTAAAAAACACAAAGAAATGTATAAATGAATTAAAATAAAATATTACGTTTACAATGACTTTTTTTTTATTAAAAAGTGAATGTAAAACTTCAACAAATTCTTGGATATACAATACATATATTATGTATGTACTCTACATAGGAAACTGTGTAAGGTAAGTTTTCTGAGTTAAATGTTTGTGTACTTGGTACAGAATATAGGCGGTTGCATTAAATATAAATTATTTTGCATTAAGGGACCATCTCAGTGTAACCGCCCTAAAAATTGTCAATAATCGCGATTTTTTTTCGGATGGCTAGGAGGGTGGGGGGGGGGGGTTGGGATGATTTTTTTTTACGAATAAAACCACTCTTTAGCAATTCGAAAATATTTTTTTCATTAGTTTTTATTTATTTTTACTTGTTGTTAATAATTATTTTAGAAAGTGAGTTAAAAAAATGTGGGCAATCGGTGTCCACGGTGGCCGCAGTTTACATCTGAAAGAAAAAAAAAATCGAATTGATTATGAGTCTGTAGGAAAGCTGCTATGTCCCTACGGAGGTTTCCTTTTGAAATTTGAGAAAATGTCGACGTCTTGAGGAAAAAGTACGAAATTTAGCCATGTTTTTCAATAGTTTTTCGTGTGAAAAAATAGGATGATTCCTAAAAAAAAACTTCCATAGGGACATAAAGAATAAAGTAAAGAAAATTCCGTAAAAATTTCAAGTCGATAATGGATTGAATTACTATTAATTTAGATAGGAATCCTAGAAATGGAGGGAGTCCTCCTAAAGATAATATATTTATTATTAAAATAAATTTTATTATTTTTGATTGCTTGAAAGCTCTCCCTCTGAGATTTGACACCGTTTGTAAAAAGGGCATTTCGAGAAAAACGTGTTTAAAGTTTGAACGAGGGTTTTGTTTTTTTTACATAAATTGTCTACTTACAATCAATCGGCTATCCCAGCTCCATACAAAATCCGTTCTGAATAACAACACGAAACTGACGAATTTGACCACTCTATTTCGGTTATAGAAGACAGGTAAGAACCCTAGGTAGGGATGTGCCGTTAGGGACGGAACAAAAGAAATGACGCACAACTATATGAACTTCAAGATGAGATAAAAAAAAAAATGAATCGATTTTTTAAAAATTTTACACTGAGATGGTCTCTTAATAGGGTTAGATTCGTTTTCCTTTATTTGAAAAACATCTTTGAACCTTTAACGCTAAATGCGGT
The DNA here is from genome assembly GCA_963924295.1 of Dioctria rufipes. Taxonomy (NCBI): domain Eukaryota; kingdom Metazoa; phylum Arthropoda; class Insecta; order Diptera; family Asilidae; genus Dioctria; species Dioctria rufipes. Next base: position 345,830,795 of record OZ002740.1, on the reverse strand, counting down.
ATTTTTAGTAACAGTATTGCATTATTAAAGTGATCAGTTTGGTTTTGTCGTTTATAGATCCAGAACTGTTGAAAAAAATCTGCAAACATAAATTACAACAACAAAATGAATAGTTTTGTCCTTACAATACACTTACAGACGAAAACCCCTATCTAAAAATACGTAAGGAAAATACCAAATGTTTTAAATATTTATCATGATATTATTATATTAGTAATAAACACTAAGCCTAAGAATCTATTAAAAAATCGTAGTTTTAACGGCACCGTTTTAATTAAACTAAATCCTTATTTCGTAAAATCAATCAAATTCTCGTAATAAATATGGAGTAGCCTCATAAAATCTCTTTAACAAGTAACAAGTAAAAATTTCGTAAAGAGTACGTTGCATTATGTAAACTGTTCGAATTTACGAAACGTCTTACGAAATTTTCCATTGGCTCTTAATCATTGATGATTTTTGTGGATTTTTTCGTTATTTTTCGTAAATCTTACAAGATATTTTTCTGAGTGTAGGTATTACTCTTTCATATCCCAGTAGCTAATTGCTTTCTCCATCTACATACATTATTTACAAAAACAACAAAAATTTATTAATAATAATCCTACGCTCAATAAAAATGTAATCCATCTGATATGAAAATATACGTAGTATATACATATGTATGTAGGTATGCTGATGATCCAGCATCGAAATACTTCTTCTCAGAAAACATATTACTATAATCTCCGTCTTGGTGGTGGGTTGAGATGAAAAATTCATTCTTCTTCGTATCCTTTAACAGACCCGATTAACCACCCTCCTCCTTTTTACCCCTTTATCATCCATATGGTGGGGTATATATCATATTATGTTCGCACAAAAATAAATTGCTCCTCAATCCAAATTCACATGTACAAGATTGGCATCCACTCAAGATTAAACGTGAAGAGATGAAAGTTGTAACACCCTCGACGTCGACCTATCTCCATCTCCGGAAGGATCGAAACGAAAAATATTCGTAAATGCTATGAAAACTTTTGTATACCTACATACATCCAGTTTTTTATGTACTCAATCGTACATATATTATATACATATATACATATAGAGATAGGTTGGAAGCTCCACAATGGTCGGGGTGTATTGTGGGTATGCTGTGAGAAGAAAGGATTTTACTGATTGTTATGAAGTAGATATATTGATTCGATAAAAAGGCGCAGTATCAATTTCATTACTTACCTCGTTCATATATGTATCTACATACATTGTACAACGTACATGCATATTGTATTCCCAGGAGAAGTGAAATTCTTCCAGACACAAAAATTCCTCTAACCACCGAGCGAGAAGTTATTCAAATCTAAACAGATTTTCCATTCCAAGTATGACTTTTGCCTCATGCTGTTTTTCTGCTCGCAGCTGGTGACTATAGAAAAAAAAATATTTTCTACAAAATAAAAAATAAAATGACAAAACAAATTGAAAAATGTTATGCTTTTCCCTATTTTCTATTATAAAACAAATGATATGTTGCTTATGAAAATCTATAATGGAATTTCTATAATAATAATAATCCCAAAAACAACTTCAAAGGATTTAATATACTTAAACAAAACAAAGTAACAGCTTCCTATTCGCCAATTTTAAACCATCGCTCATCGTGATAGCACCTCATTGGAGCGTACCTAAAAGATTATTGAACTGCGGTAAGACTAAAATCTGTTCGAACTCACGGAAGAAGTAACTTCCTAGCAGGGTATGGAAATAATCATTTATGAGCATGAACCGCAATTATTGTATAATAAAAAATAATATAAACAAATTTATAATTTGTAATTTTTGATATAACTGTTATGAGGGAGTAGTAATAATTTATGATGTGTAGTCGACTCGCAAACTGATGAGCGGTCAGCCGCGTATCCTATTAAGGAAATCTCTTTACTCATTCATAGCTGAGAAATAGAAAAGAGATGGAATTTTTAATGAAGCCTTACCGGTTTACACAATATGTAGATTATATACAACGAAAAAGAGCAGCAAATGAATTATTTAATTTCTTTTCGTAAATAAATGAGAAGAGGTTGAATAATTGTTTATAAGCTCACCCATGAGCAAGCAACATAAATTGTTAGTACTCCCTCATAAGAGTGAGTAACACAGTAATTGCGGCTAATTCTAATGAGCCCAACATGAAAATCTTTTAAAGGAATTTCTTTATTTGCGAGTCTGAGTGCATTTTTGTAACGAGTAGTTCTTAAAGGCTCATTAATGAGCTTCTCATTGGTGATCAATTCTGCACAATACTTATTAGTGATTTTTTTTTATTTATTTGGTAAGCTTAAGGCATTTAACCAATGTATATTAAATACTTTTGAAATCTTCTTTTCTCATGGAACTTTTACAAATCATTAAACAGGACACTTACATATTTCGTATATTTAACAAAATGACAATGTCTAGTGATACCGATCGTAATATTGTGCACTTCTGTTCGAGCCTTGAGACATATTTTTGGCCATAGCTTGCTTGAGATATTGCAGATCGTTAAAATTCATCTCATCTATACAGTTAGTTGGTCTACCTGCTTATTACCTGCTTCCTTAGTCCGCTGATATACGAGTAGACACACTTGAGACAATAGAATAGAATTTTTTGATTTATTATCTAAAATAAGAAGAGACCAAGATAACGGTTTGTTTTGAACACTCATTGTTTAGAATGCTGACCTGCTTTTCAATGGAGGAATGATTTTTAGTCCAATTGTCAAAAGTCGAGAATTTTAGAAACGACTACTCAAAAAAAAAAAAAAAAAAAAAAAACAATCAGACATACATAGATTTACTCAATGGATTCTTTGCAAAATTGCGCATTATTGTAAATTGTATGATTTCTTTGTCAGTGATTGGCTTATCAGCACCAATGGCTGCAATCATTATTTATTAGACAGAACTTTATCAAAGTTTCGAGCAAAGGTGAATGTGAGACTTTTGCCGTATTTAACAAGAGAAAAAGTTATAATTGGTCTAAGACCAAAAAAAATTATACCCGAGATAGAAATAAAAGTTAAATAAAGTAAAAATGAAAAGTTTTGTATGGCAACACCAAGACAGGGTTGCCCGATTTAATTAATTTTTAAAATTGTATTTAACTTTTTTATATGAAAACGATGTGTACAAAATTTCAGCTCTCTACGTTAACGAATTCTCAGGCAGTGTCCAAATATATAATAGCAACGAAATTTGTACGTGGTAACCCTTGAAAGGAGCTACCCGATTTGTCCCATTTTCGTCCTTAAATCTACAAATTTTTTAAAATGTACAAAATTTCAGCTCTCTAAATGAACGGGGTTTTGAGTTGTAGTGCGGAAGGATGGACAGACAGTCATGCAAAAATTATAATAACATTTTGCTCTACCATAATTTTCATACAAACGGAAAGATAAACAGTATATCCTATGATTTCATCATCAAGTTATGTTTTCTTCAATTTCAGTTTTTAATAAAACTCTCAGAGAAAATTTCTATCTTTCAATTTAACACTTCGCAAACTTCACAAACTGTGCAGAATTGCTTGTTAAATTTTTAATTTTAATCGCACTTATAGATAATCTTTATCGATAGTATCAATTTTAAAACTCATTTATCTTTCCAGAACTTCACAAATGCTAATTAATACGATGATGATGCAAAAATGAGTCCCCGGTATAGACTGTCTCAAATAGCAAAGCTAATTCTTCATAGGGTAATATCTAGGGCCTACATATATGTGAGAAAAATGGGCAGGAGGATTAAAATTCGTCATTTTGAATGTTGGAGGAGTTAAAATTTTTTTCTTTATATGTAATGAGTTCATTCATCCTATAAATTATGGATTGTTTAAAAATTCATGAATATGATTGAAAATTTGTCCTTGAGAATCCTTATGAGAGCAAAAGAACATCTGAACCTTGTCCATATATTTACATGAGCATATGTCAATTTGCAACAACTTCGACATAAATCAAATTTTGTAGACTTTGTGAATATAAAATGCAGTTCAAGGACTCCTAAAAATTTATATTATGGAAACATTTTTAATATTTATTTTTGCAAATTTACGCACATTATTCATATATAAGGGTTTTCCAATAAGAGGTGTTATTTTGATATTAAAAAAAAAATGCCATTTTTTGAGATAAATGATCGGATCTTTATTTCATTATAGAGAGGAAGGTATGCCGTTAATAATGGAAAATAACATAAGCCAAATGACCACCACGACCACGCCTACAGGACCATATCCTTTTCATGAAATTTTCCATAACCAAATCGCAAAGTGCAAGTGCAAGCCCTATGTCCTCGATAGCCTCACGAATTCTATCTTTGAAGTCTTGAATCGACGCTGGGCTGTTGGCGTAGACCTTCCCTTTCACGTGGCCCCAAAGGAAGAAGGTGTTAAGCCACAAGATCTCGGTGGAAAATTGTGATCACCTCTTCGAGAGATAACACGGTCCGGAAACTTTTCCCGTAAAAGATCAATGGTTTCGTTGCTTGTATGGCACGTAGCGCCGTCTTGTTGAAAGTAAACGTTGTCCAGATCAATACCATCCAATTCCGGCCATAAAAAATCATTAATCATCTGTCGATATCGCAATCCATTCACCGTAACTGTTGCTCCAGCCTCATTTTCGAAAAAGTAAGGTCCAATGACCCCGCGGGACCATGAACCGCACCAAACAGTCACACGTTGAGGATAGAGAGGCTTTTCAACAATAACTCTTGGGTTTTCCGACCCCCAGATGCGACAATTTTGCTTGTTGACGAAGCCATCAAGGTGGAAATGGGCCTCATCACTCAAGATGAGTTATCGATGGAATTTCGGATCATTTTCATGCATTTCAAGGACCCAATCAGCAAAGACTCGACGTTGCTGATGATGGCCGGCTTGAGTTCTTGTGTTAACTGAACTTTATAAGCCTTAAGACCCAAATCTTTATGCAAAATACGGTGTAATGACGTTTGTGGAATGCCTAATTCCAAAGAACGACAAGGAATGGACAAACCTGGGTTTTTTTCAACACTTTCGGCTACAGCAGCAATATTCTCGGCTGTTCTTGAGCGACGTGCACGGGTTTTATTCTTCACATCACTAACTTGTCCCGACAGCTCGAATTTTTCTACCAATTTCTGTATTGCGGTCCGACAAGGTGCTTCACGACGACCCAAAAATGTTCGAGTTTTACGCACCGTCTCTGCCACATTTTCACCATTTTTGTAGTGAATTTTAATAATATCAATGCCTTGTTGAATCGTGTATCGTTCCATTTTTATTAATGGCGTAGTTTCTACTTGTCAAATGTCAAAAAATGACAGCTCCAAAAGTGACATCTACCGAAATAGCGGGCTAATTAAAATAACACCTCTTATTGGAAAACCCTTTAGTACTCGTATAAGAAGAAAATTTCTTACACCCAGAAATTTGTTTCTGGTCGATTCTAACTATATATCGAAAATCACAATTAGTTACAAATAACTGTATAATAGATGGAGAATAGAAGAATTTTAAGAACAACGATTCTAAATCAAATCATAAATAGAAGAGGAAACAACAACCGCCATGTCCGGGGTTTGAAACCGGGATCTTCCGCTTGCCAGGCGACTGCGATCCGCTAAAATCTCAGTGTATACTATTTAGCCAAAATATGTTTGACCTCGCGGATATCTCTCCTATAACGCTAAATGGTACCATCCTGCCTTTCATGAGTGAAGTCAAGAATCTGAGAGTTCGCTTAGATAGGCAAATGAAGTGCTGCGGTTATGTTAAGGATTTAATGGGCAAGGTATACTCTGGGCTCCGTAAGCTCTAGCTGTCCGCTAGTATATTATTACCTAATCTTCGTTCTAAATTAGTCAAAGCTCTCCTATTACCGTATTTTAATTATGGAAGTATACCTTTTCCCAAACTTGGCTCACTTTGTGCAAGACGAATTGAAATTGCGTTCAACGACTGCATTAGATTTATTTATGGACTGCGTCGTTTCGCTCACGTGAGTTCGTACAAATTGAACTTATTGGAATGTCCAATTGATCTATACTTAAAGTGGAGGGCAGTTATTTTTCTTTATGAAATAAAGCAAACAAAGGAGCTTGAATATCTGTACTGTCGAATACGATTTCTCCAATCAACTAGACATAATAAATTACTGTTAATGCGCTGTAATAAAACAATATTTGAGAGTTCTTTCTTCGTTCAAATTCCACGTATTTGGAATACTTTGCTTTCTAGTGTCAGGGAAATTCGAGTTGGGGCAGCTTTCAGAAGGTTTTTAAAAATGCATTGAAGCACTAATTAATTTTCTTTTTTTTTCCTCTTATTTTGGTTTGTTATTTCTGAGAAAAATATATTCTTTTTTCTTTTTTGTTAAATGCTATATCATTCCCTGTTTTTTTTATACATTTATAAATTAGGTTAAATTGATTTAAATTAAGTTAATTAACAATGAATTATTATTATTAAATATTAAGTAGATTCGTTAACTTGTCAACCGAATTTATATTTTGTATAATATAAGATGTAATTCTTGCGTACTTCTTATGAATAAATAAACATTATTACTATTATTATTATTCTACGATTCTAACAAGTGTGGATTCGAAATTTCTTTTTAGCTTTGACAAATTAATAGCACAAATAAGCAAATATACAGATAACTAGGGTTTCTGGAAACTCGGGTTTTTAGGACTCGGCGAGTTCGAGTCCGGGTTTTTAGGACTCGGCGAGTTCGAGTCCCAAATTATGAAAACTCGTCAAGTCCGAGTCGAGTCCGAGTCCAGTCCAGATCTAAATCTATACTCAAATCAATAAGCGAAAACGTTTAATATTTTGGAGTTCAATAACAATTCTCATAGATGTAGTTTTTGTAACAAAAAACAAAAATACTAAAATTTGTTAGAATTGGAATTATTTATTACATTAGAAGGTTTTCAACTGAAATTTGTGGTCGTGCCAAGAAATTAAAAAGAAAATGTACTCAAATTTATTTATTAATAAATTTATTTTTTTTCAAATATTAAACCTTAAAACTAGAACTATTTGAACATTGGTTTTATTCAATTTAATTGGTTTTTTTTTCTTAAGATAGAAATATTTGAGAAATATTAACGAATTAAGAGACTTGTCAGCAAGACTCGATCTAATTGTAGTACAAAAGCTGCCACTTATCGATGAAGTTGGTTTTATGGAGCAAAGTACGTTGTACAGGTCATCAAGATTACTTGTTCGTTTTCCAGTATTTCTGAAAAGCAAAAATTCTTGTTTAAGTTTGCTATAGACCTCGGATTTTTTCGGAGTTCGTTCTTCATTGTCAAATTATTTCGATTTTCAACTGTTATTAGTTCTTCTTGGTCTTTTGAAGTTTCCGTTGATGCATTATTATATTCTTTTTGGTAAAGTCTTTTTAATAATTGTGGGGTAAGTCTAAAGCTTCTTTAGCAGGTACAAATTTTAGAACAAATTCGTTAAATTTACAATTACTCGCTCATCAATTCTCTTCTCCATATTTTCTAATAATTCAAACGCTATTTTACTTTTACAGTTGGAATTTTTTTTTCATATACCAAAATGTAATGACAGCTGAATGAAGAGTCGTATCAGTTCGGCTTAAAACTTCAATTGCCAATTTGCCAGGTTCAAGCGAATTCTGGAGATTTTTGAGCTCGTTAAAATCGATGTCATCAAGTATGTATGAGCAGTTGTGATCTCTTAAAGCTTCCTTGATGAATTTTTGTAGTTTTACAAACATAATTATCATATTTGCAAGAGAACTCCAATGAGTTTGACAATTCAATTCAATTCAATTCATTTATTTTCTGGGAACTGATGCTACAAGATTTACAATCGTTTTTCAAGCATCGAAAAATATGGAAAGAGAGTTAAATAAAACTAGACCTAACTTAAATTAAGCTAATATTAAAATATCGAAAATACGTTTTTTATTAAACTTATTATCAAGGAGATTTGAAAAAGATATCTACAAGAATAAAAGAATGATAGATTAAAAAAAAAAAAGGAAAAGAGCTGCGCGTACAGGTCACCGCAAGCCAATGTCAACTATGTCAAGATAGGACCTTAGGTGTTGTTTGAAGTTCCCGAGCGAGTTAGTTGTCTGAATATGATGAGGCAGTGAGTTCCAGATTCTAGTCAGTTGAAGAATGCAAGATCCGTCGAATATGGAGGTTTGGAACCTTGGAAGTAGCAGTTTGAGCTCTCTAGTGGAGTTTAAGGGTTGAAAGAAGGTACTCAAATGGACCGGTTGGGAAGAGCGAAGCAAGTTAAACAGGAATACTAAAGCCCTCTGCTTCAAATATATATCAAGAGGGAAGCCCAGCAGGGTGAAATTAAGGTGAGATACATGATCGAACCTCCTCAGTCCAAAGATAAATCTAGTACAGTCGTTGAAAGCGACATTCAGTTTCCTGGAACTGTAGGATGACTTAAATAAATTTGCACGTCATCGGCACACGTCGCGAACACACTAGGTCAAATCATTAATGTAAATTCTGAACAGTACAGGGACCAGAATGGAACCCTGTGGGACCCCACAAAATAGGGGAAACAAGGTGGAGGAATTATTTTGCCCCAAGGTAACCCTCTGCGAACGAGCGTGAAGGAATTATTTTATTAAGAGGGTGGCTTGGTTCGAAAAATCGAAATTGCAGGACATTTTTCTCAACAGGTTACTATGGTAGACACTATCAAAAGCCAATCTAAAACTAACTCAAGGTTGTGGCCTAGATAAGCTCTGATTTTATCTTGTAATAATCCATTTTTAACGAAAGACAATCCAAAAAACTTAAGCACTTTTCGAATGATGTTAATTATTTGATGAATACTAGCAACTTCCTCAATACCCTCCTCTGTTGTTGTTTTTACTTCAATATCCACTCCATCAACAAAAATATTTTCATTCTCATCTTCAGTATCAATTAATTCCTCTTCTTTTTTGCTGTTTGATTTTTTTTTTTATATAAAGTATCGCACACTCCAAGATGTACTCCATGAGTGAGACACAATTGATAAAATGTTGGACACTTCTTTCCAAATTTCACCATCACAGAAGCGCTATCTCCTGTTGTTCCAACAATGTGTTTCTCATAATTTACTTCAAACGAAGCCAAATGGTGAGTAACCACATCAAGTAATTGTGTTGCTGTACACGATCCGAATATACGAACTAGTTCAAGATTGTATGGTTCTTCATTTGGAGCGCGCCGGCAGTGGAGAATTACATTGACATATTTCTTCGTTCGTGAGCTGGTCCATTCATCGAGTGTCAAGCTGAATCTTAGGTTATTCTTAATTTTCCCTGACAATTCGCCAATCATTTTATCTTTCATTACTTTAAAATGGTCACGTTTAGCAATAGATTCTCGTATAAATTCCGATCTGGTAATGGCTCTTATTGAAATTCCATCTACTGCTGTCTTCTAAACTTGTACGTTTTACAAAATCCATCATTGTCTTTGGTTTTTTAATTGAACATCCAACTTCAAAATCAGCTTCCAGTTGACGTTTTTTCCAAATTTGGATGAACATTATGAGTTTTAAGGTGCTTGAATAACGATGTTGTGCTTGAATCAACAAGAGCTATATTTGTTTTACTTATATTACACTCAGCCTTTCTGTTCTTCGATTGAGTGAAATATTCCCAGACTTTCGATGATTTTTTTTGTGACAAAACAGAAAAATAAATAAAATTTATAATAAACTGATCTTATTAATTACTAATTACTTTTTGTACGTAAAACAACTTCGTCAATTGTCAGGAAATATAAATTTCAATACCAAATTTTGTAGTTTACTATAAGCACGAAATAAAATGATTGAATTCTCTATTAAAATTTTGAGCAAATTAACGTTTAACACGGTTCAAGATTGCAGCAATACTAATGCCCGTCCGGTCCAGGTAATCCAGCACAGCAATACAAACGCAACGATGCCCCCTCGACGTGATGTAAGGATGTTTTCTTAGTAATTTACTTTTTCTTTAGAATTTGTATGCAACCGACAACGGGTGCTTGAGCCACAACAATTTTTATGAGCTGAGACGTGTAGATGATTGCTCATTGCATTAATTTGTTCTTAGTAATTTACAGAAAATGTTTCGACAGAATTTTTATTCACTTGGTGGCCGACTGAAGTTATATTTACAAATACAATACATATGAAAGTGAAAATGAGTTTTTATTAATGTCCGCAGCAATGAGTAAAATTAAAAAATTAAAATAAAACTTGAATCTAAAAATTATTTTTATTATTATTTACATATACGTATCTTTTGAATTTACTGGTTTTTGGACTCGGACTCGTCGAGTATTAGAGTCGAGTCCCGAGTCCGAGTAACTACCAAAATACTCGGCGAGTCCGAGTCGAGTCGAATCAAGTACAGAAACCCTACAGATAACGAATCGAATAGGAAAATTGAAAACCAGAAGATAAATGTTGTGAGTCAATTAAAAGAATTTGGAACGTCTCGCTTGAATATAAAATCGACGATGTCTCGACCTGAGGTAGGGAGGTCTAAATTCTTTTTTGGAAATTTCCTGAAAATTTGTTCCTTAAAAGTTTTGTGCATTATTGGAGGCTGACAACTGCAATTGAGGTCGACAAAGACACAAATGAAAGTATTATATCTAAAAATTGCAAATTTACGCGTCTACGCTCATAAAAATTTGTTGTCGGCCTCCAAAAATACGTATAAATTCTAAGAAAAATTTCTAGTAAATTTCTAAGAAAAAATTAAGGGCTTCCCTATAAAGCCTCGTTTCCACTAATACAAATTTTCTTACCCGACATGTTTTGAAACAAGTCGGCCATATTCTATATAAGTGGAAATGCTATATGAAAATTCAGACACATGTTGGCAACTTGTTCGATGTCGGCTGTAAAAACTCGCAGAATTTGTTGGGTGGATTTTTTCATTGAAGTGGAACCGCTCTTATGTTGTGTCGGCTAAATTAGTGATTCTAGCGTTGCTTCAGCAAGTTGAAGTGGAGGAGGAATATGAAAAATATTCAGTCTTGTGGGATTTTAAGAGTAGTGACCATAAAAATGTAAATAATCGAAAAAAAGCGTTGAATGAAATTGCTTTAGAGTTGAATTCGGATTTAATTTCCGTTGAAAAAAAAGTATATTTTTGCGTTGTTATGGATTTGAGCGAAGGGTTTGTTTCTCACTGTGTGGAAATAACTTCCGGTACATTGCGATCCGATTCTCTAGTAAAAAATTTAAGAAGTTAAGTCAACAAATTGGCGAGCATTTAAATAAAAACACTTGTTCAGTTTAAGCTAACTTATCGGCTCACAACATGTTCTCGAACAAGCTGGCACAATTTGTATTAGTGGAAACGAGGCTTAACAGTTATAAACTCGTAGCATTGCTCTGGTAAAAGATAGAAACTTGGGTGTGTGCCTGAACATTAAGAATATTTATGTTCTGTTAATAACAACATTTCTTAGCTACAATTTTCATCATAGCTAACTAACTTGGTTACCAGAAATGTTGATAAGGTCTGCATTTTTCTTATATGCGTTCTTCATCTGTATATTTACTTATTTGTGTTAATAGTCAACAAATATTTACTTTAACTATTAAGTAGTCATATTCCAACAAAAATCGAGAAATTCTAAAATTAACTAGAAAATAGTTAATAATGACTATAAGCAACTATTTTCTAGTCATTTTGTTAACTATGATATAATATTTTTTCTAGTTAAATTTCATTAGATATATGTATAGTAATACAGGGGTGGGCATGCATGAGGTCAATGCCGGTTTTCCATATACATACAATGAAGATCCACACTATAGTATTTAAGTACAAAAATTGAAATTATACAGCAAGCAAGTTTCTTTAAGTGTGGATATTATGATTCTGGCACGAGTTTCCAAAATGTAATTATAGAAGTAGATTTGTGCTACACATACATTTTCAATGCCTGATTCCTATTTCATTTCTAATTACTCCAATTCTTGAACCACTTTTTCAAAAAAATATTCAGAAATTGGAAATTCATTTGTAATAATGTTACCAATAAATGGGTTTACAAAATATGCAAATTTAGATTTAAAACTTTTCAAATTTTCAAACCCAAGTTTGCAATCCTTCAAATTTTTCCTTATTTTTATTTAATTTTTCTTCTTTTTTTCCTCGATTGTGATTAACTAGTTTGGACTTAAAATCATATACAAATCCACGATATTCGGCGTGAAAACTAAAAATTGTTTATGACAAATCAATAATTATTTTTTCCGTTTAAATGTTCCATAATGTTGGTAAGGAACATGAAGACAAGTTCCATTTCCTAATACTGGATAGCTCTTTCGTTTATCTTTTGCAAATCTTATATTAGGATTGTGGCTTTCCACAAAATGGAAAAGTAAGTTGACTATAAGGAGAGATCACTGGGCAATTCATTCATCTGTTTCATAATTTAACAGTAACTCTTCTAAAAAGATCTGAAATTGACGATGAATTTTATCATTTGTTCTAATTAAATTCACAATCTGCAAAACAATCCTTCACACATTTTCGTATTTGAAGTAAACTTCGTTATGAGTTGCTCGCGGTGAATTATGGTGAAGAGGTATAAAATATGGAATATTAGGATTATTGCTTAAAATACTAATGGGATCCTGTCTCTCCCTAACATTGTAGGCGCACCATCAATCGCAACGTTTAATTTTTCAAATCACACATCGACAACCTGGTTTTAAAATTTTTACTAATTTCACTAATACAACGTTCAGTTATCCAAAAATTAGCTTAGTTGACTCTATCATCATCGCGACTAAAAGAAGTCAAGAGTCCTTAATGATTTCGAAGCCCTGGGTGCAATAACTTAAGTTTCTTTATTCGCAATTTTGAATGCATGGATATTGAGTTTAAACCGGGAATGACTTACATACTTTATAATGTCGTGTAATGTGCAATTGCAACTTTACAAATGAGATACACCGACTTCCCATTATTGTAAATAAAAGCTAATTTTTCGATTCAATTTTTTGAAAAGTCCTATTTTTTCATTTTCGTTTTAGTAAAGATATATATAAAGCTTGAATTTCAAAGCAAAAAAAAAGTGCTTCTCTCTCTTGTTCAAGCGCGCTCACCACAAAATTACAATGCAATTTCATGTACACACTCGAAATTTCTCATTAGTCATTCCAAAAATCGCAACTTTATTGGCAATTTCATTTATTTGCGTCTGTGACTGATGATCATATGTCTCGGTTTGCGTGAAGGGTTTAAAGAAGGAATTTTTAATAGTATATTTTTACGTTCCTTAAAAAATTTTGTAATATTGTCACCTGACAAATTATGCTCTTGATGTTTTGTATATTATCTGAGATAATTGGCGTTTCTCAGTTAGAATAACGATCGATAGAGGTACTCTGTTTTAACAAGACTGCAAAATAAAAATGAAAACTATGTTTCGTTTTTTTTTCCGAAGTGAGAATTGACCACTCTTATGATATGAAACATGAAAATAAAAACTCAAATAATATCATTGCTCATTTAAATAATTATTGCAAAAATCTACAAAATATCTAGGCATAAAAACTAAAATAAACACAACATAAAATCCGTATAAAAAAATACATACTATACATAGTTACTTATTTCATTAAAAAAAAAAATTCAGTGAAAAAGTTCGGAAATAATACAAAAACGGATTTCAATTTTCCATGGGAGCTGCAGTTAGCTCAATGAAGAGCCGTATGCGGCTCTGAGAGCCACATTTGCCCACCGTTGTAGTAATACTTCCTAGTATTCTCCCGTACAAAGGTAAAAGGCTTTATCTCCAGAAACATTGAGTTTTGAGAAAACTATGGTTGAAGTATGAGGCGTGATTTAGGATACATGCCATAGGAATTCACCTTGTAACTTTTATTACATCTATCTGAAAATACATATAATGACTTTCGGAATAAAGATTTATGTTCAAACCCATAAAATTATTTAATAAAAGCAGAGTATTTCTTTTTCCATGTTTACCAATATTGCAAATTAGAACACGTTTCAAAGGAAAAACAATATATGTCCTTATGGCCCTTAGATAAATTTGACTTACTGCCTTATGTATATAATATCTTTTACAGAAAAAATGGCATTTTTCTTTGAATATCAAAATAACACCTCTTATTGGAAAACCCTTTAGATGTAGGAATTACTTTTCTACTTATAAGTTTCCTAACTTTTAGATCCGGTGTGAAGAGACTACGATAACGTATTCGGACAGTGATATAAACCGATTCGAATTTAAGTACCATACGGCACTGGGGTAAGCCAATGGCGACAATGCGGAATAATCACTCAATTTGAAAATTGCAACGAGAAATTGTTGCTACCATATAATTTACACTTGCTTTTGATAAAAAGTATTTATATGGGCAATTGGGTGACCCCATCATCGAACTTCTATGGTAGGCGATCAGAGCTAACCATACTGATGAGACTTCTCTGATCACTGAGTCGAAAAGTTCGACATTTTCTGCATACCCGATATATACCGTTAAAAACTTACACCTAGAGTTTCCATATATTTCTAGAAGGATTCGTCGGACAGTAAAAATTATTATGACTGACTAATTTCATTTCAATTCATATTCTTAAGAGCTTTTGAGTTCATAGCATTTCATATTCTTAAGAACTTTTGAGTACACAAAAAACGTCTAGAGCTGACTGTTTTCACAGAATACGTACAAAACCAAAATTTTTATATGGCAACAAAAAGAAAAGGTTACCCAATTTAGCTTATTTATGAAATTATTTCTACTTTTTTTTTTTATGAAAACGTCGTGTACAAAATTCAGCTTTCTATGTTAACGCGTTCTCACGCATGAAACAGGAAGTTTTTGTATGGCAATCCCACGAAGGAGTTACCCGATTTGTCCTATTTTCGAACTTAATTTTACTTTTTTTTTTAGAAAGCCCATCTGCAAAATTTCACTTCTCTACGCACAAGCGTTCTTGAATTGTCGTGAGGACGGACATGCACAAAGCAAAAAATAATAATAATTATGGGTGGGTGTCCAATCCATTTTGCTCTACCATAATTATTTCTATGCGTTACAAACGGAATGACAAACTTAGTAAGGTTTTAACAAAACCTACCAAGCACTGAACTCTTTTTTTATTTGCTCGAAATTCACTGTTCTACGCACTATTAGTTTTTTTTCACATTTTAATTTGAAAATTAAATGATAACAGTGTGGTTAAAAATTAAATATATTTATAAATAAAATTTTGACGTAATCGCCAAAAACGATAGTATATACACATACATTGATTGTGGATAAATATATATCTCCAGATTCCGGTGTATGCGTTTTCTGTTATTTGTATGTCCAGTATAAATTTTTCGAAAAATTTATGAATCTGCTTATAATTACGATGACATCGAGGAAGTAGCTGAAGAAAGTATAGCAAATGAAAGTGAGTTTGAAAGTTAAAGAGATACTACAACTTGTGTTTTTGTAAGCTCTGCTTTTATTGCTATTTTCCGCGAATTCTATCCGAAATATTCAATTAAGTGTCCAGCAATATAGTTTTTATATCTGTATACGACGTAAATAATTAAAATAATTAATTAATTTGTTAACATCTGAAGTGTGTTATCAGTTTGTTTGTTTTTTGTAATTATTCGCCATGGGAAAGAACGATATTGTGAATTCTAAAAAGTCTCCAAGGTACCAGCTCAGAACTCTCCCGTTACAACGAGAGGTGCAGTGAAGAACCAGCGGAGTGAGGTTGACGGTAGCGGCTGCCCTCAGTCTAGCAGATCGAGTTCAGTTAGTTCTGTTGATCGCTTTGAACTTCTTGAAAAAACTCTAGTAAACAAGCTGATCGATGTCATATCGGAGAGGTTTGAAGCATTTGAAGATCGAATTACCCAAAAAATTGATAACATAGTGTCATCTACTCAGAAGGAAATTGCAAAAGTTAACAACGATCTTGAACACCTTAAAGCTGAAATTAATACGATTCGCATCGAGCTTGATTGTGTACATCGTGAGAATCGACTTTCTGATGCATTGATCACTGGTATACCTCATTGCCCCGATGAAAGTCCCCATGAGCTACTCTCAGATATTTGTACCAAAATTAATCACGTTTTATCTCCGTACGCAACCGCATTTCGAATACAGTCACGTCATCAAGGGAAAAGTAACGTAAAGAACAAGCCGGTAATTGTGAAGTTCTCTTCTACGTGCGAACAAAGAGAGTTTATTCAGAGATTTAAGAGGCATGGTCATTTTAAGTTAAACGAACTCAGTTCAAAATTTATCTCCGATAGCAGGATTAATGTTTTCGAAAGTTTAACGCAGCATAATAGTCAGATTTTGAGATGTGCTTTGAAGCTTAAAAGGGAAAATCGCATTCACGCTACTTTTACCCGACGTGGTAATGTTTATATTTGTGTTAAATCAGATGATCCACCTGTTATTGTTCCAGCACTGGACCTTTTGTTTGATATGATCGGCGAAGTAATTAATGCAGAGGAATAATATGTGACTGTTCTTTAACTTTGTTTTTTTTTCTCTCGTTTTTTTTTTTTTTTGTGATTGTTTTCGTATTTCTGAATTTTCCTGAATTTATTTAATTATTGAATTTCTTTATTGTAAATTTTCTTAATTCTGATTTGTATTATACATATATTTTATATAACGCAATGGATAGACTTCTTATAGCTTTAATTTTAGAATTCTTTATAAGTATTTCGCTGTTCATCTTATTACCTCCAATGTGCGTTATGTTGACTGGAATTTTCGCTTTTAGCAGGTCTGTTGGTTTCTATGCGCGGATGATTTTGGATGATCGGTAACGTTTTATCACTGGACGTGGTGAGGGTGCTTGTCAATGTTTTTTCTTCTCGATTTAATGGTTTAAATCTGACCTATCTCAATGCTAGAAGTCTGCGTAACAAGGTCGGTCTATTGCAGGACATTTTCTCTGGGTCACAAGTTCATGCTATACTTGTCTGCGAAACTTGGCTGAATGAAAATATTTCTTCACAAAGCTTGTCTTTACCTAATTACAGCATTTTTCGGAATGATCGTGTCGGCCGTAATGGAGGAGGAGTTGCTGTCTACGTGCATAATTCCTTAAAAGCATCTGTGATTAACTCTTCTTCTCCCGGTGATAAAATTGAATTCCTTTGCGTCGAGATAGATACGGGTTTTGAGAAATGTGTGCTTATTAGTACTTACTGTCCTCCTAATTGCTTCAACATTGATGCAGCTACAGAGTTTAAAGAATCTATATCACCATGCATTTTACGTAGTCGCAATGTCGTTTTCGGTGGTGATATGAATGTGAACTCTCTCTGCGAAAACGCACTATCAGATAACTTACAATATCTATTCCAGACTTTAAACCTTGAAAAAATCAATAATCAACCAACCTACTTTAATACATCAAACCCATCGCAGCTTGATTATATGCTCACAGTGGACTTCGACAAAGTTCAATTTCATAGTCAAATTAGTCCTCCTAGTGAATTCGACCATGACTTTCTTATTTTAAATTATAAGTTCAGATCGAAACCTTTGTCAAATGAACCAGTCAGTACTTATCGTGATTTTAAGCATGTTGATTATGTTGGCCATTGTGCGGAGTGCCGGGGATTAACTTGGGATCCTATTTATTCATCCAACTCTATCGATCTGAAAGTCGACTCTTTCCTACAAATACTTACTAGGCTTTACAACAATTATGTTCCTATTCGAAGCTTTCGTTTTAAGCCCTCTAAATGTCCATGGTTAACCAGTGAGATTCGTCATATTATGGCTGAAAGAGATTTTCTTTTTAGCCGATACAGACAGACGCGTTGTCCTGTGATGCTCTCTAGGTACAAAAAGGTCCGCAACAGAGTTAGAACTTTAACTCGATCCGCAAGGCGAGCCTATTACAAAGATAAATTAAATACCAATCTTCCTCCTAAGACCTTATGGAGGAATATTCGCAACCTGGGTGTATTCGGTCAGGAATTATCTGAGATAAATATTGATCCAGATGAGCTCAATAAATTTTTTGCATCAACCGTAGCTTCTTCATCTCAAGCACCTAGCGTCAGTCCCATGATAGAAGACTTCTCTGTTGATGGTTTTGCCTTTTGCTGCGTTGATGAAGTTGAAGTGTTATCAGCATTACATGCAATTAAGTCAAATGCTGTTGGATCGGATGAGTTGCCACCTAGATTCCTTAAATTAATTGCTCCGGAAATATTACGAGTTCTTACACATATATTTAATCACTGTCTCACAACTTCACAGTTTCCTGCCCGTTGGAAGCGGGCTCTTGTTGTTCCTATTCCAAAGAAGTCTTCCGCCTTACATATGGGAGACTTTCGTCCAATTAGTCTGCTTTGCTTTCTAGGTAAAATCCTTGAAAAGCTGATTTATTTGCAAATTATGAATTATATAAACAGTAATTCTATGTTATCAACTTTTCAATCAGGGTTCCGTCCTTCCCATAGTTGTGAGACTGCATTATTGAAGGTAACTTCTGATATATACGAGTCCCTTGATGAGGACTGTCTTACATTACTCGTCCTGCTCGACTTTAGCAAAGCTTTTGACTCCATAAATCATTCAAATTTAATAACAAAACTATCAAGTCAATTCTTATTCTCTTCGTCTGCTATCGTCAATAGACGTCGTACCATCATCGTTTGAGCTTCTTATCTCTGTGAATGTGTAAGATAGGCTGTCTTAACATCGGGGGTTTAAGTGCTCATACAAGACTACACAGTACTATCGAACATGCCAAAATGTTCGATATAGACATTACACTTCTGCAGGAGACGAATTTTACACAAGACACGTATACACACCTTGAGCGCTATGCTTATCTACACACTGGCTATGCAATGTTTGCCACACCTGCGCCTCGCCGAGGCTCAGGAGTGGCAATCATTGTATCCAACAAATTTACACTATCGTCTCCTGTATATACAGATATCTTTCCAGGCTTCGCTTCTTCCTTGGACTTTGTCGTTCAAGACAAACACATCAAGGTAGTAAACGTGTACCTTCCTCATGACCAGGACATTACAAGACAAGTTCTTGATAGTGTTCAATCCTGTCTGGTGAATTTTAGTGGCGAAACTATCCTCGGAGGTGATTTCAACTGCACGCTAAATCCCTCAATGGATCGGCATTCCGGAGTTGAGTTCAACTCTGTCAATGCTACTCGGTTGAGGAATTTTGTCCGTGTTTTCAGACTCGTGGATATCTATCGTTGGATGCACCCTACGACTAGATCATACACGAGGGTCTCGCGAAATATCCATGGAAGTCTCGCAGGCTCCAGAATCGATAGACTTTACGTCTCACCTGGAATACTAGAACATTTCGTTGGTGTCACTCATGAAGTGTGTTCCGTTAGCGATCACCTTCTTGTAGTGGCAACCAGCACTCTAGTTGAAAGAAGAACTGCATACTGGATATTCAACAACTATTTGTTGAATTCCGAGCAGTTCATCAATGAATTCACTGAATTCTGGCACGATTGGCAAGAGAGGAAAGGTGACTTTCCTCTTCTTAGTCAATGGTGGGATGTTGGAAAGCTCCAAATTCGATCTTTTATCGAAGCGAATTTCAATCGAAGTGGGTATCAAGCTTCTAGCTTGTCGGCCGAAGTATCTCGGGTGGCAGCTCTTCTCCCAACTCAGCCGGAGTTGATTCTTTATTTTAACAGAATAAAGGAACGCTTGGCAACACAAACTTACAAGCACAGCTTGGAGTTTGTGCTGCGCAGCCAATCACGCTGGCTGAGGGAAGGCGATTCTCCAACCGAGTACTTCTTTCAGGCAACTAGACGACGTACTGCTTCTTGTGAAGTCGAATCGATAGTCGATGAATCTGGACAAGTCCTCAACGGACAACAGCTATCAGAATTTATTCGAGACTATTACAGTAGTCTCTACTCTGAATCGACGTCGACAACATCCTCGACCACTCATGAATTTCTTGAGAATATTCCCATTTTCTCTGAAGACAGCAAGGAGATCCTGGATACAGTAATCTCATTGGAGGATAGGATCGCTGCGACAAAGGATCTAAGGCGACACACTTCACCTGGTTATGACGGCTTGACTCCAGAATTCTTCATACGTTTCAGGGATTTATTAATTCCTGACCTTTTGGAAGTCTTCAATTCGGCGGTTGAGACACATTCAGACTTTCCTTCTAGTTGGAGGAGGTCTGTTATGCGATTGATTCCAAAGAAAGGAGATTTGCAGAGGATGGGGAACTGGAGGCCAGTAACCCTATGCAATGTTGACTACAAAATCGTCTGCAAAGCATTAGGGGCGATACTCCGCTCAGTGATTGCTTCGGTAATACACCCGGAACAGTCCTATTGTGTTCCTGGTCGTAGTATCTACGACAACATCGCGGTAGCCAAACATTTGTTTGCCTACCATGAACAGACAGGTACATAAATGGCCATGATTTCTCTTGACCAGCAAAAGGCTTTTGATAGCGTCTCGCACGAGTATCTCCTGACTGCTCTCGAGGCATTTGGGTTCCCGCCCAGGTGGCTCGATATCATCGGGAAACTGTATAGAGATTCAGCGATTTTGATTAAGCATCAAGGACAGGTTCTGGCTCCTATCTCGTTTCATCGAGGTATCAGACAGGGCTGTCCATTGTCAGGTATGCTTTATGATCTTTCGTTGGAGCCGCTACTGGTGAATCGTCGTCGAATGCTCGGACAATATTCAGTGCATCTACCATATACCAATGTGAGGCCTCTTATGTTGGCATATGCGGATGACCTTTCTATTTTCGTGACAAGAGATGAAGCTTTTCCGGTCGCTCGTGCTGTTTTCGAACAGTACGAACGTATAGCGGGCGCTAAAATCAACCTTAGCAAGAGTCAAGGCTTGTGGTGTGGAAGGTGGAGAGATCGTACAGATACTCCACTGATCATCCAATGGACTAATACTTGCCTGAAGTATTTAGGTGTGTATATCGGACGCGAGAGTAAATCAAATAATAGCCGCATCGCTCTTGAGAAACTCTCTAGAGCTGTTAACTCATGGCGTAGTCGACTGTTTCCACTATCCCTAATGGGAAGGTCAGTCGTGATAAACTATTTGATTACCTCGTCCATCGTTCATCTGCTAAAGTCTGAGACGTTTGATGAAGGCTTCGTAGGTCTTCTTCAAGCAAAAGCGATAGACGCCTTTTGGTGCGGAAGACGATGGGTTGCTGAAAGCACGCTCTGTCTGCCAGTCAAGATAGGTGGATTAGGTCTCACTAACTTGGTTGTGAAATCAAGGTGTCTCCAAGTGCGTGCATTCCAACGAGTGTTTTGCCAGAGAGACACCTTAATTTCTCAACTGTGGGTGAATGTACTGGGAGGGATCGGCATAGGGGAGTATTACTACCTGCTCTCTGTTCGACCACCCTATCCTCGTGACTGGCCACAGGATCTAATCTCAACGATTCAGACCTGGGGCAGAATCAGGCCAGCATTTCACCTTAAGTGGAATGCTCTGCGGTACACGCAATTCGCGTCGATTCCAATCAGGTTTAATCCTGAATTAATAGATTCAGTGTTCAGTAATGCTCGAGGTTTTGAAGCTGACACGCATACACTGACAGTTCTCGGAGATATTATTGATATCTCTGGAAACTGTCGAATAAACACGAACACTCCACAACTACACGACCTGGCGGCTTCTGCGCGGGAGAGATTTCGCCAACTTGGGACCAGTGACCCTGGCACTAAGTTGGAAGATGCTTTCGTTCTGGACAGACCGCCTCACACACCTTTCAGCACACTTACAACACGTGTGCTCCGTGACGTGCTTATGTCAATAAGACCTCCGGAGTACACAGGATACAACAGATGGCGAACACACCTCGGGGTGAATATGGGCGTGATGGGAGGGATAACTTGCAGAGTAGTCTACAGTTATCCTTCTAGTTACAAAGATGCTGATGTAGCATTCAAATTGCTGCATCACAGTCTTATGCATCCTAATCAGTTGTCACATATCGACCGGCGGGTTCAGAGGATCTGCACAGTTTGTTCTGGTGAAGGCACCTTGTTTCACAGGTTCTTCCACCCGAATTTCGGCATTACTAGGACATCGTTTCTATGGGGACCAAAGGTTTGTAGTCGGGTGAATTGTTTGATTAGCTTTGTGTTGACACTGGCCAAATCTACAATTCACTTGTACTACATGAGAGCCGGAGATGGGAATCAGAACACTGACCCACAACACCACGCACATGCACTTAAGCGCCACTTCGTTGACAGATTGAAGAGACGCTTACGTCTTGAATATCTGGCAACGAACGCAGATACATTCAACTGCACATGGCAGCCACTATCGTCAGTGCAGGACGGCGCTCTTGTCTTTCGCTGGTGATATCAGGCCACAGCATTTGCAACACTAGTCCACGGGGCTTCTCCTCGCTTTGGAACCGTTGCAAGTGCTGTGGGAAGGATAAGCGCTCCGTTAGAGATGCTAAGCTGGAGGGATGATGAGGGCAGTTTGTAGAGGTCTATGATACTACAGGCCGCCCTCGCGGGACTCTATAACGGTATCGGGTAAATTTTTCATTGGAACTGCCACTTACCTAATTGTCAAAATTGGGACTGGTTCAAAATTTTTTGGTTAAACTTTAGATCTTTTTCAAAATTCTTGTGACCGTTTTTAGACTCTTTTGAGCATTTTGTCTTGTTTGTTTTCCTTTTTGTGTCATTGTTGTTGTTTATTAGTTGTTATAATTGTTTTAGATGTTATTATTTGTCCCTATTGACACTTTATACCATTTAGTTTAGCTAGCGTCTTCTTTTTACACTTTGTAGAGCCTTTTGCCACTTAGTTTTAAGGATTTTGAAAAGAGCCAAAGAGCCACCAAATAAAGAGCCTATATATAAATAAAAAAAAAATTATTATTATTAACTTTATTTTAAAATTCTCTACATCGATAACTTGAAGTGGAAATTTTTTCAATTACCTATATTGATGAGTAGAGCAATGCAATTACTACATTGGTGAAAAAAATTTCATGCTTTTAACAAATACAAAAACAAGGATAGAGGATTTATTTAATATTCAATGCACTTCTTACAATAAAACTAATATTTACATTTTGAATTGTAGGCCTGACTAAGACAAAAATTAGAACTTGTCTGAATTTTGAAATTTTCCATGCAATAATCTTTTCAAAATTTTCATTTTTAAGAATGAAATAAATTTGAATCATATAATTTTTTTTTACTATTTATTAATTCTTAATGTACATAATTAAAATGTTTGAATAAAAAACAAATAAATTAAAAAACAGCACGAAATATTGGATTCAAGCTAATTATTTATTTTTTGTTTTTTTTGTTATCCGTTTATCCGGATAATCCGGATATTTTGAATTTTCAGTATTCGATATCCGGATAATCATTAATGTCGGATAAATGGAAACCCTACTTACACCATCCTGAAAATTAATTTTTTTCCAAAAGCTCAGTGTAGAGTATAGATATTTTTTATGCTATGATATAAAAAGTGGACTTTGGTTCAAGGTACAATCTACAATTGTTGAAGAGATCTAGCGATATAAGGCCTCTAGGATTTTTAGTTTTGGGTCATCTGATGGTTAAAGTATACCCGAATAAATCATTCCACCACCTAAAAGACAACGTTTATTCTGCTATCGGTGATATTGATTTGGAATCACACAAAATGCAGTCCAGTATGCCGCTGATCTCGCGCAGGCCATTTAAAATGACATTATTTTTCATACATAATTTAAAAGGGCTGTTGATACAATTCGCAACAGGCGGTTCGAAGTCGAATTCTTCGAAGCATGGAAGTTTTACGATTGATTTCATCTATGGTACAAAAAGACTTGACTAGTTTTGGGACACCCTTTACAATTAGTCTGTCAATCTTTGAAAATTCAAGTATAAAATTTGTTATTCCATATATTACTTACAACTAATATCACAAATTTCAATTCACTTAAATTAACTAATCATAAAAATCCAAAGTATTCAATTCAACAATTAAAAATTCAATAAAAAATTCGATCTTTAAAATATTCTAACCATAAATAATTCAATAAATTAAAACATCAGGTAAAAGTTCAATGTATACAGCAGTCCCGCCACTGTGATTTACCCTTTATTTAGGTAAAAAAGAAGATAAAGAATTAACTAATTAATTCGACAGAACATGATGTTTTGGGAGTATGCTGACACATGTGGACACACAAGATGCCTATACATCAAACGAAGGTACTACAGCGGTAAGCTGTAATTCGTATGCTGCAGTGTATAAGGCTGCATGAGAATGTACTTTCAAATTATATAAGCACAGAGTTTAAGTATACTGTGCCGTGTAGGCGCCACAAAATAGAAGTTTCTGTCAGTGCTGCTCTTGTGTGCACGATAGCAGTAGTAAAATTAAATTTCTCCTCAGATGTGGATGGAGATGAAGAAGAAGTAAATTTCTGCAGCAGGAGTATATTCCTGCTCAGGTGAAGGATGGAAATAAAGCAGAAGTAGATTTATGCAGCAGAAGTAAATTCCTGCTCAGGTGAAGGAGAAGTAAATTGCTGCTTAAATGGAAGCAAAATTTAGGTTTTGGATAATGGGAAGCTCAGAGTAGATTCTGTTATTTTCAAATTTAATTCTGAAATGGGAATGGGAGCTTCTGCTGCATATCGTCGCCTTTTTATTGCCGCTGTGAACCGCTACGTTTCTGCTCCATGATATATTGCCCTTGCAACGCTTGGTTTCCTAATTTTATTCCTCTGAATTTTAATTGCGGCGAAGGCGGAAACATCTGGTGTGAAGTAATGACATTTTGACATGTCAAAATGTAAATACACGGATGGAAGTGGGATTTTGTTGAGTTTATGTTATTTTGTGTATTTTTATTGGAAATAATCAAGGTATGTAGAAGACAAGATATTCCCATTGAAATTTTGACACATTGTAGATGATAGCGTGTGACGTAATTCTGTGACTAATGTATATACATTTTTAAAGGAAAGACAGATAGAGGGGAGAGAATTGTGTTCTCTGCACCGTGCTTTCACGATATATCGTCACTAATTGAGGAACGTGATTCGTAATGGGAATAACTTGTATTCTATATGTATACCTTGCAAATAATGATGTTTCTTGTATATTTCCACAAATAAGTGTGATTGGAGGGAAGTTGGATCAAAGGGATTCATTTCTCTAGCATCAAATAAGTGCTTTTAAAGATTTAAATTCTTTGTGCGTTCTTCGTTTATCTTTGTAAGAGGGATATTTCATCGAGGAATTCGAGTTCAGTATGTGTATTGAACATAGCGACATCTGTTAATCAAAAAAAGTACTTCAAGGTCATTGAATATTAAAATGTGTACGCATGGCTGGCTATCTTGGATAGATTTTTGAATATAAATAAAGAATTCAAGATCCTATAGAAACTTGGCAAAGCTGAACTACTATGTTTTTTTTTTTGTATCGTTGCATATTTTGAAAAGGGCTAAGCTTGGGCTAAGCTAAAAATACCTGAGCTATAGTAAAATCTCCGTGAGAAAATCAGACTGTGTTAGGTAGCTAAGGGAAGGCTCAAATAAAGTGGCTGGATGATGTAAAAATTCCCGTGATATTGAATTTGAATGTTTTTGATTGGCGTAGCTAACAAAATTATCACTGACCTCATCTCATCACATACAAGGTTAGTGACATTGAAACATAGCTGACTTTATCTTCTTTTCCTTCAAATCCCTTAAGTTTACTTATCGTGGGTTATAGGGCAGATTAAGGTATATAGAATACAAGGTATTCCCATTACGAACCACGTTCCGCCATTAGTGACGAAATATCGTGATAATGTATAGGAAAGCACGGTACAGAGATTTTACGAAATTACGTCACAGAACATGTGCCAATATTTTAATTGGAATAGCTTGTATTCTATATACATTGCGTCAGATGACGTTGTTTCTTATTCCATATACATTCAAAGTAGCGTCGAAGATAGGAATGAAAAATAAAATTTGGCTTAATTCTCTGCGTAAAAACTTTATTTGATTGTTTTTAGTCAATACTAATATCGTCTTTTCGGTGAAGTCAAAAATCTTAATGTAGTAGAAAATATTCTTAGAGTATAACGAGGCCTGTTAAATGAATGGATGCGCCAAGTATGTTTTCTATCTCATGATGTACGATGCGAAAATTTTCAGTTAGGATTAATGGGCTGACGGGAAGAGGAACAAATTTTAATTTTTAATAACTTTTTTAACAACTCAAAATCATTATTTATGCTAATTATATTCTAGATATAAAACAAAAAAACAATAAAGTTTCGAATTCCATGCCAAAAGATCTAATTTATTCTCGTCTAATTGCATTTGCGTATAAAACCCAACCTCGTAGATACAATAATGAATACTTCTCCTTTCTACACGAAAACAAAATAAAATTTTATCCCACCCACCTACGCTATTTGCAATAGCTGCTTTCGATAATATTCAAAACAATGTGTTTCGTGGGAATTTTAAGTACTGTAATAAAATCTTCTCCATTCAACTACTCCCTAAGTCTCAAGGGCCTCCTCTGCCCTGTTATATGTATACCATAATACAGTCCTCAACACGTATCGATAAGCAAACTTGAAGGTGCTGGATTTCATCTAATTAAGTATATCTAATCTAAAATAATGGCCGCCAAGAGATGAAAAATTAACAGGGCCCGCATGCCTCATTCGTGGCAGCTTGGCACAACCACAATTTCCG
Organism: Dioctria rufipes; assembly: GCA_963924295.1. Lineage (NCBI taxonomy): Eukaryota > Metazoa > Arthropoda > Insecta > Diptera > Asilidae > Dioctria > Dioctria rufipes. The sequence goes on along the minus strand of OZ002740.1, from coordinate 345,804,020 downwards.
GCAATTTCTGTAGAAGGCAGAAACCTTTCAAAGTCTATCAGCTAAAGGACATTTCTCCTGAGAGCTGAAATATTGCTTCTGAGGATCCCCGATTCCTGAATTTTCAACATTGGCAGCTGCCGTTTGAATTGATTCTCGTTATATTAAAGGGCTGTATAGAGGAAAAGGTCATGATTTTATAACGGCAAGAACGTTAGCATCATTGGTTGCTCCAACTCCGTAATGTTGTTCATCTGCAAGCCATAAACCGAGGCTAAGTAGAAAAGGGGTCTGCATACAAATGTACTTCACTTATAGAAATGCATGACGAAGTTCGCAGTCTACGAAGTTTTTTGGTGAAATCCCAGAGGTGTTGTTAAAATAATTTGTAGTATGAAGACGTTTTGGTGGAATATCTATATTTTCTTGCACATCAGATGGAAGATTATGTAAATCGCCATTGAGACTAGAAATCAACCAGAAAATTTGCAGAAAGATGTATAAATTGAAATTTGTTTTTTTTTGGTATTACCCGAAATTTGTCTTTTAGTAGATTTATTATTATAATGTGTCTATTAATTGAAGTAAGAACAATAAGATGAACACTTATATTTGGTATATGTTAGACCGGTACTCAAGATATTGTATATTCCAAGAAAATATTGTTAGAATCTTGTTGTTTAAGATCGTCGTATGTAGTGAAGAACTACATCCTGACAGGGGTATATCGTATACCTTTGTACTGGTAGTGTCAACGTTGAACACGTTGAGAGCACTTTTACACTATAATGACGGAGTATGAGCAGATACAGATGTAAGCAATCACACCTATTAGATAATTGCCTCTTTTTTTAGTGAGTTTCGTAATGATGGACTAGACGACCTCAGGTTTAATTTAAATTTCTTTGGTGCTCTGATTCAGCGATGCTAGACATACGATAATTTTCGTACGCGAAAGCACGAGAATTTGGGCATAAAATATTTTCCAATCAGAATTTACACACTGTGAAAATACTACTAACAAAAGTGGAGTAAAAGATAATTTACGGAAAGTATGCAGAACCGTAACCCCCGGAATATACATCGAATGGGTTGTAAGGGTTTTCCAATAAGAGGTGTTATTTTGGTATTCAAAGAAAAATGCCATTTTTTGAGATAAATGATCGGATCTTTATTTCATTATAAAGAGGAAGGTATGCCGTTAATAATGGAAAGTAACATCAGCCAAATGACCACCACCACCACGCCTACAGGACCATATCCTTTTCATGAAATTTTCCATAACTAAATCGCAAAGTGGCTGCCCTATGTCCTCGATAGCCTCACGAATTCCATCTTTGAGGTCTTGAATCGACGCTGGGCTGTTGGCGTAGACCTTCTCTTTCACGTGGCCCTAAAGGAAGAAGTCGCAAGGTTTTAAGTCACAAGATCTCGGTGGCCAATTGTGATCACCTCTTCGAGAGATAACACGGTCCGGAAACTTTTCCCGTAAAAGATCAATGGTTTCGTTGCTTGTATGGCATGTAGCGCCGTCTTGTTGAAAGTAAACGTTGTCCAGATCAATACCATCCAATTCCGGCCATAAAAAATTATTAATCATCTGTCAAAAGCGCAATCCATTCACCGTAACTGTTGCTCCAGCCTCATTTTCGAAAAAGTAAGGTCCAATGACCCCGCGGGATCATAAAGCGCACCAAACAGTCACACGTTGAGGATAGAGAGGCTTTTCAACAATAACTCTTGGGTTCTCCGAGCGCCAGATGCGACAATTTTGGTTGTTGACGAAGCCATCGAGGTGGAAATGGGCCTCATCACTCAAGATGAGTTTTCGATGGAATACCGGATCATTTTCATGCATTTCAAGGACCCAATCAGCAAAGACTCGACGTTGTTGATGATGGCCGGCTTGAGTTCTTGTGTTAACTGAACTTTATAAGCCTTAAGACCCAAATCTTTATGCAAAATACGGTGTAATGACGTTTGTGGAATGCCTAATTCCAAAGAACGACAAGGAATGGACAAACCTGGGTTTTCTTCAACACTTTCGGCTACAGCAGCAATATTCTCGGCTGTTATTGAGCGACGTGCACGGGTTTTATTCTTCACATCACTAACTTGTCCCGACAGCTCGAATTTTTCTACGAATTTCTGTATTGCGGTCCGACAAGGTGCTTCACGACGACCCAAAAATATTCGAGTTTTACGAACCGTCTCTGCCACATGTTCACCATTTTTATAGTGAATTTTAATAATTTCAGTGCATTGTTGAATCGTGTATCGTTCCATTTTTATTAATGGCGTAGTTTCTACTTGTCAAATGTCAAAAAATGACAGCTCCAAAGGTGACATCTACCGAAATAGCGGGCTAATTAAAATAACATCTCTTATTGGAAAGCCCTATTCCGAGGGTGACGGTTCTGATTATTTTTTTAAAGAGAGTTGAAAAGAGCATTCATTGCGGACGACATTACACACTTTTTGCGTTGTTTTATTACAAGAGTTTTTCATATAAAATAGCTTAGATTTGGTTCAAACACCATAATTTCCATAAATTGGCCCTACATGTAATTTTTTTAAACATCCTTAGAAAGAAAACATATTGGGCTGTAATTTGTTATAATATTATTTTTCTGTGGGAGCGATAGCGTTATGCTCAAGGCCTGATCTCAGGATATCGAAACGATACTCCATTACTCATGTTTTTTTGTAGCCTGTGTCCCAGACAGACTGTTCCCATAATGACATAATTTGAAAATCAGTAATTTCAAGGAAATGAAGAGGTGACTATAGACGAAAATTATTTCATTTGGAATGTCAGTTCCGCAATGTAAGTAAAGATCATCGAGTTCAATAATTTAATAAAATGCTATCAAGAAAATTTGCGAGTGTTTACTGTAAACTGCAAAGCATTTTGAGTAGAAGAAAATTTTTGTTGTTTAAACAGACCAAAAAGAGAAGTAAGTGACAAAGAAATTTCTTTCATGATCAGCTGATGGCTGTCACTGCTAACTTTATTGAGTTTACAGCTGATTTTATAGGTGATTTTTTGAAGTTTTTTTATCGGGTTGATATAGATGACGGATTTTTAGGTATTTTTTCAGGAAAACACCGATCGTTTTTGTTTTGAAGATAAATTTTTTATTTCATTTGCTCGACGTTTCGGGTCCAGGTGCGGCCCTTCTTCAGGAGCTCTACATAAATAAAAATGCACATAAGTCAGTTTTCTGGAGAAATTTTTGACATATAAATGATTTTTCTTAAAAGTATTACTAACAACTACACAGAATAGAAGAACTGATTACATTAAAATAAAAATAAAATAAAATAGACTTCAAACAAAAAACAATTTACATGCTACGATGACAATATGAAAGTGAGCGGTTGTCGAGAAGAAAACGTTATTATATAGGTGACTGTATGTATTTATATTCTTTATTTATTAGTTCTGTGTCCTGTCTTAGGTTTATAATTCTGTTTTTATTAACGTATATGTGGCATGCTTCCTTTAGTTCGCGTTTTTTCCTATTATTCTTCGTGTATATTATTTTTGCATTATCGAAACAAAATACATGTCCTGTTTCTATGGAGTGGGATGCTAGTGCTGTTCTCGGTGCTTCCTTTTTGATGTACACTTTATGTTGTGATAGTCTAGTTTTAAGCTTTTTTTGATGTTTGTTCGATGTACGTGGCGTTGCAGTTCTTGCATTCGACCTTGTATACAACTCTGTTTTTTTCTTGTGTGGCTATCGGATCCTTGGTTTTCGTGTAATTGTTGTTCAGTTTAGTTATTGGTTTGAAGGCTATTTTTATGTGGTTATTCACGGCTTTAATTATTTTCACGATTTTTAGGGATAATGGGTATATAAACGGAATTGATGTATAACTAGGATTGGTATTATCTAATATTATTGCGTTATTCGGTGTGGATATCGAATTGTTGAAACTGTTGAAATGGTTGTTTCTTATAGCTCTTTTTATTATTGTGTGGATTATATGTGATGGATAGTTGTTTTTTATTAGGATGTCTGTAACGATTCCGGTGTGTTTTGTAGGAATATTTTTTGTGGCTTAAATCTTAACTGGTGAGGGATTGTGCTGTGTTTATCTTAGTGTTATGCGGGTGGTTTGAATAATAGTTTAAAATCCTATTAGAGCTACAAGGTTTGCAATACCAGTCTGTTATAATGTGCTGATTCCTTGTTCTATGTAATCGCATGTTAAGAATGGGGATACTATTGTTAATTTCTTTTTCTATTGTGAATTTAAATCTATGGTGTATGTTATTGAAGCTATTAACAAAATTAATTTCTGAGTCCTTGGGTATAGCGCAAAGAATGTCGTCTACATATTTTCTTAAAAAAGTTGGTCCTATTTCCGTTTGTTTTAAGGCTTCATCAATTATAAAATCTAATGCCATTTCTGCTAAGATACCTGAGAGTAGATTACCCATCGCTAGACCGTACTTCTGTTTATAGAATTTGTTATTATGTGAGAAGTAGTTATATTCCATAACGTAGAAAATGATTATTTCTTTGAACAGATCTTGGTCTATTAGTGTCAGAGTTTCTATAGTAGACCATTTCGTTTCAATAATTTTTAGCGCCAGTTCTATGTCAACATTTGTATATAATGATTCTACATCTAGTGATATCACAATGTCGTTCGGCTGTACTAGTATGTTGTCCAAGAATTCCTTTAGGTCATTTGTATTTTTTATATTGCGTGTACTGTCGGAGGTCGTTTTCTGTAAAATATTGCAGATGTACTTAGAGAGATCGTAACTTGGACTATTTATTGTTGATATTTCAGGTCTCATGGGTATGTGTGGCTTATGAATTTTTGGGAGGCCGTAAAGACGGGGGCATGTGTTTGTATCGGTAGAGAGCTGTTTTCGTTTTAACTTGTTGATGTTGTGTCCATGTTGAGAACGAGTCTATTGTTTTTTCTTTGCAGTTTAATGGTTGGTTCATTTTCTATGGAAATATATAATATCATTTAAATTATATAATATATCATTTATATAATATCATTTAACAGCTGTTCAATTTTGGTTATGTAGTCTTCTTTCGTCATTACTACCGTCATATTGCCTTTGTCAGATCTGGTTTTATATACATTTGGATTCTCTTTGAAGAATGTATTTGTAACTTTTTCACAGTATTTTAGAAATGTATTTATTTTATTTTTTGGTGTTTTTTTATGTGTCTATTGATCTCATTCGATATTAGCTTTCATGTTTCATCTCTGTTTTCAATGCTCGGAATTTCATGAATTAATTTCTGTGGCTGCAATTAGGTCAAGGGAATTTTTCTTGTTATTGATGTTGGTAGGTATATCAAATTTTGGACCGAAACTCAGTATTATAGTTGCTTCTGTTGGTAAGTTAGTGCCAGATAAATTTTTAACACAGTTTTCGTCGAAAATGAATTCTGGTTCTTGCATTTGGATATTTTGCAGTGAAGTGATTTTATGTTTTAGTGATTTGTTAGATTTATTGGAAAAACTTTTCACTTTCCAATAAATTCAGTTCATTTTAATGACGGTAGGTTATAGTTTTACTGCAATTTCACTAAATGGAGTTAAATTTGGTCCATTTGAAAACGAAGCGAAATTTTGTAACTGGTAAATGGACTTCATTTATGTGACACATTGCATATTTGACTTCATGAAGAATTTAGTTCTAAGTATAACAACTTTTTGGATAAGTTCGAAAATGGGGTAAAACGGATAACTCCTTCGTGGAGTTGCATTCAAAATTTTCATCTTTCACTATATATTTGGACACTGCCTGAAAACGCGTCGCCGTAGAGAGTTGAAGTTTGTACATGGCGTTGTATACTGGCATTTGTCTAGGGTATCAAAAAAATTGGTCTTAGACCAATTCTATCTTTTTAATTTTTTTTTTAAATTGTTGTAAAAGCGATGTAAATGCCTGTTATTTGTTAATAGAGTGCCTACCTATATTTTATAATATGTAAATGAAAACAACAAATATATATAAAAAAGCTATATAGGCACATATGTATCCAAAACCAAAGTCAGATTTGACTACATTTTTTAATTATTTTTTTGCTACGAAAAAATTATTCCGAGTGTCAGCACTGCTAGAGATCTCAAGGTCTCTTATCGTGTACTTTAACCTTTAATTGCCATTCTTATACAAATAAAAATTCATTCCATAATTTGTTCAAACGAAGAAGATTTCTCGTCTTACAGACTGAAATTTATTGGAAATAATTTCAATAAATTTACAAAATGCATTTAAGTGAAAAAAAAAATGATTGAACTTTCCGACCCAGCGATCAGAGAGGTTTCATCGCTATGGTTATCTCCGATTGCCTACCATAGAAGTTCAATGATGGTGGCCACACCAATTGCCCATATAAATACTTTTTATAAACAGTAAGTAATTTGTTCAGCCCTCAAGAAATATTTCCCAAGCCATGAAATAGACTACCTCACTATTAAAAACTGACAAAAGTTTGATTTGAATAGCTCCTGCGCTCTAAACTACTATTCATAGAGAACAATAATTTTCTGATTATATTAAGATTGCTTTATTATCTTCCGAACCGTAATAAAATTTTTATATCTTTCCTAACTAAATTATTTCAAAAAACTTATCTTAACCAAATGACTACAATTCCCCCAAACAAAAACCCGCAACTGTGTAACAATTGCATATGTGAATGTACCGGACTACGGTCGCACATACACTATTGCAACTATTACTCAGTTGAGAGCTATTGGATGTAAAATGGTAAGGTTACTTTTTAATCAAAACAATTTTATTATTTTGTTAAGTAAGGTATTTAGAAGGTGTAGCCTTTGGGAAGGTAAGGAACCAAGCTTAAAAATACTGGAAGACTATTTTCCTGTATGGATAGTAGTTTAAGCTTTATGGCATATATAAAACCAATGTCTAGTCACTTTTCAATAAGAATTAATATAAAACATTTTGGAGAATTGGACTAGCACCCACACATATGGATTTCTGTTTCATAGCTTGGGAAATATCTGTTCGAACCAAATCGTTTCGAATATATTTTTTTTTTAACACAAAGTTTCTGAAAAGAAAACATCCTGAAAACAAAGCTTCAAACTTTTAGGAAAATTAAATTTAATCTAATTACTCTTAATCAAAAAACAGGTACACAACTTAACAAAGCCATGTATTTGTCATCTACATAACACATTGCACGAATACAATACAAAATTATATCCTCAACAAGCAGATCAAATTAAAATCATTAACATATATTTGAACTGTTAGATTCGTGCTGAAAGCAATTCCTGCAAACGGAAAATATTACAAAAATAAAATGCTAAAATTGAGTTCTAAAAGGAAAACTTTCAATCTAATTACAATTTTCCCAAAAATATGTAACAAAAGCATGTGTTGGCATGTAGCATACAATGCATGGCACAAATTCAATCAGATCAAGCCGATCAATTTGCAACTCTATCATTATCATCATTACAAGTACCATCTAACGGGAATTTCTTCTCTACGTGATAGAGAGAACATTTTTTTGCAAATATAATTTAATTTAACACAGCAGCATATGTAGCTCCAAATTCTTGTTGCTATGCATTTTTGTTCGTTGCTATGCAAATTTTATCGCTAGTACCGTAAGATCATAGTTGCACTGCCAATTCTTGTAATCATGCGCCTCTGCTACTCCATCAGTGGTGTCGTGTGCAAGCAAGGGCTATAAAAACGATAAGCTGACTGATCTCGATCTCTTTTTGCACTTGGCATCGATTGGGGTAAGTTGGCTTTTGACTTGTTAGGGACTAACATTTATACTGGGTATCGACTGGTATATTATTAACTAATAATCATTAATTTCTGGTCTCGACGGAAATTAAATTATCTTAAGATAACTTTTTAAACCGGGTCTCGACTGACTTAATAAACATTATCTCGGGTCTCGACTGAGATAATATTTTACTAACAAACACTTTATTTCTGGTCTCGACGAAAATAAAGAATCTTACTTCGGGTCTCGACTGAAGTTAAGATAACTCTTTAAGTCGGGTCTTGACAGACTTAATGAACATTATCTCTTTGGGTCCAGCCCAATAATATTTGATAGTTGAAGCCACGATTTATGGAGGTATGGAATGTATAGACGTTGTGTGAGCTAGGTTTCATGTATGGGTGTGAGCTCAGTAATCTTTCCCCTTATGCTAATCGCAATAACTAAACAACACACATATTCAGCTTTTCAGCCCCTTTGACAGATATCACTCAATATGTTCAACATAATGTCATTATCTTACTCTTTATGTATATTCAAAACCTTTCAAATTTCTCTCTTTTATTCTATTTTTCAAAACTATTTTGCAGAAAAAAAAAGAAATAAAAGTAGCATATATTTTACCGAATAGCTTTAATCAGTGGAAATATGTAACAGCAGTAGTTTGGGAAAAAATTTATCCTCTCTAAAGCAATTTTTGTTTTATTTTCGTTCGGTCTTATTCACTGCATTAAGCTCCATTTACGTATAAATTTTTTATAAGACCAAATATAGACGAGCAAAAAACATGGAAAAGTATTTAGAGGAGGAAGTAGGGCCTGCCTGTCATTCCCATTATTACTGTAGGATATTTTTTCATACATGTATACGTGTACCATGCCACATCTGCCTTAAATCAACAATTTGCCTAAATGATTTTTCCATTGGATTATTTCAGTAGGAGATCACAAAAAAAAAAAAAAACCAACAGAAAAACAGACACACAACACAAGAAAAAACAAAAGCCTTAATTACACTTGGTGAAATTGCTGTTGTCATTAATAGTTCCAGCAACTATGATTCAGCAGAAATAATCTTGTGGAAAGAAATCGCCTGTCATTAATTACAAGCAGCTGTCATTTGAGTTGTCCCTAGATGGATTTGTCTCTCCATCCGATTCTTAAAACAATCCAAAGATACATACTAAGCCGCAAAATATCCTGGATGTCAATCACGTATAATGTCCAAGCCAAGAGGCGGCGATAACCACACCCGAAAGTTATCTTTAACATAAATGAAGTGGTTTTGCTTAAATTTCAACGATAATTACCGGTCTCTCGCCATTGGAAAGTAAATTTAAACAGTTTAATAAGAAAATCACAAGGAGTGGGCAGGAAGGATAATTAATCTTGCTCTGCTGTGGGGATATCATTTGGAAAGTTGACAAATTAAATGGGGACTGGGGGAATATTCGATGACAAAAACATGCTCTGAAAATACTTAGTTTCAAAGTGCTCTTGATTCCCTAGAGATGAGTTGTAATTAAAGATAAACTGCTTTTGCTTATATTCAGGTTATGAATATATGCCCTGAAGTCAAACGGCGTTCTAGGAAGTAGTTAACTACAACAGTTATAAGAAGGGTGAGGTGAATTGTTTTAGGCTTGTAAGTGCGTTATTTGGTTAAGGAGATATATGAATGTTTTTCTTTTTTGTGTAGATTATTAAGTCATTCTCAAGGGATACGTTATGATGCAAAGCACTGCATGGCAAAAAAAGAGAGTGGCAGACAGGATTGCCATGTTCTTAATATTAAAAAGTCGTACGAACACAACTTTTTGACCGTAGAGGCAGCATTTTGGTCGTACAATCCTAACAATAAATTTAATATTCATAATTACTTATGGCCGGCTTCACAGTCCAGGCTTAAGCCATTGCTGTGGCTTAAGCCAAGACTTACTAAATATTCCAGTTTCACGTCAAGGCTTAAGTGATATCACTGTTTTAAACCAAGCTTAACTTAAGCCCGTCATCTGGAAAGCTTAAGCCTTAGATGTTGCTGTGAAACACCTATGAAGATTATTAGTAAATTTAAATTTTGCCTAAATATTATAATTTCTGTTATTTAATGAACGCACGTATTTTAAAAGTTATATTTTAAGATTAAATTGAAATTTTCCTAGCGAAAAATAGTTCTCTAGTTACTAATTTTAAGTGCTGTCAGATAGCTAGTGTCAAAATTCCATTTGACGTTTTTAGGAAGAAAGCAAACAGACAAAAATGAATTATTCATTTAATGCAGAAGATACAAGCGATGGAGAAATGCATAATATAATGTCACAAGGTGTGGGCCGTGAAAAAAATTATAAGGTGACCGCAGAAATGGGATGACTTTGATTTTTATTCTCGGTTCCGACTCTCGAAACATTCGGCTATGATGGTTTACATTGTCGAAACATTCTGCAACAATGATTTTGTATTTGATATCGTCCGAGATAAAAACCACACCAAACTGGTAAATAAAAGGTTCATCTTCTTTTTGCTTAGTTTTTTTTTAATAACTACAATGGCAAAAATATCGCAACGGATGTTAATATTATTTCTTTGCGAAAAATTAGTAAATGCTCTAAACCGGTTGCAGCCTTTATATTAACTGTCTCAGCGGATGTGTAGGACAGGTTATTGGATCCCATATTTTGACCATCTGGCGCTTTTACTAAACTATTCGTACCTTCTAGGCGCCAACTTACTAATACAGATAAAATAAGTAGCGAAATCACAAAAAACTCTCAAATCGCTCTCCTTTTACTATCAAAACGTAAGGGGGATTCGGACAAAAACTGCACAAATCTTCAAATCCTGTGTAGTGAATTGTTTTGATATAGTTGCTTTCACTGAAACTTGGCTGCATCATGGCTTTCGCGATGCTGAAATCCTCGACAATTCTTATCAAATTTTTAGAAGAGATAGACATACTGATTCTGAAGCTCGTGGCGGTGGCGTACTCCTCGCTTGTAAAAACCACATTAATTGCAGTCAAATTAAGATTTCCAATTTCTCCAAAACTCTCGACATCGAACTTATCGCTCTCAAGTTGTCTCTCTTAAAATATGACTTATACTTACTTTGTTACTATATTCCTCCTGATTCCGTAAATGTTGTTGATGACAAAGGTCAGAATATTTATGGTCTACTCATTTTAACGTCTAATTTTATCCATGATAAGATGGAACCTCTTGACGAATTATTGGTGATTTTAACAATATACAATGGGTACTAAACGAAGATGACGACGACTATCTTCCACTTAATAACTTGACAACAAGGGAATCACTTTTCCTTGACACTATTTAATTTAATCTTGGTCACAGCCAAATCAGTAATGTTAAGAATGACATGGGTAGGCTGATAGACCTGGTATTTTCTACTGACACGAGTAACTTATTAGTTGAATCTAGCCCAGCTATAATTTCTTTCTACTCTTGACAAATACCACCCCCTCTACTAATTACGTATTGCTATGAAACTGAAAGCTTGACAAATAGTGATGAAACAGAATACATTTTCAATTTTAGAAAAGCTGATTGCCAGGAACTTTCTAGTAGACTTATTGCTATTGATTTCAATACACTGCTGTCTCGTCATAGTGTTGATGAAGACGTTTCTAAGTTTTACATAATTCTTTTCGATTTATTTTCTTCCTATGTTCCCTGGGAGCGTCAGCGGCTGAATAAAACATCACCGCCATAGTTCAATAAAGAGCTGAAACATCTTAAAAATAGAAAGAATAAACTGTGGAAAAGTTATATGCGGGACAAAAACATTATAAGTTACAAAAAATTTCCTCACATCCTACAATGATTTCAAAGAACTTTCCTCCATACTTTATGGTGATTATGTTCAAAGCATGCGTGCTAAATTATTTAGTGACCCACGGATCTTTTTTAAGTTTAAGAAAAAAACAGACAACTATCCCAATACTATGAAGTACAAAGACTCTGCTAGCGATGATTCGTCTGAAATTTGTAATATTTATGTTTGCTTCTTTTTTTGACAATGCCTTTGCCTCGTCAAATTTTCAACTTCAAAATAGCAACTTCAGTCATATGAACGACTCTCATAACGTTTCATTTACTATCCCTTCAATTACACAAGAGGATATAATCGTTCATATTAATGGGCTTCCGCTGGTCCGGATGAGGTCCCTCCAGACTATTTTAAGTCTTGCTGCCTTGCCCTGTTAGCTCCGTTGAGAATTATTTTCCAAAAATCGCTCGATAGTGGTTATTTCCCCCAGCTATGGAAAAATTCCTTTATCACACCTCTCCACGAAAAGGTAGCAAAAATGAAATTTCTAATTGTAGGCCTATTGCAAAATTATCTTGCATGCCCAAATTATTCGAATCTATCAATTTCCTGCAAGAGTTCACTCTCTTCAAATCAACATGGGTTTATTTCGGGCAGGTCTACACCCACTAACTTGTTGGAATTTATCTCAGATACCATTGGCGGATTTGCAAAAGGCTACCAGACAGATTGTATTTATACAGACTTTAGTACAGAGTTCGACAAGTTATCTCACTTCGTGATACTCTTTATAATGGAAAAGTTTGGGTTTCCTCTAACATTTCTAAAATGGACGGAGTCTTATTTAGATAACAGAAATATCAAATATTATTTCGACATTCCATCTTAAGAGTACTGAATGCCTCGTCTGGCACACCTCAAGGGAGTCATTTAGGACCATCATTCTTTATTCCATCTATTGACGACATTGTCACTATTGGAGTAAAGTAAAGTCTTGGTTTATGCTGACGAATTAAACTTTTCGCCCAGATTATATCTTTTAACGATTGTGAGCAGGTACCTAGTGAGCTTCACAGATTTTACGATTGGTGTAAAAGCAATAACTTGATACTCAATATAGACAAATGTGAGGTTATGACTTTCCACAGGAATCTGAATCCTATCGCTTTTGACGATGGGTTCTCGAAATCCTCGATTCGCCGTGTTAGTTCTGTCTATGACTTGTATGTCAAATGCGACCATAGATTGAATTTTAACTCCCACATAAACCAAATGGTATCGAAGAGTAGTTCTATGCTGGCCTATATAAAATGTTGGTCCCGAGATTTCTCGAATCCCTCCATAACATTACGTCTGTATATTAGCTTTGTGAGACAACAATCCATATTAGCCAGGTCTGGTCTCCATTTTACGGTACACACATCGACCGTATCAAGTCTTTTCAACAGAACTTCTTACGATTTGCTCTCAGGCACCTACCCTGGAATAACTCATTAATTCTTCCATCCTATAAGGATCGCTTGAAGCTTTTAAATATGCATTCGCTTGAGAAATGTCGCATGGTTGCCGATGTGACTTTTGTGCATCAGCATTTAACAGAGTAGAGTAGAGTAGGCACAATTTGAGAAGGCTACCTCTGTTGCATGTTAAATCCTCAAGGTCTAACTTCAGCACATACGAACCTATTAATTGCATGTGTATTACTGTTAATAATGTGACTGAGTAATTTCTTGTTCACGTTTCTAAACATTAGACTGAGAGCTCCCGTCTTCACTTAAGCTCATACGGGAAATCACTAAGGTGATAATGATTTACAGTATATTTTTTTTGAATGATTTATTGTCTCAACAAAAAAATCAGTCTTCATAATGCAAGTACTTAAAGGAAACACAATAAAATGAGTTCATTTATAAAATTATTCTTAGTTTAAAAGTGGTAATAATATATATATATTATTATATATAAATAATAATATGTGGTACCTATTAATCCTTTAAGAATCATTCCATGGTTGTACTTAAAAACAATAAATCCTAAAGGTGGTACCTTCTTACGGAAAATTAAGTTTTATTTTTCTTTCTTAGTTAGCCGATCATTGGCGTAATGGAAATGCCCTATTCCCTATTTATCAAAAACCTCATCCAGAGTAGCAGGGAATTTGGGATGAAATGAATCTAAAAAAATTTAATACCTCGATATAATTCAGATAACAAATCTAATCTATTACTTTTAAGGGCTGTAATAACCCGAAGGCTTCTAGCTGACTTCTTGTTTTTCTTGCGCAGCTAACAAAATTCTCTGACAACTTAATTGGATAATATCATTCGTAAAGATTTTTTTACGAATTTGTTGGGATCAGAATATCCTCGTTGAACAAAAACCTGTTGCTGAAACATTATATTTTTATTAGGCACCAGTTATAATTGTATATTATATAGCATACGAGACTTACCAACTTTTCAATGAGATCTTCAAATATCTTCTTCTCTAAAGTTTAAAAATTCGTGGACGGAAGTGAATGGTAATTTGGGCTCCTTATCTAAGGGGTCCTCAAGACTCCATTTTTTCAGAAAGAATTTTCAGTAACTCTCTTAAAGCATCATACCCTACTTGATTCTTAATCGACAAATTTTTCAACTTAGAAGATGCAGGAGAGCAAACATGAGTATATTGAGAAATTGAATTATTAGAGGATGGAGAAAAAGAATTACTGCAGACTGAATAACTATCATGAGGTGGGGTGTTTGGGGATAATAAGTGACTGGATGAAGGACCGTCACATATTGCACTTATCAATTACTACCTTTACTGTATCTTCATCTTTTATATCTACACATCTCTACTGAAATAAATTCTTAAGCTTCACTTGTGATTCTTGAATCAGAATAAAAACGATAAATTTAGTTATATCAAATATTATCTTCAATTTGCTAGGTAAGTGCACTAGTTTTTGGACAGGTATCAATATCCGGAATTTCTGTGAAATCTATTTTATATTAGTTTAATAAAAATTTTTTGTTTTAAATTTCTGAGATGACGTCGATCTCTATTCTCCCATGTTTAAAAAAACAATTTATTTACATTAATATAGAATACCCGGGTACTGGTAGGTACCTTGTTCGGCAACTAATGTACCCCACTCTTTACGTATAATTAAATTATTATTAAAATTATATATTAAGTTTTGATTTACCATGAACAACTACTTCAACTTTTATTTTATTTATATTATCAATTCATTGCACTTATAAAATATCCTCTGACAACAAGCACCACTTTCGACGAGAGTCAATCAGAAATGAGATAATTTTTTGAATTGCGCATAAATTTCGCAACGGAATAAATTCACCGAACTTATAGTTGTACGTGACGCTTCAGAGTAGGTAAAACTTCGAGGATATTTAGTTAAAATGAAATATTATCAAAAAGTCAGATCAGGCAAATTGTTTTAAGTCGAGTTTGAGTTCGAGTTCGAAATCATCTTGACAAAGCAAAGTATTCTCAAATGATGGATTTTAATTACTTCCGAAACTATTTCTTTCCTTTTTCGAGAGTTCTTCGCAAAATCAAAACTTCAAGAAATTGTTTGCTGGGACGTGTCACTACAGCTAGCTTGTGTTAAGCTGGTTCTGATAGTCAAAAATTTTTCTTTAAAAAAATTCACAATTACCGCAGTGCTGACAACATAAGTACTGTGAGACGGAATAGGCTTAAGCCACATCCATGGCATAGCTGAGCTCTGGCTTAAGCCTGGACTGTGAAACCTGGCATTATAGAAAAATCAGTACACCCACTTTAAAAGTAACAGTTGAGCATTTATGTTATTTTTCAATTAAAATAAATAAAGCAACAATATATTTTATTCTTAACATATTCGTAAATATGTATATTTTCACATTTTTATTAATAATAAAATAAAAAAATTTATATACATAAATTTACCCGATTTCTCCACATACATTTTGGAAACGACTATGGGTAATCTGAAAAAGTGGTTGCAGCCACAGCAGCCATTTCTTGGTTTCCGTCACTAAGATGAGAGTAGAGAACAGCAAAGTCGATGGAATAGATTTAATATATAACCAAAAAAAAAAAAAAAAGGAACAGGATATCTCATATTTCAAATAAAAAATTCAAATTTTAAAAGAAAGCACTTTTCTGATTCTAATCTGTACAAAGAGAAATATAAATCAGGTCGTAGTCTACCAAATGATAACAACAAAATCTGCGATGAACAGATTGAAGAAGATATTCTCTTACTGAAAAATGCATTTGTTCCACAGCAAATAAATCTAATAAAGGAAGCATTGAAACTATAATAATAATAATAATCGTCAAAGGGACTTATTAAACATAAGTGGAATTAGCTTGTTAGACTTCGGATTTGGTAAACGCAAGAATATTATTTCTAAGTTTTTATCATAAAACATATCAAGTACTATTTTTACACTATTAGGTCTGATTTTTAAATTTAAAACCAAAGTATTCTTACTGGATATGTTTTACTTATAGATTAAGTAGTTTTATTAAATAAGAACTGTTAGGATGAGCAGAAACTTTGTAACTTCCAGATTTTGTATGACTTCCAAACACAATTTGTTGCACAAACTGATAATTTTTTTTGGAGAAAAAGCCTACATATGAAGCCAACGTTTTTGACATTCTTACAGAATCGAGAGCAAACATAAATGAATGCAAAATTATAATTATTACATTAATACAGTGCATTAGAGCTATAATTGGATTTTTATTTATTTAATAGAGTGCAAAAAAAAAAGTACGTCGGCCATCCTTGCTTTAATTAAATTTTTAACAGCGACTGTCCACTTGAAAGAAAAGTGAGTCGCGAAGTTCCTTCAAGAAAACTCAAAAAATAATTATTTATTTATTTATTTAGCTGACCCGTTTTTTTTTTTAAATTTTCCTTGTAACAACTTGTAAACTATATATATGTTTTAAGAAGTTTTTAATACTAAAGCCTAGTATCTAATTTGGAAAAAATTGTGACATTTTCATACAAATTTCAGCGCTGGTAAAATCGCAAGCAAAAATTTTACTGATGATTTTACTAGTGTAGTACCGTACGGAGTTCACTGGCAAAAAGTGAAATTTCACTATTATCAGATAGATAGCGCTTTGTATATCTCCACTCATTTTACTGACCATTTTAATGCGCGTAGCATTAAAATGCTGATAATTTGACATTGCCTGTTTCTATGGCAATTTTCAGTTTGTTTTTCTTTTTTATTAATTGAAGGATTTAATTTCTATTACACGTTTCGGATTGTTTTTTAATTGATTGAAAGATTAAAATGTTTTATTCATTATTCAATCCATTCATTCATTGACTTATTTATTGGCTTACTTATCTAGATATCTAATACTAAGGTGTAATCTGTTTCCTGATCTGAAACTCACTTCATTTTTACGACTAAGGACGATTCATTGAACATTTTTTAAACCTTTTAAATTTAAGACTATTCTACAGTCTATAAGTTGGTATTCTAAAATTATCAAAACACCTTAAAAACGAACTCTTTCCCTCACCCGCAAAAAAAGGGGTTGAAACCGGCTCCAATAAAAGGGGAAAAATGTACGCAATTATAGCTAGCAGGTTTGCTCCGTGAAAAACTGGCAATTTGGATATTTGTCACTTCGTTATCTCCAAAATAACAGACGTCAAATTTTACCAGCGATTTTAATGTGAAAAATTTGGAGACCTTCTAAATTTGACAACATACTTTTAATAATAAATGTTTTGCCCAATGAGAACACTCAAGAAAATATAAATAAGGATGTGGACTGTAAATAAGAACGCCGGGGAATATTTTAAAGTCAGTGCTTATTGGACACACACGTTAAACTTATGCACAAAATTCCAATTAAAACTAAATCTAATAGAATTTAATTTCACTTATATTAGATACACTTTATTTGGATAACGTCACTTAACAACTAAACTTCAATTAGGTAAATTGATTCAATAAAATCGCTTATTCACTAGTTTCACTTATGTCTCTAATTTCAATTTCTACACTATACTGTAAAAGCTGAGACAACTTTGAGCAATGGCACTATATATATATATATAAATATAATAATCGGTATGAAATATAGTATATGATCAATAAAAAAAATGTACTCACCAATTTAAACTATGGAATCGACTTTATGGCGTTGGTAGTTAGATAGTTAATGATTATCTTGTTTTAGTCGTTCCCCGGAACAAGATACTTTACTTCAGTCGAGACCCAAAGCAAAGGTGTAATTTGACTGTTTATTCTAGTCGGTACCCAGAATAAATATCTTTACCTCAGTCGAGACCCAAGAAAAAGGTTTGAGACTAGTAAATATTATTCTAGTCGGTACCCGGAATAACTATCTTTATCTCAGTCGAGACCCAAGATAAAGGTTTGAGTTAGTATGTGTTATTCTAGTCGCTACCCAGAATAACTATCTTTATCTCAGTCGCTACCCAGGATAAAGTTATTGAGATAAAGTTATTGAGTTAGTAAGATTTATTCCAGTCGAGACCCAGAATAAATATCTTTATCTCAGTCGCTACCCAAGATAAAGTTGATTTGTTAATAATTCTATTTTATTATCACTAGCCAAGTCGATTTCCAGATGATGCGCAATCTATGAAAACTGGATGCGAAAAGAGGAGGATTCAAGTTGGCCTGCGACTTATATTGCCTCTGAATTGCGCACGGAACCAACAAATTATTTTACCTTGCCGATAGCAACCAAAGTCCATTGACCTTAGAAGCTGTGCGTAGGTAGCAACAGAAAAATCCGTTGACCTTAGCAGCTGTGCATAGGTCAGAAGAGTACATTGCCCCTAGCAGTTGTGAAAAGCAACTGGGATTTTGAGCATTTTTGTTGCTGTTCCTAATTTTACCTAGCTAAATTTATTAGGATTAAAATTATACAGTAAGATACCTATTACAATATTGCTAATTTTATTTTAAAGATACATTTAAATGTACAGATGACTTAATCTAATTCCATTTGATTTGCGTACTGTTATCGAAGACAAGTCACTTTCCTCTCATTCGATTGTGTCCTGGATTTGTTTATGTGGAATGTAGCCATGATGTGTTGATTGTTATCTCGACTAAAAACTGCCTTATCGATGTGCTTGTAGGTAGGTATACATCATTTCGTTCCCAACCTATTTTCAATGATTTGAAATACTTGGAATTAGAATCTTTTAAACTATTTTACGTCCAAGTGGCTATATAATGTTGGTTTGAACAATAAATAATAAACTATGTAATAGTGGTTTGATTTTTTGAGATCCATATGAAATTGATTTGTTTTATTTGTAAGAAAACCTTGAAAGTATTTTGTTTATTATCTCTCATTTAACCCTACAGTGCACATAGATTCATACATATATATGTACATCAATTTTTCTTTGATGATTCATTACAAAACAGCATAAACAACGCCTTATGCACTTTTCCTGACACAAATAAGACATCTACGTTATAAAAAGGTCACAGTACCATTAAAGATAATTGTTTTTGCCGCCAAATCTGACAGTTGTAATCAGAATTATTACGGTAGGGTGTTTTTCGTGCTTGCTCCGATTTGAATGCATAATTATTAGTAATTACTGACTGAGGTAAGCTAAATTTTTTTTGTTTCATTATATAGTGTACTTGCACTCACCATGTGTGAAATAAAATATATAAAATGAACATATTTATGATTTTTAGAAAACAAAAATTGGTTGATTCAAATATTAATCACCGTACATTTATATAACACCATGTCGCACCTCCGGGAGAATTATGACCTAAGTGCAAAAAGCACATTTTCCAGAAATCGCGTTTAAATTTTTTTTAAATTTTATAATTTAAGTTTTGTATTGTTATTAACATTATATAAATAATTTTTTATGCAACGTGATATTTCGTAGTTTTAGCTATTTGGGTAAATACTTTTTTTCATTTACTTAATATAATATCCCCATCCCAAACTGTAAAAGAAAGGAACAACCCTTAATTGCGTCATTGTTCCACTAAATGCTCTCTGTTATTGGAAGTTAAGACGTTTTATGACATTGCTCTTCCAGAACAGATGATAATAATTTGACATATTTACCATTTGCGATCAAGATTCAAAGAAACTTTATTGAGACCATTATTCACAAGTTTCTACATGAGTTTTTGGCTTCTTTGATATAAAAATGGCCGACTAATAGTAGGTATGTCTGGCGTATCTTAAATTATTAAGGTGAGGGCTCATTCATCTTACAAATAGTTTGACTAAACTATTGACCAAATGGTCTAGATAATATTTAATTTCTTGTGTTGCCTCTGATGGGCATAAAACTCTACTCAACGTCAACACTTACACACTAAATAGCTAAGTCCCCCAGGGGGGTAATATTTTTAAGGTATCACAATGTTACTTGGCCATGTCTACCTTTCCGTGCTCTGCCAAAGTGTTTATTTTATTTCACAGCTAGTTTTAATTTCAGTCTAATGTTACATGTTAAGTCACAATTGATTCAGTTATACCTTTCGAAAAATTTCTGCTTGGGATATCACAATAATATATGTATGTTCTTAGAGTGATATTTTTCAAGGATTTATTACAGTCTAATATGTGAAAGTATTTTAATTAAAATATCTAAAACTAATAGGAGTTATTAAAAACTAAAGTTATACTTTATTATATGATTTTGTATTAAATAAAATTTTAGGTAAATATACCTTTTTTATGACTCCTGAGTATATTCATAAATATAACATGTTTATACATATGCCTACATATATACATATATATATTTCCAAATAATTACTTATCTAACTGGTTATACATATCTAGTTTGATATAATGAAATGTTGTAGGAATTATGTTGTGTACATAGCTCTAACATGATTTAATAAAATGGAGTTATGTTTATATTTTTCAGCTTACGGCTGCTAAATACCAGTGCGTATCATCGTCAATGACGCGAGGCAGTGAGTATCCGAGGTTATCTTCTGTAGTTAAAAGCAGAAGCCTTCTCATAGAAAGGAACTGAGAATTGATTTACGTTACTTGACTGTATAAGTGGTAAGGACCTCTGATGTGCTAAATTGATTGGCGACAGATACTAATTGTCGACCAGTGATTCATTTTGATTAAGTTGGTAGATTGGCCTAATAATTGGATTTTTATGATTTTCTAAACGCTTTATCAATTTCATTCTCATCTTTATCAAATATTGGGTGAGGGGGGTGACCCCTGATTCATTGTAGAGTCCTGAGTTGGCAAATCATTTTCTGTTTGGTTTTCTGTATTTACCTGTGCAGAATCTAAGAAGTTTTCTCTCAAATAGGTTAAGCTGGTTTGTAATGTTGGGGGAGACGGAGAACCATGAAATGAAGCCGTATGTAATAACTGGCCTGATGAGCACTTTGTATAAAAGAAGTTTTGTGGTTTTTGTAAGGCTCTTAGAACTTAGATGGGGTTTAAGTATGACTGCCTTGGTTTTGTTTAGTACTTTTCTTTCATGTGTGTTGAACTGGAATTTGTTTTGGAGTTTTATACCTAAGTCAACTATTTCAGATTTAAGAGGAATATTATTATTATTAATTCTTAGTTTAAGATTTTTACTTTCTCTGACTGCTAGATGGTGTCCCTTTCCACTGGCGTTCCTAAAGCATATTAAACCACACTTTTCGCTGTTAAGCTTAAGGTCCCAATTGTTGTAGTAATTGGGGAGTGTGGGTACTTTATATTTAATATTTTCGAGGGCTCTATGAAGCAGTTTATCGCCGTAGGATCTTTAAACGGGAAATCATGGAGATAGATATTGAAGAGTTGTGGTCCAAGTATCGAACCCTGTGGAGCCCCCTGAGTGAACTGGGATGTTTCCAGTGTATTCAGTGCCGATCTGTATTATAGTTTTTCTGTCTTCAAGGAAACTCTTGAGGGCTCCTATCAGCCCATTGTGTAGATTCAGGTGCATGATTTTGTATAACAATCCTTTGTGCCACACTGAGTCGAATGCTTTTTCCAAATCTATATCCAAGCAGACTGTACACCTATTGCTTCTAAGGTTGGGTGTTACTTTGTTGGTCAGAAGTAAAGTGGCCTGTTCCGTGGAATGGCCTCTTTTGAAACCTAATTGATTGTTTGTTATGATATTTCCTCTCATCACAAATGTCTTCTAGTTTTTCCGCCAATATTCTTTCAAACAATTTTCTAATGTTGAACAACAGAGAAATTGTCCTAAAGTCACTTACTTTCTTCGAGTTTCCATTTTTTGATATAGAGATAAGTTTTGACACTTTCCATGCTGGTTAAACAAAGATGTCAGACAGAACTATATCAAGTGAATCAGGGCATTTACGGATAATGAAGTTAGTGATAAGGTCTGGCCCAGAGGATTTTTTGTTATTCAGATTTTTCCTGAGAACTTGAGCTTTATGAGCCGAGGTAAATGTGAGTTGATCAGTTGGGTTTAATGACTTATTGGAGTTTGAAAATGTTGCAAGATGAGATCTTGCTTCTGTGATGTTGAAATTATTAATGCCTTCATTCACAAGTGCGTTCAGATATATATTAAATGATGGTTTTTTTTTTCGGCATATATGTTAGAGAAATAGTCTCTAAAAGCATTCAACTTGTCTTCAATGTTGATAATCTCTCGGCCATTGTATATTAGGGCGTCTTTAGAAATGTCCTTATGAAGATTTCAGAATCATGTTCCTCGCCAAAATTACACATCTGCTTGGATAGGCACAGTACTCACCATTGTGTCCAAATCTTTGACATCTGAAGGATCTGGCTATGTTACGTTGTCTCTTTCTTTCCTGGATAATAGACTTCTAGCTGAACTGTGAAAATATTTGTGTTCATCCCTAATTCCCTCGTTCTGGCCATACTGAAGGCCGATACCTTAGATATTTTGGTATTAGGGGCTTTTTCTTTTAGGGCAGCTGTGATTTCCTCGATAGGGGTTTCACTTTCTAATCCTCTGATTAAGATGGGATTTTTTTTTGAACCTTTGGGAGTAAATGAGAAGACTTCGACCCGCGTTTTGCGAAATCACATCATTAAAAGCCTATGTACACTCACATCATTGACAAAGACCTTTGTTCTTCTGTATCCTACGTTGGTGAATTTATATTTAATATTTTGGATCTTACATTTTGAAGCTGTCGCCTCAATAACTTCAATTAAAAGATCTATTTTAATACCGAAAACAAAGATAGCGGGGGTAGAAAGGAAAGATCCTAACTGACATGGTTGATTACCTACCTTCTTAGACGCTAATGGTTGTGTATCTGCTTTATTATTATCGGCTCCTGTGCCGTTATTTTGATTATTAAAATGATTATTATTGTTAAATTCATCCGTTTCCATATCATTCGTATCGGATAATAATGAGAATTGATTTGTGAAATAAGTTTTAGACTGAGAGACATTATCTTTTAAATCCGTGACGATTCTTCTTTTGTTTGTTACCTTAACTGTCGAAAATTCCTGAGAGGCCGCAGCTAGTCTTCCCATATAATATCTGGCTGTGAACCGTTAGATGAAATCTCGCTATAAGTTTTTGTTGTCATAACGGCTGGAACTAAATTTTGTCCTTGCGTGCCTACGATTTCAAAATGGTTGCCGATAGCTTCGGTATTTGAGCAATTGCCCTCCACCTCAAATTTGCGGAGGTTTTCTACATCCTCAGGTGTTAATAAATTTTTAACACTATTTATCCTGATTTTACCTCTAATAGGCTTTTGAGTTGTTTTTCAACTCATTCATGAGTGTAAGATTCGCAATATCACCATTGCCGTGGGCGTCTTTATGAAGGTACGCCTGTTTTGGTTTCACTTTTGAAGTGTTCTTATGTTGCATTATTTATACAGGGTGTCCCGTAAGTCGACGTCAAGCCGGAGCCGGGTGATAGACCAAATCGTAACAGTTACCAGAAAAATATTTAAAAAAATCTAAGTCATGTATTTTTTAAATTATATAGGCATTTCTTTTGTTTTCGAGAAAATGTACACCTTGTGATGGTTTTTTAGCTCCTGTTGCTACAAATCTTTACTTTTTTTCAATTTTATTTTTCTTATGTAATCCCGAATAGTGCTTATGTAACCTGTTGCTTTAAATTCTAAGTCAACTGTTCCAGCTTGGAAGAAAATGTCACATTTTGCCGAAGCAAGAATAGAAAATTAATTTTTCACCCAACTTTAACTGATTGTAATGAAAAAAAAAAAATGTACTACGCCAGTTTGGCAAGTAACTTTAAAAGTTGACGCATTTAATAAGGATTGTAAAATGGTATAACACTTGCTACATTATTTCTCTGAGTACAGAAAAAAAATTTGTTTTCTTCAAGAAACCCAGTTTCGAAAAATTTATTTTCACCTACTAAAATTGATTCTAGTGTACCCAACCAAAGCTTGCTTTAAGAGCGTAAATTTAAGATTCTAGCTTGAGTGAGATGGAGAGTCATTCCATGAAGTGTGAGTGAGAGCGTTTTTCAAGTCACTCAATTTCGCTGTTTTGGGATATGTTGATGAGTCAAAACCAAGACTTGAAACTTGTCACCAAAAATATAATGGGTTGTGTGATGAAATAACAAATTAAAAACATTTTTAGCTTTTTGCTATATACCGGAGATTCTAAATAAATTTCTTCTTGAACAAATATATTTATGTGAGGACTGAACAGCGGCTTTTACAGGTACATACCAAAATGCTTGAAGCAAGGTATTTCTAATAGAATTCATTCTTCCCAAGTTGATAACAATTCAATAAATGATAAAATGAAAATTAATGTCGTTGTTCATAGAAATCAGAATAACGGTGATAATTTAAACGAAGAAAATGAGGTGCTCCCCAAAGCGCAATTACATTTGGATAAAAAGAAGCCGATAGAAGTTTCCGACACTATTTGGACATTTATTGAGCGAATTAATTCGCTGGGCATACCCAATTCTGTATTTGATGAAATTCATAGTCAATTTACAAATTCTTTTCAAGATATTTATCAAATACTTTCCAATGTTTTGTCACCTATTCCATACAGAACAAGGAGTGCTAAAGTAACTAAGTTACTGACATTTCCTTTAATTTCAAGAATTCCTTGTGTGAAAATCTTTTCAGTCAAAATTTAGACAAGAAAAGTGATATGCAGCTCAAACTACTTTTGTTGAACCAGCAACAAAATTTTTGTAAACTCGTTGGGATAAAAAATACATAAAAGAAAAGGCTTCATTTGCATATGTACAAGTTCAAACCTATTTTCAGAACATTTCTATTATAAAAATAATGAAATCATGTTTTGAAAACCTAACATTTTAAAGGAATTTTTTTCGGAGCGAAACAGCTACATTGAAAGTGTGGAGAAGCGTTCCTGTGTCGAAAACTTCAAAAAAGTATTTTTGCACGTAAACGAAAATGTTTTGCTTATGCAAGTGTTCTATGCTGACTTTGAGTGTGTGAATCCATGGAAGTAAAATATCTAATAACAAAATTTCAGCATTCGAAATTTACCACTGGAATGTACAATAAAATATTAGAGCCTATAGTCAAGGATATTGCCACCTTAGAAACTATTTATCCCTATAGTAGTAGGTGAACTGACATTGAAAGGCTCATTAATTTCAGTTGCGCTTGATTATTTGGGAGGAAATAGCCTTCTACGTTTCCGTAAGAGTCGATCCAATAACTTCTGTCATTTCTGCGTTTTGTCTAACGAAGAAACACAGCATCTTGCGAAAAAAAACTCCTCAGCACTAAGTCATTTGAAATACTTAGAGTCCTGGTAACTTAATTACTTTTTGATTCAATTAAATCAATTTGAAATTGAATATATAAATTTAAAATAGAAAAAAAAGGACTAGTTTTATTACACTCGTATTTTTCACACTCACTCAAATTAAGTTGGATATAGGAAATGAAGCTGGTGCGAAAATGATTTCTGCAACGTCCATTGAAATGTACTTTGCGATTATTTTAAACAAAGAAAGCAACTTAGCAGTTAGCAAAATAATAGCATAGTGGGCAGTGGCGCTCTGCGCTTTCAGAACAAGAACAAAAAACACCAGAAAAGGAATAAACAGATGACTTGAATGTACAACTGACAGGTCAAAATTGTTCATCTTCTTCTTCGCGTATGCTGAGTATCCTGATTGTTGCCTGTTTACTTGCGTGAGTACGTTCTACGGCTAGGTTACGGTTAAATACATGACTCGACTGTGCTATGGCCTGCCTTCAGATTTCTTCCATTGGTTCAATTCGTAAATAACCGTACATTTTGCGATAAAATGAAATAACCGTACATTTTGCATATGGTCAGAGGTCTTGGTCGTACATCGTACAAGGGCCAGAAAAACCGTACAAATATGATCAAAACCATACGCTTAGCAACGGTGATTGACATTGAGTGAACAATTTTTGAGGGACTTCGTAATAATATAGTTATTATTTTCTAGTCTATTATTTTCTGTAAAGTTTTCGGGAGAAAGACTCAAGTTAGATCTATGGGGAAGAAACTTTAGCGCCGGATAAAGTTAGGCAGCATTTTTAAGGAAATATTCAGAGACTATTCAAATATGTGAAAAATGTGTCACAATAAAGGGAAAATTCATAGCAAATTAGTGCTAGTCCTGATAGGGCTAAATCTTGCTAGGTATTCAAGTAAATACGTAGAATTTCGTCTCATCTATAATTCATAGTTAAAAATTATTTTTTAGTGCATATATGAGATTAGCTGGGCTATTATCTTTGGCCTATACGGTAGGCAGGAACCAAGCCATACTGATGAGTAAAACGGTTCCTGCTGATTCGAAACGCCCTCTTTTTTAAAGATATTTTCATTTGTAAAGAGTTTTTTCATGGCAAATATAAGTTGAAATATAATCTTTTTCCCCTGTCACCCCTTTTTGTATCGAATAATTTGATCTTATTATTAAGTCCATAAGTACAGATTTTAAGTTGAATTGTCTGCATTTATTTTGTTTTTGTTTTTAATAATATAATAAATTTCAAAATACATTTTTATGTGAAATAAATTTTTGACAAAAGTGAACTTGGCGGGGTTTCGATTTAGACCCCTTATTGACAGTTTTCTACAAATACATCCAAATACGATTCTACTTCTTTACTGCTAAGATTTCGATTCTATTCCACCAAACACAAAGCTTTCAAATAATTTCACCACGTTTTCTTTAGAAATCCCAGGCTAGCTTATATTAAACTCGCTCACTACATATGATATAAAAAAGCATTCTCTGCTAAGTATGTATTCAATCAATTCAATATTATATGTATTGATGTGAGTGTATAATGTCTTAATGGAATTGTGTCCAATTTAAAGCTTTTAAATCTGAAAACAATTACAAAAGCTAAATTAGCGCCAAAAATTTCTCTAGTCTATCCCACCCTGCAGCGTTGCGTTAATAAGATTCACCAGTGAATATGCATCAGAAATTCACAACGGACGACGGATAAGTGGAGCGTAAAGCTTTGATAAGAAAGCTTAAATTATATTTTTTGTTATGTGAACGCAGGCGCACAAAATATCACAACCGAAAGGATTTTGTTATAAAACAAGGATGCTCCTTACTATTGACATCAGTTCCTGCCGTCTATTGAATCCTTTAACGCTTGGAAAAAGGAGTCGTGAGTCGTGACATAATTACAGTTGTTGGTTGTATTAAACCTACACAACTACATATATACATATACGTATATAAAGTTTCGCCTAATTCTGTTGTTGTTTTGGGATAGAGTCCTTGTATATTTATCATTGAGTATTTCGGAATTTACACGACTTTTGAGTTTGGAGATTAAAGAGTTCATTCTAGGATTCAGGTGAACTTTTTATGGTAGATCTCTACGGACTTCAGTGTCGTTGTTTAATTGGTGGCACAATCGATATTTTTAAAGTGTACGAATTTTTGGTATTTATACCGGCCGGAAGCTCTTAAAGTGTCACATTTCTTGAGAAAACAAAAAAAAAAAAGTTGTTATATTTTTTAATATTTTTTTTTATTTTAATATTTTTTTTTTTTTTTTGAAAATTTTCATTGGAGTGTCTTGAAGTGCAGATAATCTAAACCAACATGTGACTAGTGGGCGATGAGTAATTTATTAAGAGAAAGTGTTGCATGAAATCATCATCTTATAAGGAGAAAGAATCAAAGTGACAAAATATGGCAAAACTAGTGATGAAGGTATTTTTTGTTTTGTCGATTATTTCAGGATTTGTGGATATTCATCTGTCTAGCGCTGAGGATCTTTCTACAATTGAACCAGGTAGGTACATACAATAATCTATGTACATTTTTATGTACATATATATATATGTAAAAACAAAGAATATTTTCATTCTAGATTTGCGTATAATTTTGTTTTTCCTGTATAGAGCAAAAATTTTCTTATAGTTCAAAGTTTGAAAAGTAATTAAAAGTTTTGCAGGCAGTTGTTTTGCTTTACTCGTGCAGCAAGGCTTCAATCGAGACAAAAGTTCTTATGCGTATTTTACTCAAGACAAAATCCTGGGGTTTCTTTCTCGATACCTCTAATTATAACTTTAATTACTTTCCCTTCCACGTGGAGGCACTACATATACTTATAATATCTCTAATGTGCGTCCGTTGTACGTACATAAGTATATTAATGTCTCGAAAAGCTTCAGTTCAAGTACTTTACAATATGTATGTATTCATGTAGAGCTCTAGCTCCATTTAAGTCCATAGAAAAAGTTTCTCTCCTTTGTGTCATCTACCATTTAAAGGAGCAGTTTATATAGTGTTTGTCATTAAATATCTCTTTATAGATTATTAAATTTTAAGATAATTTCCTGGTAAGATAATGAGTTCCAGAATAGGAGGGAATGTGCTGAGGAAGGGTGTTGAAAGTTAAGATAGGTGAAGTAAAGTTTGTGATAAAGTTTTCTTAAGTCTTTAAATGTTTATACACAATAAAAACAAACAATTAACGAGATGTATTCAAGAATATTGAATAGAAAGGGTAGATTTGTTTTTTTAATCATTGAAATAATTTAAAAATTTGGAGAGGGGCTTTCGTCTAAAATCATCTTAATTAATAGACATAATTTGAAAGTAATACGCAAGCAGTGATAGTTCGTCTTTAGTTATGTTCAAAACTTTTTTATGGCAATGTGGGGCCAAAGGCTGGGTAAATTCGGGGAGCCGTTAGACCTAGGTACATTTTCAATTTTGAGAAAGATATTTTAAGGACTGTCGAGGAGTAGCCTGATATACATACATTAAGTACATATCTGAATCCACAGTTTACAAAATGATAAGGTGCAACTTAAATCTACCAATTTCACATGCAGTGGTTACAAGCCTTACTATAACAAGATCGAATGACCTTTTGAGACTGGTTGTTATATCAGTATTAGCTAGACCCCTAGACTCATTGGCCCTTTTATTCTGAAAAATCGTTTAACTGGTGTATTTTATCTAAAATGCTTTTGTAATACCTTACCGGCATTCCTCATTAGACAGCAGATGGGGCATCTCGCTACTACATTCCACCACATTTCCGGGACAAGTACGACAAAATTTGAATAAAGTGTTTCTCGGGAGATCGAACGGTTGAGGTGATCCCATTTCCTGTCTCCCTCGATCTCGCCCAATGTGAATCCCTTGGATTTTTATTTTTGGAATCACATAAAAAGTATGCTGTACGTAACTAAATTAGAGTTACGAAATGGCATGATACATATGTCACCCTTGACTGAGCTCAACTGTGTAATGAAACTAGTTTATAATGCACTTTCAATTATTATTTTGAAATTGATATTTCATCATTATTATTTCAAATTTAATGCATTATCTCCGTAAAATTAGTTTTTTTTTTATTAAATGTCCTCTGCCTTATTAATAATCATTTATTATAAGTTATGATTCACAAATTATATGCGAATAGGGACAGAATTAATACAGGCAGCTTAATAAGTAAACAAAAGTAATTGTAAAAATATTAATGGGAAAATAGAGAGCGTTTCAATCCTAAATTGTAATGTACAAAACATTTGTATTCCTATTATTCTGATACCAGTTGGTAGACTATTTGTAATAAACCCTTAATTGAATTGTTAAGAAATTATTTTCATTTGTAAAGTTTTAGTTAAAATTTTCGAATTAAATCAAAAATTTAGTGAGGCAAAATTAAAATAAAAGCAATTTGTTAAAAACAGCATAAAAGTAGAAATTAAATAGAATTATAAAACAGCTCAATATTAAAACAAAAAAGGACGTTTAAGTAAAATATCGGAAGGCTAGGATAAATCAATTCGAGTTGGATATCGACACATTCAAAAAACTGAAAAAAGGCTACTGAAGTAATATTTAAAATTTTCAATCCATCAAAAAGAAACCCTTCATAGGGGCAAAAAAAAAAAGGTCGAAAATGTCGATTAAAATTTGGCAAAATTACCACCTGTGCTTGGATAAATGGGAAAACTAAACTGTTCTCTTTATTTATTAGTGTAAAATTAACTTGAAAATTTTGGAGGACATAAAAAACGGATTAAACCCTTCTTACATGATTCTAATAATGGATGCATGGATACAGAATTAATATGGTCTGATAATGTTTTTTGGGTCAAGGTTTTAATTCTTTGCATCTGATTGAAAATATATAAACCATGCTTCTTTAGGTTAATAAAACCTTTTGGCAGAAAGAATATACTGATGAAAATAGGGTTTTTATTTTGAAATTTTAACAGGATAACTAATCATAATACTCCCCAGACGAGGCTTTCAATTGTTAATAAAAAAAATAATTAAATAAATAAATAGCACAAATATAAAATATTTATGAATTTATTCAATGGAAAATGGAACAATATAATTGTATGGACCTATAATTGTATGGACATATAATTGTATAAGACATTTCTTTTACCTGTAATTCTACTTACGTTAATATTTCTCAACAGATCTAATGTTCTTTAAAACCTCTTTATCATCCATATATAGTTCTGTGCAAAATATTAGCCAAGCATTTCGTGAGACAATGAAAATGAAAGAAAAAAAAAATGGAAGAAATTGATTATTTTCAGATTTTTTTTTACTTTATTCTTGTCAAGTACAGTAAGGTTAAATAAATAAAGTCCAAAGTAATTTTTTGTTATTACCAAAACCATAAGTTTTTTCAAATTCAATATTCCCTTCATTTTATGGACATGACAGGCAATAGCAAAATTCAGGATTTTTTAAATATTTAAATAATTTGTGTAATATCCGTTATGTCTAATAATAAATTATGTCTAATAATAATCTGTCAATTAAGTCATTCACTTTTAAGGACTTCCATTAATGACGTTTTGTTTCCAAATTTCCTACCACTAATTGTTATCTTCAAAATACCTCAGAAATTTTCAATAGAGATCAAATCAGGCGATTGGCCGGCCAAACCGTGGCTTGAATCCCATATAACTGGAACTAGTCTTTTACTACCTTCGAAGTGTGTTTCGGATCTTTATCCTGTTT
Organism: Dioctria rufipes; assembly: GCA_963924295.1. Classification (NCBI taxonomy): domain Eukaryota; kingdom Metazoa; phylum Arthropoda; class Insecta; order Diptera; family Asilidae; genus Dioctria; species Dioctria rufipes. The sequence continues at coordinate 345,773,007 of OZ002740.1, read as the reverse complement.
ACCCTATTGAAACAGCCATCGAAGTACCATCTTTTCTTCAGCATATGGTAACATAATCATCCCTAGTATAGTTTTATACTTGAAACGATCCATTATACCATTGATTTCATAAAGGGGACCAAGTCCTCTAGCCGAAAAGCAACCCCATGTCATAACGCTACCCCTCCGTGTTTGACTGTAAGTACGCAATGTTGTCGGTCAAGTCGTTTTCCTTTGGGTCTTCGAAAAAAAAAGAATTCCATCGCAATTAAACAGGTTTAATTTGCTTTCATCACTAAACAGAACAGCTCTCCACTTCACAATCGACCAATTAATGTGATCTAAAGCGAATTTTAATATAAAAAATTGATGTCTCATAGTAGCATAGGTCATGGAAAAGCTGGTAAATATTACCCTGTTTTTGGCATGTCTCTTCGTCAATAAAGATTTTTTGCAGGACGATATCCACGTAAATTACTCTGTACAGCACGTACACTGTTAGGATCAACTGTTAGATTCTCAAAGTCCTGATAATTTCCAGTGCGGGTGTGAATGGGTCATTCCTGATTATACAAAGTATTTTCCGATCTTCCCTTTTTGTTGTTGCTCTTTGTCGACCAGCTGTATGTATCGTATCTGTGTGTCCTGTTTCCCGAAGTTTCGCAAGTATTCGACTTACGATTGATCTGTTAATACCATATTTCTTTACAATACTGTATGGAATATTTCCAGCAGGCTGTACTTCCTGATCTAGTTTTAATTTAAACTCACTACTAAATATATTTCGTAGGTGTCATATTTAAAAAGATTACCAAAACCTATGACCAATTACTTACGGATGGTAACAAACTAAATTAATTTGGTTAATTATTATTGCACACAGTAAAAAATTTACACAAATTGTTGAAACAAAGTTTAGGTATTTTTCGATAAGATTAGGGAATATTCTCTAAAATGTAAGGAATATACCCTAAAATGTAGGTTTTCCCTAAATTTTAGGGAGGTATCCCTACATTTTAGGGAATTGTCCTAATAATTTTGACAGTGCAGAGTATCATGTAAAGTTAAAAAATTTAAACCAACATATAATTACCGTTATCTTAGCTAAGTTGACACAAGCGTTGCTAGTATTTTGCACGGCACGTACATACATATATATATATATAGGGTATCCCACTTATGTTAGAGAATATTTAAAAACATGGCTATAGACGTAATTTACAATTGCACAGTCCATATAATTTTTTTTCCATTTCGTTTTGGCTAATGGGATATGCGTGATTTTGTATTGTTCGAAGTACTCGATACCTTATTCACAATTTGAACCATAACTCCAAGTCCATTAGGCACAGGTACATGATTTTAGAATTTATTTTAAGAGGAAATAAATGGCTTTCAGAATTCATTAGAATGCTTTCAGCAGTTTGCAAAATGACACAGGTAGATACTCTTGTACCCTACACCTAATATTCTAGATAGACTGTCTCCATAATAAGTTGATTTTTAATTAAATGGAGTCAAATGTTTAGTGTATCATACAAATGAAGTCCATCAAGCACCTATTTTTAATATTTCGGTTAAATTTCAAATTAAGCGAATTTTACTTCATTTACAGTAAAAATGCCATCAGCAGTTAAAGCCATTAGCTGATCATGAAATCTCCTTGCTTGTAAGTTTTCTTCTCTTCTAGGTCTGTCTAACCCTTATGTAACCGTGAAAGTTTTAACCTTATATCACCCGAGTAAGGTACCCGGTACCCTCACATAACTTGTACATAAATTAGTGTATGAGCAAATAAAATGCGATATTCAAATTCACCATTTATAACCCCTACTACACCTAGTGTAGTATTCATAAACCCTTAGCGAAATATATTTTGCAGCTATTGCCTGCGATGAAAGCGATCCGCTCCAAGAGAGTGAGAGGTTTTATCGTCAATTTACGCCCTGCACCCAGAAGTCACTTTAGTAATCTACGTTTCGAAGAAAAACAAAGTGGTACTATTGCTGTCAAGTATGCATTACCAACCGGATTTATATGTGATAATGCTTCAGAAAAATCAGAAATTATACACTTCTATAACGAAATGAAGTCAGGAGTAGACAGACACAATGGACCAGTTGCAAAGAAAATACACCACCATAATATTAGATGTTGCATATTTAGCAACTTTTACAATATATTTGGAAAATTGTCCCACTTTAATGCACTGAACTGAATGCCGCCGTTTATTCCCCAAGGACTTGAGAAAGGACTTGTGCTTGCCGTCAGTCCTAAAGAGTTCAAAAACTCAAAAAGTATTCTCTCGTTATTACGTACGAACTACGATGGAAACAGTCCTGGGTAAGAAGATTATACCAATCGTAGCACAAGCATCCGTCACCACAGAATCCACTTAAGGACGCAACAGGTAGAACTAAACATAGAGGTGTATGTCATCGATGCCTTGTTGACGATATTAGGCGCCGTGAGACTAGGAAATGCTGTACAATATGTAAAAAAAACAATATGCAATCAGCATATAAAAACCACGTTAACTGTTTGTGTTTCCAGAGAATTATAGGGTCCAATAAATTATATTTTGTGTTATAAGACATTACTTAAATAAATAATTATTATTAATAATTTAATGCGTTTCATTTCATATGAGATACTCAAAAGGTACTGTGTACCTCTCTTGGATGATAGAAGTAAAGTTTTCAGAAATTGCAAAAAAACCATTTTTCAAAGACTCGATTTATATCCAAAATATTCGAAAATTCTTTGGAAATATTTTTTAGGAGTTTTTAGGGATATGAAGGGCTCTGGGAAAAAAGTACCACAGGTACCCTATTTGGTCACATAATAAGGGTTAACCAGAAGAAAAAAATGTATTTTCTGCTAAATGCTTTGCAACTGCAGCAAATACTCTCAAATGTTTTTGATAGCATTTAATTAAATTATTAAACTCTGCCTTAATCCTTACTCACAGGAACTCTCAATGACATTCCAAATTTTTTCGTTCAAATATTCATTTTCTTGAATTTCTGAATTTTAGAATTAAGTTATTATGGAGGTAGTCTCTCTAGAGTATAATAAAATTCATTTTATTTCATTGAATAAGGTAATGATGGATTAATGGAAGATATTGGAGATAATTTTTCTAAGAAATCTATTAAGGAAACCTACCATTTTTTCTTACTAGAAAATATGACCGATGTATACCTATCCTTTCTGAAAATATGCCACTTTCATATTTTCTTGTTAAGCTCATCCAGACAATTTTCGAAGTTGAACTGTAGAAACTCTGACTTTTACAGAATAATAATATTTTCAATTAATGGCAAATAGCTCTATGTTTGTCATGTCTGTAATGTAGGTGGAAATACTTTTGAACAGTCGTTTTTCCATAATATTAAAATAATGATTATTATTAATTATAAAATGCGCACTTAAATAGCAAATAGCATGGATTATAATTACATTGAGACTACTAAAGCTACAAACATAGAATTTGGAATCCAAATTTAATTGAATTAATTTTTTACAGTTACTTGGGTTGTGTGCATATGTATTTTATCCATTCAGTCCATTACGTTCTATACGGTATTCAATTCGAATTGAATTCAAGTTAATGCCCACATGGAAACGGAAGTTCAGTTGAGTTTCGTATTTTTTGTATTTGTTTGGATAGTCCGGGTAAATGCACCCAGTAGAAAATGTAGCAAGACGTTCCTTGCTTTTAGACAATTCTATTTTCCTGCTTACAAAATCACTTAAAAAAGCGCGTACTTCAAATGTTACGAACAACAACTTCTACTCCAACTTCTAGATATGGGACAGATGAAGATCTTGTTTCCTCCAATCACGCGTCGTGGGTAAAAAATTTAATTTAAGTTTTGTTTTTTTAATTTGTTTTATTGTCTGCTTCTGCAGAAATCATGTCTGAAACGGTTGTGTTGGAAATAAAGGTTGCTAACTTAAGGAGGGAGTTAAAACTTCGTGGTTTATTCATAGTCGGGAATAAAGCTGAATTACAGGAGTGGCTGCAAATAGCTCTTCTTGAAGATGCAACAATATCCGAGGAACTTTTAGATGAAGAAGTCCTGACAGATGAGGAGGAAATAGCTGCTTTAGAAGCACAAGTAAATTAAGATATGTATTTGTTGAAAAAAAAAGAATGAAGAACAGTCATCATCTAATGAAACTACTAATCAACATAAGAAAAAAGTTGTTTTGAAACGAAAAAATTTACTTAAGGCTAAAGCCAAGGCTGCCCCTGACCTTAGTAATTTTGGTTGTGGTGTATGCCCTGAGGTCGAGCCGGTTAAGGGGGCAATGAGAAGATTGTCACCTGGGTAAGCTGTGATGCTTGTTCGCGCTTATTTCACTCGGTCTTTGTCAATATCTCTGTGGTAAATTACTTAACTGTTTATTAAAACAAGAGTGTAAAATGGATCTGCACGGTCTACTTTAATATGGCTAAATCTCACCTAAATTGGGACTCTATGGCCTCGGTTATCCCAGGCAAGAACACCAAGACTGGTGTTTTCTCACAGACATCACTTGTCGAGCTCAATACAAAGATTGATTCGCTATTCCGTGGTATCCTTCCCCTCCACTCTGAAATCGTAGAAAAGATCTTGATTACATCAAATCGCACGCAATCTTGAGGATCAGCAAAGACATTGAAATACTCAAATCTTACTGTCGGATTAGTATCAAGAGGCGTACATTAATTCTCAGTAATATTCCTGAAGCCAGTTTTAGCACTTGTGAGCATCTGCTGCCAGCTTTATTCACCAGTGTGGGTCTTCATCAGAGCTTCCACCAAATCGTTGAGAAGGCGGAGCCCTTCAGATGCCCCTCATCCTCCTTGTAACCTCAACTCTGGAAACCTAAAGGCTTTGTTCGTTTTTTCATGGAAGAAGACTTTGCCACGCTCTTTAAGGCTTACATTAAGCAACTTCGCTCGCAGCCAATAACACTTAACTCCATTATTCCCGGCATTTCTGATGCAAGACTCTTCGTAAACGAAGATTTGGATAAGCTTGGACTTCTCCACCTAGCACTGAAACTTAAACGTGCCAATTTCATTCGGCGTGTCTCAACCAGACACAGGAAAACATATCGTATATACAGGCAGTCTGTGGACGTCTCTTCCAATTTTCAATATGATCACTTCACGCTCGCTATGGGGCAACAGTTTCTGACACCTGCTTCCCACCCAGGTTACTCTTCCCAATATCCACCCAAAGGAGAAGAGATGGAGGGGGTATATCTCTATAATCGATTATGTAATACCTTTGAATTTAACATTTTTATACATTATGTAGTTGCTGTAATCATTGTATTTCTACTGCGTAATATAAGGTTTCTTTTTTAATAAGTGCTCTTCTATTCTATTCTCTTCTATTCTATAACTGCTCTAAGCTCTTCGTTTCTCTTTTTGGGTATACGAGTATTTCATTCAATACAAGTCCGGTTTTTTTTTTCATACGAATTATTTCAGCTGTGAACTCAACTTAGAAGATGTCATACCATCACCATCCAACAGAACTTAACCAACTACAATTCAGCTCTTACTTATGACTGTGATGATATCCTGAATACTTCGCAGCAAACATTCCAAAGCCAATGCGAATCGCAAAAATATCACAAAGTGGAACATAAATTTCGCTGGTAAATTCAAAAGAGATATGAAAGCGAAATGTCGAGCGGGAAACAATTGCTTCACATTGGTGGTATTACTTTTGGTTTACTTTGCCTTTCTTTTTCGACAAAATGTGATAAATTTAAGTGTATCCAAAGTGAATATTAATCTTTTGTGGTAACAATAACTTTAGCGATTCGCAAATGAAATTATTTCTCAATCATTAGCGATATCAGCGGGTCCCATCTACATATGAATATAATTTATTAACCTATTCTTATTGGTACCTTCCTATCTAATCCAGTCTCCTTTATATGTAGCCTTTCATTTTACTATTAATGTTAATTAAATGTAATTTTATTTGCACACCTTTTACAATTCACTGATAGAAATACAAACACGACAAATTTCTAATCTGTTCACGGTTAAATGCAAATCCAGAATGGAAAAATAGTACCGAAAATCTTGAAACTGTAAAATTCTTCGGGTACAAAACAGCGCACATGCATGTGCTTATATAAATATATATAAAAGAGAGTAGACTTTATATTCGCCTTCGTTTCGCTTTTATATCGCTTCGATAACATAAATAATTTTTAGGTTTATCACATTTACTCTTATGTTTCGCATTGTGGAGCTCTATAGTCGCTTAAGTTTCGCTATTGCGGACGTTCGCCAAATTGTTTGCTGGGTTGTTTCTACGTGTTCCTACGTGTTGATTTTCTATCGTTAATGGTTGTTGCACAGCGTTAGAATTTGCTCATCAGCACCGATATGAGCAAACTAATTATCCGCTCAATAGTGATAAACATTTTAATAAATGAATGAAAATTTCTGTCCGAATCCATTCTTAAGAGGATCTGAGTAATGGAGGGAAAATTTAAGAATTTTCTCCTTTGGCCAAACTTTTTAATGAGTTTTCATTGTACAGAGGTGTCCGCTATCAGAGAGATTTCACTGTATTATAAAATTATTTATTGTGATCTCAATAAACGGAATTTGCCAACTTTTCAAAATCTTATTCCCAAACTGCAATCAATTCTATTTCCGAATTAAGCTTTTAATCTCATTGTAGAAACGATTCAATATTAATTGGGTTAAAAACAATTCACATTAATATAAAATCTATATCAGGATGAAAAAAGCTTAGGAATAATTGATTATGAAACAGAATAGTCGAAGTATTTGCAGAGCTAGCAATAGATACAGCACAGAAAATATAGAAATTTTAAAGGGAAAAGTAATAATTCATCTGACGGCACTAATTTACGTTCCAGTCACCGCCAATTAGGATTTGACACGATACTGATTTATATTGTCAGAATCCCAAATTGCAAGATAGTCATTGAGGGAAATTTCATTTTAGGATATGCGACAAGCTCCGAAGGAATTTGTTGGTGGAAGCAGATTTTCAGATGTTCAATTATCCTGATTGGCGGGTACATGAATAAAATGGTAAAAAATGTAGATATAATGAATATTTAATTATGGTGACGATGAACGGCTGGCAGACCTGTGCCGCATTTTATACAATAGATATACTTGTATTGAAGAGATTTTATGAACTTCGTTAGATATTGTATTTTGTGAGCTATTTTGGAGTAACTTTGTTATATAGAATCTAGACAAGTTTAAGTCCATATTTTTCAAACTCTGAAAAGAAGTTGTAAATTTATTGTTGAACTCTTGCATGCATTTTGAGATATATTGGCTTTATCCAGATTGATATATATCTTCCATCCATGAGCTATAAGTTACTTAGGTAGGACTTAGTGTGCGATTTCTTTATTGAGATTTTGCTACAGTTTAGGACTTTATCTATACGTAAAAACATCATGATGCATATACAAATGAATTAAAGATGTGAATTTAAGTGAGCGTTTTCGGGCAATTTTTGGAAAGCTTTTAGTAATAGAAATTTCACAGTATGTTTCCTTCATTTCCATGGCTTTTGTAAATAAATTAGTGATTTATAGTTAAATTGTGTTTTGTTTTTATTATTTATATTGCTTTTCAAAGCAAGCTCCCTAAAACTCCAAATGGAGTTACAGATGACTCCATTTGGCAGGTGTAAGAAGGCATTGGATTAACCAAGTCACAAACTAAGTATAAAGTAAGATATCTCTGCCATCGACGCCCTAAATGGGGATTTTTTGGACTAGATCTGCGGCTCCTAACTTATGGTTTATTAATTATTATTAATACATATATTATTTACTAACTAAAAAAAATTATAGGTAATAATAAGATATTGTTAGTGAAAATTGCTTTAAATACAAACCTTTATTGTTTATTACTTTTTTAAATTTTTTTAAATATGCTAAATAATAGCAAACCTTTCAGGTCTCTAATCCTATTAGGTCGGGAGATGCAGAACGACAAAGTCAAAAAATTGTTTTTTTTTTTTTTAGTTTTACCATTCTTCCGCCAAAATGCGTGATAAACTGAACTTTTTTCAAGATCTGGAAACCCCGGAATGTTACGTTTGTTTTAATTATGGCTATGTACCTGGATATACGAAACCGTTTTTGTACCTACTACCAGAATAGAAGGAGTGCTACAGGGTGTTACGAAAAAAGTACCAAAATTCATACACCCCTTCCCTCCCTAACAATACACTTTGCACCACCCTCGTCATAATATTCTTTTTATAACCCTAAATGAAATTTATTGGGTATAAATCAAATTCAAATCAAATTTATTAAATAATTAAATTTACATATGAGCTTGCGCTCTTTTGCATGTAATAACTCCAGGAAGGAAAGTAACAAAATAAAAATATATATATATATTAAAGTAAGTTGAAGAAATTATTATATATAAAAAGAACAAATAAACAGAAAAGTATAAAAAAGAAAAGAAGAAAAGAAGAGAAAAAAAGAAGAGAAAAAAGAAGATACAAAAATGAAAAAGCATTATATTACAAGCATTGAAGATAGACATAAAATTAAATCGCGCAACAACATGGTGTGGTTAGAGGCTTATGGCAGCAAAGAAGATGAGTAAATACTCAGCCATAGTCAGAGAAAAACTTGAAAGCATTAATTTTGAAATCGCTGATAGTTATGGATTGCTTTATACTGGTCGGCAGGGAGTTCCAAATCCTGACACCGTAAACAAAAAAAGATCTATCGCTCTGTCTGCAATTACTGCGAGGAATCACAAGTTGGCAGTTTCTTGATGATCTGAGCTGCTGAAGTTTACTGGACAAGAAATCAGGTGCAATGGATCTAATTATCTTAAAGAGCATAATAGTGACATGATAATCAAGGTAATTATCCAAAGCACAATTTAAAATGCTTCGAGCGTGCATAGAAATATGATCAAAACGACTGAGATTGAAAATGTATCGCGCACAGGAATTAAAAGCCACATTTAATTTCCTTCTGCTAATATTGTCGGTCTTGCAGTATACTACACTACAATATAGTATAACCGGCAGAATTAGAGTGACAATCAAACGAGTGCGAACATCCTGTGGAGTGTATTTTGCAAAAAACCACAGCTTACGAAGTGTACCATACAAAGTTTGTCATTCCGTTTGTAACGCACAGAAATAATGATGGTAGAGCAAAAAGGATTGGAAACTCACGCATAATATTAAAAGTTATTTTTATTTTTGCAAGTCCGTCTGTCCGTCCGTCCGTGCGCACGATAACTCGAGAGCGCGTGTACTTAAAGAGCTGAAATTTTGTACGCGGAATTAAAAAAAAAGGAAAATTAGTTTCGAAAATGAGACAAATCGGGCTACTCCTTCGGTAAGTTGCAATACAGAAATTTCATTATATATTTGGACACTACCTGAGAATGCGGTTGTTTTGGTTTTTGATTAACCATTTTCTAAATTCTAACCAATTAAAATGGTCTACATTTTAACGATTACCTATTTCCTATAGGATATTTTTGACCCCAAAATATTGGAGAAATATTTTTTTTGGAAAATAAATAAGTGATTTAAGTTTTAATTTAATTTTATTAACAAAATATGTTCTAAAGCTTGACAAATTGGGTCTCTGAAACTGCTGTATATTCTTGATGAATGTCTTATAAAATTAGTACCATGATTACCCGCAAGCATTTTTTTACACTTTTAACATGAACTTCTGTCTTTTATAGCATTAATAATGAATGCACTACGAATATTTAAAGGACTACAAGCAATATTCGATTGTGTAAACTTTTGTACCTACATCGATTAATTTCAGAATTCTAATTTATTGAATAGAGAAAAAGTTATTTGTGAAATGGTTTGGAGTTCAGTAGTAACCCATCAAATCACGCAATTTATTGTTGGTTAACCAAAATAACCATTTTTCTTCAAAATTCGATTATTGGTTACACTATCTCCAATTTTAATTGTTTGTATGTATCCCGATCATGGAAATTTTGATTATTTTATAACCATTATAACGTGATTTGGGATAATTGTTAATAGTTATGTTCAAACCGTAGCCAGTACACTTCAAAGTGCATGCAATTTTTAAACATAGGTCATTGTTTAATTTATTTATAGATGTGCCCATAATAATTGACACCATAGAAAGGAGGTGTCGCCACTTGTCTTCGCTTGATATTTCCAGCTATAAAATTTTTAATAAAAGAATTTTCAATGATTGGATATAAAATTTTATTTGGTTTTTAACCATTTTTTACTTTATACGCTGGAAAAATTTTATTTTATAGCATTGAATAAAAGTTTTTATCACATTTTTGCAAGTAGCGACATCTTCCTTTTAAGATGTCAATGATTCTGGGCACATCTATAATCAATGGATGGGTGTCACAATTCAGTTGGACTAATAAAGCTGAGAAGTTGAGCAAAAAACTGAACAATAAAATATCATAACTAAATTTCTTCTATTATTTATAATGTAAAGAAAATTGAAATCCAGCATATTAATCAATAATAAAAAAAAAATAATGAAATAGAGAAGGAATTCCAGAAGGGGTGTTTGTGTTAAGATCATTTCTACATTAGCAGAGGATTGAGGAAATTATATTATGTATTTCATAAAAGAATTTAAAAATTAATTTTTTTATCAAAAACTCGCAGCTGTTTTCACTCATTGTCTAACTCTTGTAGATTTGAAATGAGGAACTGAAATTAAAAAAAAAAAAAAAAATTTAGATTAAAAATTAGATTTTCCTGGCTGTGTTTTTTTCCTAGTTGCTATCTCCTCCGTGTTTCTAACTACGAGTAATTCACTAAAGGTGACAATTTTCGCGACAATCCTAAAGTTGTGTAAGTTTGCACGCACACTATAAAAAATTCTCATTGCAGGCAGATGGAAAAACCCATTTATGCCGAAAATAACGTTGAAAGCTAACGTCAAGCTCACGCTGTGAATTTGACGTTATCGCTTTTAAAAGCAATAATTTTGTAAATAAAATGCACTAAAAAGTAAAAACTATTTTTTCTTTCTCCTTGATATACACAAGAAAAGTTTTATTGCAAAATATGAAAACTTCTAAAATTTAATCTGAGTTGTAGCATTTCTTATTTTGCAATTAAACTTTTTTTGTGTACATTACACAGAAAGAAAAAATATTTTTTACTTTTTAGTACAATTTATTAAGGAAAGTTAAGTTCTCTTAATATATTTGATTTTCTACTTTGTAGTCATAACTTCTATACACTCTCTCCCTGTCCACCTCGACTCTTTACTCTTCACTCTTCATTCTCCACTTTCCCCTCTCCCCTCTCCAGTCTCCACTTTCCACTCTTCACTTTTCCCCTCCGCTCACCACTTTCTTTCTCTATCATCCCAAAAAATCATGTAAATCCATCCATGTTTACTACCTTAAAACTCTTTCGTTACGAACAGCTCTCTCAGGCGCTCAGGCACAAAGCTATTCATTCAGTCAGGGGTTAGTGCGTAGATAAAGTTTTTTTAAAAAAATAAATTATATTTAATAGCACTCAACAAGAGCTTTAATTTGTTATCACACACGGAACAAATTGGAGAGCCCCTCAGTAGTGGTTATAACCCCCACCCTGAATCCTCCAAAAACATAAGAAAAATTTACCCCATTTACTTATTTTAAATCGAAAAACCCCATGTAAATCCATCCAAGTTTACTACCCTAAAACACTTTCGTCACACACGGTACTCTTACGCGCTCAGGCACAAAGTTATTTAGTCAGATGTTAGGAGTAGATAAAAGTTGTTTAAAATGCAAAAACGGTATTTCAAAGAAAATATTTATATGTACATGTACATTAATAAATTAAAAGAAGACACGGTCAGAAAACAAAATTGGGTTTTGTTTACCAGTAACTTGGTAAATTGGGACTTCAATAAATTAAAAATACTATACTAAACATCAATGATATAATTTTCTTCCTTGCATCCATTTTATTTTTATATTCAATTTTAAATGTTCCTTTAAACTTCACACATTCAAACACGAAAGTGACTATTTTTATAACAGTTCCGAGTGCTTTCAAGAAAAATGACTTCAGAAGTGACATATTCCTGTCAAAAGCGAATCGAGAAAAGTTACTTTTTGGCTGGTCTGAACAACAAAACGTGACTATAGTTACTACAGCGTGTTGCTCTGAATAGACTCCTTATATCCGAAAATCGGAGAATTTCAGGGTAAAAACTGAAAAACTGAATTCAAGTATAACGAGTAAAAAAGCTAGAATTGGTCTAAAAGACTAATTAAACCTAGATTAATGCCCATATGTAATTTCGTATGGACTTAGCCCATTTTTGATTTTACTATTTCAATGAAAAGGCCGTGTACAAAATTTAGGCTTTCTAAGTTGACGCGTTATCAGGCGGTGTCCAAATGTATAGTGAAAAACGAAATTTTTGTGTCATTTTCGAACTAGAATTTATTTTTTTTTAAATGCCCGCATGCAAAATTTCAGTTCTCTAAATACAAGCGTATTCGAGTTATCATGAGAATGGACGGGCAGAAGAACATGTAAAAATCAAAATAACTTTTAATATTATTCGTTCACTATAAAAAATTAGGACAATTCTCTTACGACACGTTTTTTCCTAAAAATAAATGTCATTTTCTTTAATAGAAATGGAAAATCAGTTTAATATGCCTAAATCAATGGAATATTCAATGATGTAGTTATTTGGTACCAGAAAACCTATAGGTACAGTTCGTAAAATTCACGAAATGTTAAGTTTTCTAGGATATAAGGAAGAGAACATTCGACAAAGTACGTATCATTCTACATATTTTATGCAACACTTACAAATATATTTTGTTTAATTTAATTTACACATTGTTTTTGGAAATAAGACATACTATACATTGTTTTTCACTATTTTGTTTGAGCATGCCTAGCGCCTCAGCACTAGTGGCAGATACACATCCAGGCCCTGAGGCTTTCTCGAGGTGTTGTCAAAATATCCAACACGGGTTTTTAAATGACGCAACACAAAACCAAGCCAGCACCTAGCTTCGAGGCCTAGCCCTAAAGCGCGCTTTGCTCAATGTTAGAAATTTTTCTCTCTCAGACCTAATTCTGTCAACAGATGTGTATAAAAAATTACAATGACAGCACTGAGCCCAGTGGTATCATTTTTTTTTATTTCTCTGAGGCAAGCCTTGAGGCTAGCTGCGAGGAAGCCTGAGAGCTGAAAGGCCTGAGGCTTGCTTGGATGTGTTTCTGCGTTAACTTCCATACTACCTATGTGGCAGAAACACATCCAGGCCTCGAAGCTTCCTTGAGCGTTGTCAAAATATCCAACACGGGGTTTTAAAAGATGCAACACAAAACCAAGCCAGCAGCTAGCCTCAAGGCCTAGTAGCAAGGCTCGATTTGCTCAATTTTGGAAGTTTCTCTCTCTCAGGCCTACTTCTGTCAACCGATATACTATCAAAATTACAATGACAGCACCGAGCCCAGAGGTATCATTTTGTTTTCCATTCTCAGAGGCAAGCCTTGAGGCGAGCTGCGAGGAAGCCTGAGGGAGGCCAGGCCTGAGGCTTGCTTGGATGCGTTTCTGCCTATATGTTTTAATGAAAAGACATATATGGTAGTATTAAGTGGGTGTCACATAGAGAGCGGCACGGCACGGCATTGTTCAGTTGCCGCTGCGTGATTGTTCTTGCAACATTAAATCTGTAAGTCACATCGGCAGCGGCGCGGCGTGGCAAGATAGTTACCACGCGGCGAGTCTGGATATTACTAAAAAACAAAATTTTGCCCGCTGCCGTTGGCGGCAAAATTTCTTTTCCATTCGAAAAAATGAGGCTTTTGTCATTTAATATTCTTAGAATCGATCCTCATCAGTATAATTTTTCCATTGCCCCCAGCTAAAGCACCCAACTAGAATCAAGACATTATACAACTCTCTATAACTGTTTGTCCTGCTGGAAATAGTGGATAGGAATCAAATATTTTTACTTTGACATAAAACATAAACTTTATTGATTTAAATATATACAGAATTTATTTTATTATTCCAATGGTAGTTTTGCTTGTTCTGAATTAAAATAGGTTACAAACAGATGTCTGACATCAAAAGCATCATTACGACCGCTTCTACTGTTTACTGCGATGGATCTAAACGATGTCATTGTTTTCTCTTGAGGAAACTATTCTGATCGGCCCAGGTGAGGATTGTTGACTTTTTTCGCTCTCAAACAGTTTTGTAGCCAACAAGCTGCTTGAACTACTTTTGTTACGATATTAGGTTCCACTTGCATTGGACGTAGGAAAATTCTCCATTTTTTGGTGAGAATTCCAAAAGCGTTTTCCACCAGCTCATTCTTATGTTTTTTAAAGGTGTAGTACTGTCACCTATTCCCTATATTTAAGGGAGTATTCCCTACATTTTAACAGTATTCCCTACATTTTAGAGGAAAAAAAAACAACAAAATTGAAAATTTCCTACATTTTAGGGAATATTCACTACATCTTAAGGAAAAAAAAACTAACCTGCATTTTAGAGTTAAAAGTCTAATCTACGTTTCCCAAAAGGTGAAGCTTTTCCTATGCTTATCGAAAAAATACCTAAGCTTTGTTGCACAAATTGTTGCCACTCACTTTAGGGAAAAGTTTTTTACTGTGTTGCTGTCCAACCTATTTTGCTCTAACAGAATTATTTCTGTGCGTTATAAACGGAATGACAAACTTAGTATACTTATAGTAGCAATTTCAACCATTGCCTTGTAACCACTCCTGCATACATACATGGTTCGAGAAGAAATATTATTGATTTGTAGCAATATGAGAGATGGTCGCTATTGCTACAGACTTACCCAAAAATAGTCATCCAGCTAATACTAGGATAATTCTGTGGGGAAATGTATAATTATGTCTATCTCAGCAAATTGCAATATGAATTAAAATATTAAATAATAAAATATTTATATCACATCTCAGCATTAGATAGGATGTAACGTACACCTACCTACTAGTATAAGCTAATTATTTAAATTTTACTTGAAAGGAATCAACACTGCAAAAAATTACTTCCTCTACTAACTAGGTTATTTGCGGGAAGCAAAGGCAAGATGAAAACCAAAACTGTGAAAAGCGTCTATTGAATGAAAACCCCGGTAAATACCCATAAATTCAGCACGTGAAAGCGCATACCCATTGTTCTTTTCTCATCTTCACCTTCCCGCTACCACCACTGATTGTGCTAATTTGATATAAACGTAATCTCCTTTCAGTAGTCTAGTCTGCCTGCCTATCCTTTTGAGATTATAATCAACTCAAGTCCTCTTTGTTTTGAAAATCGAATCAAGGAGCCAAGTCGGCTCCAAAGTAAATATGTATGTATGTATAGGTACTCCTCATGCAACTACATATCTACATATATTATCCCTATGGACTATCGCTGGCGGCTGCCTGAATCTGGATGGCCTAAAAATGCAATTCTCTGCATCAAAATGCACATCACGTGCAGTATACAAGTTCCGCAGATTGACAAGAGGAGGCTGAGAATCGTGATGAAATGTGAAAATTTCCCTCAGAGGAAGTTGAAAAAGCTCATCAGAGTGGAAAAAGAACTTCGTCTCTCTTTGGGACAAGAAATTAGTTCGGATGTGTGTGTGTGTGTGTGTGTGTGTGTGCTTTTTTTTGTGAACGACATTGTGTGAAAGAGCCTGCAGATTCCTGAAGGAGTTTTTCGTGTCGTTCTTTATGTTTTGTGATGCGTTTTATGTCCCTTACGTAAGTACACTCATTCAGTGTTCTTTTAGGAATAGCAGAAGGCGCCATATGAGACAGGCTTATTTCATTCCATAATATCTTCTACATATTGTCCTTCACCCCTTTTGTATTAGGTTCCATTTTCCCATATTTGAGCGGAATTCAGGCAGTCAACATATGTTCTGTTGAGGCAGAATAAGGATCCAAAGGAAGCAAGTTTGAAGAGTTTGCAGACTTTTTGTTTTCTCAGAACATACGAAAAGAAACTTTCTCTGGTCCTTTATTTCATTACAGAAGAAGATTTTTCCTAAGAGCAAATGGGTGTTTAACATTTTGTTTTCAGAATGATAAAAACTAGGGTTCACAATGTAATACCACCCCTCCCCCCTCCCCTATTTCTCTCTGTGAACAGGTCTTCTGGAACAATTGCCAATGCAAGCTTCATTTTAGGGTTGAATTTCTGAACAACGTTTCGACTATTCTCCTCAACTTTTTCATTTTTAAAGCTTTTTGTTGCTCGAGTTAGACAAAAGATGTTTTTTTTTATAGTTTTTACCTACTCGGGTTTATTTGCAACCCGGAAAATAAAATTTTAACAACGTTCTTGGCGAATTTTTTTCCCTTTCTATCATTTGATTTTCTCAACCAACAAAGTGTTCATAAGGTCAATTGAAAGAAATGGCAATTGAAAGAAATGGCAATAAAAACTCAAAAGATAGGAAAATAAGTTGAAATATAACAAGAACATCTGGTGAAAGGTGTTTCAAAGGATGTCATAAAAGAATCCTAAAATATTCGAGTCTTTTTATGCAAAATATCAGAAAACCCAAGTCGTAAAAAAAGTGTTTGTTTTTTATCTGTCTGTTCATGGAACAGATGTTATTACGTTTCTCAGAGAATACGTTCAGCATGTTTTTTTTTGTTATAGCAAATCTTTAATAGAAAATTCTACAAATTCACAACCAATTATGGATATCAAGTACAGTTTTGTAAAGTTCTGTTATATAATTTAAGCAAGTATTGTAAAAAAACAGAAAGAACGAAAATGGCCAAAAACTTTGTGTTGTTTAAAAGTTTGCACTAAATTGAAAGAAAAGAAAGAAAATTACTTTTCTTACTCAATAATAAATGCAGAGAATTGTTTTTTTGTCATTTAGATTAATATTAAGATTAACCTTTAGCGGGGCGAGTGCCTTTGCACTGTATCCATTCATTAGTTTATTGTACACCGCTTTCTTTACAGCTCATCTAACAATCCAGCAGTATTTTATTGGTTGAAGTTTCTTCAAAGTTGAGGCTTTAAAAAGTATGAGGCAGGGCTATCCTACATGAGTAGTCCTAATGCAGTATGCAAACCACTGCTGGACTGCTTAACTTTCTATTTCATGTGGGCTCAATTGCTTATGTCAAAAAAGTTCTTACGCCGGTACCAACATTAAAAAAAAATCATTGGCGGGAAGTTGAAAAAAATAAGCGCGCAGTTCGAAAAGCGATTAAAATAAAACGTTTCGAATTTCTGGTGCACATCTTATGAATATATTGCGTTTTTTTATCAGTAAAAACCATAAATAATTAATTTAAAAACATTTATTTCGACGGATGCACTTATTTATTTTTTGTTTACAATTTCTTCAGTTGGTACTTGGTGCTTAGACCAAAAGACTCAGCAATATAGGAGTGACCACACTTTTTGCAGTGAACTTCTATGAGCGTAGTTAGTCCATATTATACATGCGAGTGATCCAAACAGGTTTTCTGGGGAAGAGGTGAGAAGAAGCAAAGACATATCTCTCCAAACTTGAGACTGGGGTCACCTACATAGGATAGGACTGGTTGATAACCCTACATGCAGAGGATGTGGAGAGGAATCCGAAACGGTAACTCAATTTCTTTATCACTGTCCGGCTCTATCCGGAAAACGTTATAGATTCCTTGGCTCACACCACTTGGATGAATTGCATGAAGCAGGTAATGCGGGTTGGGAACCAATATTATGGTTTGTAAGAGCGTCTGGTTGGGACCTATGAACTTACTCATGAGTCCTGAGGGTGAACAATGGGCCTTGTAGTGGCCTACGTTCCATGGCCTTCCCCCATCCCCCTGACTCAACCTCTTTTCAATCCACCCATTCAATGTAAGCAATTTCGGCAGTGTTAACGGTCCATGTTATACCTTTCAGTGGGTGTGTTATAATATGAGTCTTTGTTATGTGTTGTTCCGTGCTTGCTGTTAAGCACTGGTTTCAAAAGAATAATCAATGGATAATAAAAGCTGGTATGAAATATTTGCGAATTTGTTATTCCAAATTTTCTACGTAGCAACTCAGCTGACTTGACTCTAAGAAACAATATGACAGACCATTTTTGCTTACTGGCTTTCTCTCTCTTTTTTCCCGTTGGTCTTGTTATTATGAGAAATATTTGAAATCGTAGAAGCGTATACCGGACAGTTTGGGTTGGCGATGATTTGATAACGATTTTATCGATTTAATTAGTAATAGTTCTATAAGGATTCTTGCAAACAGTAAAACTTTTGGTCGAGGCTCAGCGAGTTGCAACTGCACCCAGTAGAGCACCCAGGATTGGGATTTGTGTCCCAACTCCAAAAAAGGGTCGGAAAAATAGGGGTCTAAAGTCGCGTCCTGAACCCATCTGAGAACTCCTTTTTTGAAGATATTGAATTTGAAGCTTTTATTGGCTAAAATGTTGACATGGACCATAAAGCCATTGTTTTCTTTATTGTCGAAAGATTGAGATTTAACATATTTATTTATTTATTTATAATCCACCCAATTTTTGCTGTTTTCACAAATTTTTAAAAAAGAATCTAAGGCCCTATTGCACACATTAGTATTTTGGACGTGCGCTAGTCTCTCTTGTTCACTGGCTCTCAACTGAAGCCAGTTTTATTGCTCTAGGTTATATTTTCAGTTTGCTATGCACATTTGAAGTATTTAAGCCAATTATTAATCTTGTCCAATATAAGGAAGATTCTTCCAGCAGCCAAGGGCGCATTTTAGAGAAATTATTAGCAATCGCTAAACAGTAACCTCGCATGGTACTGTTCTGCAACTGTCGGTTATTTCGCTGATTAGCTCAACAGCTGGCTGCGATGAGCGCTTAGTGGAGCAATTGACGATTACGATAACAATTAACCTCGCATGGTAATTGTTATGTAAAGCGATTGCTTACTACTAAGCGACTCAGGTGCTGCAACCGGTAGAATAAATGACGAGGTTGTTGTCGTTTGTTTACATCCGCGTTGTGAGCAAAGAAAGCTTACCTCCGAGTATAGGTTCATAAAAGACCAATGACTGATCTATCGAGTGCCTGTAGTGTTCTTAACCCATTTAGTTTCAGTCATGGTAGTATCAAGTTTCGGTTCGGGTTTGTTTGAATTATTAAGATAGGTCAGTTCTCGCGTAATAAAGAATTGAATTGCACTAAAGATATTTAAGCGTTTTTCTTTGAAGAACATTTGTTGTTGTTTCGGGTTAAAATCAGTTCCATAGTTTTCGTTTTTTGGTGTGATTGCTTTTGGACACGACAATCTCGCTGACAGTAAGATTCGTGATGTAATTCGATTTTTGAACACAAGGAATGTTAAAGCGGCCAAAATTTATCGTCAATGATATTTACGTTGAACACATGATGAATGATGGACTGGTGATAAAGTGGGCTCGAATGTTTAATGAAGGTCGAACAAATGTCCACGCGGAGGCTCGTAGTGGTCGGCTTTCTGTTGTCAACTATGATTTGGTAAGGAAAGTTGAAGAAAATATCCACGAGAACAGACGTTTCAGACGAATTTCCGAAGATTTCACGAACTGTTTTGTACGTAAATGTTACAGAAGTCTGTCGGGGTTTTACGTGAGCACCTACCTATTAATTGTTAATCTCACGGCAGCATTAATGCACGCATTAGTAGACAAGCGACAATCAGAGTCCTCATGGGGCAGAATATATTATATATTTGACACGGGAGTTACGTGTCGAAGCGAGAGATAACTAAAATCTGTACCGATCTCTTAGTCGCGACATTCGGTTCATTTAGCGTAACTCCACGTCGAGAACCAATCCTCTAAACATATATTAATAATCGACCATCCTTCAAATCCTCGGATGCAGTATGCAATTACATAACAGGTCATACTCTTCGGCTCAAAGAAAAATTTCCGTTTAAGTCATGCAGACTCTCAGACAATTTCTTTTTGCTCGCAAATTTGCAATCACAACAACTACGATGCTCCCATCAAGAGCCTTCCCCTTGTTGAGGCGAATAGCATTACTATAGCGCAATATTCCGGGGCTCCTCAACCCAGTAGTACCAAGTTAGCAATGTCGGCTACCCAATTGGTATGGCTTCGTACTGCATGACCATAGGGCCATGCAAATCCTTTTACGAGACTGGTTACTCCGCTAGGGTTTAATCGTATTAGCACATAAGTAACAGCAGTAGACTACGAGAAGGTTATGATCCGCACTTTAAGTTAGGAGAGGGTTGAGACTACAGCCAGTAATCTTATAGCTACCAAAGTACTAATTCCAATTCAAGACTACGAGGACGTATACGTGCGCGCTTCACTATGGACACGCACTATCATAACAAATCAGACTGTGTCAACCGTCAGCACGAAACACGGAGCAGCATATACGGCCTTCTTACTTGTATCCTCACTTGGCAGCCCTGTACTTCACTAATTTATTTTGCACTGCCAATTAGAAAGAATTCTTTCAGAATGCTTAGGTTATCATAAGGTGTGTTCCCGATGGGTTCCAAAAATGCTGACACTCCTCGGCTCCATACTGCTGGTGATCGCCCGTCGTACAGCCTGGACTTGGCACCGTCCGAGGTCCGACTATAACTTGTTCCTGCACATAAAGTGCGAGCTAGGCCACAAGCGGTGTGTATCTGACGATGAGGTGAAAAATGCTGTGGAGTCGTGGGTATCGTTATTGCCGGAAAGTTTCTATGAAGAAAGGTATAGAAAAGCTGGTCATCTGATACGACAAGTATTTGAACATTGTCGGAAACTATGTAGAAAAATAGTTTAAGGTATGCTCTTTGATGTAAAAGTAAAATTGGTTTAAAAAAATATTGCTTTACTAGTTTTTTTTTTCTTTTCAAAACTGTACTTACTTTACGAATACGCTGTACATATTCCTTCCTTCAGTAGTACTCAGAGAGACTTGAATTACAGTACCGATTTGTTGCCGTAGGAATCTGCAGCAGAAAGTGGAAGCAATATGGACGTCAGTGTACGCAATATCGACGTGCGGAGCTCTAAAACGTCACCGGAAGTATATGAGTCATTTCATATCAAATAGGCGACATGTGTGACATGCTTGTAGGATTTGTGAAAGCAAAAAATACAAATTAAAAATTTTTCCTATACATTTTGCGAGTTATAGCAGTTGTAGAATATTGCAAAAATGCTGTTCTGGTCTTCTTAAGAAATTCATACATATTGTTGCGTGCGTGGCCTTTGGTTCGTTATTTAAAACACAATATTAAATATTTAATATACAAGTTTTTTATTTCACTCTAATCTTATATAATTCACAAACCTGCAATTAATCAACTCAACTTTAATTATCGCCAATACTGTACTTTTAATTATGGCAATCCAATTAGAATCCTTTCGCTTCTTTATGACTTTCACTTGTTATTACTGCAATGTCTAAGACAAGACTCTTTTCTGGCGGTGACAACTGTTATATTTATACTCTAGAAACTCTCCACATTTTTCTGGAGTATTCTATTCCAGAATCTTCTTGACTATTCTATACCTGAGCCTGCTGAAGGTTCCATCATCGATTCTCCGAACCTGCAGTTGCTTATTCTCAATTCCCGGTAGATGGCATCACTTGTCTCTATTTGTGCACATAACAATATTTTGGAATTCATGCAAGAATAAAGAAATATAGCTCATTTTAAAGTTAGGATTTAAAGCTATCTAAAAAAAACAACATTCCATCTTAAAAATATATTAGGAAACGGACATCAAGAATAAGGAATATATTCGTTATCCTTGAATATCCTAGAAGACGTACTTTAAATTTTATTGTTTTTCGTTATTAATTTCTACATTATATTATCCAATAAAACCTATCAAAATGTCAGCTTGATATCTTAACGGGATCAGGGATTCAAAGATCATGAAAGCCTCACCAATCATGGATTTGGTCATAATAAATTCTTGGTTTCTTGAAAATTTCATTAAAATTAGTACCTAAGTAATTATCTACGAAAATGGTGCAAGTTAAAAAAACTGACCCTCTGCGGGTGGGGGTCTCGTTCGCCCCCCCCCCCCCGCCCCTCCCCCTCCTCGTGGTGGTTGTACCCATTGAATCTCTTATATCCCCAACTGCTTCGCTTATCCATTAAACCATCGATGAATTTTAAAGGATGCATTGAAAAGGTTGGCTTATTTTACACAATTACAAGTATCCCGATACTTTTTATATTCTTTTCTTTACATAAAGAGCTTATGTTTAGGCAAAATTACAAATTATAAAAAATATCCCCAAAAATTCTAGCTCCTCAGAGTAACCTTTAATAAAACTGTCCAATGCAATCTCACTACAGTGAACCATTTTCTCTAAAATTCAATCGAACTCTCTTACGCAAAAACGCAAAGAAAAAGGTGTGGGAGGCGATTGAATTTTATCTTAAAAAGTTTAAAAGTAATTTACTTCTTAAATCACTTGCTCTTAAAGTTAACTGTCGCTCGATATCAGATGCTTACCCATTTCAGAAAGTTTAATTGAAAACAAAACTGTCGAAACTTGTGACAAGCCATGGGATATATCCACACAAACATGTAGGTAGATATACACAGAAATATACCGACTAAAAATAAGCCGTTCAAGCCCAGTGATAATAAAATTTATTTGAAGCATCAAGGATAGCGGGATAGAATCCGAAAAAGGAAATCTCTTTGTAAAAATTCTTGAAAGAAGCTTTTATCAGAGACAAAGACAAGAAAATTTAATATCCCTGGAGCTTTTATGGGGATAACACAGAAGAAGATTGCAATCGTCGTAGCAAGACAACTCGGGAGCGACGTAGAGGTGGGTCAAATTATAAAATGCCTTGCTATCCGCAGTGAACATACATAAATCTTGATGGTTTACATAGTTTGCATGTCCTTACAGGGGAGGATTTTCGATTTTTTTTTTTTTATATAAGTATTATAAAAATGTTGTTTTCAAAGATATTCTCAAAAACATTTAAATCTTTTCGTAAATAAAATATATAAAAAAATTTTCTCATTTTTCCAGAAGCATCAACTGGATGTCCCGCACCAGATCTTCGCTTTGCACGCCCACGAAGAATTGATGAAACAACAGAGGTGCCATATGCCCAATTCGAAACTACACAGATTTACCTGCCAGAAGACTTTACAACATCGGATATTGAAATTATCGAAAAAATCGATATCGACTTAAGCGGTGGTGGTGGTGGTGGTATACATACCGATGATATTTCAGATGATAAACGACGTAAGCATGTTGATATAGATCCGTACAGGATTGACCCCGATCCAGATGATACTACTGGACATCTGGACTCTGAGGATGATGATGAAGATGATGATGATGATGGTGATGGTCATGAGGGTGGAACTAAACATAAGAACAGCAATGCCGGGCGACGAAACAAGAAGCGAAGATATTCGGGTGGAAGACGTCGACGACTTGAGAATGAGAACGGTTCAAGTGGAAGGGGACGTGGCAATGGTCGTTTTGAACGTCATGCCATTTTCAGGCGCGATGTACCAAAAATAAATGATCAGAAAGCGCCATTACCTCCCACTGGGGATGTCTACTATGTAGACATTGCTGAGCTACTGAAATCAGACTCCTTGAACAAAAATTCAAAGAGGAAATTGCAGAAGACCAGAATCAGCTCAAGTACGTCCGTAAGTAATTCAGATGTTGACTTTGCTGCGAATAAGTTAATTCCAGAACAAGAGCCCGAAGATAAACAACAGGATAACAAGTTCAACAAGCTCAGCGCTAGCAATAAGGATATAAAAGATGTTGAACAGCACAATGGAACATCCTCCTCTACTTTAAGAGGAGATGGTAAACACGTTGAAATTTCAGACCAAAGCTATGCAAATGAAAGTTCGCAGGCACAAAGTGAAAATGACCAGAACGCTTTACAGAGGGTTAAGAGAAAGTCGGGCAAGACAACCGGGGCACTTAGTCGACCCAAAGGTGGTGGTGATTCCGGATCAAAGAGCACCAGTCGAAAGGGTGATAAAGGTGAGTTTTTTGTTACCTTCATTATTTTTACTACTTACAAAAGTATTTACATGCATTTTTCCTATGTGTGCACACAGGTACAAAATGGGAATTTTTACACGATAGCTTAAAACTTTTAATAAAGTTGCCAAGGGAAACTTTGTTCTTTGTTAAGCAAATTGAAAATTCATTAAGGGGTTAAACCACTTCTAAACGCCCTTTTAATACGAGTGACTACTATTTAATTATAAATTAAGGCATGCCATGTGAACGGTCACAGAGGTGAGGAAATATCTTTTAAATTTTGATTTGTGGATGAACACACAAGTTGCAGAGACATTTATAAATGAAAGCCTAGGATTTTGTCAAACATTCCAAAGCAAATGTTACACTGCACGTTGAAATACGGGATTACATAATGTCTTGTATGAGAGAGTAATTACTTCGGTCTGCTGGACATCGGCCATGATGTTTACAACGAAATTCGACCGGCTCAAATACATATTCCTCTCGATTTCGGTAGAATAGGATGTTTCCTATGAAATGGGCATTGTTCTTACGAAATTCGTACAAATTCATTTGTATATTTTGCTTTTGTTTGCAGGATAAAATATCAGGGTTTTTCCGCACATACAGTAATTAAAATTGATCTTTGGAATTTTAATTCTTTCGAAGTGAATGATTAATATTATGATTTAACTTGGTGTACTTTTATATACGCGTTCTTGGGTGCATTTTATTGGACAGATCTTTTTGGGAAGTTAGTATCAATTAGAAAGTTAATCCTAATATAGAACGGAGGGAGTAATACCGTCATATATTTGATAAAGTGGCCGTTCTGAGAAGATATTTTATTTCTTGCCTTCAAGCAGCCTATAAAAAAAAGTAGATGTTTCAAGAATTTCCCAATCAATTCTCTTCTTTCATTGAAATAGTTTTTCATATTTTAGATACCTAACTACCTTCAAAACATTCATAACTATCCAATAACTTCAAGCCATAAGCATAGAAATGTCACTACCGAACTTTAAATTACAAGGTTGAAGAAGCGTGGAACTTAACTATTATTCAAGCTACAACCGCAAATTCTAATTCTTTCGAAGTAGCTATAGAATTATAAATGTAGCCTAAGGCACACGATAAATTTACCAACATCGTAATAAAACATGAAGTACTTAAGTAATGGATCACACACATGAGGTCTGTCTGTTTACTCGAAAGTTTTTACTCGGTGTAAAAACTTTTACGCATTTTTACTCACAAACCGTCTGTTTACTTTTAACTAGTAAAAATCGAGTAAATTTATACGTTTCCCCTCTTGCACAAAGTTGTACATTTTTACTCATGATCAAGAGGATGTGTAACTTTGATATGCAATCAGCTGACTGTCAAAAGTATTAAATTTGAGGTTAAGCCGTTTGTTGGGTTATCGAAAGAATGTAAAATGATAATCTAAAGAGTCGAAATTAAAAAAAAAAATATTAAAGAGGGTGGGTTTTTTAAAACGTATTTCAAATTAATTAATTGTTTTCTGTTTCAGAAGGAAACGTAGCAGCCCAATTTTTGACACATGACAAGTTAAACAAAATTTACTCGAAAGTGTCTGGTAACTTTTCTTGATTTATCCCCTCTACCGTATAAAAGTTTTTACTTGATTTTTATGCAAAGATTTTTACTCAAAAGTAAACAGACAGACCTATGTTGAACAATAAAACTGTCTTTGTTGATCTGGGCGGGGAAATCAGAGTGAATAGGGGTACTCATCCTTCTAGGCGGTATTTTTACATCTTTACTATGGGTTCTCAATTTAGATGATCTCTTCCTAACACTAATCCGGATATGTTACAAAGCGGTATGCTACGTAGATGACTTGTTGATCTAACTCAGCAAACATTTTGTTATGAATTCCTTTTGAAATAGATCCATACTGTCGCCAAAACATTCCGAGTTCGACATCTTTTGCTTAACAAATTCTGTATGAAAAATGTATGAAGTAGTTGACACGAGTTCGCAACCGAAACTCGTTTCGCAATCGTTATGAATTCGAAAATACCAAAATAAGCTTTTTCCTTTCTGAAGCTTTATGTACAAGGTATATAAACTACAAATAAAGAAAGTTAATCACATATTAATCTGCAACTTTGGTAATGCTATTTCCTTATATTTAATTCACAGGTATATTTAAAAATTCAATTATTATGAACTCATATAATTTCTTTTATTATTTTCAAAAGATGCTAGTTATCTTCCATTTTACCCTTATTAAGGATAATATCCTCTTCGGATTTATCGCTTTTATCTTTTTGTATTTTTGTGGCGAAATCTGTTTTTTGTTTTAGTTTTTTTTATAGATTTCAAATATCTGTCTTTGGCGTGGTAAAATATTTCTTTATTAAGGTAACAATGTTTTCATGCTTTGTTGAAGAAATATTCCAGATGCCAGAATCTGAAAATGCATACATTACCATAATTGTAGGTTTTATAGTTTTGATGACTTTAGTGTACATACCTTTAAGTATTTTAATGAGCTCGAAATCTTTACCACTTAAGTTATTATTGGCTGCTGTTCAGGAAAACAGTTTAGCGAAAGTATCATTTCCGAAAATTAATTTAAGATTACCATTTACAAATTTTGTAATTTGTAATTTTGTATAAGAGTGATTATTTTAGCAAACTGCAGACAATGTTATTAGATAACACCACCTATAGAACCCTGAGGACTGACCCAACTTCACGTATTCAGAACAAAAATAATGAAATTGCTAAATACCTTTTTCAGAAAGACCTCATTTCTGAAAAAGAAAGATCCGTATCAACACATATAAAGCGGTAGCACCCAAGATGTATGGCCTGCCCAAAATACACAAGGAAGGTCTCCAAATCAGGCCAATTGTATCAACGTTAAATTCAGGAGCGTTTGAGCTCTCTAAACTTATGGCTAACATTCTACGCCAATTAACGATTAAATCGAGATATAACGTAAAAAACTAGTTTGAATTCAAGGAGAAAGTTAATAACCTACACCTAGATTCCATCGACAATATGGTGTCATTAGATGTGATATCTCTTTTCACTAATATTCTCACCCGTCTTTGTTTGCGTATCATAGAAGAGAAATGGGAGCAGATCTCTGATATCACAAACATTCCTAAAAACAAGTTCATGGAGATCTTACAGTTTTGCACCATAGAATGCAACTATTTCCAATTCGATGGAAAATTATACAGGTAGATCTTCGGAATGCCAATGGGTAACCCACTCTCCCCGATCATGGCGGACATTGTTATGGAAGTGTTATTAGATACCACCATAACCAAACTTCCGTATCAACCCCAAATTCTGGTCAAGTATTTTGGCGATCTCTTCAGTATAGTGCCACAGGAACATATTCCGGCTACTTTAAATATCTTTAAAAGTTTTCACAGGAAACTACAATTTACAGTACAAATCGAATCAGATGGTAGGATTCCATACCTTGAGGTATTAATAATACGAAAAAATGATACCATCATCACAGATTGGTATCAGAAACCTACCTCATCAGGTAGATTACTTAATTTTAACTCCTACCATCCGAGATACCAGAAGATCAATACGGCTAAGAATTTCGTCGATAGAATACTAGGATTAAGTGACATTTGTTTTCACAAAAGAAATAGGAAAAAAATTTACAAAAGTTTGCTGCAAAATGGTTTTCCCACACGTAAAATTAAATATTTAGTTACTAGCTATAAACCCAACCTCCCAAATAATAATGACATTGATGCGCTAACTGACACCACACAACACGAGAGATCCAAGATATATCGTAGTGTCAGATATATTCCAGGTCTGTCTGAAAAACTGAAAAAGATAGTTAGTGCAAAAAATGACCGGATCTGTCCTTCCGTCAAGGCTGACAAAATCATTAGACGCTATTTCCGCCGGGTGAAGGATAGGTCAGATAAAGAACATTCTACAGACCTGGTTTATAATATTCCATGCATGGGTTCAGTTTCAGGTAATTCAAACTGTGATTTAAGTTATGTGGATACCACAAGCCAATTTCTTAAAAATCGGCTGGCAGGTCACAAGTCTGATATAAAAAATAAACAGACTAACAAGACTGCGTTGTCCAGCCACTGTGTGGAGGAAAACCATTTCCCAAATTTTAATAATACAAAAATTCTATGTAGGGAGAAAAATATTAATAAGAGGATGTGCCTGGAGGCCTTGCATATATATACAACAGCTAATACAATGAACCGCATAACAGACATTGACAACATAAATTCGGTGTACTGCTCACTTCTAAACTAACCCATGATCAAGGTCATTCACTCAAACTGTACACACATATACGTGTATATATGTATGTACATGTTACTATCCAAGAACATTCCATCTTCGGTTCATAAAATAACGACAAATCGCGCAATGTGGATGCTGTTGTCATTAGACGTGAGATCTAATGTTGGTCTCAAATGTGTTTTTGTTTTTAAAAGTAGTGAATTTTTTCTTCCCAGTTTTTGTGCATATGTAAAATAATTTATTCAATTACAGTGTTCTTCAGTAAATGTCTAATTTATTATTGTATTACTTCATGGTCAATTTTTTAATAATATTCATGTTCCGTAAGTAGTAAAAACATTGTAAATTATGGCAAAAGCTTACTATCGTTACTTTGTAGATAAGACCACCTGAAGACGCGGAGTGTTCACCCGCGAAACGTTGTGGCATAATTTGAAATTAAAAAAAATTTTAGACACTAATCTGTAGTTTGTTGTCCAAAAGAAAGACCGATAGCCTGAGCATCCATCCTTTGATCTTAATCAAGACGGTCGAGACCTCACTCAGCAATTTTGTAACTTCATCGCACCAATGTCGGCGAAATTTTTCAACCTGAAATTGAAAAACACGGATCTGAAGATACTGTTTCGTCTTACCAACTATTTTTTCATTCTTTCGTTTTCCTGTAAATACTTTTCAAAGTTTAGGACCTCTTCTTTAATTTTGAATGGAAAGTCTGGCAGTTGGTGAAAATTGTTATTTTTAAGTTTTAAGTTGTCAAGAACCAGGCCAACAAAGAAATCATTACCTATATCTTTATTTTGTTATGGTTGCAAATATACGAGGCAGCATGCTGCCTCGTGTGAATCAGCCATAACTGGAAATCCCAATCATCTGCAGAAAATACCTGGCTGGCACCGACGGTAAAAGAGATCGGGCAGCAAGGAATAATAAGAAGTTTTTTGTGGCTGAGCATGTGAAGTTGTCATCAAAAAGTCATCGGGTAATAAGAAGTAAAAACAATTTTTAAAAATTATGAACATCCGAATGGAGAAAAAATAAAAGCGACAACCCCAAGTAATACAAAAGGTTCGCGTATGTTCATAATCATAAATTTTTAACAAAAATTAGTGCAAACGACGAATAGCATCGCAAAAGTAGAAATTGCTCTAGGACAACAATCGGAATTTGCAGGAATCGTCCTACTTCTGGTTTTTGGATTTGGTATCCTTTACATCTTAAAATGCTTATGTAGAAGTCGTCATTTCATGCAGAGCACCGAAATCAGCTTGGCTAAAAAAAAAATACCCCGACTATTTCGCAAATCGGAACAGTGGAAAAGATGTCAATCTCCTCATGAACACAAATCCATTTTCAGAAGTAGCATACACATGAATTTATTGGTGACAAGGACCGCAGTCATGAATAAGGAAATTCTACAGATAATCTCGAAGAGGAAGCTCACTGTAAAACAGGTACCTTAACGAAGGTAAAACGTGCCTATATTTGATGGGAGTACAAAAATAATTTTCCGCGGAGACAGATATAAAAAAATTCCAAGGTTTTCATTAGTAACCACTTTATTTTATGTTTATAATTAATTTTATTTTCAATTTTTCATCTCTTATATATACCTATACTTTTATAAAATTCCTATAAGGTATTTACTAGAGCGTAGCCATATAACAGCGTTATAGATAGGATAACGATATAAACAAAAATTTTCTAATTTAAATTAAATTCTTTTTTTTTTCATCATATTTATTGAATATACATATATACAGGGTGTTCATCCTTTAAGGGGATGAAAGTAGAGGTCATTTGCGTCAAAAAAGTCCAGATACTTTTATATCGAACTCCGCTTGGCTTTCGAGTAAATCGATAATATCGATTTTCGAGGTTTTACAAACCTCTTCAGAGTAATTTCGTTATAAGTTCTATTGTAACTGTTACTATTAATTTATACTTCTTTTTCTTTAAGATTGCTACTTTTTTTTTACAAAATTTTGCTAGAGTGCTACTTTTTCCCTTTAGTCTTGCTACTTTTATTCATACCTCTTGTGGCAACACTGTCTCGGAGCCCTCTTGTAGCAGTGGTTGAATAAGTTCACTACTCCTCTCGCATTTTAGGTCAGATGAACAGGGATACTGAAATTAAATTGCTGCCCTCAGTGTCGTATGGGTGGAAGGGGCTAAGCAGCCGAAGGCATGCCATCTGCGCATTCACGTAAGTATTGGTAACTAGTCCCTTCTGGACCGAATGTATGCGACGGCTTTTGTTTGGCACGATATCTTTTTGTATATGGCAGGTGGCAGCGAAAGGTTTTCGTGGAACCCCCTACACTCTCCGCCAATAGCCGAGGGGAGCTAGCACTTCAACTTCACTGGCTATTAGGTAGGGTACTTTTCGATTTCGAATTTCGAAAATGCAGGGGGTAATTTCGAAAAAAACACTTTTTTACCAAACTTGATATTTACGTAGATTTCGTTATTCCGCATCTTTTAGTGCTATTCATTTTTGCGGGAGGGGCAAGCTCTGGGAGGGGCAGGGGTTCATAGTTTCAACTTTGTTTGATTTTATTTTTGATTCTTATCGAATCGAACCAAAAAACTAAACTAATTCGATATGGTTTTCGTTTGGTTTAAAACGTTTAATGTTAAAAGTGGTTCGGTTGTGTGGTTTGGTTCAGTGGTTTTCTGATTCGGTTCAAGACCGATTACCATCTCTGCTTTTGAGTATAAAACATAGAAATTATGTTATGTAAATACAAAATAAATACGGGACGCCATACAACTGGCATAAAATTTGCACAACACATTTATTAATTTGAGCACTTTAAAGTTTTTGAAATTTGATATATGTATGTATTACTAAAATTTCAAATTGCATGCAATTTTAAAAGAAATGCAAACCATAGTGGCTAGTTCAATTATATTTATTGTAATCATCCGCAGGATGATGTGGACGGATAACTATATCTGCCGGAAAAATAAAAGATACCTGTAAAAAATATTTTAAAAACCAAAACTCAACCGGATATTTATCTCTAAATATTTTAAACCCATATTTGAATGGGTTCAGTACACATAAACCATTTATACAGGTATGTACGGAATGTACATAAATATATTTATTGCGAAAAATCTATGTACACATGTAGAAATGAATGCAGATTTCTGTGTCTGGTTTATTGTGTTTTACCTGTATAATCATAATTTTTGCATATGCAGTTTTCTGCATTCAATTTCAATGGAAATATACATCATAAACCACGCGTAATGAATTCAAAGTAAATGCATGGCATACAAACAGACGCACATATAAATGTTGTTCCTGCTAAAATTCTATTGGTCAGAACTGACCTGTACCAAATCAGAATATTATGGCATCTACCCGGGTCACGAAAACTTGTTGTACTTATCCAACTTTAAATTGACGCTATATTTGCTATTTAATTGGAGCATGAAATGGGATATTTCACTTTTGATATGTAAGTGGATTTGTACATGCATCCGCATACATTATAATTTAGCTTTCTACCTGTTCGTCGGTATACAAAGGTAAATGAAATTATTCTACATTTTAAATTAGAATTAAAGTGGTATTTTCTGGTTTTAAATTAAAATGTTAATTAAATAAAGTTAAATAAAGTGGAGAGATATATTGTGAGTATAGTACATATACAACTGTATATTCCGTTCGTATATATATTATATATATTCAACAAATAGCACTGGATGTCGGGCGAATAATAGCTGCTAAACTACCTTACTGAAGGTAACTTCCGATATTCGCAGGTTTCTCGATAAAAATCATATAACCATCTTAGCTCTGCTTGGTTTTTCTTAAATCTTTAATAGCATTAATCACTCTAAGCTTATGGATTGCATTGACTGACTGTATCCAGGCTTTCTACGTTCTCGGTTACCTTCCGTGTCGAACGACATGAACAAGTAAATATTGAGAATAAGGTCCTCTATTTTTTTGATCATATTCATATTCTTCCTGAAATATTCGAAAATTCCCAGATACAGATCTACGAGTAGTTGGATAGGCATATTGGTTTGCTTCTTGAATTGTTTTGAGAAACTTAATTTAGATTTGTCGAGAATATTGAAGCTGCTTACATCTAATGCAAATAAGTCTAATTACATGGTTTTGTCTCATAAACGGCTTCGCATTTTGAATTTTTCAGTTGTATTGTCGAACAATATACTTTCCCTATATATTGCATGTGTAACCTGGATATCGCAATCAATAATTCTATAAAGTGGTGTGATTACGTTAAATCAGTGATACACAAAATACACGATATATTACGAAAGATCTGGCTGTCTACGAGTATCTGGTTGTCTGTCTTACTTTTGAGATTCATGAACCTTCTTTTCCAGTGGGTTTATTATCTGGCCGTACATTTAGATTCCATATGTCGACGAAAACTAAATGATATGTTCAGTGACTGCGTCCGGTTTAATTATGGTCTGAGAAAATACGATTATATTTCTCCTACAGGATACTCAGTTCTGGGCTGCTTTCGAGTTCATTTATACCCGATCTACTTCTTACCTGGTTTCAACGATCTCAAAATTTTGACTTCAAGTAGATACTTATCTTAAGGGGTGAATAGAGTATTTTAAGTATTCTGCTTTGGAACGTGTTTTAGTTTTCGTGGAATGTCGGTTAAGAGAGTACTACTAAGCTCTACTTTATTAAACTAGGCTATAAAAAATTTCATTAATTCGTATTTTCGTAATAGATACTGAATACAGCTGACTACAAGAGAGTACTATAAAGTTACATAAGATATGCCATTATCTAATTCAATTTATACACAAATGATTGAATATATATGTATATTCTATGTACTGTAATAATTTGGTATATATGCCAGTGAATAAAATGCATGTGTATGTTCTTAGACAGTAATATCATATTGTTTTAATGGCTCGTTTATGGAACAGCTTCCCTGCGGTTATAAAATCCATGGGCTCGAGCCTATTTGAACAAGACAAGAACTCATTATCTGTTATTACGCTCATAAGTCTTACTTTGGTACTTTGTTAGTGCAATAGACATCTACTTTCGCTGTTCTATTACGTATAATATTTGTTATATGAATTACTCAATAGCTTTTGCCATATTTCTTTACAATAAGAAAACTTCTTTTTACCTTATTATTTATGTTAAGCATTCAAATTCTGTTTCGTTCCATTTAGTCTAAATTTCTATCGAGTTTTACTTAGTTTTAATATTTATTTTTTCCTAAGATTTTTATTATATTAGTATTTAGTATTTATATATGTATTTATATTTAGTATTTATATATGTTGTTAAAAATTTTAGACCCGACTTTTAATCCAAATAAGCTTGCCGGCATCAGAATGAAACTGCCATAAAGTGGCCCATACACGGCGAACATATTCTAAAATATTTGCAGAGCTCTTATGTAAAATCACTGACATGTATAATACGGACTGACTATGTCCATAGAAATAAACTGCAGAAAGTTGGCTGACTTCTATAAAACGTTCTCTTTTGGTCTAAGCACCAGGTACCAACTTAGAGAGAATTGTAAACAATAAATAAATAAGTGGGTTCGTCGAAATAAATGTTTTTAAATTTATTATTTGGGTTGATTAATGATAAAAAGTGATTTACCAAAGACAATATATTCAAAGATACTCAAAAGGTACTCGAAAGGTTTTATTAAAATCCTTTTTCAACTTCCCGCCAATGGTTTTTTCAATGTTGGCACCGACGTAAAAACTATTTTTGACAAAAAAAAATTGTACGAGCATGAAATAGTATATCTAGCAGTTCATATTATATATGCCAGTGTGTGAAAGTGAGAAAAGTTTGGTTTGAGTGACTCCTGCGGTTTGCACCCCAAACTCCTATTCTATTATAAAAAGAACTCTTTGTAAAAAAATTATATTAAAAAATGACACATCATCCACACCATTTAATGCGGAAACTTTTCTAGTACCTCACTACAGTATTGCGGTGTCGAAAATAAGCGACTTACGGCGCTGCACAAGTGGTGTCCCATTTAATATTTTTTTTTTGTTAAATGTAATTAGTAAGATGATCCCCCCTAATTTCAATGCTAGATGCGGCCCTGTACCAAGTGGTTGCGTTTAACAGTGGTGCACAGTGGTGTGTTTCTGAGTGGCAAGTGCACCATTCTTGGACATAGAATATTTTGTGCAAATTTGAAAATTATTTAAATTTACTTCGTAATAGGAAGCTAAATGTATTCTCGTATCTTATTAAAGAAATACATTTTTCTTATATGATAATTTTGGTTTCTATTTCTGGTACAGTTTTCATTATTTTTCATGCATGTTTTTCGCGCCAGTCTTGAATATGAGCATGGGCGTAGCTAGGGTTTTGCTGTGGGGTGGGCCTAGTAGGGGCCAGTTTGACACAAAAATTGAAAAAGAATATTCTTCAATCAAGTATTGTTTCTAAAAAATGTGTAAAAGTTTCTAAGACGTTAATCAGTATTAACACCAAGCTTCCTTCCATCAAGCAAATAATTTTTTTTATTACCGTTGATTTTTAGATCGAATACAAAATACATTTGATTTTTTTATCAAATATACTAGCATTACGATTTCTCCTGAAGTGAGAAAACTTTCATAGAAAGAATAAAACTCCTTTTAACGGCAATAAAACCGTAATAGAAACCAAATTTAATTAATATGCGTAGAGCTACGAGAAAAATTCTTGTTATTAGGTATAAGATAATTTTCGCTTATAAAGGGTTTTCTAATAAGAGGTGTTATTTTAATTAGCCCGCTATTTCGGTAGATGCCACTTTTGGAGCTGTTATTTTTTGACATTTGACAAGTAGAAACTACGCCAATAATAAAACGATACACGATTCAACAACGCATTGAAATTATTAAAATTCACTATAAAAATGGCGAAAATGTGGCAGAGACGGTTCGTAAAACTCGAACATTTTTGGGTCGTCGTGAAGCACCTTGTCGGACCTCAATACAGAAATTGGTAGAAAAATTCGAGCTGTCGGGACAAGTTAGTGATGTGAAGAACAAAACCCGTGCACGTCGCTCAAGAACAGCCGAGAATATTGCTGCTGTAGCCGAAAGTGTTGAAGAAAACCCAGGTTTGTCCATTCCTCGTCGTTCTATGGAATTAGGCATTCCACAAACGTCATTACACCGTATTTTTCATAAAGATTTGGGTCGTAAGACTTATAAATTTCAGTTAACACAAGAACTCAAGCCGGCCGATCATCAACAACGTCGAGTCTTTGCTGATTGGGTCCTTGAAATGCATGAAAATTACCCGGAATTCCATCGAAAGCTCATCTTGAGTGATGAGGCCCATTTCCACCTCGATGGCTTCGTCAACAAGCAAAATTGTCGCATCTGGGGCTCGGAAAACCCAAGAGTTATTGTTGAAAAGCCTCTCTATCCTCAACGTGTGACTGTTTAGTGCGGTTTATGGTCCCGCGCGGGGTCATTGGACCTTACTTTTTCGAAAATGAGGTTGGAGCAACAGTTACGGTGAATGGATTGCGCTATCGACAGATGATTAATGATTTTTTATGGCCGGAATTGGATGGTATTGATTTGGACAACGTTTACTTTCAACAAGACGGCGCCACGTGCCATACAAGCAACGAAACCATTGATCTTTTACGGGAAAAGTTTCCGGACCGTGTTATCTCTCGAAGAGGTGATCACAATTGGACACCGAGATCTTGTGACTTAACACCTTGCGACTTCTTCCTTTGGGCCCACGTGAAAGAGAAGGTCTACGCCAACAGCCCAGCGTCGATTCAAGACCTCAAAGGTGGAATTCGTGAGGCTATCGAGGACATAGGGCAGCCAATTTGCGATTTGGTTATGGAAAATTTCATGAAAAGGATATGGTCCTGTAGGCGTGGTCGTGGTGGTCATTTGGCTGATGTTATTTTCCATTATTAACGGCATATCTTCCTCTTTATAATGAAATAAAGATCCGATCATTTATCTCAAAAAATGGCATTTTTCTTTGAATATCAAAATAACACCTCTTATTGGAAAACCCTGTACAACGAAATTGACTTGCTACAATAAAGAACATTTTACATGAAGTCAATATAATTAATACCTACCTACTAAAAATTAATTTGGAACATGTAAAATAAATCTTTTTCTAGAATAACGAAAAGTAGATTATATTTAAGCAATTGTATTCTTAGGATATATAATCTTTTCTTATATTCTGTAATAAAATTTTCTGCTATTATCATAATCGGAGATAATTGAGAAAATATATTTACTACTATTAATCTAATTTTTCTATATTCAGTTTTAATAAGACGAAACAATTTGATTTCTTATATACAGGAAATATCCTCAAGCTCAAAATCGCACCTAATTTTCCTTTATACACATTGTACAGAGCTTATTCTTAGTGAAAATTTCTCTATGCATTATCGTTTAACTTGAATTCGTCACCATTCATCACTACCTTCTAAATTAATATCGTCATAATCATAACAGAAATCGACAAAAACCAATTAAATATGCATTAGTTTACTATTTTCTTCTGCAAATCGTCTCAATACCTTTTCAGCTGTTATTTTTTTTAACAAAGGCATTCTCTGTCTTGAGCAGTAATATGCGTGACATGCGAGAGAATCGTTCTTGAAGCATTGTGTTTCTAAGCAACGTTTTTATCCGCCTCATAGCAAAAATACTTCTCTCACAGCCGGCGGAGTTCACTGGGAGTAATATTGCCGCTTTAGAAAGTTTATACTCTTCTCTAATATTTTTTCTCAAATTTTCAACATTTATCTCATATTTTTTTAATTTAAGCATGTTTTATATGACCATCGCTTCAGCTTCCCAGGCTGTATCAATTTTTAAGATTTTTATATAATTACTGATGAATTTAAGAAATTTGTCATCATATTTACAAGGAAATTAAGGAATTTTCAAGAAATTACATTACCTCTGCTAATTTTTTCCAGTTGTTACAGCTGCTGTGAGCAAGGACTGGGGGTGCTTTTATGCAAGAAGTTCACCAGCCTCGATTTAGATCTCTGAAATCTCAGAACTTAAGTTTTTCTTATTACGTTTTTTATTTTTGACTTATTGACTTAACATTTGTTTAGTTTAGTTTAGTTTAGTCATCTTCCTTTAATTTCAGTTCCCCAGCAGTCTCCCTGATCAGGAGCTTTCTATCACACCGTCATCAACAAGTCAAAGTGAACGATTCTCTCTCCCCTGAGCGGCCGCTTGTTGGAGGGGTTCCTCAAGGATCAATTCTGGGTCCTCTGCTCTTCTGCTTATTTATCAACGATCTGGCGAAAGCTGTGCGTGATGTGAAAATTCATCTGTATGTTGACGATGTACAGCTATGTCTAAGTAGACCTATTGGTCTCCTCGAAGATTGCATTGCACGAATTAACTCTGATTTGGACCGAATCTGTGCCTGGACTAATTATAATCGCTGCTAAATCCCGGGAAGTCACATTGCACTACATTCTATAACACGTCACCCAATGAAATTGATATCCCACCTATACTTTTGAACGGAGTTACACTGCCCATGTTAAATAAGGTCACTAACCTTGGGATCGTCTTGAACCCAAATGTGAAGTGCTGTGATAATATTAATAATACGATCGGAAAAATTTATGGGGGCTTACGCAGACTGTGGCTTTCAGCGAATATATTATCTAGTCGCTCTCGTCTAAAGCTAGTAAAAACACTAATCTTGCCTTATTTCTCTTTTGGATGTTAAGTCTTTTCAAAACTGGACAGTATCTGCACCCGGAAGATGGAAGTTGCCCTAAACGACTGTGTGAGGTTCATTTACGGGCTGCGCAGATTTGAGCATATCTCACATATCCGGTCGTGTTTGTTTGGTTGTTCTTTTGCCTCTTATCTTAAACGAAGAAACTTGGTTTCTTTGTTTAATTTGTTAAAAGCCAGAGTACCTTAGAGTTTTTTCCACTTCACTACCTCCCAACGAAATAGAAATCTGGTATTGCCTCGTTTTGATAAGACTGTAATGGAAAGCTCTTACATTGTCCAAAGCATCCGTCTGTGGAATGATCTTCTTATCAGTATATAGGCGGCTGGTACCATTTCTGCATTTAAAAAACTCGTTAACACGCACATAATCTAGCTCTTCTATATCCATTCTTTTCCTCTCCTCCGCAAAGGAACGCTAGTTATTTGTGTTTATAGTATATACATAGTGAATTTTATATTTTCATATTTTTGTTTTTTGTTGCTTTTTCTGTCTTCTAAGTTGTAATTCTTATATAAATTTTGTTTTTTTTTTCTTATTATTTTGAATTTTGATGATTGTGATTCTAGCACCACTACTAAAGTTGTGCTCTATAAGATTTCAATCTTGTGTACATTGCCGAAATAAAGTTTATTTTTATTCTTTTTATTCTTACTTCTTAATTTTCCTTTTTGTTCTTACAATTATAAACTCCAACATGTGTACTATGTCTTGTCACATTCAAAAACAATATATAATAAATAAATTCCAGAGAAAAACTAAACATGCTGAATCAACTTACAAAACAAAGACACAAAAGTATCCGCCCATGAAGTGATCATGTACGAAATAGGGTAAAGAAATTTAGATAAATATGTGTATGCAGAGTATCGTCCCAGCATAATGATTAAATGATGAGTAGTTTTAGTTTTTTTTTCGTTCAAGTAAGTTTCCTTTTAACATTTAAATTTTCAAAATGCCAAAAAAGTGTGAAACGAGTTTACCAGAGAGAAAATTGGTTATTTCTTTTCTGAAAAAGGATATTCGCAACGAAAAATTTCAAAGGAGATTGGAATACCGCGAAGTACAGTAAAAGGCATTATTGATAAGTGTTCAGTCCACATACATATATGTCACGACGAACAACTCTACACAATAATTACATCCCTCGATGAAAACTTTTTTCCTAAAAAATACAAAAAAAGGAAACACAAAGAATCAATATACCATAATTTTATGAAAGAAACTTATCTGATTTTTCAACATCCTGAACAAATACGATTCATTCCAATCCTGCCTACAGCCGTCCAACATAATTTTTGAGCTGAAATTAAATAGAAAATACATTAATAATATGTAAAATAAATAAAAATAGCTCAAACTTACCCAAAATTCCACTTTCCTTCAAATGTTTACAATTTTGTAATGTCATCTTATGACATTACGTCAAACAGCTGGTGTCGCCACAATCAAATTTGGACCATCGAACCAAGCGTTGCCAGGGCAACATATTATGAAGCTGGGACATAGCTGTTCACGGAGGCTATAAAAAGGCGGCGAGCCGCAGCAAAATCACCATTCGGTTTTCAGAGTCTAATCTGAAAGCATCCTCCACCAGAGTCTAATCTGTTTCCTATCCTTTGAACAAAAGTATAATTTTGTTTATTCCTTCATATAGAAGTTTAATTCTATTATTGTAGAAGTATAATTCTACTTATATCCAACATCCAATTTTGCCGCATATTATAATTTCAGAGTTTAATCTGACAATATCCTCCATCAGAGTCTAATCTGAATCCCATCCTAAAAGCAAGAGTATAATTTTGCTCTATCCTTCATATAGGAGTCTAATTCTATTAAAATTCACACTCCCAAAAAATCTGACACTTGATCCCCGATCGTGTAACAGAAGTTTAATTCTGTTTACACGCTTCAGGACGTTGCGATTGAAGTATAGTTCTGCGCATACGTTTTTGACATTCGCTGTAACAGTAGTTTAATTCTGCTTACACGCCTCAGCACGTTGTAGCAGGAGTATAATTCTGCCTACGCGTTTCAATACTCGCTGTAACAGAAGTATAATTCTGCGTACACGCTTCAGCACGTTGCAGCCGAGGTCTAATTCTGCTACATCGTTGCTCTCGCTCTCAGAGAATTCTACTATATTTCATTTGTGGAAGTTTAATTCCAATAAATTAAAGATTATTCTCTTCTCGTTCATTTCAGAAATAAGGAGAACGTTTTGGGGAAAAAACTCAATTTGGAGTATTGTTGCTGGATTTTGTTTTTAAGATTGAATTTTTATTTGAATTTTTAAATTGTCGTCATATTTTTTGTTGTTGACATTTTTACTGGATTTTAATAGTATTAATAGTTTTAATAGATTTTAAGTTATTATTAGAATTTGAAGTTTGAACAAATGAATTGTGATATCTAGGTTAATTACTTGAATAAAATTTATATTTGAACTGAATCAAAGCTGAGTTATCCATTTTAAAACCGGCACCCTCCCTTACGCTCGAGACTAGATCTCACAATAAGTATACAAGTGACGGTATATTAATAAATTAACCAAGGATACTAAACGAAAGAGAAGAAAGAAACACTTTGAAGCGAGCGAATCCTGATACTAGTGCTAAAGAGATAAACGCAGAAGTTCGCGAAAGTACTGGCAAAAATATAATTGTTGAAACGGTGAGCGAAATGATAAGGAAAAGCGGATACCGTAGAAAGATTGCAAGAAAAAAACCGTGGATAAATAAAACAAATAGGAAAAAAGGAATCAAGTTCGCTAAAAAATTTGATCATGAGGCTCAAAGCTTTTGGGATACTGTCATTTTTAGCGATGAGTGTAAATTTGAAATATTTAACTCATCTCGGAAGTTATTTGTCTGGAGGAAGACAGGAACTGAGTTCAACAAAGAAAACCTGCAACCTACCGTTAAACATGGAGGTGGTGGTATTATGGTATGGGGTTGTATATCGGCGCCTGGGGTTGGAAGTCTTCATTTCATTGATGGAATGATGGATCAATAAGCTTATATCAATATTTTAAAGCATAACTTAAAATCCACTGCAGAAAAGTTAAGCATAATAATTTTGTCTTCCAACAAGACAACGATCCTAAACATTGTGCCAGAAAAATGGCTACTTTATAATATATGTAAGCAACTGGGAACACTTCCTCAGTCGCCGGACATGAATCCATGAATCCATAGAGGATTTATGAGCATAATTAAAAAGGTTCTTAACTCAACTTAACATTTCCAGCAAAAGTATGTTAAAACAACATCTTCAAGAAGAGTGGAACAAAATAAGTCCCGACTTAACAAAAAAAAAAAAAAACTTTTGCAATCAATGCCTAACAGACTGAAAAGTGTATTAAAATCTAATGGTTATCCAACCAAATATTAAAATTTAATTTATAGTGCTGTACAACTCCGGATATTTTTCTGTGCTTTATTTTATATAATTAGAAATGCATTTTTTTTTTTAAATTTTTGAATTGTTCTTTGATGGACCGCGCCCACCTGGGCACCTACCCAGCTACGTGCATGAATATGAGGTGCGTAACTCTAAAACAAACTAAACCAATTTTTCTACCCCAAAATTAAAACAAGACTAAGAAATATTGAACAACAAAAAGAAATATGGCTCGTAAAAGAAAAAGTGCGCTACTCATCAGCATATTCTCCTACCCACATTGACAACATAAGATTCAAAAAAAAAAAAACACGAGAAATATGTTATTACTCCTTTAATTTGCGATATGCTAAAAATTTATTCCAATTAAAACTATGTCACTGCTCTGATTCTGGTAAAATAAAAATGAACAAAGGATACGAACCAGCTGATGCCATTTCTAAATAAAATATTCATAGTCATGTTCGTTAGAGGAATCGACCATTTGCTTTGTTTTAATTTTCACTTCAATCCGCCAGGAAGGGCAGGACATACATATGTTATTAATTCCTCTGCCATTGTTGTTCATCAAAATGACTTTCGAATTTCGATGCAGGTCCACCGATAACTAGTATTTTCGCTTTCTATTAAAGGAACGAATTTCCCGCATGTTGAGTACATTAAAAATTCAGCTGAGAGCACGATGGCCAACATAGCAGAGTACAAGTAAAAAATACCATTAATTTTCATTTAGAGGTAAAACCGAGTGCATAACACGTGCGGAACGAACCTCAGCATGGTACCTATCTATCTATGTACTTCTCTTCCGAAAATTACTAGCTGATTTTGTTTAGATTTATGTCTATTGTCTAGACGTGGACAATTTGTTTAAATGTTTTTTGCTATAGTAATATCGTGTCCTGTAGCTTTTTCAGTTCTGTCGTTTTCGGGGACACACATCCACTATGAAAGAAAAAGAAAATAATTGCAATCGATTTTAACCTGGATTTAGGGTTTTTTTGTTTTGTTTTTGTTTTTTTGGTTCTGTCTTTTTAGCTAACATCGTAAGCATAGAAAAATTTGGCCGACGAATTGTCGCCTTATCTTAATTACAATTCATCACGCAGTGATTATATCCCCTAATGATGTCGACAAGACCGGATTACATTTGACAGAGATGAATTGGACGATTTGTTCGCCGCATGTCAGCTTTTTTAACGAGGGATTTTGTCTTGAACCACCGACAGGTGTAAGGATATCACTTTCGTACCTTAATAGATGTAGGTACTTAATGTTGTTCCTAATTTAGAGTAGATTCTTTAAATAGGAATACAAATAGATAAATAGATTGTAAATAGATTGAATTTATACATGGAAGGATGGCTGGATGGCATGTTTCTTTTTCCCCGTTTCTAAATTTGGTGATTACAGAAAAGATGAACCGTCAT
The DNA here is from genome assembly GCA_963924295.1 of Dioctria rufipes. Classification (NCBI taxonomy): domain Eukaryota; kingdom Metazoa; phylum Arthropoda; class Insecta; order Diptera; family Asilidae; genus Dioctria; species Dioctria rufipes. Next base: position 345,730,136 of record OZ002740.1, on the reverse strand, counting down.
ACGGGGTGAACTCGAACGATTTTTGCCCTTTTTTGTTAATAAAAATTACAGATTTTAGAGGAAAATTTGCAAAAAAATTATTTGGAATTTCGCATATTCCTATTGTCAAATTCCAAAGTAGAAACAGATAAATTTTCATTCCTTTCTTTACTAAAGTTTACTAGAGATAAGCCACATGAAAAAGAATAACTCATTTCGTTTTTCCATTTTTAGTATTTCCTTGTTACAGCAGTCTCTTTTCGAGTTATTAAGTCCTAAGAAAAAGAATATTATTTATAAAATCCTTACTAACGTGCTCTACGAAGAATTTATTCAGAGAAAAAGTACACCCAACTGCATTCAAACTCGTACTGACGAGATATATGCCGGTCGTTTTAGTTTTAAGTGTCGCGGTATATACCCTTTAAATAAAACGTTGACCAATACCTTTCTGTCCGAGTTCACCCCCACAGTCCGACCTCACCCCGAGTGACGGAACATGTCCCCCCCCCCCCAATTTAAAGAAAACCTCATGTTTCCAAAAAACAGAAAACCTTACTACATTGGTTAAATGATTCCAACCTTCTATTTTGGTATAAACTAAAATTTTTATATTTTCATGCAGTGCTAGAATTATCTAGGTTAGGTTATGTTAAGAGTAGGGATGACTAGGCCGCTAGGAACATGCGAACACCGCAACCAGAGTTGATCTATTGAGTTCTCTCCGAAAGCGGTTAGGCAAAATCTAGTCTTTTAACGAGCTTGATTATTGCATTTGGGGTTAGATTGTAAACTCACTTTGGAGAGATAAGTGTTTTTCCAATGATTTGCAATCTTAAAGCTGCAAGTGCGATACATTCACATATAATGTGCGTCGACGTTTCATGTTCTTCTTAGTACAGTCGACATACTTAGTTCGTTGCGGATTTGCTTATAACTTCTTAAAAACAAAGGAAGGGGCCATGTGTAGTGACTATTGATTTTTTTTTTAAAGGCAGGGGGACGGGTGACCCTGTCCCAGAGCACACAGGTCAAAGCGGCTCATTGTGCTGTCTTGCTAGAAGGCCATTCACCAAAACCTTCCTGCCCTCTTAATGAAACGCATCAGATCTTGGAGAGGCAGGTTTTTCAGCTCATCCACAGATAGAAGGGCAGACGCTAGAGTATCCAGCCTGCACCGGGCGAAGGCCGGACATGCATGCAAAAAGTGTTCGGTTGTCTCGGGCTCTCCCTCCAGGCAGTACTGACACTCAGGGCTGTCAACAACTCCCATCCTTGTTAAATGAGCGTGAAGTGAGCTGTGGCCGGTAATGATGCCAACCATAGTTCTATATTTGTTTCCTTTCGAGCCCCATGAGAAAATCGGCCCATCTCTGCTGATTCTTTCTACAAAAATTTGCTTTCCGGTCCGAGGAACAGAGAAACAGGGCCAGCCTCAGCCAAAAGGTCAGCACTTTCATTCCCCATGATCCTCATGACACCTTGTTGTGGATACACAGCTTATCCACAGAAGCCTTGCAGTCCGCCCAGTAACTTAGATGTTATCCGAGGGCCACTCAGAGCCATCAAGGCTGCCTGACTATCCGAGAGGATAGCAATGTCCTTCTCCTTGATTTGCATGTCAAGGGCTAACTTCGCTGCCATTGATGACTTCAGCCTGGAAGACAGTGGTGTGTCTACCAAGTGAGTACTGCATTCCAATATCAGCCTCAGGATAGCAGACACCCGCCCCAGCTCCTTCATTAGTGAGAGAGCCGTCGGTAAAAATTTTCAGAGCGGACCGGGGAAGGTTCGATAAGGCACTTCCATCAGTCTACGATTCCCTTCCAGGAAATCTCACAAAGAAGCTACGCCCAAACCGAAGCTAAGGTACCATCGCATCATGTGGCATACTGGCCAGAGAGTTTTCCAAGTCCAGCCCGAACGCCAGAGAGCAATGAGAAGAGCCAGTCCAGCTTATTGATTAGAAAATAGCCTGAGCGGCTATCTGCCAACACTAATTATTTTGCGCGTCAGTAGAGGAAAGTGGGTGAAGAATCTTTCGTCTGCCTCACACCGGGCGCACTACGTCAGAGGAGATCCAGTTGCCTGTTGATTCATTTTTGGAATTACTCCTAAACTGGCTATTTGGTAAGCCCAATATTGAGCAGGGACTAATATATGGACTGTCGACTCCAGTTTTTGCCAAATCGTTTACTTTTTCATTACTGTCCACAAATTCATGTCCAGGAACCCAAACCAACCTAGATAGCACCTGGAGTTTCGAGAGGCAGTTCAAGACTAATTTCGACTCAAAATCTTGAGAGGAAAAATATAGGAGCGCAACTTGGCTGTCTGAGTAAATGTATTGTAGATGGTGGAGTTCTTGACACCAACCTCTATAGCATAGACTTCCGCCTGAAAAATGGAAGCTGTCGTATCAACCGGAATGAAGAACTTCATTTCTGGACCAACCACCTCTGTGGCTATTTTGCCATTTTTCCTGGATCCATCGGAATTCCAGACAGGGGCCCGTCGTTGCGGAAACTTGAGCACACTGTCTAATATCTGGCTTCTGTCGTTAAGCTAGAAGTAATTAGTCGTAAATTCTACATAAATCAAGCTTCAGATTTGCTGGCACTGCATTATGCAAAGATATTTCTAATAATCTTTGTACAGGCGTTATTGGCTTCATTTGCACCTCGGAAAGTCTGAAGTGTTTTTTTTTTTTAATAATTGACTAATGCTCAGGAGATGCTTTATTATGAAATGCGCAATTATTAAGGGTTGACAGGAGTGTAAAGCAGATGACAGTGAACGATACATCAAAAAGCTGCTGCCTGCTAGTGATGGAAATGAAAAAATATCAATGTTATCTATACTGTGTGCGCAGAAATTATATTGCAGCATGAACTTATAAGCACGGTTTACATTCATCTATAAGAGGTCAGACTAGATATTTCACTAGAAAATTGACCATATTGTTACAGGAATTTAGTAGGTTTTGTGCCAGCCGGTGTATAAATTCGGGGAAGGAAGAGAACTTGACACGAAATCCCGCACTATATCTCCTCTGGTTATTGGGCTGGCCGAGCGATTCCAGCGTAAATTTATGCAGGTGATATTTCAACTTTGGCCGACAGATACACTCTACAAGATTTTACCTGTTTAGAGTTCTGCAGCGCCGACCTGGGACTCCGGTAACTGAGATTGGAAAATTTTCTCCTTTGCCTCGCAATGCAACTCGCTACCTCTCCAAAGAAAACTCCATCGTTTTTGTTTGTCATATTATTATTATTTTTATTTATTTTTTATTTAAAACTTTTCCTTTCTAAACTCTTACAATTTTCTCTTGTTTTCTAATTTTGGAGTGCTACTCACAAAATTTTCTGTTTTACACGCTTCCAGTATGGCGGCTTCTACCCAACTTTTTGTTAGTTTTTTTTTTTTTATTTCTTACTTACAATTTTGTGCCCAGTGGCGCTATACTACACCTAGTTTTTTCCATGTGGTGCCATCTATTTTTAATTCTTTAATTCTTTACATTTCTTTTCTCAAATTAATTCTTATCTATTCTTACGCTTCTGATAAATCTTTCTTTGACATTTCGGTTTAAAGTTCATTGTCTAATTGTTAATTGATATTTGTTCTAATGCTAATTTTAATTGACATTTCAGTTTAAAGTTCTTTGCCTAATCGTTAATCGATATTTGTCCTAATACCTGCTGAATTTTTATTGGTCGTTTCAATTCAATTGACGTCAGATTATTTATTGACTTTTTTTGTACGGTATTTGCCAAGCTTTTTTTTTTCCTTATTTTAATTCAGTAACTTTCAAATAATTTAATGAGTTTTGTTTTTAGTATTTGCGAAGTTTTGTTCGTAACTTTTAATCCGACAAATTTCAGATTATTTAATGACTTTCGTTTGCAGTATTTGCCGAATTTTGTTTGTAAGTTCTAATCCAACAAATCAGATTATTTAATGAATTTTGTTTGCAGTACTTGCCGAATTTTATTCGTAACAACAAATGTCAGATTATTTACTGATCTTAGTTTTTCTATATTTGTGAACACAACAATCGGATGCCTCTACTCTTGAGGTTAGCAATACTCGTTTTCTATTTAGGAATGTCAACACAATTTATTCTCCTATTTTGATTAGTTTTTAATTCTTCTAGTCGGTTAGCAATATCCAACGTTTCATTTACGACGTGTCAACATAATTGTGCTTCCACGTCTAGGCAGAAGTCCAGAGAAATGCTCGTACTTCGTGCTGCTACGTGTGATTTGCCTTTTATTTGCGTGGTTTATTTGGGTCCTCTATGTGTCGCGCGGAAAGATGGAAATTGCTTTGGATGTAAGTAATCCTGTAACACTACCCCTCTCTCACAAGCTTGTAGCTCCGTCCAAGCTGACTTATAATTGGTGTGAGTATGGCAGTGGGGAAATAAACAAAGAGACAGGAAAGTAAAAACTTCTAGCGAAGGCTAACTTAGAAGGAATTAGTCGTAAAATCAGCTGTTCATTCAAGGTCGAATGAATGCTGTAGCAGCGTTGCAAAAGCCGCTGAGGCTTTATCGGACTTTTTCTGTGCACGCCGGTCCTTGGCCAGAGCTCGACATTCGTTCAAGGGCGTGACACACACTCCCCAGCAGGAGTTAAAATTTCGAAGGCAGTCTTTAATGTGGAATTCCTACGGCATCGCGGTCTACGTAGGGTACCAGGTGGGAGGGGTTTTGACTCATTGTCAAGCGAGGGAGTGTGAGAAAGTGGACTAATTTACAAGAGGTATACCGGCCGCTAGGTTGGGTAAGTCCTAAGCGGCACCTTGGTATCCTGTAGTTACCAGTTAAGCTGGCTGGATGCCTTCTTAGGGCTACCAGGAAAGAACTCTTTCAGTTGCCTCTTACAACAAGCCGAGCGTGCTGTGGAAGTATTCTAATCCCCCTCCCACAGGGGTATAGCGTAAGCTACGCCAATTGACTACGTCAAGTATTGAAGCGTTGTTCCTTGTTGAAACACGTACTTCTGTGTGGATTCTAACCTTATTAGCCTGGATGCTACTAGTTAGTTCGACATCCAATGGCGCAGAATATTCGCTACTGTAGGTTTCTTTAGTTGGCACACATGTTACCATTTTTGTAGTGTCGATTAATGGCTGGTCGATGATTGGTGTACGTGTGATTTGTGAAGGTCTGATTGATGCAGGTGTGATTGGTCTAGGTTTGATTGGTGAAGGTGTGATTGGTGTAGGTGTGAACGGTGTAGATGTGATTGGCGTAGGTGGTATTGGTTTAGTTGTGATTGGGATGGGTGTGATTGGTGTGGGTTTAATTGGTACAGGTGGGATTGGTTTAGGCGTGATTGGTGTAGGTATAATTGGTGTAGGTGTGATTGGTTTAGGTGTGATTGGTGTAGGTGTGATTGGTTTAGGTGTGATTGGTGTAGATGTGATTTGTGTAGGTGTGATTTGTGTATGTGTGATAGGTTTAGGTGTGATTGGTGTAGGTGTGATTGTTTTAGGTGTGATCGGTATAGGTGTGAACGGTGTATTAAATTTATTAATTAACTCGTCGAGCTTTTGAAGTATTTTGTCGAGCCGTGGGTCCTCCATTCCACTTAGTGGCTTGCTCCTTCGGGGCCTAACGTTAGGTACTAAACAATTAGCGAGAATGAAACTTCAGAAGATTTAACTGAACAGTAGAGATCCCGCTAACGTGGTCTTGAAACCTATTTAATTGGCCCAGATACATTGGTACAACTAACGTAAAACTGGAAAGGATCGAGATAATATCACGTCTTAGATCAGATGTCAATTCCAAATGAGTTGCACTTTGACGTTCAATAATTTTATGAAGGGTACGGAAAGGAGAGTGGACTATTACTACGATTCTATTATAGACAATTTTACGAACCGTTTGTTTTTCATAAATGGCCCAGGGCAAAATTTCAGAAATATTCCTCGCTTTCTCGGTAAACAATTAAGTCGTTTATGATCATTTATCTAAAATCTGAGAGCCCGTTCAGTAGTTGTACCAAGCAAATAAATCAATTGCGTAGAATATTGCTCAACGTGAGATAAAAGGTTTAAATTATCTATTTGAATCTATGCAAAATACAGAAAATCCTTCAATCTTTATAAATATTTCTCTCCATTAGACTAACAGTTAAAATTGTTTATTAAACTTTTATCGAACATAGGGCGCTTAGCAGATATACAATATAGCTCAGCATTTGGTTCAGGCTTTCGCTGATTTATCAAAATGTTTTCCAAGTGTAGAAAATCTTTTAATAGGAGGTATTGCTCACTTCGAGCTTAAGACTTTAAATTGTTTATTGACATTTTCTAAAATTAGAGACTCCTTTAGTTTTGTACCGAGCGAATATGTAGAGAAAAATATGCTGAGAGTATTGCTCACCACGATTAAAGCGTAGATCGTTTACGAAAATTTATCGAGAATCTGGAAAATCGTTTAATTATTGCGAATATTGCCCCCTATTAGATCGAACGTTTAAATTGTTTTTATCTAAGTTAATCAAAAATACCGAAAATCGCTTAATTATCTGAGTATTGCTCCCCTCAAGGTTACAGCTTTCGATCATTTAGTAAAGGTTATCGAGAATATAGAGCTTCTTATCCAATGAAATACTGGTCATCAATAATAGTTTCCAATTGTTCAATAAAGATTTACTGAAATATAACAAATTTCCAGCAATTGTAAATATCGCTCACCATGTGGTTAAAACTTTGTATGAGCTATTGAAATTTATTAAAAATGTAGAAAAACTTTTATCTATCGTAGATCGTTGATTAGCCAATCTAATGCAACCAGAAATTATTTTGTATTCTGCAACTTGATACTAAAACTTTTCTCACTTTTTAGAAAATGAATTTGGCATGTACATACTAAGCAAACATTCACTTTGGTTCATGTGCGCTTAACGCCACAGAGAAAAGATATCGTAAATCTTTCCCCCTTCTTTTCCCTTTAGAAAATTAGCAAATATAGCAAATGTGAAATAAAAACAGAAAAAAAATCGAATATAAAGTTATAGAAAAAGAAATATTAGAAAACTCTAGAAATTCTTTGATGTTCCACTGGCGTATCACGAGCAACCAGATGATGTGATAACTGTTTCGTAATCTATAAATCGTAGCTAGCAAGTGCATGTAGAAAAAAAATGCCCAATCTGTCATGCGTTACAGGCCGATAGTTAACCAAATCTCCAATTCAGCAAATATACGGCAATATAGCAAATTATTTACCAAAACTAATTAATTACTAGTTAGCTAATATTAAAAAAAAAAACATTGGAAATATCACTGACTAATCCATGTGGGCAATATCATCTTGACGCGTGACGTGTGATGTGCGTATAGCTGGCTCATTAACGTTCGTGGGGGCCCCTTTGCGGAGTCGAGATGTACCCCACACTTGACACCAATGTTACAGGAATTTAGTAGGTTTTGCGTCAGCCGGTGTATAAATTCGGGGAAGGAAGAGAACTTGACACGAAATCCCGCACTATATCTCCTCTGGTTATTGGGCTGGCCGAGCGATTCCAGCGTAAATTTATGCAGGTGATATTTCAACTTTGGCCGACAGATACAGTCTACAAGATTTTACCTGTTTAGAGTTCTGCAGCGCCGACCTGGGACTCCGGTAACTGGGATTGGAAAATTTTCTCCTTTGCCTCGCAATGCAACTCGCTACCTCTCCAAAGAAAACTCCATCGTTTTTGTTTGTCGTATTATTATTATTTTTATTTATTTTTTATTTAAAACTTTTCCTTTCTAAACTCTTACAATTTTCTTTTGTTTTCTAATTTTGGAGTGCTACTCACAAAATTTTCTATTTTACACGCTTCCAGTATGGCGGCTTCTACCCAACTTTTTGTTTGTTTTTTTTTTTATTTCTTACTTACAATTTTGTGCCCAGTGGCGCTATACTACACCTATTTTTTTCCATGTGGTGCCATCTGTTTTTAATTCTTTAATTCTTTACATTTCTTTTCTCAAATTAATTCTTATCTATTCTTACGCTTCTGATAAATCTTTCTTTGACATTTCGGTTTAAAGTTCATTGTCTAATTGTTAATTGATATTTGTTCTAATGCTAATTTTAATTGACATTTCAGTTTAAAGTTCTTTGCCTAATCGTTAATCGATATTTGTCCTAATACCTGCTGAATTTTTATTGGTCGTTTCAATTCAATTGACGTCAGATTATTTATTGACTTTTTTTCTACGGTATTTGCCAAGCTTTTTTTTTTCCTTATTTTAATTCAGTAACTTTCAAATAATTTAATGAGTTTTGTTTTTAGTATTTGCGAAGTTTTGTTCGTAACTTTTAATCCGACAAATTTCAGATTATTTAATGACTTTCGTTTGCAGTATTTGCCGAATTTTGTTTGTAAGTTCTAATCCAACAAATCAGATTATTTAATGAATTTTGTTTGCAGTACTTGCCGAATTTTGTTCGTAACAACAAATGTCAGATTATTTACTGATCTTAGTTTTTCTATATTTGTGAACACAACAATCGGATGCCTCTACTCTTGAGGTTAGCAATACTCGTTTTCTATTTAGGAATGTCAACACAATTTATTCTCCTATTTTGATTAGTTTTTAATTCTTCTAGTCGGTTAGCAATATCCAACGTTTCATTTACGACGTGCCAACATAATTGTGCTTCCACGTCTAGGCAGAAGTCCAGAGAAATGCTCGTACTTCGTGCTGCTACGTGTGATTTGCCCTTTATTTGCGTGGTTTATTTGGGTCCTCTATGTGTCGCGCGGAAAGATGGAAATTGCTTTGGATGTAAGTAATCCTGTAACAATATGCATGTAGCGATAAAGGACCGAAAGACTTTTGACATTGTGGCGATGCTTGAGGTAGCAAGTGAGCTTGAGGGCTTAGAAATCCATGACATTTCGATGCTTCTTTGGCAACAAAGAAGATATGATTTTCCTGGAAATATTAATGGCAATAATATTCAATAACAGATTGTGTATAGGAAATTAGTGTTCCAACAAAAGAATCGGGAGTGGAAAAATAATGATCTTATTTTAAAGTGATGCGCCAGCTTCGGGTCCTAAATGCATTGAATTTGATGCGATTCACTCTGCCCAAACAAGGATCTTGTAAAAATTATATGTCGATGACATTCTCAATGGATTACGTAGCAATGTCAGAGGATAAACGACATTAAGAGTATATTCATCGGCAAAACTATGGATGAGATCGAAAGTAGATCATTAATGAAAATTAGAAAGAGAAACGGGGAGATGACAGAGCTCTGGGGCACTCCGGGATTTATAGGGCAAGATTCAGATGTAATGTTACCTAATACAACTCGTATTAGGTGACTATATTAAGTTTGGCTAAAAGCACAGGATGCAATGGAAATATCTAATACGACGATTTTGGACTTACCCAAATTGGGAAGATTACGGTTCCAACGTTTGATGAGTGGATTATTTTCTAAGAAACTTTATTAATTTGGAGTTAATGATATATTCAAAAAAGAATCGAAGTGATTGCAATTGGTTGAATTATTTGAATCTTTTCGTCAGCAATTTTGAAAGTTCTTTTCTTTTGGAAATTTTCTAAAGCTGTTAATGAGAATTGTATTCAAATCAATATCTGATATGCGATTTGTACCTAAATGCCATATCTGATGTAGTTAAGTATTTTTACATATCGTTAAATTCGTTCATACTTTTCGGTCTACCTAGTTGCCCATCGACTTTTATAGCTTTTATTCTTCAATATTACCTACTACCCGGTCTATCAACAATTTCCTCACCTTACTCTTCCAGCACAGCAGAACAATTATATACTTTAGGGCAGCGAAGAAACATTTGAATTATCTCTAAAAACTCGCAAAGTATTCACCGTGATCAGAGCATTAAATAAATAACTAACAAGGAAGCGGCATATCAAGTGAAAACTTAATTATCTCGCTGAGAAGAAATTTTAAATATACTAAAGTGCAAAATATTTTTACAAAACACTAAAATTCCAGCTTTAGAAACAACGGTGTTTCAAATTTCTAATGTCTATTAATAATAATAATAATCTTGAAAAAGTCGCTGAACTCCCGGAACTCTGAAATATTTATTTTCAGAAAAGTCGAAGCAAGTCCAATTTTGGGGGGGGGGGGGGGCAAGGGAAAGTATTTTTTTACTTTGTCATATGAATGTACAACATATCGAGATTATTGTGTTGAAATTTAAAGTCGATTGGAGTAGAACTACTAGAGTTATTGAGTTGTAACTCTCCGATCCGGTTTAGAGCTGGAGAGAACAGCTACCTGGTAGCGCACCGGGAATTCTTAGCAGCTGCTTCGTTCTCTATGTTTAAGCTCCCCCGCTCCGCCGCTATAGCATTTCCAAAGTCGGTGAACTCTCTAGCTCAAAATCTATTGAACCGATCCTTTTGAAATTTTACACATTCTTTCTACATATAAATTACAACGTAATCCTGTCGAGTTTTCCTTTTGTTTTTTAATAATAATTTTAATTTATTTGCTAATGACAAAATTTCCACTGTTTTAATGAAAAATCGGTATTTTGACTTGTAAGTGTAACCAGACTTAAAATAAAAAAAAACTCGACAGCGCTACCTTAAAAAACTTATCAAGTAATGAAATCTTTTTGGTTTTTTGATCTTGGATGATCCAGTGATGAGTTATGCGGTTCACCACCACAATGTAAATTGTTTTTGAGGTGTCTGCGAAGATTTAGTGTCAATTCTATGAAAATTTAACAAAATATTCTTCAAATGTTATTTTATTATATAAAAACATAGATGATACAAGAACTAGATGTCGCATGCAGTACCAAAAAAGTATAAAAAATTTATTCGAGTGATTCATATTTTTTCGTATCTGAAGTATTGAGGAGGTCGATCAAATGTATACAAAATTACTATTATAAAAAACTTTGCTTTCGGCACGCTCTAAAATATGTTATGGTCCATTCCAGAATGCACTACCCATATGACAATCTGTATACTCTGCTCTAGTTCTTGTGTCATCTGTGATAATAATTACATAAATAAATAAACATAATATATAATATTTATAAATATAATATATCTACATATATGTGTCGTAAACAAAATTATCGTAGATATGCTATTTTATAGCGAATTAACCTTACCCAATCCTGCCCCTCCCCCTCCCACTAAGGTAAATCCGGCTATCATTGAGTGCCTTATTCACTTACACTGCTGTATTCGCTCGATATCCCATTTCTTTGTATTTATTCAATGGATCAGAGACGTTAACCTAAATAATATCTAAGACACCAAGCTTTCTCGATCACGATACGCCTTTTTCTAATAACCGATAGATGGCAGTTCCATCATTAGGACATCTACTAGAGGTCAATCAATCAGCCTAGTGAAAAGGAACAAAATTATTGCTGTAGCAGAGCTCCGGGTACGGACTCAGAGTCAGGTGCGCCGGCTATGCTCTCAAGGGGTGTGACGAAAGAAATAAATTACCATTCAGCTAGATAAAAATTGCCGTGAAAAGCTTTGAATCTTTCAACACTAGTTTACTAACCAATGTTTGATATTAATATTAATCTGAATTAGCTGTATTTTTTATAGTTATATTGTATATTGTGCAAAAGTGTCACACACACCGTGATAATTTGACTAATGAAAAACCTTGAGAACTCATCCCAACTCTAACTGAGTTCTGTTAAAAGTAGTCGGTGGATGTAAATAGTAGAATGGATAAACATCTGCCTTAACGTCGTAAATACTGCACTCAAATAGATATACTAATCGAACTCATTATCAAAGGTGGCAGAGCTGAATATGTATGTCGATTCAGCATACTTATCAAATGATTCTATTCAATCACCATCAACAAAATCTCTCTGCGAACTTGTTTAAGGAAGGAAATCAGTTCAACTTTTGATTATTTACTTGGTAAATTACATTTGAAGCCGAAATTCCAACTATTTTGAAAGTATATTGAAAAGTAAGTACCATCTTAGGAATCTCAAAACCCAAAACTTGCCTTAGCTTATATGTACATATAATGGTACATTAGTATGATGTGCACTAACGGTACACATATACTCGTGCATAGTTGTTTCTCATGGGCATAAAACATGTCACAAAAAAAAAAAGTTTCAACAGTTTAGAAAGTTTTGAAATAAATAATTCAAGCTCGCATGCTTTTCATTTCATTTTCTCATTTTTTTTTTAATTTTCAAGAGAAAAACTATAGTGAAACAAAATATGAATGCATTTCGTAAATTTTGAAAAGGAGAAAATTTCAAATTATGAAATTTCATAATAAGCGGGAAGAAGTTTCTATGAAAAACTGCTATATATACTACTTCAAGTGGTTACAAGTACAAAGGCTTTATGGCCTAGATACACAGCGCTCTTAATGAAGAAATAACTAACGGCTCATTAGTCTATAATGATTCATTATAAACTGCAGACACACAGCCATTTATTAAATACAATTCTCATAACGTTTCATTCACTATCCCTTCAATTTCTGAAATAGATGTACTCGATCATATTAATGGGTTTCCAAATGACTTCACAACGGGTCCGGATGGAATCCATCCAGGCTTTTTTAAGTCTTGCTGCCTTGCCCTGGTAGCTCGGCTGAGAATTATTTTCCAAAAATAGCTCGATAGTGGTTATTTTCCGTAGCTATGGCAAAATTACTTTATCATACCTATCCACAAAAAAGGTAGTAAAAATGAAATTCTAATTTCTAATAGGTCTATTGCAAAATTATCTTGCATGGGCTTATTTCGGGCAGATCTACATCCACCAACTTGTTGGAATTTGTCTCGGATACCATTAGTAGGTTTGCAATAGGCTACCGGACAGATTGTATTTATACAGGCTTTAGTAAAGCGTTCGATAAGGTATCTCACGCCGTCATACTCTTTAAAATGGAAAAGTATGGGTTTCCCCCAACGACGACGACGACATTCAAGTGGGGAACACCGGCCAGCGATCGCCCCGTAGGGGTATGATCATGCTATGCCATGGTTGTTCCCCACTTGACTGTCGTCGTCGTTGGGGTGTTGTAAAATTTACCGCAACGTATTTGAATAGTATTATACAATGTCTAATAGAGGTTATACATGGCCAGGATACAATTATTTAGGTCCTGGTAATAACGTTTACAGTGAAGAAGAAGTAGTAAATTCGACAGATTTTGTTGCATACATTCGTGATCTTGAACATACATTGGCTGATACAAATCTCTAACATTTCTTAAATGGACGAAGTCTTACTTAGATAACAGAACATACCAAATCTATTTCCACCATTCTATCTCTGGAGTCTTGAAGGTTTCGTCTGGCGTACTTCAAGGTAGTCACTTGTGCCCGTTGTTCTTTATTTTATCTATAAACGACATTATTTCTGTTGTGAAGCACTGCAAAGTCTTGATATATGCTGACGACATTAAGCTTTTCGCTAAGAGAAAATCGGTTAACGACTGTAAACAGGTACAGAGTGACCCTCACAAATTTTACGATTGATGCAAAAATAATAATTTGGTAGTCAATATAGACAAATGTGAGGTTTTGACTTTTCACAGAAATCAGAAACCAATCAGTTATGATTATGAGCTCTGTGTGGGTTCTGTCTGTGATTGGGTGTCAAATGTGATCACAGAATGAATTTTGTCTCCCATATAAACTACATGGTATCAAAGAGTAGCTCTATCCTGGTTTTTATAAAACGTTGGTTCGGAGAGTTTTCGAATCTTACTATAACCTTGCGTTTGTACATTAACCTTGTGAGACCATTTCTTGAATACGCTAGCCAGGTTCGATCTCCATTTCACGGTACGCACATCGACCGTATTTAGTCTGTTCAGAGAAACTTTTTACAATTTGCTCTCAGGCCTGAAATAATTCATTAATTTTTCCACCCTGTGAGGATCGCTTGAAGCTTTTAAATATGCACTCGTTTGAGAAACTTTTGTGCATCAGCCTTTAAACGCGAATATTTTTTCTCCGTTATTACTTAACAAAATTTCTTTCTGTGATAGTAGGCACAATTTGAGAAGGCTATCTCTGTTGCATGTATACTCCCCAAGGCTTAACTTTAGCATTTTGCGAACCTGTTAATCGCATGTGTATTACTGTTAATAATGTGGCTGAGCATTTTGTTGTTGACGTTTCTAAGCATATTTTTAAAAAAATGTCTATATAATATTTAATCTTTGTTGTTTAATATTTGTTGTGCATTGCACGTAATTTCATCCGGTGTTTGGTTTATGTTTAGTTTGACATACTAATACTAACACCGACTAAGTGATGAAACGCATGTATTGTTGACCGTTTATTTATTAAACGTGTTCATGTAGCGATCTTGTGTTAATCTGGTGCTGATAGTTTGATATAGTTATGATGTTAAAGAAGCAATTTGGATCGAATTAACGCGATAAACTTTGTTTTTATTCATTTTATTTTTCAATTTAACAATTTACAAATGAGAAAAATGTTATGTCAAAAAGAATATTGAGAATATAGTCTGTGATTGGAATTTCTTTTTCTTATTTTCAAATCGCAGATGCACAGCAGAGTTCCACATTTATATTATATGCCAAATCTACCACATTTTTTCTCCTAATAGCTATAATAAAGGAAGAAAACACTTCATTAGTGTACTTCATTATGATATGATTTTCGAGCCATAATGACGTATACTATGTGACACACGGCATTTTAATGAATAGTTAGTACTATTGATTCATTAGATCGTGCTGTGTGTCTAGGGTATTAGTTAACTGCAATTTCTTTTGCATATAAAAAAGATCGGTTTTGATATTTTTGATTTTTTTTCCTCAAAAACTCAACGTCCTAAACACTTAAACATTCTATTTTCTTTTGATGGAGCATTATTTCTGATACACCATCACTAAGCATTCTTGGCATTAATATGTCCAGTAAGTCCAGAAGCTGAACAGATCATATCATTTCTGTTCTCTAAAAAGCATCGAAATATCTGGGACTTTTGAAAAGGTGTAAGAAATATTTCAGCCTACATCAGACCTAGAATGGAATACAATTCTCATATATGGGCCGGGGCTGGTCGGACAGCCTTAACTTCATTAGATATTGTCCACAAGAGAGCATTCAAGCTCATTAGCGATGTGGCAATTATTTGTTATATCGACTCGTTCGAGTAATCTCGCGATGCTGAGTGTCTTTCGTTCCTTTATCGCTACACGTATAGTCAATGTTCTAATGAAATATGTAGTCTGGTCCCCTGTAGAACAATTTCTGCATGCAATACTCGTGATACAAACCGTGCATATCCTATTACCCTTCAAATTACTTTTGGCCGTACAGTGAAATTCCGTGATGCATTTTTATTCCGAACTCTGTGAATGTGGTACAGTCTACCAAATTCCGTCTTTTCTCCGACATAAAATCTTCGAAAGTTTAATGGCGACATACATCGGCACCTCCGTTACTCTCCTCATTTTCCCTAATCATTTCCATATCTTCTGCTTTCCATGCTTTGCTTTGCATCATAAAAAAAAAAAAAAAAAAAAAAAAATTGGCAGTCATAGGGACTGCCGATAGAAGTGAAAACTTAGAACTTTTAGTATTAATATTTGAAATTTCATAATGTTTGAATTAAAATTATCAACATCAATCTGGTTTTCACATCTATTGACACTCGGAGCAACAATTATATGCATGATTATATGGTTTTTTATTATTTAAATATATTACGGGCTGTACAAGATTATGATAAAATATAAATACAATTCAATTGAAATAACAATTAATATACAATCATATGATTTATGGATGGTATTTGTATTTACATAAACTTCAATGTAAATGATTTTTAACATTGTTTTCATTGTTTGCATCATAGTCGTCATTAATTTCAACAATACTTAGACTTTTTGTACTTTCAATTATTTCATTGTGTTCTAAAAAAGATACAATAGACTTATGGTAACTAAAGTAAGAAATGAAAATGTTTGATTGAAATTTATCTAAGTATCGCGTAAAAACCGCATCGATTGTCGTTTTATATTTTGTAGTACTGAGTTTTCGATCATTGGACATATTTAAATTAAGTGTTTCATTTAGAAATTCAATTAATGGTAGATTTTTATCATCTGCAAAGTTAATATTGAAGTCTCCACTTAAAATCATCGGTACATTATCATATTATTCGCCAAATCTTTTTTCGAATATTTCAGAACCTTCTTTTGTATAAATCATCAAATTCAAAAGCCAAAATAAATACGAGGATTTAAAATAATTTTCTGTTATTTATTTTTTATCTTAAAAATATTAGTATATTTATTTAGTACTCACTATTGTACTGCACAATTATTCTACAATTAAACAATTCAAATAATAATTAAACAAAAACATTATTTCAACAATGCACACACTTTTCACTAAATCCATTCAATTTCACTTATAATATATACGCAGCACTAGTGTTGCACAATACGTCAGCTGTATAGGTACAGATATACTGCTATAAGCATGCGCCAGTCATGAGTATGTCGGTGACGCGAACCCATAACATTTTCCCCTATCAAAAAGTCCCCAAACGCGGCTAAAGAAGTTTTCACTTAAAAAAAAAAAAGAATCAAAACCCGCTTATATTTAAACTGAAAAGCAGAGCCGCAAATAGTAGCAAAAGTAAAAAGTGAATATTTTTCTATTTTAAGATAGATGGCACTATGTATGTCTCCACTTATTTTACTGAGCATTTTAATGCTCGTAACATTAAAATGCTGGTAAAATTATGACATTTCATATTTCTATGACAATTTCTAGATTGACATTTTTAATACGTTTTCCGGATTAGCCGCGGTATAAATAAATTATTAAATGAGTGCTGAAACAAGTACTCACCCCGAACGTTTCGCTTCAAGTTACATTGAGGGTGGTCACCAGGTAACTGCCTGAAATGTTACATACGATTGGAGCTACGCAGATTGTATCGGTGCGTATGCTGTTGCTGTGGTTGATGCATTTGCATAACTCACTACGTCATTTTTTAAGCCAAGCTTATTTCGGATTAACCCTGAAGATGTTTTAAGGATGGGATCCCAAGTTTGTGAAAGCTGGAAACTGTTGTCGCGATTGAAATTAAGTCGATGTTTTATTTCAATCGCCTCACGAACAAGACGAGGAGTATAATAAGGCTCGCGAGCCAGGACTTCTGCCTTTTCAAAATGAATCCAATGATGTTTTGTTGGATGGTCCAGAATATGCTCGCAAATTGGTGATTTTTCCCGCTGGTTCTTGCTTACAGCATTTATATGTTCTTTTAGGCGGGTAGCAATACTTCTTTGTGTTTGCCCAATATAATATGACCCACAGCTACAAGGGACTGCATATACGCCTGGTGTTTGGAGTGGAAAGCGATCTTTTGATGATTGCAGGTGATTTATCACCTTCTTAGGTGGTAAAAAGAAGGATTTCTATCTGTAACACCTCTAACATAGAGCAGGAAGGCTTTTCTAGATTGTTGTTTTTTTTTTTTAATTTATTGAAGGATTTAATTTTAATTGAACATTTTCAGATTGTTTTGCTAATTTATTGTAGAGTTTAATTTCTCTTAACAATTTTCAGATTAATTATGTCCATTTTTAATTGTAAATTGTATAAACTTTTATCTAAACTTTATAAACAATTTGAAGTTTTTCAGCGATAAAATTTTTAAACATCTGTCACTTTGTTTCCTCCAAATTAAGATATGTCAAAATTTTACCAGCGATTTTAATATGAAAAATTTGTAGACCGCGTAAAATTTTACTTTGCCTGAACTCGACACTAGGCTTTAATGTCCACACCACTGTCATGCATAACATGGACTTCTAGATTTTTTATTTCATTTGAGTTAAGTTTTGTTCCTCGTTTCCACTAATACAAATGTTAGCAAATGTTAGTGGAAACGCTCATTTGATGTGTTGGCTAAACTAGTGGAAAGTAATGCAGTAGAGTTGGCGAGAATTTATCCAAATGGAAACACTTGTAAGTTTAAGCTAACGTGTTGGCTCCCAACAAGTACACAACATGTTACCGAACAAAGTTGGCAGAATTTGAATTAGTGGAATCGAGGCTTTAGCACGGGTGTGACAATTATTTTAATTTAAAGTTTCACTTTCGCTGTAACATGCTCACGCCGGCGCGTATCACCGGTGGCTTGTACAAGAAATTACCTATCATATCGGTCAAGTATCTATGCACTAATCCAAATACCTGCCACAACATAAGAAAAATATTTTTTCTGGAAATATTCTTCTTATTTTGTAGCATCACAATTCGCTCGCAGTATATTTTATGCTGGCTTCACTTTTTGCGGGCTGTTATCAGTCCATAAATTGAAGTCTGTGGCTATGACGCGCCGCAAATATACATTATGTACATACGTGTACGATAGATACTCCTTTTTAGAGCCAAATAAAAAAAATTGTTTGATATATTGTACTGGAGCACATCGCCATTTCGGAAAGCTTTTGAGAATTAAATTGAATAAAAACCAATTTTATCATTCACTTATTATCACGATAGTGATTTACAAATTGATTTTTAAACAATAAACTACTTCCGGATTTATCCAGTTTTTGGGCCACTAAATGGAATCACCTCAATTTTATTCAAGTTATAAGAATCTCAATCTTAATGTTATGAAATTATTTATAATATGAAAAATATTAACAATTTGGAAAAAACACCTCCGGTAGCATTTACGAATATGTTTGGAAAATGTATGCACAAAAAATAATAAACAATGGTGTGTACATAAAAAAGTTCAAGGAGAGGGGAGGGGTGGGGGAGGAATAACACGGTTTTTTGAGAATTTTGATTTTTACAAATAAAACAACACCTGTTTGAAAAATCTAAGCCCGGAAGCATTTAAACTGAAGAGTTCTTAATATTTTGGCATCAATATCATAAAAATTGTGGAAAATAAAATGGGGGAACAAAGTGCTTGCAAATTTATTCAGCCTTAAGACATTGTTAAAGAAAGCTATACACTGTGATTTTACAGAATTAAGCAAAAGTCTATTGAGAATCGAATGTAATGTGACATAGGTCTGAATTTATTCAATACTCAAGCAGATCAATAGGCTTTATTAGATATAACTAGGCATACTTGTGTAGCTTCCTTCACATGTACTACTACCAAAGGAAATTAATTATTAAACAGACTAAATAAAAATGGGCCAAGCACAAAACCTTGCAAAACACCACAGAGTACAGACACAACTGCTAAAACCTCCAAATCTAGATTTCCAAAGCACCAGAAATCTGTTCACTCACCACCACCCATCTAAGTATCTCATTATACACGAGTGTTTCGAGCACCCCCGATAAAAAAGATAAGATTCTTATGGCGCCAAAGTCTCTAGGTGACTTGGAGTTAGTTTTCTTCAGGATTGGCAGAACAGTAGCAATCTCACAAATACTAGAAATAGGGTATGATACTTAGTTTTGTGAATTAAAACTTTCAAATAATGAAATCGTATCAAAAGAATTCATAATTGAATTAACAATATTATTTTGCCACGATCTAAACTTAACGCACAAAGAAATTGTGATCAAAATCGAGTGGGATGTTGTTTTCAAGGTAGAAATACTTTCAAACCAAGAGTAGGCAACTTAAATGTATTTTCGGCGCATTAAACTTCCACCTCTGTTTGTTTTTTTCAATTAAGTATGATACGATTCCAACCATGTGCACATAATTAGAATTATCCTAAAAAATAGACCCTCGATTATAATTTCGACCTTTTTATTCTTCTTTACATGAATAATACAAAAAGAAAATATATATATATAAAATAAAAAATACAACAGATATGTAAAAATGCTTAAACAAAACATATTTCATCATCAGGTGGCTATGATGAGGAAGGAGGCTTCGCACCAGTACATCCCGACGAAGAGTCATCAGAGGAAGAGGAGAAATCCTCAGAGAGTTCAGAGCATTCCCAATTCAGTGAAGTTTCGGAAATCAAATTTCCTGGTGAGGTGGGCCCTTTGGGAGACCGGCGTCTCTGTAAAATTCGATGTGTCAAAGGGAAATGGGTTGGACCTTTATGTGCTACGAATGAAGAGGGTAAGTTTCATTTCTCATGAGATGATTTTCCATTTTTTTTTTTAATTTCAGACAACGCGTCTCTTTTTTGTAATTTCATTTACCCAAAACTAAATGGCATTTTGCTCATTTCCTTTCAGATGAACACGGGAACGTCAAATTTCAGCCGCTGTACAAAAGTTGCCACGTTAACAGAATTCAGCCTCATTTACTTCTCAGCTACCGGAACATATCAGTGGTAAGTAGAGAAAGAAAAAAAAACGGAGCAAAATATGTAAAGCGCAGAAATTCCCAGAAGTCAACTGTTCACGTAATACCAATAAAAAGCTCCCAAAGTTGTGCTAAACAGAGAAATAAAAATTTGAGTTACAAATCACACACAAGTCTCTTGGCATCTTTTTCTTGTATTGGGGCCTACCAAGTCATCTTCTAAATTGCTCGACGTAAAAATTATTTGACAACTTAAATGCCGAGAACTTTTCCCACAGCAGCCATTTGGGAGCATATTTCCAGGTGGGGGTGGGTTGAAAAACTGCTACGAACTGACGAGAATGACAAAATTAATCCTAATTCAAAATCTCCTTCTTGCACGGCGCACCCTCCCTTTACAGTATACACAACAGAAATCCCACTGAGAATAACCTTGGAAAGATTGCCCCCCTTAATGATATCCTACTTTTTATATGCCTTATGTCATGGTACATAGGTCATTCATTAAGCTTTAATGCCTTTTTTTTTATAAATAGAATGTCGGATGGGATGTACCGCATGGACATTCACTACAAGCACGCTGTAAGGATTTGGGGCTGTACAAATTATTAGGAGAATCCCGTGTTCTATGCTCGAATGGACTGTGGGCACCACGTATGCCCTCATGTGTACCAACAACTCTCTTAACAAATTTCTCTGATGACAGTCCTCCATCGATTCGCATTAAAATTGGATCCGGTTCGGGAGCCTTTGAGCCGTCAGGTGTTCTGGCTGTCCTGCCCGGCAGCACTATTCATCTGGATTGTATGTACCCGAGACGACGTGGAACACCGGAATGGACATGGACTGGCTGGTTTAAGCAGTACTACACCGGTAACATGATTGCAATAAAATATTTTTATTAAAGGATACCGTAACTTTAGGCGTAATAATACTATAGGATGGTCAACGATCCCAGAGGAGAGGGCAACAAAATATCGACTTACAATCAAGGATATTCAAAATCAGGACTCTGGAACATATACATGTGCATCGCCTCGTGGTTTAACCAACAGTATTTCAATTATTGCAGCAACATCACAGTGTCCGCAATTGCCGGATCCGATTGCACCCCTATCTCTACGTCTTGAAGGTAACAAACTGGGACAGCGGGCATTGCATAGATGTCCACTTGGTTACACAATTGAAGGAGCTGCAAATTCAACATGTCTAGCATCAGGAAATTGGTCCTCTCCACCACCGACTTGCCAGTCTGTACAATGCCCACCATTATTTCTAGAGGATCCCCATCTTAGCCTTACAGAATTGAATACATCAGCATGGGGGCGTGCTGTATTCAAATGTTCATGGGGTTTCAGATTGAGTGGTCCGCCGGGTCTTGAATGTGAACCGACCGGTGTCTGGAGCGGACCGGTGCCCCGTTGTCGTGGTAAGAATATACTAAATTACATAATATTTTTTCAGTGTTTTTTACAGAAGCTGAAATGAGAGTGAGAAATATTCACCTGAAATGTTTCATTTTGTTCTTATTGCAAAGCTATACAGTGCCCACAGCCACTCGTTCCGATAAATGGTCGCATTGATGGAACGAGTGGTCCAAGTAGCCACAGGAGATATGCAGTTGGGGCCCTTGTTACATTCAGTTGCACTGAAGGACACCTTCTGGTAGGTGAAGCAAGCATCGTGTGCACAGAAACAGGATTCTGGTCTCACCCTCCCCCTTTCTGTAAGTTGTGGTTTCATGCATTTATTTTTCGTTCGTTGGTTTTTCGTTGTTTTTTTACCCTTCCTGAGAATTGAAAAGCTCAGAGAATACTTGTATAATACTCCCTACCGACAGGTAAATCGCAGTGTCCATATCCTGGGGATCCACCGAATGGTCTGATAGCACCATTAAAATTCCACTATGATCCTGGGGATTTGTTAAGTGTGCAATGTCGTCCTGGATTTGTTGAGTACAGTCCAAAGGGGCCATCAGAACGTCCGAAATGTCTACCCGATGGTAACTGGTCCGGACCAGTCCCACAGTGCCGGAACTATGAGGAAGTGTAGCTTGAGCGATTTCGCTTAAATGCTAAACGAGCACATGAGCAAGCACAAAATATGTGACATGATGAACATCTCTACTAAAAATGATGGTGACATGCAGTTATAAATGTTGAGAAAATAAAATAATAATTTTTTTACTGAAAAGCAGGGTGATATTAAGTAATTATACAAAAAAAAAAAAATATAAATATGTCTAAAATACAATAAGAGGAATGTGACGTTAGTTTGATGATAGACTCTTCATAAATAAGTTACGAGAATGGATCGACTTATGTACTTCAGTATATACCTACGGATAAGTATATAAGTATACAAACAACTCATACACATACACATAACACAAACAAATTGATTGTTATTTACTGCATATCAATGTAACATTTCTCGACAAAATTCGTAGCCACATAAGGACACAACAAGTTACCGTTAGTCATGTTACAAAGTGTAATTATTATACAAAAAATTAAAATCGTTAAAATTAAGGATTCATTTAAAAATTCTATTCCTTGATTGAATTCAATAGTTGAGAAGATCAGATCGGCTTGGTTGCATTGCAAGATGTATCGGGACTTGCGGACGACCTTGTCATTATTTTATCATCCGTAAATTTCTTTGTAAAAATTATTTTTCGTAGATTGCTAAGCACAACTCTGTTAATTATTAAGAAATACAACTGTAAAAAGTCGAAGTATTTAAACTTGTAATTAAACAAAAATAATTGTAATAAATATATTCGAATTGTGATGTATAAAGAAAAAACAAATTTAAAAACAAATTAAATTCAAATATATATTTACGCATATCTAAGAAGAATGTTTTAATTTTTTTTAATTATGAAACCATTATTCAAAATTTGACGATGCACAATTAGAAATTTTTGGCGCAAAAAGAGAAGCAGAGAGAGAGAGAGCGAGAGATAGAGATAGAGAGAGATAGAGAGAGATAGAGAGAGAGAGACATAGAGAGAGTGTGAGAGAGAGAGAGTGAGAGAGAGACATTAATTATCTTAAGAAGGAGCGCCTCAAACGAAAGAAGGACGTGTGTTAAGTCATTAAATCAACAAAAACAACAAAAATATTTTTTATATATGACTGAATGAAATCATAGCGGGTATACGAATTTTGCATTAGTATGTCTCTGCCGGTGGTCGTGATAGCTTGAGTAACTGGGTGACTTTCTTGAGCTGATTTTTTCATCCTTATGGTCCTTTTTTGCTTTTGTTTTTGTTTCGTGGCAGAGTCAAAAGTACTAAGATCGGAGGCCAAAGCAACCTATTCTGCTAACCTGCTAAAGATAGGAGCTATAAATATCGGACGGAAACTATGTAGATAAGAGGAAAATATCAGGACCGTGTTGAAGTGCGATTTGAACCCACGACCCCTGGAATGAAAGTCAGTGCGCTTACCAACTGAGCTATCCAAGCCATACAAGCTACTTTTTCGTAAAAACTATTCAGGTACTTAAGTCAGGTTAACCCAGGATGCCCAATCTTGTATTATGAAAGTACTACTGTAAGAATGTCAGCCACCCTGTATAGAAAACAGGCGTTGATTCAGGATCCTCCATATTATAAAATTATTGTACTTTTCCTCCTTGGGCATGTAATATGGAGAGTTTGCCTCATATAATTCATACACAGAATTTATTCTGAGTTTATATGAGATTAGATCAGTTTGATCTTTTTCAAGTGCCGTAGTGAAGGATGTTGAGGTTTCTACTAATAAAGGGTTTTCCAATAAGAGGTGTTATTTTAATTAGCCCGCTATTTCGGTAGATGTCACTTTTGGAGCTGTCATTTTTTGACATTTGACAAGTAAAAACTACGCCATTAATAAAAATGGAACGATACACGATTCAACAACGCACTGAAATTATTAAAATTCACTATAAAAATGGTGAAAATGTGTCAGAGACGGTTCGTAAAACTCGAAAATTTTTGGGTCGTCGTGAAGCACCTTGTCGGATCGCAATACAGAAATTGGTAGAAAAATTCGAGCTGTCGGGACAAGTGAGTGATGTGAAGAATAAAACCCGTGCACGTCGCTCAAGAACAGCCGAGAATATTGCTGCTGTAGCCGAAAGTGTTGAAGAAAACCCAGGTTTGTCCATTCCTCGTCGTTCTTTGGAATTAGGCATTCCACAAACGTCATTACACCGTATTTTGCATAAAGATTTGGGTCTTAAGGCTTATAAAGTTCAGTTAACACAAGAACTCAAGCCGCCGATCATCAACAACGTCGAGTCTTTGCTGATTGCGTCCTTGAAATGCATGAAAATGATCCGGAATTCCATCGAAAACTCATCTTGAGTGATGAGGGCCATTTCCACCTCGATGGCTTCGTCAACAAACAAAATTGTCGCATCTGGGGCTCGGAAAACCCAAGAGTTATTGTTGAAAAGCCTCTCTATCCTCAACGTGTGACTGTTTGGTGCGGTTTATGGTCCCGCGGGGTCATTGGACCTTACTTTTTCGAAAATGAGGCTGGAGCAATAGTTACGGTGAATGGATTGCGCTATCGACAGATGATTAAAGATTTTTTATGGCCGGAATTGGATGGTATTGATCTGGACAACGTTTACTTTCAACAAGACGGCGCTACGTGCCATACAAGCAACGAAAACATTGATCTTTTACGGGAAAAGTTTCCGGATCGTGTTATCTCTCGAAGAGGTGATCACAATTGGCCACCGAGATCTTGTGACTTAACACCTTGCGACTTCTTCCTTTGGGGCCACGTGAAAGAGAAGGTCTACGCCAACAGCCCAGCGTCGATTCAAGACCTCAACGATGGAATTTGTGAGGCTATCGAGGACATAGGGCAGCCACTTTGCGATTTGATTATGGAAAGTTTCATGAAAAGGATATGGTCCTGTAGGCGTGGTCGTGGTGGTCATTTGGCTGATGTTATTTTCCATTATTAACGGCATACCTTCCTCTTTATAATGAAATACAGATCCGATCATTTATCTCAAAAAATGGCATTTTTCTTTGTATATCAAAATAACACCTCTTATTGGAAAACCCTATACGAAACGATTGCTTTTTCAGCCCATTGCGGGCTTACACAAATTAATTAATTTTGAATTAATGTAGATTTTTTCCCATTATTCTAAATTTTTCCATTTTTTTCTAGTTTTCCTTTATTTTAATTTGTTTTTCGAGTCTCTTAATTTCGATTTCATTATTTGAGACATGTTGATGAGTTGAAAAAAATTTGAAACTTTGTCGCCCGAAATAGAATGAATTATAGAATGAATTAATTTATTTTTTATTTTTTGTTTCTCTTCTTCTTTCGTGCTTTTAATTGATACCGGAGAATCCCAAAAAGGCCTACTAACAAATGTTAATTATACTGCATAAAACATATTAAGTATAGAAAATTTTACTGCATTTCTTTAATGAAGATACACTATTTCGCCTTTCGCGTTTCCCCTTTAGTCGCCAATACCGAAAGTAAATGGCGCAGTCGAAACATTTTAAGAAAGTATGACCAAATATTCCCGAAAACTGGTCCAAAGTTAGGGGAAATGACGGGAAATTTTTATATCGCAGAATTTTTAAATTAATTTTTAAGTTGTAATAATTAATTATATTTATATACAGGGTGTTTCCGCCTAAGAGTTCAATAGGGCAGGAGGTGAGAGGGTTCACCTAGCCAAACAAAATATTATACTACAAGGGGCGGCCATATCAACCGTTTAGGAGTTACAGGGTGATTAAGTAAAAAAGAAAACACTTTAACGGTTACAGATAGGACATAGGATTAAAGAGGAAAGTCCACAGTTTACAGTTTTTATGAAAAAAAAACTTATACTAATGACCTTTTTTCAAAAAGAAAAAAAAAATACAGGTCAAATTAAGAAAAAAGGTAAGAAAATCCGAAATTTTTAGTTTAGACAACCATAACTCTTGAGAGTAGGGAATTACGGGGGCTGGCTGAGCAGTCATTGGAAAGGCCACACAGGCCCTGTGTTTTTTAAGATACTAGTTGTTTTATTAAAAACAAGATTTTTTTCTTAATCACCCTGTAACTACTAAACGGTTGATATGTCCCCCCCCCCATGCCATACAATTTCTTGTTTGTCTAGATGAGTACTATTACGTCCTGCTCTATTGACCTCCTAGGCGGAAACACCCTGTACAATATTAATATTTTAAATTTTTAAGAATTTTCCTAGTGCCCCATTTATTTTCTGATAATAATTCTTGCTTTGTCTTTGTATATGGCTGACATAAGATAAGTGCCCGCAAACAAACAATGACATCAAACAAACCGGCATTGGGAAATGTGAAATTTTTTTGCCACAGCTATTTATTTTCATAACAATTACACTTTTAATTTATTTAAAACACTATAATTAATTATTGAAACAAATTAAACTTGCCTGAAAAATAAACTCCTATGGCAATAACTGTTGTCTCTGATATGCTGATATGCATATCACAGAGCAATTCGCCACCATAATTCTTGATTCAGATTACATAAAATCTCTTGCATAAAACAATATTTCACTATTGTTTCTCACTACATATGATAAAGCCTAAGTTATTTTTAATCTCACTTGTTTATCACTAAAAGAACACCGGAGTTCTTGTAGTAAATTCAGAAATGTCAGAAATGAACCGAAATGTCGAACTGACATCAAATAAATAATAAGACCTCTTGTCATCACCCCCACCCCTTGTGTTCGAAAAAAAAAAAATGCTTATAACACGTACACGAATTTTACACAGTATAGCTACCAATTTTAGACACACACATACAGTTCACCGGTAACTTTCCCTGAAGTGTTTCTCGAGGGTTTTGTTTCAGTTCATCGAAACTGATAGGAATCTCCGTGTGTGTAGAGTAAACCCGTCATCCGCTGTCTTCGGCGAGAACTTCAAGCAGTTTTTATATTTTCTACAGACCGGGAAGGCAGTTATTTGTTATTCCAAGAATTCTCTTCTAGGTTATGCAAATCTTATTAATTATTCAATTGTGTTTTCAGTAAGAGTAATAAAAAAGAGTTTATTAGGCAGTACATAAATATCAACCGGAAACATAAAGCGTTGCGACAAATAAAATTAAAAGGGTTTTCCGGTGACTATTTCGGGAAAAAGCATATAATGAATTCTATAAAACTTGAAACTGTACATTCTGAGGTGGTGGTAAATAATGTAAAGAAAAAAATTAATGACATGCTCTCAACAATTAATGAATCAACTTAGTAAGATGAATAAACCAACAAAATCAGGATGCTTCCGCTGAAGAAATCTACTCTCTCCTTTGTGATTTATTGATATACAAAATTGACCATGAAAAAAAGATTACGAGTGATTACAATGATGAACATGAATCGTGGAAAAATTTCTCCTTACTAGGAACCAAAATTTTCAAAAAAAAAAAAAAGTTTTACAAGGACTTTATGATAGTGTTATTAGTAATGAACACTATTTATTTTTTCGCGATAATGCCATCTTGCATTTTGGAACTATTTAGTAATTAATTTTAGTGTGTGGTGAAGCTGGGGCTACCTGCAGGCCACCGCTTAGCAGGCCTTGTCCTGCAGGCAACCTGAATTATGTTTGGATAACGTCAGAGTCAGACGAAACCTTCAGTCTAAGCCAGACAGTCTGCAGGCGGCCTGTTACTGGATGAGGAGATCTACAAAACACAAGAAATCACATGACCCCGAATATCTCTCGGAATTTGCAAGGAAAATAAAGCGTTGGAAGACTGAGAATAACAGGCAGGGTTACCGCTTTATGACTGTAGTCATAAATCTACCACTCTACCACCCTGCTAGAAAATTTATGACTGTTTGCCATTACTGCCACTAAAATATTATTCCCAATTAGTTAATTTCTTAGGAACAGATCCTAGCTTTGGTAAATTTATGTTTTGAGTAAAATCTGTCTAATTGATTGAATCTACAGATATATTAAATTCATAATGAAGATTATTAGTACTTTTGTTTTTTTTTTCAAAGAGAAATTGAATTCTATATAATGATGCAAATCTTGTTAAATTTTGCAAAAATATTGGCAAACAAATGGACGTTTTAGAAGCATTTATGTTTGAATAATTGGCGGATTTTATGTGAATCTTAACAACTTTACAGCATAGCATTGCTGCTGCTGCTGAAAGTGTATTCTTTCAATTATGATTGATGTAAAAGAAAAAAATGAATATGCTTAAATGTTAAAGCCATGGAAAATATTATGCATGCAAAACGGTGAATAAGTTTTTAAAAGTGTAATAGAGCAATAAAGGTGGTTTTGTTAGAAAAAATGTCTTTTCGTTTTGTTTTGTAAAGGTGAAAATAGCTCTAAGGTGTTTTCCAGAAACTGTGTGAAAGAGTAAAATGGCAACTAAGCCACGATAGAGAAAGTTTTCTTACGACTGAAATTGAGACTTCATTGCTTAAAAGCAGACATATTTTTCCGGAAGCAGTGCAAGAAAAATAAAGTATTTCCGAAATTTATTAAAATAAAGTGCAGTACAGATAACTCAAGAACAAGGAAAGCAGCAACTTATGGTAAATATAAATGGCTTAACCTAGAATGCAAATACCTTCATGCTAAATTGAGTGACATTGAACTTGAACTATACAACCTACATTTAAGAATTACAAAAAGTTTAAATTGCGTGGAATATATAATCTGGCAGGAAGAAATACTGGAATCTATTAATGAAACTGTGATAAAAAGCATACAAAAGAAAAAGGAAAAATTGAACAAAAAATTCGGAAAGTTATTAAGTGAAAATAAAGACAAACATGAAAGCGTTAAAAGTGTACCAGATTATGTGAAAAATATCTCAACTGCACAATTTAGTGAGAAAGAGATGACAATACTAGATAAGGGATTAAATTTTACTCCGCGACCATAAAAACCAGATATAGAAAGAGCAATAGTTGACGTTAAGAGCGCAATAAACTTTTTACACAACCATCATAAACAAAACATTCGCAAACTAGTGAAACCTGTAATAAAATCCGCACTTAATAACAAAATCATTCACAACGATGACTTTATGACTATCAAGGAACTTCGACAGAAAGATGTATACCACATGAATGCTGATAAAAGCAATTCCATTGTAGTTATAGACAAACAAGAGTATAATAACAGAATAATATATACGATTGCCAGTGGGAGTTTTGAAAAGATTACACGGAATCCATTGCCCAGAACGATTAAAGAAGCAGCTACCATCGGTAAGGAACTTTGTGAAACATTGAATCTTCCTTGTTTATCAGTCTCAAACCCAAGACTACCTCAAATATATGGACTACCTAAAATACATAAACCTGGTAACAAAATTCTAGTGTTAATTCACCATCCTACAAATTGTCAAACTACTTGTCAAATAGTTCACATCTCTACCAAAACCACCCGGAAGATATGTAAGAAACACATTTGAATTCGTAGATATTATTAATGATGTAACATTGACGGATGACAAGTTAATGGTCTCCTTTGATGTGGAATCATTCTATCCCAGTGCAGCGTCCCGATACCCAAAGCACTAGACGTTCTTAGTAATTGGTTAGATAATAGTGATATATTTGATGAAAAAGCTAACATTTTCCATAAAGCAGCATCCCTTTGTATGAAGCAGACTCAATTCAGCTATAAAAATGAGTACTACAGATAGACGATGGGAGCAAACATGGGAAATCCACTTTCTTGTTTCATAGCTATTGTTTTTCTAGGAGACCTTGAAACTAAATTACACAATGAAGGTAAACTATCAAAAGTTTGGATAAGGTATGTGGACGACATATTCTTTATAGTGAAAAAGGACTCTAAGTAACCAACATCAATCCATTAAGTTCACGGTGGAGACAGAGCGAGATGGAAAACTACCATTTCTTGACGCAATACTGACCAAAAATCAAAATAAAATACAAATAGGTATCTACCGGAAACCTACAAACATTGCAATATATATCACCAATGACTCACACTCCATGTCTACAAAATTGGCCACATCAATTAGTATGGTATATTTAATATGTAAAATACCTTTGCATATAGAGGACTTTATGAAAGAATTAAGAGGAGTCAGTACTAAGCAAAAATTTCAATTTAGTTACCAGCGAGCCTGTAGGCAATAAAACTTACAATTCGTAGGTTTGTGTCCTGAAAGTATGAAAATTCATATAATATTAGCCTAGACCTAGACCACAAGTCACAATAGAGACATCTAGCGTAAAAGACAGAAACCCAACATGCGACAATTTAAGACGAAAATGAAAATTTGTAGTGAAAAGAAATTGAAAATTTTTAACGAGAATTAACTCTTCTAAATTTTATTTTGCACATAATTGTTAAATATACTATTTCGCTTTATATTTCCGCAACTTTCAACGAAATATTGCAATTTATCGTCGGTGAAATATGGAGAGAAAAAGCAAGTATCTACTATTAGAGTTGAACAATTAAAAAAAGCGCCACTAAAAATGAAAAAAACTCGACGTTATTTGCTAGATTTAGGCTTTATCTTTCTGAAATAGTCACAATCTAAAGAAATGAGAATACCTACTAACAGGAATTTGATTTGAAAAAAAATCAATTTTTACCATTTTTTACAAGTTTCCGAGCTAATATCTCCATTCCAATACATTTTGTTTTTATATTGCTCGACGTTATTTACTAGACCTCTTCGTTATCTTTAATTTAAGATATAAGTCATTATTCTGCTACAAATAGTTTGGCAGAAATTTGCATTGAAAAATGTATGAAACTTGCAAAAAACAATAAAAAAAAGTATGAACGGCTACAAAGTGAACGTAATAGATAAAATGGTTGAAAAACTTTCAAAACGTATCAGAGACAATGAAAGAATGACCATTTCTAAACAGCAAAAGCCACTTATAAAAAGAGCAACATTTGGTTATAATCCAGCAATCACTAACCAATTAAAAAATATTTTCGATATATACCACATCCTTTTAATATATTATAACAACAATGACAAATTAAAAACTCTACTAGAGAATACTAAAGACAGAATAGACAATGCAGAAAAATCTGGCATCTACTCGATTAATTGTGGGGATTGCGATAAGATATATGTAGGTCAAACGAAAAAGAAGATAATAACTAGGTTGAAAGAACATATTTCGTAGATAAAATCCGTTCAACCAATATCAGATGTGGCTTTACATATGGTCACTAAAGGCCACACAAACATCAATACGAACAGCCTAAATCTGAAAAGCTCAGTACAAAAGCAATACAAATTAGATGCGTGGGAGAGTGCGTACATGAAAAAATTAAACAACACATTAATGAACATTGATCAGCCACCAATAACTTCATCTCTCCTCAACTTTAT
The DNA here is from genome assembly GCA_963924295.1 of Dioctria rufipes. Classification (NCBI taxonomy): domain Eukaryota; kingdom Metazoa; phylum Arthropoda; class Insecta; order Diptera; family Asilidae; genus Dioctria; species Dioctria rufipes. The sequence goes on along the minus strand of OZ002740.1, from coordinate 345,698,493 downwards.
AAAGCCAGTAAGATCAAATTAAAATTTAAATTAAAGTATTGTTTATATATGTATGTATATTTTAGTCATTTTGACGACAGCAATTATATTTTTTGAATGCTAATGTATTTCAACCGACAATCACATAAGAATCATCTTTAACATTTGTATTTTTTGCTGACAACTTTGACGATTGCATTTCTAATGATAGTGTACTTCTAACTATAATCATATAACACAATACCAGTTTTCATTTAAAGTTAAGTAGGAAGCTACTGAAGATGGACAACTGAGTCCGAAATGCATTTAGCGATCATTTCTAAGTAGTCTTTTTTAAAAGTGTAATAGAGCAATAAAGGCGGTTTTTTTTAGTAAAAACGTCTTCTCGTTTTGTTCTTTAAAGTTAATAAAAAAATCTTTTAAACGAACCCGTATATTGCGAGACCTTTATAGAATTCTTTGTTAGGATTTTATATAGGAAATTTTCCGCCGATTATAATTCATAGTTAGTTTCTGAATTAATAATATAAGTACCTTGAACGTCCCACTTGAGTATCCTGTTCAAGCATTTTTAGAAGTTGAACTGGCCTACAAATACGCCAGTACGTGAACAACGGAAAACTATTGGTTGTATGTGTATCCGAACCATTTAGTTGGTACGTGCACAACTGAAAGCCATCCTATAGCCAGTACGTGAAAAACGAAGAGCTGGCGTTAGTATGTGAGCAACGGAATCCACTATATTTAAGCAGTATCTAAATATTCAAACACTAACATATAATATATATATATATATATATATATATATATATATATATATATTGTTATAACTTTTTCGGATAAAGTCACTTCTGACACCAGGTTTTGTTAACCAATTTTTAATATTTAAATTAAAACTATTCGTAAGTTTACGATTTCAACTTTATTTCAACTTAAAACTCGATAAGTCCAAATCAAACTTAATTTTCAAAACTTAAACTTCAAAATCAATTTTAAAACTTAAACTTCAAATTTAATTTTCAAACTTAAACTTCAAACTTAAACTCAATTGTCAAAAAAACAAATGTGCAAACTAAATGCACTTAAACTCAAATTCAATTTTCAAAAAAGCAAATGTGCAAGCAAAATCCACTTGTTAACTTTTTTTTTTTTTTTAAATTGGTGAGCTGAGCTTAAAACTCAATTTTCAAAACTTAATTTTCAAACTCCACTTCCAACTTAATTTTTAAACTATACTTTCTAGTTTTATCTTCAAACTCCATTTTCAATTTCAAACTCAAATTTCCAGTGCAAAGGTTCCCGTTTTTATACCAACTTAATATGTAATTAGAAGGATCTAGAATACTACAAGGGTAGGGGCTCTATCAAAAAGAGCATATCTGGAGGGATATATTCATTAGTGGGTTCCAAATTGAAACCCTTATTTGATTGGACAATAATCTCGTCATGAGATATAAAACTTTATTCAATTGGTCAATAATTAACCAATCCCCAATCAAAACCTTGAATATGTTTTCGCATAATATGTAACATGATACATTTATTTACCCGTACCATGATTTCATCCAAGGGACCATGTCCCTTGTTTACAATTATCGATGAATAAACGCGTGAGCAAATAGCTATTCGCATAAATAAATGGCTATGCGCGCAAACAAATAACTATGCGCACGCGTAAACAAATGGCACGGCGAGAATATTTATGTTTATGTTTATGATTTATTCAATATTGAATATCCATACTTCAATTGGAAATTCATGTCAATGTTTTGATCTTGAATTTAAGATATCCAAGTGTTCATGTTTATGATTTTTTTAATCTAAGATTTTGTTTACATTAATGCTTTTAATGTCAAGCATTTATGTTTACGTGAAAGCTTTTAAGCTTTCAATATTAATTTAAAATATTATTGTAGCGATGGGAAGAATGTTTATTATAAACATTCACGCTAAATTGAAATTTTATATTTATTGTTTATTGTATTTGGATTTTCGCTTAATGGTATCATTATGAATCACTTAACCATTTGAATGATTTGTTTATTAATTCATATGAATTTTAAAAGATTTAGATTTTGATTTTTGATTCTGAAGAAATGTTTATCTAAAGCTTTTTATGGAAATTTTCTATGGAAGTTTTAGATTATTTCACAATGAGTTTTAAGTGCGTCTTTGCACTTTGAAATGCGTTTTACGTAAAATATGAAAATTAATAATTAATTTTAAAGTATTTATGTCGTAAAAAATGCGAAAATGTATGAAATGTAAAAAGTACATAACAATATATATAATGTATAAAAAATTTGGAATCCTTATGCTTGGAACAGAATGCATCGCAGCCACCAAGCACAATACGGTAATGAAGTGTCAAAATCGTAGCCACCAAAAATGGTGAACACAATGATCATTGATGACTGCGTCAAGATGATATTTAAATTAATGTTTTTAACTGTATTAATAATAAATTGGGGTCCACAATATTATTATTTTTAAAAATTTTCACCACCATAATTAAATTTTCTTTGAAACTTATTATGTTCAGCATACGAAATTTTAAAACAAACAAAATATTAATCAGCTGTGAAATGTCAACGCAGGATAATTGCGCTAAAGTTGAAAGTCGAGCAACTTTTGTGTGGTGGCTACGATGCCTACGTTCATTGCGGTCACTTAATGGCATTGCCTTATAACTTACTTCTGCGTGACTTTTTCCTGCGTGGTGGCTACTTTCATTCTGTTCCAAGGGTTAATTTAAAAAAAAAATTTCTTTGAGGGGGGTCGTACTGCCCCCGATAGGAAATTAAAAAACTATATAAATTTCATAATCTTTGACTATCGAGATGTGTACGCGTCACAAAGATCTAACATTCTGCTAATTTTCAAATTCGAACGTCAGTTCCACTGACATGTGTGTATAACATGGACTGCTTCATTTTCTTTGTCATGTGGGACTGATTTTGTAGGTGGGGTGTCACAATTATTTGAATTTCAAATCAAATTTTCGCTTTAATTTTATTTATTTTTTCATTGGAAGTCTCCTGGTACATTGAATATTCCTTAAACTCGATTTTTAAAGGAATAAAATTAAGCAAGGTACTGTCAATTTCTGACCTAAAACCGAAGATCAAAAAATTCCATGAAGAAATTTTTTGAGAGTATAGGTACTTTTCGACCCAGCGATCAGGCAGTTCTCATCGGTATGGATATCTCCGATCGCCTACCATAGAAGTTCAATGATGGAGGTCACACCAATTGCCCATATAAATACTTTTTATAAAAAGTAAGTGTGAATTATATGGTGGCAAGATTTCTCATTGTACTTTTCAAATTGGGTGATTGTTCCCCCTTTTTTGCCTGGCGGCACATGGATAAACCAAGTAGAAATTATACGAACAAGATTTTTCGTCTAACAGACCTTTTTCGCACTTATATGCACTTTGTAAATTTATTGAAATTATTTTCAATAAATTTCAGTCTGTTAGACGAGAAATCTTCTTCGTATAGGTACTATGTGTAATACGTTTCGATCATCAGTAACAGGGCGATCTCATCAGGATAGCAATGAAACCCTGAAAATACCTACTGTCTATGCTACAGTGAACTCAGATGACAATAAGTTGCTGGTGGATACATATAGATTTATTTAAAAATCTCTGCCGTAGGTTACAGGGTTTCCATTTAAAAAATTAACCAATTCTTGTCTAACCATCCCTAAAAGTAGGTGCGGAAGACAAAGAAGGGATCACAAATGTTGTATTGCCATTTATTTCTATTGTATATAGTCATTTAGAAAGTCCAATGACTGAAACTGGACTATAGTGGATAGATAATTCTGCTGTACGAATGTGACATGGATTTGAATATTTCAATAATGATGTTTTTGGATGTAAAAAATCAAATCGTTTTTTTAATTTTCTGGCAAAGTTTATTTGAAAAGCAAAATATTTTGTTTTATTAAATTAAGCTGATATAATTTGCGCTTCAAAGTATTTGAATTAATATTATATTCCTTAAATTTATTTACAAAAAAAAAAAAAAACATTATATCAACTGGTAAATGATACTCCTCCTTTTCGGAATCAACATTAATATCTATGTACATATTAATACCGAGTTTTGAACTGGTTTTGCAACGAATTGTTTTTTTCAGCCTGAAGTTTTTTCTTAATGTTATATATGTACCTAATAAATTATATACGATAGAATTTATAAATAACTGATTAGGTACCTATTTAAAAATGAAAGCATTTATTCTACATCTGTCGTATTTGCTGCTTCTGAGTTTGTAAAGGAAAATAATAATGTGAAATAGCAGCTCCCAGTGTTCCAAGATATATTTTAGTTATTCTCTCAAAGGACGTAACGTAAAAGCTTTTATGCATTTTTACTGTAAATTCCATTTGAAAGTCTGGGAACTAAGACTGTCCTTTGGTACTAAAAGCGAAAATACCATATGAATATATTCTTTACAGAATTCTGAATTTTTGAAAGCAATTCTTTATGGCAGCTGCTGATACATAAAGCGCCAAACTGTGGCAAACACAAACTTGGTAAAATAAATTATTATTTACACATTGCAGCTTAGTTTTCACGCCATTCAGATTCCTTGACATTACTGAGACTTAGTAGTAGATTCTGTATACTCCGGAGTACGTAATTCATGGCAAGATAAACATAGCAAATTTACTTCGATTAGGGTATGGTGGGTTCACTGAAAGGCTCTATGTTCCCAAGAGAATTGAAGAATGAACAAAAAAAACAAAAACCGGTAATAGGAAGAGGAGGTCAGGGTAGGAATTCTATTGCAGAATCTTAGAAAATGTTAATTGTTGCTTAGTAGATAATTTACATTTATTTTTCCCGGACGGGAATCGAACCTACACTTGTTAGAATCAGTCAATGATGGATAAAGAAGAATTTTAAGAACTTTTATATTTAACGATTCTAAATCAAATTAATAAATACAAGAAGAAAAAACTGCTCGTCCGGGTAAAATAAATATAAATTGAATTTACAATTTATTTGTGCGCTTTCATCGTTACTGGGTAATGCCAGCTGAAAGCAAATCGTGGCTTAGTAGGCTAGTAACAGATTGATAAATGCATGAGGGAAAATCATCTGTCTCGTTAGCTCAGTGGTAAGAGAGTCGCCCGGCAAGCGCAGGGTCCCGGTCTCAAACGCCGGACGAGGCGGTTGTTTTTTCTTCTTGTATTTATTAATTTGCTTTAGAATCGTTAAAAATAAAAGTTCTTAAAATTCTTCTTTATCCAATTTATATTTATCAAAATAATTTTTGTGTTGGTTTGGTTTCGCTCCAAGTAATTAGTATCGTATGAGACGATTTATGAATTGATGTGTAGTTGTTGGTATGTATACCGAAAGAACCAGAACTTTACCGATCGATAGAATTTGAATACATTTAAATCTAATTCAAATTTGCCTATGATAACTGAATGATATTCAAACAGACGGACGCAAGAGTAATTTTATAATAGTTGATTAATAAGAGTTGTGTGAGATCTAGTCTCGAGGGAGGAGAGTAGGTATAAAGGACAACTCAGTTTTTTTTTTTTTTAATAATTCAAATATAAAATTTTATTAATACTTCAGTATTATATAATTCAATAAATTTAAAACTTGTAACTGTTGTATACGTAAAGTATACAAAAATTACCTAAAAAATACTCTAATTTAAAATAGTCTAATGTAAAATATTTTAATTGAATTTTCATACATATAAGCCAAGCATGCTTAAAACATGCACGGCTTATCTTCACAACGCGAAGAAATTGCCATCAGCAATTTCTTCAAATTCCTTCGCATATAATAAAAATCTCTCCACAAAACGACTTGGGAAAAATAAAAGTTTTAAGTTACATCCCAAGTCGTTTCAATAAAAAAAAAGCCCCACGACAAATCTTACCTTCAGTAAGATTTGTCGTAAATACGATATGTATGTACATATATACATTCATACATATCGGGCGCATGAAAATTTTACGTCGGTGAAGACTGAAACGATCAAGTCTTCACCGAAAAAAGCTCCTATCAGCAAATTGTCGCGAGCTGCATACATTGTGATCGCAACAATGTATGCACGATAGCACGGCGATGGTTGGATATTTATGAAAATATCAAATTTCAATTCCAACCATCGTTCGTCGCGATAATTCTGGGCATGTTTAAACATGCCCAGCGGTAAATAATTTTCTCAGGATAGGAATGCTAATTAAGCACTTTCCTATCCTGAACAACTAGACTTGCGATTAAAAAGATCCAAGTCGAGTGCAGTCGGTTTTAGGCAGTCGGTTTCTAAGATCAGTCTAGAGTAGATTGTGTTCCGGTTTTTTGTTAAAAAAAAGTCTAGAGTAGATTGTGTTCCGGTTTTTTGTTAAAAAAAAGGCTCTCGAGCGGTCGTCAGTGTTTAAAAAACACAATTAAGTATATTAGATTAAACAAAAAGAAGAGGAAAATTGTGAACAAGATAGGATTAGAAATAGTAAGAAAGAAAAGGAAAATTGTAGTTCCACATAAAAAAATAAATGGTGATCAGTGCAGCGAAGATTTGTGATTTTTGATTCAATACGGATACCAGTGAAAACATATTCGCACACCAAGCTAACCCCACGAAAAGGAGCTGGTTTGACTGTATATAGTGGTGATCAGTGAGTACCCCTTATATAACATAACGAAGTTACATACATTTCAGCTAGACACCAGCGAAAACGAGTGTCTAGCAGCCGCAACAAAGTAAGCCAGCCGCCGAGAGGAGGAGAGCACACTACTGATAAGCAGCTCAGTAGTGTCACGCGTTGGTGGCGTGATAGTAGAAGGGAGCATTCTACACCCGACACCATCAGCCAGCCTGCCTATAAATAGCCGGCAGCCAGTAGTAAGATCACTCAGTCGATCAACAAGCATCGAAGTGAACTCATCCGAAAGCTACAAGTGACCGTTCAGTAAAATATCCGACCGCGAGTGTACAACTCCAAAGTAACAGAGTTGACCCCCACCAGTGGAATACCAGAAGGCTGGCTATAAAAGTCAGTCAAGCACCGACAGATTAGTCAGTTGCCTCCCAGCAGCTCGACTAGACACATCTCCCGTCCAGTCCTATCCGCAAGTCGTGTTGACTAGTTCAACGGCAAGCGAACGTTAATCGTGCTGGCCTGAGAATTAGTAAGCGCACGCACTCCGTCCCCGTACCCCCGTGTAGGCTAATCTGCCGATAAGCGCACGTTCATCGTATTGATCAGAAGAGTAGCGAGCGCACGAAAATCCATTCCGTCCCCGTACCGTGTTGGCTACTCTGACGACGAAGCGCACGTTCATCGTGCTGGTCAGAGGAGTAGTAAGCGCACGCATTCCGTCCCCGTACCCACGTGTTGACTATTGACAAGTGCACGTCATCGTGTTGGTCAGAAGAATAGCGAGCGCACGCTCCATCCCGCATCCCCCGTGTTGGCTACTCCTAACGACAAGCGCACGTTAATCGTGCTGGTCTAAGGAATAGTAAGCGCACGCTCCTACCCCGCACCTACGCCGCGTAGTCTTAAGTTATTGTAAGTAAGTGAGTGAGTGTAGATTAAGTAGTGTGTGTATTCCGTATACCGCCCGAACCGCAGAGCTAGAACAGCGCTCTGAAACCCAGCAACGTCGGAAAACGGCCCTGGACAATCTCCTGACTACCCACACACCAACACCGACGTTACAAACTACTAACAATAATTTAAATAAAAATTCAATAAAAATTAAAAAGAAACTAATGCTGACCACGCAGTCCGCCACCCGTGTATTATTTGTTCTGAAATATGATGAAGAAGAACAGAATTAATTATCTGTCAACAGAATATATTTCAATGGAACAAATGAAACAGCTTCTGCGTGAAAACATAAGGGTACCAAAATGGTTAGTGCTAGTCACTGACTTTTAACAATGGACTGAGCGTATTACCATTTTCCTATAGGTAAGAATGGCACAAGTTTTATAGCTTTCTCTTTCGCCCTATGGCAGAGTTGGAGCTACCAACACAAAATATGGCTCACTGAACGTTTTCTTATGTCATTTGATGTTTTTATGTTGGCTACACAGATACAGGACATCAAAAATGGTCTTTGCTAATGCATGCAAGCAGAAGGCCAGTGCTCGTTGCTTTGCGTTCAAGCAGAAGGGAAGCAAAATGCTTGTATAGAAAGAAAAGGACACTCAGATTATCTCTGATAAGAATTATCTTCTGTATGATAGGGTAGGAGGCTCAGGTTCTTCCTGACCAGAATTATCTTCTGTAAAAAAGATAGGAAACACGATTCTTTAAACTCAGATCAGCTCTGATATAGATCAACTCTGCAAAAAGAATGGTGCCATCTACTGAATTTCGTCGGCTTTATAGTATAGCCGCTGTAACCACTTATGCTTGGCTCGCCTCTTGGTGTTGCCCTAGTGACACGGTTGGAGTTTACTTTGATTGAGGCGAAAACAGATTACTTGAAGTAATGTTATGATGATAGTGCGAAATGATAAACATACAGAGGTTAGTAAACTGTATTATATTTTATCGAGTTTTGTTATTTTATTAATGATTTTTTTTTATATATATTTTTTAAATAAATGGTAGAGGATGTGCAGCAGTTTTACTCAGAGAATAAACATCCCAGCTAGGCACTTTAAATAAGAACTGATGTGCAAGAGGACTTGGGTAATTTGATTAGATAAGTATTCTTTTATATTCGATTTGAATGATACTTTGTGTCTTCCTTTTTTCGTATTTTTAGGTAGATTAAACATCCAGGGAATATTGGTCAGCTTGCTGCTTCAAGAAATTATCTGTCATCGTGGGACTTTCAATAGTTGCCATACCTGTGTGAGGACTGAACAAGTTGTTTTATACGTTTACACGAAAAACATTTTTGTTCAGAAACTTTGAGACTGAAGAACAAAGCGGCAGTTTTCCTGTTATCTATGACTTAATGCCTACTAACTACATACATATAATAATTATATCTTTATAACAAACTTACCGAAATTTTTGAAATATTTTTGGAACCACAGAAAGCAAAAGTATTTCATCTGAAGTGTTATGCCGGAATCCCAACGATAATGAACGCATGAATAACACAAAACCAATAAGCTTCAATTCTGTCCAAAAACAATGAATAATTTCCTTCACAGAAAGTGACAAATGCTCATCAATATTGTGTACATAATCTTAAGAAGAACCGTATAAAAACTGCCTTGTCGTCGATATTTTTTATAGTAACATTAAAGTTCATTGTTCATAATAATATCAAATTGAGCGTGACTGATATTTTCATGGCAATTGTAATCCAGGCAGCTATAAAAGGCTCAATTGAAAGCATTTGTGGATTTTTATTTTACTCTAAGTGATAAAACCACTGACGGCGACATGTATCAGGGTAATGCGACTGTAAAGTCGAAAACTCCTTAAATTTATTATGACAGGCATTACCGTCAGTCAATCCACCCTAATCCCGTTGTTGCCACCAAAAGTATACTGCTCAACACCCTACAATACAAGATCAAAAACTTTGGTCTGATGAGCCATAAACATGAATGAAAATTGAAAGAGCTATTCTGGCTTAAAGATTTCTCGCGCTTTTAGATTAACTCGCTTCTGTGGATGTATGGATTATTAGATGCTATATGTATAGATGTATATATACATATAGAACCATAAGAAGCAAAATGAAAAATCATAGCCTCGGAAAGTTGAATTACAGCTGCTTGAGAGATTCAATTAACGCCCTACTTTAGGTCTATGGGAGCGAAACTTGTATATATACATAAAAGGAAGTGGTTATTGGCTCTGAGGGAATTTAATTACGCCATAGAGCAAGAACTCCACTTACCTTTTTAGGAGCTAATGCTTCGAAAGGGTAAGGAAGGACGGTAATTGTGTACAAATATGGGGGACTTTACAAGAAAACGTATGTCTCAATTAGGTACATAAGAGGCATTGTGAATATTACGAGGAACCTCGGTATTTGCAATGTCAACAGCTTGTTAATTATTACCTAAAATGAATAACTGTCGAATTTGTTGTAACAAACAGGGCACTTATTAAATAACAGGAAAGCCGGGAGGAGCAGGAGAATAAAGTAGCAATTGAGCACAGGTGTCGTAATGTTTCTGAAACAAAAGACCTCTATTAAGGGACATCTATTAATATTTTGGCAAACTTGTGTTTTTTTTATATATTACGATACTGCTGGTGACAGACGGTGCTTGAATTTAGGTCTTTTATTATTATTTATCTTTATCCCACATTAAGTTAGCATAAGTTCTCACACCAACACCAAGTTTCAGCTTTCAAGTATACTAAATCAACATCTATTGCACCTTCCCGCGACAGAATCTTATTAATTTCTTTTCACAAGTAAATCTTCTTAATACACGTGTAACAGTTCCCAAGTTCTTCTGACTGCCAATTCATCACTGTTTAAGACGAAACTTCCCTGCAATATATGTACACCATCACTGGAACCCTAACAATAGCGTCGTGTCGTCTCAAATATACTGCCAGATGCTATAACTGAGTTACAAAAGCTTCCTTAGCTACAGGAAGTAACGACTTACATAGTACCACACTATAGTAGACGAGAAGCTGGGAATATTTTCTTAAGAAAGAAGTTGGCTATTAATTGTGTTGACATTGACAGATTAGTGAAACCGCTTCGCGCCATTTGCTATTCAAAGCAAATCAGATTGACATTCAATGAGGACTAGAGCACGACTTGGCTTATTCTTATCATGACTGCAGAGCCCCAAATTAGATTGATTTCCAAAGAAAGTCGATGAAAATATACAAAGCCATGAACGAGAAGAAAAATTATCTTAGACATGTTTTGTTGTCTACTCTATAGGCATGTCATTAGAAAATTGTGGACTTACTTGTGCAAGCAAAGAACTTCGGGAGGGAATGAAAAAGGATTTAGTAGGGGGAGGTTAGTATCCTTGTTTTTGGATTAAATTTATGGTATGTGACAGACACTAATTTTATTTATTGTTTTTGCTAAGAAGAGTAAATGTATATAATTTTGTGCCTGCATTGCGTACTCATTGAAATTAGGTGCAGCCAAGAGCGAGTCGGAACCGCACACGAAGGGTTCCGTAACATCGTACAAGATTTAACACTAAACACATTTCTTGTGTGGGGACCCCCTTTAATTTTTAACTTGATTTTATTTTCATGATTTGTTTTTATAGTTGCAATAGAAATACACACTCTGTGATAATAGAGAGTATATGGGTCAGATTCTTTAACTCGGAGAGTTTAGGAGCTTGAGAGATGAGATTTTTCGTTTTCCCCGATTAACACTCCCTAGCTCTCCATTCGAGATTCTCTAACATACTTGGGGAGTTAAAGAAAACGTGAGAAGTATCGAAATATTGAAAGACAGCTAACTCTGTGTGGTCTGTGTGGGAGGGTCGTAGAGCATTGGAGTTTTTTTTCTATGGATTTAGGATCTAGAGTACAAAAATATAGGTGAACAATTTCTGGAGGAGGGACTTTTGGGGATGGAGTCGTACCACCAATAGGGAGTTGTCCAAAATACGTCATGTTTGGTATCAAATTAAAGAGGGAGAAACGAGTAATCGAGTCGTGTAGTTTTTTTATCACTATAACTTCATAACTGACTTTTATCCGCCGAAAGTAGGATTTTTTGTACTTGGGTCATATACACCCCAGTTTCTATATTTCGCATATATTTCTTCCGTTCTTTACTGAATTTCCACGACTTACCAGTTCTTCATAATGATGAGTTGAAAATATCTTCATTTTTGTACCAAAAATTGGCCATTTTTTCATCTTAACAAGGACTGATTCACTTCTTTTGCAGTTATTTCCAAAACTATTTACCGGACTCAAAAACTAATTACATACCTAATTAGGGGACAAAATGTAGATGCGATTTCGTCTTACATACAAAGTTTACCGTGCATATTTTTATAGCATCTCTTCTGTGCTGGAAGACGACCAAATTGACAATTTTCGCGTGAATTACAATTTTTAGCAGGTACCTTAAGACACCAAAATCTTTATTTCACTGTGAGTGTTGCAAGGAAGTCCATAATTTTTGCAAACATAGCCAGGATATGCAGTGAAGCCATAATTCAATTTAAAAATTTTAGGTACATTGGTACCTTCACAAAGGACAATTAGAGCAGACAATACTATCAGTTGAGATATATTTTTCTTACTTCTCCACAACTAACACAGCCGAGAGTTTTGCCGAGTGGAATAGAGAGTTTGGTGAATTTCAATACAAATTCTCCAAGTTACAGAATTGCGAGTGGAGAGTTAAGTGGCAAATGAGCTCTAATCTCCACAGCTCTCCGAGTTAAGGAATCCAGGCACAGGTAGTGTGATAGCCAAATTTAGCGTAGTCAAATTCTAGTTAGTATCTGTTGCCGCTAGAGTGAAAGCTCAGTACAGGCGTATAATATGAATTAACTTAGAGAGGGGTATCAAGATAAATTAATTTGATTTTCATATTAAGCTTTCACTTAATTTGAACATTAACAATAATAATAATAATTTGAATGAATAAATATTTCTAGTAGCGAATATTGGTGTCATATGTAAGAAACCTTATATCTTAGATTAAATCATACTATATTACGAAATTTGTGCTAAGGCTTGCGTATACTATACACAATATTTAAGTTTATGTATTGTTACAGCTATATAAATTAAACAAGCACAGATATATGTTGCATGCATACAGTAGGAGTTCATAAGCATTGGACTATTTAAATTTCTCGTACTTATATTTTTCACTTCGAACAAATAATTGAGTACTAAGTTTCCTTACACCTTTAGATAAGCGTTATCATGTTATGTTTCCAGGGACGACCACGTGGAGGTAGGTGTAAAATAGTGAGTAGCTTGCAATGGCCTTTTGTCTATTTAATAAGTAGGTATACCGAAAATTCGTTTAATATAAATGACACGCCACGCAAACCCCTCACACGTCTCTATCCGTTTGTATTGCAGAATAATGCCCAGAGGTAACATTCACGCATGTTTGAATATCCTTAAATGTAATAATTTAAATTGTAGCTCAAAATGATTAGTGGCTTACATTATCAATATTAAGAAAGGGCATCGCTTCTGGTTTCAGTACACTTTTTGTTTGGAAATGATCTATATCCGTGCATAAAAAATGCTCATTACAAATCTTATTTGTATCTTTAGGAAGAAATTCTGGACGGCCTATTGCCTCCAACCATCTGTTTTGCAAATCGGCATCTTTTGGGAATCTAAAAATTATACATATAATAAATTACAACAATTTGTAGTTAAGTATTTAAAATTTAAATTTATATTCTAATACATGTCAATCAATATAAAATAATAATAATGAAATATTATCACACATTTATTTCGAAGAAATTCTTTCCTTTTTAATATAAACGTTTTAATGTTTAATAATATTACGTTTGCTATAATCGAAAATGTTCTTATTCGCTATCACTACGCCAACATACCTTGGGAGTTTCTCAACTGTCATAAACGTAAACAAATAATAAAATAATAAATATATATTTCGGTATTGCGTACACAAGATTGTATAATCTTTTAGAGTACAATTAGGTAGATGGAGCTAGATAGTATTCTAAGTTAAGATTAAAAAATATATCTAAAATAAATCCAAAACAAAAAAAAAATAAAGATGATAAAAATACTATGATGCTGGAGAATTTTTAACTGATGATTATTCTGGAGCCTCAATTTTGGAGGGAGAAACATAGTAAAATATTAAGAGAAAAAAAATATTAGATGAAAGAGTTAATTCGTGTGTGCCTTGATGAACCTTCTGAAATCCCTGACACCACCCGCCGTCTGACCTCCATGAGGAAGAGCATTCCATAAACGGGTTGTTTGAACAGGAAAAGAACACTCCATTACTGACTTATTGAAGCGAATCATTATTAGATTTCGACCTCTTTGGGACGCGGTCAATTGGAAAAATTCTCTAAGATAACGTGTCTTATTAGTCTGTAGTAAGATGAATAGTAAAATTAAGGCATTTTGCTTTAGGTGGCAGGAAAGAGAGCAGCCCAACAGGTTAGTCTTGAAGAGCGAAACATGGTCAAATCGTCTCAAGCCAAATATAAATCATATGCAATCGTTAAATGCAACCTCTAACTTAGAGTGCATAGGCCATCCAGCTTCGGATAGATGATGCTGCCAAATGTGGTAAAATAAGTGCCTTTATAAGCTTAGAGCGCATACCTATCGATAACATGTGGGCCGAAAGCCATAGTCACTGCAATCCTGCATATATCTTGCTGAGAGTAAAACTGACATAATTGCAGCACTTCATATCCTGGTTTAATACAATTCCTAGGTTGGTTACTTTGCTTAAAATAGGTAACGAGTACCCATTTAAGACCACGGGAGGGACCTCGGATAATACTTCGTTATTGTCATAGAAGGTTATGCATTGCGATTTTTGATGATTCAATAGCAGTCTGTTGTTTAAGGCCCAAGAGTGGATTCTTTCTGTCGTGGTTTAAGCGAGCTACACATTCCTCAATGAGTCCAATAGGCCGACATATGTACAGTTATACATCATCTGCGTGGATGCTCACATCTTGCGTAATATTCGGCAAGTCGTTAATGTATAAGCTAAGGAGTAACGGACCTAAGATAGATCCTTGTGGTACTCCACACAGTAAGGGTAGACTACTAGATACTAAGCTTTTGGTCCTCACACACAGACTGCACCCCTTCAAAAAGTTATCAATCATCGCAATTGCAGATGCGCTGAAACTAAAAGAGTTGCAAAGTTTGTGGAGGAGGATGCAATGGTCTACGCTGTCAAAAGCCGTCGACAAATCTAGTAGATTGCTAACAAGTCAGAAGATTATTGGTTTCCACGTGCTCAAGTATTTGCCTATAGATAAGCTTCTCTAGTACCTTCGACAAAAAACATAATATGTTTATTGGCCGAAAATCAGAGGGATATTCTGGAGATGGTTTTTTTGGGTATAGGTAGAACTATAGCTGACTTGCATGTATATACATACATACAATTCCTAAATTCATTAAACCTAATTTTGTGTAGATACGTACACACCATTATTCTCATGGTCTAAAATATTATTTTTACAAGCACAAGTGCATATCAGATTTCATGCGTACTTTCACACGTATGATTCTTCATCTCGTAGGAGCACAGCACACGACATTACAACACATCTTAAAAATATATGCGGAAAAGGACATCAAGAATATGGATTTCATCCTTCATTTTTCAATATCCTGGAAGACGTACATTTGATTTCATTAATGTTTTTTTTTTAATTTTTTTAATTTTTACCTTATATTATCAATTAAAATATATTAAAACTTTAACTTGGGATCTCATCGGGATCAAGGAGCAAGAAAGTTTCACCAAAAGACATCTATAACTACCTACAAATAAAAAAATAAAATGTGTTTATACAGGGTGTCCCGTATGTGGTTTTGCACCTGAAGGCTATGGATATATAGGTCATGCTTAGACGAGAAAAACATTATAAGTGGTGGGAGGAAACCTCAACGGTTTCCGAAATAAGGGACTTTAAAATATTTGGGTGTATTTTTATATATCACCCTGTAATTTCTGAACTTTACACTCTATGATTATTATTATTAAACTATTAAACTTTGGTAGATAGAAAATCATTCAATAAGTGCCAGAAAGTAGGCAATTCATCTTTTGGAAATGCCCTTTTTTAGCCATTTTCGCTGGATTCTTTAGAAAAAAGAAGCAAAAAACGCAAAAAGGGTTACATTTTGGGTAAAGAGTGTCATGGATCAGTTTAAAGGAAAGCGTTTGGGCTTCTTTAGTCCAATATAAAAACTTGGTGCGGATGACATGCTTTTGATAAAAATTGTAGTTAAAAAAAAAACAAGTTAAAAATTCCGAAATTGTGCCATAACTTGAGAACAGAGAGCAGGAGAGGAAAAATTTAATATTATTGGAATAGTATGTAACGTTTAGAAGCTACAGGGTGATTTATAAAACATACCAAAATATCTTTAAGTCCTTTTATCTTGGAAACAGTTAGAATTTTGCCCTCCCCCTTTCATACAGTTTTTTGCTTGTCTAAGCATGACCTATCCATAGCCTTCAGGTGCAAGACCAAATATGGGACAGCCGGTATAAAAACAAATTTTTCTTATTTCTATGTATTTATGAATGTATTTTGGTGAAACCTTCTTCATTTTTTACTCCTTGAGATACCAACTTAAAATTTTAACATGTTTTATAAGGTAAAAATAAAAAAAATAATAATGAAATTAAAAGTACGTCTTCCAGGATATTAAAGGATGAAGGATAAAATCCTTATTCTTGATGTCCTCTTTCGCATACATTTTCAAGTTGCTATTTTTCTTAGGTAGCTTGAAATCCTATCAATATGTTATAATAATTTTTAAAGAAGCCCACGATAGATTTTTTTCTAAATTTTGAAAATTCCATAACTCGCGAAATACGTAAAAATTTTTAAATTTCTATTTTTGTTTTCACAAACCCTCGAAGTATGAAAAATTTCAATAAAATTTGTGATGGTCTTGTGACAAATGTTGCCTATTTGATATGGAATGACCTAAATTAAATTCTTCATAGGCCATTTTCCTTTATAAATCAATCTATGATAACTAAGAATGTAAAACTTTTAAATGAGTCCCTCCCTTTCATTGTTTTTATTAAATAAATTTTATCAACTCATAAACCCCTGACTAAAAAACTTTGTGTCTGAGCGCTTGAGCGCCTGGGAGAGCCGCTCGTGACGAAAGAGTTTTAGGGTAGTAAACGTGGATGGATTTACATGTTTTTTTTTTTTTTTTTATTTAGGGGATGGTAGCTTTCACTCTTGGCATTGTCCAGTTTGGGTCATGTGTGATATGAATGGAGAATCGAGAGTCGGGTTTCGAGAGTCGGGTTTTGAGAGTCGGGTTTCGAGAGTCGGGGTTCGAGAGGCGAAAGCGTGTATCTATATAATTTATGACTATAAAGTAGAAAATATATTAAAAAAACTTTTAAATTAAATAACTTTCATAAATAAATTGCATTAAAACGTAAAAAATAATTGTTTTCTTTCTCAGTGATATACGTGCATATTGTGTAAAAGATAACAACTCAGATTAAATCTTAAAATTTTAGGCATCAATAACTATAATCATAATTGTCTAACTGCAACTCATGCCTAAACTTTTAAGATTTAATCTGAGTTGTAGCATTTGTTATTTTGCAACGAAACTTTTCTTGTGTAGGTATATCACTGAGGAAAAGAAAAGAATTATTTTTTACATTTTAATGCCAATTTATTTACGAAAGTTAGTTATTTTAAAGTTTTTTTAATATATTTTATTTCATTTTCATCTGCCTGTAGTTTTGAAACCTTTTTTCTTCTCTTGGCAGCATTTTTATCCAATTGCTTCTGACATACTTATTTTTTGACTTCATCTTCATATTCCTCAAATCTTTGCCGTGTGAACATTCAATTACGGCGATTAAAGAACCACCAATATATGTCAGTCACTTGTATGATATTTGCATATACTTTTTGTACGGATTTATTTACTGTGTTAATTCAATCCAGTAAAAATCTCCATAAAAGGGCTCTTGGTTCATTTCTGGTTACAGATTTTTGTGAACTGTATTATTTTTCGATTTCAGCCGATGCTGCACGTAAGCTCTTACAAGAGTCATCTCTTGGGAACCATCTTGTAGATTGCAAAATATATAAACGCGTTGTTGACAATACAAAAAATTTACACGTTTCTTGTAAAGAGAAAAAATTAAAGGCTTCTAAACAACATTGTAATGCTTTTTCGCCCACTAAATTAATTGAATGGGCAGAGGAAGGAACTTAGTACGGTTGGAGAGACATATCTTTGATTATGGGTTGTAAAGCAGTATGTATTACTGCCATATTGGCCGCATATTACTAGGACTGGCCGCGATAGTTCTTCATATTGTTACGTGCAATAGAAAAAGAGACATCTATTGGAAATGGATACTTAGATTGAAATGACTGTACTTAATTTCATAAACAACTTTCGCACAATCGTACACGTCATGTAATAGAAAAGAACGCACGACATCTATAAAGTACGGACATAAACAATTTTAGGTTAAATAATGCTTGCACGGAAAGAGTGGGCAATCTAAAAGTTGTGCAGTTATTTTTTTTAAACATTTTTGGTTCAAATAAATGAAAAAAGTCTAACCCATTGGATACGATTTAGAGTTTTAGCAAGCTTTTGGCATATTCCACCAAACAAATACTTAAAAATGCGGTAAAAATTAATTGTTCATTTTTATGCATATAATGACTGAGCTTCCAATGTGTTTATACCAGAGGCGCCATCTGTTATCATTCACTTTACTCTATTCTTGAATTTGCTGCCATTTTTCAAACTTAAAAAATTTTATAGAATTTAATCATAATTTTTTTTCCATAGTCCGTAACAAGACTCGATATAACTTTAACCCGCAACATCAAACTCACTTTATCAACTCCCTCATATTACTTCACAATGAATCCAACTCTATTTGTACTATAAGCAGAAGCAAACAAATTTTATCGTATCCATAAGAATGAGGTCATCATGTTCAAAGAAAGATAACGGTAGAGAGATGAATACAACAATCACCACCCTGTCGATTTTAACACTCTTTCTCTGCAATCGACCCCTGTTCAACATTATAATTCTGATTGCTTCGTTTACGTTCTTTTGAAACACGTGCGCAAAACTTTGAAGTCTTTGAAATGTGGAGCACGTTCAAATCGTGTGTTTTACAAAGCAAAAGTTGCGGGAAGATGGCAATAGATGTTTAGAACAGCAAGACAAAGTCCTCCCCCAACTTTCCATTCAACAAGATACCAATATAACAAGGAGACTCTATACATCATTGCCCTTATCCTTTTCCTTATTTATTCGTCTTGTCAAACATTCCTTATGACATACATGTACCTCTATAGACTAGAGGTATCTACCTTTAGAGAGAAATGTAATACTTCTCAAGATTAATGTTCTCCGTAGCACACTATAGCATAGCACCAGTGTAAACTTTCTATTAATCAAAGGAACTGCATGGGAAGTATTTTATTAGTGATTCACTTGGTTGAATTGTGGTGATCCATATGTGAAACCTGGAAATACGTTCTGTCTATCATAATTCAGTCAAGCATATCAGAGCTGTTCTCCTTTGTATTATGTGTATGGAAAAATACATGAAAAATCAGTATATCATATGAAGGAAGTACATCAGCTTCTATAAGTAAGCTCAATGTACCAGGTATGAAGCGTATAGTGTTCTACGATGATGGATACAAATGAAAAATGCTACCTTTACTAAAATGAACTGTTCATTCACAAATACTTTTGGTGTTCACCGTTCGTACAGTACTAGGTCCACTTCTTATTAGTTACATATTCGCTGCCAACCCCTCTACCACTAGTTCATTACTCACCTGTCAATAGCACGAATCCTGGCTATTTATTTCCCTAGAGAATGCATAGTTTACGGGGTAGAAAGCATTTCCTGAAAGACTTTTGGTTCTGATGCCAACTAGACTAGCATATACTCATTTCAATGGCTGGAAGTGGAATCTGAATCTTTTCGTCCTGGGACTACATTATAGGATATAGATAGATTCTCTGTACGTATAAATATATATGTATGTCCTTTCTGTGAAGCTGCTGTCAGAGTGTCGTACCGAGAAACAAGATAATGGAGAAGACACAAAACAATTTCCAACAATACCGGAAAAATATGCCCTTGCTTGTGACACACAGAGAAATAGCATCGAGCAGCTTAGAAAAATACTTGCCCTTCTCTTTCTACTCCACATCTCGACGCCTATAATCCGACGGACAATAAGAAAATGTTTTATGTTGGACCAAATGTTACAGAGATCCGTCCGGTGGATGTATAAAATTATTTCCTTCAAGTGTTGACAATGGTGACAGGGTCTTGGTACAGAAGACCCAAATTCCCTGGTACTTGCCTTTGCCTATATATACATACATATATTAGGAGATTTTGCCGGATACGGCCATTTGCAAACATTCAATGAGTATCTCTATCCGCTGTGACGAAGCATTCAAAAGGGTTAGTTCTTACATCAAAAGCTTTGGGGTAAAGGATCTGTTTATGGCGCAATTTAAGGTTTAAAGGAATTTAAGTGAAAATTAAGGTCTTTCCGTTCCAGCATAGTATGAAGATTTCTAGCTTCTATGTAGACCCAAAGCCATATATATATATACATACTGAATTCATAGACTATTCAGGATGTGCAGTAATTCAAATTGATGACTTCTTGAAGTTTGTCTTAGAGGGATGGGTAAGTTGCTATTCATGAAGAATGGATTGGGATGTCGTCCTTTATAAAGTAAACGAGGTCTTTGCATATAAATTTGTGATTTGGTTTCCTTCTATATAAAAGGTCGATGGTGCTATAAGTAAGAAATTGTTATTCCAAGAAGATGCAAAGTGGGTACTTCAGGTGCCATTTTATGATCATTCCAGGCAAAATTTAGATTCGACCGTTGAGACCTAAAAGAGTTTCAAAGGTGACAATCAATTTTATTGCCTTCAATGCTTTTATACCCTAAATGATGAAATCATAGTGTGTAACCTGTAAACTATGTTTGTTATTCTGTTTGTAATGCACAGAAATAATACTGGTCGAGCAAAATGAATTGGACACCCATGCATAATAAAGAAGTTATTTTAATTTTTGATGTCCGTCTGTCCGTCCGTATGTCTACACGATAATTTGAGAACGCGTTTACTTAGAGAGTTGAAATTTTGCACACCGCGTTTTCCATAAAAATAGGAAATATACTTTCCGAAATGTGCTAAATCGGACAACCCCTTCTTGCTGGTGCTATATAAAAAGAGAAGTGACAGTGGAATAGCGTACAAAGGGGGCCATGGCACCAGGCGGCACAGTTATGGCGGGCGGCAGGGAGCGGTCGAGTTGGCTAAGTTCATGGCAACAACGGCGTACCGCACCTAGTAGAGCACATCGCATCGCTCTGAGCTTGATTGAATAACGAGGTATGGGATCCCGAGTGATCCCTCGAACGTACGCCAATTCAAGGCCCATTGTTCACCCTCCAGACATGTGAGCAGTCGCTCATAGGTCCCAACCGGACGCTCTCATAAATTTAAGTATCGCCCTCCAACCCTGCTTACTGGCGTCGTGTAACTCGTCCTGGAGGTGTGAGCCAAAAAATCTGTATCGTATTCCTGAGAGTGCCAGACAATGACAAAGGAAGTGAGTCACCGTTTCAGATTTCTCTCCGCAACGCCTGCATGTAGGATCGTCAACAAGTCTCAACCTATGAAGGTGACCCCTGAGAGAAGAGTGCTTATAGAGAATGGACGCTAGAGTTCTCAGAGTTGACTTGTTAAGTCCTAGGATCTTATTTTTTGGATTGAATTGGATTTGCCCCACAGTTCCTTTGTTATTCTACCCGACGCGTCTTCTAACCAAGGGCGACTGTGTTGGCAGTTCCACCATTTTGAAATAATTGAGACAAGGTGTTTTGTTGCAATTCCGACTGTGGAGGTAGGTTCTTCCGAAGCTGCACCAAGGCGAGCAAGCTCATCCGCCCTATCGTTCCCGCTGATGTTGCTATGCTCTAGCACCCGCCCTGAGCTTGGTGTGCAGTGTGCAATGACTAAATTTATCCCTTGTCTCAAATATAAATGGCGACAGTTATGCATCGCACCTTGTATCGCCCCCCGCAACAACCATTGCACTGAGCATAGCACTGCATACAGGAAATGAGTAGTTATTTCTTTTGTGTCCGCGTTGCAAGTACAAGTCTGGACTTTTCTAAGCAGGGTGTTTCCGGTATAGTGGTTCATAGGGCGGGAGATAATAGTACTCACCTCTACAAATAGACAATTGAATGGCATGAACCGTTTCAAGGTTACAGGGTAAAAAGAAGATGTGCTAGTGTTTTACAAAACCTTGTATTTTAGAAAAATGCACGAATTGTTGCCACTTAGCTTTGCTTACCTAAAATTTACTTACCTAAAATTTGTGAAAACAATTGCGCACATTTTTTACTGTGTGATCTAAAATTATAGTTTCGGATTTTCTTACCTCGTGTTAGCTGACTAATGTGACTTTTTTTATGAATCTGTAAACTGTAGACTCTTTATATTGAACTATTACATTTGATGTGCTAACTGCAATCGTTAAAGAGTAATTAGCTCTTAACCTATTCAGCTTATTTATAATTTGTTACCTTGGCGTGACTGAAAATATGTCATTTAAAAAAAAATATTGTCTAATTTTGGTATGGCATGAATTGGTCATGAGCTAGTAATTTTTTAATGGCTACAATTAGGACATAGGTGGGATAGGTCAAAATAAAGAGAAGAGTCTACAGCTTACAGTATTTATAAAAAACAATCATATTAATCAGCTTGTTGTAAAATGAAAGAGATCAAATTAAAAATAGGTAAGAAAATCAGAAAGTTTAATTTGAGACAGCCATAACTCAGGAGTGGGGCTGGATGAATAATAGTTGGAAGGGTCATAAGGTTCTTTATACAATGAATTGTTAACAGTAAACGTGCACCTCATATTTTTTAAAATGCAGGGTCTTTTATAAAATACTAGTATATCTTCTCTATCACCCTATAATTCCGAAAGCTTTTAGATGCCCCCTACCCTTTCCTAAATTTTTTTCTGCGTAAATGAGTACTATCACCTCCTGCCCTATGGATCACCATGGTGGGAACAACCTGTGTATGTAGTTTTAATAAATTTCGCTTACCAACTTCACACAAAATTTCATCCTCTTTGGAGGAATAGCGACTTGAGTGTTGCATTCTGCCCTACGCTTTAACGAAAACGGTAACTGCATTTGTGCAAGGTGAGATATGTTAGGGAATGATTGATTTTCTCCTGTACTATGTGCGGCGCTAGGTGCGGTGTGGCGTTGTGGCCATGCACTAATCTTGTCTGAAGAATCAGGCCATGGCCATAGACAAGCTAATAATATACAAGGACAAGGCAAGTAGAACAAAATCCAGTAACGCCTCGCTAGAATATAAAACCTACCATGCCTCGACTAGATTACATAACCAAAACGTAGTCCAGCAATGCATCGCTTCAATAAAAAATCAACGATTTATAACGAAAAATGTTTTCTTCATTATATAGAGTAACGCTAAAATTCGAGATAGGTACCACCAACTCTAAAATATGGCCGAAAAATATGCTTCCCGAAGGCCTGTAATAATATTGAGCTTAGATGATGAGCAATGTAACCTCGACCAAGCTCCTCAGGATATTGACAGAGAAGAGTTTAAACTTGACTGCATGCTTCTACAGGTTTTCGCACCTACAACAAACTGTAAGAAAGGACTTGTTGATTTCAGCCCAAGGTTTATTAAAGTTGAAGGAGGGTTATCTAATATATTTATAATCCTGGCAATTTTTTTAACAGCTGCCATATGTAATGACAGTTCTGACAGAAGCTTTTCTAAATTGAAACTGATTAAAAATTAATTAAGATCTAAAATTTCCACGTTGAGATTAAAAAATCTATCTATTTTGGCAAACGAATAAGAGGTACAATATCACATTGATGAAGATTTTGCGTTGCAAAAAACACGCAGAATGGAATTTCAATTTTTTTATTCCATTTGAAATAGTGACAGAGTATCACAGATTTTTTTCCTTAATTACAAAATCCGGAGGAGGCGAGTGGCGGCAAATTTTAGGTTCGCACTGGGTGCCAGAAATCCACGAAGAGAAGTGACCATACGAAATTACATACGGGTATTCATCTAGGGTATCATAAAAATTTATCTTAGTCCAATTCCAGCTTTATTTCATTTTATTTCCAATTATTATTATTATTAAGTAAAGGCACTTTCACATCAAACACAAGAACGAAAAAATGTAAACCGAAAAACTCAATTTATTCCACTTTGAAACAAGATTTTTGCTCCAATGATTAATAAAATCATGGGAAATAGGATAAGCTAATAGTTTTACTAATAAAATAGTATACATATTTCAGATTTTTAAGATAAGCCTAGTACTAAGGTCGCCGCTAAACTAAATTTTAGCGGGTCTCCAAAATCGGGCCGTTCTTTAGCAGCTAAATTATGACAGCGGAGACTCACAGAAAAGATATATTAAAAACAAGAAGAAGAAGAATTTTGCAATTTGTTTACGGAAATACAACGCGCGGTGATAATATTTCTAAAAACAGGTAGGTAAAATTATTTGGAAATACCTGTTAAAAATATAA
This sequence comes from Dioctria rufipes, assembly GCA_963924295.1. Classification (NCBI taxonomy): domain Eukaryota; kingdom Metazoa; phylum Arthropoda; class Insecta; order Diptera; family Asilidae; genus Dioctria; species Dioctria rufipes. The sequence goes on along the minus strand of OZ002740.1, from coordinate 345,674,203 downwards.
ACATAATATGCATAATGTATACAATAAAAAAAAATTAACAATTGATATTGAAAATACGGCCACCAAAAGAAATCTAATTCATCCGTACTTACAGCAAAGATGTACAAAACTACGTGAACTACAAAAATCCGATCAATAAATTTATTAAATATCAGAACTCTGAAAATAATTATTTTTAGCGTGCTAAAGAACGGCCCGGGCGGATAAATTCAAGCTAAATTTTTTGGAGACTTACTGGTGGTGCCATCTATAATCAAAACCCAAAAGCAAATTTAGCGCGTTGACCTTAGTACCGCTTTCGCTAAAACTCAAGATAAATTTTCGCCAATATCTTTTAGCTTGCTAAATTTTCATACAAAATTTAGCTTAGCGCGGACCTTAGTACTAGGCTATAAACACAACTTTGATGTTTTATCGGCCGAATCTTTCCGCCGAAAAAGTTTTTCGGCCGATAAAACATAAAAGTTGTGTTTTTCATCAAAATCTGAAATAAATATAACTATTTTCTCAGTAAAATTCTTAGTTTATCCTATTTCCTTGGATTTTATTAATCATTGGAATAAAAATCTTGTTTTAAAGTGGAATAAATTGAGTTTTTCGGTTTACATTTTCCTGTTCTTGTTTTTGATGTGAAAGTGCCTTAAGGTTAGGTTAAGTGTTGCTGCGAAAATGGGTCTATTGGGCCCCATTGAACATGGAAGTTCAAAAATAACCCTAGCTCCACCCTATTTCACTAAGGAGTCTTATACATCTAAGCTATATACCTCGCAGCTCTGTTAGCTAAAAAAAAGTCGTTACCAAATAGCCTGCTTCCTTTCATCGCAATAGCAGGACATTTGCAGAGAACATTTGGAACTTTAGAGCTTCGATAGAAATCGCTAAGCTCTACAGTTTTCTAGCATGGTTACTTATTACCCATTGACCGGTTATCACCCTTAGCTACTAGTTTCGTGGTGTTCATTCTGCCCTCCTGACAGAGCTCCCTTGTTTTCTTTCTATTATGCCGTAGTTGTCTGTCTCCCGATGGACACCCATGAATTACTATCGTGTGTGGTGTCGCTTTTTATAGTTTCGATTGGGATTCATATATGTATAATTGTATATGATATATTTTCGATTTTGTTACCCCAGCACATAATCGGTGACAACTGGGGTTACCGCAACCCTTCACCGAAGTGTCATTTACTTCCAAGCGCTATTCTCCGTGTTCGAGTTTATTGATGTAATCATCTGTCATTCAAAATGTCAGCAATAATAACGAAGAATGCAAAACTGGCAATTTGTGCAGTTTTAAATTTATTCGAGCTTTACCATGAGGAAATGTGTTTTTTGAGGAAGAATAAAAGCTTTATGATGATTGTGGAAATGTGGTTTGCTTCCATAAAATAAATAGAGTGCCAAGAGTAACAATTTGTCACTAGTTAATTGAAAGAAAATTCGACTTCGATGATAATCTTTGTTTCGGCATTATTTGCAGAGCTTAAAGCACACTTCAGATTGGATAGTTCATTATTTGAGAAAGTGAGACAATATTTATCCAGTAAAAAGGTAAAAAATGAGATGTGAAAATGCTGAAATACCCTACTGTCATCTATAAGAGATGCTTCTTGAATGTTACAACTGGTATTGCAAGTGTTATGTTTTGCGCGCTCCGTGCTCCATGAGAGAGAGCGCACGTAAAAGTGAGCGCACATAAAAGTTTGTAAGAAAGAAAAAAAAATACGTCTAATATTTCGTATTTAATTGCGTTTTATTAAACAATTTCTTTCCCTGTTCTTTATTTTTTTTTTATTTTCGATACTTTCCTTAGTATTTAGATTAAAAATTTGTTACATTCACTTAATTTTTCTCTTTCCCAATTTCTTTATTTTAGACAGTTTCTTTAACAGTTTTTATTCAAAATTAGCTAACTTCGCTTAACTTATCTGTTACTGCACTTCTATCTTTATTTCAAAAACAAACTCCCGATTCTAAAAACTGTACCTATCGTCCGGTGATTGAAAAACTGACTCCCGGAGGTTTGTGCTTGATAGCTTCAGGTACCCACGATCGCTTCAAAAAGCTTTTCTATTCTTTTTATTGCTTTCTCACGACCGACGTTGAAAATCGTACGCGAGAAAATGTACAAAAGTTTTGATGCAAGCTATATGCATCTATGCAAATTGTAATCCGATATGCACTTGTGCGCCCGTCTTGAAATATTAATTTTAAGAGGGCGCGAATAATTGTGATAATTGTATGTATGTATGTACATACAATTAGATTGGAGGAAGTATAAGTAATGTACGGATGTACACTGTACACACGGAAAAAAAGTAAGAAGACACTGTATGTAGGTAAGTGTGCATATCGTGTGAGTGGAATGTGTGTCTGATAACAACATGCAATTTATGCTAAATTGTATTTTGTTGTAGTGGGAATGCATTTCTAAATGCATTTTGAATTTATATTGAAATTTTAAATGAAATTAATTTTAATTTTTAGGGTCATTTCTGCGATATATCAATATATTAATGTATTCACCTTATGGTTGTGATTCGGGGCATTGGGCACCTGATTCACAACACAAGCAGGGTTAATTGCAAATCCTCTTACATTATTAGCCTTTAGATATTTGCTGTATATCTGGAGGATTGTCCAACACATATGTATGTAGCATCGAAAACATCGAATTATCATACCATCCTTCGTTCTGTGAACTTCTTAATATCCATAATTCGCTTTAAGGTTCGCTTAATTTTTGTTCTCTTTGTCTTCACATTGATTACCCTCACAGCTTGCCTTAAGTTAATATCAGTTGCAATTTTTAACATTAATTTGTCCATATCACTAAAACGGTAAATAGCTTTTTAATTACCAAATTATTCAGTTAAACCATAGCTGAATGACCATTATTGGCTATTTGCGCTTTTTTTTTTAAATGACAACGCAATGAAATATACAGATTCATATATGACAATGAATGTACCCATCAGAACAGCGACTATAGTAGTGCTAGCACTAAGGTTGAAATGTGTCAAAATAAAAAGTCGGAAGTATGACTCCAGGACTAGAACTACAAACTCGAATACGTATTTGTTTCTTCAAAGGTCAAGAGTTAACCCTGAAGAAAAACGAAAACACGCATGATATAGCATCAGAGCTATCCACTTCATACCCCTATTTTGTTATCGCATTGCACTCGATTTTCTATAACCAAGTATCCAGCATAGGGGAACCTATTTCCGTATGGAAACCTGTACCGGCTGTCTTTGTAAAACTGCTTCAACTTTGATTTTGCCACCAAATCGTCCTAAGACTTAATGGTCGCCTAGCTGTCAATGTGACCCATTTTAGATGAGTCAGTATGCTGCTTCTGCTGCACGAAGTTTGTAGGTAGAGTTATGCTTCATTCCTGCTCCAACCATAATTTTACCAACAAGTTTTCATGAGGCAGAGGCAGCATACTGATCCGTCTAAGCTAGATATATGCAGATATGTGAAACCCACTTTCTAAATGTAAGTAACAGCAGTATCACTTGATGGATTATTATAGTTCGTGCCACTAAAAGTGATCTATCAAGGTCAAGGAAATTTCAGTTTGAGGTTGCCGCTTTACCGAAAAGCTGCCATTTTTAAGCCAAGAACAAAGAATTAAAAGGATAAAGTGCAATGATTAATAAAGACGATGCTTTACTTAAAAGAGCGGTTTCAATCAGTGGACGAATGGCATGTTTTCGGTGAATATGTTGCAGCTGTTAGAAATATGTACGTCTAATTCCTCTCCAGTTGCATCGACACCGACAGAAATTAATTTTGAAAACTTACGTGAAGGACGAATATTGGATAAACAGATATACAGGGTGTTTGATAATTGGTGAATCTAGCTCAAGGGTTTGATAGCTGAGCTCGAGATAAGCAAAAACTTATAAAGTGAAGGGGGGGGGGGGGGGGACGTTGGACGCAGACTCATCTCAGATGATAGAAAATCGCCTCAACTTTAAATGCCCTATCAGTTTTCCTGTCACCTTTCGTCGGAAGCTGTAGGACGTCAAAGTAAAAAAATTGGAATAAAATTCCTATTTTTTTCAAATTTTAACGATTTTTGCGCCAATATGCATGATAACTATACAGTTTTTTTTACAAGACTTTAAAACCCTAGAATATTACCTTTAATTTGACTATGCACATATTGCTACCTAAGTGCAACCGTTTTTAAGATATTCCTGTTTCTATGATTCATAATTTCATGCATTTTGCTAATTTTGCATGGAAGAAGTAGATGTCGCATACAGTACCAAAAAAGTACAACAATTTATATGGCTGGGGGTGGTCTATTCCGGAATGAACCATAACATTTGAAATGATTTATACGTCGAGTGATTCATATTTTTTCGTATCTAAAGTGTTGAGGAAGTCGATCAAATGTATAAAAAGCTTCTATTATAATAACCTTTGCTTTTGGCACGATCTAAAGCATGTTGTGGTCCATTCCAGAATGCACTAGAATGCTCTAGTATGCCATGCGACATCTAGCTCTTGTACCATCTATGATAATAGTTAGTAGGCGCGATTAAGTACCATCGTCAGTGCAAAATTAATGAAGTTATGAATCATAGAAACGGGAATATCTCAAAAACGGTTGCATCTAGGTAGGTACATGCATACAGTCAAATTAAAGGTAACATTCTGGGGTTTTTAAATTTTGTAAAAAAAAAACTGTATAGTTATCATGCATTTTTGGTCCGAAATCGTAAAAATTTGAAAAAATTATGAATTTTGTTGAAATTTTTTGATTATGAAGTCCTACAATTTCCGACGGAAGGTAACAGGAGGGCTGATTGGAAGGCTTAGATGGTTTGCTGTCATCTGAGATGAATCCCAGCTTGAAAGGGTGTATATAAAGAAAGTTGCAGGCTATAAAGTGGAAAAAGTGTTAAAAATTTTAAACCCCCCTTCTATTATGAACTACCTTGTATATAATATAAGTTAAGCATACCTGCAAATATTCCTCATTTAGGTTTATACAGATCTTCAAAAACTCAGGAACAATCGATATACAGTACTGAGTGATATCCGAAAAAGATACATCAGGGAAAACATAAAATAAAAATTAAATGAAAACCTCTAGCTATAAAACGAATTGTTAAAGCTAAGCTTTCAATTGATGAAATTGGAGGACACATTTTGTATCATTTTCCTTTATTTCGATTTTTACCAATGCTAGCAGATTTTTAAAGTGAGTAGGAGACTTTTATTTCTATTTGAAAGTTGCTGGTGAGGCCTCCTAGCTCGGCTCTTAATAATATCCAATTTCAAACTATTCGTTTCTTTTTACATTTTAATAAAAGCACTGCCACCATATGTATAGCTGCTGCAACTCTTGTTTTTGGTAAAATACTATTTGTTAGTCGTCGATTTTGCTCACACTTCACAAACTAAATGGTGATGCCTGCAAATCAAACACATATATTTTGCGGAAAATCACCATGCAAACAACTTGCATGAGGCATGCAAATATGTTGCAGCAAGCTATTTGCATACAATTCTTTCAAAGGTGTGAACTAAACACTTCCTGCAAATATTGCTCGTATGTAGGCTCCTTAACGATATATGTACATATATATGCAGTAAGGATATTTTTCTAAGAACTTCATTCAATACTTCAAAATAAATATAAGAAATGCATTGTTTTTCGATTAAATAAAAAAAAAAATTTAAAAAATAGAAAAAAATAAAAAAAATAAAAAATTTAAAAAATTGAAAAAAAAATAAATATTTAAAAAATAGAAAAAAATAAAAAAAAATTAAAAATTTAAAAAGTAGAAAAAAATAAGAAAAAATTAAAAATTTAAAAAATAGAAAAAAATTAAAAAAGAGAAAACAGTAAAAAAAAATTGTTCAGCGTACAACCCAAGATAGCTCTGGTAAACACAAAGTTGTTGGGACATATCAATATGATTTTTAAAAATAACAACATTACGATTTTGTTGGATTCAGATTAAGACAATCCAAACTAGCTCAAGATTCAATAGCTTCCAAATTCATATTAACTTTATTTATGCTACTATGGAGATTTATTAGGTTTGAGGAGAGAGCATTGACAAGTTACCTCAATTAGATCGTTTATATATAAACAAAACAGCAAAGGACTCAAGATAGACCCCTGTGGCATGCCTGAGAATAGAATTTTGCTATTCGAACATCATTTAAATTTGAAATATGTTTCCTACCACAAATATAGGAACATATAAGTTTGGTCGCCGAGCTTGAGAAGTTATATTGGGATATAAGTTTATTGCAGAGGTTCATTTTCCATCCGTGTCTCATGCATTGGAGCGGCTGGTCATATTCTGCAATTTCCATCTAATATGCTGTTGTCTTTTATGATATTTTGTGTGTTATGCCCAATCTACAATGCATGGTAAAACCACGTTGTCAAAGCGACATGGATTTTTGTGTTTGCTTCCACCTCTTGTATTTAAAAATTCATTCTGGCAAAAATGTCTCTTCTCTTTCATTCTTTTCACGACATGAGCACTAGCTTATGCGTAGTAGTTAATCAGCAAAAACGATCTAGTCATACCTCAAGTGTATTTAGCATAATTTAGAACCATGTAGGGGAATTTAGAACAAAATAGCTGTAAACTGGAACTTGTACTTTCAGTCTTGAAAGCAATATTTTATATTATTCCAAAACATTTCTAAGTTTACTATACTATAATGTAAATTATTGAGACCAAATACTTCCTTTGATGTAGTTCTGCAATGAAATCGAAAAAGCAATTACATTTATGATAATTGACAGGTCAACAGCTGTTTAATTCGGCAGCTTACCACTACTTACATATATATTTATGTGCATTCTTCAGCAAATGATACCATATATTGTATTAAGTCGAGAGCCATCGTTCTAAACGACATTCCCCTCCTCGCTTCTTAAAGCTACTTGTACCTGTGATAGTTCCTGTAATAACTCACCTCTTCAAAATAATTCCAATATTTTCTAATTTCTCTGTTAATTCGAGGAAATATTTTGTTATTCTATTCCAAAATATTACTCTTCGAGCAGTTTATCTGATTACCGTCCTATCAGCTTATTCTGCTTTCTTGCCAAAACAATTAATAAGTTTTACTATGGTTTCTCGGATGCTTGTTTACATTCAAGAACATTTATTACTATCACCCCTGCAATCTGGTTTTCAAAGTGAGCTCAGATAATACGTATGGCGCTTGATAAACAAGATATGAATATACTTGTCTTCTACTACTGGACTGGAAATCATAACAATCTAAATTTCAAGTTAGCAGCTGAATTTGGCTGTTATTAACACTATAAATAGCTTCCTTATGGGACGTTTACAGCAGGTTTGAGGAAATTGAATTTCTGAGCTGATATATCTCTGATGCGGTGTACCATCAGGCTCCATTTTGGGTCCGTTATTGGTTAAATGCATTTGTACACCGATGATATGCAGGGTTTCCTGAGTTGTCTCAGTATGTCTGTCGGAGGATAGTTTTTTGTAGTTTAAATATGTACATTGAACGTATACGTGAGTGGTTCATTGCTAATAATCAATTGTTAAATACCGGTAAATCTAATTATAAAATCATTCGCAGGAACTGTTTGGAGTCTATTTATTTTCCTTTGGCTGTTATGAATTCGTCAGTTGTATAACAAATTTTAAATGTGTTAAGAATCTTGGCGTGATGTTCAACTTAAATATGTCATATTGCAACCATATCTAACTAAATTAAATATAAATTAATGTGTAGGGCGCGTTTCGAAGACCCTATCGTACGAAATATCTCTACTTCATTGTCGCTAAACTTAGAATAATAAAAACCTTGATTGTATCGCTTTCTATTTATGAAAGCCTTACTTTCCCGACTTTAAACATCCCATACACGGTGAGCATGTTGTCCAACTTGGTATGACACATGAAACCTTGTTCTCCACACCACACTGTCAAACATGCTGTTCAACATTTGGATAAGAACACATATTTGGAACTGCTAGAACTATTAATTGTTATCATTTCTTCAATAGAGTTCACTCAAGAATAACGAATGCGTGACAAACATGGCCCTATATGTTTCACAATATGTTGTCAAACTAATTTTGATTTTCGCCCAACCGCTTGACATACTTCGTGTCACACCACAAACCACGCCCGGTCAAATATGCGTGAAAATGTCGTTGTGCTACTCGAGTTGTCCAACATGCGTATCCGTGTATGGGCCCCTTTAGACCATAATTGCTCTCGTAAATTGAATGTAGCATTTAACTGTTGTATTCGTTTCACTTCTGGGATATGACTGTATGATCATGTAAGTCCATATCGAAACATAATTTTAAGTTACTCCTAAAGACGTATCTTTTCTTTTACGCTTTAATATTTTTATATAAACTCGTATATAATCGTAAGTCTAAATATTTATGGGAACATAATACATATACAAACCTGCACAATCTTCAAAGCATTTAAATGTAATTATACCATGCTTTTTAACGATGACTGGCGATCATTCCATGCACCTAGAATATTGGACACTCTCCCAGTTAGGATTCATTAAACGTGAATAGTGGGTGCATTCCGGAAAAAACTATTTGAATTTTTAACTAGTAATGGTAGATATCCTAGAGAGAGTGTGTCCTCGGCAATACTACGTTGAACTATAGTGAATTTGAATCTTTATTTTATTTTTATTTTTCTGCTTTGTTTTATGAGTTGATTTCCTTTTTGTAAACAGTCTGCATTTCAGTAATATCAAATTTAATATGTCTTATAGTAGTTGAAACGAAATAAATCAGTTCTTTCCCTGTTATCGTTATTTCGATTAAATATAAAAAATATTAAAATTGCAAGTAAAGGATTAAAATGACAAAAGATCACAAAAACTCATATTACAAAACTGGGTGGTAACACCTAAAAACCCTTGACCCTTCAGGCAACATATATACAACTAATTGGTTGCTACTTTACACAAAACGCAAACCTTTGTATGTTTGCAATTGAAACGGCTCGTTAATTACATATTCCACTTCGTACTTTAATTAAATTTATATATAATGAATACATACACAAGCTACCAAGTAATTCCTGCGACAATTGCTGGTTTTCTATTACCTTTGTCTACCTCTCTGCAAAACTTTCTGGTAAAATTAATTAAAATCCAAACCAAACGGATTTCGTATAAAATTTCCAAAGTACATTGAGAGAGCTCCACACTTCTTCAACAGGCTTTTTCTTGAACATTTGGATAACAGGTTATAGCTATAGTAAGCTCTAAGTTATGTGGTTGTGTTTCTTGTTTTTTTAATAATACAGAGCCAGCTCAGCTCGTTTCTATAATAAATAAGTTCAAGATATTTCCAATTTATTTATTTATTTTTATTCGTTTGCATTCTGTCCGAATACGCAGAAGGTTAGAAGTACATGAAATATTCAAAAGTTTTCTACAGGCCCCCGAACCTATTATATTTCTAGACGAATTCTTCTATACTGCTATTTCATGGGTCACAAGAAATCGATGATCTCTGAAAAAAGCCTGCAGCAACTTGGGAAAAATCGTACGTGCCATGGGAATTTTTATCAATAATCCGGCTGGATACGTGATTTGAAACTTTTTTTTCAGGATAATGTTAGCTTCTTGAAGAATATTTTAGATGTTGAACAATATACGCCTAGATGTCAACACTCACATATACGTATGCTTGTAGCTTTTATACGACATAACTTATGGCGTTGGCAGAACGATGACGAGCTTAACTTAATTTAATTTTTATGGATTTAAAAATGGCATGTAAGTTTTTGAAAAGAGTCCCATAAGTTGAAGTTTTTATAGCTGTCTTAAATTAACAAATTTCTCCGTAGGGAATTTTTCCACATTATTTTCTATTTGATAGGATGTCAAATGGCTGTGTATACTATTAACATTCATATGCCATAACTGTTGTTGACTTCATCACGTGCTTGTATTGCTAATATTTGGTGGAATTTATTAATTACTCCCAGTTATTTGTCTAGGTTAGGAAATATAAATCACTCACTGACTAATCACTTGTATCTCAAGAAAAGGCATGGAAGCTGCATAGTGATTATTTTAACACTGTAAAGGTGAGCTACGAAAGATATTTGAAAAAATTCAACTCCTTACGCAATTAAAATTTGCATAATTGACCTAAACTCATTTAAAGGAGAACAAGCCATAGAGCGCTGAACTTCCGCTTGGTCGTAGGAGTCATATATTCAATATTCACTAAGAAAGGATTTTCAAAAATTTAGATTCTAAGAGCCCTACAACTGGCTTAAGGTCAAAACACGTTTATGGTGGTTCGTCTTCTACTCCTTTTTGCACGGGTGTTTCGCTGTTACTGTAGAAGTGCATTATATAGCTCTTTTTGAAAAATTGAACTTCTGCTGCCTAAAACCAGCATCAGGCCTAAATCCATTTATTACTTTTTTTTTTATCGGACAAACGGACGTTTCGCATCTCCAGCTCCTGTGGGATAAATATCAATAATTTATGGCGGTGGATACTTTACGTAGTCTGCAATAGACACACACATGTCACTCTACGACTTTTACTATAACAGGGCTCTGATGAAGTGGTGGATCCAGTGGGTCGATCGGGTGCCCCTTCCCCGCAAAAAAAAAAAAAAAAAATTCAAAGGCAAAATATTTAATGAATTGAGTTATTTGAAAATAAATATTTTTGAAGTAACACTTCTATTGTTGGGCTGTGAACTGTTGCGAGCGGGGAAATGAGTGACAAAAAACTGGCCTTCCCCCTCTTCGTGGCGTTTACTCACCACCTCACAAAAATTGTTAATGGCTCGAGCACCCGTTCTCGTCTTCCAATAATGCATAACAATTCTATGGACAAAATTTCCAGTAAATTTCTACGAAAAATTTGTGGCCTTCCATACATGTTCCTCAGAAATTGTATGCATTTGGTCGGTAATGGGGGCGGTTAAAAATTTTTATGAGCGTAGACGATAGTTAAGCAATAAGCAGTCATTTCTTCTTAGAAATTTACAGAAAATGTTTCTGCCGAACTTATTATAATTCAATTGCAATGTTGAGCGGAGATTTTAACACAAATTTCGCCACAGATGCCTCGTTACCATTAGTGAAATTTTGAAAAGATAAATTTAATTTAACTATGCTTAACGATTCTAATGAAGCTACACCGTAAAAAATATCTATTGAAAATTCCGCTACTAAATAGGCAACAAATTGCCAACAATGGTAGCGGAAATTTACACAACTTTATGCGCACTGCATAACCTTATGTAAAGCAATTGCGCACTGTATGTAATTTTACATTGTTTATGTATTTTTCAATTTCCGATGTAAAATGGGATATGTAAATTTACATAATGCTGTGGAACTAAGTTACATAAGTTTAATGTAATTTGACATTATTTATGATTTCTTCAATTTGGTATGTGAAGTAGACAATATGTAAATTTACCAATAGTTATGTAATTTATTTCAATTGCCAATATAATGTTTCGCACAGAAAGTAATAAATTACATACATAAACAAGTAAAAAAGCTAGAATTGGTCTAACACCAATTCTTATGACCATGGCACTAATAAGTATAGATTAACAATTAACACGTAAAAGAAGTAATACTAGTTTCGATGCTAACAGCTACCTAAGAAATCTTCATTTTAAAAATCAATAAATAAAGGGTTTCCAATAAGAGGTGTTATTTTAATTAGCCCGCTATTTCAGTAGATGTCACTTTTGGAGCTGTCATTTTTTGACAATTGACAAGTAGAAACTACGCCATTAATAAAAATGGAACGATACACGATTCAACAACGCATTGAAATTATTGAAAATGTGGCAGAGACGGTTCGTAAAACTCGAACATTTTTGGGTCGTCGTGAAGCACCTTGTCGGACTGCAATACAGAAATTGGTAGAAAAATTCGACCTGTCGGGACAAGTTAGTGATGTGAAGAATAAAAAAAAAAAAAAGTGTTGAAGAAAACCCAGGTTTGTCCATTCCTCGTCTTTCTTTGGAATTAGGCATTCCACAAACGTCATTACACCGTATTTTGCATAAAGATTTGGGTCTTAAGGCTTATAAAGTTCAGTTAACACAAGAACTCAAGCCGGCCGATCATCAACAACGTCGAGTCTTTGCTGATTGGGTCCTTGAAATGCATGAAAATGATCCGGAATTCCATCGAAAACTCATCTTGAGTGATGAGGCCCATTTCCACCTCGATGGCTTCGTGAACAAGCAAAATTGTCGCATCTGGGGCTCGGAAAACCCAAGAGTTATTGTTGAAAAGCCTCTCTATCCTCAACGTGTGCCTGTTTCGTGCGGTTTATGGTCCCGCGGGGTCATTGGACCTTACTTTTTCGAAAATGAGGCTGGAGCAACAGTTACGGTGAATGGATTGCGCTATCGACAGATGATTAATGATTTTTTATGGCCGGAATTGGATGGTATTGATCTGGACAAGGTTTACTTTCAACAAGACGGCGCTACGTGCCATACAAGCAACGAAACCATTGATCTTTTACGGGAAAAGTTTCCGGACCGTATTATCTCTCGAAGAGGGGATCACAATTGGCCACCGAGATCTTGTGACTTAACACCTTGCGACTTCTTCCCTTGGGGCCACGTGAAAGAGAAGGTCTACGCCAATAGCCCAGCGTCGATTCAAGGCCTCAAATATGGAATTCGTGAGGCTATCGAGGACATAGAGCAGCCACTTTGCGATTTGGTTGTGGAAAATTCCATGAAAAGGATATGGTCCTGTAGGCGTGGTCGTGGTGGTCATTTGGCTGATGTTATTTTCCATTATTAACGGGGCATACCTTTCTCTTTTTAATGAAATACAGATCCGATCATTTATCTAAAAAATGGCATTTTTCTTTGAATATCAAAATAACACCTCTTATTGGAAAACCCTTTATTTGCAGGTATGCAGTATTTCCATGATTGAGTTTCTTTGAGCGAAGTTAAATTATAAAAATACTGCGTAACCAACAATTTTTTGATTTTTAAAACGGTTTTTAAGATAACTGTTAGGATCGAAGCTAGTAACATTTTTTTACATGTTTTATAACTGCACTCCACAAAATCAAACTATACACTGACCGGCGACCGCATCCCGTATAAGTCTAAGATATATGAAATATCTATTTTATAGACACATTCTCTCGTACGGCCACGAAAAAGCATGAATTTATATATCAATTGTGTATTCCGTGGAATATATATATTCCGTTTGGCTAACTGGGAATTCATAGCAACTCGTCCTGGTAAATGTATGAGCATGAGCAGAGTACTGAAGGAAAGAATAGAGATAAATGCAAACGTCACTACTTATGTTTTATTGAATTTTTCTTTTTAAATATGGGGAATTCAATACAAATTACAGTATTTTGTGGAATTTCACGCAAATTTACGATACAATACAAAAGTTTTGTATGATTAAATGTAAAATCACATAAATTATCTAAAAAATTACTTACTTTACGTATTTTTGCAATTAAAAGTAGGAAGTTTGCAGATTACGTAAAAAGTATTCAATTTCTTAATGATTATGTGTATATACATACATTTTAAGGGGTAGTGACTATTTTAACCATATTAATTTTCCACAAAGTTTGTTCTTGATTTTTTACGGTGTACAACTAGAGGTGGTACAACTATTGACGCAGCATTCACGAGATTTATTGGTAAAATTAATTCAATTATATTTGTTTCCTATTATTCCTACCACAAACGTATTGTAACTTTTATAGAAAATACACGTAAAGAATCAACACTATCAACAGTTGAATGTGATGATGAATAATCAGGATTACTTTTATACTATATTTTTTTAAAAGGTATTTTTGTAATAATGTGTTTTTGTGACAAAAAATCTATTAAATTGATTAAAAAAAAAAATTGTTAAAATTGGTTTTATTTGTACCTGCAAATTATAAATGTATTTTAATTGCTGTCAACGTTCTCTTTCGGTCTAAGCACCAAATACCAACTGAGAGAAAATTGTAAACAACAAATAAATAATTGTGTTCATCGAAATAATTGTTTCTAAATTAATTGTTTGGGATAATTAGTGATAACAAGTGTTTTACCAAAGGCAATATATTCATAGATACTCAACAAAAACTCGAAAGGTTTTATTAAAATCACTTTTCAACTTCCCACCAATGGTTTTTTCAATGCTGGCACCGACGTCAGAACTATTTTTGTCACAAAGTTTTATTTTTGAAGTGGTTTTTCGCATAAATTTCTAGAACGGTTGGTCGGACAGAAGAAATGATTATAACAAATTTTATAGGATATCGTATTCTGAAGAAGTCTTTATTACGATAAAAATGTCTCGCACTGATCATTTAAGCAGTATACGTAAAAAACCTAAATTTTTATATGGCAACACCAAGAAGGATTCAGTCCGATTCAGTCCATTTTTGAAATTTTATTTGCTATTACTATAAAAACACCATGTACCAAACTTCAGCTGTCTATATCGACACGTTCTCAGGCAGTGTCAAAATATATAGTCGAAACCAAAAGTTTTAAATGGCAACCCCACGAAGGAGTTGCCAGATTTGCCTCATTTTCGAATTTAATTTTACTTTTTTGTTTAAAGTCCGTGTACAAAATTTCAGCTTTGTACATGAACGCGTTTTCGAGTTACCGTGCGCACGGACATTCAAAAATCAAAATAACTGTTAATATTATGAATAGGTGTCCAATCCATTTAGCTCTACCATCAATATTTTGAGGTGTTACACACGGAATGACAAACTTAGTATACTCTTTAGATTTCATTTAGGGTATGAAAATGACACATCATCCACACCCGTTAATGCGGAAATCTACCTAGTACCTCACTACAGTACTGCGACTTTCGGTGCTGGACAAGTGGTTGGTAATTGCAGGATGACTGCACCCCCCCTTACTCCCCCACTTGCAATGCTAGATCCGTGCCTGCTCTGACAAGTTGCAGATGACGGCATGGCGATTGTTAGTAAATACTGAAGAGATTTTGGAATGATTAGCCCGGAACGTTCAGAGGAAGTTACTAGCTCAGCGGTGAATATATAGCATACTCTGAGTACTAAAGCTTAACGTATAAGTCTGAGTGTACCATGTCCCACAAAAGACTTGTCGAAGCATTGTGTCGAAGTCTGCAAGACATAAGGGATAACAATGCCTTAATATGTGGATGGGACAGTCATCTTGCTGGCTGGTCACTTCCGAGGAGATCTACCGGTGATAGAGGTATGGAGGATGAAAATAATGCCTGTTTGAAGAAGTCCATATTCAAAGGATATATGAAGAAATACAAATTAACCAGAAATATGCGGGCACAACTTATACGGAAACACTTTTAAAAATTGGTGAGGGGCAATTGGAAACGGATTCAAAAGGTTGCATTACAAGGAATTTCTGCAAGGCTGTACGCAATATCAAACGTGTGACCTGATCTACAAGTTACAAGCTAATATTAGTGATATACAGTGGTTGTATGAAAGTCATACTGACTTAAAAAAATGAAACTATTGGCGAAATAAACAAAAAATTATGAATAAAGTTATGAGAGCAACTGCTAAATAGTTTTATTATTAGATACACGATTATGGATTCTGAGCGGAAAACTCCTTATACAGAAGAGTTTGCGATAATTATAAATAATGCACAAGGACAAATTCTGAATATGTTAGGAACAGAATTGGAGAAATCGTCCTTGTAGCACGGTCAGCTCTACGTGCTCTGCTCGCGTGTGTGCACCGTGTTTTACACGTAGCAAGTACTAGTTCCAAATGCGAAGACGTTCATTAAAGTATACAACAGTGTTTTACTATAGAAGTTATGATGGTAATTGCATTAATTCTAACGAATTGGGGTTCTTATAATACAATATAGTATACGAAAAACAAAATTCCACGGGGGCGAGGCCACGGATAACAAATAGCTTGCCTATTAGACCCTACAGACTTAGCTTAGCTATATCTACCAAAAGTCTTAGTTTTTTTTTATTGTAGGCACTTGTTACAATTAATAAATTCATCTTATTTAATCTTAACTACTATCTCCGAATATATAATCGATGAAATTTAATTTTAACGAGTAATCTATTGCAGTATGAAATGTTTTCGATTCAAAACTTTGATTTCTTTCCTACTTTTTCCGTTAATGATGACCAATCTTTTGGTAAATTCTATGAATAAATTAATACTGGAATAGATTTGTTTATCCCAGAAGTAATTGAATGCAATCACAATTATTTTCCGAAATGGTATAGCTCCCAACTGATTAATGTCCTTAAGGTAAAAGATAAATATAGACGACTGCACTCACTTAACACTATGTAAGTACTTTTTATTTATTTTTTCAAATGAGAGTAGGCGTCATGTGAAAAAATAATGCTGTCATTTGAAAAAAAAATGCCTACTTATGATAATAATAATGAATGAGAATAAAACGAGAAAAAAAAACGCCGAAAAAATCACGTTTCTTGTATGGGGCACCTTTTATTTTTAATTTAATTAAATTATTATTATTTGTTGTTAAATCGCCAATAAAAAAAACACAGTCTGTGAAAATTTCAACTGTCTACCTAAGGGTTTTCCAATAAGAGGTGTTATTTTAATTAGCTCGCTATTTCGGTAGGTGTCACTTTTGGAGCTGTCATTTTTTGACATTTGACAAGTAGAAACTAGGCCATTAATAAAAATGGAACGATACACGATTCAACAACGCATTGAAATTACTAAAATTCACTATAAAAATTGTGAAAATGTGGCAGAGACAGTTCGTAAAACTCGTACATTTTTGGGTCGTCGTTGTCGGACCGCAATACAGAAATTTGTAGAAAAATTCGAGCTGCCGGGACAAGTTAGTGATGTGAAGAATAAAACCCGTGCACGTCGCTAAAGCACAGCCGAGAATATTGCTGCTGTAGCCGAAAGTGTTGAAGAAAACCCAGGTTTGTCCATTCCTCGTCGTTCTTTGGAATTAGGCATTCCACAAACGTCATTACACCGTATTTTGCATAAAGATTTGGGTCTTAAGGCTTATAAAGTTCAGTTAACACAAGAACTCAAGCCGGCCGATCATCAACAACGTCGAGTCTTTGCTGATTGGGTCCTTGAAATGCATGAAAATGATCCGGAATTCCATCGAAAACTCATCTTGAGTGATGAGGCCCATTTCCACCTCGATGGCTTCGTCAACAAGCAAAATTGTCGCATCTGGGGCTCGGAAAACCCAAGAATTATTGTTGAAAATCTTCTCTATCCTCAACGTGTGACTGTTTGGTGCGGTTTATGGTCCCGCGGGGTCATTGGACCTTACTTTTTCGAAAATGAGGCTGGAGCAACAGTTACGGTGAATGGATTGCGTTATCGAATGATGATTAATGATTTTTTATGGCCGGAATTGGATGGTATTGATCTGGACAACGTTTACTTTCAACAAGACGGCGCTACGTGCAATACAAGCAACGAAAGCATTGATTTTTTACGGGAAAAGTTTCCGGACCGTGTTATCTCTCGAAGAGGTGATCACAATTGGCCACCGAGATCTTGTGACTTAACACCTTGTGACTTCTTTCTTTGGGGCCACGTGAAAGAGAAGGTCTACGCCAACAGCCCAGCGTCGACTCAAGACCTCAAAGATGGAATTCGTGAGGCTATCGAGGACATAGGGCAACCACTTTGCGATTTGGTTATGGAAAATTTCATGAAAAGGATATGGTCCTGTAGGCGTGGTCGTGGTGGTCATTTGGCTGATGTTATTTTCCATTATTAACGGCATACCTTCCTCTTTATAATGAAATAAAGATCCGATCATTTGTCTCATAAAATGGCATTTTTCTTTGAAGATCAAAATAACACCTCTTATTGGAAAGCCCTTTATTACGGTTCATAACCTGGTGACGGACGGACAGCGAAGTCTTAGTAATAGGGTTCCCGTTGTGTTACCCTTTGGGTACGGAACGTTAAAAATTAAAAACATTGGATTCAAAATATTTGATTGTTCCGAGAAAGCAAGATGAAGGTTTTTCATTCAAAATGATAAAATATTGAATCAAAGTCTCCCATTTTAATAGTTAAAATTCTAACTTTATTTCAGAAATGGTTTCATACGTATAATTATTAAAATAAAGTTAAATCTAATATTTCCACATATTAGATGAGATAACTTTTAACAGGAAGACTTTGATTCAAAAATGCCAACTTAATTACAAAAATTCACGTATGACACCATTTTTGAAGTATTGATAAAATTTTAATTATTTGTGGGAAACTGATTTAATGTTGTATTATTTTAAACGTAAAATGTTTACTTTAAATTAGTGGGAAGTGTGAGCCTGTAGCGTGTAAGTACGTTTAGAGACTCGCTCTGAATTTGTATATAAATTAGATAGCAAGAAGATAAGTTAACCAGTAGATTAAAACATATTTATAACGAGCTTTTACTTGTGAAGTGCGATACAGTATATCAAAGTATGAATTAATG
Organism: Dioctria rufipes; assembly: GCA_963924295.1. Classification (NCBI taxonomy): domain Eukaryota; kingdom Metazoa; phylum Arthropoda; class Insecta; order Diptera; family Asilidae; genus Dioctria; species Dioctria rufipes. The sequence goes on along the minus strand of OZ002740.1, from coordinate 345,655,707 downwards.
CAAAAGTTATAATTTACGTTTTTTAATATATATATTTTTTTTACTTTGTAAATTGGTTATAACGAAAATTTAGTTATTTGATAATAATGACTCTAAAATGAGTGTAAAATATCAGAATACAATCCTGCCCGCCCACCAGCCGACTGTTCAAGAAATTGAGGAAACAATATGTTATATGTAGCTTGAAGAAATAACTTAATTTAAACTTTTTTGATTGGGTAAAAGTAAATGTGATTGAAAGGAAACTACTGTGTTAAGATGAAATGAAATCCTTAACGAAAAATCTACAAACAGCCCCTACATTATTGAGAGATTGGTCGTAGTGAAAGCATTCCAAAGCATACGAATTGGTAAATATTTAAATATTTTAAGTAAATTCATAAATTTCAGATTGAAATTGATTTCAAATATCTGTATCCCGGAAAAGATACAGTAATATATAAAAAATGGGATGAATCCAAAAGGAAAATTGCTACTCACTTCGAAAACAAAATAAAAGATAAGGAGTGTAAAGCAGCCTTTCAAAAGTGCAAGGAGATAGGAAATTTAAGTAGGTAGGTACTAGGGTTTCCAACCCGGATATGCGGATATCAAATTATCCGGATTATCCGACCAATTTTGACTATTCGTTAATCCGGATATTTTTTTGCATACTTTTTCAGCAAAATACTGTCTTCTTTCTAACATTTTTTTTAACTATTTTTAAAATAATATCTATTTATTAAAAAATTACTTTCTTTAGTGGCAGTTTTATAGTTTTAATTTTAAGGAGGGTATACCAATCATGACGATGAAAACTCCGCTTGTTTTTTAACATAGTTATCATGATAATCCTTAAAGTATTTAAAACACGTGCGTAAAAGAATATTTCCATATCTAAAGTATTTTAGAAAACAGGTAGCAGAGGTGCTCGGAGCGTGTTTGCTGGAGAGCCCTTTTCTCGCACCTGAGGTATCCTCATAGATTTCGGGAAACCATTAACCTTCAGATTGAGCATAATCAGCTCTTGGAGGAAGAAGGACCTCTGTATCGTGCTGGAATATTTGGAGTAAGCTGTTATAGATTTTTTATAACTTAAGCTTTAAATGCGTTTTTCTGGGAAAAATATTTTTCAGTGCGTGGGGCGGTCTACAGCTTCAACGGATTAACCGATTCACATGAATTTAAAGGGAATTCAAATTTCGGGGCCATTAGGGAGCGATTTTTGTCAAAAATTTATTTAGAAATATTTTTTTCGTTGAAGCAAAAAAAAAAAAACAGGGCAAACGGATAGCATTTAGTTATTTAGAGATTTTTATGAAAACGAAAGCCAGTTAAAACCCCCGAATTTTATCAAGTTTATTCATTTTCAACCCCATTTGTTTCGAATGAATTGGCAAAGCTGTGGAGCGCCACGCGCAGACCAAAACACGTCGTGCACGGTTTTGTTTGATGTGTGCTGAAGCCACAATTTGGAACTTTTGTTTTTATAAATAAAATTGGAATTTACTCTCCATTGATAGAAGAATAAAGTATGTAAAAACTCATTTCCAAAAGTATTTATTTTATGTAAAAAATATGTTCAAAGTTCATGCATTTTTCATGCCTCTCGACGGCAAAAAGATTAATATTTATTTGTTAAGGTTACTTTGAATAAACACATAAGTTGTCTTCATTGTATAGCATTGTATAGCATGAGATTGGTTGACAATGTAAATGAGACTAGAAGAACACAATTAAAGCTTTAATTTTTTTGCTAGCTTTAGGCTGGCAAATTTCAAATTCAATGGCTGCAGACATGAGGGAAATTTGAACACTGCCAATGGTTTGAATGTCAAATATCATATGTGAATGGCTTTCGTTCGCATACTTTTGAGACAGTTGAGAAGTAAACAGCTACCAAATTTATTTATTTTTTTTTTTAAATATAACTGGTGCATCTTAAAAACTGTCAAAAAAAGCATAAATTAATCGTAGGTACTTTTGGAAAATCAGATGCATTTGTCTTTTTCCTTAATGGCACTCACGAATAAATGTTCTCATGATAAACAAGTTAAAGTTCCAAATTTCGATAACGCTAGTTGTGTTCAATTCGGCTTTTTTAGTTGGATTTAGAAGAAAGCTGGAGATAAAGCTGGTTGAATAGTTCCAAATGTGTTTGAAGCGTTAATTTATAATCTTTCAAAAACCCCTTTTGCGCTCAGCAAAGTTTTCCTAGACTAGAAACTCAAATTTAGAATTGCTTGGTTTATAGCGTAGTTATTCGTAAAATGTTTGAAAATACACAAAATTCAAATTATTTATTTTATTTATTCAAAATTATTATATTGAAACTGGATAGAAAAAAAAAAGATAAAAAAGACCACTTAGTTCACTACCAACCACATGCATCCCATTCTGAGGCGATAAATTGACAATGCCCCCTCTGACATCCGAAATGTTCAGTACATTTTGATTTGTTAAATTGAAGAAATCTCAAATTCAAAACTTATTACCTCGATTTCATCTGATCAAACTGACTGCTAGACAGTTGAGCTCATTTTTACCATTGACGGTCCACTCCTAGCTACTCCAGAAATGAATTATAAATCGAATGTTATGCAACGCCTTCGTTAATGTTTCAGCTCTCGTTGGCATTCAGATAACTTCACGCAATTACAAACACGTTCCAAATAGAGAAAAAACCTTTAATCTGAAGACGTACATAGTTACCGTTAAGGAAGACAACATGCCGCTATCCACATGGTTTCTAGACTTTGAAGTCCATGCAGGCGGCGAATAGCAAACAAGAGTGATCCCGATTGCGATTAAATCAGGCATAGTCATGCGACCAATTTTCACATAATGTTTGCTGTTTTCTCCTGATCCCATCCATCACCACGACAATTAAAGTTCAAGATATTTGAAGCCGAATAGAAGGTTTGGGCATTTTAGGTCTTAAGCTAATGCGTACTAAACCTCTCAAGTTAACTGATTTAATGTTGTATTATTTTAAACGTAAAATGTTTACTTTAAATTAGTGGGAAGTGTGAGCCTGTAGCGTGTAAGTACGTTTAGAGACTCGCTCTGAATTTGTATATAAATTAGATAGCAAGAAGATAAGTTAACCAGTAGATTAAAACATATTTATAACGAGCTTTTACTTGTGAAGTGCGATACAGTATATCAAAGTATGAATTAATGCAAAAGTTATAATTTACGTTTTTTAATATATATATTTTTTTTACTTTGTAAATTGGTTATAACGAAAATTTAGTTATTTGATAATAATGACTCTAAAATGAGTGTAAAATATCAGAATACAATCCTGCCCGCCCACCAGCCGACTGTTCAAGAAATTGAGGAAACAATATGTTATATGTAGCTTGAAGAAATAACTTAATTTAAACTTTTTTGATTGGGTAAAAGTAAATGTGATTGAAAGGAAACTACTGTGTTAAGATGAAATGAAATCCTTAACGAAAAATCTACAAACAGCCCCTACATTATTGAGAGATTGGTCGTAGTGAAAGCATTCCAAAGCATACGAATTGGTAAATATTTAAATATTTTAAGTAAATTCATAAATTTCAGATTGAAATTGATTTCAAATATCTGTATCCCGGAAAAGATACAGTAATATATAAAAAATGGGATGAATCCAAAAGGAAAATTGCTACTCACTTCGAAAACAAAATAAAAGATAAGGAGTGTAAAGCAGCCTTTCAAAAGTGCAAGGAGATAGGAAATTTAAGTAGGTAGGTACTAGGGTTTCCAACCCGGATATGCGGATATCAAATTATCCGGATTATCCGACCAATTTTGACTATTCGTTAATCCGGATATTTTTTTGCATACTTTTTCAGCAAAATACTGTCTTCTTTCTAACATTTTTTTTAACTATTTTTAAAATAATATCTATTTATTAAAAAATTACTTTCTTTAGTGGCAGTTTTATAGTTTTAATTTTAAGGAGGGTATACCAATCATGACGATGAAAACTCCGCTTGTTTTTTAACATAGTTATCATGATAATCCTTAAAGTATTTAAAACACGTGCGTAAAAGAATATTTCCATATCTAAAGTATTTTAGAAAACAGGTAGCAGAGGTGCTCGGAGCGTGTTTGCTGGAGAGCCCTTTTCTCGCACCTGAGGTATCCTCATAGATTTCGGGAAACCATTAACCTTCAGATTGAGCATAATCAGCTCTTGGAGGAAGAAGGACCTCTGTATCGTGCTGGAATATTTGGAGTAAGCTGTTATAGATTTTTTATAACTTAAGCTTTAAATGCGTTTTTCTGGGAAAAATATTTTTCAGTGCGTGGGGCGGTCTACAGCTTCAACGGATTAACCGATTCACATGAATTTAAAGGGAATTCAAATTTCGGGGCCATTAGGGAGCGATTTTTGTCAAAAATTTATTTAGAAATATTTTTTTCGTTGAAGCAAAAAAAAAAAAACAGGGCAAACGGATAGCATTTAGTTATTTAGATTTTTATGAAAACGAAAGCCAGTTAAAACCCCCGAATTTTATCAAGTTTATTCATTTTCAACCCCATTTGTTTCGAATGAATTGGCAAAGCTGTGGAGCGCCACGCGCAGACCAAAACACGTCGTGCACGGTTTTGTTTGATGTGTGCTGAAGCCACAATTTGGAACTTTTGTTTTTATAAATAAAATTGGAATTTACTCTCCATTGATAGAAGAATAAAGTATGTAAAAACTCATTTCCAAAAGTATTTATTTTATGTAAAAAATATGTTCAAAGTTCATGCATTTTTCATGCCTCTCGACGGCAAAAAGATTAATATTTATTTGTTAAGGTTACTTTGAATAAACACATAAGTTGTCTTCATTGTATAGCATTGTATAGCATGAGATTGGTTGACAATGTAAATGAGACTAGAAGAACACAATTAAAGCTTTAATTTTTTTGCTAGCTTTAGGCTGGCAAATTTCAAATTCAATGGCTGCAGACATGAGGGAAATTTGAACACTGCCAATGGTTTGAATGTCAAATATCATATGTGAATGGCTTTCGTTCGCATACTTTTGAGACAGTTGAGAAGTAAACAGCTACCAAATTTATTTATTTTTTTTTTTAAATATAACTGGTGCATCTTAAAAACTGTCAAAAAAAGCATAAATTAATCGTAGGTACTTTTGGAAAATCAGATGCATTTGTCTTTTTCCTTAATGGCACTCACGAATAAATGTTCTCATGATAAACAAGTTAAAGTTCCAAATTTCGATAACGCTAGTTGTGTTCAATTCGGCTTTTTTAGTTGGATTTAGAAGAAAGCTGGAGATAAAGCTGGTTGAATAGTTCCAAATGTGTTTGAAGCGTTAATTTATAATCTTTCAAAAACCCCTTTTGCGCTCAGCAAAGTTTTCCTAGACTAGAAACTCAAATTTAGAATTGCTTGGTTTATAGCGTAGTTATTCGTAAAATGTTTGAAAATACACAAAATTCAAATTATTTATTTTATTTATTCAAAATTATTATATTGAAACTGGATAGAAAAAAAAAAGATAAAAAAGACCACTTAGTTCACTACCAACCACATGCATCCCATTCTGAGGCGATAAATTGACAATGCCCCCTCTGACATCCGAAATGTTCAGTACATTTTGATTTGTTAAATTGAAGAAATCTCAAATTCAAAACTTATTACCTCGATTTCATCTGATCAAACTGACTGCTAGACAGTTGAGCTCATTTTTACCATTGACGGTCCACTCCTAGCTACTCCAGAAATGAATTATAAATCGAATGTTATGCAACGCCTTCGTTAATGTTTCAGCTCTCGTTGGCATTCAGATAACTTCACGCAATTACAAACACGTTCCAAATAGAGAAAAAACCTTTAATCTGAAGACGTACATAGTTACCGTTAAGGAAGACAACATGCCGCTATCCACATGGTTTCTAGACTTTGAAGTCCATGCAGGCGGCGAATAGCAAACAAGAGTGATCCCGATTGCGATTAAATCAGGCATAGTCATGCGACCAATTTTCACATAATGTTTGCTGTTTTCTCCTGATCCCATCCATCACCACGACAATTAAAGTTCAAGATATTTGAAGCCGAATAGAAGGTTTGGGCATTTTAGGTCTTAAGCTAATGCGTACTAAACCTCTCAAGTTAACTTCTATTGAAGTAGTTACTTCTTAATTAATGTCATCTTTTTATAAAAAGCAACGATATCCAAAATAGTGGGCTACTGATCCGGCGAAGCATGGAAAGTTTAAAATATGGCAGAGCTTTAATATGAAGTAAACACAATGGGTCCTCTAACAAATACAAGAAAAGAAAAAAAGCGCTAAACATCTAAGACTTGATTGCAATAAAATAAATAATTTAATTCGCACTAAATCACTAAACATTTCTAAATTATAGATTCCCTTTTTTCCGAACGGCCGAATGAAAGTAGAAGATCTCTTCCGACATCTCACAAATAAAGATAGTTAACTTATCGCGAAAATAGAGATCGTAATCGACACAATTTAGAAGAAATTTTAAAACACATCAGCACAAAGCAGCTGGAGCCGATGGTATATGACAACCAACAAGGAATGGATTTTCTGAATTGTAGGTTAGCAACTAGAACTACGTCCATGCCTCAAGTATACTATGAATGAATCTCCTCGTTAAGGTCAGAATGCAAAATATAACGATATTTTGGTCGAATATCAATACGGTTTCGGAGGCGGAATACTTACTTACTGTTCGCCAAACGAAGAAATTTTGAGAGAGTTAGGATTGACGTGAAAATAATAATAATAAGAAGAAGAGTTGGAATTAACCACAAACCATACGCTTTTGTGCGTCTATAATTACATATATTGTAAATCAGGCCTCCAATCTTCCTTTAATAAACTGATCATTTGGACCGAAGCCTCATTCATTAGGAAATGGCTGAGCTTACAATATATATGTGTTTTAAACACAATTAAGTGATTCATTACGGATTATCAATTGGCAGACTCTATGCCGGATGAACAAAAATTTTCTTTTAACCATTTCAACTAGGGCTAACTGTTGACTGTGACTTCGAAGCAAGTGATTCGAAGCTTCGAAGTTAAGTCCTTCGAAACATGAACGAAGTTTTCGAAGCAGTGAAATATTCCCTGTGTCTGCAGCGTTGACAAGGTTAAATAATAATCGAAGTGACTTGAAATTATTTTTGAATAGTTTAAAAAGTGTCAGTTTTCAGGGGCAACATTCTGTAAGCACGGAGAATTTGGGAATTTCAGAGATGAGAATATTCGTTTTCTCCGATTAAACTCCCTAAGTATCCATTCCCAATTCACGAACATGATTTTAAAATTAAGAAAAACGTGAGAGAAATGCGAAAAGAGTTAATTTGAAAATTCGTAGGTTACCGACCATCTCAAAATACAACAAAAATATACAATATGCTGAGTTTGGAATTCTTCTCCTTACTTTTCCACTTGCAAAACATCGGAGAATTTTAACAAATGGAGTAAAGAATTTGGTAATTCTCAAAACAAATTCGCCAAGTTACAGAATACCAAGTGGAAAATTATTTGTCAAATCAACTCTCATCTCCCAAATTCCACAATTCCCGTGTTATATAATCCGGCCCCAGTAGTTTTTGGGAAAATAGGCATCTTATAACTTTTGGATATGATAACGCTAATTTCACTCTCTTTGTTAAGTACATATAATAAAATTGTTAAGTATAAATATAGGTAGTACTATTGATTTTATTATTTCTTACAGATAGTTTAGTATAGCAGTTATTTGTATAGAATACCACTATCAATAAATTCTATGTTAATCTGGCATGAAAGCAACTAAACCAAATTGATACTTCACTTGAAGTCAAGAGTACGGCGCGTTGAAAATAAAATCAATTATATACCTGCTATACAAGTTAGATGTTTTCTTTTAAATCAAAATACCAAAAGCAATTATCGCAGTCTCAGTTAATAGCTTCAATCGCAGTCTAGAACACTCTTCTCGTCGAGCTATTGATCAAAAAGTTGGCTCACTACTTGGATGAAAATAAACTTTTAAATCTTTTTGATGGTGGAACGAACAAACAAACGGATCTACAGCGTAAAAAATTTTGAATCAAACACATTCGTTCGTTAGGTAGTCAGTGTAGTGACCGAAATGAAGAAGTGAAGTCGTGATTAAGAATTCGTGTGAAGTGGTAATAAAGAAACAGAACTGGGTTAGAGACAAGCATATTTATATTAAATTATATCGTAGGTTTAAAGTTAAGCTGGGTAGTTCCGGGATTCACATATGTATGTCATTCACATATGTATATGAAGATTTACATACTGATCCTCATATATTCTTCCAGTAAATAGAGCTAAGAATCCTTCGATTATATAAAAAAAAAAAAACCTATGCGAATATGCCAATTATCAAAATTAGCCCGCTGGACCTCGCGAAAAAATGAAAAATTTCATTTTTGAGCGAGTTACCTCGAGATGTCTCGCCATATCGCGAGCTGACACAGTGTTGTGATGAACACTCTAATAGTACAGCGTGCAATAATTTTATTTCTTCAACTCTTGATATAGCCTCGCCTCGCCAAGCCTCTCCATGCCTCGCATCGTTGTGCACGTACCCTTATAAACCGAAGGATTCAACTCCAACCTTCAAATAATTTCAACCTTTAAACTAGCTGCTTCGAAACCCATCAACAGTAAATTTTATTAAGAATCTGTATTTGGAAAGTGTTTTTATTTATTGTTTTGTCTTTTCTGCACTTTTGGATATATCTTAAAATATTATCTTATCATAAGAACTAAATGCATATGTTTAAGTTTCAAGTTGATAGGTTCACAAGATTTGACCCTAACTAACAAAAGAAGTTAGTAATGCTAATTTCTAAATTTTCGTAAAAAAATCCGTTATCTCCAAATCTAAGATACCAAAATCGACAATAAATGTACACCATATTGAATTTCTAAATTTTTACGAAATATTCGTAATTCGTGACCCCCCGATAACCACAAGATATTAATTTTGAATAGAATCGGACCATTAATCGTAAAATTCGTTACTATTTTCGCTTGGTTTTATCTTGATATATAAAAATCCCGTGTCACTGTGCTCGTACACGCTAATCTCCGAAACCGCCCAACCGATTTCAATGAAATTTTGTGAATGTGTTTGGTTTGCTCCAGCTTGAAGGATAGAATACGATAGATGGCGCTGTTGTCGAGACAAATACTACACCTAGAGAGCTGAAATTTCTTACGTGGTGTTTTCATAGCAATAGTAAAGAAAATTTAAAAAATGGACTAAATCGGGCAACCCCTTCTTGGTGTTGCAATACAAAAGTTTAGGTTTTCACTATATATATTTAGACACTGCCTCACACGTTGACGTAGAGAACCGAAGTTTTGTAAAAGGGACTTTTTTCAAAAAAATGTAAATTAAATTTAAAAATGGCACAAACCGGGCATACACTCACACACACACACTAACACACACACACACACACACACACACACACACACACACACACACACACACTCACACACACACACACACACACGTAGAATGAAACCCCGGAGTACGGAATCGCGTGATCAAGTTAGATAATAGCTTAGATATTATGGATCTCTAATCACCCCAACCCACCCTCACCCATCTAGGTATCTATATTATCGCCAGGCAACGCCGACAGGTTCCCTCTAATATTATATATAAGTGGAAAAATGTAAACTCATGCCAGATCTATAAGTGATCCATATTTTAGCTCAATAGCTTAACGAGAAATGAGTAAAAATAACGTTACAAAAGTTGAACACCTATCACATGGTAGTTTCGAAGCTTCGATTTTCTTCAGTTTGAAGGTAGAAACTTTGATATTCGAATATTCTTCCGAAGCTTCGAATATCAACAGCCATTAACATGCTAAGCGAGGTAAAACTTAAAACATATTATATTAAGTCCGTTTTGTGGAAAGAGTTTTTTTTTAATCCTTGCCCAACACGAAATTCAAGAATATATTCGAATTAATAAAAAAGATGTTTATCTAACTATAAAGGTTTACGGTTATTCATTATTCAATTTATTTTATTTCATATAAACAAATGTCCCTGAATAGATATTATAAACACTTCGTCTCAGAGTTTATTTCAACTCTACGAAATGATTAACTTCCGATAAATTCTGTTTGTATAAACAAATCAAAAATTTCTGCTCTTATCTTTTTAAGTTTCGATTTCATGTAATCAATATTGGCTCACAGTCTCAGAAATATCTTTGAATATTTTTTCAATTTAGCAGAACACAGCAAGCACTCGCGACTAAAACATCTAAATCTTAACGAGAGGTTTTTATTGAAGTTAAAAAATAGTAATGGAATTTCGGGTGTTTTTATTTTTGTTATCCGGATTTTTCGTAATTACGGTAAGATTTTCATAATTCAAGAAGTTTGAAGAAGACGTGAATAAACGATTCTTCAAGGTTCGAACAGAAGAGAAAGGAAACCATGAAAACGTTTTCAAAGAAATGTATATAGCGAAAATACGAGCCTGTCATATTAAATTCAAATCGAGTATAGAAGAACTTTTTGAAGATACAAAAAGATCAATATTATTTATGAATGCCCAAGCTCAGTTAGAGCTAACCAATTTGGAAAGACATATCACAGAAGGATTGGATGAGCTCTGCACGGACTGCAATGAAGCCTGCGAGCCACTTATCAAACGAGAATATATCAAATCTATAGCAAATGGAGCAAGAGTTGCAATTGATGTTTGCATTCATGAAAATACTAACTCATTGCGGTCTGTTATAAATCAAACGTTGCAGAATTATAATAATATTATCGTTATCCATAATGGTTTGCTTAATCGGTGGATAGACGATCAAGCAGAGGAAACATTTAGCGAAGATAATGTAAGTAGAAAAAGTGCTATTTAGTATATACTTAGTTTTTCCCAGAACTATGCTTATTTGTATATTGTTTATCCCGTTAAGGTTGTCGAAATATTAGGGGAAGTTGCAGCAGAATGCTTAAAATTCCAAAAAAGGCTCAGGATGGTAAAAGAACTTTTGAAGAGAGTTCTAAAATGCATCCAAAATATCACAAACACTACTACAAAAAATGGTGTCAATGTTTTTGCAGCAATAAACAAAAAGTGTAATTCTTAAAACCTCAAATACTTAGCAATCGCATTGTAATGCAGTTTTTTTCAAAGTGAAAGTTAAAAATTTTCTTGGTTATTGGAGGCAATTGCTATTAATAAAGATAAAAAGTAATCGGGGTCACTTTATGGCTCGGATTAAGACTTTGGATGCTTCAAGCAATAAAAAGAATTGTAGTCGGTACACCATGCCTCCTAGCCAATTATATCCAGTGTATGTCAAAAATAATATAAATTTTTGTAAGTAAAAGTAAGAATAAAATACTTCAACTTTTTTATAAATGTCTAATAAATTGTTTACTACTTTTCCTTATAGTAAAGTATTTAATGGAATTTTCAAAACTACATTTACATACTAAATATTAGATAAAGCCTGACTTGTTGCATAGAGCTATCCTCTTTGGATTTTTAAAATGTTTCAACTGCAAGAATGAGCGATCAGCTGCGCAATTTGTGACCATTTGTCCACATTTAGAATGGCATTGAATGCGCCATTCCAAATGTGGACAAATAATCTTCTACAAATAATTATTTTTATAAGGCTCATCGTGATTGAATTTTTCAGCTGAGAAAATGTTGTTCAATTCAAGTATTCTTAAGATAAGCATTCAGAAAATAAATACTTCTGAATTTGAGTAAGTATAGATGATAAGTCATCATATTATATGATCCCAGCAAACATTTTCTAGGGTTTTCACATTTGCGAGAAATTCTCGAAGAGCAGCAATTCGATAATTTTTCGGTTTTACGAACTTTTCTCGATATATGGCCTTCAGGTTCAGAGAACTTGCAGTATAATCCGAGAATTTTTCGTTTTTAAGAATCTCCTCGAAAAATTACGAAGTCTTTCAAAAGAATTATCAGTACATGATTTTTCATATTTTGTATGACAATGCAAGCATGACAACAGCATTCTTTTCAAGTATTCGGCTGAAGAAAAGTAAAGTGAGTGTGGAAAAATTAAAATTTGCATTTGATAAATGTTTCTCATAGTTTGGTTGTTTATTTTCAATTGGATATCGAGTAGTTATCACAAAGCATAGTTTACTCGTTTATTGAATTCGAGATCGAATAGGTTTTACGAAGAAATCTCGAATACATATGATCCTTATATATATAGCAACAATACACGAAAGATCTTCGAAATAGTCTCCAAAAGACGAATCGATATCGAGTCATTATTTTAATTCTAATTAGCGTTCATTTTTTCATTTTCGGCTCGAGATCGAATCGAGATCGACTTCGAGATCGAAGTTAAATTTCGATTGAGCGGGTCGATTCTGATTCGATCTCTAATCGTAATGTTTGCTGGGACAAATCACGTAGAGAAGAAAATCTTTTTAATATTTCTTTATATTTATAGAATCAATACGGGTAATTTTGAGACAATATTCATAACTCAATATACTAATTAGTAGTTGAATACACGGACTATCACTCTTATTAATAAATATATTACCACTTTACTGCACTTCTAGGCCACAAATGGCACTATACAATAAATCTCCAATAAAATTACAAGCAAATTAAATGTTTTTCGGAATTGAGCAACGGTAAAAAGAAAAAAAATTGGATTGAGCGTACGGACGACAGCTAAACATCGCTAAACGAAGAATTCTCGAAGAAATCTCGATTTTCGGAATTCGGGAATATTTCCGACAAATACACATCGCTAAACGAAGAATTCTCGAAGAAATATCGAATTTCGGAATTCGAGAATATTTCGTTGAAAACGAATTTCGCTAAAATGTTTGCTGGGAAAATGTACGTAACGTACGTAATACCCTTATCTATACCCAGAAATGGTAAGCAATATAATCTTGCAAACATTTAACAATATGTGTAAGTATGTAAGAACAACCGAAATTAAGGGTTATTTCAAGACAAAACTGTGGCAATTTTAATCTGGCTACATATTTTAATTGTTACCGTTAACAAGTTAAAAAGAAGTTTATAATGAGTGACTGTATGCCATATACATAAAAAAGGTAGTCAGAGTGGGACAAATTTTGTTTTTGAACCACACAATTCAATGGAAGAAAAGTATAAGAGATTTTCATATACCGCTCGAAAGATTATGGGTTAAAAATCAAAGTTTTACAGCCAATTTCCCGAAGGGCGTTTCTTAAACCCATTACAAAAATTTCGAGTACGGTGGGACATCTCTTAAGAACTACTGGAAATGTAGAAAAAATTAAAAAAACCAACCGAAATTTGAATGTAAAAGCAAACGGACTGCATTCATGCAAATATAGCAAAAAATTTCATCATTAATTTTATTTATATTGATTATTTTCGGCATTTTTTCTCGGTCGGATAATGTCACAACAATGAAAAATATTGTTCCAAATTAATTTATAATTCTTTCAAAGGTCTACCTAGCTAAAGCTTTTCTGCGTTCAAAAAGGTATTCCTGTAGCCTATAAACCATTAAACGATGACATTTCTTCTGTCAAAATTATGTACGTAGTAGTCCACTTTTGTAAGGAATGAATCGGGAATAATTTTTTTTTTGTTAATTCTGTGATAAATTTATGTGTAAAATAACATTACAAATTTTTAATAATAAACAATATTTAATATTTAACAGTTTTTTTAAAAGCATTAGGACGTAAGTGTAGTAATTTTCGGTCTTAATGGAATTGTAATTCTGTTACGGACGTGATAGCTAGCAAAACTAATTTGTTTTAGTATGGCTATAACTTGTTGCGTAAGGGGTTGTTATTGAAGGACTGGACGCAACAACGTAAATTTTTACAGGTTTCCAGAAGTATCAAAGAAGCATAATTTAAAGGAACTGTTGAAAAAAACAATTCGACTTTGGTTGTCAGTTTTATGGCAAAAAAAGTTTGATGGAATTAGCATAAATTTAAAATTTGTTAGAATACGCTCTCGATATTTCATATCAGGTAATTTATTTTTGGTTGCCAGCGTACTACTCATATTGAATATTCTTATAGATTTGAACAGGGAAAAAGGCGAAATTGGAGGACGATAAATATTCGAATTGGATATCAACTCAGGAATACGTATATAAGAATTTTGTTTATGATATATATATTCACTAATTTAATTATAATAAAAATATAATTACATTTGAGTGTTTCCTTTACTCCCTTTAAGCATGTTTTAAGAGACGTGATAGGTTTCATTTATTACAAAGGAAAATTATGAGAGAGCCTATTGTACTACGTTTTATGTAATATTTGCTTAAATTACATTGTTTTAATGAATGAAGAGCTTTAACCAGTTCATATATTTATTTGCACTTTTATCATATAATTTATTAATCACATGTCCCAGTCGAGTATTATCGCAATTCTTAAATACAATAACATAAATAACGAAAACATAAAATTTATTAAAAAGAATAAAAACTTGGTAATAATAAAAATGTTCGTGTACCAAAAAATGAATTCCACTTCTACATTCAAAGAGGGGGCAGTCTCGTCTTTAAAATAATTTTTATAGTTATTATCTGCTAAATTATATGGACACTTGATCTCTAAGACTATCTTTCCACAACAGTCACAGCTAGCTGCGCCAATATATGGATACTCTTTTGAGAGCAATAATAATTAGCGACATCAAAGTATCTGAAAAAAATGTAAGATTTAAATTAGTTATTTCTAAGTAGTCTCTAATGAAAATGCGCGCATGACAACTACGTGACCTAGGTTCCTCTGTCTAGCAACTTTAATGTGACAACATTTTTGCCGTGCTTTCATATTTGTCCCAATGTGCACGCACTGGTAACATTTTTGTCGTCGCCTGACTGCCATTGTTTTGAGAGATTAAAGGAAGAAACTTACGCTTCTTTTTTTGAGAAATGATTGTTGCAACGTTAAAGTAACAGGAAGATATAAATTATTATTATTATTAATACAAGAAGTAAAAATTAGACCACTCCTATACAAGAAACATTTGAAGGAATTCTCTGATAGCAATTTGAAGATAAAAATGTGGGGCAAAATATCCATGAAAGTATTTATAGACCTTAGAGTAACAGCATGGCGCCCTTCAGGTTCAATTGATGATCGCATATTGGTACTTTAATAAGTTACAGCAAGTCTTAAAATCTGTAGCAGTAAAATCAAATTTTTCAATATTCATACGGAAATATGAAAATAATTTTTCAGGTTAGGGTCGTAGTTCATCAAATTTTCAGTGAAATTTTCCTTTATGCAGCCTTTCGGTCCAAATTGGAAGGACCCAATAGCGTTTCTTGCGTTGATATTTTCTATGTAAATATATATGTATGTGCCAAATGTACATATCACAGCTGTCAATTGTGTGATAAAAAGTCTCCAGTGGGCGTGAGTCCTAACATAAACCAACAGTTTACAAATTGTCGCTGATTACCAAATACATTTAGTTTAAAAAATACTCAGGCTGTAAATAACTAACAACTAACTAACTAACAACTTATGACTTATCTAAACTAACGATTGAGTTTTCATGTTTTAAAGTCCGTTTAACTTTTCGAAAATAATCAGAAATTGAAAATCATATTACTGTGTTTCATTTAAATATTTCACAATAAGGTCGCATATTAGGACACGTCAAAAACATTTTTGATATATTCAATAAACTTATTATTTCTGTTGACTTTAAAGGTAAAATTTGGTAATTTCAACTATGAGGCAATTCGCTAAATGTGTCCGTTAATTCAATTTGCCTTAAGGTTAACTTCCTTGCGGATTCGGACTTTGAACGCAAACACAATAGAATAGGGAATTAATTATTCATGGAATATTTACGTTATCCTGTCCTAAAATTGGGAATAGATTTCAACTTCATTTCCTTAAATTTGACTCCGAAGTTAGGTGTAAAGTAAGGAAATCTTACTTATTTATTTTCCTATTTTTCTTCATTCCAATGAGATAAATTAAAATGAAATTATTGCGTTATTTTCCCTAATTATTAATTAAAAAGTTATGATTACTTTAAGAAATTACAAAGTAATATCCACTCCACCTTTATATAGAAGATTGGCGTGTCAAGTCAGTTTCCATAATTCTGAACCGAAATATGTCGATCGATCCTCGATGATTGATAGCAAATTAAACCGCAAATATTACTTCGCGGGAAGGGGGGGGGGTCATATTTGCCTAAGCCACAAATTTTATATATACATCCCTGGTAACAGTTGTCTGTTCATGCATGGGAAGCAACCACAATAGGTCTATCGCTGAGGCTCGGAGGAAATAAATACATCTGACAAAACAAGTCAAAACATCTAAGACTTGCTTACAATAAAATAAATAATTTAATTTGAACTAAGTCACTCAAAATTTCTAAATTCACGATTATTTTTAAAATAATTATTTCAACAATATCTGAAGTAATTAGGCACACAGCTGTGCCGTGAAGTAATTAGGAAGTCAGTGGTAAACAGCACGCAATAGCCCAGTATTTTGCTATATGAAGCAATACGTTCCGCGAATACCTACTGCTAGTCCACAATGCACCTGCTAGTTATGGGTCCATGCAGTTCCGCTTCTGCATACAATCCGGACTACGACAGAAAGTTCCTTATGTTTTACGTGAGCATCTGCCAAGAATGTCTTAATCCCACGGCATTCTTCATGCACGGATTGTTATCGACAATCAACGTCCTGATGTGCGAAACAACGAGTTCCAGTGTGCTAATAGAGCATGACATGACATTAACTTACTGGTAGAAGCGAGACCTATCCATGATGCTCCCATAAAGGGTGGGTCCATCCCAAGTTGAGGTGGATAATCCTTGTTATCCAGGGCTCCTCAACCTCGTGGTACCAAGTTAGCCAATGTCGGGACGCCCATTTGGTATAGCTTTCGTAAAGCATGATCAACGGACCATGAATACTCATAGTGTCAATCTTCATGCAAGATCTCCTTTTTGTAACGGTACTGGTAATTCCTTTCGGGCCTAGATCTTATTAGCAACATCTAAAAGAATTGTACTTGGCCTATACAGGTAATACAACACTTACGGTCGTTGTCAGAGGGGACCACATGAAGGTTAAGATATGCCCGTATTCAGTCTGCAGTGGCTTCGAGATTCACCATTTGGATCTTATAGCTGACCATGCATACTAACCATTTAAGCACTACTAACATACATACCTGATTTTCGTCATTCTTCAACTTATTCACCAACCAAAACATCCTTTCGCCCCCTGACCAAGAATCTATGTCTGTCTTTTTCCTTTCTTCATCTGTCCTATGTCTGAGATTTTATTATTCTGGCTATCGTGAGTACTTAAATTTTATGCATAATGACCTCCTGTCATTAAAGCCCTACTACAGTACCCACAGAGCCAAAAATCTGAATTTTATATCACAAAGGTATAGTTATCTCTCCGTGTATGTACTCTCGTGGAAGATGCCAAAGCGATCTTCAGTACAACTTAAAACACCTAAACAACAAACCAACAAATTTCTTCCATCAAGTATGCATGCTTTCGTCTTATACAGCTTTCACCTTGCTCAGCATTGCGCTTCACAGACTACTCCTCTCCTCCCCCGGGCCCCGATAATAGTATTTTGCCTCATATGATTCAAACTGAGAATTTTTACTGACACTTTATATGAAGTCTACTTAGCATTTTATTTTGGCGTCTGCCGCAGGCAGGAACTAGCCATACTGAAGAGTATTGGTTCCTGCTGATACGAAACGACTTATACACATTACTATCAATATCTTTCTGTGGTCACTAGTCAACTAGTGAAGTTTCTCATTATAGCCATTGTATAATGATATGACCAAAAATTAAGTAAAAACACCGAAGATATTACTAATGTACCTACCATTGTCATTATAACTTTCTATTGAAGATGGAATTATCACGAGTAGAAAAAAAAAGTGCAAGTCAAAACAATTGGAATCTTATATATAATAGAAAATTCTCAATTTCGGAGTTATCATTACTTGAGGATTTCTTGTTAGATGCAATTACCGAATGAAAAAAAAAGGTTTATTTAAGTATACACGTCTAAGGTTATCCATTATGTCTCAAAAATAATAAACAAAATTTTATTTTATAAAAACAAATAAATATCCCAAAAATACATTTCGACTCAGGCCATTGCGTTCTTTACTACAGGACTACATGCATGTGTATGAGAAACTTGTCGTTTGAAAACTTTTAGCATTGCGCATTATGGAAAAATAAACACGTTTCATGTTTAAAAATTTATATAAAATAAACAACACTTCTGTTGACGACAAATCTATCGCCAATTTATTAGTCAAAATGTTTACTTTTAGGAAAAAAGTAATTGTGAGTCTTTCAACAAAACTACGAAGATCTTCTCCATTTTATTAAACTCTACTCAATTCGACGAACGTTCTTTTTTAAGCTTGAAATCTCTTTGAAAAATTCAAATACATAATAATTAAACTTATAACTTAAATATAATAATTAAATTTCTTTAATTTATATGAGATTTGTTTGTTGAACTTCATAAAATAATCATTTTCGCTTTTTTAACCCCCAATTTGTCATTGACCCCATTTAGACCAAAGCTATTTACGTAGGACTGATCCGCCTGGCGTTTAGTCCACTCGTGTTACAGTTTTGACAGTTGTCAAACTTGTCAGTTGTCAGATCTGCCTACTAATTCACGAGGAAAATGAGAAAGAATATTTTGAGTTTGTTTGTACACCTCATGCACAAGAGAATGGAGCAGAGAAGAAAATTAAAAAATTTCTAAATTTCTAAATTTTTTATCATCCAGAACAATTTCTTCTGACCAGTTTGCATTTTGTTCCTTCTAAATTCTACACATTTTTATTAAAACTAAATAAAAATTCTCTCTATTATTGAAAAAGTTTGAAAAGACTTCCTTATATTAGATTTATGTCTACGTTTAATACTAATTTTTTAGGTCAGTTACCGCATCAGATACCGAATTAAAATAGGACTAGTTTTTCGTAATACGGCATGCTTAGACCACTGCATATTAGTTCGACTTACGTAGAACTAGTACTAAATGGCATGGTTTAAGCAGGCTCATTATCTAATTTTGAAAAGTTGTTTAGAAGCAAAAGAAAAAGAAAAAAATCTTTCGCTAAAATTCGAGGAGTACTCTGTTTTATTTTTCAAAATTAGAGAATGTCAAATTGATGGTCAAAAACTTAAAAATAAATGTTTTTACGAACAAATGAAATGTAATTGAAAGGAATTTAATTATTATATTAAATTCATCAGTATAATTATTATGCATTTGAATTAGTCATGCATAAGAAAATCATATTCATGATTTGCAGGGGAAAGAAACTTCAAGCTTAAAAAAGAAGGTTCGCCTTGAGCGAAAGCTGTATACTCTCATTTCACAGCGAATTAGGTAGAGTTTATTAAAATGCAGAAACTCCTCGTAATTTCGTTGAAAGACTCACAATTACTTTTTTTTTCCCTAAAATTAAAAATTTTTACCTAGAAATAGGTGTTATAATTATTGTCACCAAAATCGTTTTTTATTTTATATAAATTTTTAAACATTTTTCCATAATGCATAATGCTAAAAGTTTTCAAACGACACGTTTCTCATACATATGCAAGTATAGAAAAGTTTTAGCGCCAAAGTTTGTAGTAAAAAAGGCAATGCTCAGGCCCAATGCTATCTGTATATGGCCTGAAGAGGTATTATAAACACTTCGTCTCAGAGTTTATTTCAATTCTGAAGGCTGCTACACATGCTCATGCGAATCAAATGACTGGTCCATGCACAAGTCGGAAGATTTGATTGAGCATGTGTAAGGGCCTTAAGAAATGATTAACTTCCGATAAATTCTGTTTGTGTAAACCACTGGTGTAAACAAAGCAAAAATCTGAACTTCACTATTTGAAAATTCGCGAATTGTGCACTTTCTCTGTTCATTTCTGTTCTTATCTTTTTAAGTTTCGATTTCATGCAATCAATATTGGCTCACAGTCTCAGAAATATCTTTGAATATTTTTTCAATTTAGCAGAACACCGCAAGTACTCGTGGCTAAAGCATCTAAATCTTAACGAGAATATTTATTGATGTTAAAAAAATAGTAATGGAATTTCGGATGTTTTTATTTTTGTTATCCGGATTTTTCGTAATTACGGTAAGATTTTCATAATTGAAGAGATTATTAATATGTGAATAAAATATATCTTCAAGGTTCTAACAGAGCAACGTAATTGCAATGGAATTCCTAAAGCGCAAATACGAGCACTTCGTAACGTACCTAAATTCACAAAATCGCAACTAGAAGCACTTTTTGAAACAGCAGTGAAATCAATGATATCTGCGAATGCCACAGCTAATTTTGAGTTATCAAATTTCGAAAAAATTGTCCCTGAAGAGGTGAATAAGATCTGTACTGGTCATGAATACGAGCTGTTTTATGCATACATCAAATCTAAAGCAAACGAAGCAAAAGCTAAAATTAATTTTTGCAACCTCGAATATAATAAACAAGTTCAGTTTTTTATAAATAAATCGTTGCAGGAGTTCGACCATATTACCGTCATCAATGATAGTTTAATTGTACGTTGCCTAAGTGATCAAGCAGAGGAAACATGTACCATTATAGACAATGTAAGTAGAAAATTTTAATTAATTTTTCCTACATCTCTCCTGACTTGTATATTGTTTGGCTCGTTTAGGTTGCCGAACTATTACAGGAAGGTGATGCAGCATGCCTAAAATTCCAAGAAAACATCGGGATGGTAAATTTTCTTTTGAACAGATTTCGAGAATGCATCGAAATTAGTACAAACAGTGCAATAGATAATGGTCTCACTATTTTGGCAGCAATAAGGAAAAAGAAGGGAAAAGTGTAATTCTTATTAACTCAAATACTAATAAATTGCAATATTCCAAAGCAGTCAAAGTGAAAGTTAAGGCTTTATTGTGAAAATGAGGAAAACTAAAAGATGAAAAGTAATCCAGGTCACTTTACGGGTCCGATTAAGACCTTTGGAGGGTTCAAGAAATAAAAAAAAAGTAGTTTACCCTGCCTCTTAGCCCATTATATCAAATGAAAAATTATATAAGTTTTTGTAAATAAAAGTAAGAATAAAATACTTCAACCTTTTTATTAATGTCTAACCAAAATTGTCTACTACTTTTCTTTATAGTGAAGTGCATAGAGCTATCTTATTTGGATTTTTAATATTTTTCAACTGCAAAAAATGACCGATCAGCTGCGCAATTTGTGCCAATTGCCCATTTGTCTTCTTCTGTAAATCCGCTGAGCAAGTGTTAGTCAATTCAAGTCCTTAAGAACTGAATGTAGTAATGAACAAATGCAGATTTGCTGCTGAGTGATCTTTTTATTGTACTGGAACGCAGTAAAAAATTTGGAGATCCATGATTACCGAAAGGGTGTTCAGTGAGGTTCGTACATTTTCGGACTACATTTGTCCCTTTAAAGCAGTTTAATTATTATTACTAATTAATATAATTTTACCAAGCTCCGGCGTACGATAATTATTACTATGTATGAACGGTGAATATATAAAACTTCTTCAGAATTATGATACATATCGCGATCAGAAATTTATTCGAAACCCCTATTGAAAATAAAAATATTTTGATTTTAGATAATATCCAAAACCAAAACTCCATCGGCATGAACTAGTTTTGGATAAATAAACGATCAACAATACATGCTTTTCATCACTTAGTCGATATTGGTATTAGCATATTAAACTAAACATAAACCAAACACCTAATGAAAATACATGCAATGCAACATAGAACAAAAAACAAAAAAATAAAAGAAAATTAAATAGAACAAAAACTTAAATATTATATAGATTTTTTTTAAAACATGCTTCGAAACGTCAACAACAAAATCCTCAGCCATATTATTAACAGTAATACACATGCAATTAATAGGCTCTCAAGCGAGTTCATATTTAAAAGCTTCAAGTGATCCTCATAGATTGGAAGATTTAAAGAATTACTCCAGGGCAGACCTGTAAAGTATTTAAGTACATTGGTACTTAGGTACTAGTACCAGTACCAGTACCTGGACTTGTACTTGAAAAATTTTAAAGTACGAGTACCGGGCCCTGCAGTTGAAATGTTTTTAAATAGCAGTACTGGGACTTGTACTTAAATATTTTAAGTCCAGGTACTGGTACTGTACTGGTACTTGTACTTGGAATTTAACAGGTCTGCTCCAGGGTAGATGCTTGAAAGTAAATAATAGGAAGTTTCGCTGAACCATATCCATGTTCTCTTCCTACTTGGCCAAAAGAGAAAATGTCGTTGTTTTTAATGGCCAGGAATCTCCGTTATTACAACAAATCACCGGTGTACCCCAGGGCACAATACTTGGATCATTGATGACCTACCTTTTCTAGTTTCATCTGACTGCTTATTATATGCAGACTATGCGAAACTACATAGAGTTATTAATTATGTTACTGACTGCGTCCTCCTTCATAAAGATATTCTTCAATTAGAAAAGTGGTGTCTGCACGGTTGAAAATTTGGTAGTAAAATTTAATATTTTTGTTATTGTATATATGAAAACATCCAAAATTTATTAAATTATAATATTCTAAAGATTTTAACACGTAATTTCAATAAGTTCCCTATTAAAAAGAAATACATTTTACTATAATACTTTTTAATACAGTTTATTACAATTTAATATTTTCAGATAATGAATTTCACGCCAACTTATATTAGAATGTAATAAATTAAAAATTAAATTCAAATATAAGATGTAGTAACCTTTAATATTTGAACTAATTTAAAATGAACAATTTTATTCTATTTGAAATATCATATTTCTATTAAAAAAACAATAAAACAATAACAAATTCAGAACAAAATACATTGCTATGACTAAAAACTAGAAGATGTTTTTTATTACTTTTTTATTAATTCATTAAACTCAAAATATATTTCATAAAATCCTCACAACAACGTATGTATGCATATCAATTAAAAACTTTATACTTATAATGATAATCTCAACCATCTTACAATAATAAAAAATACAACAAATATTTCAGGATTTGTTTGCTAAAATATAAGGCATTCAAATATGTATTTATTATATAAGATAGAATAGTGAAGAATATTTTATAAGGAAATGTTGTTCAGTCTTTTTAACAACCTAAAAATTTAAGGAACTGTCAAATTCGTCAATCTTATACGTAGTGGTTATCACCAGTCATATAGATTCGCTTAATTTGGGAACACCGGATTATGCATAAAATTTGAAATTTGAGGAAGCTTATTGTCAACACTTTCATTATTGAATGAAGAAGCACATTTAAGGGCATAACTTCTTACACCACTAAATGTACAGGATTCGTAAAAAAGGACAAGAAATTCATCTTCTATAAATTTGCACAGCGTTTTAGAATAAACTCACCGTTAAGCTTTTGTTTTCGAATTTTGAAAATATTTCGAATGTGCGATTTGAAATCTGATTTATATGTATATAGATGAGGCAAGGAAATTGTAAAAATTAGTAAGGGATATATCAAATTCATTGAAAATATAAAAACGTTTAAAAGGTAAATCAAAAATTTCCAAAAATATTGAGCGGAATGACGTACTAACCAACTTTTTATCAGTAGCGATGAGATACTGCCAGATAGCTTGACGGCTGGCTCCTGTGGTTATAATATATGGCTGTTTTTCACTTAAATCATACTCTCTTTATGTGTTATTAACTAAAAAATAAAATTAAATTAGTTTACAATCATCTTATCAATTAAATAGCAAGGCCAACCTCTTAAAATTAATTGAATTTCGATAACGCAGAGGAAAAATTTTGCCTTTTCTTTATTTTCGATTTGGACCCTGGGCAGTCGATGGCAAAAGTTTCAGGCACGCCAAAAATGGTTTTACTTCAGAATTCCAATCTACAATTAAAAATATTAGTAAATTTTAAAGATCGTGTATAAAATGTAGATTTTAAAATAAGCATGTACCTTGAAAGCAATCTTAACCTCCAAGCGTATCCTTGAATACATCAATATTCGCATATTCCAGCCATTTTTCAAACAACATTTTTAATTTGCCTCCGTATCTCATATCGAAATCGAATAAAAAGAAATAATTTCAATAATTACTTAAAAATTTCAACTTCCGCGTCACTTTTAATACTGTCTGGGATTAGAATACAATACTTGTCTATTGTTGTTTAATATATTTTTATTCAATTATATTTTTAATATATTGCGATTATAGTTTTTGGCTAGTCCTTTGTATTGGATTATATTCTTCTGGATTAAAATTTAATACTATTTAATGTGGGTTAATTATAAAATTTATTTAAAAATATTAGAAACTAATATGTGGAAATTAAAGTTTTGCTTTATATACCACATTTATTAAAATTTAATTTTTTATGTATTGCATATAAGGGGTATTAAAATATTTGCTCAAATTTTTAACCGTGTAGAGACACCTGCATTGAAAGTAATGTCAGCAAGTGACCGCAAAAGAGATTTTATCTCCTTCGACTATAGAACCCAAAATATATCTTTGTCTCGTGTTGATGAATTAAATAAATTGGGAGTTATATTTGATCATATCTTCTCGTTGTTTCACACATAAATTTTATTACATCCAAAGCTTTCTCCCAACTAACAATTTGTGCTTTATAAGGGCTGAGAGAATGCCTATAAAGTTTCTTATAATGCATAATTTTAGGCATTATACATAGATGCGCCATTTAGCTTTAAAAAGTTTGTATTTTTGGTGTAAAAGCGCCTTCAGTGCATCATTATAAAGTCTAGTTTAGTTTTATGAACGCTGTATAGAGTCATTCGGGATGCTATAATAAATTTCCATATAAAACTGCTATAGGGCCTCCATAAAGTTTTTATAAAATTATAATAGTGCTTCTATAGTGTTCTAATGAAATTGTTATGAAGCTTGTATAGTGTGTTTATATTACTGTTGCTATTATAAAGCTATATTAATTTTTCTTAAAAAAAAAAATAAAATATTTTTTCGCTTGTTTTCTTTATTACTCTCACTTCATTTTATATTTTTCCCCCGAGCTCGTATACTCCAGTTGTATGTATTTGGAAATTTTTATTTAATTAAATTTATACTTTTTTGGATATTTAATAATTCTTACCTTGGTATAACTCGAACTCTGGCCTGCAGTTCCATAGACAAGGACGCTGACAATTCAGCTATCTGATACTCAAATACTACTCGAAGAAAATTCCAATATAAGCTTTCTTATTTAAGTATTATTATAATCATACAGAAACACTATAATCATTTTATAGAACGTTTAACAGTAATCGGTAAGAATCAATATAGTGCCACTATAGATAGATTTGGTGTGTTTTGTCGTCCACAAGGCTGACTGGAATTTTACTTAAATATGACACTTTAAATAAGTTCCTGCATACTAGCACAAGAAGAGCTGCTATTACGGAAAATATGCATCAATCACGGACTAAAATAAGACCAACAGTGGATTCGTGGGCAAAATGAAGAAAATTGGAGATAAGAGGTTTTTACATTTTGGTAGTAGTGACACTGAAAATTATGGCAACTGTAGTATTTCCCGGAGATGACAATAATAAAAGAAGCACTGCGGTGTACTAAGTTTAATTCCAATTAACTACAAACTAGGTATAATATGAACGTTATTATGGAGTGACGATTTGGACTCGTTGGCGGCCGACTGCAGAGAAACAGCTCCCAATATCATCGGGGTCAAGTTCATAATGGCAACCGCTAGGCTAAGCGTCCGGTTTCTAACAGCACTGTCAGATATATCATCTTCCTCCCTTACTAGTCCTGAAATGCAAAGCTAACAATAGTCCTGCGATCTCGAATAGACCGTCTAAGCGGAGTTAAGGTGACATCCTGCTGGATATTGAGTATGGTTTCATGTAGTGGAAAAACTAAGAAACGGATTACTAGTATTATTTGAAATTATACTTGCCTAGTTCAGATGCTGTTAACTTTATCAGCTGTCGATGAAAGCTCCCTTGAATTTATTTGATTTAGATGTCCCTTTAGAAATCAACCCTCGCTTTTGACAAGGTACATCGTTCGACCAATTCGATTTTGTACATGGGCTGCTCTATCCACCGAGGACCCTTTGAGAAATTTTTTATGAAGACGGGCTGGTTCTCGATGAAGAATTTCTTCGGAAATTCAAGAGGTGTTCCTTGCAATTGGTGCTCAGCTGGCTGCAGTAAGGATAATAATATTTTTGGCTGGCGTCCATGCAGGATTTCCGCTGGTGATTTCCCTGCTGACGATGAGGGTATTGAACGAAAACTAATCAGGAACTTGATAAGAGACTTCTTCAAGTTTTGACATTCTTCAACGGTCTTCTGTAGCTCCGATTTAAAGGTTCTGACAAACCTTTCTGCTTCTCCATTTGAGGCTGGATGGAATGGGGCTGTAGTGAGGTGTTTAATGCCATTCTGCTTGCCATAGTTTTGAAATTGCGCTGAGATAAATTGAGGTCCGTTATCTGAGACAATAGTATCTGGCAGGCCTTCTAATGCAAAAATGCTCTGTAGTGCATTTATAGTTGCTGCTGATGTCGTCGACCCCATTCGTATCACAAAAGGGAACTTTCAGTAAGCCTCAATGCAGACGAACCACATGCAGTTCTGAAAAGGACCCGCAATGTCCAAATGTATCCTTTTCCAAGGCTTTGAGGGATACGGCCACGTTGAGAACTCCTGTCGTGGACTTGAGCTAGATTGCTGACAAAGTTCATGTTGTTGAATTTTTCTCCCGATGTCTACGTCGATGTGGGGCCACCAAAAATAACGCCGTGCTATCTATTTTGTTCTTGTAATTCTCCAGTGTCCTTCGTGAAGTAACCCCAGGACTTTTTCCCTTGCCTCAGAGGATACCACCACTCGTGTGTGGTCTGTTCGCAATAATATGACACCTCGTTGTATACTGAATGCGAATCGCTCGTTGTAGTATGGTTGCAAATCGACATTCCATTTCTTGTTTTTGTGTTGGTCCGGCCATCCCTTACTGGTAAAAGTGTAGACTCGATTTAGAACCGCGTCGGAGCGTGTGAGTTGTGCTATTAATAGGTGAGCATCAATTGGAAAATTATCTAGTTTTTCAGAGACGTTGATGTCTAAGCAAGAATGGTACGAATAGTGTTAATGTTGACAACGAAAGAAGAGATAGTCTCCGATTATGCTGATCTAGAAGACAATTAAAAACGCGGTTAACATTTCTGTATTTTCTTCAACCTACATTTTTTTATTTACTTAAAATTAATATGAAGCCAGGCCAAAAACTGTAATTAGCCTTAAAAATTTTGAGAACAACATCCAAATATAATTACATCTCATTTCTTTTCATTATTTTATATTACCTGTCTGTTTATTATTTCTACATTATATTTTGACATATGTAATATATGTATATAGAAAGGACTGCAGTCCATTCCAATTCGAAAGCTCATCCAATCTACGTACTGCATGATGAATCTTTTTTGGTATTTTATAAGCTCATAAAGTATTTGTGATTGTGTTGTGATACCAATTGTTTATGCTACCATCATACTGAAAAACTTAAATTACCATTATTCCATTCAGTTTACAAATTTTTCATTATGCCGACATCAATTAAATGCAATGAATCATATCCACTGGCTGGTAATTCTTCATCAGGTCAATTGCATTTATGATGATGTAAATCCACATTTTGTGAACGAAATCCATCATCAGTTCTTTTGGGACAATCTAAACCTAGAAAGACTGTACAGCGACTATCCCAATTATGTTCATTAACTGTAGTGCATTTTTGAATTTTTGACAACCATGCTGACTGCTAAAGTAAGTAATACCTAAAAATTTTATACTTTTTACTTGGATTTATTAAATTGAAAATTAAAGTCCCCTTTAAAAATGATCTTGCGGATGAGTCACAAATATAACACCGAATATCTACACTGAGTTTCTGTCCGTTAATGAAAATTCCGTTCCTTTAATTCATCTACAAAACTTCTTTAAAAAAATCTTCCACATTCGGGGGTTTGCCAATGCCTCTGTAAATACCAATGACCATAATTTTACATTCTCGCATATTATGAATATTAGCCAATATGGGCCAGAATTCAATTTTAGATCATCCGAATAGAGGCATTTCATCCGATAATGTTTATTTCAATATCTGTAGATTCATTAATATTAAAGAAGAAAATCTGAAAGCAGCATTTTAATCCTTAATTTAAACACATTCCATTATCTCCTTATAATTTAAAATTTCATTCTTCTGGGATTATTAGCAAAGTTCGTAGATCCGATGGTAATTTCGGTAATTATATTTTTCAAAATTGGTAATAATTTTTTTAGGCAATATGTGTTATGATAATGCCCATAATTCTAACTGTTCGGTCAAATCAATTTTCTTTTCAATTGCATTTGAAAACATTTCACCATCATCATGGTCATTAAAGTATTCATTATAATTATTTTCTTTTTATTCATTAAAACATTTATGTTTCACCAGCTAAACTTAAATATTTGATTCTACATTTGAGCGGTTATTTTCCATTAATTCTGCTGGTTGTTAACATTGGCAGTGAGCATAACTATGATCAATTATTGTTTGCTTTTATTGATTTTGGACATCACTAAGCTGAACAAAGCTACCCGAACGTTTTGCAAACTTTCTACATTTTTGAGCAGCTTTTCATATTCCATCAAGTCCTAAAATATGTTTCCGCAAACATCTAAAATATGTTCCACTGCGTATAAATTTCTTCCACGTTTCTATATCCATACTTGAAAAAGCAGTTTGGCTGAACTAAGGTTAACACTACGTCATTTTACGTATTTTGATCTTAAGGCTTTATACGACAACGAACTAAGCACTATAAATTTACATAGGCTATAGTTTTATAAGAATAGCACGGTAAACCTTTATAGTGGTATTCTTATAAAGCCTTAAGCTTTCTAAAATTATAAACCTTAGGGCTGTATAAGCACAACTCTATAAGCACAACTCTATAAGCACTTATAGTGTTATGCTTAAAAAACGTAAAGCTTTATAATTTTATAAAACTTTATGCTTCGAAAGAGTAGCATTATGAAAGCTTACAATGCTATTCTTATACAGTCTTCAGCTTTATAAAATTATAAAGCTTATGCCTTTATAGAGACAGCATTTTAAGTGCTCTAGGTGCTATTTTTATAAATCCTTAAACTTTACAGCATATAAAGCAGAATTTCCCATAATAAAATCTTTACAAAGCTACTTTTTCAATTATTAAGCCTACAGCACTAAAAATTGTTACTTGGGATCTAATGAGCTTCATTTTCCGTACCTGTCAGTCATTTAAGTGTGCGGCTTCATATACTACTCTTTTTAACTCCCTAGTAAGAAACATTCTCGAGTATGCGTACCAAGTATGGTATCCATTTCCGTCCAGCGTAGATTTACCGGAATTACATTATTCAAGCTGAAAACATGTACATGGAATACCGCAAGAGACTAACCAAATTCAACTTGTCTACACTTGAGAACCGAAGAGCCTTCCTGGATTCAATGTTTTTATTTTATTTTTCCCATATATGTAGACTTCCATATTCCGCCCGGAGCTCTAGACATAACACTCTTTTTAGATTGCCAACTATTAGAATTCACATAAAAGATAAATCGCCCATCGTCAGAATACAAAAGTCATACAACTCCAGATTTAATAATATAGACATTTTCAACACTGGTCCTCTGACATTTGAAAGGTTGAACCTGCTTGAGAGCAGGCAATAAATATTGGCTTATTCCTTTTTCACGTATTGCCTTGCCCTTCCCGTTTATATTTAAACCAGTTTTGAGTATGATATTGATGAAGATTCTATTTTTATCTTTTTATAGTTCTCCCCCTCCTTGATGGCTCTGTAGTCCAACTACAACTGTATTTTTCCTGCCCATTCCTAATTAACTATCTCATTTAGGTACACTTTAAAAATGCGCACGCATCGTTTTGTTTTGTTGCTATCCTACTGAATTTCAGCGATTTAGTTTGGTATTTTGAATTTATCTTGTAAGTACGCTTGTAGTTAATGTCCTATTGAATTAAAGAAGTACAATTGGCTTACCTTAATTAGCTGTAACAGTGTCGATTTGAATTTGTTGATTGTTTAATATCTGTAATTATCGTATTGAATTTTAGTTCTGTAGTTTGATGCAGTGGTTTTTTCTCGTAAGCACTATATTTGAAATTTTGGTTTATAGTTTTGTATTTCTAAGCTGTAGATGCAAGTCTTATTTTATCTAATTGTAAATGGATAGCTCTGAATTTACTCCTCCAATGTATTTAGATCGATCGATTTTGTAACTACTATATTGAATTATATTTCCGTAGTACTATATTGTAAGTTTAGTTATGCACTACTAGCACTTATGTTATTATATCACTAGTATTATTTTCTTCTTCTTACTTTAGCTTGTAAAACCTTCCACTTGTTTGTATAACTATAATGGTAGTATCATAATAGGAGTGTAAAGAGCTCTGTAATCTGCCATATTTATTGACCGAATAAATAAATAAATAAATTAACAGACTCGATACGATGCAAATGTGTACGGCAAAATGGAGACCAGACCTGGGTAACGTATTCAAGAAGTGGTTTCACAAAGCAAGTGTACAAACGCAATGTTATAGTAGAATTCGAACCAATTGCAATCACTTCGATTCTTTCAAAGGTTTTTGAATCTATCATTAACTCCAAATTAATGAAGTATCTGGAAACCAATCAGCTCATCAACGATCGGCAATACGGCTTCCGGCACGGACGCTCATCTGGAGACTTGCTGACTTTTCTTACGGAACGTTGGAATCATAGACTTCACAATTTTGGTGAGTCCAAAATCGTTGCTCTAGATATTCCAAAGGCCTTTGATAGAGTCTGGCATTCAGCCCTTTTAGCTAAACTCAAAGCACTTGGTCTTTCCCCTCCTCTTCTATTATGGATTGAAAGTTTTTTATCTAGTCGCCAAATACGAGTTGTATTAGATGGCGTTATATCTGATCCTTATCCTATTAATGCCGGTGTCCCCCAGGGCTCTGTTATTTCTCCGACTCTATTTCTAATCTTCATTAATGATTTGCTTTCCCTTACTTTCAATCCTATCCATAGCTTTGCTGATGACAGTACCCTTGATTTCGCATACTCCTTTGACACCCTTGCGGATTCCAGAGGGAACGCCGCATGTGTTAAACGAGACTGCATGATTAGATCATTGAATAACGATCTTGACAATATTCTCGCTTGGGGCAAAGTGAATCGCGTCGAATTCAATGCATCTAAGACCCAAAGCTGTCTCATCTCATTAAAAAAAGACCATCACTTAACCACTGCCGTTTCGTTTGATGGTGCATTAATTTCTGAATCACCGTCACTAAGAATTCTTGGTATTAATATTTCCAGTAAGTTAAGCTGGACAGATCACATCTTCTCGGTTGCCAAAGAAGCATCCAAATGTCTTGGTTTTTTGAAAAGGTGTAAGAAATATTTCAGCCCATCAAATATAGCGCTCCTCTACAAGTCCTACATCAGACCCAGACTGGAATACAATTCCCATATCTGGGCCGGGGCTGGTCGCACAGCCTTAGCTTCATTGGATATTGTCCAAAAGAGAGCCTGCAAGCTCATTGGCGATGTGGCAATTACTCGTCATATCGACTCGCTCGAGCACCGTCGCAATGTTGGATGCCTTTTGCTCCTTTATCGCTATATGCATGGCCAATGTTCTGATGAAATATCTAGTCTGATCCCTTGTAGAATAGTTCCTGCACGCAATACCCGCGCTGCATCCCGTGCTCATCCTTTTACCCTTCAAATTACCTTCGGCCGTACACTTAAATTCCGTGATGCTATCTTATCCCGAAGTGTGCGAATGTGGAACAGTCTACCATCTTCTGTCTTTCCTCCGGCATACAACCTGCAAAAGTTTAAGGGCGACATACATCGGCACCTCCACCGCTCTCCTCATATCCCTTAATCCTTTCCCTATCTCCTTCCTGCCTCGCTGTGCTTTGCATCATAGGGTATCCTCTGAGCTTGGCTTAATAATATAAAAAAAAAAAAAAAAAAAAACATACATGTTGCTTTCCATATGATTTTTATAAGACTAATGTCCACTCTACCGAGTGATCTTAGGACGTCGGTCAAAAACGATTGTTTGATAATCAGTGGTAATAATGCGTATCCGAAAGACCATATTCAGAAGGTATTCGAAAGGATATTAAATATATATAAATGAATCGAATATTCGGATTGTTTTGAAAGGGGTATAAAATTGAAAAAAGCATAAAATGTGAAAAAAGTATATTTTAGACTGGCTTACATAAAATAAAACTTTATTCAATAAACGAAAATAATTAAAAAAAAAAACATTTAACACAAAATAAGTCCTATAAAGTGAAATCTACCTCAGTAAAGAAATTCAATTATTACAAAAACTTAAAAAAAAAAATTCGTAAAAAATGCATCATTTTTCTGTAAAAAGCTGCTGTACCAACACGGACACAAAATTTTGATTTGCCAAAATGCATGTTAAAAATATATTCTATTCACATCCAGTGGACAGTACCGACAGTAAATGAAGTTGACCGATTTCAAAAGGAGGGGTTTTGAGATAAAAATCTTCAAACAAAATTCTTGTATTTGGTATTTGTACGAAGAATATATTCAATACATATAAGTACAAATTCAGTTATTCATTATTTCAATAATTTAATACGTCAAAGTAGAGAAGAAAATCATTAGGAATTGCATCAACTTCTATGTTTATATGCCGATGTAAGTTTAGAGTAGCTAATTGGTTGAAACGATCTCTCCCATTATGGACCTGAAATAGATTTTGAGATGGCACAAAGAGGAAAATGAATACCATTTGGTGTTGTAATAAAGTTAAAGTTTTCATGTGCTCCGGAAAAAGACAGGAGAAGATTGACAAAACGTTGTGACGTTTCAAAAAACGGTTGTCTAACCGAGTAATGAACAGATCAGGGTAAGGTAATTATTTTTTATACGCTCGCTCCTCCGATTGTTCTCGCACTACTTGACAATATAAATTATTTTGTTAAATTTCTTTCGTTATCACTTGTTACATATTCAAAATAGTTTTCAGAGTAGTTTTTCATATTGTTTTTGAAAATATTTTTGATATATCACACTAGATTTTTTATTGTGAACAAAAGGCGTAAAACGGGAATCTCACTTTTAATCTTAAGAAAGAGTGCATACTTAGTTTGAAAAGTATTAATATTCTATTAAAATATAAAACAAAAATTCAATAAAGTAAAAAAATAAAAATTAAATTACTAAAAATTTTGTGCAACCAAGATATAGTTTATAAAGTGTTGTCTGTGGAAAACCATCTTGTCACCCTTTAGATCGTCATACGATAATAATCTTCAATTGTATTAGTAATTGGATTGGACCGTTTGGTTTGGTGAGATTTAGGCATGGAAAATGGTTTTCATTTTCTGAAAATCATCCTGAAACTCCGTACTGCTTTCTATCCTATATACTCATCCTGTACAGCATCAGCGATAAAGCCAAAAAGTGAACTGAATAAAGAAACAGAATCGATACTTGAATATTCACGGTTTTGACGGCCGAAAGCTGAAAGGCATCAGTTGACCTGGTTGCATCTTTTCATGTCCAAATAATTTCCAGAGCATCATTGGCTGAGTGCTGTGAATCGACGTAAATTTCCCCGACCTCATGCCATTCCACCCGCCTTATTGTTCAGAACTTTTTCAACTTTTCTCTTCTTGCTTCTTCTCCACAAATTTTAGAATATCGATCTGCTGAATATCATTCTGTTGTGACCGCGCCTTTATCAAGAAATGCCGGATCGAATTGCGTCATCATTTATGACTGTATTTAAATTACTTCAAAATTAGATTTTAAAATGGCTAAGTCTAAATTTTCACTAGTTTTTTGTACAATTATAACATAATTTTAGCTTACATCGTTACTTTCTAACCGTGTTCTTTAAAAAAAAAAAAAAACATTCGAGGGATATCCATTTTTAACACTTCAAAATTGGCATCAGTAAATATTTTTCTAAGTCAATGATATAAAATAGCGTTCGTAAGCACTATTGCTTGTAACAAACCTGTACATGCCCAGACATTAATAGAACTATGTATGAAGTTTTCTATAGGAAATTTTCCTTCGTATAATTCACAATAACTTTTTGAATCGATATTATAAGTAAGACAATATCGACTCACTAGACACCTTGATCCGCCTACCCGAATTTCCTACACACATTCTAGCAAGTTGACCTGGCTTGTCCGGGAGACCTAGAAAATCCTCCTCCACCTCCAAACCTTGCCAGTGAGCCAGTACGTGAAGAACAGAGAGCTATTCTATTGGTAGTTCGTGTAACAAACGGAATCCAATAGTTAGCACGTGTACAACGGAAAAGCTATCCTGTCACCAGTACGTGAACAACGGAAACCACTAGTTGATATGTGTACAAAGGAAGTCTTTCCTGTCACTCGCTCAAATTAGATTTAGAAAAAATAGGCAAGCATTCACTAACATTACTCATTTTACATTTGTAATAGGGACGCAAGAGAATAAAGAATTCATTTGAACTCAACCCAACTGTGGTCATTTGGACCCGTCACTCCACTGAACCTACCCAGAGCGAAATGTGGACATTTTGCTACCGACCGAACTATTGGCGCCCGAGCAAACCCGACCGACCGAGCAAACGACGTCACAAGCTGATTCAACACTGTTTACAGTTTGTTTTGTCTCGTTAGCGTAGTGGTAAGAGCAGTCGCCCGAAATGCAGAAGGTCCTGGCTTCAAACCTCGGATGAGAGGGTTGTTTTTTCTTCTTGTATTTATAATTTAATTCAGAATCTTTAAAAAATTAAGATTTTTCTATTCTCAATTGTTTACAGTGTCTGTCAATAAGTTTCTAGATTAACTAAATTAAGGTACATTTACAGAGAAATAATTTGCGAGAGCTACTGCGTCTCTACCTCAGATGTAATATTATGTGGCCGTTAATCTCGGAGGGCTACAACTGCTAAATCACCTCTGGTCTGTGTCCATAAAGAATCTTTAACGGAACATGTTCCATTAGTTTTTCATAGGAAATATAAAATTATACTACTTCCTTGATATCAGCCTAAATGTGAAAGAATTCCTCAAATTCCTAGAAATTAAACAGGTGTTTTCCTCTTGATGATTACCCATTCAAAATAAAAAAAAAAAGCTTTTTAAGTCACCCAAAGTACGTAAGAATGTTGTTTAGATTTCATTCCAATCAAACGACTTATTAAAACTTATTAGAAAAAATTTATAGAAATATTTATTTAATGCAATAAACTTACAACAAAAATAATAATTCCTTGGCGCATAACTTGTGTTTGAAAATAATATTTATATTATATGCAAAGCGAACATTCAACCACAATTGGTTAGGGATATATTTTGCCAAAAAAATCTCCAACAAAATATGATAATGTGAAAATGATAAAAAGTTCAAGAAATCTTCCAAAATATTTTATGATAATGCGTTTCCTTGCCTTTGGCTAAAATATATATCACGAGATTTGTGTACCTACCCAGAACATTTTATATGATTTGAAAAATATGAAAGGATAATATTCAAGAAAAGGAGAAACTTTTGTGTATTTTTCGCAAATGATAAGACTTTTCTTTTCTTGCTTTCTGTCAAAAAGTATCGTAGATAAGCATTCAATTTTTGCATACAAATTTACTCAACAATTACGTCATAATTTATAATGAGTTTTTATAAGAAAAAAAAAAACTAAATAAACTACGTGATTCAATTCAATTCAATTAATTTTATAAGGAAATTGTACAACAATATAATTCAATCTTTTTCCGTACTAAAAAGGAAGTATCTATAGCTATCCTACATAAATGAAAACAAATTTAAAATATAAAATTCAAATTCAATATTAGAGAACAAATTAAAAAGACAAAGAAAAAAAACGTTAATATAATTGTAATTATAATTAAGATAATTAAATGGCTATAAGCCATGAAGAAAATCATGTAATCTGCGCTTTCACTTGTTTTGCCTTTATTCGTAAAAGTTTTAAAGAGTTTAATTTTTTTGTTATATTTTGTTCTTCTTTTTTCCTTTTTTTAAATACACGTTAAATGTAAAAGAGTCGGGAATCTCGATTGATCCCTATCTTATTATTAGGTTATCTTTGCCTATACCTAGGATACAGCTTGCATTTTTAGTTGTACTTAATTCTTAAATAACATGTACAGACAAACCTCATTTGCAAATTATTTAACTTATATTATTATTTACTATATATAAGTTATAGCTATGGCCTGGCGATAAAATATGCTAGCGATCAATTGCAGGATATAAACTGTTTACGCGATAAACTGACTCGTTTAATTGTTGGCGATAAATTGCTGGCGGTGTATTGCGGGCGATAAATTTTCTGGACCCCGTTTAAATTCCTTGAAAAATGTATGTAAGTTAGTTCATCACTGAGATATGATGGCTTTTTGTTGTAAATTAGCTTGTGTAAAAAGATAATTTGTTTGCGAATGAGCATCGTACTTAAGGAGCAACCAGATAAAGCATCTCGAACAGGTGAGATCTGGTCATAACGACTAATCCCAAATATAAATCTCTTGCAGTCATTAAAAGCTACATTTAACTTTCGAGCACATGTAGAATCTAAATGCGGGAATACTAAATAACCTGCTGTAAAATAAGGTGGGAGTAATATTTTTACAAGTTTCACACGCATAGATCTGTGCAGCGAATTAGCAGACAACCACAGGCATCGAAGTCGAATTAGTAAAAATGCTTCGCCTTTGAAAATCGCATTTTGAGAATAGTTCATATACAACACGACGCCTTTATTAAATAAAAATTTACGCGACTTTTCGTTTTGCAAAACTTTATGAAAAATAGAAAAGTTAAATTTTCTAAAACACCTTTGACTGCAATAAGATTATAAATAAGTTACTCAAATAGAAAAAAGAATCAAGAATAAATATTGTCAAATTAAACAGCTATGAAAGAAAAGGTTGAAACAGTTTTCCTGAAAGTCCAAAACAGGCCAAAAAATCACTGTTTGAAATACATACATTTTTGAGCCACCCTAATGTTTATATATATGTATCAAATTGAAAGGACCGTTTCAATTGTTACCGTTATAAAGGAGAAAGGCACCTTTTTGAAAACAGTGCTCACGTTTGATCCGATATCTTAAATTTGAGAAGAAAGCAGTAAATTTAGGGCGACGAGTCCCAAGAAAAATTTTATCTGAACATTCCAAGGAATATATTGGCATACTTTATTCTACTTATTTACCGAAATACATTGTATATAATCTGACAACTCACCACATCTCATCAATTTTTGTTCACAGTTTTCTAAATTACATACAAATATTAAAAAAAAAAAAAAAAAAAAACTCCATCCAAACTTTAAGAAGTTCCATTTTCTCCTTTGTACAGCTTCACTAAAACCCATTAAGGATTAAAATAAAAAAAAAATATTAGGATTACACATTTTGAGATATTCAAGGATAACCGAAATAACAAAATTTTCAGAAAAATTACCTTGATTAATTTTTCTCGCAAACATCAAAGCTTCCCAAAATCAATAACGTTTATTTTATTTAGATGCGATGAATACTATCTGAGATATAAATTTTTAATGTTACATCTACTAAGTAAAATTTTCCCCATTTTTCAAATTTCAAAAGACTTGGTCATAAAGGGATCGCGACAAAAAATTACTATTTTCTATATTGCCAAACTACCTGTAAAATTCCATTAAAATGAACGATAGTCCATTCAAAAATTTACACAAAATTTATCGATTTTCTGTATAGGATTATTTCCTTTTGCATACCTAGCAACATTCAGCTTGCTCTTCTTTATTCCATAATATTATTGGACCGAATTTCTCTAATACGTCCCATGATTAAATAATAGTTACTCACAATTATAAGCAAATAGATTATAAATAGAACTGCTAAAAGAATTTCTCTGACGGTAATGAAATGAATTAAAAACGCCAAATTGTATACAAAATAGAAATTTTTGTCGTTACGATGGTTAACATTATTGATTTTGTTTCCTTTTTCATTGCACTGTACAATTTGAGTTTTTAAAAATAAACAGAAAAAGGTTCAATGTTTGTTACAAATTGGACTTTCTTTGCGATAATCTCATAATTTTGATAGTTATACCTCACTGAAAATAGCAACTTTCAAACGAAAATATATTAGTAACCAAAACTTTTTTACTAGTTTTATCTCCGTCACTTCCTCTTCCACTTCAAGATCTTCCATACTCAAGTACAAATTTATCTACTTGATGTACCATTATTACGTTGTTTTGTACAAAACTTTGCAAATTTCATGAATTTGAGAATTTTCTAAAGCTAATGACATACATATAAAACCCCGGAATCTTTATTTTTGACACATCATTACCTAAGTTTATGCTTTTTCTCAAACTATATCCAATTTTGATCATGATATTACGCACAACTTAGACGAAAAATTGTATTAACTTTTCGTGTTTTTTAAGATTTCAGTGGTAACCCCCCCCCCCCCCCCCCGTCCTAAAGCAATTAGAGCATTTAAAATTAATAAGGAACCACTCAGAGCCATCGTACGTGTATACAATATCCCTAAAACTAATTTACACTGCAATGTTACTAAAATTGATAATGAAATAATTTCTAAAGCTGATGATAGGAAATAGTGAAAGTTTTAGGTGTTATTACTTCGAATCCAAAACCCTCATTGGTAAGTAATATTTAGTTAATAAACGTGATATGTGACTTTGGAGACTAGGAATTACAGCCAAAATAAGCAGAAGAAGAAGCATGATATTGTACTGTACGTCAATTACCACTGCGACCTCAGTATTATTGAATTGAAGGAACTTTTGCATGGAAATTTTTCGTCTTTATTAGACTGAAATTCATTGGAAAAAAAACTTTTGTATACCAATTCCCAAAATAAAATCGCATCCATCTTCGAACAAAAATCAAAATCGCTGGGAAGTATTTCTCCTACGATTTTATGAAGCATCCGAACAAATTACAACAAATTGTATAAAATCATTCTGCAAGCAAATGTTACGACGATTTTTCATAATTTGTAGAACGCGCGCTTGTAAAAGATCCAGGTTCCACTTGAAGTATGGATGAAACTGGCGCTTCTATTGTTCCATCCAAAATTGGTAAAATCTTATCGTTAAAAAGAGTGAAGCGAGTTGAGAAATGGTATTGGCCGATAATGTGATGGTTGTTGTAACGCCACCACTGTTCCTTTTTCCAAGGAAAAATATGCAATTCCTCGAGCATCTTTCTCTTGGAGCATTAGGATAATCAATCGACTCTGGTCAATACACGCAACAAACTGAATTTTTTCATTACTGTTTCTCCTTGACAACAATATCTCCCACTTTTCAATCGAAGCACTCCACATATGTAGTAGTTGAGAATGGTATGGCCACAATTAACTTAACTTTATTACAGTGGCGGATCCAGGGGGGGGGGGAGTCGTGGGAGTCATGACCCCCCCCCCCCCAAATTTGAAGAAAAACTTTTTAATTAATTGAGTTATTTGAAAAAACATATTTTTTATTTTATCCTTTTTTTATTTATATAATTCAACTTAAAACAAAATTTTATTCCAAAACTTAAAAAAATAAAAATTTATTTCAATGAATGCTATTGTATGCATGTGATGTATGTGTATAGGTTTTTCTCGGAATTTGGGCTTCGGACCTCAGCTTTGGGTGATCCAAGAGAAACACTTCCCAAGCCACGAAACAGACTCCTTCACTACCACATCAGAGCCCTAACTTAACTTAGTCCTAACTCCTGTTATATTTCGGTGCTTACCTTAGTCGAAGGCAATCACTCTACGCCGTTTCAGGAAGCTATGATTAAGACAACTCGCATACTTTTATTTTATTTATATATATTTTTTTTTACTTTTGCTTTGTTCACAAACTTTTTCTTTCACAAACTTCCTCTTATGGTTATTTTCACAAAACGTTTGTTTTTTTTTTTTTTTTCTTATCGCAACTTCTATTTTCTTTACCTGTTTACAATTAAGGCTGAGTTACAATGTGACGCTGTCGCGAGACGCGGTCGCGAATGATGTTGCTGATGCTGACGCGGACGCAGTGCCTGTTGCTATTGCTGTTCCAATGATGTCGCTTTAAAGTGTCAAAGTTGGCTGTCATCAGGAAGTTATATGTGCAAAATTTTGTATATAAAATTTGAAATAAAATGAATAAAATTAAGGAAGCAGACGAGTTTCAATTTATTCTTTATTTACTTAATATATCATACTTATATTTGCGGCAGAGAAAAGTGAAACGCAGGTGGTAGGTACGTCCACTGTATCGAAAAAGAAACATGTTAGGATTTTACGAGAAAACTTTTAAATACATTAAGGACAACGATAATGAATTGTTTTACAAAGCTACACGAATGAATCACGTCCAGTACAATTTGCTACTAAATCTGATTAAAGAGGACTCAAATCGAAAATAATGAGGTGACCCTTTACATCCTCAATAAATTTTTCCACATTCTGTTTTTCCTATAAAGAAATTACAAAATTGTATTATTTTATAGGTACCGTAAACAGTATAAGCACGAATGTATTTTTCATTATTAGATGGTAACAAAATTAATACATTTAATAATATTAATATATATATATATATATTAATATAACATGTGTTAATTTTGTTTACATCTTAAAAAACAAACAGGAAATAATTAAATTAATTAGTTATTATATACTACAGTTTTTTTTAAACTCACCATTTTCACTACAAATTTAAATTTCCCGCAAAAATCAAATTTTTCCACTGCAGATGTCAACTGTTGCGCGTCTCAAGTTGAAATGTTTTCAACTTTAAGCAACGCGACCAGCGTCAGCAACACCCTTAGCGACACACTGTACCCGCGCTTGGGCACTTTCATACATTTCAACTTTTGACAGGTTTAGCGACAGCGACCGCGTCTCGCGACAGCGTCACATTGTAACTCGGCCTTTAGTGTTCAGCCTACCGCGGCGGACGATGGTTGAAATGAAATTTGATATTTTCATAAATATCAAACCATCGTCTTGCTATCGTGCATACATTGTTGCACCCAGAATGTATGCCGTTCGGGACAATTTGCTGAAAGGAGGCTTTTTGGTGAAGACTTGATCGTTTAAATCTTCACCGAGTAAATTTTATGTGCCCGATATGTATGTAGGTATATGTATATGTACATACATATCTTATTTTTATTTTCGACAAATCTTACTGAAGGTAAGATTTGTCGTGGGGCTTTTTTTTTATTGAAACGACTTGAGATGAAATTTAAAACTTTTATTTTATTACTTTTTGTTTTTAACTGAGGAATTTGAATCAATTGCTGATGGCAATTTCTTTGTCTTAAAGAGAGATAAACCCCTTTTCAGGTAATTTTGGCATGTAACACTCCTAACATTCTAAAATATTTGCAGCGTTCTTATGTAAAACCACTGACATTTAAAATATGGACTGACTGCGTCCATAGAAATACACTGCAGAAAGTGGGCTCATTTCTATATAGCGTTCTCTTTCCATCTAAGCACCAACTACTAATTCGCACGTCACATAGAAATGTGACCTAACTCAAAATTTGTCGTTTTTGAGTTAATTACACCATGAAATTGGCATATTTCTATCTGATTGTTTTTGGCGCTAGATAGCGATAGTGTCACTTTTCTGTTACTTAAGAACAGAGATATTCTTCATAGAACAGTGTGTCAGTGTCACATTTTGAGTTGTGATGATCATCATAACAAACGTTAATATGTTTTCGACATTTTAAAAGTATTACTTTAAATTGTGTCACTTTTCCACAAAACAGCATTTATTTATTACAAATTTTATTATGAGTTATGACATTTTTCCACAAAGTTTAAAGCACGGAATTTAATTCTTAAAAATCGTATTTTGAGTTGTGCCACTTAAAAACAACTTGTAAAAATATTTATTTCGCAACAAAGAAAAGCGACACAACTTAAGAGGATGCGGGATTAACAGCTAACCTCGCCAACTGCGGTAACAAAAACTTAAAATTTCTTTTATATAAATCTTCAGAAATATATTTACTAACAAATTTAAGAGTTCAGACTATTTTTAGCAAACAATTACTACGTTAAGCTAGAATTTATTCTATGTGCAGCTTTTCGTTCTTTCGCTCTCCTGAAAAGTTGCATTTTTTGAGTTGGGTCACTTTTCTATGTAACGTGCGAACTGAGAAAGGGCTGTAAACAATAAATAAATAAGTGGGTTTGTCGAAATAAATGTTTTTAAATTAATTATTTGGGTTAATAGAAATTCGAGAGGTTTCACTTTTCAACTTTCCGCCAATGGATTTTTCAATGTTGGCACCGACGTATGAACCTTTTTCGACACAAAAACTTGTACCCGTATAAAATAGCATATCGAGCAGTCCATATTATATATGCCAGTGTGTAAAACTGAGAAAAGTTTGGCTTGAATGACTCTTGCAGTTTGCACCCTATTCTATTAAAATAATTAGTTTTTGTAAAAAAAACGTATACTAAAAAATGACACATCATCCATATTAATGCGGATTTCCTAGTTCCAATTCCAAGTACTGCAGTACTGCGGTGACTATGCGAATCGACTTAGTACGGCGTTGGATTTTTTTTTCTCGATTTAAGTTGTAAGATGACCCCCCCCCCCCCCTAATTTCAATGCTACATCCGCGCCTGCTTTATTAGGTTATTTTTGGTATGGCTTTACTTTCCTTTCTACTCCACTGCAGTCACCGAATGCAGCCATAACCAGTAAAAGTATTTTACAAAACATAATGTACTGCAAGGATGAGAAATCTTGCCAAAACAGGCATTGATCAAGCCTCAGGTATTTGTTCTTTCAATCCGAAAGTTTTTCATGGATGCCGATTTTTGTTCAGACTGTAAGAAGGGAGGAAAATGTTGGATCTGATTCGATTGAGTAGGTAGCAATTGAATGCAGAATAACAATAACGCATTCCTTCTGTAGATGTTCCAACAAAAGTTGCTGCAAATGAAAGAGTGTAAACATAGACTGGGGAAGCAACTAAATGTCAAATCAAAAACGGCGATAAAAACAATACCATAAAAAAAAACTGTTCGCAAAACAAGCAAAGAAGCAATCGTCAACATCTTCAGTGGAGAAGACAATAAGTTTTGCATTATTTGCATGAATACAGTCCACTTAATTTTGCAAACCATTCCTTGTTTAAATTCAACTAACAGCAAAAGTTTTTACATAAACTTTCAAATTCCGGTTTATTTTCTTAATTTTCCTATATTCCCAGTAGTTTTTAAGGGGTGTCCCATCGTACCTGAAATTTTTTTGAACGTCTCAAGAAATGCTATTTCTGAAATTGACTGTAAAACTCTTTTTTTAAAACCAATCGAATAATTTTGTTTCGGAAAAATTGTAGCACATTACACATTATCTTTCGTCGGTATATGGAAACCTCTTATTTTTCACTTCAATTGAATTTTGTGGTTCAAAATCAAAAAATTTTCTCAAAATTACCTTTGTTCATCCCACATAAAGGAATCACAAAATATTTTCTTTTCTATGTGATTTGACACACCACTGATGTCTTCGCTTTTTCAATGGCAGCGAAGTTAGCCCTTGATATTCAAATCAAGGAGAAGGACAATGCTTTCCTTTTGCATAGTCAGGCAGCTTTGATGACTCTGAGTGGTCCTTGGATAACATCTAAGTTACTCGGGGATTACAGGTCATCTGTGGATAAGTTGTGTATTCACAACAAGGTCTCCCTTCTGTGGGTTTCTGACCACAAGGGGATCATAGGGAATGAAAGGGCTGACCATTTCGTTTCGGCTTGTTCTGATTCTTCGTTCCTCGAACCGGAGCGCGCCATAGGCGTTGCCACCTTGAGTATCAGGTCTCTCATCAAAGCGGATGTTCATAGGAAGCATCAGCAGAGATGGACGCACCTGAGTACTTGCAGGTGTACGAAATTGTTTGTTGATGAGCCCAATGGGAACATCTCTGATTTTGTCGTGGGACTCGGAAGGAAGCAATGTAGAACTGTGGTTGTCATCATCACCGGTCACAGCTCACTTCACGCTCATCTAACAAGGATGGGAGTTGTTGACAGCCCTGAGTGTCTCTCCGAACACTTTTTGTGTGCATGCCTGGCCTTCGCCCAGAGCAGACTGGATACTCTAGGGTCTGCTCTTCTATCTGTGGATTAGCTAAAAACCCTTCCTCACCAAGACCTGATGCACTTCATCCTACCTCAAAAAAAATAATTTGATCTGTCACATAATATGAGGATTCATCATCTACACATGCCCAAAACCATAAGTATTCTCTGATTGATGGTTATCTTAAGGACTTGAATTTTAACAACACTTTCTCAGCTGATCTAGAGAAGACGGAAAAATTCAATCACGATGAC
The DNA here is from genome assembly GCA_963924295.1 of Dioctria rufipes. Lineage (NCBI taxonomy): Eukaryota > Metazoa > Arthropoda > Insecta > Diptera > Asilidae > Dioctria > Dioctria rufipes. The sequence continues at coordinate 345,611,137 of OZ002740.1, read as the reverse complement.
CTTTATAAAAATAAGTAAAAATTATCTTTTGAATATCGCGCACTCAATGCCATTTCAAATGTGGACAAATGGTCACAAATTTCGCAGCTGATCATTCATTTTGCAACATATTAAAAATTCAAAGAGGATACAAAATGTCAGGCTTTATCTGTATTATTTAGATAAAGATAAAGATTTGCTACATAAATGTAGTTTTGAAAATCCAATTAAATACTTCACTATAAGGAAAAGTAGTAGACAATTTATTAGACATTTATAAAAAAGTTGAAGTATTTTAACCTTACTTTTGCTTACAAAAATTTATATTATTTTTGACATACACTGGATATAATTGGCTAGGGGGCGTGGTGTACTACAATTTATTTTATTGCTTGAAGCATTCAAAGGTCTTAATCCGAGCCATAAAGTAACTTGGATTACTTTTTATCTTTATTAATAACACTTGCCCCAAAGCCCAATATATTTTTAACATTCACTTTGAATTTTGAGTTTTTAAGAGATATAGTTCTTGATTCTTTCTCCAAAAATACTCACACCATGTTTTATAACAGCGTTTGTGATATTTTGGATGCATTTTAGAAATCTGTTCAAATGAAAAACTACCATCTTGAAGTTTTCTTGGACTTTTGGATATTCTGCTTCAACTTCCTCTAATAGTTCGACAACCTTAACGAGGTAAACAATATACAAATAAGTATTGATCTGGGAAAAACTAAGCATATACTAAATAGCACTTTTTCTACTTACATTATCTTCGGTAAATGTTTCCTCTGCTTTATCGTCTATCCACCGATCAAGCAAACTATTATGGATAACGATAATATTATTATAATTCTCCAACGTTTGATTTATAATAGACCGCATTGGGTGGGTATTTTCATTAATGCAAATATCAATTGCAAGTTTTGCTCCATTTGCTATAGATTTGATGTATTCTCGTTTGATAAGTGGCTCGCAGCCTTCAGTGCAGAGCTCATCTAATCCTTCTGTGATATGTCTTTCCAAATTGGTTAGCTCCAACTGAGCTTGGTCATTCATAAATAATATTGTTCTTTTTGTAACTTCAACAAGTTCGTCTACACTCGATTTGGATTTAATATGAAATTCTCGTATTTTCGCTATATACATTTCTTTGAAAACGTTTTCATGGTCTCCTTTCTCTTCTGTTCGAACCTTGAAGAATCGTTTATTCACGTCTTCTTCAAACTTCTTGAATTATGAAAATCTTACCGTAATTACGAAAAATCCGGATAACAAAAATAAAAACACCCGAAATTCCATTACTATTTTTTAACTTCAATAAATACCTCTCGTTAAGATTTAGATGTTTTAGCCACGAGTGCTTGCTGTGTTCTGGTAAATTGAAAAAATATTCAAAGATATTTCTGAGACTGTGAGCTAATATTGATTGCATGAAATCGAAACTTAAAAAGATAAGAACAGAACTGAACAGAGAAAGTGCACAATTCGCGAATGTTCAAATAGTGAAGTTGAACTTTTTGATTTGTTTACACAAACAGAAAATTAAGCACTTCTTCGAGTTGGACTAAACTCTGAGGCGAAGTATATTTATAATATCTATCCAAGGCCACAGACATTTATTTGTTTTTATAAAATGAAATTTTGTTTATTATTTTTGAGACACAATGGATAACTGTAAACGTGTATGAACCTCTTTATTTTTTTTTAATTCGGTAATTGCATCTAACAAAAATTCCTTGGCCACTTGTCAACTAATGATAACTCCGAAATTGAGAATTTTCTATTCCAATTGCTTTGACTTGCACTTTTTATTGCTACTTCTTCAATAGAAAGCTGTAATGACAACGGTAGGTACATTAGAAATATCTTCGGTGTTTTAACTTAATTTTCGGTCATTTTATTATACGATGGCTATAATCACAAACTTCATTAGTTGACTAGTGACCTCAGAAATATATTGTTGTTTTCAGGTTAAGCAATGTTGTAAAAATAAAACTTGCCGCAAAACGGACTTTGAAAAATAACACTTTCCGATTTTAGCTCGTGCAGTCTATTGCAAGCATTCTTGGTGGTTGAAATGGTTAAAGAGCATAGACTGTAACCTACTGATAATCCGTAGTGAAAGGCTTAGTTGTGTTTAAGACATTTTTGAAATAATCATTTTAAGAAAATCGTTAATTTAGAAATATTTAGTGATTTAGTGCAAATTCAATTATTTATTTTATTGGAATCAAGTCTTAGAAGTCTTAGATGTTTAGCTTTTTTGTTTTTTTTTTCCGATGGGCGTATTGAACTTGCTTGAAATCAAAGCTCTGTGATATTTATAAAATTTGTGGCTCTTGTTCAAATATAATGGCTTAGCTAGGCAAGCTTTTTTGTCTAAATAAAACACAAAAACAAATGGTATTTAGTCTAATGACAATCTACATTTGAAATGGATATAAAAAAAATAAATAACTCAAAATAAAGCGAAGAAGAAAAACGAAAATCATGTTTATCCTACTGGCTCAATTCATGCTTATTCACCAGACACAGAACCTTTTTTATGATAATAGATCCTACTGGTTAACACGCCTAATTGCCTAGGATGCCACATCTACAAGATTCCTTTTATCTGTAACCTAGGCCGCAAACCTCGTATATCAGATTCACTACTCATACATTTGTGGGTAACCTATATCAAGAGGTTATATCCGCTACCGGATTCATTAAGATTAATTTGTGGGTAACATACACTACAAAAATAATAGGAAAACTCTCTAAATTTAAGGCATGTTTTGTCCTAAAAATAAATTTCATTTTCTCTGATCGAAAGGGAAAATTAGTTTAATTTACTCAAACCAATTGAACATTCAATGAATTCTGAACCAGAAAACCTATATAGTACCTACGTAAAATTTCCGAAATGTTAAGCTTTGGGTACTACTCTATATTTGGACCTGCATTTTAAAGATAAAACCTAATCTATGTTTCCCAAGGTGCAGCATTTCCTAATCTTATAGAAAAATACCTAAACTTTGTGGCACAAATTGTTGCCACTCCCTTTAGAAAAAGTTTTTTACTGTGTATTTCAAATGGTTCCGCACAAATTATCGCTACCGGATTCATCAAGATTAATTTGTGGGTAACCTATGTCAAAAGGTTATCACTAACCAGGGCGACATTGTTTTATGGCTAACCGATTTCAAGACGATGGAGTAAACTCTATTAAATAAGCTCTTCAACAAAGACAGAATAATTCAAAAAACCGGCCAGCTTCGTCAGGTAGTAAACTTGATTAAGAAGAAAACCAAGTATTTCAGGTTCTCAAGCCCTCAGTTTCTGTGTTAAACAACTCTACCATCTTCGCAGAACAGTCACGCTGCAAGCAACTACATCGTAGAGCTACTACTTCAAATGAGTCCATTGAAGCAGCAAAACACTCGAAGCCTTCAAGTTGTCATTGGAACGACTAGGTTCTACACCATTTCATTGAAGCAGCTACTTTCTACCAAGAACGTAGTAATTTAGACGGTTTGCCGCCATGGTAACCCTTGGTATCTACCCCTAAAACCCAATCAAAAGTGCAGTTTTGACATCTCCAGGAGTTATTCAGGAGTTCAAAGAAAAGGGAGCAATGCGAGATAAAGCACAACGGACCACAAGGAACACCATCAATATAACTGTCACCAAAACCAACAAAGAAGCAATCATCAACATCTTCAGAGTGTGAAGATGATGATTTTTGCATTATTTGCATGAATAAAGTCCACTTAATTTTACAAACAAACTCACAGCAACAGTTTTTACATAAACGTTCAAATTCCAGTAGTTTTTAAAAGATGTCCCATCGTACCTGAAATTTTTTTGTGGTGCTCAAGAAACGTCATTCCGGGAATTGGCCGTAAAACTTTGTTTGTAAACTCAATCGAATAATTCTTTTATGGAAGGTTAGGTTAGACGTTAGAGTGGCGGCCATCGTAAGGCCAATTGTGATGCCACTATATAGGAATTCCACCTGGAAAAGATATTTAAGAGCTAATGGATGCGATAAAATCAGCCACAAGAGTTAACGAACCATACCTTGGCCCCATTCCACAAAACTATAAGTACTTGTACTAAAGGGTTTTCCAATAAAATCGGGTCGATATCTGTCTGTGAGGTATTAACGAAAATCTTTATTTATTTGAAAGGCCCATAATTGCCATAATGTATGGAATGTGATATCGTTCAAATATCCGCCGTGGTTTATCACAGTGGCATGTATCCGTGACGTCTAATTTTCAATGACTCTAGCGTATGGATTTGGCTGAATTTGAGTGATGGCCTGGGTTATGTTAGCTTAGAGGGCATCGGTAGATTACAGCTTATTGGCATAGACTTGGGACTTCAGAAAAACCCACAATAAAAAGTCTAGCGGGGTCAAATCGCACAATCTTCGTGGCCAATTTACATTACCTCTACGAGAGTTAACCATACCCTCAAATCCTGCATGCAGAAGGTCCATCGTGGCGTTCGCTGTGTGGCACGTAGCGTCATTCTGCTGGAACCACATATCGTTCACGGCCATATCGTTCAATTCGGCCCAAAATAAATTGGTTATCATCGATCTGTAGCGCTCGCCGTTCACGTTGATGGCTTCACTAACTTCGTTTTTGTATAAATATAGACCAATAAATCCGCCGGCCCAAAATCCGCATCAAACAGTCTTTTCGTGGATGCATTGCCAGCTGGTAAACCTCGTGTGGATGTCGATTAGCGTCATATCATATATGAGCATTTTGCTTGTTGTTGCCATTGTTCCAAAAATGCTTCTCGTCGCTAATGATGATTTTTCGGCCAAAATTTGGGTTCTCTTCAGAACGCTCAGTCAGCGAACAAACAGTGTTGTCTATGGTTATTAACTTTGAGCTCCTGGGTCAGTTGGATCTTGTACGGATGTAGGCCAAAGCCCTGGTGTAAAATTCGCAAAGTTGAAGTCTGCGAAAAACTGAATCTTGAATTTGCTCACCAAAAGATGTTCAGTCGACTTTGAAGTGCCACCGCGTCTGCCGTAAAATGGGCGCAACACGCGCAACGTTTACACTAACGAACATTCATTTTTATAATAAAGTTTTATCATTTGTTCATCCTACTCAATCGTGTAACTGGACATGGTGATTTGGTACCAATGCCTGAATAATAAACAACAGATTTGACAGACGTCAAGCGTTTTTCAACCAGTCAGAAAATTTGTGTACCACAAAGCAATACTTGTAGAATTATGTATAATTCATTATACAATTGTACAACGATAATTCTACAAGTGGGAAAATTTGACTTGTACAACTTTCTGTACCAGAAAACTACAATTCGCCTTGAAATCCATTATGCCTTGTAGAAACTCTGTAAATTTTCTACTAGACTAGTAGATTTTTTTGCCAGTCTGAAAAAATTAAAATTTTGATACTGAAAACAAAAAATGTTTTCATTTCCACACATATGTATATGTATTTAGAATTAATTAATTTTTTAATATTTTAATTAGGATACAAAACATGGTAATAATAATTAACTTTACGCAGTAAATAACATTTGACAACTCAAAATCCAGCAAAATTCCGTAGCTTTCAAAATTATATGTATTATGAAGTGTTGGGCATTAATCGATTAAATTTTTAATTAAATTAACGATTGAAAATGATAATTGAAGAATTAATCTGAAGAAAATAATCGTTTAATCAATTGATCAAATTAATCGTCAATTGAGTACTTATAATGAAGTTCAATCGACAGATATTAATCCTTATTGACTCCTTAGTTGTTAATCATTTGTTAATTTGAAAAAGTGATCGAAGTATTGGTAAGTCAAGATAAGCTTGTTAGTTATTAGTAAAAAAATATAATGAAATGAAATAAAAACACTTAAATAACCATGAAAACAGTATTAGAAATTAAAACCAAATTTATGAAATTAAACATTGCAGAATAGGGACTTATAGATACTTAAAAAAACAACTTCTTTATTTTATAAGAGCTAAGATTAGATAAATTCTGACAACATTTATGTTATCTTTGCTAATTTGTTTCTCTTAAAATTCAAATATAATAAAATACGGGGAACATTTGAATGTAATTGGCGCAAATCCCCATTCCCCATCATACGTTATCATTCGGTTCTTTGACTAGTGCCTAACAAGACTACTCAAAAATATTAAAAATCCTTGAAAGTTAATCAAAATATTTTGTGGAAATTAAATAAATTAATAATTTTTGAAAAAGACTAAGCGATTAACGATTGATCAATCGGTTATGTTGTTATGCGATTACTTTTTATGATTAATTAATCATGAAGTATTTCACATGATTTCCTTAAACGATTAAATATTTCAATCATTGTTCCTGATTGATGACTTATACTTTTAAGCGTAAGCGTTAATCGTTAATAAAATTAAATTTTGTTCCTCAACACAGTACTATAGATCATAAGAAGCCGAAAGCAATAATGGCATCTAACGCAAGAGAAACAGAAGACATCAAAAATTTCTCGTTAGCGTATCGATGATAATAATATTTGGAAAGGAATTATTTACAATAAAATGATAAATATAATAATAAATAAATAAATTTTATGTGCTCATATAAAAACATATAAAAGCTTATACATTTCTAATGATTTGCTTCATTAAAACGATAATAAATCGCTAATACATACAATATTCACATAAAAAAAAACAATGAAAAACAATTTAGTAACAAATAACATCAAGCCAAGAGGACATCCATTTTAGTTTTTATAAATTCAATACAATATCTTTTAAATACTCCAAAGTTTTCATTATTCCTGCAATAGTTAAGCTTATTATACATTTTTAAACCTTTATACAGCAGTTAATTTTGCGTGCTGTTGTATTATAATTATTTAATCTGAATTCGTTTACATTCCAGAGGTTCAATGGTTGCACGTCTCAAACAAATCTTAAATACCTATGTAAATATTCTGATAGAATCTTACTCTTTATCTTAAATATAAACAAGTAAAATGGCTTAAAATTACTCTAAGACCAATTCATATGATACCCTAGATGAATGTCCGTATGAAATTTGGTATGGTCACCCATCTATGCAAGTTTGATTTTTGAAGTTGTTTTTATACGAAGAAGATTTCTTGTCTAACAGACTAAAATTTATTGAAAATAATTTCAATAAATTTACAAAATGCATTTAAGTGCAAAAAAAATGATTGAACTTTTCGACGCAGCGATCAGAGAGGTCTCATCGGTATAGTTATCTCCGATCGCCAACCATAGAAATCACACCAGTTGCCCATATAAATAATTTTTATAAAAAGTAAGTGTCAATTATATGATGGCAAGATTTCTCATTGCACTTTTGAAATTGGGTGACTGCTCCACTTTTTTTACCTGGCGGCACATGAACTTCTATGGTAGGCGATCGGCGATCTGATCGCTGGGTCGAAAAGTTGTTTTTCGCATATACATATTTCTAGAATGGTTCGTCGGACAGAAAATATGATTATAACAAATTTTGTAGGTTTTCATATTCTGAAGAAGTTTTTAGTATTATGAAAATATCTATGACTGATCGTTTTCACAGTATCCGTAAAAATTTTTATATTGGTACACCAAGAATGGGTTGTCGGATTTATTAAATTTTTTAAATTTTATCTCGTATTACTTAGAAAATACTATGTACCAAATTTCAGCTCTCTATATCAACGCGTTCTCAGGCAGTGTCCAAGTATATAGTGGAAAACGAAATTTTTGTATCGCAAGCCCACGAAGAGTTGCCCGATTTATCTCATTTTCGAGCTTAATTTTACTCTTTTTTTAAAGTCCACGTACAAAATTTCAGCTCTCTAAGTTCACGCGTTCTCGAGGTATCGTGCGCACGGACGGACAGACGGACATGGGTGGGTGTCCGATTAATTTTTCTCTACTAGCATTATTTCTATGTATTACAAACGGAATGACATACTTAGTATACCCTTTAGATTTCATCTAAGGTATAACAACAATACATTCAAGACTACTCTTTCCTTTACGCTACTACTTCGCTACCTACTTCAACGTAATATCACACGCATCACCTTAAGGCCAAAACACAGTGAGGACGACACAAACACAACAAAGTCGCCGTAAATTGGTTGCTGTCAAAGATTCGAATATATGGAAGTCCCATATACTTAACACAATGAGGGCGACGCGATAAGTTGCCAACAAAAAGTTTGGGAAAATCTCTAAATTAGTCGCCAACATAATTGACATTTCTGTGTGGACAGTGAATAATTGACATTCATGTTATGTGGATTTGGATATTTTTATGAAACAAAGTAAATTAAAAGATAATAGTAATTAAACTAGTTATTAAAAACTTGAATAAAATTAATTTCATTTATTAGTTGGACAAATTATGGGTTTTGAGGAGGAATTAATAGAGAAAATGAGGGAAAAAGTTATGTTGTGCAATAAACGTCATCCCATAGAAATCTCTTCTTAGTCTTCTTTTGAGTTTTTTCTTTATGCTTTGCAATTTTAAGTAAACCGCAGAAGCTATACTAGCGATTTTCCTTAATTTTTGACTTTTTGCCATTTCTTTTACAATAAATAAAGCAAAGATAGCTGTCAAAAACATTTGTCAAGTCGCGTTCATTGTGTTTTAAATGCGACATTATCGCCAACTAAGTTGCCAACATTGTTGTGTCGCTCTCACTGTGCTTTGGCCTTTATTCTGCAGCCTCGGCACTCTCTCTAACATCTGTTTTTTTCCAAGAAACATAACTGTCGAACAATACTCACAATGCCGTTTAATTATCACGTTATATATATGTATAGTTGTTAGTAAGCACACTTTGCTTCTAATTCTTCTCAGAAAATCGTTTTTCTTTCAGATTTTCTTGCAAATATAATCAAAATAAAACATTTCTTCCATTCGATTAATACACTGCTGAATACCATCGCGCGCAATGTGAAGAAGTGCATCATCCGCCAACAACACAATACCAACTTTTTTTTAAAGTATCTGTGATGTCGTTTATATAAATGAGGAATAGCAGAGCTCCCAATACGGACCCTTGTGGGACTCTTAATTTATTCTCTTGTCTCTGTGACCTGTACACATTAATTGTCATCCTCTGATTTCTATGTGAACCATCTGTATTTTTTTTTCTTGTATTCCATATTTATATATGTAGCTTCTTCAATAAGGTCTACCTGTCCACTATTTATTTATTTATTTAAAAAGCAATTAACAAGAGTTGTAAACAGAGATTAACTCTAACAATGTTCTACTTTGAATTTAAACTACTTGGCTACAAAAGAAAATTTGGAGAAGAGAGAATTATATAATAAGAGATCTACAACTAAGACTCTATAAGGAAAAGTATACAAAACTAAAAAATAAAAATAAACTAGTAGAGTAGGTGAAAATTAAAGGTAACAAAGAAAGTTTTTAGGAAATATAAGGGAGGAAAGAAATTTAGAATAAAGAAATTACATTATATGATGTTACAAGTAATACGATACAAACAAAGAGATTCAAAAATGAAATACCTTAAGCAATTATAATCAGAACTACTAAATAAAAACTGAAATTATAATAAGGGAGAGCATAAAAAGAAAGCAAAAAAAATATAAAAAAAAGGGAGGAAAAAAATAATAAAAAATAAAAAAAGACAACTGAACAAAACAGGATTATACATCAAATAGATTGGAATACAAGCAAAGCAAAGCGAATCGCTGAGAACGGATATTCAATCACATATGTGAGAGCTAGTCTCAAACAATAAGGGTGAGGTGCCGGTTGTTGAAAGGATAACTCAGCGTTTTTCAACTTCAAATATGAAATTTTATTAATAATTCATTTACTTAACCTAATATCACAAAATTCAAAAAAAAATGAGTTTAAAACTAGAAATTCAAGTAGCAATTCAATATAAATTAAAAATGGCCCAAATGACGTGGTCCGTTTCTTTATTTATGAAAAGAAGAAGAAGACCGGAATTAGTTTTCGGTCACCATATAAACTACTATAATAAAAATAGTTATGCTGCTACTGCGTGTGGGCCCTAGGGCAGTAAATTGACGCACAGAAGAACTCTCTGCGAATCTATTTGATGTTAGTCATTGGTTCCTATTGACTCATACCATCCAACTTTGGACGTGATAGCGGACATTGATTGCGAGGATACTGATATGTTGATTGAAAACTCTCCCACCTTTAATTATAAATAAGCTAATTTTAATCGACTTTACTTTAATTTATCTTCCGTTAAGTGGTCTTTTCTCTGAAGCAATTATGATGTAGATGAACTTACAGCACAATTTTATAATGTTATGTTTAATTGTTTCAATGACTGTATTCCATTGTTTTGTATTAAGAATTGCTCTTCGTATCCTCATTGGTACGATGCTGAGCTTAAACGCTTGCGCAATTTAATAAATAAGGTTTGGCGAAAGTTTCACCTCTCTCAGTCTAATGATGACTTAACGCAATCCTAAGCAATTTTGGCGTTTTTAAATACCAAAAAGGAATCTAATAATTTTCCTCCTGTATTAGTATTTAATAATAATTCTACTCATGATCCGTCTGTGGTTTCTAATCTCTTTGCTGATTACTTTAATGAATCATTTTTAACATATGACGCTCAAATAGATTTTGCTTATTTCAATTGCTTTCGTACCCGTTAACATTTTTGTTTAATTTATCACTGCGGCTTGGTAAATTTCCTAAGTTATGGAAAGAGTCGTTTATTGTCCCAATCTTTAAGTCCGGTAAAATGGAGCTTATTACCAACTATCGTCCTATTGTTAAATTGTCTTGTATTCCAAAACTGTTTGAAGTTTCTTTATATGAATTTTTGTATTTTCATTGTAGTGGAGCTCTTAATCCTCATCAGCATGGTTTTATGAAGAGAAGGTCCACAACAACAAATTTGCTCCAGTTTACATCTATCTGTATTGAATCCTTTGAGAGTGTTTGCGAAACTCACTGTATTTATACAGACTTCAGCAAGGCTTTTGACAAGCTTGCTCACTCTGTTTTGTTATATAAACTGAGATCTTTAAGCTTACCAATTTGTTTGTTGAACTAGTTATCATCCTACGTTCTGCTCTGTCTGAAGACATAACGGCTTACTCCGGTGTTCCACAGGGTAGTCACTTAGGGCCCCTTCTCTTCATATTATTTATAAATGATGTTTCCTATGTAGTTACCAAATCTGATTTACTAATATACGCAGATAATCTAAAACTATATAAATCTATCGACTCGCATTGCGACTGTCTCAAATTGCATGGTGACCTGGACAGACTAATTGAATGGTGTGAAAAGATTTCTCTCATTTTAAACGTTGATAAATGTAAGGTAACCATTTTCTCTTGTAAGCAAATCCCTTCGAATGTGCAACAATAGCTTTGGCTATATACCGAAATAAATAACAATTGTAATTGTAAAAGGATATAATAGTTTCTCTTGCTACATTGCAAAATTTCGAACATTAATATGTGCCGCACACAATTTCGTTAATATATAATAATCTTTGGAATTTTACACTGCGATATTTTTAAAATCGGGATATTGAAAGTCGGGACTCTGTAGTTTGGGATTTTACACATCGGGATTTTGTATGTCAAGATTTCATAATATCTTCTCTTGGGACTAAGGGAATCGCGTCTAATTAAATGCGTCTAAGATCAGAAGGTAATTCATCTCTTTAAAACATCACAAAACTACTGCCGTTTCTCTTTTTGGCGCATTAGTTGAAAACACTAAACTCTGCTGGTTGTATGTTAAATGGGACTTGTGCCGTCAACAAAAATGATAATTTTTTTTAAATTTGTTCATTAATTAACTATCTATTTAGTCCATTTACGATATATTCTCTGACATTGCTATTAACTACATTTCTAGGTGGTCGTATGTACGGGTTTGTTCAAATATGTTTCCAGCATTCATTTCCTTTATATAATTTTGCAGCTGATCAAGTCATTTTCGAATAACCTCTTCAGAACCCGCATCTCTGGTTTCAGTTAGGCCTCTAGGAATTCAATATGCATATTCTGGATTGCATTTCAGGAAAAGTTTATACCATTTTTATATCCTCCTAGACAAAACATAGGGTATACATACTAAGTTCGTCATTCCGTTTGTAACACCTAGAAATAATGATGATAGTGCAAAATGGATTAGGTACCCATGCATACTATTAAAATTTTTTTTGATTTTCGTATGTCTGTCAATCCGTCCGTCCGTCTGTCCATCCTCATATCCTTCGTGTTCGGGATTTTATTATCGGGATTGCGTAAGTAGCCCATCTTTAAATCCAAAATAAATTTCCAACAGTTTTTCTATAGGAGGCCATTAATTTTTATTTGTATAAAAACATAAGTAAAATAAACGTTTGCGTAAACAGCTTTAAAAGAAAACTCGTTAAACTTAATCTTAAACTTTTTTTTCTGGAAGATCTTAAGTTGTTTGTTTTTTATTGCCAGACTTCTTTGTCTATCTAATTCATTGAAACATATTTAGCGTACAGGCAAGTCTTAATTTAATAGGGGTTTTTTTCGTTACAGATAAATCTCCTTCAATATTTTTCGATTGTTCTTTTTAATGCTTACCAAACACAAATGAAAATCTCATCTTCTTTTACGATTTTCATGTGTACTATACTTAATCCACTGAAAAATTTTCTAGAGAACTCTTAATAATCAAGTTTTGATGCGATGAGCTATCCACTGGTCGTAAGGTTTTACGAGAATTTTATCTCAATTATATCCGCCACATTTTTATTTTATTTTTATTTTTCTTTAGGGGACATAGATATAAAAACTTTGGACGTACTACGTGGGTAAGGGATATACACGATAAGTGAAATTTGTGAATCCGGGACAGTACAGTGGTTCTATAATGCTAAGCTGAGCAATAAAATTAAGAACTGCGCTATTAAAAAATTTATAAAATTCATGTAGACAAAGCGAACGCATTTCGGTAATGAAAACTAATAACGAGCGTGAGGATGAGGATAGATAGCAAACAAGTTGAAGGCTACAATGTGTATATATACATACTACATATAAACTTTCCTGAGGTGAGTTAATGTGTTTACTATTCGAGTTATGAGTATACCAAACAGATAGACCCAACCTAGAGCGCTGATAGTGACATTTTCACAAAAACTCTATCTACCCATACTATACTATCTATCTATGCCATACTATCTATCTATACTATCTATCTATGCTATCTATCTATGCTATGCTATCTTTATATATATCCTGCGGGTTCACTCAATCAAAACGTCAATGTTAAAAGCATGTCTCGTCAAGCAATTCAGCAGTCAGTAAACAATTTTGGGGAAAATATTTAAATTTAATTTCGACATGAAAAGGACGTAAAAGTCACTCATAAAATTCACAGGATCTGCAGCACCCATGTCGTAGCATGTCATTTTGTTTTTGGATGTTAGTAAGTATGTAAGTGTATATGTGTTTTTCTATACATATATGCAATATATAGTTCAAGTGTAGCTGACAACTCTGGGACAATAATTCAACAACCACTTAGGCATTCGCTGCTCTTGGCTGCTGGCTGCTACTGATACTGTGGAAAAGGTTGACACCAAAACAATTCCATGTTTGCGGTAACAACAACGTAAATGCAGGCCGGAGTTCAACAAAAGCCCATAAACAGCAATTTTCATGGTGCCTTCCGAGCCAAACATGAAATGGGATATTCATCAGGCAATGCGGCTTCCCGACTATTATTCAGCACATTAGTGGTTGTGTTGATGACATAAAAAATTTAACATCGTCTGCCTCCCTCCTTGGGTTTGTTAATTGTGTATACAAAGTTGTGGGGCAGAGATAATATATGCTTTAGTAATGGCATAACTATATTATATGTATGTAGTGAGCAGCATCTTCACTTCTTTTATCATTAACGAACATACAGACATACTCATACGTATTTTCATCAAATACTGTTCATTCATATAGGCCTCGAGCCAAGACTGAAATATCATTATCCTTATCAAAACGCTAATGGATGAAGTTATTAATAGCTTTCTTTGCCCAAGAATGCGTCCAATGTGTCCGAATTCCCATTATCCCTTAGTCTTTTGTCTCGGTCTCCTCATGCTGGAAGGGATTAATGTAATTTCAAAAGAACAATGAATTCAACCAAGCTAAATTACATATATACCTTAAGTAGTATCTAAATCTTCCTTTCACCATTCTAGTTCGATGGATTTTCACTCCTAATAAAAAACCGGAAACAGAAACACACGCAAATACAGAATTTCTTTGCCTTCCTTAATATCCCAATTAATGGATTCCTTATGGCCTTCAGAATATACTTCGAGTTCTTTTTTTTCTTCTCCAAACCTTTTGTTTAAGAAACGAAAAAAAAAACAACTTTTCTTTCTTAACTTTCAGCCGCACTCATTTTCTTAACACTGAATGAAGAAAACAAACAGAAAAACTTCTTATCAAAGGAAATTTCATGTTTTTAGTTTTCGACCCGTTGAGAAAGAATCCTTTTATTTCAAATAATTTTCATAATTAAAATGAAAAAATTAAATTGAACGGAATGGAAAAGAAGCTACAAAAATTACGTAAAAGGAGAATACTCGCTGCCCATTTGCAGCAGAAATTAAATAGTTTCTCCATTAGATAAGTAGTGTAGTCATAATGACTTTGAATTAAATAAAATGAAAGAAATCTTTTCCTGGTTTGCTGAAAGAGATTTGAGATAAAGAACATTCTTTAGATGACTGAAAGGGATTATGGAAAGTAGGAAACTTAACCAAATAAGCTGAATTTTGTATGTATATTCCTTCTCTCAACCTACAAATTTGCTTTTAAATGAGTAAATCTACTTACATTTTTTGCTATGATAATAAAACCTCCTGAATAGCACTGGGAAATTTTAATATAGTTGAATGATTACAATTATATCATCCAAACTGTCATTATTATCAGGTTATAACCGTCTGAGTAGAGTTTCAACTACTTCCAATTCTCGAAGTTTATATGTGTCGAGCATATCGAGCATCTTTGTAGCATCTGGGATTCAAACTAGACATTGCATATGGGTTTTCCATATTTCCTTGATCATATTTATTCTTGAACTGCACCCATATAACTATTTCTAGAGCTCAGTACTTAATAGATTAAATACCTGTTAATTAAAAATACCAAGTATTTAAGAATTGATAATGTAATGGAATTAAACTTTTACAGTCCCATTCCCGGAATTACAAATAATATTTTAAAATACCGGAAAGTAATTGAATTTGTAGTTCCATTACAAAAATACTTAGAAATATTCAAAAGTATTTAAAAAGTATTTTGGCATTACTATATAATTCCTTTCAATTCTTTTTAAATACTTTCAATTACTTCTAATTACTTCGAAATTTTCAGTAATAAACATGATATTTTACAATTTGGTGTGCCATTTCTAATAAAATAAGGTGCATTTAACTAAGTTTAATTATTGTTTTTTAGGAAATTGCAAATTGAAATATGAAAGCATAGCAAATGATAAATATTTTCATAAAGTGTGACTTTGTATTTTTAACCTATTGGCCTATGATTTTTTTTTTTTTTTTTTTTAAAGCAAATAATGTACTAGTCTAGACGACTTAATTTTACTGCACCTCGAAAACAGGAAAAAGTTTTTTACAATAAAATTAAAAAGGCAATTGATTTCATAATTAAGTACAATATCATGTTTAGTACTGAAGTTTTTGAAGTAATTGAAAGTTTTTGAAAACAATTGAAATATAGAAATGGCCAAATACTTTTTAAATACTTTTGAATATTTCTAAATATTTTTGTAATGTAACTCCAAATTCAATTACTTTCCGGTATTTTAAAATATTATTTGCAATTCCGGGACTGTTAATTCCAATACAAGAGTATTAGTACTGCGAATTATCAATTCTTAAATACTTGGTATTGGTAATTAACAGGTATTTAATCCTTTAAATACTGAATATTTTAATGCTCTGGTATTTTCAGCACTTTGTAATAACATTTGAAAAATCTTCGTTCTTGATTCATAACATAAAAAGTTGGATAGCCTACTTTTTTCCCAACGTTTCAACTTCCGTTTTTCCATTCATCTTCCTTGGGACTTTAGGGATGTTACCAGCCGAAACAGCTTTTTGTGAGTACTATCATTTTCGAAAAAATTCTGGAGTACTGGCAAACTCCTGGCGTGGACCATTAGTTTAAATTGACTGGTCTTTATCTCTGCCAATCAGAATACAGTAAGGTGGCTTAAAAGGAAAGCTATAGAATTGAAACTTTAGGAGACTGCTAGCCTGAATGAATCTGATGAAAATGAAATTCCTTGCCCTTAAATCCTGATTAGTTACTTCCCAAATAACTCCAAAAACTTCACAAATCTAATTCTTGATTACATTAAAAGTCAGAACGAATGAATAAATTTAATTGAGTAGAATCTCCTCCGATTATCCCATTATTACATAGAAAAAAAAAAGAAAGTGTAATACACAATAAACTCTTAGGTCGGGTATGATAGGGAAACGGGTGAAGGAGAGTGGGGGGCTAGATTATGAAATCTGTTTTAGAGATTGAGACTACCAGTATAAGTCCTAGGCCCTTAATAACACATCAGAGAGTAAACAATGCTCCTGAGCACATAGCTGCTTACGTCTCCCAAATAATCCCTAAAACTTCTTAAAATCTATAAACAATAACCTCATTTGTTCTAAAAGCAATGAAGATAATAGTGGAAAGGCGACACATTTAAGGAGCATCCTCTAAGTTCGATTCAATTTGCCTACCAAAAAGGAAAATCAACAGAACTAGCTTTACTAAACCTAACAAATAGTGTAGAAAACAACGGCCAAGTGCGAGTCGGATTCGCGCACGAAGGATTCCGTACCATCGTACAAACTTTAACACTATGTACTACTTATTTATTTTTTTCAAATGAGAGTAGGAGTCATTTGAAAAAATAATGCCTACTTATGATAATAATAATGAATGAGAATAAAACGAGGAAAAACAAAACGCCGAAAAAATCATGTTTCTTGCTTGGGGGCCTCCCCTAATTTTTAATTTAATTTAATTTTTTTGTTTTTTTTTTTTTTATTTTTTGTTATAGCGGCAATAGAAATACACCTTCTGCGAAAATTTCAACTGTCAACCTGTTACAGTTCATGAGATACAGCCCAGTGACAGACAGACATACGGACGGACAGACAGACATCGGAGCCATAGTAATAGGTGAGTGGTCAATCTTATACTAATGCTGCAAATATGTCAGGTGTTTGCTATGGCCGCAAAGCTCGAATTCAAAATTTGTGATCAATTCACTGGCGTTCTCCGTTCCTTATTCGGCTCACTTTGTAAATTTAGTTTGTATACATGTACAACAGAGTCTTGCCTACCTACTATTAATTTCTTCAGCTTACCTCAATACCTTCCGTTTTCAGCATCGACGCATGTTGTCACTTCTTTATAAATGCATTTAACCTAATATAGTACGCTCGAAGCGGTGCGTTTCATAATCTGTTTTTCAATAGCACTTAATTTTGATTGTTCTACAATGATAAGTGCAGTGCAGCCAAACTATGAGAGCTAT
The DNA here is from genome assembly GCA_963924295.1 of Dioctria rufipes. Classification (NCBI taxonomy): domain Eukaryota; kingdom Metazoa; phylum Arthropoda; class Insecta; order Diptera; family Asilidae; genus Dioctria; species Dioctria rufipes. The sequence continues at coordinate 345,593,560 of OZ002740.1, read as the reverse complement.
AGAACATGCTTTTCGAGCCTATCATTTGCATCAATGTCCAAAATAGAAACAAGTCAACAATATTCCATAGAACTAATCACCTGATCAACGATCGCGAATATGTGTTCCGGTCTGGACTAGGGCTGTTGATAAAATTCGAACCAGACGGTGCGAAGCTTCGAAGTCGAATCCTTCGAAGCATGCACGTTTTGCCGAAGCTTTGAAGTATTCGAAGCTTCGAAGCATGAAAGTTTTAATAATGTTTCGAAACTTCGGAGCTTACAAGCATGAATTTTTCCTGGTGTCTGTTCTTTATAATATTCTAGGTGACTTGAAATAATTTTTGAATAGTTTAAAGTGTGTCTGAACTTTTCGGGGAATAGTCGTATGTATTAAACGTCGTTTGGTTATGATAAGAATATATAAATATATTTTATTATATGTATGATTTTAAACGCGACGGCGTTAAAGCTCTTAACGCTGATTTCACACTCATTTTGTCTTGTTTTCAGCCATTGCTCACACATAGAGATCTTGGATGAAAATACACTTTTAGAACTTTATATAAAATCAATACGATGGCTCCAAAATGGTGAACGAATTTTATCACTTATGGTCAGATTCGACTAAAATCGATATATGGGATTTTTGGAATTGTAGATTACGAATTTGTTTGATCTTAACTTCATTTCATACTTACGATCAAATTATAATATGTACTTGCAAAATTTAATCTTTGCTTGGTTATATGAATAGTTTCAAGATTTGACCCAAACAGTTTTTATTTTTTAATTTGACAGAAGAACATGTACAATATATACAGGGTGATTCAGATCAAGATACCTTCCGGTATACCATGTGATTCCTTGAGGTAAGATAATCAAAAAATTGTTCCACATACCACCCCTTAGAGACCTTCCTTTAGGAGTTGTGGCCAGTTGAAGATTTCGACAATATTCGTGAGAATAAATGAGTATAAGTTTTGAACCACCATATAGATTTTGGTTATTGTTGGCTTATTAAATAGCCAAGAATGGTAGCTGTCGAAAAGTGTATTACTCTGTATTTTTTAACTAAGCTTCTTTAAATAATTCTCAAATATTTCCAAAATTTTGGTTTTTTAACACACAAAAGTTTTTGAAATAAATAACGGTACTTATGAAATTTGTGTGTAAAAAAATCAATGTTTTGGAAATAATTGAAAATAATTTAAAGAAGCTTTGTTAAAAAATACAGAGTAATACAGTTTTCGACAGCTACCATTCTTGGCTATTTAATAAGCCAACAATAACCAAAATCTATATGGTGGTTCAAAACTTATACTCATTTATTCTCACGAATATTGTCGAAATCTTCAACTGGCCACAACTCCTAAAAGAAGGTCTCTAAGGGTGGGGTATGTGGAACATATTTTTGATTATCTTACCTCAAGGAATCACATGGTATACCGGAAGGTATCTTGATCTGAATCACCCTGTATATATATATATTTTCTTTAAACAAGCTCAGTTGATATGATATGGACCACGGCGGTAGCGGATAAGTTGCCTGACACGAATGCCTGCTGGGGAGGAGGGGAAGGGGGTCTTATAATAATTGGCCGTGACCCTAACCAGTGGCATTGCATCTGATCATGGTAGGTATATTTGTACTCATATGAATAAAAATAAATTAGGTGACCAAGCATTGAACACATATCGAAAACATGAAAGTATTTCAGCAAGGAGGTCGTAAAAATAGGATATGCGTATCAGCCATAATTTAAAAAAGGACTAGAGGGAATAAACAAGAAGTCCAATAACAAAAATGTTGGTCGATATATCGATAAGAACACAACAACAAATTAGTTCTTAATATTCAAAAAAATAACACAAAATGAAAGAACTCATAATCTGTTTAAGAAATCCCTATTGTGAAATTAAAGGACATCTACCAATATATTTTCCGACGACAAACAGTCACCTTGTTGGGATACTATATAGCGCCCACTGTAGAAAATAGTCTTTCTAACACTACAGAAGTTGTGGTAATGTACAGGTACTTCTTTGATAGCTATGCTAACTAGGAGAGCTTTTCTTCCCGGGACTTCCACCACTGAAAAGGGTCCATATTAATTTCAATTTGAGGCTCAGCGAGGTAATGCTCGAGTTACATACAAGCTTGCGTTAGGAGTGTTGAAAAGAAAATTCAGGGCACTTTTAAACTGAACCTAAAATTCGGTGGTAGTGTTTGAAGAGAAGAACATGATTTCTTCTATTATTTGTGTCCTGATAGCGCTCTTTATATAATCTGAGAATTCCACCCTAAGTTCCTTAAATCGCGGATCTAAAAATGAAGACTTCTGAACAAGGAAAACACATAAAGTAATTCCATGCGAAGTTGATCCCATTCCGAAATCGTTTTCTCTAAGTTCGCTTCAGGAACAAGTGGCGGAAATGTTATTCACAAGCTGGAAGAAGCCCTACACCCCTATTACAAATTTTGAATCAAACACGTCGTAATACCCAACAGATTCTATCAGAGTTTAAAAATAATGTAAATGATACTTTTGAATTGAGTTTTAAAATTTTATTTAAATGTTTTAATTTAAGAGCCCAATTTAATTATTCTTCAAATAAATTTATCTACAGGGTGGGCCAAAAGTCACCATGGGGTTTAAAAATTAAATTGGTAACATATGGTAGGATGAAAAAAAGGAGGGGTAAAGTGGTGTGGGGAAACATGCTTACCTATGAAGAACAGATAGTTGGCTATCATGTAAAAAAGGAATGAAGAGAAACGGTCAACAGGGTGTGGAGCAATGTACAAACGAAAAAGTTAGTTATTTTTAAACCCCATGATGACTTTTGGCCCACCCTGTATTAAACCATTGTAAATCGGGAAAAAAAGTTTGAACATGCCCATGGATTGCCCCAATAGATGATATATCGGGGAAAAATAACTGCGCTATTCAACATTGTGCAAAACTTCATACATTTGAATTCTCTCGAATTCTTCATCACATTTCGTTCATTGGTATACCGATCTTGCTTCGAAGGGCTCAACTTCCAAGCCCTAGACGATTTCATATCCTCTGAGGTCGAATACTTAAACAAAACTTATTTTTCATTTAGTACAATTTGCAACCCAATAAATCCCATATATCGATTATAAGTCAAATTGAGCAATAAATGACAAAATTTTTCATACAACTTGGCGTCGCCATCTTTAAATTCTAAGTGTGGACCAAATATTCATTATACGTGACCTCGATAATCCGAAGACAATAATTTTAAGTCAAGTCGGGCCATAACACTGACTTATAATAATGGACTGACCGTATTGTCATTTCCCTATAGGACAGAATGGCACAAGTTTTATAGTTTTCTCTTTCGCCCTATGGCAGAGTTGGAGCTACCAACACAAAATATCGCTTACTGAACGTTTTCGTATACCATTTGATGTTTTAATGTTGGCTGCAGATGCAATCACAGTAGGAAGAATAAGGTAAAGATAGTGTTTACCATGTTCCGTCTCTCTTGCCCATACGCGGGATTCAGTTAAGAATAACTTTTGAAAATTAAAATCGGAATGAGTTTAATTCCTTATAAATGATTAAAATATCACTTGGACACAAGAAAACATATATTTTTTTAATTTAATTCGATTTTTGGATGAAAAATTTCATCTGATTGGTTGAGTTTTTATGTAGTAAACGTTTTAAAGTGTGCTCAAACAATGATATACAGAAACACAATATTTTTTGTGCCGTATGAAATAGCAAATCGCTCAGTCTATTGTTATAAGTCAGTGGACCATAATGACAATACTATATAAAAGTGTTAAAGTATATTGTCATGAAAGATCAATAAGTGTGCCAAGTTTTAGCTCAATGGTTCAAGGGGAAGTGGGCCAAATTAGCATTACAAATTTTGAATCTCAGTCGCATGGTAGCTCCAAAGCTTTGAATTTCTTACGTTCGAAGGTCGAAGCTTCGTCCCTCGAATATTCTTTCGAAGCTGGGGTGTTTCGAATAAAATTCGAAGCTTCGATTCTTCGAATATCAACAGCCCTAGCTATTCACTCATCTGGAAACTTGCTTACTTTTCTTACGGAAGGTAGTCTCCATAATTTCCGGTCCGGTATCCTGTCCTAATAGTCAAATTTAAAGAACTTGGCCTACTTCTCTCCTCCTCTTCAATCATGGGCTGGACATATTCTTTCTGGTCGTATGATACAAGTTTTATCAGATTATATCAAAACCTCACCCTATAATTGTTGGTGCGCCGGCTCTGTATCTCTCCGTCTTTTCTCTTAATTTTCTTTAATAATCTATTTTCTCTTACTTTAAATGCCATCCATAGTTTCGTTGATGACAATACCCTTGATTTCTAACAGTCCTGCGGACTCCACAAGAAATTCCGCATGTGTTAATTGAGATTACAGGCTGTTTAATGAGCTACTCTAGAGCAGAAAAGTGCAGAAAAGAGGAAAAATCATGTTCCATAGACCTAGAGCACTGCTCTAAAGTACTCTAATGTGAACTGGACTGTATTTCATTATTCTGCACTAAAGATAACTGGAGTGACCTAAATGATGATTTTCTTCTCTAACTTTTTTGACGGGGCAACTTAGAGCAGGCAGTGGAGACAAGTAACAACTGTAAGAAACATGTTTTTTGATATTTTCTATAAATTAAAATTCAGTTTTTTAATGTAGCGATTCTCTACCAGTATAGGGCTAAGCTGAATCAGTTTAGATAGATTTCGAGCTTTCGTATAAAACAAAAACACAAACGTAATGTTCCTAGTGTAATGCAGAAATATTACAGATCTCGGAAAATTTCAGAAAAATGTGTTTCAAGAACTGGCTGGTCCTTTCTTTTCATTTTTAAAGGTCCGGTATCAGACCTAGAATGGAATATAATTTCCACAACTGGGCCCGGGCTAGCGCACAGCCTCAGCTTTAAAAGAGGGCCTTCAAGCTCATTGGCAATGCGGCAATAGCTTATCATATTGAATCGGTTGAATACCGCCGCAAAGTTGGATGTCTCCTTTATCGCTACATGCAAAGATAATGTTCTGATAAAATATCAAGTCTAATCCCTTGTAAAATAATTCCTATATACAATAATCAAATAATTCAAAATACTTTCGGCCGTGCAGTAAAATTTCGTGATGGTTTTTTATTCTTAACTATGCGAATATGGAACGGTCCATCATCGTCTGTATTTTCTACAGCTAACAAAAAAAATTACATACATCACCACACCTACCACTCTCCTTGTATCCCCTAATCCTTTCCCTATCTCATTCTTGCCATTTTTTTCTTTGCATCAGAGTTTGGCTTAATAATTAAAAAAGGAAATATTCTGGCAGGAAACTTTACGGCAATTTAATTTTGCAAGCAAGAAACTGCATTCTGGTGACATCAAATGAAAATTTTTCATTGTATTATATTAAAGTCTGGTACGATTTCTGGAAAAATTGAGAGATAAATTTTAATTTTACGAAGAAAAGGCAAAAGTATGGAGATGTAGTAGTTATCATTGTTCCAACGGTTATTTGAAGAGAACAATGAAGCATGAATATCGATTTTATGACATTCAGAAAAATGACACGAATTGTTATCCCACAGATGATTTCAAAATTAAATTTTTCTTATAATAATTTCGATAAGCGTATTTCGGAAATAAAAGTAAGAAATGATAAATGTTTCCATTTGACCAGAAACTTTTAATTCATATTGGAGTTGTCAAAATTAAATTATATGAAAGCCAAGAATTTACAAAAAAACATATTCAACTGACTTTGAAGTCTACTTTTAAGAATGACTGCGTTAATATTCGAAATTGTCTATTTGTTACATGTGATCAGAACAGTGTTTCATTTATGAAAGTGAAAAATGGCTACTTGCACGGGCGGATCTAACTTTGAAATTAAGAGGGGGGTAAAAAAAAACATCAAAACATCGAATGGGGCACCACTTATTCAGCGCCATAAGTCGGTTAGTATAATTTTTTTACAAAACGTCATTTTTTAATAAAATAGTACTTCAAGATGCAAACTGCAGGACTTATTCAACCCAAACTTTTCTCAGTTTTACACACTGGCGTATATAATATGAACTGCTCGATATACTATTTCATGCTGGTACAATTTTGCTTGTCAGAAATAGTTCTTACGTGCGTCGGTGCCAACATTGAAAAAACCATTGGCGGGAAGTTGAAAAAGGATTTTAATAAAACCTTTCGAATTTCTGTTGAATATCTTTTAATATATTACCTTTGCTAAATCAATTCTTATCATTAATCAACCCAAATAATAAATTTAAAAACATTTATTTCGACGAACCCACTTATTTATTTGTTGTCTACAATTCTCTCTGAGTTGGTACTTGGCGTTTAGACGGAAAGAGAACGTTTTATAGAAGTGAGCCCACATTCTGCAGTGTATTTCTATGAACGTAGTTCAGTCAATATTATATATATATATGTCAGTGGTTAGGCCTCTAATATGGTAGTGAGGGAGTCAGTTTCGTGGCTTGGGAAGTGTTTCTCGAGGGTTTTGGATCGACCAAAGTTGGGGTCCAAAACTCAAACTATGAGAAAAATATATAAATATAAAAAACATGAATACATTAATATTCATTGAAATATATTTGTATTTTTTTAACTTTTGGAATAAAAATATTTTGTGTAATATAATTTTTTGAATTTGAATTATACAGGGTGTCCCGTAAGTCGACGTCAAGCCGGAATCGGGTGGTAGACCAAATCATAATAAATAGTTACCAGAAAAACATAAAAAAAATCTAAGTCATGTATTTTTTAAATTATAGAAATTTCTTTTGTTTTCCAAAAAATGTACACCCCTGATGGTTTTTTAGCTCCTGTTGCTACAAATCTTAAAGTTACAGTCTTACGACAAGCTTTGGGTACACTAGAATCATTTTTAGTAGGTGAAAAGAAATTTTTCGAAACTGGGCTTCTTGAAGAATTTTTTTTTTCGCGTAATCTAAGAAATAATATAGCGAGTGTTATACCATCTTACAATCCTTATTAAATGCGTCAACTTTTAAAGTTACTGCCAAACTGGCATAGTAAATGTTTTTTTTCAGTACAGTCATTTAAACTTGGGTGAAGTATTAATTTTCTATTCTTGGTTCGGCAAAATGTGACATTTTTTTCCAAGCTGGAGCAGTTGGCTTAGAATTTAAAGCAACAGGTTACATAAGCACTATTCGGGATTTCATAAGAAAAATAAAATTGAAAAATAAAGATTTGTAGCAACAGGAGCTAAAAAACCATCACGGGTGTACATTTTTTCGAAAACAAAAGAAATTTCTATAATTTAAAAAATACATGACTTAGATTTTTTTTATATTTTTTGATTTATTCTATCACCCGATTCCGCCTTGACGTCAACTTACCACCCTGTGTAAATAAAATAAATTAAAATAAAAAATATAGTTTTTCAAGTAACTCAATTAATTAAATATTTTAACTTTAATGTTTGGGGGGGGGGGGGTCATTACCCCAAGACCCCCTGGATCCGCCACTGGCTACTTGAAGACCTTTATCGTAATCTTATTATCCAATCTTATCAACTAATTATTCGACGTAGAGGTCATTATCTGCACTCAAAAAGAGCAAAGGCTAAGTAAAGAGAGATTGAATTATCTAACTTAAATGTGCGTTGAAAAAGTACGCACTACGAGGAAGTTATTAATAGAAGAAAGTCCTTGTGTCCGTAAGTTCACTAAAATTATCTTTTCATAAATCTTTTACTTTCGTCTTTATATTTTAAGAGATATTTATAGTATTTTTAATTAATAATGCAAAAGGAAGACTAATAAATGACTAATGATAATTTTTCTCAACTTTAAAGGTACCAACAGGAATTTTTCAGCTTTTTAAAACATATTGCTATGTGCAATAGAAAAAGAGACATCTATTGGAAATCGATACTTCGCATGAAATGACTAATTAAGTACGGATATAAACAACTTTCGGAGAATCGTGCTATAAAAAAGGACCAGCGACATCTATAAAATACGGGCATAAATAACTTTGGGTTCGGAGCATCGATGTTTCTAGAATAGAATTTTCGGGAAGATTCTGGTACAATTTGTAAAGTATAAATATGAAACTTGTCACCGCCTGGAGGCAGTCTTACTTCAGAAAGTAAAGCGAACATAGTAAACAGAACAAAGTGTTCTAATTGGATTGCGAATATTTGAAGTATAGTACTAGCGATAATTAAAAGTAGAGTTGATTGCTTATGAATTAGTAGCGGTGGAATATAATAAAGCGGACTTGTCACACGGAAAAAAGAAAATTGTAAACGTATACAAGGACGATGGTAATCGCAAACACTTCTCTGGTTAAATATCAACTAACCATGGTTTGATGTGTTATCTACATATCTCCTGGTTTGTTCTAAAATGTTTCATTTACACCTGAATTATTACAAAAACATTTTCATTGTTTGAGTAACATTTCAGTTTTTTATACCAATGCTGTGTTAATAGTACATCCATAACGTAAATTAATCGAACACTGATATGTTAAAAAAACAAATCCCTTGTTAATGACACAACTCACGAATATTAAAAATTTGTATGAGACACACCTTCATTGTCACATTTATGAAAGCGATGTATATTATGTTTTATAACATTCAACGTCAAAAAAATTGCCTTTAATCGCTGTTCTTTGTTATTTTCGGGTCTTACAAGCTTCGATGTGAATAGAATTTTATACTCAGTATCATTGCTCAATTTGGTTGCAGGTAATGCTGAAATATTTATTAAAATTAAGTTAAGTTTTACCAAAATGACAGCCAACTGAAAAAAAAATTTTCCTCAATATTTCAGGCAGTTTTTTACTTAATTTTTGAAAATTTTAACTAAAAAAAAAAGACTACGCTTAACTGAAACGAGCTGCCTTCTGTCTAAGTTTAAAGTTGATCCAATTGTACCGAGAACCGATGAGAAAAATAGTGTTTTAGGGAAATCGCGTTTAAAGTTTGAATTTCTTTATTCTTTTCCGATAAATAACTTTTGTTTGATTTTTCCTGTATTTATCGATTCGGAATTTAGATAAAGGCAAAGTTGTGCCTTTTTCTGCCGCTGCTCCCTGCGAGATATGTGTTTGTCATTTAATAGGTTTTCGGAAATGAAATATCGACAGTACTTGCAGGATATCCAAAGATATGTTGAGTAGGCGAATGTAAAAAATAAAGAAGAAAAACATGTACAAAACGGAGAGTCTAGATTTTCTCTGATTAGAAGATAGACGTATTCGAATTTGTGTTTAAAAAAAAAAAATAGAAAAATACTTTTATAGGTCTTATTAATATTCACCCTGTAAATCAATTATAAACCTGTGTTGATCTCTAATCTTTAATAAAATTTACTCATGGTGTTAAAGTTGCCTTTTCCTCAGGGTTCTATTTGACCTGTTTTGTACATATATGGCTAATTAGATTGTTTCTTTTCATGCGAGCTGGAGTATATCACCATATATCCACACAAGGGCTCCCTGATACGCCCCAGGTTTGCCGAGTATATCGGCCGACTCCTTCATCAGACGCCGAGAAGTCCTCATCAGAAAAGAAGCAACATTAGTCCTTTATCCTCAACCCAGAGCCTCTACCGTAAGCTGTAAGATTCGTCTTGAAGAACGAGTCTCAAATCATCAACGTGTGGATCCTATTAGTGTGAGCCGTAACCGTGTGACGGCCAATTATTGGGCAAGTAGCCAAAATGTACAATGATTAATAAAGGGTAACAAAACTACACGCGTCTACCTACTTTTTTTCCAGTTATAGGCATAAACATTTCCTTGAGAGGACTAAGATAGGACCATAAATTTACACACGAATGCAGACGCATGAACAGGTTCATCTAAGTCCTGAGACATTTTGTAATTCTTTGAATTTAAACATAATATTTTATAAGCGTAATCTTTATACTTAATACGAAAATCCGAAAAAAATTATATGTTTTTTAAACCGTTACCCTGTCCCCCCTAAGCGATATTTCGGTTGTGAATGTATATGCGACCTAGAGCAAAGTACATATGTACATACGAATTGACAGTTGGCTCAGAAGACAATAAAGAGGAAAATTTGTCAAAGTAAATACAAAATGGCTTACCGTGGAAAACGCAAAACGGCATCATCATTCAGGTCTACCGGGTCCCAACGAATTAAGGTTTTTCATATAGTATTTTTTACTAGTAAAATTAATTACATCGAATATTCTTCAGCGTAAATCAAAAATAATCGAGAATTGCGTTTTATTAAATTTGGAAAGAATCTTCGATTCAATTGAATTAAACAGTAGAAATTGCTCCTTGTAAAAATTACATTCGATATAGATTTGATCGAATCGAAATCCCCGGTAGGTCTGATTATCTCATCTTTCGTCTAAGTATATCACGTAGAAGCTAATATACTAATGATGAGGATATCGATATGGGTAGTTCTAGATTTTCCTTTATTTATTGTTCAGAATGAGTGTAATCAACTAACTCTGTATAGGTTCAACTTCATCACAAATATGCCCGAAAATTATTCCACAATAGCCCAAAGAAGATTCAAGGCAGAAATAAACATTTGCTATGAAGAAAAAAACGAACGCATGGACAAGAAAATCAAATCTGAAACAGTCTGCAGTCTATGCAGTCGGCATCCACGGGGGGGGGGGGGCAGCTGGTAGAGCTTAAGACATTAAAAGCCGAAAGAAAAAAAATAAAACATATGAATATCCAAAAATCAAAATATCTTTTAATTTTATGCGTGGCTATCCATTTTTTTCATGTGTTATATTATTCTTTTTTTACTTGGCAGTTCATCCGATAGTAAACAGTTTACAGTTTAGTTACTACTAAGTTCAAAAAATAGAAAAATTAAAACAAAGAGTAAAACTAAGGCAAAGTATCTGATAAATAAAAACAGAAAAAATAGAAAAATAAAACTTAAGATAAGAAAATATAATAATAGAAGATAAGCAAACAAAAACAAATATAAAAAAAAAAGTAGTATGAATTATAAATTAAAAACTATTGAGGAAATATACAAATTATGCAAAACAAATAAAGTCAATTCAAATTCATAAGAGGGAAAAAGTTTTAATAAAAATCAAAAACTAATATTTAGTAATTAATAATAATAGGAGAAAAAAAATAAAAAAAAAATTGAATAAGAAAGATATATAGAAAGAATAGAAGAACTTTACAGAATTTTATATTCTATTCTATTCTAAATTCAATTAATAAATACAAGAGAAAATACAACCGCCTCGCCTCTGTCTCGTTAGCTCAAAACCGGGCGAGACTCTCGTTTTTTATCTTGTATTTATTAATTGAATTTAGAATCGCATCAATATAAAGTTCTCCAAAAAATTTCCATACCATCTATGACCGATTATAAAATGTCCCACACGGGACTCCACTTATGGGACAAGATAAAAATAAATAAAATATATAGAAGGAAGATATGTAGGTATTCGACATGTTAAAACAGTAGAGACTTGAGAACACTTTTTATCATTTTTGGCTATAGAATTAACTACCATAAAACAAAAACAATAAATCAATTAAAATTTGATATTTACTCTCCAAAAGCAGTAGGCAAATCAAATAAAGACGGCGTTTCTAGCATAGGCTTCCCTTTGGATCTACGGCAGGCAAACACCCAACCGTACTGATTAGAATTTCTGCAGATACGAAACGCTTTCCTCCCTGTAGAGTTAACAACTAGAAAATATTTGGCTGACTCAATTTTATCGGAGTTGAAGGAATATCGATGTGGAGTGTCTACGAGGCTAGGGTTATGATGATACAGCATCTATGAGTGGAAAATTGAAAGTCTACATAAACAAAAAAATAAGTACCCCACTAATATTTATATGCGCTTTCTGTGTCCATAACTTATATCTAGCCATTTTAAAAGCCATAAAATCCTAACGATTTCCGAGATAATGGGCTTTAAATATATATATATATATAAATCAATTTGGAAAAATAATTAAGTAATTAATAAAATTCTAAGTGCTAAGTATAGTTGAAATTTCTTATTGGAATTAGTTGATTTGCCCTTAGTTGTTTTGGAGAATACTTTAGCTGTAGCTTCTAATTCAGTTAGCTCACTTAACAAATGATTAATGATAAATTAACTAATCATATTTCAGAAGACGTATTAGTAAAACTAACATATAAAATTATTAATTTTTTCGCAGGAACAAAGAAACTGTTTTTTTTTTTTTAAGAATATGATTTGTTATGTTACCAAATTTATGCAATTAATAGGATCAACAAATAATTTGATAGAGTTTTTTAATATGATGTAACATTATAATTTTCTAAATTATCGAATTACATTAGTGGATATGAATAACATAAGTCGCCCATAAGTCTTACTGAGTTTATCATTTCGCTAGTAACGCATATTGCTGATACAGAAAAAATGGATTGGACACCCACGCTAATATTTATCTATTAATGGTTATTTTGATTTTTTCCGTCTATCGATAACCCGAGAACACTTTGACTTAAAGAGTTAAAATTCTGTATAGGACATTTTCGAATAATAATAAATATAATTTTAAAAATTGAATAAATCTTGAAACCTGCGGTGTTGTCATACAAAACTTAAAATATTTTAAGTGTACATACTGGGAAAACGTTTAGCGCCAATTCGTTCTTGTATTGATAAATTATCCTGCGAAATTAATTATTACCATTTTTACTATGTCATTTACCATCATTTACTTCATCGATCTAGAAACTTAAATTAAACCAATACATTTGTTGAATCGACAAATCTAAAATTCTTTTTTCAATATCAATATCGACTTATACATTCGTCAAATCAACAAATCAGAAAATTTTTTTATTAGCCTACTCCGGGCAGGTAAATAATATAAAAATAAAAATAATTAAATTCATAACATTTTATTATTATGATCAACTAAAAAATTAGTTGAACTTTCCAATTTTATTATATATTTTAACATATTCGATTAGTTGATTTTTGTATTCAAACTAATGTTTCAGTTGTTTTAAATAATCTATTCAAAATCAACCAAACAAATAGTTAATTTTGGGAATTGAATTTGCTGAAGAGCAATATTAATTAGTTGATTGTTCTAATAGTTGCTACTAACTACTGGAATAAACAACGATTGTTTAGTTGATATTCCAATTTTTTTATAACTTATTATGTAAAAATTAGTTTAAAAAAAAAACCAAAGATTCTCGGATCCGCAATTCTGAAAGATTATCAAAGCTAGCTAAACAAATAGTTGAATTCACAAATGTTATGACTAAACAAGATTAGCTAAATCAACTAAATGCCAATAAATTTTTTTAACGAATATGATTCGAAAGCTGAAATCAACTGATATTATTTGTTAATAAAACAAATTCATTGAAGTAAAGTAACTAATCTTTTGTTTTAGTGTAGCTCAACCTAAGATTTTTATTTTAACTTTAGTGGATAAATAATCGTTGGAACTCTGCAACGATCTATACATTTTTCCCCTTTTCCCTTCTATTCAGTCCACCGACGTAGTTTTTTCCCCCGATGTGTTTCTTTGATGCTGCAAACTCACTTTTTCCTAAAGAGACAGAAAAGACAATACAAAGAATCCAACTTAAAGTTGTATTATATAAAAAAATACTTATCTAAAATCCAGGAAATTCCTCTCTTTAGTCCTGCAGCGTCCAAGGATTTCCCCAATCAAGAATATTATCTAAAAAATACAAAAAAAAGTTTATTAATTTTAACATTAACATGTAAAAACATCATAAACTTACCTCAAACATACATTCCTCCTACATTTGTTGATGACGGCAATTGACATTACGTCAGCCAGCTGTCGGTGGTACGTTCAGACATCAAATTCAACCAACGTCGCTAGGGAAACACCGAGAGGCGAGAGCTCAAAACTGGATGCGGCGGCTATATAAAGCCGACGAGCCGCAGCAGAAAATCATTCTTGGTTCAGGGCTCATCTGATTCGGAGATTAATCCGAGTGACAAGAATATTATTCCCAACCTCATTATAGAAGTATAATTCTATATTTCAGAGATTAATCTGAAAAGTCTTACCATTTTCTATACACCTACCCACACCTAAGCAGAAGAATTATTCTGCGCAGAGATTAATCTGCAATACTCCTGCCCACATCTAACCAGAAGAATAATTCTGCTGCAGAGACTAATCTGCGGTTCTTCTTTATGTAGCATATTGCTACACTTCTGCGTACGCGCAGAATATTGTCAAAGACTAATCTGACTCGTTTTACCGACTATAGCATTTTGCTACACTGGTGCCCTCACGTACGAGCAGAGGTATTTAGCTGCCTTTGTGCCCTCACGCACCATAAAAAGGCTACTACTTCATTTAAACATTTTGAAATCACCTTGGGTACAATAAATCTATATTCAGAGACTAATCTTAACTAGTTTTTTTTCTGTAGAAGCATTTTGCTGCCCTTGTGCCCTCACGCACTAACAGCTTCAACATTTTTTTCCTTTTCTTTAATTCTGATGAAAAATAATCAATTCTGGTCTTCTTTGTTTTTCCGAACTAAGGGAACGAAGGAGACAGGCGGTTCTTTTGACGCAAGCAGACGCAAACGTCACTTTTAATTTGAATTTGTTTATTTATTTGAAGTTTTTTTTTTAATTTTTATAGTCGTAGTTTTAAGTTTTAATGAATTTTGTGATATTAGTTTAAGCAAATGAATTATTCATAATAAAAGTTTTATGTTTGTACTTTAAAAACTGAGTTGTCCATTGTATATCCCTCCCACGTCCGAGACTAGATCTCAAACCTTCCATTTTGAAGTAATGGCTCAACAAAGGTAAAATTTTTGAACTCTAACTCGTTTGTTTTTTAAATTTAACTACATAGACTAATCTATGAAAACATACCCAAATATCTGTATGTCCCATCATTTCGGAAACCGTTAGCATTTCCCCTCACCCCGCATACAATTTTGTGCTCGTCCAAGTATGACCTATAAAGAAATGTCTACTAAAAGTGAAATAATTTATTATCACATTTCATAGTAATGATGACGCCATATTTTGGACGTATTTAGGTTTACCTCAATATGCAAAAAAGGTCAACCCAATAGTTTCAAGAGAAAAATATAAATTTTGTACCAAAAGAGGATAGTCCCCAAAAATGTTCCATTGAAATTTTGCACCTTATTTAGCAGATTCATTTATGCAGAGCGATGGGAGTCAAAAACCGAAAATCAACTACAAAGAGAAAAAAACTGTACATAAACATCATTTAAAATATGAAGGAAGGTATTAAATATAAAGTGATCAAAATCGAGGATAATGGCTCTCTATCTGCACATATAATAAAATACAAATTAAATTTCAGTATGTGTCAGCAATATATAATAAAAATTATAATTTATCAGTATCAGTTTGTCTCATTATTTATTTTGTGACACCTTATTCGATTCCTTTTCATAAATTGAAAATTACAAGCATTTTTATGAAGCAATTTTCATCACTTTTGCTCATGTAAATAAAATACAAACATAAATTGAATCGTTTTATTCGCCTTTACCAACAAGAAAAATGCCATTCCATAAAAAATGCATGAAGATCTACCCACAGAGGGTTAACAGTGTATATTTCTTAGGGTCATATGTATAAAGGTTAAAACCAGAAAATATAAATAAGGTCAGAAGAAATAATTTCCTGGATTTTGTCTGTTTTTCAAACATAACTCTACCATCGAACTGCGCAATTATTTTCGGTGCATGTAATTTAGAAATTTTCCGCTAGCAGGCTTTATCGTAAAATCTCTTCGACAACGTATTAAACACTAATTGTAAAGCTCCTGGCATCGAAATGAAGCATACCTTTTCAATTACGCCTACATTACTAAAACATTTTCCTAGTTACCAAGGCTTCACGATTTAATTATCGAGTCTTTCTGATGTTTCATAATGAGCTCATTTCTGATATACGTGCATCACCTGCTCGAATTACCATATGCATAAAGAGAATGTTGCAATAAGCTTCATTTATGTACATATGTATGCATGTATGAACTTTTTATACATACATACACACTATTATACATATATTTATGCAAGTATCAACAGAATGATGTCGAATTTGTGAACGGAAAAATTAATCAGCGATTTCAGTACGGAATATCTCAGGAGAATACCTGTTTCATCTGAAAGCATCTTAAGATGATATTAAAAGATATGAAAAGCTTGAAGGGCAAACAAGGCAATTTCAGAGAAGGATATCTTAAGTGCAAATGAAACTCGCTCCCGGTTGTTGTACAAAACTGTAGCGTTAAGAATCTGTTTAGAACAGGACTGCATTACTCTTTCTCCCTCTCTATCTCTTCCCCCTCTTATTGTTAGCCTCTTGTATTAAGAACATGCATCCTTTTCAGTTCCAAGTAGATACGCAGCAGAATGCAGCACTGAGAAGCAGAGCTTTGCATCTTCATCGTCTGAGAATTCTAGCGTATGGTTTGCCTTAATAAGACGTAGTTTATCTGTTAAAAGAATTTTTTCAGGAAATTCCATTCAAAGTGATTTGCGTATGTAGGAGCTCCTTTCCTTTGAATTGTTATTGCAACACTCCATTCAGTTATGTAGAGTGCTTTTCTCTACCAATTCTATGAACATACATAATATCTATCCTTACTAATGTACATGTAACATACGCTTTGCTTTACAAATTAAATTATCATCTGCCTTATAAATTCGCGTATTTGTTGCTATTAAAGATTAATTTAAGCTCCCAGCGAGAAATATTCGGCGCAATCCAAAAGGAGTACCAATATGTATATATGTTTGTGAATATTTGCTTTGTAAGCCGAAATTTGATTTGGAATACCTATGCAAACTAACAGGGGATGCATAGTGGTAATTTCCATACAGCTCATGGCCACTCTATGTTGCCTGTCCATATAAATAGGGCTCTGAAATTAATAGTTTCGATTCTATAACATATTTGAGTATTCCAATTCAAATGGAAAGTCTAAAAAGGAACATCAAGTAGCATACCAAGGGGTGGGGGGGGGATATTTTTTTTATATTTCTATCTAAATTATAAAAAAATATGTATTAAATAAAAATAAGTAATGTTGTAATCAACAGAATCAATGATTACAATAAGTATAAAAATGCGTGCTGACCCGGCGCGGCGGCAGTCTGACCCGAAGTTGACATTTTTAAGCTTAATCATTAAAAAAAAATACGTGCCCCATGAATTTGAAATTCTCGATGGCCACATAAAGATATGTCGATTGGTGGTAAAAATTAGAACTACTAAAAAATGTACTTTTTAAATCTGGAATTAGATAGACAATTTTAGACCCGTAACACACGATTGTTATGGTGAATTCTTTTCAATAAAATCAAACAGGCACTGAACTAAATCAGAATCTGTCAGATCTACATTGAACTTAGCCCTGTCCCGAACGAAAAGAATGCAAGAAAGTAGAATATCCGAAAATGTTCGTTGAGTCAACGTTTAGTTCCGAACCATAACCATAAATTTTTATGGAACAAGAAAACTTAAAATCGATACAGAAATTTAATATTAAGCCGAATGAAAAAAGCATACGTTCGGAGAACTGGTTCAGTACGTGTACGATGAAGAAAAGACTTTAGGTTTAGGAACCGAAAGAGTTACGGTTTAGTTCAAGTGAAAAGTGAATGTGACACTAGCCTCGCGTCCAAAATCCAATCTAATTCGTCCTTTAAGGGTCGTTTGTTTCAAGAGAATTATTGCAATATCGAAAGTAGACATACAAACTGCTATATTTTTGGCTGCCATTTAAAATTAAGTAGATCTGTGGTCTTGGGGGAAGATATCTTTAGACCATTTGCGCTGGTCTGGAGATAACTATCTGCAGCACTCTGTTCCAAAAAACTATTAACTCTTTGTGCCAGGGCAGTCCTGGACTGGACGATTGGCTTCTTGTCGGACAGTTCTGGGTTTCCAGGACTTAAGTATCTTCAATAAAAGGCAGACCGGGACGTATAGCTTCTAAAGGGCTATCCTAGGGAACCTAAAACTTGCGTTAGAAAAGACAAGATGTGTTGGTTGGCACCGGACATCCAGTTCTTGCGGATCCCAGGAATGGCCTGATAAGGGACGATTTTTGAAGATTTTGCACATGCAGTCCTTGGAGATCCAGAAACTGCTGTAGAGCATACCTACATACCACAATAATAAAGGCATATGCACGTACCTCAACAACAAATAAAAATAAATGAAACATAACAAGCAAAAGTAAACAACAACAAAGAAAAAGAAATATGATCGGAATAGCCATGCGCCATTCTACGATCCATTCATAAATTTACGCTAAGTGAAAGAAAGTTGTAAAATTGCAATATGATCACCACTGGTCACTGTTGCACCGTGATGATGCATACAATGCATTACTCAGTAAACTTAAAAAAGTAATTTGCTCAATGACGCAATTGATAACTGTGTCATATCTACTTAGAATTTGTTCAATAAGAAAAAGATTGCAAAGTAAGCATCTAAGCAATGCTATGCTTGTTCATGTAGGGGTTAATGGATATGCATTTATCGATAACATACATATATTTTTGATCGATATTGCTAATATGAGCAAGGTAAGCAATTTTGTAATACTATTTGTAATACAGAATAGTTCTCATGAGAAGCGATATTTTGTATTAAGGTTTTAGCGATATAAGCAATTTTAAAAAGTATAAATTAAGTGCAATGTGAAATAAAGATTCAGAGTTTAACCAGCAACTCTTGGTGTTTTATTCAATTGCCAGATATTGAGCTCTTAGCTCCAACATGGCTGATATCGAAGGTAATGAGCCTTTCAGCTCTTATTAAAGATATCTATATTCAAACACCAGATATTGAGCCTTTGGCTCCAACTTGATGCTTTTTTTTTAAAGATTGAGCTCTTTAGCTCTAATATATAAAATCATATAATCAAACAGATCGAATACAAGAAGGCAAGCAGAATCTAGGAAATGAAGCAACTTATTTACACTCCTTGTGAAGAGACGTCTTCCCAGATAGGTCTTCATGACGGGATTAGGCTTCTGGTGCCAATACCTTTGTGAAACAAAATTATAAACAGGTAAGGACCAGCTGGAAAATTTAGTGGAGGTTATAATTAAGGCCAAAAGGCAAATTAACCAAGAAATAAACTCAAGTAGTGAAATGGCAGGGGTGTTAAGGAGTTGAAAATGATTTTTTGCGTTTTTCGACAAAACGTGACCTCTTAGCGGAAAATGTTCTGTACAAAAGTTGTAGATAAAAAAAAACTAAAACTTTGGTATAACGCATTTTTCAACATAAACTCACACTTTTCGAGAAAATGGAAAAAAAAGCATAAAAAATATCAATAAAGTAATTGTTCTACTTATGAATGATGTATTCAAATGTATCTAAAAACAGATTACTAATCGTTATATGTACTATTTATTTAATGAAAAAATAGTAAAATATGCGTTAATAAACATTCGCTCCAGCGAATATAAACTCTAGTTTACGACTGTCAGTACGGTGCGGTGCATTGCTATGAAAAACATAAGATTCAGGATAGTTTCCGCCACTTATACTTTGATTAAATTCATTCAGCTTCAGAAATATTACATTAAAGTAAATTCTATCATTGCCATTTAATCCATTATTAACAGCAACAATACAAAAAAATTTAAAATTATAAAAAAATATTGAAAAATTCGTTATTCTAAAAGTCACTTTTTTGGTTTTTCTCATATTTAAGTGGTTTCATGAAATATAAACCATTTTTAAAGTAGACATTTCAACGGTTAAAATGAAAATCGAGGAAAACTTATTCAATGCAAAAAATGGTATACCTTCTCAAAATTTCGTGTAAATTGAATTATTTGTAAGAGAGGAAGAAATAAAAAACCCCAAATATCGGTTTTTCGACAGTTTCTGTAATACATGAAGCGCTAGATAAGGACCAGCTTATAATCCTTGCTGTGCTTGATTTCAGCAAGGCGTTCGATTCTATAAATTATTGCAAACTGCTGAGAAAACTTTCAAAAGAATTCCTATTTTCTTCGTTTGCAGTAAAACTCGTCAAGAGATATGCTCCGACGAAACGTCTCTATTATCTGGAGTTCTTCAAGGATCCATTCTTGACCCTTTCCTATTCCGCCTCTACTTAAACGATATTATTGACGTAATATCAGATGTTTCCATTCATCTGTACGCTGACGACGTACAAATGTGCCTAAGCAGACCAATCGGCTTGATGAAGGACTGCGTATACCGATTTAATGATGAACTGGAGCGTGTATATATTTTGTCACTGCTAAATAACCTGGATTTGAATACCAGTAAGTCAAATTACTTAGCGATTTATAGAAATAGAATTGATCCTAATACTGTCCCACGAATATCTATCAACAACACCGTACAATCATATGTTCATTCAGCTAAAGCCCTTGGCTTTGAGCTTAACTTAAAGTTCACCTGCTGTAATCATATAAGCTATGGTTAAGCTCTCTTCATATGGGGATGAAGCTAGTCAAGTATTTAGTAGTCCTCCACTTCACATATGGTAGTGTGGTGTCCTCAGATCTTGACTCAGTCAGTCGAAGGATGCTCTTGGTGGCATATAACGACGTACTCCCCTTTGTATTTAAATTGCCTCGCTTCAGTCATATAACTTCTTTCTCAACATGCTTGTTTGGATGCTCTCTGGATGCATATCTACCCAACGTAGATTAAAATTTCTTCACAAATTAATATATAACCAACAGTTCGCGTACCTATTTAAAAAGCTTAGCTTCCTGCAATCAGTAATTAAAAACATTGTTATTGTTAAACTCCATCTGGTAGAAGCTAGACTTCCTATTTCATGGTTCGTATGGATTCTGAAAGTGCCTTGTAATTTTTGCAAACTGTCGGGATGACCGGGTTGTAAGAAGTAAATATACAAAGCTTCGAGGCTGTTAATAAATGTATTTGCATTGTGAAATATTGGCTGATGAGTCAACAACCACGAGATTTAGTTTATCCGCTAAACAATTAATGTAAATTGCGTAAGGTGAGTTTTTTTTATAATTGCTAGTAGGCCTCTATATTTATCAGACATGATGCTAGCGCCATCATAAGACATAAAACAAATGGTGTTTATTCAATATATCCCAAATTAATTTGCCAGTCCTTGCGAATCTCTGGAGGTGGAACAATTTATAAAACCAAAAAATCTTTTGACTATGTCGAGGCCGTTCGCATATCTCATGGTTATTGATAATTGTTCCTCTTTAATCCTAATATATCACACTTCAGAAGAATAGCATTGCGGTCACACAGGGTCAATGTGACCCCAGCTCTCAAAAAGTGCCCTCAAACTTCAACAATTAAGTAGTTCTAGAATTGGTGCTGTTTAAAGTTTCCATAAGAAGATTTTATAGTCTTTTTAATTAAAAATAATTGTTTAAATATTGTAAAATATCGGCAAACTTAAGAGAAGGAAAAACCTTTTTTTTTTTAAATCGTGCTTCTTATTCAGAATTGATTTCGATAAAAAATACTATAAGAATTTCTCTTCAAATTTGATATTTAAAAAAAAAAATCATTCCAACATTTCCCGTTTCAAAAAGTATATTTATTTTGAAGATCGAAAATGCGAAAAATGTCAAAAAAATGCTCTTCATATCATACGAAGAAACAATATAAATAATAATATACTTAATAATAAATATAATTATCACTCAGGCATTTAATGCAAGATATTTTTTATTGTGATAATTCAATATGAAAATATAAAAAAGTAAAGTAGAAATAAAAAGTTTTTCTTCAATCTTCGACCGCATACTCAACGCACATGTACACCCTATGTTCGTTGCACATTGGGCGTTTGGAAGATGAACAAAAGTATATTGTTTTTTTATCCTTGGCTCTTTTAGGAATTGTTTTTTAATTAATAACAATAAAGAAACATATTTACCAAATGACTAGTTTCAGCATCATTCAATATGATGATCTTGAGGCCGTATTTATCAGACTTTGATTTTATTTAAAGACGAAAACTGCAAAATCCACGAAATCCTAGCAACTGCTCATCAATCGTACAAAATTTGAAGGGCTCATAATTATATTTAAAATTACAGATAAATATATCCCATTTCTCTCGAATTGGAAAGAATCCTGTCACTGAGATCTCTTCTCGATTTATCATCAAATCGCAAGCAAGGCATAAAAGCATGAATCTTGCCTTTTCCATAACGCTTCGATAAAATAATATTCCGTTCTCGTTACATATAACCACTGCGCCGAGAAAAAATCATTTCACTGGAATTTTATACTTTCGTTACAGAAAATTTTTTTTAATAATTAGCAGAACACAAAACAAAAATAATAATTTTAGTCCAAAATATACTTAGGTTGCACGGTGTCACCGTGACCCCACAATTTTTTAAGGTATACTTTGAACGAACGCTACACAAACACTGATGATTTCCAAGCTACGCTAACAGCACAGAAGTATAGTTGATTAGACGGATTAATGGTAGATGGCGGCCCAAGGCCTATTTCCACGATTTCGGGACTGTACCAGATGTTTGAAAGAAATGTGGCGTCAATTTGACCCCCGGTGACCTATTACGGTTAAACTACCTGACCTAGTCCACACTGAAACAAAACAAAGGCACATGTTTTAGTTTCTTCAAAAATTTCCTCCAGACTGAGGTTCGATATCACTTCAATTATTTCATTCTGGTCGGGATATCTGAGCTGTATTAGTTGTGATGTTTTTCAAATTAAAATGAAAATTTGTCATCATATTTCCAAAAAGCTTGAACAGTTTTCAAGAAATTACCTCCTATTTTTAGAAGATGAGTCCTCCGGTGCCCTCTCAAAGGCAAACCCAGATGAACAAGTCTCAATTTCAATCAAGTATTCTCTGTTTTGAACAATTTCTTCCTCTTGCTGTTTCGTATGTTGTTGCTGAACAGCTCAAATTCTGAAATGTGGTATGGAAAGGCAGCCCAATTGACCTCAAAGCAAATAGTTAGCTAATGAAAAATTGCTTCATTCAATCAGTGTTCAGTGCTACAGAAATTCGAATTTGTTTCAATTTATTTCATTCTTTAGTCATAGAAATACTACTTTTCCTTAAGAAAAACCCTTCTAAGGAAATGAAAATTACAAAACTATAACACAAATCCAAATTAGTTGGCCTTAAGTGGGTGTGCGTGCATGACCGAACTTAAAGTCCCCAGTCGATCATTCCAGATAGAGCAAGAAAATATATAATAATATTGTTAGCTATAAATATTATCCATCAGGTTTACTAAAAACTTGCATTGGCTTGGCACCCTTATGCACCTTTGTGCATTTGCTGAAGGGAAGTAAATACCAAACTACGATTTGGGACAGAGTTGGCAGTTGAGGGACTTGTAGCAATAAAAATTAATTAAAAAAAGATACCTTTCTGGATGCCTAGTAGAAACTTCTTGTTGTTTGCTATGCTGCCGAAACAGAGTTGTGGGTGGAATATAGGCAAAAGTTTTATTCCAATGTGAAAAATCATTTGCTAAAGATCTAGCTGCACTGTAAATATAAAGCTTAAAATTGGTTCAAAATGTGATTGTAACAAATAAGCCAAGAAAAGCAGTTTCATTTTTCCTTGAGTCTAATACCGGAGATAGACTTACGGGTTCAATATTGTAGTTTGTACTAAACCGCAAGTGTGTCTCTATATACTGAGAAACAACTATGTATGCACTCAGTGTACACTCAGTATATAGTACATTGGAACTCAATATTGAAATTGCGAAAAATTTTGCGATATAGAGAGTTTATTGCAATCTTACTCTAGTTATAAACCATAATCATTTAATATACGAATCTTTTAGAACTAATGCAATGCTGGCTGCAAATTGTTTTGACATTTAATATTTGTCAGTTGTCAAGTTGAAATATCTATTTCATTTTCATTTTCCATATAGACAAGTTATTTCACAATATTTGCTCGCATTTTGTACGTGCGTGAAACTTTCTTAAGTTAAATGACAAATTAAATGACAAATCAAATGATAAATCAAATGTGTGTTCTTTAATTAATTCCTCAGTATCGTAAACCGCAAGTGTGTCTCTGAAATTCTATATTGCAATATGA
This sequence comes from Dioctria rufipes, assembly GCA_963924295.1. Lineage (NCBI taxonomy): Eukaryota > Metazoa > Arthropoda > Insecta > Diptera > Asilidae > Dioctria > Dioctria rufipes. The sequence goes on along the minus strand of OZ002740.1, from coordinate 345,569,431 downwards.
CATTATTGCAATATCATATCTCAATTTGAAACCGCAAGTCTGTACCAGGGATAAGTGTCCGATTGACCGATATGATTCTAAAAATGTGCTTCAGGTCTTTTGAGTCAGTGTACTGACCCAGTCAAAACGACCGGCACTTCCCTAGGACATATACATTTGGTGGCATTCAGAGTGAAGCGATGATTCTGAGTACTTTTCTAAGGGCCCAGCTAATTTTTTCCAGTTGTTGAAACCACTTTTCACAAAATTGAAACCAACTCCAGATGGAGCGGCAATAATTTAATATACTTTCAATGTACGTCATCATTCTTGCTTCGTAGAAACTTAAATGTAATTGGTCGATTAATTGGGTTTAATACTTTTGGATCGTACTTTTCTTTGGTGCTCCACCGAGATAACTGGGGGGCGTTCCCTTCCATGTCCCTACCTAGCTACGCGCATGGAGGGGTGCCACCTAACCTAACCTAACTTAACCTAAGGAGTACATACATATGTATAAGATTATTTGGTATTAGTATTGTCAAAACTATTCTGAAAATATTTAAAAGGATTCAGATTAGGACTGTACCTTGTAACAGGATGTTCCATCTTTACCCAGCTTTAGACCATGTACTTGCTCCGGATCCGGATAGTACGGATCCAGATCCTGATAGTTCGGATCCAGATTCGGATAGTTCGTATCCAGATACCGATAGTTCGGATCCAGATCCGGATAGTTTGGATCCTGATCCGGATAGTTGGGATCCAGACACTAAGATCCTGATTATCCGGTTACCCGGATTTGAGGAATCGGATCCTAATTATCGCGGATAATCCGGATACTTTCAGGTCTAGTTGCAAGACCAGCAACCTGAAAGCTGATATTAATGCAAAAATCTTCCATTTTGAATTTTCCATTGCGGAAAACTTACTTCAAAATTTAAAATGGTATTTAATTTCTTATACACAGATAGTCATCAAGTTTAACTGTTTATGTTATGTGGATGACAGTAAAAAGTTTCAATTACTGGTACGGTGGAAGGCTTTAATACAAATAATATAAAAACGTATATTTCATCAAATAAAACTGTATCGAATTGAACAGCATTTGTCTATTAGCAGTTTGACCCCTGCCAATATTTTTTTTGACAAAAAAAAAACTTCACTTTTAGGCTGTTTCAAAACGATTTGAAAAAAAAATCTTCATAGTCAGGGTTAAAGTATAATGATAAACGTCGTCGGCTCAGACTATTGCTGTACGTTAGCTACTATTCAAATATCTCATTTCGTAAAAAATTAGGAATGCAGAAGATCTCTTGAGCACAGAAGTGATGATATGTACAGAAACATATCAACCCCAAAAGGGGGGCTGATGGAAAGTAGTATATATATGTACAGATGTTCGAATTTGACTTCTATTGAGAACCATTGACCTGGATTAATGTAAGTGTGTATATAACTAAGGCAAGTACATTTCCCAAAGCAGAACTGGATATCTCTATGAGATTTTTCAAAGAAGCCACACCGATTATTCAGATGAAAGGAATAACTTGAGGCTATGTTCACGGAACGATAGGCAAATGTTCAATTGTGTAATTTGATTAAAAGATCGATTGACAAAAATCTTTCGTTATTAGCACATTTCAATACTATCAGATTTATGTATAGGGCATAGGCGACTTTTAATAAAATTCTGTCAAAATCTAAAAGCAAAAACGAAATTCCACTGTTGTATATTTTTAAATAGAGATCTAGAATTCTTATAAATTTATCCGTAGTAAATGTAATTCGTATATAGCGAGGAGATGAAAATTCTCCCATCATATCGCAGATAAAAATATATTATCTAAGCGTGCTCATACTATTCTATTCTACGGTTGTAAGTTTGGCTCTGGGGTTTTTCATCCATAAGAATTTATAGTTCGATGTAGCCCGCAAGAGGCCATCACTAAGAAAATATCCGTAACGTTTCAGCATATTTCGATCCATTTTTATACTCTAGATTTCATTATAGGGCATACTAAGTTTGTCTGTCCGTTTGTAATGCATAGAAATATTTATGTCAAAGTAAAATGGATTGGACAGCCACGCGTAATATTAAAAATTATTTTGATTTCTGCATGTCCGTCTGCCTGTCTGCCAATACTCACGATAATTCGAGAAGGCGTTCACTTAAACAGCTGCATACGGGCTTTGTTAAAAAAAAATGTAAATATAAGTTCGAAAATGGGACACATCGGGTACCTCCTTCGTAGGGTTGCCATTCAAAAATTTCGTTTTTTTTTTTCTATATATTTGGACATTGCCAAGAGAGATGAAATTTGGTTCGTGGTGTTTTCATAGCAATAGTAAATGATATTTCAAAAATGGACTAAATCGGTCAATCCTTCTTGGTGTTTCCATATAAAACTTTTGGTTTTCAGCCCTAGACGTTTTTATTGCACTAAAAAGTTCTTCAAAATTTAAAATCCTATGAAATTTTTATAATCTTTTTTGCTGTCCAACGAACCATTCTCGAAATATAAACGAAAAACCACTTAAAATTCAAACATCCTCAGATGAATCACCATACGAAATTATACAATATAAATTTTTATATCTAAAGGGTTTTCCAATAAGGACGGGTCGATGTTAGCAGGTTGTGGCGGCCATGTTGCTTTGGCGGCGTCACTCCAATCTATTGCTTATTATTCAGTCATTGATGTTTAATGATCGTGTCAAGCTACACGACTGAGCACCACTTCAAATGATAAAACTTTATAATCAAAATGAGTGTTCGTTAGTACACACGTTGCGCGTGTTGCGCCCATTTTACGGCAAACGCGGTTGCCCTTCAAAGTTGACTCTCCAACGTTTAGTGACCAAATTCGAGACGACCGATTCGGTAAACAATCAGCCAACACCCGTACGTCAAAGGAACCCCAGTTTGTGCGATTTGAACCCGCTAGACTTTTTCTTGTGGGGTTTTCGGAAGTTACAGGTCTATTCTAATAATCCGCAATCGACCGATGCCCTCAAAGTTAACATAACTCAGACCATCACTCAAATTCAGCCGGATCTATGCGGCAGAGTAATTGATATTAAACTTCTCGGATTCATGGCACCGTGAGAAGCCGGGCGGACATTTGAACGATATCACATTCCACATATTATGGTATATATGGGCCTTTCAAATAAATAAAGAATTTCGTTAATAACTCACAGACAGCATGTTTTATACCATTTCAGCATCGACCCGCCATTATTGGAAAATCCTATGGACATATAGTCTATGACACTACCTCTTATTATTAGTATCAGCTCTTCAATAACACCTACATTAGACTACGGATTATATGCACCAGGCTTCTGGCCACAAGAAACAGAGAATTTCTGCCTTTCGTTTGATTCTTTAATTATGGGTAGGTGAGGGTATTAATTTATTCAAGTCAAAATATCATTTGTACACTCTGTTAAATAATAGTAATAATAACAGTTGCATATTGTGCATTTATTAAGCTAAACAAAAAATTTCACCACGGAAATGATTGATATCACTAGTAACTTCAATTTTTGTATGATATTCAAATTCGGCAACAAATACAGCATGGTTGCTAGACGTTATTCATGAAAACCTAAAAAAATCATGTTCCTACTAAGAGAATCTCACCCAATAAACATCCAAAAATGGTTTAACAAAAGTCTTGTAAAACTTAAAAATGCAAAAACTGAGGCACATCCTTTAAAAAAATCTGATGATTTTCCAATAGAATAAGATAGTGTCAGCGTAGGCGAGAATATAAGTTCTTACTTAGGTTTATGTACAATCAATACGTTTGGTCTATGGAAAGTAGTACTAAATCCAATAGCAAGGCATTTCGGTCATTTATTAATATAAAACGACGTAATTCTGCAGGTCTTCCGAAAATGTTACAATATGACAACAAAAAGGCCTTTAATTAGAATCTACTTGTGACCTATTTGTTGAATATTTTGAATCCATGTACAGTGATGACTCTGCTTATCTTAAAATTATTGATTTTACGTTTCCGTCTTCTCTTGAAATTGGTATAGTCTATTTGTCTACCAGCGACGTACTGCAGAGCTTAAGAAACTTACATTCTTGTACCAAGTCTGACTCTGACTTTTTTATGGACTTCTCTAATGAAAAATTGCATGTGTCTCTGTTATGAATACGATTCCTAAAATTCTTGACTCTAAAGTTGCATTTTTAACCAAAGAAATTATTTCATTGGAACAGCATGGATTTATTCCGGTCGATCTTACTTCTTTTTCACATTACGCCATTAATGCTATACTAGAAGATACATTTTAAGTTGATGTTATTTACATGGATTTCTCTGAAGTATTTGATATATACTTGGCTTTCAGTAATTTTTTTTAAAATGGATTGAATCCAGTCCGACTGATCGTTAACAGTATGTCAAAATTGATTAAAGCTAATTCTGGCGTGCCTCAAGGTAGCCACTTAGGTCCTCTGCTCCTCTTGCTTTTTATTAACGACATAGGCGAATGTTTCAAATTTACTAATTGTGTTATGTTTGCTGATGACTTGAAATTGTTTTTAAAAGTCAATTCTGTGAATATTTGCACACTCCTACAACATGATTGGTGTTCTGTGAACAATGTTCACTTAAACATTAGTAAATGTAAAACTATGACATTTCATCGTTTATCCAATCCAATCATTTTTGATTATTTCAGCATTTTTAAAATTAATGACTTGGAGGTTATACATGATATTAAATTTAGTTATATTCCACATGTTGAGTTAACAACATGTAAGGCTCGTAGATGCCTAGGATTTGTTACGAAATTTTTGGAGATCGTTAATTATTACCACAAGTTCCTACCAAATCTTTCGAGGCAAATTGTCCCATTGAACCAATTATTACGGAAGGACACGCGTTTCATTTGGACAAAAGAGTGCGATAACGTTTTGAATGAATTTAAAAAAAAATACTGGAGCAAATACCTTGATTCCATACAACGCGGAACTGCCGCTTGTTCTGGCCACAGATTTTTCTCCGACAGGGCTAGGAGCTGAAATATCGCATATTACAAAAAGTGGGAATGAAAAACCCATCGCATTAGCCTTTCGATCCTTAACGCATTCTGAAAGGAATTATTCGCAACTCGATAAAGAAGCAACTGCCATCATATGGGGGCTGCGGAAATTTTTCCAATACTGTTATGGCAAAAGGATTATACTCTTCACAGACAACAAACCATTCGTCAGTAAATTACATCCAAATAAGAACTTGCCGGCGAAATCTGCTGTAAGATTATTACACTACGCAAACTTTTTAACTGCAGCAGTAGTAGCAGTAGACAGCAGCGACAGGACTGATTTTGACCCCACATCATTTTACAAATTAAACCAAATTCAGAATTTGCTAGTAACAAACTCAGAAATAAAAGACTCCAACTTGACAAAAATTCATTGACACATCAAACACGTGCAGGGCAGCACATTCTGCGAATGACAACTTTGATCTCAACGACTTCACTTGGTACTCGCCCGCCGAACAGTCCGTACCTTGTCAAGTACACGATAAAGTCACACAAATCAAATTATACCGAAATGAATTATAACTAATAACCATCAGCTAAGTTAGACAATTGTTTCATTCACGACGATATAACAATGGGGATGGTTATAAATAGCTATTTAAGCCTCCGAGTATAGGAGTGTGGGTACTCAAACTTCTTCTGAGGACTTAAGGAATTGGATTCTATACTAGATTTTCCAAAACTGTACTAGATCAAACTTTGACCCCCCCCCCCCCCCCCTCCACCACTTAATTGAAATAAACCTAATAAAATATGTTCAGAGTATCATAATGCATCGTTTAAGACATCTCTCATGGCCGGAGGGAACAGGCCTAAAATGGGTATTCCTCTTTGGAACCATCGACAATTAAGTGGAATCAGATTCATTCCAATTTCGGAAATGTGTATTTGGTTTAATTTCCTTTTCTAAGTTGTTTTGTGGAAAAGTATTTTTGTTACAAAAACCATAAATTTTTGAAAATTTACCACCGTTTCCTTCTTTTCCCCACTGCTTACTATTGTTTTTTGTTGCAAACACACGTTTAATTTACTTTTTATTATTTATTTATGTTTGCATATGTTGCATAATTTTTGCATATTTAATGAATATTTCATGCATATTTTTTGCATAGATTTTGCATAAGAACTGCTACTGCATATTTACATATGAATGTTTTATATTAGTTTACATATAATCCGCAGTCCATTATACATTGTTCTGTACTCGAAATGAAAAATAGAAAAGTAGAACTAAACTAACTATTGTCCCTGATTCTCCAAAGAAATTGAAATTTTAATAACTAAGCAAAAATACCTGTTCAGAATGTCAAAGATATCTGGATGTATGGTAGACATTTAGAGAGATGGGATATTGCTGACTTGAAGTGAATACCTGAAGTGTCAGTGTATTCATTCTTCTTAATAGTTAACCAATTTAGATGTTCTATACTACTGTTGTCTTGAGCGGAATACTTGATACGTCAGAGTATTCATTCTTCTTAAAATGTGGTCAATTTAGGTGATATGCACCAATACTGACTGGAGATGAAAACCAGTATCATTCTTCTTAACACGTTGACGGACGGTAGGAACAAGTGAAGTTCGAAAATTGACACTAAATATTTTTGTAATTTTTATAATATTAGAAGTATATTTTTACTCTTTCTGCTTAAATAAAATTAATTTTGATTAATACAGCACCTTTAATTATTATTATTATTTATTTATATGTAAAATCATAAAAAACAAAATGTGAACAGAATAACTATAAATATCGCTATTTAAAGTGTAAAATCAATAATAAACAAATACTTACCAGTATACGTAATAAAAATCGTTAAATGTATCAATAACAACTATAAATTCAAGAGAAAACACGATCGCACTACTCCCTTCACAACCACGTGCATACTGAAGCTGCAAGTTGTGTAACAGGTGGAAAACGAAATCCAACCTAAAAAATTTCCAAAACATGACACTAGGCTTCTACGTGTACGCCAGTAAATGCATATTTGTACCGCTATAGCCGTAGTGTCTAAAAATGACCGTTTGGTTTTGGACGCCTATTGCCGTTATGCCACATAGTGAACTTCGCTTTGACGGCTATAGACGCAAGTGTCCATCAACGTGTTTAATATGTAGGTCTCATAGGGCGACAAGAAACAGTTTGTGTTGAAGAACGCCAAGAAATTGTATTTCCAGGACTTCGTTTCTCCGTAGATTATCAGTGGTATCGACCCTCGACGTTAGACAGACTGTCCCAGTGGCAATTTGGCTGTTCGATTAAATAAGTATGTGACGGTGGTAATCAGCGGGTAGGAACAGAGTGATTACCCACAGACTCTTGAACGTTGTCGATTATAACGGAAGTTTACGGCCGTCTACGCTGTCATGCTTAAGCAACGAATGGTATTGCGTGGTACAGCGCTGAGCCCATTTGGAAGAAGGTGGGACTGTCCCCTATGCTTCTGTGTTAGAGTCGAACCTCAATGTTATTGTCTCTACGGTTGACCTGGACTAGTAAATACGAGAGGACATTAGAACGTCACGTTTGTCTTGAAGCTCTAATTATGGGGCTTCGGTATACTACGCACTTATTCAACCTCTGTGCCAATGTTGGAATGACAACTGGTGGATCTAGATTTCGTTCTCTGTAACAAAAGTCTCTAAATTATTATGCCATAAAGGAAACAGGCTCGTTCAATTTGCTGTCAGCCTTATACGCTGATTCTTTATTAATTGGACTTATTGTTTCATAATTTGTTTTTTTATGTCCTTATCGGTTGACATCACTGACATGTATATAAATGGACTACTCGTTGAACCAAAAATGCATGAAAGCAAATGGCACAAATTTCATGTTCCTGTCCCCTTCCGTGAGAGCATACTTTTCCACTAAACTGTAACAATTCAGCGGTATTTCCAACCAAAACAGCCTTGTACAAAACACTTCCTTCACCTTATAATTACAATTTAACAACACAAAGAGTCCCAAATACTTTTCTGGTAAATTCTGTAAATCCCACTGACATGCATATATAAATACATTCCCCAATAATTTAAATACAGCGCCAATCAGAGCATACTTTTTGAAATCGAAACTGATGCCACATGAAACGGGAGATCAGTCAGTCTATTTATATACATGTCAGTGGTTGACATAAACAATTACAATCCTTAAATAATTTGTTTTTTTACAAATCACAGCAAGAGCCTACCTAACTGAGACTTTTTTACGTTCGACAAAGTGTTCTGGCCGTAAATTTTTGGAATCAATTTTTGACTAGATTTCAAAAAATTTAATAAAGTGTTCGAAAATGTGCGACCCGTTAAAAACGCGTCGCCACAGACAGAAATTTGGTGAATGAATAGCTCCTTCAAACTTAGGTAGCCCACATTGCTTCTCCTTCTGATCCTTTTACAAAAAAAAAATCCTGGCCTGATTTAAGATAATTTGGAGTGAGTGAATGTCTTTCTTCGGATGTCAACGTGAATCATGATAATATTAATAACTAGATTCTACAAGGAAATAATTCTATAATTTTGGATCTATCGGTTAATCCTTTCGCCTCAAACATCAATGTTAGGCTACGTTTCTTTTAGGATCCATACAATCTGACTGATTCTGTTGCCTTTGATGGAATATTATTAGGGATATTCCTAAAAATGTTACTTCTTGAAGACTGCACTTGCAGTTCTTATACCGAAAAAGTATTTTGTGTTTTCATCTAAGGTCCTGGAGAAAATTATTTTTTGGTAGATACAATCACATGTACTAAGCAAGAATCTCCTAAGTAATTTTCAGCCCGGTTTCCGTAAAATTCACAACTACCAAAGAATTCTTCTTGATACTCTTACTGAGATTAATTTTTCATTGCATCAGGTCAGCAGAATATAAATACAGGATATTTCCGGCTCTGAGGTCCATTGGAAAGGAGGTGATATGCACTCATCTATAGGTAAACAAAAAAATTGTATGGCGGGGAAGACGCATCTCAGTCATTTCGGATGACAGGGTGATTAAGATAATAGTTATGTTAGTTTTCCACACGATGCTTTGTATTTAAAAAAAATGCAGAGCATACGGTCACCGTTAACCATGTACCAAAATTGGATGATATTTTAAATGATAGTATTTATATAGGCAAACAGAAAATTGTATGCCAAGGGGGCAAGGGGGCCATGTCATTCTAGTATTTCACAAAACACTTCTCTGTTATACAACCTATAAAGGTGATTTTTAGCTCAGATGATAGTAAACTATCTAAGCTTTTCAGCCACATGTCGCCAGTTATAGGACGTCAAATTAAAAAGATGACAAAAAATTCATAATTCTTTTAAATTTTAACCACTTTTGCGACAAAATTCCTGATAATCTTTACATTTGCTTGCAAGATTTACGAAGTTTTACCTTTCATTTGATCCAACGCATGTTTTTATGATGCATATTTTCACAAACCTCTGAGACGCAAACACCCTGTATATATGTTTTTTTGAAATCAGACTAGTTTATTTAAGTAAATTAAAAAACTTAATTGTAATATGAAATAAATTATAGTTTTTAGGACTTTCATTGCATTCACATATAATTTTTGAGTGTTCATTTTATCCTGGCTGTTGACATTAATAACAACTCTTTCTAGTTTTTCTAGGCCTTCTACTGGGAGCTTTTAAGCAGATATCTAGCATTACAAAATGTGTGGAATATATTATGTCCCTTAAATTTGCTGGCTGGTTATCTCTAGGTAGCTTGCTATGCTAGTATCCAAGATAATAAATGTTTGGATAATGGCAGCATAGTAGAAAAGTTATCCATGAATATTTTTCTTATGGAATCTTTGTGAGGCACGGCCAAATCTTTGACAACACGTTCTCCTTGATTGGTTTCTCAGACATCTGAAATTTTTCCTCCATAAATTTGACCGGTAAGTGAATAAATATACTCAGCATAGGATGTCCTCATACCACATATCCAACGTATATAGATACATGATATTATTTGCAGAAATATTATTTTCTTTAGTTCCTTATATCAAACACCTAGGGGTACATATGTCCCCGGTTATTGACTAAGCATGATGATTTTGGTTATGGACACGAGACCTTTCTGAAGTAACTTCTGTTTACCGTGCTGATTATTACTTCGCAGCTTGTCTGTGATGATCATTACATCGTCATGATTCAATTTTTCCTTTCAACTGATACAGTGCAGGCTTTTGGATCTTTATTCTCTTGTGAGACTCAATTTTTATTCTACCGTCTGCAGCTAATCTCAACTGACTTCAATAATCCCTTTTTGTACAAACCATTCATTCTTCAAACATTAAGATCCTCTGTAAAAGCGATTACGCGTATAACAATCGATTAGAATTTATTAATTTCTTTTAATTTTACACCATGACTCGCTTGTCATTGGTCCAATCGTAGTTTATTTTCTTGCATCCATTTTAATCGTTTTTTTACCTGCCTATCTGTCAGCATTGATTTCTTGTTATGGTACTTTGGTTTTTGATATCACTCTCATTTTTGTGTTTGGAAGTAATTTTATAACCTAATTGGATAGTCTTTCCTATATTTGATGGAAAGAAATTGTAGATTTTACCTGCAATATCTTAAAATTAAATCGTCAACACTCAATATATTTATATTCTTCACACCTCTTAATCTTAATTGTAACAAATGGAGTTCCACAGGGATCCATTCTTGGGCCGTTATTCATTATCCTGCATATAAATAACTAACCGCTTATAACTCGTGACGTTAACATTTAAATTCATGCCGATGAAATTAAAATATATCTTAATCACCCCATAGGTCGGAAGACTCCATGAGTAGTAAAATCAACAGCGACTTACACCGAGATAGTATCTAAGCATTTACACACAATCTAAAAAAAATCTTAATAAGTCTCAGTTTATCGGCAATTCACCTTAGTTCGATTGAAGAATACAAGAATTTTTAAGAACTTTTGTTTTTATTTTGACGATTCTAAATCAGATCATAAATACAAGAGGAAAAAACAACCGCCTTCTACGGGGTTTGAAACTGGGATCTTCCGCTTGTCGGGCGACTGCTTTTACCACTAAGCTAACGAGACAGATGATTTTCCCTCTTGCATTTCATAATTTGTAACTAGCCTAAAATTGAATTTACAATTTATTTGTGCGCTTTCATCGTTACTGGTTAATACCAGCTGAAAGTGGCTTAGTTTCAAATTATGAAATGCAAGAGGGAAAATCATCTGTCTCGTTTGCTCAGTGGTAAGAGCAGTTGCCCGGCAAGCTGAAGGTCCTGGTTTCATACCCCGGACGAGGCGGTTGATTTTTCCTCTTGTATTTATGATTTGATTTAGAATCGTTAAAAATAAAAATTCTTAAAAATTCTTCTCTTCTTCATCTTTGACCGATTCTAACAAGTGTAGGTTCAATTCCCGTCTGCGAGAAAAATAAATAGTTCGATTGATTCTTCGGAATTACCAGCTGTCACTCGGAATGGTATTGTGATTCCGTACGTGAACAAGGTCTACAATTCGGATGCCTTACTATCCAACACGAATGTGTTTTCCCTTAATTTCTATATGAACACCTATCTTCGCTGCTATTGCGATGGTGAAAACCTAAGTCTGATAATTAATAGTGTTTTGTACAAGTGAGTACTCCAACCCAATGTGAGAGAGCCGTCGGTGAAAATTTTTAAAGCGGACTGCGGAAGGTTCGATAAGGCGTTTCTCTCAGCCCATGATTCCCTTTGAGGAAAACCCACTTACAACCCTGTTACACTTAATTCGGCTATGAAATGTTGCAATCATATTCAGGTCAAATCTTACAAAATCTATGCAATACTTTGTCACTTATGGCTATCATGTAGTTTAAATTAAATGACTGCGTCCGGTTTATATTTGGATTACAAACATTTGACCATATCAACATAGGTTTGTTCAGCTTGGATGCCCGCTAGAAATATATCTGAAGTGGAGTGTTTTATTTTTTATGTGCAAGCTTGTTATACAGCCAAATCTCTATATCCAGATAACTTGATAAATAGCTAAGGGAGCAATCAATCACCTCTGGCGGAAAATGAAAGGAACTCCTCCTTCTTATGAGAACAGAGCTCAAAATGCTTACAGAGTCCTTCTCAGGTCATTGCCCATTGTCATTGGGCTTGGCTGAAACTTCCTCCCGCCGCTTCTGTTAGGATACTCGGGTAACCTCAGAGCACCTGCTCTGCATTTGCGAAGCATTCAGTACGTTTACATGAATATTTGATTACTTGACTTGAAATCCACTTGAAGCTCAGGTAGGACAGTTGATTCCTTGAATTTAATTTTCCAATTACTTGAGGGGAAATTTACGCGTTGAATGATCGTTATGATATTATGATATTTTTATTACTTCAAGCATACTTCAAGTATGCTTCAAGTATTCATGTAACCGTACTGATTGACCAGGCGGAGATAACATACAGAGAACATGCTTTTCCTCCTCCAAACTACGTATGGAACCTAAGTCTGGTTCTAGAATTCATTAACAATCTTAACCTAGAAAGGGAGTAATTTTAATGGCGACTCACAATAGATTTTTCACGTCGCTGTGATTGCGAGGCCAATGCCTGCACCTCCTTATAAAATCTAATCTAATCTAACTTGATTCGGCCTCTACAAGTGGAAGTAAGATTTTAGTACCTAGATTCCAAACATCAATCTTTGAGGGTTTTTACATTCATCAAGGAATGTATTCTTGGAACGACTTGACCAATAACAGGGTAGTATTCTTTTTTGGTGTGCACCGATATACACACAATTTGTTGTCATTTATTGTTTTCCTTCCTTCTCTTCTTTTCTTTTTATTTTTCATTTTGATTTTGATTTTAATTTTAATTTTGATTTCGATTTTGATTTTAATTTTGATTTTGGTTTTGAGATATATCCCCATTCTGACTGTATACCAGGTATAATTAATTTAAATTGAACTGAATTAAAGGTTCATTTCCCCCTGGGGGCATTTTTTATTACGACCTAATATTAAAATCGTTGTGTTAATAACACGACAGCAAGATCAACAACATTTTCCATAAGCGAAATATTCAGTCATTTTATCTATCTAAAATCTTCGTTCCAGGCAAACATAAAGCCCACGAATCGTGGCAAAAGCTTCACCATTTACGCAAATAAACTCGCAATAAAAGCCTCCATCAGGGCACATAAATTTCAATTTTAACGCCCCAGCTAAGACAGATATTTGCATAGGAGATATATAGAGGACTGGAATAATATGTACCGTACCTGTCCTGAAATTGTAGTAAAATAAAGAAAGATAGCGGCCTATGTGTTATCATGTGTGATTAGTATAAAATCCTCCACCATCCCTTCATAAATGTGCTACCAGAAGAATTCTTCATGAATCTACACTGGGGAACGTATTGCTAATTTGCAAGGCGTCACCGAATAAGTAACCAAGAATTTCTGAAAACCACTTTGTTTGCAATACAACCACCTCTAATGATCCTTATTCACCAGCAGAGCCTTTATTCCCTATCACGTGCAAAGGCTTCACACAGGGTGGCATGAACTTTATCCTTCAAGTTTTATATACGACCATTTTCAATGTGCTATTTCTTCAATTTGTTGTGGAGACTTCCTTTCAGTGTTGTTTCTAGTCCCACCCACCACAGTGTATACAGGTTGCCGATATATAGGAAACATATGTTTTCATTAACGTCACAACTGAAGCGGATAATTTATGGCTTTGATTAAACCTTCTTGGTCCTGTTCATGTATGAATAGACATAGAGACAAATCGTCAGCCAGAATATGTACAATATAAACACATATATAAGAATGCAAGGAAGGTGCTGTGTTGAAATCGTATAAGGGATTTTGCCTTATCTCTCAATACATATAGAGAGAGTTGAGAAAAATTAAGGAATGGCTCAGTATTTATCTTAATTTAACGACAAGAACTAGTGATTTACGTGAAATATTAACTCCGAAGCTTTAATTTAAAATGAAAAATTTTCTGAGATCTTCCTTTGTATTATGAAGGAAGGTCTATCGTCGGCCTAGATTAAAAATAATATTTGGGATACATAACATGTCGTCGATATTTCCTGCCAGAAACTTATCAGAAACACGGAGTAAGGGTAGAGAAAATATAACGAATTAAAACTTGCTGACTGAGACATTTTAATGCTTAATTAAAATTTTTCGAAAAGAGGCCTTTTTCCTATCAAATATCAAATTTCGTTCTGAAAGGTAAGCTACAAAGGGTTCCTAATTCATTAAAACAAACTGAGGGAAATATTAACAAATTTTATTCAAATTAAGCATTATTTTTGGGAACATACCTAAAATAAGCCTGGGATGGAATGAACGTGACGCGATTTTCTGGGTATTATGTATCGTCATGAAGGCGATATTATCGCTGATATTCAATGAATGTAATTTTTCCTAGACTTTTTCTATCTCCATTCTGTATTAGTGGTGGGGTGAAATAGTCGAATGATTAAAAACATTAATGTTTTTATAACCGATTAGCCGATATTTTTAGTCGATTATTTTCATGCGATTGTTTTAGTCATCGATTAATTTATCTTGGATTGTTTTGAGTATGAAAAAAAATCTCTCTCTTATTTTCATTCCCATGCTGTTTTGACTAATATAACGTTCGTTATGGATCATATGGTGGAGATCATAAAATAAAGAGCCACTAATACTGCCGCAATTTAATTTTTGCAGATAATTATACAGCATGAGTTAGAGGTCAATACGACACACGACGATGGGCCAAAGGCGAAGAAGGCAAACGAAGCACATACTAATATATATGCGTAAAGGCCTAATGATCTGGACGTTTGGGGATTGAGAAGGAAAATACGTACACACAGTATTACACTTACTTAAAATAATATAAGCTAAATGTCCTTAGCAAGCTTAATGTTCTTAATTAGATGATAATTTCTTTGAGTTAGAATTTTTTTATAGTCCAACATAGTTAATCTGTCAGTGTGGAGACCCTAGTAGTTATGCGCCAGTTTTTCTGTTATCAGACATATACACATAACCCAAGAAACAATTTATTTTTTATAGTATAGTAGCCGTAAGATTTCCATTACCAAATTATATAACTTAGGTTATATATACTAGTACTCGAAACCTCTTCGTAACCACTATAAAACCCTTATAGAGCTTAAATGGAGGATTATATAAAGGATACTGTGACTTGATTTAGGTAACGTTATGCAACTAAAAGTTTTATAAAATGAGTAATAAAAATATTCTGGTTACCTTAATATAACTTCTTATATAACCCTAATACATATAACCTGGGGTACTCTCGATTAATTTACTTTGGTCACAACAGTGATTGCGGTAATGTTTCCGTTACCTTTGTAAACTTTGTTTATAATGGTGATGGTATCGTTTCCACAACGCTTGGAATTTTCTCAGACTGATTACTTTTAGTGATTGAAATGTTAGGGAAATTACTTTTCGTTACCTTTATAAAACAATATAAGGCAAATATTTACCCAACCTATCTTGAAATAGAATTTCGATATTTTTTGCACTGCATTTTTATAATGTAAGAGTTCAAGGGTTCAATATTTTTACATCTTAGAATTACAATTTATCGGCATGTACGTGGTGAAATTCAGCTGCAATTAAAATTTTACTGTGAATATCAATATAGATACTTCTAAAAAATATAGACCGCTCAAGAAATAAGCAATATTTAGTTATTTTAATTAAATATGAAAAAATTTAAAATTTTCACTTAGGTGATATCAATTGATAAAAGTAACATTACATAATTTAGAAAAATTATGTATCTAAAATGATGTATTTTCTTCATATAAAATTAAAACGGATGCCATATATCATATATCATATATATTTTCTTTTTTATCTGCAATGCACAGATGAAAAAATGGTGGCTTGTGTTTAAATGAACAAATTACCATTATAAAACTTCAACTGCTTTTATATAAACTCTGGCTCTGTTACATAAACTCATTTACCCTTATAAAACTTCTAGAAATATTATATAAACTAAACGAACTACCATATATATAACCTTTATTCATAATATGTTACCTTTGGTAATGTTATATATCTTATAGTAACAAAAAATAGACGTTAGTGATCTTATATACCCTTTGGTTACATTGTGTTACCTTTGGTAATCTTAAATATTTTAAAGTAATGACAAAATGTGTGTGTCATGTTCTTCTTATAATAACTTTTGTTGTACTCTCCTCGGTAGTGTAGTGAATAATTTTAGTTACAAAAAAAACATGTCATATATAATCGTGTAAATTAGACCCAATTTGTGTATTGTCCGAACAGCTCGGGAAAATGCATATTGAAATGGGCAAATACGAAAAAATTGACTTTACTAAAAGTTTCCAATTTTTATAACAGTCACTTTCGTTACTAAAATGCTATAAATAAATGAAAATAATTTTATAATGGCTCCATTCGATACTAAAAGTCATTTGTATTTATAACGGTCACCGTAGTTGCTACAAGGCCACCAAAAATGTTACGATATTTTATAGTGGGTAGTATATGTATTACCGAAAGTTTCCAATTTTTATTAAAATTACTTTTTTACGAGGTAGTTGAAGGATTCTTTTGGGATTCTCCGATATGAAAAGTTCCCAAAAAGAATCCTTGAACTACCTCGTAAAAATTTATCACCCAGTGAAAAATTACTACAATTGTATTAAAACTACCTAAATTACTGAACGTTGTCGAGTTATATAAGGGTAACCACGGATATCGCAATAAACACTTATTACCAGTCAGTTATATAACGTGGTGATGAAAATAATTATAAAACTTTCTTATATACCTTCTAGTAATGGTTACTCTAAGTTATATAGACCGGTGATTGAAACATCACCAACTTATAAAACCTTTAGGAACTTACTTCCACGAGAACCATTAGTAATCTTAAAAAACTCTAATATAATTACGTCACCAATATAATAATATTATAAAACTCGTATAAAACCACTCAAATTCTTATACAACCGAGTAACCATTATATACCCCTTATAAAACTACCCATCACCTTCAGTCACCAAAAATTGGAAAACTTGTTACTTGGGAATAGATCCGTCCAGTTCCCTTCCAGGGAAGTTATGAATTTGTTCTAAAGTGTGAAGGAGATACTGGAGAAGTTTTCGAAGTAAAATTAATAGAAAAAAAATCTTAATCAAACACTCAAGACGCATAGCAATTTTAAAGTAGTCATTATGAGATTTAAAATGGAATACTACTAGTAACATAAAACAGGAGGTTGAGTCTTAAACATTACAAGCTCATCAAGGTGAGATTGAGACCTAAGCAAAATGTACTCAAATTATATGACGTGAGGTTGAGACTTAGCACTTATAGGCATTCAAACCACAGTGAGATTGAGATCTAAGCATGAAAAACAAACCCACAACTGGAAAAGACCATTAATTAAAATCAAATGAATGTACTAGGCTATGACTGTAAAAAAATTCGGCTGAGGTCCGACGGGCTAAGTAACGATCACTTATTCAGAGTAGTCAATAGAGCACAAAATTCAAGTGTACAAAGGTCAGTTTTTTTAGTTTTTTAACTTAGAGTTGTAAGAACAAAATTTGATCTTTGTTTTGGAAGAGAATTGGACGGATTTTTTTTTTTTTTTTTAATTCGGCATGAGTGCGCAACTCCACACCACCAGATAAGTGCTATTATTTATTTTCAATTCATTATATATATGTATATTATTATATTATTTGATATACATATATATTAAGTGGTAGAACGGTAAATTACTGTTACCTAATTTTTGTGAAGGTTCTAGTGAAATGTGAAATATAATAGTAGAAAGTGAAATATGAAACGTTATTATCCATATTTTCCTCTGAGTTTCGTAGTTTGCGTCATTAAAAAATAAAAAATAAAATTAAGAAAAAACTTAGTGGCGCTCAAAATTTTCCACCTCAGGAATACGTATATAACAGGACCTCGCTCTCACCTGTATGATTACGCATCAGGGCTGCGTAATAGAATTAATAACGTTATATTTCTGGGGTAAGTGAATTTCTGTAATACAACCAAAGGAATTTCGGTTGTGGTTGCAGTTAAAGTAAAGATACACGGTGAGAGACTTTTGGTCTCCAGTCTCCGGTTTACCGAGACTAAAATATTCGAAGTGTTTACACGGGAAGAGACTTCTGTCTCTGGAGGCCAAAAAATTAGGTCTCCGGAGATCACAAGAGAAAAAGTCTCTGGAGACATGTCTCCGAAGTGTACGTATATGTGGCTATTGCTGCCGTTGTCGCGGCTGGTCTGACGGCATTCCAGTAGAGTCGGATGCGCTCGGTACCTCAGTTTTCGATCAAAACATTTGGAAGGTTTTAAAACTAAGGAAAGTTTTGAAAATACTCAAAGCTTTTTCGATACACATTTAGTTAGTAGGCGCTTTTTAAAAAAAAAAGAAAAATAAATTGTAAAAAAATTATCAGAAGATTTAGATCTGAGTTTCTTATGTCAGCTTTTTTTCTAAGGGTATATTGTTAGGATTGAATTATTCAAAAGAAAAGAAGTTTTATTTAACATTGCTCTCACCGCTCTATTTTACAAGTTAATGTGTTAGGTAGCATAAAATATTTCATTTCAGAGATTCTAACAATCGGAATCGTACAATAATATTGTGTTCTTGCTATTAATTAAAGAATTATAACGTTACTAATAATTTTTCCTGTGCAGTAACCCCGAAGAAAGTTCCCTTTTCATTCAAGAAGTTCCATACAAATTCAAGAGATCGTATCCCTGTACGACAATCCCGAGAAGTCCTCTCGGAGCAACCTAAACGTCTACACGGCGATATCTCAACTAGACGTTTTGGGTGCTTCGAAACGGCAAGCAGCAGCACATGTACTACGAAAGAACAACCAGACGCCCCAATAGTGCAAATTTAGTACATGTACCACTGTGACGACTCGTGTCCCCAGGACTACACCAGACGTACCTGCAGTGTAATCTACTTTCTGACGTTGGTGAGCAATATCTTCTTCACACAACCAATAATCATCCAAATATACACTAAATTTGAAATTTGGTGTCTAGAGATCTCCAGAGATCTTTGTTAATTGTCAACAATAGAAAGTTATTAATATTTTTATGTTAAGGGAAAAGTAAAAAAGCTTAAAAAAATATATCCTTGGTGAACAAATTTTACGGGATAAACACAAATTTGCGTGATTTTTTTTTCCAAAAATTACCAGAGATCTATTGACGACAAAAATTGTCTGCCTTAAAACCATTATATAATTACTATTTTCTTAATAATTTATTTGTAACAATTTGTCAAACTCACTGACTAGAATACACAAATAGCCTCTGGAGACCCAGAGACCGCAAATGAACAAACTTCGGAGACCGGAAACCGTACCTGGAGACCTGTTTGTTTTAAAATACACGACGGGAGACCGGAGACTAAAAAAAGTCTCTAGAGACTAGGATACATTAGAGAAATTTTGCGTCTCTGAAGTGTATCCACGGGTCGCTGGAGGCCAAAGTCTCTTGCCGTGTAACTTCACCTTTGCAGTGCTAGTTTATGGGCCTAGAGCTTACGTTTATTGTGTGACTATAGGAATACGATATTGAAATATAAAACTTTTATTGAATTAAAAAGATAAATATTAAATAACCGGCCAAGTGTAAGTCGGACTCGTGCACGAAGGGTTCCGTACCATCGTACTTTTATTTATTTTTCCAAATGAGAGTAAGAGTCATGTGAAAAAATAATGCTGTCATTGAAAACTGGCTACTTATAATAGTAATAATGAATGAGAATAAAACGTGGAAAAATCGCCGAAAAAATCACGTTTCTTGTATGTGGCCCCCTTTAATTTTTAATTTTTTTTTTTTATTATTTGTTGTTATATCGCCAATAGAAAAACGCAATCTGTGAAAATTTCAACTGTCTACCTATTACGGTTCATGAGCTACAACCTGGTGACGGACAGACAGCGAAGTCTTAGTAATAGTGTTCCCGTTGTTAACCTTTGGGTACGGAACGCTAAAAAAAATAGAGTACTTCAAATTATCCATAAATACACCTTTTCATTGTATATAATACAACGTCAAAGTTCATTAGCCATTTTTTGTAAATATTATGTATGGGAAAAAATTTGGAAACGGTAAATATTTTATACTGCATTTTATTTATATACCTATATATATATATATCTTAATTTTTTTTTTCAAAATGAAGTCTAATTAGAATAATTGATAATTATTAATGTGGAGGTTATCCTTCGAAGATATGTTATTAGATCCAAATATTTAAAAAAAAAGTGCTTTTTACGATTACTATGGCCCTACATTAGATAGGATAGCGAGAAGGTCAAATAAATTCAGTTCGTGAAATTGCTGCTCAGCCTTCTGTGTAAAGAGCTGAAGAAACAGGAGTGCTATCTATGCTTCTACCAATCTAGCCGTTTCGATTTGCTAACTACGCTTCCATCCTTAAGGCCAAAACACAATGTGAGCAACACGACAAGTACGCCGTAAAAAGCGCTGTCAATATTGGGTTCTAATAATACGGCGGGGTATGGTGTAAAATACTATGTATGTTGACGACACTGCTGGCGTTGTCGTCGAATATAAGTGAAATTTGAAATTTGTCGCGGAAGTTTGTTTCTTTTACTATTACCACTTGAGGGAAACCGAAAAGATATCAAAAATAAAATGAAATAAATTAAAACACTAGAAATTTCAATTTCTAACTATTTATTTTAATAAATTTTAATTCCGAACTTTTACTTTTACAACGACGATCTTAAGACTCCTCGAGTTAAACTTAAACTGTCTTAATCTAAAAAACACAATTCTTACATTTTTATTTTCCTCTTATCTTTTTGTAGGTAGATAGGTAGCTACTGTGAGAAAGTGGAGGATTACATTCTCTCAGACGTCGTATGAGATGTAATGCGAACCTTTGTTTTGTGTTTCGGTTAAGTGCATGGTATTTGCAACTTCGCCGTTTTCAGGGTTACTATCATCATTTTTTGCTGACGTAACTCGCGTAGAGGGTGCGTTTAGAAAAATTAAGATTTAGGCTGCGTTCATATTGTTTAACATTTATCGTAATCATATGTTTGACTTGAAGTAAAGATATCAGGGAATAAACACCGCTGTGGAAAATATCAAACTTACAATAAAAAATAGCAGAAAAGTTAATTGAGGCGGTAAAATGCATAATTTATACGAAAAAACGCATCGGCTTAGAAACCTAACTGCAGCCGAGTTGTATATAACTGTTGGACCCACCTTTTTCTTGTATGTTGACTCTGTTTTTTAAACTCTTCATTCACCAAAAACGGCACATATGCTGCTTTAATATATTTTTCTTAATTTATTCGCTCTATTTTTAATTAAAACACAAATAACAGAATAAATTTAATTGAGGATTGACAACTCTTGTCGCGCTTGTGATGCTCCCATTATATTTTCACGGACATTTTGACGGCGTCTTTTACGACGTGATTTGTCGTGTCACTCACATTGTATTTTAGCCTATAAATAATAATTATGTGAATTGCAGATAAAAAATCCACGTCGCTCCCAGACAAAATTTAGTGCAAATAGGGAAGGAAGGAAGTTTTTTACGTCAATATGCCAATAGTGTTCTACTGTGAAATTTGTGCATATAATCTGTTTTTATTTGAATGATTAATTTGTGAATTTTTCCTTTCAATTCAAAATATTAAATTAAAATTACTAGAAAATCTCTAAATCCCTATTAAATTTACTAATCGGTTTTTGTACAAAAACTACAACAACTTGTACTAAAAAAAAAAAATAAGTACCTATCTATCTGACAAAAGGTGAGTAATAACAGGCTGAATCTTCGTGAGTAGGTTCGGTTCGACGAAACGCCCAAGTTTTCCTCTGTGAAAATTCTCGATAGAAAAACTTATACCTCAACGAGTGAATTAAAGTGCTTTTTGTGCAAATTACTTGATGAAAACCCAAAGTTTAGAGAAAAAAGAAAAAAAAACAGAGACGTTTTCTAAAGAAATTCTGCTCTCTTGCAAACAAGCACAAATAGAATGATGTGGTACAGCCTTACAGTTGGAATGACGAGATCATCGGATATCATTCCTCTTGTAATAAGGGGGTATCTGGTAGAATCGAGAAAAAAAATCGCCTTTATCGCCTAAAAATCTCGCTGCGTACATTCGGTAGAATATATAATAAATATTCCACCCAACTCTGAGCATCTTTACCCGATCAGCTGCGCAGTATTGGTGTATTCTATTGCCTAGGATTATACAGGTATATTGGAGCAGATGTTTACTTTTTAAATGCCGTTAGGCTTGGGGGATTCAGTGTACATATCTACAGATTCTCATGCGTATCTATAGTATAGTTAGGTGTAAAACAAACGATATTTTCGGAAAATTCGGAAAAATTATCATTACTGAAACGGCCAGGCAGACAGTAATTAGCGCACAGGAGACATTTTCCGTATCCATTTTTCACCTCAATGGTCAAGGACTCCATCATATTAGCAGAAGACCGATAGAACACTTTTACCTTCAAATCTTCTCTCACATAAATGGCGACGCCACCTCCCATACGATCAGCTCTATCATTGCGGTATAATTTAAAACCAACTAGATCTACCGTAGAAGACGGTATCCCTCAATGTAACCATGTCTCATCACAAAATCCACATGAACCCCTGATCCTAGAAGCGTTTCACGCATTTCATCGATTTTACGACGTATGCTTCTAGCATTTTAATGTACTACATTCAGGCCTATAGCTTGCCCACAAAAGATCTTCAGCATTATTCCCACTCTGTCCAAAGGACTCAGATTATTATCGATTGGTGCTAGAAGACGAGTAACAAGCGAGTGCAAACGATGATGCTGTCAAACCATGCATGAAAGATCTGTGCCAACAATAGTAGGAGCATTCACGAGAGAAAAAAGTTAAAATTTTTATAAAGAAGAATCAAATAATTAGAAAAAATATGATGAATAATAAGCGAATAACTAGAAAAACAAGTAAAATTTGTATGAAAAAGAACTAGGGAAAAAGTTATGAATAGGAAGCAAACTACTAGAGTAATAAGCAAAATTATAACAAACTTTCGTAACGAAATCATCTTCCAATATTAATTCATAATAGAATCAGATTTTCCTCCAAAATGGATAAACATTAAGATTCATTCAATCATGGCAGTAAACTGGAGTGTGCTTCTTATTTGCACTGCAGGCCCCTATCTCACCTTGCAGAGAGTTGCACGTTTTTATACTCTAGATGAAATCTATAGAGTATACTAAATTTGTCATTCCGTTTGTAACACCTTGAAATAATTATGGTAGAGCAAAATGGATTAGACACCCACGCATAATATTAAAAGTCCGTCTGCCCGTCCAACCGTCCGTCCATCCGTCTGTGCGCACGATAACTCGAGAACGCGTATACTTAGAGAGCTGAAGTAGTAGTAGAAGTAAAATTAAGTTCGAAAATGAGACAAATCGGGCAACTCGTTCGTGGGGTTGCCATACAAAAATTTCGTTTTCCACTATATATTTGGACACTGCATGAGAACGCGTCGACGTAGAGAGCTGAAATTTGGTACATGGTATTTTCATTATACTAACAAAAAAAGTTTCAAAAATAGACTAAATCGGGCAACTCCTTCTTGGTGTTGCCATATAAAAATGTTGGCTTTTTACGGATAGTGTGAAAACGATCAGTCCTAAACATTTCTATTGTACTAAAAACTTCTTCAGAATATGAAATCCTATAAAATTGGTTATAATCATTTTTTCTGTCCGACAAACCATTCTAGATATATATGCGAAAAACCACTGCAAAAATTAGAATTGTTCAAATGGGTGCCCATACGAAATTTCATACGGACATTCATCTAAGGTTGTATCATAAGAATTGGTCTTAGACTTGTTTATTTTAGTCCCTTTAAAAATCTAACCCATAAGGAATTCTTTGAAGAATTATCTTATCACTTTATCACTTTAGTTTTCCTTAAAATTTCTAAATTCTGTTTTTAAAATATTTTTAATATTTTTTTTTTCTTTAGATGTTAGATGTTCCTCGTTACTTTACTAATGTAGAGAATACCCGTCTCCGCAATTTGCATTAATAAAATAAAAATAAGAAATGAACAGAATTCTTCATTCTTTACGATATTTTTCAAAGTTTATTTTTATTATTTTTTTTTTTTATTATATGCTGGATTTAATTTTTGTTTACATTATAAATAATAATAAAAGAAATTTAGTTATGCTATTTCATTGGTCAGTTTTTTGCGCACCTTCTCAACACTGCTCTTCTATCAATAAAAAGTAATTAGCTTTCAGAAAAATTACGTGAACTGTTCCTTTTGGTGTAGTTCTTATACTTTTTGGTACGTAGGGAAAAATTGTAAGAATTTGCATAATAATATGTTCTCAGTAATTCCCATTTTCGAGAGAATTTTGGCAGCAATAACCTTCCAACACTGGCGTATATGCCCCGTCCCCCACCTGCTATAAAATTTTTTACTTGGCTAGGTGAGTACTATTACCTCCTGCTATATGGACAACCATGGTGGGAGGAAACATCCTGTATATTCTAATGTAACTATGCGGATTATGCTTACTTATGTATAACAATGACTTGAGAAGTTTAGCTTAACGTTGCTCTTAGCAAAAAGACTTATGCCATTTAAAACTATTTAGCGTTACATTTAATAGACTAGACCTATTAGAAAATTGTTGCAAATATGTACTAGGTATGTACCTACTTTTTGTTTAGATCTGTTAAGTAAAATGCTCCGAATACTTGCTAAAGGACTTCAAGATTTGTCGTTTAGGTCAATTCATCAGTCGCCTCCACAGCACTATTTTTTTTTATTATTAAGCCAAGCCTTACGAATTACGATACAAAGCACAGCATGGCAGGAAGGATATAGGGAAAGGATTAAAGGATTAGGGTATATGCTGAAAGTGACATTGACATTTTAACACACCTTTATTTTTGTACCGCTGCTTTATTAATCCCAGATTTACTACTGTAATATGTTTGTTTTATTGTGTTCCTGTTTCGTCATGATGAATTAATTAATATATCAGATTTTATGTTATACCGGCAGAGAGTTGTCAAACTTACGGTTTTGTATGGCTAATAGGAGCCGCTGTTATATTGTTATTATTCCTTCGTAGATGTTGTTAACCCTTAAGGCTGGGTATTTTCACATCTGTTGAAGTTATGGCAGAGTATGCTGCTGTGTGATATTATATTGACACAGAGTATGCCGAAGTAAAATATATGCCAGAGTATGCCGATGTTTTAATATTGGAGGCAGAGTATGCCGCTATATTCCAGTTGGCAGAGTATGCCGATGTTTTTTGGAGAATTAAAACTACTCGTTGATGTTGAAATTAATTCTGATTTTTTTTTAGTTAGTCATCGAATAAAAAGGAATCGGTATTCTTTACAGTTCTAAATGGGGGGGATTATTGCAGAATTGCAATATACAAAATTTATAATCAGAAATTGTAGTGTCAGCATTTCTGATCACACAATTTCTGATTGAGTCACAATGTATTGCTATTGTAAAGCAATGACCTCAGGTATGAATATTTTATCAATGAAGAATTATTCTTGCATAGCGGAATTTGCTTGCATTGCAAATACTTCTTGAGGTCGTGCAAACTTTGTTTGTTTTGATTATTTTTCGTTTTGATTTTTGTTTGTAATTCTTGACCGTCATGGTCATGGCTTTACACTACATACAAAAAATGCCCTAATGGAGAGCTACATCTATGTACCATGAAATATTCAGGACGGAGTAATGGAGCATTCTCAAAGTACTTCAATTCAATTGCACCATAAAAATAGGGGATGGTTGGTTGGTTGATTAAAAAGAAAAATGAAAAGTTGTTAAGCACTGCAGTTAACAAGACTGCATCCTATTGTGTGTCCTTGAGTAGGTTTAAGAACCTGCGGAAAAGTCTGTCTACCAACCTAACAGGGTCTAGCTCTGGATTACCGAAGGTTGTCATTCCAGTCAAACTATCGCCCAGGGCATATAAGGCAGTCTCAACATCCCACAGACAGAATCTGCATGTGTGGACTGTAATTCCAAATATGATAACTTGCTTTCGCTAATCAGGACAGTTAAAAGTCTAACATTCATCCTACTGTACCTAAGAAGTTCTTTTGCCCTCTACATAGACGGAATAGCTATAAAATGCTTGGCATGGCTCTGTCCCACGATGCTTCTCTAATACGTGATGTGGCCCTCTAATGCGCGTTTACAAGGGGCCCCTTTGCTGCACATAGAGGCAACCCACAAAAAATGCGGGAATGATCGGAAGTAAGGTGGCTGAATAATATTGAAAATATCCTCGAATATCGAATTTTATTGATTTGTTTCATGAAACCACAATCAAATGTTCAACGATCATAGTCTTGAGAATTCTAATACTTGGAGTGGAGAGGATGATTTTATTTTATCGGTATTTGGTATGCATATGAACGTTTTTCTGTCTATTGTCTACATTAACATATTTACGGTATGTTTATGTAGACAAATACCTGTTTCCTTTCAATCTTTGCTGAGAAACAATAACAGCTGTGCTATGTTAATAGTGCAATTAGCAACGCTATTTCTATTCAAATTCAAAATACCATCCTCAATTTGATTAAATTAAATGAGAACCAATCATTGCGAAGTGTATTGAACCATTATTGGTTCATAAGCTTATTACTAATGAATACGGCATAAATGTGCAAACAGAGAATCTTCGCCAACGGGAGAGAATTCCAGAAATTCTGACTTAAGCCTTTATTCATTTGCAAAATTCCCCCATCTTCCTCTTCTATGGGTTTCAAGAGATTCCATCGTTTCTTCGAGCACTACAGAACCATTTTCATACAGCCGGAAATAAATTATCCATTTCCGTCGTTGGTTGTTTGTGAAATGCTTATACCAGGAGCCCACAATCGAATAAACAACTTTATTAGCGAGAAATTTTGGGGGCATTCCCCAGGGGGATATAACAATTTTCAGTACTCTGTTGGGGCGGTAAAACGATTCTATACTTGTATATAAAGGAGCAGGGAAAAGCATAAGGGTTGGGAAGTTGTGAAATGATGGAGAAAATATTTGGCTGGTTATGAATTTTTTTAATAACCTTTTTTATTTCTTATTTTTTTGTATGCTATAAGCGAATAATCCGTTTTATACTTTACGGGAATAAGAGAATTTCATTTTCATTTTCTTTTTTTTCTTCTATCATTGCGAATCGAGACTTATCCATATTAGATTTGACCTTTAGCTTTAATTCGACTGAATTATATTGAAGCTTGAAAATTATAAGTAGATTTAAGTATCAGCAGGGTTGATTAAAACAAATCTGTTTTCTGTCGATAACATTTTTTATTTAATTGTGGGAAAATAGAAATATATTCAAAGACAGATATATGTAAAAATTTTATATGCAATTATTAAATTAACCTTTAACCTAATTCCTCCAGTCTGCGATCAACTGATGATAAAACTTCTACAACAATCCACTTTAGGAACATTAAAAGGCAATGGAAGTCATATGATGTTTATGATTTTTGGAGGGGTGGTGGAGGAGAGCGAATCTTCGTAAATCTTACGCCGCATTTTCAGGTGAATTACTGTTTGCGAATCCACGCGATTTTGACACAATAGTTAAATTCTAAATCCCATTCTTTTTTTAAATCTTTCACCTCCCGTTAAAGCTACGAGAAATTAAAAAATATTTATATTTTGTAGATCTTCAAATTTTTGGAATTAATATTTTTCGATTTATCTGTCCGATCGAATTCCTTAACCAAAATCAAATCCTACTATCACCATTTTGAGATAATTACATGCTAATTTTTGTAGACACTTTGTTGCTAAATAAGGTGCACAAGTTGTTTCATCTTTATTCGACATTTTGATTGCGTTTTAAAAACTTGTAAGAAAATTAAAAAATTGAACTTATCTTATGACAACTGCCAATTTTTCTTTCAACTAAAAACTTCGGGTTAATTTAAGCAAGAGGGGAAGCTTGACTTATGCAAAATTCGTGTAATGCTCCTGCTCGAGAATGTAAACGAACGGAAGATGTGTAAGTTCGTGATAATGCATTGCCCCAAAAATGAGTACGCGAACAGACCTTATATAAAAATGACTTTCTTGCGCTTAATGACGTAGGTTAACTTGCAGCCGCTGCTCTGTCTATACATATATAAGTTCTACATTGACTATATTTGTCATTTTTTTATACTTTATAGATTTTTGGTTCATATATGCTATTTTCAAGTTACCGCTTATTTTTGTAATTGAGATAGAATAAGAACATGATCTGATTGAATATCCGACATGCAAAAATTATGAATGGATAGTACAGATACCATTGGCCTCAAATACGACGCAGCGCACTGAACTATTGAGAATGTAGCATTTTTCTACTTTGTAGCAAGTTATCCCGGGCAAGGGCAATTCGTTAGTCCATAGGACGACGAATTCAGTGGCTCTTTTGCCCCCTTTTAAGTTCTTTTAATATAATTACTATGTTATTTTTTATTTGATTTATAAGATTCGTTACATGCAATTTCCATCTTTATTCCATTATTCTGGTTTATTTATTTTTTTGTCTTTATATCTACCTAGGCTAATTTTACTTATTTTAGCGCCCGTCTGCTACCACTCACTAAACTTTGAGGCCTACTCATTTAAGGGCATATAAACTAGAAGCATGCATATATAATATATATAAATAAATAAATAATTAAATAAATAAATAATTGATAGATTTTAAACAATTAATTTTTCACGCTTATCTCTACACCTGGCCAGGTCTCCGCAGTACTCGCTGTTAAGATTTCTCCCACGTGGATAATTTTTTTTTTTTTTTTTAGTTTACTTAGCTTAACTTCTTGGCTATCGTATGTAGTCCGTGATTCCCTTCTGTACTCCCAGACTTTTAGGGGCTCGGCACAATCACTAAATTATAATTTTACAACTTCTTTTTGTGATTCCTATTACTAGGCTGGTTATTGCACACTTCACTTTCTTCTTAAGTATTATATATAAACATACTATCTTTTTCTTCAAATTTCTTCATTATACAATTAAATTTACTGATATCTCACTCTCGGACCACTTCGCAAGAAGAAGGAGCTAGAATTTTCTTAGTCGGAAGTACCCATTCTTCGAATTTTTGGTAAGGCCACTATGGGTACAGTCACGTATATTCGAAATTTTGATCGCGTGATGTGTATTGACTACAGATCGGTTTTTAGATTACGGGTTACGGATTCGGCTATTTGGTAGGATATAATATGGAACGCTACAAGAGTAGCGGTGAAGCGACACCTGTTACTCAAAATTAAACATGTCTGATATCAGTATCGATAGACTGGCCCCACACCACTTGTGAAATATCACAACGCCTCCACACCACTTTTCGTAGCGCTCTCTGAAAGTTCACAGTAGAAAACATTTCACCTTTCGATTGGGATGCTTCCTCCACCAAATAAGTTTATATTTCTGGTCAGCTTCATCGACTCTCATCTGCTGATACATTTAGTCTATATCGGCCATGTACAAATCGAGGCATTCGAAGCCTTAAGGCTGAATGGTAAAAAAGAAAGCTCCCGATTTTGAGCTTCCAAAATTTTGACTACGTAGTGGTAGCGTGAGCTTTCGTTCTAATCACATTAGCAATGCGTACGTGGCAATGCCTAGCAATAATGCCTATAAAATACTGTTCAAAATTATGCACATATATACAAAACCGAGTATTTGCTTGGACTACTAGATCCTGTCGTCACCACAAAAAGCTTTTGAGAATTAAAATGAATAAATCATTCATTTCTTATCAAGATAAAGATTTACAAATTCATTTTTATAAAATAAACTACTTATGAGGTTTATCCGTTTTTTGGTCTACTGAATAAAATTACCTCAATCTTCATTCTTGTGTTAAAATAAACTTGTAATTATAAATTTTATTCAAGTTACATGAGTCTCAATCTTAATGTTATAAAAGTCATGATAACATGAAAAATATTAACCAATTTTGAAAAACAGCTCCGGTAGCATTTACAAATATGCTTGGAAAACCTATGTACGAAAAATAATAAAAATTGGTGTGTACATGACAAAATTTTTAGGGGGGAGAGGAAAATAACACGGTTTTTTGATGATTTTAATTTAAAAAAGAAAACACCTTTTTCAAAAAACTAGGCCCGGTAGCATTTGAACTGAACAGTTTTTAATATTTTGGCGAAGGTTTCAAATCAATATCATAAAAACTTTGGAAAATAAAAAGGGGGAACAATATGCTCTCAAATTCATTCAGCCTTAATAGAATGGAGAATACGTCATCCTAGACAGTCGGCCCGGTTGACAATATGTCATTCAGAGAAGCATTGGACGCTGGTTTGATACCTCGTTCAAATACAACCCAGTGTTGCTACTATCCAGTTTGATGATGCTGTGATGAGGCATGAAATAATAGGGGTGTTGATGAATCTCGTTAAAATTCACTTCTTTCCAAGATTTGTATATTCGCTCATGAACTGAATATAGTGATCTCTCAACTCCAGTTGTCTGGAGAGTCCTCTTTCTTGTTAAATGGTAGTCTGACAATAAAACGAAATTGTTTTCGGAAGATGACGGCTCTTCTAACTTCCAAAATTCCTTAATATGTTGGTCTAACTCTTCTTCATTGCATATTCCACATGATACAACTTTAGCTTGATCTGGGCTGGGCTGTACTATTTTACAAGCTGCTGTTCACCCGAAGACGGAGTTTTGCAGGATTGGTAGATCGTCTCCCAGTTTTATCTGCCCAACTGATAAGAGACAATAGTAGAGTCGGCTCCAATCAACAATCTAGATGATGAAAGCGGAGATCAGCTAGTTGAATGTTATTTGGGATGGACCATGTTGCGATGTTTATTTCTTCATAGGGTTGAGACGATATTATTTGTGGTAGCACATGAGCTTCTCGTTTTGAAGTGAAGCCTTTTATCCCTAACTGGAGAATGATGCTCACTCTATGTTGAGTTTGCTGCTTCCGTTGGCCGATGCCTTAAATGCACAAGAAATGAAAAGTCATTATCAGTTACAATTTTTCTACCATCCTTTCAGTAATCTAGTTAATCAGTGATCTCGAGTCAAGGGTATCTCTGCATTCGGTGGTGATTACCCTGCCATTTGACAGCTTTACCACGCCGGTGCTGAGAAGTACATATTCCTTTGTCCTCGGATCTCTCTTCGCTTTTAGTGAAACTGCAGTGTCTGCTGATTGAGTGAGGTTGACTTGAGCAGCGGGCTTGGTAACTGCTGAAACCTTCTGTCTTTTAGGTATTTCGTCATGGTTGTGTTTCCCTTGTACTCCTTGAACGACTTCAATGTGTAGTAGAGTATTGTGGCGATGAGAACACTTTGTGCATGACGCTGATGGAAGGCCTCCGAGGTATGTCCAGGCTTTAAACAATTGAAGCAAATTCTGGATCTATTGACTAGACTTATCCTCTGAGGTGGTGTCATTTGTAAGTACAGGTTCTGACAGGCAAAAAGTTTGTTGAGTACTTTTGCATGCTGGGCACACTGATCCCGAATTAACTGTTGATGAGGGGGCCATCTGAGTGTGAGGCTTCTTATTGTCTATAGACCTTCCCTTGATTTCTAGTGCTTCTAAAGTCTAAAATTGCGTTTCCAGAGACTGCATAAATGTCTTGAGTTGCTGCAATGTTCTAGGTTGAGCCAGTGACTGTCTCCACAATGCATGTATGATCTTGTCCAATTTTTTTATTATTATGTATAGTAGAAACGGATCCCAATGCTCCGTATGTGCTCCAATGCCAGAAGATACTCTTGAGCTGTGTCGTGAAAGGATTTGATGGCTGATGCACTCTCTTTGGAGGTGACTGATGGAGACAATAGTTTGTTAAGCAAGGCATTGACTAATAATCTCGGTATTATCGAATCGATCGTTGATTATTCTCCATGCTGCTATATAATTTGCTTCAGACGTTGTGAGATATCTGATAAGTATTTCGGCTTCTCCGGAAAAGTTGGTACAACATCTTTTGACAATTATATTGATGTGTTGGTTGTGCACCAATTCTCTGAAAGGATCTCTTTTTTGTCGCCAGTTCAGATAGTCTCCATCGAATGTAGGAAGGTCTATTGTTGGTAGTCCGTTATTGTTTTATGTTGTGCAGGCATGCTCGGTCCCCTGGAGGGAATTGGTGTTAATTGACCCATCAATTCATGAAATCTGATGAGTTCCAGCTGAGCCCCTTACTCTAAATTGTATTATGTCTGAATGTTGTATTCCATTCTGCTGGGATCGTTTGTTTTCTCTCATATTTGGTAATGACTGTTCTAGACCACACTCTAATAATTTTGGATAGAGTGTACCTTCACTTGAAAAAAATGTATTGATTGAATCTGATATTGTATTTAGAGACTCGGAAGAAGCCTTCGCAGATCATTCATGATGAAATGTTGTGTTCGAATAAGTGAATCTATTTTAGTTGTGCCTTGAGCTAGGCTCACATGTGGCATGATTGACGGTAGGGTACTTTTTTTTTTTAGAAGAGCCCCAGATCCGGTAGTCTTTGCAACTGGTGATGCAATTTGCATGATGTGTACGTCACGCGTCTTGTCCTTAGACTTCACTTTCACTTTCTTGATTCCACCTTGTGGAGCACTTCGATCTTGCTCTGAAACCGTCGGTGCATCCTCGGAATGTGCTAGCTCGAATGCATCTAGCCTGCTCACAATGTTTCGTCTTGACTTTTTGTACCCCAGGTAGATGGCGTCGTAATAATTCGGCTTGAAGTAGGGGTGAACAACCATATTCTCATGAGTTCTACGGATAGTGTTATCCGTCTCCTCGAAGTCCTTCCATAATTCATCTAGACTGCGAAGCTTGTTCTACAAATACTCCGTTGTCTTGCGGGTCACTGAATTCTTGTTTTAGTTCTCAATTAGGTGCGGAGTTTCACCACCCGTCTCTGTCTAACCAGGCTCATGATGATTAAGAGAGAGACGAATGAATGAATGAAATTTCACGTGCGATCTTATTCAAACTTAACTAAATCTATTAACAGGATTAACATGCATTTTGTCCTGGGAAATAAAGTTCTCACAAATTCTACTAATTCACTTGACAGCTGTAAAGAATTTTTACCTTGAGTGTGTAGAATAGCTAGACGTAATATGAGCTGCTCATAAATTGCACTTGATTAGAAGTTTTTATGTTGCGTCTATGTTGTCTATTTGTGATAACAGATTTCAATGCCCAGATGTTAACAATCTTTTTTAATATGGTTCAAATTTAATGTAAAACAAAAAATTAAATTTTTATACTTTTGACGCTACCGGTGATAAAGAAATAAAGGAAACTAAAAAAAAAGCAATGTTCGTTTTTGAAAATAACTCGAAGAAATCTTTTATTTTTCAGAAGTACATAATTTTTGAAGAAGTATTGGATATGTTTTTATCGGAAACATTGGGTTCATTTTAAAAGACTGTCAAGAAAGAGAGGTCTCGAGATGTGCAAGCTTTAAACCGCTTTTTTCAAGACGATAAATAAATGTCCTTTTGAAATGCAATTAGTGGGTGCAAAACGACCAATAATATCAATGGGTAGTGTCTTTTTTCTAGAAACACAAGCAGGGGAAAATATTTGATTCAAAGCAAAACAAGGAAAGTGGGAAAGAAACGAAGTCGAAGGTGAGGATACACCGACGCCAAAATGAATCTAGAATAGATACCGGAAAAAGGGCAAATTATGTACCTATAGTTTTTATATTGATTTTCTGGGTATACTATTGTGAAGTGCGGTTGACTGGCATCGTAATTTAATTCTACAACACTAAGCATTCTTGAACTAACATTTTTTGTAGCAATAAATGTGCTTTATATTGATTATATTAGCGGCTTATTCTTTCGTTTGCGAAACACATTATTAATACTCTTACATCTGCTTCAGAAAACCGGTTTCATGATTTATCCGTGATAATATAGATCACGTGGCGCTCAACATGAAAGAACCCCCAAAGGACCTCCCGATTTCATAACTAGCTTGCGCGTACTAGGGAGTACGCAGCAAACGTAACTCGTGTACAACTAAATTCAAAGCGTTGTACGAAAGCTCACAATAGTTAAATTTTAGATTTATTGTCCGCCATTCAACACTAAACTCCTTCTTATATGATTGCTTTCTGCTGCCACCTATTATTGGTGTGGATACAGGCTGCAAATAACCCGATGTTGATGCTGCCACCTCTTGGTAAAATCGGTCACTCAGATTTCGGAGAAATCTTACCATATTCGGGATCCTCCCAATTTAGAGCATCTCGCATTAGAAACCTTGTTTTTTTATTGAAAATCAGTAGTCAGCAGCATCCCGAACCAATGGCGGAACAGCTTTGCTGATCATGTACTTCACGCTAGCCACGTCGTTTTGGCGTCGCTTTAGCCTTTAATTGGTTTTTTGTTATTCTACTTTTATTTCCCCAATTAGGCTTTAAAATATTTATTAGATTTCTCAATTTCAAAATATTTTTTAAATTTTATTTTTCCTGTTTAACTTTTAACGCTATCATTCCCGTCCACGCATGCTGACACATTTCCCAAGAAGCCAGAAACGAATGCTTCGTCCTATATTCGTCGACCAATTT
Organism: Dioctria rufipes; assembly: GCA_963924295.1. NCBI lineage: Eukaryota > Metazoa > Arthropoda > Insecta > Diptera > Asilidae > Dioctria > Dioctria rufipes. The sequence goes on along the minus strand of OZ002740.1, from coordinate 345,534,669 downwards.
TTGATTTTCGTTTTTTTTAGTATAATTTCCCACTTCTTTAGTAAATGCGTTTACTTACTGATCCTAAATTTTGAAGGCCTTTGGAATGTAATTATAGATCATGATAGAAAGATTAACAAGGAATGGTCGAATTATTTGTCAATTGGTTGGTTACCTCATTTTGCGTCAATTGTTCGTCTCAATTTCAATCGTCCTTATTAAAGTAAATCAAATTTCTTTGTTTTCCCAGTAGCACATAATTATTTTCCTGAAGTGATTTAAATAAAGAAAGTAATGTTTTGCTAAATAGTTTAATATATTATTATATTCAAAGCTTATTTCAGTCAATAAAATACGAAAAACTCAAAACAAATTCGCTGGAAATGACATTGTCACCACATGACGTAGCAACAGAAAAAATTAAATTCCTCTCGAATCGGCCATACCTTGTTATCTCTGTATAATGATTATAGATAATCAATATTATCGTGATTTCCTTTTTTCTTTCCTTTTCATTTTTTTTTAATTTGTAATGACACTTAAAATATTACCATTATTTCATACCTTCCTTTGCAATTTTAATTCCTAATAAAATTTTAAAGGTCCCTGAAAGAATTCTGGACTGTACCTTATTTTTTTTCCCCATCATTCAAACAATTATATATCCGGATAAAGAATAGTATTCGGTAGAAGGATTTATAAATTTGAAGGGTGCGGCTAAGTGTCTTTGCGGAACTTTAACTAGCTAATATTTATTACTCTTCAATAACTATAAGTTCGAATGTAAATAAAGAAAAAAGATCTGAATTTGTGGAAAATTGTTAGCCAAGATTATTTAAAAAATGGATTAATGAATTAAAAGGTTTTAATTCTGCTTGTTAATATAATAGCACCACGTAAACATCTCAGTCCCAGTATACCAAGAGGTAATATAATACAAAAACCCTTAACGAATTTTACAATACTTCGAGTGTGCGATATCGATACGCCTTGTCTCTTAAGTTTTTCTTAGAGTAGAGCAGGGATTCCTAAAGTGGTCGATATCGACCCCTTGGGATCTATATCGGTATCCCAGGGGGTCAACATAAACGAAAACTGATTTTTGGGGTCGACGAGGTCTAAAAATCGACCCCTATTAATTAACACAAGCTCTTATTTGAAACTTTCAAGATACTGTATAAGTTGTGTTATGTGTACCAACTTGTTATAAGAATGACAAATATTTTAGTAGGAAGTATCATTGTTGTACTTTTAAGAAACTCAACAAGTCGATAAGCGTGCACAAGTTCGTGTTCTAGCGTACAAGTTTTTCAGGCACGTTTTTACTTGCTCTGTATTTGACGCATATACGCAATTTAACGCGAACGAAATCATGATCAAGTTCAAGTCCAAATATGCTCTTGATATTTTACTAAATAACAAGCTTGCACTTGATTGAAAGTTCATTTGTGTTTTGAAATTCGTTGGAGCTTGAATGATAATACACTCATCTACTACCGCGTTATTCACAGACTGCATTTAGTAGCAAAAAACCTGAGTTCTAGATTGCATCAAGAGGCTTTTGCTTAGCAAGATTTTCAGCTCTTTTTGAATCTGTATTGGATTTTTTACAAGAAAAAAGATTCGAATTTGAAAGAACAATTGTAAAACAGATATTTATTACTTGACTGATATCTTTGGTATGTTGAACAAAGTTATATTGCAGCTGCAGAGTGACGATCTCAACTTGATTAAAATAAAACCAATAATATCGGCCTTTGTGGGTAAACTCATCCTTTATAAACAAAATCTAAGCAGAAATATTCACAGTTTCGGCATTTATCAAAATTACCAGAAATGCTTCAAGACGATGTTATTTTATCATATGTCACTCACTTGGACGCATTACACAAGGATTTTACTTAGAGGTTTGAGGATATCTTAAATTTACAAATTCCTCAATAGATAATAAATCCGTACAATATCACAACCATGGAAGAAGCCAATGTGATAATGCAAGAAGAGTTGATTACCATCAGCACAGACGAGGAGCTTAAGTAAAAGTTCAACCAAGACTATCAGAAGTTTACTTTATCGCTTTTCCATCATCATACCTAGTCGAAAAAGGCTTCAGTGTGATTACAAACATTTTGACAAAACAAAGAAACCTTTTGAAAATCAACGAACGCGGAGATTTAAGGCTGCAACTCACCAATATTGTACCGGATTTAGTTAGATTGATAGAAAGTCATCAGGTTCATCCATCACACAGAATTTTTTACTTTTTTTATCTTTACTTTGCGATTTTAATGTTTTTTTCAAAAAATAATTACCTACTTAATTATTTTTACATAATTTGTATTAATAATTATTAATTACACTTGATATTTACTGAATTTTATGTCTATTTATTTTGTTAAATTTTGAAGATAAAATGATGTCAAGTTTACTCACTTAACCAACCGCCAAGTTTTTAAATTGGTAAGTAATTTGTATCAATAGGAAAAAGATCTAGAGATAGAAATTTTAAAGTAATTTGGCTATGAGGGTCTGAGGTATCAGTTCATCTTGGGAAAGGGGTCTCTTACCCATAATAGTGTACTGGTGTGGTGCAGGGATCTCCTTTTTATTCTTCAACTTCTCTAATTTAATCTCTCATATTATCCAGTTAATATGTAGATGACACAATAGGTTCAACCTTATTATAATTAGCAATTCCTGAAAAGGGATATGTTTTAAAATAGTTACATTTATCACATATGAGATGATCTTCCCTATTCACCACCACCACATAAATATAGAACAAATTGTCAAACATCTTCAGGGATCATTATACGTTCCCTCACCTTAATACACTCAATACAGGAAACAGAGATACCATTAAAAGTCTTGATTTAAATAAAATACTAATACGAGCCTGATTCATTCCTATACGCTACATTTTCCACTTTTTCCCACATTCCCATACTTACCTGCAAGATAAACAGAAAAAAACCAAATGAGTAAAAAGCTCATTAAAACTTAACGTCGGAACAATGATTACGTAAGCAGTTTTAATTAACAGAATTTTATAATTAAAGAGACGAAAATTCAGTCTTAAGACCGCTGTGATTTAGTTCATCGCTCTGAAGAAAAGTTTCAGTCAAATTAAAGAATATTTAATTGTGTTGGCTTACTCTAAAGAAAAATCAAAGATTTGTAACACTTAATTAAAGATTATAGATATATGTTTACATACATATTGTAGAATTGATAATTTTGTGAATATATACATATATAGATAGTTGTTCAGATTATTGCAGTTGAAATTGTGTTTTCATTTTCCGGAATCTCTCCTCTTATTCTTGTAATAAATCCTTAAAGAAAAAGTTAATTCACGCAGTACCTGTTCTCGCTGTTAAACTCTTATTCTAGCAGCAGTACATATAAATTATGTATTCATATGGTCAACAAAATTTCCTTCTTCTAGGAACACTCTACCAGTCACATAAAATGCATTCTCGATTACAATTCTTTCAACACTTTCCTCTATACTTGTCATCTTTTACTCTTTCTAAAATTGTAAAAAGACTTCTTTTGGTCTAACAAGGAGAGAGTCCCTACTCTTCATCACCGTCATGACACAAGTGGGAGTTTCAGATGACTAAATGAAACCGAAATAATGCATAATGTAGAGGAGCCCGGGGTTTTGTAGGCTTACCTTAGAAAATGCTCAAATTTGCAAATTTTCGCGGGAGTTGTCGCAGTTAGGTAAATTGCTACAGAATTTGAACGAAAGTGCCAAATTCGTTCATGTCAAATGACAACCAAATAGGTATATAGATTTTCGATTCTGTAAATGGCATTTCCGTGCGTTTTCAAAAGTCGCCGGTAGATGGTGAAAAGTGCGTATGCAAAATTTTTATATATTTAATTTATTTTAAATAGGTAAATGACATCCGATCTTCCTGAAATAGTTTTACAGATAATCTCTTTGTAAAAGCGCATCGATGAAAAAAAAAACAAAAAATTGCATTAATCGATAAGTTATAGAAAACACTTTGAATTAATTTTTCAGACAGAATTTTAGCCATCGAAAATTATATTTGCAACTTAATCAGAAGGGGAGGAAAAATATGTTCTAAAAATCAGCAAAAAAGGTCAAATAAAATCAAGCAAAAGGAATTTTGCAAATCGAATAATATTTACCCCACCTCCCTCCGAACACCCGAATTCGGGAATCCAGAAACTTTTTCCCATTGGTGAATATGAATGAACTTTTCACATTGAATTTATCTTCCAATTTTGATGAGATTGTGTACGAATATTCTACACAGATGGTAGAATATAAAAAAAAATCTTTTTTTTATTCAAATAATATATAAGTAACCCACCACGGGTTACAACTCTGTAACCCACTGCTGTACGAATTTCGTAATATGTAGTTTCAAAAGATTATAAAAAACTCGCAATGAACTTAGCAAAAATAATTTTGAAATTCGGTTGGAATTTGACCGAAAGATAAAGGTGGTAGCTTTGCACTACATATGTATGCTGCTAACTAATGCAAGCTGAAAGTAATTTAGTAAACCGTGCAATCTTATTTTGGAAAAATCTCCTAAACTAATTGAGATAATGACTTCTGGTTTTTTGTATCTGAATGATAACAAATTATAGATAATTGTACCGAAAAGAAAGTGTCGGATATAAACGCAAGATGGTAATTATCAAAGTTTTCCGAAAAGTTCTAATATTAACCCCAGGTTCACCTACATTATGCATTATTCCCGTTTTGCTTAGCCATCTGGAGTTGCCACTTGCGTCACTTTCATTTCTAGTAGTTAAGTCCAACATATACTGCGAATTTCGATGAAATCGGTGACGACGATTAGAGACCCTCTCCTTGTAAGACCAATTCTTCTGATACCCTAAAATGTACTTAATTCCGTACGCCTATCTGTGCAACTTTGATTTTGACGGTTGTTTTTTTGCATATACAGGATGTTTTCTCCATGGTGGTCAATAAAGCAGAAAATGATACAACTGACTTAGACAAACAAAAAATTGTATGGCAGGGGGCGGCCATATTAATCACTTGGGACTTACAGGGTGATTAAGAAAAAAAGATAGTTTTTCACATAATATCCTTTATCTTTGTAATGCTGATTGTATGCAGAAGTTAATAACCTTTCTAACGACTGTTCAAGAGGACCCGTATTTCTCTCCTCTCAAGAGTTATTGTGGTCTAAACTAAAAATTCGGATTGTCTTACCTTTTTTACTTTGACTTCTATTTGTTTTTTTTTTTTTTGGAAAAAGATCACTAACATAACAATTTTTTGTTATTGATAGAAATTGAGTTATATGGGTCCTTTTTTGTTTGTATATACTTGAAAATAATATGGGGTTAATGACCATGGAATTCGTAGAATTGACGATGAAAACTACACCATAGTTTTTGTAGCTTATAATTTATTGGCCTTATTGACCAATATTTCGGTCTTTTGTTTAGACCATCTTCAGTGCCTAAAAATATACAATATATCCATTACAGCCTACCTTACAAAAACCTCTCTCATAATCATTACCTTGTAAAAATTTATAAAAATTAGGATTTTATTTCCTTATGTCACTATTTATGAAACTTAAGCAAAGAGAACATGAAACACTTTGTAATCAACATAACACGAGATATGTTAAAGGAACAATTAGATAAATAAATAAATAAAGAAATTAATTTAGAACACAACGTTGGACATCTTAAGACCTACGTTGGACATCTTAAGACCTACGCGTAGTACTACTAATTCAAGCGATTAGTAGTATAGTAGGGGATCATCTGCCGCGACCATAAGTTTTTAATGTGTCAAGTGTATATTTGCATTTCGTGTTGATGTATTGTGTGTCTATTTTGAAATTAATTGACTGTGGTTTGTTGAGGTGTATGTAGAGTGCTTCAATGTTGTTTCTTCTCCTCCAATTGTTATCTGTGTGAAGGATCTTCGGATTCTCGTAGTCGAGTTCATGTCCTTTTTTAATAGCATGGGATAAGCAAGCTGTATTATAGTTGTGTTCATTCTTCTCCATATCTGTGTCATTTTTGTAAGTTTCATTGTTCTTTTGTAGTCATTGGTGTGTTCTCTCATTCGTGTTTTGATGTCTCTCCCAGTTTCCCCAATATACTATACCTTATTGCAATTGTCTGTTTTGCATGGTACTTTATATATTGCTCCTATAAGTTAGGTTTATTTATTTTTGTTTTTGTGTCAGTGAAAATGATATCTCTTAATTTATTCAGTGGTTGCAATCCAAATTCCATAACTCTTCTTGCGAACGCTAGTGCAACGTTAAGTCTCATTTTCCATGGATGCGATGAGTTGAAATTAAGTAATCTCCCCGACGCACGCTATGGGCTTCATATACCAATCTGTTAGAATATTATTATTTTCTCTGTATAATAAGATGTCGAGGAATGTTATACTATTTAGACATTCATCTTCTTTCTCCATTGTGAATTTGATGCAGGGGTTAATGTTGTTAAGGATCTGCAACGTGTCCTCAATTGCATGTTTTGACAATACCATACTAATATCGTCTACGTATTTTTTTTTATGAATATTGGGTCACCGGATAATTCACCAATCACCTCATCGAGTAGGTCATCTAGCACAAATTCGGCTAACGTACCTAATAAGCTGCTCCCCATAGCCAGACCCTGCTTTTGTCTATACATGGCTTCCTCGTATAAAAATAAATTATTATCCAAAATGCAAAACTTTAGGGCCTGAGTACGCACTTGGATAGTCTTGTATGCTGTTTTATTTCAGGCCATCTTTTTAATACACTAACGATTGCGTTTTCATGTGGAATATTTGTGAATAGTTGGGTGACGTCAAAAGAGACAAGACGATAGTTAGACTTCAAGGTAACATTTTTAATAGAATTCTTGAAAGAGTACGAATTTGAATTTGAATTTGCATTTTGCGGTATTACGGACATGAGATAGGATTCCATTGATGTACGCAGCTAGTGCGTAAGCTGGTGTTGAACGTGTTGTAACTATGGGCCTAATAGGATGGTTCAGTTTATGCGCTTTCACAGTGCCATAGATCCGTGCTGGTATGGCATGGGCTTGTATGAGGTTTAGCATCTCTGCTTTCGGAATGTATTTTTTCCGGTGCATCTCTTTCACTATCTCATTGTTTTTGCTGGTCAGCTGTTTGATAAGATCTTTGTCCGTATTTTGCATGTGCTCGTAGGTGTCTGTGTCGTTTAGATGTTCCCGCACTTTGCTATGGTATTGCTGTTTATCGATAATAATTGTCTTATTACCTTTCTGGCTGTTTATAATCAAAAGCCCATTATTGTCATGTAAAAACTTGCGCGTGATTTTAAGTGCTTTATTAATGCGGCGGTCTTTAGTACTAAAACGAGGTGGCATTTGGAATTTCCGTGTGAGTGTATGGGCGACGTTGCTTCTTGTGTTCATCTTCAAATCTTCATTATCATTGCAGTTAATTATGTCCTCAATATCATAGATTTATTTTGTGTTATGTGTCGTTTTTATAGAGAATTGGGGGCCTAAGCCTAGAATATAGGGCACGCCAGGCGGGATAGTTCTATTAGTAAGGTTCACGCATCTCTCTATGTTGAGTATTAGTGCATTCCTATTTATGTGCATGTTCTCGTCTCTGAGAAATTCTCCCTGTAACTGATTATTCATTGTGTGTGAGATACTGCTGTATCTGTCTATTGCAATTCTCTATTTCCAGTTTTAAATACCTGTTCAGGAAGTCATCTCTAAATTTATCTATTTTATACTTTTACTGATTATTTCTTAGTATTGTTAAAACTGTAAATTGTGAACTCTCTTCTTTAATTTGACCTAGTACACCTATGTGCGACCTGTAGCCGTTTAAGAGTTATTAATTTTCTCCCGTAGTGACTGAAAATCGGTCATTTTAAAAATATATCTATATATATATGAATTGATAACGCTTTAATGGCTACATATAGCACATAGAGTGTACTACGTCAAATTAAGGAGGAGAGTCCACAATGTACAGTTTTAATAAAAAATTCTTATGTTAATGACCTTTTGACCTTTTTCAAAAAATATAGAAGTCAAAGTAAAAAAAGGTCAGAAAATCCGAAATTTTTAGGTTAGACAACCATAACTCCGTTGGGAAGAAGGATACGGGGCTGATTAAACAGTCGTTGGAAAGACAATGAAGTTCTGAATATAATTAGCTTTATACGATGACCGTACCCCTGTAGTTTTTAAGATACAATGTATTTTGTGATAAACTAGCATAATTTCTTAATCGCCTTGTAACTACGAAACGGGTGATACCCCCCCCCCTGCCATACAGTTTCTTGTTTGGCTATGTGAGTACTATCACCTCCCGCTCTATGGACCACCATGGAGGAAATACCGTGGCTAATTCGTCCACCCAGATCGAACCATTGAAATATATTAATAAATATAAATAAAAACAGATCAACACTTTTCGAGCACATTTAGAGATAAGAAAATGCATCTAAAAGAAAAAAATGTTTACTCAATGTGGAGTGATTGCTAGAGATCATGTTGCTAAAATTTTGGTATACTTATAATATAAAATAAATAAAACATCAGTTATACCCACCAATTAAAGGGAAACAATACAATTAAAATTTCTAATTGTTTACTGAAGTAATTATGGCACTAAGAAATTATTTACCGATTTATTTGCATGACGTTTCATGACAGTCTGAAATTACTGAGCGGAAGTACCTTGTATATTGATAAAAGTTGGAAAAAGTTAGGAGAAATCCGAACTTTATCCAATGTTTATCTCAACTTAGGATCTTTAGAGGGCAAAATTTGGACAAAGTTGAGAAGAATCTGCATTATATCCAATATTTGTCTCAATGAATCCGAAACTAGTGATATTTAGCGGAAATTGGTAGAATAAAGTTGTTTACGTACGAGAGTTGTTCGCGCGACATTTAGCAGACAAAGATTGAGAGAAAACTTCATTCAAACCAATGTTTCTCTCAACAAGTTCGGAACTGTAGAATCTTAAGGCCAAAACACAGTGAGAGCGATACAACAAAGTCGCCATAAATTGGTTTCTGTCAAAGATTCGAATGTATGGAAGTCACATATACTCAAAACAATGAGGGCAACGCGATATGTTGTCAACAAAAAGTTTGAGAAAATCTCTAAATTAGTCGCCAACATAATTGGCATTTCTGTGTAGACAGTGCATAATTGACATTCATGTTATGTGGATTTGGTTATTTTTATAAAGGATAGGATAATAAAAGATAATAGTAAATAAACTAGTTATTAAAAACTTGTGTACAATTAATTTCTGTAATTATAGTTTGAGAAATTGTGAGTTTTGAGGAGGAATTTATAGAAAATTTGAGGGAAAAGGCTATGATGTGCGATAAGCGTCAATTCCATGTATACTCATCTTCTTCTTCTTTTAAGTTTTTTCTTTATGCTTTAAAATTTTAAGTAAGTCGCATTTTAATAAATCGCTTAATTTTTTTCTTGTTGCCATTTCTTTTACAATAAATGAAACAGTGACCGCTATCAAAAACATTTGTCGATTCGCGTTCACTGTGTTTTAAATACGAAATTGTCGCCAACTAAGTTGCCAATGTTGTTGTGTCACTCTCACTATGTTTTGGCCTTTAGAATCTTAGCGGACAAAAGATGGACAACATTGTTTACGTCATCGAAACGCGAGAGATTTAACAGACAACCGATTGAAAGAATCGGCATTTTTTCCAATGTTTGTCTCATCTATTTCGGATTGTATTCACATTTAAATTATTGAAAATAATCGGACAAAGAAATACATCGTTCCAATATTTTTACTATATAAATATTGGACAAAGATAGGACATTGGACTCATGGTTACTAGGGATCTTATGACTTATTACATATTCCGCAGATGCTAGCTCAGGAGATGAGTGTGGGTACAATTCGAGGATCGATATGTTAATTTGAGCGCCACTGAATCTTTCGCAATTGGCAGGAAAGACCATGAAAACCTGTCGACTAAAAATTCACTCACTCAATAAAAGATAATTGAAAAATTTATTGAACTTGTTATAAAACTTACCACAAAGCGCCACAAAAGAGTAACTTAAATAAAATTATGAAATTTGAACAAATGCAATAGAATCACTAAATCGTCGTTGCCGATCAGAAGTGTATTTATCAATGAAAATTTACAAAATAAGCTCAATAATATAATACCCTAGATAAAAATTAAAGTTAAATATAATGAAAATCCAAAGTTCTGCTGCTTAATTTGGCTTATTTTTGATATTTTATTTACTATTTTTATGAAAACGCTAAAATTTCGGCTCTCAGGCAGTGTTTAAATATATAGTAAAACCCAAAGTTTTGTAAGGCAACACTAAGAAAAGGTTGCCCGATTTGGTCCATTTTTGAACTCGTGTACAAAATTTGAGCTTTCCACGTCGACGTGTTCTCATGCAGTGTTCAAATACACAATCAAATTTTCTTATGACAACATCAAGAATGGATTGCCTGATTTAGTCCTTTTTTTACATTTTATTTACTATTGATATGCAAATAACATGGACCAAAATTCAGCTCTCCACATCAACGCGTTCTCGGACAGTACCCAAATATATAGTGAAAAACGAAATTTTTGTATGGCAACCCTACGAAAGAGTTGCCGGATTTATACCATTTTCGAACCTAAGTTACTGTTTTTTTTAAACAAAAAAGCCCATGTATAAAATCGTGAGTTGGACGGACAGACAAAAATCAAAATAACGTTTAATATTATGGTTTAATATAGCTCTACCTTATAGATTTCATCTAGGCTATAATGGGTTTAGTCCCAGGTCCAGAATAAATTTCATCATTACCTTCATCGACATAAGGGCTGATGATGAACTCATCGATGATGTCATCAAATCGTGTATGTACTATAGATTGGCATATTTTATTATATATTGCAGCAGTAGATGACACACAACCTGACACAAGGAGTTTCTGTACTCCTCCCACCATGTAGAAAGAATTTCACTTTTATGAACTTGCTTGCATTTATCAATTTTTTCCACGGATATAGCTATAGGTATATATTCTACTCGTTTGTATCAATCATTTCATTTTTTTGTTCGGGTAACGAGAATTTCAAATTCATTTGAATTACCAAAAATATTAAAATTCTCTGAATGCTAAAAATCCGACTGATGAAGGATTTTTATCTCATAAAATATTTTCGTCGTCCGTGTAGGATGATTGATTTGTATTTACAAAACCCTAAATACAGAGGGATGCTGCGGGTGAACAGATAACGGATCCATGATGGATGAGAGTGGTAGCTATGAATTAATTTTATTTCCATTATTTTAATAAACTATTGCCAGGACTACCCAAGTTTATGTTGCTGCATTTGAGATATATAGTGTACATTGGACAGAGTCCTGGACCTATTTATAAAGTAACGAACTAAATAATACAAGTGGGAAAACCGGCCATCTGGAATGATGTGAATGAATTGGTACTACATAAATATACTTGATGACCACTGAGGAAGGAATTCCATTCTTTTCATGCATTAAATGGAAAATAGAGCAGTATGCAGAAATTATCGTATGTGTATTTCTGAATGAAAGAGATACAGATTGATTAGGACATTAAACTACGTTTAATAATTCAGAATTTCTTGGGCGAATACCAGTATATATAAGCGCTTTTACTTTAAGAGCAGTCAATACCAAGATTTGCAAGTTTCGTACATTTTTCAATGAGAATTTCTGGCAAACTATTTGTAGCTTAATAATGAGTTTTAAACAAAAAGTCTAGTAAATAACGACGGCAAAACTTAAAAAAAAAAATTTGTTGGAATGGAGATATTAGCTCGGAAAGCATGGTAAAAATTGAAGTTTTTAAATCAAATTCCTGTTAGTAGATATTCTTATTTCTTTAGATTGTGACTAATTTATAAAGATAAAGCCCAGATCTAGCAAATAACGTCGAGTTTTTTAATTTTTAGTTTCGCTTTTTTTAATTATTTGACTCTAAAAGTAGGTACTTGTTCTTCCGATATTTCACCGACGATAAATTGCAATATTTCGTTAAAAGTTGTTGAAATACAAAGTAAAATAACATATTTAACAATTTTGTGAAAAAAAAAAATTTAGGAGAGTTAATTATCGTTAAATTAATTTTCAATATATTTGAACTGCAAATATTCATTTTTCGTCTTAAATTGTATAATTTTGTCACATGTTGGGTCTCTGTCTTTTACGTTAGATATCTCTAATGTGGTCTGTGGTTTAAGTCTAGGCTAATTTTATATGATATTTCTCACTATCAGGACACAAACCTATACGTATAGTAAATTTTACTGCCTACGGCTGTTTGCTTTGGCGTATACGGCAGGCAGGAACCAAGCCGTACTGACGATTATACGGTTCCTGCTTATATGAAACGCCCTCTTTTTGCAATGAAATTTCTTTCTTAAAGATTTTTCGTTTGCATAAAGAGTTTTTTCAACAGTTATAGATGCCCAAACATTTAAGATTTAAACTGAGTTCTAAGCATTCCTTATTTTGCCAGTGAGAAAAGAAAAAATGTTTTTTTAATTTTTAGTGCAATTTATTTACAAAAATTATTTATTTTAAAAGCGTTTTCAATATATTTTTCTTTTTATTTAACTACTACTTTTATCAAAAAACACGTAAACCATACTAATTTTTCATATTGAATTTAATCACTCTCACCTATCACACTCTGTATCGAAAATGTAACCCTTTCTGAGCAGCAAAAAGATAATTGCCGACTTTCCGGCACTCATTGAACTTTATCAGCCATTTTCGCTACATGTGCTCAAGAAAAAGTGCAAAAAGGGCAGAAGAACTACATTGTCGGTACAGAGTGTTATTTAAAGCCAAGCTTCTTAAATCCAATATGAAAAATTAGTATTGATGACGTGTTCTTTGATAAAAATAGTAGTTAAATAAAAGAAAAAACTAGTAAAAATTCCAAAATTTTAAATTAGTTGAGCCATAAATTCAAAACGGAGAGGAAGAGGGAGAAAATTCATAGACCATTGGAAATGTTGAACGGTTATCAATCGAAGAAATTTTAAATCATCACCACAGGTGCAACCTTAACGTAACGTAAGAAATAATGTAGCAAGTGTTACACCATTTTAGAATCCTTTTAAAGTTAAAGTTGGGTGAAGTATTAATTTTCTATTCTTGGTTCGACAAAATGTTACAATTAGGTACATAAGAAAATGAAATTGAAAAAAAAAGTAAAGATTTTTATATTTTCTCGAAAACAAAAGAAATGTCTTTATAATTTAAAAAATACATGTCTTAGTTTTTTTTATATTTTTCTGGTAACTATTATGATTTGGTCTATCACCCGGTTCTGGCTTGACGTCGACTTACGGAACATCCTGTATATGTAGGTTTTCTGGTGCCAAATACCTAATTCATTAAATGTTCCATTGCTTTGGGGAAATTGAACTGATTTTTCCTTTTCTATCAGAGAAAATTACATTTACTTTTAGTGAAAAACGTGTCTTAAATTCAAGGAATAGTCCTACTTTTTGTTACAGTATAGATATTTATAAATACAAGAATTGTCTATAATAAAATAGATGGTAATTTGCTATTTTGGCTGCCATGTTGTTTTGGCGGCGTCAGTCAATTCTGTTATTTATTATTTAGTCATTGATGCCAAATCACCATGTCAAATTACGCGATTGAGCAGCACGTCCAAATGATAAAAATTTACAATCAAAATGAGTGTTCATTAGTGCAAATATTGCGCATGTTGCGCCCATTTTATGGCAGACGCCGTGCCCCATAAAAGTTGACTCTCCAACGTTTAGTGACCAAATCCGAGACGACCGATTCGGTAAACAATCAGCCAACATCCGCTCGTCAAAGGAACGACAGATCGGCAGAGAACATCGCCACTGTCCGTGAAAGTATGCCAGAGAACCCGAGGCAGTTAATTCCTCACCATGCACAAGAACTCGGTCTTTCACTGACTTCAACTTGGCGAACTTTGCACCAGGACTTAAGCCAGTACCCGTACAAGATCCAACTGACCCCAAAGTTTATGACTATTGTCAACGCCATTTGTTCGCTGACTGCGAAACGTTTGGAAGAGAAACGTTTGGAAGAGAGCATCAAATTTTGGCAGAAAAATCATATGTAGCGACGAGGCGCATTTTTTATGAATGGCTATGTTAGCAAGCAAAATTGTCATATATGCGACAAGACCAACCCACACGAGGTTCACGAGGTGGCAATGCATCCACTAAAAGTTACTATTTGGTGTCGATTTTGGGCCGCCTCTGTCATTAGTTCGTACTTTTTCGAAAATAACGTTAGTGAGGCTATCACCGTCAATGGCGAGCACTACAGATCGATGATATCCAATTTTAGTTGAGCCGAATTGAACGATATGGCCGTGGACGACATGTGGTTCCAACAGAACGGCGCTAGGTGCCACACAGCGGACGGCACCATGGACCTTCTGCATGAACGATTTGAGGGTGTGGTTATCTCTCGCAGAGGTGATATGAATAGCCAACCAAGATCGTGCGATTTGACCTTTTCTTGTGGGATTTTCTGAAGTCGCAGGTCTATACTAATAAGCCGCAATCGACCGATCCCGTCAAGTTAGCATAACCAAGGCCATCGCTCGAAATCAACCGGATATATGAGGCAGAGTCATTAAAAATTGGATCTCTCAGATCCATGCCACCATGAGAAGCCGCGGCGGACATTTGAACCGATATCACATTCCATACATTATGGCATATATGGGCCTTTCAAATAAGTAAAGAATTTTGTTAATAGGTGACCCTTTATATGACTTTTTCTAAAGAATCTAAGTTTACCCAGGTAAATACAATCCGTTTTAGAACGAAAATCCAGAAAGTGGTTACAACATGCATGAACAAAAGACAAATTCTAATTCATTTGAATGAATTTTTTTATATGTTTTAAAAAATGTGTGAGGAAAATATTTAGAAAATTTCTGTACACAAATTATTTTAAAGAAAAGAACTGGATATGCACCCATGTAAATACTGAGTGGGTGAGCGTAAATACTGAGCAGATGAGGGTCTTCCATAAAACTTTTTTATTGCTAACCTGTGTCATCTATAATCATAAATTACAAATCACCCTGTATATCAGCAGTACAAGTTGTCGTTGAATCCAAAAATGGCAACATTGTGCAAACACAAATCCATTATACACACGCACGTATATGTATATAGGTCACTGTGGAATATTCTACCACCATTCTACTTTACGACTTATCGTTGCTATTGCTCGTTGCGCCTTTATCATATTTGTCACAAATAATCCCTCCTTCCTAGCCTTTATTAAAACTTATATACGCATTTCCCGTAAATTAAAGCATAAAGCATGATTGGTTATGGAACTGCATCCTAGTGTCCTACTTTATACTTTTTTTTTTTTTGTATGTGAATATGTCCCATAGTAACCATAGCAGAATGCAACAACCCTTCACTGTCGGAATAAAATTTTATTCATTGTTATTAGAGGGAGAGAGTGGGGCGGAATGCGGAATGAATAACTAAATACAAGAAATTTGGAGCAGAAATATTTTGCATATGAGGATCTGTTTGCAAAACAAATATGGAAAGGCTGTCCTCACATAACATGCACAAAACGTGTGGTAGCCTTGGTCAGTGGTCGGAATACCCTGCCAGATCCATAGGCGAAATTATGACACGGGAAACCAATTTGTTACTTCCAGCAGAGCGATTTACTGTTGATATATAAATTATTGAAAGGGTGGAAGTGGTGATGGAAACAAATGATCCAGAAATATTCAATTGGAGATTTTTGCTCCCAATATGTACATTCCTCAGGACTAGTGTTCAAAACAGGCTCAAAAGGGCTTAAGGCGTTGGATTTGTAGATACGCAAATTGAGATAATTTGAGTCCGTCACAAGGTTTTGTCTATTTAATTGATAGAATATTCGCGACTAGTACAATGGTATACTGTTAGGTACCTACAGATTTATGTTTTTTTCCAAATTGAAGGAAAATAATGGAGAAATAAAAATTCTCCATTTCGTTACATTAGCATTCAATGGCGCATACAAAGGCTATGAAAATTTATTGGGAAAAACATTTTTCATAATTTCCATAGATAGGCATTAAATTTATTTTCGATGATCAGGAAAAAAAAATGTTTTTTGGTGGGAAAAAAACCATATTTAAATTAAAACTCCCTACCCGTTATGGATGCATTTTTTACTTAACAATTAATTTCCGAAAAGCAAACCCCTTCCGTTCTGTGATGAATATATGTACCCCACACAGAAGCAGAGCTATTTTAATAAAATTTAATTACATGGCATATAATGAGTGCTGGATTTTGGGAGATGCAAACAATAAATTTTTCATGTACCTCCCTCCCCATTCATATAACATAATTGAAAGGAAATATTTATTTTTTCATGTTAACACTATATTTGGAGATATGTCCTTTAATTGACGTAAATAATTAAACTCCTAGCGAATTGTGTATGACCGTGTTTTTTGTTTTCAGTGTTATGTATGTAGCAATTTAGGTCACGTCTGTTAAAAAAAAAAAAAAATCTATGCCTATATAGGACGAAAGGACTTAAATTGAGTTGATTTTAATCATGCATGCTCGAAATTGTTTCGGTAATGACTTACTTGCGTGCGTATAATTGAAGTGTTGCTAGAAATTTTATTGCATGCTACTTGACTTGCTACCAATTGATTTTATTGTAAAAGTTTTTAAAGTAGAACAATTATAAAAAAAATATTATAAATTTGTTACCAAATGAAATTCTACATAGGTTTGTAAGAAATTTACATATTTTATTTTTACGGTTTTACTTATCTATTATTAGGTAACATGTAAAGTCGCATGGTGGCCATTCGGAATACCGGAGAATTTCCTGTGATGGTTAATTTTGAAGGGTGGCAGTTTTTTAACAAAATGAAAAAAATTAATTAAAAATAGATTAAATTGGTGAAAATTTTCGGCTCACATGATTTTATTTATAATTTTATATTAGATTAAAACATTTTATATCTAGAGCGCTACTGCTCAGACTAGTAATTTACCCGTCAACATAAATAACTGTACCGCTACAAAAAGTGAGCAACTATCAAGGTCAGGAAAATTTCAATTTCGGATTACTGCTTCACAAATTTAACATGTGCAAAATTTTGCAAATGTTATACGCTATATGAAATCTCTAGGGTATACTAAGTTTGTCATTCCATTTGTAATACCTCGAAATAATGATGGTAGAACAAAATGGATTGGACACTCACGCATAATATTAAAAGTTATTTTGATTTTTGCATGTCCGTCCGTCTGTCCATCTGTCTGTCCGTCTGTCCGTCTGTGCGCACGATAATTCGAGAACGCGTATACCTAGAGAGCTGAAATTTTGTAAACGGAAATAAGACAAATCGGGCAACTCCTTCGTGGGGTTGCCATACAAAACTTTCGTTTTCCTCTGTATATTTGGACACTGCCTGAGAACGCATCGCTATAGATAGCTGAAATTTGTTACATGGTGTTTTCATTGTACTAGCAAATAAAATTTCAAAAATGGACCAAATCGGGCAAATCATGCTTATTGAATGCAAAAAACAGGTACCTACACTTTCACAAAATTTCATGTAAATTGAATTATTTTTACGAGAAAACAAAATAAAAAACCGAAAAATCGGGTTTCCGCCATTTTCTCGGAAAATTTGAGGCTGTGTTGAAAATTACCTTACCTATAAGAAAGTTTTAAATTTCCATAACTTGTGTAAAGGCTAGGACGTTCGAAAATCAGAAAAAACGACTTTCTGCTCTTAAACACCCTATCCATTTCACAATTTAGCTTTAGCTCGTGTTTAATTTTTGTATTTTCTCTTAATCGATTTATGCCCAAAGTTCTTTTTTCCGAAAATTTTCGTTTTTCTTTATGTTTCATGTTATTTTTACATCAAATAAATAGTAGATACAGAAAAGAAAAAAATGGTTAATAATAGTGAAAATATAGTGGGTTGCGCAAACACAACACTGGGCAATTTAAAGCAAAACATGATTTTTTCTTAAAAGTACAACAATTCAATTTTATTTGATTCCAATGAACCAAATGACATAAGTATTTGTTTTCAAATAAGTTCGATATTATAGGAATAAAACAAAAAACTTCAAAAGGACATTTCAAAAATGGCATCACTTATTTCAAATTGCTGTGGAATTTCTCAAAGCAAAGGCTATGTAGAGCAACCCTGCAGACTTTGCCGCCACGCATTACTGTTTGACTTTTGCATTCTTTACCATAATATGAGCACCACTTGATAAATGCGACGGATGTTTTGTTAATCGCCCTTTTGTAGGTAGTTTTCCATATCTCGTCAGAAGTGTACATTTGTTACTGCAAGATCTATCATCCATTTCTTCTTTCGAATATAAATTCCATAATTCACAATATGATTATCGAGTAAATCAACTCCCCCCCCCCTGCGCAAGCTCTTGTTTTACATTTTTACGACAATGGGTTACTTTATATCGCATTTTTTCCGTTCTGTATCAACTATTGCCTCACTGAGCCAATAGGATGTATTCCATTAATACATAATTATTCCATTAATACATAATTAAACAGTAAGGCTACCACTTGATTATCCATCCAATGGGTAACGATAAAGTCATTCCTTTTGTCGATAAAATTTTGGTATACACCTCTTTCCTTTTTATTGAATTTTTTCTTTTCACAAATAGCTGTATTTTTTCGACGACTTTCACGAAGAGTACCTGTAGCGTTATATTTCATTTCTTTGAGCTCGTGCTTCAAATTTGGGCTTGTGAAAAAATTATCGAAATAAAATGCAAAGTGAACTTCGGGAAATGTCTTCTTCATGGTATTAACATCCTCTCCAAGTGGAACTAGCTCCAGATCGGCCTTGGTAAATATCAAACTGGTAACAGCATCCCAATCGACTAGCTGCAACCCAAGCCTTGTAACCAAATCGCAACGGTTTGTTCCTTATAAATTGTTTGTAGGGATTTCGTCCATAATAAGGAATCATTGCTTCGTCGATAAAAATATTCATTTCCACCCGAGTGTATCGTAAAAAGGTTTTGTTTAGATGGGAGATAAAGGGCCTCAGCTTCGAAAATCGGTCTCCAAAATTAAGGTTATCATTATCTATGAAGTGCAAATTTGTGAAAATCACGTAAAAATTTGTTGCGTCGCAACCATTTCGAAACAGCTAGATTGTGGGAATCTTCCCTTTCTTCCCAAAATATTTTTCTTCTTGGTAACGAAACATAACTCGATAATCAATACTCCGCAAAAGGCATAGAAATCATCCCTATTTATGCACACAGAATAGTTTTTATTTTTTGTCGCGTAGGACTTAGTTTCACGAACTATCGATTCCACAAATTCCTCATCAAAAAACCATTGGAAAAACTCCAGAGGCGTTGGCTCAGCAGAGAGTTATATTGGCAGAGTTCTTGTTTAATTCCACTCTTGCAGCGACAGTTTCCAAAAAACAAGAGCTCTAAGGCAAATCATCCTCATTTGCTCGAACACAATGCTGAACAATTTTGTTTTTGGGCTTTGTTTGCAACTGCTTACTCAAAAACGGCTTGGGTTTTCCTCTTCTTCACCCCGAGACTCCTCATCCGTAAGATAATTTAAGATTGGAGAGCCAATACAATTTCATCAGGGCAGGAAATATGTTCCAGTAAATTGTCAATAGTGTATAGAATATCTGACAGAGTCAATTTTGATTTCCTGTGAAAAAAAGTCCAAAAATCTTTATTTGCCCAGTGTTGCGTTTACGCAACAGACTAACAGAAGCAAGAAAATTAGCATGTTAAAACTTTTATTTTTTCAAAAGCATTAAAATTTTCACTAAAATTACAAGTTTTGATCATTCTAAGTAGAAATCAGTGAAATTGTACATAAACTAAATAAATTACCAGTAATTTTTATCATTAGAGCTCATTTTGTTGCGAGTCCAGATCAAAACTAACTGAAGCAGAGCCCCATCCGCATAAGAAACTCAAATAAAAAAAAATAAAAAATTTTAATGCGAATGCGATCATAGAAGTGAAGATATATAGCAGATTCTCAGGTGTAAATTTAAACACATTGCAAAGGGAGAAGTCTTCATTTTGTCCAACGTTGCTCAAACGCAACACTGGGCATTAATGGGTTAATTATAACTTCAACTAAATTTTCTGGCTGACCTGTTAATAATTTATTTTTTAGCCTTCAAAATATGCTTTGGCACCAGCCAAAGTATTAAAAAGCCTTCTCGACTATTCTTTTTTTCCAAACTTTTTCCTTCTTCCCTCACCACAAGCCTACGCCACGCCACTGATGCCACATTTACGTTAATAAAAACAAAGTTATAAACTTAGAATAAACAAAGAATATAAATACAACTGAACAAATTATAACCATAGTATTAGTTACTTATGTAAGCGTTTTCTTGTCAACAATCGCTCACTTTCATAAAGTCCTCGTAGCACGTAAAATTTTTTTTTTAAGTCTATTTTAATTTATTAACAATGAATTTTAATTTTTATTTTATTGTAATGCGTTTTCAATTCTGTGCAATTGTTATTTATTATAATTATTTTTAAAAAATCATTTATACGCGTAAACGAAGAAGATATGTCACATATTTGTACTAATTTTAAGAAAGTTGACTTATGTGCAATTTTATATAGAGTTCCTGAAGAAGGGCCGCATTTGGAACCGAAATGTTGAGCAAATGAATTGAAGATTATATATTTACAACAAAATGATCGGTGTTTTTTCCTGAAAATAATACCCCAAAAATCCGTCATCTATGGAACCCAATCAAAAACGTAAAAAACCAGCTGAAAATCTTATTAGCTGCAAACTCAATCATTAGACCAATCTTCGAGTATGCTTTAATCTACTTTCTAGTGGTAAACATCTTGACTTATTGGTCACTTCAACTTCAGTGACCCTAAACAAATCACAGAAAAAAAGCATAAAAGGATCAAAAAAATTCTTAAAGGCTGGACAAATCCGAATTGTCTAAATTTCCAACCCTGCTAAATACTATAGCTGCAGACAAACCCGCTTCCATCTCCTTTAACCCCCCCCCCTACCACACACCAACTCCGATTAATTTTCTGAGTATATTTACGGGGTTGTGAAAAAGGGGAGTCTGAATTTATGGAGACATTCCACTAAATGTAGATAAAGGAACTAAATTAGTGCAGCAAGTCAAATACTTCCAAACAAAGCAAGAATCAAAGTTTGTCATAGATACTTTTTTTTACGCACTCTTGCTGCGCGCAATCGCTACCCCGGCTAGTGATGGAGAAAGGGTGGGACTTAAACACCTTTGGGCACCACATGGTTATTAGAGTCCACGAACTCGAGAATAGGATAAGAAAATAGAAAAAAATTTTAGCACTAACAAGAAAAACGTTATAATTCGTAATCTCACAGCAAACAAAAGTTAATTCGTAAGAGCTTTATTGCTAATTAAATTTCTCCACAAAAATTTAAAAAATATATCCAACAAAAGCTTTCACCGGCAAGGAAAGGTGGCGCGAAACATCGATTGGTTATTGATCACGAAATTGATATATTTCATATATATACAGGGTGTCCCATACGTACCGCATTTCCTTTATACACCGGATTCCTCACTCAATTTCGAGAAAAAAGTTGTATGGGAGGAGAGTCGGGAAATGCATGGTGAGGGCGGTAGGAGGGTTTTGATTTTTGTTCTTTCTATTCTAATACCATGTAACTTTCGTGTAACTTTCTTGTTATACATCCTATGAAGGTGACTTGCATCTCAGGTGATAGTAAACCCTCTACGGTTTCCAACAAATGTCCAACCACCTCTCTATTCCTTTTTCGTCTGCAGTCATAGGACGTCAAAATCAAAAAATTAGAAAATTTTGCAATTTGTTTTTCAATTTCAACGATTTTCTCGCTAAAAGGCAAGATAAGGATAGCACTTTCTTGCACGATTTCGAGACCTCCGAATATTACCTTTCATTTGATCCTGCATATGCTACCGTTTTTGAGGGGTCTAGGAAAATTTATCGCCCGCAATTCACCGCCAGCAATTTACCGCCAGCAATTAATCGCTAGCAGTTTACCGCCGCATCAATTTATAGCCTACAATGATCGCTGGCATATTTTATCGCCTGGCTATACATATAATTTATATATAGTAAATAATAATATAATTTAATGAATAACTTGCAACTATGGTTTGTCTGAACGTGTTATTTAAGAATTAATTACAGCTAAAAATGCAAATTATGTTCTAGGTATAGGCAAAGATAACCTAATAATAAGGTAGGAAAAAACTCTTTAAAACCAAATATGGGAAATGTATTCCATTATTAATAAGATAAATTATGCGCTATACCTCTCAGATAATTAAAAATATCATCGTAAATAAAATGTTCCCGCGCTTTTGTGAAAACACGTTTTTCTGAAATATTGAGCGAATTGGTTCGAAATTTGTTACTGTAATCCTATGATATTTGAACACACGTGGTTCTGTATTGCTCTGAAGAGATTAAATGGGAGAAACTCATGATTCATTTTCGTAAATAAATGAGAAGGGACAAAGTTTTCAGATTTTACTCTCATAAAATGGTCTCGCTCTTTGTAGCCAGGATGTATTTCATTGTATCATTTATATATAATATATAATAAATTTACTATGAGGGAATATAAACTATAAGGGTGTAGTACGGAAATAAAAACACATGTATGGAAATATGTAATTTAATGGATAAATTATGTATTATAATAGTTACATGTATCATATAATTTTTAAAAATCCGTTTTTAATTTAATTTAATTTAATTTAATTTTAAACTAAATTACTTATAACATTAACTAAGACGTAGTACACCATAAAAACTCAAAATGAATATTTATGCGATCTTCAGACTTATTTAATTACTAAGATACTATATAAATTTCAATACAGTATTCACATTATTAATAAGATAGATTATGCGCTATACCTCTGAGATAACCAACAAATCATCCCGCTCATAATATGCACTAACAAGCCTTTTAATTCCTTCTTCATAGTCGCGATACTTCTTTTTGTTGTTGCCCGTTTCACTTCCACTTAGATATTGTTCAATGCGCAGTTCATTAATACTTTGTTCTTTTTTAATACACTCGATAAATTTTCAAATGTTGGGATGAGAAGCAGCGACTTATTCCTCAATTCATCTATGCCAGCCTTCAACAGAATTATTCGTTCTTGGTAATCCTTCAAGAACAAGCTGGTGTACGTTCCACATTTCATGAGGAAACTTTAGTAATCGACGAAGATGTCGTCTGGTTGGGCGTCCAATCACACTACCTCAATTTTTTAAGGAAGAGATACATTTCGCTTTGGCCAAGGTAGTGAAAGGAGCGATACAGAACCACGTGTGTTCAAATATCATAGGATTACAGTAACAAATTTCGAACCAATTCGCTCAATATTTCAGAAAAACATGTTTTCACAAAAGTGCGGGAACATTTTATTTACGATGATACTGTTAATTATCTGAGAGGTATAGCGCATAATCTATCTTATTAATAATTGAATACATTTCACATGTTTGGTTTTTATTCGTAAAGGTTTTAAAGAGTTTTTTCCTACCTTATTATTAGGTTATCTTTGCCTATACCTAGAACATAATTTGCATTTTTAGCTGTAATTCATTCTTAAATAACACGTTCAGACAAACCATAGTTGCAAGTTATTCATTAAATTATATTATTATTTACTATATATAAATTAAATGAATGGCCAGGCGATAAAATATGCTAGCGATCAATTGTAGGCTATAAATTGTTTACGCGATAAACTGACGCGGCGGTAAACTGCTAGCGATTAATTGCTGGCGGTAAATTGCTGGCGATCAATTGCGGGCGATCAATTTTCCGGACCCCTTTTTTGAGGTATTTCCGTTTTTATGATGCATAATTTCATTTATTTTGCTAATAACAATAGAAATCGCGTCTAATTTATGCAATTCCACGTAAATTAGCAAAAAATTCATGAATTTATGAATCATAGAAACGTGAATATCTCAAAAACGGTTGCATTTAGGTAGGTACGTGTGCATAGTCAAATTAAATATAACATTCCAGGGTCTCTAAATCTTGTAAATAAACTGTATATTTATCATGTATTTTGGCGGGAAAATCGTTAAAATTTGAAAAATCCAATTTTTGGACTTTGACGTACTACAACTTAAGATTAAAGGTGACATTAGGGCTGGTTGGACATTCATTGCAAAGCTAAGATGGTTTGCTATCACCTGAGATAAATCTCGCCTTGATAGGGTGTATATCAAGCAATTTACAATGTGTAAAGTGGAAACAGTACTAAAAATCGTAAACCCCCCTACCCCCACACAATGCATTTTCCGGCTCTCCTACCATACAATTTATTTCTCGAAATTGAGTGAGTAATCCGGGGTATAAAGGAAATGCGGTACGTATGGTACACCCGTATATTTAATTGAACAAAAAAATAAAAGGGGGTAGGTTAGCTACCTAATTATCTTCGTTATTAAAAAAATGCTTTTTTTATGTACATGCATACGATGATCTATGCGAATTGATCCCAGCTTAATCTTCCCTGAGTACGTTCTTCCATTTATTTTAAGCTGCCTTTTCCTTTCTCACGCCTTTCTTCTGATTCTCTTTTGCTATTTTTAATCTTTTTAATCTCTTTTTTTATTTCTAACTTTCAAATTTTTAACTATTACCTTTTTTAACTTTTACTTTCTCTTGACACCGATACTTCTTTATTCATTGACTGACTCGTAATGGCCGACCCCTTCACCTACCAACGTTTTTTTTTTTTTTGTGATTAGCCCTCTATTTTCTACTTCCGACCCCTATTTCTAGCAGCTTTTTACATTTTATTGCATCAAGGTTGTTCTCGCAATTGGCCTAAATAATTGGCTCAGTTCGAGGAATAATTTTGATTGCTTTTGAATTTGAAATTTTCAAATATTTTCGGGTCAAATGTGCTTTATATTATGCTTTGGGCTACGGTCGGTCCAATAAGTTTGAAGTTGAGTGACGAAAATTGTCGCTTTCATATTTGTTTACGTAAAGTTGATAGTGATGCTGAGGGAAGATTGAACGATGTAAGTCACTATTTTAATACCGATTCTACACATATAGAAGATAAATACTACCTTTTCCTTTTTAGTGTTCTTGGCCTGGCCTTCGAACAGTACCCTACCTGCCTTATATCATCTTAACAGTGGTAAGTAAATTTTAATTTAATAATTTAAAAGTTTGAAATTCAACTTAATTCAACTTAATCCTAATTACCGGTGTGAAAAATCCAACGGCCTCTTCAATTTGCTTCGATCGCTCGAGAAAGGAGATATCCCTATCTGTCCTGCAGGTATGGTAGATCTGGCTGAATGTATATTGCAAGAATGTCCTTTGCATCCCTATTCATTTCAGGAGCAATAAGTATCGTTGTGTCTGGTAAAACGTCATCTTTAAGAGCTGAAGAATTAAAGTATCCCATCTGCAGAAAGTGCATACACATGTACAAAGGTACTTGGACTTATTCCCCATTATACAATCTGTAAATAAAATTAAAATTCCTTGCAGAATCAATCAAATTGAATACTGTTGGACAATACAGGACAATACATCAAGGTACATAACATTTGACTCCACTATTTCAATATTTTTAATATGTGTTTTTCTTTTAGGTCACCACACCCTTTTATTTTATTTTTTTATTTTTTTAAATATTGTGCATGCACCTTATCGAGATTCGGCAAAACATTTTAATTGACAAAATTTTCATTTAATTTTTTTTATTTTTTTTATTGAATTATTTTTCATATTATGATTTTCCTTTCAACTTTTAGCCGAATTGTTTTGCTTTTCTTCTTGCAGTTTAATAAATTTAATATAATTTTTATGTAATGATCTTAATAGTGCCACTTTTTCAGAGTTTCCCTCAGGAATTATTTACAATCATACAAAGATGCGTTGAAAGTTCAAAGATTTAGGTTCAATATGTAATTAAAGGAATCTTTGCAGTAAATTTACGGTTTATTCCTGTACGGTCATAAAAACTACATATACCTATACACAAACGCACATAATAAGTATAACCAAAGTAATATTGAGTTGGAACCCTCAAGAACATCATTGGGCAATTAGCAACAAATAAGGATAGTCAATAATGTAACTTTGAAGATTCCGATACCTATTTATTCTATTTATCTTTCTCTTTCTCTTTATATCTTATCTATACTACGCAGACAACAGAATCGTGTTCTTAACCCCCAATTAATTAGTTGATTACCAGCCTCCTATCACATGTTCTCATATAGAGGTGTTTTGTAATTTATTGTCGACACCAAATGTCTTAATTCTTGCCATAAATGTGTTGAGAGTTAATTAATGTACGCCATTTGTGTGCATTAATAACCGCCAGATGTAAGCGTTTTATCCCATGTAACACCACTAACACCCGTAGCTTAATAGCATCCGTTGCGAAGGGATTCCTCCATAGAAAATGCTAATTAGAGCTTTCGTAATATCCGTAACACTCGTTCTTTATCATGAACGAAATTTTATTATCTTATTTAATACATACATTAATTACATTCAGAAAAGCCCGACATAAAGTAATTTCGCCATTCGTCATATATAACTATATGCGTGTGTGTATGGTTATATTTGTACCCATCATGGACCCATACAAACCAGGATGCTGGAGCATTATCCTGCCTCTGTCTTATCGTGTCATCAGAAGTTAATTATGCAACACTGCCATTGTATTGTGGCAGTAAAGTTCATAAGGCGAATTTAACCAAATGAGCTTAGTTCGGTTCAGGCATAGGAACGTAAATATTTCGTAAATCTTTGCTTACTTCTCGGTCATGAGGCAAGTAATTTGTAGGGTGATAAAACAGGGCCCGACTGATTACATTTAGAATTACCTGTAGAGAATATGATGCACAGATTATATTTTATTCCAAAATTTAAAAGAATTTTTAATTTTTCTGTTCCATTTTCATAATTTCTCAAAAATTTTAACGAATTTTAGTGTGTAGTTAGTTATACAAGACAACTTAACCCTTAAGTATTGCTGTTCATCTCACAGACGAAGGCGATATTTTCTCAATCTCACACTTGTTTCTACTTTGTGCATTGGTTCAATACGTTCAACATTAATTTCCGTATGACTATGGTGTTCATAGTATTCCTATCTTACAATTAGAAGTAAGTTCGTCTATGGGTGGCATGAAGGGATGGATGGATTGAAACGAGGTTAGGACCCGGCCTGGGTTCCTGGAACGTAGACCACAATAAGCCCCAATATTCATCCTTCAGACTTATGAGCAATTGCTCACAAGTACCAACCGTAAGCTCTAAGAAAATTCAAAACTTACCCCAACCCTCCTTACCGACTTCGTGCAATTCTTGCAGGAGATATAAGCCAAGGAATCTGTAACGTTTTCTTGAGAGAGCCGGACAGTGAAAAAGAAAATAAATTGCCGTTTCGGAATCCTCTCCGCATCGTCTGCAAACCCGATCGTCAACAGTTCCAATCCTTGCCATGTATGTAACGCCTGGTAGAGAGTGCTCAGTGAGAATTGACAGTATAAAGTTCTCATGTTCGGCTTGTTTAATCTCAATAGCTTTTTTGCTTCGTGTGGGTTAGGTCTGCCCCACAGCCTTTGTGGTTTTACCTGAAGGGTTATATAACCAAACGCGACTGTATTGGCAGTCGGCCTAAGCCAAGATATTAGAGACAATGTGTTTTGGTGCGATCTCAATTGTGGAAGATCATGCCTCTGAGGTTACACCAAGACGAGAAAGTTCATTCACCTTTTCATTCCCGCTAAAGTCGCAGTGACCTTACACCCAAAGCACTAGTACACTGTTGTTCCGAGAAAGGGAGTTCAGGGTGGTTTTATACTGCAATACAAGTTTGGAGGTTGTAAAAGATTTTGGCAAGGCCATCACAGCTGCTTGGCTGTTCGAGCAGATTACAATCTCAGTATCTGAGTTTAGGAGATACCTTCCCGCTTCAAGGATAGCCTTGACTTCCGCCTGGAAAACCGTTACATGTCTTTCAAGGTGTATGGCAATTTCCATGTGATTCTTCTCGCAAAAAACACCTGCTCCTGTGTTGGAGCCGTTTGTATATATTAACTGTGTTCTTTTGTGTACCTTGTTCTGGAGCTCCCATATACTGGTGAGAACAAATTGTTCCGTCGATTGAAGCGAACTATTTATTCTGTTCGCTTCATTCAGCTATTATTACCAAATTGGCCGCTTTTCTGTAGTCCAGAGGGTAGCCTTTATGTAGCATAAAAAGTAACACGGTTCAGCAACCAATACGTGCCTACACGTCGTGGCACCCAAGCGGTCGTCAGCACAATCGAGGTAAAAGTAGCAGTCACTGATAATTGGGTACCTATCCCCGAGTTAATTTGGGTTCGGGCTCGATATACTAGCGAAAATATCTGAGAACTTACCCACATGTACGCCGAATGAATCTGGTGGGTCGAGTCAAATTGTGTAACATGTGTGTTCTGGCCTCTGCTTACTACTTGCGTAGGTAGTTTGTTTTGCTAGTCAATGAAAGAGTGATGAATGAACCCTGAATCCCAGTCTCGATGTAGGTGGACCGGGTAATATGGCTGTCAGTTTACGCTATTAATGGCGGGATCCGGTGCTGTGCTAGATCATTTCGTGTGTGATAAACATTGATAAGTACTTTTGAAGTGGTGTTTTCCTATCGGTCATGAGGACGATATCTATTTAATAATAATTCCAGACAGTGGTTAATGGGGTAGTGAATAAGTAACCCCTTGTAAACGAAAAAATAATCCCACTTTACAAGTACAGGTCCAAAGTTGCTATAACGGACCGGGTTAGGAAAGAAGGTAAATAAACCGTCTCGGGTGCTCGTCTGGTTAATTTTTGTTGAAAATCTATTTTCATGCCATGGGCAATTGATTTGTCACGTGCGTACTGTGAGTACTGTGTGTCACTAAGGTTGGGATCTTGCTCACAAGGAACTTATTGTGACTTATTTTTCATTTAATTTCCCACGATGACTTTCTTGGTAACAATTTCCACTGTGCGGTCAAATATGATGGTACTCACCCCATAACCTCCAGAAATAAGTTGTTCCTGCGTTTCACTTGACGAAACCTTATTTATTCAGAATTAAAAGAATTAACAAACTCGAACCTAGTTTCACTATAAACTAATTTTATTTTTCACGTTCTCTCTTCCACTTGTTGCTCGATCGATTCCACTTTCTAGAAGAAGGAAGACATCCGTTCTAAATCTCTTCTATAACGGAGGCGATCCTGAAATACAGCTAATTTCCATGCTATCGCTCGTTTCTTTGTTCCTCCTTCTATTACAAGTTGTACAATTCAAATATGCAGTGACAACAATTTAAAATTAAATTTAAATTTCTTTCACGTTTCATTATTTATTCATCAAAATCGCAATTAATTTATACTTCATTTCTTTATAGCATAAACTCTTAAGATTTCACACTTTCTAAATTTAAGTACAAGACTGTATTCCTTATCTAATTTATTACTTAACCATTTTAGGGGCTGTATTAGTTCCGACGAGGAAATTGGAGAGACCATGGTAGAAAGCTACACTCGCCCGCCATATAATTGAAAGTGCCACAGAAATCCAAGCAGACGCCTACAAACACAGCTGTCTCGAAGTTTAATTAATAGGTGCATTTTCATTGTTTCCTATTTTTCTCGTTATGTCATTTTTATTAATCATTTTAGGTGATTATGTAACAATACACGCTTAAAAATTTGAGTTTATGTTTAAAACCCGTAGTAAGTTTTAAGGTATTTTAAGATGTTCTTGTATAAAAACAAGAAAACGTAAAAGTTTAAAACTTCTTATATCAGTTTCGTCTTAATTTAAAACTTTGTAAATGTCTTAACTTCTCTGTAAACCTGAAAGTTTAAAATTAGGTCTAATTTCCTCTTATTTTTCAATTTATACCGAAAGGATCTATTTTTAAGTCGCTTCTAGTATGAATTGCAAACAGTCACGT
Organism: Dioctria rufipes; assembly: GCA_963924295.1. NCBI lineage: Eukaryota > Metazoa > Arthropoda > Insecta > Diptera > Asilidae > Dioctria > Dioctria rufipes. Next base: position 345,504,563 of record OZ002740.1, on the reverse strand, counting down.
TTATATCAAACAATTATTTCCTTAACTTAATAGTCATAAAAGTCTCAATTTTTTCTAAACTCAGAAAGTTTTAAAATCATAATAGAGGGCATTGAAAAATTTTAGAACGCTTTTAATAATTTTATTTTTACACACTTTATAAAGTTACATAAGGAAATCTCTTTTTACGAAGCTTGTCCCTCCCGACGGCCGTCATCCATGGAGCTCATCTGCAATCAGATTAAAATAGAAGGGAGAGCATGAGTATTTAATATACTCAGTGAGCTTAAGGCTACGGCTAATAATCATTACCATGCTAATATACTAGTGGGGAGGACACACACACAGGGTTAATCTACCGTACACACGTGACACACACTTTCCGACACACGGCTAACAATTTACCAATACGCGCGATGACACACATCTTATCAATAGAGACGCACTCTTCAATGCAATGCTTCCTCGCACTACGCATGTATTTATTTCTACATATTCTACCTTACACACGCACTTAAGTTAAGCTACTTGCATATATACTTTTTAGTATCATAAGACGAATTATTAACAATATTAACTAAATCAACTAATGGCACTCACAATACTAACACTACTAACTAATAGCACTCTTATGACCAACTCCTAGTACTCACAGTTAATTCGAACTGCCTGCGCCACTTTCAAAGACTTGAATGAAGACATCATTCGGGCTCAGGCAGCAGTCTCAACTTTACAATGTCATACACTTAAAGGGATAGCAATATTTTTACAAGGGGAATTTCAATAGGAATTTCCAAGAAGGACTGCATGCACTTAGGGGATAGCGACTTTTATGACGGTCACCTTTCTTAAATGCCGCCTTAGTAAATTTTGCATGAATTTACGAAGATTGAATATTATCACCTCACCTCTGAGATTCGTTTAACAGCTCGACCATCCTGACATCTTGAACGTCCTCGTTCATGGTCCCGTCAGAGTCGGTACCCGATTTGCCGCCTTTTGGAATCCATCTCTTTAACTGATCTACTGCCTCGACATTTTCATACTTAGCTCTTAATGAACGATGCGATCCTGGTAGTTCTCCGACTATATAGCGATCGTTAATAAGTTTCTTTATTATTCTGAATGGTCCCTTATATTTGGAAACTAGTTTTCTGCTCTGACCCTCGGCCGCTGTATTCTTTTTTACAAGAACGAGGTCTCCTATATTGTAACTTTTGCCTGACCTTCTTTTTCTGTCATATCTCTCCTTTTGTTTAAACTGACTTTTTTTTATTCTCTCACCGACCTCTCTTCTGTCCTCATCACGTTTATAAAATTGGCTTCCTGTTTTTCCCACAATGCTGCTGAGTAAGGAATCTCCTTTGGCCCTAGGTTTAAAACCGAAGAGTAGTTCACTTAGAGTCTATTGCGTTATGCTATGCACGGTGTTGTTCAACGCAAACTGAACTCTATCTATTTCTTTATCCCATTTATCGTCTTCCTTAGCTGAAGTAGCCAATGCTGCCAGAATCGTTGAGTTGAACCTCTCTACTTGTCCATTGGCTCGGGGTGTAGACACTGCGTTCTGAATATGTTGCATTCCTAATCTTTCGCAATACTTCTTAAACAATTTATAGGTGTAGCAAGTTCCTTTATCCGTTATTATTCTCTGCGGTACTCCAAATTGTTTTATTATTTGATCTAGAAAGCGTAGAGCAGGCTGGGTTTTAGTATCTTTGGTGGTGTATAACATTGTATATTTTGTGAAAGCCTCAACCGACACTATTATGTACTTTTTGCCGGTAGTGCTCCTTACAAATGGTCCCAAATGATCCATATGGATGGTTTGAAATGGTATTTCATTCTTTGGAATTGGGTATAATAATCCTTCACGTTTTCCCTTAGGTTGCTTGTGGTACAGGCAAGGTATACAACTATTGATATACCGTGTTGTCCCCTTGCCAGAACAGAGTTTGGTTTAAGAATGATCTCACTATTCGAACAATTAACAACAGGTAAAAGACAGTCCCCTTTAATATCGGTTTGCACAACACATCGTAATACACAGTACTCAGAATTTTCTTTCATCCTCACGCTAGTATCAAAAAAGAATACTCCATTCTCTCCGGAGCCGCATTTAACGTTCATCGCATGTTCGGGTGGAATTACTGTTGTTTCGTTAATGATAAAATTTGTTTTAGTTGTTGGCAGATCTATTACACATGGGAGCTCACTAAAATGTCTATCATATATCCGTAATTGTTCCGAATTCTTAAAAACTAAAATATGCGGCTGCTCTGTGAATGTTTGCCCAATAATTGCTGGAATTTTTATCGTGTGGTTTTGGACTACTACGAAGTCAACTTTAGCACTCGCCTCGTCTAATTTTACTTCGACATTTTCAGCTACCCCCAAAGACTCAACGACACTACCTCCAAACCCTTTTATGTTCATCACACGTTTCATATACTGAAGACTAAGTTTATGTAAGGTATCAAGTTTCATAATATTACAACTGGCACCGAAATCAACAAATACTTCTACTGGAATGCTATTTATTAAGGCTGTCATAAAATATTTATTACCTTGATCTCTGCTCCCTTCGAGGACAAGTACTTGTTTCTGTTGTTGTTGCTTCAATATCTGTCGACATTCTCCAAAATGATAGCTTTCACATTTGTTGCACTTATGTTTCTTGTTGGGACAGTTGGACACGATATGATTTCTAGTACCGCAGCCATAACATTTTCTTTGGTCTGTTACACTTGTAGGATCACTAAACTTCTTGAAAGGTTTTCGAATACTTTCAATTTTATTCGGATAATAAGAAATCGATCGTTCTTCAGGAATCGTTCTTAAATAACTTAATAACAAGTCAGGGCGTGAATAATTTGAAACGTTAGCCGCCGCTTGGATGGTGGTATTGGGTATTCCCTCTATAATACAAGAAACTGCCTTTTCGCCATATATTCCGCAGATATTAAGTAAACACAATTTCTGATAAAAATAATTCTGCATGGATTCATCTCTTCTTTTTACGCGATTCAGCATTTCTTGGAGTTGTCGTGCATAATTAGATTGTATGGGAAAAGCCTCCTTTAGTTTAAGCTTCCATTCACTCCAGTTAAGATTGATAGTTGTAAGACTCTGATACCAGATATGAGCCAGACCTTTGAGTTTCGATATTGCATAGTAAATAGTATACTTTTCATTCCATTCGTAAATTGATCTTAATTCCTCAATTTTATTCAACCATTTTTGAACGTTTTGGTTTTTATCTTCAGGATCGAAACTTGGGACTATATCTGCACCGCCCCTGGGACCAAGATACGGAGTTCGAGTTCCATTAATATTGTCACTTACGCCGGGTGCTATCGCTATTAACTGGCCCGAAGTAGAACTGCCTTCACCGTTTGAAAAGCTAATAGGTGAGGACAATTCTATGGAATTACTTAATTCCCGATCTTGCTGTTCACGCACAACGATTTGTCGATCCGCTACCTTTTCTTCTTCCCAGTATCCAGATGCCATTTCACGTTTGGATAGATTTCACTTGAATTTATTAAAAAAAAGGTGAATGACACAACGATCAATGAGTTTATTTCAATAGTTTAGATATCACTATGTCTACGAGACGTGCACTACTATTTTGGTTTTGTTTCAATGTAAAGCCCTACACAAATTCCTCACTACAGACGAGCCCCAGGGTTTGATACCATTTATGGATTGACAATCCCACTTCTGAGATAATAGAGGGCATTGAAAAATTTTAGAACGCTTTTAATAATTTTATTTTTACACACTTTATAAAGTTACATAAGGAAATCTCTTTTTACGAAGCTTGTCCCTCCCGACGGCCGTCATCCATGGAGCTCATCTGCAATCAGATTCAAATAGAAGGGAGAGCATGAGTATTTAATATACTCAGTGAGCTTAAGGCTACGGCTAATAATCATTACCATGCTAATATACTAGTGGGGAGGACACACACACAGGGTTAATCTACCGTACACACGTGACACACACTTTCCGACACACGGCTAACAATTTACCAATACGCGCGATGACACACATCTTATCAATAGAGACGCACTCTTCAATGCAATGCTTCCTCGCACTACGCATGTATTTATTTCTACATATTCTACCTTACACACGCACTTAAGTTAAGCTACTTGCATATATACTTTTTAGTATCATAAGACGAATTATTAACAATATTAACTAAATCAACTAATGGCACTCACAATACTAACACTACTAACTAATAGCACTCTTATGACCAACTCCTAGTACTCACAGTTAATTCGAACTGCCTGCGCCACTTTCAAAGACTTGAATGAAGACATCATTCGGGCTCAGGCAGCAGTCTCAACTTTACAATGTCATACACTTAAAGGGATAGCAATATTTTTACAAGGGGAATTTCAATAGGAATTTCCAAGAAGGACTGCATGCACTTAGGGGATAGCGACTTTTATGACGGTCACCTTTCTTAAATGCCGCCTTAGTAAATTTTGCATGAATTTACGAAGATTGAATATTATCACCTCACCTCTGAGATTCGTTTAACAGCTCGACCATCCTGACATCTTGAACGTCCTCGTTCATGGTCCCGTCAGAGTCGGTACCCGATTTGCCGCCTTTTGGAATCCATCTCTTTAACTGATCTACTGCCTCGACATTTTCATACTTAGCTCTTAATGAACGATGCGATCCTGGTAGTTCTCCGACTATATAGCGATCGTTAATAAGTTTCTTTATTATTCTGAATGGTCCCTTATATTTGGAAACTAGTTTTCTGCTCTGACCCTCGGCCGCTGTATTCTTTTTTACAAGAACGAGGTCTCCTATATTGTAACTTTTGCCTGACCTTCTTTTTCTGTCATATCTCTCCTTTTGTTTAAACTGACTTTTTTTTATTCTCTCACCGACCTCTCTTCTGTCCTCATCACGTTTATAAAATTGGCTTCCTGTTTTTCCCACAATGCTGCTGAGTAAGGAATCTCCTTTGGCCCTAGGTTTAAAACCGAAGAGTAGTTCACTTAGAGTCTATTGCGTTATGCTATGCACGGTGTTGTTCAACGCAAACTGAACTCTATCTATTTCTTTATCCCATTTATCGTCTTCCTTAGCTGAAGTAGCCAATGCTGCCAGAATCGTTGAGTTGAACCTCTCTACTTGTCCATTGGCTCGGGGTGTAGACACTGCGTTCTGAATATGTTGCATTCCTAATCTTTCGCAATACTTCTTAAACAATTTATAGGTGTAGCAAGTTCCTTTATCCGTTATTATTCTCTGCGGTACTCCAAATTGTTTTATTATTTGATCTAGAAAGCGTAGAGCAGGCTGGGTTTTAGTATCTTTGGTGGTGTATAACATTGTATATTTTGTGAAAGCCTCAACCGACACTATTATGTACTTTTTGCCGGTAGTGCTCCTTACAAATGGTCCCAAATGATCCATATGGATGGTTTGAAATGGTATTTCATTCTTTGGAATTGGGTATAATAATCCTTCACGTTTTCCCTTAGGTTGCTTGTGGTACAGGCAAGGTATACAACTATTGATATACCGTGTTGTCCCCTTGCCAGAACAGAGTTTGGTTTAAGAATGATCTCACTATTCGAACAATTAACAACAGGTAAAAGACAGTCCCCTTTAATATCGGTTTGCACAACACATCGTAATACACAGTACTCAGAATTTTCTTTCATCCTCACGCTAGTATCAAAAAAGAATACTCCATTCTCTCCGGAGCCGCATTTAACGTTCATCGCATGTTCGGGTGGAATTACTGTTGTTTCGTTAATGATAAAATTTGTTTTAGTTGTTGGCAGATCTATTACACATGGGAGCTCACTAAAATGTCTATCATATATCCGTAATTGTTCCGAATTCTTAAAAACTAAAATATGCGGCTGCTCTGTGAATGTTTGCCCAATAATTGCTGGAATTTTTATCGTGTGGTTTTGGACTACTACGAAGTCAACTTTAGCACTCGCCTCGTCTAATTTTACTTCGACATTTTCAGCTACCCCCAAAGACTCAACGACACTACCTCCAAACCCTTTTATGTTCATCACACGTTTCATATACTGAAGACTAAGTTTATGTAAGGTATCAAGTTTCATAATATTACAACTGGCACCGAAATCAACAAATACTTCTACTGGAATGCTATTTATTAAGGCTGTCATAAAATATTTATTACCTTGATCTCTGCTCCCTTCGAGGACAAGTACTTGTTTCTGTTGTTGTTGCTTCAATATCTGTCGACATTCTCCAAAATGATAGCTTTCACATTTGTTGCACTTATGTTTCTTGTTGGGACAGTTGGACACGATATGATTTCTAGTACCGCAGCCATAACATTTTCTTTGGTCTGTTACACTTGTAGGATCACTAAACTTCTTGAAAGGTTTTCGAATACTTTCAATTTTATTCGGATAATAAGAAATCGATCGTTCTTCAGGAATCGTTCTTAAATAACTTAATAACAAGTCAGGGCGTGAATAATTTGAAACGTTAGCCGCCGCTTGGATGGTGGTATTGGGTATTCCCTCTATAATACAAGAAACTGCCTTTTCGCCATATATTCCGCAGATATTAAGTAAACACAATTTCTGATAAAAATAATTCTGCATGGATTCATCTCTTCTTTTTACGCGATTCAGCATTTCTTGGAGTTGTCGTGCATAATTAGATTGTATGGGAAAAGCCTCCTTTAGTTTAAGCTTCCATTCACTCCAGTTAAGATTGATAGTTGTAAGACTCTGATACCAGATATGAGCCAGACCTTTGAGTTTCGATATTGCATAGTAAATAGTATACTTTTCATTCCATTCGTAAATTGATCTTAATTCCTCAATTTTATTCAACCATTTTTGAACGTTTTGGTTTTTATCTTCAGGATCGAAACTTGGGACTATATCTGCACCGCCCCTGGGACCAAGATACGGAGTTCGAGTTCCATTAATATTGTCACTTACGCCGGGTGCTATCGCTATTAACTGGCCCGAAGTAGAACTGCCTTCACCGTTTGAAAAGCTAATAGGTGAGGACAATTCTATGGAATTACTTAATTCCCGATCTTGCTGTTCACGCACAACGATTTGTCGATCCGCTACCTTTTCTTCTTCCCAGTATCCAGATGCCATTTCACGTTTGGATAGATTTCACTTGAATTTATTAAAAAAAAGGTGAATGACACAACGATCAATGAGTTTATTTCAATAGTTTAGATATCACTATGTCTACGAGACGTGCACTACTATTTTGGTTTTGTTTCAATGTAAAGCCCTACACAAATTCCTCACTACAGACGAGCCCCAGGGTTTGATACCATTTATGGATTGACAATCCCACTTCTGAGATAATAGAGGGCATTGAAAAATTTTAGAACGCTTTTAATAATTTTATTTTTACACACTTTATAAAGTTACATAAGGAAATCTCTTTTTACGAAGCTTGTCCCTCCCGACGGCCGTCATCCATGGAGCTCATCTGCAATCAGATTCAAATAGAAGGGAGAGCATGAGTATTTAATATACTCAGTGAGCTTAAGGCTACGGCTAATAATCATTACCATGCTAATATACTAGTGGGGAGGACACACACACAGGGTTAATCTACCGTACACACGTGACACACACTTTCCGACACACGGCTAACAATTTACCAATACGCGCGATGACACACATCTTATCAATAGAGACGCACTCTTCAATGCAATGCTTCCTCGCACTACGCATGTATTTATTTCTACATATTCTACCTTACACACGCACTTAAGTTAAGCTACTTGCATATATACTTTTTAGTATCATAAGACGAATTATTAACAATATTAACTAAATCAACTAATGGCACTCACAATACTAACACTACTAACTAATAGCACTCTTATGACCAACTCCTAGTACTCACAGTTAATTCGAACTGCCTGCGCCACTTTCAAAGACTTGAATGAAGACATCATTCGGGCTCAGGCAGCAGTCTCAACTTTACAATGTCATACACTTAAAGGGATAGCAATATTTTTACAAGGGGAATTTCAATAGGAATTTCCAAGAAGGACTGCATGCACTTAGGGGATAGCGACTTTTATGACGGTCACCTTTCTTAAATGCCGCCTTAGTAAATTTTGCATGAATTTACGAAGATTGAATATTATCACCTCACCTCTGAGATTCGTTTAACAATCAGTCCGAAATTTCTCATAGAAAAGAACTAAAACCAATGAAGTTTTGTTTTTATACCTTTTGCAACTTAAATAATAAAATCTAACGACGAGTTTGTTCAGATAATGAAACCGAAACGGTTTTACTATTTAGAACAAGTGCGACTTTTACTTGTCAATTAGTTATTCTGAAGTATGCATCCGTGGAGTGAAGTTGATTTTTTATTTAGTGGTTGCATTTTATTGTTCATGTATGTAAGTATTTTTATTATATTTGTTTATTACATATAAAATAAAATAATTTTTTTTGTTAAATTTGTGGTAATTTATTTACTCTCGCTCATTTAAAAAACTATCACGACTTACATCATGATAATAAAAATTTGTGTACATCAATGTGAGAAAACGGTTGTGACTTATAGCCGCTTATCGAAACATATTAAAACTTGTTTAGAAAACAGCAATAGTTTACCTCAAAGTAGTTTTGTTCCTCATATTTGTTCGGGAATCGAGAAAATAAATGAACACGCAACAAAAAGTAGAAATTTAACACCAAATATAAAGTTGGACATAGCATCCGTAAAAACTACTATCGAGGATTTTTGTCAAAAAATTAGTTCATTTAGTGTTTCTAGCAACAATAATATATATATATATAATATAATACAATCAACCAAAAATTAAGTGAAATTATAAGAAACATTTTTTCCATTTTTTTTTTTATATACATAACTGATGATTTAAATGAATCACCTAAATCTTATGAAATTATAAAAAGAAATTTAGTACCTTGTTTTCGATACTTTAAATGAATTTGATAACTGGTTTTAAAAGAAATAAAACTATGACAGTAATGACTTATCTGTAGCTAGAGAAACGAAATTCCTCGAATTTCGATGGAATAAAAAATACAATAAAGAAGAAAATTTATGCATTGAAGAATTATTGAAACTTTCAAATCTTTATTTAAATACTCTTTCAAGAATATGTATTTTCAAGAAAATGGTGAATGTAATGAAAATTATTTAAATTATTAATTATTTATGAAATTTGTGTGTAAAAAAAATCAATTTTTTGGAAATATTTGAGAATAATTTAAAGATGCTTAATTAAAAAATTCATAGTAATACACTTTTCGACAGCTACTATTCTTGGCTATTTAATAAGCTAATAATAACCAAAATCTATAGGGTGGTTCAAAAGTTATACTCATTTATTCCCATCAGGGTTCACGAATATCTTCAACTGGCCACAACTCAACTTACGCCAAGGAATCGCGTGGTATACCGCAAGGTATCTTGATCTGAATCACTCTGTATTTGTTCAACAAGGCATTTTTTTTTATTCTCCGGTATATAACAAAAGCTAACGAATTTTTTATTTGTTATATCATCACACAACCCATTTGATTTTGGGTGACCAGTTTCAAGTCTTGGTTTGGGTTTTCACTCATCAACAGGTCCCAAATAGCGAAATCCCACTGCGGGCGTACACAGGACCGATTCGTTTCGAATAAAATTTTATTTTCTACATTTCTCAATTTTTTGGTTGTTGTTTTTCCTTTTTTTATTTCTTTTATTCGGTCTATTTTTTCATTTGTTTTTCAAGTCACTCAATTTCGCTATTTGGGACCTGTCAAAATCAAGACTTGAAACTTGTCACCCAAAATCAAATGGGTTGTGTGATGAAATAACAAATAACAATTTTTTTAGCTCTTGTTATATACCGGAGAACCCAAAAAAAATGCGTTCTTGAACAAGTATAAGTTTACACTGGTAAAAATTCTTAACAAATAATATCTAATATTTATTAACGGATCTCCTGTGTCTAAATGTAATTTCGAATTTGAACTCGGTGTTATTGTAGATTCCGGTATGGCATTCTCCGAGCACATTGAATTTATTGTGAGCAAGGCAAATTCTTGTCTTGGCTTTCTCAGGCGCCGTGCTGCGGAATATTCCGATCCCTATATTCTTAAAAACCTGTATATCTCCTTGGTCAGCCCCATTCTAGAGTATTGCTCTGTTCTATGGAATCTCTACTATGCTTTTCATAGTAACACAGTCGAAGGTGTTCAGAGGAGATTTACCAGGTTTTCTTTGAGTAAGCTTAACTGGAGTGCCTATTGCCCCCTCCCCCCTCCTGCCATGTAAGATGTCCGTATTGTCATATTTATAAAGGATCTTCTGGATTATAGTATTGTCTCCCCTTCCCTGCTTGACCATATTTACTTTTACACTCCATCTAGAAATTTGAGGTTCTTCTCTATCTTATTTGAATCGCTTCATAAAACAAATTACTGCTTTAATTGTTCAATTACTCGTTCTGTTCGACAGTTTAATCTTTGTAGATGCATGATTGACTTCAATAAAATTATAGATGCTCAATTAAAAAATCTGTTAGTAGCGATGGTCGCTTCTCTCTCTTAATTGCTTCTTTATAATTGTTTCATTGCTAGATTTTTATTATGATTATTATGTGATTTTTATTTCTGTTATAATTGTTTGCAATTTGTTATTTTTTTTGTTATTATTATTTTCATTTTTCAAAATTTATTATTATTATTATTTTGCATGTAATACGTTAATCAACTATTTATTATTGTTCATTCCAATCGTTTTTACTTTATTGTCTAGTTTCTATATGGTTACGCATTGCATGGTGATAGTTTATTGTACTTCCCTTTTTATGCCCATAATTTATCTTTTTTACAGCCTAGCTCATAGTGTTATAGAATTCATTGTTATGTAGATATTTATTGTGTTTGTGGTAGGCTGAATGTTTTTTTTTCTTATTTTTCACGCATTTATAATTCACAGTTTTAGTGCATTCCTTTTTATAATAACTCTATTTTTTACTTTTTGGTCTGTGAGGCTTGTGCATCGATAGACGGAATAAATAAATATTATGTTACTTCCCAGTGAGACAGGAATAAATTCTTCTGAGATACGAAATAACTTCTTTGCTATCGAAGGATCGATTCTTTTTCGTATCAAAATGAATATATGGACAATAACCGCATTTTCGACTCTTTGATTGATTTTAACATTACCTAATTGAAAATTGATCTTATAATTGATTACAAATTGATTCTTTAATCATTGAAAAATATATTTCTTAATTGATTCTGAAATAAATTTGAAATCGGTTTTTAAATAGTTTAATGCACCTATCTGAATAGAATTGATATAAATTGAGGTTGAATAGCTCTGAATATTCGCTTAGATAATTGCAGAATAGATACTCTAAAATCCTTAAATATGAACGGTAAAGCTTACATGTAGGATGACATCGCATCTACATTTTATCGCCCGATTAAATATGTTATAAATTTTTGAGTCCAATGAATTGATTTTTAAATAACTTTAGATAACTACAAAAGAAATGAATCAGTCCATGGACGTATTTTCAACTCATCATTGTAAAGAACTGCTAAGCACAACTTCCCATAAGAAATATGTTCACAACAGAGTACGTAGTAATGAATGCCAAAGAAAGAACTGTAGAAATAGAAATATTTGACCCAAGTGCAAAAAAGCCATTTTTCAGCAGCAAAAGTCAGCTATGACGTATAAGCGATCTAAAACAAACTACACCACACGATTATCCTATCTTCCCTCTTTAATTTGATACCAAACATGACATTCTTTGGACAACCCTATATAGGAGTGTTTTGATCCCACCCTCCTCACAAAATTTGTTCACGTTTTATTTATTTTTTTATTTAGAACTTCATCAAAGATTTTATTAGTGAGTGTACAAAAGTGGAAATATAACCATAATAATGACAAAAGTATACATAACAATAATAATGAAAAATATAAGTAAGTTTAACTAAGCTGATTTCTTATTTGACATTTTGAAAGATGAAAGTTATTGCAATCAAACTGACATTTAACTAGACATTTATGAAACTGGATCGTGCATGCCATAGTTTGTACTATGCTGAGGAACAAGAAGAAGTTACAGTTCCTCAAGTATCGCATAGAAACAGATATATTGAAAGTATTTAAGAGTTCATGGGAGTTTATTACTCCTTGTATACAATGAAAAGAACTCTGGAAGTTTTTCGCCTATTCTCAAGAGAATGTAATGGAAAGAGTTTAAGCCTGTCAACATATAGAGGCAGAATAATAGGGTTGTCCCAATGAAGTCCACGTAGGGCAAATCGCACAAATATCCGCTGCACAGCCTCGATGCGATTTATGTATACAGCATAGAAGACAGACCAGACAGGACTGTCATACTCCAAAATGGGTCTAACGAATGTGCAGTAAAGGATCTTCGTTATGAATGGATCATTGAACTCTTTTGATGATCTCTTTACAAACACCAGAGTAGCATTTGCCCTGACAACGATTGTATTAATATTATGCTAGAAGGAGAGACACGTATTAAGAAAGATACCCAAATCTAGTCAAGTCTAGTTAATAACCATCCATCTAAAGTATAATTAGGGCCCTCCTTTTACAAGAAAAGGACATAGTAGTACATTTGCTGATATTAAGAGGAAGACAGTTAATAGAACACAATTTATGAAAGGTGTCTAAGTCCGAGTTTAAAATCCCACACTCATTTTCATCAGAAGCAATGCGGAAGATTTTGGCACCGTCAGCATAGCAAAGTTTGTATATTTGAATTAGCCAAAATCAGAGATACATCGTTAATGTAAATTATAAAAAGGAGTGGTCCAAGAGGGCTGCCTTAAGGAATGCCGGAAGTATTATCTATTTCGTCAGAAAGCTGCGCGGAATATAACTCGATGCGTAGGATCAGATAAATAAGAACGAAGCCAATTTATAAAGACAGTAAGAAAACCAAGAACAGTCATAGTTATGTATTCTAAATCATAAGTGTATCGGAAAAAAAATTTGTCGCATTCCCAATGCAGAGTGCATCAGAGAGCTTTGAGTATAGAGTATACAGTGCAGAGTGAAATTCAAGCTTTGAAATTAAACGTAATAAATCGCCATAACAACGCCAAATCAACAACGATCTTTGAAATTAATATAACAAAATGCCATAGATACGCCAAATCAATATGCTTGTCGTTGTTAGCAAAAATTACCTCTTGTCTTTTATTAGCACTCATAAAAAATATTAAATCAGAAAATAACATTAAAATATCTTAGTTATGATAAAAAGAAGTACAGAGCTTTTTTTACGCCATCTAAATGCTAGTAGTTCGAAATTCCAGTTTGTAAGCTTTCGAAAATGGCAGCGTGGAAATAAAATAGAACATATTTTCAGAAGCTCTACTCTGCGCTACTCTTAGCCAAACAGAGATGGCCATATGCCCTGCTGCGTGCGAAAAAGGAATGCAAATTGCCACTCTACGCTACTCTACTCCACTCTGTATTGTGAATGTGGCCGTATACAACCCTCCCACACAGAGTTAGGCATTTGTCAATATTGCGAATATTTTGCACCGAGGCCCCTCAAATCTGCAAATTACCGTTAGTCGAAATAAAATATAACCTTTAACACCCATGCATTACGAATTACCAAAGTGATTTCTCAATTTTTTATAGGACTTACAGACCCTGAATTGACCTGTGCGACTTATTGCAACACCTGATATTTTTTTTTTAATTTCCGTTAAGTGGCTTCCATTTTTATCTCAGCAACCTCCCCGTTCCATTTCCTGACCGTATTATATTCGCCCACAGATCCCATGATCCCATTTTTTTATATACTAAGTACATACATTCTCTCTCTCTCCTCACTCTCTCTCTCTCTCGCTCTCTCTCTCTCTCTCTCTCTCTCTCTCTCTCTCTCTCTCTCTCTCTCTCTCTCTCTCTCTCTCTCTCTCTCTCCATTCTCCCGTTATACCGTCAAACTCGATAAAACCTACCCTCTTGCATTTCTCAAAGACTACCCTTATAAAGAAAAATAAATTTATCTTGACCTATAATGGTAATAAAAAAAAAAAAAAAAGTTCAACCCTTTATACCAAAACTGCTACCCTTCATTGTCCTCGTCGATTCGCACTTATTCGCACTTCTCACGTTTTCCTTAATTCCCCAAGTATTTTAGAGAATTGCAATGTGGACCGAAATTACGTAATTTCGCTGTTCCAGCACTATTTTGACGAAATATCCTCGGAATCGCGTAAAATTGATCAAAATCATCCCATTTTTAGCGTTATTTTAATGAAATTACGTCCGAAATTACAAACATTTTTCCCGAACGCGCCACGACCATCTCTGGTTTTCACTTTTTGTCAATTTCATTTGACATTTGTTGTTTACACTTAAGAAAAATTAATTAAAAATTAAATTAAATATTATATTAATGTTGCTGATATATTATGTGATAATATATCATTTTAATTGCAAAAATCTCGTTTATGTAATTAATTATTTTACAAGCCAATTTGATATTGAAATTTAGCACATGTCAAACGAAACCACTACAGTGAAAATTCCTGAACGTAATTTTGAGATCAACTCATTAAAATTTCATAATTTCGGCCCAGTGAAAACTATGTAATATGTATTAGAGAGTTTTAATCGGGGAAAACGAAACTTCTCATCTCCCAAATTCCCCAACTCTCCGTGTCACAGATTTCGGCGTCTGGTGCTGTTCATATCTTGCTTTAAACAAAAAAATAGTAAATCCATAGGTACACACCTAAAAATGTATAAATATATAGCACAAGAAAAGGTTAAATCCTCAATATTAAAACAGCCCCAAAGCTAGCTGTTTATTAAATATTAATTGCCCTCATTGCGACTGGACAAAAGTTTCGAAACAAAGCTTATATCAAAATAGAAAACCTTCATCTGTAAAAAATAAAGGCCAGCTATTTTATTTCTCATATATTTTCAAGTACCACACTAATGTGGAAATTACTTGCAGAACAATAAAGCAATTCCTCGTCACTGAGTAAAGCACTTCACTCAAACCAAACCAAACCCAACCCAACCCCATACATCACGTGAAGTTGTTGCATAATTTTTACGCGAAGCACTACACAAAGATCCGCCGGGAAGAAATATTCTGCACATAACCTCATAAATAATGAGAGAACTCCTTCCATTTAAGCGGACCAAAGAGCAAAATTTACCCGCAAATCCTTTTGCCACGTTCACAACCCTTCACGTGTCCGGCAATTAATATTTAAAGCTTTGCAGCAGGTTCTTTGAGGGAAGACCTGATGCAGAAACTAGGTTAAACCACAGGGATAAAAGAAAATTAATGCGGGAATTAGTGTTTATTTTTCGAATGGGGCCTTTGCTACTTTATTTCCTCCTCTAGGTTTCATCTTGCGAGAGGACGGCTAGCGGAGATGAGAGCTCCGATTCCAACACTTTACTCGACTGCTGTTTGTTGCTTTATGTAACTGCTGCAAAGCCTATGTCAAGCCGAATGCATGTCAGACTGAGTAGTGCTTTTCTATATGCATATGTATGCATATGTTACAGTTAAAGTTACAGCTACATATGTTACAGTTACAGCTACGGGAATGCTCTCACCTGCTCTGCTACTACCCGTCCTCATTCGATGGAATTTTTTTCATACTTAAACTGCTTTTGTGTGGTCCCTTACCTAAGAAACCGCATAAAGATTTCTACCAAAGACGATGAACAATTAACTCAAAATAAGAGTCACGAACATTTCGTATTTAAAGAAGTCTTTTCTAAGTACATCAACAACAGTAGCGGCACAAACATCAGGGAATCCTATATTAAGATCACGAAGGAGTAATTCTCTCTTTAGAGCTTGAGTTCATTACTCCCTCGCTACGGGAAGAAGACGTGTGAATGAAGTTGTCGGCTACTTCAACCCATTTTGAATTGCAAGCACACCATCGTTTTGAGGCGAGGGCACCCTGATGGAGAGTGATAAGACATAGAAGTGCACCAGGTGAATTGAACGGGCACAGATTTTGTTCTTGTATCGGGTTAAATTTAGACAACTCTCTCCAGCAGTGGGCGCACAAATTTTGGAGAGCTGTAGATAATCAGTCTCCGGGAAAAGAGTGTCTATTTCGTTAAAACACTTGAACTCTACTTCAGGGTTTCCATTAATTAGGCAAATGTGAAACTATGTCATTTGCACTCATAAATACAGTTGGCTTTTTCATTGAGTGGGCTTATGAAAGTCTGAGCACCACTAACAACCCCCTGCTCGTAGCTTTCAAGTGAAAGAAAATATTTAAATATAACTAAGCCATAGAATAAGAGATAATTGCAATTAGATCACGTTGAAAAAAAAAATCGAAACAAATTTATTCTCAGTTGGGTACGTGCTTTTAAATCCCTCTCCTCTTCCTAGCACTTTTGACGTTTGTTTTTAAAGTGTTTAACTTCTTGTTTTCATCTGATGTGTTCCAACCAGGGATGGCTCCTCGTTTGAAGCAAAGGAAGTACTGCTTGCTTTGAGAAAATGGAAAACTTCATATATGAAAGACAAATATGTAGTTGCACTAAAATATTCTAAGAATATTTGAGAAAAACAAAATTTTTCTAAAAGTCGAAGATTTCCCCACCTCTAGCAGCAATAAATATAAGCTTTAAGTCTTTGTATGAAACGCTCAATTTTCTTCTACAAACAAAAAATTTACATTTGTAAATATTTAGGGGAGTATAATCAGGGTTGGCCACCCTCCTGACTTTTGTTTTTGCCCATAACTTCCGGTTAAGGAAGAATTTGGTCAATCTAAGCAAATCTTTGGAAACGTCCGGTAAAAAGGAATACTTTGCTGAACATCACAAATTGATTTGTGAAAAATGAAAATAATATTGGCATTCAAAAAAAAAAAAAAAGGTGATATGCTGTCAAGGTTGGCCAATCGACGAAAAATGTACTGAAATGATTGAAAATGACCTGGAAAAACTAATTGAATGAAATAAAAAGCCGAATTTATTGCATTTTTTTGTTTTTTAGCAAAATTTGAAAGTGCGCACGGTGGGAGGGGTGTTTGGGGGTTCAGGTTGAGACCTCTCCTATGGATCGAAAGAAAAAAATTCTTCGCGTTAACATCGGCGCGATTCTAATTCAACAGCAATGAATTTAGGCGCATTAAATTGCAGCGAGATTCACGACCACATGTTACTTCTGAAGTAGTCACGCACCAACTCTCCCAAATAAACGCACCTTGATTTAATTAAATCACAAATAAGTATTACCATAAAGTAATAAAGGCTAAAGAGATGACACGATTAAGCTTGCTTTGCGAACCAATATTTGAAAGCTCAATCTAAAAGTTTGGATGCAATCGTAGAAGCTTTAAAAATTTTACCATGGTAGATATTAATACGCATATGAATGTGTTACTTTTCGAAGCCCTTTTGATATATTGCTTCACGCGAAAGAAAAATTTTTCGAGGATATACAACTGATATGGAGGATTAGCTGCTTTTTTTTATACTGTACTGGTCCATTGGAAATTTATATTAATTTCATTCTATAAAACGTCTATAGGCTAAAATACAATGTGGGCGACACGACAAAAATGCCGTAAAAACGCTGTCATTTGGATTCTAATAATATGGCGATGTACGGTATGTACGGTGGGTTTAGAAAAATTAAGATTTTGGTCTGCGTTCAGATGTATTGTTTGACATTTAACGTATCGCGGAAAATAAAACATAATAATTTTTTGGTGATAAATTTATTTAAACAATAATTAGTGTTGGTTAATTAGAAAAACATTTATTAAAGAACCCAGCTGATATTAGAAGATATTAAAAAAATGGAAGAAACTCTTCGTATGCTAAAAACGCTGCACAAGCAACTTTAATTACCTTTTTTAATTTATTTGTTGAAATTTTTCCCATTTTTATTTGACACAAATAACAGAATAAAATTTAATTACGGATGACAGCCCTTGTCGCTCACATTGTATTTTCACGGACGTTTTCTACGGCGTTTTTTACGGCGTTTTTGTCGTGTCGCCCACATTGTGTTTTAGCCTTATAAGTAGCTATTATTTTTTTATGGGGGCAAATTATCAAATTGAATTTCAATTTTCACAAAATGCCAAAATGGATCTAAAAATTCTGAAGTTTAATTCTTCAAAAGCTGACAATTTGATGATTTTTAATCCATTTATAAATCCGTGTATCTCCTTTTATATGGATCAAGAAAAAAGAACGCAGCATTGTAATCGTAATAATATTGCAAATTATATACAAGCAAACTTCTTAGACCGCGATTTTTTTCAGATGTATGTATAATTTTCAAAGCGATTTAGTATTGTCTTGTAATCTGACAATGTACTCACCAGCTCAGTATTAGGCACTCGATCAAATTGGTTTTCTAATTTATTGAGGTTTGGAATTGAACTATTCTTTATTCCAGTGGATATCTAGACTAAAGTGAGGTTATTAATTCTGACTGCAGTCGATACCCACAGAAAGAATCTTTATTCGGTCGAGACCCGTAATAAATTGGTTTATATTAGTAAATTTCTTATTCGGTCAATACCAGCAATAAGAATTTTTATTCGGTCGAGACCCGTAATAAAGTGGTTTATAATAGTAAATTTCTTATTCGATCGATACCCGCAATAAGAATCTTTATTCGGTCGAGACCCGTTATAAAGTGGTTTATATTAATAAATTTCTTATTCGGTCGATACCCGCAATAAGAATCTTTATTCGGTCGAGACCCGTAATAAAGTGGTTTAGATTAGTAAATTTCTTATTCGGTCGATACCCGCATTAAGGATCTTTATTCGGTCGAGACCCGTAATAAAGTGGTTTATATTAGTAAATTTCTTATTCGATCGATACCCGCAATAAGAATCTTTATTCGGTCGAGACCCGTTATAAAGTGGTTTATATTAATAAATTTCTTATTCGGTCGATACCCGCAATAACAATCTTTATTCGGTCGAGACCCATAATAAAGTGGTTTAGATTAGTAAATTTCTTATTCAGTCGATACCCGCAATAAGAATCTTTAATTTAATAGCTATTCAAAATAAAGTCTTTAATCTAGTCGATACCCAGAATAAAATTTAGAGCACTCACTTGGAAATAACACTAGGAAATAGATTACCAACTTGATCACTGCACTGCCAAACTGAAAGAGAGACCGAGTCAAGTCAGATTCCGATTTATATAGCCATGGGTTGCTCATGGCACCAAAGAACGGCATTCAAAGGCGCATGGCAAATTGGAATTGCAGCTGCACTTCGTTTTCTATTGTTTAAAATGCAGCAAAAGACGAGAGAAAAAAAAACTCGTTTGTAAATTCTATTCAGTCAGAAATATTCGTTGCCTACTGAATTTTTTCTAAATACATGTTTATTTTCAACTTCCGTGCAAATGCATTGTACTACCCATGTACAGTTGTTTCTGGCTGGCTCACTTCATTGCAGCCAGGGGCGGATTTCCCTATAGGCCGAGTAGGCCCGGGCCTAGGGCGGCAGACTTAGGGGGCGGCGATTTTTTCTTGTAGTTGTGGGTATTTCACTACATTTTTATACTTTTTCGTTTTTTTAAATAAAATAATTCGTTGGAAAGTGTTATTTTTAATTCTACTCCATTTTTTTCAAATCTACTCCGATTTATGAGGCAGCCTACTCCGCTAATTCTAGCCTGGGGTCCCTTCACTGCATATAGATCATTCAATTTTTCGTGTTTTACAGGGAGTAGGGGGGCGGCAATATTCCATAGGCCTAGGGCGGCCAAGTGATCAAATCCGCCCCTGATTGCAGCGTTGATAATTTGAACTTCTGATGCAATTTTGCTTTAGATCGATACACACAAAAATTACCATGCGTGAACGCAATGTACTGCCCGTGGACAGTTATCTGGCTCATCTCTTTGCGAAATTGTTACAATTTAGGCCTAAAATATTTGTTTCTTCAGGTCGGTATATACATGTGTCGACATGTAATTTCGCTAATATTGCTAATATCCGGATTGTTATTAATCCTGAACAGAATTACACCAGTTATATATGACAATTAATATTACCAATTATTAAATGGATGCTAGTGAATTGGATCAAAGTTTTATATGTGAAGATTTTAAGATGAGTTAATTGACTAATTCCTCGTCGGATGAAGAGGGCTTAAAGCTTCTCCAGGCAGTGTCAAATTTATCACGAATACCTAGGCAAAGAAAGTTATTCGAAAGAATAAATCCCATGGAACAGTATGTTAATGACGACTTCATAAAAAGGTTTAGATTTCCAAAAGATATTGTTTGTGAAATAACAGAACTGTTGAAGGAAAACCTTGCTTATCACGACAATCGAAGCAATCCTTTACCAGTTTTGATTTAAGTATTGATTTGTTTGCGATGATATGTTGTTGGCTTTTTCCAAATAGTATCTGGTGATTTATTTGGTGCACATCAGGTTACATGTAGAAGAGTTGCTAAAAGGGTATCAGTAGCATTGAGCATGTTAGCAAAATCATTCATAAAAATGCCAACAACAAATGAAGAAGTTGCAATTGTCAAAAACAAGTTTTATGATAGGTTTGAATTTCCTAATGTTCTTGAGATTGTTGATGGGACTCTTATTCCAATTTCTTCTCCTGTTGCAATAAATACTCAAGTTATGTGTGATTCGGATTTGAAATTCACAAGTATTGATGCAAGGTAATATTTATTTACCTAATTTTATCATATTAAATAAACAATAAGGATTTTTTTATATGTAGATGGCCCGGATCAACGCACGACCAGACAGTATTTGATTTTTCGCATCTGTTCGCAAAACTTGAATATGGTTTATACAGTGATGGATACTTGCTTAGGGATGCCGGATATGGTTGTAGAAAAAAGATTTTGACACCTGTTGCTAATGCGATCAATGACGGTGAAAAAAACTATAATTTGCATTTTATAATAACGCGGCAAGCAGTAGAAAGGGCAATCCAATCGGTACATGGAAAAAGCGATTTCCAATTTTGTCAAAGAGTATAACAATTTTGATAACATTTTTACATAATTGTGTTTCACCAGTTCCCTTTTAGAAATGTCAGTCGATCTACATTTTGCTGTCATCATAATAGGTGCAATCGTCTTTCTGCATAACAGTGCAAATGAGAAGAACGTAATACTACCCCCTCAGACGGAAGAGCCAAATTTGAATTTAAGTGACATTGACAGCAGACAACACAGAATAACATGTTTCCGTGGCAACGATACTTCGGTTAAATATGCATTTTGAATTTTTTCTCTACTTAAATTTTTTTTTTTAATATTATGTAACAACAACAAAATTAAATTAATTTTCTTCATTATTTCATCATACATTTTTTATTTACTTGCGTTGGCATCGATTTCTGACTCGAATTTTTTAATTTGGCTTTTTCAAATATAGCAATGGATTCTTGTAGTGACTCACTATTCTTTTTCCTTCTTCTTGGCCCTGTTGGCGTATTGGAAGGTAATGGTTTATTTTTTTTTTTCATGACAAGGAGGCAGCTTTCTCTGGAGTGGTGTCCTCCCGAATAATGTATTCTTGAGCCCGTAGCCCAGCGGATGTTGATGGTTCGTATCTGTAAGCGTAGGTAGGATTAACTGTTTCCGAATCTAATTCTTGTACCGCATCCATTTTCAATACTTCTACTTCAATAATTTCACCCAGATCTGCATTTCCATAGCCATCAATATTTGTCTAGAAACAAATAAATTTATGTAATAATAAAATTCCTATTTTTCAAATTAAACTGACGTCATTATCGTCCCAATAGTCAACGCTAATGTCATACCTATTTAATATAGGTTCTGTGGATACCTGCACCAACGGTAAAATACGGTCGTCATCCCGTATTCTTTTCACATATGTGCCTCATCCAGTTTAAAAAATATCAACAAAACTTTGTTTAACCATTTTTTTCATGTTTTTGTAAGTGTTACGTAATTAAGAGACCAATTTTTACACATTTTTTGGGATTTAAATTCATTACAAATTATTTCCCAACATCATTTCTTTTTTATGTTACGGCATCAGTTTTTTTTTATTTTCCACTACACTTTTGTATTTTGTTACAAGTTCTGCGTGAATTTCTTACTTTCCATAATTATTTTGTATTTTAACAATTAACCAATTTCACGATTCACGATTTCACAACCAAAAACAAAATCAAACTTTTCACGTCGCGTCTCTGTCATTTGACATACCGAAAAAGTCCGAAAGTAATGCCACATAAGCAAAAAATACATGGCTTTATACGAGTTGGTGTTTACGCCCAAAGAAAGCGGGGCTATTTTCGGATAGGAATAATCTTTAAACGGGATATGGGATTATCCTCGTTGGTGTTTACGGTCCTACCAGTATAAATGGAACTGTTTTAGCATCGGAAAGTTCAGTGTATGCCTTGATTCTGAGCCAAATGATCGCACAAGAAAATGTAGACAAATATTTATAATGTTTATGTAGATTTGGAAGAAGTTTTTTCAATTAACCAACAATATAATTAGAATGGCCAAAAGCACACATAGGGTAAATAATGCATAAGAATGTATTTAAAAAACTGAATTTATAATTAGATATCATGTATATAAAATACAAAAATAATAATATTTCAGTTATATGATATTTTATTACTCCTACGGTAAAAACGTTCTAAACAAGGTAAATTTTTAACAAACAGTAGAGTCACAAATTATTTCTGGCAACGCTGTCTGAATATCAGTTGTATATCATCGCAAAATTTTTCGTTCGCGTGAAGCAATATATCAAAAGGGCTTCGAAAAGTAACACATTCATATGCGTATTAATATCTACCATCGTAAAATTTGGTAGTGTTGCATTTATTCCATTCAGCACATCATGCCTTGACTTGATGTGATGCCTGCTGGTACAGTGGGCTGTAAATTAAATACAGAAGATGCAAGCTGTGCAATAAAAGCTTTTACGATTGCATCTAAACTTTCAGATTAAGCTATCAAATATTGGTTCGCAAAGCAAACTTAATCTTGTCATCTCTTTAGCCTTTATTACTTTATGGTAATATCCAGATTTGGAAATCAATGTTAAAAATCTGCTTCTCATGAGCCAGCCATGATACTATATATACATATACTAGCCAGCCTTAGCTTTTAGGAAATGCAAAATCTTTGAATATTAACCAGCCTACAGGTCAGCCAAACAATTTGGTTTCATCCTGCACTTGAAATGTATGAAAAAATTATGAAAACTATAGTAATTTTGTCAAGATTTTCAAAAGCTTTAGCAAATACTTTAACCAAAAATAATGTACAAAACACCTTGAAGATGTCACTACATACGGGGCATGAACTGACTATCCTATGTCCTTCAATATCTGGATATTACTTATCTGTGGTTAAACTAACAACTTTTCGACGGACAATGTAAACCACGGTGAATCAGTTTTAGTGCGTTTCATGTTGCATTGTACGAACGCTATTTTAAATCAAAGTCTTAGGACATTTTTTGTTGATGATATCCGTCGATTTTTGGTAAAAGATCACGGTTTGAAAAAACGATGTAAATTACAATTTTCTATTTCTAGGTAAAGGCGCGTTCATAATAGAACGTTATTTAGCTTGCCAATCGTTAACGAAATTTTGAATTTTGTAAAAAAGAAGGAAAAAGAATAAAGTTAAAAGCGTTTTGTTTGACATGGACGGTCATTTATTCACTGGAAAATTTCGACATGGAAGGATTCAGCCACATCAACTGCTGCTTTTCAATTGCTTTTGACCATCAAAACTGTGATTTTCAAGTATCGATTCTGGGTCTTTAATCAGTACACTATTTGGTTTTATCGTTGTATTGAAGTTGAGGTTAGCAAATAAAAGATCAATACTCAACAGAAACTATCGCTAGATGCTACAAAGGACGAACTTGTGTATAGAGGAATGAAAGCAACAGAAGGTTTCAATACGGATTTTCAAAAAATAAAAACTATTTTCCAAGCTTGAATATCATTAACCCGAACCATGGAATGCACTGATTTACAGAATTGAAGATTATTATCGTGTGGTGATCTAAAAGGTGTCCGAGATGGTTTTCCAAAGACACTACTATATAAACTCTATCTCGATTATAAAAAAATTTTATTAATTTAGTTTTTATTTGAATAGAACTTTTATTATTTTATTTATGTAGAACTGTTTTTCATTTTAACATAATAGTAATACTTTTCAAATTATACACCGCTTTTAAAATTAACATCTAGATTCCTGTTTTACTCCTTTTGCACACAATACAAAATTTAGTCTAATATATCAAAAATATTTTCAAAAACCATATAAAAAACTATTCTGAAAACTATTCCGAATACTTAAAATAGCAGTAATGAAATAATTTCTATTGTGGAGTGATGCGAGAAGAATGGGAAGAGTTCGGGTATAAAAAATAATTAAACAATATAATTGCAGCGTAAGATATAAGCCATCACAGATCTTCAAACCATACCTTGATCTGTTCAGTACTCATCTAGAGGGTCATTTGTTAAAAAGTCGCAACGTTTTGTCAAACTTCTCATGTTTGAAAATTTTAGATGAGGCAGCGTGTGGACAATTCTTCGAAACTTACACCTTTACACGGCAATTCATCTGAAGTATGGATCAATGAAGTCAAGATCTGGTGGCGCCGAATTGAAGATAAAACAATTCGCTGAAGGCTCTTGATATCTGCAGCAATGATGCATTCCTAAATGTCCTTTTGAAGATTATGCTATCTGTGACCACTACTCCGAATGGGCGTACATTTATGACTTTGCGTAGTCTCAAAACCCATTCAAGGTTCGATGCAATTCCTTATGATTTTTTCTGTACCTTGGCATATCAATTTATTGAAACAAAGAAGAAAAGAATTATGTATTGAACATATTCTTCGTACAAATTTATTATTTGTCATGATATTAATTAAAGTATTTAAGTTTGTAGTTCTCTATCTCAAAACCCTCCTTCAAAAAATCCTACGCACGGGCCTAGGGCACATTATTCGGAATCGCATTTTCGGCAAATGTCGTTATGGAGAATTGAAGAATTTTAAGAATTTTTATTTTTAACGATTCCAAATCAAATTATAAATACAAGAAGAAAAAACAACCGTCTCATCCGGGTTTTGAAACCAGGACCTTCCGCTTGCCGGGCGACTGCTCTTACCACTGAGCTAACGAGACAGATGATTTTCCCTCTTGCATTTATCAATTTGTAATTAGCCTACTAAGCCACGTTGCTTTCAGCTGGCATTAACCAGTAACGATGAAAGCGCACAAATAAATTGTAAGCAACGTGGCTTAGTAGGCTAATTACAAATTGATAAATGCAAGAGGGAAAATCATCTGTCTCGTTAGCTCAGTGGTAAGAGCAGTCGCCCGGCAAGCGGAAGGTCCCGGTTTCAAACCCCGGATGAGACGGCTGTTTTTTCTTCTTGTATTTATAATTTGATTTGGAATCGTTAAAAATAAAAATTCTTAAAATTCTTCAATTCTCCATCATTGACCGATTCTAAAAGTGTAGGTTCGATTCCAGTCCGGAATAAATAAAAATTGAATTTACAATTTATTTGTGCGCTTTCATCGTTACTGGTTAATGCCAGCTGAATGCAACGTGGCTTAGGTAGGCTAATTACAAATTGATAAATGCAAGAGGGAAAATCATCTGTCTCGTTAGCTCAGTGGTAAGAGCAGTCGCCCGGCAAGCGGAAGGTCCCGGTTTCAAACCCCGGATGAGACGGTTGTTTTTTCTTCTTGTATTTATAATTTGATTTGGAATCGTTAAAAATAAAAATTCTTAAAATTCTTCAATTCTCCATCATTGACCGATTCTAAAAGTGTAGGTTCGATTCCAGTCCGGAATAAATAAAAATTGAATTTACAATTTATTTGTGCGCTTTCATCGTTACTGGTTAATGCCAGCTGAAAGCAACGTGGCTTAGTAGGCTAATTACAAATTGATAAATGCAAGAGGGAAAATCATCTGTCTCGTTAGCTCAGTGGTAAGAGCAGTCGCCCGGCAAGCGGAAGGTCCCGGTTTCAAACCCCGGATGAGACGGTTGTTTTTTCTTCTTGTATTTATAATTTGATTTGGAATCGTTAAAAATAAAAATTCTTAAAATTCTTCAATTCTCCATCATTGACCGATTCTAAAAGTGTAGGTTCGATTCCAGTCCGGAATAAATAAAAATTGAATTTACAATTTATTTGTGCGCTTTCATCGTTACTGGTTAATGCCAGCTGAAAGCAACGTGGCTTAGTAGGCTAATTACAAATTGATAAATGCAAGAGGGAAAATCATCTGTCTCGTTAGCTCAGTGGTAAGAGCAGTCGCCCGGCAAGCGGAAGGTCCCGGTTTCAAACCCCGGATGAGACGGTTGTTTTTTCTTCTTGTATTTATAATTTGATTTGGAATCGTTAAAAATAAAAATTCTTAAAATTCTTCAATTCTCCATCATTGACCGATTCTAAAAGTGTAGGTTCGATTCCAGTCCGGAATAAATAAAAATTGAATTTACAATTTATTTGTGCGCTTTCATCGTTACTGGTTAATGCCAGCTGAATGCAACGTGGCTTAGGTAGGCTAATTACAAATTGATAAATGCAAGAGGGAAAATCATCTGTCTCGTTAGCTCAGTGGTAAGAGCAGTCGCCCGGCAAGCGGAAGGTCCCGGTTTCAAACCCCGGATGAGACGGTTGTTTTTTCTTCTTGTATTTATAATTTGATTTGGAATCGTTAAAAATAAAAATTCTTAAAATTCTTCAATTCTCCATCATTGACCGATTCTAAAAGTGTAGGTTCGATTCCAGTCCGGAATAAATAAAAATTGAATTTACAATTTATTTGTGCGCTTTCATCGTTACTGGTTAATGCCAGCTGAAAGCAACGTGGCTTAGTAGGCTAATTACAAATTGATAAATGCAAGAGGGAAAATCATCTGTCTCGTTAGCTCCAGTGGTAAGAGCAGTCGCCCGGCAAGCGGAAGGTCCCGGTTTCAAACCCCGGATGAGACGGTTGTTTTTTCTTCTTGTATTTATAATTTGATTTGGAATCGTTAAAAATAAAAATTCTTAAAATTCTTCAATTCTCCATCATTGACCGATTCTAAAAGTGTAGGTTCGATTCCAGTCCGGAATAAATAAAAATGTCGTTATGTTGGTGCACTTCAAATGTACTTTTTTCTTACATTGTCCGAAGAAAGCTGTTTCTGCGCTTTTTTGGGCGGGAATATTCCTTTAGCTGGTGTTTTATGCGCGGACTTCGTTAGGATTGCACGTTTTTTGAGCGTCTTCGAAACACGCAATTACAGCGAACCAACCCTGGCTTACTACACAAATTGGCCAAACTTGACGACAAGCGCCATTGCCGAATCGCGGCACGTCACAACCAGACATGTTAAATACAGGATAGATTTTTCCTCCTGTTATGTTTTCAAACGTGAATCACACAACAAATTCGCAATGGCTGAAGGGATTTGTTTTCGACTCTAACCTACTGTGAAAAAGGCACACGTCAGAGACGCTGATACATTTGCCGCGTCTATACCGCACAACACCACATCCAACCTTTGATTCGCACTTTTGATCAGACGGCGCATCATCATTTCTTTTATTTGTATATTTTTTTGTTAATTATTAAACATTTAGAATGGTATGCAGAGTCTAAATTTTGTATAAATATGTAGGCTAAAAATATTCAATAAATGAATTAGTAGAAAAGTTTAAGTTTTGTAAGGAATTAACGCTGCTAAGCTCCTCCTATCTTAAGACCAGTTTCTTTATTTCGTAATTAGTATTAATTTAGCCGCTCCAGAGGAGTAAAAGCCCTACGGTTACATCCCAGGGCTCATTATACCCTAATAAAAATGTCTTAGGGTATATTAAGTTTGTCATTCCCTTTGTAACGCACAGAAATAATGCTAAAATGGGTTGGACACCCACGCATAATATCAAAAGTTTTTTTCGAATTTTGTGCCTAGAAAAATTTCTAGATATTTCTGCCTGTCCTTTACTTTTAAATGCGTGGAAGCATTGGAGGCCATGCTCATTGCTCGGAATTATATTTTCTTTGAGAAACTGAAAAGACTGGAAAATTTTTACTCAGACCGAAGTACGTGGCTCAATTAATAACTAATCGAATTTCGTTCTGCACGCAGACTTCCGCCTTGAAGATACTTCTTTGTGGGGTTATCAGATTGTCAATCCATATTTATCCAACGCGTCCTAATTTTGTACAGAAGGACATTGCTGAAGGCATCTTTTGCATCGATAAAAGGAGCCATCGTAGATTTAAAAAGAAAATCATTCTGGATAACGTCATCATGAAGAGCTGTCTCTATAGATTTTTCTTTTCAATAAGTTTACTAATGGTATAACAACCTGTTTCTAGTATCAGATCGTCTGAGTTCTCGCTCGGAAATGTTCTCTAGAATACTGGGTGGGGAAGATGTCACACTTATAGGTCAAGACTCTTTAGCTTTTGGGCAATCTACCTATTTAGCCTTAGTTATGAAGATTAGAGCTGAAAGTATCCGGATAATTGGCTATCTGAAATAGTTAGGATCCGATACCTCAAATTCAAGTGTCCGGATATTCCGATTCCTAGTGTCCGGATCCAAACTATCCGTATCCAAACTATCCGGATCCACACTCTCCTGATCCAGACTAAGTAAAAAGGTTAAAAATATCCACCAGATTGAGAAAATGGAAATATCTTGAAATTTATATTTTCGCAATGAAGGAACGCAATATGGATGGAATTGCAGAAATCGGATAGTTCGAATATCCGGGTATCCGAATATTCGGATATTAGGAAATCCGGATCCAATTTTCAGCTCTAATGAAGACTACCGTAACTTGTTGCCTCAACTTCGATTTGTAAATCAAACCTTAAAGAAGTATATAAAGCTACTGCTTTCCAATACATCAAAATACTAAAGGGCAGCATGGATAGATGTCATCTTTCTGCGGGGCTTGAATTGTACAAATAATCCTACTGCTGATTTCACCTTGTCTATCCTGACAAAAGGATTCCCTCCCTTCCCAAAAACTGTAACCAAAAATATTGTTTTACTTCTGAAACTGAATTAATATCACCGATAGGTCATTCAGTAAAGTGTTCATCTAGCAAAATCTCTAAGCACTATATCGACCAATTATCCATGTCTAAAGAAAATAAATTTCTTCACTTGACGCCTTTTGACACCATTCAAATCTCTCAGAAGAGTTGCAATGATCATCTATGAATTAAGTATTTTCACTCACATATTATGATATGCTGCTCACTCTTTTTCCTTTGGCTTTATTATGAAGCCTAGAAGTCTTTTTCGTTTAACCGTCACCGAACCAAAGTGGTACTCTATCCTCCTAACTGAGCCTCAAGGGATTCGACTAGGATAGTAGTCATACTCCTACTCCTTTGTAAAGTGGAGGAAGCTATGCTCAGTAATTAGGTCGACCAGTTTATTTTTGACAGATTTATATAGCTCACTGGGTATACTGGAGAGAAAGATCCGTACGAAACTCGCCATGAAATGATAGATAACTCTTAGAGAAAGTAAGTTTCATTGTATTATTGTGAACGCATCACATCCAACGCGTATCCAACGTTCTTTTCCAACTCAATTGACGATAATGATTGTCATTACCCGAAGTAAAAATAAAATTACGAGAAAATTAACCTCTTCGTCATACCTTCCATAGTATTATGGTCGAGTTTTTAGATGTAATCTGTGCCATATGACACCCGTTTATACTAATACCAAAATGAATTCGCAAATAAGGCGAAAATCTTGTTCTTGATTCAGAGAAGCTTGCCTTCTTTATCACCATTCCTAGAAATTAACTCATGTGTCTGTGACTACCACCCACTAGTAATCTCAGTGTCGCTAGGCTCAACACACAACAGATGGCGGAAACCTTGACATCCATCGGAGACTTCCAAGGTAAACATATTTCATACCTCAAATATCAATGAAATCATCTAAATCCTTATGTGAATTAATCCGGTCTAGGATCTTCTCACAGGGCAATCCCAGAGCAGGCAGTAACTTTAATACACAAATAATATGTACTCCACTCCATCACCGTATTAGGTAGATATGCATAAAGGAATTTCATTAAATTTACTATACCCAGCTATGCAGAGAATTTAATGTTTCATAAGGAAAATAAAAAAGCCACCTTCTACAACTTGAATACGATTTTCTTTCAACCGCCACAGATTGAATGGAGGCGAGCGCCTTAACCACGGATGGGTGAGCTATTGATTGACTCTTGTAAGTAACTCGCAGATATTATTCCTTGGAAAAGTTTCATTAAATATATAATACACTCCACTAAGCAGGCCAAATCCGTTCTCTAATCCTAATGTAAAGGGTCGACGTTGTGGAAAAGCCCAAAGATGTTTTGCCTCTAGTGCAACCCACTTGGCTAGCATCCAGAAGCCAGAGAGACGAGGTTAGAAGTGGTTCAGTGGAACGCGAACTTCCTTAAAAGCCTTCTATCAGGCTTTCATCGTTCCTATAAATAACGTTGAGCTTGAGTTAGGTGAACAAGTCACTCAGTTACCACCAGCCAGCCAGCTCTATCCTTCTAAGCCTGCTAAACTACATATACACCCTCCCTCGCATGTAGATACATTAAATATAGCTAGATAGGTAGAAGTATGTATGTTAGTTTAATCCAGTAGCTATAAGAAAGCATTGGCGGTAGGCGTTAGTGTCATGTATATATATTCAAAGCTGCATGCATGAAGCTAACTTCATTTGAATTCCAGTTTTTCTCGAATATGGCGGAAGGAAGAAATCAGCCAGAAAGCTAAAGGAGAAATTCTGTGGGCAATTTCTAATAGCAATATTCGACCTATATGGAATAAATTTCTCTTGTACATAACCTCCTTAGTTAAGTACATTTTCCATGTCAAAGGACGTGCATGTGTGAGCATATGCTCTGCTTTTTCGCTTTGTGCCTTTCAGGTTCTTCCGATTAACATGCAAAATGAAAGTTTCACTTAACCTTGAGAGATAGAAATTGCCTTCTTGAGAAGTTTAATGCTTGCTCCAGTTTTCGTTACAAAGCCTTTTTGCCAATAACATTAACATTCTCCCAGCAAGTTTAAGTGCATCTTGAAACCGTTGTTCTTTAGTTATTCAACACCATGGCATGCGATGCTTTGCATATGAGGTCACACCACTTACGTACTTCAAAAAATACCTAGAAAGAGTATAGTTAGAGATTTTCCCATTTGAAGAACCACTTTTAAAAGGACCTATCGTTGGCGTAACTAGGTAGGGGCAAGGGTGCACCTGCCCTTCCCCACCCCCTCCGCGCTAGAATTCAGACTGGTCTAATTAAATTGAATCCGTTCGGATCGGAAATCGGAATAGAAAAGGCTTTTAAAAAATCCTTTTCTTTAAGAAAATCAATTGAAATCATTTTTAAATTTTTAAAAACTTTTCTGAGACTGCTCTGATTTTACCGAATTTTGACAAAGGCGTGTAAAGATGTATTCCGAAGGAGAAATTATGTGGAACTATTTTGACAGTTTTTGCGGAAATTTTAATTGATAACTTTTGATAGCCATAAAAATTTTTGAAATTTTCCTAAAACTTTGTTTAATTTTTTGAAAAAATGGCTTTTTTGGGTAAATATACGGTAATTGCAGGAAAAGTGTTAAAAATTATATATTTTTTTATTTGTAGTCGGGGCTGTGAAATTTCAATGTTTTTACGAGTTTTAACCATTGAATAAATAACTAATAAGGAAACGGCATATCGGGTGAAAACCTAAGCCACTGGCGAAATTTTTTAGCGTGCTATGTTTGTATTCGTTTCGTCATGGCAGTAGTGCAACCATTTCTTGGCGTTGCCTATGATAATTTAAAGGACTTGTCACAATGAAATGTCAGAAATCAAGCAGAATTTTCAAATAGCGACCAGCCCTCTTGTTATTTCTCCCCCCCCCCTCGCTCTATGGGTTTGACTATCATTGAATTGCCTACTCACGTACACTCCCTGACATGTATATAAATGGACTGCTCGTTGAACCAAAAATGCAAGAAAACAAATGGCACCACTTTCATGTTCCTGTCTCTTTCCGTGAGAGCTTCCCACTGAACTGTAACGATTCAGCGGTATTTCCAACCAAAACAGCCTTGTAAAAAACACTTCCTTCGCCTTATAATTAAAATTTAACAATACAATTAGTCCCAAATACTATTGTGGTACATTCGGTAAATCCCACTGACATACATATATAAATAAATTCCCAAATAATTTAAATACAGCGCTGGTGCCACATGAAACAGGAGATCAGTCAGTCCATTTATATACATGTCAGTGCGTACAGTGTATACGCACGAAACCCCGCTTCCTTACTAGTTATTTATTCAATGGTTTTAACTAATTTTAATAATCCTCCAAACACGGGAATGACAAGCAGTTCACAGTAATAACTAACAGTGCACATGGAGATGACCATTAATAGTAGAAATTGTACGGCAAAAGCAATTTTGTATTAAATTGATAGTAGGTACTTTAATTTTTCAATTTATATGTAATTCCTTTTGTCAATTTCCAAATATAATTTAACAAACAAAACTAGATTAAAATAAATTAACCCAAAAAATAGTGAGGAAAGTCTTTATAAATTGCACAAAAAACTGAAACTTATTCCTTCATTAGTAAAAAGTAAACAGTCAAGCAAATGTTAAAATTCAAGATTTACAAAATGAACGTAAAAAATGTGCTTACATTGAGAAAAATTAATTGATACTGTTAGGTGGGTGGCCTTAGTTCGTTATTTCAAACACAATATTTCAGATATAATTCAAAAGTTCTTTCTTTATTTAATTTTACTGTTTACTCTCACAAATTCGCAAAAAATTATCAAATCAACTCTTTAGTTATCGCCAGTACTGTACTTCTAATTATCACTATCCATGTAGTTTACTTCGTTCACTTCACTGTCTGAAATAAGACTCCGCCTCTTGGATGTGAGAAGGGCCGGATTTATACTCTACAATTTCTCCTAGGTTCTAGGTAAATTCTATTCTCCGAACCCAAAGTTTACTAAAATGTCACTAACCTAAAGTTGTTTGCATTTCCAACAGATGTCGCTTGTGTCACTTTGTTGAGCGTAACATTGCCCCCTTCTTAAATAGTTCGTTCCGAACAACAGGTGGTCCAAAATCATGATGCCCGCAGTATTGACACAATTGGCGATTTTGCGTGTACCACGCTGAATCCTGTAGACTATGTCTTTATTTCTAGTCACTATTGAATACGGTCCTTCCCGGTGTTGTTGTAATTTTGGAGAACATCCCTTACGTCGTTTCGGGTTGTACAGTCAAACAAGGTCACCTTCATTGAATCCGGCTGAATTATCACGTAGGTTATAGCGGGTCTTCATCCGATCGATATTTACTGCCAATTTTACTCTAGTGTCTTCGTGCACGATCAGATAATCGTTGTCAAAGCTCCGTTACGAGGTTTTCTGGTAAATTTTGTACTCCTCTGGGTATACCAAACCTGAGGTCGTTAGATAAGCGCATCTCCTTACCGAATATGACCTTAGCTGCGCTTTGTCCAGTCGTGTTGTAAACAGCTGCTATATAAGCCATTAGAAATATAGGAATATGTCTATCCCAATCCTGCTGATTATAGTTGACTACCTTCTTTAGATGTTCGATTAATGTTCTGTTGAGGCACTCTTCCATGCTTTTATTTTTCTTTCGTTTCTTATCATCTTTATTCAGCCATTCCACACGAAAACGATCAAAAAGTGCTAGTTTTGGATCCGACCATCTCCGATTTGGATGAAACTTTCACACTTTGTAGGGAATACCAAAATAGCTCACCCATTTTTTTTTTTGTTTTCCCCTACCACCCCTCATTCCACCGCTTGGGAGGTTAGAAATTTTGTGATTTTTCGATGAAGCTTCATTTTCAAAAAATCATATCTTGAGAACGGAGCAACCGATTTTTCTGATTCAAATGCCAAATGATGCTTAGTGCTTTATGTTTGTTATGAAAAAATATAGCAGTACCGAATGACATTTTTTTTTTCAATAATAGTATGTTTTTTTTTTTCAAAAAAATAGTATTATTCACTACAGAGGACTTCTAACACTTTTTTTTATTTTGATTTTGAAGCTAGAAACCATATCTATCTATATGTGCTAAAAAATTTCGATGGCGTTCGGCTTCCTTTTTGCAATATGAATTTTTAAAGTTACCCTATACCCAAAGTAACCAAAGTATGGGAGCACTGCACTGAGGTGAATATATTGTTTTTTTTTCTCTAGAGGACCTCTAGCAGTTTTTTTATGTATTTTTATATTACTGCAAGATGCCTTATCTTTCCATGTACAAAAAATTGCAATAGTGTTCGGCTTTGTTGTTGAGATATAAATTTTTAAAGTCACCGTATCCATAAAGTAACGCACTATAGGAGCACTACATTGAGGAGAATATATTGTTTTATTTTCTACTGGGGATCTCTAGCACCTTTTTTTCTATTTTGATTTTGAAGAAAGAAGCTTTAGCTATCTATGTGCAAAAAAATTCGATGGTGTTTGGCTGAGGTATGATAAATTCACGGTATATTCATATTTGAGCTTCAGAAATTTCATTGACCTATCTGTGTAGTTTATCTATAAGTCTACTTACCTACTACATTTGTGTGCATTGTTTTAACCAAGGTCACTTTGGGTTTGGATTGTTTTTCGATTTACGGATCAAAAGAGAATACATTTCCCTAAATTTCTCCCTTGAAGGTTAATGTAATAAAAAATTGTACCTTGTAATGTCATTGGCAGATCAAGTTTTAATTCCTACAGATTTAAGTGTACCTAGCCTATAGGTCTGATACCAGGCATTTTGGGTTAGCGACAGTGCGCATTTTCATATTAAGTAATTTAGTAATTCAGTAATTCGCAGTTAGCGTGTTTTACCCGAACGAGTAAGATCAATTCAAAGTGTGAAATAAATAAGTAAAGCGATCGAAAAATCTGTTCGTAACAAGCTAGTTTATCGTTTATCTCATTAAAAAAAAACTAAAGATCTACGCTTGTGGTTAAGAAAAAGTGTAGTGACAAATATAGTGTATCGTATTGAAGAAAACGCACAATGAAGTGGAAGTGTAGTGCTTGCAAATGATACAAAAAAAAGCAGTGATACATTTCGGATTCTTAGCGCCAATTTAGTAAATCGTGCGAAAATTATGAATATGGTATTGGGTCTTGGTAAAAAAGTGTGTAGTATTTGCTACCTTAAAGTAACCAAAAAGCAATCTTTGGTGCCATACAGCCAGCCAATTCTTCAGGAAGTTGCAGGGCAATCCAATCGGCAAGAGGGGGCTTTAAGCATACACCACCAAAATATAAAAATGCTGTTTGACGTTTTAAAAAGAAATAAGCTAATTTCTGATGAAATTATGTCATACCGTGAACTTCTTCCAACAATTTTGTGCGGAAATCCTAACGAACAGTGCTTTCTTACTACATGTAAAAATTGTCCAATGTTACAAATTCTCTGCGAAAAAATACATTTGGCTCTTCTGGAGAAAGATATTGAAGATATGACCTTCAAACAGTGGAACCAAACCGACAGGTGTGCGTTTCAAACTATTATGATGCAAAGTTTAGAATTTGTTGATTCTTTCTGTGAAAAAATTTATAAGCATTCTGATATGCGAATCAACAGACAAATACTTCAGGCACAGAAAAGAAAATGTGGGAGAAAATGAATGTGTTGTTATTTGTGATTACTCAGAAAATTATTCTTTTGTCATTCAAAATGCTGTGCAAGGCTTTCACTGGTCTAAAGTGCAGTATACATCCCTTTGTAATATATCTCAAAGCGGAAGGTGATGAAAGTTATTTTACAAGTTTTATAGTAATAGCGGAATCAACAACTCATAATCATGTTGCTGTCAGATTGTTTATAGAAAAACTATTGCAGTTTTTGAAGACGAAACTTCCTGATTTAAAAAGGATATGTTTCTTTTCCGACGGTTCTAGATACCAGTATAAAAATAGGATGAATTTCTATAACCTGTGCAAAATGCACGAAGAACTTGGAATTGAGGTGGAATGGCACTACTTTGCTAGTGCTCACGAGGAGGGGCCATGCGATGCTATAGGAAGTGTAGAGGAACGCCACATTAGCCAACCTTAAACGACCACTAGACTGACATATTACCAGCGCAGACGAGTTGTACGATTGGTCAATCAGCACTCAATCCAAAATGAATTTTATCCTTTGTAAACAGGAATATCAAGATGGAATGGATCTAAAACTGAAGAATAGATATGATAATGTGAAGCAAATACGAGGAACCCAAAAGTATCATTCTTTTATACCTGTGGAGAATTATTGTATTCCGGTAAGGCATTATTCATTTTCTAACGCAGCTGTAGTTTTTAATATCTAAAATTAACAAATTGTTTAGAAAAAAATATTAAATTCTTATATAATACGTTTCTTTAGCAGGTTTTCCCCCCGCAGACTGCCACTTCAATGCGGTGGGCGGGTCTATTAGTTCTGTTCCTCTGAGCACTACCATTAGGCTTTTATAGCAGAGCTGCTCCTGGCGGTAACTTTAGAGGTGCAGGATGAAGCTAAGAGCAGTTCCACTAAATTTAATATTCAAGTGATATTATTTATTTTTTCCACACAATTCTCGCTGTGAATTTTCGTAGCAAAACTCTGTATGTAATCCTAGTCCCGCATAGGGCTAATCTTGCTAGGCATTCAAGTAAATACGTAGTATTTCGCCTCTTATAATTCACACTTAAAAATTATTTTAAGTGTATATATGAGGTCAGCTTGGCCGTTTGCTTTGGCATATACGGCAGGCAGGAACCAAGCCGTACTGACGATTATACAGTCCTGTTTATATGAAACGTCCTCTTTTTGCAATGAAATTTCTTTTTTCAAAGATTTTTCGTTTGCATAAAGAGTTTTTTCCACGATGTTATTTTTGTTGTACGGTGGCTTTAAAAATTCATAACTCAAAAACCAAGCCAAACACCATCGCAATTTGTCGCACATAGATAGATATGGTTTCTAGCTTCAAAATCAAAATAAAAAAAAAGTGCTAGAAGTCCTCTCTAGTGAATAATACTATTTTTTTGAAAAAAAAAATACTGTTAATGAGAAAAAGAAATTTCATTCGGTACTGCTATATTTATTATAACAAATATAAAGCATTAGGCTTCATTTGGGATTTGAATCAGAAAAATGGGTGCTCCATTCTCAAGATATGATTTTTTGAAAATGAAGCTTCATCGTAAAATCACAAAATTTCTAACCCCTACCGGGGGAATGAGGTGTGGTAGGGGAAAACAAAAAAATATGGGTGAGCTATTTCGGTATTCCCTACAAACTGTGAAAGCTTCATCCAAATCGGAACTGGTCGGCTTCCAAGGCGATCGGTTTCGTTTGGAATAGCTACATTATCATTGTCTTTGATTCTTTTGCCCTCAATTTTCTTGCCCTTTTTATCGTCGTTATTATCCTTGTCATTGCCACCTTTGTACTTCTTATCATCATCATCGTCAGAACCTTTGTCTTTACCTTTTCCGATCTTTAATATACCCTTACCATAGTCATTATCAGCATCCTTAGACCCTTTACTTTTCGTCTTTTTCTTTACTTCATTGTCATCGTCTTTGGATTTCTTTCCTTTCTTCTTTTGACTTTTTCTTTCATCCGTCTGCAATGTTTTCATTCAGGATAGCATGGACGTTGTGGAAAGGCTCCTGCATTTCCGTGGATAGGTCCTTTGGGGTGTGGGATTTCAAAGTCATGAGGTTTCAGTCTATAGTCTCTCCACGAATAGCTTGCTCCCTAGCTCGCCATCTTCTCCCTTCTTCTTCTATTAATTGCATTCGTCCATGTTTCCTGCAGTCTATATCCGCCTCTGATCAAAGGTGCCACAATTTTTTATTTTTCAGTCAGGGGTGCCACTCAGAGAGAAAGGTTGAAAAACACTGATCTAGTTTATAAAGAAAACGTAGTGACGCGATGTCTGCAACTTATAAAGTGAGAATTATTTTATGAAGTTTTTGTGTGCAGAATTACTTCAGTGAAAATTATGTTTTAGAATTTAGATTGTATTTCTTGTGGGTTTTGTAACTTACAGATGAAACTTTATGGTTTTTTTTCAATTTATGCAATTCCATTAGTTAGGTATTATATTAACCTGCTATCTTTTAAGTACTCAGAGCAATAGATAAAAGACTTCGGTCAATAGCTGAGAATACACACTTCGCAAACAAAATGTGTATGAATGAAAGTTCGGTGGGGGCACTGCCCCCCCCCCTTCCTAGTCAAAAATACTAGTTACTCCAATTGGTCCCAAACTAATCTAGTCTTTTTTTAGCATTTCACTAATATAATGCAAAGAAAACATAATTTTCGTGGTAAAGATTGGTCTTTCTTTAGATATATAAAACCATTGAATATTACATTATCCAGAAAAGATGACAAAACTGGCGCAGAGGGTCGTGGGTCCTGAAGTGAAACTCTCCATTTCGCTTGGTGTCTCACCTTTCATTTTCCAGGCGGAAGCCTGCACAAAAAAGAACTGCATTAAGCTACCTCAATTAATTTTACCATAGAGGACAAATCTAGAAAAGTGCTCACACAATTTTTTTATCAGTTCAAAAGAAGAAATAACGTGGCATGCCTTAAGATACTTTAATCTGGAACACCCCAAATATTTATCAGTAAAAATATGTAATATGAAATATTAGAGAATATTGATGAACTAAATACGCGTATATCCAATTTAAAGAGATTTCCTTTAATTCACAAGGGAGTATCTTTACTAATAATATTTTTCTGGGTCAAAATCTATTTTCATGAAAAATTTATGAGCGGACCGATATTCATCCCACCTTAAAGCATCTAATTTATTCAGTTTCATCACGCAAATTATCCACTCGATAATCTATTAAGGTGGTGTTGAATCGAACTACTATTCCATGGTTATGCGTGCCAAGTTGGTATTATAATGAATGAATACTATGAGGAGGAGCTAAAATTAGGCAATCAACGTTACAAAGGAAGCCCCGAGGAGCAAATTACAGTAGACCTAATTAGAGTGAAATGAAAGGGTATCCTGGGATCAATCCGAACATTCTCTGTGGCTACAAAGGGTTTTCTGAATAACTTGAATGGAAAATATCGCTTATGATTATCTACAGATGAAGTGCCAGTAATTAGCTTGTTAAGTAGTTTCGGATTATTAACGGAACTTTAGAAACTTGAATTTCCTGATGAAATGAGTTATGGGATCGATAAGAAATGAAAATTTTATGTCGACATACTTATAGTTCGCATATAATTAGTAGGAGAAAATTCAGTCAAGTACTAGTGGATGGTAGTTTACCAGTATGTACTTGGTGAATTGTAAAAATACTGATTGATGCAGTCATGTTGAGATATAGAAGCATGATAATAATGCACCACTGAAAAAAGGTTCAGGCAACCCATTTTGCTAATTTGCTAAGTAGGAAAAGCTATAAGGCTATAGAAGTCGACAAGAAATTGCGTAAGTGGAAATAGTACAGGACCATGTCGAGACAAGATTCGAACCCGAAACCCCTGGATGGTAGTCAGCGCGGTTAAAAACCGAGCTACCGAGGGCACAAAATTATTCTTACACGAGTCAGTACAACTATAGAACTGACACTGGCACAGCCTCATGTAAACACTACTGACTAGTCTTTTTTATTGGACTAGTAACCAGTACTGGCTACATTTCTGGCCAGCTAGCACTAACTACTAAATAAACAGTCAAACGTAAATTTAAAATGGCCGAAACTGAAAGTAAAAAGTAGATGCTAGTAGGAATTTGTGTTTTTATTTATTTTCTAATCGTCTCTCTTTTGAGTGGGAAAGGAATGAAAATAGTTTCATATATGTATATATATATATATATATATATATATATATATATATATATGTGTATATATATTGTAATCTTTATTTCTTAGAGAAAACTGGCGGAATAAGGAACAAATCATAAGAAATGCATACAGAATTCGAATGTCTGCACCACTCTATGACATTTTCTAATGAACTGACTAGTAAATTGATCGAACGCAAGACGTTTTTAGTAAGTAAAATTG
Source organism: Dioctria rufipes (assembly GCA_963924295.1). NCBI lineage: Eukaryota > Metazoa > Arthropoda > Insecta > Diptera > Asilidae > Dioctria > Dioctria rufipes. The sequence continues at coordinate 345,464,396 of OZ002740.1, read as the reverse complement.
ACCGACAAAATCAATACTGTCCGTCAGCTCTACTCACTGAACAACAGTTTATCACTTGAATTCTAATTTGAGTGTAATAAAATTGCGCATGTTCACTTGTGATTTAACCATCATCAAACATAAATAAATATTTTTACATCTTCTTCAAATAAGTGAAAAATCTTTCTTGGTACAGAATTCCAATCAATCTCAAATTAAGTAGGAAAAAGTTTAATCTGAAGTAAATTGTAGTTTCTTCAAAGTGCAAAGTGGTTGAGTCCAGAAACGTTTCCATCTTCACTTTTATTTCCTTACATGATTAATTGAAGAGTAAAAGAGTTGGAATTTTTCTAACACATTCTCAATTCTACTACTGTGTTCTTTTGGGGGAAAAAATCCAAAATCTTGGATTGATCACTGTCAGAGTTGATGTAACTATTGACGGATTTTCATCACTGCTATGTATAACATAGACTTCTGTTGTGGGGTCTTTGATTAACTCACAATTTTACAAACCTTAAATCGTTTTGCTATAGCTCAATCAGGTTTGTGACCAAAAGGGTTAGTATTAAAGGAATAGATTATAAGGAAAACATGTGCATAATTCTAAACATAGATGATTTTCACAATATTGAAATTCTTAAAATAGATAATGCATTTCTTGATGAGAACTTTCAGAAAGTAGTATTTTATGGTTCAGTAGGTATTTTCTTTTATAATTACAAAATGGGTTTATATGTGAATGACTCTGGATTTCATGACTACAAACAAATTCAATACGAACAAATCTGCAGTATACACCCACTTATGATATACGAGTATAACAAAACCTTATATATTACCTTAAAATACCATATGTCATATTTTAATTTTGGATTTACACTTTACACAAACATCTTTACTTCGGATATTTATTAAACAAAAGAAAAAAGTAATATAGCAGCAAAAGACTAATTTTTTAACGTACATTGATTATTAGAAAACACCTTTGTTTAGTGTAGTTATGGATAATTATTATATACATAAATATCTATTCTTTAGTTATAATTAAAAGCATACAAATATTGGGTACATTTTCCATCCACACTTGTCTTAGTTTTATATTATTATTTGAAAGACCAGGATTTTATTACGAAGTATAAGGGAAGAAAAACTTCCATTTAAAGTGTGGGATTCCACTCGATTTATAAGGAAAGTACTCGTGGGTCGGCCGATATTGCAGAAATTAATTACAAATGGTAAAATTTTTTCATATTTTGTAATTTAATTTAATTCGTACCACTATTAATTTACAGTAAACAAGGCGGGTATAAATGGCAATGCTCTAGTTTTAGAGTCTGATGGGACTGAAATATTAGATGACGAATGAAATATTAGATGACGAAGGACTGCAATTATTTGCTAAGGAAACCTTTTTGATGCTTGATCACGCGGAGATATGGTTTCCATCAAAAGAAGCAATACCGAGTACTTCTAAATCATTAATAACTATAGATAACATCGACTCCTCTATAACTACAGTTGAGAGCTTATATAAAGCTTCTTATTAAAGTTCACCTTTAACTTTGTCGGTATCGCGAACTGCAACTTCTATAGCTGAGATTAGCACTACATCGACTTCAATTTCTGCCTATAAATTACTTCAGAGCTTCAAAGTTCCATGGGAAAAATTTTCTTACGGATATCCAAACTGCATTCAAAGAAAAGAAAAAACTTGCAAGTTTAGTCAATAGTTTGGTTCATACTATTATATTAGAAGAGCCAAGTCGTTTTATAATCCCGTAGCTGTATTGCGCCAAGTTTGTCAACAGCTTGCGAGTGCATATCGGGACACTTTCATCGAAAAAGATCAAGATGGAAATGACATGATTTTTAAGTGTTCAATGATACTAACAAAACTTATTAATCATAACAACTTATATCGTTGTGGAACGGATGAATTATTGAAAAGTGTTCCTCCCAACAAAAGAAAAAAGTTGAGGACAATTAACGAAACTCGCGTTAACTGGAAACCATCGAGGAGAAGAGAGTCCAACTTGTAGCACTTTCTAAAAGAAATCGACTATCTTGAGAGGACTGGAAAATTATAGTTGATTTTATTGGTCATACATGTGATGTACAAAGGGAGTTTTTAAATACAACTCCATCCTCAAAAGATATATAAAACTAGTGGCCATTTCTTCTTCGTAAGGAATGTGTATTTCATCACTTTGATAACTTAATGAACACAACACATGAAAAACTAAGAGTAAATTTCAACCAAACTAAAGATACTTTTATAAGTTTCGGAAAACGCTTTAAAAATCTCCAGAGCGTGGCGTTTTTTGTGAAAGAAGATACTCGTGATTTCGCAATTAAAGACTTGAATGTCTTCGACTTCATTTTCTATTATTATCGAGAGGATCGGAAGCAGCTTTTAGAAGTTTTCCAGGTAATTCTTTGTTTAAATACACATTGACCAAAATGTTTATTACAATATTTTTATTCTTAGGGAGACTTACTAAGGTCAAATTTGAAATCTCCCTGATCAGCACCGTGGATTGCTGCAGTTGAATCCGGCGGGAAATATATTTATTACATCTTCGTGGATGGAGAGGAAATTAATTCTAGCAGCATTGATTTATTGGAAGCGGTTCAGCAAATTATTTGTATGTTTTTTATATTAAATATCCTCGAGAAGCTTCATTATCTTTAGAATTTATTCAAAGATTTTTTTGCAAAATTTGTCCAAATGCCACTAGAAGCTCAAAAAGAAATTTATTATCTCTCAATATCTTTAATGTCAAAATTAAAACAATTGTGTGCTGTAAGTCTTTAAAACCCTATATGCATTTAAAAATCTAGAAAAATATATCTGTAAAATAATTGGGGATCTGAAAATAAAAGCCTCATTTTCTTGGAATTAAAAAGAATATATAATTGAAAAACTAGTTAACTTATATTCTGTTTTTGTTTATGCATTTAAAAATCTATGAAGATATTTCTGTAAAATATATGGGGATCTGAAAATAAAAACCACACTTTCTTTTAATTAAAAAAGCTTTTTTGAATACCAATTGCCGTAGCTGCGTCAACGGTAATGAAAGAAGACTCTTTTCACTTTCTCTGCAAATGCCTTGTAGCTTATCAGGGCCAAACCCCGTAGTTCTCGGTTAAATTCTTTTTCGATGACCTTACAGAAGATGGTAAAGGAAATAATCCACTTCTCTAGAAGATGCCAAATTAAAATTGAATATTTTAATCTCTACTTTCGGTGTGGTTCCCCAATGGCAATGAAGAGGTTGATAAATTGCAATTCTACGATGCAGTGATAATACCAGTCGTGGTATAAAAACTGCGGTTCATGTTTTATTAGGACTTAAATTAAAGTAGTAATTCATATTGCTAAGTAAAATATTGCCATACTGATAAGCTACTTTACTTTTAAATAAGTCAAGCGAACAAAAGTTCATGCAGTTTTACTTTAATTATTGTAATAACACATTTTTGAATGTGAAACGTTTCAAAATTGGTAAGTTCTTTTACTTTAACACAAGTTTCTTCAATCCACTTCATCCTGTAAATTTCCTTTTCGTATAGTACAGTACTTCTCAGTATGTAATTTTACTTTACACACTAGGCAACTTATTTTCCTACATTATACGAACTTTACAGTAACTCAATATTCCAAAACTTTACAGTAACTCAATATTAGAAAAAAAACAGAAACCATAATATGGTCTGCCCGTAGTTAGAGTGAACACGCATTTATTGTACATGGGATGGTGAAAATTATAACACCAATTTAAGGTTGGCAATTCATTGGCTTATTCTTTTTCTCCACCAAGTCTACTGCACTTAAACTAAAACTTAATAATAGAATTTTAGTATTATAAAATAAAACATCATCAAACATAATTGCAAAATGTTACAAAATATTTACAAAGTTAAAAATAATGTTCAATAAATGCTAAGAAGATAAAATTAAAGATAAATTCAAGTTATTGAAAGAAATAACAATATTACAATTGATACTGCTCTCACCAGCTAAATATTTGGCACTTGATTAAATTGGCTACTTATTTTACTAAAGTTTAACAATGGAGAATTCTTTTTTCAGCTGATACCCAAAACGAATTACTATCCAAATCGATACACCTAATAAATTGAAGTTAGTAATTCTTACAGCAGTCGATACCCACAGCACACTTTATTCGACCCGATACTCACAATAATAAAATTTTTTTTTCAGTCGACACCCGAAATAAAATGAAATTGTTAGTAATATACTAAATGCAGTCAATATCCACAGGAAGAGGATTTATGTCAGTCGATATGATATGAATAACTAAGTGCATGGTTATACTGCCAAACTGGAAAAGGGATCGAGACAAGTCAACTTTTCAAAATTAGAGAATGATAAATTGGTAAAAAAAAAACCTAAAATTTACGTTTTTTTAAATCTAACAAATAATTGAAATGCAACTGAAAGAAATTTAATTAATTTGTCATTCATTAGGAAACCATACTCATGATTTGCATGGGAAAGAGATTACAAGCTTAAAATAAGAACTTTCATCTTGAGCGAAAGCTTTACTCTCATTCCACAACGAATTAGGTAGACTTTAGAAAAGCGTGGAAACATTTAATTGTTTTATTGCAATACTTACAATTACTTTCACTTTCCTAAAAGTAAACATTTTGACCTATAAATAGTCGTTAGAACTATTGTCACCAGAAATATTGTTTATTCAGGAAAAATTTTGAAGCATGAAATGTGTTTGTTTCCCCATAATATGCAATGTTAAAAGCATTCAAATGACACGTTTCTCATACATATCCATTTTATAACGCCATGGTGCCTTAACCAAAAAACTCTCACATTCGCGACTCATAATTCCACCATACATCTAATTCGCCGACAGTTACTCTGCTATCCAGAAAACAATTTTCCAATACGTTCGTAAATTTCGAATAAAATCGCTGTATATTCTAATAAGACAAAAGGATATGTTAGACAAAGAAAAAGTGAAGAGCGCAGAGTCATTCTACTTTTACGAAATCCTTGTGTGCATTTTACCCTTAGTACATACAGGGTGTTCCCCCCTAGGAGGTCAATAGAGCAGAAGATGATAGTACTCAACTAGGCAAACCAATAATTTTATGGCAGGGGGGACCATATCAAGTTAAGAGCTCATTGTATGCAGAGCTGCATGGCCTTTCCAACGATTACTCAACCAACCCCTTACCTCATAAGAATTATGGTTGTCTAAACTAAAAATTTCGGATTTTCTTACCTTTTTTTTACTTTGACATCTTTTTTTTTATAAATAGGTAGTTAACAAAACTTTTTTTACAAAAACTGAAACCTGTAGACTCTCCTTTTTAATTTGACCTAGATACCCTAGGTGCTATCTGCAGCCATTAAGGAGTTATTAGTTCAAAACCAGAGATGGGCGTAGTGCATTAAATTTTCAGTGCATTAATTATTTCATTAGCACTAGAGGCCTCTGTGATAGTTAAAAGCCAGGTTGCACTATCACTAAATGGTTAGTGGTAATGCAAATTTTTTATCACTATCACTAAACGAATAGTGGTAATGCAGAGTCTATTACATTATCACTAAACGATTAGTGGTAGTGCAGAGTCTATTGCATTATCACTAAACGATTAGTGGTAGTGCAGAGTATATTGCATTATCACTAAACGATTAGTGGTAGTGCAAATACTTTTCACTATCAATGAGTGATAATGAATTCGTGCATTGGTAGTGCTACGAAACCAAACTTTGAATACATGCCTGATTGAACACCTACGCATAATATTATGTAAAAGTTAAATATTTTGCTTTTTGCATGCCATCCGTCTGTCCTCACGGTAACTAGAGAACGCATTTACTTAAATAATTTAAATTTTACACGTGACCTTTTTAAAAAACAATTTCACATTTAAGTACCTACGAAAGTAAGACAAATGGGGTAACTCCTTGGTAGGGCTGCCATAAAAATATTTCGTTTTCCACTGTATATATATTTGAAAACTTTACCATGTTTACATGCAAAGTTGAGAGATTGAGTCGAGATTGAGTTGAGTTCTCGACTCCTGTTTTTGAACACGCAGGGTTGAGAACGGGTGCAAATATAGTTGAAGTGACAGTTCAACATAACATCTTATTTATAGTTTTTTTTTGTGATGGAGTTATAAAAGTTATAAATTTTTTTTAAATAAATATAGAACCTCACAAAACTTTCGAGTAAAGAGCAAAAATAAATCCCATCTGTAACCTGCCAACTCGTCTAGCCAATCCGCGTTTATGGGATACCATTTCGACTCGACTACGCCAGCCAATAGTGATCGAGTCAAGGAGTCGAGTCGATCCAATTTCAACTTGAGCCGCATATACATGGAGTTGAACCCAAGTTGAACCATGGTTCAATCCTGTATGTAAACATGGTAACATGGTAAGTTGTAATTTTGTACTAGGCGTTTTTAAAGAAATAGTAAATACAGTTTGCAAAATGGGCTAAATCGGGCAACCCTTTCTTGAAGGACAGCACAATGGGCCGCTTTGGCCTCCGTGCTTTGGGATAGGGTCACCTGTCCCCGTGTCTTCAAATAAAAACAAAGTACCCAAAATGTAACCCTTTCTTGGTTTAAATTTTTTATTGAATATATCCAACGGAAATGGCTTAAAAAACTCATTTCCAAAAATCTTTCTGGCATTTATTGAACTTTTTCGCTGGATATAATAACGTAGCGTTAACGATAACGAAACGACAGCGATAGATCGCTACATATAGTTTTAAATGCAAGCGCTCACACCAACGCAATAGATCACAGCGATACAAAAATTTTGGAGCATTTGACCAGCGATTTAAATGTCTATCGCAGCATGCACAATTTTAGTCATCTATCGCGAGCTGTGAGATCAAAGTGGATAGTGCAAACTCAGCTGAGTGTTGAAAAATGAATTAAAATCATATAAAGGAATACCATTCAAAACATTATAAAAATGGTAGAAAAAATGACATCGGGGGGGTTGATATTGCCAAGGAGTTGAATACATGTTAGGTTAGCTTAATAGTATTGATGACTTGGCCACTGGGACCCTGCGGACACCGCGACCAGAATTAATTTATTGTGTCCTTCCCTAGAGGCTTAATCTAGTCTAAAATGCAAGTGGGAAGTGTTAAACGAAGTGAGGCTATAGCCGTACGTAAAGTTAGCACCGCAACTTCGTCCGATTTAACTCGGAACTATCTTATAATTTGTCGTTAATTTGTCAAAAAAAACATAAATTTGTCATGTCTTTTTTCTAAAGGAAACTGGATCTGGTGCTAAGTTGACGTCAAGTTAGCACCGTAACTCGCTAGAACTCGGCCAAACCTTATCGGATTGGAAAATTTTACATCTTATAATTTGTCACGACACGACAAATTTATGTTTTTCACGAAAAATTATAAGATGTGAAATTTTCCAATCCGATAAGGTTTGGCAGAGTGCTAGTAAGTTTCGGTGCTCTCTTCATTTTAAACGTTGATAAATGTAGGGTAACAATTTTCTCTCGTAAGCGAGTCCCTTCGAATATTGTCTATGCTATGAATGCATTATTACTTTCAAAAGTTGATAAAATATATGACTTGGGGGTATTGTTTGACTTGAAACTCACCTTTAACTTCCACAAAAGAATTATTATATTACTAAAGCTCTTTTTACAATTATTGTTAGACCAATTTTGGAATATGCTAGTCCTGTCTGGTCTCTCTCTTACAAAAATCACTCCGATCGTATTGAGAGTGTGCAAAGAAGATTCTTACTTTTTGCTCCAAGAGCTCTCGAATGGAGGGATGGACTTCATCTTCGCCCTTATAACGAAAGATTAAATTTAATACACCTTCCTACTCTTAAGACTGGTAGGAAAATTTGTGATATTATCTTTGTATTTCAACTTGTGAATGATGACATCGACATACCTTTGATCCTTCAGAAAATTAATTTCAATTCACGTCTCGACCCTTGCGATCTAATGACTTTATTTATTTGTGATTCCATCGCACCAACTATGGACACTTTGCGCCTATGACTAGAATGCACTGTACTTTTAATTTGAATTTCCATTCGATAGATTTTCATAAGACGCAATTAAGAAAAATTCTCAATAATTGTTCTGAACTTTAACTTTAATTTAAGTATTTTGTCCTGGGACGATTGTAGCTACCATTTACCGAAATAAATAAATAACTTGACGTCAACTTAGTACCACATCCACATCCACACGAAAAATTTACGTTTTTCATGATAAATTGACGACAAATTAACGATAAATTATGAGATAGGGCCGAGTTAAATCAGGCGAAGTTGCGGCGGTAACTTTACATACTTAGTCTATAGTGCAAGTACAAAATCGTTGTTGAATTTGGAAAATTTCTTCCATTAACTACAAAATTTATTAAGCCCCCTATTTTTGATTAAGAGGGCTCTAAGTGTTGAGTGTTATCGTTTCCATTTGCGGTTTGTAAAAAAATTCGTGTGGGGCTTTGTGAATAGTTGTTTCAGGCAGTGTTACAGTAGGATTGACAAGAATTCTCCATTTTGCGCGAAAATTCCAAACACGTTTTCAAATATCTTCTTACAAGGCTGTGTAAATTTAAGTATTGTAGGTTCTAATTTCTTGGAGGTTCTTGTCAAGCATACTTTGCTGCGAAGGGACGCATCAAATAAAATTTTAAAGGGAATCCTTAATCGACAATCGAGATATGAGGTGTTCGTTTATATTGATCAGGCAAACATTTGGTGGCATTCCTCGAACAAACCGTATTCAAATTTCATCTCTATAGCCGAAACATTTAAAACACATGCGTCACCACTTTTTGCATATTTTTCAACGTCGATATGTAAAAATTTGTATTCGATATCAATGATGGTCAGTAAAACAAACTGTTTCAAATTAAAAAAAAAATAATCGACGCAGTATAAGTCGAGCTAGTACATATTGAATTAACACATAATCGTAGCATGTCCAGCATCGATACTAGCCAATACAATTGGGAAACTCTAATTTGTCCCATATTCAAATTTTTCCCAAATTTTTGTTTTATTTGGTTCAGGCATATGAATGAAACTATCGCTGTGATCTATCGCGTTAGTGTGAAAGGAATCTTGTCGCTAGTTTATCGCTATGATTATCGCTATCGTTATCGCAATCACTATCGCGGCGGTGTGAATCGACCTTTACATTTCAGTACAGTGTGATAGGTTATTTTGAAGCGAAACTTTTGTCCTTCATAAATCCAATATGAAAAATTGGTGTTTATGACGTGTTTTAGTATTTAAATAAAAAAAAATCAAGTCAAAATTCCGAAATTTTAACTTTGTTGAGCTATAATTTCAGAGAGGAGGAGGGTTTAAAGTCCTTTAGTTTTGTCGTCTACGTTTAGATCACCGTGTATATTACTCAATCATTTTTTTTTCATTTCCGGAAAAAGAAAACCAATTATCGGCACTCATATCTTCGGACAAGAAGAAAAAATTGCCAAAATATGGATAAATTTATCATATTTTATTTTATTTTATTATTATTTTTTAATTTTTTTTTTATTGTGCACATAATTCAATTCAAATAAAATAATTTCAACAATCAATATCCAGGAATCCAGTTCTCGTTTTAGTTATCTGTAAAACATTTCTCTAATTTTATTTAAATTATATTCTGGTTAAATTTAAAATGACTATAAGTTTATTTTTTCAGAATTAATTAATTTTTTTATCATCTTGTAGTTTCTTATTTCAATGCGTACACCATATATACGTAAGTCCTCCTTAGAACCATACACGGAACAGAGTAGATACACTGATTCAAGAAAATCCATCACATCAAGTGAAACGCATTATCTATTCCCGAAGGCTTACACAGGGATAGTTTTGAGGCTAACATTATATCCATCACCTTACAGTTTCTTGAGTCCTCTGTACCTATGAAGCTGCTAGACATTTACAATCTCCCGTCGCTCATGAATAAAATATAACAAGAGATCCATGATAAATCACTTATGTAAATTTCAATATGCTTTGGTGGATGGTGGCTGACTTTATTTAGAGCCCAAAACTGAGGTTATATCCAATGAATTTGCATATCCTAATGGAACAAGAAAAATTTTACGTAACACAATTAAATGCTAACCTAGCCGGAACAAATGGGGGATGGAGCAGAAACGAAGCTCCTTTATAATACAGAAATGACGATGATTGAGTTATTATCATAATAACAGACAGAGAAATGGAATCGAGCCTACTTTAAATTCTTTTTATAAAATCTAGACTTTCTAGCACACACATCTTTATGCATAATATATGTTTCCTGCCTTAAACAGAATCGAAGGTATATTTTCACTCGAACCTTCTACCTTCTTATAGATGATGAAGTAATAAATTACCTCGGCTGCCAGTCCATATTATCCATCCATCTAATAATATGTAGCAACAATATGGCGCACTGTGGCAGTAACTCCAATGTGAGTTATTATACCCTTCCTTACCATGCCTTTTTACATACCAGGCCTTGGTGCAATTTTTATTATTTGCTGTTGATTTTTGGCATATATAAACATACGGAGTAGTAAACGAAAAGAGTACTCACCTTCTTCGTCCTTTTTTGCTGAAAAATTTTCTGCTGGGGTGAAATAAGAAATTCCTACCTATACCACCACTACTATACTATGGCAGGAATGTTGATATTTGTCGATTTGGTAACTGTCAAACCTCATTAACCTGGTGTCGACTTGTATCCCAATAAATTCTCCGGCGTTATTTGTTCGCCTGGGCGTGAAATGTGAAAAATGATAAAATTTACAGGAACGCTCGGCTAAGCACAAGCACAAACCACCATATGGGTCCGCTTTCGATGCCTGATGGCAGGATAATTTTTCCCTTCGAAGTTATGTTGACAAATTCAGCAGGGCGTGAAATGGAAAACTCTTTTGCTTACAAAGTCGAAAATTAAATTGGCGTAGCCACAGAAATTTATTTAGGTGTAAGCAGCAGCAGAAACAGCAGTAGAAGCAGCAATGATGCGACATATTGGAGAGTGAAGAGAGCTTGACGTGAATTTTAAATTAAATCAAAAATAAATTGCTTCCCAAAAAAGGTGGATGGATGATGTTTAATCAAGCACTTAAGAGGAAATGGGGATTAAGAATGCCAGCCGTCTATGGAGAATTGACAGATTACCAAAATGATTTTTCTCTATTCTCAATTATATCCTTTGCAGGAATACATTTTTTGATGATTATTTTTATTTTTATTTTTTCATCAAATAGATAAAACTAGAAACGATGGATCCTTTTTGAACGTACCTAACTGTCTGAAAATTTTGCTTTGGATATTAAATTTAATCTTCCTTTCTTCCTACGGGACATATATAAAGGAAATAGTTCGGGTGAGTTATATTTCGTCAGGTAACGTTATGTTTACCGCATCTTGCAATAGGACAAACAGGAAGTTACAACTAAAAGATTTTAAATAATTCATTTCACACGGAGAGGGTTTATTTAATACATATTAAACTGAAAAAAAATTGATATTCATACAAAATGGCGGCGACAGAACCCATCTTGAGAAATGGGTTTTTTAAAAATAGCTTCACCGGAGAACGGGTTTCTCGTAAAGTATAAGACCCGGAAATAAAAACCAAAAACAAAAAAAAAAAATAATCGATATATTATGAGTTATGGGAGTACGTAAGGGGATATTTAATCAAATTTTGAAAAATTAGTGGAGTTTTGAAGAATATCTCGATTTTTTGTATATCAAAAATAAGTGGTAAATTTTTTATAAAACAAAAAAGTTTACATGAAATATAAAAAACGACTGCGTACTCCTAAAGAAAATGTAATTGTGAACCTACTATGACCCTGTTTAGATGGATCAGTATGCTGCCTCTGCCTCACGAAACTTGTAGGTAGGATGTTGGTTGGGGGCAGGAATGAAGTGTAACCTAAATTTCCCAGGCAGTACGTATTTTTATTCGGCATTATGAGTCACGTGATCATTCGAGTTTCAAGCATTGCATTTACTTTACATGATTTGTCGATATATTTGTTCCATGGACTGAAGGCAGCGAGGGCAACAAGTTGACTGATGTAATCATTAAGGGCATTTCATTTTGAGGCACCTCAAGGCGCACCTTATACTGGCCCGTCTAAACAGGGTCTAACAAAACTTCAAATCGATCCATGGAAAAGTGTTCGAGTAATCCGTTCTCCCAGTTTCAAACAAGTGGTTTCGAGAAAAACGAGTTTACAGTTATACGAGCACTTAAATCCTGGAAATTGTCCACAAATTGTACAGATCTAAAAATGTTTCATCCGATATGATCTAAACGTGATTTTGTGAATTTGGCAAGTTTCATATTCTTAATAAATTGACCTTAAAATTCACCACGGTCATTCCATGTCAAATAGGCAACAAGTGTGACATTACCATCACCAATTTTGTTGAAATTTTACATACTTGGAGGGTTTGTGAAAACAAAAATAGGAATTAAAATTTTTCCTTCTACTGTGCGTATTCCGCAAGTTATGACATTTTCAAAACTTTGCAAAAATCCTGTCCTGGGGGGTGATTCTGATCTTTTGTCGTACTTAAGTGTCAAAATATACGACTAAATGAAATGAACTTTTCTACTGATTTTTTCGTGTTTTTATTCAGGTCGCATGACGAAGAATGAACTAAAAATGACACTTTACATTACAAATTCAAAATAATATTTCGAATATAAGCACTTGTAATGCTCTAATTAGGTGTAGAATTTCCAATTACCAGTCTAAAATTTTTGTCACATCCTCTTGGAGCAGTTGACTAATTTGTCGTATATTTAGTCATGTTTTTCGACGTTTGTTCACTGAAAATTAATTATAGTTCATTTTGTGGTAGATAATAGTGAAGACACAAAATGAACTGTGTTAAAAGAAAAAGTACGACAAAATATGTCAAAATTCACGACTAAATAGTACGGCAAAAGATCAGAATCACTCTCCAGGAGGGTGATTCTGATCTTTTGTCGTACTTTAATATCAAAATATACGCCTAAATGAAATTAACTTTTCTACTGGTTTTTCCGTGTTTTATTCAGTTCGGCAAGCCTTGCATTACGTAGAATGAACTGAAAATGACACTTCACATTACCAATTCAAAATATTATTTCGAATTTAAGCACTTGTATTGCTCCAATTAGGTGTAAAATATCAATTTACCACAGTATACAATTTTTGTCACAAGCTCGGGAGCAGTTGACTAATTTGTCGTACTTTTAGGTGTGTATTCTGACAATAATTCACTGCAAATTTATTTTAGTTTATTTTGTGGTTGATGAAAAGGATAAATAAAAATGAATATGGAGAATATAAAAGTACGACAAATTTGAGGTGAAATGTCAAAATATGAAGAACAAAAGAATTCTTTGGAATTCCATTTGGATGAACGGAAGAAATCATTGGAAACACGTTTGGACGAACAAAAGAGTTCTCTGGAAAATTGTCTAGAAACTCGCTTAGAGGAACACAAGAATTTCCTGAAAAATTCGCAGAGATGATAAACTCCATGAAGGAACAGGACTAACCTGGAAAACAAGTCTTGTCTACTTAGATGACATAATAGTAATCGGAAGCTCATTCGAGGAACATTAAAACAACTTACAGGACGTAGTTCAACGACTGAAAGATGTGAAACTGAAGCTCAGTACGAATAAATGTGCTCTATTTAAAAACGAAGTTAAATATTTGGGGCACATAGTTTCATCGCAAGAAGTAAAAACTGGTCCACAGAAGATAACAACTGTCAAAAATTGGCCAGTTCCAAAACTAAACAAAAAAATATTTTAACCATTTATCTTGATATTTTTGTTTTTCTTCTCAGTTCTTCTGCACGTATTTGCCAAGAAGAAACTTTCTAGCTTAATTTCAGGACTTGAACTTGCATGTAAAACGCCTTTCCAGGATTATTTCGGCTCAGGCGAGAATACAGGCGGGGTAACGGGGTCATCATCACCCCCCCCCCCCCCCCAAAGCGCCATCCAACCTTCGCGGTGAATTGAATGTGGCTCTGGATTGTAGACCGAGCTGTAAAAGTTTAACAGGATGATTTTGGTATAGTACGGTTTGGTTCGTATGGTCGGTTTGTCTTCTTTTGAGTAGTAATAGTGGATTGGGTATAATAATAGTCATTCGCTCGTAGCTCTTAGTCTTTTAAACGTGTACAAATTTTTTCCAATTTTCTTGCAGTTTTATATAGTGTCGAAAAGTCATTTATCATGCCTATCACAGGATAGTAAGTAATCTTGGAATGCATATTTATTTTAGTATTTGATTGTTTAGAAAATGGCACGTAATGCTTGGCAGCCCAGCTATGAAGATGTTTTTATATTTCTGTTGCGCCGATTACTCACATATGCAAATGAAAAAGCACACAATTTCGAGCTTAAAAAATCTCACTTTTTCTAAAAAATTGGTCAGCGATCATAAATTTATTTTTACCTATCTGATTTTCCGACGGTATACACGGCAGAGGGAAATTCGCTGTCAAAGCAGGTAGTCGAAAAATTGGGAGTACAATTGCAACGAGAGGCAGTGAGCGGTGATTGTGAAAGAAGAACATACTGAAATTTCATTTGTTATTAGTTTTGAACGTTTTGAAACAAATTTTTATCGAGAATATTTTATATTATTTTGAAGGCATTGCTATGGACCAAAGTGTGGAAAGGAAAAATTTAAATTACAGAAATTCAATAAATTAAAATCAAACTAAATGCCAAAAATATCACAACTTTACCATTTATATTTAAGTGCCCCATGTCATTTTTGTCAACTCGTCTATACTGGTTGTTTTGTATATTGTTACGTGCAACAAAGTGACACAAGCCACATCTGTTGGAAATGGAAACATGTTCTAGGATAATTTGTAGAGTATAAATACGGCACTTATCACCGTCACCAGTTTACTTCCGCCAGTACGAAAACGAGTTCCACTCACTTCAACTTTTTAACGAAGTGGAACCTGAGAAATAGTCAAATTGAGTAAATTTTCTGCAATTGGTACACGTTTTGATGTGTGTAGTCACACTGACATATAATAAGAATGGACTGAGCCATCCTATCTAATTTCTATAATGAAAAATGGCACAAATTTTGGCTAAAATCTATCTGACATTTTCAAGCTCAAAATGTACACTGAACTGTAACCAATTTTGGAAACAGTACGGCTGTATTGAATGGAATGCATCGGAATTGACATAAAAATGTAGACAAAGATATTATTTATATACGTCTATCTCTTACATTATAATAACTAATTATAAATCGGTGTGCAATTGTACAAAATAAAGGGTTTTCACAGCCTGTTTTGAAGCAAGAACGCTCAGTCCATTCTTATTATATGTCAGTGGTGTAGTCATTTATAATATTATCTGACGTGGAACTTGTGAAATGTGAAGATATTTATTTTTAAGAGAAAATGGTTTCAAGTGAAAAGTTACATATTGAAAAGGTCATAAATTGTGTAATAATGTAATTAAGGGCAATTTCGGAGAAAAAATTCTAAGAAGAAAGAAAGTGCGAGTACGTTCTTCGCATATTGATTGCTAAGGAATAATATTTTTGCTTACGTAATTATCTTTAAAATTTACGAAATTTCTTACTGAAAAATAAAAAGCCTCCCTTCGTATAAAAGTGCAAAGACAAATGTGTTGACATTTTACAAGATCCACACCAGCTGATATTATTAAAGGCTTCTTAAATCAAAAAATGTACCAGTTGCAGAAAATATACTCAATTTGATTATTTCCCAGATTCCACTTCACTAAAAAGTTGAAATGAGTGGAACTCGTTTTCGTACTGGTGCAAGTAAACTGGTGGGTATGTCCAGAGGAGGTGAGGGATTGAAAACGAGATTACTTGGGACAGTAACTTCGCTTGTGTAAACTATACTTAAGGCCACGCTCGAAACTATATCATAAATTATTTTATGATTTCGCACTTCCTCAATCAATTTTTCATCAAAATTCATTGTTTTAAAATTGCTGCGATGTCCTACAACCTTGACAAAAATAAATGCCACAACAAATTCATCCGTTTGATTTTGTTGGTAGTACTGCAGCGAAGACGGCAAAATTAGAAATTGATCAATCCCGGCGGCAACTTCGTCGATCGCTGACCGTCGTCGCCCGTAGTAATTTGCGCATTCGTCGTTTGCCGTTTCCCGTCGCAATTGTATTTAAGCTTTGACTTAACAAATTTTGTTTTACGGTTCTTCCTGTAAAACCCTAGTTCCACGCAATCAACGTCTAGCCACCCGTTGATTTTTCATAGCGACACTGCTTCAAGCCTGATTTGTTCAAAAATTTTACGTTCGTAGGGAAGCATCAAATTTTTCTTACAAATACACTTACAAATTATTCTTAAGAATTTGAATAAATAACTATTGGGAAGGGTTACGAGAAATTCAAACCAACTTTTTATACCGAAATTTTATATGAATTTATTCTACATATACATATCTTAACACGACACTAGGAACAATTACACAAGACAGAAAGATTATTCTTATTCTTATTTCGAAGAAATTCTTTGTCCCTTATTTTATTATTTTATTGAAAGAAATCCTTTATTTTATTACTTTCGGGAAAATTTCAAAGTGAAATTCTCCGGGCTAATTTTATAGCACCTAGGGTTCAGGTTAAGTGAAGCTGCATACATCTTTTAGCCAGACAAATAATATTTTAAGGTGATTCATTTCAAATAACATTTCCAACAATAACTATTCATCGACAACGGTCCAAACGAATGGGTGCATTGATTCTGGTGGTTCACTCTTTCGGACAAGGGTACAAGCATTCAGTTTTCTTAGAAAGATCTGAAAAATTTTCTTTAGATTTTACATGCACTATTGACGGCGGACAATGGTTCCAAAGAGTTATATTGATTCAGGTGCCTTGACAAATCTGGGTCGTTAAAGATATTTATGACAAGCATACATTTTGTTCTTAGAAATTTACTTGAAAATTTTTTCTTTCGAATTTTTATACACTATCGGTTGCTGAAAACGAACAGTTGGATTGATGCCACTAAAATTGATTCTACAATTTTTCGTCACAATTTTTACGGCAAGACTATAAAAATAAAAAACCATTCGCTTTCCTCTGCCTGGTTTCCGTTGCTTTGCTTGTACTTTCGTATTAATTCAAGTAGTGTTGTTTAATTTAACTTCACGTTTACTTCCCTTTTTCTGCGCAATATGTACGTTTTGAGATTTTGTACTAGCTGTGCGCTCATATTTCAGTTGGTTTATTCGTGTAAAGCTGTTTGACGATTTAGACAGTGCGAGTTAATTCGTGCAGAGCCGTTTAACGAACTTAGATACAGCGAGTTTGTTCGCGTAGTGCAGATAAATTTTTTTTTTTTTCAATTCAAGAATCACATGGAACAATCACAACGCTCGTAGCCGACAAAAATAGCCAGCGGTAAAAATCGTATAGAGCAGTAAACGTAAATAATACGTCGTGAAAATAATCGTATTTAGCAGAAAACTAATTTAAAATACGACGCAAAGAAAATCGTTCGGAGCGTATGGGACAAAGGATTTTTTTGCGAATATATACATGTGGAGCAGCGAAAGGGTTAACTTATAGGAGAAGAATAAACTGGCTACACTAGTTAGCGATGGAGGTAGATATATTAGCGAAAGTGGAAAACAGAAGACTGATAAGACCATTGATAACTTTTTTCAGAAGAAAGCAAGATTAGCTAACTTCCCATTAAAATAAATAGTTAGTGACATATCATGCATTTCTACTCATATTCCTTTGAATGTGAATTAAGGTGCAAGCTTTCACTCTCAATCATTTATTTTACCCGTGACAGAATCGGTTGCGTCACATCTATTTCTACAATCTTTGCACGAGAAATAGTATCTGGATATGAGTCCTTAATGTCTGTCCACTCTGAGATCGACATTCGTTTGGATAATATTATCGACAGGTTTTCCAAATCAAACCGAAAATTGGGTTTTGTGATATCTAACTTAAATATGATAAAAAAAAAATAAAAAATTAAAAGCGACTACCTCAGACATTTTCCTCCCCCCTCGAACATTTTAGTTATGACCCCCCCCCCCCTCACCCCCCACCAGGCTTCAAGTCTGGATACGTGCCTGTTTCATCTATTATTACAACAGCACCGCACACCACAATTCATTGTGAAATATTCTCCCATTTAAAGTCCAATAACTAAATTATCATTTCGAATGTTTTTATTTAAAACTAACACAATTAACGGAACGATTTAACGTTTTTTAATTAAATAAGACACAAAATACAAAACCCGGCGCAAAAACACGAATCTGACGTTTAATTCGAATTAACACAATTGACACTAGCTTTGTTACACTTGGTTAAATTCGTCTTTCCTCTCCAACCACCCCCCCCCCACCCTCCACCCTGACAAAAACCGAGTTTTTGCTCACACCGATAAGATTTTTACACGATTTTTCGCTTCCTTTTAGTTATACTTATATGTTGTAAGAATACTACCAAACTGTAAAAAAAAATCATTGCTTTGAGATAGATAGGCATAGATAGATATGTTCAGAGCATTCACTTAAGCATCTTAAATTCCAAAATATAAAATATGAAATCTTTAATCTACTTACCACACTTAATTTTTATTTTCATTTATTTTTTTTCCTTTATCCTGCCAGCTCCTTTATTGAGTGACATCTGTATATGTATATGTAGGTATCACTGTAGCCAGACATTTGAGAATTTAATTCAAAGTTGTAAAATTTTCTCACAGTCCCTCAGGTTTTACAAAGTTTCAAAGAATTTCAACATCAAAGCAAAACAAGTAAGAAGAATATTGCAATGAAATTCAACTTAAATGGGAAATAAATTGAAATCCTCGAGCATTTCAAAATGCTTCCATGATTCCCAGTTAAGGGCAAATTAATGCTTAATGCAACGTGTAAAATATGCCTGAAATATTCGTGTTCCATCCCCATCCATGGGGAAGAATTACTTATGTAAGTCGCGCTTTGATGTTGCCAAATTTTTGAATGTTAATTTTTTATTTCGTTTTTTTTCCTTTTTTTTTACTTTAAATGACTAGAAAAATATTGGACAACATATCATCACCATTTCTAGTTTGTATTTGCACACGTTAATGTTATCACGTTGAAATTAAAATTATAAACAGATAGCAACAATATTTAACCTTCAATACTTGAAGTAATAATAACAACAATCTGGCAACCTATACTAAATACAAAAACCAAACAACTCACCCACCCACCCACCCCTATTTCTGACATTTCGTCATGATTTACGATACATCTCTAAAGCAGTAAGCAGGAGACAACAATTAAACAATTCTTTTAAACTTTTTGTTTTTCTTTGTATAGAAAAAAAAATCCTGAAATTAATTGTTTAATTATGACCATCCCTATCCCTAATTTCGGCAATCTTCAAAATGATGGGAATTAGTGAGCGCAAATGATTTATTGCCAGTTTAATGTTTCAACGGAACGAGACCGGGTCCATCATAAGCCAAATGGATCATCGCGGCTTGGAAGACAAATTACTTTTGCAATTGAAATTTCAGGTAAGGTAATTTAGCGGAAGACTTTGATGGGTTTTGAATATTATAACTCGCCGTGAAACTTTAATCCAGTAAAAATTTAAAGATACTTTTGAACAATTTTTAAAGATATAAGGTATTTTTTCATATTTAATAATACACTAATATTTATACATATTTAATTAAGCTATTATTACATTATGGAATAATATTTGTTCAAGAAGGAACTATTTTTGGATTCTCCGGTATATAGTAAAAGCTAAAACATATTTTTAATTTGTTATTCCCTCACACAACTCATTAACTTTGGGTGACAAGTTTCAAGTCTTGCTTTGACTCATCAACAGATCCCAAATAGCGATATTGAGTGACTTGAAAAAACAAATGAAAAATTAGAACGAAGAAACGAAATGAAAAAATGAAAAAAGTTGAGAAAATTGAAGAAAAAAATGTATTTAAAAAAATTAAAAAATTGTTTAAAAAAGCAGATTCATTCGAAACGAATCGAACCTGCATTCGCCCGCAGTGGCCTGAAAAAGAAAAATAGAAAGGAAGAAGAAGAAGCGTTTCGTGTTAGCAGAAAACCTTACACTCATCGGTGCAGCTGAGTTTATATGAGAGGAGAACAATTTGATCTGTTTCTTCAAGCGTCTGCAGCAGGCAGAAAACCATGTCTTCGGATATTTTAATCAAAGCAGTTGTGCAACTATGCCAGATTGATATTCGGATATTAAGTTATTATTTACAATATAATATATGATTTGGTTATGTAGTATATTCTCGAATACCTTAGAGAAGAATGGAAGAATAGATATAGGATGGTATGCTGATGAAGTTTTTTTAGGAATTGGTATTATCTTAGCAAATTTCCATCTGTTGGGAAACAGGAGGTAGTTATGATAGCGATTAAGTTGTATGTAAGATATGATAGCAAAATAGGTAGAATAGTTTTAACGAATCTAGGATGTATGCGATCGAGACCCATTGCGTTTGAATTTAAACCAATAACTGCCACCTCCTGTTCAATCATATGCACGAAGGAAAACCCCTCAGCAGGAATATTATGCATAAATTCGGCATATCTACTATTAAATACATATTCACTGCCCAAACTAGATGTTGAAATAAAGCTTTGATTCAGTACATTAAGATTAACATTCACGTCAATATCTTTAAGGTTCATCCAAAGTTTCTTAGTGGAAACTCTGTCATCAAACTTGGACCTATAATAAAAGATCTTGGAATATAAGATTTCTTTGTTTACGGCATTACGCAGAGATCTAAAAACATTCCAGCATTCACTGGTGCGAATTCGTTTCCATCTACGGTAAGCAAAGTTACATTGAGAAATAAGGCCTTCAGTTCTTCTAGTAAACCATGGACAGCAGGGATTAATTATAAATCGAGTTTTGATTGGAACGTATTTATCGAAAAGATATTCAATGAAATTCTCAATACAACTAACTTGATCATTAACTGATGTGAGTAAATAAATAATATCCCAATCAAGATCGGCAGCTTCATTTAAAAGGCTATCATGATTAACACATCTGAAATCTCGGTATGAAAAAAAAAATTGATTTGTAGGGGAAACAGGCTCTAAATCGTAAGCAAGAAAAATTAGATCATGTCTAGAAAAACTAGAAACAGGGATTTGATTAAAAAATATAGCAGCTTCTTTGTTAGCAACGATAAATAAATCAAGCAGGGTAGAGGAAGTAGATGTAAAATGTGTTGGGGTAGTAGTGTTAACAAAATCTAATCTATATGCTTGTATCATATTAGTCAACGCAGTAGCTGTAGTACTGCGTCCAAGTAAATCTGCATTAAAGTCGCCAGAAATAATTATATGTATGTGAGAATAGATGTCCATATCCATTAAGGATAGCTACCAAAGTGGCAGTGTTGGGAGCATTAGGCGGTTTGTACACAGAGCCAATCAGGCATTTAGTAGAGTTAACCTGAATTTCAACAAATACAGGGTGGGCCAAAAGTCACCATGGGGTTTAAAAATTTAATAACTTTTTCGTTTACATATTTTTTTTTTTTTTTTTTTTTTTTTTTAGATTATATAAATACCATCTGGAGAATAAATAATGGAGAGATTCACAACTGAACAAAGAACCAGAATAATATAATTTTATTACTTAAATCAACGATAAATTATTTTAACGCAAAGAGCATATCGTCGCCATTTTAACGTCAGAATTTCGCCCTCTGAAGCCATGATTCGTTGCTTAGTTGATCGTCACCACCAACATGGCACCGTAAGTGATTTGCCTCGATATTGAACGTGTAGAACAAAGTGTTAACGAAACACCAGAAACATCTACCAGAAGGCGTTCTGCTCAGCTAGGGATGTCTCGTACGTCACTACGGCGCATTTTAAAAAAAGATTTACTGTTATTCCCATATAAGGTGCAATTGGTGCAAGAATTGAAACCCGCAGATCATCGGCAACGTCTAAATTTTGCAGTTAAATTTCAACAGTTGGCCAGAAATGAAATCAACTTTATTGAAAATCTGATTATGAGTGATGAAGCTCATTTTCATCTGAATGGCTTTGTTAATAAGCAGAACTGTAGGTTCTGGGGTTCTAAAAATCCAAGAGCCATTCATCAACGCCAATTGCTCCCCATTAGGTGTACAGTATGGTGTGGCATTACATCTGAAAATATCATTGGGCCTTACTTCTTCGAAAATGAAGATGGAAGTGCTGTAACCGTAAATGGAGAGCGGTATCGGTTTATGATAGAAAATTTTTTACGTCCTGCTCTTGAAAACAGACCTGAGATGTGGTTTCAGCAGGATGGAGCCACTGCCCACACTGCCCGAGACAATCCTTGAACTCAAGGCGAACATTGTTGCAGAAATTCGAGCGGTACAGCCACAAATGTTGAAAGATGTTATGGAAAATGCTCTAAAAAGAGCCCATCATTGCGAAGCTAATAACGGCGGTCATTTAAGTGACATTATTTTCCATACTTAGCGTAAAAAAATTTCCATTTTGTATATTTTATAATCTAAAAAAAAAAAAAAAATATATAAACGAAAAAGTTATTAAATTTTTAAACCCCATGGTGACTTTTGGCCCACCCTGTATATACTCAATTTCAGAATTAAGATCAGATTGAGTCACTAAACGAGCATGCAGCGAATTCTTAATAAAAACAGTTTTATGTATGTATGTATATTAACCGATATATAACAGTATCTTGTTTAAACATTTATTTTCTGTAAACAGATACCACACAAAATTGAATAAATCATAATATTGTACCTAATTTTATCAGTAGATGTTAGAGATCATTCTGGTAGGCATCTACATCTTACAGGAGCAATCATCACATAGCCAAGTAAATATTTGAACCGTTGAAAAACATGCAACGCATAGCAACAAAGATGTAGAGTATTCAGCCTAGGGGCCCTGCTAAGAAACAAATAGTTTCAGGCAAAGAAAGTCTTCACTCTTTGTTACCTTAACCCGAGGAGGCGACTTACTGGCTGGGCCAGGCACGGCTAGACCCTGTGGAGACGATGCGGGTATTTGTATCTTCCAGAAAATGACAGAATGGGCACCACGTAATTTTTCTCACTGGGAAGGTAAATTTACGAAACCTATACTGCTAGAACACTACACACATACTACCATTGAACTATAGAATGCACTACGATGATATCACTAAACCTATATCGACTTCAGGTGATGTTTAATTCTTCCAGCCGTATCGTAAGGGGTGGGACTAGATATCCGCAATCCGGCCTGGAGAAAGTTTTTCTTATATTCAACACTCTGACACGACCAACATATACTAGAGGTCGGTATATCTTTATATACGAACTTTATCAATACTTTCGATATATTAGTGCACTCTAATAAAGAGCTTAGTGACGCAGCCAAATTACAGCACTTGCGAACTTGTGTGGGCGGTCAAGCACTTGAGTTAATTAAAAACTTAGAAGTAATAGCTGTGAACTATACGCGGGCAAGGAAACTGTTAGATAATCGCTATAACAATAAATGCATCATTCTGCAAGCACATACAGGGTGTCCCATACGTACCGCATTTCCTTTATACACCGGATTGACTCCTCACTCAATTTCGAGAAAAGAGTTGTATGGGAGGAGAATCGGAAAATGCATGGTGAGGGCGGTAGGGGGGTTTTGTGATTTTTGTTTTTTCTATCCTATTACCATGTAACTTTCGTGTAACCATGTAACTTTTCGTGATAGTAAACCCTCTACAATTTCCAACAAATGTCCAACCACCTCTCTATTCCCTTTCCGTCGGCAGTTATAGGACGTCAAAATCAAAAAATTAGAAAATTTTGCAATTTGTTTTTCAATTTCAACGATTTTCCCGCTAAAAGGCAAGATAAGGATAGCACTTTTTGCACGATTTTGAGACCTCCGAATGTTACCTTTCATTTGATCCTGCATATGTACCTACCTAAATGCTACCGTTTTTGAGATATTCCCGTTTTTATAATGCATAATTTCATTAATTTTGCTAATAACAATAGAACGCGTCTAATTTATGCAATTCCACGCAAATTAACAAAAAATTCATGAATTTATGAATCATAGAAACGGGAATATCTCAAAAGCGGTTGCATTTAGGTATGTACGTGTGCATAGTCAAAGATAACATTCCGGGGTCTCTAAATCTTGTAAATAAACTGTATATTTATCATGTATTTTGGCGGGAAAATCGTTAAAATTTGAAAAAAATAGGATGTTTTTTCCAATTTTTGGACTTTGACGTACTACAACTTCAGATTGAAGGTGACATTCGGGCTGGTTGGACATTCATTGCAAAGCTAAGATGGTTTGCTATCACCTGAGATAAATCTCGCCTTGATAGGGTGTATATCAAGAAATTTACAAGGTTTAAAGTGGAAACAGTATTAAAAATCGTAAACCCCCCTACCGTCCACACCGTGCATTTTCCAGCTCTCCTACCATACAATTTATTTCTCGAAATTGAGTGTGTAATCCGGGGTATAAAGGAAATGCGGTACGTATGGGACCCCCTGTATAAAGGCAATTTTCGATATCCAGAAAATAAACAAATGTTCTGCATTCACGTTACGGTCGCTAGCGGATTCATTTAACTCTCATCTTTATGCAATGAAATCAATCGGAAATTCAGAGCACATATTGAATTCAGTGCTGATAAACTTAGGGCTCGAAAGACTAGATCCCGATACTCGTGGGAAGTGGGAAGAATCTTTTTCTTTGAACGCATTTCCTAATTGGGAAGAATTTACAGAATCGTTTCAGATGGCACGCGTCCAGTCCTAATGTCAAGGTCGGAGCCTTAGTGTTGCTGGCTGAAGATAATTGGCCACCCCAAAAGTGGATTATTGGTAGAATCATCGAGGTCACACAGGAAATGACGGTCGAGTCAGAGTTGTAGTCATAAAAACCAAACAAGGATCATTCCACTAGAGGATTGAAAACTTGGCAACAGCTTTCAAGGTCGGCGGTATAGAAAACCCCTCAGTAACAATTCAGGAATCATAAGTCACAATTAAGTATTAAGTTAATATTTTGCATTAATTACAATTTACCTGTCCATTCTGTGGTTATTTATGCGCTTAGAGTCTAAGCCTTAGACGCCGAAATGACAGCTGTATCATAACAAAAGCAAAAGTGATCTTTTGATGCAGTGACTGATGGTATTATGATGCATTTTTAAACTCATGCGGAAATGACATTTGAATTCAATTTAGCCTTCCTACGGTAATAGAGCGCTCGACCGTTGGTGACCATCTTTGACTCGTAAAAACAAAGATTAACACAATTAAAAAAAACATAAGAAAGCAAAAAGCTTGAGTTGGTCTAAGACCAATTCTTTTGATTGGCCTAGATGAATGGTCAGCCGTATATAATTTCATATGGTAACCCTTCTGGGCAAGTTTGATTATTAAAGTGGTTTTCCGCATTTATTTCTATAGAGATTCGTCGGAAAGTAAAAATGATTATATTACCAATTTCATAGGATTTTAAATTGTGAAGAACTTTTTATTACAATATAAAAATCTAAGACTGATCGTCTTCACAGTATACGTAAAAAGCTAAAAAAAATTGTATGACAACAACAAGAAAGGGCTGCCCTATTTAGTTCATATTTGAACTTTTATTTACGATTTTTATAAAGACACTGTATACAAAATTTCAGTAGTCTACATCAAGGCGTTTCCTGCTGTATTCCAAATAGGGTGTTTCACTTGATAGCTGAGGTGAAGACAAGAAAAAAATTGTAAGGTGAAGGGCGGGTGGCGTTTCGTTTCGGCGGTAGGGGCAGTTTAAGATTTTTAGTACTTCTTTCAGTTTACACTCTGTAACTTTTTTAATATACACTCTATTAAGATGGGATCCATCTCAGATGAGATGATAGCAAACCGTCTCAGCTTTCCAATGAATTCCCAATCAGTCTTCTTGTCGCCTACCGTCGAAAGTTGTATGACGTCAAAATATTGAAAAACTGACACGGTTTGCTATCATGTGAGATGAATCCCACCTTGATAGGGTATACATCAAGAATTTTTTGTTTATCCTCACCTCAGCTATCTAACCCTTGAGTTATATGCCCCGATAGTGAAACACCCTGTATAATAAAAAATAAAAATTTTGTATGGAAACCCTACGAAGGAGTTGCCCAATTTATCTCATTTTCAAACTGAAATCTAACATTTTTTTAAAAAGCCCATATGCAAAATGTTAGCTCTCTAAGTAATCGATTTCTCGAGGCATAGAAACGACGAACAGGTGGACAGACGGATGGGCTGACGGACATGCAAATTCAAAATAACTTTAAGTATTATGCATTGGTATTCAATCCATTTTGCTCTACCAGCATTATTTCTATGTATTACAAGCGGGATGACAAGCTTAACCTACAGATTTTCATCCAAGGTATAAAAAATTCAAATAATTTTCTCTCGCCAATATTCTAAACAAATATCTCTTCTCTCTTTTTAACTAAAAAAAAATTATGAAGAAATATTTTCTCTTTTTTCTCAATGCATCAACAATAACGTTAAGTTGCTACGACGTGACTTAGCGTGAATATGAGCCTGTTTAGATGGGTCATGCGGTACGCTTTAAGATACCTCGAAATTGCCTTCATGATTACATCAGTCAACTTGCTGCCCTTTTGCTGCCTTTCAGTCGGTGGGACAAACCATCGACAAATTATTTAAAGTAACAACCACAGCTGGAATTCTTGAAACTGGAATGATCACGTGACTCCTGCCTGTGCTGCTTTTGAATTCTAAAATCTGTAATACAATGAATGCTGCATGTAATTTTAGACGCCTAGATAATTTTTGAATACATATTGCGACATTACGGCAAAGCAAATGATGCGACACGATAAAGTCGTTGACAAAATTTAGAACACATTTCTAAAATTGTTTGAGTTTGACAGTGCGTGTATCGGTAAATTTCGCGTACCTTTCTTTTAAATCTGTTATAAATGCATATAAGCTTTATATGCTACTTGCTGTTCTTAAAATATGTAAAAAAAAGGGAATGCCTATTTTAGCCGGGCACCCCAAGACATGAGAGATGTCTTAAACGTTGCATTACGATACTCTGAACAATGTTTATTTCTTCCTAGCGGGGGAAATATGGGAGAGGGTCAACGTTTGATCTAGTACATATTGGAGAACCTAATACAAAACCGAATGCCTTAGGTCCTGAGAAGAATTTTGAGTACCCACACTCCTATACTCGGAGGCTTAAATAGCTATTTATAGCCATTCCAATACTAACTTTTTTAGTATTGCCCACTTTTTTATTAGAACTGAGGTACTAGATTTTTCGCACCTTAGATCGGCTCTAACTCGGTAGGGTTATGTCCGATAAGGAAATGGTTTTCATTGTTCACCTCAATTCATTACCAGCTACAATTCGTAGAAGAAAATTTTTCTTTGCATTCCTTTAGAGTAGAGTGTAGGAACCCACGACGGGCGGTTTTTTAAAGGTCTCATCGAGTACTGTCGGGTGGTACATATTTTTCCCGATTCAGAAAACTTTCTCTGGACGTTTTTGCCGCCGGAAAACCTATTTCCATGCACTTGTGTCACATATACCCCAGCTACTATATATCGCATATCTTTTTGCAATTATTTCTTCCATGGCCATTAGTGCTCTGTTATGATAGATTTTCTCATAGGAAGTCATTTTCCACGACGGACGCACCAATTCAAGCACAATCACGAGAAGTAAAAAAGTCCACTTTTTTACCCAAGAAAGTCGCTCCAGCTTCATCCGAACGCCAAAGCTTTCCTCCGCTAGATAGAAATAAACATTGTTAAAGAAATACTTAGAGCTACATAAGAAAAATAATAAGTGTGGATTTTGTGAATTAAAATGAATCAAAACCAGTTTGATCATTCACTTTTTTAGAGGTTTAAAAATTAATTTATATAAAATAAATTTCTTAGACAGGCGGCACACGCAAGTGGAAGTTATAATATGGCATAGCAGTGGCATATCCACTGCAAATTTTACCTAATAATGTAGTCGCAGACACATATAAGATAGTAATGCTGTAAAATTAGTCTGATCAGTTTTTAAAATGTCCTCGTCTCAATCGAACGTTGAAGGGGTTATCGCCGCTAAGCCTCAAGAAGAGATTCTGAATACATCCCTATAATTTAAGAAACAATTTATTTAGTTCATTTAACAAAATGAAAGATCTGAAAGATGAGAAAATTTTAACTTACTTCCATATATCGAAAGCCACATTTAAAGAATTAGTCAAAGTTTTGGAGCATAAACTTAATAACAAGGATTTCAATTGGTGCTGTGCAGTAAGTATGGAAGAGCAGACAGTAACTACATTAAGGTTAACAAATAGAACAACGATAAACAAAACAATTTCTTTAACATAAAACAAACAAAAAATTTCAAAAGAATTAGAAAACTTTAGAAATTCTAAATGTTCCATTAGAAAGCTGGTTTGCTACCATCTAAGATGAATCTCACCTTGATAGGATGTATATCTAGAAAGTTACAGGGTGTAAAATAGAAAAAAAATACTAAAAATTTAAAACAACCCTACCGCCGAAACGACGCGTCTTACGCCCCCCCCCCCCCTTCATAATATAATATTTTTCTTGTCTCCACCTCAGTTAGCAAACCCTTGAGTTATGCGGACCAATTATGAAACACCCTGTGTACTCTAAAGTAATGCACAAACGGACTAATTCCTCTAATTGTTGAAGTCACCTGACCTTGCCGAAATCTCTCCTAACTACCGCTCTTAAAATAATTCATTCGGTGGTGGCCAGGTGTAGTATTATCAAATACCCCTCTATATCCACCTCCTCTTATGTATTTCAAACAGTTTTTCCCCAAGGATTACGTTTCTATTACTATTACTGTTACAATAAAATAAATACTGTAATTTACCACATACATATATCTATAAGGGCAGCTAAAATAGTTAAAACAAATTACGAAGTACAATTCTGTCCTTCAGCAACATTATTGAGATTTATATTCTCATAAAAGTCTCATAACGGGACGTTCCACACAGTTAATCTTTAAAGAACAAACTGAATCGATTACTCAAAAATTAATTTCCAGATCACGTATTTCTGTAAAAGTTTTTAATGACCTTGTACACCGTTTCTCTTCGATGGACGAAAACATTTAAACTAAACGGAAAAATCATCTCCAGAGAAATTTTGTCCTACATACATATACATACGTAGAAAGAACCTTGTGAACAAATTTCAGGTAATTTTCCAGAATGACGCAGTAGCTCCCAAATATTTTCTTGTGATAATAACAAATTACAAAGAACGCTATCCTCTCCAGCAATAAAATCTGATTAGCAATGAATTTAATTTACTCCTGTTATAAAAGTGCAGGTTTAGGTGACTCTTGGTTTTTAATTGGCTAACCATACGCGAACAAGGAAAAAAACAACAACTGAGCATGAAAATTTGCAGTATCCAACAGTCGGGCAAAGTTATACTTCGGAAGAAATATAAAAAGCCTTTCAAGTTTTATATGCAAACCAATTCAAATAGGGTCATTAAAGTGAAATGCTAAAGCTTAATACCATGGTCCTTGTTAATAATTTATTTTGTACAAAGGACCCTAAATTCCATTCGCATTGTGGTATATATAATACTATGTATTGTCCCGGGGAAACCACGACGATATTTTGAGTTGAATTTCAGTGCGAAATAGCAACAACGATGTTCTATTAATTTGAAAATATGAGTCCGACCATTAAGGACACAACTCCAGCCATAATCTACGAAACCTAAAAACGCTTTCCACTACCCATTTACATGATTCTGCAATAAAATTCATATTAGGAGCGGAACTTGTAGTCAAAAAGCTCCCAGGAAGCTAAGCTGTGAACACTGTACGGGTGGTGCTTTGCCTGAAATCACTTTTTTTTTACGTAGCCCTGACTGAGTTCTCTGCTCCTGTACCTATCCTGTTCGGTTTAACTACGAAAGGCAAACTGGAATGAACGTTTGGTGTAACATGCAATGTTTCTTCTGATTTTCCTGTTTTTTTTTTCTTTTCCCTTTATTTTCAGATACGTTATAAGAGTTAGCAGGGAATGGTTGCATGAGATGTTAGGAAAACCGCTTTGCATGCCTCAAGCATTTCCTTCGTTTGCAGACACTGCGGTTTCTATACAATTCACGAAGGTCTGCAAGTACCACCATGGGATTAATGATGGCTTTTTTTCTCGGGCTAACATGCAGAGATTTCCGGATCTCTTACACTGCTGACCTACAAACGTATATATGTATGTACATATACGTGATATGAAATAATTTCGTTCAAAACGTAAAATGTTGAACCAAGGAGGACTATGAGATGAATAGTTATACCGGACTCCATTTAACTTCATTAGGCGAAGTTTTCACAGGATTAACTTGCGCTTTACTTTTATGCAAACAGCCACTTGTAGCTGAACAGCACTGACCAACATTTATTTTAGTGGAACTTTTCTTTCTCGGGTTTTATGATATTATACAGTTCTGTAAGTAATTTCATAAGCGGGTTATATACCAGAAATCATATGACTACAGTGCAGCGCTGCAAGTGTCTAAATTTATATATCTCCTGCCAGTTCACCCGCGTGATTCACAAAAGTCCGTTTTGGAATTTATTTTCCTTACGAAATTTAGAATTAGGGTATGTAACTTAGATGCAGTAATAAAATAGTTAATTTTTATGCCCTGAACCTTATAAGGCTATTAGCGGTGATGACATATTTGCAGACCTACTGGAGAAATCGCTGGAACCCACTAAAACTTTTTATACTGAAAGCTGGAAACAAACCACCCAGCGATGCAAAATCATACATTCCTATTAGTCTGACATCATTTCTCTTAAAAACTGTACAGAAAGTAATAGGCAACTATATTTGGACTGTGTAATTCAAATTTTGTGCACTTTATGCCAATCCAGAAAATTTACAGGGAATGCTCTCAACAGTCTAGTAGATAGCCGCATAGAATAAGAAGATCACGATATGTTACTTCATGGACGTAGAGGCATCAAAAACTGCATCGTCAGATGGATTAGCAATATGCAAAAAGAAATACTGCATAAGAGCTACCTTATATGGCGAATCCACAACAATCAGAGCCACTAGAGATTGCACACAAGGCGTAGTTTTATATTGGTTGAAGATGAGCTATTGAATCTACTCCAAGAGGCCAGCTTTGAAACCCACGGATACGCTGATGGATGATATTGTTATTTGTATTAAGGAAAAATTAGAATCAGCTTTACCCGAACTTATGCTAACTGGCTTTAACATTGTTACTAGATGGTGGCAGAATGTTGAACTATCAACAAATCCAGACAAAATGCTGATAGTCCCTTTCACCAAGAAAAGAAGACTCTAGTGACTATCTACTAGATTAAATTGACTTACACTAGAATACTAAAAAGAGGCCTAATATTTAGTAAACCTATATGGGCATTCGGATCAAGCCAAAAACTTTTCGGGAAGCTTTTCGGTATTCTTCAGGGGACAAACAAACATTTGATGCTCTAAAACGATGCAGGCAACTACAAAGAAAACCCTTTATAAGGCAGAAAGATGACCAGTTTAGCGACAGGTGCTTTCACGTCTTATCTTCAACAAGTACTTTAAACCATTCTTAACTTACAGCCACCCCCAACAAACCTCTTTATCTAGAGAAAAGCAATGGCTGGTATGCTTCGAAAAAAAGATCCGATGATCACATTCATTCCGGTCTGAGATCCTCGAGCAGATCCACATTAAAGACCTAGGACCACCCACAAATATTTTGACCAAACAATTTTCCTTCGAAAGAGGTTACCAGATTATCATGAACGCGAGAAGTCAAATATTAGAAAGAGGACTCCAGTTCCCGCGATTGGCCCATGTATGGTATGCTGACGAATCCAGGATAGATAACAAACAAGGCCCGTTTGGTAGGAAAAGCCTAAACAGGAGTTACAAGAACTTATACATCTACATTGGTTCAAACAGCTAAGATGCACTTCTGGATCTGTTCTCTCAAGAATTTCAGTCGAAACTAGTATGCAGCTGCCACTTGAAACTCCAGCTGCTGTCTAGGCATAGCAAAGTAATGTTGCTTTAAGTTCCTGTACACGAAGGAGTGAATTAACCTGGAACCGACAGTCGATATACTGGTCCCTACCCAACATTTGACGTACGTAAAAGCCACTTTAGGGAGAACTATCAAAATAGGAAGACATGCAACTGGATCTCCTCTGGCGTCGTGCGCCCGATATGAGGTAAATGAAGAAATTCTTCACCCACTCTCCTCTGGTCTTAGCAAACGACAATATTTCATGCTGCTTATTAATGCAGTTACTGAACATGGTCATGGCCCTTTCCGGTATTATCTGAAGTAGATAAAAAACTTCAACAGCGAGCAGTGCGAAGAGGAAGACGGAACTTCCAACCATATAATATGTGAGTGTTTCGCGCTTGCAGCTTTAAGGTTGCAAATCACAGGAGAAGGATATCACTCCAAAAAGGCTTTGCAAGCGAGCCCCAGAGGCAAAGATGGAGCTCGTTAAAAGGCCGGGTTAACCAATCTAGGGGAGTACAGAATAGATCAGCTCTGGTCACAGTGTCCACAGGGTCCTAGTAGCTTAGTCACCTGAAACCCACTGCCACTAAAAACACTTAGTATCTAAAAGAAAGAAATCTATTTTTTCCAAAACAAAAGTTTCCTTGGCGTTTTCTTAGATAAAGCAAGAGCATTCGACAACACCTCTCATCAAGATATCTACCCAAACCATCCAAGAACGAGGCATTGATACTACTGCCTGTAATTTCCAAAGTTTGAATAATAGACAAAAAATCACTTTATGTATAACGGCAAAAGACTACAACAAAAACCAAGGCAGGTGCAACTCAATACATTTCAAAAATTTCAACCAATGCAAACCACCTAAACCCTCCAGAATACTTCAGAAGCCATGAAACAAACTCCCTTACTACCACATGAGAGCCCCAACGGAGTCCGAACATTCTAAAATATTTGCAGTGCTCTTATGTAAAACTGATAAAAGTTTGCTTTGAATAGCTCCTCCGGTCTAAGCTACTATTCATACAGAAAAATGGTGTTCTGATAATCTTAAGCTTGATTTCTTATCTTCCGAACCGAAATAAAATTTTTATACCTTTCCTGACAAAATTATGTAAAAAACTTTTATCTGAACCAAATGTCTACAATTCCTCAAACAAAAGCTAAGTAATCATCGTATATGCCGCTGTGCCGTCCTGACATCCCGTGGGTTGATGATATCGAATGTAGCTGCCTACATATTTCGGACTACGGCTGCACACACACACATGCAATTATTACTCAGCTGCTAGGAATTGCATTTTCGAACAACATAAAATACAACTCTGACATCCCATTTAAAATACTCTTTCCAGTTTATTCACTCCGAGATTCAAACAAACCCGAATTTGAAAAAGGAGCTCAAGTTCTAGTCTGATATACAGATGATGTCAAGACAAACGAGAGAGTAGGTGCTTAAGTATACAATGAGAGACCTAAAATCAAACCAAACGCCAGCCTCAACACAGCCAGTATTATTTTCTATGCAGAAATCCACGCCATTGAACTCTGCATCAGAGAAATTATCAATAGAGGATACAGGAACCACACGATCTATATTCTGTCTAGCAAAAAATCCACAATATTGGTTCTCGGATCGAACTGATTTTATTCAAAGCTGCCATGAGACTGTCTGCAGTCGCCCGGCAAGCGGAAGGT
The DNA here is from genome assembly GCA_963924295.1 of Dioctria rufipes. NCBI lineage: Eukaryota > Metazoa > Arthropoda > Insecta > Diptera > Asilidae > Dioctria > Dioctria rufipes. The sequence goes on along the minus strand of OZ002740.1, from coordinate 345,430,533 downwards.
CCCGGTTTCAAACCCCGGACGAGGCGGTTTTTTTTTTCTTCTTGTATTTATTAATTTGATTTAGAATCGTTAAAAGTAAAAGTTCTTAAAATTCTTCTTTATCCATCATTGACTGATTCGATTCCCGTCCGGGAAAAAAATAAATAATAGCTTTCTGCGAGATCCCGATCACGGCAGTTAAAAAAAAAATAATATCGGGGTTGCTGACAACCTAAGCCGAATTCCATTAGAGAAAAAGTAAAGGTTGCAGACAATCAAAGCTATCTCTATTCCTGGAAAATCATTCCAAAGTATTAACTGCTGAACTACTACAATAGGGTAGAGTAATGTCCGCTGAATCTGAAGCATCTGCACACCATCTAACTCTCTCGAGACAGCACGTACAGATTATGCTACCACGACCAGGACACTGCAATGCACCTTCTTTGCAACTCGTAAAAATAACTGAAAGAGCTTTGCAAATCAGAGAATCACAATCCTATGATAGCTGCAGTTAATAGTCTCACTACTCAAATCTAATGTAAGTCTATCTAAAAATCATTTCCATTCAGGGCATGTAGAATAATTTTCAAATGTAGAGGGAATCCATTGAAGTTGGGCTTGCTTATACTTATAATTATACTAAGCAGAATTGATAGGGTGCAGTGATAATCGAACAACAGGTAAACGAGGTACTTCGTTAATTCTTCCACGCCATAGTAGGATCATTTCTTGAAAATCTTCCTCAAAATTGTATTTGTAGAAAACTCCTCCAAAATTCTGTTGTCGAACTTGTAAGTAGACCACTTTTGTATTCCTCAATGGTACATTTGCGACAACCCCATTTAATATATTTTTTGCTATTCTCTAGATCTACCCAATCATCGTATTTCAAGCAATACGATCTTACATGAAACACCCTGTAAATGTTGTATACTTACCACCATCATCAGCCAGAAAACCAAAGCTATATAGAAAAAACACAATTTTTGTTCTACGGAGTACTTAAAATCAAGATCGAAATAATTCCTTGTGAAAATAATCTCTGTTTTGCGCTAATATTTTAACTAGTACGAGGAAAATAGTTTAAATTAAGCAGAACTAAAAAACAATTTCAATTATAAATTACGTTCACACTGGCAGCCATGCCGTTATTGCAACGCAAACGAATCCAAAAGCAATCGAAACTTCGTCCTTTGCGAAACTTAAAACTTTTCGCAAATAATAACGAAATAAATTGACGACATGATACTTCCTGCATTTGCTACAGCAATACAGCATTTAGAAATGAGAAAAAGGCTTAGGGGGGGGGGGGTTAAATTAATCATGACGTGCACTTTGCCCTCCAAGCCGACCGTCACCGTTCTTCTTCTCAGCAAGGATCATCGTCAACAACAAGATACTCCAAGTAATTCGAAGTAAATTTATGAATATTTCACTATAGAAAGTAGAGAGAAGTATCCACCCACCATCGGGTATAGCTTCTATGTAAATAGAGCACCAGAAAAACAGTGGAGGGGGAGATGTTAATTAATTAGCCCCATGTTTGCCTTTTGTATACGTGCATAATGTGAACACATAAAAACTTTTAAGGAGTCCCATTATTCATTTTGAAGCACTTTTCACCTTTTACTATAGCGCAGGGACTGGGGGTTTCTTAAGGCAATGAGATTTTATGATGAAATTTATTTTGACGATGAACCCTTATCAAGATTCCAGTGGCAGCAGGGAACTCCTTTCACCGGGTCCAGAGTAGATTCCAGGAGTAACTTGTAAGAGGTGGTATAAAGTCAAGCGATGTCTTAATTATAACGCATTACTGTTTCATATTTTATGAAAATATTATATGAATAGTAAAATTTTGGTAGGTACATACATTCATTGACTTTAGCCGCTAGGAAGTTCTTAAATTAAGGTTTAAATTGTTTAGCAGTTTTCACTCCATTTTGAACTTAGGTTTAGGAAAGTCTGTATAGTACGAAAAATTAGGTGGTAAGATCAATATGATCAATAAATATTAGGTGAAAAACCACAATTCTTTTATTCTGATGTGATAATTGCTTACGATACTTGTATCGTGTAAAGTTTGTACTGCTTTCGAGCGCCTTGAAGAACTTTCTCATCCAACAATTTCAAGTCTAAATAACTTTGTTGTTGTGGTTGAGAGTGCTCCCGAAAATTCAAATTTATGTATTTCAAGACGTTCACAGTTCTTTAAAAAAAAGTCATTCTGAGTGTCGAGCTCATTTTTAACTTTTTATTAGATGGCGTTACATCTGAACCGCATCCCATAAATTCCGGTGTGCCTCAAGGCTCTGTTATCTCTCCAACTCTCTTTATAATTTTCATTAATGATCTGCTTTCCCTTTCTTTCAATCCCATCCATAGTTTCGCAGATGACAGTACTCTTGATTTCGCTTACTCCTTTGACACTCTTGCGGACTCCAGGGGGAATGCCGCATGTGTTAAAAGAGATTGCATGATTAGATCATTGAATAACGATCTTAACAATACACTCGCTTGGGGCAAAGCGAATCGCGTCGAATTCAATGCATCTAAGACCCAAAGCTGTCTCATTTCATTAAAAAAAGATCATAACTTAACCACAGCCGTTTCTTTTGATGGAGCATTAATTTCTGATTCACCGTTACCAAGCATTCTTGGCATTAATATTTCCAGTAAGTTAAACTGGACAGATCACATCTTCTCTGTTACCAAAGAAGCATCGAAATGTCTTGGATTTCTGAAATGGTGTAAGAAATATTTCAGCCCGTCAAATCTAGCGCTCCTCTACAAGTCCTACATTAGACCTAGAATGGAATACAACTCCCATATATGGGCCGGGGCTGGTCGCACAGCCTTAGCTTCATTGGATATTGTCCAAAAGAGAGCCTTCCAGCTCATTGGCGATTTGGCAATAACTTGTCATATCGACTCACTCGAGCACCGCCGCAATATTGGATGCCTTTCGCTCCTTTATCGCTATATGCATGGTCAATGTTCTGATGAAATATCTAGTCTAATCCCTTGTAGAATGATTCCTGCACGCAATACTCGCGCTGCAAACCGCGCACATCCTTTAAGCCTTCAAATTACTTTCGGCCGTACAGTAAAATTCCGTGATGCTTTTTTATCCCGAACAGTGCGAATGTGGAACAGCTTACCATCTTCTGTTTTTCCCCCGGCATACAATCTGTGGAAGTTTAAGGGCGACATACATCGGCACCTCCGCCACTCTCCTCATATCCCCTAATCATTTCCCTATCTCCTTCCTACCATGCTGTGCTTTGCATCATAGGGTATCCCCTGAGCTTGGCTTAATAATATATAAAAAAAAAAAAAAGAGCCTACGCTAACAAAAAAAAAAAAAAACTGTCTCATCAGGAGTCCAAAAAAACTAATCCAATCAAGCTCTCCATGCAGAACAAAGTAACGATTTGATGCAGTTTACAAGCTGTTGACGTTATTAGACCATATTTATGTTTTTGTTTGATCGGTTTTCTTTGCAATGAAGCGGATTGAATAGTTAATGTAAATCAATAGCGATATTTTTGAAGGGGGCAAAGACAACAATCTTTATTTGGGCAAATTTTATCACATTTCCAGGGTTTGCTAAACACCATATGAGATGACCTATTATACACTGCATAGCCTAGAACTAGAAACAGAATTGTTAAAAACAATTAGAATTTGAAAAAATTATAATTGTTAACTAAAAAGAATTTGAAATTCAAATAGATCTTAATTGTCGTTTGAATCTGTTTTAAAATAGAAGGAAAGTAAAAATTCGTATCATTATAAATGCAGTTTGTTTTATTAATACAAAGAATACAAATTAATAATTTTATTATGTTCGAGCTTGGTTTTTTATTTTAGCAGCTTTTCACTATGAATCTTCCCGACTAAAACTACTAAAATTTGAGACAGTTTCAAAAAAACTTTTTTAAAGTGCAAACGGTGTTTCGTATCAGCAAGAACTTAATACTCTTCAGTACGGCTGGTTCTTGAGCGACTAGACAAATTCATACAGAAAAATCAAGAAGACTTTTTGTGTACGATATACTCTCATACCAAACGACTTTTGCACTTTTATCAGTTCCAGTTGCAATTTGAGAAACAAATTGATAACATTTTTCTTCGAAAAGTGTTCTTGATTTTTCTGTATGAATTTGTCTAGTCCCCCTTATGGCTAAACTGCTGACTACAAAGTAAATACTTAGTATTTCGCCTCATATAATTCACAGTCAGAATATTAACTGAGTGCATATGTGAGCCGTACTGAAGAGTATTATGCTCTTGCTGATACGAAACCCCTATTGCACTTTTATCGGTTGTAGTCGCAGTTTTACGAAAAGTCTTCTGTAAAATCTTTTTTAACCGGATTCAAAGGCCTTAATACCCTAAACAGACTGTGTCTATAATGACTTAATTTGAAATTCAATCATTTAAAGGAAATGAAGGGGTGACAGAGACAGACTACGGACGAAAATTATTTCATTTGCAATGTCATTGACAGTTTTTCAATATGAGTAAAGAACTCATGGCAGAGTTTAATGATTTAATTTAATGCTATCAAGAAAATGTACTAGTATTTGCTGTAGTTGCAAATAATATGTAAAAGAGAATTTTTGTTGCTGAAAGAGACCAAAAAGAGAAGAAAGTGGCAAAAAGATTTCTTTCTTGAAGAGTTGATGGCTGTCACTGCTGCCATTATTGGAAAAACTTTCCACTTTCCAATAAATTCAGCTCATTTTATTGACGGTAGGTGACACTTTTACTGCATTTTCACAAAATGAGGTGGGTCTATTTGAAAATGAAGCGAAATGTTGCAACTCGGTCTATGATGGATTTCAGTTGTGTGACACACTGTATATTTGACTCCATTTGATCAAAAATTAAGTCATTATGGAGACAGTCTGTATAAGGTCTGACATAAAAATATTTTTCTGGCAACTCTGTGCTTGTGCCTACTGTCTTATATTCTGTCCACATTCGAGACATGATTGGTGAATGATGGGGAACATAGGGTTGCCAGCCACCTTAGTACATTTGTAAAATTTTTGAATTCATTTCATACGTGATACAATTTGAAAATTTAGCGGGATTTTTATTTTAATTAGCTTACGGGGATTTACAGAAGTAAATTACAGTAAATTCAAAGTATGACGTCAGCAAAGGAGATTTTAGATGCCGGAAAGAAGACTGAAGTGCGAAGTATGGTCTGAAAAAATTTTTCCGAAAATATATAACTCGATTTTTTCTCCTTTAGTTATGAGCTAAGAAGTCCGTCGTATTGCCGCGCCCTTAAAATTAGCTCCCGGGACAAGTGCCCCTCGTGCACCCCCATAGATCCGGCCCTGCGCACCAATAGCCTGAAGTCTATTCTCTGAATTTGAATCATGTTTATTTCCAGGAATATGTCGCTACGTGCCACATAAACCATCAAATTGGCAAAATAAATTAAGGAGAGTAAAACTTACTTTGTTGCCAATTTTAATACTTAAATAGCGAAGGTTACATTGAGACAATTTCTTCATGAACCGAAACGTGATAAGTGATGTGTTTATGGTTTTGTAAATGGCTGCAACTTGAATATGAAGATTACTTCCGGTACTAATTTTCGTATACAAATTTCATAAGTTTTTGAAATCAAAAACTCAAGCTAAAAATTATTACAAGCTTCAGTTTTCTACGTGAACGATATTTTATGCACCAGGACTATAAACAGCGTTTGTTGCTTTTACGTATAAAATAATAAGTAGAAATTTATGAATATCAAGCAGAAACACATATGCATTTCCGCTTCATGAATTTGAAACTATTTTCCGACGCTATTAGTCAGTTATCATTAAAACCTGTCATACAATACATAGGTGTACCTAAAATATAAGTTCATATAATGAAAATATGCATCGATTTCTATAAGTTTTTCAAAGCTAATACGTCCTTTGTATATGTGAATACACTTTTGTTTCATAATTTTACCCTCTAAAAATATTTGAATGAAATTTACAAACTATATTTGAAATTATGACTAGAGAAATTTCCACTTTATCTCATAGTGTGTAGTGCAAGTTTACTCAACTCTCCCTGAAAATAATTCAGCCTCCAAGCTATTGCTAACTGCTGCTCTAAACAGGTGTCAACTTCCATAATAGTTTTAATTGAGACAAAATTTCATTGGAATAAATTTTACAAAGGTGTGGAGCTGAAGAGTGAACTTCACCAGCCAGCAGAGAATGATTTCAATTCATTACAAAAGCCAAAATTGTCGTGCTTATATTGGCAGAAAATTTACTAAAGTTTGAGTTATTTTATTCCGTGAAATCTCACGGCTTAGGAATTCTATGATTAATTTAACTTTGCGGTAGAGGTAGAGATAGTGCAGAATGGGAATCACATTGACAAACCCTATCATATATACAGACGGCTCCAAATCGGAAGAGAACACTGGAGAAAGTGTTTTTTTCCGAGGGGCCATACACCTTGGAGGACATGTAACGGTTTTCTAGGCGGAAGTCAAGGCCATTCTTGAGGCGGGAAGGTATCTCCTAAACTCAGATACTGAGAACAAGAAGATTACAATCTGCTCGTACAGCCAAGCAGCTGTCAAGGCCTTGTCAAATGTCAATGAATTTCAGTCTTATAAAGACGAAAAATTTCCAGCATAAATTAACTTATCAAATCTAATAAATAAACGTCACTATGAACAGCATCAGAAGCATACAATATGTTTTCGTGGATATGTATAATTAAAATTAGGTTTTTTAAGATATTCAAGGATAAATCCTTGATATACATTTTCGCATATATTTTTAAGATAACTTGTAATCATATCTTTGAAATGAGCCATATTTCACTGTCCTATAGCATGAATAGAAAAATATGTATGAATTTTTAAAGAAGACCAGAACAGCATTATTGCGAAATTCTAAAAATCCTATAACTCGCAAAATACGCGATGTATAGGAAAATTTTTTAATTCGTATTTTTTGTTTTCACAAACCCTCCAAGTACATATGTAAAATTTCAAGAAAATTGGTGATGGTCATCTCACACGTATTGTCTATTTGATATGGAATGACCTTTATACCTCTGGCGACTTTGCGGTACCGCACGTCCATATTACGTGCACTGCCGTCCATATTGCATCCACTTTCTGCGCAGATTCCAACGGCACCGCGTCAGTGCCATAATTCAAGTCTCTGAGTAGTACCTACTGACACAAGGAATATGTATATAGAATAGAAATAGAATAATTTCAAATAAATTTGGAAGTATTAGTGTGTATTGACTTTTCGCGTGCTAGTGGCACCGCAGCCGCACGTCACGTTTAAAATACATACTTATATATGCACCAGATCTTAGGTTGCTTTAATTTTGTAAAAACGACACAAATTGCGTGGATAGTACATAAATAAATAAATGGGTTTCATTGTTTATGAAATTACGATAAATTTACTGAAGATAAAGAAAAGAGTAGCTTTATGGTCCATGTTGAGATTTTAGCAAATAAAACTTGAAATTTGATATCTTCACAAAAAGGAATTCTTAAGTGCGCAGATAGGCTTAGGGCGCTACTATGAAGCCCTATTTTTTCAACCCCTTTTGGACTTGGGTTGGGGACATGGGGACACATATGCCCCCCCCCCCCCAGCCCAATTCTGGGTGCGCTACTGATAGGTAAGCCCTACATTTGTGACCCATAATAATTTTCTAGTTTTTAGTACATCATCTTATGTCAAATTAAACCGTTTCACTTAAAGTTTTAGTGCGATTTTTCTGAACGGGAGCTTGAATTTTGGTCTTTCGTATATTACACATAATTTAAAGTAAGTGTTTTAAATGTATTTAAATAAAACAAAGTTATAATTTGAGTCGCTATTTACAAGAGGAGTAGACTCTTCGTTCGCCACTTTGACGTGTCCACCATATTATGTTTAGAATGACATTATGTACATAGCTGATCGTATTTTACTTGTCAAACCCTTTAATTTGATACCAATCTCAAGGGGGTTGTGAAGAAAAAGTTCATCCGCCATTATGGGCTTAGAATGACGTTATATAGCTTATCATATTCTACTCGTCAAACTCTTTCATTTATGGGTATCAAATGAAAGAATTTGACGAGTAGAATATGATATGCTATGTTCAGAGTGCTCGGACCATTAATAACAAATATCGTCGGCCATCTTGATGCCACCATTTTGAAGTTTTAGTACATAAAATCATTAAAATGCATATAATCGGAATTATAGATATATGAAAATTTTCGACCCAATGGGTTAAGTAGAAATATAGTTGAAAAATCCGTCGCAAGATTCAAAACAAATAAATATACGAAAGTGAAGCTAAATAAAACCTATTGAAAACAAAACATGAAAAACTTATAAATTAACAAACAAAAAACCAGTCATAAATTTTGGTCGACCCTGCAGATGGAAAAGTTCAAAGAAGAACTGTCCAGAACTTTTGAAAAATCGAAAACTAAATTTATCTGAAAAACAAACGAAAATGAGATGAAATTATATGCAACATGCTCTTAGTAACCGAAACTTCAAAATACATATTTATCTATTTCATCCGCATTAATCTGCATAAATAAGAAAAACACCTTCAAGAATTCCTCACGAAATCAAAAACTTTGAGAATAATTTTGCAAGAAAATACCTAATCCATTTTTTCTTCTTGTTATTTTTTTTTTTTTTTGTTTTTTTTACAAAAAATTCCCCATATGCCCGGAAACTAATACCACCCTTTCTATTTGTATTAATAATAAATTATATTATAACTTCACATTATGGCGGTCATGATGGCTCCTGTTTTCTCTCCTTGCACGAATTCTTTCAATTACTTCCTTGTAAATTGATTACAAAAGTAAGTAATACGATAAGTGGGAAGCAGATGTGTCTATTTGGTCTGAAGTTGCAATTCACTCATCTTGTGGGGTGAAAAAGAACTTAGGGAGAAATAAATTTCAGGGAAGACCACAATAAACTTCTTGAATCAATGGAAAGTGTCTTGTTTTTTTTCACGTTATGACGAGTATATGAGTACATGCATACCTTTCCCTCCCAACAAAATTTCAATTATTGAATAGATGTTGCAATCAGAAAAAAAAATGATAGGGAAAAAAGAAAATTGGAAAAGCCAACAAGGGCTGCTGCTTCTACGGATTCTGTTGTCGGTAGTTGGATAAAATAAAAAATATATAAAACAAAAAATGGAATATCGATTAAGGGTTACAGAGATCTGGTATCCGATTTGAGTCGAGATTGAGGAATGCTTAACACCCTGCAGCAGTCGGTTATGCTCACCAGTGTCAATACTCTGAAGCTCCTCAAATAGCTGTTCTACAGCAAGCCTTACATACATATATACATATATATGGCTTCAATTTAATTCGAAAATTGAATTTTCACTGTTTGATGATATTTTTCTGCACCTACTTGTCAGATCAGGAACTTTTCCAGTTTGAAATTTGCTAGACAACAGATGGTTAACACACATATACACGACTCTTTATAGGCGGTTGCTAAGAAATGAAGCCATACATGTCAATGTCAGTCACAATGACACATAAGTATGTGCTATGTGAGAGTTTGGATAGACAATATCAAAAACAAACTCCCAAATCGACATTGAAATTCAAAACTAATTTACAGTTTTATGCTCATTTCTATCTCTGTTGTGAAAAAAGATTAAGACATAATTTCTCACCAATTCTAATATTCTCTTGGCAAAGTATTAAACGGGCACGAATGTACTAACGAGTCTTGCCAGTTTATCATAGGTAACGAATGAAAGCCACTTAGCGGAGCAGAAATTCGTACGTTACTATTTAACTAAATAGTTGCCTAATTGATGTGTACCCACTGTTACGATATAGCCAGCCTGGTGCGGAGGATGGTGATCTCAACGTATCGCGGTGGTAGCGCAGACTCTTTCATGGTGGAATGTGGAAGTATGCATTAGTTACGTCAGGGCTTGCCCAAGGTATATAGAATACAAGGTACTCCCATTACAAACAGTATTCTACCATTAGGTGACGTAACATCGTGAAATGTATATACATTAGTCACAGAATTACGTCACAGGCTATCAGCTGCAATGTGTAAAATTTTTAATGGGAAGACTTGTCTTGGGTTTGCCGGTAATGCTTGGAACAGAATGTATCGCAGCCACCACGCACAATGCGGTGATGAAGTGTTAAAATCATATCCACCAAACATGGTGAAAACAATGGCCATTGATAACTGCGTCAAGATGAAATTTAAATGAATTTGTTAACTGTATTAATAATAAATTGGGACCACAATATTATTATTTTTTAAATTTTTCAACACTATAATTAAATTTTCTTTGAAACTCATGATGTTCAGCATACAAAATTTTAAAACAAACAAAATATTAATCAGCTGTGAAATGTCAACGCAGTATAATTGCGTTAAAGTTGAAAGTCGACCAACTTTTGCGTGGTGACTACGATGCCTACGTTGCATTACATTGCCTTATAACTCACTTCTGCGTTACATTTTCCTACGTGGTGGCTACTTTCATTCTTTCCAAGGGTAATGGTTTAATGCACGTTGTTACATGTTACAACAAGGTTTACCGGTGACGATTGTAATGCACGATGTTATGACAGTTTTCCGGTAACTCTAGCGTGTTATGTGTTGGTGTTATACGTATGTGGAAGCTCAGAATTAAATCAGTGGACACGCGGCAACAAGGATCATAACCTAACAGACTTAGATTATATTAATTTTCCTTCCTTCATTTCAGCTGCAATAAGACGTAAGCAGGCCTTTTCTACTGGGGCTTATTCTAAGAAGAAAAAAGACGACTCGATTATGATTTCGTTTTGACAGGGCTATTCTGATTTTTGATGTTCGCGAATTTTGATTTTGGAAGAAGCAATTTGCAAAATAGCTTAGAAGAGGGATGTTAAACGTTTTCCATAAAAAAATAATAAGTTTGATTATCTTTTTTTTATTGCCCGTATAATTCATGTTCGGCTTTTAATATCAGAAAGGTTTTGGCGAGATGCCAAATCTTTATACAGGACGCTGCGGCGTCTTGGATGCCTACTTGCAGCAGGGAATCATGGTATTTTGAATCTTGCTTAAATCCGGAGGTTACGACGGCTTGTACACCTTTTGAAGCAGAAACTGCTCTGTCTTGGGGTATTCGCTTGGCTCGGGAAGTAACGACGACGGCTTGACCTACATAGTTACCGGACAAACGCTCACCTTATAAACAACCAGCTTGAGATACGTTAACTTCCTTTTCTGAAATATTTTTTATTTAAAAAAATCAACTCGTCTTAATGGCGACTTGTGACCCACGAAGGGAAGCTGCAGTGCCGAGCCGGAGGAGGGTTTTACTTCCTCATTTTGCAAACTTATGAATAATTCTAATTTATACTCAAAATGTTTCGTTGTAAGAAAACAAATTTAAATACTTATAAAGTAACTAGAGCCTCATGCCGGAAGGATATCCATTCCGTTCACTTTAAGTTAGAAATCTCAAAGTGAACGGAATGGATGGCTTTCCGCTGCTTTGCATTTCTACGGACATGGTTTGTATCAAACTTCAGTCAGGAATTGTCATATTTTAGTACTTTTACAACCAAATATCTCAACAGATATTAAGAAAGCAACTGCTTTCATAAATGATTCTTTAGTGGGTGATTCGATAGTTCTTCACGCAAATGTCAATTGACCAGATGTTCAAAATGTAATAGAAACCAAAACCGAATATACTAAGGGCCGTATTCACCAAGCCATTTAATACAAATTTAATTTTAATTTAATTATTATTGAGGGACCGCAATTAAATTTTTGTACCTCTTCACCAACCTTAATAAAATAAACAATTTCGGACATTTCGGACTATCAGCTGCAAGATTTCCCAATTTGGCAAGTGACAGTTCATGTAATTTAAATATTATTTAAAAAGATAAAAGAGGTTTTTATGTATTATTTAAATAAAGAAGTTTTTGTGTATTATTAAAAATAATTTATAATATATGTACAATTCTTTTTAATTAAATATAGCCCATATTAAGCAATTCACACGTTAAAAATGATTTTAAAAAAATTTGCAATAACTGAATTACGCGCAGAAAAATCGGTCTGAGTATCCCTTATATTCATTTGAGGTTGCTCTGGGTTGTCAAATTCAATTTCGATTGGTGGAATTTTTCTGTCTCTTAAAAGATTGTTTAAAACAGCTATCGCAACAATTACTATTATCGCTGTTGTGGGCGCTACTCGCATTTCTAAGAAAGAAAAATCAAATCAAAATCGGATCATATATGATTTCCACTGACATATATATATAAATGGACTGGTCAATGAACCAAAAATCCATAGCAGTAATTAAGATGAAATTAATTTGTATTTACTTTTTAATGCACTTGAAACTAAAAACCGTGGTTCTATTTACTTATATCGCAATATATATACACAGTTAAATTCTTGCTTCTTCAAACTTTTAAAAGCGCTATTAAAAATATGACATTTGACTGCATGACACTTCAATCAGCTGATATCGAAATTAAATTTATTTAAGAGAGGGTAAGACCTCATTTAAAATTAAATTAAAATTAAATTTTCATTTAATCGACTCGGTTAGTGTGGTTGGTGAATAGCTTTAATTGAAATTTTTTTTAATTTTGCTTGGTGAATACCATTGGCGTAGCCAGCATTTTGTTGTTGGGGAGGCAGTAGGGGGCAGACTGACACAATATTGAAGAAGAATATTCTTCAAGCAAGTATTGTTTTTCAAAAATGTGTATAACTTTCTAAAACGTTAATCAGTGTTAAAACCAAGTTTCCTTACATGAAGCAAACCATTTCATTGATTGCCGTTGTTTTTTTCAACCAATATATGCTTAAATTAAACAACAATAAGAATATTTCCTAAAAACAAGAATAAAATAAAAATAATTTACTAACATATAATTATATGGTTTTCTAAAAAAAAGTTATTTCAAATTCATGGTTCTAATAAATTGTGAATGTATCTCAATAATAGCCGTGAAATTAGAAAATTTGATTTTTGAAGTAGTTTTTCACATATATTTCTAAAACGGTTCGTCAGACAGTAACAATTATTGAAAACAATTTCATAGGATTTCATAGTCTGAAGAACTTTTCAGTACAATAAAAACATCTCGGACTGATCGTCTTCACAGTACCTGTACGTAAAAATCCTAAATTTTTATATGGCAACATCAAGAAGGGGTTGCGGGATTTATCCCATTTTTGAAATGATACTCATCATTTTTATGAAAACGCCGTGTACAAAATTTCAGCTCTCTACGTCGACTCGTTCTCAAGAGGTGTCTAAATATATAGCGGAAAACCACAATGTTGTGTATGGCAAGGCAATTCAACGAAGGAGTTGCCTGTTTTATTCCATTTCCGAACTTAAATTTCCTGTTTTCTCGAAAAGCTCGTGTGCAAAATTTCAGCTTTCTAAGTAAATCCGTTCTGGAGGTATCGTAAGGACGGGCAGACATGGAAAAATTAAAATAACTTTTAATATTATGCTTGGGTGTCCAATCCATTTAGCTATACCTTCATTATTTCTATGTGTTACAAACGGAATGACAAACTCAGTTTACCCAATCGATTTCATTTAGGGTATAATATTCAGTAAACAGTGCCAGAATAAAGCGATGCGAAGTACACTGTTGTGTGCAAGATATTCGTCTGTTAAGTGGTTGTTAGATACGCAAGTGGATGAAGATACAGCAACGAATTGATTTAAATGTACTTTTATTCATTTTTAAAATAAAGAAGAAATATTACTAGAGATACATATTTACATATCCATTTTCTTTATATAAATGACGTTAAAAAAAAAAAAACTTTAAACAGATTTAAATTATTCTTGCAGAATCTATCGCTGTTCAAACATATTCAACAATTCTTCAATAAGTTAATAGTGCAAACTTCAAAGTTCAATTTGTTCAATTCATACAAAATTCGCAAATAATTAATATTCCCAGTGAGATAGACGAGATTTAAGCAGATCTGTATTAAATCATTAAACGCCATATCTATCGAAATATTTATTCGATTCGATTAATGAAACATATCCATTGCCGGTTACCACCCCATTAAAACTAGTGGGCATCTTTCTAGGTTGCAGATCTGCTGAATCAGCTCTTTATCTTCAGATTTGCAAGGAATGGTATTATTTTCTTGATATTCGGCATTCTAGGGCTATTATTCTTGGATCTCAAATTGAACATACATGCACGTACCACTCTGTCGGTACAAATTTGCGGAAAAATTTAAAGGTTTTGCAAATTATAGTTACTGTACTATAGAAATAGAATGATTTATATTCAGAAAAAAAAGGATCGCATAAAATTCATATATATCCATCCATTAATGAACTTAATACCATTTTATGGGCCAACCGATGATACAAAGATTAACAAGTTATGGCCGAATTAGCTGTCAATTGGTTGCTTGCTGCTTTGACAACAATTGCACAAATTTGTTCGTCTCAATTTCAATCTAAAAATTTCTATTTGGAAATTTCTTTGCTTTCTCTCTAGCACATAATTAATTACTTTTCCCGAAGTGAATTAAACGAAGAAACTAATGGTTAGATAAATATTATAATATATTCAAAACGTATTTCAGTCAATAAAATACGAAAAACTCAAACAAATTCGCTGAAAATGACATTGTCACCTCATGACGTAGCAACACAAAAAATTCCTTTCGAATCGGCCATAGCTTGTTATCTCTGTGTCATGGGCCAACCTACACATATTAATCACTATTATTCTGCTACATTTGTGCCGAGATGCATGCCATCAGAAAAATTTTGATCAACATACAGTTATTGATATAAATAATAATTGTATCACAAATTCGTAGCATATAATGAGAATTGAATTATTATATTATCATATCGGTTAAGTCTACAATCGTGTTCTGGCAAAATAAAATTTTACACGGTCTCCAAATACATTGCTGGTAAAATTTTGTCATATCTAAGAGCCAGTTTTTCTGGTTGTGTTGGTAGTCCATTTTTACATGTATTTACCCGCCATCCCTATTCTAAGCAATTTGCAAAAAGTACACAAAGGTTTTGTGCGGAGCATCTGTGGTAAAAATGTTCTTTTTCTACTTTATTTTGAAATAATTCACATATGTAATTAATTTATATAAATCTCTGCTTCTATTAACAAAAGAGATAATTTAGATAGTGCAGTTGTCTCAAACAGGATTTCCCTAGTTTATAATCCAATTTATATTTGCCAGCACTGACCGAACACTTCATTTCTGTTTTTTTAATTGATATGAAGATTTCAACAGGCACTAGTGGCACTATACAACTTTGCACTAAATAAAGTTCAGAGATAAGTAGTTTTGAAAAAATTGATTCGGTACTTGTGTTAAATTTCCAAAAGAATTTTAAGTTGACTAAATCTGCTCACAAAACAAAATCACATTTGACAATTCTGCACCCAGCTTTGACAAATCTTTCCTGCAGCATCTCACTTACTCTTATGTATAATCTCCTGCTCTTGACAAATTACTCTCATGTACACGAATTTTACACGATTCAACCATTCCTGTTTGCTATATATTCTAAGGAGTGAGCTATTACTGCACGGCTGTAGCCGGCCCGTTAAGGCCTTTTAATTTCCAGTTTTTATAATGTCGCCTTCTGGTTTGACGAAAAAGACAAAAAATGTGATATCGCAGATTTACATGCAACGAAACAGAGCGGCAAATTGATTAATTTTCATAAATAAATGATAATGACAAGTGGCGGAATTTTAAGATTTACTCTCATGTAATACCGCGCTTTTGTGTAAGCACTTTTTTCTGAGATATTGAAAGAGGTCACCAAAGTTTGGTCCAAAGTTGTTGTTGTATAATCCTATGTTGTTTGAACAGAACGTGATTCTGTTTACACGCTTTGCTCTAAAGAGGGTGGGTGTTATCAGTATTGGGAGATCGTGGTAATTCCATATTCTGGCAATTTCTGCCATTAAGATATTGAAAAGTAGTAAATTGATATGTAGTAGCACTGATTACTATCCGCCTAGTTGCTTTATAGAAATCTCTCCTATATCAATAAAAATTAATTAGTTTTCGAAAGTTACGTGAACTGAACTATTCCTTTTGGTGTATTTCTTATGATTTTGGTACCTAGGCAAAAAATGGTCGGAATTCGCATAATATAATAATTTGTGCGAAAAGTCGCCATTAATTCCCATTTTCGAGAGAATTTTACCCGCAACAATCTCCCAACGCTGCTGTAACTCATTCTCTGATTGGCTTGGGAAAAATGAGAATTTTATTTGGGTGATAGACATTTAAAATCTCCTTTCAGCACATTGGCCAACACGACATTTGTCTTTTTCTTAAAAAATTGAGGTAGAGTAGATATACGAAAAATTCATTATTATGAATAATTTGAAAGGATTTTGAAGTTATTCAAAATTTTGCAAATAATTGAATAAAATCAATTATGCTTGTATGCATATCTTACTACATGAAAGAAAAAATTGCAAATTATCAGTAGTAATTGCTTCGTATTTCTGTGCGGGGGGGCACCGAGTGTACATGGGCTTCTCTGGGGGGGGGGGAGGCATTGCCTACCCTGCCCCTACCTCGCTACGCGCATGGTGAATACGGCCCTTAGAGTTAAGAAAGACCAATTAGTTTGTCCGTCTAGAGAGGAGCGAAAGTGAAGCATTCCTTCGCCTGCCCCATACCGGACGCACTATGCCAGAGGACATACAGTTGCATGTTTTGCTGGCTTTTAAGCAGCCCAAATGTTGGAAAGGGGCCAGCATATGGCTATTGGCTCCAGTTTAGGCAGATCGTCTGGTATTTCATTACCGATGACTTCTTAGTGTCCGGGAACCCAAAGCAATGCTACTTTATTGTGCCTAGACAACAGCTGGAGTTTCGAGTGGTAACTCCGGATCAGGCGCGGATCTAGCGTTGAAATTAGGGAGGGAGGCGGTCATCCTGCAATTAAATTTAGCAAAAGAAAACATGGGACACCACTTGTCCAGCGCCGTATGTCGCTTAGCTACCGCAGTACTGTAGTGAGGTACTATGTAAGCAGGTTTCCGCATTAAGCGATGTGGATAATGTGTCATTATTTAATATATTTTTTTTAGAAAACATCATTTTTTAATAGAATAGGAGTTTAGTGTGCAAACTGCAGAAGTCATTCAAACCAAACTTTTCTCAGTCTTACACACTAGCATATATACATGGACTGCTCGATATGCTCTTTCATGCTGGTAGAATTTTTTTTGTCAAAAATAGTTCCCACGTCGGTGCCAACCTTGAAAAACCATTGGCGGGAAGATGAAAAGTGATTTTCAATAAAACCTTTCGAATTTCTGTTAAGTATCTTTTTTTGCAGTTTCTGCGGGTTAAAAGTATTCGGGGGTAGGAAAAATTCTGTGCTAGCAAGTTTCGATCGGATGTACGGGTAGCATATCAATACTACAGCAAGCAAATTAGATACGGCCATTTTGAAATTGCAAAATTGTAACATGATTAAATAGACTCACAATTAATTTCTAAAACCTTCTCTCAACGATAATTTGTTCCCTTAACACGTCATTTTACAAAATATCGTCTAATTTCGGTGTGACCTGAATAGGTTATGAGTTAATAACTGTTTAACGGCTACAGTTAACACATAGGGTGTAATAGGTCACATTAAAGAGGAGAGTCCCTAGTTTACAGTTTTTATAAAAAAAAGTTATGTTAATGACCTTTTTGCAAAAATAATAGAGGTCAAATTAAAAAAAAAGGAAAGAAAATCCGAAATTTTTAGTTTAGACCTTCATAACTTCTGAGGGGAGAGGGTGCGGGGCTGGTTGAGCTGTCGTTGGAAAGGCCATGAAGTCCTGCATACAGTGAGCCCTTAACTGTGACCATACGCCCTGTAGTTTTTAAGATACAGGATGTTTTGTGAAAACCTAGCTTTTTTTATGAATCACCCTGTAACTCCTAAACGGTTGATATTGCCCCCCCCCCTGCCAAACCATTTTTGGTTCGTCTAGGTGAGTACTATCACCTCCCGCTCTATGGACCTCCTAAGGGGAAACACTCTGTATATGGCAGTGGTTTTACATAAGAACGCTGCAAATATTTTAGGATGTTAGGAGTTAGGACTAAGTTAAGGCTCTGATGTGGTAGTGGCTTGGGAAATGTTTCTCGAGGGTTTTGGATCACCCAAAGTTAGGGTCCCAAACTCAAATTCTGAGAAAAAATTATACACATACATCACATGCATACAATAATATTCATTGAAATAAATTTTAATTTTTTCAAGTTTTGGATTAAAAATTTTTTTTGAAGTTGAATCATATAAATAAAAATAAATAAAATAAAACATAAATTTTTTCAAATAACTCAATTTTAACCCCGTGAACCCCCCCCCCTCCCCCCCTTCTGTATCCTCCTGTGGTACCATGTTGCACAAAAGATCTGCCGCAGCGTTGAATTGCAG
Organism: Dioctria rufipes; assembly: GCA_963924295.1. Lineage (NCBI taxonomy): Eukaryota > Metazoa > Arthropoda > Insecta > Diptera > Asilidae > Dioctria > Dioctria rufipes. The sequence goes on along the minus strand of OZ002740.1, from coordinate 345,412,032 downwards.
TCTATAAAACATAAGGGATAGCAATACTTTAATAGGTTGGAGTGGGATGGTCGTCTTGCTGGTTGATGACTTCTAAAAAACTCTGCTGGAGATAGAGAGGGATACATCCACACTCTCTAATGACGTAGAAACTAGAAATTACCTGAAAACACTTCTAAAAATAGGTGCGAGGCAATTGAAATGGATTCGGACATTACAAGTAGTAAATATCATATAGGTAATGGCATACATGAAGTTGAATTTGACAACAAAATTTTATATTTATCCAACATTTCATTTTGTCGATTCACTAGTGATGAAGTAGTGAAAGAAATTCATAAAAAAGATTTCAAAACTATACTTACACATTTATTATGGTTATTTATGTAGATTAAAATTTCCACGACAGAAAACGCAAGCTATCCGTTGTCGAGACTTCTTTCCTTTTAGCAAGTTGGTAAAAAAAAACTAATAATAAAACTGCCATGGAGCTTGTTGGCAAGTACCTAATACAAGTGCCTACCAATAGTATGGTGGAGAAAGTTCAGTGCGAACTTTATCAACACGTCAAAGAGAAAGTGTGGTTGGTGTCTGCCTCCCTCCCATCCCTTCATCCTGTCCAGTACGGGAGGCGTGTAAACTTTTTAAACTCTCGTGTTTTATCTATTCAAAAGTTGTTTCGCAATTCTATGTAATTGGAGAAGTTTATATATGGAAAAAGTGCAGACATCAAAAATGTTTTCCTATCCCCTAGAGTTAAAAAGCTTAACTTTCATCTCCGATAAGGCGAGAATACTATTTGCAAGTTTTTCCATCGGAAATGTTGCCGACAAACGTTTTTTGTTTTTTTATTTTTTTATCATCTGCAAAAAAGTACATAGTTAACAAGTTTGCTTCAACTAAACACGTGATGACGATAATGATTATGATGATGATGTACTCTGTCGGTAAGGTCGTAATGCCCGCCACATTACATTTAGTCTATTTCAAACCGTGTTGAATTTTTATCACCTCAGCAAGGATGCAAATAAATATATATTCCTCATTGGTAGTACACACACACATTTTTACTACTCGTTTTATAGCAAAAGTGGAAATTTGCTATTTCACTGTCAGTTAAGTCAGGAAAATCTCAATTTTTTGCCCTGCCAGCAATTTCCGCAATCAACAAAAATTATTGATATCGCATAACCTTTGTCCTGTTGGAAAATATAATTTCATGTTGCAATAAAACGTACCCAAAACATGGAATGCCCCTAAGGAAATTCTTATAACATATGTATATGCGACGGACGAGTGGGAGACCTGGAGCAATGAACACATGCATGTATGATACACACATATGTTTTCTAGTTTCTGACTGAAATTGAACGTATCGTGTGCTCGCATAGAGTATATATACGATGAGAAGGATCATTTCAATAACCAAATAGAAATGTGCTTTGCGCCTGGATATATACTATATGTTCTCCTTAGTGAATGAAAACTCTAGTGCCAGCAGCATGAGCTGCCACAAGCAAGGTACATTCCAAAAACAGTCAGTAAGCAAAGCAAGAAAGCAGAAATAGTAGGTACACATCAAGCAGGCTCCTGTGCTTTGTCCTACTTATTTCATTTTAATTTTACAACCCATCAGGACTTGAGGGATCTCAGTTGGTTTTATTGCTCAATTTTAGTACCAAGTAAATTTCGAGATTGCTGCTATAACACATTTTGCAACTTATGGACGACGGTCTTTGCTATTTATGTTGCTGAATCCTTATACATATGTACATAGAACCGAGTACACCCACCCACATAAAATGTGCTTACTTTTACGACAACTTGTGTATAATACCCGTGAAGGATAACAACTTTAGTCCACCTTTGCTATAAAATGCCAACATAACGACTGAATTTAAAACTTAATTGCATGCAAAGAATTTCTGGCCGCTTTTATAAAGTGTGAGGTAAGCTGAAATTGTTTTAAATGTCACTATGGGGAAAATGTGGTATATTTTCGTTGTTGTTTGGGAAAATGTATGGAGGAGAAGAGGGTGTTCAAATTGTGTGTTGTAGAATCTGAAAAATTTTGTGGTTTATAAAGTTGAATACATGCTAGACAAAGATATACATATATATGGTAATATTGTACATACCTAACTAAATATGGTCCAGAGTAAGGTTTGCAAGTATGTTAACATTTTTTGTACCATACAAGCCATGGCATACAGTGAAAGTGAAAAGATAGTTCTTTTTCTTTTACAGAACTGTAACTAGGACTGTAGTAAAAAGAAAATTAATTGGAATAGTGTGCGGCTAAAGCGTTAAAGGTATTTAAATTATCTGTAAAATAAGATCACAATTATAATACGCCAATATTCACCTAGGTGGAAGATGTTGGTTCACTAGTATTAGAGGTAAAAGGTATATAATTATCTGTTTATCAGTTTTAGTTGAACTATTCAATGCTGCAACTTGCCTAACTCAATAATGTAGGGTATGATGAATCCACAAAAAGAAAGAGTGCACGATTCTTCACAATCTATTATTATGGCTTTTGTTGACTTCTTTCAATTATTGCCAATATGAATAATAAAATATTAGACTTAACGTCTCGTACAACTTTTATATAGGTCTAAAACACAAAAATATTTCGTATTTTGTTTTACGAAAAGCATCCTTAAATCGTATTTTAAGAATTTTTCGTAATTTTTACTAAAATTACTTGTAGTTTAAGATATTTTCGTAATTTGTTTTCGTAAAAAATAGATTAAGGTCCATATTACGAAAATTTTGTACTTTTTAAGATGCAAATGTGAAATTACGAAATGCCCAAAAATTTACGAAATGATTTGATCATATCGACAAAAATTTAATTGATTCGTATGGGCATTTTGTACATTCCAACTTATTTTTCCTAGATTTAACGAAACAGACAATAAAGTCAATCAGAATTTCGTAGTTATTGAAAGCATTGAAGCGAATTCGGGCAAAACTAGTGGAGTGATTTCGTGATTTTGAGGTAAAATTGAAATATAATGTTTTCTAGATCACGAAAATGATGTTGAATGTTTAAAGTACATGAAGACAAGCTTTTTTCAGCCAACAATCAATTGGGACTAGGGATAAAATTTGAAAACAAACTCATCGAGTGGTAGAAAGCTAATGTAAGTATTATTAAAATTTAATAATACGAGACTTTGATGTGTACAATTTATTTAAACTTCTTTTATAGGACACTTATTTTTTACAAAAACATCGAAAAGAGCCTGGCGGACTGTTGTATACAAAATTCCTTGTAAAAGAAAGGTTTGACTGTGCTATCTATCCTGAAAAGAGACCTGAACCAGCCATAATAGGTATATTCATTCAAATAAATTAAAGTTTAATGCAATGTATATATATTTAAAATAATATAGAGGAAAATGCAGAGGATATAATAATATTGCTGCAAATTAACGAGGAACCATGGATAATACATAATAGAACATATATATATATATATATAATAAAATATATAATGTAAAATGAATTAAAATAAAATATTAGGCTTGTTCGATGAAAACACCGGGTAAGCCCCGGGCTACACCGGGCTTCACTATCTTGGTTTTTGAAAACCCTGGGCTTACACGGGGTTACAGAAATTTGTTCGATGAAAGCCCGGTGTTTCTGATTTCGTGCCCCGAGCTTGCACTAAAAATTTCTAGGGGTAATCGTTTGACATTTGTCATTTGTGAACTGTCATATGGAATTTGTTCGGTGATTGCGGTTGAGTGCTACTTATAAAAGTGAAAAAATCGTGGAGCTCATACCAAATTCAGATTATATAAGGAAGTTGGATAAGAAATTAGATGACAAAATACCCATCGATTATATGCACATAGGAAATTCGAATGAAAATTATAAGGAAATATTTGAGGAGGCGATTAAGGTCGTAGAACATGGATGAAATCTTAAGATCTGCCTTACTAGGAATTGAATTTGATCCTAAAAATGTTTCTTTGCCATTATTAACAAGTAATTTTTATAGACTTCACGTTATCCCTGCAGCTACCAAGCAAATAGATTTGAAGCAAAACACATATAAGAAATTCTCTAAATTCCTAAATGAGATGTCAGGAAAGGGTTTAATAGTGGCTCGAGAAGAACCAACGGGATAGAGAAAATCATTTCTGTAGATTTTGTTCATCCAAGCTATTAATTTTATACCTAGATGATAAAAGTGAAAATAGTGCAGCACAACTATTTCTTGTAGAAATGATGGAGCTATATCTGGTCACAGATGAACCAATTGTCATTTTTTCAAAGTAAAGTTACAGAAAAGGCGATAATATCGATGTAATAAAGCTAATAAAAGAATATGTAACTAAGAAAAAAATGAGAAATATTTTTTGTGCATTTTAAATTTTTAATTATTTCACCTATTTTATAAATATATTTTCACAAATCACTGGAAATTAGAAGTTAAATTATGCTCAGGAGAACTGTTAGAGAAATGTCATTACATTAGATTTACCCGGTGTTTTAAAAACTTATTCGATGAGTTCACAAAACCCCGGGTAAATTTGGGGAAAATTTACACGGTGTTTTCATCGAACAAACCTATTACGTTTACAATGATGTCTTTTATTAAAAAGTGAATGTAAAACTCCAACAAATTCTTGTATATACAATACATATATTATGTACTCTACATAGGAAACTATGTAAGGTAAATTTCCTGAGTTAAATGTTTATGAACTTGGTACAGAATATAAGCGGCTGCATTAAATATAAATTATTTTGGATTAATAGGGTTAGATTTATATGCTTTTATTTGAAAAAAATCTTTGAACCTTTAACGCTAAATACGGTATTTTTAGTAATAGTATTGCAAGAGCAAAGTGATCAGTTTGGTTTTGTCGTATGTAGATCCAGAGCTGTTGAAAAAAATCTGCCATGAATTACAACAATAAAATGAATAGTTTTGACCTTGCAATACACTTACAGCCGAAAAACCATATCTAACAATACGTAACGAAAATACCAAATTTTTTGAATATTTATTATGATATTATTGTATAAGTAATAAAAACTAAACCTAAGAATCTATTAAAATAATCCTGCTTTTAACAGCACAGTTTTAATTAAATTAAATCATTATTTCGTAAAATCAATTCTCGAAATAAATATGGAGTAGCCACCTAAAATCTCTTTAACAATTTTTTAAGTAAAAATTTCGCAAAGAGTACGATGCATTATGTAAGCTGTTCGAATTTACAAAATACGCTTCGTATATCTTACGAAATTTTCCATTGGCTCGAAATCATTGGTGATTTTTGAAGATTTTATCGTTGTTTTTCGTAAATCTTACAAAATATTTTTCTGAGTGAAGAGTTCAACGACTGTTTTCACAACTTCTTTCTTAAACAAAATTTTCTAACCACTTAACTCAATGTCACTTCGCTTACAAGTGGTAATTACAATGGCTTCTTCTTCTTATTTATTCCATTACTACAGTACTCAGGTGAACTAGAACACATCGGAACACTGAAGGCCTAACCAGAATGTGCATATGCTATCATATGCAAAGACACGAGCAATTGCTTTTCGTAAAAACAACCCACAATAGGAATAAGACGCCGTTCGTCAAGTTTTAATTCCTTTCGTCAACTTCTGTCTGTACGCTCATGATCGTACAGTTTATGTAAATACTATACAAATGTTAGTGATGCATAAAGGAAGCATTCGTGATATTTTCAAGGCTTGCAAATGCAAGCTTATGCACATTGTGGTTAGGCGGTTAGACCTTGAGCGTAACCCCCGGAATATAATACAAGCCATGAAGTCGCCGAAGGCACCGACACGTGAAAAGGCCTTAACGTGCCGGGTACAGCATGCAGTAAGAGCTCACTCTCACTGCATTTTGTACACTCGTCATGGAGGAAAAACTAAAATTTCATCTTAAACAGGTCCTAAAGCCCAAAAGTCTCGCTTCCATAGCAAAATGATGTTAAAACAAATTGCAGCCAAATATGTTTTCTTTCTAATAGTTAAAAAAAAATAGCATATAGAACAAATTTATGGATATTATAGCGTTTGAACAAAATACAAGCAACTTTTATATGAAATCTCCTGCAGTACGACAACGCAAGAAGACTGTGGATGTCGCCTACTGACCGGCCCGCTGCTCTCTTTTTTCAACTTTGTTCATGGCTTGTATATTCCGGGGGCTACGCCTTGAGGCGTTCGGAACGAGAGTGGTCCGGTATGGCGTTGCCAGTTCCCACAATAACTAAGACCATTTTTATACCCTAGATAAAATCATAGGGTATACTAAAGGTACGATTATATATTGCAACTTTTGCTGCGCAACTTTTGAGGTTGCAGATTTAGTGGTGTTTACACGTAGTTGAATAAAGTTGCACGCAACCTGCAGTTTTTGCTGCGCAAGTTTTATTTATATGTATATATATTCTCGAATAAAGTAATCAAATACTGAATTTAACGAGGAATTCTTTATTTAAAAACTTCAGCACATTTTTAACTTAGGATGTTAAAATTTCTTAGTAAGCAGATTTAGACTTAAATATTGACTAAAATTAAAAATTAACTAGACGCTGCTCTAAAAATGTGTGAAATCACTTATACACAGTGTCCCGGACTAATTTGACTATATTTTGCCAAATGAGTCCTCTCGTCCAGACAAGTAGAAAATTGTATGGTAGTGGGGGGGGGGGGGGGGATATCAACCTACCGAGTTACAGTGCGATTAGTAAAATATGCTCTTTTTTCATTAAACACCATATGTCTTGAAAATTACAGAGTATACTGTCTATTTTAAGACGTCATTATATGCAGAATCTAAAGGTCGTTCCTACGAATGTAAAACCACTCCCGTACCCTTCCCCAGGCCATTACACGATATTTTTTTAAATGACGTATTTGAGTTACTAAGGGAACAAATTATCTGTAACCTGAATTGGTTAAAATAAGCTAATAATTCCTTAACCGTCACAGATAGAACAAATTATAAAGGAGACTCTGAGCTTTCCAAATTTCGCAACAGAATTGTATGTTAGTGGAAGTATTTTTTAAAAAATAGCGGAAAAATAAAAAAATAAATTTGAAAATTTTGGAAGGCTATGGGGGTGGTTTAACATTCATAGGAAAGATCTTAAGGTTCTGCATACAATGCCGTCTTTTCAATATATAGGGTGTTTAACGAAAGAGAGTATATTTTACTAGTCTCCCTGTAACTCGCTAGGGTCACATTTTGCCTCCCCCCCCCCCCCTCCTCCTGCCGTACAATTTTTTACTTGTCTAAACGAGAGGAATCATCTGACAAAATATAATCATATTAATCTGAGACCAAGCCTTTATACATTCGCCTTATCAAGTATTAGAATATGTGATATTTTTGTATTTGTACCTATTTTAGATTAATCATGTAAGACTTTGATTACATGTTATGAAAGGGAGTTTTCTTATCTTTTGAAAAAAAATTTGAAGCCGTGTTTACACAAGCAGCAATTTTTACTGCGTGCAGCTTTTGTTGTCAATAATCTCCGGTTAAACTCTGAAGCATTTGGTGGACAAAATTCCTGTATTTAAATGATCCAGAAGTGCCAGCTGCCATTTTTTGTCATTAATTTTGCTAAAAAATTGTAATAAGAAGCTGATAACGTAGAAGAGATGTTGGGTGAAAAACTAGATAGCTAATAAAGAGTGTACTAGAAGTAAAAAGTGGTCCAAATTGGGCAACTCTTTCTTGGTGTTCCCATACAAAACTTTGAATTGGACAGCACCTGGGAACGTGTCAACGTAGAGAACTGAAATTTAGTACACAGCATTTTCATAAAAATAATAAAGAAAATTTCAAAAATGGAATAAATTGGGCACCCCCTTCTTGGGTACAAAACTTTGATTTTTCACTATACAGGGTGTTTCCCCTTAGGAGGTCCATAGAGCGGGAGGTGATAGTACTTACCTAGACGAACCAAAAATTGTATGGCAGGTGGGGGGGCAATATCAACCGTTTAGGAGTTACAGGGTGATTCATAAAAAAAGCTAGGTTTTTACAAAACACCCTGTATCTTAAAAACTACAGGGCGTATGGTCACAGTTAAGGGCTCACTGTATGCAGAACTTCATGGCCTTTCCAACGACAGCTCAACCAGCCCCGTACCCCTCTCCCCTCAGTTATGAAGGTCTAAACTGAAAATTTCGGATTTTCTTTCCTTTTTTTTTACTTTGACCTCTATTATTTTTGCAAAAAGGTCGTTAACATAACTTTTTTTTATAAAAACTGTAAACTGTGGAGCCTCCTCTTTAATTTGACCTATTACACCCTATGTGTTATCTGTAGCCGTTAAACAGTTATTAACTCATAACCTATTCCGGTCACACCGAAATTAGACGATATTTTTTAAAATGACGTACTAAGGGAACAAATTATTGTTGAGGATAGGTTTGAAAATAGGTTTGAGAATAAGTTTAGAGCTAATAACTCTTTAACGGATACAGATAGCACATAGGGTATAATAGGTCAAATTAAAGAGGAGGCTAAACAGTTTACAGTTTTTATAAAAAAAAGTTATGTTAACGACCTTTTTGCAAAAATAATAGAGGTCATAGTAAAAAAAAAAGGAAAGAAAATCCGAAATTTTTAGTTTAGACCTTCATAACTTCTGAGGGGAGAGGGGTACGGGGCTGGTTGAGCTGTCGTTTGAAAGGCCATGAAGTTCTGCATACAGTGAGCCCTTAACTGTGACCATACGCCCTGTAGTTTTTAAGATACAGGGTGTTTTGTAAAAACCTAGCTTTTTTTATGAATCACCCTGTAACTCCTAAACGGTTGATATTGCCCCCCCACCTGCCATACAATTTTTGGTTCGTCTAGGTAAGTACTATCACCTCCCGCTCTATGGACCTCCTAAGGGGAAACACCCTGTATATTTGGACACCACCTGAAAACGCGTCAACTGAGAGAACCAAAATTTTGCACACAGCGTTTGCATAAAAATAGTAAATAAAATTTCAAAAAAGAACTAAATCGGGCGACCTCTTCTTGGTGTTGCGATACAAAACTTTTGGTTTTCCGTTTATTTAACTTTCATTTACATTTAGGGTATAATATTATTGGTCTTACACCAATTACAATTTTTTCTCTTCCCAAGTAGAACAGACCAGAGATATTAATTTTAGCAGCTAAAATTTGGTTGTAGCAACGTTATCGCAGATAAAATTATAGCTTTTTAGTTAGTATATATAAAAATTTTCTCGCTTTGAGAACGTTTTTTTGTAACAAAAATAGCGCCAACATGATCGAATAACTTTCTGGCTAAATTGTATTATAGATATAACTTAATTTAAATAGGTGGAAAAATTAACAAATATAGGGACCGTTATACCAGTTATAACTTTTTACGAAAAAAGCTTACTTTACATATTATTCCTAACCGATAATAGTTTTGAAGCTAAAAAAACCTAAGCTGAAAGGCTTATTATCTTTCTGGCAAAAAATAAAAAGCCAGCTTGATTTTATTTTTTCGCGCTGGAAGTAAGATTCAAGGCTGGCTATTTTTTTCGAACAAATATGAGAAGTAATTTTGGATTTTTACTTAATATGAACTTTAGTAACTGGTTGAAAGAACACTTTTAAACTTTATCGTAAAAAACTGTTCGAAAAAATGATATATTTCACAAATTTTCTTCCGTCAAATTGCTACGGAAATCATTCAAAATTATCCTTAAGACTGAAAAAACTCTGTCAACGTTGTCTTGTGTTGGGGGGACGACGGCGTGGACAGTAGGTATGGGCCAAATTTCGTAGAACAGGAAATTCTCATGGGATTCCCAAGAAGATCGGCATCGAAGTTGACACGCGATGTCAACGTAGAATTACAGTAAAACAATGAGTTCATTTTCATATCTAACGACTCGAGTTATGTTGGTACCGCGCCGCAGTGCCGACAAAAAAACGAATAGAGGGTTTCCATATCCGAATTATTTTTAATGGAAAAGGAATTTATTTTTTCTAGTCAAAAATGCAACTCGGTTTGAAAAAATAAGAAGGCAGCTTGACTTTTTATACTTCCGGCTTCAAAACCTGTTACTTTAAGCTTGAAAAAATAAAAAGCATTTCCAGCTTAGTTTTTTCGGCTTTAAATTATTTTATGATGGAAATAACAGTTTTAGAAAACTTTTTTTTAAACAAAGATAAGTTTTCAAAAGCTTCACAGTAATCTAAACGAGTTCCACAAGAAATCTTTTGGTATATTCTACTAAATTCCACGATCATATTTTATCCCAGCTTTTTTTGTTTAAAACTTTCAAAATACCAGTTATTTTCGGTACCTGCAAATAATAGCATTTCCGCTTCGACATCTCATATCAAAACGAATGAGATACATCCAAGTAAAACTCATCTAGTATCGATGGAGAAAACAACTGATGTCGAATATTTCCACAATTTTATGTAATTACTCAGGGAATGGGCGCTTAAATTTAACATATCACATACAATGTTGAACTGTTTGTTGAAAATACTGAAATCATGTAAAATGTTAAACGATATACCTAAGGATAGCCGTTCACTATTAAGAACTCTACGGGAAGACGTGCTAACTTCAATGGGAGGTGGTGAAATTTGGCATAATGCTTTGCGATAATGTCTACAAAATTACTATAATAATCTCGAAAATTCAATCAGCATTACGTTGAACATAAATATCGATGGCTGACCACTTTTCCGGAATTCTAACGTGGAGTTTTAAGCTGCCGTGATGCGGGCCGATTTAGCCCATTTTTGAAAGTATATTTACTATTTCTATAAAAACACCGTATACAAAATTTTAGCTCTCTACGTTGACGCGTTCTTAGGCAATGTCCAAATATATAGTAAAAAACGAAATTTTTGTGTGGCAACCCTGCGAAAGAGTTACCCGATTTATTTTTAAAAAGCTAATGTGCAAGATTTCTAAAGTATATATGGTCGCGAGTTATCGTGAGGACAGATAGACAGACGGACAGGTGGACGGATAGATGACATGCAAAAATCAAAATAACTTTTAATATTATGCGTAAGTATCCAATCCATTTTGCTCTACCATCATTATTTCTATATGTTGTTGTGACTCAGGTATCTTTGCCCCGAATCAGAACCATAAGGGCAATACATCAATATATTATCCTATACAATATATTGATGTAACTCATGAATGAGCCTGAAAATGAAAATTATTTCATTTTAAAAATCTCATTCAAAATTCAAAATGCATTTAGAAATGCATTCACATATTATAACAAAATGCAATTTAGCATAAATTGCATTTTATTATCAGACACACATTCCACTCACACGATATGCAATATGCACACTTACCTACATACAGTGTCTTCTTACTTTTTTTCCGCATGTACACTCTACATACATACATACAATTATCACGATTATTCGCGCCCTCTCAAAATTAATATTTCAAGATGGGCGCACAAGTGCATATCGTATTACAGTTTTGCATAGATGCATCAAAAACTTTTGCATTTTCTCACGTACGTTTTTTCAACGTCGTGAGAAAGCAATAAAACAAAAAAAGCTTTCTGAAGTTTTCGTGGGTACCTGGGTGCAAGATCGCCAAACCTCGAGGAGTCGTTTTTAAAACCTATAAGAAGATAGTCCGGGAGTAAATTTCATTTTTTTCATCCATTAAAATTTGTAAAAGTTGTGTTAAATCTATTCGTATAATTTATCTAAAGAAATCTACCTATTATCAGAAATTTGTGAAAGTTGTGTTAAATCAATCTTGTATCGCCAAGAAAATCTTCAATAAATTCGTTCTGTCAGAGCTATATTTTTCTTTACTCAATATAATCAGAACATGTCAAGATTCGGAAAACAGTTGTGTACTCTCTTCTTAGAGCACGGTACACACAAGATATAACAGTGTTACAAACGGAATAACAAACTAGGGTATAAAAATTGATGTTTTTTACATATATATGTACTGTGAAAATCATCATCCAAGACCTTTTTATTGATCTGAAAAGTTTGTTTTAAATATAAAAGTCCTATGAAATTTCTATAATCATTTTTACTCTCTGACGAATCGTTCTAAAAATAGCTGCTAAAAATCACTTCAGCAATCAAACTTGCATAGACGGGTAACCATTTGAAATTACATACTTGCATTCATCTAGGGTAACGTAAGAATTAGTCTTAGACCAATTCTAGTTTTTTCCTTGTTTTTATTTACATTTCGCATCAATTGTGCAATTTAATTTTATTTCTATCTTATCAATACTTAATATGTACCTAGGATCGTTTCACGTTTGGTTTATATTAATATAACATGGTTCCCATTAACGTAATTTGAAATTAACTAACAAAACTAGAAAGCCTACTATTTATTGTTTGTGATATAATAAAGCTTTTTCCATAAAAAAATAAAAAAATTATTTGTACTCGAAAATTATAATTTTGGAAAAAAACATAACAAATCCACTTTTGCCGGTAGTCGACCAGGCTCATCCTATGTACGTCCAGGGGCTCTCCAGAGTTCCACAATTAAACTTTAGACTGAATCAGTTGAATATAAATTACTAGAAATTGAGACTACAAACAAAAATGTTTGTAGAAATAGAATAGAATTAAGTATTTCCCATTGACGGCCACTTGATAAAACTGTGGTCAACTACTAGAAATAGTACCTACGTATTTTATAAATTATTTTTAGAATTTGGCACTTTATGTATTTCATCCTCAAATTGGATTACCTTAATGTTAAAATAAAAAAAAAATTGTTTCTTATGCTCTTCCGTGGTCGAACTTAGGGAACTAAGAAAATTTTGGTTTCCCTTCTTCGACCACACAATTTTTTAGTCATTTTGTGAACTATCTTGTGTACATATAAAAAATACTTTTAGTTAAATTTTTAGCAAAATTGACGAAATTGTGAGTATTTTTATCCCTGACGGATTTTTATACCTACCCGACCCGAGCGCGCTATTGTAACCTGGCAGATGGTTCGCTCTCTATACAATACCCGATCTTACCCTCCAGTTTTATTTCTAGAAATTTCAACACAAGTACAAACGTGCTTATACCTGTACTGTATATTTTGTCAGCGAAGAGTATAAAATTGAGTCTAGCAGTGAATGTTCTATCGAGCAGACGTACACGCGCGTTTTTATACCAGATTTTTTAGTGTTCGAAACTTTAAAGCGATTTCCCCACAACTCACGTTTTCAAAGTCGGTGACCCTCATAACTGCAAAACTACTGCACCGATCCTTTTGAAATTTTGAACACTATTTCTGTACATAATTTACGAGGTAACGCTGGAGAGTTTTTTTCAAATTTGTTAATAATTTTTATTTTACAACAACTAATTAGACGATTTTTTCGCAAAAAATCGCGTTTTTTCCTTCAAAGTGTTCCAAAAAAGTGAAAAATTGAAATTTCGAAAAACCCTCCCAGCGTTACCTGGAGAAAACTATTATCTAACGAAAGAACTTTGATTTTTTGATTTCATATGATCCAGCACCAAGTTATGAGGGGCACCGCAATTCTACTTTTTTTCGAGACACGTCCGAACAATTGCTGCCATTGCCGTATTTTTAAATATTTCTTCGTGAAAATTTTATACAATATTCTTCGAATGTCATACTTTAATGTACCATTAATTTTAATAATGAGATTCTAACTGTGTCGTCACAAAAAATTCACAAAAACATGCCTTTTTTGTACGAATTAACCTTACCCTGCCCTTAAATATATCGGTGATTGTCAGCGAATAAAATCTGAGTCCACCTCTGTGTGTGAAGAAAACTTTATTTTCTACTTTTTCATGCGGCTTGGCCTCAGTTTTGTTTGAAAACTCGTTTTTTACTTGTTTTATTTTCTGCCTTTTTCACTTAACTAAATTGGAAAATTCTGCATTTTTCCTGAAACAGATTTATCACTAATCATGTCGATGAAAATTTTTCCGATGATTTTCCCGCTTTTCCGGGTTTTCCATGGAGTTTTCCACAAAAGCAACTTTATGCAACTCATTTCGCTCTACAACTTTGTCTTAGATTGCAAAACGCTCAAACGCTTCCTCGGTCGGAAAAACTCCGGAAAAGCGTTTTACATGAATTTTTCTCGATTTTTTCTGCAAGTTTTCACCATTGTCGGAGAGAAAGTAATGATGCCAGTTGATAGCAAACTTGATCCTGCATAATTTAGAAAACTTTTTTACCCGAAAATTTTCCGGAAAAATCGGAAAACTCTGCATTTTTCGGAAACGGATTTATCACTAATCAAATTTGTACCAAATTTTCAAATAATTTTTCCCGATTTTCGGGGTTTTCCATGGAAATTTCCGGTTCCAATTTTGACAGATTCAATTGTCACGCGACATGAACGTGTATACCAAATTTCAGCTCGCTGTGATGACGAAAAGTGGATCTACGAGAGTGTCGAAAATAGTAAAGAAATAGACAAATTCGTGTACGAGTTAAAGGGAATGGCTGGCCTCAAAAAAAAGTATTTATACTGCAAACAGTGTATACAAACAAACTAAACATTATTGCAAGAAGCTTCTTTTTGAATATTTACATAAGTGAAGGCTTCTTTGAACTAAACGGTTGTCAATTTGCGAACAAACATAATTTCCCTTCTTCACAATCTTCTTTAAATTATGTGAACAATTTTCTAACTAAACTATAGTTTTCAGGTGATCCAAAGTGTTCGGTCACTGAGAATATCTGACGATTCGCCTTTAATTAAAAGAATTCGAATTCCAATACTCAGTTTAAAACAATTGTCATATCTCGCCATGGAATGCAATGAGCTCCTAACTGTGACCATGCACCCTGTAGTTTTTGATATATAGTGTGTTTTGTGAAACACTACCATTTTTTCTTAATCGCCCTGTAACTCCTAAACGGTTGATATGCGCCCCCCCCCCCCCGTGCCATACAATTTTTTGTTCATCTATCTGAGTACTATCACCTCCCACTCTACTGACCTCCTAGTGGGAAACACCCTATATAGTTTTTTTTATATAAATACGATCTATTTGAACCTGAATCTTTAGTAATATCTTTGTAAGTTTTTTAACAAAAAAAAAAAACAGATACGAAAAAATGGCAAAAACCCGTGTTTTATTGTCACACCCCTCTAAAAAATACTAGTGTTCATTTTTTTTTTTTTTTTTGAGAAAATTGAGGTTCACATAGAAGAGACACATCTAAAAAAAGTAAATTCTTTGTGCAGTTCATTTCAGATAAAAATTGCTGCCTCCAAGTTGTACGCAAATTGCTTAGTCGGATGAGAACCTTCAATGCGCGGCAGCTGGTATCTCCGTGTTACTCTTCGAGAAAATTTTTGGAAAATTTCAGAAGTTATTCTCAAATATACGTGTAAAATAACCTCACGATACGATATCAATAAATAATATAAACTGTTTATCTGTTTAAAAAAAAATCATGAAAATCACTGTAAAAACGCCATCCTACACCTATTTCCCCCTTAAACAGTATTTGCGCAGAACGGCTTTGCGATGCTGCAGAATTTTTATATGTATTTCTAACACCTACTATAAAATAACAAAAAGATGAAGTACCAAACAGTACAACGAAATTTTTACGTTCTTCTTTTCTACGCCGCAACAGCGAATATTTCCAATTAAACTTAACTAAAAGGTCGAAAAATTATTATTTTTTCATTATTCGCACGTAATTGTTAATTTTGTACATTGTTTCTCGAGAAAAGTACATTTCATTGTTTTTTCTGAACAAAAATTCAACGATAACGTTGAAAAGCAAAGTAAAGAAATCGGCAAAGTGCGAGTCGGAGGGTTCTGTACCATCGTGCAAAGTTTAACACTAGGTATCTACTATTTACTTATTTTTTCAAATGAGAGTAGGCGTCATTTGAAAAAATAATGCCTATTTATGATAATAATAATGAATGAGAATAAAACGAGGAAAAAGACGCCAAAAAATCACGTTTCTTGTAGGGGGGGGGCCCCTATAATTTTTAATATTTTTTATTATAGCGGCAATAGAAATGCACTGTGAAAATTTCAACTGTCTACCTTTTACGGTTCATGTGTTACAGCCCGGTGACAGACAGACTGACGGACATTGGAGGCTTAGTAATAGGGTTCCAGTTTTTACACTTTGGATATAGAACTCTAAAAATTTACAATTTCTTACGAATAATGAAAAAATAAGAATTTTTCGATCTTTAGTAAAGTTTAATTGGAAATATTCGCTGTTTCGGGGTAGAAAAGTGAGTTTTTCGGTTCAGCGTTTTAGTTTTCGTCTTTCGATGTACAAACGGCTCCACTTCAGAAATCCACATCGGAAAGATGTGACTCACTTAGTCAGGCCTTATTTAAAAAGTTTTTCCTGTGAATTTTCTTGAAAATTTTTCTATACAAATTTTGCCCAGCAGCACCCCAAAAAAGTTGGATTTATTCGGTTCGTTGAGCCACTCATTGAATTAGTTATTTATTCAATGGAGCCACTACACAATTTTATGAGCATAGATCATTTTTCCTTAGGAATATATGTGAAAATTTTTCCTTTAAAATTGTATGCGGTAGTTATGGCATTGTCGACATTTCCGAAAACAGAAATTGGGCATGGAATTAAGTTTGGTATCGCAATTTCGAATTTGTGCATTTGCTTCTAGAAATTTTCTATTTAGCAGATGGAAAAAATTTTTGTTGATTATTGGGTTTGTTTGATTAAAATTAAAAATTGGTTGTGCAAGAAACATATCTATAATATATGTAACTACGCCTGTGTACCAAGTATAAGCCATAAAATATTGAAAAGCTATTGTCAAAGGTAAAAGGTAAGCAGGCTTAGCATTTTAACTTTAATTTTAATTTTTTACGTGTAAATTTATGCATAAATATGTATATAATGTCAATTGCGCCTCTTTAGCAAATTTTAATCATTATTTGGAAAATAGTATCACAAACAAGAAATATACAGATACCGACGTTAGTACCAAGAAAGTGATGTATGGAAGAGCTCATAGCAAACCTCAATAACTCACTGATCTCGGCTAAATATATCATGGGTGCGAACCAAAAATGTATTTTTCAATATAAGTGTCATGTTTAAAATTTGAAAATATCTTTCATTATCCTTGAAGATTTGCATTAAAAAACTAATAACGTAGGTTTTTAAACTAAAGTAACATTGTTAATAAATTTAAAACTAACTTAGGTGAAGCTGAACACATCAGCATTTAAAAAAATTTAGAAAACTATAGAAATTTACCAATTGTGGCATCTACTACAAAGGAAGGCAACAGCCTCAAACATACTTCTATACATCAAGGGTATAACAACCATAAAGAATTCGCTCCTTGCATAACACTTTGTACGAGAGAATTTTTAGACTCGCAGGGAAAGACAGCTGGGTACTGAAGTGGATTATAGCATGATTATATGTATATAATTTTGCAAGAATGAAACCTAGACGAAGGATGCTGTTGTAGTTGCCTTATTTATTTATAATTCAACGTAGGTACATACATGGTAACATACTGATATTAATTTTATTTTGAATTAATAGATTTTTGCTACGTTTTCCTTTAATATAAAATGTGAATGTATTTATGTTTGATCAACTTAAGGCTGGAGGTCAATTTCTTCCTTTTTTACAAAATACATAAAAAAATTTAATTTAATTTTAGGCAGTGGCGCCTTGTTTTAATATGCTCGCTCCCCCATATGTTTAAACCTAGATTGGCCTATGGTTGTTACCTTTACTTTTTAATACATAGTATTACAAAGTATACTTTATTATTCCATAACAACCTTTCATCAATAACACCTTTTAGTTCAGAAACAAAAGTAGATAAATATACAAGTCAGAATCTTCAGGTTTGCTAACACAAAGAATTGGCCATACCTTCTTTCGTGAACTTTTTGCAATATCTGCTTTTTCATACTCATTGCTGATAAGGCAATTTGTTATCTGCCATCTTTTTCTTTTAGTATAGTTTATTTAGTTTAGTTTATTTTATTTAGAGAACAACTACACAATTAAATCAATCAATTTATAATTATGTATAGGAACTACGAACGTTCGAAAAATGAAACTTAATACTTAATAATACACTAATGTTTATACATATTTAATTAATCTATTTTTGAATTAATACATATTATGTATGCTAAGTAGTAAATAAAGAAATTACATTATGGACTAAAGAATATTGCGTGTTTTACTGTTGAAAAAGTTTATATAATAAGGATCGGAAATTACGTCCATTGCTGCTTCTCTTTATGTTATTCCACAGTCTCGGAGATTGTATCAAAAATTGACGTTCAGTAGTTCGATATTTGTTCTTGATGATTGTACAAAATTAATTTTGGAGAAAGAAGAGCTTTAAGAGGAGTCACTACCCAGCAAAATTTTCAATTTAGATACCAGCGAACCTGTAGGTAATAAAATTTACTATACGTAGGTTTGTGTCCTGAAAGTGAGAAAATTGATTATAAAATGAGCCTAGACCTAGACTACAAAGCACATTAGAGACATCTACCGCAAAAAACAGAAACCCTACATCCGACAAAACCATACAATTTAAGACGAAAAATGAAAAGTTTCAGTTCACATAAATTTAAAATTTTTAACGAGAATTAACTCTCCTAAATTTGTTTTACCCATAATTGTTTAATATGCTATTTTGCTTTGTATTTAAACAACTTTCAAACAACTATTGCAATTTCTTGTCGTTGAAATATCGGGAGAAAAAACAAGTACTATTAGAGTCAAATAATTAAAAAAAAAAGTGCCACTAAAAATGAAAAAACTCGACGTTATTTGCTAGATCTAGGCATTATCTTTCTAAAACAGTCACAATTTAAAGGAATGACAATACCTACCCACAGGAATTTGATTTAAAAGACTTCAATTTTTACCATTTTTTACAAGTTTCCGAGCTAGTATCTCCATTCCAATATACTTTTTTTAATTTTTGCCGACGTTATTTACTAGACTTCTCTTTACCTTTAATTTAAGATATAAGTCATTATCCTGCTACAAATAGTTTGCCAGTAATTTGCACTGAAAAATGTATGAAACTTTCAAATATTCGTACTGACTCCTCCTAAGAACTTTTATTTTTAATGATTCTAAATCAAATTTACAAATGCAAGAAGGAAAAACAACCGCCTCGACCGGGGTTTGAAACCGGGACCTTCCGCTTGCCGGGCGACTGCTCTAACCACTGAGCTAACGAGACGATGATTTTCCCTCTTGCATTTATCAATTTGTTACTTTTGTCACTAGCCTACTAAGCCACGTTTTTGCTTTCAAACCAGTAACGATGAAAGCGCACAATTAAATTGTAAATTCAATTCTTTTTTTTTTATTTATTTTTCCCGCGGACGGGAATCGAACCTACACTTGTTAGAATCGGTCAATGATGGAGAAAGAAGAACTCTATATTCTAAGTATTCGGATATCGACGTCCTCTTTGTTGATTTGTCTGGCAATATTTGGGTAAGTGTCTTTTATTCCTTTGATCAGCATGGTTTGACATTTTCTGGTGTTCATTTTAAGTTTCCATTTGACAAAAAATTTATATAGTGTGTCTAGATATAGGTATACATTTGTTTTTACATGGGAAAGTACTTAAAATTTCAGGTAAATAAAATTAAGTCATCGGCGTAAGTGAGGATTTTTATTGGTAGGGTAGGTTGCGGATTGTCAGCTGTAAATGTAGAAGATTGGGCCAAGTACAGAGCCTTTGGGGTACTCCTGCTACTATTCCAAAAATGTTGGATAGTTCCTTGTTATTTTTGACTTTAAAATTCCTATTGTTTTATGTATTTTTACCCTGGTGGTAGGTAGATACGTTACTAATTCTGTTGTGAATCCGTTATTTTGCGTTTTCGATTTCGATTTTTTAACATGATAACGTTCAAAATAATAATATTTTTTTAAATATAAAAAGAAAAATAAGTTGTATTCCAAGAAATACAAAATGTGAAAATTGTTTTTTATAAAAATTAAAGAAAAAATATATTGTGTTATACGTATACAACAGCGCCATCCATCTGGTCCAAAATTATTTTATTTTTCAAGCTGGAACCAACCATACATATTCACAAAATTACATTGAAATCGGTTGGGCGGTTTCGGGAATTAGCGTGTACGAGCACAGTGACACGTGGTTTTTATATATTAAGGGGGTATTCTAGTCTAGAAATTCGAAAAAATATATTTTTTTTGTTTTCATATTTTCAAAGTTTAACTATTCAAGAATATGCCTACAAGAGGATTTTTCAAAATGGTGGCTTGTATCTTTTACATTTAGTGTTCAACTGCATCCAGCTGCTAACAGTTGAATTCTAACTTCTAAACCACTTGGACTTTAAGGGGTAACGCTACTGTAACGGATAAAAAAAAAGGTTTTTTCACGAATTTTTTTCTCGCGAAATTAAAGGTGTTTGAAAAAAACCTTTTAAGGGTATTATCGGGCATACATTGAACTTTATTGATAAATTTTTGACAGCGAAAAAAAAAACAAAATGGCGGCTCCATAGCCATCTTCCCGGGACATGTTTCGGAGCAGGTTTAACGCGCTTGGTGGCGACCTCCATTTTCAAATTAAAAAAAAAATTATCTCGCACGGGACCTTTTTTTTCTTATTCTAGAAGCTTTAAACTATTTTTTAAGCCAATAAAAAAAAACGATTTTTCAAAAAACTTACAGTGGCGTTACCCCTTAAACGCGTTTTTCTCGAAACTGCCTTTTTCAAGACGATGCCCACGATTTCTCAAGTTCTACTGGACCGATTTACTTGAAATTTTTTTGAAAGTCTTCTTTATAGACTTGTCTATGTCCGGAACTAGCCGTATCGCCAAATATCAATTTTTACTATTTTTAAAAAATTCGAAAAAGTCAAAAAAAGTGGTACAAAAATTGCTTTTTTTTCAGGCAGCGGCCATTTTGTGAAAAAAAAATTTTTTCAACTTTTCCCTAGTTCCGGACATAGCGACATTACTCTAGACTAATAATCTTTTTTTTTTTTTTTCGGATTGCTAGGCGGGTTAGAATCGTGGGCATGATCACGCGCCAATTTTTTGAGGCCTCCCACTTCATCAGCTGCTAATTTTTTAAATTTTCAACTTTTTAAATTTTTTAATTTTTTTCTGTATTCCTGTAATGTTAATAAATAACTCATAAAAAAATGGATAGAAAGATATTGATTACCATTTTTTTACGACACTTCAAAAATCACCTAAAATTCGGGCCTCTAGACTAGAATACCCCCTAAATACGGCGTCTTATTTCAGACAGTGAAGTAAACGCAATAAACTATTTGGATTGCGATAGTTAGAAGTAAACTACTAGCGATAACTAAAGTAGAGTTGTTTTTAAATGTTTAAACAATATAGAAGAATATGTGAATGAAATCTGAAATATTGTGTTTTAAATAACGAATTAAGGCAACGCTCGTAAGAAAATTTAAACGAATCATACTGAAATATGTAATGTATAAAACATATGTATATGTCTGTATATTTCTTAAGGGATAATGCAGTGAACTAAAATATTTTGATTTCAATAATTTCATTTATGGCTAGAACCGAGATTTGTTTTGAAACTTTTTATGCTAAAATATAGTGAAACCATTCGGAACAAGGCTGCTTTTGCCAAACGTATACATATTTTATGCAAAAGATCTTAGCTTAAATTTGCGCAAAAACAAATTAAAGTGCTATCTGAAAGCACTTCCAATTACTGTCTAAATGTCGATAAAATTTTAAATTAATTTGTACAATTTAATACCTTAAGCCCACCATTGTACAATACATAGATCTTCACCTAAACCATGAGAATGAGTTGAGATTTCGTATGAAATTACCTCTAACTATTCTTTGTTAACCATCCTCAAAACCCATAAACATTTTCAATGCTAAGGAAATCACCTCGTAAATTTTTTAAATCTCCACTTAAATGGCTCCTGAGTATTGAAATGGTAAAATGAAAACCTTTTTACAAGGCTCTCCCGGGAAATGTATATGTCAATAAATTTGAAATCATTAATCTATTAAATAGATAGAAGATATTGTAGAATTAAAGATTCACGAGAACATCTACCAGATCTCTCCTCCTACAGGTATGTATATAATATTTCGTTACAATATCTACCATTAATGGACAAACATTAATAAACCAAAAGCCAAAGGAAAGCCAATTAAAGTTGACCTCCATTTCTGTATATTATTGTTTCCCAGGGTATTTTCAGAACACTAATCTACACAGTATCCTATCCCAACCAGATATCTCATCCATCCTCAATGCTTGTTTTGTTTGTGGTCTAAGAGCTGGACTTTTGCACACACTTTAAATTCCTAAAATTGCCAACATTTCAACATTTATATTTTATCCCAGCCAGTGTCATAGGCTATAAATTTAGCAATGCAATAAAAGCCAAAGCAAGGACGAAGGTGGTTGTGGGTAGACATGACCCAATTTCTAAAGATTACACTTAACCATTCCTAGGGTAGGTAGTTGCAATGCTTATGCCCTCACGAACTAGGATTTAAAGCTCACGACTACTGCCCAAGGGTGGAAATTTTAATTGGAACTGGTTGAAGGCACTTGGCAGTCAGTAGAAGAAGAGAGGGCAGTCTGGATAATACAGGCTGGTTGCATCGTAGATCGCAGAAGTCACGATAAAAGCTTAGCCGGGTAAATAATCACTTTCACGTATTTACATTAAAGAGAGCACGTACATAGCCATGTGGAATATTTACTGTACATACATAAGTCTGGATACATATATACGAGGATTTGGTTGGGTCTTGGGTCGGGTAGTCTGGGAAAACAGTATAACCCGCCAGGAACAGCACCTATGAATATGAATATTTTTGTATATCCAAGAACCAACTCCATCCAAGTGAAAGCTACATATATAGAGAAGTACGTATATCTGGTGGTTTGCCACCTCAGATTCAGATGGTGACTGCTGTAAACTTTTGAAGTTGTGCTGGACTGTTTAAGAATTTATCGTTTGTCATGCTGCTTATGATACAAGGGTACACCCGTAAATGTTAATTTATAAATTAGCGTTTTCACTCATTTCCTAACAACTACATACATATAAAGCGGAAGAGTGCGCAACTTTATTTCGGAAGTAATTAAATCTTTAATATGAGGAAAAATTAGTTTGAATTTTAGACAATCATTGGTGGTTAGGATGGGTGCGGCAGGACATACATAAATGTTAATGCCTCCTCTACAATGCATTGAAAAGTGACTTCGTCAAAGCCAAACCGTTTGCTGAATAACACATAAGTACCCGAAATATATAAGTAGTGGTAAGCTGCCAAATTAAACAGCTTGTGGCGAAGGAAGGAAGGAAGGTTTAGCTAGCCAAGCTTTCACCTTAGTGTAAATATAAAAACCGACGAACGTATATTAACAAGAGAAATCTCTTGAACAGCTATTCACTAGAGACTTATTCGTCTGTGTATAAAAAACAACAGTAAACCACTACACCCTTCTTCGCCAGTGTATAAAAAACAACAGTAAACGACTAAATCCTTCTTTGCCAGTGTATAAAAAACTATGTACTTGGTTATTGAAAATGTAATCATTTCTCCTTCAGAAAAAAAACAGGTATATATCTCTTCGTCACACACATGCTCAATTTCCTTAAATACTACATGCATTAACAACCTCTAAGAAATCTTGATTTCAGAAGCTACGATTTGTGATCTTCCGCAAACGAACCGACGATCTGATGCTGAACAGATGGATCTCAACCGCACTACCATCATCTTAACCGTTGTTTGAGCGACCATTAAGACAACATAGGATCGATTTGAGACTGGACTCCAGACTAAACCCAACAAACCCAACAGCTCCAGATTGTTCAGAAGCGAACCCTACAGATTCCGACTGTTCAAAATCGAAACCTACATAAAGCACCAATGCTGTCACCCTTCACGTCGCATCCGTCGTCGACATAAGGTCGACTTGGCCCCCAGCGCTACCGTCTTCCAACCAGACTAACGTCCGTACGAGAAAATGATGCACTCTATTGGCTCGGCGTTACTGCTGCTTCCCTCCGGGGGGCTTCAAGTCGTCATTAAGACGACCTGATTTCTTTGAAATAAACTAAAAATATTTCAAGTCAGGAGGTTGACGCACCGCAAGCTGTTTACCTATAGAACAAGTCGCCGTCGCCCCAAACTACGCGAACGAAGTACCCCTAAGAAAAAACAATTCCTGCTTCAAGAAATATGCATACCTATATACAACCTGTCGCAACTTCGGAATCCAAAGAAGCCTCAAGACAGCGCAGTTCCGCCCGCTGCATCATAACTTGGCATCTAGCCATTGGTTCCCTGGTACAAGCAGGCATCTAAGCCGCTGCAGCATCCGATATCAAGACTGCTGCAGCGTTCGATATAAAGACTTAGCATCCCGCGAACAGCTGTTTACCTGTCAATTATAATAAATGTATTTGCTTTTCGATGTTTCTGATTTTCTAGATCACCGGCGTACTGTCGGATGTCTATCTCTTTCTTATCGCTACTTCTATGGCTATTGCTCTGATGAAATTTCTAGCCTGGTCCATTGTAGAGTTCTTTCTATGCCCACCATACGAGCTGTAACCCAATATCTCACCCTCACACCCTTGAAGTCAGATTCGTATATTGAAATTCCACGCATCCGTCAAAAGCATAGTCAATAAACTGTCAAATGTAAAATTAAAACGGCCGAAACTGAAAATAAAAGGTTGGTGGTAGTGGAAATTTGTGTTTAAAGTTCATTTCTAATATTCTCTTTTGAGTAGGAAATGACCGAAAATAACTGTTTTGCTGAACAGTACGAATGTGGAAAAGTTTACCGTCATCTGTTTTTCCCCTCAACTACGACCCGCAAGCCTTTCAGCGTAGTACACACAGCCGCCTCCTTGGCTCAACCCAGTATTCCTCAATTTCCTACCCTTTCTTCCTTCCCTGCCAAGGCTGTGCTACGGCATCATACAGTATCTCTTAAGCTTTGGCAAAATCATAAAAAAAAAGTTGATTCAGAAGTTAGCTAAGCTATTCGCATGGCAGTGTGTTAGCTGGCAAATGATTCCACAAACGTATGCCCTGTACAAAGTAAAAAACTTAGCATATCACGATTTACAAAGAGTGATTGAAAGACTCATGTATCGGGACGATCTCAGGAAATTTATTCTTTTCGACCCAGCGATCAGAGAGGTCTCATCGGTATGGTTATCTCTGATCGCCTACCATAGAAGTTCAATGTTGGAGGTCACACCAATTGCCCATATAAATACTTTTTATAAAAAGTATGTGTGAATTATTTGTGTGAATTTTGCTTGGGGGAACATTGAACTTCTATGGTAGGCGATCAGAGATAACCATACCAATGAGACCTCTCTGATCTCTGGGTCGAAAAGTTCAATAATTTTTTTGCACTTAAAATGCATTTTGTAAATTTATTGAAATTATTATCAATAAATTTCAGTCTGTTAGACGAGAAATCTCCTTCATGAAATTTATTCTCTTAAATAAGTATGAAGCGTGGGGCTGGGCTGCTCCCTTTGAGACAAGGAATTTTAGAAAATAAAAAAATGATAATAATTCAATAAAGTTTATTTTTATAGGGTAGAACTCAAATAGTCCCACCGTGCCACATGTTTTCATGAATATATATTCTTTTCCCATAGCACAGAGGCTCTTTCCACATTGAGGGGTTCAGAATCAAAATCAAATAAATGCACATTTGAAGTTTTTGAGAAAATCGAAAAAAACATCTGCATACTGGTGTATTTATTTAAATTTAACTTTTTATAGTTATAACTAATATTGTTGATTCGTGTGTGTGAGAACCAAATTGCTTGCAAAATTCATTCTAACTAAGTAAGTTATTAAGGTTTTAAATATTCACTTATCTCCTTTTGATACCAAACCGGAAAGATATCTGGCTTTGTTCCGCAATATTGGGAATTATCTAATTTTGATTCCAAAAGACTAAAATCTGTTTAAATTTAAAAGATTGTAGGATAGTGAAAAATTGGTTTTATTGAGTTTTTAATTTTACAAAACTTTGCAATCAGGAACTTTTGAAAAATCTAGATTAAAATATATATAAAAATATAACATAAAAATTTAACAAAAATATACTTCACTCTTATATTTAACATTAAGCTTAACAGTTTCCCTATTAAATTAAATTAAATTCTTAACTCCTCATAATTTACCTCGGCTTCCATACAATAGTCTTCAGCAATAGCCAACTTGCCTTCTTCTTGCTGTTCCAGCACCCTCTTGTAAAATATCAAACCGTTGTCAGTATTCCATTCCTTACCATAGTGCTTAGAGAGGTTGTTGACGTCACGTGTTAGCAGACATTCCTTTTTTGAAGATGCTCTTAGAAGAGCATAAGTCACTTTTATAGTTGGCCTCTCCTTGAACAGTTATACGTTTTCCTGAATGGCAAAATGAAAGGAGCCAGTTACTTTTAGCACTTTTTGCTTTCCTTTTTGAAATCTTACATTCTGCATTCAGTAGTGGTTTTCCCAAACCTTGAAAATATCTCAATGTACTTTTCAGGACGTTCTATTATTTCCACTTTCTTCACGCTTTGTTCAATGTGTCCAAAGATTCAGTCTGCAGGTAGGAAGGAATGTCCCACTATATACGAAAAATTATTTCAATACGTTTAATATGCTTTGGCGCACTATTTAACCATTTTATGCACATACCAATTATGGAAGTGTTCTTATTTTGGCCTACACAACCATCGCACATCATTCTAATTGTTAAAATACGGGTTTCAATTAGCATGTTTTGCAGCGTATAGAAAAGACCAGAGGCTATCTGATTGGAACCTTTTGGAGCCATGTCTTCAGTCCTGTGGAAAATATTAATATTTTCGTGATTTATTTTATCTTTGCAACTGCCTTTGACCACTGTAAAATTATATATATACAGTTGTCGACTAAAATAAGCCAATTGGTCGGGTAATTTTGGAAGTGCTAGATTCTTCTGACAGTCAAAATATAATGTCAAAATATCTGGCCTCAAAGAATAGAAAAAGGCCTTAGCCTTGAATTTGTGTACTCTGTATGTTGATTGTCGGCGGATTTTTCTTCTTTACTTTCATTCCGAGGCTATCGTTTTTATTTTTTCATTTAGCTCAAAATAAGAAGAGCATACATCCGTTCGAGGTGTACCAAACTCAAGGTTGTATTTTGTATTGAATATCATTCTAAAATATGATTTCTTTACATTCTCATTTTCTGGGCATAATCTGTACATTTTCCATAACTTCCGATGCTTAATTTGGAAGGAAGATATTTTCCATACAGATGTAGCACTTCTGCAATAATGACGTTCTATGCAACTAAGTTTTTCGATGAATTTCATTACGCTTTTCTGTTTTTCTTTGAAAGCGGCCGCTTTCCGATTGCCACCCCTTTTATCCGATGATCCTTGTATATGCCTTTTCAGAACATGCGGTATTTAGTTATGCAAAGAACAGTATTGAATGTTTCTTGACAAACCATTTTATGTACTTTTTGTATAAGAAATTTTGTTTGGAAAGATCTTACAGATGTGAGGCTCTTTTACCTTCTACGTTTAATCGGTTTTCCTTTTGTGTATTTTAGCAAGAAACTGTCTTGATATTTCTTGTTCAATCGTTTGAAGAAGCATTGAATGTCTTGCTTAAATAGGTCAGAACACTTAAAAGCGGTGTTGTTGTAGTTACAT
Source organism: Dioctria rufipes (assembly GCA_963924295.1). Classification (NCBI taxonomy): domain Eukaryota; kingdom Metazoa; phylum Arthropoda; class Insecta; order Diptera; family Asilidae; genus Dioctria; species Dioctria rufipes. The sequence goes on along the minus strand of OZ002740.1, from coordinate 345,384,323 downwards.
GTGGGATATTTCGGAAGAGATTTAGCGGAATACCTAAAATTTATTAGAATGTATTAAAATTAGTTGCATACCTTGCATTATTATTTCCCACCTATCTTTTTTCTCCACAATTCTTTACCACTTTGCTGGATTTCGAGAACGCTTCCGAGACTTAGATCCTTCTGTTACCGGCAGTACACTCCCTTCACTTTCCATTGGGAATTATAATTTAATTGAAGAAATTTGAATACAATAGTTTTTGATCAAAATGACCTTCCACGATGAGCAGCAGCAACCAACAATTTAACACTTTACATACATGCACTTAGCCACGCATTCAAAGGAAAGAGGAGATGTATAGTTTTGAAACTAGTTCTTTGGGCAGATATCTGATTTTGATTCCAAACACAGTTTTTGCCTTTAGCATAATCATCGCAGGTATTTGTTTTTGATTCAGAATAGAAAATGACAGGAAGAGCTTAAAGAGAGCAAGAGAACGGTGTATTAATCTCAATTTTCGATTTTTTTAAGTTAATTTTTTTTTTTTTACTACAAAGCTGGCATCCAGTGCCATCTTTATGCATGGGCCCGCTGGTCCTGGGCTCGGAGCCCCTAGCCTCTGCGGTAGTAGACCAACCGATGACTAATTCTTCAACCAGTAAGGCAACCTATTAAAAGCTAGTTTAGCTGTTTGAGTATGGGTACTGAAAGTAGACCGTGGGATTTATTCGAACTTCTATACATTCATGGCACCAAATTTTCATACTAAAGAACGTATAGTGACTGTGTTTATAGTCCCGGTATTTTCAAAATTTCCGGCATATTTTCATTTATTTGGTAATCAGCTAAAAATTTTCTACTGTTATTTCATATTATGCCTAAAACGCGCACTAGAGACTTTTTGTCACGCAACTAGCTGGTCGCCATGGGCTAGGTTAGTACGCACGCACACAGTGAGTAAACTGTCACCCCTAAAATTCTTGTTTTATATCATCATACAACGATATAAATTTCGAGAAGGCAGCTGTGATATTTGTATTTGTCATAAGAATATAAAAAATGTCAACGCTATTGGGCTCTTCCAATTTGGAGCTTAAAGGAAAATTTCATTTAATGTTTGATGAACTTCGATCCTCTCGTGAAAAGTTCTCTGGATATTTCCGGATGAGTATTGAAAGCTTTGATGATTTACTACAAATCTTGAAACCTGTTATAACTTATCAAAGTACCATTATGCGATAATCAATTGAACCCGAATCCTTGGAGAGACTCTAAAGTCTATAAACCCTTTCATGGATATTTCTCCCCACATTTTTATCTTCAAATTGGTTTCAAAATATTCCTTAAAAGTTTGTATCTTTTGTGCTGCTCTGTTCTGCGGACACAAAAGTACATAGCTATTATTAATATATTTGTTTAAATTTAATAATAATGTATACCAACAATTAGATGGAAGAGCTATGGGTAATCCTGCCACCCATGTGTTGTCAACATAGTCATTAACTACTTAATAAAGCATACCCTAAGTAAGCTGGAATCTTTATATGTAATTTTAATAATTATTATAATTTCTATTGGTAATTTTTATTGAGGTAATGTATAGATAATTTTAAGGTTTTTACTGTTGTCAAATGTATTTTTATAGCCCTATTGAAGCGTTGAAACACAACAGGAAACGATGGTGAAAAGAATGAAAATATCGTCTTAATATCGCATAACAGCTACAGTTAAAGTATAAATCCTAAGGATACAATAGTTATTAGTCCTGTTGATAACCAAAAGTATTTTAGAAAATAATTTCTGTTAGGATTGCCCGCTTATCTTAAAGTGCCCAGGGCCCCCACTTGGCTAAAGACGGCCATGCTCACATCGTCTACAAGTAGAACATTTCGGTTTTTTAAAAACATCAACCGAAATGTTCTAATGAAATGCGAGGTTTGGATTTGTTGCCTTAGATTTAGTTGATACGTTTTTATTTTTCAAAGTTTAAGCAACAAATCCTTCGACGCATTGACCTTTGAATGTTTTAATGTTATTTCTCTATCCAATTGTTTATATAAAATAAAATAAAAACGCGTCAAGAAAATAAAACAGTTTACGGTGCCACCATTTCCTACTGCTCCGATCAAGGCTATAACTAGACATTAATTGATTAATTGATTATCCATTGCATTCATATTATTATTATAATCCGCAATCAAAAAAAGACAAATAATCGATATTCTAATCCTTTTACGATTTTTTCTGTGTACTATGGAATTTTAATTTGGATTGTGAAAATTTGTAAAAATGAGGACGTCGTTATTGTCCATTCATTTTGTTGCCATTATTATCGTATCACTTACAAATGATTTATTGTATATTCTCTTCTATTTTTGATATTTTTATTGAAAGATGGAAAATATTTTATCGTTTTATTAATAATACCACAAGCATTGATTTGTTTAGATTTCAAGTCTTCTAATAAATTTACACTGGTAAAAATAAATTGTATGTCCTTTTCCATTTAAATCTAAAGTAAGAGTATTGACAATTTGCTCATCGAGATTTTTTGTCACTTGATTGCAAACTTTTCCAGCTTACATCAGATCTGTAGTAATAACCGAATTTATCTGCTAGAATCCAAAATTTATATCCTCTTATTATTGATTTTATCGGATGATATTGCTTCATTGAACTACGCCCTTTAAATTTTATCATCGATTCATCCATTGCTACACTGAGACCGGGATTAAAATTGTTCTTGAAATTTTCTTGTATCTTGTCCAAAAATGGACGAATTTTATATGTATATAGTAGTTTGTCGTAGATTTCTTTTCCTGGAATTATGATTTATATGAATATGACTGAGAAATCACCAAATGAATTACAGTCATTAAATTACAGATGTAAGTATTCATTACGTAAATAAGGTATACTGCTCCAGGCGGCTTTATATCTTGGGAGTTTATTGATTCCCATTATATAGTACAATTTATTCCAATGAATGCGCGAATTTCTTGCTCATTAGTTGAAGTGCATCTATTACCTTTCTGATCTGCGTAGTATAAATTGGTTTCGAAAACAATTAAATCAATAAAGTTAAAAATTTACAGAACACGTTATATGAGGATGAATTTCGCAGATCTGTGATATAACGAGTAGGTCCAAAATGTGTAGAAAATAGTCATGCTGGAATTATGTTTCCGCTAAGAGTTCATTTTATAGTCTTTTCGGCTACCCTTGTCTTTATGCTGAACTGGTGTATGCGTAATTTCTTCTCTAAGAATAGGTATCATTTTCACACTTATCCGATCAGAACTAGAAAGTACGGGTATTCTGTTTTTTAGTGGAACAATTAATTCATCGTCAACAGTTTCAGAATTAATACAAGATTCTTAGATCTGGAGGTTTTTTGTTCAAAATTCATATCATCTTCATTTTCATCTCTAAATCGTTTGAGGTTTGAAATTATTGAGCCAAGACTTGATGGATGTTCTTCGCTCATCTTGAATTTGAAGGATCAAAATTTTTTTTTTTGTATTACGCTCCAAGTTGCATAATGGCGTAAATAAAATCCCACCATATTTTCATCATTACAATACAAAAAAAAAATGTATTTAAAATTTTAAAATTTTACTTACAAAACTCTTCACTTACTTTACATACAGGGTCTCCCAGACTAAAGGACTATATTTTGCCAAATGATTCCTTGCGTCCAGACAAGTAAAAAATTGTATGGTTGAAGGGATGCAATTTACACGGTGACTTGAAAAATATGCTCTTTTTCATTAAACACCCTATATCTTGAAAAGCACAGGGTATATGGTCTATTTTAAGACGGCATTGTATGCAGAAACTTTAGGTCTTTCCTATGAATATTAAGTCACCCCCGTAGAGTTATGACGCTTCAAATTAAAGCCTTTGGTTTTTAAATTTGTATTTTTTTTATTTTTCTGTTATTTTTTAAAAAAATACCTCCAGTAACATACATTTTTGTTGCAAAATTTGGAAATCTCAGAGTCTGTTCTTTAATTTGATCTACACTTATGTTCTATCTGTGACGGTTAAGGAGTTATTAGCTTTTAAGCTATTCAGGTGATAGACAATTTGTTCTCTTAGTAACTGAAAACACGTCATTTAAAAAAACAATATTGTCTACTAGAGTGGGGAAGGGTACGGGGGTGGTTTAACATTTATAGGAAAGATCTTAAGACTCTGCATACAATGTTGTCTTAAAATAGACAATATACCTTGTACTTTTCAAGACAAAGGGTGTTTAATGAAAAAAGAGCATATTTCACTGATCGGTAAGGTCACATTTTGCCCCCTCCCCTGCTGTCATAAATATTTTTACTTGGCTGGGCGAGAAAAATCATTTGGCGAAATATAGTCATATTATAGTCCGGGACACCCTGTATAAGTGATTTCACGCATTTTTAGACCAGTCTTTAGTTAATTTTTAATTTCAGTCAATAGTTAAGTCTAAATAAATCTACAACATTTATAGCTGCAACCGTAAAAGCTGCGTAGCAAAAGTTGCAATATATAACCGTACCTTTACTATACCCTATGATTTTTTCTAACGTATAAAAATGGCCTTAGTTATTGTGAGATCTGGCAACGCCAAACCATACAGCCCTCATTCCAAGCCCTCAATACAAGAAGAGAAATGTTTAAATTTTTCTTCCTTATATCTTATCCCGTTTGACAAACACGCCATTCTGTTTTACACAATATATACATACGTTCTCGAAGAATAAGTGTAAAAAATATATTGAAGCTATGGAAAAATAAAAGACTGGTGCCAACCTAAGAATTCAGCATAAATAATACAATCAACTATGTACATAATTAAAAATCTAGTTAGAATCTTAACATGTTTATGTTGCACATGCCATTTTATAAAGGGCGAAAATATATATATATACAGTAAGTGGCCATCGAATTAGAAACTGTTTGAAATTTGAATACTTTGATTAATTTTACATTAAAAAATACGTACTACAGTATAAGCATTTATATTTATTTAAATTTTATAATATGTACCTACGTACAAAATGCCTCTTTATAATTAATATTTTGTAGCTCCCTCCTTTACATTAGCTACCGCTTTATACGATCGGGCATACTTTCAATGCATTTCTGAATCATGGATTCAATATCCTTGTTATTTCTCCAGATATAAAAGCTATAAACTTTAGATTTTAGCATAGCCCAGCAATTCTCAATTGGGTTTAACTGCAGTAAGTTCCCACACCAGGGAAGTAAAAAAATTTCATGCTCCGCGAAATACTTTTTAATAGATTTTGCGGTATGGCAGGAAGCGCTATCTTGCTTAAAAGTATATGACGTTCCCTGAGCATTTTGTAATTTTCAATAGGTTTTTAAAAAGGCACAAAAACTGATTTCTCGGCTGAATTGGTAAACTACCTTTTTCCAATCATCAACTGTGAAGTTCTTATGTTGTTTCACCCACTGGAATCGTGACTTTTTCATTTTTCCTGTCAATTTTGGTTTTTTCGCCGGACGCCTGCATTTTAAATTCGCTTCGTACAAGCGGCGACGTAAATCCTATTTTTTTAGTGCTTTATGTGATGCTATGCGATGTAATAAAGCTGTTGAAATAATTTTTCGATTGCTTCTCGAGATCGTTTTCCTTTGAACTCGGCAGTTTTGGCGATGACTCATGAATGAAGTGCCTGAAGGTATATACATTTCTTGATATTTTAGACACCGAGGTACAAGAAACCTTCGTTCCCGTTGATTTAGTATACCGCTTAGTCGATAAAATTACTGTAAGCAACAGACATAAGGAAGGATATTTTTACCTACCTCCCTTCGAGTACATGAACGATATCGTACTGTACAAAGATTTTTTCTAAAAACTAAAGAAACTCGGAAAAATTTTCGGTATAGGAAAAATAAAAATTGTTTGGGAAAGTTTCTAATTCGATGGCTACCTACTGTATGTAATATCAGAAATAGTGTATAAATCGTGTAATACTAGAATGAAATATTTTCGTGATTTGTCTAAAATCAAAATCGTGTAAACACAGAAAATCATCGCAAATACAAAACAAAAACGACAAATAGAAATTAATTTGAAATCTTTATTGCACTGATATATATACATCTTTTGTAGGACTTGAATTTATAGCTAAATATTACTTATTCCATGAAAGAATATAATAATTATTAAGAGAGTTTTATTCAACAGCAGTCTAGATCATTTGTAACTCAAATAGGTACTATAAAAGAAAACAAAACAAACAAAAAACAGAAAACCTAAGATAACATTGTTGGTATCAATCCTTAAAATCGCACTGATTGTGCAGCGATTACCGAAATAAATGAAATTAAAATTACAAAAATTTACTTAAAACCATTACAAGTCTTTGGAAATCTGAGAATATAATAATTTTTGTATTCTGCTTATTAATCGTATAATGAGAAATATTTACAACCTACACATCGAAGTGGCTAATAAGATAATTCGTATGCCTGGCTCCGCTGGATTTTAATTTTTTTTCTTCTGCACTTCATTATTCATTTATCAAATATGTTTATATTAATAATAATAAACTTAAAGAAATTGAACAATTGATTTTCTTATCTCTTATCGTGTATGCGATGATGGCGAGTTATGAAAGGCTTTCAGAACAAAAAAGCCAATTACCGTAGCTGCTGCAAGTCCAAGGCCTGCTTTCCACCAAATCATTGGATCTTCTGTCATCAATCCGAATTGTCTTAGATGTCTGAATTTCAGAAGAAGTAATAAAAAGAAAAATAAGGTTTTGTTAATTTTTTTAAATGATAAATCCTCTTAGAAGTATACGCATGCCTTGATGAGTGTAGAAAATCGTTACAACAGCGAATTAAAATTAAAAACAAAACAAAAAACAAGTAACTACCAAGGCAAAGCACAAAAAACGGGTTATATAAAATACTAGAAAATGCGATTTTTTTATAAATACAATGCTCCTGCCTTATATACTCTTTCCTCTTGCTTGCTCACATTTGTAGTGGGTGTTTATGTCATCTCAGTTTCTGAAGCCTTGGTAGTTTTCGAAGGTCATACCTGTTCCGAAAAATTCATCTAATACCCGTTTTATATAAAATAATTGAAAAAATTATGTCTACCCATATAAAGAGATGCATGGCATATGAAAATTTACTAAATGAACAATCTGTCTTCAGAGCTAGCTGGGCATAGCTATATCGCAGCTCTTCTTAAAATAAATAATGTTAAGACAGAGGTAATTTACCAGAATATGAGGAAGGTGGGAGTCAACAAGAAGCTGTGTAACTGGGTAAACTCTATGCTTCTCAACAAGAAGATAAATTCAAGTGACGTAGTGGTAAGAAGAGTAGTATGTACAGATACACCATCATTAAAGAAAGATAGTTTCACGACGATTGCTTCTGCGGATAATCTAACAATCCTGTATTCGGAAAATTCATGTCAATTATTAATGAAAGGCTCGAATATGCGTTGTTGTAACATAGTAATTGGGCCGCTAATAGTGCACTGTGTAAATTCCTCCAAGATGAAAATTATATTTTTCACTAGGAAAAGTCATATATAGGAGTTTAGACTCCCAACGATGGGTAATATCAACTGAACCCTATCGAACGAGGCTAAGTACTTACGTAGGGGTCATACTAGGCATTAAACTGAACTGAAGGAGTAATATACTAGAATGCGTGAAAAAATCCAGTGTAGCTTTTTAATCTTTGGCGTTAGCTGGGGCCTTATTTCTTCATGAAGAGTTGCCGAAAATCCAGAGGGGCAAATCTGGGTATAACTGGGTGCTTACGCACCACGCCAACTGCTGCATTGGAGGTAATGCTTGATCCGATGCCAGTGGACAGTAGAGTAAGGTTATAGCGGCTGTCGGCGCAATCAAGTAAAAAGTAATTGGTTGGTGGAAGGAGAGGGAGTTTGGACATTCCAATATCAATCGGCACAATAGACTGCATTGATGGCAATGTAGTAACAGACTCCCAAATTCCTGCCTATGTATGGTTCATTCAAGGGTTAAATACATTGATACACACTAGGCGGCTGGGAGGGAAACGAAGGTTTTGTAACAGCACAAATCTCTATTCTTACAGATGGATCGAAGACAAATACAGGTACAGGAGCGGGAGTATACTTCAGCAACTGGCACTAGAACGAATCATAGATTGCCTGATAAATGTGAAATATTACAGGCAGAATTGGGTGCGATTCACAAAGTGATACGTATAGAGATACCATGCGTAGAGTCGAATTTAAGCATCTGCATTTATACTGACAACTTTACGGCTATTAAGTCCTTGAATGCTGTGGTGGTAAAATCAAAGCTAGTACAGTCAAGCAAAGACAGCCTAGAGGAAATTTAGATACATATGACACAATGCTGAGTGCCTCGCCATAGAAATATCTAGCGCAAACGGATGAGTTAGCAAAAAAATGTTCCAAAACGAATAGCTCAGATTCAATATCGTATGTTAGAATGCCGATCGGAACTCAATAAGGCCTCTTCCTTGGCGGCACCCCTCTAACCTGAACTAAAATAACCAATAATATACGGATTTCTATTGATGGGGATAAGTATTCCTCTGTTCTTGAATTTCTCTTAGGCATTCGAATCGGTTAATCACAGCAATCTATGTAGAAATCTGACAATGGAACTTAATTTCTTTATCCAACCTGCAAACTGTTACTTGAGAGATCGGTATCAATCTTTAATTTTAAAAATTTATATTCTACTTTTGTATCGCAGAATTTATCTGCCCCTGTTGTTTTCTCTTTTTATTAATGACCTGTTTCATGGCGTTAATTACAGCAAACTTGATCTTTATACCAATGATGCTAAATTATGCATCTCAAAACCACTTGGATTAGCAGAAAATGTTTTTTTTTTTTTTGCATAAATTATGATTTTCATCCTATATATTTGTGGACGATAGACAACGCTACACTTGAACCCTATCAAGACTAGACGCTTATTTATACATAAAGCAATTTTAGATACCCTTTATTCCTCATTTGTCGTAATCAATGAAACACAAATTCCAGTTGTCGATTCTGATTTTAACTTGGGTATTATTTTCAATAGAATTATTTGCTGGAGTCATCATTAAAGCTCTAATTAGAAACTTTTATGATGCCTAGTACATTAGGATTTGAAACTCTCTGCCTATAAACTTGAGATTGTTGTTTGAATCAGGGTCGTTTGGTAATTTTTAATGCAAAAGCTCTCGAGAAGTCAGTTTAGTTTTTAATTTTTTAATTGTAAATAAATATAAGTTGCATGCTTTTCTTTCTTTATCTAAGCTTTGATTTTTTAATTTCTAATTAGTTTAATTGTTTTGCTCTTAATATTAAGATTGAGTAATTAATCTTGTACTAAAATAACATTTCATATCTTTTTGTACTTAGTATAAATTATAAATAAATGAAATGCAAAATGCCAATTATGCTAAAATACTTAGTTGACAAAACAAACAAATTTACATGCATAAACGTTATTCTCAAAATATATAGTACCCAACCCAAGCAAAAAATTTCCAAACTCGACTTCCAAAAAGAGATTTCATTGCATAATTCTCTTTGGATTAGCAGTTTGATCACTTATTCTTATTCATATCATGCACACTGAATTTTATAAAGTTTGCATGCTGTTCATTGATAATAAATAAAAGCGTACATTTTTCCAAATTGTTTCCCAGTTTCCCACCTTGGCATTACTCAGAACAAAAATATATCAAAAAATGACTTAGTTTCGAATCCACCTCAGATTGAATCCTAAAACTGAGGATTCGATAGATACAGTTTCCCTGGAATTGCCTTATTTCATTCCCAATGTTGATATTTACAATAACTATTTTTAATGTTTATAATAAAGAGAATGGGGGCCGAAGTTTTGAAAACTTCACTTCTATATCATTTCCAAAATTCTTTCTTCAAGACTCTTCTCACATCTTTGGGAAGACGGATGGATTTCGAAATTGAGGCGAAAATATAATATTAGCATTTTAATAACTACCGAAAAGAAATATTCCAATGAAGTGATAGCTACTAATTTCTTCAAAAATGTGTTAAAGAAAAAATGGAAGAGATCAATTTAAGTCCACAACAAATTCGTTCGGAAGATCTGCACCCAGTAGAAAAGGTGTAAAGAACGAGCTACTTTGGACAAACAAGTCAACAAGACTTCACGGAACACCTGCAAGTCCATTACGCAGAGAGAAAAATTCCTTTTTGAACAGAGTGTTAGACAATGAATCTTGGCAAGCCACAAAGGAAGCAAAGGTTTCTGGTCTCTTATCCAATTACTCTGTACTTTCACTACAGTTGTTGACTCCCTGGATAAAGCAAATATTTTGGCTGCTATATTCGCTTCAAATTCTCTCCCGTGTGGAAGTGTGTTCAAGGCCCTTAAGTGGATCATCATCTACAAAGCTTCAGATCCAAATTCTTTCTCGTCCCTGCTAATTGAAAGCTGTGCCTTTTCCTTGGATAAACCCCTGCGGAAACTGCTCTATTTATATTATTCGCCAAGAGTCTCTGCAACTACTTGGAAACTAGCCCACGTTCAATCTAGTCACAAGAAAGGAGCGATGAGTAGCAATCCCTCAGATTAACGAGCAATATAAATCACTTCGAATCTTTCAAAAGTTTTTGAGTCTATGAATATCTCCAAATTAATGTAGGATCTAGAAACCTAGTCACAAGAAAGGAGCGATGGGTAGCAATCCCTCAAATTAACGAGCAATATAAATCACTTCGAATCTTTCGAAAGTTTTTGAGTCTATAAATATCTCCAAATTAATGTAGTATCTAGACACCAATCAACACATCAACTGTTTCCAATATGGATTCCGCACTGGACTCTCAATTTTAGTGAGTCCAAAACCGGTGCCCCAGATATTTCAAAGGCCTTTGACAGAGTCTGGCATCCAGCCCTTTTAGCCAAACTTGAGACACTTGGTATCTATCTACCATCCTCTTCTATAATGAATTGAAAGTTTTTTATCTGGTCGCCTGATATGGGTTGTATTAGATGGCGTTGCTTTTAACCTCACTCTATAAATATCGGTGTGCCATAGAGCTCTGTTATCTATAAGTCTCTTTTCTTAATTTTCATTAATGATCTGCTTTCCTTTATATTCAATCCTATCCATAGTACACCACAGTAGCCTTTATTTCGCTTACCCCTTTGACACTTTTGCGGAATGCCACATATGTCAAACGATCTTGACAATATCCTCGCTGGGGCAAAGCGAATCGCGTTAAATTAAATTAGCTTCATTAGACACTTTAGAATGAGGTGGCCAGCAAAATATCCAAAAGTTAAGAAACTACCATCAACCGTGAAGGATTTTCTTATTTGTCTTGACTAAATTTTTGAATTACTTATGGGATAAAAACCCTGCAAAGCATTATTGCAATACGGAACATATAAAACATAAAAAATAACTTATCTTGTAGAAAACATGCTTAAAATAGTATTATCCAACGATATAATGTTCAACTTTAAATATTTTATGTATATTCGACGAGATGGCAAGCAAGCATAAATTTAAAAATTTAAAATTATAAAAATGTTATTAAATGCATATATAAAAGTAACCAAACTTAAGCATAGCCCACAAAACAAAAACAATAAATAAAATACTCTCGAAGGCATACGTCAGATTATTTGCCATTATATTTATGGAGGGGAGGGAAAGAAGAAAAATTTGATTAATTTTTTCAGCATAAAAATCACACTTACGCTGTTTCCCACAGCTGTACCAACCTGTGCTTGTAAAATAGAATCCAAGCGGCTTGGAAGCGTCTACATAAATTCCACCGGAAAATTTTCATGTTCAAGCATATAAAAAGAATTCGAAAATAAAAAGAAAATTTTGTTAATTTTAATATGAAAATGTACAACAAAAAAAATGAATGACTGGCAACAAAAACCCCCAACTACTCAAAATACAATATGATGCCAATGTTACAATTGCCCCCGTTTGATGTTCTTCTTCAAAGCACAGAAAATCCCAGATGTCCTGATCATAATATAAGCGTTAAAGATTTTAAAGACTAGAAGCAAACTACAGCAATAGTATTTAGTTTTGATGTTAAAAGAGAAGAAATGAAAAAGCTCCGAGAACGAGTCTTATTTTACAGATACGAATTTACTTGATAATTTTTCAAAAACACTGCTTTTGTCAATAAAGTTAAGGAACACTTTATAGAATTGCATCTCTATTTTGTTTGAAACTTTGACTGTTTTCAGTAATGTATACGTCTTTAAGAGAAAGGCCAATTTCTCAGTGTATGTGAGTATTGACAACTCTTCTAGACCCTACCCTAGTAGAAATTGCTCACAATTTTATCTTATCTCTTGCCCCGCAAGGGGCAGTTATTATGTAAACCAATACTAATTTGAATGAAAATCATCAAAATGAGCTAATGATGATGTCTAAAAATTTATAAATTTATATGCATATCTCGTTCTATGCATATACAACGTCACCAAAATGATCTAATCAGAGTTGATGTCTAAAAAAAAAAAACGGCATTATGAAGAAACATGTAGCAAATTAAATCCCGAGCCTCCTGATGAGCAACTAAATCTCATCGAAGGGCTCATTAGATATCATGAAACTGCTTCCTATATACTAAACCAACAATAAATAAATATTTATTCTTGTCATCACCGTGTCAGATGACATTTCTACTAGGAAAATTTGAATTGATTTTTGTGATTTATTTATTTAAATTTTTAAATTATTTATTTTAAATTAATTTTTTAATTTGTTTTTCCACGGAAAGACTGTCGCCCATATGCTGAACAAGACGTTATGTCCATATCCTTACGCCTCAGCGTCGAATTCGGAAAAATATATTAAATCAATCGTAAAATCAGATTCTCATTTATAAACTCATCACGATACTCATTGACATGCTCATTAATAAGCTCATCGTGACACTCTTTGCTATGCTCATCGTGAAACTCATCGACTAGCTATCAATAAGCTCAATAAGCTCATTAAATCTGATCGAAGGGCTCATTGGAAACTGCTCCATATATACTAAACCAGCAATAAGTAAATATTTATTCTTGTCATCACCGTGTCAGATGACATTTCTACTAGGAATATTTGAATTGATTTTTGTGATTTATTTATTTAAATTTTGAAATTATTTATTTTAAATTAATTTTTTGATTGGTTTTTCTACGGAAATACTGTCGCCCATATGCTGAACAAGACGTTATGTCTATATCCTTACGCCTCAGCGTCGAATTCGGAAAAATATTTGAAATCAATCGTAAAATTAGATTCTCATTTATAAACTCATCATGACACTTAATGATATGCTCATTTATAAGCTCATCGTAACACTCATTTCTATGCTCATTAATAAGCTCATCGTGACACTCATTGACAATGCAAATTAATAAGCTCATGCTGACGCTCATTGATATGTCATTAACAAGCTCCTCGTGACACTCATTATGTACTCATCGTAGTGCTCATCTAATATTGTAAAATGCACAAAAGAGAAGCAAAGTATACATTTCTAAATAAGTGAAAGAGATGCAATATCTCATGCACACTATCTGTGAATAAGTAAATAAATACTTTTTTTCATCAGTACGTTCATCTGATTGCTCATGAGGAGCTCATTGATGAGCTCATCATGATATGTCTACCAGGGTCTATTCTGCGTTGATTTCACACACACAGATAAAATCCACAGAAAACTCAACAGCCAGATGGGTCTTGTTGATAACCCTGTAACAATGGGCCTTGCAGTGGCCTATGCTCATACGGGTCAAAATCACTCTCCAATCTATCCAGCCATAACCGCCAGACAGGAGCAATGATATGAATGAGTCTTTGTGTTCAAACCTTTTTTTTTTATATTCTGGTGTGATACCCGACATACTATACATGATACACCATACAGTTATGAAAAATAAAAAAAAAGTGCTATGCAGATATATATAAATGCCAATTAAGAAAATCGAGACAGATATATTAGGAGGAACGTAATACTTGAAATTTTTTTATTTGAAGAGCTGAAAAAATATTTACTAGCCGAAAACCTTCCGGTGTCTTAACACATTTAACAACTTCATCAGTTCATTTTTAAGACCGCCTATTCACTATAGAGATGTGCGCAAATTATTACACCTATCCTATCCTGCACCAGGGTAACTTAACTATGATTAGCCAATACTCAAGCAAAGAGCCAATGTCTCTAAATCAATGCCAAACTTCAAGCATGAGTTTTGGGTCCATGTCTCCCAATAAAATGCGTTGACATGGATTGAAATTTTGCTTTCTGACAGTTGAGTTCAAGAATTCAGGTATTGGATGGTGTTACATCTGACCGATAAGAACAACACTCGCTGGAAACGAAATAAATCGCGCTTTGTTTAACCTTTAAGTATGGACGTCGTTTTTTATTAACACTACCCTGAACGTGAAGTCTTACAAAAAATGATTCTAAATATCTTCAAAACTATATTTATATCAAAGTAAAGGTAGGCAATAATAAAAAAAAAAGTGTAGGGACTTATAATCAACTTCATTATTAAAATTATAAAAATATGAGCCCCAAGTCGCAAGGTGAGAGTGTGTAAAACTAAGAAACCGAAAATGTTGCGGTGTGTAAAACTAAGAAACCGAAAATGTTGCGGAGCCTGTGAGGCTCCACGTCCATACTAAGGTTAATACGTGTATAACTTAATGCTTGTAATATCACTCACAAATAACTCAACGCTCTCTCAATTCAGTTGATGGCCGTTGATTTCCGTAAATATCACGAGCTCGCCGTTCTGGAATATCTTATGCATATAAATAACAATCAACTTTAGTCTGAATCATTTTTTGATATCAAAATCCAGTTAAAATGCGTAAGGTGCTTACAAAGATGCAATATTTGGGAAAGATTTAGATGTTCTGCCTCTTCCTAATTAGACAAGATTTTCTCTCTGACTACTACTCTGACGAAATTTTCAGCTTGATTCGTTTTATAATTGTTCCTACGCCTACTACACGATCCTGCACTCGAGCTTATACTCAGTCTGGAAGTCAAATGAAAAATATAGTCAACTAATGGAAACACAAAAATAATCAGAAAAAAAAACAATTGGTACGAAAACAAAAAAAGAAATCCTGAAAATTATCACTTAAATTCGCCTCAGAAATGAAAATAAGATCGTATAGCCCAACATTTTCGATTTACCGCAAGCTTATGATCATCTGATTATCTGTGCCTAAAATATAGAACACAACAAATATAAAAACAAAATACTTACGGAAACGCCGCCATTGTTGCCAACTTTGTATACAACTCTTTTTTGTTCATTTTCAAACTGAATGAATGAGGCGGAAGAATTTTATATTTGTGACAAAATTCTGGCGGTTGAAGTAAATATTCCTGACGAACTTCATCCAAGTCACCTTTCGTTCCCACCATCATTACAGGGATTTTACTTTCTGCATAGTATTTTATATAAATCCTAGCAATGTATTCAAATGATGTTGGATTCGAAGTATCATAAACCAGGCAAGCGACGTCACAATTAACTTCTTGGGGTTGTAATGGATCCAATACTTGCTTAACATCAATATCACGTAAAATAAGATGCTTTTCTTGACCGTATACTAAAACACTATTTACACAGTAAACAATGTTACTTTTAAATTCTTTTGTTATCAAGCTTTTCATATCTTCAACCAGTAATGCTCGACACAATGCAGTTTTGCCAGCTCCTTTTTGTCCGATTACATGACACATATATACCGAGCGACTACTCTGCCTTTTGGCCAAATCTATACGGCGTTCTCTGGTAACATGAATAGCTGCTAATTGGCTCTCATTTTCATGGACATTGAAACCAAGATAGCCCAAATATTCTAAAGTTTTTGGAAGATCTATTAATGTCATTAATGTCCACCGGCACAACCAGCCATGCAGCGTTACCCAACCTTTTTCATTAGTCGGACACGATTTTCGTATGTCTGTGGAATATGACCAAGGTGTAGTGGGACATGTACTGAAGAGCATTCTATGTTCTTCTGGTGAAAGGGCACCATCATGATCTCTATCATATCGTTCAAAGAGTAATGTAAGAAATTGTTGCCCTCTATGTGACAATTCTGTGCTACTTCCTGGTGGAATTTTAATAATAGGTTGTAAATAGTCCTTGCTTATCTCTAAACTTTCATTGTAGCCAAAACGTCTTAAGACAGCCCACGTAGTCTCATTTCGTCCTCTTTGAATAAAAAGACAATGAAGGAAAAGAAACCCCTTTAAAGTTACTGAATCGTTGTAAATTCCATCTGGAATTGTTTTAGAAATTACAGCTTTCACTTCATCAAGAACTTGGGGTTGAAGTGGTGTATTAAAACATCTTCGCTGAAACAAATTTAGTTCGTAGTCATTCAGTAAATTATCCCCATCGATATCACATATTTTAAATATACGAACTAATGCTTTCTTACAGGCTGGGGTCAACTAAAAACACGAACATTAGAAAAGAAGTTACTTAAATGGAAACATTTTACATCTTCTTCCTCCATTATATATAAGGGAGATGTTGGATGTAAGACAGCCTTCTGTGCGTAGTAAAACATTTCTGATATATTATGAAGAGTCTTTGCAGAACATTCAACACAACTCTCAACTTCCGGAAAGTCCTGCATTATTGGAACAACAGTCTGCAAAAATTATTATTTTAAGCCATATCGCAAAATCAATAAATTATATGAAAATTTTACATCGATTGTAGAGTATTCGACTAGATCAGTTTTATTGCCAACGAGAACAACAGGTTTACGTTGATCAGGACTGCAATTTCTAATTAATGGAAGCCAGTGAGAAGTAATCCGATCAAGTGTGTCATCATCATCGACAGCATACACGATGCAAACAACATGTGCCTTATGTATTTCTTCTGAGAGAGCCTCATCGGTTTGTTCGAGACCTAGAAAACATTTTTGAAAATGATTTTAGCCTAAAATTTACACATTAACTCTGTATTACAATTACTTGAATAATCTACAATATTGGTTGGGACCTGCTCTGGAGTCACATTTGCTGGGATTGTTATTTCTTCAGCTTTTGAAGGTACATCCTCGGGAAACTCTTCGCTAACAAGGGATAGAATTAGCGAAGTTTTTCCCACTCCTTGGTCTCCTACAAGGAGTGTTCGAACATTTCTGCGGTTAGGATTCCAAGTGACCATTTCTAACTTGTAAAGACTTTGCGTTTAACACTTTTTTTGTAAGGTCACTGTTAGCATACAACACTGAAAAAAAAATCCATCAGCTTAATTTGAACGTACTTGCTAATTAAATATCGCAAAATCAATGCAAACAATGTTCATAACAAAAAGTCAACTCACAAATTTTAAAGCTACCACCCACAAATTTGTGCTTTACAATTGGTTAAAATAAATATTAGTAGCTCACATGAGTTCAAATAGTGAAATTAACTCAGGCGTGATCACAACGTTAAAGTTATTACAATAAACACACAAAAACAACATTAAACAAAATTTCTTTGCCTAATCGTTGCAGGGGTTGCTTCTATTCTTCGCAGGAGAGTTTTCTGACATTTGCTCCAGTCATAACATAACCACACAATTGTATTTTTAAGAAATTGCATCCAGTTTTTCTGCATTAATTGACAAATTAAATGAATGCGAGGAAAAATTATATCACAAAATTTTTTTCACACATAAAGTGATGAATATTGATGAAAAATTAGAAATTTTTTAAAGAACATCTACTTGAATTACATAAATCGCAATCCCCGAAATCAGTCGAAAGCACAATTGACTTTGACAATATCCTTCATCTTCTTCTTCTCTCTTGGTAATTATAGAATGGAGCACCGCTGATTCACGTAAGACAACTGCTGAATTCAGAACCTATGTGTGAAATGCCTACAACAGCTAGTTTGTTTAGACCACAATTGGGGCTGCCAGATCAGACGATTTCTTGCCAATGGGGCTATTTCGCAATTATTTTTGGCGATAGAAAATTTGGGCGAATCGCCAAAATTTTTGATAGATTGCATTATTTTCATCTTTGGCATAGTAAACACGTAGCACGAGCATCTTGCTACACTTGTGCCCAGACGTGTCATCATAATAATTTTTCTCCGCAGTACTTCCTTATATATGATAACCGAGTTTAAATGTGTGTATGTTACAGTTATTGATATAAATAATAACTGTATCACAGCACGTAATGAGAATTGATCGTAGCCGTTCGACCAGCAATTTCAAAATCACAAAATGGCCAAAACTATTCTCTTGCAGTAGTACTGATATGCTGTCCGTGCTGCAGCTTAGAAAAGTTTAGCACAGAATTTGTTCTCCCCGGAATGCTTCTCATCCACGAAAGTGATTACTTTTGCCATTTTTACCGCTGATTCAAATGTCGATCGTGCTATAGCATGTTGCTGAAAAAGAGGAAGTGAATGTCAAATGTGTGCAGTATTTTTGATGATTTTGAAATACAATAACTTTTAAAGTTTTAACAGTATATTATATAGTGCCACATAAATAGAAAGGGCGATAATAATGATTATATTTATCAAAATTCAATTTAATTGTGTGAGCACACTTATTTGGTTGTTTAACACAAATCAATTTAATTATTTAAATTACGGAAAGCACTTGTTGTTACTCAAATGAATTTATTAATTTCAGTTATTACACAGTTGCTTAAGAAGAAATCAACAAATGACCTTAGATTATATAGCTATGTAAGTACATATATTATAAGGAAATGACAATTTTAAAATTATCTTTTCTACACTGCTTCACCCTTAATTTCGATGGTGCGGAGAAGTACACTCAATCGGCTCACATACGGTACAAGGTATATAGAATACAAATTATTCCCATTACGAACCATGTTCACCTATTAGGTGACGTATAATATTGTGAAATGTATAGGAAAGTACGGCACTGAGAATACAATACTATCTCTCTCCTCTCTCTGTCTTTCCTTTAAAAATGTATATATGTATGTACATTAGTCATAGAATTACGTCACAGGTTAAAAGCTGTAATGAGTCAAAATTTTAATGGGAATACCTTGTCTTACCTTGCCTGAGATGTCAAATGTCGAATGGAATCATCAAGACGGCAACACTTTCACGTCTATAAAAAACGAGCTGGCACCGTGAAAAAATCAGTCGATCATCAAGCTTCGACTGGCTAGGAACTTATCAGTTTATAGCTAACGAAGAAGTAATCGACTCAATTTCCTGCCGAGTGCGAGATTTACCGCATTCGAGATATACCCGTCATCCCTTAGTTAGAAATATTCCTACCGAGTACGAGGTTTTCCGTATTCGAGACAATTTCTCAATTCCTGCCGAGTGCGAGGTTTACCGCATTCGAGATATACCCGTCATCCCATAGTTAGAAATATTCCTACCGAGTACGAGGTTTTCCGTATTCGAGACAATTTCTCAATTCCTGCCGAGTGGGAGGTTTACCGCATTCGAGATATACCCGTCATCCCGTAGCTGATAGTATAGATCTCACCTAACATAAATAGATACATACAGCGTAAAAAGTGGAAAACAACCCAAAAGTGTATAGTATTAAATTTGTGTATAACCTTATGGAAAAAAGGTTAATAGTATTAAGATTTGTGTATTGTCACAGACAATAAAACTTGATAAAATTTGTGTATAACCTTATGGAAAAAAGGTTAATAGTATTAAGATTTGTGTATTGTCACAGACAATAAAAATTGATAAAATTTGTGTATAACCTTATGGAAAAAAGGCAATAGGTCCGACAGTGTATAAAAATATAAAACTTGTGTGTTAGTATTAGGAGTTTATAAACAAACCAGACATTTGTGTAAAAATAATATTTTCTTTAAATAAAACATTTTTTCAGTATAACATTAAATCAGTGTTCACCTTTTTGAAACGTCAAAACCTGGTATTTATTTCTTCTTCTTCCCCGTCGTTGAACGCATTGACCCTGGCGTAACTCCAAAGTTAACCCGCAACGTTCAACTTTAAATATCAACGATTACAAGCTTTAGCTTTCTGCCAATATCCTACCTTGTAGTTCAATGCTAGTAAAATCGTTAATTTTGCCTCATTTCAATTCGGATAGCATTGTTTTTCCCCAAGCTGGATAGTTATGTATGGACGTAAATTAAAGATTGCATTTAATGACTGTATTTGATTCAGGTAGGACTATGCATCCCCTTTTCGAATGTGTTTACTAGAAAGTTCATTGAAACATTTCTACGACGTAGGTCGCTTATCTCGTTGTATAACAAATAGGAATAGAAGTTTAGTGATATCACAATTTCATAAGCTGGTCATGAAGAATTCGTACCTTGTTCAGATCATCCGGCTATGGAATAGTTTACCTGTAACTATCCAAACAGCAGGAACTGACAGTGTATTTAAAACACTAGTTCGAACCGACTGAAATGCTTTTTATTTCATTTAACATGTATATAATTTATATATTAAATTTTATGTTCTCATTAGAGCTTAATTATTTGGGTAAATTAGTGATAAAAAGTGTTTTACCAAAGACAATATATTCATAGATACCCATCGGAAATTCGAAAGGTTTTATTAAAATCACTTTTCAACTTATCGCCAATAGTTTTTTCAATGTTGGCACCGACGTAAGAACAATTTTTGACACACAAAATTGTACTGGCATGAAATAGCATATCGAAGCAGTCCACATTATATATGCCAGCGTGTAAAACTGAGAAAAGTTTGGTTTAAATGACTCCTGCAGTGTGCACCCCAAACTACTATTCTATTAAAAAATGAATTTTTGTAAAAAAAGTATACTAAAAAATGACACATCATCCACACCGCTTAATGCGGAAACTTTCCTAGTATCTCACTACCATTGAATAAATAACTAATAAGGAAGCGGGGTTTCGTGCGAATACAGTGTACGTGAATAGGCAATTCAATGACAGTCAAATCCACTGAGCGGTGGGAGAAACGACAAGAGGGCTCGTCACTTATTTGAAAGTTCACTTAAATTATCATAGGCAACGCCAAGGAATATTATCTGAAGATAAGGGGGCGCCAAAAATTTGTTTATTTTACATAGCAATTTGAATTATAAAAAATGTCCCCCTTCAAAATTTCACGGTTTCACTACTGCCATGACGAAACGAATACAAACACAGCACACTAACACATTTCGCCGAGTGGCTTAGGTTTTTACCCGATATGCCGTTTCCTTATTAGTTATTTATTTAATGCTCACTACAGTACCCCGGTAGCTAAGCTAACCGCTGGAACAGACTGAACGGATCAATGCCGTTAAGGAAATGTCACGCAAAAGCTGAATGCGTTTGAAATACATTAATACAATAATACTAAGCACAATTGCGACGGCAGACGGCAGCGGGAAATTCGGTTGGCAAAACAGGCCGTCGAAAGATTTGGAACACAATTGCAATGACAGGTGGTGAGCGACGAAAGAAGAAGGTACTGAAATTTTATTTATTAAATGTTTCGAGCGTTTTAAAAGGAGAATTTTAATAAGAGTATTTTATATTATATTGAAAGAAATGCAATGGACCAAAGTCTGGAAAAAAAATGAAAATGCAGAAATTAACTAAATTAAACGCTTTGAAATATCCATCCAAACCACGTCTTTTGTCCACTTGTCTTGCCTGTCTTGCAAATCATAAATTATTCTCTGATTTCGTACTTCCTCAATAAATTTTTCTTCAAAGCTCATTATTTTAAATTTACCGCGGCGTGCTACCACCAAAACTGAATGCCAAAACAATTTCATTCGATTAATTTTGTTGGTAACACTGCAGCGATGACGGCAAAATTAGAATTTGATTAATCTCGACGGCAACATCGTCGCCCGCTTACCGTCGATCGTCGTAATTTGGTGCATTCGGATAAGACGCTGTGCTTTTAGGAGTTTACCCCCACTAATAAATAATATGCGGAATTATATTTAAAAATATTTATTTACTTAATTTAAAAAAGTCTTATACAGTAAAATTACTAAATTTTGTGAAACAATATCAAATATTGATGAAGCTTAATGAATGTACTATATATGTAACTTAAAATGTACTCAGATAATATAATTTTAATTTTTTTCATTTAGTATAATATTAGAGGTATTTTGAATGGCCTCTCGAAGTATATTTAAAATTAGTTCAACCCTTTCTGTGGTAGCATTTTCACCCATCAATCCAATCGTAAAGACAACATCGGCAGTAGGCCCCAGTCCTCCACTAATTTCTAAGCAGTATCTGTGTAAAGATAAATATTAAATTTATTTAAATTCCATAATTAATAATTTTGTGTTATTTACTTATTCATGGCATATTCTGATATCTTCATCCAGTCAACTCCTCTTGGTATCTTAACAGTGTTAACAGTCGCAAGTCTATTATTAGGTTCACGTACAAAAAGCTGAAGCCCTAAATCTTCAAGACCCTTTTGTAGCCTATAAGAACAGTCCAAATGTCTCTTGATTACTGATTTCAATCCTTGTGCACAGAATATTGCCAATGCTTCCCGTAATCCATAGAGTAAGGTTGTTGAAATTGTATGATGAAAAATTCTTGGAGTATCAAGACATCCCCAATATTTTGCCAATAAGTAAGCATCACAATAGTATGCCTTAACTTTTGAGTTTCGTTTATTTATTCTATTCATTGCCCTCTGACTAAATGAAATTGGCGTAATTCCAGGTGGAGCTCCTAAGACATTTTGAGATCCAGTATATGCTACATCTACATTCCAGGAATCCATATGGAATTCAGTTCCTCCTAGCGATGCAACAATGTCAACAATGAAAAGGCAATTATTTTTCCTACAAATATCCCCCATTTCTTTGATGTTTGGCTGGAAGATTCCTGTAGAAGGATCACCTTGAACAATAAAGAACACTTGAGGCTTGTGAACGTTAAACGCTTCCTCTATTTCATCCAATGTTAATGCACATCCAAAACGAGATTCACAAATTCGAACATCCGCATTATAACGTTTTGCCATTTCAGCAGCTCGATGTGCCCAAACTCCAGTTGAACCAAAAAGAGCAACATCTCCATCTTCTAAGAGATTACTTAGTGCGGCTTCCATGCCCCCATGTTCAGATGCACTTACGCACATTGTGATTGTATTTCTCGTTTGAAATAAATATTTGATTCCTTCTTTTATTTCATCCATGACCTGTAAAGAAAATAATTTTAGTTTTTAGTTGGTTGTAACTTTATATAGAAATTAAAAATTTAGATTTGTAGATTTTCAGTGGTGCCATTGAAAGTAAGGAAACCCCGCTCTATCGAATGAACCTATGATCGCAGCGATTTTTGCGATCTATACGGAGTTTTAAGACCTTTCTTTTAACTGAGGTAATGGGGCACCTCTGTTCGTTAGATTTGCATCGAAAGGAAATAGTGACACTAATTGCTATAAGACAGGAAAGCGCAAACCAAGTAATCGAGCTGGCCATTTGGGGATCATTTGGTGATTATTTCGAGATCATTCCGTGATCAGCTTCATTTCGGATATCAGGTCGAAGCAATATCACTTTGAAATAACAGACCTTTAAAATTCAAGTACTTAGAATTATCCAAAAGTATTTAAAAAGTATTTGGGCATTACTATATAATTCCTTTCAATTCTTTTCAAATACTTTCAATTACTTTTAATTATTTCGACTGTAATATTTTAATTCCAATACAGGAGTATTAGTACTAGGAATTATCAATTCTTAAATACTTGGTATTAGTAATTAACAGGTATTAAATCCATTAAATACTGATTATTTTACAGCTGTGCTTTGAAATACCATTTAAAATGGTTTTAGGAGATCGCCAACTAAGGCAATCCGATGATCTATTATTTAAAACTAGATACGTACATACAGTAACGCAGCCAGTATTTGTCTTTCTTTTGGGAAGGGGGCATAGGTGTCCCAAGTCCAAGAGAAGTCGGAAAAATCGGACTCTTAAGAACTGCTATTACATATTTAAAGATTTTATTGTATTTTATCGGACTGTAGAATAATATACAGATTACATTTTATACATACAATTACAAATGTATGCATTTCAATCCAGCGCGGATATGAAGTAGGTGTGTTCGTTTAAGGTCCGAACCGAACTAACCGCTCTCCAAAGCTTTGGGAACTTTACATACACTTTTGTATATAGAGATTCACGTCATAAAACTCTTCATATGTGAAATTATTAGAACAGGACCCTATTACATGGTGCTAAAAGAAGGCGTCAAATTCATACATATTTGGGACTATAAATAATTATTAAGTATTATTGATTTTTCAAAAAATTATATACGAAACGGAAGTTCGTCGTAGCGGGAATAAGTTACATAGTAACATATTTCAAATACATAATTAAAAAAATCGAGTTTTTAAAATTAAAAATAATTCTAAAATTATTTCTTTGGATTTTTATTGTTTAAATCAAAAATAATTATTAATGATTAATTTTTATTTTTTAGATAAAAAATAATAATTATTTTTAATGTTGTTTTTTTTTTATAGTTGAAGATAATAATTATTTTTTATTTTTATTTTTTGTCAAAAATAAAAATCATTTGCTATAATAACAATAATAATTATTTGATGGTTTTTATTAATGAAGTGAATAAATCAAAATTATTGTTATTATAGGTGTTTGGTTGATTGGGATATGGTCATAAATAAAAACTACCAGAATGTGATGAAATAAGTAGAGGGAAGTTTAATTGGATTGATCACACGCTACGATATTATAATAACTAACAATGGTAAGCCCTTGATTGACTAAGTAACTTATCGCACAAGGAGATGATACTCAAAATCACTCGGAAGAGAAAAGAAATCCTTTAAATAGAACCCGCAGCAAATTAAATTCAAATCTATCAAACATAGTAGAATCCGATGTATGTCCATCGGGGGATAAAAAAATAATCAAGTTAATAAGAATATTTGGAAATGATCACATCAGTGTCTGACTAAAACTTTTATTTGTTTTTGTTGTTCACACAATTTTGTTTTTTTCGTAGAAAGTCTGACTCAATGAACCGAAATTAAATTTGTTTTCGAATGATTTGATCCCATAACCTTTTCCGATAGAAATATCAGCGCGTGTCTCTTTTAATTTCGTTAACATAAAACAGCGCAATAAAAAAAGTAAAATAAATGCATTCGACCCTATTTAGTTAATAGAAACACACGAAAAATCATGCAAATTCTATTTTCAAATAATTTATTGATAAGATTAGATAACCCAGGCTGTTATATGTCTAACAGTTATAATGGAAATGAGACAAACATGGATTACGAGTTTAATACATCTGGAGCTACTCAGTATGACAGAACTTGCCCTGTTCAGTGATGATCCACGATTTTTTGTAAGACTTGATTAAATGTAGCAAAGCGTGATGAATACCTAAATTGATTTAATTGCGACAAAAACTTATCGCTAGCCAACACAAATTTTTGCGTGCTTCGACTCTTTTAACATTCTGACGTGGAATTTCAGTGTTATAAAAAGTAATAGATTTCTACTTTCCCAGGTACGGAAAAAATCGTTGACTCGGAAATGGTACTTAGGGTCACAAAAACCCCAGTAAGCATAACAATCCATGGCATCGTATAGAACCAGCTTTATAATCTCAGTCTCTCCGTCATTCGTACAAACAACTTGTATTCTACTTCCATACAACTCTACCCTCACCTACCATCCCACCACTCGTCGTTTGCAACACACACAAATAATGCAGGTAGAACAAAAGTGATTTGGACACCCACGCATTATATTAAAAGTTATTTCGATTTTTGCATGTCCGTTTGTCTGGCTATCCGTCTTCACAATAAAACAGCAAAGGCGTAACCCCCGAAATATACAAGCCATGAACAAAGTCGAAAAAAAGAGCAGCGGGCCGGTCAGCAGGCGACATCCACAGTCTTCTTGCCTTGTCTTACTGCAGGACTTTGTCATATGAAAGTTGCTTGTATTTTGTTCAAACGCTATAATTTCCAGAAATTTATTCTAGATGCTATTTTTTTTAACTATTAGAAAGAAAACATATTTGGCTGCAATTTGTTTTAACTTTATTTTGCTGTGGAAGCGACAGTTTTGGGCTTTTTTAGGACCTGTTTAAGATGAAATTTTAGTTTTTCCTCCATGACTAGTATACAAAAAGCAGTGACAGTGAGCTCTTACTTCATGCTGTACCCGGCACGTTAAGACCTTTTAATGTGTCGGTGTTTTCGGCGCCTTCATGGCTTTTATTATATTCCGGACGTTATGCAAAGGTTGATGGAATAGACACCGATCCGGATAGAGCTTGACTCGGTATTACGTCACTAGCTGTTATAAGAAGATGAAGATGGAGACGTAGACTTGGATTCGGACAGGTTTCCTTTCAAAAGCTTTATGAGGCTTTTTGAATAATCATCGCAGTGTTTCTTCTTTAATGTCATAAAAGGCCTTCAAGCCTGCTTCCTAAGAACAATAGCAAGAAGCTTGTAACTGCAGGCATGACTATGGGGCAAGGAGTTGAGATAAGTTTAGATCATACTTCTAATGACTTTAAACTTCATATTAACAAGAGAACAAGCTATAATTGGTCTTGTAAGACCAATAATATTATACCCTAGATGAAAATAAAAGTTAAATAAAGTGAAAACCAGAAGTTTTGTATGGCAACACCAAGAAGGGTTTGCCCAATTTAGTTAATTTTTGACATTTTATTTACTACTTTTATGAAAAACTGTGTACAAAATTTTGGCTTTCTACGTTGACGCGTTCTCAGGCAGTTTTGAAATATATATTGAAAACCCAAACTTTGTATGACAACACCAAGAAGAGGTAGCCCGATTTAGTTCACTTTGTATTAAATTTTATTTACTATTGCTATAAAAACACCATGCACCTAATTTCAGCTTTGTCAACGCAGTGCCCAAATGTATGTATAGTGAAAAACGAAATATTCGTTGGTAACCCTACGAAGGAGTGGCCCGATTATTCATTTTCGAACTTAAATTTACTTATTTTTTCTTCTTAAAGGCTTAAACACGATTGCGACGACCAACGACTATTGCAGTAATAGGAACAATTTTCTCCAGGAACGTTTTATGGAGCGTGTGTCATATAGGAATCTGCCGTTTTCGACCACTATTGAATTAGGCTTAAACACAATTGCGACTATAAAGGCCTAGGCACAATAGCAAAGGCGACGGCAAATGGCAGACTAGTGCAGTAATAGGAACAATTTTCTCCAGGAACATGTTAATGGAACGTGTATTCATAGAAAATTGCGGTTGCCGTCGCCCGTCGGCCTATCTCGTCTTCGTAATTGAATTAATTGAATTTCTACAGCGAGAGAGGCCGACGGGCGATGGCAACCGCAGATTCCTATGTACACACGTTCCATAAAACGTTCCTGAAGAAAATTGTTCCTATTACTGCACTAGCCTGCCGTTCGCCGTCGCGTTCGCAATTGTGCCTAGGCCTTAAAGCAACCGACGAACTCCTATGCAATATACACTCCATAAAACGTTCCTGGAGAAAATTATTCCTACTACTGATATTGTCGTCGGTCATCGCAATTGTGTTTAAGCCTTTCATTCTATTACGACGACCAGAGAGGCAGACGACCGACGACTATTGCAGTCATAGGAACAATTTTCTCTAGGAACATTTTATGGAGAATATTTATGCCATTTTGAACAAGGTATTGAAGGACTATTTCCTACCCTTTTAAGCATCTCTGGAGCTATCTTTTTATTGGAATAGAAACTCTGCTTGCAATCTAAAGTGGTCGATGCTTTTGAGGCTTCCTCATACATTACTCCAGATACTAGAAGGAATCCAAACCTGGCACTGGCCGATAGCACAACAAATATCGCTGGCCTTCTAGAAGGACCGTAATGGATATCGCGAATCAGTAAACTTACTCAGGCCACTAAAGTGATGACTATGCTTGATGTGTTGATTGAAATCGATAGTCCTTGTATGGAATCGTTGGAAGAGAGCTACACGCTTTTAATGTTGACTTCCTTCAGGTGAGTACACTAATATCCTAGCACTGGACCGTGAATTGTTCCCTCCCCTCTTGGGGCAGTCCTGGATATTTATTTATATTTTGCCAGCTTTTTTCTCAACACATGGTACAATTATGCAATAGGTCAGTTAAATTCTGCAATGTTAAATGATAACCGTAGAATTAGGTATTCAAATCACTTTGATCAATATCTCCAGACATTTCTGTGTTGTAGGTATAGGAGATGTCGCTACTTGCAAAAAATGTGATAGAAACTTTTATTTAGTGGTACAAATAAAATTTTTCCAGCATATGAAGTACAAATGGTTAAAAACCAAATCAAAAGTAGAATTCAGTCATTGAAAATTCTTTTATTACAAGTATCAAAGCTGGAAATAACAAGTGAGAGACAAGTATGTAGACTTATCTCCCATTTACAACACAGAAATGATTCTGGAATCTGGAGACATCTACTACAGTCAAAAGGTAGTCACTCACCACTTAGTTAGACTGCTAGTGACTAGTGGCTGTGACTGGGAGTAAGGCAGCGGAGAGATCCGAGATGATGACTCACTTTCTTTGTCACTGTCCGGCTCTCTCAGCAAAGCGTTTACTGATTTCTTGGCTCACGCCTCCTGGACAAACTACATGAAGCCGGAAAAAAGGGCTGGGGGCCAATACTGAAATTCGTAAGAGCGTCCGGTTGGGACCTATGAGAAATTGCTCATAAGTTTGGAGGGGAACAATGAGTCTCTTTATGGCCTACGTTCCAGAGACCGCATAAGGGCCTCAACCTCAGTTTTTAATCAATCAAAATCAATCAAGGCAGCTTAATTTCTCCTCTACTCTGCTATATATGCTGTTTGATTGCCTTAATACGTCACTAGTCACTATCAAATAAATTTTATGCGGATAGAGGCCAACAGCATGTTTAGTGCTCATCACAATGAGGGGAAAATCAGCCACTGTAAAAAGCATTTTGGACAAACTCTTCAAATATTTTTGTGTGTTAATCATCAAAATGTCTACTTAGTCCCAGGAAACACGATGTTACACACTCGAGATTAGACACGACGTAAAACTGATTTTTGTATTGAGTGCATTGATTATTTATAAATAGATGTGCCCAGAATCATTGACGTCTTAGAAATGAGATGTCGCTACGTGTTTTTCGTTTGTTATTTCCAGCTTTAAAACATCTAATAAAAGAATTATTAGTGACTGCTAAGGAGTTTTGATTTAGTTTTGAAACATTTTTATATTATATGCTGGAAAAATTGTATTTTTACCATTAAATAAAAGTTTCAATCACATTTTTGGCAAGTAGCAACATCTCGTTTCTAAGACGTCAATGATTCTGTGCACATCTATATATAAATAATCAATGATTGAGTGTGTATCAGCCTATTGATACACGTTTCTGAGGCAGCAAAGAAAATTCATCATTTCCATATGTTCTACACGCACATAATCCGAGTACATGCATACATATGTAATAAAACACTTGTATGCGAGTCTCGTCCTCTGCTCTAAATTGAGGTATACATGAAAATGTTCTAAAATAGTCCTAAGAAAACCAGTTTTTAGTACGGTGTATCGCGTGTGTATCATCGTGTGTCACCGGACTTAAACTCGTAATTTACGTGAAAAGTCACTTGTGAGTGTATCGAATCAAATGATTTTGTTCTTGTTCTATAATGACGACGTGAGCAGTTCTTGATCTACGTGTACCATGGGCTGATACAAATTCGATACAAAAACCGGTTTTAGTCGTGCCTAGTTTCGAGTGTGTATCATCGTGTGTCATGGAACTAAGGAGAAGCATATTGCTATCCTCTCACACAGCTAGACCGCTTTAATGACTTTTAATTTGCTAATCTCTTTAAGTGGAATGTGGTAATGAGTTTTTTACTCTTTCCAGACCCCTACAAAATACGAGTCTACAGGCAATTCTCAACCTACTGCATGTGAGCAGAGAAAATTAAAAAACAAGTACCGAGGTGCTATTGCTAATCTCTTTGTTGGGGAGGTAATGGATAGAATGTGTATTTACAATTAAATATCTTTGCGATGCGTATGTACTTGAATACAAAGTAATTACATGGAATTATTATCCTGAAAGGCCTTTTGATTTTAATTAATGCCCAGATCTTATCATCTCAGTAATATAAACAAATACAGCAGCACGAGAGAAAGCAGGTCAGCATTTCTTTTGTCTGTGTTTATATTTCCCTATCACAAGATAAGGATAGCAATATTAAAAATTCACTGGTCAAACACAATTTGCCTTGTGTCAGGTCATGATTATAATATTTTTCTACATACTGAGTATTACCATATATGGCACAAGAACTAGATGTCGCATACAGTACCAAAAAAGTTTACAAAATTTATATGGCTGGGTGGTCCCTTCCGAAATGGACCACAATATTTGAAATGATGTATACGTCGAGTGATTCATATTTTTTTGTTTCTGAAGTGTTGAGGAAGTCAATCAAATTTATACTAAACTGCTATTATAAAAATATTTTTTTTTCGGCACGCTCTCAAACATGTTATGGTCCATCCATTTCTAAATGCACAATCTGCATACACTGCTCTAGTATGGCATGCGACATCTAGTTCTTGTGTCATCTATGGTACTACACTAGGTTTGTTCGATGAAAACACCGTGTAAACCTAGTGTAATGACATTTCTCTGACAGTTGTCCTGAGTATAATTAATTGTTATTTATAAAATAGGTGAAGACAATTCAAATATGCTCTATCTATTTTTCTATTTCTTTTCTAATTTTTGCTTCTTTTTCTCAATAAGTAATTTATATGCCCCAATCAACAATAAATTGTAAGTGACAGTTCTCAAGTGACAAATATCAAACCATCAATCCAAAAACTTTTTAGTGTAAGCTCGAGATAGACTAAGGTTTTTCAAAATACGGTGTAGCCCTAGGTTTACCTAAGGTATATAGAAGACAAGGTATTCCCATTAAAATGTTGACACATTGTAGCTGATAGCCTGTGACGTAATTCTGTGACTAATGTATATACATTTTTATAAGAAAGAAAGCGAAAGGAGAGAGAGTTTTATGTTCTCTGTACCGTTTTTTTTCACGATAATTCGTCAATAATGACGGAACGTGGTTCGTAATGGGAATACCTTGGGTTTACCCGGGGTTTTCATCAAACAGACCCACTAATTTACTACATTTGTATGAAACATTTTATAGTGGGCTAACTTCTGTTATTTCCGCGTAGGCACACATTCAATTCATATAACTAGCCAAATACAAACCGTTTTGTAAATATATTTTCACTCTGAAGACTAACAATTGCCTGGAATGTTCGACTCTGAGAAGAAGAACTTTGGAGATGGTCAGGCCAAGATACTGACATGTATAACATAGACTGCTTAATCTTCTATTTCATATGGGTCTACTTTTGTTGGCAGGGGTGTGAAAACTATCTTAATTTCAAGTTTAATTTTCGCTTTAACAGTCATGTTACAAGCTCAACAAATTCCAAATATATTCAAAATTATTATTTTTATTGGAAGCTTATCTCCTATAACATCAAATATTTCTTAAACTCGATTTTTAAGGAAATAAAATTAAGCAAGTTTTGTCTGCCTATCCCTAAAAGTAGCTATGGAGGACAGAGAAAGGATTACAAATGTTATATTGCCATCTGCTTCTACTCTATATATTCATTTGAAAAAATCCACTGAACTGAAACTGAACAATGGTGGATTTCGTATAGAACTTGTTATTTCAAGTTCAGTGGAATCCAATCGTTAAACCAAAAAGAGACAACTATAGAAAAGTGATCCCATGATAATGTAAGCGCTCTATGTTATACATGTCAGTGGGCCAATAGAAGAAATAAATGGACAAATGCCATCCCTTACTCAGATTAACATTTCTCACATTGGCAAGTGTGGAGTTGAATTGAAATAGTGGACGACTGGAAAAACTGGTCCTAACAACATTTATGTTGAAATAATAGATATGGATGGATAGATATTGTTGAACCAGAACCAACCTATTAAAAATATGATTCTAAAAGGATGCAGCTTTCAATCTGTGGTTAAAATGGTCAAGGGAACGTAGGCGGGCAAATAAACTACTTATCGCACGTATTGCACATTGAAAATGCATTGGACAAGATTATTGGGAGCCTTCAAAAGTTTAATGGGTTGCCGAAAGATTATTGATAAACTGAAAAGTATATGGCTAAGCAAGAGTAAAGATTCTCTGCTCACCTTATGAGGCTGGCCGAGTTCGGCTATGAAATGACGAACAGTGTTATCCTGATAATAATGATGTCGTCATAATAAAAAATAAGTATGATGGATTTCCATAATCGAGGAGAACATCGTATTTGGATGTATGAAGAACCCCTTAGATTTAAATAATGCAGAGATTTCAGTTCAGAATAAAATTTTGAGGATCTTTTTAAGATCTCATAGATACACACCAATTCACATAGTGCAGGAAGCACTTTTTATGTAGGTACATAAGTTATGTAAGAGCTATTCGATCATATTTTCTAAGATCAATGGATATCTTTAGATTACCTAAGTTATGGAATGCTGCGTTGAATGAATCCTGGCCGTACATCTTTTCTTCTCCCTTTTTAAGCCGCAGAAGTCCAACTGACTCGCTATTAGTTTAATATAACGAATGGTTAAACTTATCCGTTAATAATTCAGGGTTTGTGTACGGTACATAACGCATTCGGATTTCAAGAATACCACATGTGTCGACTCCGAATTGTTTTGACTGCATTACGAATACGAAATCTGCCTTCGTTATTCAAGAATAGGGCCCCTGACTTCCATAAAAGATACAGTACAGTACACCAAAATCTGTTTTACTTTTTTAACAATTATATGTATGTATCCTCAATTTACCGAATTATCGACCGACCACTTTAGTTAAAAAGATAAAGCCAACATTTAATCAGTGATACTGAAAAACCGCGAGACCAGCAATATCATAACCGCGTAACTGCATAGAGTAGCAAAATTCAAATGTGGTCGCGGTTAATGGTAACGAAGCTAAGAAACCACAACTTGTTTTGACAATTTCTCTTTCTATCCTAGGACTCAGTAGCAATAATTTTGTCATTAAAATAAAAGAAAATTAATTTTAATGTCTGCATAATTTTAGCTTTAACTTTCGCGGTAGTGACTTTAGTAGTCAGTCTCGCGGTTATTCAGTTTCATGGAAGATTTGAAAAAAAAAGTAAAAATTCAATTAATATGCTAATAAATATTCCTGAAAATTAGCAGCATTTTTCCGCCATTTTAATGTTTTTTTTTTTTAACAACCTAACAGCTAAATAGAAGACGTCTTTGTATTGCAAAATGCGCCTTCCAGCCGCAATATATAAGAAATGTAATTATTATGATTTTTCTATGACTAATAGAAACACCCTATACACATTTTATATAGCTTCGAATGAAATTCTAATTCTATTAATTCAAATATCGGTAATAATGATTTTTTAAATGTTTATTAAAACTCCACATTATGTAGATAACACATCCTTACTATACCCCAAAAGTTCCCGGCCAAACAGTTGTCTGGAATTTGTATACGCAGAACGCAAAGATTTTCTTTGTACTTTAAACTGTTATGTCTATCATCTTAAGCTTATCTGAATTCTGAGCACTGAACCATATTTTAATAGCACAACAATAATAATAATAACTCAAGAAATCACACAATTCACTGACCTGCAAGCATTCTGGATGTAAATGGCCTAGAACTGGATTACTAAGAGCATCCAAAACACGTTGTGGACAATTTGATGGACCGGGTCCCATAAGGGTCTTGTTTGGTACCATTAAAGGTTTTTTAAGCACATCAGGTGGTAAAATCTCCATAATATTGCCTTCACTGTATAAATTTGTTTGATGGATTTAATTTAATTTTTCTCAATTCACCAGGATATTACAATTTTATAATTTATTTAAAACTCACAGTATATCGATACTAACTGGACTAATCACATAACTATGTTCGTCAGGCTTTTATATATATTCTTTCAAGATGATTTTTTCGTCTATTTCCCGGTTGTGGTATTGTGGTGATAAGAAAAATATTGATGTATACATTTGTATGCTATATATGTGTACATACATGATAATGTCTCATTTGAGGCACAGATTTTCGAAATTAACAATATTTCCAATATATGTATATAAAATGTGGTAAATGCGACCAACAAAATTATGAACTGGATTGAACTGATTACTTTTTGCGATTGGGAATGTTCTTTTACATATAAGTTGTTATCACTGAACATTGTCGAGAAACAGACCTTCAGTATTACGTTAATCATCGCAGCGCGCATGCTTTTCTGTGATTTTGAGAGAAGTAATTTAACTTTTTTTTTCCGCCGTAATAATAGATGTTTCAAAGGGCAACAAATGCTTTTTGCGCCAATACATATTATATTACAATGTGGTGAAATGGAAGCGTGCTTTCGTTTTTTTTTTTTTTTTTTGTAATTCAATGATCTTAAAAGTCTTATCACATTTAAAGATGTCAAGTAGAGTATCAAATAATTAACGCCTCATTAATGTGCGTCTAAAATAAGAATATTTCTTCTTATCTGTAGACAATATCACAACTTAATGTATGCGTACATACTTATAAAAAGTATAAAATAAGCCGTAGGACATCTGGACTCGTCTGCAGTTGCAAAAAAAAAACATTTGTTTATCTCTTTTAGTTAATATATGCGGCGAAGAAGTTTGAATTTTGGAATTGAATTTTCGATAATATACGATCTTGGTTTTTTTTTCAACTGGCATTTTCAAGGCACTGCGAAGTTCGAAGCATCTTTCTAGAAATAACCTCTAGTGTGCATTTGGCTATCAGAAATGTTTACATATATTATGTAGATCTATATTTGGCAGCATAAGAAATAATTATTATCAATTAATTTTGATATGTGCACGAGCGCGATTTCTTTTTTTTTTCTTTTGATTATGATGATAAAAAAAAACTAAATTAATTTTCTTCTTTTTTTCTTCACTGTATATTTATTGTCTCCCAAAAATTGATTTAACTGTGCTTTTTAAAATATTACTAGTTCTGTCTTCATTATAAATTTATTGATATTCATTTTCAATTGTGATTAAACAATTTTAGATTTAACATAACATTAAATTTAAATTCAATGAAACTACTGGACCGATTCTTACATAAACGGCAAGAAAAAAACGATGAATGGAGGAAGATTTCCTTTTTGAACTTCATAGAAATGATCAGAATGTTTTAGGTAAAAACCATGGAAAGAAATAAACACGAGTGTTTTGTTTTTTTTTTTTTTTTTTTTCTTAATAAAATAGAAAATTTTATCGAAAAATGAGAAAATTTATAATAGTGACCGTTTTTTTTTAAAGTAATTTTTCTACAACACTTTACGGATAAGAAAAATGTATAAATCGCTAGATAAATTATGTGATCCCATAAAATAGGTACCAAAAACAAAAGGATCGATTGAAAAAAAATGCTGTCAAGTTATTAAAACAAAACTAAATCTTAGGGTCATATTCACCAAGGATTTAATTGAAATTTAATTTAATATGTGTTTTAGTACTTATGGTTGGGGCCCACTTGGAATAAAATTAAAGGTATAAGTACGTTATTATAACATAAAATAATACAAATTATATTTTAATTTGATTTTCTTGTGCCCTAACCTTATCTTATAAAGTACTAAAACAAATTAAATTAAATTTCAATTAAATGGCTCGGTGAATACGGCCCTTAGTTTATATTAAATTAATTTCTCCTGAAGAGGTCTGAAGCGAAACGGTTGCGCACGTAGCCACTTCAAAACTCCAGAAAGAACAAGTATGAAAACGTGTTATGGTACAAGGTGAATGAGTACCTTTGGACGTAAAGTCCAGCCTATTAGCCGAAGCTAGCACGCTAGCACACCTCGGCTATTGGCGGAGAATGTGGGGTGGGTTACACGAAGAGCCTGCCGCTGTCATGCACCATGATACCAATAAAATTCGTGCCTGGTCAAACGACAGAAGCACACATCCTGCAGTCCAGAAGGGACTGCTTCACATTACTTACCTTATAGTATCGTGAGGACGTGATGACTATAGTCCTCATGTGCCATTTCCGCAACCACCCTTTGACATTTCCGGTACTTACGATATACAATGTCCTTTTTACTGACCTGAAAAGTGAAGTAGCGGACCTATACAACCATTGTCGAGCGGAAGAGGGCTCCAGGAGAGTGTGGAGATAAAGAAAAACTTTAGAATTTCATGACGGTATAAAAGCTCATTATACACGTACATGTTATCAATTAAACTGTTAAGTAAGATGGCTGTTCCTAATCAACGATACGATACCTAGAAGCAATCAAGAAGAATCAAGAATACCAAGATCTAAAGTTAAGTCTTTATTTTTTAATATATTTTGGTTTTCTCTTCATTCTCTAAACATCAAACCTCTGAGGTTTACTTGCTAATTTAACAATTTGACTTCTTACGGTATTAAACGCTCTTCACCGTGTAAAAAGCGAAGTAAGTTGTTTCTGCTGCGAAAATTCAAACAAAGAATTCCTCTTATTTCTTTATATGCTTTTCAAATTCTAAACCTATTAGGTGCCTATATAATTCCTTAAATATAACTCAATCCCTAGTTATGAGAACCTCGCGATAAATGTTCAAATGAATTCTGCATTCTGAATAAATTTAATAACTAATTGCTTAGAAAGAAAATGGGTAAAAGATCTGCATTTGATCCTAGAAATAATGCTAGCCTAGTAAATTAGAACACATGAAAAGATGTCTTAATAAAAATATAACATGGTTGCCCTGCCAATTTTGTTCACTATTTTATAATTACGTTCGTTGCAGTAGTTCGAGTTTTATTTCAGCGTAACAATCTAAGTAAGATCCGGTTAGGGGTACTTAAGCTCCCTTCCGTAGTATTAGCACCTATGCCTATTACGAATTCTGGACTAAATGTACTTGAGGAAACTGGGAGCAAAAATTATGATAATATACCGAGGTCTACGGATGTTTGGCCAACTACCAACGAGCAATAAATGAAAGGAATGTAATAATTACTTAAGAGATAACTGATAAATTATGGAAAATGAATTGCAAGGATATAACAATACGCTAATAAAATATATATACTATATATATGCATATATGTAACTCTAAGATGAAAATATCATAAACAGCTTAAAGATGGAAAATCCCAGTGACTTAGTTTTTTCGTGATATGAAAAATGAGGGTAGATCGTTCTTAATTTAGACGGCGCCCTCTTCCGTTTCGATTCTTTCTCCTTGTCCTGTTTTCAATACTTTAATTATGGATTACAAAACTTGCACGAATATTTTTCGGCTATTTCTGACCAAGGTATATAGAATACAAGTTATTTCCATTACGAACCATGTTCGCCACCATTAGGTGACGTAATATTGTGATTGTATATACGTTCCTTGGCACACTTCGACAAGCTTTCCCACAAAGCGCTGCTGTTAAAGTTCTGAAAAATAGAGTTTCCTTCGTTGTTGATGGTTGATTGGATCTCACTTTTATGTAAATGGTAGAAGTGTTAAAGTCTTTTTCAGAAACGCGCTTATAAGTGTTGCTTTTATACACAGTCTGGAGTTCCTTAGGGAAGCCATCTTGATCCTTTATTGTTTGTCTTATTTATTAATGACCTCGTATCTGTGAAACAATTCTCTGAAATTTTATTATATATGCTGACGATGTTTAAACAGATTCATTAACGGAGTGATTGTGTATTGCAGAATAATATGTTTGCGTGAAATTTGCGGTATAAACATAATAATTTATTTCTAAATATTCCCAAAGAAGGCAAAATATCTGCGCCTTCACAGAAATGAAGGGTAAGTGGTGTAAGAGCCCCTTCAGGCCTGAATGTGGTGTTCGTCGGTTTAAATAGGCACGAATTTTCTTTTTGTATATGGTAGATGACAGCGGCAGTTTTTCGTTCAACCACTCCCTCCCCCCCCCCCCCCTTCACACTCTCCGCCAATAGCCGAGGCGAGCCAGCGTGCCGCCCTGCACTACAACGCTGTCCACCGAGTGATCTGTCAGCTCATGCTGGCAGCCTGTACTTCACGTCCCAACAGTACTCACTCTGCATAGTTCCATAACACACCGTTTCGGATTCCTCTCAACATCAACGAGTCTCATCCTGTGAAGGTGACACCTGAAAGAAGAATGCCCAGTGTGAGATAGACGATAGAGTTCTCAGGGTTGGTTTGTTAAGTACTAGGAGCTTATTAGTTTGATTTGGGTTGGGTTTACCCATTGAATAAATAACTAATAAGGAGAGGGGTATCGTGCGAGTACAGTGTACGTGTTTAAGCATTTCAATGACAGTGCGACCTACAGTCGGTGGGGGGGGGGGGGAGAAATGACGAGAGGGCCTAGTGGCTATTTTGTGTCAGTTTAACATTCTGACATTTCATAATTTTGAAAATAAGTTCCCCTTCAGAATGTCAGAATTTCATTA
Source organism: Dioctria rufipes (assembly GCA_963924295.1). Lineage (NCBI taxonomy): Eukaryota > Metazoa > Arthropoda > Insecta > Diptera > Asilidae > Dioctria > Dioctria rufipes. The sequence continues at coordinate 345,345,778 of OZ002740.1, read as the reverse complement.
CTGCCATGACGAAACGAATACAAACAGAGCACACCACTGACTTATAACAATGGACTGAGCGTATTATCATTTTCCTATAGGAAAGCATGGCACAAGTTTTATAGTTCTCTCTTTCGCCCTATGGCAGAGTTTGAGTTACCAACACAAAATATTGCATTCTGGAACGTTTGCCTATGTCATTTGATGTTTTTATGTTGGCTACAGATGCAATCACCGCAGAAGGAATAAGGTAAAGATAGTGTTTATCATGCTCCGTCTCTTTTGCCCATAAGCAGGATTCAGTTAAGAATAACTTTTGAAAATTAAAGTCGGAATGAGTTTAACTCCTTATAATCGATTAAAATATCACTTGAGCACAAGAAAATATATTTTTTTAATTAAACCCGATTTACTGGTGTACAATTTCATCTGAATGGTTGAGTTTTACATGTTTTTTATGTAATCGTTTTAAAGGGTGCTCTAACGGTGATATATAGAAACACAATATTTTTTGTGCCACATGAAATAGCAAATCGCTCAGTCCATTGTTATAAGTCAGTGGAGCACACTAATCCATTTCGCCGAGTGGCTTACGTTTTCACCCGATATGCCGTTTCTTTATTAGTTATTTATTCAATGTGTTTACCCCCAAGCTCCTTTATTGTTCTACCAGAGGGGTCCTCTAACCAAGGGCGACTGTGTTGGCGGTCAGCCCAACTTGAAATCATTGAGACAAGGTGTTTTGGTGCAATTCCGAGTATGGAGGTAGGTTCCTCCGAGGCTGCACCAAGGCGAGTAAGCTCGTCCGCACTTTCATTCCCGCTAATGTTGCTGGCATCCACTGTATTCCGAGAGAGGGAGTTGAGAGTGGCTTTACACTCCATTACTAGTTTGGAGGTTGTAAAGGGTTTAGACAGTCTTGTCTTACATTGTGCAGTGAATACAAGTGATAGTGGATAAATAGGCAAAAGGTTCTAATTGGATTACATTAATTTGTAGTAACTAATAACAATTAAAGTAGAACTGAGAATTAATTGTCAGTTAAGCAAAGTAAAATAAAACCAACTTGTAACTTATATCTGAAATATTATGTTTTGAATAACGAACCTAAGGCCACTTTACAGATAAGTAATAATATTTGGACAAAACTCAATAAACAATCGCATCTGTATACTACACTTTAATTTTTATGGATGTAATAACCATACTACTGGCCATTAGTAATAAGTACATTCCTGTATTAATTAGATTCGTCATGTATTAAACTCGACTTGTCAATAATTCGATGTGAAAATATGTTTCCCTATCTAGCAGTCATCTCTTACACAATTTCCGTTTCACTTTATTTTTGTTATTTTTTAAACTTAATGTGTACAGAAAACAATTTTTTTCTGTTTATCTATTTTCGCTGGTGGCATTTTGAAAGAATTTTCTTGAACTGTTCGCCAGATTAATTTGTCAACTACAACTGATATAGAAATAAAAAATGTGTAGTCGTTGAATCGTATTTGGCTAACACATTGAATGAAAATGTCCAGTCAACATCACTCAGAGTACCTAATTGAGAAATCCGTAGAACAGATTCTGGACCAACATATGCCTATCACGTTCAAGGTAAGTGTAGAGATTAGTTTTTGTTAGTATTTTCGTTAATAATAATATTTACATAAGTTAAAAGTTATGTTTATTTTCGGAGGTATGTTCTTTAGGCAGGAGTTAACAGGTAATAACCTTTAATTTTATGTATAAATTTAAAATTCGTTGGCTGCAGTGCAGTAAGCCCTGTTACTATTAGCCGCCACTCTAGCCTAGCCTAATCAATTAAATAGAAAAGGATGCGGTGTTTCAAGAGTAATTTGTAAACATCTCTGTTTTTTCTTTATGAATTCTGACTTGTAAACTTTTAATTATAATGGACATGATAAAGTATTAAAATGTGGTAAAAACTACATTTCTTTGAAATTGAACTCAAACTCAGAGATTTGACATAATATCATAGAAAAGTGTGGTTTGGAGTGAACTATTAAATAAAAACAGCAGCACTGATTTAACGAATGTATTTCGGGAGATGAGAACCCATAAGAAAAAGTCATCCCTTTTTGGGATTATGTCAAAAGAAGCATTATAGCGGTGTTCTCTTGTGTTCGCAGAACTCCGATAATAATAGACCTAACGATCTTATGTTCTAAAAGTTCAAAATTGTGGACCTAATTTGTTATTTATGGACCGACCCCCTTGGGCCTTGACATAGATATCACATGAAAAGTTTGACTAGTATAATACGATAAGCTATGTGGCCTCATTCTAAACACAAATTCAAGTTCCCAGAGAAATTGTACTAAAAACTTAAAAATACAATAGGTAAAAAACAAGTAAAAAAGCTAGAATTGGTCTAATAGTACGTTTTCACTAGACCTCAAATTGCGTAATTTCGAGCAAAAATTTCGAAATTACGAGACCCTGTTTGCATTATGTTTTTCGTAAGTTCGTTGACAGTTCACTGCGATTTTTCTTGTTGTTAAGCCCGTATGTATTTTCGTATGGTCACCTCTCTATGCAAGTTTGATTGTTGAAGTAAGTTTTTGCATATATTTCTAGAACGGTCCATCGGATAGTAAAAATGATTATAGGATTTCATATTCTGAAGAACTTTTTAATACAATGAAAACGTCTAGTACTGATTGTTCTCACGTGTACGTAAAAAATCTAAATTTTTGCATGGCAACACCTAGAAGGGGTTGCCCCACTTAGCCGATTTTTGAAATTATATTTGCTATTTCTATGAAAACACCGTATACCAAATTTCAACTTTCTACGTTGACGTGTTCTTAGACAGTGTCCAATTATATAGTGAAAAACGCAATTTTTGTATGGCAACCCCACAAAGGAGTTACACGATTTGCTCCAATTTCTAACTTAATTTTACTTTTATTTTTAAAAGCCCGTGTGCAAGATTTCAGCTCTCATTTTTTTTTTTTATAATATTAAGGTAAGCTCAGGGGATACCCTATGCTGCAAAACACAGCATGGAAGGAAGGAGATAGGGAAAGGATTAGGGCATATGAGGAGAGTGGCGGAGGTGCCGATGTATGTCGCCATTAAACTTTCACAGATTGTATGCCGGAGGAAAGGGACAAGATGGTAGACTGTTCCACATGCACAGTTCGTCCGAAATTAATTTGAAGAGTTAAAAGATGAGCGCGGTTTGCAGTGCAAGTATTGCGTGCAGGAATTATTCTACAAAGGATCAGACTAGATATGTCATCAGAAAAATGTTCATGCATGTAGCGATAAAGGAGTAAAAGTCATCCAATATTGCGGCGGTGCTCGAGCGAGTCGATATGACAAGTTATTGCCACATGGCCAATGAGCTTGAACGCTCTATTCTGGACAGTATCTAATGAAGCTATGAGAGTAGCCCCAGCCTATTTATGGGAATTGTATTCCATTCTAGATCTAATATAGCTTGTAGAGAAGCGCTAGCTTTGACGGGCTGAAATATTTCTTACACCTCTTCAGAAATGCAAGACATTTCAATGCTTCTTGGCAACAGAGAGGATATGATCTGTCCAGTTTAACTTACTGGAGGTATGATTGCCAAGAATGCTTAGTGATGGTAAATCAGAAATTATTGCGCCAAAGAACGGGAGTTGTTAAGTAATGGTCTTGTTTTTATGAGATGAGATAACTTTGGGTCTTAGATGAATTGAATTCGAGGCGATTTACCTTGTCTCAAGCGAGGATATTGCCAAAATCGTTATTCAATGATCTAATCATGTAATCTCGTTGAACACATGCGGCATTCGCCCTGAATTCCGCAAGAATGTCAGAGGAGTAAACGAAATCAAGGGTACTGTCATCAGCGTAATTATGGATGGGATTGAAATAAGCGAAAGCAGATCATTAATGAAAGTCCTGGGCATACCGGCATTTATGGCATCAAGTTCAGATGTAATGTCATCTAATACAACACGCACTTGGCGACCAGATAGGAAACTTTCAATCCATAATAGAAGAGGGGGGGAGAGACCCAAGTGCTTTAAGTTTGGTTACAAGGGCAGGATGACAGACTCTATCAAAGGCCTTTGAAATATCCAGAGCAATTATTTTAAACTCACCAAAATTGTGAAGACTATAGTTCCAACATTCCGTAAGAAAAGTCAGCAAGTCTCCAAATGAGAAACCAGTCCGGAAATCATATTGGCGATAGTTGTTGAGTTGATTAGTTTCTAGATACTTCATTAATTTTGAGTTAATGGTAGATTCAAAAACCTTTGAAAGAAACGGGGTGATTGCAATTGGTCGATAATTTGAGGGATCGCTACCCTCTCCTTTCTTGGCAATAGGCTGAATGTGAGCTAGTTTCCAAGCGAACGTGTTCTCAAGTTATCGTGAGGACGGACAGATGGACGAACGGATGGGTGGACGGGCGAATGGACGGAGGGACGAATGGACGCACGGGCGGACGGACGTACATGCAAAAATCAAAATAACTTTTAATATTATACGTAGGTGTCTAATCCATTTTGCTCTACCATCAATATTTCTATGTTTTATAAACGAAATGACAAACTTAGTATACCTGGGGGCCTATTCTTGAATAACGAAGGCAAATTCCGTATTCGTTATACTGTCAAAACCATTCGGAATCGACACATGTGGTATTCTTGAAACCCGCATTCGTTATATACCGAACGCAAACCCTTCGTTATTTAACGTGTGGGTTCAACCATTCGTTATGCCAAACGAAGAGTGAATCAGCTGCTATTTTACGGGTGATAATGGGAGATAAAAGATGTGCGAAAATGTCATATGCTCAAAAAACAAAAATAATTGAGTTTTTAGAGAAAAACTTGAAACTGAAATTTGGTAAATACGATAATTCTTTCAGTTCAAAAGACGGCACGGAATTGTGGCAAAAGCTAACATCAGTATTAAATTCCATACCCGCTACGCAAAAGGATTGGAAAATTCATATTAATTTTTTTAATGATATTATATTCAAAACAAAGCTAATATTTAGAAAATTTCCAGAGTGGGCAGGATTTAAAATGTGTGGTGAAAGGAAAATCTGCGGCGACAAAAAACATTTGCATGGCACTAGTGGAGGTCCTCCTGCGAAATATTTTTCCTATCCAGCGATGAATTAAGGGTGCAGGAATTGATTAACGTAATTCATTTCCATAGATTCTTCAACAATTTCAGACACAAACAATAATGACATTTCACTGAAGCTAGTCATTTTTTAACAAATTATATTTTAAAACATGAAACAGTTGACAATATTCAATTTCTAAATTGACAGATTTAATCTTACCACACTCGTTATGTTGAAAAACTTTTTCACCACTTCGACTTTATAACGAAGAGGTTCTAGAATAGGAATGGGGAATTCGATTCGTTATCAACCATTCGTTATATAACGAATTCGTAAAAACCATTCGTAATTCAAGAATAAGCCCCCTGGTAGGTACTGTCTATTGGTAAGAAATCGTGCAGAGCCAATAGCAGTGACATCCTCTAGTGTAAAGTTTCTTCTACTCTTCCAGTCAATTCCTCCAGCCTGATGGTTTTGTTTGATTCTTCAATGATACCGGAAGAAAGAAACAGTTTGTATCACTCTATAGATATAAGTGGTAGAGCTTGACAAAGCTTCTATATAGTACACTTATATCTTGACCAGCTGAGAGCTATAAAGCTCAAAGTTTGGTTTTGACTAAGCGAAAGTGTATGTCAGAGCTGTGGCCAGCTCTACATATCTTCAATGCCTTCCTTGGTTAGGGCTAAATAGCTCTATGCTAAATAGGCAAAGGGGCTGAGAGCTAGAGAGCTCAATTACCTTTAGGATAATCCATTGCGGAGCTAAGGGAGCTCTCTTATAGAATGATCACAACCGTTTGGAGTTGAAAAAAACTCTGCTTTATTCAATAATTTACAGCTTTTTTATACACTACGTAAATCGCTTACTTCATCATTATTGCAAAAAAGCATTTAGAATTTAAAATTAAATTCACACCGATCGATCACCTGGAATCGGTCAATGCACAAACACACAAAGTTCACACGGCATTATGCTTCATGTTTGTTTACATGTTTACCTATGAGTTCATTCGCATGGCTAGCTAGCATGCTTAAATTGTAATTTCTCCTTTCTCTTCATTTTCTTTTTGTTTACAATTTTTCTACTGCAGTTGCATTCATGCAGTGAATGTTTCATTCATAGTTAACCTGCAAAATTGTTTTTGTTTTATAACTTAATGCTTTGCTATTGCATATTGCCTTTTTTTGTGCACGCCTTGTTGTGCGCATATATGTGTGCTGGGGGTCGCTTAACTTGCGCTTTACTCTAGTGTCAGAGGACAAGATCCACTTTGGGTCATTGTGTCGGCGCAATAAATAAGTGATCAAGGGCTTTGATCAGACTTAACTAAAGCCGGAAGCTTCGTGATCCTCACCTTTGACTTTTCAAATTCACCTCCGGATCAGCATTTGATCATCACTTGCTTTGACAGTGAAAAATATATCGGTAGGGAATCTGCAAGCCTAAAGCCCCTCGGTTTTATTTAAATCTGATCAAAGCGTCTGATTACTTACTTAATACGCTAACACAGTTACCCAAACGGTTTGTTTAGCATCATTAAACGAGACCCATCTTACTCCTTTAATATCTTCCTTTAATGTTGGGAAGAAAAAGTAACCGGATGGAGCCAAATCTGGACTGTAAGGTGGATGAGATTAAATTTTCCAGCGAAATTCCCTTAAAATACCCTTATATGGTTTAGTGGAATGGGCTGGCGTATTATCATATTATCATTTTATTTTATTTGTTGCTTTCAATTTTTGTAATATGTAGGAGCCTCAATTTGGAGCAAGATAAATCACTCAGCATCCCAGAAAAAAGTGGTCATAACTTTCTTAATTGACCTTTTCAACTTGAATTTCCTTAGGTCCACTACTTCTTCAGGGTAACCAATCTTTTAATTGCTTGGACTCGAGGTCATACTGATATATCTATGTCACATGCTTAGTTACGATGCAAAAAAAATTCTGAACATGTCTAGAACATAAAAAACAAAACAGCTGCTTCAGCTCTTTGAATCATGTATTCTGGGCGCAATGCTTTTGGCACCCATCTTGCTGAAACCTTTGAAAGTCGAAAACGATCCGTCAAAATCACGTGAACTTATCCATAAGAGATGTTCAAATTTCTGGGTATCTCCGTGATAGAAATTCGCAAATCTTTGACTAACATTTCTTGAATTTCAGCGCACATATCTTCAGGTTGACGTTCTTCCTGAGCACTGAACATCTTTCAGTTCCTCTCTGTCTGCGTTGAACAGTTTTATAAGCTTACGTATGGCTTGCACATTGGAGAAGGAACTGTCAAGTGAGATATGTGAATGACATTTCAAATGAAGTGCTTGAAGTAGGACAGAATATATTGAAGAAAGATATACCTTATAAAAATGTATGTTCAGCTGCTTGATTTGTTTACATCAACGAGGTAATAACTTGTACAATCCGTGTACATGAGCGTACCCAAAATTACCCTGCATTTGTGTATGTTTCAATCCGCCATTTTTGGCCTTCGCTGTCAAATCCATACTTAGATGTGCTTAGGTTTGGTTTGTTTTGGGCTTGGCACATTGACGCAGAAAAACCCGTGAAATAACCGTAGGGGCACGAAGCAAATATTACTCACAAACTTTATACCACTGAACTTTTTATTCATTTTTTTATGTTCATGTTTGCAAATTCAATAAATACTGTTGAGTATATGATAATAAAAGCGATTAAAATTGCGCACAGATTGTACAATTGTAAACAGGTGTAAAAATTTTACGGCGCTTTTGTATAAAAAATATCAGTGTCAATGTGTTAGAAATAGGTACGTAATATTTTCTCATTTGCATCTCCTTTAGTTCTTACCTCATTGGTTTACATTTGAAACAGCTGAAAAAATTCTGAGGTGCTTGGCGTAGTGGGCGACTAATGGTGAATTCTTTTCACCTTGTCCCCGCTCAGGACAGGGCTAAGTTCGGTGTAGATCTGACAGGTTCTGTTTCAGTTCAGTTCCTGCTCGGTTTTGGTGAAAAGAATTCACCATAAGATCATTTTCGGCTGGAGAAAGCACAATATTTTCAAACATATGTCTTGATGCCCTGCTCTCAATGTTAATTCATACTACACGCCTGTACTGAGGTTTCATTACAGCGGCAACAGATTCTAACACAATCGGCATCTTAATACGCTAAATTTTGTTTATTACACTTCCTGTTCTCTTTATAATCTAAGATCAAGTCTTCATTTCTGAATTAACTGAATTTCAAATTATGTCATTATGAACACAGTCCGTCCGGGGCACTGACATATAGATTGCTTAATATACTATCTGAGGTGGGCGCAATATTGTGTCCCTAAGAAGAGTTCTTAGGGAGGCCGCCCACGAAAGGCACGACGCATATCCAACAGTCTCCTCAAAAAAGCGTCACATATACTTTTAAGTGACACGCTGCTCACCAATGCAGCACGTGCTTGATGCAAGAGCACTTGCTGTACTCATGCTGCAAGCATTTTCGTTTGAGCATTGCGTGTACAGCTTTGCGTGAAGCAAATTTATGGCTCATACTGAAATTAAAATGTTTTGTCTACGTAATAAAATCAGAACTCAAAAGGGTATTAGTATCCATATATCGAATTTTTTCTAAGAACAACAGCATGTATTACATAGGAATCTGCAGTGGCCGCTGGCCGCTATATTCGTCACAATTATGTTTAAAGCCAGTATGGGCCCTCCCTACATTTTAGTATCTAGTGAACTTTCGGAAATTGAACACGGGATTTTAAACAACTGAAATAAGGAAGAGACTGAAAAGGTGTGGGTCCGAATTGGAAAAATTTTAAATGAAACGCGTAAGTTTATGTTTCCTTTTTATTATTAAACGATATATTTTACATTCAAATTTCGGTATGTAGAAAATAAATTGTTAAAATATTCCGTATTCTTTTATCACCGTTAGTGATTTGCCTATTTATAACAGGATTTACTGATTTGTTGACAATAATTTCCTGAATTTCTGTCATTCTGGTCCCTCCTACGGACAATACTCTTTTTCTTTTACGAATAAAATTATGTAATACATACATATATGTACATTTCACAATTTATCCACAGAGTCCACATTACAAGCAATAGGTGTTTTCAGACATCGAAATTTCGACGCAGTCATTCCAAATGTGCCCTCAACCGTTGATCTTGCTCTTGATAAGACATTGTTAAAAGTTTTTTTTTCATCTGTGAGTCCACGGCTGTGCTATGGTCTCATGATATTATTCTCGAGCGGGAACGCCTCATCTGCGACGAAAGAAAAAGGAACACATCCATTAGTTACATTTCCGGGCAAAAGACAATCGTCTGGTAAATCGAAATTCTTACTTCTCAATGCTTTCCCAAAATTACTTTCTGTAAAAACTCGGCCACTACTATTTCCTCCAAGGTCTCCTATATCTACACTATACAATACTATACAATACTATACTATACTATGGAATATATAATACTATGGAAAAAAAGCTTTTATAATTGAAATAGGCGCACTTTTAACATGTTGATTTTTTAATCCTTATATGTTTCTCGGAGTATACTATACATCTTATAGTATCTATCAGCGCTTTTCAGCCACTTTTCTCTTGTCGGTATTGGCATAACAAACTAGGTTAAGAATTTCCCAAAGAGCCTCACACAGTTTTAACTATCCGTCCAATAGTATTTTCTCCTGGAAAATCATGTAATGATAACGCTCGAAAACTACTTCCCGTCCCAAGGTACATATGTAAAATAAAAAAAAAAAATTAATTTGCAGCACATTCCTGGATTAAAAAGTGGAGAATTATTCGGAATGGATTCAACAGAGCAAGGAGATCGAAAGCTCCAAGCGGATCAGGAACTAATGCTAATAAGTCTTGTTACTTGGGGAAATATCTACAGTTTCTTGAGCCTTTTCTGCGTTCCCGCGTCAGTATAATGTACAGTCAGCAGATGCTTCAGCTAATACCCCAGAAAACAATTCCAATGAATGTGATATTGAAGGTAACACAAACAATGAATTATCTGAACATAGCAAAGAAGCATCCCTTTCAATTTTCGCAGACCGACAATTAAGCGAAAACTAAAAGAAGGTAATTGTTTTGAAACTTCTTTTATTGATTTCGTAAATGCGAAAATGAAGACTCTGGAAAAGAGCGAGGAAAACCCTGACTTTCTTTTTTTAAAGAGCCTATTACCACAAATGGGGAAACTGAGTTCCTCTGCGAAGTTGAAATTTAAAATGACCATACTAAATTCACTTAATGATCTTTTGTACAATGGTTCCTCAACTTCTATATCACCATTTTCCGATGACTCAAGAAATCAGTTTGGATCTGATAATACACACCCACAATGTCATACAATGACTTCAATGAACCAAAACCATGGCAGTCATGTGTTTGAAGAACTCACTCAACTATCAGAAACACTAGTAGTGCACAGTAATGACAATACCTTCCAGGCCATAAACTACACTCTGAGCAGTGACAATATAATATAAAAATGTATAAAAGTTTTGAGAGAATAAATGTTTAACTTATCTTAGAGTTATTAGCAATCTTTCCTCTTCACTTATAACTTTTCTGTAGTTCGTATCCTTTTTCCTACTTGCGGGGCCAACCAATTTTATTAATTCTTGGAATTTTTCCCAAGAGACAAACTTTCCTTTATCCTCAATATTTTTCATGACACCACTTAGTTATTCTTTTCTCAATGTGGGGATTTACCCAAAATTGTCTTTTTTGCTACATTTTGTTTTTTTTATAATACCCTGCTGCCATTATAATGAGATTTTCATTGGACGACGACATGATAAAAACTATTCATTTATAATTTAAGCACTTTACTTAAGAGTATGCTGTATGCAAATGCTCTTTTGGTGAGCGGCTCTATACAGCATATGAGAATGCATATGCGTCGTGCATGCACGACGCACGTGCCTCTTTGGTGGCTGCCTTAAGGCTTAAGGCTGAAACACAATACGATGCAGTGCAGTGCACTGCACTGCATTGAAATTTAGAGCCCATGTAATAGCATGTGGCAAGTCACATGCACTGCAGTGCAGTGCACTGCACTGCAATTTTTAGGCTAATTTCTAAAACACTGCACACTGCATCAGTTGACGTTTGTTAAATATTAAAGAATAGAGGAATTGTTCAATTAAAAATAGATTAATTAATTTTAAAATGACATTGGAAGAAAATGGGTAGAGCTTTTCTCAAAATAATGAATCTAGAATACAAAAAATTTAGATATGAAATCTTCAAAAAATGATTGTCAAAGCACTGCACTGCATTTATTGTGCTTTACAGTGCAGTGCACGGCTATAACACTGCACTGCATCGTATTGTGTTTCAGGCTTTAAACACAATTGCGACGACAGACGACAAACGACGACGATATATCGCTGTCAAACTTCTAAAAGCACAGCATCTTATGCGAATGCACCAAATTTCGACGACCGACGTTGAGCGATCGACGAAATGTTCGTCGGGATTGATCAGTTTTCTAATTTTGCCGTCGTTGCTGCAGTCCTACCAACAAAATTAATCGAATGAAATGGTTGTGGCATTCACTTTTGTCTTTTTTAGGTGGTAGCACGCCGCGGTAAATTTAAAATAATGAGCTTTGAGGAAAAATTGATCGAGGAAATGCGAAATCCATAAAATAATTTATAGTTTACAAGATAGGCAAGACAAGTGGACAAAAAATACAAGGGTTGGATGGATATTTTAAAGCGTTTAATTTACTTGATTTCCGCATTTTCAGTTTTTTTCCACACTTTGGTTCATTGCATTTCTTTCAATATAATATAAAATATTCTTCATAAAAATCTCTTTTTAAAACGCTCGAAACATTTAACAAATGAAATTTCAATATCTTCTTCTGTCACAATCGTCGCTCATCGCCTGTCGTTGCAATTGTGTTCCAAATTTTTCGACTGCCTGTTTCGCAGCGAATTTTTCGTTGTCGTCTGTCGTTCTATCGCTCTGTCGTCGCAATTGTGTTTAAGCCTTTACGTTGATGCCCACATTGAAAAAATGATTGGCGGGAAGTTGAAAAAGTGAGCGCGGAGCTCTAAAAGTGATTTTAATAAAACCTTTCGTATATTTGTTTCGTGTATCTAATGAATATATTGCCTTTGGTAAAACATTTTTTTTTTATTTTTTTCAGTAATAAGCCAAATATTTATTAAAAACATTTGCTTTTCGTGTAAATCACTTCGAAAAAAATAATTAATGTGGTGAGAAATCAAAGATATTTCCAATTAGAATATCTTTTCGTAGTTTGGTAAGAGCAGAGCGATTGAAACTGATACGAATATATCTGTCACCATGTAACGTAGCTTTTTATGACTATCGACGCAATATATCATCAATGCTTATACATACATCTTTGGCAGAAGTTCACTCATACAATCATAATTAGAATGTATGCTTTCGGATTTGCGACAAATCCCAATAAAGTGATCCAATTAGACATTTTTTTTTCAATTCAGAATTAAATGAAAAAAAATTTCCTCATTTTAATTGAATAATACATTGATAAGGTTAATAACCCTTCGGAGAGTCACGCTCCTTGAGATACTTTATGAGACATATAATATGTTAGTCATTTCCCATTATTTGTTATCGCGTTTGAACTATTTACATCTTTATCACTAAAGTGCTTGTACTATGTCGCAACATGGAGTTGATTGTTCATTTAATTTCTTAGTCCAAGAAATAAAATGCTTGAAAATCCTGGATTAGAATATAAAAAAAAATTGTCTGGCAAATGTAGCACAGCATTACTATAAAATCGTCAGAGACTGAGATAGACAAAATTCAGTACCGCTCACTCAATATGACTAAAAAAATCAGTCATCGATAATGACCAATTATTTTACTCATTGTAAGTTATTTCCCATTAACTAATGAGAAATTAGTTTTACTCGTAATTACGGCTAAAAATTATGGCTACGCTACGATTCGTTTTATTTCAATATTGTGTATGAAATTTCATAACTTGTTATCGGTAAATAAGAAGAAAAGAAAAGAGTATATTCTGTAAATGATGCTAATTACCTATTGCTGACATAGGTAGGACTCAATTCAACTCAATTCTAAAATAGTTTATTAGATTCCGAAAGATTAGATTTTGTGGCGAAGGAAAAAATTCATTCAAATCTATTTAAACAAGCAACAGTGAAAGGTCAAACTAAACATTGATGGATTTACCTGTAATAAAAGTGAAAATGATACTTTTTATTGGGCTTGCGAAGGATCCATATATAAATTTATATGTAGTGCTGAAACTTTTAAAGTAGGTACTAAAAGCAGCAAAAGTGCATAAAATTAAAAAAAAATTACTAATCAACACAATCATTAACCAGACGCATTAAAAAATATCATGCTTGGGATAATTAATAAAAATAAAAAAATTTTGTCGAAAATTGAGTGATTTACGACATATGCAGGATTCAATATTAAAAGGCCCGTAATTAAACTCCTGCTATGAGCGCTAAGAAACAAATTAAAAACTATCTAAAGCGGCATATACACGGTCAAAAATCTTGGAATAAATTCTACACTTTTTTAATTTGCATATACATATGACCACACCAAAAATGTATTAAAATTCAATAGTTTTATTGTATTATATTTTCGTTTTAATATTTTTATGTATTAAAATTCAATTTGTGAGATACAAAAAAGGTTAATATTACAATTAAACTCATAATTTTATTAAAAATAAATAAAAATCCATCAAAATGGGGAAAGTTTTTGAAATTTAATTCAGGGTGGAAAATGTGGGATGTACTCGTAATTAATACAGAAATAACAGTAAATATTTAATAATTAAAATTTAGTTTTGTAAGTAAATTTTAAACACTGAGCTTTTTCAACAATATAATACAGAAACAATAAAAAAACAACAGTTATATGATTTTTAAGGTAACCAACTTTTGTTTTCACATTTTAATAATTCAAATTAAAATATAACTTAAAACTATGCATATCTTTTCATTTGCATTGAAACCTTCTTGAAATCTTCAATTACAATACCATATTCATCTGTAAATGCGTATGTATCATCACCAGATGTAATTGTTTCTCCTAAAACTACACAGTCACGCAAATAAAATACTTAAAAAAAGAGGAATTACTTGAAAGAACTGCATCTAATTGCGACAGACAGACAAGATTATCTTCCAAAAAAAAAAATGCGAACTTTTTTATTTTAACTAGTAATCCCGAATCAATATGATGCAGTAAAAAACACACAAATAATAATAATTTTTGAAGAATAAGAAAGCTAATAAAATAATGTAAAATTTGGATAAACGGAAGATTACACGGAATTTTTTAAGTAAAAAAGTATTAAAATCAAATAAAAATGTGTTTAATGAATTAGTTTCAATAACTATAACTTAATTTGTAATCCTAAATTTATTTTCTGTTTTAGTAATATTTAAAACATATTAAAATTTAACATATTCCAGTGTAAAATTTTCCTTTAATCCATAAGAAACAACCTATTCTTACCTATTCTTATGAAATAAACGTTGATTTTTAGAAAGAAATTCTTAATTTATTAAAGGAAATATTTTGCACCATAACTTCTAATAAAATTCTAATAAACGAATGAAACATATATTTTTATAAATAAAATACACTTTTTACATATGACTAGTTTCTTCATCATGCATTTTCTGCAGACAAATGTTTTGCAAATTATGCAAGTTGGAGTATTTTTATTAGTCTTGCACAATCTTATTTGGCGTTTTCTTTGTGATTGGGATTTACTGCTTGGGCTGCTTAAGGTGTTTAGGGTGAATAACAATTTTTCCGGAACATGTTCTGTAAATTAATTAAGAAATTGAAGACTTTCCATCAGTTAATCGTTGATTTTATATTAGAGTGAGGCATATCGTCGATATCGTCGATACCTGGGTATTTATTGTCTGTGCTATTTCGTCTAGCTATAAGAGAACTCATAGGAGGGATGTTTTTTTTTTATAAATCTCCGATAAGAGTCCTTTCTGTTTATGCGTTACGTCGTATGGGATCAAATGACCCCTTGCGGTACATAAGATATGCAAAAAAATTTTCTCTGTATTTATTTATGATTTTAAGCTTAGAGAAAAATGGAAAGTGAAAAATTGCATAATCAGATAATATAAAAATTTACATAAAGTCAGATGAGTGAAAGAAATAACAATGAATGTACGATTTTAAAGTAAATTTTGAAAAGCGTCATTTTACCCCGCTTGGTATACGTTTAGTGTTAAAAAATATCCCGCAAATTTTGGACCGTATACACTCACACGACACATTTCTTGCTTCGAGGTTACAATTGCATTGGCAACTTTGAGTATAATATTAAAATAATTAAATAAAGAAAAAAAGCTAGAATTGGTATAAGACTAATTGTTGAAGTGGTTTTTCGCATATATTTCTAGAACGGTTCGTCCGACACTAAAATTATTTTAACCAATTTCATAGGATTTTGTATTCTAAAGAGCTTTTTCAGTACAATAAAACCATTTGGGACTGGTAATTTTGACAGTATACGAAAAAAAATTCTCCATGGCAACACCAAAAACGGGTTGTAAGGTTTAATTGATTTTTGAAATTGTATTTACTATTTTTATGAAAACGCTGTATACAAAATTTAAGCTTATATGTCAACGCGTTCTCAGGCAGTGTCGAAATATCGACGGTGGAAATCATAATTGACGTATAAATGACCAAAATGTCGAAATTATGTACGCCATTGAAAACGCCTGTAGAGTTTCCAATAACTTCAATTTGATTTGCAGTAATAGAGTCAAAGTCCGCTAATTTTTAAACACGTGTCGCATAAAGCAAAGGAAGGTTTGCACATTTTAAAGCGAGTTACATACATCATCCGAGGTTTAACGGCTCGAGAGGCTTACATAATTTTTACGGATCGTAAAATTATGAATTCTGTATTAACTCTCGACATTGTTCGAAATTACTACATTTTCAAGGATTTGTTGTATATGAAAAATAGCGTCTAATGCATTTTGTTATTACTTAGTTTTGCATGAGGGATGCAGTAACTCTATCCGGTTTAAGTTATAGATAATTTAAAATACGATGTTACTATGTTTAAAGAGTATTAAACAAAAACTTAATAATAACTACAGCCTTTTATTTAAACTATCTGTCTTATTCTGTCATCTGTTCTATTGGAAATCAAAAGTTAGATCTTATTTTAAACACAAAACTTGGATGCAGCTCACATATATCATAAAAATAAATAACGTATATTTGATGCAGCATTTCAGTTGCAATAAGTTTTTTGACAATAATTTCATTCCATACATTATAGCTATTCAGATACAGTATTCTTGAAGTCCATATAACAAAAAATATAATAATAAATTGTACTAAAATGTAAAAAATATTTTTTTCTTTCATAAAAGAACAAGTTTTCCACATGGAGACCCTGCGGACCGCGAACCAGCGAGTAAAAATCGAATAGATGTTATGAGCAAATGGAAACAACTAAAATACTCTATTAAAGAAGCTCTAGCAGCAGACCCCACCTGTGGACCTCGACCTAATAGCATTGAAGAATATAGAGGAAGGAATAGCCTACTGCCACTGCAGAAACTGCACGAAGTAGAAATACCAGCACCAGTCAAAGGTAAAAATAGAGCTGGATTACAAGAAAAAATCAGAGTCGAGCTGAAAGAATTCAATCTTTTGTTAGCAATTTAGACAGGAGTGCAAAAAATAACTTAAAAAAAAAATCGAAGAACTAAGAATTACGAGAAACAATTATAAGAATAATAAAAAAATAAATAAATAACAAAAACAAAAACAAAATTTTTTATAAAAAAAATATATACTATATACAGGGTGTCCCGTATGTGGTCTGGTACCCGAAGGCTACGGATAGGTTATGCTTAGACAAACAAAAAATTGTATGGGTGGGGTAGGGAAATCGTAACGGTTTCCGAGAAAACGGGACTTTAAAATATTTGGGTATGTTTTTATAGATCACCCTGTAACTTCTGAATGTTACATCCTATGATGATGATTTAAATTTTGGTAGATAGATAATCGTTGGACCTTTCCAACGGTCTATAAACCTTTTCCCTCACCCTTTCTGTTTTGAAGTTATGGCTCAACACAATTAAAATTTCGGAATTTTTACTCGTTTTTTTTTTTTTTAAACTACTATTTCAAAATACACGTCATCAATATCAATTTTTCATAATGAATTTAAAAGGCCCAAAAGATTAGCTTTAAAATTACCTACCACACTCTGTACTCAAAATGTAACCCTTTCTGCGTTTTTTGCACTTTTTCTTAAGCAAATCCAGCGAAAATGGCTGAAAAGGTCATTACCATATTTTCTGCCACTTATTGAACTTTGTCAGCCATTTCGCTGGAGATGCTTAAGAAAAAGTGCAAAAAACGCAGAATGGGCTACATTTCGCGTACAGAGTGTGGTAGGTCATTTTAAAGCTAATCTTTTGGGCCTTTTAAATTCAATATGAAAAATTGATATTGATGACGTGTTTTTTAATAAAAATAGAGTAGTTAAATAAAAACAAGTAAAAAAGCTAGAATTGGTCTAAGACCAATTCTTATGATACGCTAGATGAATGCCCGTATTAAATTTCGTATGGTCACCGATCTATTCAAGTATTGATTTTGAAGTTGTTTTTCGCATATATTTCTAGAACAGTTTGTCGCACAGAAAAAATGGTAATAACCAATTTTATAGGATTTCGTATTCTGCAGAAGTTCTTAGTACAATAAAAATGTCTTGGACTGATCGTTTTCAAAGTATACGTGAAAAACCGAAATTTTTATATGGCAACACCAAGAAGGAGTTGCCCGATTTAGTCCATTTTTGACATTTTATTTGCTAATGCAGTAAAAACATCATGTACGAAATTTCAGCTCTCTACGTCGATGCGTTCTCAGGCAGTGTCCAAATATATAGCGGAAAACGACATTTTTATATGGCAACCCCACGAAGGCGTTGCCCGATTTGTCTCATTTTCGAACTTAATTTTACTTTTTTTTTTTTAAATTCCGTGTACAAAATTTCAGCTCTTTAAGTATACGCGCTTTCGAGTTATCGTGCGCTCAGACGGACAGACGGACGGACGGACATGCAAAAATCGAAATAACTTTTAATATTATGAATGGGTGTCCAATCCATTTTGCTCTACCATCATTATTTCGAGGTGTTACAAACGGAATGACAAACTTAGTGTACCCCTATGATTTCATCTAGGGTATAAAAACGAGTAAAAATTCCGACATTTTAACTTTTATGAGCCATAACTTCAAAACGAAAAGGGTGAGGGGAAAGCTCCAACGATTATCTATCTACCAAAGTTTAAATCATCATCATAGGGTGTAACGTTCAGAAGTTACAGGTTGATCTACAAAAACATACCCAAATATTTTAAAGTCTCGTATCTCGGAAGCCGTTACGATTTCCCTCCCCCACCTATACAATTTTTTGTCTAAGCATGACCTATCCGTAGCCTTCGGATGCCAGACCACATACGGGACACCCTACAAGTTTTCACCATTGTCGAAGAGAAAGTAATGATGCCAGTTGATAAGGAACTTGATCCTGCATAATTTAGAAAAAAATTTTACCGGAAAATTTTCCGGAAAAGCCGGAAAATTCCGGAATATTTTTTCGGAAAAATCGGAAAACTCTGCATTTTTCCTGAAACGGATTTATCACTAATCAAATTTGTACCAAATTTTCAAATGATTTTTCCCAATTTTCCGGGTCTTCCGTGGAAATTTCCGGTTCAAATTTTGATAGATTCAATTGTCACGCGACATGAACCTGTGTGCCAAATTTCAGCTCGCTGTGATGACGAAAAGTGAGTCTACGAGAGTGTCGAAAATAGTAAAAAAGAAATATATAAATAAATATACAGACAGACAAATTCGTGTACGAGTTAAAGGGACGGGTTGGCCTCAAAAAGGGAGTATTAATCGAATTCAGCAATAATCCATATCATGATTTTGGTTTGATCTTAGAGACATAGATTTTCGAAATGAGAAAAATGAAAATAGAGTCACTATCGTTAGCGAAAGATGACATCGTATTTCATTATATATATATGGAAAAACTTAAATAAAATGGTTAAACAATATATAAAGAAATGCGAAAAATGCGCAAAGAATAAAGTTTTGAAGCACACTAAAGAAAAAAAGATAATAACAGATACACCATCAACAAGATTTGAGGTGATATCCATAGATACAGTTGGACCATTAAAAGTATCAAATGAATTCAGATTTCAGATACATATTGACGATCCCGATATAGGAACGGAGTTCTTTAATGAAATTTTTTCAAACATATGAAAATATTTGAAAATAAATCACACGTCATCTACACCATACCATCACCAAACTTTAGGTTCAATAAATAGAAAGCACAGAACGTTGAACGAATACCTTTTATCATTCACACAACACTATAATTGGAATGAATGGATCCGGTATTATACATTTTGTTATAATACAACACCCCATTCAGACACAGGTTATTCTCCATTTGAGCTAGTTTTCGAAAAACTTGCCAGTTTATCCAATGACGTAGATCTTACTGACAAAACTCCCATATACAATTACGACAATTACTGTGAAGAATTAAAATTTCGTTTAAAACAAGCGCACCAAAAAGCCAAAAATCTGCTAAATATAGCTAAAAGAAAGCGAAAAGAAAAATATGATAGTAATTTAAATACAATAAATTTAAAAATAGGCGATTATGCATTATTAAAAAAGGAAGATAAAAGAAAACATGAAAGTCCGTATAAAGCACCGTACTTAATAAAAAATATAAAAGATGTTAATGTAGACCTAGAAATAGATAAAAAAAATTAAGAATGTACATAAAAATATGCTAAAGAGAATAGAATAAACACTTATATTTAATTTACAGTAAATCTACTATTATATACATACATATAGATATATATTATCGTGAAATAGAAATTTGTAATTACATACAATAAATAATATAAATAATTAAAATTTTAAACTAACAATAGCATTAATATTTAGCAAATAAAACAACTTAGGTATGTACAGATAAGATAGATAAAACTAAGAAAATTAGATAATTGTAAATAGTACAGTGAAATATACAATTGTACATAGCATATAAATAGATAAAATAAACCTAAATACTAACCCCTACCAATATAGAATCAATGTGAAATGCTGAGATCACTCATTACAACTAAAAAAATAATTTTTTTCTCTTTAACACAAAAAAAACCTTTTTTTTCATTAACGATGAGGATGTAGAGCGCATCTCTATACACACACACCATTTCTAATTAATATGCACACACAAAATATATATTGATATTGATTCATATTATGTACATGCAAAATGCTATACAAAATAGCAGAGAAAACAAAAGATACATATGTCTACCTGCTTATGGACAAGCGAAGTGCATGTGCACATATAAGTGTCATGTATCAATGAATACACGACGACAAGGCTTTACGCTATGTTTATGCTTTGCAATAAAAAGAAAAACAAAACCAACAGCACATAGTACTTAGAGTAAACAATCAATGAAAAGCATCACATTGTAGCTTTCTTTGTTTACTTCTACCTGGCAGAAAGTTTGGGTAATGCCCGCTGTGTATTATTTGCATACACAGCAAATATGATCAATGATGAATAAAGAAATGGTCGAGGATGTGTGATTGGTCAGAATATTTGAAATGAGTAATGTCAGTAATTTTAAAAGTGTATAAATTCAGTGTATTTGGAATAAATAAATCTGAGTTAATTTTTAACTCCAGGGGCCGTATTCTGTAACTTGGAGAGTTTGGGAGTTTGGGAGATAAGAATTTTCGTTTTCCCCGATTAAAAACTCATTAAATCTCAATTCGAGATTCTCTAACATACTTGGGGAGTTAAAGAAAACGTGAGAAGTATCGAAATATTGAAGGACGGCTAACTCTGTGTGGGACAGTCGTAGAGCATTGGGATTTTTTTCTATGGATTTAGGGTCTAAAGTACAAAAATATAGGTGAACAATTACTAGGGGAGGGTCTTTTGGGGATGGGGGTCGTACAACCCCCAATTGGGGGCTATCCAAAATACGACATGTTTGGTATCAAAGTAAAGAGTGATCATTTTAACTTCATAACTGACTTTTTACCGCCGAAAGATGGATTTTTTGCACCTGGGTCATATACACCCCAGTTCCTATATTTTGCATATATTTCTTCCGCTATTTATTTCACATCCATTAGTACTCTGTTGTGAATATTCTTCTCATGGAAAGTGAATTTCCACGACTTACCAGTTCTCCATAATGATGACTTGAAAATATGTCCATTTTTGTACCAAAAAACGGTCATTTTTCATCTTAAGAAGGACTGATTCACTTCTTTTGCAGTTATCTCCAAAACTATTTAACAGACTCAAAAAGTAATTACATACCTAATTAGGGGACAAAATGTAGATGCGATTTCATCCTGCATACAAGCCTTAACGTGCATATTCATTTATTATTTATTTTTTTATAGCATCTCTTCTGTACTGCAAGACGACCAAATTGACCATTTTCGCGTGAGTTACAATTTTTAGCGGGTACCTTGAGACACCAAAATCCTTATTTCTCTGTAAGTATTGCAAGGATGTCCATAATTTTTTGTAAACATGGCCAGGATATGAAGTGAATCCATAATCCAATTTGAAAATCCTAGGTACCTGGGTACCTTCACAAAATGCAACAGAAGCAGCAAATAAATACTGTCAGTTGGGAAATATTCTTCCGACTTCTCCACAACTAAAACAGCCGAGAATTTTGTCGAGAATGGAACGGAGAGTTTGGTAAATCTCAATACAAATTCCCCGAGTTACAGAATTCCAAGTGGAGAGTTAAGAGCCGAAAGAACTCTCATTTTTACAACTCCACAACTCTCCGAGTTAGTGAATCTATTCTATTCCTGAACGTTCCCGAAGATTCCATCATCGATTCTCCGAACCTGAAGTTGCTTACTCTCCATTTCTTGTAGTTGTCACCAGTTGTCTCTTTCTGTTGCACGTAATACTGCCCCCTTCTTAAAGTTTTTCGTCCCGAACAACAGGTGGTCCACGGTCTTGGTGCTCGTAATATTGACACAAGCGATCCAGATGAACGATTTTTTGTTTGCTTCTTGTACCCCGTTGAATCCCGTATACTGCGTCATTTATTCTAGTTACTACTGAATACGGTCCCTCCCAGCTCACCTTCGTTAAATCCTACGGAATTAGCACGTAAGTCATAGTGGGTCTTCATACGTGTGTCGTCTTCATCAGCTAATTGTTGTCTTCTGGTGACTTTTGCTCACCTCTGGGGGTACCAAATTTGAGGTCGCTAGGTAAACGCATCTCCCTTCCAAATAAGACCTTAGCTGGGGTTTGTCCGGTAGTGTTATGAACGGCTGATCTATAAGCCATTAGGAATAAAGGAATATGTCGATCCCAATCGCGTTGATGATAGTTAACTACTTTCTTTAGATGCTCGACCAATGTTCTGTTGAAACGCTTTACCATGCCATCAGATAGTAGTTGTAGAGGAGTTGTTCTGGTTTTTCCTATTACCAACATTTTACACATCTCCTGGAAAGTCCGCGATTCGAAGTTCCGTCCTTGGTCCGAATGAAGTTCGTGAAGCACACCAAACCTACTGACCCAATTCGTTATTATTTGTTCCGCAACCGTGGTTGCCTCTTGATTAGGGATTGCATAAGCTTCAGACCATTTAATGAAACAGTCAATGGCAACTAATAGATATCGGCTACCGCCATCCGTTTCTGGATGTCTACAGCTATCATTTCAAAGGGGGCTCCGACATTATACTTATGCATTTCTCCTCTGCTTCTGTGTTGCGGCCCTTTGCAAGCAGCACAGACAGTGCATCTGCGGCAACTCTCCTCCACATCTTCTCGCATATGTAGCCAATAAAATCTTTCTCATACTTTGGAAATTGCTTTGTCCACTCCCATATGTCCTCCAGAGGTTCCACCGTGCATTTCTTCTAGAACATTTTTGACGTTTGATGCTGGCACGACTATCTGCATTCGGAATGATTCGCCGTTAGGTGCTTACCACTTACGTTTTAATATACCAGATTCAACATGAAGAGAGTTTCATTGAGCCCAGTAACTTTTCAGCTTCTCGCTCTGTTCCGAAATATCCTTCCAGTCTGGTCTTTCCATGTCTTCTTTCCAAGCAAGAATAGGCGAAATGTCCGGATCTTCTCGTTGTGCTGTTGGCAAGTCCTCGTTGTCCCAACCTGTAAATGGTTCCACGGTTACCAACTGTTTGCTGTTATTTCTTTTTCTTCCACCCAGGCGCGATGTTTCCATTCAAGTTTGCATGGACGTCGTGAAAGGGCGCCTGCATTTCCATGGATATGACCTCTTCGGTGTTGGATTTCAAAATCATAAGCCTGGAGTCGCTCTATCCATCTCGCCACTTGTCCCTCAAGGCTCTTAAACTGCAGAAGCCATTTAAGCGCTGTATGGTCGGTGGGAAGGATGAATTTCTGCCCGTAGAGATATTTATGAAAATGCTTTGCTGAATTTACAATGGCGGCAAGTAGCTCTTTTCTTGTAGCACAATAATATTTCTCTGATTTTGAAAGTGCTTTGCTATAGTAAGCTACTCGAAGTTTTCGACCTTCTTCCTCCTGCGAAAGCACTGCACCAATACCTACATTGCTGGCGTCCGTGTCCAATATAAATGTTTTTCCCAATTTTGGACAGTGAAGTACTGGAGCTTCACAGAGCTGTTGCTTCAAATTATCAAAACTTTCGTTGCAATTATCCGATCATCTGAATTAAATTACTGTAAGTTGATGTAGGCTCGTTGCTTTATCTACAAAACCTTTCACGAATCGCCTGTAGTAGGTGGATAGACCAAGAAAACTCCGTAACTGATGTTTGTCCTTTGGAACTGGCCAATTTTTGACGGCTTCTATCTTCTCTGGATCGGTTCTTACTTCTTTTGATGAAACTATGTGCCCTAAATATTTACATAACTTCATTTTTTAATAGAGCACATTTACTCGCACTAAGCTTCAATTTCGCATCTTTGAGTCTTTGAAGTACGTCCCGAAAGTTGCTTTTATGTTCCTTGAATGTCCTTTCGATTACTATTATGTCATCCAAGTAGACAAGACATGTTTTCCAGGTTAAACCACATAGAACACATTCCATTAGTCGTTCTAATGTGGCTGGAGCATTACATAACCCAAATGGCATAACCTTGAATTGCCATAAGCCATTGCCAACTGAGAAATCAGTTTTCTCTCGGTCCTTAGGATATATTTCCATTTGCCAGTAACCACTGTTCAAATCCAGAGTGGAAGACCATTGCGCTCCGGAAAGGGTATCCAAAGTATCTTCAATCCTTGGTAATTATATAGTTGGCGGTAGTATACACAGAATCGGGTGCTGCCATCATTTTTCCTAACCAGAAAACCGCCGATGTTCAAGGTTTATGCTTTGTTTATTCAAATCTGCAACTTCTGGTTGTTTGGCTAATGGCAATCTTCGTGGTGTCTGCTGAATGGGCCTGGAATTTCCTTTATCGATGCTGGACAAGATTTGTTTTACCATAGTCATCATCATTCATTGCAAATAATTCCGAAAATTCATCGATCACCTCTTTGGCATCGTTGTATTGTTGTTCACTTAAGGCACTGGACGAAAGAAGTTTCTGAACCTGTTTGGTAGTAGCTGGTATAGGCTTTGTTTCCTTGGCATTACTGCAATTATTCAAATAGACGATTTGGTAAACAGGTTCACAATTATAGCACCTTCTTTTAGTTGTATCTCATTTTCGGATGTGTTAAGCACTCTGACTGGAATTAATGTTGCACCTTCTGCCTTCACTTAAGCTTGCCAAGAATGATGCTCAATGTAACTTTTGTGGGGTTAGGCTCCACCAGACAGAGTCGGTAGGTCCCGATGTCATCAGTAATCTTTGTCCACATTAGTGTTTCGGAGCATGGTGAAAGAGTAACATTTTTGCAGAAGCTCCAGTATCGATGGTGACCGCGCAGTTATTTTTTCCTACACTTCCATATATAACAAGACTGCTATTATTTCTCTGCAACTGGCCTACTTGAATGATGACTTCGGGGCTGCCGATTCCACCAACGAACTTCTGCCCCACAAAGTTGATTTTTACTTGTTTTCAGACTGCTCAACAGGAGAGGTGATGCGACTAGTCGCTGCTTTATATCTAGTCTCTCCACGAATAGCTTGTTCCCTGGCTCGACATCTTTGGCATTCTTCTTTCCCCTCTTCTTCTGGTAATTCCATTCCTCGACGTTTTCTGCAGTCTCATTGAAGGTGGCCTGGTCTATTACAATTCCAGCATCGAAGGACACCACGTTAAGGCGGGCTCTGTGATGATTGCACTCTGTTGGAAGTACATTTTTCCACTGAAATTTCTCTCACTCATACTGCACTCCGTGAAGCTTGTCTGGCAGATTCATATGCTAATACATAGGCTCGTGCTTCTGCCGTTGATTTCTTCCTGCTAGCCTTAAAGCTTATTGTAAATTTGGATCTGCAATAACGTTCACAAATGCCTCCATCGGCACTTCATTAAGAAAATCCGCATTTACGCTGGAATATGAAAGATGCGCTAATCTTTCCACATGAGCCTGCAGTTGATGTAGTGATTCGCCATGCTTTTGAATCCTGTTGCCCATAACTTAATTCTATCGCCTGTACTAATGAAGTGTAACCACGTTGTTTTTCAATCAGTATAGTTTGTAAGAGCTCTGTTGCAGGACCTCGAAGTGCTAATACCAGAGTTGTAGCTTTGTCTTCGTCATTCCCATATATCTTTGAAGCTGCCTCGAATTGTCTCTTGAAGACATGCCACGAATTTTGTCCATCAAATATTGGAGGCTTCATTCTACCTGCGTCGGATATTTCAGCTTCTACGTTTAGAGGCTGACGATGCTTTATTCTTTCCAGGGGCAGGATTCTGTAACTCGGAGACTTTGGGAGCTAATTCTGTGTGGGAGGGTCGTAGAGCATTGGGGTTTTTTTCTATGGATTTAGGGTCTAGAGTACAAGAACATAGATGAACAACTTCTGTGGGAGGGTCTTTTGGGGATGGGGGTCGTACCACCCCCAATTGGGGGTTGTCCAAAATACGTCATGTTTGTTTTTTGATCATTTTAACTTTATAACTGACATTTTACCACCTAAAGACGGATTTTTTGCACTTGGGTCATATACACATATATTTTGCATATATTTCTTCCGTTCTTTGTTTCAGACCCATTAGTACTCTGTTGGGAAAATTTTTCTCTTGGAAAGTGAATTTCCACGACTTACCAGTTCTTCATAATGATGAGTTGAAAATATGTGTCCATTTTTGTACCAAAAACCGGCAATTTTTTCATCTTAAGAAGGACTGATTCATTTTTCTCTTCTGTTATCTCCAAAACCATTTATCGGGCTCAAAAACTAATTACATATCTAATTAGGGGACAAATTGTAGATGCTATTTCATCGTACATACAAGCTTTAACGTGCATATTTAAAATTTTTATAGCATCTCTTCTGTACTGGAAGACGAACAAATTGACCATTTTCGCGTGAATTCAATTTTTAGCGGGCATCTTGAGACACCAAAATCCTTATTTCTCTGGAAGTATTGCAAGGATGTCCATAATTTTTTGTAAACATAGCCAGGATATGAAGTGAATCCATAATCCAATTTGAAAATCCTAGGTACCTGGGTACCTTCACAAAGGACAATAAAAGCAGACAATACTGTCAGTTGAGAAATATTTTTCTTACTTCTCCACAACTAACATAGCCGAGAGTTTTGCCGAGTGTAATAAAGAGTTTGGTCAATCTCAATACAAATTCCACGAGCTACAGAATTCCGAGTTAGTGAATCCGGCCCCAGATCTGCTTTAAAGTTGTCAAGGTGCTCGGTGATTTTTTGTTGAGCTTCCGCCACTTCCTTCTCGATTCCTTCAATTTTCAAACGACTTTTTCAGGAAAGCCTTCTGTTCCTCCAAACGAATTTCTAGACAATTCTCCAGAGAACTATTTTGTTCGTCCAAACGGGCTTCCATAGATTTCTTGTGTTCCTCGAGAGAAATATTTTGTTCCTCAAAAGCATCGTTTTACTCGTCAGGCTGGTTTCCAGAGAAAACTTCTGTTCCTCGAGAGAATTCTTTTGTTCATCCCAACGAGATTCCAGAGAATTCTTTTTTTCTTCAAAATACGCTTACAAAGAATTCTTTTGTTCCTCGAGAGAATTCTTTTGTTCCACAAAACGGGCTTCCATTTCGCTCATTAAAGTACATAGAAGCTGTTTCATTTTCATCGTAGGCTCTTCTACAGCTTCGGTTTCTTCCAAGTTCTCTTCGAAAATAAATGTCTCAGGATTCTTTCCTTCCTCTATCAAAGCTTGTGTAATAAATCACTCGACTAGAACTTTCTTTGCACCTGTCGTTTGTAATGTCCGGTTCTTTAACTCCACTTTCAAATCCTGTATTCGAAGCTCCTACACTTTGCGCCCCATTACTTTAAAAAAAAAATCACACCTTGAATTTTTATGTCAATTGCCACCACTTTATTTCGCGAATTTATTTCACTTCTAACACCAGTTGTTGCGAGAGTGGCCTTTGGTTCGTTATTTAAAACACAATATTAAATATGTAATATACAAGTTCTTTATTTTTGCTTTACACTTATGAAATTGACAAGCCTTCAATTAATCAACTCAACTTCAATTATCGCTAATACTGTACTTTCAATTATCTTAATCCAATTAGAATACTTTCGCTTTTTTGTTACTTTCACTTGTTACACTGCAATGTCAGACTCTTTCTCTGGCGGTGACAATTGTTATATTTATACCCTAGAAAATCTCCATTTTCTTCTGGAGTGTTCTATTCCAGAATCTTCTTGACTATTCTATTCCTGAATCTTCCCGAAGATTCCATCATCAATTCTCCGAATAATGTATTCTCTGTACCGTGGATGAGAGTCAGTACGTTTACATGAATACTTGAAGTATACGTGAAGTATGCTTGAAGTAATCAAAATATCATGAAAACGCTCATTTAACGGGTAAAATCACTTAAGTAATTGGAAAATTAAATTCAAGAAAAATGCAAGTCAAGTAATTCAAATTAATTCAATCAACCTCCCTACCTGAGCTTAAAGTAGATTTCAAGTCAAGTATTCATGTAAACGTACTGAGTGTCTCACCAACGAAAAGTGATAGCATAACTACAACGTGTAGTTTTGCCTTATATTCTAACCCGGGGGTTACACGAGGTAGTACAGCTTGTACGCAACTGCCATACTTCTTGCACACGTAATCCCAAGGTATATAGAATACAAGTTATTGCATAACCCCCGGAATATAATACAAGACATGAAGTCTCCGAAAGCACCGACACATTAAAAGGCCTTAACGTGCCGGGTACAGCATGCAGTAAGAGCTCACTCTCATTTTAAACAGGCCTAAAACTGTCGCTCCCACAGCAAAATAAAGTTAAAACAAATTGCAGCCAAATATGTTTTCTTTCTAATAAATAGTTTAAAAGAAATAGCATGTAGAACAAATTTATGGAAATTATAGCGTTTGAGCAAAATAAAAGCAACTTTTATATGAAAAACTCCTGCAGTAAGACAAGGCAAGAAGACTGTGGATGTCGCCTGCTGACCGGCCCGTTATTCTCTTTTTTCGACTTTGTTCATGGCTTGTATAGGGTCCGCCAAATAACTTTTTTTTTTTTTAAACAGGGCGCAAAACATCGAGTGTAGCTTCGGCTGTGTGGCACGTAGCGCCGTCCTGTTGAAACCAAATGTTGCCAATATCCTCTTCTTCAATTTTCGTTCAACATGGCCCGATAACGATTGCCATTGACTATAACGGCCACTCCTTGCTCATTTTCGAAGAAAAAGGTCCCAATTATGCCTCTGGACCAAAATCCGCACCAAACAGTGACTCGTTTTGGGTGTATCGGCTTTTCAATGTATGCGTGCGGGTTTTCTGTGCCCCAAATGCGACAATTTTGCTTGTTTACATACACGCCAAGATCAAAATGAGCTTCATCCGAAAAGATGATTTTTTTGGCAAAATCGGCATCTTCTGTAAGTCGATCGCAGGCAATATTTCCCAGCGTTGTTCAAGCGTATACACAACCATATTCGTTCAGCGGAAGAATAAAACTAATTATCTGTCAAATCAGACATGAGCTAAGTGTTACCATTCACGAAATAAGCACTAGTTGAAAAAAAAAAGTTAGATGGCGGACCCGATATATTCCGGGGGCTACGCTCTTGCCCATATGCAGGATTCAGGTAAGAATTACTTTTAAAAATTAAAGTCTGAATGAGTTTAATTCCTTATAAGCGATTAAAATATCACTTGGGCACAAGAAAATATATTTTTTTAATTTAATTCGATTTACGGGTGTAAAATTTCATCTGATTGGTTGAGTTTTGAATTTTTTATGTAGTAAACGTTTTAAATGGTGCTCTAACGGTGATATACAGAAACACAATATTTGTGCCACATGAAAAAGCAAATCACTTAGTCCATTATTATAAGTCAGTGGTACCTCACGATAAGTCGTCACTAATGGCGGATCGATTTGTATTCTACATAACTTGCATCAAATTTTAAAATTTTCTAAACTCTTGCATCATGATGCATGCTGCGCCGATTGGGAATTGCGCCATATGAGCCCATGATATCAAACCTTGCTGCATGCTGCGTTGATGAATGCTCCGGCTTTAAACCACAAGAATACCGCACTTACCACAAACATATATTTAGCGCGGCTAGTGTGCTAGATGGCGCCAGCAGCCTAAGTGGCGGCGCTAGTGTGCTAGATGGCGCCAGCAGCTTACTTACTATCGAACTAAACTGGCGGCGCTAGTGTCGGGTTCCGCGTTCCGTTCCATCATCCACTCCAATCGAGCAACTACTGTGTGCTAGATGGCGCCAGCAGTATCGAACTAAAGTGGCGGCGCTAGTATGCTAGATGGCGCCAGCAGCCTACTTACTATCGAACTAAAGTGGCGGCGCTAGTGTGCTAGATGGCGCCAGCAGCCTATATCGAACTAAAGTGGCGGCGCTAGTGTCGGGTTGCGCGTTCCGTTCCGTTCCATCCACTCCACGGTGAAATTTGTTTGTTTGGTTTTGACAAGTAGATGGCAGTAATTTGATATATTTAGCGGCTAGTGTGCTAGATGGCGCCAGCAGCCTACTTACTATCGAACTAAAGTGGCGGCGCTAGTGTCGTGTTCCGCGGTGCTCGACTAACGGAACGCGGAACCCGACACTAGCGCCGCCACTTTAGTTCGAGCTGCTGGCGCCATCTAGCACCTAGCGCCGCCACTTTAGTTCGATACTAAGTAGGCTGCTGGCGCCATCTAGCACACTAGCGCCGCCAAGTAGGCTGCTGGCGCCATCTAGCACACTAGCGCCGCAGTTCGATACAGCGTAGTCTTAAAAATTAGCTCTGAGTAGCTTAGAGTGCTTTTAAATTGAGTAGAAATAGAAAAGTCGAAACAATCAAAACCAGCTGAGCTGAGCTGAGCATATTATAACCTCAACTTCAAGCAACTCAGTTGTTGACTTGACTAGCAAACAATCGACAACACTCGAAATTATTTAATATATAAATTCTGCCGGCGGCTCGCGGAGAAACTTATATAAAGAGTGAAGATTGCCTGTTGCATAAATATGAAGTGAATATTCTCCAAGAACAAAGTTCAGTCATTCATAAGTGGATTTTGACCTAAAATCTATCGGTATCAGACAGCAGTACAGCATTACTGCTAAATCCAAGAAAGAAAGTTCGGAAAGGTGAAAGTTTTCGCATAATTACTAAGCAGTAGAAGTGACAGAAGTTGGACTGGTGGTAGCTATCTTCACGTTTTTTTGGAGAAAGTGCAAATAATTTTTTTTTTTATAATATAAATAAAAGAACGTGATAGTTGTTACCTAATAGCTAACCTGCCTGATAGGTTTTAAGAATCTATTCAAAATCTGGTTACGTAGGTGTAACTTTAATTTTAATGAGAACAATGTGGCCAGACAATGTCGGTATCTTGGCAATCGAATTGATATTTCCCTCGCAATATGTTGATCAAACCGAATTGGAAAAATTCGATGGTGCATCTGAAGGAAAATACACAATTGGACTTGGACAAGGAAAGATGGGATTTTGCTCTGATCGAGAAGATATCAATTCGCTATGCTTGACTGTCGTAAATAGGCTACTGGATCGTCATCAGATTAAACCATCACAAATTGGGAGACTAGAAGTGGGGACTGAAACTATCATCGACAAATCGAAAAGTGTAAAAACAGTTTTAATGCAATTATTTTCTCCACACGGTGTGACAGACCTTGAAGGTATTGATACAACAAATGCGTGCTATGGTGGAACTGCTGCAGTTTTTAATGCTATCAACTGGGTGGAATCATCCAGCTGGGATGGACGTTTTGCAATGGTAGTTTGTGGTGACATAGCAGTGTACGCACAAGGTCCTGCAAGACCTACAGGCGGTGCTGGAGCTGTTGCAATGCTTGTAGGTCCAAACGCTCCTTTGGTGTTTGATCGTGGTTTGAGAGCAACATATATGACCCATGCGTATGACTTCTATAAACCTAACCTTAGCTCAGAGTATCCAACGGTTGATGGTAAGCTTTCTATTCAATGTTATCTAAGCGCATTGGACCATTGTTATCAATTGTATCGTAAAAAGTATGAAAGCAAATTTCCAGACAGTAATAAAGTTGGTCTCGATGCCCTTGATGCGATTGTATTCCATACACCGTTTTGTAAATTAGTCCAAAAGTCTTTGGTAAGATTGTGTTTAAATGATTTTCTACTTGCAAGTGAAGAAAAACGGGCCATTCGCTATCCAGGTTTGCAAAAATTTAACAAAATAAAACTAGAGGACACATACTTTGATCGTGAAGTAGAAAAGGCATTCATGACAGCTTTTAATAGCACATTTGAAGCAAAAACTCGAAAATCATTATTCCTTGCCAATCAAGTTGGAAACATGTATACTCCATCCGTGTATTCTGGATTGGTTTCTTTACTCGTAAATGAAGATTTATCAAGCTTAGTGGGAAGACGGATAGCACTGTTCTCGTATGGATCTGGACTTGCGGCATCTATGTATTCAATATCGATAACAAACGACATCAATAAATTTAAAAAATTTACGTCTAGCTTGGAATATATTAAACCACTTCTGGACCAAAGGGAAAAGGTGTCACCAGAAGAATTTTCCAAACTAATGGATATCCGAGAAAAAAACAATCATTCAGCCCCTTATGAACCATCAGGAAGTATAGAAGCTTTGTTCCCTGGAACTTATTACCTTAAAAGTGTAGACGAATTACATCGAAGAGTATATGAACGTGTATCTACTGCCAATGGAGTCGAATCATAATCTGAAATATAATTTCATTGAATTTTCATTACGAGAAATTTGACAATAATTTCATTTTCATATCAGAGACAAACGAGTCACACATAGCACTCTAAATTTAATCTAATTTCGGGACAAGGGACAATTAGTGTAATAGTAATGCATGTGACTTATTTTCTAAGACAAATGTATTGTAGTTAGTTTTTACTATTTGTGCAATGCCTTCTACTTATATACACAACATTCAGTGACCAAAATTTTTGCAATTTCAATAATTATTGTTATTAATTCAGAAATGTATTTGTATCAT
This sequence comes from Dioctria rufipes, assembly GCA_963924295.1. NCBI lineage: Eukaryota > Metazoa > Arthropoda > Insecta > Diptera > Asilidae > Dioctria > Dioctria rufipes. The sequence continues at coordinate 345,312,924 of OZ002740.1, read as the reverse complement.
AATATTACAAAATGCTCCTATTTATAATATTGTTTACGTGCTAGATATAAAGTGCAAGGAAATCATTGCTTTGTTATTTCGTAAACTTATATATTTAAAGAAAAATTAAATTGCCTATTAGGTACAAAAACCTCGAAATTAATTTTGTTTTATATACGTACACTACTTGACACTATTTACAGGTAACAAATGCACAACTATGGATGCTGGTTGAAATGATCTCGATGCGATGTGATAACATCAATCTTAATCTTTTAGGAGGAATTGGTCCTTTAGTTCCTAGTAGATAGGTACTTCTGGTACCTAGGGCAGAATTTAGAGGAGGGCAACATGGACTAAAACTCTGGGGCCTCCACAATATAAGTTTTTGAATTTTTTTAAATAAAAAAAAAAATAACACCCCGTTCTGACAAAATAAAATAAAAGTTTACATGAGGACCTTTTTTTTTTTTAATGTCAAAGCATATTCCTGCAAAAATTACGGAATACGATACGATATTCCTTTGCGAAATATGTACTTACCATATCAAATTTAGTGCGTGTTTTTAGCATTAGGACGTCGAAACCGCTCCATTTGCCATATTTAGGAACGATTTAATGATACAAACAAACTAATGCAGGAAACGAAGATCATTCTTGAATCTGCATTGGAATAATTGAAATTATTGTTGAATCGAAAAGAGACGAGTTTGATAAATACCAAGATGCAGGTTAAAAAATATCAAACACGTAGTAGAACGAGAAATTTGAGGCTAAATCTGGTTTATTATATTAGATTTAATTCTGGTGGTCGATTGTATGCATAAGACAATGTACGTTTATGATTTGGATTTCTTAATCCTTTAGAGGAAATTGGCGTTGTAAATTTATATGCTACAACGAAAAAATTGGTCAAAATTTACAAAGAAGATTTAGAAACAAGTCTTGATAATGAGTTGGTCCTATTCGCATCATCAATCGTTTTATACAAAAATGATTATCATAAAGAGCTATTCTATTATTAAAAACTTGGAAATGTACTTGGTGTTGATGGTGCCGATCTGTTCTGTACTGCAGAGAGCTCATTTTCAAAATTATAAAAATTGCTTCGAATTACGATAACACAGAACCGCCTATCAAAGTTATCTCTACTTAGTAAGTATTGAAAATGATTTTACTCCGGAGCTGGATTTCACCCAAATTATTGATGATTTTTCGTCGAAAATAGCTCGCAAAGTTTCATTTGCCTAGTAATATTATTTATTTTTGTTTATTTCTTATATTTTACGATACCTTAATTTGTTAATTAGTAGTATTTTTTGCTTGGAATAAATTATTGAAAAAAAAAATCGTCTGGTTTCAAAATTATTCAGGGCTTTCACATCTTCGTTGCCCCAGGGCCTCCAAACCTTTAAATCCGGCCCTACTTTTATCCCTATGACGTGAATGTTAATCTTTTCTCGACTCGTTTGTAGCTCACGTACCGAGAAAAGATTAACCATTGCGCAAGTTGAATTCCAGAATATAGCTGGCAAGATCAAATCTTCATTTTAGGACAATAATGTAAGGCGACTGAAGTAATATCGTAAATTTTTATTTCACCAGATTAAATGTGATGAATATGAGATGATCTAGTTACGCGAGTGAAATTTATTACATTTTGAAAATCAAAAAAAAAAAATTCTTTAGAATTGCAAAAGATCAGAATCTCTTTTTGAATCCACTTTTTGTTTGTAAAATCAATTGTTCGTGAAACATTTTATTTCGTAAGCTCATTTGTTCGTATATAATAATATAAAAAAAAAAAAAAATTGCAAGTTCAGTTAAATGCACGGTATGGAAAATTTATTTAACAAACAGTGTGTTTATGAAGAAATAAATGTTCACGAAAAAATAAGTGAGGCGGCTTAAAGATCCATTTTCAAATCGAAGAACAACTATGTATATAGTATATTATGTATGAATTACAAGTAATTTGTGGTGAATTAATAATTTTTAGCGATCTAGCAGCTTTCTACTGATGTCTTACCACAGTATATATCATACAGTAGCCCAGCTCTGTCAAAACTGTCAAGTGAGTAGGATGCTTCTATAAAGAGACTATACTTTCTCTTTCAACAGTTTTAACTAACACACTAGTCAATTTTTAATACATGGATTCCTATGTAAATCTAAAGTGGAAGAAAGAGAACTGATGGCATTCTTAAACTTTTACGAGAGGGAAAGAGGCAAAATGACACCACTTTACCGTCAAACAGCTGTTTAGTAATGGAACAATACATTTGTCGCCGATTGCCGATATGTGTACATACATAAAACTAATACTTCCGTCAACGGTCGTGCAGCTAGCTACTGTTCGCCCATTTATGTCCGTATCATACTTAATAGTTCCCTCTTGTGGGAGAAATTTTAAGGTTATGTTTTTTAAATTGAAATTCTAAAATTCACTTTTCAGTAGTTAGTTCTAAGCTATTCTACTGTATGATATATACTGTGGTCTTACTCTAAGTTCTCATCGTTCTTCAGCTCAACGGTGCATCTATCTCCCGCTGCGATCTTGGGACCAAAATTATAGCAACTTTATCCAAAGTTCCGACAGAGTTTTTGTGCGTGGAAGTGAATAAGAGAGCTGATGTTTCTGTGTGAGGTATATTTTACCTCCTGGTCGGCACCAAAAGTTTTTCCAAATTTTTCATTGATCTGTTCTCTAACATCAGTCGACTCGACTCTACACTAATATTGTTAATGTCGGAGAGGAGTTTAATATCAATTAGAAGTAACGCTCAGGACCATTTGTTTCTCTCCAGCAATCAAACTTAAACTTTGAATGTTGTTAATGATTGGCCTATTTATTATAACATCGCAAATCCATCCCTTATGGATTCATTTATTTTTTAATAACCCTATATAACTAAACTTAAATCAGTGTTACTCTGTAACTAATCACCATTAAAATATGTATATTTTAATATCGCCTTTATTTATTTTAATTAAAAAATAGAAAAGTAGTAAAAACTAGCGTTTGCAATCTTAGCAGATGTTAAAAGTGCGCTCTCCACAAATAGCATTCTTGCAGTAGTTACATACGTATTTTGCTATTCTGCTTTTTTTATATGGACAGTAAGTAAGTAAAAATTCTGCGACGAATACAGCAATTCTCGAAAGTAAAGTGTAGGTACAGCCGCGCTTATTGTTTTCGGCCGATTAATTTTACTACATAAATATGAAAGTATAGTGATAGTGAATGTGCCATGGGAACACCTCGAGTTCACAGAACTGCCTGTGGTCGGTAGTCTAATAGACGAATGTGCAGTTATCTACGGTTAAGGTCCTTTTTTAATCAACTATGTTTAAGCATTCTTAACTATGCCATAATATTTCTCTGCTATGATGTAAAAATTGCTCATCGCCCTGACAAGACGTTTTTTTCAATACAGGAACTTTAAAAGTGTTGACTGGAATACCTTTTTGCTGAATGAGAATCATTTCATGGGGTCAGATATATATGATTTGGTCTCCGTTGATGACCCCCGCTTCCTTCCCAAGGCTGCAATTTAGGCGTTATTCTAAACTCAAAGATGAAATTCTGTAATCACGTTAGAACTTATTTTTCTAAAATTTATGGCAATCTTCAATGCTCCCAGCCGTCATCTAGCATACTTTCACAGAAATTTCGCGGCCACTAAATTAAGTCTCTAGTATTACACCACTTTAAACTTGACTCTTCCTACAGTAGAAATCTTAATGTTGCTCTTATCGACTGTGTTAGATTCAATTTTTGACTGCACAGATTGGATCATGTACCCGACCTCAAATTCATGCTACTCGGTTATTTACTGGACACTTCTTTGAAACGGAGGGCCTTTTTTCGTCTCAACCTCATTACTTGGATTATTTTATTTATTTTATTTATTTATTTATTTATTTTTACTGGTTAATTAGTACACAAGATTACAAATCTTATAATTGTACGTACTTAATTGGTTGGGAAAATTTATTTGTTAACGAGAGATATATAAACATACATTTGAATTTAATTAACTAACTGTACACCTATAAAGTCTACATAAATATTGAGTATATAAGATCTAAAGCATATTCTGCCAGTGAAATGAATAAACTATTAGTTTGCGAATTTACGTTATGTGAGCTGTTGTCAGCAAACTTTTAAATGCGTGCTGAGATCTCGCGCACTGAATATTGGGCGCTAGAGAATTCCAGCAGCGGAACACCTGCACAAAGTAAGAGCGCTCACCTGATAAGGTTCTGAAGCTTGGCAAAAGAATGTTTCAATGCCGAGCCGATCCTAAAAATTGTATTCGATCAAGTAAATAACTTGGCTCCTTTACGTGGATTAGAGAATATAGAAATAGTAAGCGCCTTCGTGACAAGTATACTTCAAGTGAGCATCCCACAAAGGACTCAACATAAGGTGAGATATGATCAAATCTACGCAACCCGTGAATAAATCTGATAGTATCGTTGAAAGCGACATTTAACTTTCTTTGGCAAGCAGAATCGAGTTTGGAAAAAATTAAACTGCCAAAAGTTAAGATTTAGCGAGTTTCATACGCATATGTGTCGATAGTATGCTAGCGGACGTTCTTAACTGACGAAGGCATCCATACACTTTTCCTAGAACAGAGGAGACGTGGTTGCAGCATGTAAGCCGCTGATTTATTTCTATGCCTAAACTTTTAACTGAGTTTGAGTATGGTATAGTAGTTTTGTTGATTGTTAGCGGAGGCAATTCACTAGGATCTAGATTTCTCCTGTAAAATGCTATACAGTTTGACTTGAGCGGATTTAGCGTGAGGTAGTTACGGTTCGCCCAGTCAAATATTCTTTGCAAATCATCGCTTAATCGAGAGACGCAGTCCTCGATAAGCCCTATTGGTCGGTCAAAATATATCTGCACGTCATCAGCGTACAGGTGGACTTTTGAATCCTGTAACGTCATTGGGAGATCATTGATGTAGCAACAAAAGAGAAGCGGACCTAATATTGATCCCTGGGGGATCCCGCTGCTAAGGAAAAGTGGTGACGAAGTGGTGTTATTCACTTTTACTGTTTGACTGCGATGCCCAAGAAAGCTTTTGATTAAATTAACTGATGTGCTTGAAAACCCGAAATATTGCTGGAGCTTACTAAGCAGCCTATTGTGATTCACTGAATCAAAGGCCTTGCTGAAGTCCAGAAGAACCAAAATTGCTATGTGATCGTTGTCAATCGAGTCAGTTATGTCAGATACTACTTTAAGTAAAGCAGTTTCGGAACTATGACGCGCTCTAAAGCCTGACTGCCAACGTGATAAGAGGTCGTTTTGTTTTAGATAAGATGCCATTTGAACGTGCATCAGCTTTTCGAAAACCTTACCAAAGAAGCAGAGCAAGCTAATGGGTCTATAATCAACCAGTTCGGAGGATTTACGAGACTTAAATATATGGACGAGAATGTGGACGATATGCGGTAAATTATTTTTACGAATCGTGGAGAGATATTGTCTGGCCCTGTGGCTGAAGATTTAATGCTGTTAATCGCATATATAACCTCGTCTGCTTCTACGCACCTAAAAGCAAATTCAGAATTATGTGTGTTGATTTGACTTAGCGGCTCAAGATCAGGTAACTGTTGCATTGTGGCAGCAACTTGACTTTGGATTGAAGTGAAAAACCTATTTAAATTATCAGGATCCAGGTTGCACTTGGGCTGATCTCTGCTATATATTCCCAAATTCAGTAAATTCCTCCATAGTTATGGTTATGGTCCGCCCTGTTCGGTCAACCAGGGAATATAAACTCCTGAATATACAGAGTTTCCCAGACTAATATGACTATATTTTGCTAAATGATTCCCCTTGTCCAGACAAGTAAAAAGTGCAAGGCATGGGGGGGAGGGGATCAAAATGTCATCCTGTCGAGTGACAGGGTGATTAGTAAACTATGCTCTTTTTTCGTAAAACACCCTATATATTCAAAAGTACACCCGGTACGGTCTATTTTAATACAGTTTTGTATGCAGAACTTGATGGCCTTTCCAACGACTGCTCAGCCACCCCATACCCCTCCCCACTCCAGAGTTATGATGCTTCAAACTCAAAATTGTATGTTAGTGGGGTATTTAAAAAAAAAAAACAAATTTTATTTTAAATACCCCCACTAACATACATTTTTGTTACAAACTTCGAAAGCCCAGAGTCTCCTCTTTAATTTAACCTACTACACTTATGTTATATCTGTGACGGTTAAGGAGTTATTAGCGCTTAATCTCGCTCCTATTTACCGCCTAAAAACATGAATTTCTTACCTTAGCAACTGACAACAATTCATTTTAATACAGCCTTGTGTAGTTTTGTCTGGGGTCGTCATAGCGGAGTTGTATACCTGATTACATCACAGAAAGGTAACAGAAAGAGAATAATAACCTTATGTCGTTTTCGTTTGAACATCCAGGTTCGCTCTGGAGGCAACCCCGTTCAATCGAACGGTTTCAGAGTGCATATGGAAAAGTTTGCTTGTATATGTATACTAACGACAAAGTAGCTATGAACTTTTTGCGAAAACTAGTTGGTAATTTGTTTGCGGAAAAATTTTGAGGATAATATAATAATAGTAGAGGTCTTAATAATAATTGTTGACTTTAAAATTAATTAAATAATATCAAATCACAACCAGAGTTTGTTTGTGTGAGTGAACTCATAGTGTACCCGAGTAAATTTTCAGAGTGAAACTGATGCTTTTTAAGTTGTCACCAGAGGCAACCCATGACATCATTTTTGCTTCAAACGAACGCTTTGACAGCACTTAGGTTGCCTCCAGAGCGAAACTGATGTTCAAACGAAAACGACATTAATAACAATCGAGAATTTCGTAAAATTGCTTTTATTTTCATGTCTTTACCTAACTAACTTGATCCCTTTTACTACTTTACAATACTTACCTGGTAACTCATGCCATATTAATATGAAATAATTAATGCTTACATCGTACACAAACAGGAGGCAAAAAAAGAAAGGATGCTTACTGCAGTAATATTAAACCTAGCTTTTTACACTTGCCGCAGGTAGTTACAACTCCGCTATGACGATCCCAGACAAAACTAGACAAGGCTGTGTTAAACTGACTTGCTTTCAGTTGCTAAGGTAAGAAATTCATGTTTTTGGGCTTTTAATAGGAGCGAGATTAAGCGCTAATAACTCCTTAACCGTCACAGATATAACATAAGTGTAGTAGGTTAAATTAAAGAGGAGACTCTGGGCTTTCGAAGTTTTGTAACAAAAATGTATGTTAGTGGGGGTATTTAAAAAAAAACCCGAAGTTTTGAGTTTGGAGCGTCTTAGCTCTGGAGTGGGTAGGGCTACATGGGTGGTTGAGCAGTCGTTGGAAAGACCATGAAGTTCTGCATACAATACCGTCTTAAAATAGACCATACAGGGTGTAGTTTTGAAGATATAGGGTGTTTGATGAAAAAAGAGCATATTTTACTAATCACCCTTTAACTCGACAGGGTGACATCTTATGCTCTGCAGTTGTATCATTTTGTATGGTTCGCTTTTATAGTTTAGTTTAATTGAATTATTAATCAGGCTCCATTGTACCTAGATTAGTTACATAATTTTCGTATTTTTGTATTTTGAATTTCGGCTTAGTTTTGGAGATTTTACAGTTATTCGCATTTTTTTTTCAAAATTCAGAACTTGCGAGATATTGGTTAATAACTTTTAAACCGGAAATTGTTTTCGGTTATTATTTATGTAAGTTGTCAACTATTAACCAGCCTTTATTATTGTGGAGCATCTTTTATTTATTAGACGTATCATTTATGACTTTATTTTTCGTATAAACTTGAACTCTCACCTCTTGAAGTGGTAACATTAGCAAGAGGAGGTATTTTTACCGAAAACAAATCAAAAGATTTGCTTAATATCTACTAGCAAAACTATCCTTATTAAATATCCTTTCAAATAACATTGCTATCGATATTGCGACGCCTTGAAGTAAAGAATTTTGGGTACCTACATGTTCATGCAACAAAATTTAATTCTTAAAGTATATTTTTTCCATGCTTTTTACTGTTAATTAAGAAATTACCAACCTAACAATTGCTCAAATATATTGCCAGTACATACTTTGAATATTCTTTATGTAGGAAGAAAAAGGAAGTGTAGAGCTGGTAAAATGCAGAGGAGAAGTAGAACACGCGGATAAGTTTTTGGGAAGACAGTGATGAATTTTTCGAAAATATTAAATACAGAAGAACTGGAGAAAAAAATGAAGAAGTTTATGAAAAAGTATTTAGTGGAATCGGAGTCAGAAGAAGTTAAGAGCTTAAAAAAAAAAGGAAAGAAAAAAGTTTGAAGAAATGAGATAAGAGGCACAATTGGTAATGGAAAGAGAACTAAATAAGTTGTCTTGCCAAATCAGGTCATTTATGTAGTACATATCCAATGTGTTTATAAAATTTGCATAATCTCGAACTGAATTCTTCGTATTATAATTGTTTAACAAAAACAAAATAAATAAATAAGCTAATATAGCATATAAATTACAATAATTTTTTACCTGGTAAACATCCTAATTTAAGTTGTCGCAATTTCGATTGCAATATATTATTAAAAGGATACTCAAGAATATTTTTGCTAGGATTTAAACAGCTGATCATTTGATTTGTTTTTGGTGAAAATATCCCTTCAAAAGGGGAGGGTTCAAATTTCTAAGAAAAGTATGGTTAGGTATAAATGGAAAAGCGTGGGTAATATTTGACATTTTATAAAAGAAATATCCGAAAAAATCTGCGGCTTAAAAGTTACCACAAGAATTTTGAAAAAAAAAGCGAAAACTGAAGTTTTTTCGAAACTTGTCTCCACTGCCCTCTTGAAGCCAGCTACGTTATCTTGAAGGTGTACGGAATGCGACATCCGAAGTGAATGTTTCTCACTATAGAACTGTAGTCTTGAGAAACTGAGAGGCAGCCGTGGGTGTCTTGATCCCCTGGTAACTGGTGACGAAATCCAGAGACAAAATCCAGAAGTGATAAAATCCAGAAGAGACAAAATCCAGAAGTGACAAAATACAGAAGTGACAAAATCCAGAAGAGACAAAATTCAGAAGAAATCCAGAAAAAAATCCAGAAAAGATATCTTCTCTGGATTTTTTTCTGGCTTTCCTCTTAGTTTGAATTCTTCATGAGCACAGACATTTTTCGTTTACGTTAAAAAATAACAAATTATATATATCTTTTACATTTATTCACCCCTCACTAAAATTTCATATAATGTTTCTTGACAGGCGCTCACAAATATGACCCATGTGCAGGCATTGTTGGGTTAGCCTGTTTTTTCACAAAGATGATAGGTTTCCATCAGATGAATATGTCATGACAAAACTCCCAAATATATTAATAACACAGATTAATATAACAACAACAATTATAACAATTTTTACAATTTCGGGATTTTGTCGTTTCTGAATTTTGTCACTTTTGGATTTTCTCATTTCCAGATTTTTACAATTTTTACAGATTTCCCGGCCAAACCCAAACGTCCGGAAAGTAAGTCAATTGAATGGTTAGCACTTGTTCCTAAGAGTTATAGAAAGCACCAGTCTACTTGATGTAAGACTGGCATTGTCAGATAGATAGTGCGGTAAGTCCAGACTGTCCCTAAGACAGGGATGAGTATTCGGATGTCGATCCTGGATTCAAGTTTTCTTGAAGATTGCGTATCAAAACGTCGAATGAATTGGCCTGAAGAGTTACCACACAGATGTGTGTTGATGATCAGTGAAGATTAGAAAACTCGACCCTATGTCGACGAGGCCGAAACGACGATAATAAATAACAATAGTGTTGAGCTGCAGAGGTCATACCTGTTGGTAAGCCCTATTAACGGTGAAGACAGTTGCTTCTATAGTAGTGCCCGACTCTGATCGGGGAAGCAATCGAATACAGGAGCTCTGAAAAGTGTGTAACATAATTTTTACATAATACAAAATATATCATTGCTTCCGTCGTCTTTTGGTTTTATTACTCAGCGAGGAACTTCCGTACTATTCGGTTATTGAACCGATTGTCATTACTTTTTAACTAAGAACAATTATTTTACAAAAATCATGAGCATAAAACATAAATGACTGTAATAGTCACTGGTTGACAAGATAATGAAATAATTAAATTTATTTTTTAATTTGCTTGCCATTACGAAAACCCTCTAAATGTCAGGGCTGCCCAAGTCCGGTATCCGACGTTCAGATGGTTCAGATGGTCAAGCCGCCACAAAGTATAACAATATTTTGAAACTTCCTCCGTTTATGTTCGGCCGATTGTCAAAAGGCAAGACTTCTAAGTTTTCCTGTTGTTTTTCGATTGTATTCCCAATTTTTTATAGCTTCCTACAGATTCAAGCAGAAATCGAATAGTGTCCCCTCTTTCATATTAAGCACCCTAAATTTGTATTTATTTCATTCCTAATGCTTCTACATGGTCATATACAGCAGAAGTATGAAGTTCCTTTAATAGCTCTTTTGCTTATAATTAAGAATTTCTTAGCGAAAATCATAGTTTGAAAATTAGACTATCTCCAACAGACGGGGTCAATTTGAACAATAGAAAGCTTTTATATTAACTCAAGGCTACAGAATGAAGATTATTCTTTGAATATTTAAATACATATGTTACCGAAAAAAAACAGTTTATGCTTATAAATTAATTTTTTAATACAACAAATAACATCAAGTTTCTTAATTTCCACTACTCTTTTTATGTAACTTCTTAATGATTTTTACTTTTGAACCGACGAATAGATAAACAAAAAACATACAAATTATGTTGTATAGCAAAATAACAATCTGCTGTATTGAAGCCGAGAAATGTATTATTTACTGCTTTCCATATAAACATTTTTAACATAATTTGTTTTTTGCGGACTGCTCAGAAGTAATTAAGGTATTGGAAGAAAAGATTCTTACTTCCATCATCAGTACACCTATAAAGTGTACAGATATATCACACCTTAACTACACTGAGGAGAAAGGTCATGTTGATATACAGTCTAAAGTCTGAACCATATATAACTTATGAAGCTACAAAAACATATATGGGCAAAGTTGAGCAGATATTACATAAACATTGATCTCAGTTGTCTTTATATGAGAATCTTTTAAGACTTGAACCACAAACACAATGTGACGATCATCATAATTCATTATCGCTGAGAAATGTTAAAATGAATAACAATACAGAAAAAAAAATAATATAATAATAATATTGTATACGTATGTATATATTTTTGGCCAAAGTACACAAGATATATAGGCTATGAACTAAATCATAATATGTGAAAGAAGATTCTACAAGCCAATAGTTCAATAACAACCAAATTCGAAATAAAAAAAAATATATATGAGAAAGCCCTAAATTACTATTATAATGTTTCCACGAGATGCAAAAAAAAAATATTATTCTGAAAGATGATCTTGAACAAGAGTCCTGAATGCATCGATGGTGACCCTAGGCGCGGCCTGAGTATTGGGTGAAAAAGAACCCCTTTCCACATACAAATAACTTGGATGGGATTACCATGACTGATTTATGAAGACGAGATATAGCTAGGTTTCTATTGCGTTGTGATATTGTACATATAGCTAAAAAATTGCCTGAGGTAATCAGATTCACCGCAGTGAAGCAAACGATACAAAGATATCAATCATTACCCTGCGCGTTAATTATGAATTCAGAGTACAATCCAGTAGTCGCTGCTACCGAAAAGGCGAAACGGAAACATGTTCAAACCTCCGAACTACGAAAATGAAACGTATGTAATCATTAAAAGCAATCTCTATTATATGAGAGCAAAGGCTTTCTAATTCAGGACAAAACTAGACTATCAGAATGAAATGAGGCATGACAAGGCGATAAATTGTGATTTTAAAGGTCTTTGAAGTAGTCCATTATTATTGGATCATATAATATATTCTATAAAAATCGGAACATATGAGACCTATTCAGTCCTAAAATATAGTTTAACGCTCGCATTACGAATTACCATAAACGTTAATAAATAAGCTTCACAGTATAGGGTGGGACTCAGGGCAAAGGGCAAAGAAGCAAAAACTTCCTTTACTCGCTTTCAATCATCCAAACGGAAGTAGTGTCAAAATTATGGAACGTAGAGAGTCTTTGTGTAAGATTATAATGGCTAAAACTAATAAAAGGGAAGCGGAATAAGTAATTATCATAATAACTGTAAGTAATCCACTTTTACGCGATTTACATGTGTTTCTGTTTTACGCGACATCGACTTGCGTATGCACACATAATTTTACACAAGGCTTAAACAAAATTGCGACGATATAGCGACCGCCGAATTCCTATGCAATACATATACGCTCCATAAAATGTTCCTAGAGAAAATTGTTCCTATGACTGCAATAGTCGTCGGTCGTCGGCCCATCTGGTCGTTGTAATTGAATTAATTCAATAAAGTGATCGACAACGAAAACTGCAGATTCCTATGTAAAACACGCTCCATAAACGTTCCTGGAGAAAATTGTTCCTACTACTGCAATACGTCGCAATTGTGTTTAAGCCTTTAGGTATACGATGCACCGACGATGGAGCTAAAATGTCACAAGAGGAATTGGGCTTCTAAGAGATCGATACGAATGGCATCGACAAGTATAATTACTAGATTCTCGCAAATCTGAACTTAACAAGTAAAAAAGCTAGAATTGGTCTAATTGTAAGACCAATTCTTATGATATCCTAGATGAATGCCCGTATGAAATTTCGTATGACGGACCGTAAATATAATTATAACGAATTTCATAGGATTTAATATTCTGTATATGTTTCCAGTACAATAAAAACGTCTACAACTGATCGTTTTCACATTATATAGTACGTAAAAAAATAAAAATTTTATATGGCAACACCAAGAAAAGATTGCCTGATTTAGTCCAGTTTTTTAAATTTTATTTACTATTGCTATGAAAACACCATGTACGAAATTTCAGCACTCTACGTTGACGCGTTTTCAGGCAGTGTCCTAATATGTAGGGAAAAACCAAATTTTTGTATGGCAACCCTATGAAGAAGTTGCCCGATTCATCAGATTTTCGACTTGTTTTTTAAATTCTCGTGTGCAAAATTTCGGCACTCTAAGTGAATGCGTTCTCGAGTTATTGTGCGGATGGACGGACATATGGGCAGACGGACAGATGGACAAGCAAAAATCAAAATACCTTTTACTATCATGCGTGGGCGTCCAATCTGTAGTCTAATTAGAAGCATTAGAAGACTTACAGTACGTTTATATGAATATTTGAGTACTTGACTTGAAATACACTTGCAGCTCAGGTAGGGCGGTTGATTGAATTAATTCCAATTACTTGACTTGAAATTTTCCTGAATTTAATTTCCAATTACTTAAGTTGAAATTTACGCGTTGAATGAGCCTTTTCATGATATTTTGATTACTTCAAGCATACTTCAAGTATTCATGTAAACATATTGTTAGTTGTGGTTAATCAAATTTTAAATTATTCGAGTGAATGAGTGAGTGAGTAAAATTATGCCGAGAAAAAATAAAAAAAAATTTGTGGTATTATAGTAAAAGACATTTTCGCCAAGGAAATAGGGAATGTAACAATAATAAAAATTTAAATAATTGCTTCTTTGGTAAGACGTTAGGTATTAATATCATTAAATAATAATTAATTTGTTTCCGCAGATATTTTAAAAAGCGTTCAATTCGGAGAAATTGAATGTAGAGAAGTAAAAAAGACGTTGAAAGGTGCAAAAGAACAATTTAATAAATCAGAATAGCTAACGCAACAAGAAATAGACCAAAACGAATGAAGTAGGCTTCACAATGACTGAATTCCTTTTATTTTTTTATTCTATTATTTGAAGTTATATTTTTATTTCTTGAGTGATGTAGTACTTTAATAAAAATAAATTTTTTCGATGTTGAACCAGCAATTTTAAATTCAAACACTGAGTGCAGCCATCCCGACTAATCGCTTGCATGATTTTTATCAAAAATCGAAATTATTAAAATTATTCAAATAGTCAGAGCCATGGATTAAGGCCATATCAATTCCATACCAATACATCAATCTATTTAAAAACCGACTCAATACCGATTTCAAATATATTTCTTTCGAATCACTTATGAAATATATTTTTCAATTATACAAGAATCAATTTGTAATTGATTATTAAGATCAATTTCCTATTGGGTGCTGCTAAAATCAATCCAAGGAGCCGAAAAAGCGGGCATTGTCCATGATACAAAGATTAACAAGTATGGCCGGAAAATCTGTCAATTGATTGCTTGCCTCCTTTGGCGACAAATGTCAGAAATTTGTTCGTCTCAATTTCAATCATCCTTTCACAGTGAAAAAAATTTTCTATTTTTAAATTTCTTTGCTTTCCCACTAGCACATAATTACTTTTCCCGAAGTGTTTAAACGAAGAAACTAATATTTTGTTAAATATTTTAATATATTCAAAACGTATTTCAGTCAATAAAATACGAAAAACTCAAAACAAATTCGCTGGAAATGACAGTAGGCACCTCATGACGTAGCAACATAAAAAATTCCTCTCGAATCGGCCATATCTTGTTATCTTTGTATCATGGGCATTGTCCACATAAAATAATTCATTTTGACACGAAATAGAATCGATCCTTCGATAGCTAAGTATTTATTTCGTACATATCTTAGAAGTATTAATTCCTGTCTTACTGGGAACCTTGTATTTTAGTATCAAGCTATATAGAAGACAAGGTATTCCCATTAAAATGCTGTCACCTTTCAGGTGATAGCCTGTGACGTAATTCTGTGATTAATATATATAAATTTTTGTAGGAAAGACAAAGAGAGGAGAGAGGGTATTATGTTCTCAGTACCATGATTTCCTATACATTTCACAATATTACGTCACCTAATAGGGGAACATGATGGTTCGTAATGGGAATACTTGTATTCTGTATACCTTGGACTAGAATTGTAGGAGATTATCTTATTGTAGAGATTGAGAGCACTTTGACTGAAGAAAAACATTTAGAGTTCCATCAAATAATTTTGTCTGAACTCTTGGATGATCTTTCTTTTTGAGATTATAGTGCACCAGCGAATTACTTTCAACAAGTATACGAAGATGGCTTAATGAATACATATCTACTTCAGCAAAAAAATGGATTGAGCGCGGTGGGGTGGTCCCAAATTGTGACCTCCTAGCGCCCGAGCTTACTCCACTTGGTTTTTATTTCTGCTGGGTTCACCTTAAAAATTTTCTATATGCAAATGTAGATCGAGCATTTGCCTCAATTGAACATTTTAGAAGCTTCAGATCAAATTCTGCGCAATATTTTGACCCGTGATGATTCGTCAAGCTCGGGCATGTATTCAAGCGAATCGAAACAATTTTGAGCAGTTTTTGTATATCTATATATATATTTTTTGTTGTTGCAGTGTTACAGTTTCTAATATTTTATGTAATTAAAAAATCTACAAGCTTATAGGTATTCATAAAAATATTTTTAAATTATAAAATTAGACACACTTTAAAACCGTTTGCATCTGAGTGAGGTACTGGTACATGCGGTAAATCAAATGAGAAGACATTTCTTATGCCCGGTTTCACAGTTCAATTGGAATATTTATAAGCCTCGGCTTGAGCCATCACTGTGGCTTAAGCATAGACGGTCATTAGATATTCTATAAATTGATAATACAAAATTGCACCTTGGCATCTCATAACTCTTAATTGAAGGCTGGTTGAAGATTTATTGGAAAGTACGTACTGTTACCAATAATTTGGTATCATAACTGTTTCAATGCGATGTACTTATAATTACGATAAATTAAAGTGTACCCAAAATCGAAAAACCCTCCTTACCTCCAAAACAACGTGTTCTACCCCTAAAATTTCCGAAAACCCTGCATAAATACAATTATAAGAAACAATTTATAAATTATCAACAATATTATAGGCTAACTTAAAAGCCTTAAAAGGCTATGTATTGTGTTTACACTTTTTCTTATGAACGAAATTTTTCAGTCCTGATGAGCTGTGATAACTATCGGATTAAGTTTCCCGCTACACAGGCACTGGACATTAAAAAAAATTTATTTCTTTTTTTTTTTTCCTGCATACAGGGGCAGAATTACCAATAGGCAGGGCAGGGCGGCAAATTCTCAATTAATGAAGTAAAAGGAAACCAGATCGAAGTCACACTATCCAGCAGGGACAGATTTAGAGTTATCGTTTTCAATGTCATTATCTACAGATTGATTGAAGAACTACAAAGACGTGCTTCTGCTTAGGAGAACTTGAGTAAAAAGTTTGACTTTCTCATAGGTTGGAATCTCAAGATATTCGCGAGGACGCATAGAACTTGAATTGAAAGCCTTCCATCTAGGAGATTTAGACTTAGGACTTTGGCAAACGAGTATCTGCACATGCGAGCTCATTTGTCGTCCGATGAAGCTACACGGGAAAACAATTATCGGCCCTGTAGTTATGCAAGTACATCCTGGAAAAAGGATTTTAGGACATTTATCCAATTGTGGAAATAGCGCTCCGGATGTTGTTGTGTTTACACCATGGTCAAACTGCTCGACAGAACTATGATTTTCACCGCTAAAACGAATGAAGAACTATTTAAGATCCACCACAAAGGACATCAGGCTCAATTCGCTCTCTGTGCTGTAGAAGAATGCAGTTTCTGTAGACTATAATGAGGTAATCCGTTACTTTACAGAGAAGAAAGTTCGTCGCATGGCAATCTAAGCATAGGTATGCTTACACGCAATGAACTTTCTTTGCATATAATTTCGTACTTATTTGTAATATTTCTAAGTATACTCATGTTTATCTTCTTAGATCGATGTATGTTAAATAAATGAAAAATAACGGTAACATTTTTGTTTTATTGAATTATTAAAAAAAAAAAAAAACAGGGTGCCCTGACAACAGCCTAGAGAGTGGGACCTTGGATCTTTATGTGTCTGGGCCTGCTTACACTTTCTCCTCTACTTATCGTATATACATACATATGTTGTTATAAACATTTGTTACCGAGAGTGTTAAAAAAAATGGAAATGTTCTAAAAACTGTTAATGACATCATCGAAAATCTTCAAATTTATGTATATTATAATAATTGATATAAATCAAAGATATCTAAAACAGCAACAGCAACAATAACAACAGCGAAAACGTAAATGCTAAAAAACGTGCCAATCAAATGCATTAGGTCAGGCATAGATTTTGTATTTAATTATTTGTGTTAAAGCTTAATTTTACCAGTTTTAAGATTCCTTAATAACCATAAAGATATTTTTTATAAATTATATTAACATTTACGTCAAACTATACTTTAAAAAAAAAACTGCTCTTAAACAGAAAATTAAATGATAGGACTAGTTTTTTTTACACATGAATTTCTTGAAATTCCGGATTTAATTAGAATTCTCCCAAAATTAAATGAATTTTTAATATCTATATATGTATGTGCAGATTACAGGTTCTATATCTTTTGGCACGAAAGACTCGGACAAAACCAAATATTTACACAAAATATAAACACTCCTAACTGTGTGATGTAAATCATCTGAATTCTTTGCGAGCATTATAGCATTGCGGAAGTTTTCAATAGCAAAAATAGCTACCAAAGTAAACTTTTGTCTACAGGTATGTATTGAGTCTTAATTTGCGGGCTATACATATTATATATATATAATTATAAACAGAAAAAATACATTTGTATTCGTGTATATTTTTGATTGTATGTACATAGCATATTATGAATAAACTTAATTTACGAATCTCTTAGTTGTCTCTAAAGAGCTATAAATTTATAAAATTGAACACCTGAAAAAAATAAAAATTAAATGTGGAATAGATTATAGGCAAGAATGTAATAGAACCTGTGGGATTAATGCGAACGTTAAACAAATCTGATGACTTAAGCTTTCGGCTCTCTACACTCGGGTTGTATAGATCCTGCATAAAGATTATAATATTTGAAATCCATAACATTTACATATTTATTTTATGTATGTACATAATTTCAAAAGCTTAATTCTTTCTTACCTGAACCATGTAACCTTTCTGGTTCGTGAGTCCGATTTCTTTCAAAGTTTTAGCAACGGCATATGGGGATCCATCAGTTCTTTGGCTAACAAAGGCAATCGCATAGGAATACTCATCACCATTAACTGGTGTTATAGGTCGCTTCCAAATCTATGCAAGTAAAAAACATAAAATCTTTAGAGAATGATTTATAAATAAAAATATTTAAAGAACTAGGGCGAGGCTTGGTTGCTTCATGCAGTACCTACCTACCAATTTTTATTTTTAAACACACAAAGTGAAGATATTTTGAAATTAAATTTTTTTATGTAAATCTTAATAAGAAACTCTGAGCATATACAATAATTAGTCAAATATATAATTTGGTGATTTTAGGTAATATATTCTACTACTCGGAAAAAATTTACTTTAATTATCACCTTTGCGGTCGCAGAAATCAAGAGAATGACCCAGTGAGAACAGAATGAACAGATGAAGAATTTATGAGTATAGGACCTATGCCATTAAGGGAAGTGAAGTCAGCTAAATACATTTTACATATATTTATAGGTAAATAGATTCATATTAACATAAATATGGGAATGTGTCTATAACTAAATTCTCAAGGTAAAAGATTCTTTGCTCATTTTAAAATTGTATCCAAGCAAAGTTTTCGTATTAATTTGACAACAATATTTGCATATCCATTAGTATTACAACAACGATTTTCTGCTGTTCAACTATAGGATAACAAAGGCTATAGTTCGTCGGATGAAAACTGAAACTTAGAATAGAATTAGGTAAACGAAAATTTTAAATTAAACACTTTTATTTTACATTAGGTCTTAGAGATGATGTAGTAAAAGCTAGAAAATAATTATGGGTTACCTACAAATATGGGGCTTACCGAGTTATACATGGGTACATGAGTAGGTACTCTGTCTATTAGTAAGAAATCACGCAGGACGAAGAGCAATGACATTCTCTAGTGTCGGAGGCCAAGATCCACTTTGATTCGCAGTGTCAGCGGAATAAGTCAGTATTCAGGGGCTTTGATCAGACTTAAATAAATTGGGGAGGGGCTTTAGACTTGAAGATATCCACACGATGTAATTTTCACTCTCAGAGCAAGTGATATCAAATTCTTTGACATTTCCTCAATTTCTCCTTTAAATGTTACAGTAATAATAAATGGAACTTTGTAATCTCAGTGACAGATCAAGTTTTAATTCCTGCAGATTTAAACATAATCTCTAGCCTATAGTCCGATCCGATACATGAGATTTTGGGTTTGCGTGGACATTTTCATATTGAGTAATCGAGCAATTGAATAATTCGAAGTTTACATATTTTACCCAAACAAATAAGATCAATGCAAGCTGTGAAATAAATAAGTAAAGCGATCGAAGTACTTTATCTATTCGTAACAATTTAAAGGAAACTATTTTTAAAATCGTTGGTGCTATTCAGACAGCCAATTCTTTAGGAATTTGCAGGACAATCCTACCGTCAAGAAGGGTCTTTCAGCTTATCTAGTTTTGAAGTTGATTGATTGGCTTTGCTCACCAAACCTAAGTTCTACAAGCGCGTCCGCCGGAAATTCCGACGAATTTGTTCAGCCTGACTTAGAACAGAACCCTAGTTCTAGTGGGAGCTTTCCTGTGGCTAGAAAGAGACACTTAAGAAAGGAAGCTACGCTACATCAAAACGTAAATACTGATGTATGCAATAAAATAAAGGAGAGAATATTCAAAGTTTCTTAAAATGTAACTCAAAAAGTTGAAGTAGAGAAGAAGACGCTGAAGAAATTATTCGACAATTGAAAGCTTAAATTTTGTGCAGTCAACTTTCTGCTCTCATATTACGTTACCTTGGGTATATGGTGACTTTAAAAATTCATAGCCGAGCACTATCGCGATAAATAAGGCATATAGCTTTATATCTTCAAAATAAAAATGCAAGAAAAACAAAAATGTGCAATAGGTCCCCATTAGATTAAAAAAAACTGTGTTCCTCTCAGTGCAGTGCTCCTATACAGCTTACTTTTGGGGGGACTTTAAAAATTCATATCTCAAAAACGAAGCCTCAAAAGAGAAAAAGTGCTAAAAGTCCTCAAAAGTAAATAATAGTATTTTTTTGAAAAAAAAAAAATACTATTATTAACAAAAAGATTTTTTTTTTATATAAAAACATAAAGTGTGAAGCTTCATTTGACGTTTGAATCAGAAAAAATTGATTGCTCCGTTCTCGAGATATGATTTTTTGAAATGAACGTTTCATCATCAAATAAAAATATTTCTAACCTCCCTAGCGGGATGCTTGCTGGGGCATGATAGTGGGAAAGAAAAATATATGGATGGACTATTTTAGTATTACATACAAACTGTGAAAGTATCTTCCAAATCGGAGATGGTCGGGTCCAAAAAAAAGCCCTTGTTGATCGTTTTCGTGTGGAATGGCTGTACGCACTCAAAGAGAATTGGAAGCAAGCGGAAGCTCTACTCAGAAGACATAGATGCATGGCTTTTCGTGGGGCAACTTTCTTTCTAACATTACATGTCATTAGGAGAAAGCAATAGAAAAGCTTTTCTACCGTTTCCTCCAAGCTTCCATTAGAAGGCCTTTTTTTCGCTGAGCCCCTTCCACCAAGCTTCAATGCGACTTAAATGGAAGCAATTCAGAAAAAATACTTTGCTTCCACAAGGCTTCCATTGGAAGGCCAGACAATTTTTCCCACTGGGTAAAATGTATACATACAAATTTGCATATCTAGCAACATTCAGTTCTCTTATCTTAATTCCATAATTATTAGACCGAATTTTACTAATAGGTACGTCCCATGATTAAATAATAGTAGCTACTCACAATTTGTTACCTATAACCAGAATAGAGCAGCAAAAAACAAATTCTAACCTCTCAAGCAAAAATAAGAAATTACCAATCATAAAAATTTGAGTATTCCGCGAAATCTACACACATGTACCTAATACAGAAAATGGACGGCATACACTGTCTATGGGTTACAGCCAGCAGAACTTTAAAACAAATGAAAGCTTTTCAAAAGCACATCATTCCATCTAACGGTGATGAAACGAATTGAAAACGCCAAATTTTATGCAAAATATATAAAAACAAGAAATTTTTGCCGCTACCATGGCTAACATTATTGATTTTATTTCCTTTGTTATTGCACTATACAATTTGAGTTTTTCAAAATAAATAGAAAATGATTCGATCATTGTTAGAAATTGAACTTTCTTTGAAATAATATCCCAATTTTGGTAGTTATTCCGCTCTGAAAATAGCAACATTCAGTTGAAAATTTATTAGTAACCAAAGATTTTTTTATTGCTTTTGTTTCCGTCACTTCCTCTTCCACCTCAATCTCTTCCATACTCAAGTACAAATTTATCTACTTGATGTACCATTATTATGAAATTATGTACCAAAGTCTGCTGATTTCATGAATTGTAAACTTTACCAAAGCTAATCACATATGTACATACAAATCCCGATATCTTTATTTTTGACACATCATTACCTAAGTTTATTCTTTTTCTCTAATTATGTGCAGCTTTGATTAGGATTATACGCACAGATTTGACGCAAAGTTGTACTAACATATCGTGTTTTTTAAAGAGTTCAGTGGTAACCCCCCTTAAAGGTACATCAAGATTACTTAATCTTTTAGTATGAGCGCATAATATGTTATTTGTAATCAACTAAAGACAGACAAAATAAGGTAAAGCGAAACAATATGTATAGCAAATGTTGGCAATGTCATTAACGTCGTTAATTATAAACTAGATAGAACAGCAAAATGACAAAATAACCTACTAAATAAAAAGTATAATAACTAACTATGCAACAATTTTTTATAAGCTATTAAGTTTATTATTTTATTTAAATAATATATTATTATATTCATGCAAATGATGGTAAGGGAGCCTGTTAAACGCGCCAACAGACACTATGCATTGTATGTCCACTGGAATGAGTTCCACTTACTGGATATGTGAACAAAATAGGAACGTTGGCCCATGACTGTAAGGTAACGAGGGATCAGAAAATGGACATGTCTAGAATTGCGCAAAAAGCTTATATTACTGCCCAAGATTTGTTAGTGTATATAAAACGATGTAGAAACATAGGGATTAGTACAGAAGGTAAGTTTTAAGGGGCAGCCAAGTAATGAATTTCTGTATTGGAATGGTCAAAGCGTCGGAGTCCAAACACGAATCTTATACAAACTAGGAAAAACTAAGCTTTCATAAGTAAAAAATTGAACAACTGGCTTTGACGGCTTTAAGTTTGGTATCTTCTGAGAGAAATTACGGCGAGAGTCAAAGTTTACGAAGTGCTACCTTACCCAGAATACTGTTAATATAATCGCAACAGGTCAAATGAGAGTTCGGCATTATTCCAAGATTTCTAACTCGCCCTAAGTGAGGAAGAGGATTAATATTTAGAGGAACTGAGAGAAAATTCAATGAATTCAAACCTCTCGTATGGAGTAACATATAATTTGATTTTTTTAACATTCAAAGCAAAGGCAAAACTATTTACCACAAACCAGTCGTGAATGCACTCCTGATTATTGTTGATTTTAAGGATGCGATTCTCGGATAGACCAACAGAGCAACACAAGAAAACTTGGACTTCATCTGCATACATATGTATGTATGTTGGTGCTGCGTATAATATCTGTTAAATCATTTAGATATAGACTAAGCAATAATGGTCCAAGGATAGAGCTTTGTGGTACTCCGCAAGACAAATATATGGGGTCTGGGAGAAGGTTTATATTTTTCACTTGCTGCGTTCGACTTGATGAAAATCTTTTAAGAAAATTTAAATTGCAAATTTAATTTTCAATGACTAATGCTATCAAAGGCTTTTGAAAAGTCTAATAAGAGAGGACTCCCATCTTATCTCTATCATGTGCTTCCCGAATATCTGTAGTAACGCTTAATAAAGCCGTTTTACAGCTGTTGATAATAAAGCATTATCCCCTATATAATGAAGCATTTGATCTGGCAAGAATTTCTCCAGAGCTTTCACTAAGAAGCACAATAGGCTGATAGGTTAAAAATCAGCCGTACATTTTGGGGAATCATTTTTTGCAATGACTAATTACAATGGTTCTTTTCCAATTTGTTGGAAATTTTGAGGAAGTTAAAGCTGCATTTAAGATATGGTTCACAACAACAGGCAAAAATATTCTTAGAAAGTGTCCTGGTGTGGCATCTGGTCCGCTGGCATTCGATTTAATTGAGAGAATAGCACTGTACACAATAGCACTGTTTAATCCACGCATCGAAAGATGAAGTTATAATCTGACTGACACCGCAATGTAGGTCTTACAGTCCCAATAACCTATGTCAGTGGTGATATTAGTAGAGGGTGATGTAAAGTGTTCATTTAGGTCATTTGGATCAACATCACAGCCTGGAGATAGTGCACCATGAATATCCACTCGTTTTTAGGTTGAACCAATTTTTTTGTAGCTGAGAGCTTAGGATCAAGTTTAGCACCATAGTAATTACGTAAAATTTCGAATTTGTTTGTATTTTTTATATTTATGTGTCCATCTAAAATTAAGTGGAGCGTATCTTTCATGTAGATATTGTATGAGGTAATCAAATTTCTCTACTTGATCGTCAACATCAGCGTATTGATAGATTTCGTGCCACGGAAGCGAGGCACATTTCATCAGCATAGTCTCTACTTGTATTCAATTATAGCACGAAAATATGGATAAGCGTTTCCGCAGAGTTCAATCCATAATAAAAACATACGTTAAGAACAATAAATCGTTATTCAAAAAGGTGGGCTTAACTAGTTAGAAAATGTTATATCATTATCATGAATAATCAGAAAAAGATCGAGTAAAGAAAGATTTGACACACCACAAAAAGTGGGTATTCTCTTTACTTGCTTGAGTTCAAGCCGTTAGATAAGAAGCAGGAAATTCTCTAAAGATGCATTACACAGCAGCAAATTGAACTAAAATCACCCCCAATAATTACCTTATTATACCGATGGGTGATAGAACCAATAGCATCTTCGAATTTCAATTCATTGTCTGTAGAAAAGCAATTACCGAGGAAGTACTCAGCAAATACTACACATTTGTCAGCACTAGACTTAACTTCAACGCTTAGAAACTGCGAATTTCAACATTTTTTTCTGCGTTTTCTTAAACTCTGCCCAATTCGCTGAGTAGTGAAAGTACAGCTGCCACTAAAATTATCGTCAAGTGTATACAAAAAAGAAAGTAAATAGTTAGTTTACTTATACACAAAAGGTATGTAGACGACTTACGAACAAAACCATTATAGAACGATGATTCTAAAATGAACTCAGAAAGCCTAAATGCCTCTAAAGAACATCGTTTGATTTTTGTTCATGTTGGTATAGTTAAAATGGATTCATTCAAAACGGGTTATTAATTTTCTAATCTGGAACAAAAAGTGGAGACTACCATGATGAAATTTTCAAAAATTGTTCTATAACCAAATTATATCAAATTTACTGGAAAATAGAGCTGTACATATTTATGGATAATGCCCCGAACTACAATGTACTTCAAAAACGTATCTTCAGTATCTTAAAAAAAAAAAAAAACACTTCAGAAATTGCGAATAGATAAGAATTTTATGAATCAGAACTGCCCAATAAGGGACTTGAAACTAATCGAAAAATTTAGGAAATTGTGAAAAGCAGAACAGTTTTAAATTACCCGATGTTAGGCGAATTGTAGATGAGGAATTTGAAAACATCTCTGAGAATAAATGGAAATTTAGATGCAAAAAAACATTAACGACACAGACGAGCTCATTCCGAATGAACTGCAATTCGACACAACACAACACCTTCTTCATCCTTGCGGTGGAAATTTTTTTAAATTTATATTAAAGTAGAAAAAAATAAAAATACAAACCTCAATATCGTCTTTTTTACTAATTCGAGTTCCTTGGATTCCTAATGGATCTTGATTAACTGCAATAATATCTCTGCAGATGGATATACCAAAAATATAACGTCAATAAATTATCACTTTCAATAATTTTGCACACATTTAAACATACCTATTTTGTAGAATTTCCTTAATTTGAGGTTGAACAGTTGATAATTCAGTAGACATCAATAATGGTGCAGCTAATACTGCCCAAACGGAAATTTGTGCTTTACTTTGATCATAACTCAAACCAAAATTACCAAGGATAAGCTAACAGAAAAATTAGAAATATATCTGAAAATTTGAGTTTGTTTCTCTAATAGAATGAAATTCTATTCTATACCATATCAGGATCATTCCAATGTCCAGAACCTCCATGTGGTTGAATACGATTTTGGTTTTTAGCAAAGTAATCAGTAATTGATTTCACAGATTCCCAAGAATCATCGATGTCACCCCAGTTACGCCATAAATTACAATGTTGTTTAAGAGCTTCATAGTTTGGCTATTTATTTTGTATAGAATAGAAGAACATTAAAAATAATGGCATAATAATAATAATATAATATAATATTTTTTTTATCATCAATAATACCATTTTTCCTTGATATTCTTGATAAACAGGCCAGCTACAAGAGTAAATCATTGGTCGGCCAGTTTTATTCAAAAGTCTTCCAAATTCTGGATATCCTATGTCCATATCATCAATATCTGCATAACATCCATCAAGTTTAACATAATCTACATCCCAATCGGCAAAAGATTGAGCATCTATTTCCATGTGATTAATTACACCAGGATATCCAGCGCAAGTATGTGTTCCATAATCCTCGTATAAGCCAAATTTAAGACCTTTCGAATGAATCTAATAATCGTAAAAACAAAAAATTGTTTAACAATTTTTTTTTTTGGTCAAAAATAAATATCTTCTATAATACTAACATAATCAGCCACGGCTTTCATTCCATTAGGAAAACGTTCTCTATCCGGCACAAGTCTTTCATTCTCATCCCTTTCCATCTCCATCCAACAATCATCTATTATTACATATTCATATCCTGCAGCTGCATATCCTTCAGAAACCATTAGGTCAGCGGTCCTTGTAAATAACTTCTCACTATATTTTTTTTTATAATATTATTAATTATATTTACCATAGTTTTAAATTACAAATTTACATTACCTAATACACTCATCGGGATAAGTCTTACAATCAGTTATACATCTAAAACGTTGCCAATCCATCCATCCCATCGGTGGTGTTAAAGCCAATCCATTGTCCAAGGAATGAACGTTTAGAATCAGTACACTTGCTAAAAACGCATAAAATACCGCAACGATCATATTTATATTTACGAAAACCTAGGTATATTTTATTTCACTATGAAACCTAAGCGAACCTAACATCAATCTCAAATGTATGGCGGACACCTTTTAATGGCTCGCTCTAATTAGAGGCTCTTAATATACTTTTCTAGCTTGTCAAGATAACGGCAATCATTTCAATGACCTGTTTACTATTTGAAACAGAGAACAATATCGAATTACCTACATATGTACCTGCGTACCTATATATCTAGCTTTATGCCGAATGTTTTTGCATACGGCATTCACCTCTGTTGGACACTTTTTATTTTACATGAACACAATCATTTTAAGTGGACTTGCTGTGATAAGGATTGCAATGGGTTTTAAGATTTGGAAACTGCTTCACAGAGTGATAAGATTTAAATTAGATATAGAGAAACACTGTTTCAGAAAATTCCAACGTATGTACGTTTGTAGTCGCCTTCATTGTTTTTGATCCAATTTAAGTAGGTCATTTTGATTCGCACTTAAAGTCTTATCGTAAGACAATTATTAGATTATTCACGTGAAATCATCTTATGATTTTGATTTAATAATATTTTCACGTGTAAACACATTCGAATATACTTATTTCATATTTTGCATTTTTAAACAATTCCGAAATTCTATTCTTAGAACAAGAACTTCTTCAGTACACGAAGTCAATAAAAAATAGTGCATCCAGACTCATATTAATTTTATCTTTTTTGGATATCCTCAAATTTCAGGATTTAAATAATGTTTGTGTCATCAATTTTTTCTTTTTTTTTTACCTCGAGTTGTTGTAGAGATCTATAGGCATGATGGGCTCCAAATTTTTTCTATTCTCTGATTAGTAGAAATGGATGCTGGTGTGAGTTATGTTCTTCAACTTACATTCATAAACATGTATTCCAGAAAATCTTGACAGACAAACATAATGGAAATATACTCGATCAATTAAGCCATTCTTTTCTTCCAGGATAGACATCCCCAAATTATTGTCCATTGCAGCCAGTGGCACATGGTTCTTGTTAAAAGCATTGGCAAAAGGCACACTACGATCGAAAAGGAAATTGATGAAATTTTTGAACTGGCTATGGCATCAAATCATAATTCAATCACTCAATATAACGGTGAAGGACAGAGAATTCTGGAAATTTAGGTCTATCCAAAGGGAAAAATTCGTCTAGATCGTGTATCTTTATTCTGTTTTTGGTAACGCCATCTTTACCCAGCTGGGGCTGAGCTCAAGGCTCCGCGATCCATGGGCCCCCTAGCCACGTGATAATAGTCCAACCGATAACCAATTCTTCAACCAGTGCGACAATCTATTACAAGTTAATTTAGCTATTAGGGCTTGGCTACTGAAAATAGACTCTGGGATTTATTCGAACTTTTATACATGGCAACAAAGTTTTATACAAAGTAAAGTATAGTGACTGTATTTGCAGCCCCGCAGTATTTTTTACATTTCCGACATTTTTTCATGGTATACTTTCAGTAGACAAACTCAATGTATTTTCTAATCAGCGAAAATGTTTATTCTGTTGGTTCATGTAAGGCCCAACGCGTACTGGAAATTTTTTGTCACGAAACTTTTTGTTCCCTGTCGGCGTTCTGTCATTGTGGGCTAGTTTAATATACACACAGTAAATAACTGTCATCCCAAAAATTCATATTTTATATTACCATTCATCAATATAAATTTCGAGGAGGCAGCTGTGGTGATATGTGTTTTGTCTTAAGGATATTAGAAAACATCAACGAAAGAAACGCTATTGGGTCCATCCAATTTGGTGCGAAAGACTGCTTAAGGGAAAATTTCATTTAATATTTGATGAACTACGATCATATCCTGAAAATTTCTTTTAATATTTCCGTATGAGAGTTGAAAGGTTTAATGGTTTACTACAGATTTTGAGTTCTGCTATATATAGCGATATAACTTAACAAAATACCAAAATGTGATCATCAATTGAACTCGAACATTTTTATCTTCAAACCGCTATCAGAGTATTCCCTCAAATTTTAGTTCTATAGGGGTGGTCTCATTTCTACTTCTTGTATTAATGCTTCATTATTTATATTTTCCTCTCGCGTAATTTAGTACTTCCAAGCTCTACAACGTCTCCCAAAGCAATGGCAGTCAAGCGGCAACAAAAATGTTACCAGTGCATGCAAATTCATATATACGTGAAGGTTCGGCGATATTTTCATCACCCAAAAGTTGCTAGCCGGAGGAACCAAAAAGTCATCTCGCTGCCACCACAAAATAGTTACGTGAAAAAGTCTCAAAGTATAAGTCCAAGTCCAGAACATAATTTCCAACTATGACGATTTTAACAGAACCGATATTCCGGGATATTTGTTTAACATTTTCCTATACAGGCTTTAATTTTGGCTCTCATGACTTTATTTTGCTCTAACACTTTAACTGTCCGAAAAAGAGAAAAAAAAACAATTAGTTACGCGATGTCTTTATTTTACAGATTGTTGCGCGACGGCAAACTGTATTAGTGGTATTTGTTGCTTCTGAAAGCGGTTTTCGAATTTAGGAAGGAATAGGAAGATGGATAGGTTGGAACAAAAAGTCTCCAGTGCACAATAAGACTTAACATACTTTACGCTATTATTCCTGTTGATAACACAAAGTTTTTCTGTTGGGGGCCTCCATACCCCATGGCCTCCACGAATGCTCTGAAAACCTTTCTTGTAACTTCATTTACTTTCAGAGTACTCGGATCGCTCTTAGTGCCAAAAGACAGCCTGTGAGTTTCATGTCCTTCAAAAAGAATTTAAAGTAAAAATGCAAGAAATGCATGTATGTCTCTTCGCACGTATGTGTATATGTGTGTGTATGGGTATCTCGCAGCTATGCGCGACCTCCCCCTTCACCGTTCATCTAAAGTCTTGTAGCACTTCATGAAATGACTAAAAAATTCATACACTTAGTGTAAAAAGTCGTTAAACGCAAACTGTTACACTACCAGTCTACATTTCATGAAGTGCCTAAGTAGACTTTTACGTTACGACAAGTGCCTAGGACATACTATATATACATGAAATTTGAAGTTTACTCTACAGATCTCCAGAGAGCTTTGTTAATTGTCAAGCAAGATATTGTTAGAAAGAATTATCTAAAAACACACAACAAATTTGTTTTTTTTTTTTCTTCCTTTTATTCCTATTTCTTTCCGAATAGAACTACAGTTAACTCACCAGGGACCGGATTCACTAACACGAAGAGCTGTGGGTGGAGTCGTGAGATGAGAGTTCTTTTGACATTTAACTCTCCACTCGGAATTCTGTAACTTGGGGAAATTGCATTGAGAATTACCAAACTCTCTGTGTGTGGAGTCGTGAGATGAGAGTTCTTTTGACATTTAACTCTCCACTCGGAATTCTGTAACTTGGGGAAATTGCATTGAGAATTACCAAACTCTCTATTCCACTCGGCAGAACTCTCGCCGGAAGAATATTTATCAATTGACAGTATTGTCTTGTTGTGTTTTGTGAAGGTAGCTCGGTGCCTAGGAATTTTTAATTAAATTGTGGATTCACCGTACATACTATATCCTGATTATATTTACAAAAACAAATTATGGAAATTCTTGCAATATTTACAGAGAAATATGGATTTTGATGTCTCAAGGTACTCGCTAAAAATTTTAAATCATACGTAAATGGTCAATTTGGTCGTCTTCCAGTACAGAAGAGATGCTATAAAAATTTTAAATATGCACGTTAAAGTTTGTATGTATTAAATCGCATCTACATTTTGTCGCCTAATTAGATATGTAATTAGTTTTTGAGTCGATGAAAAAATGGCCGTCTTTTTGGTACAAGAATGGACATTATCAAGAACTGGTAAATCGTGGAAATTCACTTTCCATGAGAAAAATGTTCAAAACACAGTGATGGATGTGAAACAAAGAACGAGAGAAATATGTGTAAAACATAGGAACTGGGGTGCACATGACCCAAGTGCGAAATATCCATCTTTCGGTAGTAAAAGCCTGTTAAAATGATCAAAAAAAAAATTACACTACTGGACTACCCGCTTCTCCCTCATTAATTTGATATCAAACATGTAGTATTTTGAACAAGCCACAATGAGGGGTGGTACGACCCCCTATCACCAAAAGACCCACCCTCAGAAATTTTTCACCTATATTTTTGTACTCTAGACCCTAAATCCATAAGAAAAAACCTAATGTTCTACGATCTTTCCACACAGAGTTAGCCGTCCTTCAATAATAATAATAATAATAATGTTTATTCATTCAACTATAGCATTAAAATATAAATAATTCATCTCTCCTAAACATCTATACATGGCCTGCAGCCGTCTGTCAGTTGGCATTCCAGATTTAATTCATCTATCCTAGAACCATCTTATCTCAACTGTCTATAAATTAACTTTCACCTTATTTCTTTTTTAACAATTGAATTCGTTAACCAACATTCTTCGATATCTATATGCTTCCCTAATGTAATTATATAAGTTAATGAATTTAATTCGGTCAGAACTAAAAAAATAACACGAAATTTATTTCAAGCGATTTTATTGAAATTCAAATTACAACTAACTAAATCTAAAATCTAAAAATCTACATACTTTAGGGAAAAATACTGCTGGCTGAAATCCGTGTGAACGGAAAGTTGGCTGGTCAGCATAAAATGCATGGGAATGAAATGTGGCCTTGCAACGTGCTGCCGGTATGTTGCCGTGGGTGAAATACGATTCCTTGTTGTGTTGTGGGAAAGTAAATTAAATGCGTCTTAACTTATAGCATCTTCCAATCTATTCCGTTCATATACTCAAAAAATTCGCCCTCGTTCAACGTACTCCTGCCAAAATATCTGATTCTGTATTCTTTGAGTATGGTACATATTGCAATAAAATGATATGTATTCTCTACATCATCTCTATTACACATAGAACAAATCCCGTATGTATTTTTTTTTAAAGCTCTAGCATTGAGATCCAGTAATCCTCCGCGCGCTTCAAACAAGGCTCTTATGACCTCTATAGAAAATTCGTCATTGAAATATCTATGAAAACCATCATGTTCTAACCTAGGATATATATCGTGGAACATGGCCGCGCTTGCTTTATCTAAGCTTACATTCCATAACCTTTGACTAAGCGATCTTAACATGTCTTCTCCAGCTTTCACCCATTGCGCTTTACTCAAGTTATCGATGTCCAGTACAACGTTATTTTCTTGTATGTTTCTCAATAGTTCTGGCACCCAAAATATCCCTTTCCTTATACATTCGGTGGCAAGTCTCTTCGGCAGTCATATATCCTCCATCCCCAGCACATTAATTATATATTTGAAGTGTAACTGCATGGTATACAAAAATATTTTATTCAAACCTGTCTCAATATATATCATGTAATTTGGCGTGCTTTTCGGCAAACGTATTATCCTTTTGATAAAGTATGTTAGCATTTGTTCCACATTTTCATACTCCTTAAACCCCCAGACTTGAGCACCATAGCACATAATAGCACGCGTTACTGCTTCGAATACTTATATTTATCTAATAAAGCAACATCAGATCTTATTAAAAAGGAGCTCCAAGTAATGTTGATACTTTTTTTTGCTAGACTTAATCTTTCATTCATGTGTTTATACAGGGACAGTGTAGGTGGTAGAGTTATTCCCAAGTATTTATAAGTATTAACTACTTCTATCTCTTGGCCTTTGTAGTGCCATTTCTCCTGCGCCGCTAACCTGCCCCCATTTCTAAAAACCATGATATTTGACTGCCTAAATTTACTGTTAGATTCCATCTTTCGCAATATATTTCTAGCCTAGAGATCATTCTATGCAGCTTGTTTGTGTCATCTGCGAGCAAGATTATATCATCTGCATACATTAGTAATCCTACGTATGTATCGCATACTGCTATGCCTTCTTCCAGTGCCTCTTCCAAATCATTTATGAATATGCAAAAAGTGTTGGGCTGGGAAGGTCACCTTCCTTCAATATTGCGACACCTTTCACGTTTTCCCTAACTCCCCAAGTCACTCTCCGTGTGACAGAATCCGGCCCCAGAGAACACAAATAGTCTCCGCAGACCAAGAAACGATAAATGAATAAACTACTTAAATTGGGGACCGAACCTGGAGACTTGTTTGTTTTAAAATACACGTCATGAGATCCTGACGTGCAGGTCTCTTTAGATTTTTTTGCTCTCCAAAGTGTATACTTACACGGGTCTCTGGGTCTCTAGAGACCAAAATATTTGTCTCTGGGGACCAAAGTCTCTCCGTCTTTAAGTATATACCTAATCAGTATAATAATTATATTTCTATTTTTTCTCGTATATGAATAACTTTAACAAAACATTTCAGTTTGTAAAAACAATTCATTTATTGAAGAAATCAATTCAAAAACTCGGACTTGATCTATTAATGTTGATTTTGAAAACAATTACCAATTGATTTAAAATTTTTTGGAATTAAATTTGGGGAATAGCTATATTGATATATTTAATAAAGCAAAATATTATGAAATTTCAAATCAGAGTTTACCGACTAATTAAAAAAATATTTAATTTTTTAGATCAATATTTAGATCCCACTTAAGATTTCTACAGATTTGTGCCTTCAATAAAAAACCTTGCACAGGCTTTTTCGCTTAGTCCATAAGATATTGAAACCTTTAATTCCCCTTTAAAGGTTAATATTTCGAAATACTATTATGAAGATATTATTAAATTTTTGGTTAATTTAGAAAAAGCAAAAAACGCGTTAGAAGGAAATGAGTTTAATTACGACTTTTTGTTAAAATTATGTACATTGCCACATAGTAATGCTTCCACAGAAAGGCTTTTCTCTGACTTGAATTTGATTAAAAACTAAAAAAACAGATCGTTTGAACAGTAATACTATTAAGTATATGATGCTAGAGTTAAATAGCCTAATATAAAAAATCATGACACATAAGAACCTTGCGATATACTTATAAATTATGCTAATGATTTTACTTTACTTTCCATGCAGGTCGCTTTACAAAAATAAATTGAACTATGTAAGTTCAATATTTGAAATACATGTACTCTACATATTTTCAAATTTACTACTATTTATTATCGATTCTACTACTCCTTACGCCTCACCTGGTGGAGTCAATCCGTCAGTAATGCCTACATACCAATAGAGTGTAAAAAAATCCTATTGAAAATCTAAATATTTTTTTAAATTCCATACTTCCTCCTTTCCTTCACCCCTTATTTATTTTTATAACTTTTCTATTGATATTTATTTATTTTTATAAAAATAATTTGTATTATCAATAGATATTTCACAAATCACAAGTGTTGCCAATATAGAAACATTGGATTTGTATCCTTTTTCCAGAGTGCTCTGAAAATTTAAAAAAAATGTGTTTGATCTACATACAGAGCAGAAAAATGAATCGAAAACTGATATTGGTATTGGGAATTGGGATCGCGGTTTAGAGCACTTGAGCTAGGCTCCAAACGTCACTGAGCATGGAGAGCCACGCTACAGTGTTCCAGCAGGGGGTTTATGCCATAGGCCTAGCCATACAGACCTGTGTTGTACTTCGAAATCTAATAGCGTACTTCAGTACTACTCCTTTTAAAAAAGTACTCCGTTTTTCGTATTGGCCCATTTCAATTTTAAAACTACTATATTTGTTAGCAAACTAAGTTTATTTAAAAGTTTTATTCTTCCAGAACTGAGTAGATACTGAACTCATACATAGTACATGAGGGGTATAGAAATAAAACTCGCTATGTTCACTCCAAGCGTTTTTGAGTAAAAGCTCATAAACCAGTAACAAGAAATTTACTAGCTACTATAATGTAAAAGTAGTTTTATATTACCTGAGACAACTTACATCTAGATGTGAAAAACCTCACAAAAACGCGGTCCAACTAAAACGAGCTAATGGCCCTCTAATAGAAAGTTCTACACATTCTCTCTCTCTCTTGCTGTATTATGCCACATAAATTCTTCGCAATGATAGCTTTCTTTGGTTGAGTAAAAAGTTAAACAGCTTTCAAAAAGTGATCCGGGTTTATATTGAGTTTTTCACATCTAGATGTAAGTTGTCTCAGATATTACTAAGCATTCATCAAACTCTTAGTTTAAGGTAGTGATTGAAATATATTGCCGGTTTTAATAGTCATATTAACTAAAATGTTTCGGACATAGCCGCAGTTGTGTTCCTTAATCAAAGATTTGGCGCACTTTGTTTCAATCAAATGTGTACACGGAAGGTTTTGAAAACAAAGGATTAAAAGAAATAAGGAAAAACACTTCATTATAAGAAAATATTGTTGCGTGCAACAGAAACAGACAACTGGTGACATTTACTGGAAATGGAGAGTAAACAACTTCACTTCTTCGGAAAGGTTCAGGAATAGAATAGTCCAGAAGATTCTGGAATAGAACACTCCAGAAGAAGAAATAACGAACCAAAGGCCACGCTCGCAACAATATGAATAAAAAAAAACATAAATTTAATTCTATAAAACAAAACAACAAATATTGCATATTAATAAGGAATGCTATAGCTATAGAAGTTCGAACTTCTGTGGTAAGCGATCAGAGATAACCACACTGATCAGACCTCTCTGATCGCTGGGTTGAAAAGTTTGAAATATTTCAAATTATTCCTCTGGGTGAATGATAGTTTCCTTCCTTGTGATGACTTGTTCGATGCGACCGGAAACCCGATCAGGAGGGATAAACGAGTGCCCCACAAAAGAAAAAATTAAAGTAAGTAGTAAAGATGTCTCCGGTCATCAAGGGATAGCCAATAGGAGACCATAGTGGCCATTGCACAATTCTTAGTTGGCCCCCACAGCCATTTGACTCCAATTTGACCTCTGGGACATTGTTTGGAATTTGTGTATTGCAGAGACAATGATAGACTGCAGAAGCTATTTTATGACTTCCCTTAGGCGCATCTGCTTCCTTCCAAGCATATTGTTCAACACTTTGTTTAGTTAGACCTGAGATAACTTACAACTATATGTGATAAACTCCATATAAACCCGGAACACTTTTTCAAAGCTGTTTAACTTTTTATTCAACCAAAGAAAGCTACCATTGCGAAGAATTTTTGTGGCATAATACAGCAAGAGAGAGAGAGAGAATGTGTAGAGCTTTCTATTAGAGGGTCATTAGCTTGTTTTAGTTGGACCGCATTTTTGTGAGGTTTTGCCCATCTAGATGTAAGTTGTCTCAGGTTAGACCATCTTTAAACGTCCCACAACACATGGTAAAATTATAGTAATATAACTGTCGTAAATAATAAATAAGCTGCCTGAAGCGGCAGTCATAAGAAAAGATATGTAATACAATTATCCTTTTTTCTCGTACGATATTGTAAAAAGGCACTCCCCTAAGCTGATGAATTCTTTTTTCTATTATTGGTTGCGTTTTTTTTAATTTCAGTTTTTGCGCGCTTAGTTTTTCTTTTAATACAATACAATAAGAACATACATTATCTATAGCCGGTGCACCGAATCCAATGTTGAAATTTTGATTGAAAAAATTCCAAAATTAGGAAGTTTTTCAATTTAAATTGTCGGCTACGTCGGCATTATAACGCTTTCAGATTTTGTTAATATTTAATTCGCTAGACTCGTATTGTCGGCTAATAGTTTGTCCTGTGCAATAATGGGTATCTATCTATCTATCTCAACTGCCCAATAAAAGTTTTCATAGATATTTTATTTTCTTAAAATTTGTCGGCATAACGATCAGCTCCTCTTTCAACGGGAGCTAATCCTATTTTTAGATGTGCCTTAGAAATTCGTTGAATCATATCTTTTGAAACTTTTAAAATTTCCAAAAAACCGTATCTGCCAGTGGAAACATTGAGCTTTTTCATTCAGTAGACATTTGCAAATATCTTTTAACAAAGTACTTAATACTGCATTGCTTCTTGGTTTCTTGAGTTTGAGGATCCTTTCTTGATCTTTGCCTTTTTGGAAACCGAGCCTTTGTATATTTTAAGAGGAAATTATCTTGTGCAATTTTATTAGGAACATTGTTAGATGATGCATAATAATGTTGAATATCCCGGTGTGTAAGCATTATACATTGGTGAGCTCCCTTCCAATGATTGCAAGTGGGTGCTGTTGGATTCTCATGGCTGGAATATATTTAAGAGTTTTAATAATTAAAATGACATAATTTTATTAAAATATAAATGTTAACCTTTCCTTTTTCTTCAGATTTTGTTTCCATTTTTCGGGATTCCTTTCGCGCTTTCTTTCCTTTTCTGGTATATTGAAGTATATTGAATTCCTTCTCGATCCATTGCAAAAAATTTACAAATCTATTGACGCAAAATCACAATCGTATCCTCTTAAGCAGCCTGGCCAATTGACTATACGATACAATATTTGTGCGTCAGATGCAAATAATGTGTTTTAGCTAGTTTAGAAAATAAATTTTCGTATAGTCATTGCTAAAGTAGGAAAGAGACAAGTTTTGCGACTAATTGGACGTGGCAAGTTATGTATGTGTCTCACTTTTGTTGGATTTCAAACTGATTTTACTTAATATTAAAATCATTTCTGAACTTTCTCATCAAACACAAATGTTAAGACACGATTACGTGATTTAATTCCAGTGCTAACTAAATTTTGGCAAAAATATGGATAATAGCGAGTTTTATTTCTATACCCCTCACATACAACCTACTAAATTCTTTAACTGTAGATATTCATTAAGGATGTTAGTACCAGTCCCCATTCACTGTAAGCAGCGATCGTCTATTGTGATCTATGTATTTCTCGCCTTTATATCTGACTTAACATAACTTTTTGTATCCATGCTTTATTTCTAGAACTTTATCTCATCTTTTGTTCAGATACAAATTCAAATGTTTGGGAACAAAATCATGAAAGATGCATAAATAAATTGAAGAAAGAAATCTATTTTTGTGCTCCTCTAGAAACCTCTCTTTGGATATGTCAAACTTACAAAATCAGGCTAATTGTTGCAAAAAATGAGCACTCTTTTGGTTCGGGATTGATTGTGGAATGATCTCATTTCGTTTTATCGATATTAATTGATTTAAGTTAATTTACGAAAAGTAAAATATTACGTTGTGCCAGATCTTTATCTACTAAATTTAAAATGAACATGAACTTGAATTTATCAATATTTAATTTATGATTTATGAATTGTTATATTACTGTTTTCCAAAGTGGGACCGTATTCCAAAATACGATATTATTGAAATTTGTCATAAATTGTTCGTATATAATTTGCGATCATATTAAAAATAAATTTTTATCTCCGACTTTTGACCGATATAGAAGGGTCAACCGAAAAGTAAAAAATAAACTGATTAATATCGAGAGGAGAAAAAATACAATTGTACAGGAATACCTGATAGCTTCGAGCATTCACCTGAAAAGCCTTAATAAATAGTGTTGGCTTTAGATAGCCACAGTATATATGTATATCGCGATCGGTTATATAAAAAACTCGTGAATATCAGTATTATCATGACCTTTATCTATTAACTATTGCATTTCCTTTGATTTTACTCATTATTAGTTGATGTAGGGGAGACCGGGGCAGAACGTTAATTTGGGTTTTTTCATTATAATTTTTTTTTTTTTTTTGTAATTCAACTTCTTCCAGAGATTTCTGTTATTATTGTTTGAAATCAAAGTTTTTTTTTTATTATTAAGCCAAGCCAGGGGATACGTTAAGATGCAAAACACATGATGGCAGGATGGCTATAGGGAAAGATTACACTTTCCGACACCTAAATGTGCAAGAACCTGACCTGCTCAGATTTCGTAATTCGAATTTAAATCTGATCTTATTTTTGTTTTTTTTCTCTAGACGTCACAATTTTTTGTTCATGTCATATGAATTTAACGATTTCGGACATGTTTTGAATCCGATATCTCGAGACGTCATTTACATAGAGAGCTGAAACTTTGCACACGTATTAAAACAGTAAAAAACAAAAATTTGCACCCGTTAAGTTTATTTTTTCTATATATTTATTTCCTTAAATGTTAAAATATATATAGCGCTGATAGTCTACAAGAGCAAGAAAAGGGTTCTAGTGAGTAAGACATACTCAATGGGTTGTTAATTAAATCTACCATTTATATACACTAAACCGTAAACCGACGTACCAACGTAAAAGGTCCTTCATCTTAAAGGAGCGGTCTGGATCTCACTTATTTTCTTAATGTAAGCAACATCCACCTTTAATCTGCTTATCAAGAAATCTATTCCTTAGTTATTATTTTCATCAGATATTTATTCGAACTAGGCGCACTAACCACTTGCAATGCAACCGACTATGAACGGGCAGGATTTCAGGATTTCTGACTCTGATTCTAGCCATAGTCGCTGCAGAGCGGTGAGGAATAGAGTGGCCTATGTCATTCGCTCGGCCAAGCGAGGATACTTCAATTCAAAGCTAAATCCTGCTTTGCTCCCCAGAAATTTATGGAGTGAACTGCGCAGGCTAGGTGTACAAAAGTTCTTCTTCTTTGTAAACATGATCCTAATGACCTAAACAACGCTTTCACATCTATTCAATCCCCGGTTAATATACCCGCTTAACATCAATCGTGCACTGATGTAGTAGTTCATATTAATAATACGAGCTATGTTCAAAAATTAAGTGACTTTACATTTTGTCCTCTTCAAAGTAATCCCCATCAGATTTAATACACTTGTGCCAACGCTTTTTTCAATCCTCGAAGCAGTTCTGATAAGCACTTTTTGGTATAGCGATGCAGTTTTTATCTCCTCAATCGTTGCAAATCTCCGTCATTTCATGGGTCGCTTTAGTTTTGGGAAGAGGAAAAAATCGCAGGGGGCTTCGTTAACAGCTTTGATCTTTTTGAGAAAATTGCGATCATCATTGACGTCATTCAACAACTCCTGATGCTCATGCGACGGTTCATCTGGTCAAAAGTAAGCAATTTCAGAACAAACTTCGCTGACACATGCCTCATGCCTAACACAAAATTTGATGACACGACACAACCGAGATGCCGACATCATCAGAAACTTCTCTACTGGTGATTCGACAATTTCCCAACACCATTTTCTTCACTTCTTCAACGTTTTCATAAGTTGTTGACGTGCTGGGACGTCCAGAGCGACGTTCGTCATTGGCATTTTCTCGGCCTTCCTGTAAGAGCTTTATAAATAGTTTTTTTACTCAAATTAGATTCACCGTATGCCATTGTCAACATTTCGAGTATTTTGAAGCACTTAATTTCATTTTTTTCACAAAATTTGATGCAAATTCTTTGGTCCATTTTTTTTTTTCGACAGCAGAAAATCGCCGAGCACACCAAACAAACAAAGAATGCTACATATATAGTTAAAACTGTGTACATATGTTCGGGACAAGTGTATCAACACAAAAATAAAATATAAATCGAAAATTGAATGTACGTAGCCAGCGAAATTTGAAAAGTCACCTTACTTTTTGAATCAAGAATCTTTACTATCTTGCTGGCAGTCAAGTCTCAGACCACGGCATAGCTGTGAGTTCGCAATACTCAAAGTTCTTTCGGACATTAGTTACACTCTTGACAGAGATCGGATAGCCATACTACTCTTTCGGGATTTCATTAAGGCGTTCTATTCGATAATCATGATAGTCTACTTCTTAAATTGCGGCAGAATTTCAGTTTCTCGTCTACAGCTATTTGTTTCATCAAAAATTTTCCGCTCTGCCGTAACCAATCGGTTAAAACTCAGTCAGTAACGTGATAAGACCTGTGACTGGGCTAATCGCAATTACCTAATTCTAAATCCAAGCAAGTCGATTTGTTTATTTGTGAATATGGGGGGTTTGACCTAAATAATCTACCTGTAGTTAAGATCAACGGCATCCTCATATCATATACTAGGTCAGTTAAAAATCTGTGCCTTGAGCAAAATACCAACTTTACTTGTTGTGATTATTATATAAAATACAGCTGAAAAGGTCTATTCTTCCCTGCGAACGTTAAGAATATATTTTCACAATACATCACATGCATCTTGATAAGGCTACCCCACATTATCTTCGGGAGTCTTATATTTCCTAAACTAGATATTTGCTGTCGG
The DNA here is from genome assembly GCA_963924295.1 of Dioctria rufipes. Lineage (NCBI taxonomy): Eukaryota > Metazoa > Arthropoda > Insecta > Diptera > Asilidae > Dioctria > Dioctria rufipes. The sequence goes on along the minus strand of OZ002740.1, from coordinate 345,272,471 downwards.
CGGAAATTAACGGTAAATTTTAATTACACAAGCTTCGATATACATTTGGCTTACTCAGATTTTCTCATAGTTCGTCCTATGTCGTCTCCGTCCTTGGATGTTCTCTTGAATCATTTCGCATGAACAGAAGACTGATATTCTTGTACAACCTGATCTATGCGAAAGAGCCAGCTTATCTCCGGGATCATGTTCAATTTCTGAACTCCACGCGACATCGTCATCTTCTATTGCCTAGGTTTCTTCCTCACATTAGTGAGCGATTTTACTTTGTGTTTGTGCAGATCATTCGTAAATGGAATTGCTTACCTATTAGCCTTCAGAGGGCTGGCTCCATTGGAATATTCGGCCGGCTCCTGGCTTCGACCAGCATACCGTAATACGCATTGTATTGGGGCTGCACCTCTTCGATTTCTCGACTATATTTTTGTATACATTTATTATTATTGTTAAATTTGTATACCCTAGATGAAATCTATAGGGTATACTAAGTTTGTCATTCCGTTTGTAACACCTCGAAATAATGATTGTAGAGCAAAATGGATTGGACACCCACGCATAATATTAAAAGTTATTTTGATTTTTGCATGTCAGTCCGTCCGTCCGTCTGTGCGCACGATAACTCGAGAATGCGTATACTTAGAGAGCTGAAATTTTGTACACGGACTTTAAAAAAAAATTAATTTAGTTCGTGGGGTTGCCATACAAAACTTTCGTTTTCCACTATATATTTGGACACTGCCTGAGAACGCATCGATATAGAGAGCTGAAATTTGGTACATGGTGTTTTCATTGCACTAGCAAATCAAATTTTAAAAATGGACTAAATCGGGTAACTCCTTCTTGGTGTTGCCATATAAAAATTTAGGGTTTTTACGTATACTGTGAAAACGATCAGTCCAAGACATTTTTATTGTACTAGAAACTTCTTCAGAATACAAAATCCTATAAAATTGGTTATAATCATTTTTTCTGTCCGACAAACCGTTCTAGAAATATATGCGAAAAACTACTACAAAAATCAAACTTGCACAGTAGGGTGACAATACAAAATTTCACACGGGCATTCATCTATCGGAGAATCGTATCACAGAAAGGCAAGCGACATCCTTAAGGGCGCCATACACCATCAGTTTTGCCGTGGTTTTAAAAACCACGTTCTAGTCGAGATAAGAACCTAAAACGTGGTCAAGAAAAAGCCCCACACACCATCCAACTTGACCACGTCTTGCCTTCATCTTGTAGTGTCCATTTACAGCAACAACATGTGAGCAAACATTGTGATTATTTCATGAAAACCGGTTTTCACAGAAGCGCGGGAACATTTTATGAGAGTAAAACGTGAAAGCTCCGCCACTTCTTATTTATTTACGAAAAAGAAATATTTTCCATTCTGTTTCATTGAATGCAATTTGCGCTTTCACATTTTTTATCTTTATTCATAAAAATTTTAAAGAGAGTTTGATTTTTTTTTATTATTTTTTTCTTTATTTCTTCCTTTTCTTGCCGTGTACATTTAAATGTAAAACACTCAGAAATGTCGCCTACTTCTTAGCTTATTATTAAGTTAACTTTGAATATGAACGAGCAAATCAGTAAAACCACGGCAAAACTGATGGTGTATGGCCTTGCCCACGTCTTGCCCACGTTTTGAGAAAGATATTTCTGGCATGACCTGAATTCTGGTTTTAGTAGATATCCGAACCTCAAAACGTGGGGTTCGCCATACACCATCAGTTTTGCCGTGGAAAACCTTATTGCACAAACTGCAAGCAGGAAGGACATCCGGCAAATTATAGAAGCTGCCCCATGTATATGGAACTCATCGACAGGAAGAAAGCAGCAGTGCAGACGAAGAAGCAGAGAGAAGAGTTCATCCGGGAGTCAGCACGGAGCTATGTACAGCCCGTAAGTCTTTTGCCCAAATGCTTTCAAATAATATTTCAGGTACGCACAAGGGGAGCAAGGCTCAGGAAGTTTCCGAACCCTAGGTTACAGCCAAACCAAAACCCTCCACAGCTAATGCCTTAGGAGCAGACGCGTTCTGCAATCAAGAGGCTAAGTCACTCTTTGGTTGTGACCTATTGGGCTTTATGGCCAAAATCAATGCATTCTACCTTGATATAGGAAGCTGACCTCCATTCCGAAAAGACAAAGCGCTTATCTGCAATTCGCGTTTTCGTTATGCGGAGACAGAAATTAAGCGAATTGTAGGAGATTGCCCTCAATGTCAACTCCGTTCTTTTTCACGGGAAACGAGTCTCCCTCAATCTCTTTCTGAAGAAACATCATTTCAAGTTTCTTTCAGAGACAAATTTAAAAGCAAGACACAGAGTGTCTTTGGAAAAATATTCTCTGCTCAGAAATGACGCAGGTGAGGGTAAGCGGGGCACCGCTATTCTCATTAAGAAAAATCTTCACTTCGAGCCCACCCAGACCAACTTCGAGAGTACATCTCTGAAAATAAATCTTGATTCCGACGAAACTTTTCTTCTGGTTTATTGTAGATTCCGTGCTATACCCCAGCCCAACGAGCACGTAGCGATCTGAATGTGTTAAATGCCTTTTCCCAACAGTTCACATATATGCTTGTTGGAGGCGATTTTAACGCTAAACATAGCCTGTGGAACGATTTCTCGACCAACTTAGTTGGAACAAGCATGGCTAAATGGCTGGAGGATAATCTCCACAACCACAACTTCGCCACTGTCTCCCAAGATATTCCAACCTTTCCCAGAGGTAATTCCTTTTTAGACTTCTTCCTCGTATCTGACAACCTCGTAAACATTCTCCCCCAAATTAAGAATTTTACCTGCCAAGCCCTTATCTGTGATTCTGAACATTTGGCAGTTGAACTAAAAATAGCTCTGCAGAAGGAATTTTCTGCGAACACACTTATTGCTCCCGGATTAACGTTGACTGGCTGCATGTCCAGGACAGACTGAATCGCTTACTCCCTAATTTCTTGCCAGATCAGCATAGAAATCTGTGTAATACATAAATAGACTTCTTTGTTCAGTTGCTGACGACTTCTCTTTAGGACAATATAGCGTTCTTCTCCACTACGCACCAGCCAAATAACGAAAGGTATAAGAACCTTCCGCCCAGAATTCAACAGCTGTACAAATACAGACAAAAGCTCAAGAAAACTCTGAACAGAATTTACCGGCGAAATCTGAATACACAGAGCCCGGAATATTCATCCTTACTCCCTCAAAATAGGTGTCTGTCGACAATCATTGACGAGCAAACCCGTAACTTCGTCGATGAACAATTTCGCAACAACTGCTTAAATTCTCCTGAGGAGAAAAGCAGCTCCTTCGTCAACTACTTTGAATCAACCTTCAAAAGCTCCCCTGCTACTCATCTCCCTAACCTTCATAGGCTAGTCCTAACTGAAGAGGAGAATTTTGAGGCACAAAACACCTCACCTCAGCCTTGAAAACTCAGCTAGAAATCCAAATGACCGGCAAATATTCACTAGCCCGCTTCATCTAACCGCCCTTATTCGATCACTCAACAATAAAAAGTCGAGTGGCCCAGATGGTATACCGAACTTCATAATCCAGAAGTTACCACCGTTGGCAATCGAAATGCTAACAATAATCTTCTACAATTGTATAAACAATTGTTACTTCCGCAATAGCTGGAAAGTGTCAAAGATAATACCAATTCCGAAGAAGACATCTTCTAAAAGTATCTCGGAATTCAGGCCAATTTCACTTCAACTTGGGCAAACTTCTGGAGAGATTAGTGAAACAATATATAGATAACACTTTCGTGGAGAAGGAGATGGAGCAGCATCAGCAATTTGGATTCAAGACTATGCACTCCACTCTGCACCCGCTACTAAAATTTTACACTGATGTGACCCAAGCCCTCAATAAAGACCCATGCTGTGACTTGTTTTCTTAATGTTGAGAAGGCCTTGGACTCCATCTGGAAAGAAGGTCTAATCTCCAAACTGATTGCATTTCAGTTACCACTCTACCTCATTCGGATGACAAATAGCTTCCTCTCCCAGAAACAATTCTTTGTGGAAATAAAAACATAAACGCGGGAGTCCCGCAAGGCTCAGTACTTGGGCCTTTCCTCTTCAACCTGTTCATGTTTGACCAACCGCAGAACAGTGGAGGAGTCACAACCCTTATCTACGCGGATGACTCATTAACATATGCGCACTCCAAATCCCCGAAATTGGCGACAAAGAAAGTGGGTGATCATATTTCCAAGCTTTACGAGTAGGTCTTATCGTAAATGGGGCATAAAGATCAACGTCCCTAAATCGAGTTTACTCTGCATCAGAACTGCACGTTCACGCAGAGGCGTATGTAAAAACGCAAGAAACATCGAAATCACTATCAATAATGAAATGATAAAACCCACTAAGAGCGGCAAATACCTAGGTATAAACTTCAATGAACGCTTTAAGCTCAACCCCCACGAAAGGCAGTTGCTAGGAAAGCAAACTTTACACTCAGCATGCTCAGTCCTATAATGAGATATAGAAATGGTCTCACCCTAAACACCAAGCTGCTGATGTACAAGCAGCTCATTAAGCCCACCTTAACGTACTCGTTTCCTATATGGCATACCAAATCGCCAACATATATGGAGATCCTTGCGAGATTCGAGAGGAAACCGCCCCGAATTTGCACTGGACTCTATCGGAGGCCCTGTGGAAAGTATTATCGCAATAAGGTCCTGTACGAGAAAGCTGGAATTTCTCCTATACAGGACTACCTGGTTGAGGTAATGAAGAAGCAGGTAGTTAAAATCCCCAATCACACAAATCCAATTGTCCAAGAACTAACCAATTTTCCCCACTTACCCACTAACAAATATTTATCGCTTTTTTGGATATTAAACTGGCATGGAAGGAATTTTTATTTTATTTTTCAGGGAAAAAGGAGACAGCTTTAAGCAGCACCAGGATGGGAAAGCAAAGGCTGTTGTAGTTTGAGTGCCGTGCTCGGGACGGAGAGCACTCAACTTTTCATTCACTGATCGATTTGAGGCTTTGATAGAAAAACTCACTTTTTGGTTTTTAAAATTTACTGGTTTTTATTAAATAATTTCTTTTTTTTTTTGTTACTAACGTTAGCAAAAAGTTGTTTAAAACACCGTAGTATTAATTCTTAACACTATTCCTCCAATAATTTATGAAAATTGTTTGATGTAATTACAGAGTTAATTTTTTCACACTCTTCCCGATAATTTACTTAAAATCGTTTAATACGATATGGTATTAATTTCCTTTTTTCTTTTAACACATATAGGTAGATAGTTTGAAACTTTTTACGATAATATTAACTCCGCAATCGTTTACTCCCGGACTGCCCTGTTCGACGGTTTTTAAAAGAGCTCCTCGAGGTTTGGAGATCTTGCACCCAGGTACCCACGATTACTTCAAAAGCTCTTTTTTTCTTTTTATTGTTTTCTCACGACACGTTGAAAAAACGTACGTGAGAAAATGTACAAAAGTTTTGATGCAAGCTATATGCATCTATGCAAACTGTAATCCGATATGCACTTGTGCGCCCGTCTTGAAATATTAATTTTAAGAGGGCGCGAATAATTCTGATAATTGTATGTATGTATATACATACAATTAGATTGGAGGAAGTATAAGTAATGTACGTATGTACACTGTACATACGGAAAAAAAGTAAGAAGACACTGTATATAGGTAAGTGTGCATATCGTGTGAGTGGAATGTGTGCCTGATAACAAAATGCAATTTATGCTAAATTGCATTTGGTTATAATGTGGGAATGCATTTCTAAATGCATTTTGAATCTATATTGAAATTTTAAATGAAATTTTGAATGCATTTAAATTAATTTTCAGGGTCAACTTTGCAATGCATCGATATATTGCATAAGGCAATATATTGGTGCATGGACCTTTATGGTTGTGATTTAGGCACCTAAGTCACAACAAGGCAATTTATACATAAGTTATGTAGTTATGTACTTAAGTTAGTTAAGTATTAGACTTTCGAAGTATTTTTAGTTAATTATAACTAGGTAGCGCTAGCCATAGTTTAGAAGTACGTCATATGTTAGTTAGAAATTCATGTATTTAGAAAGTAAGAAAATTCAACTAGCTTAATTGAACACAGGAACAAAGAAAAGCCCATAGGAATTATAATCAGGGAATAGGTCTAGATAGGAAAATATTGTTAGGTTAATTGTAAAAATTTCTTTTAGCGTAAATAAATAACTTGAATTTGAGCCAGGAGGCAGTCTTATTTCAGACAGTGAAGTGAACGAAGTAAACTATTTGGAATGCGGTAGTTAGAAGTACAGTACTAGCGATAACTAAAGTAGAGTTGATTTGATAATTGTTTGTGAATGCAATAAAAGTAAGCAGTATAGATAAATAAAGGAAGAACTTGTGAATAATATTTGAAATATTGTGTATATTGTGTATATAATAGCACTAACGGGTTACGCCTGGTCCCATTTATGAAATCTGCATGAAGAATCCATTGAAAGTAACCACTTGCCTTTTGGCTGACGAGGTCTGACCAGGGCACTTATCATAAAAGTCGATGCATCAGCATCTTTTCTGTCGACACCCGCAATCGACGCATTACGATTTTTGAATCGTTTATTTCGACGCGTCAACTGTCGATTGAAGATGTTTAAGTTCAATGAAAGAGATTGTATAACCTGGAAAACGCCCGTAATTGACAAGTAAATATTACTTAAAAATAATGAATTTTTATATTTAGTAGCATAGGTTACGTTTGAGTGGCGCCCATCGTACAAGCACGTACGACCAGCCACACTCGGACCATCTATGGTCCATTGTGATGCCACCTTATTGGATCCCTACCTAGAAAAGATACCTCAGATGTAGACGGTGCGCCGAAGCCAGCCACACAGTTGATGAACCTTACCAGGACCCACACTTCTTTGATTGCTTTGTTCCCAGAAAAAGTAGTTGCCAAGCGTATTCGTCCTGCACCTAGCAAGGTTAGAACATTCGCTCAGCAGGTACTGAACACTCTCAACATCTTCCATACAGCTTCTGCAGAAGACATAGTATGTAGCTTGCATGTGCTCTGCATGTTTGCGAAAAAGGCAGTGTTCCGTGATAACTGCGATAAGTTTACGCACATCATTCCGGTTCCTTATCAGCAAAGATGCAATCTTCCCAGGAAAAATCTCGGGCTGTCTTGAAATCGCGCATATGGTCAGTTTTCATCATCTGCGATTTGGCAGCTTACAGGCCTGTAAATCTAGAATCATCTTCATTGACTCTAGGAACGGATCTATAGATCCTCTGCTAGACATATATTCATAACAGAACCCTTTCTGGCCAGAGCATCAGCTGCCTCGTTTCCAGGTATTTCACTGTGACCAGGCATCCAGGCGAGAATAACTCTGTGGTTAGCACAGTTTCCCGGGCTCACAGCGACGCTGCTGCACTAGACTCGATCTAATGGTGTTTGAGTTTAGAACTTAATTGCAGGTTGGCTATCAATACGAATCCTGATAATTTTATCGCTGGATACCTTATAATTTGTAACCAGACGCCTTGCTACTTGGCAAATAGCCAGAGCCTCCACTTGGAAAACGCTACAGTAGTGCGGTACGATTCCAGTATTTCCTGTACACCCCGGCTCCCACATCCATTCTCGAACCGTCCTTAAAGGCACATATATCAGAGTCATTTGCCACGCGATTATCATCCCACTCCTCTCTACTAGGAATGCTATTTGAGAATGCTTTCTCAAAGTCTAGTCTCGGGACAATGAAATTCGAAACTCTCCGAACTCCCAAGAACAGATCTTCATTGTTCTGCTGTGCCAAAGGTATAACCAGCAGCTTGACTCTCTAAGCTTTACTACACTTGCCGTTGGTGTTGTTCGGAGCGCACCTGTAATATCTAGACAGGCAGCTCTCTTTATTTTAGAAAGATTCTTCAGGTGTGTCGCTTTCTCAAGAGCATTACACCACACAAAGAAATTTATTTATTTAATACCATAAAAACATATTACTACTTACATGACCATTTTCTTTTCTTTTACTTGCTCGTATTTCAAATAACATCGACACTGGTTAGTAAGCGTGTCAATGAAATAAGGTTGTAGCTTTTTCTACGCGTCGATGATAGACAGAGCTTATACAACCGAGATTATCGCATCGACTTCTGTGATTGTTGTTCGGATGTCAGTACATTCTAAATCTGGTAGCACGGCATCAGGTGCCCATAGAACTTGCTTCTATCCCGACAAGGCGAGACCTCCTTGTGAGAGCAGCGTGTGGCTGTAATTAATTCATGTGCGGGCAGAGTGTGTTATCACAGACTAGTGTGACGATTGATGACCAATCTTTTGTTCGTAGGTAAAAGATCGTCTTATAACGAACAACCACCAAAGTATGATCGTTGATCTTATGCATGCTAGGATATCTCAACTCGCCGTGAAGTTGCGCAAAAAAAAACCGGGAGTCGGAACCCAAAGAACAGCAGAGATTATGAATAGGTCTCGCTTTTACTAGTAAAAATGCCAAGAATCCATTTCATTATACTAGTAGTCAACGAGACAATAATGTCTCTTGATGCCACTAATTGTGGCCGCAAAAACCAATCCGTGTGTATAGAACATCGTGAGATTAAGCCACACTTGGTAGGCGCTCACATTAATTCACTGTGAATGTGGACTTAATTCCCTTTGCCTGGACTAATAATTCGTATACGGAAATCGAGGTATCCCTGTATGTACAAACAGACACATACACACACATTATTAATTTAAAATTAGTAAAAAAAAAGATGAAAAGTAACAATATTGATGATCTTGGAATGTTTTTCTTTTTGTTTTAATAATATTTACACGAAAGGCTTTATACACATTTTCTTCTTTAAAATCATAAACATTATTTTATACAATAATTATTGTTCTTTCGTTTCAAATTTAACAATTTAATATTTCCCCTTTGCTTTTGGATTTAACTAAACAAACTAGTTTCAAACATTTGTTAAAAATTGTGCAATACTTCAGCAAAGTGAAAATATTAAAACAATTATAGCTAATTGAGTTGTAACAAGTAACAACACCCATTAGAATATTTATTATTGGCCTGAATATTAAATATATGTATGTAGTATGTATATGGATTTCTGTAATTATCATTTAAGTTTAAACTCGTTTCCTAAAATTTGGCTGATACAAATATTATATACAGTCTAAAAACAAAATTGGATTTCTTTAAATTTTCATTTCTTAAATAATTAAAACAACGCAAAATACTGCAACAGTTTTTTTTTTACTCTTTTAACTAATATTATTTAACAAAAAGCCTTCAGCACTTTAGGACGTTTCTCCCACTCAGAAGAATACGAAAAGAATTAAACTAAGACGGTCAAAAAAATAACTAGCATGATAAAAACATGTAACTGAACGCTACACAATAGATGTAATATATGATAAAAATGACCATCGAATTAGCTTATGATTAAAAAAAAGTTTTGCTTGGAACTTAAGCTTTAGAATCGACCATGTCAATGTTGATTTTATAGTAGACATAGGGATAGTATTCTGTTTGGCCGAAACCCAAATTAATCATTTCCATGTTTTGCTAAATTGAAAATATTGACAAATTTTAATGTTGAAATTTATGAAAAAAAAATACGACTTACGTCTGCTTGGCCACCAGATGATGATGCTGATCCATCTAAATGTCCGTAAATTTGATTAAGAACGTCTCGAAGTCGCTTCATACTTTTCTTATTTGGATGAATTAGTATAGCTTGGAAGTTGACGGGTAATCCATACCTACAGAAAATAATTCTCAAGTTAAAAATCAGTTTGTGTGACAAACAAAAAGTTATTGGTAAAAGCGACTAAAGACATTGGCGGCAAATTTATGCGAATTATATCGATTTAAAAATCAGGCAGAACGAAATTTCTTTTCATCTCGGCAAGTCAAATTATGTCGACAGACACACAAGATGGAGAACACATTAATGGCCGGTTTCACAGTCAAGGCTTAATAAATATTTCTGTTTCACAGTCAATGCTTAAGTGATATCACTGGCTTAAGGCAGGCTTAACTTAAGCACGTCATCTCTAAGGCTTAAGCCTCAGATTTTGCTGTGAAACACATAGGAAATTATTGCTAAATATATATTTTGCCTAATTATTATAAATTTGGTTATTAAACGAACGTACATATTTCAAAAGTTATACTTTAAAACTAAATTGAAATTTTCCAAGCGAAAAATAGTAACAAGTTTTGAGTACTGCCTGGCAGCTAGTGTCAGCATTCCATTTGACATTTTAGGAAGAAACCAAGCAGTTTAAGACAAAAATTAGTTATTTATTTGATGAAAAGAATATAAGTGACGAGGAAATGTATAATATAATATCGCAAAGTATGACCCGTGAAAATATTATAAGAAGGCACCCCCAACATTTCGAGAAATGGGATGACGTTGATTTTTATTCTCGGTTCCGACTGTAGACACATTCGAAACATTCTACAACAATGGCTTTTGGGTTTGATATCCTTCCAGACGTAACCCCCGGAATATAATACAAGCTATGAAGTCACCGAAGGCTCCGACACATTAAAAGGCCTTAACGTGCCGGATAGAGCATGCAGTTTTTTCTTCTTGTATTTATTAATTTGATTTAGAATCGTTAAAAATAAAAGTTCTTGAGATTCTTCTTTATCCACCATTGACTGATTCTAACAAGTGTAGGTTCGATTCCCGTCCGGGAAAAAAATAAATAAAAATTGAATTTACAATTTATTTGTTCGCTTTCATCGTTACTGGTTAATGCCAGCTGAAAGCAAATCGTGGCATAGTAGGCTAGTAACAAATTGATAAATGCAAGAGTGAAAATCATCTGTCTCGTTAGCTCAGTGGTAAGAGCAGTCGCCCGCAAGCGGAAGGTCCCGGTTTCAAACCCCTTCTTGTATTTATTAATTTGATTTAGAATCGTTAAAAATAAAAGTTCCTAAAATTCTTCTTTATCCATGCAGTAAGAGTTTACTCTCACTGCTTTTTGTATACTTGTCATGGAGGAAAAACTAAAATTTCATCTAAAACAGGTCCTAAAGCCCAAAACTGTTGCTCCCACAGCAATATGAAGTTAAAACAAATTGCAGCCAAATATGTTTTCTTTCGAATAGTTTAAAAAAATAGTATGTAGAACAAATTTATGGAAATTATAGCGTTGGAACAAAATACAACCAACTTTTATATGAAATCTCCTGCAGTAAGACAAGGCAAGAAGACTGTAGATGACTATGGATAAAAACCACATCAAATTGGTAAATACAAAGTTCTTCTTTCGCTTGGTTTTTAATTCACAATGGCAATTTTACTTTACAAAAATTCACAATTACAGCAGTGCTGACAACTTAAAAATTTTCAGCCTCAGCTTATCGAGTACTGTGAAACCGAGTAGGCTTAAGTTCTGGGCTTAAGCCACACCCGTGGCTTAGCTAAGCTCTGGCTTAAGCCTGGACTGTGCAATCGACCATAACTCTTTCAGGGACAAGATATAATAAAATTAAAAAATAACGAAGTTTAGTCAAACTGAGTTTATTCCATTTATTGTACAAAAAAAAAATGTTAAATTAATATTATTTAATTGCAGCGTAAGGACATGGTATGAATTTTATACCACCGCACATAATACGATAACTTTTTTTTTAATCTGTAAAACACGTTTTTGTTTTGCTAAGGCACAAAGGAACGTAGCACATAGAGCACATCCACTGTGTTCGCCTTTGGTGTCCCTTTTTACTGCATTTGGCACAGCACCGTATTGTACATCTTATCGGCTGATGTGATGAGCCTACCGCTCGAAGGTAAGACTTGTTTTTTTTTATATCTGAACTTTTCACGTTTAGATTTTCATTTTTGATGGAATGGTATAGTTAGCAAATAGTTGATGATATCCAATTTAAGCTGTTTTACATGCTGCTTGTAATCGACAAATTTTGCTAAGATATAAGCATTTACAAGACGCACACATCCAAGAAGTGAAAGAAAATCCTATGCCACCATTTGTTACTCTTTCGGTCAACCTCGTAATATTTTTTGAGCAGGTCAAAATTATCAACATTATTCATATTTGAATTATATTCAGCAATATGTTCGGGGCAGGGATCTAACTCTGAAGCACCATTGGGCTTTCTTCGTGTAACTTTAGTTACTTTTTCAGGATAATGGAAATTTGAAAGCATAGTTACCGATCTTTTGTCTTTCCACTTTAGATAAAGTATACCAGAATCACTTGTTATCCAGTCCAATTCACCGTGGGAGAGTTTACTGTCCTCTTTCAAGTCTGATGGTAAAAATTTCCAACTGGCTTGTACAGTGCCACATGCGTATATCCCATTCCGCTACAAATCAACCGTCAAATTACATGTTGTAAAAAAGTTATCAAAATACAATTTGTGATTTTTACCAATAAAAGGAGAGCTCGTGTGCCAAACGACGTTTTTCTGAATATCATTGCTTTTTTTCCTGTATAAATTTCAAAGTTACATATGTAAAGACCTTATCGCAAAGCATCCATATTTTATATGCTCTTTTTATGGGCTTTTTAGGCAAGTACTGCTTCAGAGAACTGCAACCTTTAAACTCATCGATTCGTCTACCACAAGAAGTACTCCTGGATCAAAATATTTTTGAGATCTTTCCAAAAGCATATCCAGTAAGCGTTGTAATTTGTATAGTTTGCTGAAATTCGGAGAATCGCTGTTAGGCATCAATGACGAATCGTTCAAATGAATATTTCCTAAAATCCAACTAAACCTTTTGACTGACATCAGTTTGGATATACATATATGGGTCGTTCAATTCAGGTCTGCTAGACCACTAATATTCCAATAAAAACTTTGATTTCTGTTTGGAATACTATTTGTTCAACGATTTCATCAGTGAGTAATGCACTAAGAATTTCCCTTGGATCGTTTGAAAGAAGATATCTAATAATCTCCGATGGACCATAGTGTGTTCCATTGAATTGTTCTGATTCAGCTATATGGAAATTTCTGCTCCATTTCGGTGGATTAAAAGCTTTTGCATTCCAAATTTTTTTTAAATCGCTCAGAATAATTTCGTCATCAGTTTCGAAATCATTCCTTGACATCTATAATGTTTCAACACTTGTAGGACTAAATATGCTATACTTTGGTAAAATTGGATTACATAAGGCTGAGATACTTCGAAAGAAGATCTTCTTCGTTTTCGGATTCCTCATAAAATGGTAGCAAGTTGTCTTCTTCATCTTCAGACTCAGAGTCGGATGAAATACTTACCAATTCAACGGATTCATCTTCAGAATTTTTCGATTCATGATGGCATTCAATTATAGTTTAATAACAAAACATCATTCTTTATAGTTTTTAAAAAAAATTACCAGTTTTCGCAAAATTAGTTTTTGCGCGGTGGTATGTAAAACTAACCACTTAGTCTAACCTCTCAAATCTCTTTAAAAAATAATTCACAGTAAACACCAATATGATTTCAAATAATCGTCTGTTAGTTTAAAACTAAACTAGGAACAAAACACCTTAATTCGCCTGGACACGATACAATGAGAATATAAATACCAGGGTACGTAAAAGCTCGCTCGCGAGCGGCTCTTGATGCGGCTCGCAGCTCCTAAAATGCTCGCGAGCCAGAGTCATTTCATTATTTTCCAAATGGCTCCCGCTCCCGAGCAAGAGCTGTGTAGCGGCTCGGGCTCGCGAGCGGGAGCTGCCAGCTTCCTTTTATTGGCTCTTCTTTGCTCATGAACAATTTTCTTGTTTTGTTTACACTGCCCCGTGCTCATTCTTAGGAATTGAAATTACCGTCCTGTTTCAATAATAAAAGACGATTTTTTTTTATTAGGGTTCACAAGATGTAAAACATAAAAAGTACATAGTACTCCAACTCTGTATATTACGATTTTATTCTTCGGAGAAATTTTATTTGACCAAAAAAATAAATTTATATATTTAAAACAACGCTCAGAATATATAAATTGCAATACGGAAACTGTACCGAAAATGTAGATTTTAGTTTTTTTACGCCGGATATCTACAGGAAAAAGGTAAATATAAATTACAGAAGCATACTTATACCTAAATAAAAACTCGTGATTTTCCTAGAATTTCCGTATTATTTAATTCAATTAAAAGGAATTCTGAGACCTGCTATTCAGATACCTACTGGGACAATTGTTATTAAATAAAAAAATTTATACCTACATAGGTAGAATTCAATGTAACCCAAATCAATTGTATTTTGTATATGTATATAAGGGAGGTGGAAAAAAAAACAAACGATAGCATACAGGAGCAACGTATTATTTATTTGTGATTACTGTATCTAGATGTAAGCCAAAGTATTGTGGTTTGTGCTGTCTGCTGCAGTGTGTCTCAGTTAAAAATTAATCAGGTTGTTAAATTTTTTTTTTATTTTTCATATATCCCTAACTCTAAAATTACACCGATTGAGTAACACTGTGAAAAAACCCAAAACTTGTATATATAATGATGAAGAGCTGGAGCGGTACAATGGCTCGCTCGCGAACCCGAGCTATTTAACGGCTCGGGCTCACGAGCGAGAGCCTGTAAGAAAAATTTTTTTGCTCCAGCTCGCGAGCGAGAGTTTCGGCTCGCGACCGGGAGCTAGTTTACAAAGAGCTATTCTGGAGCGCTCTTTCGAGAGCCGCTCGCGAGCGAGCTTTTACGTACCCTGAGTACTCTAACAGTAGGAAAAATATCTTATGTTTTTCATGGAATTAACATACGCCTACCAAGATATTATAATTTTTTACAAAGAATTTATTCCGAGAACGAATTCTGGTATGGTATTGAATTTGTACCGTTGCAAAATTTCACTGAAAAAACTTTTAAAAATGTAGTATATATTTTATACCATTGTCCGTGAAAGAGTTAAGCAAATTCACCATGCAGCAGTATAAATTGATAAGACACTCATTCGTGTGTGTATATAGACAACAGACTAAGCACTCTAAATATTCGTTTTAAACGCAAAACATGTCGAGGTAGAGATATTTGTATGTAACTAAAATTTCAGGAAAATTTGTCATTCTTTCTAAGCAATCGAAAGCAAAAACAATTTCTGAGCCTTTGCAACTTTTGTCAGAACTTGAATCTATAAATATTTGTATTTAGGTAAAATAAAGACGTCGTTTCAGAAAACTAAGCATAAATAAAAATTGTATTACGTAACACTCACCTCAAAACAGATTCAACAAAAACTCTGAGTGCCTTAACATGAATCCATGCACAAAAGCATTCACTGAAATTAACTTTAAGCCATCTTACTAGTGGTCCCTGGAAATTTTAAGAGTAATTATTATTATTTTTTTATTAACTATCTTATTATTTTTCTTAAATACTTACAAATTGTTTCTTTTTATCAGTAACCAATTTGGTGATTTCATTTTTTCCAGCTGCCAATTCTTCTTCATTATAGACAAAATCTCTTACCAAGAATCTCTTTTCTCGGGCATGCAACTTGAATTCATCAACAACCTTTTTGAATAAAGTTACATTGAAAAGTGCGTGTTCGTTATCTTGGAAAATGAGGGAAGATGATCGCGGTACAACCATATCCGTGAGTTTTTCATATCCATGAATCCAGTCGTTGGCAGAATTTCTAAAATAAAGAAAAAAATTACCAAACTGGCATAAATCTTAATACATATGTATATGATAAACACTTACTTTGGAACGACTACCAGCAGAGTTGTTAAATATTCTGAATCAAGAATGAAATGTTCTTTTTTAACTAAATCCACAAGGCTTCTGGATTGTAAACTGCCACTATAAAAATTGTGATTAAAAACTACATTATATAACCAATTGGATTAGTTTAGTTTAATTTTTGTTTACTTACGTTTGCTTCTTTTCTAAGTTTTGCAGAGTTCCCTTCAAATTATTGTAAGCATTTGACTTTGTTTTCAAATCGAGCTCAATTTGCGTCACTTGCTTAGAAATGATGTCGGCAATATTTCTCAATGACTGCTTTATTGGATATTTTGCCATATCCCATTGAAAACGAGTGATGTAGGTTGGTAGATCGGCTAAAATGATATTGTGATCACTTTGTAGTCTCAACTAAAGTTCTAATTAATTTCATTATTTTATAATATTCTATTTGCAATCAACAAACAAAAGCTAGTGTAGCGGAGGTTAATACATATTAACACACACAAAAAAAAAAACAAGAAAAGCCACAAGACATATTTTATGCGAATGAAAACAGTTTCCACTAGTTTCTAAATTTCAATTAATTGATTTTTTATTTATTATTTTACATGTTATGCGTTACTTCAGATTTAGTAAACAAATTATGCAGCAAAAAGGTCCATATTCATGGGAGCCAGTACTTTGTCACTTGCACATGATCACCTGCAAACTTAGCCCATAAACAAATAAAATAAGATTTCAATTCATTGGATTTCTTAGTTTTGTTAGTCTAACTAAGCGATACAGGAGATATTTTGCATATAGAGCACTTTCATTCAGGGAGATAAGATCAAGGTGGTGCAGTAAGAAATTAACAGTAGCACAACGCAACATATGTTAACCATTTTGAATGTCTGCTTTACAACTTTTATTAATCTAATATGTTTGCAGATGAGTACAAATTCATCTGATGCAATTATGCTTATCCACCCATGTCAAAGTAATAAAAATTTGCCGACTGTCCAACGAAAAATGCTAAAGTAGATTGATCCAGGACAAGAGCAACTTGCATACAAAAATAATATGAAAGTGGAATTGAACAACACTATGCTCTCATCGCAATTATAACATTTCAAGGTAGGCCCTTGCATGAAAACCCCTAAGAAATTCGTCATACAGACAAATCCAGCGATTGAATAAATGCAGAATATTGAATGAACGAAAAGTTGTCTAATGGGAAAGAATTAAGTAAAAAAAATTAATTAAATAAGATTGAATTCTCGCACATTTTTAATCTTCAATCAGATCGATCACATAAACGCAAATAACATTTTTAAAGCAGATACTTGTTGCAAACAAATATTTTTCTCAGAAGAAGCTAAGCAGAGCTCCCATTATTGGCCGGTCTCAGCTACTAAAAATTAAATTATGAACAGTAAAAAATAGGTTAACCTTCTCACACATGTATAATATGCTTCGAACATGGCAAGGAAGAATTTAAGTCAAACGAAAATTCACAAGCCAATTGGGTAGATTATTAAAATGCTACAATTTCTACTTATTTTATATATAATATATTTGATATTTGTGAATTAAAATTAAGTAAAAGCATTCTAATATTTTAGAAAATCTAACAATGCAAAAACTGGGATCGAAATCAAAAATAAATCTCCAAGGTGGATTTCTTAATACATACATACATACCTACAGCTAATTACTAGTAAATGATTGTCATAAAAGGCACATTTAAATTGCACTTGACTTTTAAAAGTTTCTTCAATTATAAATTGAAAAATTTTATTTTAAGAATAAAAAAAATCATTGTCAAACTAAACGAAATCTTTTTCATATTGGGTAAAACCATTTTCAAATTAATCAAAAGCTTCAACCCTTATAATAATTCCTGTACCCTTGTTCTTGGTACTTGTGAATCAACAAAATAAGTCTCTGAACAGATATCAACAGTTTGGTGTCGAAACGTAATCAAGACTAATAATAAGATGAACTGCGTGGATTTAAAAGGTGGGTTCAGATTAAAATGTGTCTTGAATCTGATGCCTAGCGGTAAGAATAGCTGCTAAGTGTTAAATATAAAAATTTATCACAGAAAAAGGGAACTATTTAAACAGAATAAAAAACAGAAGAATCTCAAATCTAAAGAAAAGTAAACAAGCAAAATTATTCTAAAAGAAGTTACGGAAATAAAAGTAATTGCGAAAGAAGTTAAATTAATTGTGTCACACGGAATAGAACCGTGTTAAATTTCATAATTAATTGAGTGCTTTATTAGAAGCATAACATTCAGCGTGAGCGAATTTCTTATGAGGTAAGCTTCTGCTGTACTCAATTAATTGTACAGGTTGACCTGCATTATTCTATGTCCGATGCTGATGCTCAATCTGTTCGGGGACTGAACAATCCTTCTGGAAAATTAATGAGGGACCCCAGTGTAGAGCTCTAAAAAAAATCGATTTATGAGCAGTTAGCTTATAAAATTCTATGGTGTGTCCCCTTCAATTTGCGACCTCTCCAAGCGCTCAATTAAAAAAAACTCATTCCACTACTAGGGGTATTTTCCTGGCTGCTCGCAGCATCTACAAGTCAGCTGTTTGTCGTCCTCTATCTATACACTTTGCTGTTCGCCTTCCGTGCTCGGTTCCTCAATTTTCTTTCTATCACCGTAAAAACTTTTTGGTTGGTTGGTTAAAGAGGGAGATGAGAAATTATAAGGCACTGCGGCCAGTGAAAGGGCCTATAGTCCTCATCCTCTTATCTCCTTAAAGCAGGCCAGTCAACTTGAGAAAGTTTAAGAACCCACGGAGCGAACTGTCCAGGGTCTATAGCTGTGCTTCACCAAAGGTTGTCTTTCCACGTTTGTCTATCGCCGGTCATTTATATAAAGCGAGCTTCATCATCCTCTAGTCACAGTCTGCAGGTGGGATCATAATCCATTCAAATAATGAAAAAGTGCTTCCTCAGTTGACAGTGGCTAGTAATCAGACCAGAAATTGGGTGATTAGAAAAACAAATGAAAAAATGAAAAAAGAAGAAAGAAATGAAAAGTTTAAGAAAAATAGAAAAAAACAATTTTTTTATTTATTAAAAAAAATTTAAAAAAATTTTAAAGAAACAGATTCATTCGAAGCGAATCGAACCTGTATACGCCACGCAGTGGGCTGAAAAATGGTTATATGAGAAGAGATCGGTTTGATCTATTTTCAAGCGTCTGCAGCAGGCAGAAAACCAAGCTGCACCGATGAGTGGAAGGTTTTCTGCTGACACGAAACGCTTCTTCTTCTTCCTTTTTCTTCTTCATTTTTCAGCCCACTGCGTGGCGTATACAGGTTCGATTCGCTTCGAATGAATCTGTTTCTTTAAAATTTTTTTAAATTTTTTTAATAAATAAAAAAATTGTTTTTTTCTATTTTTCTTAAACTTTTCATTTCTTTCTTCTTTTTTCATTTTTTCATTTGTTTTTCTAATCACCCAATTTCGCTATTTGGGACCTGTTGATGAGTCAAACCAAGACTTGAAACTTGTCACCAAAAATTAATGGGTTGTGTGATGAAATAACAAATTAGAACATTTTTTAGCTTTTGCTATATACCGGAGATATCCAAAAAAAATTCTTTCTTGAAGAAAATTAAGTTTAACCCGGTAAAAAGTCCAAAAGAGTAATCTCTTTTTATTTATAGTTTTTAATATAAACTCAATTATAAGAATATTATGTATCGCATGTGTTTCACTTTTTTTTTAAATTCACGTTTCCATTATCATTTTTAATTTGGTTTAAAACGAATAATGAAGCATAAAAAAATTATAAAAAAAATTACAAATTTGAGAGAATTTCTAAGAACAGGTAACTTTAGCTAATAATAAATAAATTCTGTCACGCATTATTAGAAAATTAAAGAATTACTGTTTTTGATCAATTTTGAGGCTTTGATTATGAATTTTACAAGTGTTTTGCTGATTTAACAGCTCACAATTTTCAGTATATCTAAATAAAGCTGAAGAAAGATAACGGTACAACATCACCAGAGCCTCGCGTATCATACATGAATATATCCAAAATCGTATATCTACTCTTTCTTAACAGAAACTAAATTTCTCTTTTCCGAAGGCAAAAACAGCGAAAGAGATATTGTGTTATGTTCCCCTATGACAAGTAGTGGTTCGATGAATCCGATATATAGGTAGAGCAGCTGAATATCTAAGCACTCTATAGAGCTATTATTGAATGGATAGGGTTGAGCAGCCTCAAGGCATTTACTTAATCGGAGCAGCTCTGTAGAGCTATTACTCCTGAAGGCGTTTTAGAGTGGCTGAAAAAGCTGTGACTCCGAAATAAGTGTACTAGACACATTTCTAGCATATTTATATAAAATCTTACCCTAATCGATTATCAATAATATTAACCTACATATACTGCTATTCTATTAGCCCAAGTGCTAGCCTTGGGTTTAGTTACTTCCACGTAGTGCGAAGTGGTAACCACTGTTCGGTGGGCTTGACACTGATTAGCGGCCTAAAAGCTGCTGCCATGCAAATCCAAGGTGGAACAGCATACGCCGGGGGCTGAGTGGCTGAGGGGGTGCTCAATCGCTAGTTTCCGAACTCTGGATACCAGGCGACCTCCAGTTTTAATTAGCCTTCCTGCGGTAATGAGGATCCCTGGGCGACAGTCTTTCTCCGCAACTCGTAGGACCAAATATGGAACTATCTGAAAAAAACAAATCCACTTCTAGTAAGTGTGTCAATCCACGGATGTCTGAGTAATCGGAGGATTAGTCCCTGAGATATCGACATCCATGGAAAATCTCCTCATGCAGGGGAGCTCGACTGATGAGGGCGGCGTGACTTCTATGGAGATCGCTCATGCTCCTCATGAGTCGGGTCAACTGAACTCGGGTGGGCTAGTTACTTTTGCGACCTCAGTGTCGAAAGGCGCTGACGGTAGCGACCGAAACGTGACTTCCCGAGGCAGGAGACTCTGTGGAGCAGCGAGAAAGAGAAGAAAACGAGCTGAGGAGATGACTAATGATGTCCCTTCTTCCTCTCTCTCTTCGACAGTGGTCAGCTAAGAAGATGGCTAATGCTGTTCCTGGGCCTTCTCCCTCTCTCTCTCTTCACAAGTGGTCAGAGCCTCTTCTTCCAAAGCTCAACAGGCTAGGCATCACCCTTTAGAAGGGCTTCCTGGGACATCCAAGGAGCTCCAGATGAAAGAAGGGAGTGAGTCTGGGTCCGCCGTGCCTGAGCACAAGGCGGAACGTAAAGCAACCGGCTACTCGCAAGCTGCTAAGGGCGCTCTTCGTGTGGTCGTGAGCGCGAGCGACCCAAAAACTCCACTCACAGACAACCAGATTGCTGCCTTTCATGGCTAAATATGGGATGTGATCGGCAGGAAATCGGCTGTTGCACCAGTCTTCGGCGGATTCTCGATTCAGGTTGTGTCCATCTGGATCATTTGGGAAAACGAAAGTTCGCTGAACTGGCTGAGGCGGACGGATGACGACCTGAAAGAGGTTGATGGAACTCGGTTCGTCCTAAAGGTGAAAACCCAATGAACGCGGCAGGCGTCGCGTCGCTTTGACAGTTCAATAGAATATACGTGTTTAAGTTCGTGCTGGCCAAATGGCTGCCGCGCTTGCCGGATTCGACGCGAAAGTAGAGCAATGTTCTACTTTTAGCGCGCGGCAGACGCTTTGACAGTTCTTTGGGATGTTTATTGCTTGATAAGCTACAAACACAAGAACTGCCACATCTAATAACTCTGATATATCCATTATTTCACTTTTAAATAATAATTCAAGCTTTTCTATCACTTTTTCTTTTTATAAATAAATCTTAAGAGTACCAACGCGACGCGTCCATTGGGCCATGCTCAAATCAAGGCGACGCGACGCCTGCCGCGTTCATTGGGTTTTCGCCTTAAGGCGAAGTAGTGAAATCGACCCCTCAGTCGCATGAGGGATCCCTGACAATACCGGCCATAGTCGGGATGTCGGGGAAATCTTCAGACGGCTTGAGATCAAAAATCCGACTCTCAGCACAAGGAGGTGGAAAGTCTCTTACAAGACGGAGGGCTCCAAGAACTCGAAAAAGGAAAACGGGATCTTACTGATCTTGGGGATAGACATGAAGGCTGCTGAGGCGCTGGAGAGGCTTTCGATATAGGCGCATCTTCACCTGGGTAAGGTTAAATTCTCCTTGCTCACGAACAGGAAGGGTGTTGGGAAATAATCCAGTAATCCTTTTCAGCAAGGCGACTTCTTCTTTGCTTGAATGCTGCCTTACTGAATTGCGTACAAAACCCCAACAACAAAAAGTGGTGTGCGTGCAAGAGCCTAGGGTTTGGAAAAATCGTATCCGGGATCTAACGAAGGCGTAAGGACCTCAAATCCTCTTGACACCGCGTACTCCACTCCTGACCTTGCTGGCTCGTCTGTGCAACAGCGACACTACATCGATTAAGCTCTGCTTCAAGAGTGATGGAGTCAATAGGGAACATCATTATTGTCTCAGCATATGTCCCGTATGACCCCGCTGCTCCCCCTCCCACTGCGGGGGTAATGCAAGCGGTCTAATCGACTGGGTGTATTGGTTGGTTGTGATGCCAACGCTCATCACATTATCTGGGGCAACTCAGAGACTAACCATCGGGGTGGGCAGCTGCTGGAGTTCATAACTTCAGCGGATTTGGTTCTGTTGAATCAGGACAACAATCCAACCTTTACCACCAGCCGAAGACAAGAAGTCGTTGATGTTCTTTCGCGTCCTTTGACACTTATTTGTTCTCCGACTGGAGAGTATCGCGAGAGGAGTCTCTCTGATTGAGATGGAACCATATAGGAAACCGAAACGGACTGATTAGGGGAGATACCATAGGGACATGGGAAGAAAGCCTATGCCGTGATGGAGCGGCAGTCTTAGTGAACTCCGTAAGTCTTCCAGAAGGCTTTTCAATGAGGCCATTAGGACTGGCTCGGAGGACAGGCGGACTTACCGCGAGACTCAGAGTAACTACAAAAGACAAATTAGGACATCAAAAAGACAGGCCTTTGTAGATTTCTGCGAGGAGTGTTCTGAGAAGGCCAGATGGCTTCTTTACGGCATCGAAGCCTGTAGGCTTCTTCTCTCAACACATTTTCCAGACTGTAGGCTTGAAGAAGACCTGCAGTTGTATGGCGAACATCCCCTACCTTCCTGCACTGGTGTGATTGGTCCACTGCTGCCAAGGTAGTTGATGTCGAGAAGGTGAAATAATCGATTTCAACCCTCTCGGCCTTTAAAAACCCGGGCTCAGACGTAATTCTGCCGGTCCTTCTTAAGGCAGAGAACGTGCTGGCTCCTTACATTAATTCCATTTTAGGTCATGTATCGCTTTTGGATATGTCCCTGAGGTAGAGAGGAAGGTGAGGATTGCCTTCGTTAAGAAGTCTAATAAGGCTTCACATATGGACCCGACTTGATTGCATACAAGAATGTGTCGCCTGCACATTTTTGTGACTGTTGTGATCGCGCTGCTTTAGTCAGGCAGTAGGTCATATTACAATTAAGTAAAATAATTTCTGAATTGATTGTCCCTGTTCAAATTATCAGCAGTATTGTGTATGTATATGTAACCCAAGTTTTATTATAATTTAACCGAAATTATTTATAATGGAACAGGCAAATACCTTTCATTATTTCATTAGAAAGATGATAAACGAAACGTTTTAAACAGACTAAATACACACGGTTAAAAATGGTGGGGGTGGTACAGAATAAACATATATTATTAACGTAATACAGGCAATTAAATCAAACCAACTACATACTATATTTAACTATAATAATTCAATGCATGACATCCCCATAGCATTGATATGATCATTCTAATTCTAAGCCCCTTTTACTGTAGAATTTACTACAAAGCTTTTTCGCGGATCTTTACTGATTTAAAAAATTAATAAAGAAATTACAAAATGCACTGAACTGCGATATGAATTAATTAAAAAAATGTTTCACTCAATATGAAAAAGATTTCATAGAAACAACAGTTTCGGTTAAAATGCTTTATAATAATGTCAATTAAATTTTCATTAATTAGTTAATACATTTTGGCTTACTTAAAATATTTTTTAGTTCTTCGTTTGCATATCATAAGTAAATCATACCATTTTTTTTTATTTCATCTGTTTCAAATTTCTCGATAATTCCTGGTATTTGTGCATTTTTCTTTTTTGATTAGATACATTATGTGGAACCGGCTACCTAATATGGGTCACCCGTAAATTTACATTAAAAAACACGATTTCATAAAACGAATCAAATTTTCAAAAAATAAAAACTAGAAGAAAAAACATGTGCAGCAGCAACTCACAACAAAATTAAATGATGTGTTGTATTGAATACATTAAATGCAACATATTGATATACAAAAATAAAAATTACAGTGACACAGATTTCTCTCACGTTATCGACAGTACACGAACGGTGGTACACAACAAGGAAATATTTTTTTTGTACAGTACAGCATGTAGAAAAATTGAATAAAATTATACCATTTATAATAAACAGAATACAGATAACAATTCAAGTTCAAATAAAAAATGTATTTATAAAAACTCAAACGGTAATTATAAGTGAAAATCATCAAAGTACATTTTTTTCTTTTTTGCCATTAAAAAATAATAAAACAATCTTAACCAGGATCTAACCTGGACTAAGTGGCATAGGTGGAGGCTCGCCTACTCCGTCCCCATTTAATTCAACGTCAGGACTTGACCTGCCTTGACTACTGCCACAACAACTACTCACTGGAGATGACCTATGTGTTGAATTTACTCCACCCGCCATATTAATTTGACTTGATGATCGACTTCTATTATATTTGCAAGAATTCATAAAAAACAAGTTATGCAATTAAAAAAAAAACGAGAGAGATAGAAAAAAACTACATTAGCACTAGTGACACATTTAATTGAGGAATACGCTGCACTACATTTTGGGTTCTGTTCTTGAAATGCATTATTTAAAACAATAATCTGTTTAAACTGTTATACGCTGGTTTCTTAGAGAGAAACACTTGCGAATGAAATGAGAAAATAAATAATTTTCTATTCCTTTTAGGATCGATTTCATAGTTCTCGCTTAAGCTCAAGATGCGGTTTAAATTAATTTTAACTCTTTTACCACAGTTTTACAATATTAAGTAACTTAGCACCCAATAATCTTTGTGAATTAAGCTGAGCATAATTTCAAAATGTCGAGATACTTTAATTAATTATTATGATCAAGAGAATTTTGATTTAAATTGTTTTTACTCATTATTTAATTTTTAACAATAAACTACTAAGCCAAAATAAAATATAAACAAAATTTATGCGGTAAATTTTTCCCAGTGCTGCCATTTTTTTTTTTATATACATATATATACGTATATCTACTATTACGACAAGCTCAGGTGAAAGCACAGCAAGAGCAAAATATCGTAGAGTCATAAGGAGAGTGTCGAAGTACCGATTTTGAACTTTCGCTGATTGTAAGTGCAAAAATGCACAGATGATGACATCTCAAAATTTTACTGTAGAACTGAAAATATTTTGAAGGACGAATGAATCTAAGCTTTACGCAACTGTGAAACTAAATATAGCTTAAACCACGAATTGAGTTTGTCTTATCCTGAGCTTAAGCTTGAACTGTAAAACGGACCCTTAGAAAATTCTAATTTTATTATGGTTAATTATTATTATTTAAGTACTCTATGTGTAAAATAACATAGTAGTTGTACATACTATAGGTAAGATACAACAAATGCAATGAAAGCAAATAAATTAATATGCTGAACTTAACCTACTAAACATTCTGCTAATCATTGAAATTATGGCACAAGTGTATAACTCTGCACACAAACTAGAAAGAATTTAGTATTTCTGAATGGAAATTCTAGTGTATTTTTCGAAACATGCCTCAATTTTACCAATGCCATCATGAAAGAAAAAATAAATTTTATCGCACATGTCAATTACCAAGTATTAATGACATTTAAGGTAAAGATACACATGGTGTAGGAGGCATTTGGTCCTCTAGTCTCCGGTTTACAGAAACGAAAATCTCCAAAATGTTTACACGGCCTCTTGAGATCAACATATTAGTTCTCTGGAGCATT
This sequence comes from Dioctria rufipes, assembly GCA_963924295.1. Lineage (NCBI taxonomy): Eukaryota > Metazoa > Arthropoda > Insecta > Diptera > Asilidae > Dioctria > Dioctria rufipes. The sequence continues at coordinate 345,246,638 of OZ002740.1, read as the reverse complement.
CTAGAGGCACATCTCCGAAGTGTATACACGAAATTTTTGCTTGGTCTCTTGAGATCTCCAGAGATCTGTATTAATTGTCAAGAGATTGTTAGAAAGAATTATCTCAAAAGCTATTAACATTTTTATATTATGCCAAAAGTGCAAAAGCTTAGGTGTAAACATTGGCACAACAAATTTGTATCTTTTTTTTTTCAAAAATATCAAAAAAAATTCTCTTTCTTAAACCAATTACTATTCCAACTTTAGGTTTGAATAACTTACTAACAACATTATTAGTATTTTTATTTTAAAACAATTAGAAAAATTAAAGGAATGCATTTTGACATATTCAAAGATAAAGAATATTTTTATTATCCTTAATTTGTTTTTCTAATAAAAGGCATTCTTTATATAATTTTCCCAGAACTAATCTAAAGACCATGCTTCAGTGATAATAAGATCCAATGCTATGATTTCTTTAACATAACTCAATATACCAAATATTGGAAAATTTTACGAATTTTAAAGTCAGTTGAAGTTTAATTTACTTCAGGCAGCATACATCGCATGACAAAAAACTTAACTTTCAGCAAAAGAAGAACGTTACGAAAGTGCAAATTTTGTTCGGATTTTCTATGAAATGACCCTATATATAATAATTTAAATAAAAATTAACAAAAAACTTTGTCAAAATCACTCCACTTATTTAGTTAACTTATAGATCAAAGCGCACAAATAGTTTATATTGTTGCTATTTTGACATCATTCAAAAATTGTACTGACTTCTACTTCTAAAGCCGCCTCTGTCTGAAATACACGACGGGAGACCGAAGATTAGCCGATCTCATGCTCAATGGTGATTTTTCATTGCATGACATTAAGCTTTGCGTCCGCCATTCATTGCTTCAGCATTTAATCATAAGTGGCTTGTTTTGGCATGTGGTCAATATTATGCTAATTGGATATTAAACATAACACTTGTCAATTAACTTGAGAAATGCATATTTCAATTATGGCAATCTGATAGATTCATTCGATCATAATAACATGAGGAAAATATTAGATAAAGTGCCCATATTGCATAAAGGATGTGCTGAGTAAATTTTTCAGGCATACCTTTGTCGTATGTACCGAGAAACTCTTTCTCTCTTAATTTCAACGAAAAATATAAAAACAAGTAAAAAAGCGAGAGCTAGTCTAAGCCCAATTCATACGATACCCTAGATGAATGCCCATATAGAATTTCGTATAATCACCCATTTGTGCAAGTTTGATTGTAAAATTTGTTTTTCGCATCTAATTCTAGAACAGTACGTCTGACAGTAAAAATTATTAAAACCAATTTTATAGAATTTCATATTCCGAAGAACTTTTCAGGACAATAAAAACATCGAGAACTGGCCACTTTCACAGTATACATAAAAAGCCCAAATTTTGGCTGGCAACACCAAAAAGGGATTGCTCGATTTCCTCCATTTTTGAAATTATACTTACTGTTTTTATGAAAACGCCTTGTACAAACTTTCAACTCTCTACTTCGACGCACTCTCACGCAGTGTCTAAATATATGGTGAAAAACGAAATTTTCTATGGCAACCCTACGAAGGAGTTATCCGGTTTTTCCCATTTTTGAATTTAAATTTACAATTTTTTGTTGTAATGTGAAAAATTTCAGTTTTCTAAGTACACACGTTGGGTGGATGTTCAATCCATTTGGTTCTAGCAGCATTATTTCTATGCATTACAAACGGAATAACAAACTTAGTATATACATATTGAAGCCAATCACACTTCTTCATTCATCATTCATCTTGTTACTCTAGCTAGCCCCCCTCCCCCTCACGAGCTCACTATATTGGTTGGAATGCATTAACGAAATCCGACGTCGGCATGTTCGTCGTCGTCGTCGTCGTCAAACGCCGAATCTAACGTCGAGCAAATTACATTAAACATCTGAGCTGGACGGCAGGCGCAATTTTCATGTCTCTTTCAGCCTACATAATTTGATTTTTTCGACTATATCAAATTTTAATCAAAGAATAACAACTTAAATCTTAACTCAATATTTAATTTAACTGGCGCCTCCATTTCATTTGATAACTACCTCTACTTTGTACCCATCTACATTTTTAGATGCACTTTCCTCTCTAGTAAAAGTTAAATCAATTATTTTTACAAATTCTATAATTTTTTCCTACATTATCCGCTTTTTCGCAATCCAAACAATAATAATGCATCAAAAATTAAATTTCATATGACTTTGTCATGTTGTTTAGTTCTAGAATATCGTTAAAATTAGAATTAAAGATGGGTGATATGGAAATGCTATTAACCTTAACCTGTTCCTTCAATTTGTCAACAGGCTTTAATAGATCTAAACGATCCTATAAATTTTCAATTCTTTTTAATGAATTAAGTTGAGCAAAATAAGCTTTCTTACTCTGTACGTCGCTTTTAGAACAGTTTTTCCCAGCTATACTATATATGTATATATATTTTTTTTACAAACTACACAATTCTTTAGTAAAAGTATCATTATTAAAGAAGTCGAAAATTCCATAAACAAGCTTAGTTGTGCTCTCTTTTTGATATTTATACACAGTTTTAACAATAGTTTTATAAACAAATTTAACTGAATTTGTTGATTAATAACTAATGTATTGAATTAACACATCACACACACACACACACACACATATATTTCGAAAGAAACCTAACCATAATAAACTCGCATTTCAAGAACAAATGCCAATGGTCAATAATAATCATCGATAGATTAATCATTTATACCTGCTTTTATTAGAACCTTTATGTCTTTGAAACCACCAATCAAAAGTGTCACTGCATTCATCACTAGGGCTTTGACTACGGCAAGCACATGTTGTATTGAAATCATGTTCAGAACCAATAGAATTCGAAAGGCTCCTTTGCAATGGAGAACATGTTGCCTGACCATTAGCTAAACTCTTCGATTGGCCTGTCAATTCCGTTTGAATATTATCTTCAGGTTGCCCGTGAACTTCTTGTAAATATTTAAATTACAAGGTATTAATTTTTTAATAAATTCCACACAAAAAATACAAAAAACGTGTGAATTGTTTTTAAGTATTTTTTTTTCTCTACACTATGTTAATGTAAGATTTTCTTTTTCAAATAAAAAAAAAATATATATATTTACTAAAACTGAATAATAAACGTATTAAGTAAAATAAAAAAAATTAATAAATCATAAATATTCAAAATTAAGGGTATGAGTTAAGCATTTTAAAAAAAGCTTAAACAGATGTCAAAGGAACTAATTAGTATATCATAATAAATATTTTATCAATACATGCAGGGCAAAAACTAAGAATGGATTGAATAATGACTAACATGAATCTTGACTAACCTAAATATATCAACAGAGTTGCACAACAAATATATATTGATGTAATACTCAATTTGTTTGAAACACAAAATAAAAATGTTTTGATTAAAACAAAATATTTAGCTTAAAATCTAATAAACTTTCGGAATATATTTTCTTTTTATTCACTTCCTAGTCCTACTAATATCAATGAAAAACCTCTAGAGATATACACACAATCTACATTTTCATTAGTTATTAGCCAATTATTGGTAACCTAAATCTAAATTTGACGTTATAAAAAAAAAAATTAAATGATAAAGTGTATCGAAAATATGATAAAATTAAAAAAAAAAACATAGAACGTCACACGTAAAGCAGCAATTTAAATAACAATGTTGCAAATAATTAAGAACACTAAATAAACTAAATACTAGTCGAAAATGGAAAATTTTCAGTAAAAACTTCTAGTAGATTTAAAAACTAATCGATTTTGAAAATATCATGCAATTACGCATTGTTAAAAAACAGTTAACGCTTTAATTTTACTGAAATTTCGAAAAAGAATCGGAATATTATTTTACAGAGATCTTGACATTCCTTTTCATAAATCCATAAAAATTATGTATTTATTAAAAGGCTATTCAATGAAAATATACGCATGAAGAGAAAAAACATATGAATAAGAAGCTATTAATCCGTTCATCGGATTCAGTGTGATTGCTGGTGATTTTTTAAAGAAAAGAAGATTAAAGATGTCTCACATAGTAACGAAACTAAAGATTTTATATTAAAAAAAAAACAAAAAATTAGGAAAAAAAAAACAATAAATAAAATAAAATTAATAAATAAAAACATGTTCATATGTGTTAGGTATGTTACTGTTTTGAAAATCTCATTGAAATTGTTTATGTAGGTATATATTTAAAAACGCCTCTGGAAATATAAAATATAGTTAATAAAAAGCAAAAGTTTAGCTTTATATTAGTTTTTAAATCTGCTTAAAAGAGGTATGCACAATTTTTCCAATGGAATCGATTTTAAATTTATAATGTAATTTAATATAGAATTTCTGAAAAACAAAAAAAGTATGACATTGGAAATACATATACAGGGTGTTCCGTAAATGTTTTTAATCCTTTAAGGGGATGAAAGTAGAGTTCATTTGGGTCACAAAAGTCTAGATACTTTTATATCGAACTCCGCTTGGTTTTCGAGTAAATCGATAATATCGATTTTCGAGATTTTGCATACCTTGTCAGAGTAATTTCGTTATAAGTTCTATTGTAATTAATGGATTGTGACGTTCAAACTTTTATTTAAAAGAACACATATTGGCCTTTCTAAAAGTGTATAATAAGTTATAATTGTGTCTTCAATTATTAAAAAAAAAAACAGTTATCTCTAAAATTTTTTATTTCACCAAAATTTTTGTCGCGCTTCAGTGTACATTTATTCGAAATATCACCATTGCACGAACTTGGCAAAACTATGAAAAAATTTGCGCATTATGTCCCCTTTCCAAAATGACCTCCGTAAGTGCTATCAACAATAACAATCAAAAGTTATAAGCAAACATTTGGAAGATGTGCCCATCGAGGTAATCTTCAGTTTGTTCGTAGGAATCTCTTTCCTCCTACAGTGTTTAACCTACTACAACCATTTATATTTCATTGTACGGAAATCTTAACTGGCTATTGGATAGGGTACTTTTCGATTTCGAATTTCGAAAAGGGGGGGGGGGGGTAATTTCGAAAAAACACTTTTTTACCAAACTTGATATTTACGTAGATTTCGTTATTCCGCATTTTCATCTTTTCGGGAGGGGCGGGAGTTCAAAGTTTCAACTTTAAGCGGCTATATTTTCTCAACCAATCATTGTTCTAGCAAGTAAGTCCTAAATTCATGTATGGAAAAGACATTTTTAGTGGTTTTTATTCAAATATAGCCGCTTAAAGTTGAAACTTTGAACCCCCGCCCCTCCCAGAGCTTACCCCTACCGCAAAAATGAATGAAATCTACGTAAATATCAAGTTTGGTAAAAAAGTGTTTTTTCGAAATTACCCCCTCCATTTTCGAAGTTCGAAATCGAAAAGTACCCTATCCAATAGCCAGTTAAGATTTCCGTACAATGAAATATAAATGGTTGTAGTAGGTTAAACACTGTAGGAGGAGATAGAATCCTACGAACAAACTGAAGATTACCTCGATGGGCACATCTTCCAAATGTTTGCTTATAACTTTTGATTGTTATTGTTGATAGCACTTAGGGAGGTCATTTTGGAAAGCGGACATAATGCGCAAATTTTTTCATAGTTTTGCCAAGTTCGTGCAATGGTGATATTTCGAATAAATGTACACTGAAGCGCGACAAAAATTTTGGTGAAATAAAAAATTTTAGAGATAACTGTTTTTTTTTTTAATAATTGAAGACACAATTATAACTTATTATACACTTTTAGAAAGGCCAATATGTGTTCTTTTAAATAAAAGTTTGAACGTCACAATCCATTAATTACAATAGAACTTATAACGAAATTACTCTGACAAGGTATGCAAAATCTCGAAAATCAATATTATCGATTTACTCGAAAACCAAGCGGAGTTCGATATAAAAGTATCTAGACTTTTGTGACCCAAATGACCTCTACTTTCATCCCCTTAAAGGATTAAAGACATTTACGGAACACCCTGTATACATTCTAGCTACATATTTAATAGGGTAGAAGTACTTTAGAGAGCCTAATTGTATATATATAATTGAATAAAAGTCTTATGAAATACCTTTAACAAAACGTTTGAGACAAAATGCTATCTATATTATACAGTCATGTCGCTAGTGTCCCTTTTTAAAGACGAGGACGAACACATTTTAATATCAATATTTATGAGTTTCAATCGCTCAGAACAAGCATGACCGGCTAGTTATATTAGTAGAGCGTGAAACTTGACGATACCAACTTTGGAAACGCATTTTTTTTTATTAAAATCAATAATTATTATTTTTTATATTTAATGCAAATTATAAGTTTTGTGGAATCGAGTCTCACACTGGACGTAATTTTTTTATAATCAAATAATAAATGAGAGCGTTTTGCTACCACGGTTAGTGACAATATGCCGCTGGGTAGTGGAAGTAGTCAATGGCTACTTTAAGCGTGATTTCAAACTTCTGGAGGCAGATAAATTTTGATAGAGCGCTACCGAACATGTATGGTGATTTTGAAATTTTAATTTATCAATTATGGATTATAGACAAGCAAATACCTGATCAGCGTAATTAGACAAAAAAATCAATTTACTAAACCTGTTATGTAACTATGTGGAAAGGAAACTTCCCGCAATTGCCAGGAGAGAATGGAGTTATAATATACAACAAAAAACCTATGGCTTTTACGTGATCGCATTCAATCTCGCTACGTAAGAGCAAGGACATATTATTATTATGTGTTAATCAATTCTGACCACACTGAACATGATGCTATTGCTCAAAACTATTGTAAATCTTTGACCGAACGACGTACCTACTGTTGGAAATTATACTCACATAATATCCACCATAGTATGGTATATAAGATACGCTAGGTATCAACCTTGCCTCGGCAATGTTATTGAATGATGTTATTGTTGAATATATTCTAGTTATTTATTCTAGTTATCAATAGATGTGATAAATGATATTTCCCAGTAAATACTTTTTTATGTAATCAATACCCAAGTAACAATTTTCCCAATTTTTGCTGACTGAAGGTGATGGGTAGTTCAGTGGTTATATAAGAGTTTTATAATATTACCAATTGGTGACGTAGTTATATTAGAGTTTTTTAAGGTTACTAATGGTTATCGTGGAAGTAGGTTACTAAAGGTTTTATAACTCGGTGATGGAAATGTTACAATCACCGGTCTATATAACTTAGACTAACCATTACTAGAAGGTATATAAAAAAGTTTTGTAATTGTTTTGATCATCACGTTATATAACTTATTGGTAATAAGGGTTTATTGCGGTATCCGTGGTTACCCTTATATCACTCGACAACTTTCAGTAATTTCGGTGACTTTAATAAATAATAAAAATTGGGAACTTTCGGTAATACATATACCCACTATAAAATATCGTAAAATTTTTTGGTGGCCCTTTAGTAACTACTGTGATCGTTATAAAAACAAATTACTTTTAGTGTCGAATGGAGCCATTATAACACTACACGGCGTGCCCAACAAAACTTATTTTAAGAATAACTTGACACATCCTTCGGTATTACTTTAAGATATATAACCTTAACAAGGTAACACAATATAACCAAAGGGTATATAAGAACAGTAGACTGATTTTCGTTACTATAAGATATATAATATTACCAAAGGTAACACAATATAACCTAAGGGTATATAAGATCACGAACGTCTGATTTTTGTCACTATAAGATATAAAACATTACCAAAGGTTACATATTATGACTAAAGGGTATATAAGGATCATTTTCGAGGTATGGTAGTTTCTTCAGTTTATATAACATTTCTAGAAGTTTTATAAGGGTCATTCAGTTTATATAATAGAGACAGAGTTTATATAAAACTACTTGAAGTTTTATAATGGTAATTAGTTCATTTAAGTACAAGCCGCCATTTTTTTCATCTATGCATTGCAGATAAAATAGAAAATGTCGGATTAGTCAATTTTTTATATTGCAGATATATGGCTTCCGTTTTATTTTTATATGAAGAAAATACATCTTTTTATGTATATAACATTTCTAAATTATGTTATGTTATTTTTATGAATTAATATCACCTAAGTGAAAATTTTTAATTTTGTCATATTTAATTAAAATTATTAAAAATTGCTTATTTTTGGAGGGGTCAGTACTTTTTGGAAGTATCTATGATGATATTCACAGTAAAATTTCAATTGCAGCTGAATTTCACCACATATATGCCGAAAAATTGTACTTCTGAAATGTAAAAATATTAAACCCTTCCATTATAAAAATGCAATACAAAAACAAAAAATCGAAATTCTATGTCAAGATAGGTTTCGTAAATATTTGCATTTTATTGTTTTATAAAGGTAACGAAAAATAATTTCCCTAACATTTCAATCACTGAAAGTAATCAGCCTGAGAATTCCAAGCGTTGTGGAAACGTTACCATCACCATTATAAACAAAGTTTATAAAGGTAACCGAAACATTACCGCAACCACTGCTATGACCAAAATAAATTAATCTAGAGCACCTTGGGTTATATAAAGGTTTTATAAGAAGTTATATTAAGGTAACCAGAATATTTTGGTTACTCATTTTATAAAACTTTTAGTTACGTTACCTAAATCAAGTCAAGGTAACCTTTATATAATCCTCCATTTAAGCTCTATAAGGGGTTTATAGTGGTTACAAAGAGGTTTCGAGTACTAGTCTATATAACTCAAGTTATATAATTTGGTAATGGAAACCTTACCGTTACTACTATATAAAAAAAATTGTTTCTTGGGTAATAATATTGACACATCGATCATGATCAAAACAGTGTTCACACTAAACTGTCAGCGAATTGATTGATGATTTGTAATTGTAACTATTGTTCTAGATGAAAAATCCTATTCACTGATGTATAAACTGTGACTATTGCTGGTACCAGCTCCCATACATTTCTGCCCATTATCCTTTATGAAAAAACTAATACCCAACCACCATTTGTCCCTGAGCACACGTATGGTAGTAAAATGTAATTTATTAAGCAGTAGTAAAATGTAATTTATTAAGCATTGTAAAACAAACAATGTTAACTCTTGTTTTAAAAAAACGGTTACTTGGAGATTCAAATTCAAATTCAAAGTTTATTTATTACAAACCCCGGCATATGCGCCACGCAAACAAGCGTTGGGTATAGCGACTAGGTAATAAGACATGTTTACAGAGTAGTGTAGGTTTTAAGTAGTATAACAGCGATTAATAAGATTGTTGTAATTAGAATGAATACAAGTATGTAATGTTAGATTGCTTATGCCTATATAATATATGCGGTATGGTTACTCAGACTCAAATTAGAATTCTTAGAGTCTCAAATTTAAGTTTAGATTACCAATTTCTTATTAGATAATAACAAGCTAAGTATTAGGAGCTAAGTATTAGGAAAAATATGGTAGAGCAATTATACTCCGAAATTCAGGTCTCTAGTAGTGGGTATTAATAACAAGGCTAACCCCTAATGGCTTAATACTATTGATCCTTATAGGTGTACATTAAGAATAATGAGGTGGAGAACTGTGTACATAACAAATACTGAAGGTAAAGCTATGACTGTTGCAAGGAATCTTATGATTCGGTATAAATAAAGCATTGATTATCACTTGGCCATGACCAGCTATAACTGGCAATGTTATAGACTAGATTAAAATTAGTATTGGAATAAAGCTATAGCTGTTTAACAATATTGCAATGAATCCACTGATTCGGTGTAACAATAGGAGCTTAAAACAGAATAAGATAAATAACAAAAAACAACATAAATTGACTATCCCTTAGTCTTATAGCTTAAAACTAACACTGTTGTAAAATAGGCAGTGTGTACATTCAAATATTATATTTCATTTTATTCTAGACAACCAAGGCCAAATATCCTAGTGAGAAAAGTTTATGGAACCTGGCTACACCTCTATCATTAGCAGGAGTCCAATTGATTGAATAGGTGTTGACGGGTTAAGTTGCGGGGAAATGCGACTAATTTGTTTAGTAGGGGCTGACATTGCTAGTCAGTTAGTGTGGAGAAATACTCCAGTGCCAGAGTTTTAAAGGTTTTTAGCACTGTCGCACCTCGAACTGGTGCAGGCAGCCTATTCCATACAGTGATCCCCTGGCCATAGATGCTACGGGCTCCGAAGTGGGTGCGGGTGCGTGATTGTGTGATTCGTGCAGCACTTATCCTGCTCCAGTTAAACTTGGCATTTACGTAACTAGGAAGCTGTTTCAATTTAGATTGCATGATGAAGGTGACCACTCTTGTTAAGTAGAGTTCAGGTAGAGGGCATGGGAAGAATAGTTTCATGAACGGGGAGATATGATCATATCGCCTGAGTCCATACACGAATCTGATGCATGCTTTTAGAGCACGCATGATTTTGTCCATCATGCCAATTGAGTATGGAAAGGTTACTATGTCAGCATAGAAGAAGTGCGGAATAATCAGGGATTTGACCAACATCAGACGGATGTTAGGAGGAAGTTTGTGAGACACTGCGTATAAGGAGCGGAGTCCACCATAGATACGTGCACAGATCTGTTTAACCTGTGGACCCCAGCTGAGGTGTGGATCCATCATGAGACCCAAGTTTTTGACATGATTGGTGGAGAGGGGAACAACCTGACCTTGAACAACCAGCGGAGGGATCATGTTGGAAGGGGCAAGAGTCCTGGAGCAGGACGAATAGATTATTGCCTGTGTTTTTGCTGGGTTGATGCTAAGCTTATTTTGCCAGCACCATAGTGAGATGTCCTCTATGATATCATTGAGATTAGCTATGAGTCTGGGGATATCTACAGCCGATGACGCACTATATATTTGCAGGTCATCAGCATATAGGTGAAAGCGTAGGTCCGATAGTATTGTAGAGTCAGAGAGAACTGTCGATATATCATTCATGTACATGGAAAAGAGTATAGGAGCCATGACGGCCCCTTGTGGAACACCAGAGCCCACCTCCACAGGGGAAGATCGTTTTCCATTTGGAGATGTTCGTTGGTTGATTGGTAAGCTCACCTGGGGAACTCAACCGATCTTACAAAAGCACCAATTGCAATTTAAGAATTCTTTAAATAACAAAGTAGTATGTATTAAGAAGATTCATATAGGCCAATGAACCCGTAATAGCTAGCCTTCAAAAGCCCGACTTAAGAGCTGATGATTTTCAGTTCTTCTCGTGGGAGATCAGAAGGAAGGTCGAGAATCTTCCGAGTTCAAGAAGTGGATAATATGCTTTATATTTGATCTGGACATATCTTTGAAATTGATGAGAAAAGTTACCTATAGCCTATATTACCTATAGGTACATATATACCTATAGAACTATGCATATCCTTAAATAATAAATGGCATTTGTGGAGGAAGTGGGTGAGGGTTATCTTTTCACTAACTTCCATACGCCCTGCTTTAGAGCACTGCAGTTCTGTTTCTCCTAGCAAGGCCATAAAGCTCTGAATATACCCCAGCTAAGATATTCCAAATGGAATTAGTTGTAGGTAGGAAATGTGAAAAGATGTCTCTGTTAACTACATTTATAGGAACATTTTACCAGTTTAGACGATATGGTAAAGTTGTCAGATTTACCTTTGACCAAAAGTCTACTACCTCTATTTATCAAAACACCCCTAACATATGAGTTACCAGCAAAAAGCCTAAAAAGGTACTTTACACTAGTTAAATAAAATTTGCACATTTAGAAGATACTGTATTTCGCCTATACATCGCTCCTAATTGGACGTAATTATGCAGAAAGCAACCAAACCACAAAATGAAGATTTCCAGAAAAATGATGTAAATGATGTGCCAAAAAAAAAAAAAAAAAAAAACAAACAGAGGTACACTATTATCTTCGCTTTCAGACGTTTTTGAGCTTAATTAACTTTTTGTTTTATGGCTGCCTTCTGCACTGATCTGTTGTTGAAACCAACACTAATTAATTAAATATACCTTTACACTTGCATATAACTACATATTACTTTGTATCTTATCTTATTTCCATCTTATTCAGCATTTTCAAATACATTTCTTACAATTCAGTTCCAATTTAAAATAACCAATAATATATCAATTTCTGAGTGTACATGAAATCAATATAAAATTTTATTTTGTAAAAATTGTACATACCTTAAGAAAAAAACTCTTTTTTTAAGTTAAGAAAAATAATAGCATTCCAATCTACCCAAATGAATAAAATTGAACTTTCGCACATTACATCTGGTAAATTAGCTAAATTTCAATAAAACCCAAACGAAATGTGTCCAAATTTTTCGTTGGATATAATTTGTTTCAATATCAATTCAAACCATTAAAAAACTTACTGTTGTTTGCTAAAAGATTTTCATGAAGCTTATCCCGTTGATCTTCTAATACTTCTCCCAAATATGCAGCAACCTTTCTGGTAACTTGATCAACAAAATTATCCAGCTTACCTAAATCATCGGAAAGACCAACTAGTTGATCTAGTGTACCAACCTGAATATTTCAAATTAAAATATTTAGAATACCAAATTAAAAAAAAAACGTTACCTTTAAATCTGGTATATGAAATTTGTAATTGACGCAAAGATTATTCTGCTTACTGGTGACATTGTTCATTGTCTCCCAAGTTTGCTGACATGTTTTATCGCCAGGAGCAGATATAAGCCAATATTCAGTCATTTTGAATTCTTAAATAGTGGGCTGACTAAAATAAGAAAAATTACCTGTTGATCAATTTCATTTTAACTATGGCTAACTACATACATATATATTTTTTCTACTACTTTTACTAAGCTCTGTAATCATAATTTCATATTAATGGAATATGAATACACAGGGTGTCTATACTGTGTCGTTTTCGGTACTTATAGATAGTTCATGTTAAAGGAATCAGAAAATTGGATTAATAGTTGAGAGCTCTACTTGGGAAGTATAGTGGGGTAGTCAGGGATTTCTGCACATTTTATGAATCACCTTATAATTTCTGAACGAAAAATGCTATAACAATGACTTGATTTATTAAATAGAATATCATTAGAGTTCCTCATTGTCTGTTAGGTAATCTTTTTTCACTCTACCGCTTTTTTCGATATTAAGGCTCAACATAGTCAAAATGCCGTAATTTCAATTATTCTTTTACCTTTTATTTAACTACTATTTAAAAAAAAATGTAATCAACATCAGTTTAATTAAAATAACTTTTCTGTACGGTCAACCCTTTTAACCAGGGTTTGAAATATTGCTTCGAAAATAGTGAGCATTGAGTTCTGCACTGAGTAGTCGCGGAACAATTTTAAAAAATATATATATTTTGTCCCAGTTATAGCAAAAAATCTTGCCATTTGAAGATAAGACTCTAAAGCAGAGCTTTATCAAAAGGCAAAAAATATTTTACCTCCACTAAAATGTTCCAGAATAAAGTAACTCTTGTATGGGTAGCAGGACACGAGGGGCCTAATAGTAATGAGACCGCTGACCACTTAGCCAGAAAAAGAACGGAATCTCCATTTACCGAACCCGGACCCTCCAATGACTGGGTACAGGCTTTGTAGCCCCATAAGACGTCGGGAAAACTGGCCCTAATGAGGTAATGACCTTCCTAAAAATTTTGGATATAGACTAGAAATATAAAGCGCGCTAATTCAGAAATAACGCGAAATTTAAGGTTTTCAATAAATCTTTAGTTTACAGCTCAATGATTTAAAAAATAATAATAAGATTTCTTGCGCCAATACATATCCTCCAATAGGTCTCCTTAATTCCTTTTTTTTTTAATAAAAAATACAAGAGAAAGTAGCCCAATCGCAATTACTCTTATAAAAGCTAGGTAATGTATTTTATATATGTTTAGCAAAATTTATGGCATCACAAGTTATAACAGCTTTCTCAAAGTTTATTAATACGATGAAAAAACGGGTAATTACCCTAATACCATGATATACCAGGGCTCTGTAAATATTGAATCGTCTGAAATATATGTACATGTTTACAACATTTTTTCATTCATTAATAATTATTAAAGTATTCCAATCACGATCCCTACAATTACTCAGAAGGCTATTCTTAATCATATTGCAGGGCTCCCAATTGATTTTACAGCGAGGCCCCATAGAATCCCTGAAGCATTTATTTACTTGCGCTCCAATGCCGTAGCATCTTCGCTGAGATGATTTTCCAAAAGTAGCTAGAAAATCGTGGAAAAATTATCTCATTGTATTCGTCCACAAAAAAGGTAATAAAAATAAAATTTCCAATTATAGGCATATTACAAAATTATCATGTATGCCAAAATTATTCGAATCTACATATCATATACTTAAAGTTATTCATTTCCTATACGAATTTGATCTTTGCAAGCAAATATAAGTTTCTTTGAGGAGCATGTAGATCCACTAACTTGTTGGAATCTGTCTCGTATATGCAAAAGGCTAAAAGACGAATTTCATTTGTATAGAACCGTCAACAAGTTATCCCACTCCATGATATTTTTTAAAATGAGAAAGTATGGTTTTCCCTATCATTTCTAAAACTGACTGACACCCATTTAAAGTAATAGGTCCATTGTTTCTCTTTCTTCATATTGGGTGATACAATTTAACATTAACACTGAATAAGTGATAAATTCGACTGTCCATCTTTTAAACGTACATATCACTACCGCGGCTTATAAAGGGTTTTCCAATAAGAGGTATTATTTTAATTAGCCCGCTATTTCGGTAGATGTCATTTTTGGAGCTGTCATTTTTTGACATTTGACAAGTAGAAACTACGCCATTAATAAAAATGGAACGATACACGATTCAACAACGCATTGAAATTATTAAAACTTACTATAAAAATGGTGAAAATGTGGCAGAGACGGTTCGTAAAACTCGAACATTTTTGGGTCGTGGTGAAGCACCTTGTCGGACCGCAATACAGAAATTGGTAGAAAAATTCGAGCTGTCGGGAAAAGTTAGTGATGTGAAGAATAAAACCCGTGCACGTCGCTCAAGAACAGCCGAGAATATTGCTGCTGTAGCCGAAAGTGTTGAAGAAAACCCAGGTTTGTCCATTCCTCGTCGTTCTTTGGAATTAGGCATTCCACAAACGTCATTACACCGTATTTTGCATAAAGATTTGGGTCTTAAGGCTTATAACGTTCAGTTAACACAAGAACTCAAGCCGGCCGATCATCAACAACGTCGAGTCTTTGCTGATTGGGTCCTTGAAATGCATGAAAATGATCCGGAATTCCATCGAAAACTCATCTTGAGTGATGAGGCCCATTTCCACCTCGATGGCTTCGTCAACAAGCAAAATTGTCGCATCTGGCGCTCGGAAAACCCAAGAGTTATTGTTGAAAAGCCTCTCTATCCTCAACGTGTGACTGTTTGGTGCGGTTTATGGTCCCGCGGGGTCATTGGACCTTACTTTTTCGAAAATGAGGCTGGAGCAACAGTTACGGTGAATGGATTGCGCTATCGACAGATGATTAATGATTTTTTATGGCCGGAATTGGATGGTATTGATCTGGACAACGTTTTCTTTCAACAAGATGGTGCTACGTGCCATACAAGCAACGAAACCATTGATCTTTCACGGGAAAAGTTTCCGGACCGTGTTATCTCTCGAAGAGGTGATCACAATTGGCCACCGAGATCTTGTGACTTAACACCTTGCGACTTCTTCCTTTGGGGCCACGTGAAAGAGCAGGTCTACGCCAACAGCCCAGCGTCGATTCAAGACCTCAAAGATGGAATTCGTGAGGCTATCGAGGACATAGGGCAGCCACTTTGCGATTTGGTTATGGAAAATTTTATGAAAAGGATATGGTCCTGTAGGCGTGGTCGTGGTGGTCTTTTGGCTGATGTTATTTTCCATTATTAACGGCATACCTTCCTCTTTATAATGAAATAAAGACCCGATAATTTATCTCAAAAAATGGCATTTTTCTTTGAATATCAAAATAACACCTCTTATTGGAAAACCCTTTATTTAGGTAGTTTTGATAGTAGAATGTAAATAGAAATTTAGCAATTCTAAAAGCTTGATTGTTGGACGCAATAAAGCGTTTTATGTAGATCAACAAGAAGCTCTGAATAATGAGAACAGAAACTCCTTCGACTCCTCGACATATTTGACATATTTGTTGTAAGGAATTTCATTGATTCCTACATAAGTTGACCCTCATCTATTTCCTTTTTTTAGTCCTCCAAATAGAAAGATAATTTGGAGATTCACAATTCCGAAAGCCAAGCCTTTCGTCTATGTTTTCTTCTGCTCTTACGCTTGCTTATGATTCGGCTATTTTACTGAAAACTATGGGAAAGGGTATTGGGTGTACAAATTTGGTCCCAAATTTGGTCTATTCTCTATACAAGGGATAGTTTTGATCAGCCCTCTAGGTAGCCCGCGACCACCTTCTGCCCTCTGGGGGTGCGCACCTGTAGAAAGAAGTCGTGGAGCATACCAGCAAACAAAGCAGTTAATGGGGCGGGGCGTATTTAAATATATGGCGGATATTTAGCAAGAATTGCTATAGACAAATTTGATTTGATAATTTATCTAAAACACATCTAATCTAATGTAATGAATTAAATTGTTAAAAAAATGTTAAAATATTATTATAAATAGTTTAGATAAGATGGAAATAGGTTAGAAGAATTAAATTTGGAATGCCAACTGACAGACGGCTGTAGACCATGGCTAGATGTTTAGGAGAGATGAATTATGTAGATTTTAATCTAATTATTGAATTAATAAACATTATTATTATGATTATTCATCAGAGTTTATTTTTTAATGAGAGAGGAAATTGGGTTAGTAGTTACTGCGTAATCGATGAAGTAAACAAGGCAAAAAATGAGAATATTAAAAATAATATTGTCAACGCATTCGATCAAAAATCAATCTGGAAAATAATCAAAATCAAAAGAATTTTAGAAATTTTTTTTTAATGGTGTGTGTAGTGTAAAAAATTAAAAATGTATATTATGTATTATGGGCAATGTCAACACAATAATATCTACGATTGGGGGAAACAAATAAACGATTTAAATTTAGAATAATAGGCTTGAATGATGTTGTTGAGGTAATAAAATCAGTCAATCAAAAACAACTAAGAATATATAAATGATTAGCCACAGTTATAATACAATTGATTCTCGATTCGTGGAAGGAATCAATAGTAACGCCAATTGCAAAAGTCAACGGATCATCTACTGAATGTAATGAGATTATATCGATCAACGAAATTACCTACTTATGAAAAGATTATCGAGAATGTGGAATTGCAACAACTCTGGGAGTTCAATTCAATTCTTCTTTGTTCAAGATACAATAATATTAAAATATATACCAGTATCTTACCTATATGAAGAAAAAGGTATACTAACGGGGATTAAAATACGTAAATAGACTACTTTAAAATAGTTATAACTAAACTAAAAAAAAAAAATATGTAATATGAAAATTGGAAAATGAAATTCAAAAACATAGAATATACGGGGAAAAAAGCAGTATTTCACATGTCTAATAGGAAAATAAAAAGAGTTCTACAATGACTCAATCCCTGCTCTGCTATTCATAATATATATGAACGAAATACACATTTAGGTGCTACAATATTACAGATTAGTACTCTTTGCGGACGATACGTTGATTTTTATTTCCGGAAAAGACGTCGTAGACTATATATGGAGAATTCAAGAGGAATTAATTAGAGCAAACATGTGGATCAAATAAGTTGACACTGAATGCCAGAAAAGCTAAGTGCATATTGTTTAAGGAGCAACACAACCTCAATTTGAGCTTAAATAATAAATTAAACCAGCAGGCAAACAAAGAATTATTAGATTTTTATATTTAAAATTAAGTCACGTTCCTTGTCTATTTATCTATGTATATCATTTACGTAGAGGAGACACAGGACACAGCTAAACATATAGGTATGCATGTTAAGAAATGAAAGAGACTTTAGGCTACCATTTTTGAGAACGGAAAGCACGCAAAATAGTCTTATGTATTAAGGCTTTCAGTTATTTAACAGGTTATCTGATAATTTTAAAAATGAAAGCAATTGTAGTTTGTTCAATAAGAAACTGATTGAATTTATAAGAATGATATTTTGATAGTGTTAATGTAAATTAGAAATGGAACTATTGTTATTTAGAAGCAAATGTGCTAAATAAATAATTAAATAAAAAAATAAATAATACTGAAAATTGACTTACTTAATCGGTACTTTTCAATATCAAAATGAAGTAGCTTTCAATTTTATGAGGAAAGTTTCCAATTTCATTTTCGAATTTTATTAATGCTTTACTTTTATATCAATCGTAGAGGACAGCAAAAATTTAAACTGCAATGCGAGTACATATTTTGTAGTATATATCTTACATAATATATATACATACATATATATAATATAATTGGATTGCGATAATTTGAACTGGTTATTAAGTAGTGATAATTAATGTAGAACTGATTGTTAATTGTTTGAGTTTAAAAGATCTTGTTGATTATATCTGAAATAATGTGTTTGAATAACGAACCAAGGCGACGCACGCTTAGAATATATAGCAAACAGGAATGGTGATAAGCCAGATTTTGCGTAATGAATTTCTGGTTGTGTTGGTAGTCCATGTTTTGCATGTAATTACACGTTATCCCTAATATAAGCAACTTGTAAATTTGCAAAAAGTAAACAAAGGTTTTGAGCGGAGCATCTGTGGTAAAAAATGTTCTCTTTCGACTTTATTTTGAAATAATTCACATATTTAATTTATATAAATCTTTGCTTCTATTAATAAAAAAGATAATTTGGATAGTGCACTTGCCTGAAACGCGATTTTTTCTAATTTATAATCCGAATTATATTTGCAAGTAGTGACCGCACACTTCAATTCTGTTTTTTTTAATTGATATAAAGGTTTTAGCAGGCACTAATGGCACTATACAACTCTGCACAAAATAAACTTCAAAGATAGTAAAGAAAAGAATTGCTTCCGTACTTTTGTTAAATTTCGCAAAAGAATTTTAAATTGAGTAAACCTGTTTACAAAACAAATGCACATTTGACAATCATGGCTCAATTATGCAGGTCCGTCGCATCTCACTTACTCCTATGTATAATGTCCTGTTCTTGACAAATTACGCTCATGTACACGAATTATACACGATTCAACCATTCCTGTTTATATTCTAAGCGGCACGCAACAATACTTTAAGTAGATTGCTGCAAGAATTCTAAAATCAAGAACAATAAAGTTCACCCAAAAGCTAATACGGAAGCAGATTTAGAGATCCAATTGAAGCACAAGTTAACTGTTAAAACGTAATCCTTACTATTTTATTGAAAATTACAATTACATACAAGTGAAGTCCATGTCAAGTTTAACACATAAAATCGACACAGCTTTAGGGGATAAAAGAGGCACGTGAGTTGTGTCTATTTCAATAAGTAAAAAATTGCCCTGTCTGTTTAATACTTGGTAGTGGATAAACCTTATGTCGTATTCTATTTAGGTATGCTCCGGGCCCAAATGAATTCAAATGAATAAATTCAGATGTAATCTGCTTGTTCGTACAAAAATTGAAAATTTTAGGTTTACATAACCGTATTGCAGGCGGGAAATTGTTTAAAGTGTATCTGTGGCTTTCTATGCTGTCTCCGGAGGGTTCATATGAACACTTGCAAAACAATTAACTTGCATCTGGAGAATTTAACACAGTCTGGCACTGGATAGTCTATTACTCTTTCTAATAATTTAGTACACTTTATTATAATGTCAATCTTTAATTGCTTGCTAATGACCCCCTCCCTCAATTGAAGGGGCCGGCGAGTACCCGCCGTGTTCTTACCTTACCACCTTAAGGAGCCACTGATTTAGAGCACACCAGAAGTTCAAACAAGTAAACATAGACTTATTATAGCAGTACAAAAAAAAACAAATTCCACGGGTATATTAGATTTTACTCGTTCTTTTTTAGAAAATTTTTGCATTCATTCTATGAGTCTATCATTCGATACTCCCTTCATTTTAGATCAAACTTATTAAACAGTAAAATATATATATAAACAACACATTCTCCTTTAAAAAACGAAGAGAATAGGTCTGTCTGTTTACTTTTGAGTAAAAATCTTTGCGTAAAAATCAAGTAAAAACTTTTATGCGGTAGAGGGGATAAATCAAGAAAAGTTACCAGACACTTTTCGAGTAAATTTTGTTTAGCTTGTCATGTGTCAAAAATTTGGCTGCTACCTTTCCGTCTGAAACAGAAAACAATTAATTAATTTGAAATACATTTTAAAAAACAGACCCTCTTTAATATTTTTTTTTTAATTTCGACTGTTTAGATTATCATTTTACATTCTTTCGATAACCCAACAAACGGCTTAACCTCAAATTTAATACTTTTGACAGTCAGCTGATTGCATATCAAAGTTACACATCCTCTTGATCATGAGTAAAAATGTGCAACTTTGTGCAAGAGGGGAAACGTAAAAATTTACTCGATTTTTACTAGTTAAAAGTAAACAGACGGTTTGTGAGTAAAAATGCGTAAAAGTTTTTACACCGAGTAAAAACTTTCGAGTAAACAGACAGACCTAATATGTACCTAAAATTCGCAATAGGAATCACGAGACATGAATACTATTGAATGTTTGCACCTTAATAAAAATAAATAAGCAATTTACGCCAACAAATCTGTAATTAAGAATATTTTTTAGTCTGTTGGATCCAAAAGAGTATGTGTACATATATGTCACAAAAGTAAGCACAGTAAATTATTGAAACACGAGTCAAAATGTATTAATCCGGAAGTAGGAAAAACCTTGTTTCTTGATTATCTGATACCTTAGGAATAATTTATTGATTGCGTGCTGACATTAGAATGAACCACCTTTTATTGACTATCTTGGAGGCAAAGGTACTTATCGTTACCAGACATAGAAAAGAAATTAGATATTTTAATACTTGCGCCTTACCAATGATGTCAACCTCTACACCTACTATATACAATTAGCTTTACAAATTTGTTAAATCATTGTGATTTCGTAAGATAGTTTTAATAATCAGACAAATTCTAGATATCCTTCTGTGTTTATTTTTGTCTCAAGATTGTTATTTACTTGACCAACTTTTAACGAGCTGACAGGTGCTATAGCTTTTCTTAAAAACCTACAAAAAAATTAAGTGTACAGGGAGGGAACACATAATTCCAATAATCACTTTCCCATTTACTTGATTTACTTGTCCAAAATTAGAATTACTAGTTTATGCTGCTCTTCTACTACTACTACTGTTTGTTATTGTTTTATAAAAACATGTAAGCTATTTTTAATTTGACAGCATAATTTAATTCCTGACATTTCTGATGTCAGCTGTTTGTTGTTCTTGACAGTCACATGACAGTTCGAGTGCACCCCAGCTTGCCAAAATTTTTATTAGAAATTGATTCCTTAATAATTGATATTATAATCATTTAATTAATAATGCACAATGTTTACAAAATATGCATATAATACAAATATGTGAAAAAAATCAAACTCTTAGCTTTTAGAAGGAGCTAACACAACTAAATACAGATTTCGTGTAGTTTATCCGTAATTTACCGAAACACTCGCACTTAAAATGCACTACAATTAAATAGATATCAAAGAAAAATAATAATTCCTTGCTATTTTCGAAGGATATTAAAAATTATACACTCGTACACTATATACTCAGCTCTTAAGGAGACCTCATTATCTTTTCAAACTTACTTAAATGAAAAGGAAATCTTCAAAAACCTCTTTTATGGCTATTATAAACTTGAATAGTATTTAATTTTTATGCAGAAAGGAGACAAGTAATTTTCGCCTGCCCAAAATCAATCACCAGCCTTCCGACACAAGAAGAGGAATTCACGTGATGCGATTGTGCGCCCTAATTGTCAAAATGTGGAGATTTGTTGACAATTATAATTCTACAAAGATTCAATAGGTTTATGCATGTGATGCAATGGTTGAGACGCATTGATACCCCCTAAAATTTCAATCCATGTGCTTTCCTCTTGCGATTATGTCCATTAAGCTCAAACCACACGCTACAGTATACTTCACTTTTCGTGAATGATAGACACTCAGAAGGGAAATCCCTTCCACCGAGTGCCTATCAATAACGAAAAATGAAGCATGTTGTAACGTGTGGTTTTGCTACTAAAGTGGAAAACAAAATCGCAAAAAGGAATTCACTTATTTATTTTACTAGTGCAATACGGAGAGTACCGGTAAAAATTGATGGTCCCCACTTTATAAAATAGATGGCACACATTTCATTCATGCACCAAGCTATGGACCAACCCAGACGAGAAGTTTTTAGGGAACGAAGGAATTTCCTTCCCTTGGCTTAGACGTGCTATAACAATAATGTTGCTTCCCGTAGTTCCTTATATGATTACCGAAATTAATTGTGTGCGTGTTCAATTAAGTTACAGTTTTTGATATAAACAATAACTGTAACACAAATTCACAACACGTAATGATTATTAAATTATTATATTATCACCTCAAATCGCAAATAAACATTTGTGCAGCCGTCCGATGAGAAATTTCGCAATTTCAAAATGGCCGGCTTGCTGTAGTATTGGTTTGCTGCCCGTAGTAGTAGTAGTACGACTTTTTCTACCCCGAATACTTCTCACCCTTAAAAAGTGCCAATATCCCCAACTGTGTAGGCTATGGGCTAAGTATGAGCGGAGGAGTTCACACAATTTATGTCGTGTTATCTCCTAATGACTCGTAGTCGACAAAGGCCAATGAGGTAAGAACTAAAGGAGATGCAAATGAGAAAATATTGCGTACCCAATTCTAACACAATGACACTGATATTGTTTGTACATAAGCGCCGTAAAATTTGTACACCTGTACACAATTGTACAACCTATACTCAATTTTAATCGCTTTTGTTTTCATATACTCAAAAGTATTTACTGAGTTTGCAAACGTGAACGTAAAAAAGTTAATAATTAAGAAGAAAATTTCAGTGGTAAAAAGTTTGTGAGTAATATTTGCTTCGTGTCCCTACGGTTATTTCACGGGCATTCCTGCGTCAATGCACCAAGCCCAAAACCAACCAAACCTAAGTATGGATTTGACAGCGATGACCAAAAATGGCGGAGTGAAACATACACAAATGCAGGGCAATTTTGGGTACGCTCATGATTGCATCTCCTATAGTTGACAAAAGCACATTTTGGTGGCAGTGAACGCACTCAAAATGAAAATTGAAGAAGAAGATGTATGTGTTTGAGATGCGCTGTACTGCTTTGATTTTGTTTATCACGATAACGGCAACACTACGGTCCAGTCCGTCAATACGCGCACCGTTAATTTTATTTTAAAAACAATTTGGAATTTTTGAAGAAGTGGTGTTATTTCGTTTCAAAGTTTTACTGTTCTAGCTTTTATTGTAATTATCAATATTTCAAAAGTTTTATTCCTATAGGTGAAAACTGCATTTGATATCTAGTAAAAGATCAATTTTAATTATAGTCTTATAATTTTAGAAATGGAAAAAAGAAACACATCTAAACCTGAATTAAGATCGTTTCTTGTACCAAGAGATCCCAGTGTTGATAGAAGATTTCGACCTAGACCAGATATAAAAGTTAATTTGTGTGATCTCATATCAGAAGAAGATGAAGATTCTTGCATTTCTGGGGAAGGAACTGGTACGAAAAGTGATATTTCTTCTGGTGATACGGAGGGTGCATTAGTTTTTTTAAGAATGCGTCCAGTGGCAAATGATAAATTTTGTGCTTCATATAAAATAAATGGAACCACGTTAATAACATCTCAAGCTGATAACTCTACGAATAGTAAAGGTAGTAATATTTTAGAAAGGCATTTTACATTTAGCAACATATTCGACGGATCTGCTCACCAAGCTATAATTTACAACAACTGCATCCGAGGCAAAATTGAATCTGCCGAAAATATGACAGTGGTAACCTATGGCACATCGGGCTCTGGAAAAACTTTTACCCTATTAGGTAATTTTATATATTTAATATGCTAATGCTATTTCGCTTGAATTTCAATAAAAAAAAAAAAAAAAACAAATTAACGACTAGCTTAAAGCTACGGGGTGCTGATTATCATAGTACAATATATATAACTTTAATAGTTCAACAAACTTTAAATAATTTATAAAAATTCAAAAATATTACATTATTTTCTTATGCTCCTAATATCACAATTTTTAAGACTCTAAAATTATCAAAAAACAAATACATATTTCCTTTTTTTTATACATATTCATGATCTGCTTCTACATCCACTTTTAAATCTATTAAAATTTGTCTCTTAAGATCAATAGGAATGTCATTAAATTTCTGCAGACCTTTATAAAGTAAAAAGATCTTGCAGCACCTCTAATTATAATTCGCAAGAAATCGCTTCATCTTTATATTGAATATGAAAGTTAGGATATTTAACTCTGTCTTTTCTTTTATATTCATTAACGCCTTTTAATTGCGCTGTTTGAGTACACAAGAAGGGTATCTTCGAACAATATTCAAAATGCGGTCTAGTTATAGCATTATATATGAATAGCAGTCATAGATAACTTACTACGAATTCGCTTAAAGATCTTATTTTTCTTTTATTTTTACAAAAATAACCCACATGGGCATTAATATTCAATATTTCAATTTCAGTATCACAGATCGAGTTCATCGCTATTAATTTTGTTTTTGACACGTTTAAAAAAAGCTTATTCATTATTAACCACTCATAACATATCGAGGTCTTTCCAATTTCACTTCATGGAAATCAGTCAGTTAAATAAATGACAGTGTCATCTGCAAATAGTACTGGTTTGGAGGATATCAGGATTTCCCACATGTCTTTAATATAGATGAAAAATAACAATGTCCGCAGTACTGAGCCTTGTGATACACCTAACGCAGTTTCCTCCACTGTTGATTTGACATACTGAATCCTTGTTCTCTGTGTCCTCCCAGATAAGTAACTTTTAGACCAGTGTAGCTCTTTACCAACTATTCCTAATTTTATTAACGACACGACTTCCAACGGGCTCCGAGCAACAGCTTATTTTGTTGCCGTTCGACAATTATGTCGCAGTGGTGTCGAATCATACGTAACTGTGTGTATCCAGTAAGATCACGTTACTCGGAATAAATCATCGCAAAGCCTAATTCAGAAGCGGATGAAAACAACTACATTTCTTTGCTGCAGAAAGTTATTGTCCTTTGGCCATCCAGTATTAGCGATATTGAAGATTTAGATTACTATTTCATATTTGACCCCTGCATTGGATAAATCTTCATAATCTTCACTACTTTATAAAAATAATATTGATCTGATTGAATAATCCTTGTCATCTACATTAACTCAATTCTTGCTTCCTATTACCAAAAATCATTTATATGAAAAATTGTCGAGAGTAATTTTTCTTTTATTTTAAATTTCCTATGGGGTGACCTCATATGCCTTAAATAACAAAAAATTAAAAAAACCTAATACAACTACGATTTCCCACAAAGACACAAAAAACTCGACAGCAGACATCAGTATAATTCCTTCCTATGGCTCACCTGAAACCTTCTGCTCGGAAACTCGTATTAGCATAAAAAGTACAAATTATTTTTATACATTCTACAAATTAATATAATTCAGTCAGTTTAAACTCAAATTATGTAATTCAATAATAATCAATAGTAATTAATAATCTTGTGTACTTTCCGAAATAAAGTGAAATAATAAATAATTTGAATTCAATTACTGTTATGATAGTATTATTATACATCGGCAAATATAAACTTCTATTTTTCTTTTAAAAACCTCTAATTTTATCTGCTTTAAAGTGATTGGGCAAATTATTGAAATATTGTAAACCTTTATACATTGATAAGTTTTGTATACAGCTCTTGTGCATCTCTCTAGCCAGTCTTCATTTCTTCTCAGATTATAAGATTAGGTTTCTCTTTCCAAGCAAATGTTTCGCGCCAAGTAATACAGAAATAGTTTACGTTTCATCTTATATATCAATATCATCGTATTATACGAAAATTTTTGTTTTTTGTTCAACGAGCAAAGTACATTCACATGCATCCAAATGGTATCCTAAAATTGCATTTCAATATAATATGCACTGCTTTAATTTGTAAGCAAGTGAATATATTTAGCATTTTTTACAAAAGCCATATAATTTTACACTAAGTCTAGCTCTCTTTTCTAACAAATTCAAGCATTTTTTCCTTAAATATCTTAAAATTATTCTCATATCATACATCTAATGGTAACTTATTAAATATTTGAAAGCCCTTCTTTACTAAACCATAGGTTCCCAATCATTTTCGGGTGGAGACCCCTTTTTATAAAAGCATTTTTAATAAGGTAAATAAAAAACAACAAAGAAAATAGTTTTTTTTAGTATAATTTTATTTTAAATTATGTTTAATAATTAATTTAATGTGAGTATGTTTTTGTTAACGCAAACTTCATGTCATTTTCAATATTTGATTTTTTTTCTTCTTTTTTTTTAAATTAAGAAAAGTTGAAAATCTACTCTCGCAGAGATATGTAGACACAAATGGAACTAAAAGTAGTTTTTAAAATAGCAAAAAAACATTTTAGGAAGGGCCACCTGAAATCAAGCCACACACGAAGGATTTTTGTGGCATATTTTTGAAAGTAGCGAGTTTTGGTCAGAAATATTTTACAGTTATATTCCTCTCATTATTTCGCGTCTAGCCAAAATCGGTGACAAAAAATTTTAATCGAAATTTCGCGAAAAAATCATGGACTATAATAAGCATTTGCACTTTTTTTCATTAAAAAAATATCTTGTCATCGATCTTAACGAAAGAGGGCTTATTTTAACGGGGAAAGGAATACAAAACGATGTAAAAAGGAATTTTGCTAAATAAATATCTAGTTTTTAAAATTGAGCCAAAAACTGCATAGGAAGGGCCATCTGAAATCATGCCACACACGAAGGATTTTTGTGGCATATTTTTGAAACTAGCTAGTTTCGTCACATTTTGGTATGAATGATACATACCACTCCAGAATTGTGCGAGCAATTTTTCATTAAACGATCATCCCGAAAATCCAAGAATTCATCTTGTAATTCATCGGGAATGCTGGTTACATCAAGGGAAGCAGAGAATGGATCTTGTGTCAAAGCTCGTTTTCAAGGGATTCGAGATGTCCAGTAATCTCCTCCTTCAAATGTTCATTTATTTCACCTTCAGATTCATCTACCACAGTGTAGAGTTTCTCAAATATTGCAATATTCCCAAGATTTATTCAGACATATCTGATATTGCATTATATTGAATATTTTTTTTAGTTAACTGTGTAAATTAGCGACCTCACAGAAAACCCGTTCCGACCCTATTCGGGGTCGCGATTCATATATTGGGATCCCGTGAACTAAACTATTCGGTGTCGAGCTATCCCTATTCAGTGGCAGCCTAAAATCACTAGTATTTCT
This sequence comes from Dioctria rufipes, assembly GCA_963924295.1. Classification (NCBI taxonomy): domain Eukaryota; kingdom Metazoa; phylum Arthropoda; class Insecta; order Diptera; family Asilidae; genus Dioctria; species Dioctria rufipes. The sequence continues at coordinate 345,219,105 of OZ002740.1, read as the reverse complement.
TAACCCGTAAGGTCTCCAATATAGTGATATGCCAAGTTATTTAACTTGGCATATCACCTGACTTAATTCTAAATAAATTCATAATAATTCGCTGCTTTAACACTCAACCAACACAAAGACTTTAGCATAAATATAATAGATGTGTAGCTATTGCACTATAAAATGGCTCTCATTGCCCTATTTTGAAGTCCAACAAACAAACAAACACCTGTCGAGCTATATTCAAAGTAGGGCTTAACGTGTGGGTGTATAACGTACTTAATACACATTAATTGCATTTAGTAAGTCTAACTAAATCTATTTCTTATCCTTCTAAAGTATCCTATTTTCTTTGCTATGTAATCTATATGTTTTTTAAGTTTCACTTTCTTATCAACAATAATGCCCAAATACTTAATTTCATCAACTTGTTCAATTTGTCCATTACCCATTCTTAAATTCAGGTCAAAGTTATATTTAAATATCACTTAGTATTATACACATTAACTTTTAATTTATTTGTTTTAAACCAATCTTCTAGTCTCTCTAAATCTTCCTGAATTTCGGATTGACATTGTTCTGTATCTTTCCCTGTCACATGAGTGCATTATCCGCAAAAAGAAAAATTTTTAAATTCCTTAACACATTGGCCATATCGTTAATATATATAATAAACAGAAGGGGTCCAAGAATAGATCCATGTGGAAACCCAAGCGATGTCTTTATACAATCGGATAAGACATTATTCACCGAAGTCCTTTGTGTCTTATTTTCCCTCGCGGAACTCTATGCTGGTAACATTGACATTCAACAAAATTAACGTTCTAATAAATCTTAAATTTATCCTTTCTCTTTCGATCTCTATTCAAAAGTTTTTCATCTTCTTTGAATAGGCACACTTTTTAATCTAGGAATAATGACTTTCGGTTTTAGATTTTTAGTTTCAAAACTATTGTGGAAATTGAAATTGGAACTTGAGCCTTTGCGTCCTCTTTAGATTTAATTAGTTACAGCCTTTTTATTCTGTTTTCAGAGCCACTATTTACATGTTTTTTTATAACGTTTTTATGTTCGGATGTCGTGAAACGCGTGAAAGGAATCCAATCATAGGAATCCTTTTTTAGTCACCAGAATGCCACAATTCTTCTTGAATGGTGTTTGAAAGCTGTGGCGCTTCGACATAACGCCTAAGATTATGTTGGTCATCAGTTCCTCTAAGAATTCTTCAAGGAGTTTTAGGTTGCCGACCAGATTGCCTGTGTTGAGGAGATTAGCAGTTTTATTGCACTGGGTATGGCCTTAACATGTAGTTGATGCAGTGGAAGTAGGTTTAGTCAAGTTAGTCTGCAATCCAATATAATACCTAGATATTTTACCTCCTTTGAAAAATTCACTATTGGATTGGCACGAAGTTCCATTGTCTGGCATCAATTGTGAACTATGTTATGGGCGTTCTGCATTAGGTCAGAGATTACCCGATCATATTTGCTCCTTATTGTTACAACCAGGTCGTCCGCATATATATAGGGAAAGGATTAGTAGACATGAGAGTGGCGGAGGTGCTGATGTATGTATGTTGCTCTTTAACCATCACAGATTGTGAGTCTGAGGAAAAGCAGATTATGCTAGCATGTTGGTACGACTAAAAGTATTTTGATGGATGAAAGGAAGGCTAAGTTAGTTGACGATCTAACACAGTGTTTTGCGCATTATTGTTTCTGAATTCAAACATTCAGTTTCTTACATATGTATGTTCGTTAGTTTACATGTATTTAGTACCAAAAAAATATTTCTTATGATTATCCTTTACCTATATACGAAAAACTTTATAATTATTAATAATTCTTTCTCGAATAGGTGATCTGGAAAATCCTGGCATTGTACCTCGTGCACTAGAGAATATATTCACAAATTATGCAAATAATATTTATACTCAGCCTAGCGTAAAAATGATAAATTCAACATTAACTTTAGTAGATGATGATTCAATTAAAAAAGAAGAGTCTGTGCGAAATAAAATCTTTTCAATGTGTCCAGACGTTAATCAAATTTACAATCGCATTCAGAAAACGATAAGCGATGAACAATCTTTTAATACGATGGATATTTCAAATAAATCAGTATTTATTTGGATTTCATTCGCTGAAATATACAAAGAAGTTGTCCATGATCTTCTAAATATTAAAAATGGCACATCTTTAAATAAGAGCAAAAGTCTGAAAATAATTTCAAATGATGGAAAAGTTTTTATAAAAGATCTCACATCGGTTCATGTAAAAAATGGTCAAGAAGCTTATAAGCTGCTAACATATGGATTGAAAAGATTAACCTACGCATCAACAGCTATAAATGTTCATTCAAGTCGTTCACATTGTATATTTTTCGTAGATGTGATAACATATTCTTATCCTGATATTTTTACACATAATTCGTACAAATTTTGTGATCTTGCTGGATCTGAGAGGCTAGGTAAAACAGAAAATGTTGGAACTAGATTAAAAGAAGCTCAACGAATCAATACATCTTTAATGGTTTTTGGACGTTGTCTTGATACTGCTTATAGTAATCAACAAAAGAAAACAGCAGATATAATTCCCTATAGAGAATCTAAGCTAACTTTAATACTTCAAGCTGCCTTAAATGGGAAGGAGACAATTTCAATGATTGTGAACATAACACCAACTGAAAGTTATTTTGAAGAGAATCTTCATGTGTTAAAGTTTTCTTCAATAGCAAAAAATATTGTATATAAGCCCAACATTGAGAAAAATTCCCGTACACGGTACTCCTGGTTTGTTTCTCATACATTACAAACGACATCCAGTCCAGTAAATTCCGTACATACGAACGGTAATGATTTTGATTCCCTCTACGAAGAAAATATTACGTGAGTATTTGTATAGCAATAAAAAATATCTATAAAATTATAACTATAATTTTTTTTTATATATATACAGATTACGAAGTGAAATTGAAAGACTGAATACAGAAATATTGAGACTAGAAAATCAAATGATGGCACAAGAATTTAAATTGCGAAATTCCTTAGTTGATGAATTTGAGCAAACACTAAAACAACGCAATGAAAAATGGGAGCAACGTTTGGTTCAAGAGAAACAGTCAATAGCGCAAATTTATGAGGCTAAGGTATTTATTCAATTTTAAACTAATAGTGATTTAGTTTTGTTTTATTTTAAGTAGGTTAATAATGTCTTGAAAAGCCCATATGAGGGGAGATAGATCAAAATTCCAGGTCGTCACAGGAAATTACAGATTCATGCTCATTCTATGAAATCACTTACATACATATTTTCAAAATTAAATGATCTACTTCAATCTCTTACTATTTTTTCCTAATTCCACCTTTGTCTCTTCCGAGACATAATGCGTAAACAGTAGCTCTTGTTTTATGTTTATATTTTCACGTAAGAGGAAACTATTTTGCACCATAGTGAGTATATGTGCGAAGAGTAGATAGCATAATAAATAGATAAATTGACCAAACGTGGGCATTTGATATCATTAAAAATGGTTCCAATTCAAACATTAATTTTGATTCCACGATTCTTGCAAATTGAAAAAAAAAAAAAAAAATTGTTCTATACTGTTAGCAGACATATGTAGTTACCATACATTTATTTGTGCCTACCTGATTAGGTACAGACTTAAAGAGAATCTCTGAGTGGTCCAAGACACACGATTTATTATTATATTATTATTTATTATATATCCCAATAAATCGGATTACATGATTTTAATTCATGAGGTCTCTCATGAATTAAAATCATGTAATCAGATTAGACAATTCTAACGCTTTCGAACAGAACCACGCACAATCTACGTAATAAAGTCTGCACTGTGGCCTTTGACATCGATCTCGAAAAGGCGTTTGATAAGGTCTGGCACAATAGACTAGTCTTCAAGCTGCTCGAAATTAGTTTCTCTTTGAGCATCACCAGAACGCTACTTAGCTTCCTTAATCACAGGACCACTGCTATTCTAATTGGTAATAATTTGTCCGAGCCCATCTCAGTCAAAGCAGGAGTTCCCTAAAGCTCTATCCTTGCACCGAAGCTTATACGATTTTCCGTTAAAAGACTGACATCCCACCATCTTAGCCGAAAGTGAAAGCCGCCAGGTAGCCAGCCCTCAACAGAATTCAGCGATTCATCTTTAATCTTTTAGAATTCTATAATAAATGGAGCCTTAGTATCAATGGTATTATCTGGCAGTACGCGAAAGTATAACGCTTTCGGTACATATTAACAATATTCCGATACCCTTAAAGAACAATATCAAATACCCCGGTATCTATTTATATCACCGCTTTCAATTAAACCCCCACGCCAGGTACGTACTTAACAAGACCAAAAAAGCCACGTCTATTCTCAGACCCTTGCTGAACTCTCAGCTTTTATTCCAAAATACAAAATTACTTATATATAAATTAATTCGCTCGATTATAAGCTGCGGTTTTACTGCCTGGCCCACGATATCCCCACAGTCAGCAATAAACTAGAAGCCTTCGACAGAATGATAGTCAGACATTGCATTAACAAATACAAAAGACCTAATAGCCACAAAGTATTAGGGTACTATACTCTGCTCTATGAGAAAGCTAAAATATCTAGTCTAATGATATACATGCCGTGTTTTCGTTTTTGCTACCGAAGCATAGCATCGGAGACAACTGGGGTTACCATAACCCTGCCCCAAAGTGTCATTTGCTTCAAGTGCTAAGTTCCGTGCTCGAGTTTATTGGTGTTATAATCTGTCATTCAAAATTCAACAGCAATAACGAGAAATAAACTGACAATTTGTGCAGTTTTAAATTTATTAGAGCATTACCGTGAGGAAATAGAGTATTTTTAGGAAAATAATAATCTTTTTGAAAGTTGTGGAAATGTGATGACTGTGATTATTGGCTTTTTACGCGCCCGAATTTCAGAAATCCCCAATGAAGTTTTCGTATTATCACATTCACATGTTTTTCTTTGTAAAAAGCGAATATCTCCATTGAGATCAATTGCAGACACTTCTATATAGCATTGGTTGCAAATTGCTGTTATCGCCTGCAAAAAATACTACATATTAATCAAATTAAAAAATTAAAAGCATATTTCAGATCTGTATCGATTTTGTCAAAATAGATGCGACACACAATTTCAAAATGACAATTCAGAGCTTAATATATTGACAATAATTACATTGGGTTAGTAGGGCTACAACTGCCCCTCATCTGAGCTGGGGCTAGCAGAGATAGCACCAAGGGTCAAATGTCACATGACTGCAAAACTGGCACCGCAGACTAGAATACTTGTTTGCTTCTATAAAGGGCAGGAGTTAACCCCGAAGGAAAAACAAAAACGCCATATGAGTAGTATCAGGAGCTCTAACGGCAACTTTAGAGGATGGGTCTCATCACTTCCAAATTTTCACTTAAACGGCGCTATGCCGTATAGCGAGACATCTAGATTGTCTGACTATTAATGAAAAAGAGCCAACCTTTCGCACCTAAGCGGATAGACTAAGCCACTATCTGAGTTAAATAACCTCTGATAAGTAAATATAAACAACTTTGTTTTATTTTACTTCATTTCAAATTTTTATTTGTATATATACTTACAATTAAAAAAAATGTATATACATACTTGTTACTTTTTAATCTTAAAAAAAAAAAATTAATTGTTATGTAGTACTTAAAGGTGTTCCCAAACAATTTTTGTGGGCAGATATCTGGCATGCATCTGTCTTTATTGATTACACGACCTGCTAGTTTTCATTTGGTAAAATACTGCTTTTATCTGGCAAACACAACATAAACTAATTTGAAGTTCATTGTTCAAAAATGACTTCTAGAGAAAGGTACGCGGCTGCTTTTATTTTGTATAGTGCATTTTGTACAAGTGAAAAAGTGGATGTTGTTCGATTTTGGTGATCAAGCGTATTGTTTCACCACTGATCCATATTGACTCCGGCTTGTTTTCATCTGCCATTCTGTTAATTATGTATATTTATGCTATTTATATACTGTATACTCCTGGTAGATATAATAATATATAATTATATAATATCATACAAACCTTTAAACTTGTCTTCTGCAGTCTGTTCTATACTAATATCACTACGTGTACAAAAACATTTTTTTTAACAGGTAAACTGAACAGATATCTGTTCAATTCAAAAATTTACTGGGCAGATTGTCTCACAGTTTCCAACTGTAATTCTAAATGGCACAGCTTTACTTATAAATTACCGGTGTTCGAAATCTAGGAATAATACTTAACACTTCTGCTGCGACTACATTAAAAATACAGTAGGTAAAATTTATGTCATACTTCGTACGTTGTAATTGTGTACGAGGATTCTGTTTCCTGCATTTCGTTCTAGCTGGTGAAGACACTTCTCTTGCCCTAGTGGAAGCATTGTCTTTCCTCACTTTGATTCGATCTGTAGGAGAAAGCTGAGTGTCGCTTTCAATTACTGAATCCGTTTTATTCGTGGATGGAGGAGATACGATCACTTTTCCCTCTTCCGTAATTCCCTATTAGGTATGTCTTAAATGCTTTTCTGACAGTGATCATTTTGCTTTCTCTTCATAAGGTCAGGCGTCCGAGCTTTCTATTTTCCGACATCAGATTAAACTCTGATATGTACTTAATGCTGCGTATTCTCCGTTATCAACATCGAATTTTAGAACGCTCTCACCTTGTTCAGGTTGCCCGTGCATCTGATTCGTTGAATATTTACTATAATAATAATAATGCATTTATTTAGCTATACAGCTATTATTTAACAATTCAGAATATAAAATCGCAATCTTAATTCATGTTTTCTTTAACAAACTCCATCACCATTTTTTTAAATAAATTTAAGTGCTCTATTGCTTTTATTTCTCGTGGCATATCCCTAAGTATTTTATATGTTCAACCTGCTCAATTCTACTTCCATCCACAACTAGATTAATAATTAGTTCACCATCCAAGCACATACATTTCGATTTTGACACATTTAATTTCAATATATTGCTTTTCATCCACTTGTCTACTCTGTCAAGATTCTCCTGCATAACTCTTTCCCCTTTTTTAAAGTCATCCATAGTCACAAATAATATAGCGTCATCCGCAAACATCGCCAGAGTGCAGTTTTGTACTACCACTTGCAAATCGTTGATGTGTAAAATAAATAGTAGTGTACCCAATACAGAACCTTGAGGAACACCTAGATCAACCCGCAACGACCTTGACCAATGTCATTAACTTTAGTTCTTCGATTAGTTAAGTAGTTCCTACACCAAGTAAATTCTTCGTCTCTAATTCCATATTTCACCAACTTTTTCAGTACTGAGTCTAGGGTAAAGTGCTTTATTATCCTAATGGCAGTATTTATTGGTTGGCCATATATTTGTTACTAAAAGTCCATAGCAATTTTATACATATTAACTGGATATAAATTTGTTTCATTATAGATGGCATCGTTAGAAGAACATTATAAAAGGAAGCTGGAAAATCTTGAATATCAAATAGAAGATATGAATATGTCAACCGATAAAAATGATTCTTCGTGCCCCATTATGGATAAGGAAAATATTAAAAAAGAATTAGAAACGACACCATTAAAAGAAATCGATCTGGAAGAGATAATTAATCAAAGCGACAGTAAGAAGCGGAAAGTAGTTTTATAAATTTAACAGTAAAATATGTTTTTTATATATATATATATAAGTACGTGTATGTAGTTTATTAAATAAGTTTTTATTAAGACTCTTCTATAATTTTTTTTACAAAAAATAGTACAATTCAAAAATATTGAATTTTTAATTTAATAATAAACACTCAAACACTTGTGGAAAGGAATGCATTCCAATTTTTTTGCGAAACGCCTTCTGTAATCCCATAAAAAGTGATCTATAAGAATTGCGTTAATATGTTCTCGTGAAATCTCTGGATGCTTTGCATCAACGTCTTTTAGTATCTTCTTTATCACTTCTTCAACTATATAAATAGAAGCACCTCTAATTTCAGATTCCATTTCATGTCCATTGGGTATTATTTTATCACTATTAAGCTCTTTCAAAAGCTCTTCCGAATATTCAAGTGTACCGAAATGTACTAAAACTTGTGGTATACGATAGTCAGCGAACATAGTAATTGTTTCGATATCATCAAAATGTCCCAATCCTTTTCCTTGGAAGCAAGCCCATATATCACCAATTAGGATTTGTGCGCGTTTATAGAATGCAACTTTCTGTCCAGCGTATTCTGACACGTCTCTAAAACATGGAAATTCCGTTACAATTAAATGCAATAATTTCTGTGGCGATTGTTTGCATGACTTCACACAGTTTTCGAATTTTCCATTGTAATTTTCAAGCAATTTCTTTCCAACTTCATGAAGATGTTTGACACGTTCCTTAAGTAAAGGCACTTGAGTTATTTCATCATCAGGTCGAAAGATATGTGCAAGCTGCTCGATAGAAATGTTTGCATAAAAACTCGCGTTAGTTATATCAAGACCATCCTTCATGGCACGATTTAATGCAGCGCATAATGCAATATAGCCAGTATTACCTTCTACACTCCATTTAGCTTTGTTACCTGAAATATATAAAATTTATTTCGAGTTTAGAATTATTATTTTTGTTTTTTAAATCATCGAAAAGTTTAAGAGGGCATGAATAAATTCTCTTTGGTATAAAATTCAATTCTACAAAGGACAATGAACACTTTTCTTCTAAGTAAACATTACAATTGAGCCATTTGTCCTTACTATACAACTTTAAGCTAAAGAGCAATCCTTAGTATTTTGGAAGAAAATAAGTATAATAAAAAGAACTATTCCCTTGACAAGTTGAACGAGATCCTAAATTATGGCATACATAGTGAGATATTGTCGTTTCTCCAACATCCATTGTCATATAAATGTTATTATAAGAATTCAGGGTCTAGTTACAGATTGCCGTTAAATAAGAATTGCATAAATGTATATAAGATAACATTTATAACATGTAACATTATACTTTTACAAATCTACTGTTTTCTTTACCTGGAGTCCAGAAGCAAAAATTTAAAGTATCTGCTACAAATATCCATTCGACAGCCCAGCTTTCAGTGGATTTGGGATGGAAGGAACATTGAGAAAAGTTTTCTATATCTATGGTTTTACTTTTCAATCCCTCTAAAATTACATCCTTCAACTTTTCAATTCCTTTTTCATTTACCTTTAAAAATTTGGCTCGTTGAGTTATAAATTCCCCCGATTCTCTCGGTGAAAGTGCCATAATAAAATTTTATAAATCTGGAAATGAAAAAATTACCAATAACATAATTAAAAAAGTTATTATACTGGGCTGGTTTAGACGGTATAGCTTGGATTTCGTGCAAAGTGTGCAAAGGCTATATAGTCTAAACCAGCCTATTGGATAACGCGTAATGTTATGTACTATCCTTCCATGCAGAGTTCAATACGAATCGAATCCGAATTAGAGCTTTTGGAAACAAGAATGGAGTTGAGCTTCATTCAATCCAGTTAAATCCACGAAAACAGTCAAGTTGAGTTTGGTTTTGTGTAAGTAATTGTTAGAAAAGTTTTATCTAACACAAATCCGGCTACTTTGTACGAAATATATCAGCTGTCTCGAGTTAATTCAGTTCATAGAAACATAGTAATGTTGTTTATTTAGGTTGAGCAACCACCAAACTGACGGGGATAAAATCCAGAAGCGACAATATTCAGAGGAAATCCAGAAAAGATATTCGCGCGCGATTTTTTTCTAGATTTCTTCTTTAAATTCTTCATGATGGTTGGTACATTGGGATTTGGTGATGATAGATTTACATCTGATAGTAACCTGTGTCATCCAGGATGAAGCTCTCGTGCAACCCACCTGTGCCCAGTTTAAATACATATGAAGAAAGGTGTGGCTCAAAGACTCCCTTAAATGTGTCCGTGACTAACGATTGTTACGTTGTAAAAAATGATTTTTGTGCCACATCTTTCTTCATATGCATAGTTGGGTTGCATCAGAACTTCATCCTAGATAATTGATATATTTACAAAATAGAATTATAACATTTGTTACAATTTTCTGCATTTTGTCATGTTCCCCGTTTTGAAGTCAGACAATATGATACATCTCCAACTGAAGTAGGGCTGCCATCTGTAAAATCATTAAACCAGGACAACTAGTTCGAAAGCCCCGGATTTTTTTGAAACCTGGACATTCTTGCCAGATAATGTTTATTATTTAATTTAATAATAAAATAGCTTCAAAGTGTTATACAGCGTCTAACTAAAAATATCAACTTATTAAATTTTATACTTTTCAGTTTGCCATATAGCCTTCAAAATAGCTTCTTGTTCAGTAAGAATTTTAGTCTTTTTAAAATTTTTGAAATTATATTTTGTTTGTACTCTACGTTGGCATTATGAGCTGGTATGCAAAAAATACTGTGAAATATTGAATAACTGAGCACAAATAAGCATACCATGTTTTAAAAAAAATATTCCAAAGTTGACTTGCTATTAAAAGCTTGTCTTGGTCGCTGATTTTAACTAGAATCTATCAATTTTGTGTCATCAATTTCGATGTTCTTGTCTTATAAACATAATTGACGTCTATGGAGTATTCTCAGTTATATTAGGTAAAAACATCCACTAAAACTTATTAAATTGTTGTAAAGGTTATAGACTTGCACTACGCCGTGGAACGACATGTTCTTAGTAGAATGTATACACCTACACTTCCCCTTTTCGGTAAAACATCTGCGTCCGATATTTCTCTTTTTTAAACGTGAGCATTACTTTCATTACGTTATACCCATCATTTATCTTATGTACATAATTTTTTTTATGAATACACGGGGTAATCTTTTTCTCTCGGGAAATGTTGCCAACTTGGGTTACTTCCCGACTTCCCGTATTTGTACGCTGGTATTCATATTTATTTTACTTACGCGCGATACATAACACAATACCCAGCACACAATGCAGGTTACATAACAACAGTCGTACTGCTCGCTTCGCTATTGAGCTAAGACTAGCTGAGAGAGACCGTGAGAAAGGCAGTCGGTCTGTCTGTTTCTGTTGGCGTTATCAATACACCGACACGTACAAAAACATTAAATTCTCATTTAATTGGTTTCCAAAACCTTAAAGCCCGGACGGTATATAAAACCCTGTCCGGACGGTATTCAAACAAGGATATGGATGGCGGCCATACACTGAAGGGACATGTCACAGTTGTACGCTTTGTGGAAAAACTACAATTTGCGTAACATTATCACGAACAAATAATAAATGGAGGGTCGTCCTAAGTACAAGAATAAGCCTTCAATTTTGTTGGCAAAAGTAAAGGCAGATTTTACCATTTGATTGGCTATTGAAAAATTACGGATCAATTTTTTGCTAAGCGATACTCCATTTGTCTTTTTTTTATGTCATATGTAATATGCGTGTGGCATTTGCCATTTTCGGTATATGAACAAAATTACATTTTCATATTTCTTTTCTAAGACCAACTAAAACCTTACAAAGAGTGGACTGTAAAAATAAAAACCGTTTAAAAGTACCGCTTGCTAGGAAGTTTGGCATGATATTTACCTGAGATTGAACCATTTAAGTGACTCAAACATATCAGCTATATGAGTTTTTATATTGCACGAATGGCTTTGTTTTGCAAAATTTGTAGTCTGTTTTAATATTGCACCTTACAAAACTATAGAATTGAAGAACAATAGTCAATATGTGGAAGAATAATCGCATTATAAATAGTTCTTGCGCACTTTTTCGATTTTTTTCTACGGATCCAGAAAGCCTACTTTTTTTGCTATTTTATTGCACACTTTCTCGGCATGCATATTGAATTTTAGTTCATCACACCGAGATAATTTATAGCCCAGATACACTCTATAAATTCGTTATTAATTAAAGCGTTTACTCTTGCAGCCCTTTCATTTATACACATACACTTTGTCTTACTAATATTTAGCTTTAATTTGTTCATTGACAGCCAATTAAACTGTTTATTTGCAATTCACACCTGGAGACATCATGATCTGCTACATATATCAGCATATTATCTGCAAACAACGCGACACCTGTGAATTTACACGCAATATCGATCCTTGTGGTATCCCGTGGTCTATAATTTCGTGTAATGATAAGGTGTTGTTTATTTTAACCTTCTGCGTTCTGTTTGTTAAATAGCTTTTAAACCAATTTAGTTACTTTCCTTGTATTCCATATTTAATCATCTTTCTTAATAGAAAATCTCTGTCCAAAGTTTCAAAAGCTCGCTTCAAATCAAGTAAATCTGCCAATATTACCTTTCCGTTTTCAATCTCCTCTTTCCACTTATTTAGAATCAAGATTATAGAAGATTCACTATGATTATGACGAAAACTAGATTGTTCCAAACTCATCCAATCATTTTCATCTAGATATGTCCTCGATTGTATATTTACAGTTTCCTCCAATATTTTTTCATATACAGGCAACATATTAATGGGTCTAAAATCTTACGGTGACGGGGCATTTTTAATTGTCGGTGCGGGTCTTATTATTAACTGCTTATTCTTATTGCTCGTTTATTAATATATTATTTTTTTTGTATGTAATACGCTAATCAACTATTTACTATTTGTTCATTACATAAAGATATCTACAATCGTTGCCATTTTTACATTATTGTCTAGCTTCTATATGCATGCTTATTTATAAGCACTGGTCAGACACGGATATTTGTATCATAATGCTCGGCAATATGAGTGCTCTTCAGAACATTTAAAAATTACAATCCACATTGGTTCCCTGAATTCCAAAAGATTCGTCAATATTATATGAACAAGTAAAAAAGCTAGAATTGGTCTCTAAGATCAATTCTTATGATACCCTAACCGTATGTAATTTCGTATGGGTACCCATCTGTGCAAGTTTGATTTTCGCATATATTTCTGTCTGACGAACCAGCAAAAATGATTATAACAAATATCATGGATTTAATATTGTGGAGAACTTTTCAGTATGTACAATAACAACGACTAGAACTGATCGTTTTCATAGTATACGTAAAAAACCAAAATTTTTATATGGCAACATCAAGCTTTGAATACACCATGTAACAAATTTTAGCTCTTTACGTCGACGAGCTCTCAGGTTATTACTATTACTTTATTTTAAGTGTTTTTTTTTACAAGTTCATACTAGCAGGAGTTCACTGCAACCGAAATAATGACTTTTTATCGACTACGAGTCACTACCGAGCGTTCACTCCGCCAAATTTTGACAGTAAGCGACTACGCTTTACTACTACGACTATGGTTCACTCCGCACTTTGAATGTACATTCGACTACGCTTAGGAAGATAGTCGATCGTAGTCGGTGTGACAGAACTACACTACGACAACGACTACGCTACCAAAGTGGCAGTGAACGCGTCCACTATGATGTCAACTGTTTATAAAAAAAAGTTTCAGTCAGCGTACTATTACTTAAAAAAAAATTTTTTTTTACCACTTCGCGATGCAAGTAGACAAGTTACGTGGAATAGCTCGAACAGCTTCCTGGCGAGCCACCACACAAATATAATACGACCGGACATGCTCGATCTCCCAAGATCAGTCATTATTGAGATGGCAAGGGTCAGGCTGATGCCATGAAACAATACCTCTTCAATAGACAAAAGTGTCCAAATGCGTCCCTTACTGCTCACCACATATTTCATGAGTACGGTGTCTACCCAGAATACTAGAAAAACGAGGCATAACTACAGGATCAACAGAGCTACTACTATACTCCAGAGAAAACACAGACTTCTCCCCGTACTAAAGCACAACTTACAAACTAACGGGCTACCGACAAGACTGTGACACACAATAAAACGGAAAATAAGGACATGCAGTCAAAGAGCAAGGCTATAAATTTCAAGAGACGATTTTTAAAGTCATAGTCAATTATATACATCATTTAAGTAAATTTTTGTACATATGTATACTCAGTACTGGAATAGGTTAAGGATACCGTGAATTTTTCTTAGTATAGATTTGAGCTTAGCGCTAATTATTTTACTATTAAAAAAAAAAACAAAAAGGGGGAAGAGGAAATAATGTTACTACACAATGTCATTAAAACTAAGTGGTTCAAAGCGTAGACTTAAGTCAACCTCAGTCCCAGATAAGCCGTAAATGCAAGGAAATCCAAAAAGTTTCAGAGCATAGGTATCAAGAACAAAATAGCAAATTGTATCGTAGTTAGGACAACATTTAATCACTTTTACCTCATATGTATATGCACTAGGCTCAAGACTAAACTGACGGTTACGCAATAGACTTTTGAATTTAAATTTAAGCACGCACACAATTAAGCTCTGTAAGTTGCATGCACCGAAACAGAATAGCAAAATTTCATTTTCGTAAATAAATGAGAAGGGGCGGAGTTTTCACGTTTTACTCCCGCGCTTTTGTGAAAACCGGTTTTCATGAAATATTGATAATGTTAGGACACATGTTGTTGTTGTAAAAGGTCTAAAAGGACACATGTTGTTGCTGTAATCCTATGATATTTGAACAGCACGTTTTTCTGTTTACATTCGTTTTGCTATGAAGAGATTAAATGGGAAAACTCATGCTGGATTCTCTGATATTTTCGGGAAAAATGAGAATTTCATTTAAGAGGAATCTTACATCTCCTTTCAGCATCTGGGCCAAAGCGAAATTTATTTATTTTTTTGTTAAATGGGAGGTAGTGTGACCTGATGTACATTACTATGAATAGGTTGAAAGGATTTTGAGGGATTTAATAAGATTTTGTCGTTCGGGTAATCCTACGTTCTCTCGATTTTTGTTTTTAACTCGTTATCACAGTTGCACTACTATAGTGCATAGCCAAGTTCTTTTCCCCCATTCATGCAAAAAACGAAAGTATACGAAATTACTTGTTTCAATCTAAAAAACACCAGAAATTTTCCCATTTTGCTCTACAGATTCTGAACTTATTATTAGGTTAACTTTGACGATACTACAGCGGTGTGAAATTATTGTGCTGGCACGTCTAGACACAAGGGGAGAAAAATACTCCCGCATCGTGTTGTTTGGTCCAATTTGACGCGTATGATGTCTGCAAGATCTAGTTTTATGAGCGATAAATAACAAATAACGTAATAATAATACATACTAGGTAAGTACTTTTTTGCCAAATTAAAACAAGTTGTGAAAATTTACTGCCAAGATGTCAAACTAAAAGCACGCCTGGGTACTTGGCAAGGTATGTATATTGTACATAGAAATTTGCTTTAAGAAATGATGATTTTAGTTGCCATTCGATTCAAATCTTCTGTTCATAAAAAAACAAGCTTACCTCACCCAAATCTTACTTGAGTAAGTCACGGCAAAAATTGGAGTTTTCTTGGATAACCAAAATTAATGTTTATTTAATGTTGGTATCTAAATCCAAATCTTCGAAAAATGAACACACAAAAACACAACTACAATACAAAGCACAAGGAAAGGAACTGTCAATCGTCGTTACCATGTGGCGCTGAGAGTTTATAACAAACAGGAATGCCGTGAAGCCAGCTAGAATATACTGTGAGCCGGCCACTTTGTTATCAGTAACCCCTTCACGATATATTAGGTCTGTCTGTTTACTTTTGAGTAAAAATCTTTGCGTAAAAATCAAGTAAAAACTTTTATGCGGTAGAGGGGATAAATCAAGAAAAGTTACCAGACACTTTTCGAGTAAATTTTGTTTAGCTTGTCTTGTGTCAAAAATTTGGCTGCTACCTTTCCGTCTGAAACAGAAAACAATTAATTAATTTGAAATACGTTTTAAAAAACCCACCCTCTTTAATATTTTTTTTTTAATTTCGACTCTTTAGATTATCATTTTACATTCTTTCGATAACCCAAC
This sequence comes from Dioctria rufipes, assembly GCA_963924295.1. Lineage (NCBI taxonomy): Eukaryota > Metazoa > Arthropoda > Insecta > Diptera > Asilidae > Dioctria > Dioctria rufipes. The sequence goes on along the minus strand of OZ002740.1, from coordinate 345,203,220 downwards.
AAACGGCTTAACCTCAAATTTAATACTTTTGACAGTCAGCTGATTGCATATCAAAGTTACACATCAGGGGCCGGATTCTGCAACACGGAGAATTGTGGAATTTGGGAAATGAGAGTTGTTTTGACAGTTAATTCTCCACTCGGAATTCTGTAACTCGGCGAATTTGTTTTGAGAATTCCCAAATTCTCTACTCCACTTGTTAAAATTCTCCGTTGTTTTAGTTGTGGAAAAGTAAGAAGAAGAATTCCCGACTGTCAGTTTTGTGTTTTCGTTGTGATTTGTGGATTGAATAAATATTTAATCTTAGTTATTTTCATTGTGATTTGTGGATTAAATGGATTAAATAAATATTTAATCTTAGTTATTCAGTGGAGTTGTCATATTTTCGTACGAAGAGTGCGAAAAATTATTAAAAAGAAAGATTCATGTTCACAATGTATGCAACGGTGTTTGGAGTGCTTGCTATTCATGGGGTTCTTTTTCATTTTTACACTGATAATCTTCATGTTTTCCCAGCTACCTCAAGTAAAAGTAACTTACAGTTCTAAATCAGATATTTTCAAACAAAATTGCAATAGTTTGTCTTTTAAATCTGCTAAACTCAAGCAACTTTTGTTCCGCTTCCGTCTTTTCTATTTTAGGGTCAACTCATCATCATCAAAGGAAATAACTATAATTGATGATGTTGAGGCGCAACGCAGTAGTTTAGAATTAGAAAAAGATGGATTTTATGTGGAAACTGCTGAAGATCTTAAGTGGAAAAATAGGACTCGCATAGTAAATAGATTATATATAATGGGTGACTCGAATATGATTTTATCTTCAAATCATCTTAAAAATGAACAAAACTTTTGTCCAAACTTATATTTATATATATCGGACTGTGAAAAACTTTTCGAGCCAATATTTTATATGGCTCCTGCTTTTGAAGACTAACCATCCATTATTACACATAAAAAAGTTTTGACGATATCCTTAAAAGAATTACGATTCCTGTTGCATCCACTTCAGAGAAAAGAATATCGAATTGCCAATAAATTGGAAGAATTTTGTGATATCTACCATAAAATTCAGTCTCAAAATAAAGTTCATAAAATTACAGCAGAGTTTGTCAAATTATTATTGATTTACTAGATAAATCTGATGAATCTGAGATAGATAAGCTTGAAGCGTACTTAGATCGTGCGCGAAATCTTCGAAATAATCTTCACAGAGAGGAACTTATTCGTAAAAATATCATTAATTCTGCTCTTCAAACTTGGATAACACTAAAAAAAAAATACGAAAAAAAGCAAGGATATAACTGGACAACTACAAAATTACTTATAAAAACTCAAGAAACCAATGTCAAGGAGGAAGAAAAAGTCTGGAATAAAATATTTCATTTCGAATTGAATGAGATATTGAGGGAAGAGCTTAGTATGTATAATAGGGAGAAGAGGAATAGAAAGGAAGGAAAGATCTCAGTTTTACAAAAACCAGATGTTGAACAAATTAGAGCAGATTTACATGGAACATTAATGAACTGCACTGTTCCATTATATCTGCCTATACTAACAAATATAATTTTATTTTTAGATCTACGAAGTTCGAAAATTACGACACAAAATTTGCAGATATCTTTCTGCCAATAACTAGCAAAAAATCTACAAGTTTTGGGAAAATTAAAAATATCACTCTATTGCCCAAATCTTGAAACTCAACTAAATGAACTAAATGAAGACAATCTTCAAAAATTAAAACGCAGAACATAAATATCCAGAAATATCGCAAAAAATTGGTATGAAAATCAGTTGATAAATCCTTTGAATCCTGTTTGCTGTTAATAAAAAAGCTAAATAAAAAAGGGGAAACAGCGGAAATTGTAGAAAATGATGATACTTTCGTCTTAGACAAACAACAATTGGCATTTTGTTCTAAAGATGAAATCGAAAACAATCAAAGACTTTGGCTCTTTAGCTTGAGATACGAAAATGACATGAAATACAAAGATTTTAGATTTGTGCCACTTTTTGAGAATGGATTTGCTACAGAGTCGGAAGAAAAAGTGATTGAAGAAGGTAACTGAATGGATCCCATCGACCTTCAAAAACATCATGGCAAGAAATATTTGAGAATCTGAATCACTGTATTCAACTGAGTAGAACCGATAATGATTCATCTAATTCGTTGATAGGTAACGATCCATATATATTCTATATTATTTTGATATTAATATAAATTTCAAGTCATTTCAGCTCAATTATAGCAACGATCTTGGCATTCTTTGGCCCGGGCAGGAGAAGAAAAAAGAAAATTACGAATATGGGTTCGAGAAGCTAAGGGACTTACAGATTAGCATATTGCAGACACTTTTAAAGCAGGAAAGTCGTCTATAAGAGAAATCATTTTAGAGACATGTTGTGTTATGTTATATCATACTACAAATTTTTATATTTTTACTACTATTATTTTCATTTTTATGGATTTGCTATTGTATAATTTTTCTATGATTGTTGTTTTGCTGCTACAAAGTTATCTAGGCTACTATAGCTGCCCTAAGCCTCCACTTCTCTTAATTCTTTATGTTTGGTTTTGCTATAATATGTATCTACTATGTAACTCGCTATGATGTGCCCTGCGCTTGGCGTGCCTTAGTCACGGGTACTCAAATAAATAAATGTTTATATTTATGTTTATTTGGAATGTATTAGCTCCATTATTATTTCGTCGGATGCGAATAAAAGGCACTATACCATTTCCTGAAAAACTTTTAACTTAAAAATAAATTATTATTTAGGAATGCTTGTTTTCGGATGGAAAGTCATGCAAACTGTTCTTCATTGTTTGCCGCAAAATGCTAAAATATTTATTTTCGAAATGTTTGCTTTGCACAATTATATTAAGCAAACATCATTTGAAGATGAATGGGAAGATGAAGATGGAAATTTACTTTTCGGTGATTGGAGAAAAGAAGTTATTTTTTTTTCTTTTTAAATTTGATAAATGTGTTTTGAATAATGCACTAGGAGATTAGAAATTAATTGGCGGAGTATTTCTTTAAAAAGGAGCAATGTAATTTTATGCAAATCAGTGCAGTTAAACCTCGTCTGACGCAACTTGAATGGAAATAAATTGATATGATTTTTCTTATTTGTTTTAAAAATATTTAAAGAAGTGTAAAAATACAGTGATTTTGTTTTTAATATTCAGATATACTCGTATAGCATAATTCACAATCATAAGAATTTACTATTTAGATAAGGGAGGGATTATGCGCCCAAGTTATTAAAGATATTAAAATGAGTAGTAATGTAACAACAAACGATTCCACATATGACGATTGATCACCCTAAGTTAAAATGTTATTCATATCGTTGGGTTTCTGTAGCCCGAAAAATTAAGACTTGTTGTCGTCTTCCGGAAAAGAACTTGCAATTGTCCATGTTGAGCCTTTTAGCAACCTTTTCCCTTTTCACAATGGTGGATAGACGTGATTTAAGCCAACATTGGTTCTTTTGAAGCTTTTCGACTCAATTAATTAAAATTCGGGATTTTCTTGCAGATTCAAATTAAATTTGATATGTTTAATTGACTAGAATAATGAATCTGAGTTAATGCAGAGATGTTGATTCTCCCAAGCGGACTAATCAGTAAAAAGATCAAGAAATCTTTTGCTAAAACTAAACGTATTAAGGCTCAATAGATGCAAATAATAATACGTTTAGTTTTAGCGAACATTTTTTTGACCTTTTTACTGATCACTCTGCTGGAAAGGTTCAACATCTCTGCATTAGCTCAGATTTGATTGTTATTTCGATATAGTTGGTGTATAGTAATCGGTCTCCATTAGGAGTGATTAGACCAACCTTCCAGTTGTCTGGAAATTGTGTCGAAGACAGCAGTGTATTCATCAAATATGTGATAATCAGCAAAATGAATGGTAAACTAATCTTGCAGAATTTAAGAGGTACGTCATTAAATCCAGTAGCATTTGATTTAATGTTCTATGTCAAATCTGCGGAAACAAATTATCTATACTTTCAAATTTTTATAATTAGTTGATTCGAATCATTGCCCACTTGCTTTGTAATTATGCGCAACTGTTTGTCAGCTTTATTTTATAGGTCCTAAGTATTTTCTGTCGGTAGATTAAGGCAGTTGATATGTCAGATATTGGCTATATCTACTGTATACTTTTTCACATTGCACATTGTATTTCAATATTTGCAGTTGCATTTACTTTTACGATTGTTTTATTTCATAATTACTTTCAAACTAAGTGCAATAAGATAAAAAAAAATTGAAAAAATTTTGATCTATACCAGATTGATCCCGGAAGAAGCTTGTTGGAAGGTGCAATGTATGTTTTCAAGATCCTTCTTGTTTCCTTTGTGAAACCTAAGTGAATGTACTTGTGTTTCCACTTGCGCAGAGTAAATTTAATTGTGCATTGTTGTGATTCTTACTACATAAGAAATACAATGAAAGAAAGACTTTCTAAAAAATTCATATATGCAAAAATGGAACTTCTTTTTAATATTCGTGGGTATATAATCCATTTTCCTTTCAAAGAAGCTAGGAGGAAGTACAAGAAAAAGTTTTAATTGCTTCCTCTCAAGAACATGCCTATATAAATGTCTCTTAAAGTATCCGATGAAGATGTATGTACACTTGTTCCTTCAAAGGAAGCTAGAGGAAGCACACGAAAAAGCTAAGTCTTAATAAATATTTTGGCTTCGAATTAAACTCTCTATTGTTCATTGTTTATTATTATCTTTAAATATAGCAACAATATAACTTTCAGTTGCGCTGAGCCTGTCTCGCTAGTAATTTTAGCAATTTTTGTAATCTACTGACAATTGTTATTGTTACTTTTATAACTTATTTCGTTTGTTAATCTGCATTTTAGGTTTTACTTTAAGCTCTCTATTATTTGACTTCACGATCTAAGCTATAGTACTAATATTACTTTCTGGCGCAATGAGTTTCTTCATTGCTCCTTTGTTAGTTTGCTAAACAACTTTGTATTTTATCAATTATCCCAACGATCTATTACTTACTCGATGTACCTCATGTTGTAACGTAGCGTAAGCTATGGTTATTTAATAAATGATTTTCTATTCTATACTAACTTTTAATGAATCCATAATTTATTTCGCGAAATCCGCTGTAACTACCACTCTTGTTCTCGCTATTCATAGATGATATCAGTACAGTTCTGAACAGAGTGCGTTACCACATATATTCAGACGATTTCCACATATACTCTGGTGCCCCTTCGGACAATATTAGTGAGGCTGCGGAAGCTATTAAATCAACTCTAGCCGGGATTGCAGAGTGGTCTGCTAACAACAGTCTGTCCCTCAATCGTTCCAAGACTCAGGCCATCGTATATTCAATTCGTCTCAGATACATCACCAACCTATCTTTTGTTCTTCCAAATTTCATCTTCTAGGCCATACCGTTACACTCTCAACCAAGTCGGTCTTAAGTCTGGGAGCCTCAGATAAACAAAATTTGTTTTAGGGTATATTATATGTATATTGATCTGCTCACCCGCATAAGGCTCTTCTCGGCTCTGATTCTACCGCTTTTTTCTACGCTGATGTAGTCCTGTTCCCCATCTCCATTGTTAATCTTTCTAAATTAATCCGTGTGATATGTCTTCGGTTTCAAACGAGGTTCACATGTTCCCCTACAGTTTATTGTGATGCTTCTTCCTTGTCCACTTGCTAACATGTACGAATTTAACACAATAAAGCTGATATTCAAGGCCAGACACGGTCTACTACCCAACTAAATTACTAGACGTTTCGCTTGGAGCGCCCTGAAAAACCACAGAATTGTCCTTCCCAGGGTTCGTACGCAGTTCGGTGGGAAAACTGTGTTCCTGAGTGGAGCCGTATGTTGGAACCGTATGTTAGATGAGACTAGACGCAGTGCTTCACTAAATTCATTTAAGTCTGAAGCTCTGGACTTCCTGACAGCAGCTATCTAGTGGCCTTTCGCCTTCTATCCTATCAATAATCTTTGTGTCAATATTGTCTTCGGTCTTCCTTAATTTATACTTCAGTTGCCTCACAACCTGCGGTCCCGGGCTTGGATATGTTACCGGATATCCATCATTCAGAAGCTTCAACTATCTACGCTGAACCTTTATCTTATCTTATTTTATTTTAAACTATCTGCACATAATCCTATGTTAATCGAATTGATCTAATATTAAAGCTCGATGCACTATATTACTATATGTCTGAACTTGCTGTCAACTCTGACTATCATTAACTTCTAGTTCTGGAGATTGTCTGTACATGTATGTAAATCTATTTGCCAGATGCACTGTTCACCCTTCAGTTAGTCAAACAAATTATTGAAATTTAGTGTCAACATATATGAAATTTATTGTTTAATTATCTTTCATTTGTTGACTTCATTACATGTATTAGCACTTACACAGTAGTTATTCTGTAAATGTACAAATTATACTTGTAAACCATTGCAAATGTATATTGCTTATTGTCTAAAGTACCGCACAGTTTTTGTCAAGTAACTTCAGTTTTTGCTCATTAACTTTACTCTAGTTCAAGCACGCACAGTGATCACTTGTATAATTTTGAAGACGGAATAAATACTTAAAATTAGTTTAAAGTTGCCTTTCCATTTGTGCCGTGAAATTTAATGTGCCACCCGACTAGAATCCCTTATTTGGTAAATAGGGAGCATTCCCTCGATTTGGATTCACCAAGTTTGCTGTGAGATCACGTGCGGAAATCACAAGGGAATTAATAATACAGTCCACCTCATCGTCATCAACATGCACTGTGCACTGGAAGGTGGGTCTAATCACTCCTATCCCCAAAAGTAATTCCCCTGCTGATATCTCCGAATGGATACCGATTACTATACACCAACTATATCGAAATAACAATCAAATCTGAGCTAATGCAGAGATGTTGAACCTTTCCAGCAGAGTGATCAGTAAAAAGGTCAAAAAAATGTTCGCTAAAACTATCAATTAAACATATCAAATTTAATTTGAATCTGCAAGAAAATCCCGAATTTTAATTAATTGAGTCGAAAAGCTTCAAAAGAACCAATGTTGGCTTAAATCACGTCTATCCACCATTGTGAAAAGGGAAAAGGTTGCTAAAAGGCTCAACATGGACAATTGCAAGTTCTTTTCCGGAAGACGACAACAAGTCTTAATTTTTCGGGCTACAGAAACCCAACGATATGAATAACATTTTAACTTAGGGTGCTCAATCGTCATATGTGGAATCGTTAGTTATTACATTACTACTCATTTTAATAACTTTAATAACTTGGGCGCATAATCACTCGCTTATCTAAATAGCAAAATTTTATGATTGTGAATTATGCTATACGAGTATATCTGAATATTAAAAACAAAATATCACTTTATTTTTACACTTCTTTAAATATTTTTAAAACAAATAAGAAAAATCACATCAATTTATATCCATTCAAGTTGCGTCAGATGAGCTTTAACTGCACTCTCATTTGCATAAAATTACATTGCTGTTCTTTAAAGAAACACTCCGCCAATTAATCTCTAAGTGCAAGTCATTATTCATGGCATTATTCAAACCAACTTAAACATAGACATTTATTTATTTGAGCACCCGTGCCAAGGGCACGCCAAGCGTTGGGCACATCATAGCGAGTTACATAGTAGATTAAAAAAAAATTAACTTCTTTTCTCCAATCACCGAAAAGTAAATTTCCATCTTCATCTTCCCATTCAACATAGCCTTCTGGACAAAAGCAGTTATCTTCAAATGATGTTTGGTTAATATAATTGTGCAAAGCAAACATTTCTAAAATAATGATTTTAGCATTTTGCGACAAATAATGAAGAACCGTTTGCAAGACTTTCCATCCGGAAACAAGTATTCCTAAAGAATTTTCAAAGACTCGATGAACTTTTGATAATTTACGATTCAAAATAATTTGTTTTTAAGTTAAAAGTTTTTCAGGAAATGGGCGTATAGTGTGCCTTTTAAGTAGAAAATTCGCATCCGCCGAAATAATGTGAAAATTCAATGTCAGTTTCAAGGATGCAATCTTCGGATAATTGTAATTCATCATGTAATAATTTTGATGCCAAACTTGGTTCTAGAAATTCAAACAAGACAAGGATTAGGCCTTACATACGTATATAAATATAAATAAAAAAATGCACACCTCTATCATACGATTCCACATCAATGGAACTAAAGCAATATTACTGACTGTAAGTGACCGTAGTCATATATTTATGAATTCCTTTTCTTGGAGGACATAGTATATTAAAATATTTTTCGCCAATCCCACCGACACAGTTTGGAACACCGTGTTTCTCATTGAAACCGCGCGATGAAGTCAAATATGTCATCATCAATTGTCGGCTCCGTAACATACAATGGAGCTAATACATTCCAAATAACACAACATGCCTCTAAAATGATTTCTCTTATACACGATTTTCCTGCTTAAAAGTGTCTGCAATATGCTAATGTGAAAGTACCTACGATTAGTACCTTGAAAGGAGATATTACAACAGATAATATACCGAACAAATAATCCTTTTGTGCAGCTAGCAGAAAGAAGTGGCCAACCGGTATTCAAATCCAATTGATGGTCGCATCTATTTTTTTAATAAATCGGTCCAATTCAGTCTCTCTTCGTAATTCCCTTTTTTCTTCTCTGAATCTGATTTCTTTTTAATAATAATAAATAATTATTCAATGCACAACGAAAACAGACAAAACTGTCATTTGAAGTTGCCACACAAAACAAATTGTCAACTGTCACCATTAAATTGGAATTTACTGAAAACAGCGCTCTAACCGGTAGGAATTGGAATCTTTCTTTTCTCATTTCTCTCACCGTATTTCCCAATTCTCCAACGTTTTCCCTAATTCTCCAACCATGTTCATGAATTGGGAATGGAGAATTAGGGAGTTTAATCGGAGAAAACGAATATTCTCATCTCTCAAATTCCCAAATTCTCCGTCGTTCGTGAATCCGGGCCCAGGTCTGTCTGTTTACTTTTGAGTAAAAATCTTTGCGTAAAAATCAAGTAAAAACTTTTATGCGGTAGAGGGGATAAATCAAGAAAAGTTACCAGACACTAGGTCTGTCTGTTTACTTTTGAGTAAAAATCTTTGTGTAAAAATCAAGTAAAAACTTTTATGTGGTAGAGGGGATAAATCAAGAAAAGTTACCAGACACTTTTCGAGTAAATTTTGTTTAGCTTGTCATGTGTCAAAATTTTGGCTGCTACCTTTCCGTCTAAAACAGAAAAAAATTAATTAATTTGAAATACGTTTTAAAAAACCCCCCCTTTATAATATTTTTTTTTTAATTTCGACTCTTTAGATTATCATTTTACATTCTTTCGATAACCCAACAAACGGTTTAACCTCAAATTTAATACTTTTGACAGTCAGCTGATTGCATATCAAAGTTACACATCCTCTTGATCATGAGTAAAAATGTGCAACTTTGTGCAAGAGGGGAAACGTATAAATTTACTCGATTTTTACTAGTTAAAAGTAAACAGACGGTTTGTGAGTAAAAATGCGTAAAAGTTTTTACACCGAGTAAAAACTTTCGAGTAAACAGACAGACCTACTTTTCGAGTAAATTTTGTTTAGCTTGTCATGTGTCAAAAATTTGGCTGCTACCTTTCCGTCTGAAACAGAAAACAATTAATTAATTTGAAATACGTTTTAAAAAACCCACCCTCTTTAATATTTTTTTTTAATTTCGACTCTTTAGATTATCATTTTACATTATTTCGATAACCCAACAAACGGCTTAACCTCAAATTTAATACTTTTGACAGTCAGCTGATTGCATATCAAAGTTACACATCCTTTTGATCATGAGTAAAAATGTGCAACTTTGTGCAAGAGGGGAAACGTATAAATTTACTCGATTTTTACTAGTTAAAAGTAAACAGACGGTTTGTGAGTAAAAATGCGTAAAAGTTTTTACACCGAGTAAAAACTTTCGAGTAAACAGACAGACCTATCCTCTTGATCATGAGTAAAAATGTGCAACTTTGTGCAAGAGGGGAAACGTATAAATTTACTCGATTTTTACTAGTTAAAAGTAAACAGACGGTTTGTGAGTAAAAATGCGTAAAAGTTTTTACACCGAGTAAAAACTTTCGAGTAAACAGACAGACCTATTATCAGGGCTTTCCGGCGTCACTCATATGCATGGTGCGAAGTTTAACAATGCCGATTCGATTTGTCAATGGGGTGAGTGGTTTCACTTGTGTCAGATTTGTTCTTTGAATTTCAATCGTTCTTACCAAGTGGAAAATGATTTTCTAACTGGAAATTTCTTAGCAGCACTCAAGGTGACTTACTCTAAAAAACGAATGTTTTTATTAAATATTTAACCGGGGTGTTGCTTTTGCAAATCGGACACACTCGTTAATCTTCGTACCATGGCATGGCACATCACACCTGTTAATATTTGTACTAGGAGCTCCAGGACTCATTCAAACGAATTTCAGACGATATGTACCCGTAATCCTGTTTTTTAAATGACAAATCATGCGATTTGATTATCAACAATCGACCTCCATCCACTTCCAGTCGGAAATCTTCACGCCATATCCTTCAGCCCAAAACAGCAACCATAGCTTAGAAGACTAGTATGTACAAGCGGAATACAAGCGATTCAGAAAGAAATAATTATTAAAGTGAGAAGTTTCATAGAATAGAATAGAATAACTCATCGAACAGTAGATTAAAAATGTCTGGATCTGACAATCTGATTTCGCTGATTTTCAAACTTAGATCTACAATTCTTATACCGTCTTCTTGTAATTTCAGCTCTCTAACAGCACAGCAAGTCGGGCGTTATATTGGATGAATTGAAATTTATACTTTGTATTACGAATATTATGTAGGTATTTTAAATTTGAGCACCTGAAATAAGCATATAGTTTTCCCAAGCAAATCTCTCTTAGAATATATAGCAAACAGGAAGCTGATAAGCTAAATTAGCAGGAGCAATATTGTGTTGGGCTCAAGTTATCTAGTTTGAGGGCACAGTGCAGGTACATATAAATAGCAATTCATGAAGCCGCAGTCATGTTATTCTAATAAGAGTGCAAATTTGTTGATACTTCATGTTGCCATTTATCGCTGATGGCCCCACTTGTTACTTGTTTTTTCTTAACGCGTTCTTTTAAATTAAGGTGCTCCTAAACAATCTCACAGAATGCCAGATATCTGCCCATTTTTTTGGGTAGATACATGTAATCACGGTGGGAGATATAAACAGATATCTGGCACTCAAAAATGTCCAACGTCTGCCGCACGTTTAATCAGCCACTTTTTCTATCTGGCAAATTTTGGAACATCGTCTGCCAATTTGCCCAGTAAATTTTTGAATTGAACAGACATGTGTCCAGTTTACCTGTTAAAAAAAATGTTGTGCACGTAGTGATAGGAGTATAGAACAGACTGTTGGAGACAAGCTTATACAAGATTTGTATTATATTATATAATTATTCTATGGGGAGCCCGTCGGCGGTAATATAGATACCTAGATGGGTGGGTGTGGAGTGGTTAGAGGTGCATAATATCTAAGCTAATATCTGACTGTATCGCGCGATTCCGTATTCTAGGGTTTCACTGTATGTGTGTATTTGTGCGTGCATATATTCATATGTATGAGAGACTGTAGCTCTCCACGTAGACGCATTCTTAGGCAGTGCCTAAATATATAGTAAAACATGAAATTGTTGTATGGCAACCCAACGAAGGAGTTGCCCGATTGGTCCCATTTTCGAACTATTTGCAGTTTTTATGAACATGCCGTGTACAAAATATTAGCTCTCAATCTCGACGCAGTCTCAGACAGCTACCAAAACAAGTTTTGTATGTTAACACCAAGAAGGGGTTACCCGATTTAGTCCATTTTTGAAATTTATTTACCATTGTTATGAAAACACCACGTACAAAATTTTTTGCGAAGGAGTTGCCCGATTGCTTCCGAATTTACATTTTTCTACAACAGGCCCGTGTACAAGATTTCAGCTCTCTATCTTCGTATCAAAGACTATCCTATCTTTCAAGCTGGAACCAACCAAGCACATTCGTAAAATTTCATTGAAATCGGTTGGGCAGTTTCGGAGATTAGCGTGTACAAACACAGTGACACGTGATTTTCATATATTAAGATATTAACTATAATATTTACAATGAGTATACAGTATATAAATAGTATAAATATACATATTAACTGCCAGATGAAAACAAGGTGAGCGGAGAAGGAAGCAAGAGTCAACAAGGACCAGTAGTGAAACAATGCGCTTGGATCACCAAAATCGAACAACTTCCATTTTTTTCACTTGTACAAAATGCACTATACACAACAAAAGTTGCCACGTACTTTTCTCTAGAAGTCATTTTTGAACAATAAACTTCACATTAGTTTCTGTTGTTTGCCAAATAAAAGGAACATTTTACCAGATGAAAAATAGCAGATCGTGTAATCAGTAAAGGTAGACGCATGCCACCTAACTGAAAACTCTGTGCCAGATGATATCTGCCTGAATATCTGCTACATGTGTAATCAATAGGGCAGATATCTGCCCACAAAAATTGCTATATTTGGCATTTTACCAGACCGTTTGGGAACACCTTTTTCTTGTAAAAAGAACTACATTAGTCTTCGAGGAGTTTATCTTCAATTCACTATTGTTGGCCCAGTTGACCAGCTTTAGCAGCGCATACCAGAGCCTTTCACTAATTGTAGAGAAATTTTCCAGTTTCCACGATACGGATTTCATGCGCATATGCAACCACTTTAAAGCCCTCTCTCGCCAACGTGACGGGGTTTTCATCCAATACCAGTAACCCGAGGAGTGGCAAAAGCACCCCTTTCCCACGCTGCGTACCTCTTGTAGACTGCTATTCTCACATTACAACCACGTCCCTCTAGGATGAGCTAATCTTTTTGTTGAGAAGCATTGGGTTGATTCAGTCACATAGACCCTTATCAGTCCATTATATATGATCTCCGTCTTCACGTAGTTGAAAGCCCCTCATATATGTATATATATACAGTAATACTCCGAGATACGCGCGACTTTCATAAATTCGCAGTTACGTAAAATGAAAATTTAAAAAAATTATTGGAAAATTGTTTCGATAGAGTAACATACAATTGTACAAAGATTTTTTTATTATCTCAAGCATACAATATATTGTAGCGACTGCATCAATCCATATTCACTCTCAATCTCTCTATGTAAACAAACTCACACACACTCTCTTAATTTTCTTACTAGCTTGTTGCCAAACTTGCTTGCGTGAATATCACTAACTACTGCAGAAACTTTTTGTAGTTGATATTTGTTTTGGTCCTTTATAAAAAATATACATACAGGGTGTTTCCCAATAGGAGGTCAGTAGAGCGGGAGGTGATAGTACTCAGATAGATGAACAAAAAATGTTTGAGATTTACAGGCTGATTAAGAAAAAAAGCTAGTTTTTCACAAAACACTTAAAAACTACACAGGGTGCATGGTTACAGTTAGGAGGTCATTGTATGCAGAACCTCCATGGCCTTTCGAACGACTGATCAATCAGCTCCATAGCCCTCTCCCATCAAGAATTATGGTTGTCTAAACTCAAAATTTCGGATTTTCTTACCTTTTTTTGCAAAAAGGTCGTTAACATAACTTTGTTTTAATAAAAACTGTAAACTATAGATAGATAAACTATAGATCTATTACACCCTATGTGTTAACATCAGCCTTTAAACAGTTATTAAATAATAACCTATTCAGGTCACACCAAAATTAGACGATATTTTGTAAAATGACGTGCTAAGGGAACAAATTATCGTTGAGAATAGGTTTAGAGCTAATAACTCTTAAAGGGGTTCAGATAGCACATTGGGTGTAATAGGTCAGATTAAAGAGGAGAGTCTACAGTGTAGTTTTTATAAAAAAAAAAGTTATGTTAATGACCTTTTTGCAAAAATAATAGAAGTTAAATTAAAAAAAAAAAAGATAAGACCATCCGAACTTTGAGTTTAGACAACCATAATTCTTGAGGGGAGAGGGCTATGGGGCTGATTGAGAAGTCGTTCGAAAGGCCATGGAGCTCTGCATACCATGAGCTCCTAACTGTGACCATGCACCCTGTAGTTTTTAAGATACAAGGTGTTTTGTGAAAACTCCCAAACGGTTGATATGCCCCCCCCCCCCTGCCATTCAATTTTTTGTTCATCTATTTGAGTACTATCACCTCCCACTCTACTGACCTCCTAGTAGGAAACACCCTGTATATGGAATCTACTTACTGTGTCAATTTTCAAATTCCACTTACGTAAAATTCGAGCACAAAAAGTCTACGGTTCATGGTAATTACGTATCTCGGGGGGATTACTACATATATATATATGTATATGAGGCCATTTCAAAAACTCACCTTATCCAATTAAAAAAACGAGTTACACACAATATCTCCTTTCGTTGTTGCCCTAAATGGTTTGGAATGAGATCTAGGCTACAAACATGACATTTCCTACTCAAATTGCAGCTTGAAATGTATAACATTTCCAAAACTTACCTTATCTTCTAAGTGACTGTCCCAAAATCTCATTATTTAATTATTTAATGACATTCGGAGCTACTTCGTTTGTCTACAAACTTGTGTTTTTACACCTAATACATGCATATAAAAATGAATATAACTTCATAAGATTATGTGCCTACTTTGGTAGTTTAAACTTTTGATCATTATCTTAAAACGTATTAGAACGGATAAAGGAGTTTTGGAAATGGCTTCCTCATATACCTATAGTTCAAAAGTTTGATCACATCCTCAGGAGTAATTGACATGACAAATTTTTCGTATTACTCACCACTTCCAAAAATAATTAACGCGATTTCATATTTTTCATTTGGTGACTTGTGGAAAAAGCAACACTCGGTTAAAAAAAAAACTACTTTTCAGTTTCCAAAGTGTAAATCGGGAAAAGTGAAGATCGGGAAAAGTAAAGCGAGTGTTGCCAGTTGATTCAGTTGGAATATCCTTCGCACTTTAATGAAAGCGATTAAATTGAAATGTCCACCATACGACTTAACGAAGTTTTATTCCTCTGTAGTGTGCTATACAACTCAAAGAGAACAAGACCATACAGGCCTCCTGCACTTCTGCTCGATTTTGGGTCTTGTATGTTACACACAAGAAATGTGATGATAGATCAGTTAATTGGCTTAACTTCTATGATGCACTATAAGCTAGCAATAACAATCCCGTATTAACTTGCATTGTAGACACATGCATTCTTTTGTACATTTTATCTTATTTTATGGTAAAATTGTGCTGAAATGGCGTTCCGAGTTCCTTCCAGGCAAAACCAAGCAAATGCATCAGGGAAGTACACACATTTACCATACAGAAATGCATTCTACATCTGTCTGCGCAGTGAAATATGAATAAGATAATTTGTGAGAATATATAACTACTGATTGTCTTTTATAAAACATTTTATTTAAATTATAGTTTTATTGGCTTTGGCTTCTCCGCACGGTTAGCCATATGTTCCGCATGCCGTTTAGCTGCTTCAGCACCAGATACATTACCTTTCTTGGCAAAACGTTGGTTGCGAAGAAACTTTGCATCCATCTGAAATTAAAAAAAAAATATGCTTTTTTAATTTTTACGATGTCTTATTCATTAGCTGCAAGGAATCACCTTCATTCAAGATTAGTCTAGTATACTCGAAAAGATACTCTCGAAAGAAAAATTTACCAGAGAATCATCTCCCAGATCTCTTTGTCGTAGCTTAGGCGTATATTTTAGTCACATATTTTGATACCACAAATTTGTCGTACTTTTATATTCTCCATTTCCTTTTTGATTTATCATTTTCAAAAACCAAAAATAAACTAAAATGAATTTGCAATGAAATAATGTCAGACAGAATACACGCTTAAAAGTACGACAAATTAGTAACTGCTTCCATGGTTGTGACAAAAATTTTATACTGTGGTAAATTGATATTCTACACCAATAATATTTCAAATTTAAGCACTTGTTTTGTATAGAATTTTTGTCACAACTTCGGAAGCAGTTGACTAATTTGTCGTCCTTTTAGGCATGTATTCTGACATTAATTCATTGCAAATTCATTTTAGTTTATTTTGTGGTTGATGAAAACGATAAATAAAAATGAATATGGAGAATATAAAAGTACGACAAATTTGAGGTGAAATGTCAAAATATTTGACTAAAATACTTAGAATATAGAGACAACAGGAGGGTGATTCTGATCTTTTGTCGTACTTGAATGTCAAAATATACGACTAAATGTAATGAACTTTTCTACTGATTTTTTCGTGTTTTTATTCAGGAGGGTATTATGATGTTTTATCGTACTATTAGTCATGAATTTTGACATATTTTGTTACTTTTTTTTTCAACACAGTTCATTTTGTGTCTTCACTATTATCTACCACAAAATGAACTATAATGGATTTTCGATGAACAAACGTAAAAAAACCCGACTAAATATACGACAAATTAGTCAACTGCTCCCAGAGGTTGTGACAAAAATTTTACACTAGTAAATGAAATTCTACACCTAATTAGAACATTACAAGTGCTTAAATTCGAAACATTATTTTGAATTTGCAATGTGAAGTGTCATTTGCAGTTCATTCTACGTCATGCAAGGCTTGCTGAACTGAATAAAAACACGAAAAAATCAGTAGAAAAATTCATTTCATTTAGTCGATTATTTTCACATTCAAGTACGACAAAAGATCATCACCCTCCAGGGGGTGATTCTGATCTCTTTGTCGTAGCTTAGGCGTATATTTTAGTCACATATTTTGACATTTCACCTCAAATTTGTCGTACTTTTATATTCACCAGATTCATTATGATTTATCCTTTTCACCAACCACAAAATAAACCAAAATGAATTTGCATGAATTAATGTCAGAATACACGCCTAAAAGTACGACAAATTAGTCAACTGCTTCCGAGGTTGTGACAAAAAAAGCATACTTTGGTAAATGCATTTTCTACATCAACTTAAAACAATATAAATGCTTAAAATCGCGAAATATTTTTGGATTTGTTATGTGAAGTGCCAGTTTCAGTTCATGCTACGTAATGCAAGGCTTGCTGAACTGAATAAAAACACGAAAAAATCAGTAGAAAAGTTCATTTCATTTAGGCGTATATTTTGACATTAAAGTACGACAAAAGATCAGAATCACCCGGTCAGCAACCCTTGCATGACGTAGAATGAACTGAAAATGATATTTCACACTACAAATTCAAAATAATATTTCGAATTTAAGCACTTGTAATGCTCTAATTAGGTGTGGAATTTCCATTTACTAGTGTAAAATTTTTGTCACAACCTCTGGGAGCAGTCGACTAAATTGTCGTATATTTAGTCGTGTTTTTTGACGTTTGTTTACCGAAAATTCATTATAGTTCATTTTGTGGTAGATAATAGTGAAGACACAAAATGAAATGTGTTAAAAGAAAAAGTACGACAAAATATGTCAAAAGTCACGACTAAATAGTACGAAAAAAGATCAGAATCACCCTCGATACCTGTAAAATTCGTGTGTATGAGCGTGGATTTTTTCAGCCTGCCGTGTGAAGTAGCTCAGCATTATATTGAAGAAAGAGACAAATCTATGTTTAGCTGTCAAACGCAGTTTGTTTAATTTGCAACAGTTTAAATGTAATTTAAAACTTGTGAAAAGTGATTTAAAAATAGTGCTAAATACTATAGAGTGTAAGTAATTATCTGTTGATATTATAGTGATAAATTTCTAAGTGATGTTCATGTAATTTCAAAATGAAGTATTCGGTGAAAAATTGCCACAACAACACCAAGGTACGACGTGATGAATCATTTTTTAGGCAAGTACAGTTATACAATATTATTTTGTGTACTTTACACACCTTTGTATATTAAATTGAATTAAAAATACATAACAAAAACGATGCAATATCGAAAAAATCCTCCCTCCACCAAGATTTGTTTACGTTTGTGACAGTTGCGAAATTCCCTGGGTATGTTGGCGTAGTGACAGCGAATAAGAACATTTTCGATGGGAGCAAACGTAATATTTTCAACCATATATCTTGCTGCCCCGCTCTCTATATTGATTCTACTACACGGCTGTATTGAGCGTTCAGCGGCAACAGATACTAACCCAACCAGAATTTGACTACACCAAATTTGGCTTATCACACTTCCTGTACTCTCTATATTCTAAGCTAAAATATACACCTAAGCTACGACAAAGAGAACAGAATCAAAAACTTTGACAGCTCTGCAGAATATATGAGATCAGGTTATCAATCTCCCAATGGCAGGCTGGAAAAGCCAGCACTGTGTTTCACGCTTAAGAGTTTTCAACTCAAAATTTTAATTGACTAATGGCCTAACCAAGCTGAAATATTGTCCAGAGTCCTCGAAAGAAGAATTCGTTTAAAAAAAAGAGAATTAAAACTTTTTAAGCAGAACTTCTTACGATGAGTCTGTTCAGAGCAACACGCTATAGTGACTATAGTTGCTTTTTGCGTTCAGAGCAGCCAACTGGTAACTTTTTCCTCTCGCTTTTGACAGAAGAATGTGAGCGGACGCTATAGTCACTATTGAAGTCACTTTTCTTGATAGCACTCGGGACTGCTATCAAAATAGTCACTTTCATGTTTGAATTGTCAAAGAGTATGTAAAATTGAAAGTAAATAAGTGAATAAAACTAAAATGGATGTAAAGAAGAAAATTATTTTATTGCTGTTTATAGTTTTAATTTATTGAAATCCCCATTTACCATTTAAAAAAAAAAATTTGAATTTGAATTTGTTTTCTGACCGTATAACGCTTTTTTCGGTTTTCAGAGCAACCAAGTGGCTTTTCACGCTATCGTCAAATTCACAGTCACTTCAAAACGCTTTCGAAGTCACTATAACGTGTTGCTTTGAACACTCGATATTTCCAAAAGAAGTTCAGTGGGGCAACATACCGCTTGCACCGACCACACGAAAAAAGCAACAACATATATATTTAAATTAGGTGAGGCCTATATAATGAAGAGTACTTGTTCAATTCTATAAAGGCCGCTATACAGTTGAGACTGAAGTCTGCCATGAATGAAATCTCAGGAAACTATTGTGTACAAGCAATCCGGACTACTTTGCTATAGGAATGAATTAAAGTTTGAACATCATTCGGTGCGAGTGAGGCAAAAGTTAATATCCGACTTTGTCTAGTTCAACTGCATAGCAAAGTAAAAAGTTTTGCTTGTACGTAATGGTTTCGGCTGATTTCACTCATGCTCATGCTCTCTCAACTTAAACGACTGGTCCATGAATAAGTCGCAAGATTTGCTTGAGCGTGTGTAGCGGCTTTAAAACGTACCAGTTCCTTCTAACACAAAAATAAGATAATATAATAGGTCTGTTCGCGTACTCAATTTTGGGACAATGCATTGCAATGAATTTGCACGAACTTGCTTTCCCTTCGTTTACTTTCTCGTGCACACAAAATTACAAGAGTTTTGCATACGTCACAGCTTCTTAGTTACTGCACCATTCTTGCAAGGAAAATTGACAGTAGGAAAGTTCATTTTTTCAATTTTCTGAAAAGTTTTTAAAGCGTAATCAAAATGTCGAATGAAGATAGTTTGACTATTCAATGTTCTCGTTGGACTTTGCAAGAGTGAAAAAAGTTAAGAAAAATAAAACAATATTCAATTCGCAAATGTTATTCCACACTTCTTGTTTTTCACGAAGTTGCACGAAAAGCGTTCCCTTGCTTTTTCATGCATTTTACACGAGTAAGTTTTTACCCAGAAAGTTTTTGCACGAGAAGTACGCGAACAGACCTACCACTTTTCTGGCTGCCAAAATGTTGGTTTTTAAATCTGAAAATTGCCTTTATCCAAATCCATATCTGAATCATATTCCTTTTTATCTTGCTTTTCTGGGTTCATTTTGAGACTTGTGATGTGCCAGGCTAACTACATTAGAGACTGTGGTTATTTAGTTTGCTTAAGTACATATCCATTTAGCAAGCAAACCTGCATCAACTTGCTTTGATAACAAATGCAGTTAAGCCCCTAATGATTAATTGATGTGTAACGGAAATTGCGATTACAATTACATTAATAATTGTTTGTATTACTTGATTCTTAGCAAAGTAAATACTTGAGTTTGATGTTTAGATTAAAAATTATATGGTAATCTTAAAAAATGGGAATACTTACACCTAAAGTTGATTCGTGACGGTTACGTCTGGGTCTCTTGATACCATTTCGGTGAGCTTTTCTATTCTGATTATGATTTGTATGATTCTTTGACTTTGCCATGGCTAGTTATCTAAAAAGAAAAAAACACAACTTTAACAGTGAACCTTCACAAGAGTACACGTGTATATTAAGATGAAACCTTTAAAAAAAGCAATAGAATTATAATTGAGTCTTTAACTTTTATACAAAATTAGATTTTCTCGGATTTTTACCTATTAAAAATCGGTCCTCAACAATCCTTTGACAGTTGGCCGGAAAAGAGAATTCTTCCTCTTCCTTCAAAACGCAAGTGCTGGATGAATGGAATGGAACCGCTAAAATGGTACATGAGACCAAGGGGCCTTCACACACGAAAAGTTTTTACGGAAGGAATTTCCTTCCCTTGTGCTGAGACGTGCAAGCACAATAATTTTGCTCCACGTAGTTCCTTATATGATTGCGGAAATTAATTGTGTGCGTGTTCAATTAAGTCACAGTTTTTGATATAAATAATAACTGTATCACAAATTCACAACACGGAATGATAATTAAATTATTATATTATCACCTCAAACCGCAGGTAAACTTCTGTACAGACGTCCGATCAGAAATTTCAAAATGGACGGACCAAATTTTCTTGCAGTATTCGTGATGTTTTTTTCTGGAAACTTTCAATCTGACATTCTCATCGCGTCAAAAGTTGTTCCATTGAACTCGTTTTTTACTGAAAAGTCTTGCGTATACTGGAAATTATAGCAATAAAAGAAGTAGCAGAATGATAAAAACCCAAGAAAAAGTTAAGAGGAAGTGGTTGGTAAATGATGTAATGCAAATGATCCCAGAAAATCACATTTTTCCAGAATAAATTTATCAAATTCCTTCAAGAATTTCTTTTCCGCCATCTTGAAAACTGCATAATGTCAAATTACTATCAACTCAGCTGCCATGCCATGATTTTCATCATGCAAGTTCGCTGAACTGCCAGCATGGCAGTGCAAGAAGTATGTCAGTGCGGCTTGCATGCAAGCTGTATTATTACGTGTAACCCCCGGGTAAGCCAAATTCCTTCCTTCCGTAAAAGGTTCTCGTAGGGTCGGCCCATTAGTAACAAATGCACCGTGTACGCATGGACAATTACATGATGGCCTGCATGAATTGCCATGGAATATCCCTGACTGGTTTTACAAATGGAAATCAGTAATTGGAAGAATTAATTATTTGTGCCGGCATGCATGGCAACTAACGGGACATTTTTTGACAGTTAAGTTGGCGGGACAGCATGAGATGATTGATATAATTTTAAAAACTCTGGGTTGATAAATACTAAAAGTATAAATTAAAGGCATGAATTTGAATTGTGTTATTTGCGCAGAGCTATTTTCCTCGTCAGACGATGTTTATGTAACATCATGTGGACATATATTTCATCATGTTTGCTTACAACAATGGCTTGAACGGTAGGTAAAGATGGGTAATTTATTGAACTTGAATTAATTAAAACAAATATTTCAGATCAAGGACATGCCCGCAGTGTCGACATAGATGTAATGAAAAACATATTCACAAGATTTATTTTAACATTGCAAATATCGATGCCAGCCGTATTGATGTGGGCACTTTGCAACAGCAATTAGAAAACTCTGAATTAAAAAACAAATGCACTGAAAAGGATCTACAAAAAGCTGAAAATGAGATTCAAGAAATAAAAAATACACAGAAAAAGACTATGTACTTTATATATTAACTAGATTGGGCTGTACATAATTTGTTTTTTCATTTAGGAAGACAATAACTGCTTTGGAAAAGAAAGTAGAACAAAAAAACTTTCTGATACTCTCATTCAATGAGCAGGTGATATCTTATTATGAATGATATTGTATAATTTTATGCCACTACTTTTCCATTAATTAGATGAATATATTAAAGGCTGAAAACAAAGTTGTGGATAGTTTAAAAAAAGAGGTAAAAGAACTGAAAAATCAAATCGAGTTAATGGCATCAGTACAGACAGTACTAACATCTACCGCATCAGAGGTTGAAAAAATGCTTAAAGAAGATAATAGTCCGAAGACTTTGATTAATTGGGTAACGACACTAAAAAGGTATGAATATGTCTAAAAGATAATATATAAATTTCTTATTATTATTAACCTGCAGAGAACTTAGAATTTGTGAAAGTAAAAAAACTGATCTTAGAAATACTCTGAAAGTAGTTCAGCATGATTTAAGAAAAGAGCGTGACGCAAAAATGTAAGCAATTATCAAACATGTTATAGATATTTCTGTGTACATAACTTAATTACTTTAGGGCTCTTGAAGAGAGAATTGTTCAGCTTGAAAGTGAAAACTACAGACTCACGGAGAAAGTAAGTACACTGTTGCATATGAAATATATTGAATCTTTATTTATTATGTACACGACTTGACGATAATCATGTACTTGGTCAAATATTTAATTTTATTTATTTTGCATAAAGATGAAAAGACGTTTATTACTGTCATTTATTTTAACGTTAAATTTTCAAATCGTTTAAATACATTGTCTAGTCAGCATAAAGTTCTCATGGGAAAGAATTTTTATTAAAATGAATATTTTCTCACCAAATGAAATGAAACGAGACACTTCTGTTTTTCATTATGTAGGTAAACGTGAAAATGCAATCTGAGATTTTTTTTTTCTATTAATTTTCCCATGAGGTAAATTAAGTTTTATATATTTGATGATAGCATGACATTACTTTTGATCAGTGCCAATCCTGTTTGGCACTTTTATATTTGTATATCTATTCCTTCACGAGATTTATAAGATCCTTTATAAACCACGATGCGAAGGTACGATGAAGGTCCATTCTTCAGCTCTACCCTGAAGAATTGACCATAGTATTTATCAATTTTAGCTTCAACCTGAGGTTGATTTAATTTTTACAAAACACGTTGTGCATGTTTTTTTTAACGCTTTTGTGGCCATTTAAAATATATTCTTTCAACACTTTCAGGAGGACACATGAGAAGCCTGGTTTTGCCAAAGACTTGTTTTTATTTACGTTTATTCTCAAACCTTATTTCAAACTAAGCTCAGTCTTGATTAGGTATTGAAGATCGTATCTATACTCTTCATAAATTTATCTGACCATAATAGTCTGTTTTCCATTGACTTTGATGCCAGCATCCAAATGTGACACACTGTCATCATTTCATTTCATTTATTGAGTCTTTACAAAATTCAATGTTTTTAAAATATGAAAACAACAGTATAGTTACTTAATTAATTTGGCCGACTGTAAACTGTGTCTGGCTACTTCGGTCTAGGAGTGAGATTGATGCTATACAATAATGAAAAGTAGAGAATAACTTGGTATCACAAAATTTTACTAATACACTTGCTCCCGGTGTATGCAAGTCAAAGCCTATAATGGCTTTAACCTATCGACTTAGGAACTAGATAACAATTCATTTTTAACACGAACCCAGTTGGGCCCAACAATACAGACAAATAAGAGATAAAAGTTACTATAAAAAGAAAAAAAAAAAACATGTTAATTTCATCTTACTTGCTATGTTAGTGAGGTTGTTCAGGCTTGGTTCAATTGAAGATTTAGTTTATCAATATTGGTGTGAGAGATTTGCTCTTGTACGTTAGTAGTTGTACAATTTTGCTGACTTACTACCAAGTCGGACCGTGTGAACTGCACATTCAAGAATGATTCATCCTCTGTAGTTGCCTATAGAGGTACCTGTGTATAAGGGAATTTGAAGGCTGTTAAGGTTGTTAAAGGAGGTGTTAGGTAGAGCAGACTGAGAGTTAGTGTTAAATATATTCATTTCGGAGAGGTAGTAGTTGTTTTCAATTGTATCGTTAAAGTTGTTTACAATGTCTGATTATCATTTTCTCGAAGACTTCTAGTCGGTTGCTAACTGTGAGTGATATCGTGATCCAGACAGTAAAACCATAGCTTATTATCGGGCGAATCAAGGTTTTATATATAAGTAATTTTGTGTTTTGGGATAAGTATTGGGAGTTCAGCAAGGGTCTGAGGATCGCAGTGGCTGCTTTCGCCTTGTTAAGTGCGTATCTCGCGTGCGGGTTGAATTGAAAGCGGTGATGTAAAAAGATGCCTAGGTATTTGATGTTGTTCTTTAAGGGGATTGGATTATTGTTAATATTTAACGAAAGCATTTTGCTTTGCTTGTATTGCGAGAAAATGTCCCTTACCACTAGCGTTTCTAAAGCATATTAGACCGCATTTATCTTCATTGATACAAACGCCCTACTTATTAGAGAAATCTAAAGATTAGGAATTAATTGCTGAATTCTGCTGAGGGCTACCTGGGGTCTTTCACTTTCGGCTAGGATGATTGTATCATCCGCGTAAAGCAGCCCTGCTGGGATGTCAGAATTGAAGTTTTTCAACGGAAAATCGTATAGGAATATGTTGAACAGCTTTCGACCCAGGATAGAGCCCTGGGCAACTCCTGCCTTGATTGGGATGGGCTAGGACAAGATATTGCCAATTTGAATAGACGTCGACCTGTGATTTAGGAAGCTAAACAAAATGCGGGTGATACTCAAAGGGCAGCCAATTTCAAGCAACTTGAAAATTAGCCCGTTGTGCCAGACTTTATCGAATGCTTGTTCAAGATCGATGTCTAGGGCCACAGTGCAAACTTTGTTACGTAAATTGTGCATGATTCTGTTCGCAAGCGTAATATAGCGCGTTTTAACAATAATATAATAATAATTGACAGGATGACATTATAGCAAGCAATTGTAGCTGCGCAGCACCGCCTCTGCTGTCGTGTGTGCATACAGCCCAGAGCTGCAAGCGTGAAAAACTCACATAATGATATGCTTGAAGGTTTCATCTTCCACTTCGCACAGTCGAGTCGACACGGTTCACTGTTGGGTTTTCCTTTCCTCTTAAAAAAAGAAACGGAAGGGGCTGCATTAATAAACAGCCTGAGGGATTATCTCCTAACACTAATTAGTTTGTGCGCCTGGTGAAGAGAGGGGTTGAAGAATTCCTTTACTTGTTTTATACCGTACGCGCCACGTCAAGTCAGAGTAGATCCAGTTGCTTGTCTTCCCATTTTGTACTTCCCTCTAAAGTGGTTTTTTGGTGAGCCAAATGTTGGGTCGGAAGCAGTGTACGAACTGTCGGATTGATTAGATTAGATTATTTGTTTATTTAGCAGCGTTAACTGCGATTGATATACATTTTCTACAAATTCATATATCAGGTTAAAATTTTTGTTTAATATGTTCTATGATAGCTCTTTTAAATAATTTTATATTCCTTATATTTCTAACGTCACTTGACAATGCATTAAAGTATTTAAAACCATTATAAACTATTGAATTTTGAGAGCTGCTGTTTCTGAAATTTGGAAGTCTTAGCTGATCATTATTTCGAAGCATATACAGTTGACAATCGCCTACATAATTTATACATGCACTCAAGTACGCAGGAACAAGACCATTCTTAATTTTAAATACAAAAATAAACACATTCAAAAATATTCTTTGTCTAACACTTAACCATTTTAGCGTATTTAACATATATTCTACACTGGTATATCTATTACACTGAAGTATCACTCGCATTGCTTTGTTTTGAAGTCTTTGCATCTGCATAAGTTGTTCCTGGTTACATAAAAATAGGACTGTTGCACAATATACAAAATGTGGCTTGATGATTGTGTTGTATAGATTAATTGTGCAGGAAAGTGGTAATCTATTTCTTATCCTTCGCATAAAACCAATTTTTTTAGAAATTTTCTTGCATATATAAACAACATGTGCATTAAATTTCAATTTATCGTCAATTATTACTCCTAAATATTTCATTTGCCCTACATGCTCTATCTCCATACCGTCAATCTTCAATTTAACATCTATATCTACATTGAAGCACATGCTTTTAGTTTTTTCTATGTTCAGTTTTAAACGGTTTCCTTTCAGCCATGAACTTACGCTATTTAAGTCTTCTTGAATTAGTTGTAGTGCCATTTCCACATCTCCAGATGTAATAAATAACAAGGCATCGTCGGCGAATAAGGCTAATTTACAATGTTTTATAACTGTTTGTATATCATTTATGTATATTATAAATAAAAGAGTTCCCAATATAGATCCTTGTGGGACGCCTAGCTTGAATTCTATGGGTTCTGAAACTTGTGCATTTACTTTTGTTTTCTGCAGTCTGTTCATCAAGTAATCCTCGCACCACTGCAATTCTTTACCTTTTACACCATACTTGAACAATTTCTTTATCAATATGTCCCTATCCACTGTCTCGAATGCTCTTTTCATATCCAAGAAAACTGTTACAACGCTGTGCTTATTCGCGATCTGCTCCTTCCATATATTCAACACCATGTTTATTGCTGATTCACATGAATGATTCTTTCTGAAGCCTGATTGGTTAGTGAGCAGTATATTATTCCTTTCTAGATACTTTTCCAATTTCAAATAGACGCATTTATCTAATATCTTTTCCCCAATTAGCATCGAATTAATTGGTCTAAAATTGCCGTAATTATTTGTATTTTTCACTTTTCTTATCGGAGTTATCAGAGAGTCCTTCCACAGTGTTGGAAATTTACCGGATGTCAATGATTTATTGATAATTGCAACACCTGTTTTGCATCGCCCGTGTGGATGTGTACAAGAGCTGATACACATTCGTACGAGAGATGTGTTCAAGGTTCTCACCCCTATTAATTAAAATCTGCGCCTCATCCTTGGCTAAACCTCTGCGCAAACTATTCCCAAAAAAGGAGAGGGTAGCGATTCCTCAAATTATCGACCAATTGCAATCACTTCGATTCTTTCAAAGGTTTTTGAATATATCATTAATTTCAAATTAATGAAGTATCTTGAAACTCATCAACGATCGCCAATATGGCTTCCGGACTGGACGCTCATCTGGAGACTTGCTGACTTTTCTTATGGAACGTTGGAACCGTAGTCTCCACAATGTTGGTGAATCCAAAATCGTTGCTTTGGATATTTCAAAGGCCTTTGATAGAGTCTGGCATCCTGCCCTTTCAGCCAAACTTAAAGCACTTGGTCTCTTCCGTCCTCTTCTATTATGGATTGAAAGTTTTCTATCTGGTCGCCAAATACGTGTTATATTAGATGGCGTTACATCTGAACCTCACCCTATAAACGCCGGTGTGCCCCAGGGTTCTGTTATCTCTCCGTCTCTCTTTCTAATTTTCATTAATGATCTGCTTTCCTTTACTTTCAATCCCATCCATAGCTTTGCCGATGACAGTACCCTTGATTTCGCTTCCTCCTTTGATACTCTTGCGGACTCCAGAGGAAATGCCGCATGTGTCAAACGAGATGGCATGACTAGATCATTGAATAGCAATCTTGATAGTATCCTCGCTTAGGACAAAGCGAATCACATCGAATTCAATGCATCTAAGACCCAAAGTTGTCTCATATCTTTAAAACAAGATCACTATTTAACCACTCCCATTTCATTTGATGGAGTCTTAATTTCGGATTCACCGTCACTAAGCATTCTTGGCATTAACATTTCCAATAAATTAAGCTGGACAGACCACATCTTCTCTGCTGCCAAGGAAGCATCGAAATGTCTTGAATTTCTGAAAAGGTGTAAGAAATATTTCAGCCCATCAAATCTAGCGCTCCTCTACAAGTCCTATATCAGACGTAGAATGGAATTCCGTGATGCTTTCTTATCCCGAACTGTGTGAATGTGGAACAGTCTGCCATCTTCTGTTTTTGCTCGGGCCTACAATCTGCGAAGATTCAAGAGTGACATACATCGGCACCTCCGCCACTTTCCTCTTATCCCCTAAGCTTGGCTTATAATATATAAAAAAAAATCATGAATGCCTTCAAAATTTGTTGCAAACTGTACACCCACACTAGCACTTTTAAATGAGAGATAAATTCACCCCACGATTACTAAATAACAACTGGATTGTCTTTCAATGAGAAACACAAAAATCAGCCAGATCAAAAGTACTTTAAGCTCTTGTATTCTCTGCAGTACCCTACGGTGCCGCTCGATCTTGATTAATTCTTTTATAAACAAAATTATTAGGATCATATTCATAATTTGTGGCTGTAATAAAATTAGTTTTTATTCTTTGCATTATAGCTTACCCAGATGGCACAAGAACTAGATATCGCACGAAATACCAGAGCAGAAGAAGACTGTGAAATGGGTGGTGCATTCTGGAATGGACCACAATAGGTATTATAGTGTGCCGAGAGCAAATATTACTTTAACTGCAGTTTTGTAAACATTTGATCAACCTCTTCAACATGGCAACCATATAAAATTTATATACTCTGCTCTGATAGTGTATGCGACATCTTGTTCTTGTGTCATCTATGGGTGCAATGTATTATGTCGCCAAAAATTTATAATTTTTTGTTGAATTTAACTGCATTATGATGGTCAAGAGTTATATGACTGCTTTGTGAATATAACCCCAAGAACTTTTGCATTTTGGGTACAAGAGAGGAGAGTTTGTTTTCAATTGCACGGGGCGACACATGTAAAACAGCACAAGCTCTTAAAGGGGGTCATCCCGTGTGAAGGCACTTTTATCGTTTTTTTGGGATTTTTTCTGGCGAACTCAATAAACATACAACGGTGAAATTTTTACCACATATTTATTCATGCCTTAAATACACTCTACAATTTTTTCAGCCCTAAATTGTCGCTCATTATTGGAGTACACGGCAACTTAGTCACTCATCTTCAAAAAGACCATTTTTTGTTAACCACGATTGTGGGCTTTTTGCTTATCCAAAATAAAAAAATAAAAATGGATTTTAATCTGTGAAGTATGAACTAGTTTGTGAACTAGGATTATTAAAAAATATTGAAAGGTAAATTTTTGGCATGTAGTTGAACATTTTTTCGTGAATTTTGGTGTGTTGCTGAATCCGAATTATCCTAGTTTGCAAGTGTCTACATACATGAGTACTGAATAAGTCAATAACATATCAAAGGAATTCGTTCGATAGATTTCGAGATGTCGTGGTTACCAGTTTGAAAAAAAAAAAACAGTTTTGAGAAAAACGAGCTTAAAAATTCAAATACGATTATCACCAATAAAATTCGAACACTGGGTACTCAATCAAGACTAAACTAACCGTTATATTCGAAACAGGAAATGAGTTTAGAGATATAATGGCTTTTCTATTATGCATTTATACCTGTGCTTGTATTGAAAGGGCTCAGGTAAGAAACCTAAGCGAAAGAGAAGGGGTCCGATGCTGGAGCGCACGCTCCAAATACCTGGCCTGTTCAACGCTGTAACTTCCGAACGATTCTGAATATCGGAAAATCACTTTACCCACATATTCTTCGCTATATTTGGATGCAATTTATGCAAAAAAAAATGAAAGTGTTTTGAATCAATCACACGGGATGACCCCCTTAATAAAAACACACGAGTTCGGACAGGTTGGTAGCTTCGCCTTCATCTAATTCTTATAATAGTAAAGCTTGTTGTGTGACGTCACTGGCTGTTATAACAAGTCGAAGACTTGAATTCGGACATGCCCTTAGTATACCCTACAGATTTCATCTAGGGTATAACATGTTTATTGTTTTGTTGGTTCACAGTTGGAGAACATATTAGAATCCACGAATCTGTAAAATATTGCAAAAAAAAAATCATTTCTAGGTTTAATTGAATGGTTTTGGTTTTCTTCTTTGTGGAAAAGATTTGATTAAATCTGAAAATCTTTACATATTGCAATAATTTTAATAAATGAATATTTTCTTCTATTATATTTTTAAAGGCCAGAGAAATAGATCAACAAAAGGAAAATCCCACAACAGTTCTTGCCAAAAACGCCGAAGATTTAACACTGTTGTTGCCTTCATGTTCGCTTACACCAACAACAGCAACAAAAAAAGGTCGACTTTTAGACAGTACCAATATGCCATCACCAACGCTCGTATGTTTCCTAATAAAATTAAGTTTTATAACATTTTTAATATTATTTATTTCTATGACGTGTAGACATTCCATTATCGTTTTCATTTTTGTTTTTGTTTTTTCTTTGATGTCTACCAATAATAGTTTTTATTTTTAAAACTCTAATGATTTGTGATTTAATAAAACAGACTTGAGTTGTTAAACTGATATTTGCATAAAAACCAATCATTTTTATTTTGTATTTTCATGTTTTGTACTTGCGAAATACTTTTAGTCTGAAAAAGTTAAGAAAATCGAAGATTCTGATTCACCGTATTTGAATATAAAACAAAGCGGTGTAGGACTAGGGCCATTGCTAAAGCTCGGTGTTAAAAATCGGAAAATTGATGGAAGTAAAGTCGTCGCAACTAATACGATTAAAAATCACTCGAATGATTTCAGTTCTGAGGTAAATAAATATTTCATTATTTAGAATATTATCTGTAAATTTTATAAATTTTTTTGCAGTATTCCATTTTCAAAAAACCCCGGCTATTTGTGCAGAGCACACGATTAGAAAGTAAAAACAAAAACTTTAATGGTGTAGGTGGTTCAGAAAGTGTTTTCAATTATGACTTTTTGCGCAATAATTTAAACGAAGAAGCATCACTAGAAAAGCCAAAATCAATAAGTAGCCGAATAAAAAGTGGAAAACTCAGGAAGATTCCATCAGCAGGCAGTCAAAGTTTAGCAAAGTTTCTTGAGAAACATTAAATTTAATAATTTATATTTTAGGGTTTTTTTTAATAAAGTATTAAGACAACTTTTTTTGTAAATAAAGTGTTTCCGAAAAAAATTAGTTACTTTCACATTGTGTGGAAAACAAATCAAGGTGATCATACAATTTTGTTTTGTTTTTGTTTTCGCTTGAAAGTGTTAGTTAACGGGAAAATTATTAAAAGTGTAAACAAACATCTACCACTAATGCGAGGAGTTCGCTGTCCAGCCCATTTATTAATGACTTGCAATTAATAGTTCCGAATGACATCTCGCAGATGATATAAAATTGTACTTGTGTCATCCTATTGGGCTTATTGATGATTGTATAGCACGTATTGACTATGATTTATACAGAATCCACGCTTGGTCTAAGTTTAATAAGTTACAAGTACAAGTAAGTCGCAATGCATAAGCTTCTACAACAATTCATTTGATTTGCTTGATGCTCCACTAGTACTGTTAAGTTTCCTTCTACCTATGCTTAGTAAGGTCACCAATTTAGGGATAACCTTGAACAGAAGCACGAAGTGTTGTGATAATGTCAATATGGAATTGAGGAAAATATATTTTGGATTAAGAAGGCTTTGGCTTTCTGCCAATAAAAGTATTCGTTAAATGTTAGTGAAATCGTTAATTTTGCCTCATTTCACTTCGGATAGCATTGTTTTCCACCAAGCTGGATAGTATGTGTGGACGTAAATTAGAGATTGCATTTAATGGCTGTATTCGATTCAGGTATGACCATATATCCCCTTTTCGAATGTGTTTACTAGGATGTTCATTGAGATGTTTTCTATAACGCAGGTCTCTTATATTATCTTATACTGCAATAAAATAAGCCGGAGTATATTAGAGAGTTTTTTTTGTTTACAACATCTCAATGGAATAGAAATTTAGCCATGCCACGATTTCATAAGCTAGTCAAGGAGAATTCGAACCTTATTCAGATCTAACTATGGCATTTTATTTGATTGATTAAAGACTTTTAATGAGCCTTCAGCCTCATCACCTTGTCCAAAGCCCCAATTGACCTAAAAACGCCAATACTCCATCAAATCATTTATCGCAATTCAAATATCTAAATGTTGAAATCTCCATACAAATTTTAGTTCCCACGGGAGAATTCTTTAATTCTTTGGAAGATATTCTAAACAAAAGAAAACCTTCAAAAAAATACTAAAAACCCCCAAATGTATACTTACGTGCATTAGTTTCGTTATCTAAGAGCAAACATTTCCGTATAAACAATATGCGACATATTCCTGCATTAGTTCCGCTTACCCAAAGATTTCAGTAAATCATTTGTTCGAAGAACAAATATTCCCTATATGTGAAAATGCAGTCACATCACAATTAAAACAAATTCGAGTAAGTCATAAAATATCGCAACCCATTTCAAGTACACAATGCACATGCGCTTGAAAAAGTTAACAGTCATATATACCCCACAGTGTCAGGTGCATCATGGGAAATAAACAAACATACGCAACACCTATACCATGATTGAAGCTACTGCACTGGTGGTCGTGATGATATGTTGGTATACGTACAAATTATGTACTTACCATTGCCCAATAGTAGATATTATATTCTCATTTTCTTTGCTCATGCCTGAATGGCTTATACAAGCTATGTATAACGTTGCCCAAAAGAAACAATACGGCTTACTGCTGCAACGATATTACACAGCTGGGCGTATTTTGATTTCCAAAATGAGGAAGTAAATTCCCTCTACACGGAGTCCCGTATTTCTCTTGGTAAACAGTGAAACTGCCCAAATAAATAACAGTGTTCTAACCAAGGGAAGTCAGTCAGATTTCAACTAGTAAGATGTTAGCAGTGAGATTTCAACAGTTAACCAGAAGTTTGGCAGTTGTTGTTCAATCTTGAGAATCGTTTCTTAATCTTCAGTCATAATAAGACTTTAGCATCTTTTTACAGTAATATCTCTTTAATTTCCAAGTCAGTAGAATCTTACTAGTGAAGTGACAGTCATTATGGTGTCAATTTAAAATCAAGAATCTTTGTTCAAACCTTGCAACAAAAATTCAATTAAATCCGTGTAATATCAGTGCTAGTAAACAAAACAAGAATAAAAGGCAAAACCAAATCATAAAAATTCTGTGTTTTTAATAAAAGAAACGGAGAGAGAAGTTGTGCAGTGGTGAATGTTCATTTCCTTTTCAAAGCATCGTTACAATTGATCATTAGTTCTTAGAATGATTTGGGCTGGGGGCAGAAAACATCATTCGGTGGAACCAAGCAGAATTCTTTTAAATGGGAGAAAACAATCAGAGTCCCTTAACGTAAATACATCCGCACTGCTGTCACTGAGAGCGATACAGTTTTGTTTAAGAAAACGAGTTCGTTTTCAAGCTCAACATAGTTAAATTTATGGGCTAATCACATCGCCTAATAATTGAAAAACAACAGCAGCATCAGAAGGTAGTTCGGAACGTAGGCAATCGGAAATACCCCTTTATTTAAGCGATCCTTGGAACCGCTTCATTTTGATTCTTTTGGAATGGTGGCAGCGTCGCAAACTTATAATATCTTGGCTTATCACGTCTTGCAGCAAAAATGTTATCCATTGTGGCTACTTCCGTGCTTCCGTCTGTTCTCTAAGGCATGCAATTTTAATTAAAAATCATAAAAAAAATTAGGGCGCCCCCTGTCAAATATTTAAATCATTCCAAGTAATGGCTTTTCTATGCCAGCACAGTATGGTAACTTTTTTTTTTCTAATATCATCCGAAAAACTCACTTTGCTATCCTGAAACACCGAATATTTTCAATAAAAGTTATGTGTACTAAAGGGTCTGAAATTTTTTATGCTTTCAATATTCGAATTAAATTATAAATATATATTGTTTTTCGAGACTAGCGCTTTCCAATGCTTTCGATGAATTTTCGTTTACGTGAAATGTATTTTTCGAAAAATAATCTTTTTTTAAGGTCAAAATCTCCTAAAGTAGCCATATTATTAGCAAACTGTTTCATATCCGCAGAAAACATCCCTAATCTGTTATCTCTTTCAGGTAAATCCAACATTATTATCCTAGCTTAAGTACACCCCGAGATACAACAAAAGGTGTCTTTCGAAATAGCTCGCCCGTACTTGAACGAAATTATTTCGAAACTAAAAGTTTTTTTTTTATAATGGTGGGAAAACTAAGCACTTGAGCATGAAAATCGAGTGAAATCTACTTCATAATTTTAAGGTTTACGTTTAGGACTGTGATAACATATTTTGCACAATTAATTTTAATCTGTCGTTATTAAATATAACAATGTCGACTTGTGAGTGATCATAAGCGTGAAATGTTGAGAAAGAATATCATAATTAAGACATTTTATGTTCGCGATGCCAAAAATAGAAGACCGACCATGGCTCAAAACATAATAGTTTTTGTGTGTCATCCTTAAACCTTTGTCGACTCACCAAAGTGACAAGCTTCGCAGTCACTCTCACTTCACTTCACTTTTCGTATTGTCGTTGTCGAACGGTGTGACGTGACATTTTTCTTCAAAGCCTTATTATAGTTGTCACTTAAAGTGACACGTAGCATCAGGGCATGCGTCAGGGTATGAATTACATTTGTAGACGAAAGTGAGGTTTGTCTTATTTCGTGGTATTGTTGTTACTTTTGAAAGTATTTAAAAGAAAAAATATTATAAACGCGATGTATTTCAGCCCTTTAGCTATAAAAGGATGCTTCACCATAAAATCTATCATCACCCTTATTACAGTTGTCGACTCACCAAAGTGACAAGCTTCGCAGTCACTCTCACTTCACTTCACTTTTCGTATTATCGTTGTCGAACGGTGTGACGTGACATTTTTCTTCAAAGCCGTATTATAGTTGTCACTTAAAGGGACAGGTAGCATCAGGGCATGCGTCAGGGTGTAGATAAAAGTGAGGTTTGTCTTATTTCGTGGTATTGTTGTTATGTTTGAAAGTGTTTAAAAGAAAAAATAATATATAAACGCGATGTATTTTAACCCTTTAGCTATAACAGGATGCTTAACCATAAAATCTATCATGACTTGAAATTGTTTTTTTGTTGTAATCTTTACACTACAATTGCAAAAAAAATAATTTAATTTATAAAAATCTATTGAATTTTATGTTTTAATGAACAACTTAGAAAGCCATTATAAAATTTATCATTTTCTGCTTGCATTTTCCTTTTTCTTACACAAATCTAACATCTGTCACTTACGAAAACCAAGTGAGTAAAATTGTCACTTACATCGACATTTGTCTACTTAATACGACAACAGTAATACGTCCAAAGTCGTATGTTTTCGACAAATGTCACTTTAAACGACAACCATAATACCATTTTTGTGTCGTAACGCCATTTCTCACTTAAAGTGACAACGATAATAAGGGTGAATACCATTTTTGTGTCGAAACGACATTTCTCACTAGTGACAACGATAATAAGGGTGCATGACTTCAAATTGTTGTAATTTTGACCCTAAAATTGCAAAAAAATAATTTAATTTATGTTTTAATGTGCAACTTAGAAAGCCATTATAAAATTTATAATTTTCCGCTTGCATTTTCCTTTTCCTTACACCTAACATCTGTCACTTACAAAAACCAAGTGAGTAAAATTGTCACTTAATTATCACTTACATCGACATTTGTCTACTTAATACGACAACAGTAATACGTCCAAAGTCGTATGTTTTCGACAAATGTCACATTAAACGACAACCATAATACCATTTTTGTGTCGAAACGCCATTTCTCACTTAAAGTGACAACGATAATAAGGGTGTATCGCGGCCTAAAACACATTGCGTATTGCATAGTGGAACTGGAACACCCTGTACATATATACATGGAAATTTCCTGTTAGATGTAGACCAACTAAATTCAGTTTGCATTAAAATTTATGGAAGTTGTCAAGGTCGTGGCAGGTGTACACCAGTTATAGCTATCAAACGTATGAGGACAATTCGCATTTTATACTTTTAACAAATATTGGCACAACGATATGTTTTCATATTGCTTTATTTTAGTTATTTTAGTTTTGTTAAATATAGAAAGAAATATAAAAAAAAAAATATCAAGCTATAGTAAAAATATTAAATTTGTCGATACAATTTACCAAAGCATAACGTTTGTTTTCGTATTAATAAAATTAGTTTGAAATTTTTATTGTCGACTTTCCCGTCCACTCTTCTTTAAGTTCCACTTTGCATCCAAGATCACGTAAAGCTGCCTTTAGATCCTGCTGAATTGATGGATGTTCAATCATTGCTGCATTAAGTAAATCCTCTGCACCATGATCTAAAAACACTTCACATTGGTCTCGAGACCTAGAAACCATGTTTCGTATAGCCCATGCTGCATTTCTCTAAATGAATTATTAACAAAGATAAATGTGTAATAAATTTCCGTTGGGCAAAACAGTATTTCCAAGTATTTCTCACCTGTACAATTTTATTTTTCGGATGAAATTTCATAGAGTCCACTATCGTTTCAGCAATGCCTGTTTCAAAGAATGATTCACTGTTCTCCTTGACTCTTAGCGTTAAAGTCGAAATACATACTAATGCAACGGTTGCCAATGATTCATTCGTCTTTGATGTAAAGAGCAAGCATATTAGTAGACCAGATTTTAAGATATAAAATATATCTTACTTTGTGGTTGTTGAAAATACAATGTATTATAGGAGCTGCACCCTTCTGAACGATATTCCTTTTTACTGTATCATGTCCAGCAAGCGCTCTAATTAGTTTAAGAGCTTCGCGATTTAATTTTACAGCGTCTGGAAATTTTATCTGAAATTTAAGATATTAAAATTGTTTCTAAATTTTATTCAATCCGAACGTAATTCAGATGTTATAATATGAAACAAGGTGAACAAAGTGAGATATACGAGGTGTGGAAAAAAATACGGTGAATGAATTTTGTAGCAGAATCTGCTGACGCTATATCCATTTAAAGTTATCCGTCTAAGAGCCTGATTCTTTGAGAAAGTCAGTCTTAAATTTGAACAAGTTGTGACTTACTAGTCAGCTTCCAGAATAGGAAGAATGAGGTTATGTTTACCGTGTCTGTTGTACATCATGGATTTTGAGCAACGTGTTAATGTTAAGTTTTGTTTTAAGTTGCAAAAAAGTGTCTAAGAAGCTCATATATTGTTAAAATCAATGTATAGCGATAATATGGTGACCCTGAATATTGCCTACTAGTAGAGCGATTTCAAAGCAGAAATGAGTCGGCTGAAGACGAGCAATGGTCGGGGCGTCCTTCGACTTCAAAAACACACGAAAACGCGCAAAAAGTGGCAAAACGGATTCGTTCAAACAGGCGATTGACTATTTGAGAGCTTAGGGAAGAACTGAACATCTCGCATGGGTCTGTGCTAAGCCAGAAAAATGGTTCAACGGCTTCTTATTTCATCACGACAACGCCCGTGACACACTTCGCTTCAGACCCGCGAATTTTTAGCTGAAAAAAAATCCTGTCTGTCTACATCCACCGGATTTAGCACCATGCGACTTCTGGCTTTTCCTTAAAATAAAAACTGCACTAAAAGGAAAAAGTTTTTATACCTTTTTTGACATTTAGAGAGCCACGACAGAGAAGCTGAAGGCCCTTCCGAAAAGAGCCTTCCAGAAATGCTTCCAACCACGGAATCAATGTTGAGATAAGTGCTCGCTAGCTAAGGAGAGTACATTGGAAGAGATTAATTCAAATTTGATATACACTTATTACTTTGTTTGTAATAAAACCACTGTTTTTTTTTTTATCACATATCGTATAGCTAAAGCAGGAAGCAAACCTGATTCCAGCCCAGGTTGTATCTTCCCATTAACTTGAATTCATTTGTCTTAAAACAATGGACGAAATAGTGGGAAGGCATATTAGAGACAGAGCGTTTAAGGAGCATCCAGTAAGACCAAACCACTTTGCTTACAAAAAAGTAAATCATCAGAGTTAGTTGTACTAAACCTGACAAACGGTATAGAAAAAGCCATTGACAAAAGAGAAATCGTCCTATGTTCTTTTTGTACATTAAAGGGGGGCGTTTGATAACAACGCTGTTAAGTCAATAATGGTCAGATCAGACACCAACCCGTAATAGATCGATCAGGCAATGCTCTCCAGCATGATAATGAAAAAATCGTCCTATGTTCTTTTTGTACATTAAAGGGGGGCGTTTGATAACAACGCTGTTAAGTCAATAATGGTCAGATCAGACACCAACCCGTAATAGATCGATCAGGCAATGCTCTCCAGCATGATAATGAAAAAAAAAAATTGACTATCAGAACCAGCTTAACATAAGCTCACTGCATGGACACGTTTAATAAATAAACGGTCAACGATAAATGCATTTCATCACTTAGTCGGTGTTAGTATTAGTATGTTACACTAAACATAGACCAAACACCGGATGAAATGACATGCAAACAGAAAATTAAATATTATATAGAGGTTTTTTTAAAACATGTATGGAAACGTCAACGACAAAAAGCTCAGCCTTAATATTAACAGCAATGCACATGCGATTGATGGGTTCATACATGCTAAAGTTGGATCTTGCAGAGTTAGCATGCAACAGAGGTAACCTTCTCAGATTGTGATTTTGCTAAGTAGCAGCGGAGAATCAATATTCGCGTTTAAGAGTTGATGCAGAAAAGTTAAATCGGCGACCATGCGACGTTTTTTAAGCGAGTGCATATTCGAAAGCTTCAAGCGATCCTCATAAGGTGGAAGAATTAGTGAATTATTCCAGGGTAGGTGTATAAGAGCGAAGCGCAGGAAGTTCCGCTGAACAGACTCGATGCGGTCGATGTATGTACCGTAAAATGGAGACCAGACCTGGCTAGCGTATTCAAGGAGAGGTCTCACAAAGCAAGTATACAAACGCAATGTTATGGTGGGATTCGAGAGCTCTCGAGACCAACGTTTGATAGCTCAGCATATAACTACTTCTTGATACCACGTGGTTTATGTGGAAGATAAAATTCAATTTATGGTCAAATTTGACACCCAAGTCACAAATAGCACCCTCGCGGCGGCGAATCGTGGAATCCAAGAACATATAACCATAGGTGAGTTTCTGATTCCTGTGGAAAGTCATAACCTCACATTTGTCGATATTGAGAGCCAATTATTGTTTTTGTACCAAACGGAAAATTTGTGAGGGTCACTTTGTATCAATTCACAATCACTAAAAGATTTAATCTGAGCGAAAAGTTTGATGTCGTCAGCATAAATTAAGACTTTGCAGTGCTTCACCACAGAGACAATGTCGTCAATAGATAGAATAAAGAGCAACTAGCCCAAATGATTCCCTTGAGGTACGCCAGACGAAGCTTTCAAGAGTTCGTCCATTTAAGAAATGTTAGAGGAAACCCATACTTTTCCATTTTAAAGAGTATCACGGAGTGAGATAACTTGTCGAACGCTTTACTAAAGTCAATATAAATACGATCTGTCTGATAGCATTTTGCAAACCCGCCAATGGTATCCTCCGAGAGAAATTCCAACACGTTAATGGTTGTAGACCTTCCCGAAATAAACCCATGCTGGTGTGAAGAAAGAAAATTCTTGCAGGAAATTGAAATCTGAGAGTAAATGGTCGATTCGAATAATTTAGGCATAAAATATAATTTTGCAATAGGCCTATAGTTAAAAATTTAACTTTTACTACCTTTTTTGTGGAAAGGTATGATAAAAGAATTTTTCCA
The DNA here is from genome assembly GCA_963924295.1 of Dioctria rufipes. Taxonomy (NCBI): domain Eukaryota; kingdom Metazoa; phylum Arthropoda; class Insecta; order Diptera; family Asilidae; genus Dioctria; species Dioctria rufipes. Next base: position 345,163,509 of record OZ002740.1, on the reverse strand, counting down.
TAACTGAGGGAAACAACCTCTATAAAACGATTTTTGGAAAATAATTCTCAGCGAAGCTGCAAGGGCATGGCAGCATGACTTAAAGCCTAGAGGGATACCATCAGGACCCGTTGTGAAGTAATTTGGAATCCCATTAATATGATCGATTAGGTAGGTATAGTGAATGAAACATTATGAGAATCGTTCATATGACTGAAGTTGTTATTTCGAGGAAGGAAATTTAACGAAGAAAATGCATTGTCAAAAAATGAAGCAAAAATATTGCACATTTCAGACGAATCTTCACTAGCAAAATATTTGTATCTCATGTTATTGGGGTAGTTGTCCGTTTTTTTTTTCATATTAATAAACTTAAAAGATACGTGGGTCACTAAATAATTTCGCAAATATGCTTTGAATGAACTCATCACACAGTGTAGAGGAAAGTTCTTTGAACGCATATTATAGCATGCGGGGAAATTGATGTGACTTGTAACCTTGACTTGTTCCTCATGTAACTTTTCAACAATTTATTCTTTCTATTTTTAATACGTTTCAGGTCTTTATTGAACCATGGTGCAGATGTTTTAGAGAATCGCTGTCGCTCACGGGGAATGTGAGAGAAAAATAAGACAGTTATGTAAAATTTGGAAACGTCTTCGTCAACACTATTGCTAGATAGTAATGTGTTGAAATCAATAGAGGTAAGTCTACTGAAAAGTTCCGAAAAGTTAGCCTTTCTAAAATTGAAGAAGTATTGTGTCTCGTCACAATTAGTAATGTTTTCGGTCTCAAAGTAATATGAAATTAGTAGAGTAGACATTTTAACTGGGCTAGGTTCAACTAATAAGTTACCCGCGTCAGTAGAGAAAACCAGGTATAACTGCCTACCCATGTCATTCTTTACATTACTGATTTGGCTGAGACCAAGAATGACATAGTGTCCAGGAATAATGATTCCCTTGTTGACAATGTATTAAGAGGAAGATAGTCATCGTCATCTTCATTTAGTACCCATTGTATATTGGGTAAGTTAAAATCACCAAAAAGTAGTAGTAGTAAAATTAGATGTTGAAGTGAGTCGTAAATATTTTGATCTTTGTCATCAATGTTTATGGAGTCTGGAGGAATATAGCAACAAAGTATGTATAAACCGTGTTTTAAGAGAGACAACTTAAGGGACCATCTCAATGTAACTGGCAAAAAAATTGTCAATTTTCTCGCGATTTTTTTTTTCGGATGGATAGGAGGGGGGGGGGGGGGATCGGGATGATTTTTTTTACGAATAAGACCACTCTTTAGCAATGCAAAAGTATTTTTTTCATTAGTTTTTATTTATTTTTACTTGTTAATAATTATTTTAGAAAGTGAGTTAAAAAAATGGGAGCAATTGGTGTCCACGGTTGTGGCTGCAGCTTGCATCAGAAAGAAAATACTAAAATTGATTATTAATCTGTAGGAAAGCCGCTATGTCCCTATGGAGGTTTTTTCTTTTTTTGAAATTTGACAAAATGGCAACGGCTTGAGGAAAAAGTACGAAATTTAGCCTTGTTTTTCAACAGTTTTTCGTGTGAAAAAATAGGAAGATTTAAAAAAAACAAAAACTTCCATAGGGACATAAAGAATGAAGCAGACCTGTAAAGTACTTAAGTACTAGTAACAGTACCAGTACCTGGATTTGTACTTGAAAAACTTTAAAGTATCAGCATCGGGACTTGTACTTGAAATGTTTTTAAGTACCAGTACCGGGACTTGTATTTGTACTTAAAATTATTTTAAGTCCAGGTACTGGTACTTGTACTTGAAATTTTACAGGTCTGGAATGAAGTAAAGAAAATTCTGTGAAAATTTCAAGACGATAGCTTGAAAATTCTCCCTCTGAGAGTTGACACCGTTTGTAAAAAGGGAATTTCGACAAAAACGCGTTTAAAATTTGAAGGAGGGTTTTTTTACATAAATTGTCTACTTACAAAATCCATTCTGAATACCAACACGAAACTGACGAATTTGACCACTCTATTTCGGTTATATAAGAACAGGTAAGAACCCTTGGTAGGGATGTGCCGTTAGGGACGGAACAAAAGAAAAGACGCGCGTCGCCTTACGCTCCAATATATTTTTCTGAGAAAGGTTGTAGCGACCGTAATAATGCTAATTTTAATTTGAAAACTTGACAGAACACGCACAGCTATATGTACTTCAAGATGACACAAAAAAAACGATTTTTCAATTTTAACTTCAAATTTTACACTGAGATGGTCCTTTAAGAACAATAAGTTTAGTGTCAAGAGTGTTGGAAAAACTGGGAACCTAAATTTGGCTGCAATTAAAATGGTTTTTGCATGCGAGGAGTACGCCACGGATACGAGCCTCAGAATCTGTATGTCTATCCTTTCTAAAAACCTGGTAAGAATTGTCAAAGTTTGATAAGTTTGAAAAACAGCTATTTGATGGGACGCTTGAGGCTTACAGGATTAGGAGTTGTACCCAAGGATGAGTACTGTCTCCACTGCTGTGGTCCATGATGGTCGACGACCTTGTTAATGCTATTGATCTCGTAATCAATATCAAAGATAAATATGTAAAAACGTTCAAAACTGGTGTGCTGTACACAAGTTTTCAGTCAACCCCAGCAAAACATCATACCTTTCACCAAAAGAAGGGAAATGAGGAACATAATAGCCCTAACTTAAAAAAAATGAGCCAGAGGTCCCCAGTAGATAAAAAAAAGCTATATTCCCTCGATGCAGTACTCGCATAGAGGTTATTTTGGGTATAGCGGTACTGACATATAATAAGAATGGACTGACTGTTCTTGCTTCAAAAACGGCAGAAACTTTGATCATGCTCTGAAAACCCCTTATTTCGTACAATTGCACCTACACCGATTAATAATTTATTATTATTTATCGATTAGAAGCACTGAAGATGTTATAAAATAGTATTGCATTAAACAAAAATTGTTTAGGAAGTTAACTTGTTTTAATTAAAACAAAAATTAATTTTTAATATTACTGAAAAATGTACTCCTCTGCAGATTTGATGTCAAACATAATTGAGCTTGAAGGAGATACACGTATATAAGCAAATTATATTTTCCTTAGTTTTTATGTCAATTCCAATGCATTCCATTTAATACAACCGTACCACAAACATGTACAATAATTCCCCCAGATACGTGACACGCGACTTACGTAAAATGAGAATTTCAATAAATTGGAAATGTTTTAAATAGAGTAACATACAATTGTACAAAGAATTAATTTTTATCTCAAACATACAATATCTATTCACTCTCGTATCTCTTTTTGTAAACAAACATACACACACACTCTCTTACTTTTCTTACTAGCTTGTTGCCAGCCTTGCTTGCGTGAATATCACTAAATGCTACAGAAACTTCTTGTAGTTGATATTTCTTTTGGTCCTTCATAAAAAAAATAAATAAATAATATACATATATGGTTTATATATACTCTTTCAATTTTCAAATTCGACTTACGTAAAATTCAAGTTACGCAAAAGTCTACAGTCCGCATTACGTATCTCGGGGGATTGCTGTAATAACAGATATCCAGCGCCTATGGGCGTAACTGATGTTCTGCAGTATTCAAGAAGAAGATTACAAAGAGTGCTCTAGTGTGGTTGACCCTTAGAAGTTTCTGTCTACTATGAAATGGAAAAAAAATTTATTGCTCCAATATAAAACTAACGATGTCTAACTATCGGCTTGATGTAGGTAAGCCCTCATTTTGTCTTTAGAAGAAGTTTTATGCGAGCCGACAACGCCACACATGAAAGTATTGTATCTGTAAAAAACTGGTCGGCCAGTAAAATGAATAAAAATTCTACCGAAACATTTTCTGTAAATTTCTAAGAAGAACTAAATACTTATCTACGCTCATAAAATTTGTTAGCGGGCCAAGTACCAATTATGCATAAAAATTCTAAGGAAAAATGTCCAGTAAATTTCTAAGAAAAAATTGAGGCCTTCCCTACATCAGGTCGAGAAGCATCGTCGATTTTATATTGGAGCGAGGTATTGCCTGGCATACCATTTGGTTACGTCAATAAGTAGAGGTATCGTCGATTTTATATTCGAGCGATACGCTGCAAATATCCTTGTATGGCTTAGTTTGTCTATGAATAAGGCCAAAACCCTCGAAAATACTTCACAAGCCATGAAACAGACTACCTCCCTACCACATGCGAGGCTGAGAGTTTTTGTTTGAGGAATCGTAGACAATTGGTTCAGATAAAAGTTTTTTACATAATTTTGTCAGGAAAGGTATAAAAATTATTTTATTTCGGTTCGGAAGATAAGAAATCAAGCTTAAGATTATCAGAACACCATTTTTCTGTATGAATAGTAGTTTAGGGCGGAGGAACTATTCAAATCAAAGTTTTGTCATTTTTACATAAGAACGCGGCAAATATTTTAGAATGTTAGGACTCCGTTGGGGCTCTCATGTGGTAGTGAGGGAGTCTGTTTTATAGCTTGCTAGTATTCTCGGGAGTTTTGCCACAACTCTTCCTAGCCGCGATTTTAAAATGACGTTAAAAAATGGGTGAGCTATTTTGGTATTCCATGCAATCTATGAAAATTTCTTCTTCTTTCGTGTAGAATGGCTGTATAGATATGCAGTGGACACGCTCCCTTAACATTTTACGATATGGCAATGCCACAGAAATGAAAAGAAATAAAAAAAAATTACATTCCACCTTGATAAAAATTGGGCTATGGAGAGGTAAATATAAAGCTGAATGTGTACAATAAAAAGTTAAATAATTGATATCAAAGTGACGGAGTTGATTAATAATACTTCTGTCTGTAAATAAGCTCGGAATGGAACAGATCAAAAACTAACTTCTGCCCTAGGTAAAAAGAATTGCCCTACAATCTTGCTACACAACTCATCCAAATCGACAGAATTATATCACCTAACAATTGTCTGTAATGAATGTCTTTAATTCCCTTGATTAAATGTACATAAAATAACCTTTCTAACAATTCGAAGGAGTATAATTAGACCTACAATTTTACATTGACTCCTAATAACAAAAAAATATCACTAGCATATTACAGCATCAAAAAGAGTTTTATTTGTGTATCGTGTAATCAGAAGAATACCTTGGTGAGGGTTGATAGTACTCAAACAAAAGAATCGTGAAAATAAAGCCCATCACAGCCCATTTCGTTTCAAAAATTCATAGAAAGCACACGGTTTTTGCACAAAAATGTCGTTCGTTTTGCTTGATAGTTCATCAGAAGATGACACGACAAGGATTTTGATTTTTTAGTTTGTCTATCCTTGGTGAATAAATAGCGTAGATTTTAGATCGAGCGCTACATACAATATCGAAATATACATGCCTACATTAAGCTATGAAAAGTTTCAAAATTTTACAGGTTTATTCTTGTCCCTTTACAACTTTCTTCCACGGACATCTCACTTCTGCAAAAAAAGGACTTACGAGGTTATTTGCGTCTACCATTTGAAAAAGGGAGATTAAGTTGCCATGGGCTAGCGAAGTGCCCGTAGCTTTGCTCGATCAGCACATCCGTAACAACATATACCTGTGCCTCTGACATCACATAACCATGCAGCCGTTCGTATGGTCTGATGTATATTAATATATATGGTAGCTTATAGTGAACAAAGCTACAGACACAGCTCAGAGTAATATTGGACACACATATTCACACTGAACCATCACGTCTCTTCACCGACACTTTGACGACATCAAAATACATAATAAAGTTTTCCTGATGGTGACTGTCGTGATGTGATGTGTCGGTGACAGATAGTGCGAATGGTTCGATTCAAGTGCATTGCAGAATATTTTGATGGACGGTTGACTATCGGAAGTCTGTGGATAGTGTGAATAGGTCTTTATGGGTATAATACTTATCCGATGATTTCTGTATGATCCATAAAAAAATATGAAATCTTGTTTTCTCTGATTATTTATAAATAAAATACACACCAGAATATCAAACAAATATTGAAGTCCTCCAGCATTTTCAACATCTAAACAAAAGTCATGACGAACAGCTAATGATGCAATTGTTAATAGCAAATCACAAATGACATTAATATCATCAAATTCTAAATAAAATAAACATTTAAGAAATATATATAGGAAATAAAAATTTTCATTATTCTTACCTGGCAACAGTTTTGTTAAGTCAACAATAACTTCACTTGCAATAATACGAGCATGTTCATGAGCTTTGCCAAATTCCACTCTGATATCATCATCCAATATGAGATACCTAAAGACCGCACATACATCTCGAATCAACTGAAATGAATGGATGTTGAAAAAGAAAGAATTAAATATAAAATTTTACAATTACCTGAGGTTCTTTAATTGCAACTAATGGTTTTAGATATGTTATTATATCAGCATCCATTATATTCCGTCTATTTATTTCATGTAAAATGCATGCTTTAGCTATCCATTGCAAGGTTCCACTTAGTAAGTCTACATCTTTTTGATTGTTTAGTATTTTTATTATTACTGCAAGAGCCTCAGCATCAAAAATATCGGGATGTTTGTTTGTCAAAGCATTAGCTGCTCTTAAGGATGCAAGTATTACATCTTTATTGGCCGTGGTGTCTGCAATTTTCTGTTCTAGAATTGTTACAATAATTTCATGGGCTCCATTTTTTCCCGCTAGTACTTTATGAGGCACCGACTAAAATTGGTCTATTTAATTAAATTATACAATTATATTAATGATTAAATGCAGATAGCACATACCTTTTTAGATTCCGACTCTAATATATCTAAATTAATTATCAACTCAGGGCTCTCTAGCCTGCTTTCACCGGAGATATGCAGCTTTAGATTGTCAATGCATTCGTTTACTATTGGTTTTCCAGTTTCATTGTTAATTGACAAATCCTTAATTATATTTGCTAAATTAATGCCCTAAAATAAATATTGAAGGAATTAATAATTTAATTTGTGAACATTTAGGTAGAAATTAACGATGCCATACTGTGGAGAACAAGTATAATAAATAAAGATATATATATTTGCGGATGATACAAGTCTGATTTATTATTAAATGCATAGAGCATTAAAAGCGCTATACCGGCTGCCGTGGGATACTATTTCTCTGTTTGTCTATCAGTTAGCATGCCAATTTACCTTCCAGCAAGTAATTCAAATTGAAAAGGCGAAGTTTATGTTCAGCATAGTAAATAGGACTATTCGGTCAAATCTAGTAGTGGAAAACATCAGGATATTCATGAACACCTCACGAGAGATAGGAATAATATAACACTAGGCAGGCAAAGAACAGAAAGAAGATGACAGGGGCTGTTAACAACGGCTGCACAAATCTTTAATGCTCTGCCGATTGATATCAGGACTACTCCGACACTACCATTATTCATGAAAAAAATAAAGAAATTTTTGTTGACCTAGTTTTCGCATTTACTGCAACTCACAGCATTTTACTGTATATATTTTGGTTGTTCTTATGTTTGCTTATCCAATTCCTATTTGAGGACGTCACTGGCCACTATTTTCTTGTGGTCTCTGGGAGCGGCTGTAATGCAATTGTGACGGATTTTCCCAACTCTCATACCAGCCTTGCTGACTGAGTGCGGAGCACTGCAATTATACTAGAATTGGAGTAGAAATTTAAGAGACATTGTGTTCTAATACTTGTTAAATAAAGTGAATGAATGAAAATAAATAAATAAAATAAATTACGAAGAGACCTTAAGTTAAGGAATGATACAGTCAGTTGAGCTCACGTTTCAAAATTAGTGAGAACAGCTCGTCTTCTCTGTACTATGGGTATAAACCTATCTAGTGATTGCAAAATCATATGGCTCCACTTGTACCATTTGAACAGTTTTGCTTACGCTCAGTCGCTACAACTAAAGTATTGGGGTTTAAGGAATAAGCCGTAAGAGCATAGTTCAACACGCCAGCAATGCTTAACTCCAATATAAAATCAACGATGCCTCGACTTGATGTAGAATAGGAATAGGCAAGGATTTTTTCTTAGAAATTTACTGGAAATGTGTTCCATAGAATTTTTATGCATTTTGGAGGACAACAACGGCTGACATAAAAGTATTGTATCTGAAAATAACTCCAGTGCTACCAGTGAATAAAAATTCTGCCGAAACATTTTCTGTAAATTTGTAAAACGAAATAATGCTTGTTGCTCCTCTCGGCGTCTACGCCACTGTAGTTCATAAATATTAATTGTTTTCTTGTGCTCCTAATTTGTCTCTCACTTAAGCTCAATGGGAAGCTCATTAAATTTCTGCAGACCTTTATAAAGCAATAAATTTTGCGCTCTTGTTGTTCTACGTCGATACAGTCTATATGTTACATCAGCACCTCTAATTGCATATGGTTGAATATTCGTCACCAGGTTCAATTGTTGAGTTAAATATTTCGGAAGTCTCTTCATATTTATGTTGAATATAAAAGTTAGGACGTTTAACTCTGTCCTTTCTTTGATACTCATCCATTGGAATGCCTCCAACATCCATTTTATCGAAGCAAATCTATTGCAGTATACATCGCATGGCCTTATTTTGCAATTTTTGAAGCCTTTCTATTGTTGTTTGAGTACATAAGAATAGAATTGGCGAACAATATTCAAAATGAGGTCTAATTATGACATTATATATATGAATAGCAGTCATTGTAGATAACTTACTACGCATTCACTTAAAGAATCCAATTTTTTTCCCTATTTTTTTACAAATATAGTCCACATGTGCATTAAAATTCAGTTTTTTGTCTAAAATCACACCAAGTATTTAATTTCGTCTACACACTCTATTGTCTCACCATTAACTTCAATTTCAGTATCACAGTTCGAGTTCATCACCATTAATTTTGTTTTTGCCACATTTAACAAAAGCTTATTCATTTTTAGCCACTCACATAACATATCTAGGTCTTCTTTAAGTTCCAGTTTCACTTGGGGGAAATCACAGCCAGTTAAATAAATCAATGTGAGAAGAAACAAAGAGATATCTCTTCAAAGTGCTCTTTTACTTCTTTCCTAGAAAACCGGTATGTATTCTGCATCAAGAATACTCGTATGGGATGGCCCAATCACCGTAAGAAAAATAAGGTAAAGTTGTATATAGGCTATACGCGGATTTAGGCAAAAATACCTTTTTGAAAGTTAAAGTCGGAATGAATCTAATTTCTTATGAGAGTGTTTATAAGCGATTAAAATATCACAAGAAAGATATTATTTTAATTTAATTCGATTTTTGTATGTAAAATTTCATCTAATTGGTTGAGTTTTACGTGTTTTTTATGTAATATGAGTTTTACGTGTTTTTTATGTAGTAAACGCTTTATAAAGATACACAATAGTTGTGCTACATGAAAAAGCAAATCGCCCATTGTATAAGTCAGTGGTCTACGCTCATAAATATTTTGTTAGGGGCACAAATACCCATTCGCTGTCCACTATCCACTCCAATAATGAACCTATAAAAATTTTAAGGAAAAAATTTTCAGTAAATTTCTAACAAAAAATGTAGGCCTTCCCTACATCAGGCCGAGGAATCGTTGATTTTATATTGGAGCGAGGCATTTGGTTATGTCCGCAAGTTGAGACATCGTCTATAAATACGAGAGCGATACATTTTTGTCTGCAGTAGCGCCGCTACAATACTGCAAGTAATGGCTCAACTTCAATAGCCGTAAAGACGTTACAGATTTCAAAGAGACTGAGGTTTAATTACGAAAAACTGTCATTTTTGTCACATTTTCATATCACATTCTGTAAGGGTTATTATCTTCACATTTAATGTTTTTAATTTTTAGTAAGTAAACCTTAGTCTCGTTTAAATCCGTAACATCTTTACGGCTATTGTAGTTTAGTCTTAACTAAGTCAAACTTCGTTTCGCAATCTCTAGATAGTTCTATACACAAGGGTATTACATAATGGGCGAATTGCGCAATTTGCTAATATAACACTGTTATATATGTAAGAGGAAAAGACGATGTGAAATCACAACACTTATAAATGGAAGTAAATTAAAATCGAATACTGTAAAAACCAAATATATGTGGATAAATGTTTGCTGCGATGGTAACATAAGAATAGAAAATATCAGCATGGAATTAGTTAGTGATATAAAATATTTAGGAGCAGTGATAGACAATAAATTAAATTTTGCCAAATATCTTGACTATGTGACGAACAAAATATCAAAGAAAAGCATGGAAATGGCAATGAGTCTGATGTTAAATACCTTAAATGAATGAGAATTAAGCAAAGAATATATTTCAATATCCTAGATGAAATTATAGGATATACTACACTGGCTTAAAAAAAAAAGTAAATTTAAGTTTGAAAATGGGACAAATCCCATCTCTACAGAAGAGCGTTATCATAATTTTGCGTAATTTAGCATCTGCAAACACATATACCATACAGTCCATGTATCAACAGCAGTCTGCCTGCATGCACATCCAACTGCCCAACCGAGCTTGCGATCGTTGCATGCTTTCCTTAGGCCAAAACACAGTGAGAGCGACATAACAAAGTCGCCGTGAATTGGTTGCTATCAAAGATTAGAATGTATGGACGTCCCATATACTTAACACAATGATGGCAACGCGATAAGTTGCCGATAGGATATAGGATAATAGTAAATAAACTAGTTATTAAAAACTTGTGAGTTTTGAGAAAGAATTTATAGGGAAATTGAGGAAAAGGTTATGCTGTGCGATAAGCGTCATTTCATGTATACTCATCTTCTTCTTCTTTTTAGTTTTTTCTTTATGCTTTTACAATTTTTAGTAAGCCACATAATTGCACTAAAGACTGCTTATATTTTTATATCGAGCACTCATATAAATTGCGAAATCAATTAATCAATAAAATTATACCGATGTTGGGCGCTATAAAAACAATGAATTATACAATAAATTATGGAACTACAACTGTAATACAATGCTCCAAATGCCAACTTTATTGTACCAAGTTTTAGAACGTTATACAATCAAGATTTTTTTGAATTTGAATTTAAATCAAACTTAAAAATTACTACTGCCGCTGAGCCTCACACACATAACACAAGACAAAGAAATGAAATACGGACAAAAACAGAAAGAATTCCTATATTCAAATTCAGTAATATCTACAATGGACTTTCATCTGGAATCAAAAATTCGCCTAGTTTAGCCTTTGCAAGGAAAGTAAGGAAACATTTATGTAATTATATTGAACTGTAGTTATAAAATTTTTGGTGTCAACAGATTAAAGTAAATTTTGTATTTTTGTATTTTATCAACCTTCTCTCATACCACTAAAAGCTGTCTGAGAGAGGGTATATTATGTATCTGGAGAGGGATCGGGGATGGTTGAGATGACTTCGCAGAGTGACCCTTCAAATCCTCTAATAGTAATAGTTGTAAAGGAATAAAGATAATTTGCAAACAAAAATTGTATCTTAAAATTATGGAGATCAGCTCCTGTGATATGACGGCGGAGAAAGCATTACTCATCCACCATTAACCTACTTAGAATAACTAAATTTATAATGTAGCCCCTTTGAAACTTGCTTTGGGAGCACGGAGCACACATATAAGGAACATTAATCGCATGTAGATGATCTGCGGAATTATATGAGATAAAGCGTTTTAGTCAAATAATTATGGTAAAGAAAATCACGTTACAGAAGGGGCAACTAAGTCATGTTCAGAAAAAAAAACTAACTAGAATGGATATCAAAAATAATATGAACGCTTCTAAGTTAATAACTTATTACCTGTGCCTCAAATTGTTTTATTGTTTCTTCTTTAGCATCTTCTGGAGACATGGAGAAGTCCACAATATTTTCTTTAACAATGTCGTCAAAAGTTTCTTGACTTATTACCTTAGCCATATCCAGATCAACACCCTTCTTGCAACTACGAGTTAATGATGTGTTTTTGTGTAGGCTGAACGACTACACTTTATATGGTAGCTTGATATAAAAAACAATAAAAAAAATTTCTTCGGGAAATTCGAACGTATTGTATCAAATTAATTTAATTATACGAAAACGTCAATTGTACCACTCATTCACGGTAAAATTTAATGCTGCGTTGCGTGGAAGTAAAACTAATTGTTTTGTATTGTTACTAAAAACAACAGCTGTCAATTCTATAATGTTGGAGAACCGGATGGAACTGAACGCGAAACGGGATGAAAATGAAATCCCGACACTAGCGCCGCCACTTTAGTTTCGATAGGCTGCTGGCGCCATCTAGCAAACTACCGCCGACACTTTAGTACTACAGTACGCTGGCGCCATCTAAGTTCGGAGAGTTTTAATACTACAGAACAGTGGCGCCCTCATTCGGACCAATTCTGGAGTTATTATGTAAACCATAACAACAACCACAGATCCCGACACTAGCGCCGCCACTTTAACTGGATTACAGTACGCTGGCGCCATCTAAGTTCGGCGGAGTTTTAATACTACAGTACAGTGGCGCCCTCATTAGTTATTATGTAAACAAACAACCACAGATCCACTAGCGCCGCCACTTTAGCTTAAGTACGCTGGCGCCATCTAAGTTCGGCGGAGTTTTAATACTACAGTACAGTGGCGCCCTCGTTCGGACCAATTAACCACAGATCCCGACACTAGCGCCGCCACTTTAGTTCGATACTACTACGCTAGCGCCATCTAAATTCGGCGGAGTTTTAATACTACAGTACAGTGGCGCCCTCATTCGGACCAATTCCACAACCACACCACCAAGGTTTAAGAACACGCACCATCATCAAGCTCTGACAATTACAGAACGGTCTATTTAACTGAACGAATAGAAATATGGCAACATGTCACAGAATCCTATTTGAAAAGTCAACTTAACTAGTCGTCCATACTTGCCGTTTACTTTTTGGTACAATCCGCCATATTGCAGGCGGCATTCGTCATTTCATCGACTTTTTATAGTATTCATGTTGTGATTGATCTGTAAAAAAATTTGATAATTGGGGGCACCGCAACAGACGTCTATATGGATATTGTAATGTTTGTTGGGGCCCCAATCGCGCCGCTGTTTGCCGTGTTAAAACCGTACATTGCTCCAAGTTTAAATTTAGTTATAATAAAGTAATTGAGTGAATAATATAAGAGTAATTATATTAAAGGAGGTGTAAAGTTTTGTGCAATTTATCAATATAATGTTGTGAATAAGTGATAAAATAGTGGAAAAATTCGAAAAAAAGTACGGACCTCGCCCGTCAAATATTAATATATATATATATAAAAGAGCGACACATACACATACTGGTACGCAGCCATTGATAACAGATAATCGCATACGTATTAAAAAATAAACAAACTACTTATTGCTGCGCTTCTCACGAATTACAGTTTTTAGCTTTGGAATAAATGAGGAATTTTTATTGGAATTGGAGCAGCCGAATTATAAAGTCGTTATAAATCGCTAATGGTATTCATTTGCTTGTCAACAAACACGTGAGTTTATGCCGAATACCTATACAATTTTACTGCTTTTTTTTTTTGCATGGCGTGCACCTGACCATATATATATATATATTTCCTATACATACTCTATTGCTCAATTCGCTTGTGTTATTCCATATAATATTTTTCTACTTTTCCGCCAATTTTTATAAAAATATTTGGAAGTTTCAAATTATTTAGGCCTTCCTCTTCAACATTTTTTATATGATCCATTTTCTGTTACAGTACCGGTAAAAAAAAAATTGCATTGACAGTTTGGTACTTTTCAGATGCAACCTAAACACAAATGAAAAATTTTATACACTCTCATCAGGCAGACATGATTTTAACTTATTCGTGCTCTTTAATACTAGAATTACAAATTTATATATATTTTTTTTAATTAAATGTTGCTAAGCGATTTTTTTATTGAGAAAATGGAAAGAATAATATCTAGATTAAGAAAATTTACAATAGTTTTTTAGTTGAAGATTTATATTAAACTTTTCTTGAAAATTTTAATTAGAATGTAGGGAATTAATTGACATGGTATATTTTTTCACAAACTTAATAGCTATTTTGTGTAAAACCTATACTATAAGATTTTCAGACTTATTCCTAATAAAGTATAGCTATTATGCACAAAATATGCCGCAAGAGATGCTTATTCGTCTATTGCAAATGATCTTATGCAAATTAAAAAATTACACAGGAAATTTTCATAATTTTCTTTCCACAATCAGATTTTATCACCAGAGCGGGAATTTACATCCATACTACCTCTATAATATTACTTTGTTGATGACATTTAAACTACACTAGCTTAATTATTCTATTTAATTACTTAAACTTAACTACTTATTAGTAATCCCGGTAGAAAAGTGAAAAATTCTAAGATGTGCAGAGAGTATAGACCAATTCACATGCTCCCATAAATAGAGAAAATACTAGAAAAAGTAGTCCAATTGCAGCTTGAAAACCCAATCAGGATTCCATAAAACATTATCTTGCGAGACGGCATTAAATATAATATAAGGGAAAGGAAAAGTAGAAAAGAAAATGTACGTCCTGGCAGTGTTTTTAGTTCTAAAACGGGCCTTTGAAACGGTGGAATTAGATTCATTTGCTATAAAAGGTTACGCGAAAAATGGTTTTAATATTACCTGAGTGAACGGTGCCAAAGAACAAGAATTAATGACTCCCTGTTTTTGCTTGAATTCAATGGACTTGGAGAGTACCTCAAGGCTCCGTTCTTGGAACTTTAATTGTTCCTTATACACATAAACGATATAGGTATATGACCCATTAAATTTCTGTGAGATAAATCTATTTTTTCTGATGATGCACTAGTGTATGTTGAAGGTGAAAATTTACAAGAGTGTCAATTGTGTCTGTGGTTCAGAAGAAAAAAGTTCAAGTTAAATGTGAACACGACCAAACTTTTAACTAAATTTTAGAGATGAATGTGCGCGTTTCACTGCCATCTTGCGTAGCGTAGGCGTTGCTGACTACGCTTGACTATCTTCCTGACCGTAGTCGAATGTAGTCGACTATTTGATACATTCAAAGTGCGGAGTGAACGATAGTCGTAGTCAAGCATAGTCGTTAACTGTCAAAATTGGTGGAGTGAACGCTTGGTAGTGATTCGTAGTCGACAGAATGTCACTATTTTGGTGGCAGTGAACGGGCTCAATTTGAAGTAAGAATTAAGGGACACACAATTAAGAGTGAAAATGAAGTGAAATATCTAGGCGTGATAATGGACAGATATTTAAGCTTTAAAACCCATACAGGTTATTTATAAAAAGATAGGTAAAAAAATTAGTTTTTTTTTCAAAAGGATTAGGAAACGACTCACGTTACTGTGTTCAATACCAATATAATATGTATAATACAATTATTAAACCACACTTTGAGTACCTACTGCTCGACAATTCTTTACTTGTCTACACAAGGTAATACTGACCGACTACAGTAGCTTCAAAACAAAGCAATGTGAATAATTTTACGGTGAAATAGATATGCACCAATACATTGGATGCTGGAAGCATTAAATTGGTTGACAGTTAAGCAAAGAATAGATTTAAACGTACTTTTGTTAATCCATGATATAAGGAACGATAAACTCCCTAACTACCTAAGTGATTTTGCACATTACGTTGGTAACGTCCAGCCCTATTGGATGCTGGAAGCATTAAATTGGTTGACAGTCAAGCAAAGAATAGATTTAAACGTACTTTTGTTAATCCATGATATAAGGAACGATAAACTCCCTAACTACCTAAGTGATTTTGTACATTACGTTGGTAACGTCCAACCCTATCAGCTAAGGAGCAATACGTTGACAATGTCCAACTCTATCAGCTAAGGAGCAACCAAAACTTTACACTTCCCAGATGCAGCAGCGCAGAACTCATTAGTATATCGAGGATACTTGATATTCAACGAGGTATCCGAAGAAATGAAGAAGTGAAATGTGTTGAATTTATTAGATGAAGAACTTAGTTGACAATTTTTAGGTCGAATAGTAACATTATTAATTGCTAAAAAAAAATCTGTCAAATGCCTGCGCTTAAGTTAGTCCTTAAAAAAAGCATTAGATCAGAAAATCTTGCTCTAGGTTACTTTAGTTCTCTTTAGAACAGACTCATTAAAGATCCAGTACATGAATACTTGAAGTATACTTTAAGCAGAGATCAAGTATAATCAAAATATCATGTAATCGCGCATTGACTACAGACATAATTGATTCCATTAATTCACAAAATTTTGTTCGATATAGGTACTATAGAATATGTATCTATATTTAACCTCCAAATATGATGTTTGTGTTTAGCATCACAATAGGATGGGTGTAGGGATGTTATTGCTGATGGCTATTGTAGCACTCCGCAGTATGATCTTGAGTTCTGCGAATGGCTGCGAGAATGTTGTTGCCGACGAATTATTGTTGCTGGCTTCTTGAGAGTGTGTCAACGTAATCTTCTCGGCTCTCGGAGCTTACCTCTGTATTTTGGTAACCACGAGGAACCTTCAAGTTAGAGAGTCCTTCGGATTTGGCTCAGTATGTGTACCACCTTGAGGCGAGAATTCCTCAGTACTAGTCATAGAGCTGTGACGAAGAAAGAAATGGTATTAAAACAAATTACTCCAGGTGGCAATTTAATCAGCAAGTAAACGCAATTCTCGGGTATTGAATAGGTCTTTATTGTATCCCGAAATGTAGCAATATATCAAACTATGAAACAAACATTGTAAGATTTTTTACTTTACTAATTATTTCTCTTATTTTTTAAAACATGTGAGTTGGTGAAAAACAAAGATAAAGTCATTTTTTAATAACAAAGACAAAACATTTTTTGGAAGGTTGCTAAGTTTTCCCAACCTTACCGCGCCTACAACGCGCAAAGTAGCAGTTCTATTCGTTCCACAAAACCTACAATTGTTGTGGCACTGTTTCTGGGACTGCCAATCGCTAGTATTAACGACGCGCGTCAACATTGTGTTAAATTGTGTTAAAGATAAGCGTCGGTAGTAGGCCGGCGTCGCCACAATACTACTTAAAAAATTCATGTAAACTCAATTTTAGTACTTGAACATTTATCATTTCTGCAAGTTATGAAAACGGGAAAGAGGAACAAGAAGAGATTATTCAGGTTGTGGTCTTTAGCATTATTCTCAAAATATTTATCTAAAAATCCGTACCTATGTATTGAACCTATTGCACAGCTGTCAAAGGTAAAATGTCACTTTAAGTAAATTTCAAGTCAAGTAAATTGGAATTAATTCAACCAAAAACCCTACTTGAGTTTCAAGTGGATTTCAAATCAAGTACTCAAGTATTCATGCAAACTGACAGTTCAGTTCACTTTAGAGTACTTTAGAGCAGTGTTCTGAATTTATTAAACACGGTTTTCTGCTCTAGAGTAACCTAGAGCTGCTCATTAAACAGATTGTATTTTATCTAACTCATCTTTGTTCATTTTATTTATCTTATTTTACTTGTTGTATTCAGTTATTTTTATATGTTAACTTATTCCATTCTCTTTGTATTTTGTTTTTCTTTACTTTGTTTTAATCTCAAATTCAACTTCAAATTCATTTCAATTCAATTTTAATTTTATTGTAAAAATTATTATAAGTCCTCTAATTGTACCACCTCGTTTATAATTCTATTACTTGATAGTAGAGTCCGACCGAACCTTCGGCTTCGGCTTCGGCCAACTTCGCCAAAAAAGAAACCTTCGGCAACACATTCGGCTTCGGCCAGAATCAAGCCGAAGGTTTTACCGAAGCCGAATGTTATATGAGTGAGGTGTGCGGGCGGCACTGAGGACGCTGTGCTACCGAGAGTGCAGCACCAGCAGCAACGAGGAGGGAACGTGCGTGGCTCAATCAGTACAACTTTGAACTTAAATGGATGTTCGTTTATTTTTTGTAAATTAATACATAGAACTAATTTTTTCATTGGCCTGAAGAAGAATTACATTTCTAGAAAACCAAACCAAAGACTGAAAAAGTCATATTTTTAGTTAAAACTTGAAATAGTGCAAGGTTTATTTACTTTTTTAATTAGAAAAGTGATACTTATATATTTATGTATAATTTTTCCTGAATAAATAAAATAAAAAATTGTGCTTGTATTATTTAAATCACAATAAGTATTTTTCCTCGCTGCTTTAGCATTATGGTCATTGGTCAGAGTCACTTCACTAATTCCCTATGCAATACCTTCGGCTTCGGCTTCGGCCGAAGGTGATAATAAAGCCGAAGATCGGCTTCGGCTTCGGCAAAAAAGTCGACCTTCGGTCGGTCTCTACTTGATAGTTTCTGTTGCAGCGAGTTTGCCCGTTGTGTTTTTCTTAACTTTGTATTCAACTTATAATACCTACTATTATCTATTTTATACTCGATGCCCGATGTAACGTAGCTTGGGATGAGGTTCTTTAATGCTTTTTATATTCTATTCTATTCTACCTTATGATAGATATACAGATAATATTTACTTAGTAATAACTATTACAGTAACGCACACAATAAATGTTTTAATCAATTGAACATATCTCGGTCACATAATTAATAAATCAATTTTACAATGCTATTAACTTTTATTTTAAATTCATTAATATTTTTTTCTAACTTAACATCTATTGGAAGACTGTTGAATTTTTATAATCCTTTGTTAGATAAGTGATTTCTGGTCTCTAATATTTCTTTGAAAACTCAATCTAAAATTCATAGTATTCCTTAAATTATATGATTGAACTTCATTTACGTACACTAAGCCTTTTGTTAAATAATTTGGTAATATTCCATATTTTATTTTAACAACAATTAAAATAGTATTGAATATAATTCGTTGGGTAATGTTCATCCATTTAAAGAGTTTCCAAAATCTATTGAACATGTGTGTATCTGTTGACACATAAGATGATTCTCATCTACTGGTTCTGTAGCCTTTGTAGTCTTTGAATCATTGCTTGATTCTCCATAAAGTGGTAATTACTTTGCGCCCGTTCCATTCCGTCACGTAAAGCTGTCAAATTTGAGCTTGCTGTGTAAGAAACGGATCGAAGCGGAATGGAGAAGTTGAGCAAATTTCAATTTCGACGAAGACAACCTCCAAAGTACGGAATTTGTTTGTTTACAATATTGCAGACTGTGGTGCTACTTGATCGAATTTTATTTAAATAATTTCGAGTGATTTATATATACATGCATTGCATATATGAAGTGGACAAGATGGATAATATCATAGGTTTTAAAATTCCATTATAGAAATCAAGGCTCACACCGTGGGATAAAAGCCTGTAATATGATAATGTTATCGCCTGTCTGGATTCGAAATCTTTGTGGGCCGAATTGAGCCTTTTGTTAATTTTGATTTTTGTTCCTTCATCCTTTGGTATGTTACTACGTAATACCCAGAAATATCTCTGTCCATGTTCAGTGGTTTTATCCATCGCCTTCTACTACTGCTACTCCAAAACTTTTTATATTCAATGTAGAAATTGAAATAAGTCAAATAAATCCTCCATTTAACTGATACCATTTCACAAACTTCTTTAAAAA
This sequence comes from Dioctria rufipes, assembly GCA_963924295.1. Taxonomy (NCBI): domain Eukaryota; kingdom Metazoa; phylum Arthropoda; class Insecta; order Diptera; family Asilidae; genus Dioctria; species Dioctria rufipes. The sequence continues at coordinate 345,143,982 of OZ002740.1, read as the reverse complement.
TAAAGTAAGATAACAGTCAAATAACTTGACGGCCCGGGGCGTTGTGATCACTTCATAGTTGAGTCGAAACAAGCCGAAACGGAATATAACGGAACGGGCGCTATATAATCAGCACTTAAATAATATAGTTGAGCAGTATTCGAAATGCGGTTTAATCATTACATTGTACATATTTAATTGCTGTCATAAAATCAATATTCTTTCTAAAAAAATATTTTTTTTTTTTTTTTTTCAAAATTTTTTACATGTTCTGTCTATATGTTGACTAAGTTTTATTTCACTATTTTTTCTCCTTCTAATCTTAATTTACCACGTCAAGTCCAGTGTGCCAGCATAAGCTGGGAGCTCACTCTGTGAACAGCGTTAACATAGGGCGGCGGTTATTGTGGAAGGAGTAGTGGGGTGGGTTACCCAAGACCTGCCGCTGTCACAGCCCATACAAAAAAAAAATCCTGCCTCAAACAAAACAGCACACCATTCAGTCCTGAACGGACCCCTACAACACTTACCTTACCTCACCTTGAAGATATAGATGGCGTATCTTCATTGCCGTTGCCGATCCACCCAATGACACTGGGCAATATATTAATAGTGTCCCTATGATGACCTTAAAATAGTGAAGTGGCAGACCTTTAGTCAACCATTATATCGGAGAGGACTCTGGGAGAGTGAGAGGATAATTCAAAAACCTTTGCCGTCTTTACGTTTTAATTGAAACAATATATTCATGTAAGTAGGGAGCTCATCTAACTGTCTACTGCTAAGAGATCGCTCTTGGGGATAAGCTAACTATATAGGTTATAATAGGGGCTTTCGGCAAGCACTGTCTCAGTGAGACAACTGAGACAAAACTTTGAGCAACCGTCTCAGTTGTCTCAGTTCAAACCAATCAGCTGATTTGCCAATTTTGACATTTATATAATTTTGACCACAGAATTGGATAGTAATAAATTGAGGAAAGTGTTGTTAGTTTATTCAAATAGCTCACTAAACTTTAATTAGTAATTAAAATTACAAAATAACGAAATTGAGTCAATTGAGACAAGAATATTCAGTTTCACTTGTCTTAGTTGCTCAGTGGTTGCGTTCGAATTTTGTAGCTCAATATGGAACTAAGACAGTTCACCGAAAGTGCAGTCTCAGTGAGCCAACTGAGAATATCTCACTTGTCTCACTGAGAATGTGCTTGCCGAAAGCGCCTATAGACTTCAACGCTGAAACACCTGATATGCCTGCTATCCATCAACATATATTGAGTTGTGAGGAACAGTCCAATGCCTACTAATATTTATATCACAACATGGTAACAACATGCGTGCAGTTGGTACCAGTATTCCTTTTCTATCTTATTTGACAAAGGTTGACTCAAATTCACAAAAATTTTACTTTACGTCGTTATGGTCTAATCAAATTCACAAAATTTACTCGATATCTTCACAGTCTGATTAAAGCTGCAAAAATTTTGTCACAAGTATGAACTATAATTTGCATAATTTCGTATTAGTATGGATAAACCATGCTAATTCTAAAACTAAAGTCATTCTACCATAATGAGCTACCAAGTCACCATATTATCTTAACTTTGTCTTCATTTCTTTAAAAATTAAGAGTATCAGTATATATAAGAATCATAATTTTACTAAGTTTATATTAAAATTTAGAAAATTCTTTTCCTTTTAGACTTCTGTTTAAGTCCACTTCAAGTATGATATTTACCTTTTCGTTTCTTTAGAGGCAGAGGCCTCCAGATAATTCGCCGTACCATTGTCAATATAAAGTGTTTAAAGAATTTCTAGCAATCAAAAAGGTTCCTTTACAAAAACTATCCTATTTCTCGCCTATATATTCTGATGAGATTCATCAGATGAGTTGATGGGCACCGCGTGTGTGTTTTAAATATCCACTGGAGTGCTAGCCATCTCTTCGACACTAATTCGATGGCAGCACTCAAATATGCACACCAAATAAGTATGTCCGAATGTACTGGAGGTTGGCTGAGACTTTTCTGTTCACATACATAGCATTCCTAATTGGATCCAGTTGATCACTGTATTCTTTTCTAACGATTTTTGCCCAACTTTCACATGTTGAAACACAAGATAGTAGTAGTAGTTTCTTAGTTATTCATAACTTTCTTATAAATAGTTAACACTTATACGGGAAATTTATACCTTATAAACTTAATTATTTCTGCCTTAAAACTTCTTAAATATTTATTATTCTTGATGCTACTTGGTAATTCATTAAAAACTTTTTGATCATTATACATTTACATATTCTGCGTTTTGGTATTCCTAAATTTAGGTAGTCGAAAAGTTTTTATTTTTTCCCAACTATATCCTTGTTCAATACCTACATACTTAAGATTTCCAGATAAGTATTTCGGTAATAAATTATACCTTAATTTAAATATTATAACTACTAACATGTAGTGTACCTACAAATAAAGTGAAAAAAAAAGTTTTGTCAATACGATATCCCCACATAATTGAGTGGATTGAACCTACTGAATAATCACATTACACATCGATCACCTAACGGTTGGTGCATCTGTCGATACATACGATTAACTGTTTGATGCCTGTTTGATGCTGCAAACAAAATTGAAGCACAATATTCAAAATGTGGTTTTATCATGACATTGAAAACCTTAATTGATGTAGCATTAGACATTTCCTTACTAATCCTTCTAAAATAAGAGATCTTTTTACCTATTTTTTTAGTAACATATTCACAATGTTCTTTAAAGCTCAACTTATTATACATTATCACACCTAAGTATTTTGTATCAGTACATTTCGAATTACCGCCATACATTTTCTTTGAAATGTTCACTTTAAGCTTATTCAACCACGCATTGTAATTTCCCTGGCGTTCCCATCCATAAACTCAACTTCAGTTATTACTTCCCGTTACTTGTTTAAGTACGAGTGATTTTATTAATTGCCACATCGATTTCTGGTCATGCGCTTATCCACCTTGGACTTATAATTGCTTTTGCTACTTTTTATTTTTGATTTATATTAATTTCTGGCCCTAATATAATATGGAAGGCATTCTCGCTCTGCACACATTTAGCTCGTTGATACAACATTACTTTAATATTTCAAGCTCATTAGAATACCAATTCACTAATACCATAGACAAATTAATACCATACAAAGTCTGGACACGTAGAACAAAAATATGCAACGCTTTTCTAGAATATAAAAATTAACGATGCCTCGACGATGCCTCGACTTGGCACTTGATGACGTGCACAAAGGGTAAGCCACTAATGCCTCGCTCCATACAAAATCACAGTTGCCTCGATCCGATGAAGAGAAGGCCACAAGTTTTTCTTAGAAATTTGCTGGAAATTTCTTCCTTCGAATTTTTATACATTGGCCAGGCCGAGAGCAGTGCCTCGCTCGAATATAAAATCTAACAACGATGTACCTACATACTGTATCTGAAAATAAGTCTAGTCGGCCACCAAAATGAATAAAAATTCTACGGAAACACTTTGTGTAAATTTCTAAAAAAAAACAATTGCTTATTGATTGTCTAGCGTCTACGCTCATAAAAATTGCTGTCGCCCTCCAAAAGTGCGTATGAATTCTAAGGAAAAAATTTCCAGTAAATTACTAAGAAAAAATTGCGGCCTTCCCTAAATCAGGTGAGGCATCGTTGTTAGATTTTATATTCGAGCAGGGCACAGCTCTCGGCCCGGCCAATGCATAAAAATTCTAAGGAAGAAATTTCCAGTAAATTTCTAAGAAAAACTTGTGGCCTTCTCTTCATCGGATCGAGGCAACTGTGATACTGTATGGAGCGAGGCATTAGTGGCTTACCCTTTGTGCACGTCATCAAGTGCCAAGTCGAGGCATCGTTAATTTTTATATCCTAGAAAAGCGTTGCATATTTTTGTTCTACGTGTCCAGTCTTTGTATGTTATTAATTTGTCTATGCTAATACATTATTCTTAATTTTCATTTTTACTGTATTATTTCGGCACCAATCTAACATTTTATTTTGTAATACTTCGGCTTTGTGCTTTGTAGAGTTTCCAATATTTGTTTTCCCATGCCAAAGTGATTTTATCAGAAGCAACAAATTCTGCCTCTGAGGTAGACGGTATGGTACTTGAATTATTAACCTTCAAATTGGGACAAACACTTATTTTATCACCAGCAGTTGATTCTAGAATGAATTGATTCGAGGATTGAATCTTAGCAATCCAATGATGTGGTGAAGTCTGTGGAATAGCGCTATCAAACGTTTCCAGAATATGCTTGCGAAAATTACCGTGCTGATGATCCGAATTTATGTTGCCCGCTGATGTATTTTCGTTGGCAATTCAATGTAGGAATATATGCAAATGGGATATTGTTTAATCCGTACCTATGCTCTTTATCTACTATATAGCTATATACGCAGAAGCAACTTGAGCTAGAGCCTCTACAAGATAATCACTTGGGTAAGTAAAATGAATAGCTCTATTGACATGAACTCGACATTGATGGGAATTTTGCTTCCAATGATTTGTAATCTGCTGGAAGATAATTTCAAAAAACCACTGTATTGAGGTCTTGTTTATGATTAAATTAGTGCCGACCGAAGGTATTTGTTCTTTTCTCTTACTTTTATTTTAGAGATCTACGCCCTCCTCTCGAACACACCGAACAGGAAATGTGAAGAAAACTCAAGATGTCGCCTTCCTTCTTGTCCGGAAAAACTCTTCTTCTTCCCTGAGTCTACTGTTTTTGTACTCTGTCTCTTGTCAGGGTTTACTCACACAGTCTGACTAGGCTGCCAGCACAATCGTCGTATGGGCTCGAAGTCGTTGTCGACAGAGGACAGCATACTGCCTCGTATGGTCCTGCGATTATAACAATTCATAATCATACCCTTCGTTCAATATTATACATACATTTGGTTTTTCTTGTATTCAATTTAAGTTTGTTCATTTTTAACCATTTACACAGTTTGTTTAACCATAGACGGCACAAGAACTAGATGTCGCATGGCATTCTATCAGAGTATACAGATTGTTAAATGCGTAGTGCATTCTGAAATGGACCATAACATGTTTTAGAGCTTGCCGAAAGCAAATATATTTATCGTAGCAGTTTTGTATACATTTGATCGAATTCCTCAATACTTCAGATATGAAAAAATATGAATCACTCGACGTATATAGTACATTATTTCAAATGTTGTGGTCCATTCCGGAATGGACCACCCAGCCATATAAATTTTGTATACTTTGTTGGTACGTCATGTGACATCTAGTTCTTGTGCCATCTATGGTTTAACTCATCAACCTCGCATTTATTTATGATCTTGCGTAATCTATTTCACTAAGGTAAATTAAGGTATCGTTCGCGGATAACTTCAATTTACATTTTTTTTATTAACGCAGTAATATCATTAATATATACAGCCCTGGCGAGCTAATTAGCACACCCCTATGCATATGCAATATATTGTCTTTTTCCATAAAATGACACTCATCAGTTTTTAACTGTAAAAGGTCTTGAAAGATGTGTCATTCATATTGCTTAATTACGTCTTACGGAAACAATTGAACAGTGGTGTCGTCAGATATACTAGTGTAAAGGTAAAGGTGTCCAAGTTGCTCTGACATTTTAATTAGCACACCCTTACATACAGGTGATTAATTTTTAAGTTATTTTATTTCTTCATTGGAATACAATTTTATCTTGTAGCTATTTAATTTTTCGAGCGTTAAATTCGGATTCAGAATAGTTATGGGCAAAAAAAATAGTTCTACTAAGGAAGGCTAATTTGGAATTTGTTCCAAAAGGAACAAAACATCAGTAAAATCGCCAGAACCATGGGCTGTTCGAGTAAAAAAGTGCAAAATGCTCTCAAATACTACCAAAATCATGGAACTTTTGAGAATCTGAGACGATCTAGGCCGAGAAAAACTTCCAATCGAGAGGACAGTCTGATAATCAGGCATGATCTTAGAGAGCCTTTCGACACTTCAGTGGAAATAAGAGCCCGAATGGAAGAATATTATGGCGTTAATATCTCTGCCAGGACTGTCAGACAGCGGTTACTCGAACATAATCTCCGAGGATGTCAGAGTCTCAAGAAACCAAAGGTTACACAAGGTAATCGAAGAAAACGAATAGCTTTCGCTAGAAGCCATCGGTCCAAATGTCAATCATTTTGGAATTCGGTCATCTGGAGTGATGAATCCAAATTTAATCTGAGTGGACCTGATGGACGAACTTACGTGCGACGTCCGCCAAAGAAGGAACTGGACCCTAAGTACACCAGGAAGACAGTTCAGTTCCTTATAAATAAATTATATCGTTAGGTGTGCTAATTAGCTCGCCACCCCTGTAGTATGAACAACTAAGCTCCCAGTATTGATCTTTGAGGTACTCCAAATTTGTTTAATAGTTTTTCCGTTGTTCCATTTACTTTACACCTTTGAAATCTGTTGACCAAATAATAAAGGGTTTTCCAATAAGAGGTGTTATTTTGATATTCAAAGAAAAATGTCATTTTTTTAGATAAATGATCAGATCTTTATTTCATTATAAAGAGGAAGGTATGCCGTTAATAATGGAAAATAACATCAGCCAAATGCCACCACGACGACGCCTACAGGACCATATCCTTTTCATGAAATTTTCCATAACCAAATCGCAGTGGCTGCCCTATGTCCTCGATAGCCTCACGAATTCCATCTTTGAGGTCTTGAACCGACGCTGGGCTGTTGGCGTAGACCTTCTCTTTCACGTGGCCCCAAAGGAAGAAGTCGCAAGGTGTGTCACAGATCTCGGTGGCCAATTGTGATCACCTCTTCGAGAGATAACACGGTCCGGAAACTTTTCCCATAAAAGATCAATGGTTTCGTTGCTTGTATGGCACGTAGCGCCGTCTTGTTGAAAGTAAACGTTGTCCAGATAAATACCATCCAATTCCGGCCATAAAAAATCATTAATCATCTGTCGATAGCGCAATCCATTCACCGTAACTGTTGCTCCAGCCTCATTTTCGAAAAAGTAAGGTCCAATGACCCCGCGGGACCATAAACCGCACCAAACAGTCACACGTTGAGGATAGAGAGGCTTTTCAACAATAACTCTTGGGTTTTCCGAGCCCCAGATGCGACAATTTTGCTTGTTGACGAATCCATCGAGGTGGAAATGGGCCTCATCACTCAAGATGAGTTTTCGATGGAATTCCGGATCATTTTCATGCATTTCAAGGACCCAATCAGCAAAGACTCGACGTTGTTGATGATCGGCCGGTTTGCGTTCTTGTGTTAACTGAACTTTATAAGCCTTAAGACCCAAATCTTTATGCAAAATACGGTGTAATGACGTTTGTGGAATGCCTAATTCCAAAGAACGACGAGGAATGGACAAACCTGGGTTTTCTTCAACACTTTCGGCCACAGCAGCAATATTCTCGGCTGTTCTTGAGCGACATGCACGGGTTTTATTCTTCACATCACTAACTTGTCCCGACAGCTCGAATTTTTCTACCAATTTCTGTATTGCGGTCCGACAAGGTGCTTCACGACGACCCAAAAATGTTCGAGTTTTACGAACCGTCTCTGCCACATTTTCACCATTTTTATAGTGAATTTTAATAATTTCAATGCGTTGTTGAATCGTGTATCGTTCCATTTTTATTAATGGCGTAGTTTCTACTTGTCAAATGTCAAAAAATGACAGCTCCAAAAGTGACATCTACCGAAATAGCGGGCTAATTAAAATAACACCTCTTATTGCAAAACCCTTTATTTAGACCATTTTAGCTCTTTTCCATGTATCCCATATCGCCTGAGTTTTCTTATTAATATATCTCTGTCTATGATTTCGAATGCTCTATTTATATTCAGAAATATTCAGATCACGTGTCTGATTTTGCTTAAGTTTTCTTTCCAGTCAATCAATGGTCAGTTTTTAGCCGTTTCGCAAGAGTGATTTTTACAAAATTCTGATTCATGATGGCATGCATTTTTTCCAAATATTTTGAGGGAGTATTGAAATTTAAATTCTCCAAAGCAATCACTGCAATACACGTACACTCCCCCACACTGACATGCATAACATGAACCGCTGACCTACTGAAATTGCTTACATTATCATTGGATCACTTTTCTATAGTTATCTCTTTTTGGTTTAACTACTTTGTTCCGCTGAACTTCAAATAAAAACTTGTATACAAAATCAACCGTGGTCCAGTTTTAGTTCAGTGGATTCCCAAAATGTATGAAATAGATGGCAATATAACATTTGTAATTTTTTCTCTGTCCCCCCATATCTACTTTTCGGAATAGGCAAATAAAAATGCTTAATTTTATTTCCTTAAAAATCGAGTTTAAGGAATATTTGATGCTATGAAAGATAAGATTCCAATGGAAGCAATAATTATTTGGAATTTGTTGAGCATGAAATATGAATTTTAAAACGAATATAAAAGTTGAAATTGAAATAATTGTCACACCCCTGCTAACAAATTTGCTAGCAACTCCCCACTGGATTTTATGGCAAAAATCGCAGCCAAATTGTCGTAATGGAATATATCATTTTCTAAATCATCTGAAAAGAGTTTCGAAAAAGACCACCGCAACGAATCTGTGGATGCGCTGCTTCCTGTTTCTAGACGAGAAACTAACTACCTCCAAAATAACTTAATCTTTTCCATTAAAAAAAATAGAATAGAACATTCAATAAATTAGGTATTATTCTACATTTTTTATGGAATGTGTACTTACAAATATATTTTCGTTAATATTTTTACCATATTTTTTTTTTAGCGTGCCCAGCGCACCAGAACTACAGTACTACTTAGTAGTATGGCACATAAGAAATGAGCTATTCATAGCTCATTCTGATGCCTTTTAACGGTGTGGTACTTGTGGTACTTTTACCATCAAATATTCCCCACATTTTACAAAAAAAAAAAAAAATCCCTACATTTTAGGGAATTCAATTCTTCGTCTATGACCCAAAGCTGTTTCATCTACTTAAAACAATATCATCACTTAACCACTCCCGTTTCTTTTTAATGGAGCACTGATTTGCGATACAGCGTCTTTATACATTCTACCTACCTGCATTTTAGGGAAACAAGTAATGTTATTCCAAAAAACTGAAGTCTCTTTACCTTTACTATCAAAATGTACAAAAACCGCACAAATATTTAAATCCTCTGTTGCAACTTGTTTTAATATGGTTGCTTTCACTGAAATTTGGTTACATTATGGCTTTCGCGATGCCGAAATCTTAGACAATTCTTACCAAATTTTTAGGAAAGATAGATATATTGACTGTGTAGCTCTCGGCGGTGACGTACTCGTCGCATGTAAAAACCATTTCAATTGCACCCAAACTATGGTTCCCAGTTTACCCAACTCTCTTGACACCGAACTTATATCTCTCTTAAGACACGACTTATACATACTTTGTTGTTATATTCCTCCAGATTCTATAAATATTGTTGATGACAAAGGTCAAAATTTATACGAGCTGCTCATTTCAATTTCTAATTTTATCCATGGTAAAATGTAGCCTCTTGACGAATTATTGGTGATTTTAACTTACCCAATATACAATGGGTATTAAACGATGATGACGAAGACTATCTCCCACTTAATAACTTGACAATAAGATAATCACTTTTCCTGGACACTATTTCATCTCTTGGTCTCAGCTAAATCAGTAATGTTAAGAATGACATGGGTAGGCAGTTAGACCTGGTATTTTCTACTGACACGGGTAACTTATTAGTTGAACCTAGCTCAGTTATAATGTCTACTCTTGACAAATATCACCGCCCCACTACTAATTATATATTGCTATTACACCGAAAACTTTACAAATTGTGACGAAACTAAATACTTTTTCAATTTTATTTCGTCTAAGATTTGCGATATGTTTGCTTCTTTTTTTGACAATGCCTTTGTCTCGTCCAATTTTCAACTTCAAAGTAGCAATTTCAGTCATACATATGAACGACTCTCATAACGTTTCACTCACTATACCTCCAATTTTAGAAGAGGATATACTTGCTCATATTAATGGGCTTCCAAATGACTTTACAACGGGTCATGATGGGATAACTCCAGCCTTTTTTAAGTCATGTTGCCTCTCCCTGGCAACCCCGCTGAGAATTATTTTCCAAAAATCGCTCGATAGTGGTTGTTTTCCTCAGCTATGGAGAAATTCTTTTATCATACCTGTCTACAAAAAAGGCAGTAAAAAAGATATCTCTAACTATAGGCCTATTGCAAAATTATCTTGCATGCCCAAGTTATTCGAATCTATCGTCTACTCTCCGTTATCAATTTCCTGCAAGAATTTTCTCTCTTCAAACCAACATGGGTTTATTTCGGGCAGATCTACAACCACTAACTTATTGGAATTTGTCTCTGATACCATTCACGGGTTTGAAAAACGCTACCAGACAGATTGTATTTAAACAGACTTTAGAGTAAAGCTTTCGACAAGCTATCTCACTCCGTGATACTGTTTAAAATGGAAAAGTGTGGGTTTCCCACAATGTTCCTAAAATGGACGAAGTCATATCTAGATAACAGAACATACCAAATCTATTTCCGCCACTCCATCTCTAGAGTCTTGAAAGCTTCGTCTGGCGTACCTCAAGGGAGTCATTTGGGCCCGTTGCTATTTATTCTATCTATTGACGACATTGTCTCCGTAGTGAAGCACTGCAAAGTCTTAATTTATGCTAATGACATTAAACTTTTCGCTCAGATTAAATCTATTAATGATTGTCAACTTATACAGGGTGACCTCCACAAATTTTACGATTGGTGCAAAAGCAATAATTTGGTACTCAATACCGACAAATGTGAGGTGATGACTTTCCACAGGAATCTTAATCCTATCTCTTATGTCTATGGGTTCTCGGCTTCCTCGATTCGCCGCGTTAGTTCTGTCTGTGACTTGGGTGTCAAATGTGACCATAGATTGAATTTTAACTCCCACATAAACCACATGGAATCTAAGAGTAGTTCTATGCTGGGCTTTATAAAACGTTGGTACCGAGAGTTCTTGAATCCGTCCATAACATTACGTTTATATACTTGCTTTGTGAGACCACTCCTTGAATGCGCTAGCCAGGTCTGGTCTCCTTTTTACGCTTTGCTCTTAGGGACCTACCCTGGAATAACTCATTGATTCTTCAACCCTATGACGATCGCTTGCAGCTTTTGAATATGCATTCGCTTGAGAAACGTCGCATGGTTGCCGATGTAATTTTTGTTCACCAACTGTTAAACGCGAATGTTGATTCCCCGTTGTTACTTGACAAAATCTCTTTCCGTGATAATAGACACAATTTGAGAAGGCTACCTCTGTTACATGTCAACTTATCAGGGTCTAACTTTGGCATGTATGAACCTATTAATCGCATGTGCATTACTGTTAATAATTTGGCTGATTCTTTTGTTGTTGAGGACTCTAAGCATGTCTTAAAGAAACGTCTATATAATATTTATTCTTCTGTTAGATTTAATTTGGTTTTTTATCTCTGTTCTATGTCGCATTGCATGACATTTCTTCTGGTGTTTGGTCTATGTTTAGTGTAACATACTAATACTAACACCGACTAAGTGATGAAACGCATGTATTGTTGACCGTTTATTTATTAAACGTGTCCATGCAGCGAGCTTGTGTTAAGCTGGTTTTGATAGCCAATTTATAAAAACCTAATCTACGTTTTCCAAGGTGTAGCCTTTCCCTAATCTTATGGAAAAATATCTAAGCTTTGGGCACAAATATTTGCCACACACTATAGCGATTTTTTTTTTTATTATGTAGGAGCTGGAGTGTCTTCTCTCCTGGTTCACTTACGAGGTATAACGCCAAATCGTGTGGTGATTATATAGAAGTTTGGGGGACCTATAAAGTTGTTTTATAATGTAATAGTTGTTATAATCATATGGTATACTAAGTTTGTCATTCCGTTTGTAACGCATAGAAATAATTATGGTAGAGCTAAATAGGTTGGACACCCACACATTATATTAAAACTTATTTTGATTTTTGCATGTTTCGTCCGTCCGTCTGTCTGTCCGTCCTCACGATAACTCGAGAACGCGTGGACTTAGACAGGTAAAACTTTGCATATTGGTTAAAAAAAAAATAAAGGTAAATTTAAATTCAAAAATGGGACAAATCGGGTAACTCCTAAGTGGGATTGTCATACAAAAAAATTTTTTTTCACTATGTATTTGGGCACTGCCTAAGAACGCGTCAACGGAGAGAGCTGAAATTTTGTACACGGTTTTTTCATAAAAATAGTAAATATAATCAAAAAATGGCTATATTGGTCAACTCCTTCTTAGTGTTTCCATATAAAAATTTTGGTTTTTTACGTTTATTGTGAACACCTCAGACCTAGACTTTTTTTTTTGTTGTGAAAAGTTATTCATAATATGAAATTGGTTATAATCATTTTTACTTTAAGACGAACCGTTCTAGAAATATATGCGAAAAACTACTCCAAAAATCAAATTTGCATAGTTGGTGACCATACGAAATTACAACGTATATTTATCAAGTGCATTCATCAAGGTATCATAAGAATTGCTCTTGAACCAATTCTAGCCTTTTTACTTGCTTTACAAAATTTATACCGAGGATATTTTTCCGACAAAAGCTGAAAAGGCTTTACATTATTAAAATCGGCTTGTGTTTATATAATATAACGGGTGGCAACTAAAAATTGGGAAAAAAATTTAAAACATACTGAAATTATATTATAGCTATATTTTCCACTTACTATTGGTTATATTTATAAACATACTTAATACTGTAGTATAAAATTAATGAATTGCACAAAAGGTGCCATTTTCGGCAAAGTAACTTCGTAACTTTTTTGGAATATGCTCGCAAGCTCTTTGTACACCTTTCGGGTTCATTTATTTTACACATTTTCTTATACGCGACTTCATTTTTTCGATGTTTTTAGCTCTCCAACATTCTTGTGCACATGTGAATCGAGTTCACCAAAAAAATCCTTGATGGGGCGACACTGTGGAGATTTGTAGGATTTTTCTCTTTCGGTACAAATGGTATGTTTTAGAGTTGGAGAAAATTTTGGGTCTTCTTCGCATAATACGCGGGTGTTTGTCTAGCCAAAATATGTAATTTCTTTCCTGGTGATAATTTTTAAGAAAAGGAACTAAAATTTTTCCCAAGCATTCCCTCTCATACACTTCCTGGTTGATGGCAAGTCCAGCTGGTTTGAAGTATGGCTCCGAAATAACTTTAGCAGAAACTAGTTTTGCTTCAAATTTCTTCTAAAATTTATGTTTTACACTTGGTGGTCTACAATTATCCGTGTAAGAAATGTCATTTCCAGAAATTTGCGAAGCACTTATAGTGGAAAATAGCTTTCGTCGACTAAAACGATTTTTTTTTTGTAATTTCTCAACATCCATCGGCAATTACTTTTTATTACATTTATTTGCTTTCGTGTATTCTGGTGACTTCTGTATTTCCTCACTTTGATGTTAAGATTTTTTAACACTTTCCGACGTATTGATGGCTACAGTTAAACTCCCGAGCTGCTTGTCTTTGACTCACACCACTTTTATTATTAAATTTTCACTTTATCTTTTTAACTGCCTCCTTTGTCATAATAACGGAGTTTCTACCCGATCCTAATTTTCTCTCACTCATCAAACACTGAAGAACACGATAAACTACTTTTACCAAAGTTAACTCAACAACAAATTAAGAATCAGGAGAGATTTCCGGTTAGAAAAGGAAAGGAAGAAGATGAAAAAATAACAAAGAACTCAAACTATTTAAAACTTTTATGAATGAAGATAAAAAATGTGAAGGCGTAGATTACATGCAACGAAACAGAAAGTGCAAATTTCATTTTCCTAAATAAATGAGAAGGGGCGGAGTTTTCAGAATTTACTCTCATAAAATGTTCCGGCCCTTTTGTAAAAACAGGTTTTCCTGAAATATTGAGAGAATTATCCATTGTTTTTTATAGCAATACCAATGTTTGTTGGTGTAATTCCTTTGATATTTGAACAGCACGTGCTTCTATTTACATTCGTTTTGTTCTGAAGAAATTAAATTGGAGAAACTCATGCTGAATTCTCTGATATTTTCGGGAAAAATGAGAATCTTATTTGACAGCAATTTTACATCTCCTTTCAGTACCTTGGCCAAAGCGAAATTTATCTTTATCTTAAAAAATTGCGATAGTGTGACTCAATCTACATTATTATGAATAGTTTGATAGGATTTTGATAGATTCAATAATATATTGTCGTTCGGGTGATCCCACGTTCTCTCGATTTTTGTTTTTAACTAGTTGTCTCACTTGCATTACAATAATGCATAGCCAAGCTCTTTTCCCCCATTCATGCAAAAGACGAAATGATATAACATTATTTGTTTCATTCTAAAACACATGATAAATTTTCAATTTTGTTCGCCTGATTTCTATGGTATTAAAATTTTATTTTTGACTTCGCTTTATCATGCATTGTAGATTAGGCATTAACATTTTTGCAAGCATACATTTTCAAATACAAGAGTGGGAAGCAAACACAAAAACCCATGTCGTTTTGTAGTCGTGGTTTTACCATGTATTGTAGATTAGGCATAATGATCAAAATGTTTTGGAAAGGTTATATTTCAGCTTTTGCAGTATATATATAACCACCAAGCCGATTTTAATGATCTAAAGCGTTTTGGAAAGCATATATTTCAGCTTTTGCATATATGAGTATTTATAACAATTAAGCCGATTTAAATGATCTAAAGCTTTTTGGAGAGAATATATTTCAACTTTTCTTGGAAAAATATCCTCGGTGTAATTTTTGTTAAAAAAGAATATTCGATAATAAGGGTTTCCTTTATCCTTAAAAAAATCCTTGATTGGACGTGTGGCAATTTTCCATTGTTGGAAGGGCGGGCATAAATCTAATGAACAATCTGTAAAAATTTCAAGTTAGGATATCGATGGGTTCACATGCTATAAATATTTTAGTGAGAAATATGTTCGAGAAAAATAACTTGTTGTTTGGAATTGATAAATCACTTGATCTCATATATATTTTCAGTGTAAGGATTAGAATTGTGGGATAAAAGAAACAAAATTTAAAATTTAAAGTTTATTTGTTTATGGTGCACTCATAATTACTGTAATTGCAATATGAACAAGGTTTCCTTCCTTAATATCATGATGATTCATGTCTAGTCTAGTCATTATGCACATAATTCCCTCTCATTTAAACCCACCTGTAATATTAAAACCTTACATAAACTATGTAAAAGCTTTGTATATAGAAATACCTAGTGATTACGAAAATGTTATAATGTCAGATGGCTCCACCTGTACCATTTTGAACAGTTTTGTTCACGCTTAGTCGTTGAAAGTTGTGCAACTGAAGTATGGACAAATGATTCAGGAGATAGCCGTAAAAGCATACACAAACTAATAACTTACAAAGGGAAGTAAGACAACGCCTCGCCAGAATATAAAATCAACGATGCCTCGATCTGATTTGGGAAGTCCGAAATTTTTTCTTTAGAATTATTATGCATTATTGGAGGCCGACACTCATTGTCTTTAGAATTTAACATCTGTGCAGTCCGAATTATGAAGTAATGTCAGATTATGTCTGCCATTATATCAACAAATTAATTAAATGCAAAATCGTTTTTTTTTTAATACGCGTAAAGAAAAGGCCCAGAATATTTTTATAGATAACTATTTGTCAACTAGAAGTGTCAACAGTCAACTAAGTGCTTTGACTTCATTCTGTATTTCATAAAATAGAATTTATAAGAATTTAAGTTCTTACAAAATCAGATTTTATTTATTCATATTTCTCAATTCTTTATGTTTATTTGGCTGCATCAAAAGTTCTTGTATCATTATTTCTAGTACATTCAGCTAATTTAATTTGAATAAATGTATTTTGATCGCTGTCTACATTTTCACGGGGTCCAATATATTTGAATACCAAAACATATTGAGATATAAGAGCAAGTATTTAATATTTTGCAAAGATTTTGATTGTAATTTAATGGTACATGAATAATTTTTTTTTATAATATCTCCTTTTGCTTTTTTTACCAATATTAATCTTTTTTTGAAAGAGTTACAGGCGGCACGAAAATTTTTCATGGACATTTCCTCCCAAATTTTGGAGGTATGTTAACTAGCTACACGATTGATTTTTCGGTCCTTGAGTTTCGCTACCATACTATATAGCCGCAAGCAAAGAAATCCAAAAGATTTAAATCTGGGCTACTTTGAGGCCATTCATCCTTCGGTAAAAGTCGGTTAAGTTAGCGGCACATTACCTCTGAACTACAACCGCGGTGTGCAAAGGCGCTCCGTCCTTTTGAAAGCAGTAATAATCATCTCCAAATAACTTTTTGCAGCTAGGAACGAGATCTGCCTCAAGAACTTGTTTCTGGTAATATTCAGCGTTGACCTTCACACCTTTTTCAATAAAAACAAGGGAAAACTACAAAAACCGCCCCAAAACATGACTAAGTATGAATTATGATATCTGGGTACATAAAGTTCATTTGTGGAACACTCGATCATTTTGTGGTTTGTCTGGTTGTTCGAGAATGAATAGTTTTTCATCGGAAAACACGAACTCATCACCACCGTGTCAAGCAAGTATGGTTTCAACTCGAAATTATTTTTTTCCTTGAATGAGGCTGAAACTCCACGATGATTTTTTTTTTTCCCTAGATCCTTACTGAGTATGCATTGTGCTGAAGACTGAGATTCCCAATTTCGCAGCTATTTTTTTACCGAACAACCTTTTTTTCTACGAATCTGCTCTCTTACGATCTTAACGTGTTCTCTTCCGATGCTTAACAGAGGATGTGTCCTTATACCGTTAGATTGAGTGTATTATATTATATTATATATTAGATTATATATAAAGTCTCGCTTTTGCTTTTGTAGGTCCCGAAAAATTTCAGAAGGTTTCACTCCTTTAATTAATTTTATCGTACTCCGCTATTTAAATAAAGGGAGAAACACAGTTTCGATTCGATTCGTACAAATGTCAAATTTGCTTATATGAGACATACGTGCAATTGGACACATTACACCGAAATGGATTGAATCGGAATGGAGAAGTTGAGCAAATTTCAACTTTTACGGATGACATAACCTAGAAAAATCATCTGTAAATATTTGTTTATACTCAAAGATGCATGAAAAGGCTTTTGTTGAGGGAATAAAGAAAGACATGAATTATATGACAAAAAAAGAATGTTTTCATGGCAAAATTTTAAATTCAAGTGTTTAAAACCAAACAGAATAATTGTGCTCATGTATCCGTTAGATCGAAATGGGTTGGGTCTAATCGGATCGAAACGTCGAAGTTGTGTTTGGCACTTTAGGCTGATACAAATTGAATTTTTTTGTTTTAGCATGTGGACTGCTATTGTGAAACTATAAGAACGAAACATTTTTGTTTCAAATTTTAACAGTAAATCACTTTTGTATTCGCATTTATAGAACACAGTGTAAATTAGTAAATTGTTGTACTCCTCTATAAATTATTATTATAGGGCCATTCCACGGTGTGTCGACCATATCTCGTCGTCACCCATTTAGCTAAAATTTTGTCAGCTGATTGCGTTATATGAATTATATATTTTGCAAAAATTTCGCTTATTGCGGATATTCACTCACGTGTATTTCACGTGGTCACATTGCTTGTGTCAAAACGAGCTCTTACGTAGGTGCCAACATTGAAAAAATCATTGGCGGGAAGATGAAAAAGTGAGTACGCAGCCCGAAAAATGATTTTAATAAAACCTTTGTAATTTCTTCTGCGTATCTCATGAATATATTGTCTTTGGTAAAACAGTTTTTATCATCAATAAGGGGGGGGGGGGGGGGGGTGTCAAATTCAACAAGAGAAGAAAAACAGGACGAAGTGAAAGGGTTCTAATCGTGGTATAATTTGATTTTATTTATTTCGACGAACCCACTTGGAGCTTAGACTGACAGAGTCAGCAATATGTATACAGTGGGTTGCCATATTATTAGGCACACTTTGAAAAAATGAAATTTTCCTGGTTATATTAGAAAAAATTGTATTCTAATGAATTAAATTATTTTTAATTTATTAGAGGTTTAGTTTAGAGCAAGAGAACATCATGTCAGTTATTAGTATCTATTTAATTTTCCGTAATGGCTTTTAAATTACAAAATCCAGAAGAACTACTAATATTTCGTTATCCCTCCCTTTGTCGCATTACTTGCCCTAGGCGTCGGGGCATGCTCTTAATGCACCTTTTCGCATATTCTTTTAATTATGGAGAGTGTTGCCATACATGTAGCAGCTTTTCGATAAGTTGTAGCTTATTTGTAATAAGTTCCTTCGCTACTTCCCTGTTGCTACCTCCCACAGTCCATCTATGGACTTCATGTCAGGGGAATTATCTGGCCATGGCAAATTTTCAACCAGGAATGCCATAATGCTTCTGACTTTGTGACATGAGGCTGAGTCGTGCATAAATACGTACTCATCAGCAGGGAACCATTCAACGACCTGAGGTAACAGGTGATTTTCGCAGACTCTCTTGTAGTGGTCTTGCCTCATGTCCCCTCCACGATGTAGAGGCGCCCTATACCCTTCGTGGATATTACCGACCACACCATAAAACTTGCTGGGTGTATCACCTTTTCTACGAGGCACTCAGGGTGGAATTTTCCCCTGGGGCGTCGTCGCACAAATGGAATTTTCTCATCCAAGATTTGGAAAAATAACTCGTCGGAGAAGCAGATCTGTGAAATATTATCAGAATCATGAAAAAGTCAGTATTCAGAAATATTACACAATAATAAATCATCCTTACTCGTCTCTAGTCCTCAACAGTCATATTCCTGTGTGCTTGAGCCCATTTCAGTCTCTTTTTTTTTATTACATCAGTCAGGCGTGGCATTTTTGCTGGCCTAAAAGCAATCAGGCTCGCCCACCGCGTCTGAACTGTCCTCTTAGATACGTCAATTCCCTCATTGTTGATTGTGGCGGCTACACGAGCCACACTCTTTCTCCAATGCTCAACAACAAAGTCCATGATTTTATGGTCATCACGGGGTCTGGTGACCCATTTTCTCCCACATTTTCTTTACGGCTCGCTTGCAGGGCCAGATTATCGTCGTTTTTTTTTCTTTATCCTGTTAACCACCGACTTCGAAACACCTGAAATTATCTGCGTTTGCGAATGTCCAGTGTGTAGCAATAGCGTGCTTACTTCTGCACATTTAGTCGGAGAAATGTCTTAACCTTTTCCCATACTGAAAAAACCAACAATGACAGTACTAAAGCATAATTTATAAAAAAACAAATTAATATTGACTTAAAAATTAGCAAAACTAATACAATATCAAACAAACGTTTAGATAATTTTCCACTCTTAGAATTGTCAAAATTTGTTTTTAAAATTAAATTTATACACGTTTTCACCAGAATGACAGTCGTATAGCAAAGTAACCTCAGTTTTTGACAAATAGCACACTACAAGTGTTGCCAATTTTCAAAACATATTTCTATATCTACCAGCAATATGAAGAAGACAAGAAGAGCGAGAGATTGTAAACCATATTGGAAAGGCATATACTAAGATGGGTCTTATAAGCTGGCTTTTAGTGACAGGTCTTGTTATAAAACAGGGAGCTAACGGAGAAGAAGGCTCTCTTGGCCTTTTTAATAGCTTCTCTCGCGTGAAAATTACATTTAAGTCGGTTGGTAAAGTTAACCCCCAGGTATTTAATTTTTTCCTTCAGGGGTATTGTGTTCCTATCTAGTTTGATTTCTATTTCCCTGCTACGCTTTATTGTATCAAATGGGGTCCTAGAGAAGGCGTTGCGAAAGCATATTGCTTCTGACTTGTCAGGGTTGATCTTAATTCCCCACGATTTGTAATATTTATTTATTGTGGCAAGATGTGTTTCTACCTGCCTGGCCGCCACTTTCGGGTTTTTATGTGCTGCATAGACAATCGTGTCATCTGCGTATAATATTGCTCGGGCCATAAAGTTGCCTAGCACGTCATGTGAGGAAAATCCAGCAAGAAGGTGTTGTACAATTTTGGGTCAGTCAGCGATCCCTGAGGAACTCCTGAATTAACTGGAATTGGACCTGAGGAGCTGCCATTCAGGTCCACCTTCAGTGTTCTATTTGATAGAAAGCTTAGTATCCAGAGAGTTAGTCTCGGGGGAATTTTTTTTTAAAATATACTCCTTCTCTTGCTTAGAGGCGTTTTTTTTTCTGGAGAATTTTTTCATGCACATATATACTGATTTTGATTTCAGCAAGTACTTTTACTTTGTGTGGCATGTCTACCGACTTTAAGATTTCTCTTAGTATTTTCAGACACAACCATAAGTGATGATTGGAGGTAGGATTTTAATTTTTTGAATACTGTTTGTATTCTTATTACTTTGAGGCCTACAGCCATCACTGCCGACACCGCTCACCTTAGGCCCGCCAGGGCTCTTATTTATATGTCTACTACTACTGTCCTGCGTTTGGTTAGATTTCGACTCGACATTACTATTTTCTAATTCGTTATCCGATACTGAGTTTAAGTCTAATTGTAAATCACGCGTGTTGTTTGTATTATTATTGTTTAACGCCTTGCCCTCGCAAGAACTGTCACCGTTCTCTCCAGGCTTATTCAAATTAATCATTGTATAACTACTATTGCTGTCTTGAGACTGAATTTTCGGATCAACATCACTAATTATTTCTATATTTGTCGCGTTTGTCGTTTCCGGGGTTATCCAAATACCTCTTAGAGGTCGATTTGTGACGAGGAGTTAACCACTCTGTCTCTAAGGTGTCCATGTTAATAGTAGGAGAGCTTGCTGGTGTAATAGATTTCATAGTTTGTGTTTCAGGACCGACAGGGTCCATGTTTAGTGGTTCTTTTGATGCTGGCGAAGCAGTCCATACATTTCCGAATATAGTGCGTCAGTGTTTCCTGATTGTTTGCCCAATTTCTTCTTATTACCGTTTTTTATTTTCCGATTACCTGTCCTATAGGATAAAGCAGAAATATTTGGCTTTTTAGATGTAATTTTTGTACTTAACTTATGTATATCCCCCCCTGCCACTGTAGTAGCTGTTGGCTGGGGGGTAATTGCGGGGGATCCAGAGCGAGCCCCGGATGCCGTAGAGCTTGAGACGTAGCTTGATATTGTAGATGTGGCGTACGTGACCGTGGTCATGGTACTGGAGTATGGAATTTGGTTAATCACGCTAATTGTTGCTGTGTTGTTGCTGATGGCTTGGCTAATGGCGTACTCAGACTAGGTTCCAGCGCCAGAGTTAACTCCAATATCCCTTTTGGGATTGCCTTCATTGTTTGTCAAGGGTCTTTCCCTGATCAGCTTCTTAATGTATGTAGGGTGCCCTGAAGAGGTGGGACACTCGAAATTTATTAGTACTTTGGCCGCTTCCAGATTGGAAATTACATCCGATTTACCACCTGGAGTATTTTCCTCCATTTTCTGTAATATATTCTTATAGTGTATGCGTGTACGAGTGGGAAAGTTACTAATTATCTCCCTCCACTTCCCTTATGTAATCCAAGGTAAAATTCTTTAATATAATAGTAAAATGTTGAACGTACAAATCACTCCAATTTGGAACTAATTTAGGTTTAAATATTTGAATGATTGAATACTGCCCTGTAATTACTCGAAATTTTTATTTTTAAAACAATAGACACATCTACCTCTCACAACTGTCAGAACGAAAGTCCCAGAAGTCTATGAGGAGAACTATTAAGAACCCTAGTAGAAATTGCTCACAGTTTTACCTTGCCTCCTTCTCCGCAAGGGGCAGTTATTATGTAAACCAATACTAATTTGACTGAAAAGTATCAAGGTGTTTGCAGTTGATGAAGAAACATATAGAACATTAATTCCCTATGAGCCGTCTGATGAGCATTCATTAAATCTCATCGAAGGGCTCATTGGATAACATGAATTCCCTATGTACTAAATATTTATTACTGTCATCACCTTGTCAGATGACATTTCTATTAGGAAAATTTGAACTGGTTTTTGTGCTTTATTTATTTAAGTTTTTAAATTAATTTTTTGATTTGTTTTCGGCGGAAAGACTGTCGCTCATATGCTGAACATGACGTTATGTCCATATCCTTACGCCTCAGCGTCGAATTCTGAAAAATATATGAAATCAATCGTAAAATCCGATTCTCATTTATGAACTCATCATGACACTCATTGACATGCTCCTTAATAAACTCATCGTGATACTCAGTGCTACGCTCATTAATAAGCTCATCGTGACACTCATTAACATGATCATTAATAAACTCATCGTGACCCTCATTGACGTACTCATCGAAGTGCTCATCTAATATTGTAAAATGTACAAAAGAGAAGCACAGCATACATTTCTATATAAATGAAAGGGACGTAATTCTCATACACACTATCTGTGAATAAGTAAATAAATGAGTTTTTTCCCGGGTTTGATTCAAACGCGAATAAATTTCATTAGTACGTTCATCTGATTGCTCATGAGGAGCTCATTGATGAGCTCATCATGATATGTCTACCAGGGAAGTACGTCTAATTGAAAATTGAAATGCTATAAAAAAAAGCAAAGTAAAAGTATGTGTAACGGATGAAAGAGCTTTGCAAATGAATTTAATAAGAATTTTGTTACTAGTTAAGGAGATTAAGTTATCAATAGACAATGTTCCTTTTGTGAATTTAGTTCAAGAAAAAAAGTGTCTTTTTCAATTTAAATCAGTGAATCATTACGAAATTAGAGAAGTTAATTACTAAAAAAAAAAAGGATTTTGATTTTATAAGTGCAAAAATGTTATTGGACGCACTTTAAGTTCAATTTTATGTCCAATTTTGAAGCATAAATCGATCATTTGGAAGGAATTTCATGACACGCCAGTTGAAAACGTTAGAGGGTCGGATAACAATAAAGATTTTCGACACATTAATGCATTACCAACTTGCGAGAAAGTATCAGAAAAAATAGTTCATATCAACTTGAAATCTATTTCGACAAAAATGATCTTTATGGAGAGTTATCCAGATCTTAAAAGAGCATTTGAAACCATGACTTCGGTGAAGAACGTTTTATCAAATTCTGTAATGACATCATTTGATCTATTATATTTATTACATATTGCTACGAGCGTGGCCATAGTTAGTAATTTAAAACACAGTATTTCAGATATCAACTCTTTATAGTTATAGCTCGTACTGCACTTCTAATTGTCGCAATCCAAATAGTTTACTTCGTTCACTTCACTGCCTGAAATAAGACTCGCCTCCTGGATCTGAGAAGCTCCGTATTTAAACAAATTATCCTAGAATCTACCCGTAAATTATAGAACCCAAAATTTACTAAGATGTCACTAACCTAAAGTTGTTTCCATTTCCAACAGATGTCGCTTGTGTTACTTTGTTGCGCGTAACAATATACTACTGTGATCAAAAAATAAGGTGAATTTTCCATTTAAACTGCGCGCGTACTATAAAATCATAAAATAATAGTAATTTTTGTGTATTGGTAGTAGGTACAATCTTTGACATCTTATGCACAGTTTCATGTCAATATATTCAATTGCTGCAGAGCGACATACAAAATTGAGTTTTTCGGTTTTTACTATGTCTGGTTTTGTTGAGCAAAGAACTTGCATTAAATTTTGTTTGCTGAATGAATTTTGCCGCGGAAACGTTGTTGAGGATGTTACAGAAGGCCTCTGGTAAAGATGCTATGTCATAAAAAAAATGTTTACAAGTGTTACAAAGACTTCAAAGAAGGCCGAGAACGAGTTCAAGTTGAACAGCGCCCCAAAAGACCATCAACATCTTCCGATGAAAATCACATCAAGCAAATCAAAGATTTGGTACTCGAAAATCGTCGATTGACAATAGACCTTGTTGATGCTATGGGCATTTCATTTGGATCAACCCAAGCCATTTTAAAAGATGTTTTGTGTCTCACCAATAGCTACACATCTTTATATTTATGCTAAATTCTTTGCGTTGGTTGAGTGTTAAGCAGCTAGTTATAATGAATATATTAATTTTTCGATTTAGAATTAAGTGATATGCCGGGTTCTTTAAGTAAATTAATGAATTATGTTGGAGACTTACAACCTTACTTTTTTAGTGATTTCAGGCTGCCACTGTAAGGAGATAGTTCATCATAGAATAATTTAGTGTATAAGTAATAGCTTTCAAATATTTAATAAGTTACCATTAGATGTAAAACTTGAGAATAGTTTTATAGAATATATATAAAAAAAAAAATACTTGTATTTGTTAGAATTACGTATTAGGATTAAAATTCGTAAACTAAGGTAGAAGGAAAAAAAAAGAGCTAGACTGTTAGTATAAAATTATATTGTTTATTGTAATGAGTAGCAAGAAAACGCAAAAAAAATCACTTACTTACAAAATTTGTTTTGAAAATGAACTTGCATTTATAAAATGGTCAAATTAAAATATCCATTTAAAAAAATATTGATGCGATGTGATAACACAATCCTATCTCCATCAGACCCTCATAGTTTTCTATATTAAAATCAAATATATATAATATAAATATTGTTTTTAACACGTTCCACCGGCAAGACAGATTTATCAATTCTATGGAAAAATAATTTTGTAAAATTTTGTTATTATTTTCAAGTAAATTAATTGTGTTATCTATTTGATAGTACACAAATGCGTTTTTACAAATCTTTATCTGTTTTGAAAGTTTTCTTTCTTAATTTTCATGTAAACGAAAAAGAAATAAATAAATAGGCGAAGAATTTATGATTTTGTTAAATAACAAGGAACCTACAACAATGTTTTTTACTTCGGATACATACATAGGTCAATAATTATAATTTGGTACAAATGGAAAGAAAAAAGAAAATTTGTAATCTGCGGGTGAAAAATATATTTTTCAGAACTATTGTTAAATTAATAAATAGTTTTCCTTATTGACAACGCAAATTATTAAATAAAACTCTGGTCAATTCTCCCAAATTTGTTCAGTTTTGTTACCGGAAGATAAAAACAATAAGAATAGTTATTTTTAAATTGCGAAGCCAATTATTTAATTTTCTGTTATGTTTGTGCAACAGGTTATTCAAATTGAACTGAAATTGAAAACAAAATTTCAAATTTATTAGATAATTTCAAACTAATGTAATTTAAACTGCAGCTACCTACGTTTTTTTTTAATATGAAAATAAATTGATAAAGGTTTAAAAGTAGACAGTAGGACAATATTAAAAAAACCAACAAAATGAATAAAATTTTCAGGGACAAATAGTGTTTCATATGTTAGTTTTATTTCTTTAAGGGGTTACATGGGTTTCGAAGGTTAAAAAAAGCATTGTTTTTACCTAATAGTACAATTTAGCGGCGCAAGTATATTGAGGCAGCTGGTTAGCTATTCGTTGTCTCTCTCTCTCTCTCGCTCGCTTCTCTCACTGTTCACATATTTTAAATATTGTATTTTAATATGCCTTGGATATTGCGGCTCCAGCAGAATCTTTGCATTATGGAGCTGGAATCGACGAATCTATGTAAGTTAATTTTTTTTTTCGTTTTATTCTTACTTAAAACTTAATCGATTTTTTTTCTAAAAACACTATTGTTGAACACGATTTGACACAATTTCTTAAAAAGTAATGCACCGATCTTATTGAAATTTTGCCCACTTCAAAATAAGATTGACTAGTGACTGTACGAAGGTTTTTCTTTTTTTTTCGATTACATCTAATTTTATACAAGACTATGTAGTGTAAATTGTACTAAAAATTATACTTTTTTACATACAACTGTGCCAAAAATTCAAATTTAAGTGTTTTTTAAATCCTTCCTTCAGTCACGAACTGTACTTATGTATATACTAATAGAAAAAAATTGGTTTTTTAATTTGAGATAAGGCTATCATGAGTTATCCTGACCACCCTACCACAAGGCCATTTTTATTTTTGGGGTCTCCGAAAACCAGGTCTCACCGGAAATTTTTGAATGAAAATTTTATAAATTATAGCATTAGAAAATATGCCTTTTTTAGCCTTCGAAACCCATGTAACCTCTTAATTCATCTAAAACATACAATATAAAGTCTCTTATTTCTTATTAACATATTATTAGGTTGAGCGAAAAGATATGTCGTTTTTTTCTTTAGTGTCGGTTTGAAATCAGTTCTCGTACTGATGTCGCCGAGCAAGTACTACGTAGTTATTGGTATAACTTTGAAACTCGGTTTATGTCTTTTTGTTTACCGTTAATAAAATTGTCTAGGCCGGAGATTGAATAGATGCAGTTGCGGTGTATTTTTATATATTTATTTGATAAAGGATTAAAACCCAAAGAAGCAACAGAAAGTGTTAATAAAACTTATGGTGATGAATATCCATAAATGCCAACGGTGCGGTAGCTCAGCAATTTAAAAACGGTAACAGAAATCTTGGGATAAACCAAAATCAGAAAATCGGTGACAACTTGTTAAAATCATTAGTAGAATCAGAGTCACGCAAAACCATTAAGGGGAGGTCGTTACCGTTCATGACGATGAAAAATTAAATTTTTTTTTTACATCCTTAAAGTGTTTAGCACACTTGGGTAAAAAGATATTTTCATGTCTAAAGCATATTTTAGAATTCACAGCCTGTTGAGAGCAGAACTGTCCCTCGGCTGGAAAACAGGTACTCTGAGGCGCTCGGAGCGCGCTTTCTGGGAGACTTTTTCTCACTACCTGAGGTACCCTCGTACATTTCGGGAAATTGTTAACCTTCAGATTCAGCACAATCAGTTCTTGGAGGAAGTAGAACGGCCTCTGTATGGTGCTGGAATAGTTGAAATATTGTTTAACGTTAAGCTTTATAGGAGTTTTTCTGGGAACAACATTTTTTAGCTCGCGGGGTGCTCTACAGCTTCAACGGCTGATACAATTCACATGCATTTCTACGCAATTGAAAGGAAATTCAATTTACGGGGCCATCAGTAAACGATTTTTGTCAAAAATTGATTTAGAAATACATTTTTCGTCCGTCGAACCAAAAAAAAAACAAACGGCTGGCATTTCGTTATTCAGTTTTTTTTTTTTTTTAACAAAAAACCGGTAATGCCCCCAAAATTTTACCTAGTTTAATAATTTTCAATCCTATTTATTTCGGATGAACTGGCAGAGCTATGGAGCGCCCCGCGCAGACCAAAACACGCCATGCACGGTTTTGTTTGATTGGAGCTGGAGCCGCCATTTTGGATGTTTTTTTTTTAACAAATAAATGGAATTTACCAATAGAGATAGAAGAATAAAATACGTTAAACCCATTTCCAAAAAAAAATCCTAAGTTCATGCATTTTTCATGCCTCTTGACGGTAAACCTCCCCTTAAGGAATTGTCACAGGATATCGGGTGTCCCTGGTCAACTGTTTTAGATCATTTAAAAAGGTTCGGCAAAGCACACAAGGTGTACGGATCTACGAGGCCGAATGCAGCAAGAATTACGTAGGAATAAATTAGGAAATTAAATTTAGAGCTCCCGCCTTACTCTCCTGATATAACGCTGTCCATTATCATTTATTCAAAAGTATCGAATATTCCCTTTGTAATAAAAACTTTAAATCAGAAAATGATGTTCCAAAACACTTGAGTGTATTTTTCAAGTCAAAGCAGCCAGAGTTTTATAAAAGAGCCATCGAAAACTTACCAAAATTGTGGCAAGATATCATAAATAACCATGGAAATTATTTATCGAAATAAATATTATGTATTTTTTTAGTAAATAATTTTTTTTATGTTGTTGAAAAAAAAAACGACATTTCTTTTCTCTTTACCTAATATAAAGTTATAATACATCCTTGCAATAACATCAATAGCTAAAAAAAGAGATCCTGTTTTTTTTTTTTATAGGAACATATAAGTATTGAAAATTCGCTATTGTTTTTCAAACACATCGATTGCATTTTGAAAGTGATAGAAAATCCGGTTTCCCTGCATTTCGATTCGGCAGAATTTTTATAATATTGAACATGAACATCGTAAATTTCAATTTTATCAGTTTTCTCTTAGAATTAGTTAATGAATGCTCTAAAATCGCTTCGCATTAGCAATATCTGCACCGTTAGCTACTGTCGATCCGCGATTCGTTACACAACGCCTCCAATCCCATCCGCCGCTCCTTTGTCATGCCCGGATTCAAAAAACGACCAGGTTGCTCGATGAAATCCATATTTAAATAATTTGTTAACGAAAAGAAAAAAAAATGTTTTTGACAGTACTGAGTGCACTGTCCATCGGGAAAGAAATGAACATTTTGAAATTACAGTTCAATACTTCGATCATCTGAAAAATAGGATCCAAGTGGGCCTAAATTGAAGGAGGGTCATGCTCGTTACTGGCTGAAATAGTACAAAATGATAGAGGTTCAAGTGTGAAATGTAATCTGGTTTCTCTATCCTCCTTCTGCAAACTTGCAATTATAATTTTTACTGAAATATATATGCAGAACAACGGCTACATGAGACTCCATTTCGTCAATACAAGTTCCATATGCCTCAAGGAGGATTTACATTATGAGGTTACATTGTATACGAAAATTTATTTATGAATGACGAGCGAAGCAAACGCCTTCTGAATTATTTCCAGACCTCGTTTTGTCAATGTGTGCGTGTCCGGAAGACATTATTCCCATAAAAAGCACGCAAAGTTTTTAAATATTCTATTATAGAAAGGATTCAAGTTATTAAGTTATTTCGGAGGTAGTCCCGCGTTTAGAAACAAGAAGCAGCGTATCCACAGATTCGTTGCAGTGGTCTTTTTTGAAACTCATTTCCAGATAATTTGGAAATAGATATTCCATTTCGACAATTTAACTGTTTGTGAGTTTGCTATTTTTGCCATTAAATCTAGTGTACGTGTGAAGTATTGCAGTGATTTCTTTGTTAGCATTTAAAGTTCAATAAGCTATCTCCCTCACAATATCTGGAAAAAATGCATATGTCATCATAATGTAAATCAATCATTTCTTTTAAAAGCTTTCTTGTTTTCGAACCGATTCAAACCACAGTTATTTTTGGATGATTGTTTCATCTAGCACACTTTTTGATTTTTCAAAAATAAATAATATTAATGTTTGTTAACGTGCATTGAGATATTTTGAAAATATTATGTGTCGAACTTACATCTGATTTGCATATCTATAATTTTTAAATTCAATACAAAAAATGATATATTTAATGGTTATTCAAAATATTTAAAGAGAAACTCGTTTAGAAAAAAATTGGGACATGCCAGTTTCCAAGAAAAAATATATCGCAAACATCGATTTTGATAAAATATATTTTGAATTTATAAAATATTAAATCTTGATATAAAACTGTATGGAGTTCTTCTTAATTGTTGAGAAATTATCAAAATTATCGCTAAATTTTTAAAATGTATACCGGGACAATTCTATTACAATTTTGCACAAATTTAGAAGATTATTTTACTGATACAATTGTAAAAAAAAAAATTATTTGTTTAAAGGAGAAAAGTGACCAAATTAAATTAGGTATTTAAAATACTTTTAAAACGGGTAAATATATAATAAGGGAACTGCAGGACATGTTTGTACCAAAATATAAATATTCACTCACATAACAAAATTTCCTTAAAGGAATATTTTTCCAAAATGAACTGTTTATTATCTACCGGAGGATGTTAATCTGTTTTATTTACTAATTTATTTTTTATAAAACTTAAAGGTTCTTACAAAATCACATTTTATTTATTTATTCATTCATTTATTCAACGGCTCAACTTAGAGAGCTGAAATTTTGTACACGGCCTTTTCATAAAAATAGCAAATATAATTTCAAAAATGGGCTACATCGGAAAACCTGTTCTTGGTGTTGTCATAAACAAATTTATGTTGGTGTTGTCATAAACAAATTTATGTTTTCTACGTGTACTGTGAACACGATCAGTCCTAGAAATTTATTTTTTGTACTAAAAAGTTATTCAGAATATGAAATCCTATGCAATTGGTTATAATCATTTTTAGAAATTTCTAGAAATATATGCGAAAAACCACTTCAATAATGAAACTTGTACAGAGGTGACCATACGAATTTACATACACGCATTCATCTAAGGTATTGTAAGAATTGGTCTTAGACCAATTCTAGCTTTTTTACTGGTTTTACAAATATTACACCGAGGATGTTTTCCATACAAAAGCTGAAATACATCCTTTCCAAAAGGCTTTAGATCATTAAAATCGGCTTTGTGGCTATATTTATAAATATATATTACAAAAGCTGGAATATTTCCGTTCCACACCGCTTTAGATCATTAAAATTGGCTTGTGGTTACACAATATTATATAACCACCAAGCCAATTTTAATGATCTAAAGCGTTTTGGAAATGATGTATTTCAGCTTTTGTATATACGAGTAGGTATTTATAACCACTAAGCCGATTGATCAAAAGCTTTTTGAAAGGAATATATTTAAACTTTTTTAGGAAAAATAACATAGGTGTAATTTTTGTTAAAAAAGAATATTCGATAATAAGAGTTTCCTTTAGTCTTGAAAAAATCCTTGGTTGAACAAGTGCCGATTTTCCATAGCTGGAAGGGCCTAAATCTAATGTACAATTCACGTTCACGGGCCATAAATATTTTAGTGAGGAAAGTGTTCGAGAAAATTCACTTGTTGTATGGGATGGTGACTGATAAATCCTCGATCTCGTATATATTTTCAGTGTAGGGATTAATTGTGTTACTAAGGGGATAAAAAAAGATTTAAAATTTAAAGTGTATTTGTTTATGATGCAATTCATAATTACTGAAACTACAATATGGACATGATTTCAGCCATTAGTATCATAATGATTCATGTCTAGTCTAGTCATTAGTGCAGGTGTGCACAGAGGTAGAATTTTCAGCAAGTAGGTACATAAGTTGAAGTGGAATGTATATTTAATATAGTTTATTACTTTTTAGTGATTCTGTATACGGAATTATCATTTTGTTATACGCATGATTCTCTGTCATTTAAATATTAAAACCTTACATAAACTATGTAAAAGTATAGCTAACTACAAATTTAGTTTTGCAATTAAAGATCAGGAGGTTTATAATACTATGAATTCAGAATGAAGGTTTATTTGTTTTATCAGATTGAAACGAAAGTGTGATAATAGTACATAATAGTACATAATAGTGTTCGACCTCATAAACCAAATGGAAAAGATGTAAGTCCTTAAGACGAAATATGGACCACTAGTAAATAAGGACCACAAACAAGTGAGGAGTGTCTTTTCAAAAGGGGATATTTACAATTTTCATTTTTTTAAAGTTAAGTATGAGATTATATTCTCTATTCTGAAATTCAAGATTTCGTCACTGTAAACCGAAACAAAACGCGATAAACTCATAGGAAATCTTACTTGAAAACACTTGTTCCGATCAAAAGGGGATATTTACATTAAAAAATATGACATTATTACTGTTACCTTGTACCTTGTACCTTTCATTTCAAAAAGGGATATTTACAGTACGATTTCAATAGTCGAAATAAATTTTTAAGAAAGAAGTTTCTGTTTTAAATTTTTGTGTAAAAATAGAAGTAAGAATTAAAAAATAAAAACTGATAAGAATACTCAAAATATGCTTTAATAATTTTATTCTAGTATAATGTACAAATCAAAAGAGGATATTTACAAAAACGTACAACACAAAAAGGGATATTTACAAAATGGTACAGAACAAAAGGGGATATTATAAAGATTTTTATTCAAAAGGGGATATTTCCAAACTTTGCAAGCCAATATTACCGGAAGTAATAGTCAAATTTTTTTAAAATAATATATTCTAGATAACTTATCATATCCTTTCCATATATTCCTCCTATTATTCTGTAAAGCTGTTGGTATTTCTACAGTCAGTTTTTTCGATTTTACGAAAAAACGATTAGGACGTAAATATCCCCTTTTGAATAGACACTCCTCAAGTCTTGTCACTAATTCTGAAAAACTGGATTGTGACGAAAATAGTGGAGGAGCTCCCGATACATTATTACATATAACAAAAAATCGAAAAAGCAATAAAAGAACAAACAACCATTATCGAGACTCAACGTAGATGGTTGGATGCTATAAAACTAGTTGAGATAGAAATTAACAGTTTAATACCTGGAAAGAGGGATTTTTTTTATAATATTGTGTACGATGAATAAATTCTAATTCACCTGCTACCTTTCACATATTTAACATCGATGCCCAAAAGTACCAACCTCAAAAAGGCTAACGCTGACCAATCTACGAGAGATATGCTGGTGCAATCAAGGTGCAAATTGAAATTGATTACGGCAGGCTGCGTTTTTAAGTATTTAATGTCTGGACAAGAATCTTCAATTTTTGAATATCCACATTCATTGCTCTGGTGAAGTGTAATCTCTCTAGCATTGAATGTTATTTGGGTGACTGCGAAACAAATATTAAAAACTGTGGCAGCTTTTTGAAAATGCTTTCGAGACCAATTTTGTGGAAAGTATTACGTATACATATCACCAGTGAATTTACATCGAACACTTCAAATTTGGAGATGACAATTTAGCTTGTCGATGATATCAGCCTTTTGTACTGTTTATCAGGCTTATTATGCCATGTTTTCTTCATAGAACAACAGAGCCACTATCTCAAAATCATCAAAAACACCTTTCAGTAGACCAGACCACGAATCATCCTTTCGTTAAATGTTTCTGCAACCAGGATAGAGAAGTGCAGAGCACAATTTTACACTGTGCCTGTACATCTTTTTCAGTAGCACCTCTTGAATTTCGTAAGACATAAGTGTGGAGAAATGCGGAAAATCTCTTACTTCTCCGATGGATCAGCAGCCCAATACAAAAACCGGAAAAATGTGTTACAATGTATCCGTGCACAAAGGTGACTTCAGAGTCATTCATGCAAAGTGGAGATTTTTAGTGACTTATCATGATAAAGGAGTATATGATAGACTATGAGGTATACTCAAACGCCTAGCATTTAGGGCTAGTTTTCAGAGAGTTCAAAAGAACTTTGTATACGTATCCTCTGAAAAATATATCGCAGAAGAGCATGCTTTTCAAGAAAGATTTTCCAACCTCAAATTGGTGACCATGTTCATATTGTAATTTAAGTAATTATGAATTGTGGTCGAAGTATCGTGGAATGGCTCTATATTTAATTTTAAAGGTGAAAACCATTGCATTAATGTCAATCGCTGCTTTATATTCATCAACTGTAGCGTTTCTAACATTGTCTCCATGCGACCTACTGAATATAATATCTATGCAGTCCAAATAACGAAATAATATAAAGTATCAACAATCAACTAATAACGATTTCGATTTTACTTTACTTTTTTACTTTTCTAGCAAAATGCAGCACTCAAAAAAAATGTTCGATTGGACAACTTTTATAGCAAAAGTGCAACACTAGGTTTGCATTGAACTTCCCCTACTTTGCACTGGATTTTTTCACGGTGTTACAAAAACATATTGAAGTTCAATTGTCATTTGCTCTGTCAAAGTGTACTGTCACGATTATTTGTGAAGGAGGACTTCCATCTTGGATGCCAGTGAGACCGGTCACATTTGAGCACTAGGGAATTTGTTGAATTTTACAAATCATTTTGGTTTAATTAATTGCGGAGATATCTATCTATTTTTTAAAAGTGCGGTGGTCGTGGGGTTTGAAATTAAAATTAATTTGTTCTATTTGGTGGGTGCTACAAGCTTTCAGCGGATAGTTGGTTAACAGGAGGCTTCGGCGCGGAAGTACACGCTGCGAAGCCTTAAGCAGTGATTCTAACTCCCAATTATGGAACCTTTTAGTGATGGTGCGAGTGGAGGGTTAATATTACCCTCGAATTTATTGTCTGATGCCGAAAAAGAACAAATTGAAAAAAATGTTGAGCTAAATTACGCCACATGGCAAAATGGAGTCATTTTAGCGGATTTGGTGAATTCCGCTAAACCCAAGCAGTTGGTGGTGAATTACACCAATACTATGAAACAGGGGGCGAGCGACACCAACGCAAGTCATCAATCTACTACCAAACTTCAAGAGGTGAAATTAATAACTAACACCAAACAACAAGTTACTGGTGTCCCTAAACAATACAGTCAAAGGGATACACGGAATCTAAATCCGAAGAATAATACTCTGGGCAGTGGATTACGGCCGCCGGGCAAAATAAAAAGTTTTTCCAAACAGTCGCAGCCCAATGCGATACAAAATGTGGCATCATTGGCTAATACAGCATCATTGGCTAATACAGCATCATTGGCTAATACTACATCAAAGGATAGGTCAGGTAAGAACGGTTCCAATTCTAATATTTCCCAAGGAGATGCTACTAAAAGAAATTTAAAGCAGGCTGCGGATGGTTTCACCACAGTTCTACAGAGAAGAAAAAGAAGTTCTGGAGAGGCGATATCTCTGGATGTTAACATCAAGAAACACGTCAATGAGAATCAATTTGCTCTACTAGACAACAACAACATGGCAATTGATGCTGAAGAAAATGACGCTTTTAGTGAACAAGGCTCCACTGAGGTTAGACAAGGTAGGCTCCAAGGAGATTCTAGTAATTATTTTAATTCATTCAATACTATTAAGAGTGTAAACGCGAACAGTAATACAATCAAGGTGTCTAAAATGTGCCCGCCAATTTTTATTTTCGGAGTCAATTCAAAATTGCTCACGTCAATCATTAAAGATAAAATCACCGAAATGAACTTGAGCGGAATTAAGTTCCACTTCATAAACTTAGACTACTTAAGAACTAAAGTTTTCGTCAGTCACGTGGGCCTGCACGGGGAGCTTTTGGCTCTATTCAGGGATTCGGCGGTGGATGCCTTCTCGTTCACGCCTAAGGAGGCGAGGAAAGCCTCTATTTTGATTAGGGGGCTCGATGGGGATGCAGATGTTGAGGGGGTGCGTGCTGACATTGTGTCGCAGGTACCAGAAGTCAAAATTATTAAAATACAGAGATTCTCCACTCCCAACTCAAGAAAGATTGGAGTACCCTTAAATATCTTCGTGGTCCAAGCAGAGTCTATGGAAGAAGTGAAGAAACTCATCAATATCAGATACATTCTATACCAAAGAATATATTGGGAAAAAAAACGATCAACCAACGTGTTGAGGTGTTTTAGATGCCAGAGATTCGGGCACACGGGTGAGGGCTGTGGATACTCCCCGAGGTGTGTGCTGTGCGGCGAGAAGCACGACTCGGAGGTGTGTCTTAGCGCCGTGAAAGAGAATAGGCCGCCCCCGAGGTGCGCGAATTGCCAATCGGGTGACCATCCAGCGAGCTATCAGGGTTGTCCTGAATACAAAAAGTACAAGACCAAAAGAGAACAGATCAAGAGTAAGGCAAGAGAAAACGCAAGAGGTCGAACTCAGTCCGTTAACAGGGTGGTTAATAACCTAACATCTCCAAATATTTCCTACGCCAGCGCTCTTAAAGGCGGGGGGGCTCCAAATATTATGCATCCTATTTCAAGAGAAGATAACGTTCTCAACGACTACTTAAACGAAGCTAAGAAGCTTTTTAACATGTCCTTTCTGGAGCTCATAAAGAGCATTAGAGGTTTCTGGCCAAAATACAAGGCTATTCAATCAACTGAGGAGAAAGCATTAGCTTATCTAAATTTCACGGCATCTATTCTGGGATGAATCAGCAAACGTTAATTAAAATCTTGTCTATAAATATCAATTCCATAATTTCTCATGGGAAACGTCTTTCCCTACTAAGTATGTTAAAAGACATCAAGCCTCATTTCGCATTCATATCCGAGACGAGATTGAATGACAGACATAATGTACACTTTCAAGGTTACGACACTGTAAGAAATGATGCAGGCAGAGGAACTGCCACCATCATAGCAAATAATATCAAATACGAAAAAACCTCATTCGACAGTGATATTCTCTCCTCCTGTTTGGCGGTAATCCCTTTTAAAGATAACATGGATAACTCTAAGAAGCTTCTAATAGGCTGCTTATACGTACCCAGTAATGCGGGTCCCTCCCTAATGGAGGAACTAAATAAGCTATACCTAATCACCCAAAATTACGACCTGACCATTCTTGGAGGTGACTTCAATGCCAGACACCCCAACTGGGGTGACCTGCAAACCAATAGAAATGGGAATACTATAGTGAACTGGATAAACAATGGCCCCTTTTTAAATATTGACGTATTAGCCCCTGAGGGCCCAACCTTCCCAAGATCATCATCAGTCCTGGACTTCTTCTTGATCTCGTCCAGTCTATTAGACTCCTCTGATGATACAAACTGTCCTACTTGTGTGACAATTGAGGCCCCATCAGACCATTTTGGTCTGTTAGCAAACATTAATATAAGCGACTGCGCGCTCACTCCAATCGCTCCACGCAGCTACATAAGTTACGCGGAAACAGATTGGGTAGCTTTTCGTTTCGACCTTCACCTGAGGCTCAATGAGGTTGAGATTCCGGTGGAAGAGAATGT
Source organism: Dioctria rufipes (assembly GCA_963924295.1). Lineage (NCBI taxonomy): Eukaryota > Metazoa > Arthropoda > Insecta > Diptera > Asilidae > Dioctria > Dioctria rufipes. Next base: position 345,107,418 of record OZ002740.1, on the reverse strand, counting down.
GACCAATGACGACATAGATAAATATATTAAAATCATAATATCCAAAATAAACAACTGTACTAAAAGGCATTCTAAAACTATTAACGATAAAGACCACAAGTACAACCATATTTCCAGGGAAACAATAAAGTTAATCAAGACTAGGAAAATTTGGTTAAAAAACCTGAAACGTATCTACCACAGCAATCTGAATAGAGTGAACTGGGAGTATGGTGAGCTCAACGCAAGAATTAGATGTCTAAACCAAATAATCAACCAAAGAGTCAAATTGGAACTAAACCAAGCCTTCCAAGAGAGACTCAGAAACATAAATCCATCTCCTCAGGCGTTCAAGGAGATCGACCGAATCTCGGGGAGAAAATTTTTCGGTACAAACTTAGCCAGCAATAACCTGAGACACCTAAATAGGGTCCTAATTTCCACAGCAGATAAGCTTGATGCCTTTCAAAATCACTTCGCTGAAATTTATTCAGAAAGAACTCCGGAACTGGATAGAGCTACCGAGACAAGGTTATCTGATAAACTAAACTCTTTTTATATTTCAACAGCCGAACAAACCCTCACACTTTTCTCTGAAGCGAACTCAGCAGTAGAACCTATGCTGGACAACAACATTTTTACCTCACCCGGTAAAGTGGCGGATTTAAGAGTAAACCTAAACAATAAAAAATCTCACGGTACTGATAAGATATCAAATTATATTCTACGCAAATGTCCAGTAATATTAGACACTAAACTATCGATAATATTTAACCATTGTATCAACAACGGTTACTTTCCCCGGGATTGGAAAGTAGCCAATTTAATGCCAATAGCAAAAATAAGGAACTCTAAACAGATAGAGGACTTTAGGCCAATTGCCCTTCTCTCAAATTTAGGGAAATTGTTCGAAAGGGTTATTGCCATCAACCTCGATAATTTCTGTGAGGAACAAGGTATAATCCCACATAACCAGTTCGGTTTTAAAAGGTCACATTCAACCGACCATGCGATCCTTACTCTGACTAATGAAATCACTCACAACCTCAGGGATAGAGTCTGCACGGTGGGGCTAGATATAGACCTGGAAAAAGCTTTCGACGGAGTGTGGCACAAAGGTCTGGTGTTCAAACTGCTTGAGATCGGGCTCCCACCTGAAATTACTAAGCTAATAAACAGCTTCTTGAAAGATAGAAGTACTTCTATTTCTATATCTGAGCAGTCCTCTAATACATTTCCGATCCATTCAGGGGTCCCGCAAGGTTCCATACTGGGACCAAAACTCTTTAACATTTTTATACACGACTTCCCGTTGAGGAATTTTGCAACAGATAGTCCGGCTGCCATTCTATATGCCGACGACACACTTATATTAGCGCAAGATGAGAAGCCTCATCGTGCACTAGCGAAAATTCAAAGGTTCATTCCCGAGCTGACCAGGTACTACAACAACTGGGGCTTAAGGATTAACGAACTAAAAAGTGGGCTCATTTGTTTCCGCAATGCTAGTGGCAAGGGACACTACTCTGCGGTCAGAGAAAGCAAATACCTCTCGCTTAGAGTAAATAACAGACTAATACCCCTAAAAGAAGAAATAAAGTACCTGGGAATTAACTTTCATAATAGGCTACGCTTTAACCCTCATGCAAGGAAGGTACTCAAGAAAGCTAAAGCCGCCACAGCGGTACTGAGACCACTCCTTAACGCGAAAGCCCTTTCAAAAAAAACCAAACTACTGATATATAAAACTCTAATCCGTCCCATCATTAGCTATGGTTTCTCATCCTGGTTGCAGATTACTCCGAACGTCGCCAACGAACTGGAATCTTTCGAAAGGAAAGTCATTAGACATTGTATTGGCAAATTTAGAAAACCAGACAGCCACAAATGGTATTCTAACAGGAGAATATATAATGAGGCCAAAATACCACCGCTATTAACATACTTACTAAGCATATCAGAAAAAGTTCTGGCCAAGATGGAAGCCCACGATAATCCATTAATCAAAAATATATTTAACGGTAACAGAAACGATTCCATAGGTGACAACTACTATCTGTCGCCTGTTAACATGCTGCACGCAGATTCCCGCCCATCTCTCTCCAGTAACACTGCTGGGGATCTAAGAGTACCGTTTTACGAGAGGGCATCCTCGTCAAATTACAGGGGTTAAAATATCCCAGTGTCGTTATTCTATTGATAATAAATTTTCCGGTTTAGTGCTTGGAGCTTTTGCCGGGGGGCCGTGTACTGACAGGCTGAATCGGTATCCTTTCTATAAGGTACCTTACTCGGGCACAGAGACATTCTGATATTAGCACCGTTAGGTCGAGACTGATAGACTTATACTTACTCGTAGTTAGATGCATCAGCATTAGTTATATGACTGAATAGAAAGTTAGAACTATAAATAAATAATTAATTAAATAAGTAAATATCTACAGATTCTATAAACTAAAAATTAAAAATTAAAACTTCAAATTGAAGATTTATTGAATTAAAAGACTGATAGTTGAAAACATTTTAAGTTTTGTATGGATTCCTATTAAACCAATGCGCTAAAGCAAAGGTTAAAGAGTTGTTTATTTACTACTATTCCTACTAGTTTTATTATAGTACTTTGTTTTGTTTTTGTATTATTTTCTTATGTACTCTTAATTTGGCTGTGCCCAATAGTATTGTTAACTTGGATTTTCTATGATACTGTCACAGTATAGAGCCTAAGCTCTTGTTATAATAGGTTATGTAGTGTTAAGATAGGTTTAGTGTCAATAAGACAATGCGTTATAAATATACACCGGGAGCAAGTGTATGAACACTCAAACGTTTAATCGTAGCTTTAACTACTCAATTGTGATAAATTTAAGGTTAATGTTTGTGACATTATTCATATAAGTGAAAAGCAAATGTAAGCCAGGCAAATCTGTGAGCCAGGCAGCAATAAAACTTTAAATAGAGACATAAAGTCATGTTATGAAAATTTTTATGTGAATTGACTCAATAAATTACTTTGACTTTGACTTTGATTATTTGTGAAATTTTCGAGTTAAATGAATTAAAAGATTTTATTTGGGTTCTTTTTATAAAGTTTAAAAAGGAATTTGTTTCTATATATCAATAAAGAGCAGTGAGAATTATAACATGTACTCCATCGATTCCATAATATCTAATTGTGAAGTCTACCGGGTACTTACTTTTCCCCTTACCATAAAGTAATTAGCTCATGAGGGAAAAGTAGTTATTGAAATATCACCAGTTGCAGGTAACATCGTACTTCTTCTCTTCCCAGTTATTAGTTATTTCAAAAGTGACAAACACATATAACCGGAAAACAGAAATAGACGAAAATATTCAAAAATACCTTACAAACTCTTAAAAACATAATCTGCTTTTATATGGAGATTTCGAGGTACCTTTAAGATAGTTTTTTCCTATATAGCACAAACCGAAGACTGATAAGCAAACTGAAAGCCGTTTTGTCTCGTGCAGCAGAGCAGAGAGCAAGCTAAAACGCAATTTTACAAGTTCAGACATGTAATCTAAACATTCGAAATTCCTAACTCATTACCCCTTCGCTTGCAGGTCATTACCTAAGTAGCCACCTACGTCTTTTTGTACCTACTTTCATTGATGTTAAAATTCAATACCGACACCGAAATTTTACAATTTCCCGTAGGGATATGTGCGTACATAAATACAAGAAATATGACAGAAATATGTTGCATGGGCTAAGAGCTCTACTGCTAAAAAAGTGCAACACATATTTGGTCCCATCGAAATCGACATAAGTAAGTATTTTGACTTCAAAGATTCAAAGAAACTTTATTGAGACTATAATTCACAGGTTTTTACATGAGTTTTTGACTTCTATGATATAACAATGGCTGACTAATAATATGTCTGGCTTATCTTAAGTTTTAAGGTGAGGGTTCATTCCTCTAATAAAAGTGCTACTACAAAATTATTGACCAAATGGTCTAGATAATATTTAATTTCTTGTGTGTGCTTGCTCCTGGCCTACATTCTCACTGTTGCCTCTGATGGGCATAAAACTCTACTCAACACTTAAGGCCAAAACACAGTGAGGGCGACACAACAAAGTTGCCGTAAATTGGTTGTTGTCAAAGATTCGAATATATGGAGGTCCCATATACTTAACACAATGAGGGCGACGCGATAAGTTGCCAACAAAAAGTTTGGGAAAATCTCTAAATTAGTCGCCAACATAATTGACATTTCTGTGTGGACAGTGAATAATTGACATTCATGTTATGTGGATTTGGATATTTTTATGAAACATAGTAAATTAAAAGATAATAGTAAATAAACTAGTTATTAAAAACTTGAATAAAATTAATTTCATTTATTAGTTTGACAAATTAATAGAATTAATAGAGAAAATGAGGGAAAAAGTTATGTTGTGCAATAAACGTCATCCCATAGAAATCTCTTCTTAGTCTTCTTTTGAGTTTTTTCTTTATGCTTTGCAATTTTAAGTAGCCGCATAAGCTATACTAGCGATTTTCCTTAATTTTTGTCTTTTTCCCATTTCTTTTACAATAAATAAAGCAAAGATAGCTGTCAAAAACATTTGAGGAGTCGAGCTCATTGTGTTTTAAATGCGACATTATCGCCAACTAAGTTGCCAACATTGTTGTGTCACTCTCACTGTGTTTTGGCCTTTACACACCAAATAACTAAGTCCCCAGGGGGCTAATACGTTTAAAGTATTACAATGTTACTTGGCCCAGTCTGCCTTTCCGTCTTCTGCCAAAGCGTTTATTTTATTTCACAGCTAGCTTTGATTTCAGTCTAATGTTACATGTTAAGTCACTGTTGGTTCAGTTACCCCTTATTAGAAAATATCTGTTTGGGATGTCACAATAATATCTATACAAATTTTCTTAGAATAATATGCATCAAGGTTTCATTTCAGTCTAATATGAGAAAGTACTATACTTTAAAATGTCTAACACTCCAAGGAGTTATTAAAAACTAAAGTTACACTTTATAATATGATATTGTATTAAATTAAATCTTATACGTATAAATATTTTCAGGAACTTACTTAATTAACTGGATATACATATCTAGTTTGGTATAATGAAAATTTGTAGGAATTATGATGTCTAACTCTAACAAGATTTAATAAAATGGAGCTATGTTTATATATTTCAGCTTATGGCATATCATTGTCAATGACGCGAGGCAGTGAGTATCAGAGGTTATCCTCTGTAGTTAACGGCCGAAGCCTTCTCGTAGAAAGGAACTGAGAATTGATTTACGTTACTTGACTGTAAAAGCGGAAAGGATCTCTCATGTGCTAAATTGATTGGCGACAGATAGTAATTGTCGACCAGTGATTCATTTTGATTGAGCTCATAGATTGCCCTAATAATTGGATTTTGGCTTTAACGATTTTATTCCCATCTTTATCAAATAATGGGTGAGGGGGGTAACCCCTGAATCGTTGTAGAGTACTGAGTTGGCAAACCATTTTCTGTTTGGTCTTCTGTATTTACCTGTGCAGAATCTAAGAAGTTTTCTCTAAAATAGGTTAAGCTGATTTGTAATGGTGGGGGAGACGGAGAACCATGAAATGAAGCCGTATGTAATAACTGGCCTGATGAGCACTTTGTATAAAAGAAGTTTAGTGCTTTTGGTAAGGCTCTTAGAGTTTAGAAGGGGTTTAAGTTTGGCCGTGGCTGCCTTGGCTTTGTTTAGTACTTTTCTGACATGAACCGAAATTTGTTTTGGAGTTTTATACCTAAGTAAATTATTTCGGATTTAAGAGGAATATTATTATTATTAATTCTTAGTTTATGATTTTTACTTTCTCTTACTGCTAGATGGTGCCCCTTTCCACTGGCGTTCCTAAAGCAGATTAAACCACACTTTTCGCTGTTAAGCTTAAGACCCCAATTAAGGATTGTGGGTACTTTATATTTAATCTTTTCGAGAGCTCGATGAGGCAATTCATCGCTGGCAAGTAAAATTGTGTCGTCAGCGTAAAGTATTGCACCCGGCTTTTCGGCTATAGGATCTTTAAACGGGAAATCATGGAGATAGAGATTGAAGAGTTGTGGCCCAAGTATCGAACCCTGGGGGACCCCTGCCTGAACTGGGATGTTACCAGTGCGATCAGTGCCGATCTGAATTATAGTTTTTCTGTCTTCAAGGAATCTCTTGAGGGCCCCTACCAGTCCATTGGGCAGATTCAATTGCCGGATTTTGTATAACAAAGCTTTGTGCCACACTGAGTCGAATGCTTTTTCCAATTCTATATCCAAGCAGACTGTACACCTCTTGATCCTAAGGTTTTGTGTAACTTTATTGGTAAGAAGTAATGTGGCCTGTTCCGTGGAATGGCCTTTTTTGAAACCGAATTGGTTATTTGGTATAATATTCCTTTCCTCACAAAAGTTTTCTAGTTTTTCCGCCAATATTCTTTCAAACAATTTTCCAATGTTGGACAACATAGAAATCGGCCTAAAGTCACTTACTTCCTTCGAGTTTCCCTTTTTTGATATAGGGATAAGTTTTGACTCTTTCCATGCTGTAGGGAAATGTCCATTGTTGCTGCATTGGTTAAACAAAGATGTCAGAACTATATCAAGTGAATCAGGGCATTTACGGATAATGAAGTTAGTATAAGGTCTGGCCCAGAGGATTTTTTGTTATTCAGATTCTTCCTGAGAAGTTGAACTTTATGAGACGAGGTAAATGTGATTTGATCCGTTGGGTTAGATGCCTTATTGGAGTTTGAGAAAGATGCGAGATGGGATCTTGCTTCTGTCATGTTGAAATTATTAATTCCTTCATGCACAAGCGCATTCAGATTTGTATCAAATAATGGGTTTTTTTTTTGGCATATATGTTAGAGAAATATTCTTTAAAAGCATCCAACTTGTCCTCAATGTTGATAATCTCTCGACCATTGTAAATTAGGACGTCTTTGGAAATGTCTAATCCGAAATATTTCCTTCAAAGCTTGTGGTGAGGGGACAATTCTATTTAATCTTTGCTTAAAGGCTTCATTGGTCTCAATCCTAACCCTGTCCCTAATTATTTTGCTGAGGCAATGTATTCTGGAATTTAGTTTCTGATATTCCCTATTGATTCTATTGAGGTGTCTATGAAAAGTTCTTTTTAAAAGTCTGAGCCAGATATTTCTGAGTTTCAGTAGCCTTTTTGTCGTAATTGAAATGTTGTGGTATTTGAAGGATTTAATGTTTTGAGTGATGGAGTGTCTTTGGATGCATTCGAGTATTTCCTCATTAATCTTTGATATATAACTTTCAATCTCTCTGTTTGAGATGTTTTCTTCTGTTGGTATGTGTATGCGGTTAAGTTTTTGATTTAGGTCATATCTGAATGCACGCCAGTCTGTATTCTCAAAGCTTTTGTAGGTTTGTGGGGTAAGTTGGAGCGGAGAGAAGTTCACTATATTAAGGCTCAAGATGACTCCATAGTGGTCCGAGGGAAAGGGTATTGTACTGAAGGTTGGGACGTTTGAACTATTTGTTGAGATAGCTAGTGAAGTCGAGATGAAGAAAAAGTCCAAAATTGACGCGGATCTCGGGAATGTAGGACTGTTGGGCGACAAAAGGTCTAAAAAAAGGTACGGGCCATTGTAAAACCAGTTGTTTATTGTGATTCCATTTCTATTTGTTGACACATCTCCCCAACTTGTGTGTCGCGCATTAAAATCACCTCCTATGATCACCGCATCGAAGCTGTTTAACAATGCATATAGTCTATCTAGTTCACTGGAGAGATTGGCATCCGCGTTAGACGAAATATAAATGCTCCCTATTATGAGTTTCATAAAATTTGAGTCGCTGATGAAAGAAATGCACACACGGCAGGCTGAGAACGAGTCGCTATGGAAGGGAATGTGAGCAAACTTGAAATTTTTGTCTAAAACGACAGCAGTGCCCCTACCATTGCCATTACGTATGATATTATACCCATTTATCCTGGGTCTGTGTTTATTGTTCAGTCTGGTTTCAGATAGGAGGCAGAATTGAATTTTATGTTGCTTAAGCAAATATGTAAGTGCTAATCTTTTGTCGTGCGTTATCAATGAATTGATATTCAGTGCAAGAATTTTAGTTTTCGATTCACTCATTTAGTAACTATTGAGGCTACAAATTCTAAGTAGCCAAACAGCCTATCTTCTCTTTTTTCAGATTAACGTAATTCGGCCAGAATTGAGTGATTCGGACAATGAGGTCCCTAAAAGGGATATTGAAAAGGTTTTGAGACTCGCTCAAAAAATTATTCAAGGCTCCACTTGCCTCTTTCTGCACTCCTGGGATAGTTCTTATGGAATCAGCGAAGGAGACATTTGGGATGATAAAGCTATTAATCGAGTTGTTTACTGTTGCTCTTCTTGTGTTGGCTAGCTGTCTAGCGTTTTGTTTGAGACTGTCTCTTTTCTCCTTGAATTTTATATACTCGGGACATTCCCCAAAGCTGGCGGGGTGACCTGAGGCCTCACAGTTGACGCATTTCGGCGATTGTTTTGTTACGTTGTTCTCATTTCCCTTATGCAGATTTCAGAGTCGTGTTCCTCTCCACAGATTACACATCTGCTAGGATAGGCACAGTACTCACCGTTGTGTCCAAATCTTTGGCATCTGAAGCATCTTGCTATGTTACGTTGTCTCTTTTTTTTCCCAGATAATAGACTGGTGTAAAATATATCTAATAGATGTAAGTTCAGAGGCATTTTCCCCAGCTTCTAACTGAACTGTGAAAATATTTGTGTTTATCCCTAATTCCCTCGTTCTGGCCGTACTGAAAGCCGAAACCTTAGATATTTTGGTATTAGGGTCTTTTTCATTTAGGGCAGCAGTGATTTCCTCAATAGGAGTTTCACTTTCTAATCCTCTGATTAAGATAGAAATTTTTTTTTGAACCTTTGGGAGTAAACGAGAGGGCTTCAACCCGCGTTTTGCGAAATCGCACCATTAAAGGTCTATGTACACTCACGTCATTGACAAAGACCTTCGTTCTTCTGTATCCTACGTTAGTAAATTTGTATTTAATATCTTGGACCTTGCAGTCTGAAGCTGTCGCCTCAATAACTTCAATTAAAAGCTCTATTTTAATACCGAAAACAAAGATAGGTGGGCAGAAAGGCACGGCCCTAACTGAGATGGTTTTATTAACTACCTTCTTAGACGCTAATATTTGCGTATCTGTTAAATTATTATCGGCAGCAGTGCCGTTATTTTGCTTATTAAAATTATTATTACTTAAAAATTCATCCGTTTCCATATCATCCGTATCGGATAATAATGAGAATTGATTTGTGGAATTAATTTTAGACTGAAAGTCATTACCTTTAAAATCCATGACGATTCTTCTTTTGTTTGTTACCTTAACTGTCCCATATAATATCTGGCAGTGAGCCTTTAGATGAAAACTCGCTATTAGTTATGGATGTCGAATCGTCTGGAACTACATTATGTCTCTGTGTGCCTTCGCTTACGAAATGGCTGCCTGTAGCATCGGTATTAGAACAATTACCCTCCTCAAATTTGCGGAGGTTTTCAACGTCCTCAGGTGTTAATAAATCTTTAACACTAAGCATCCTGATTTTACCTTTACCAGTCTTATGAGTTGATGTTCTCTTTTTCGGCTTCTTCATGAGTGTTGGATTAGAATTATCACCACTTAAGTGGTCTTCTTTATGAAGGTACGCCAGATTTGTTTTCACTTTTTCAGTGTTCTTATATCCCACTATTTAAAATAAAGTAAACTGCTTGAGAAAATACAATTTTCTTTACGTCTACTCACTACTTTTTGTTAATTTACTTCCAAAAAATTAAAAGAAAACTTAAAATATTAATATTTTTACAGATTTTCACTCCGCTAAATTTTAAGACATCCACTCTGAACCAAGTTTCCGCCATCTTTTCGTATTTTGACTTCATTCTGGCTGAATTTGACAGTTACTGACAATGAAAATGTATTACGATACCGGGGTGTGAGACGTCACTCTCACAATGTCTGCACACAATATTCCATTGGTTTTATGAGACTGAGGCAACGAGTTAGATAGAAAAATTGTCGTTTTGAGATTTTGAGTGTTTCAAGTCTGTTCATCTTCATCCAAATACACACATATACGCATACTTGGAAACTAGAAAAAATTTATCTGAAATCAAACTCCTTTTTTAGTCCAGTCAATGGGGACTAAATAAGAACTGTGCCCTACAAAAGGTGGGCAATTGTGATTTTTTTATATGTTACTTAGCTCTGGGCCCGATGAAAAATCCAAGTTTTAACCCTTGGATAAAGGTACAAGAAAATAGTTTTTTCAACAAAATAATTCCTCAATTTGAAGAAGACTAAATTCGCTACATTTTTTGTATAAACACTTTTTTGTAAGTCTGTTGTATAACGAGTTACATCGTGAACAAAAAACGGGTATTTCGTCCATGGTGCTCAATACGACAAACAAAACATTGTACGGAAGGGGGGGGGGGGGGGGGTGATACGGTACAGTACGGTTCAAATTAACAGAGTTTTTAAAAAAAAAATTACATTAAGCATCTATTTGTAAAAAAGGAAGTGGTCAAAGTCAATAAAAAGGTGAGACAATCCGAAATTCTTAGTTTAGACCACCATCTTAAGGGGAGAGATGTACGGGTATGGTCGAGCAGTGGTTGGAAAAGGCCATAAAGCTCTGCATATAATGAGCTCTGTAAGTGACCGTATATCTTGTACTTTTTGAGATACAGGGTATTTTGTGAAAGACTTGCATATTTTCTCCCTATAACTCCGAAAAGGTTGAGGTGCCGCCGCCCCCTTGCCATACAATTTTTTGTTTGACTAGGTGAGTTTTATCACTCTCTGCCCTATGGACCACCACCATGGACGAAGCATCCTGTATAAGCGGTACTATACGTATACATTTTTTTGGAAAAATGTTCACTTTTCCGCCGCTGTAACTCGTTACAAATCAGACTTACAAAAAAAGTGTTTATACAAAAAATGTAGGGAATTTGGTCTTCTTCAAATTAGTATCAGCCATTTTTGTTGTAGGATCAAACGACCCATTACAAGGTTGAAAACTTGGATTTTTCATGGGGGCCCGGAAATAAGTAACATACAAATGTCTAACTAATATGACTATATTTTGCCAAATGATTCCTCTCGTTCAGACAAGTAAAAAAATGTAACGCAAGAGGGGGCAGAATGTCACCCTACCGAGTTACAGGGTGATTAGTAAAATATGCTCTTTTTTCATTAAACACCCTATATCTTGAAAAACACAGTGTATATTGTCTATTTTAAGACGGCATTGTATGCAGAACCTTAAGGTCTTTGCTGTGAATGTTAAACCACCCCTTTGCCCCTCCCCACCCCAGAGTTATAACACTTCAAATTCAAAATTTCGGGTTTTAAATTTTGTTTCATTTTTCCGTTATTTTTATCAAAGATACTCCCACTAACATACATTTTAATTACGAAATTTCGAAAGCCCAAAGTAATTAATTTAACCAATTACACTTATGTTCTATCAGAAAATTTGTAGGTACCGTTAGTAACTGAAAACAGTAATATCGTCTAATTTCGGCATGACCTGAATAGGTGAAGACCTAATAGCTCCTTCACCCTCACAGATAGAACATAAGTGTAATAGGTTAAATTAAAGAGGAAACTGAGGGCTTTCGAAACTTTGTAATATAAATGTATGTTAGTGGGGGTATTTTTAAAAGAAAAACGGAAAATAAAAAAAAACTAAATTTAAAAACCGAAATTTTGATTTTGAAGCTACGGAGGTGGTTTAACATTCATATGAAAGATCTTAAAGTTCTGCATATAATGCCGTATACCCTATACACTGTACTTTTCAAGATATAAGGTGTTTAATGAAAAAAGAGCATATTTTACTAATCACCCTGTAACTCGGTAGGGTGACATTTTTCCCCCTCTTGCGTTACATTTTTTTTACTTGTCTGAACGAGAGGAATCATTTAAAATTTTCTACAGATGCCTCTCCACGTTTTAGATACACCTTTATAAATGAGTCAACTAACTGTGCCAAAAGTAGATTTTCAAACCAATTTTGGAAGTTAATGGTAATGTTGTCCATCACTTGGTTGTAAATATGTAAATATCTTCCAATATTTGGAAGGCCTTGTATCTAATGGAAAGTCTACTTAATTACTTTTACGTAGAGTGGACTTTATCAAAAAGTCTTTTGTTCTCTCCGGTTGCCTTCTACTTGCCGAGACTCGAGTAGATTCTAAACAAATTTAATAGTTTAATAGTTTGTACCGTAATAAGTATATTATTGAAGTTTTTAATTGCGTATAGTAAATATTTCTTCCTTATAAAGATAATCAGCCTTATTACTGAATTCGTTGGGATTAGAATCGAAAAAGCTTTTTTTTTCCGAAAAAAAGCAAAGTTTAAAATTTCCGCAAAAAAAAAAAAATAAATGATTTCTTCTACGGATCACACCTTTGTCAAAATTCAATGGAATCAGAACAATCTCAGAATAGCTTTTAAGAATTTAAAAAAAAATTGATAGATTTTCTTGAAGAAAACAACTCATTGAAGCCTTTCCGATCCGAACGGATTCAATTTAATTAATACTGTACGAATTAACGAATGTTTCTTGCGAATTTTCAAAATTTCCTGGGTTGGGTGGTGGGGGGGGGGGCGTGCCACTTTGGCCCCAACCTAGTTCCGTCAATACCCAATTTAAAGTAATGCCTGTAAACAGGATGCTCCAAACGTTAATTTTTAAGAAAGATACACAATTGTTTTTTTTTGAACCAAAACAAATTAGTAAATGTTTAATATAAATTCACTTCAGTTTATTTCAAAAGTCCAAGAAAAATCTTAAATGTGTCGTTTGGATACAAAGAAAATTGTTTCGTCATGCTCACGTAGAGAGAGAAATTTTATCTGAGTAAAACAGGAATGTTGATTGTTGATAAGCGAAATCAGGCGTAGTGAAATGCATAAAATTCAACAAGGCAAAAAGCTGCACGAAATAATAAAAAATATTATTAAGTTAAGTATTATTTATTTCTCTAATTTGAGTTTCTTAATGTAATTAAAAATTTAGTAGTACATATAACGCGAGTAGGAATTTGGGCCATTGCTTTCAAGAATAAAATCTTATTTTATTACTGTGTAATTGTCAAGTTTTCATTCCTATAAATTACGAAACAATTACTGTGTTTCCTCCGTCGTGAGCGTTCTTCTCCATCCCGGTTGAGCCCCTATATTGTGTAGAAAATCAAAAACAATTAAAAAAAATATAAGGCAATTTTTTAAAGTGAAGAATATTAAACCTTACCAAAGGAAACCAGTCCATCAAATTGTCCGATGCTACAATCATCTATTGAGCGATAGAGAGGGCATATACGAAATCCAAACTTAAAAGCACAAAATCCAAATATACCAACCTTTTTCAGTTCCGAAACAAATAGTGCAGACTGGCTACATTCATTATTGAAGATAATGTCTTAAGTGTTAAAGGGAAGTCTAAAATCAAAAGTTTGTGGTGTAAATTAATTTTTCTTACATTGTGAAACTGTGAAAATATGTTATAATCCTGGAATTTTTATTATTTTTTACTTGCCGTATTTTTTCTGACGCATAGTTCTTGTGGACTGATTTTCAGCCTTGTCAACCAATATCACAATGATTCTAATGAAGAAGAAAAACGATTCCACAGAAAATTGAAGTTCTGAAAAATTGTGTTTGAATGGAATCCAAGCTACTTTTATATCGAAACACAGAAGTGAATCAAGGCAAGATGAAGTTCATTTTATGCTGTTATTTGTCTTGAAAATTCAATCATTTTGCAGAAGTTAGTTGAATGGAACACATCTTATTTGAAATTTGTTTAAATGTGTTAAATTAAAAAATAACCAAACTAGGTAAACAACAGGGATTCTATAAGTACCAAATTTTCAGATGAGTTACTTATGTAAGTCACTATATTGCTAATTGTGTTTATTAGTAGAGCTATATATTTACTTTCTATGCTTTTTTCTATAATTTTGCGGATTATTTGCAATAATTGTGGTTTATGGAGGATTTACATTATGATGACATGCATTTTTTACAGAAATTGTAAGGGAGATAGTTAATTGAAATTTAAATGCTGCGGAAGCAATCATTGCAATACCTCACACGTACGCTCCCCTCTAGTTTTTATGGTAAAAATCGCAAACTGTCAAACTGTCAAGTTTTTAATAATTTTTTCGTAGATATTCAAAGACTCATGGAAAGAAGTACAATTTTACAATTTCTAAAATATTGCAGGAAAGCACGAAGGAGTTCGAAGCAAAAGACGAGAATATATAGAAAAAATTCTCGCAGATGGTGCTGTACTTCAGCTCTACAATCAACAATTTGTACGATAACGAAATTTTTATTTATTATTTATTTCGTAGTAAACAAAAAACTCAGTAACTAATCTTCTAATATGTTAACGTCAATCCACTTCATCTACTCAAGTGCTCACATGAAAATAATTCCACTCCACTACCGAATTAACGCGGGTGAAGATAATTCCAGTCCGGTTCGTGTTCACATGACTGATTATCCCAAAGGCGGAATAATTCTGGCAAATTATAAAGGAAAAGGACCACTGCAGTGAATGACGCACTGCTCCCTGCTTGTGGTTGGAAAACAACTTCCGAAATAACTTCAATATTTTCTATAAACAAATAATTAAAAACTTTCAATTTTGCAATATTTAATTAAAAATTATAAACTTACTTTTATTTCCTTCCATTTTGCCAAATAATTTGACATGACAGCTATGACAGACATATGCCATAAAATTATAGTAACAACAACAATATGGCAGGACCAGTAGTCGAAATTGACAAATTAGGGTTGCCAATAACAATGTTTTAGTTTCAGTAACTATAAAAACTCCCTATGCTTGAGGTCTTTTTATGGTTCCGGACACGCACACAGTGACAAATCGACGTCCGGAAAAAATTCAGGACGCGTCTGCTACTCTCGCCACTCATAAATAAATTTCCGTATACGATGTACTATCTTCCTCAGAATTTCTGTAAAAAATTCATGTCATCATAATTTAATCCTCCTTAACTCTTAGAATATATAGCAAACAGGAATGGTGATAAGCCAGATTTTGCGTAATGAAATCTGGTTTTGTTGGTAGTCCATGTTTTTACATGTATTTTTACGCCGTCGCTAATCTAAGCAACTTGTCAATTTTCAAAAAAGTAAAGAAATTTTTGTACGGAGTATCTGCGGTAATAAATGTTCTTTTCCTACTTTATATTGAAATAATTCACATTTAATTTATATAAATTTTTGCTTCTATTAACAAACAAGTCAAAAAGCTAGAATTGGTCTAATACCAATTCTTATGATACCCTAGATGGATACTAGTATGTCTTTTTGTATGGTCACCCATCTGCGCAAGTTCAATTTTTGAAGTGGTTTTTA
The DNA here is from genome assembly GCA_963924295.1 of Dioctria rufipes. Lineage (NCBI taxonomy): Eukaryota > Metazoa > Arthropoda > Insecta > Diptera > Asilidae > Dioctria > Dioctria rufipes. The sequence goes on along the minus strand of OZ002740.1, from coordinate 345,091,971 downwards.
GTATATATTTTTATAACGGCGCATCGGACAGAAAAAATGATTATAACAAATTTTATAGAATTTCATAAAACCGTATAGGATTGATCGTTTTCGCAGGATACGTAAAAATCCTAAATTTTTATATGGCAACACCAAGAGGGGGTTGCTCGATTTAGTCCTTTTTTGAAATTATATTTGCTAATGTAGTAAAAACATCATGTACGAAATTTCAGCTCTCTACGTCGATGCGTTCTCAGGCAGTGTCCAAATATATAGCGGAAAACGAAATTTTTGTCTGACAACCCTACGGAGGAGTTACCCGATTTGTGCCATTTTCGAACTTAATTTTACTCTTTTCTTTAAAAAGCCCATGTCCAAAATTTCAGTAATTTCAGTGCTCGCGTTTTCGAGCTATTGTGAGGACGGACGGACGGATAGACTTTGAATTTTATTCATGGGTGTCCAATCCATTTTGCTCTACCATCATTATTTCTAGGTGTTACAAACGGAATGACAAACTTAGTTATACCCTATGATTTCATCTACTTTGGGTATAAAAAGATAATTTACATATTTACAAATTTGGGGAATTTAGTTTTCTTCAAATTTATATTTTTATATTTTTGTCGTAGGATCAACAGTTGAGGAATTATTTTGAAAAAAAAGAAAAGAAAAAAATTTTTAATCCAAGATGGCGGACCGCGCGGACCCCTCCCCCTCAAGAGTCAAAACTTGGATTTTTCATCGAGGCCCGGAACTAAATAACATATCTAAAAATCACAACTACCCCAGCTTTTGTAGGACAAAAACCCCTACTGACTGGACTGATAGTGACTTGCCTGGAACATGCTTTCCGTAGTTTATAATCCGATTTATATTTGCAAGCACTGAACCGAACACTTCATTTCTGTCATTTTTTTAATTGATATGATAGGCTCCAGTGGTACTATAAAACTAAATTTCAAAGATGAATATTTTTGAAAAACTGATTTCGTACTTTTGTTAAATTTCGCAAAAGAATTTTAAATAGATTAAACCTGTTCACAAAACTAAAGCACATTTGAAAATCAAGCTCCAGTTTTGACAATAGAGCTCCCCGGTATCTCACTTACTCCTATGTATGATGCCCTGCTCTTGAAAAATTACTGTACACGAATTTTACACGTTTCATACATTCCTGTTTGCTATATATTCTAAGGGTCAACTATCACATTTCATTACTTAGCTATAATTGTATAAGATCTTTGTTTTCCAATCGTGTGTGGTCTTTTGATACCTTGGAATCGAACTAATTTTAGCACAAAATGCTTTTTCGTCTACGGCACGTAGGTATGGAATGCCAAGAGGATGTTATTGTCCCATTTTATTAATATGTAGGTATAGTTAGCCATATATGCATGTAGAAAGCTTCCATTATTGTATTTTGTATTTAGTATTTTGATTTTTAACTTATTATTATTATTTTAACTTATTTTCCTTGCTTTACTCAATATTTATCACTTTATAAAAAACTGTAATTTTTTTTTTTTTTTTCTCACATATTGTAATTGCTTTTCTTTTCACGTAATGTTTTGTTTTATCTCTATTATTAACCATTTTTTTTTTCTATACACTTATGTAATTGGAATTTATTATTTGGATTTTGCGCATGTTAATGAGCTCTATATTTTAAATAAAGTATTAAAGTAAAGTAAAGTAAAGTAAAGTCGTAATGCAATATTCTCTGTGATGGATTCTCCTTGTTCTGGTTCCATAGGTTGTGTCACCATTTTCATTATATACTGGAATGTCATTTTCTTTGTTTGAAGGTTTCTTTTTTTATCGCTGATTTCTTACTCCCACTCTCTCTTTAGCCTTTTTCTGTGTAATGCTAACTCTTTCTTTTTGTAGAATAGCTTTCGTTGTTATGCTCTTTCCTGGCTAACTTTACAAAGTTTTTTTTTTCGACAGTTCCATTTACTCCCCTCATTCCATAAAATAATTCTATAGAGACTTCCGGTGTTGTTTGTGGTATTGTATTTGATTTGGTTTTGCATTCCGAGAAGCCTTGATTTAGTTCGTGCAGGATTTACATGGAAAAGGCCAAATTTTTCGAAATCAGCAATGTTATTTGCAGTTGTGCGCCTTTTACTTGCAGCACAAACTAGAAGTTTCATCAGGAAGAGTGGAAAAGAAGACTTGTTTTATGTTTTTTAGTTACTGTTTCTTCCATTTCAAACAAAGGAAATATAATATTTATTGTAGTTTACTAAAATCACTTTTCGTACTGTTTTTGTGACAGGGTAGGCGTTGGGTGCAATAGCAGTTTCAAACCGATCTTAGAACAAATACATACTATCAAATCATCCACTTTCGGTCTGTTTTATCCCTTAAATCGAATATCTCAAATGTGTTCAGATTTGTACACTATATAAATTAAGAATTTGTCAATCATGTATACCTCAATACATAAGAAGATTAATCGCAATTTTAGAATTGGTAATGACTCGCTCAAGATATTTTGGACTCCTTTTAAAAATATATATCTTTTTTTTAACTCATTGAGGTCAGTCGTCATATCTGTTAGTCTCATCGTAGCTGGACTGACACCCACTATACTTTTCAGGTAATTGTTGAGAAAAAGAATTAAGCGTAGACTCAGTAATTCTTTCCTCTTTAGTTTTCCACGTATTTTCAGTTTTCAATTGCGAAATTCTACTTGCTTAGTACTTTAAAGAAATTCATGAATATTTCATAATATAGTATAGTCTGTTCAGTGAACTAAAAAGAGTGGGCTTTATACCTTTGTAATATTTAAATTTATGAATTTTCTGGAAATCTTACTTTTAAGAACATTGTATAACTCTGATGCCTGGCATCATGGGGGACAGTCGTCGGTTAAATTTCACATTTTTACAGCCCTTTCTAGATCTTGATTGTCGTATGAAATAATACGGTTTAAACGTTTTTTCCTTTTTCCATGAATCTGTTTTTCTTTTATACTCTCGTACAATGTCTGCGTCTGTATGTAAGTGTATAATAAATAGAAAAACTGTACTTCATAAAGGAATTATAATTTCAAAAAAATTGTAAATAGATTTCGGCTTATCCTGCGATTACACCTGGTACATCGTTCCCAGTAACTCCAAAAAACTAGTAAAATGTAGCTGTGGGATCACCTACAACACAGTCCGGTCTTAACTGTTACACCCGAAGACTATTGATACACAGTAAAAAACATTTCCATAAAGTGAGTGGCAACAATTTGTGTCAGAAAGCTTAGATATTTTTCGATAAGATTAGGGAAAGGCTACACCTTGGAAAAATGTAGGGAATTTTCAAAACTTTTTGGATTTTTTTTCTCGTAAAATTTAGGGAATATTCCCTAAAATGTAGGAAACGTTCCCTAAATGTAGGGAATATTTGATGGTAAGACTACCACACCGATAAAAGGCATCGGAATGTGCCATACTACACGCATGCTAAAAAAAAATATTGTAAAAATATTAACGAAAATATATTTGTAAGTACACATTCCAGAATAATACCTAATTTATTGAATTTTCTCTTCCTTATATCCGAGAAAGCTTAACATTTCAGGAATTTTACCTACTATATAGGTTCTCTGTTGCCAAATACCGAAATTCATTGAATGTTCCATCGCTTTGGGGAAATTGAACTGATTTTCCCTTTCTATTAGATAAAATTACATTTATTTTTAGGTGAAAACGTGTCTTAAATTAAGGGAATAGTCCTACTGTTTTTTATAGTGTAGGTTATGCTCGGATAAAAAATATTTGGTTATGTATTCATAGATAACCTTGTAACTTCTGAACATTACGCTCGATGATGATGGTTTAAAATTTGTTAGATAGATAATCGTTGGGGGCCTTTATGCAGAAAGTGAGAAATTTATAAACGATTGAAAAAGTCCAACGATTGTCAATCTAACAAATTTTCAATCATCATATTTTTTTTTTTTTTTTTTTTTTAAGGTGGTAAAACTGCAAAACGAAGAAGAGGGAGGTGAGAAATTTATAAACGATTGGAAAAGTCCAACGATTGTCAATCTAACAAATTTTCAATCATCATAAAGTGTGACATTGACCATACATCATCATCCATTTTTATTTATTTTTTAATTTTACATTCTTGGTGAATTTGTAAAAACAAAAATAAGAATTAAAAGTTTTCCCTAAACAATGCGTATTTCGCAAGCTATGACATTTTTAAATTTTCAGTTGTCAATTCAATTGAAAATAAATTTATACAATTTATTTGTACCTTTTCATCATCGTTACTAGTTGATGCCAAACTTGGCTTAATAGGCTAGTTAAAAATTAAGAAATACAGGAGGGAAAATCATCTATCTCGTTAGCTCAGTGGTAAGAGCAGCTGCCCGGAAAGCGAGGTCTCGGACGAGGCGGTTATTTTTTCCTGTTGTATGTATGTAGAATCGTTAAAAATAAAAGTTCTTAAATTCTTCTATTCTCCATCTTTGACCGATTCTGACACCCATTCCTCACGATATCTCGAGAAATTGTTCAATTATTGCTTTCATATTCCATGCTTTGTTCCACGATGATCTACAAGACCTTAATGTAACATAATTAAAGCGAAATCATCGTTTGCTAAAGTCATACATATTATAAGTAATACAACCACCATAATGACTTAATTTTTAATTAAATGGAATGAAATATGCAGTGCGTCACACAAATGAAGTTCATCAAGGATGATTTTGCAACATTTCGGTTCAATTTCAAATTACCGTCAGTAAAATGAACTGAATTTATTGGAAAGTTTAAAGCCTTTCTAATGAAGTCAGCAGTGGCAGCCACCATATCAGTTGATCAAATGAATAAAATCTCTTTGCAGCTTTTCTTTTCCTTTTGACCTCTTCGACAAAAAAATAATTCTTGTGTCTAGCTTGCAACTACATACAGCAAAAAAAGTCAAAAATTTTCCTGGTAGCATTTAATTAAATGATTGAACTCTGCCATTATCTTTACTAACAGTAAGGAACTGTCAATATTTTCGTACACAGTCTGTCACATTTCCTACAAATGAGTGAATTACAAATTAAGTCATTATAGAGACAGTCTTTCTAGGATATAAGGATATATCCTGGAATGAGAAGTATGATATGTATAATTGAGCCCACTACGGATGGAATGTTATTTATTCCTGTGTGGCTAGACATTTAATTGTGAGTTCTTCTGAATGGTACTAGAATATCATTATTTCGAAAAAGTTTTATGTTTTCGCTTTGGGTGTTTTTTAAACTCTTGAACCTGTTGCTATGAGCATGATTTAAGAAATAATTTGGTTGAATTTTGTAACTTGAGAACCCGCCTCAAATCGAAACAATTTTTTATAGCTCAATTTTATTCAGTTCTTGGTAGTCGTGTGTAAAATTATATGTACATTTTTCTTTTGCTCGAAGCTATTTGATACGATATTCCACAGTTGCCTCTGTGTTCCTGGTATTTATCCATCATTTATCTCGTCGAATGCTATTTTTAATTTTTCTGTGGTTAAATTTAATATTTTATTAAAAATCATGTAATCATATAAATATACAAGGTGTATCCTCCATGGTGGCCCATAGAGCGGGAGGTGATAGTGCTCTCACCTAGACGAGCAAAAAATTCTAGGCGGGGGGTCACACCAATCGTTTGGAAGATACAGGGAGATTAAAAAACTATGCTAGGTTTTCACAAAACACCCTGTATCTCAAAAAGTACATAGAGTACGGTCACCGTTTAAAACGTATGGCCTTTCCAACGACTACCCAACCAGCCCCGTACTCTTCTCCGCTCAGGAGTTATTGTGGTCTAAACTAAAACTTTCGGATTTTCTTACATTTTTTTTTTTTTTTTTTTTCAAATAGCTCGTTAACATTACTTAACTTAACTTTTTTTTATAAAAACTATAAACTGTAGACTCTTCTATTTAATTTGTATGTATGTATGTGTTATCTGTAACCGTTAAGGAGTTATTAGATCACAATCTATTCAGGTCATACTGAAATTAGCTGATGTTTCTTTAAAGTGACATGTTTTCAGTCACTAAGGGAACAAATTGTCTTTGAGAATAGATATGAGAATAAGTGCGAGAATAGATTAAGAGCTAATAACTCCTTTACGGCTGCAAATAGAGCATAGGATATAATAGGTCAAATTAAAAAGAAGTTTGCAGTTTTCATAAAAAAAATTTAAGTTATGAACTTTAAAAAAAAAAATAGGTTAAAATAGAAAGTTAAAAAAAAATCCGAGATTTTTAGTTTAGAAGAGGAGTACGGCGCTGGTGCAGGGTGTTTTGTGAAAAAGAGCATAATTTCTTAATCACACTGTATCTCCCAAACGGTTGATGTGAACTTGTTGTGAGATCTGATGAATGGCAATAATCACCATTGTAAGCACTTCTTGATGTAAATTTCCGTATTTATAGGTCCCTCTCAAAAAAAAAACAAAGTTTGACTGCGCTGGCCACACTGACAAATTGTCCGCAAAACTAAAATCTTTTTTCCAAATTTTTTGTATGCAGTACATTTCTCCGAATCACCTTCGCGCAATAGAACCGAGATCTCAACAAAGTAAAGAAATCATATTTAAAATACGAGTCGTCATCCATTACAAAACAAAAATGTTGTTTGGCAGTAAGCAGTTTATAAAGTGCTTTAAGTGTTTTAATTTTTTTTTATTAATGGCGACTAAGACGTGTCCCACTTAAAATTGTCTCCAGTTTGAAAATCACCTACACTTTTGTTTTTCGTTAAAAAATATTTCCATGTAAACAAATGATATTATCGTTACTTGGTTGTCAGTATTGCTCACAAAAGCAAAGTTAAAGAAGCAGGCGACAGTTCCAAGTTGTACTTCAGTGCGGTCGGACGTTCGACGCTTGGACCAGATTAAGGGTTTTCCGTGAGATTCTTTCTCCCTGGTGATGCCTTAATGCATCATTGGACTTGCAATCTCTCGGATATATTTTTGGTGTTCGGTGTTTAGTGTACAATGTTCGTCAATAAAATTTTACTCACCAGTTGATTTCATAACTGTAACAGTGAACTTAGCGTGGCGTCGGTAACGTTAGTTTCAGCTTCATGAAACTTCTTGTGTTCCGTCGGCCTATACACAAACAAACAAAAAAACAATTGCAAGGATAAAACATAATACAATCACAATTATTAAAAACAAATTACATGCATCAACATTTATAAAACAAAATACAACCAGAACTATATAACATTACAACTACATTTATAAAACAAAATCAAGCTCCGCGCGCGGGTTTGTGCCCCTGCCAGCCTGCCTGTGTGTGTGTGTGTGTGTGCGCCTGCCTGCGCACACTTTTTATGGCTTGTGCGCTTCGCAAATACACCCATGCAAAACAACATTTAGCCGTACATGGCAATCAACAATTAGCCGGATATGGCAATCAACATATAGCCGGACACGGCGCATTTTTTTGCGATATACCCCATAGGGTCAAGCCATTGTGAAGGAACTCCAGCTCGCAAATCGGGCTCATAGTTCTGGAACATAACCAAGAGACGAAGAAGAAGAAGTAGGCGAGATTTCCGACTGTTTTACATTTAAAATGCACACGGCTAGAAAGGGAAAGGGAGAAGAAGAAAAAATAACAAAAAACTCAAACTCTCTTTAAAACTTTTACTAATAAAAATGTGAAAGCGCTGATTACATGCAATGAAATAGAATGTCAAATAATTCATTTTCCTAAATAAATGAGAAGGGGCGGAGTTTTCAGAATTTACTCTCAGAAAATGTTCCTGCGCTTTTGTGAAAACAGGTTTTCCTGAAATATTGAGAGAATTATTCATTGTTTTTTATAGCAATACCAATGTTTGTTGGTGTAATTCCTTTGATATTTGAACAGCACGTGCTTCTATTTACATTCGTTTTGTTCTGAAGAGATTATATTGGAGAAACTCATGCTGGATTCTCTGATATTTTCGGGAAAAATGAAATTCTTATTTGACAGTAATTTTACATCTCCTTTCAGTACCTTGGAAAAGCGAAATTTATCTTTATCTTAAAAAATTGAGGCAGTGTGACCCGATCTATATTATTATGAATAGTTTGATAGGATTTTGAGGAATTCAATAAGATTTTGTCGTTCGGGTAATCCTACGTTCTCTCGATTTTTGTTTTTAACTCGCTTGTCTCAGTCGTACTACAGAAGTGCATAGCCAAGTTCTTTTCCCACATTCATGCAGAAGACGAAATTATATAACATTTGTAAAATATTATTTTTTTTTGGACATTGAATAAGTAAATTAGATTAGATCATGTTAATTTTAAGTCATTAATTTCTCAATGCTACATCATCACATACATTACGAGGTGAGTGCACTCAGGGAAGCATCAAGTTTCCCAGTTCATTCATCGAGTAAATGTGCATGTTTGCATTTTTGCGCATTTTGTCATTCTTAACATACTTGCAATTGAATTTGTTTTCTAGTATTTCGGAATTCCTATTTTTGCAACGTAATCTTTGTATGAGTTCATTGTATCATCGAACTCAATAAAATATATTGTTAGAATAAGCAATAAATTGATATAAATGTACTGATTCAATAAACTAGGGGAACAGTTAATTTTTAACCATTGCCAAAATCAGTGATTTTAATTTTTCATTACCTACTAATCAACCTTGATTTCAGATAATTTGATGTAGTGGTTTAAGAGCCGCTGCATCCCCATGACTCAAATAAGCATTAAGAGCAAAATAGTTCTTAACAATATTATTTGTTTCATTCTAAAAAATACGAAAAATTTCCAATTTTGTTCGGCCGATGCATTTAGTTTGCTTCAAGAAGATCAAGTGAGAAAAGAAATTGTGCGGAAGTATTGTGAAAATCGAAGTGCTTCAACATTGTCTATCGCTAAAAGTCTATCTTACAAAAGTCGGAAACTTTATTCTTTCCTGCTGAACAATCCCGACGCCTGCCTAATTCTCGATGATGAAACGTATTGCCAAGAAAATTTCCAGTGCCTACCAGGTAGTCAATTTTATAGTAGTGATAAACGTGGTAATATTGACCAAAATATAAAATATCTGTCGGTGCGGTAAAAGGTCAAAGTGGTACATTACATCGTCTACTATGAAAGGAGATAATTATAAGACAGAATGTTTGGATAGAATCCTTTAACCGTTTATCCTACAACACAAGGACCAAACAATATTCTGGCCAGATTTCGCTTCTTGTCATTATTATCGAAGCGCTCTAGTACCTATGTACAATGGCCAATGGCTAATCAGATAAATTTTGACCTTAAAGACATTAATCCGCCCAACTGCCCTGAACTACGGCTGATTGAGAGATATTGGGCAATTTTAAAGACAAAACTAAAAATGACTACCAAGGACTCCAAAGGGATAAGATTACAAAGTTAATGCTAGACTCTACCGTACAAAGCATTACGTCCCGTATTAAAAGAGATGTTAGAGAATTTTCCCGAAAAAAGACAAATTTGTAATTTTTTTAATTTTCTACTTTTCATTAAATTGTTATTTTAAAAATGAATTTAAAGAAAAAAAAAATCGTTTTATTTTAATAATGTTTGCATTTTCTATACTGGAGCAGTTCCTTTCGGCCTTCGACTTCTTGGTTTTTCCTTAATTGTATGCTCTTCACTGAATCTACTAATGGTTCTTTTTACTGTCGGACGACTTGTTGGGCCTCCCTTGTTCCACACTTGTTTGCGTTGAGAGCTCATGTCGAAAACTGACTCTGCCAAATTAAAAATTTACAGTTAATTTAATACTACAGGAGTATATTCTGTAATGCATGTGTTTGGCTGGATTATTTATTCAGTTTTATTCTAATTGGAACACCGGGAAAAATACACGAAACTTTCTGAATCGGGCCTTATGTACATATGTATATGTATGTACATAATGTAGTAAAAGGAAAATAATTCTCGTCTTATTATAACTCGAGATAATCTCTCGATTCCGAATTGCTTTAGAGCTTAAGACGAACTCAAATCGATGTTAAAAACGAAGTAAATGCGAACAACGTGTTGTGATTACTTAGTGGTGTTATATGTATATTTTTTATGTGTTTATTAAGAGAATCGATCTAGTCTAATTAATTAATTTTTAACCAGTTTATTAAGCCACGGTTGCTCTCAGCTGGCATCATCCAGTAATGATGAAAGCGCACAAATAAATTGTAAATTCAATTGTAAATGAATTTGCAATTTATTTGTGCACTTTCATCTTTACTAGTTGATGCTAGCTGAAAGCAACCGTGGTTTAATAAATAGGCTAGTTAAAAATTAAGAAATAGAAGAGGGAAAATCATCGGTCTTGTTAGCTCAATGGTAAGAACAGTCGTCCGGAAAGCGGAAGTTCCCGGCTTCAAACCCCAGACGAGGTGGTTGTTTTTCCTCTTGTATTTATTATTTGGCTTAGAATCGTTCATAATAAAAGTTCTTAAGTTCTTGTATTCTCCATCTTTGACCGAATCTAACAAGTGTGGGTTCGGTTCCCGTCCTAGAAATATAATTCACAAAACAGTTGTCCTGGTCTTTTTAAAAATTCATTTATATTTTTCTATTCATGCTAGGACAGTGAAATATGGCTCATTTGAAAGCCAGAGAGAATGCAAGTTATCTTGAAAAATAGCTGCTTAAAAAGGGTATATTTGCGAAGCGCACAACCCAAAATTAATCTAGTCAAAAATACTTTGCGAAGCGCACACCTATTGTTAAGGGATTACGCATTGTTCTAGCACATATCTTTACCTGCCCTAAGTAATATACCCCCGTAGGGTATATTTGCCAAGCCCAAAGAAATTCACACCCAGGCAGACACACACACACACATGCAGGTAGGCACACACACACACACACACACACACAGAGGCAGGCTGGCAGGGGCACACACACGCGCGCTCCGCTTCGCTCCGCGCGCGCGTGTGTGTGCCCCTGCCAGCCTGCCTCTGTGTGTGTGTGTGTGCCTGCCTGCCTGTGTGTATCTTTGCGCTTGGCGCAGAGCGTATTCCTCCTATTGATATTAGTGGTTTAAAAACTTAACTTACATAGATCAGGCAAAATTCATAGATCAGGTAAAGATACGTGCTATAACAATGCGTTGACCTTAACCATAGCCGCGCGTTTCCAAAACAATGCGTAATCCCTTAACAATAGGTGTGCGCTTCGCAAACTCCTGCTTGTGCGCTAGGAGAAGTGTTTTTTTATGGCTTGTGCGCTTCGCAAATACACCCCTTAAAAATATATGTGAAAAAGGATGTCAAGAATAAGGATTTTATCCTTTGTCCTTGAATATCATGAAAGACGTACTTTTGATTTATTTTATTCATTTTTTTTTTTTACCTTATAATATTATCCACTAAAACATTACAATTTTAACTTGGGATCTTAACAGGATCAGGAAGTAAAAAATCATGAAAGTTTGACCAATCTTGAATTTGCTTATAATAAAATCTTAGTTTCAAAAATCTTCTTGAAAGTTTCTATAAAAATTTATAAATTTCCAGACATTTTCTGACTCATAATAATGATGACAAATGGTCTTAAATTTTATGACATTTATAAGACGCTTTACAGAAAAAAAAAACATCTTTGGGGATCGGCACGACAGCAAGTTCTAAGCCCGGGGGTAATCTGAAACTTCCCTCCTAACTAATCCTCACACATTCCTTAAGATTTACGGCGCCATGATAATTACCTAGTCATTTTTAACAATATTTTCTATAAATGGCTATACTCAACTAGACGTGCACTTCTATACATACGTATACTCCTTGTCATGTTTCTAAGTACTTATTTCTCTTGCCTAAGTCGCTACCTTGAGCTCATAAATACTTTCCTTTTACAATGTCTTATCATAAACTCGTAAAATCTATAACACCTCTTCGTACTACCCTGGAACTGAGAGGAATGAGTACATTCTAAACATCAAGAAAGACGACCGAGATTTCATTAGCTGTATCATAAGACATTTTTCGATTTATAATTCTTTTATAGTGATATGCTTGAATACAGGAGAAGTAATTCTTTTGACTATCCGCCTCACTTCCCAACCTTACAGAGGCAAACCGTTCTTCATTCGGTAATCCACACTCTACACTTTCAAATGGTGTACATACCGTTAACCTATAGGCTACCGTTATATGTATAAAATATTTTAAATTCACAAATTTGAAAAAGAATGCTTATATCACAATCCTTGGAAATTTCTTGAAAATTTATCTCAAAGTCAGAAATTCGGGCGAACGATACCAAAATTGTGAATTAACAAAATTGTATACGTATTTCTAAGGGTAGCCTTTAGTTAAATGGTATGTGTACCGTTGGAAAGAGTAGAATGTGTACTATATAATAAAAACAAAAACTGATTTAGCTAATATATGCAGGCAAGCAATGGCCTTCTCTTTTTGGAGGTTATGTAAAAAAAAAAACGGTTATATTCTCTTCTTAAACAACTTTTTGCTTGGATTGTTGTACCATATGGGTGGGACACCCTACGTATGTAGATACACATGAAATTGACACCTTTATGTACATGATCAGTTGGCCAAAAACGGCTCTAAAATGGATAGCTCTGCCGTAGGTACTAGCTTATATTATATTTACAATTAATTGTACTCAGGAGAACTGTCAGAGAAATGTCATTAGGTACACTAGGTTTACCCTGAGCTTCAAAAACTTGTTCGATGAGTGCACAAAACCCCAGGTAAATATTGGAGGGGAAGATTTACACAGACAAACGGATCATCCCGCACGTATATTTTTGATGCAGTATTTAAAATTGCAAACCGGTTTTCTGGGAAAGAAATAAAAAGAGCAAAGAGAGCACACAATGCAATGCATGAGTATGGAATATGGTAGTACAAGACCTGATAATAAATACTTTTTATTAATGTTTCCAATTGCATGTTTTTGGTTTTATTATTTACTAAAGGGGGTCACCCCGTGTGACTGATTAAAAAATTTTTTTTTTTGGCATAAGTTGTATCCAAATATAGTGTAGAATATGTAGGTAAAATAATTTTCCGATATTCTGAGCCGTTCGAAAGTTACAGTTCTTGCGCTTTGGTTTCTTACCTGAACCCTTTTAATACAAACATAGATTTAAATGTACAATATAGAAGCCGTTATATCTCTAAACTCATTTTCTGTTTCCAATATGACAGTTAGTTTAGTCTTAATTGAGCACCCAAAGTGTTCGAATTGTGTTTGTGATAACCCTATATGAACTTTTAAACGCGTTTTTCTCAAGACTGCGTTTTTTTAACTGGTCTCCACGATATCTCAAAAACGATTTGACCAATTGCCTTGAAATTTTAATGGTAGATTCGGCACATATATGTATAGTCATTGAGTGAACTAAAATAATGCAAAAATTCCGAACCGTTTTTTTTTTTGTAACAAAATTATCGAAAAAAATCACGAAATTTTAAAATTAATTTTCAAAAACATCTCAATTATTCAGTTTTCAATATTTTCGAATGATTCTAGTTCATTCATAGCCACAGCTTCATAGATTGCAACGCCGTTTGGTTTTTTGATTTCAGATAAGCCAATTAGCCGGAATCATGGAGACCGTCGACACACTTTTTTTCGACATGGGTGCCTTTGTAGTGGTGCAACACACATTGTGATAAATATTTCATTTCATGTTCAAATAAAGCCGTAAATTATGTTAGATATTGACATTATGAGTTGCAAATTATATACTTACACAGTGAGATTTTGAGCATTAGTTCCAAAAAAGACCTATTGTATAATACGTATTTAGAACGGATATCTTTTGTAGATTTATGTCGATTTCGATGGGACCATTTCAGTGTTGCACTTTTTCTGACAGCAGAGAACTGGGAGCACTGAAGTCCATCGAACATATTTCTGTCATATTCCTTGTATTTGTGGGCACACGTATTATATACACGGAACTTTCAAACGTAAGAAATGTTCTTTATTGATATATAGAAAAAAGTTTCTTCTTAAATTTTATGCAAATAATCCAAATAAAATCTTTTAATTCATGTAACTAAAAAATTTCACAAATAATCGCGACAGTACACTTTGACAGAGCAGATGACAATTCAACTTCAATATGTATTTGTAACACGGACAAAATATCCAGACTTAATGGTAATATTTATCGTTTTTACGTACATTGTAGGTATTGGATATAGTTTTGCTTTCGTGTTTCGGGTGAATAAAGTCATCTCCGGTAAAGGTAGTATGTACATGGTGACCACTACCCTCATTTGATTGTCCTATATAAAGCTTGGTTACAAAAAATCGTTATTGTATGTACGTTATTATTTTGCATAATATTCATAACGATTACAATGGGTTGTTACTTCTCTACATTGAGAACGGAAAAATGTTTCGGTTCATTTACACATAAAAATTATCAAATTTCAGAGTACAACATAGAATTGAAAATTTGTGATTTTCAAAAGGAATTATTACCACAATTCAATAAACGTTGGGCTTAAGCTTCACGCAAACGCAAGAAGGATTAATTTCTTGAAGCTAATAACAATTGGCTTGATACAGAATTTTTTTCACCGCTGTCAATGTTTGTATGGAGAATTTCGAGGCTATTTTATGAAATTTCGCCCCTTTTGGCTCTACCCCCTCCCCCGTTGGGGGATTGAAAATCCTACCATTTGTAGCCTAGGACGAAACTGGTAATTGAAGGTATTAACGACCGCGCTACAGTTTTTTTGAGAGCAAATGTATGGAAGATATACAAGACGAATCAATTCTCTCCAAGCCTCCAAATTTTTCTGACAAACAAAAGCTGGACTTATTTCTGATGCAAATTTGTTCATTACATCTTTTGTTCTCATAAGATTACAGACAGTCCTCGCTTTTACGGCAGGTTACGTTCCAGGAATATTTGACGCAAAGCTAACCACTTTTTTATATACATTTCTACATAAAATCATCTAGTTTGTCTCTTAGGTATGAAAGAGCAATCCTTACTAGAAGAAATAAACAGGTTTTATTAATGAAAATCACAAAATAACAGTGACGCAATCTTTACAAATAGGTTTTTTCTAAATAGAAAAAGTCCCCCAAAGATAAATGAGTAAAAAGCTTCAATTAATTTCTTCGAACCCAGTCGCTTTGCCTCGTTATTAGAATGATTGCTTTCAGTCTTTGCTGTTTGAATTCTACTAAATCCTCTACAATTAATTCTTGCGATTGCGAGGACAGCATCTCCGTTACGTCTTCACTCTTGAATTTTATTCTCGATAAGTTATTTACTATCTGCGGCTCACGATATGCGGCCAACCTTTTCAAAACTCCTGTAAAGTTGACTTCTTCTCATGACGTATCGCTATTATTCACACAGTCTAAAATGTTGAAAACTTTTCCAGATTATTTTACTATATATAGCAGGGCGTATTATCCAAAATTAATAGAGTGTAAGCTAAGTTTTGCAACCACAGTAATCCTTGACTTCAGGTATGAAGTTTTTCGTAAACCATTCTTTGAAAAGTTTTCCAGTAACCCAGACTTTTGATGAGATTTCAAATGATAGGAAGTGTATCTTTAGCGTATCTTTTAATGTCTTTGGGTTTTCTCTATGTTATCGACGCGAGCTTCTTAGTGTCGCTCAGCTAATGCATGTGACGTAAAACGACCGAATCGAGGAGTAAATATGAGCATTGGTCTCAAAATGCTGCTTGACGTAAAACATAACGCCGTAAGCGAGGACTGCCTGTGGATGATGAAATAACTGGCACTATTGTCTGGCAAAATCCAGTGCCTTCATCTGTGTAGTTTTGTCGGCCTATTTTGATCGAGTTTTCAAAAGAAACTCCCGAGAAAACTAAAGTTGTTGCGGGTATAATTCAAAGCCAAATTGATAACTTATATCCATTACTGATTAATAGATGAAGGAGTACAGGTCAATAATAAACTTTTGCTAACAATGATAGACGAAGAAGTGGCTATGGTATTAACTGACACTCCTTCAGGATCCACATCAACTATATGTGATGCTCCTCCATGTCTAATGAACAATTTAGAAAAATTCACTGCCAGTCCAGAAGACGAAAATTAATTCAAGTATGGATTATGAACATTAAATGCCTTGATTAGGTGCATGGAGATGATTTTACATATATCATATAATCTTTCCTTTGAAAAATAGTCGGCGACGAATGACGAAAACAAACAGTTAAAACAATTTTTATATGGCAACATCAAGAAGGGGTTGCCCGATTTAGCCCATTTTTGACATTTTACAATATACTGTTTCTATGAAAATGCCATATACAAAATTTCAGCTCAGTACGTCGACTCGCTCTCAGGCAGTGCCCAAATATATAACCAAAAACGAAATTTTTGTATGGAAACCATACGAAGGAATTGCCCGATTGGTCCAAATTTTCAAATTATGCAAATTTTCAAGTCTATGTATTCAAAAATAACAAAGCTACAGCTTTTTTATCAGCAACTGACCCATAGTGCGCTGGCCTGTTGTGTTGGAGCTTTGATGATGACGACCCGCCGCTCACTACTGGTGAGTTGCGGGTCGTCAAAGCAGAGAGTTTTCGTAAAATTTTTTGACAAAGGGTCGTTATATCACGACCCGCCATATAAAACTGTTCGATATGATATTAGATAGCTACTTGTTTTCAAATCAGGGAAACTGTAAAGTAAAGAGCTCAGGGCGGTCTAAAAAATGTCGTCGAATGAGGTCAAGGGACTCGAGGTCGTGAAGCAGGTGGATATCTCTACCTAACCTAACATGTACTATTTTTGATACATGTACATTTTTTATTGAAAATTCAAATGGAAATTTAAACTTACAGATGACTTCTATGGTAGTTATTATATACATATTCGTACTAAGAAGGAGTACCTCTACCAAGCTAAAAAAAAAATTATCACATCGATTGCGCCATCTAATCCGAACTATACTCGTAAAAAATGATATTAAATAGTTTTTTTTTTTAACTTAAAAAGCCCTCTTCCCCCTTGAGCTTAAAATCTAAATTCTCTCACTGTAATATGTAAAAATAAATATGTAAAGATTTTTTAATTGAATTGCTTATAATAAAGAAATTCTAACTCTATTCATCACGACATGACACCATCGCTTTATGTAATTCGCATTTGTATTATTTAGAGACTCACTTTATTTCTTCCATTATCACAAGGAAAACAGAACTAAGCTTCTAATTAAGTGTAAATTAGATTAAAAGTAGTTAGTGCATGTCTCAAGTACAAGAACATTAAGGAGAGTGCCAGGTATAAGTTTGATATGTACATATTATGTATTGTATACCTTCAGCTGTGCACACAAATTTGATTTTTGAAACATAAACGACTTAGATTATAATTTTCGCAAATCTATTATTTTAGAAGGAAAATAAATTTCATGTTTTTTCTCTATAAGCTTTACCTAACAAAATATTTTACCAGAAAACGCCCTTGCTATTGATAAAATTGGATTATTGTAAAGTGACGCGCTAAGTGAAGCCATATATGAAATATTTTGTATTCACCTTTGGAAGTTAGTGGTGGTGGACAAATTCTTTACGTATAGTGCAGACATAACTTCTCTAGCATTAACTCAGGGCAGAGCTAGATTTTTTGAAATTTACCAATTGCCTAATTTCAATTTTATTTTTATTGTAAATAATTTTTAAATAATAAAATTATTTTGAATAATTATGTAAATAAATATATTTATATTTTTTTTTTCAGATCGCTACTTGCAATGCCCAGGATAAATTTTGAGCTGCATGTATGTGGGAAATAGTGCAGATATTCGAGCATAGTGTTTCAAAAAATCATAATAAGTTTCACAATAATAAACCGCATGATTAATTCGTGAATTAAATGTATCTTTTTGATTTGATATAAAATATAAATACGTGATAATCAATGCGTTCATTTTAAGTAAGTTTATATCAAGTGCGAAGTGTATGTTTTATAAAGTGAAAATTAATTTTACACGCAAAGTTATTTGAGACGACGGGAGAGTGTGTTAATTAGAAGTTAGTATGGAGTGCTGCTTATCTGAGGAAGCTAAGGAACAGAAACGCATCAACCAGGAAATTGAACGGCAGTTACGTCGAGACAAACGAGATGCACGACGGGAACTTAAACTGCTATTATTGGGTTTGTATTTACTTAATTTAACATACCTACATATTATACATTATATTTTGAAGTATAGTAAAATCAAAAAAATAATAGTAATATAGTATAGTATCTTAATAGTAGTATAGTATCTTAATATATCTTATTAGTTGAATAAAATGTATAGATAGTATAGATGTATAATTATGATACACAAAAATGTGAATAAAATTTTCACTTTCATTAAACTATCCACACAAAACACAAATTTGTAATTTATAATAAGAAAAAAAGTTCGTATTGTCAATTTAAAAGGACTATTTGGCGCTACCTAATTTGTAGGCTGCAGTATCTTCATGATATCTCGAGAAATCGTTAAATTACTGCTTTCATATTCCATGCTTCGTTCCACGATGATCTACAAGACCTTAATGTAACATAATTAAATCGATATTATATTTCCCAAAGTCATACATATTATAAGTAATACACACCATATTGACTTAATTTTTAATTAAATGGAATCAAATATGCAGTGTGTCACACAAACGAAGTTCATCAAGGATGGTTTTGCAACATTTCGGTTCAATTTCAAATTGAGCAAATTTTACTCCATATTACTGAAGTTGCAGTAAAATGAACTGAATTTATTGGAAAGTTTAAAGCTTTTCCAACAAAGTCAGCAGTGACAGCCGCCATATCAGTTGATCACATGAATGAAATCTCTTTGCAGCTTTTCTTATTGGTCTATTCGACAAAAAAAAATTTCTTGTGTCTAAATGCTTGCAACTACAACAAAAAAGTTCACAAATTTTCTTGGTAGCATTTAATTAAATGATTGAACTCTTCCATGATCTTTACTAACAGTAAGGAACTGTTAATGACATTTTGATTATCAGAACCAGCTTAACACAAGCTCGCTGTAGTGACACGTTTAATAAATAAACGGTCAACAATAAATGCATTTCATCACTTAGTCGGTGTTAGTATTAGTATGTTAGACTAAACATAAACCAAGCACCGGATGAAAAAACATGTAATGTGACATAGAATAAAAAGATAAAAAACAGAATTAAATCTAATTAAAAATATTAAATATTATATATACGTTTTTTTTAAAACATGCTTAGAATCGTCAACAACAAAATACTCAGCCAAATTATAAATAGCAATTCACATGCGATTAATAGGTTCATACATGCCAAAGTTAGATCTTGTGGAGTTAACATCCACCAGAGGTAGCCTTCTCAAATTGTGCCTACTATCACGGAAAGAGATTTTGTCAAGTAACAACGGAGAATATTAACATTCGCGTTTAAGAGTTGGTGCACGAAAGTTACATCGTTTTTCAAGCGATCCTCATAGGGTGTAAGAATCAATGAATTATTCTAGGATAGGTGTCTGAGAGCAAGGCGTAGGAAGTTCCGCTGAACAGACTCGATACGGTCGATGTGTGTACCGTAAAATGGAGACCAGACCTGGCTAGCGTATTCAAGTAGAGATCTCACAAAGCAAGTGTACAAACGTAGTGTTATGGTGGGATTCGGAAACTCTCGAAACCAACGTAGTTTATGTGTGAGATAAAATTCAATCTTTCGTTATATTTGACACCCAAGTCACAGACAGAACTAACAAGGCGAATCGAGGAATGCGAGAACCCATAAACTAAGTTATCGGTTTCTGATTCCTGTGGAAGGTCATAACCTCACATTTGGCGATATTGAGTACCAAATTATTACTTTTGCACCAATCGTAAAATTTGTGGAGGTCACCTTGTATCTGTTCACAATCATTAATAGATTTAATCTAAGCGAAAAGTTTAATGTCGTCAGCATAGATTAACATTTTCCATTGCTTCAAAACAGAGACAATGTCCAATAACTTGTTCCGCACATCGGCTGAAACAGTTATGACAAAGGATGCAATCGGTTTAGAGGATTTACTAATTTTGCGACACGAAATATCCTCTGATCCAACATTTTTGAACCTTAGATATTTCAATATGTCATCACACAACGTTTCTGGAGAGAAACGGGTGACGAAAACACTCGAAGGTTTTGATACTGTTCTCAAAGAGGGACCAATATCATTTCCAAAAGAATCAGATGCACGTGCAAGAGCCGTGATATAAGAGAATTGACCCATAGTGTTGCCTGAGGCCACATTAGTCGAGGCCCTCGGACTAATAGTAGCAGCGAGCAGGTGCAAATTAGATTGCTTTCCATGGGGCGACTGGCGCTTGCGACGATGTTTAGATGCAGGTAGAGTTGGCACATCAGCTGCACTATTGGAAGCAGAAGTCTTTATATCGGAGGTTGTATTCTTTAACAATTCAGCATTATTAATAAGAGCATTAATATCATTAAGGGAGGTAGACGGCGAGTTACCAATTGCCACAGTATTTGAACTAAGCGCTGCATTGAGTTCCCTGCGTAAATCAGAGCAACAAGTGTCGTGGGGCCGTTGATTATATTGAGAACCGGGCCGCGTCTTTAATTCATTGGGAATGTCTCTAATTAAAATTTTTGCAACGGTACCTCATCAGCAAGTTTTGCAAGAATGGCATTAGATTCAGATTTGGAGGCTGTATCCAGACCAATGTTCTCGATCGAATGTGGGATGTCATTAATGTATGTTTTTAAATCCAGCAGATGATGACCAGAAGACGAGATCATCTCATAATGCTTCAAATGCGTAACACAATCCATAAATTTACGGGCAAAGGTATCAATGACCTTGCACATCTTCGCTTCAAAATTTTGAATATTAGAAACTTCTCATAAACTTATTACTAAGGCAGTCAAGTTTGAACTCTATGCCATCAATTTTCTTTTCAAGGGCATCCATATTATTAACCTTAGCATCAACGGAAGTAAGCAATTGTGCCTTAGAAAAAAGACCATCAATAACAGATAGCATGGATGAAATGTTCAAAGCCAACTCAGTTTGTGCAGATTTAAAAGAACTGAGGTAAGTACTCAGATTGTCAGAGTCCTTTAATTGGTCGTTATTGCATTTGATTGCAAGCAATACTGCATTCAGTGCAGTAAAAAGAGAAAGCGTTGGTGACCTCCTGAACACAGTATGTCAGATTTCCTTGAAATGAGTGAATTTCAAATTAAGTCATTATAAAGATAGTCTGTCTATGGTAAAAGGATATATCCTGGAATGAGAAGTATGATATGTATAATTGAGCACACTTTCAACTACGAATGGAATGTTATTTATTCCTGTGTGGCTAGACTTTTCATTGTGATTATTATTTCAGTTCTTCTGAATGGTACTAGAATATCATTATTTCGAAAAGTTCTATGTTTTCGCTTTGGGTGTTTTCTAAACTCTTGAACCTGTTGCTATGAGCATCATTTATGAAATGATTTGGTTGAATTTTGTAACTTGAGAGCCCGCCCCAAATCGAAACAATTTTTTATAGCTCAATTTTATTCAGCTCTTGGTAGGCGTGTGTAAAATTATATGTACATTTTTCTTTTGCTGCGAGCTATTTGATATGATATTCTACAGTTGCCTCTGTGTTCCGAGTATTTATCCATCATTTATCTCGTCGAATGCTATTTTTAATATTTCTGTGGTTAAATTTAGTATTTTATTAAAAATCATATAATCATATAAATATATACCTACATGTAACTAATAAAGAGATCGCAGACCGAAGTAATTCAGTTAGTCCAGTCAGTAGGGGTTTTTGTCCTACATAAGGTGGGGTAGTTATGATTTACATATATGTTACTTAGTTCTGGGCCCCGATGAAAAATGCACCCCGCACGGTCACCATCTTGCGTTAAAGATACATACGACAAAAATGGCTTATACAAATTTGAAGAAGACTAAATTCGCTAAATTTTTTGTACAAACCCCCTTTTTTTATAAGGCTAAGCGTGTAACGAGTTACAGCGGCAGAAACGTGAACATTCTTCCAAAAAAATGTTACATATAATACCCCTTACACAGGGTATTCCATAGTGGTCCATAGTACAGGAGGTGATAGTAGTCACCTAGTCAAACAACCTAGTCTCAACCGTTTTGGAGTTACAGGGTGATTAAGAAAATATGCAAGTCTTTCACAAAATATCCTGTAGATTCATAGAGAAATTGATCAAAATCATCATCATTTCATGACATATGAAGGATAAAATATGCGTACAATTCAGGGCTCAGAAATAACCTTATTTATAACGTTAAAATTTCGTTATCTTGGTAAATTTGTAATAATGAGGAAAAAATAACGAAATTATTTTGTTACAATTCATAACGTTGTTTAGAAAACTATGTATATAATTTCGTTAATAACAGTAACGTTATAAAATAATGAAAGATTTTTTCGTTTTTTGATTAAATTATCTAAACGCTTTAACAGTTTAAGATTTTCTATGGTCTCGGCCCTCATACTGCTACTGTAATTATTAAATAAATTTTATTAAATTTTAATTTTCGAAATTTCCCAAATGGGAACTTGATTAGTTTTTTCCACAAAGTGAACACCTTGATTTTTTAATTGAATAATTCCCGTATACCTTCATCAATCTTTTTGCGGCCCATTATTCAATACTTACTAGTGTTGCGACGCCCACAAATTACAATTCACTTCACTTTGCAAAAGTTTGTCACAAACTAAAGTTAAAAACAATGACGCTAGAAATACCATGAGATGTATTTCAAAGAACTTCGGATCGCTTCGGACTACAATGAGCCTTTATTTTTATCAAACTGATAAACCTACTAGCATAGTTTAATGTCAACACATCAAAATAAGTTTTGTTTGGTGTGTTAAGATGAAATTGCGTGAAAAGTGAAACATATTTTCAAAGCTATGTTATGTTTTTATTGTTTTAACTGTGTAGTATATATATGTATATATTTCTTATTAATAATATCCACAATTTTTTTTCAATCAATGAGTTATATAATATTTAAAAATATATAACGTTATTTAAAATAACAAAAATTAAAATACCAAATTCATTTCGTTACTCGAAATAACGTTATAATTGTAACGTAAATTATTTCGTCATATCAATTGATATAAAGTTATAACGTTAAGGAGCCTTGGTGGAATTTCAACATTCCTTGATAAAAACTTGTTTATTTGGATGTCTAAAACTTAAGTACCTAATCTATTTTTATAATAGCAGTTGCATGACAACACAGCTTTTAAAAAGTTAATTGAAGTAAGTATTTTTCCCAGTTCGATTGTTTATCTCGATATTTAACATAAGCAGTATAACCATAACGACGGTAATCATATCATAAGTCAAGAAAAAATTTGGTGTGGCGTCATTATTATAAATCCTCTAAGGAACAAAAGACTAGTGGAAAAATGTATCCATATATTTATTTTGAAAATAAATTAATTGGACTTACAATTTCATGTGGGCTGCATGTCATCGTGTGGTATAACACACGCATATTACAGCTTCCAACAGACTTTTAAAGGTTTTTCTCAAAAGAGCTTTTCAAATATAAACACATTTCAATTTTTTTTTTTATAGATGTGGATGCAGCATTAAGTAAACTCTGTGTGCATTACTTTTATACCTGTATGTGTATGTCTGTTCGTAAATCGGGACTTTAAAGTTTTTTTTTAAATTTTAACGATACTGATATTGAGGAGACTATGCTCAAACATTTATGGGTGCCAATAGAGCTCTAGTCCCGTAACTCCTAAAAACACGAGCATATTTTGCGAAAGATAAATATTCTTTCTTTGCCTTGTTTTTTTAGACAATTCGATTGTCTAACTGAGGATGTCATTGTTTACTTTATCTCAGAAAAAAGAAAAAAATCGTTTATCTGAGCAAAAAAAAATATAATAAATTTATTATGATCATCTGTGTACAGCATTAAGCTATCCTTCACTATATGGTTCCAACGAAACTTACTCATGAAAAAAAAAGTGTAACAGCTACGTACAATATCAACTTTTTCATTTTCAAGTTACTTGCATTGCAATGCATTGTGGATATTTTATAGGTTTCCTTACTGTTGGAATCTATTCTGGATTGTGCTATCAGTAATTGTCATATACGAAGTCTGTTCAGAAAATAATCGAATATTTTGAATTATGCGCCAACGGAAATATATAGTAATATGCGGTTAGCAGCACCGCCTTGCGCATAACTTCAATTGTAACCACGTATTTTTGGATATGTATGTATATTGATATCTCGTATAATTTTCGAGATATTGTTATGTGAGTGCAACGTGCTTAAGTGTTAGTGGCAATTTTTGCAATGTACGATTTTCTGGAGCAACGATGCAACGTAAAATTTTGCTTGAAACTGGATAAAGGTAGATGCACACTTACCGGCACAGACATTTATCGATCGGCACCGGCAAACTTTCAATTAAGGAAAATATCGAGAGAAAACTATAGAAAAGTGCTCCCATATTAGCTTCGAAAGTAGACCAGCAACCGACAAATGCCGGTCTGGTTTCTAGCCACCAAAGTTCAATCATCACAATGGATTGGCAAAGGATCCGCACACTCCAAGAAAGCACATCAGTCTCGATCCAATGTCAAAAGTGATGATCACTGGTTTTTTTTTCAACTTTAATAGAATTATGCATTTTGAATTCTTACATCCTCAAGGAGAAACTGTGAACCGTGTGCTATCAAGGTGTTTTGCAACTTTTGCAACGGTTATACGCAAAAAGAGACCACAGCTGTGGCGAGACAACTCATTATTCTAGATCACGACAATGCGTCCGCACACTCATCTTTGACAATTCATTAGTTTTGTGCTAAAAATCAGATGATTGCCCTCCCGCAGCCTTTTTACTCCACAGATCTCGCTCCGTGCGATTTCTTCTTATTTCTTACATTCGAGATATATCAAGTTTTTGTATTCAAAACTAGGTAGCTACATGCACATGATAAGAAGCTAATTAGAGCTAAAACGCTTTATGAAGCGGTCACTGTTGTTATTGATGTTATACAACATAGGATACTATTTTATGATTGCTGGTATTCTCAACCTAATTCGTAGAAAATTCCGAAAATTGTTATACAAGCTCATAAGAGTGGTTTTGGCTTTTTTTGGCGTAAAATGTACCAACAAGCTTCTCTACATATGTATATATATATTTTTTTATTTCAACTCCCTTAAATTCCTCATGCATGAAGCAAAAAAAATGTTTTTTCATATATGTTGCGATTATTAGATCTATAATTTTCGGGGAGTCTGATCGACCGAGTGAAATTAGACTTATATCACAACGCCTCAATGGATTTATAGCTTTCTATACACGAATCCAGAATATAACCCGGCGCACACCGCGCGGTAACAGTAGCAGTGACGCTAGCCGTAGCGGTGCCGGTAGCAGTAATGGCCAGATTCAGCTTTTAATTTGTAACAGAGGCAGCTTGGATACTCTTTGACGTTGTACTACCTGCGAAGCCAGTTAAAGCTTTCAGAAATATTCGGCATACAAATTGGGACCGTTTCTGTGATTTAGTCAGTGACAAGCTGTAAGTTCTTCAACCCGAAGGGCTAATCACGGAGTCAGCAGTGGGCTGCTGTCGATACGGTCACCGATGCGTTAAATGAGGCATTCCGGTAAACTTGTGGCAGACCCAGTGGCAAATCTAAGCCACCATGGTGGAATGTGGTAAGGGAAAAATTGCGAAGACTGTTTAATGCAGCCAAGCGCAGTGATGATCAAGTAGATTCGTTCTATTATAAGGACGATCTTTTAAAAAAGCGATTAGACTGGCAAAAAGGTCTGCATGGAGGAGTTTCTATGAATCAATAGAATCTAATACAGAAACGTCCAGGATTCGGAAGGTAGTTGCTAAGGACCACAGCACTTCGTCCTTCATAAGAGGGAGAACGAGGTCTGGACAACTACAAATAAACCGTTGAGAATCATAGTGGCGTAAATCGGTAATTTTCAAGACCAAAGTCTTCTTAACCATTATCCGCTAAACCGAGATGCGAAACATCTCTATGATTTTCACTGGCTCAAATGAGGAGCTGTTAATTGCATTTTTTTATGCCAATCTTCCGAGCAGCAGGGAGGTAATTCCAGCGATGATGAGCTCTGCCGAATGGCACCTAGAAGATGGAAAGGAAGTAGTGATTAGCTCCATAGTCAGCGAAAAAGCAATAAAATGGACGGTCTACTCCTTTAATCCCTTTAAGGCAAAGGACTTCAGACCAATTAGACCTCTTATTTCTTGTTTAAAGTTTTGGAAAGACTAATTGAGGTGCGCATAGCGGTAAGCGAAACGGAATTGTATACTTTTTATGAAGATTTGCATTTGGATGAGGAACGATTTTACAACAAATTATTTCAATGAAGTTCTAGGTTTAATTTGACAGGATATACAGAAGTAAAAATATTCTTAACCTTCTCTCTGTGTACAGGGGTGCAAGTCCACCCCAGCCTGTTAAAAACGTAAATAAAAAATTAATTAATCAAGACTTAACAAAATCCTTCCAGGAATGCTATCAGTGATATATTTCACACACTGTAAGAAAAAAACGGATTGAAATTGGTAAATATGGATGAAGTAGTGAAACTACCAAGGCACCTGAGCGTTTAACTGTGTGAAGCGATGTGTAAGCACCCCGAAGTGTTGTTATAAAATTTTCATTGAAATCCGGATGTTGGAAGCAGCTGAGTTAGTATTTTTCTACTGTTTGACTTGTTTCACATTTATTTTGTCTAAATGTCTATTTATTTCTTTGCTACGATATTCGTTTTAAAACGATTTATGATTCATTCTTTTTCTCAATATGATTGATTTGGTGGGAGTACTACTTTGATCTAACATAGGCTATCAAGGCCACAGTTGTATATACAAAATCAATCTTCACAGCGGAAAAATTTCCTAAAATATTTATCCAGGCAATTGGTTGATAATACTGTGAAAAGTCCGCTGTCAAATCCAAAATAGTTAAAAACTAGCGTAAAGATTGCCATGCAACAAGTCGGTTAGTGCCTGATCTCATCGCAGGTGCTACATATGTCCTCGCTCTAATGACATCATGACCAGCTTGATCTGCCACATTTGCGAAAACCAACCTGTAAAAAGCACAGTAAAAATGCTTATAATGAATGCATTAACATTGAAATTGATGATGGGGTGAGAGAAATATGTAGATTCGGACGATGCATCCTAAAATTTTTGTTTTTTTTTCTATTCTTTTAATTTTGAAATTTTTTGATTTGAATTAATTTTGTTTTTTTAAATTGATACTGTATCAATAAACTTTTATTAATATTTATGCAGACAAGGTTTTTCACATAGATTTTACAATAAAAATGTATGGGGTGCAATTGCACCACTGTACACGGTTAATGTTGAAATATGTGTGCACAGAGAGAAGGTTAATTAGCGTTTTCATTTCATTCCACTCCTATTTCATCCCATATTTTTCTTTTCTCCCTGATGTTTTTATACTCACAATTCTCCAAATCATACAAAACAAGCCATTTTTTAACACTTTCAATTAATTTTTCTGCTAAACTGCCCATTTTACTTGATTTAAAACACAAATTTTGGTACGCGGTAATATTTAACATGCAATGATCACAAAATTTAACGCGACGTCTGATTTAGTATATTACATATCTTCGCATCATACTGTCACCGCGTTGATGTGCGCCGGGCTAATAAGTGAATCAATGTGGTATCCAATACACTTCGTAAATGTTGCTCTAATTATTTTTTACCAGGAAAAAGTTTTCCTGCCTCGTGTTCACTTAAATCCCGTCATCTATACATATATGTATGTAGATACTATCTACTGCAAAAATTTCTTCCTTGTACAAAATGTCGATGTCTTTTACCTTGAAAAATTATTATGTTTTTTCTGTCGCCACTAACATGACTCCCGCATATGGGAAATGACTGGATAATTTGATAAGAGAACTTAAACAAAGTGAGTGGCTTATTGGCGAAGATAGGAGTAACGGAGTAGATATTTCCTTGAAAAAGTTTGCACGTTTCACTGCAAACTTTTTTTTTTTTTGCATATTTATAATGGGGAATAGAGATGAATATGATGATCACACCCATTTCTACTTAGCAAGAGAGCGATTTTCGTAAGATTTATTTAATTCTAGAGATTTCCTTCCCATTGATATGGCC
Organism: Dioctria rufipes; assembly: GCA_963924295.1. NCBI lineage: Eukaryota > Metazoa > Arthropoda > Insecta > Diptera > Asilidae > Dioctria > Dioctria rufipes. The sequence continues at coordinate 345,063,783 of OZ002740.1, read as the reverse complement.
ACTAGAGAGAAATTCAGTTTGTACTTCTTTGCTAACTGATTTGCTTATTTATAACTAAACTCTTCGTTTCACTATATTATTAGAATTGATAAAGGCTCAGTTTTCTACACATACTCGTATATATATTATTAATAGAAAATACTATACGCTTAGAATACTAAAGTAATTCTGTTTGCGATGAACCTGCTTTATTTTAAGATATTCTGAGAAAACTCTGGCTTATGTTTACTTAATCATCTTAGATGCATCCATGAAAACTCATATTTCTGACCATTGTCATTCGATTATCTTCACATTCCTCTCCCTCCTTAGACTAATAGTTAGAAGCCTTTTCAAAATTAAAATCTTAGTAAGAAAAATGCTACAGCGGAACACTATTGCCCTGTAAAACCCCAACTGATGAAATATATAACTGATTTGTTGCTACAAGTTGCGTCAGGAAAAATGAATATATATGGAGAATTGAGTTAGGAAGGACAACTATTTCAATTCGGGATGGGATATACCTATTCATTGAATAGTTAAGGTAAAGATAAACGGTGAGAGACTTTTGGTCTCCAGTTTACAGAGACTAAAATCTCCGAAATGTTAACACGCCAAGAGACTTTCGTCTGGAGATCAAAAATTTAGGTATCCTCCGGGAGACCATAATAAAAAATTCCCTAAAGACACGTCTCCGAAGTATATACACGAAATTTGAAGTTTTGTCTCTAGAGATTTGTAGAGATCTTTGTTAATTGTCAAGCAAGAGATTGTTAGAAAGAATTATCTCAAAAGTTATTAATATTTGTGTTATGAGAAAAGTGAAAAAGCTTAAAAAATATATCCTTGCTGTACAAATTTTACGAGATAAACATAGTTTTTTTTTCTCTCTCAAAAATAACCTGAGTTCTATTGCCGAAACGTAAATCTATATTAATTATTAGTTTTTTTTTAATTTCTTTGTAACAATTTGTCAAACTCACTCCTCTTTATTGCTTTTTCCTTTCCGAGTCGACCTACACTTACCTGACCAGAACACACAAATAGTCTCCGGATACCTGGGAACGACAAATAAACAAACATTGGAGACCGAACCTGGAGACCTGTTTGTTTTAAAATACACGACGGGACACCGAAGATAATAAAAGTCTCAGTGACTAGGTCTCTTTAGAGATTTTTGCATCTTCGAAGTGTATATACTACACGAGTCTCTGAGTATCTAGACACTAAAAAATTGGTCTCTGGAGGCCAAGGTATCTCGCTGTGTGGCTTCACCTTTACAATACACAAATCCTAATAAATATAATATGTAAAATAATTAGAATCAAATTTTAAATTTGATGTACATTCTGTTAGAGATTGCTGAGATGACAGAATATTCAAACAGCCGCCTGTAAATAATGTATTATTTAATCATGTCCTATCGGATCAAAGAATTTGTTTTTTGTTTGGGAAATAACATAAATAAATTCCTTCATACATTTAATCAGGGCCAATAATAATTGAAATTTTATGAGCTTATGTCAGCTTATGTTAAACAAACCACAATGCTATCATTCTTTTTCCAGTTTAGGTCAATCGTGTAAATTTGAAAATCTTTTTGGATTTTGGTGAGGGAAAAAGATGACACTGATCAAGGTTTTCTCGATATTCAGAAGGTGTAACAATCCAGTATGAAGTTCTCCTGTAATGATTATAATTAGTAAATGGGGCGTCGAATCATGTGTTTAACCTCTACGAAGTCTATGTTGATAAAAATTCAAGAAAGAATGTTCTTGTAAACTAAGCCTTCAGACATCGACAACTATATGTCAAATTCCATATTATAAATTTAGTTCGAGTTCAGATGTTTCGGCATCTACGTCGACTTTTGTAATGGGCGCCCACATTAGATCATTAGCATTTGCAGCAGTTTTATTGGCTAATAATCGTAGAGTTTCTCGTAGATAAACTCAACGTTTTGTGGTTAATTTTTTTTAAATAGTCTATTGGAAAGTGGCCGTAATTTATCCAAATTGAGTTTTTTTTAAACAGCGCAACTGCTCCATCTCTACCAACCAACTTATTTTTTTTATTTTTTTTTTTTTCATAAAATTACTGTGTACACAAAATTTCCGAGCCCTATGTCAATAGCGTTCTCAGACAGACATACGGACATGCATAAATGAAATCACAATTTTTTTTTTAATATGTACATAATATTCTCCAGTTCATTTTTCTCTACCATCATTATTTTGATGCATTACAAACATATAAACAAACCTAATACCTACATATACCCCATCTTCATATGATATAAAAATAAACTATATATAGATTTTCTTCAGAAGGAAATTATCAGATTTATGAAAACTATTAAATATTTCTTTAATTTTCCATTTTGTGAAGTCAATTAACAATATTATAATATGTTCTAGGGACTGGTGAATCTGGCAAATCTACATTCATCAAACAGATGCGAATCATTCACGGGAGTGGCTATTCAGATGAAGACAAAAAGGGCTTCATTAAAGTAGTATATCAAAACATTTTTATGGCTATGCAGTCCATGATAAAGGCAATGGATATGCTTAAAATTCAATATGGGTCTCCGGAGAATGTCGTAAGTACTTAGAAAATATAAAATACATGTGTTGAGCATTAACAAGGTAAAATTATATTCAATTATTTCAGGAAAATGCGGAACTCGTACGATCGATAGATTATGAAACAGTTACAACATTTGAAGACCCTTATGTGTCAGCTATAAAAAGTTTATGGGCTGATAGTGGTATACAAGAATGTTACGATAGGAGAAGGGAATACCAACTAACGGATTCAGCTAAATAGTAAATAATATATTTTCTTATTTTATGTACATACTCGTACATACGTATATTTTTTGAATAGTTTCGATATATTTAAATATTTAATTCCTGCAGCAGACTGCATCCTGAGCTATTTTAAATTAAGAAATTCCTAAATTTTGCTGTTCTTTGCGCAGGAATTGGATATTGAAATATACTCTATATTATTATTCAGATTATTTCATCATAATTGAAATGAGTAAGTTGTTGAAATTCGCGAAAATTAAATTACGACGGGATTTGGTTATTTGTAGCTATACGGTCCGAACCGAAAGCTATAAATGGGAAAATCAAGTGGAAATGCCGAAATGTACAAAATTTAAATAATACTTAGGCTAGGTTAGGTAAGAGGGGTGCCGTCAGAAGACCAGCCTGCATCACATAGACCTCCAGTGAGTCCATTATGTCTCTGTCATGAAAGAACCTTTAAAACCGCCCTAGATTCCTCCTGCTTTTTTTAAGAATCTCAGGATACATCTGAACTGTAGTAGTACCTGCGTAATAGCCTACCTCTTTTATTCATCAGAGCGGAGCACTCGCAAAGTACGTGTTGGACGAACTCGATTTCCTCTAAATCCTTACACTGCTGCAGAAATCGTTCGCCGCTTTTCACAGTCTTCTAGCATGGTCTCCCATGGCCCAGTGACCCGTAATGACCCCTACCAGATTCCTACGAACGCACGGGTTCATTCTGAACAACGTACAAAAAATGACCGCCTGCTGATCCATCGGAGGCTTATCTTTTGATAGGCACCCCAGATGATCTCCGATTGGCCAACTCATCGAACATATTGTTGGCTGGGATATCCCAACCTATGGTCACCTTATGCCGTGTAGTCAATTACTCAAGGCATAACTGCACCAATTTTACCAACACAGCATCCAGCGCCATAATGGCAGCCTGACTGTCAGTATATATGCAAATTTCCCGTGCGGACTCTCCGTACATACATACCAACATTGCAGCCTGGTAAATCGCTGCGAGCTCTTCCTGAAAGACTCTATATTTGTCCGGATGACTGTAAGACTCGCGCCACTGCAGGCTCAGGGTATACTCCAGCTACTGTGCCAGCAACTCGTCTTGGATCCATTCGTAAAGATAGAAATATCTGCTCTTACCACCATCTCCTTCCCATTCCAATCATTCCTAGTGCGCATCATTGCACATTGATACCCCCCACCAAAAGTTAGGAAAGATATTTGATAGCTAGTGTCTTTCCTGTATTCACTGCAGTCTATCTATCTCTAAGCCTGACAGCGCTAATTGGCGCTACACTCCTGCAGTAGGAATTAATATTCAATATTCATCTGTATAATATTAAGGTAATTAAGCGCATAATTTGATTTTTACTTCTTGGTGCTGTTTGTTATCATTGGAGCCACATAGATTAAGACTATCATAATCGTGTCCCCGATGAAATAAATTCATTGTTTCTATACGAAACTTTTCATATTCAATTTTATTCAATGTCCAAAAATAATAGTTTCTGTCGTTTAGTATTTATGAGATATGGATATGCTCATTTATATAATATTTACACTATATCCGGAGATTATATTTTTTTAAACTTATCTAAACCAATAAAATAGCATAAACCAATATAAATAACTGTCAAGTCAGTATGGGATGTTTTCATTATTACATATAAAGTTGCATTATGTACTACTGCCCTTGAGACTAGAAACGAAAATATTTAGTAATTTTTTCATCTCCTTTATCTATTTCTCGTGGGATATCTAACTAAGTAGTTGAAAAATCTGTTTCTAAAAAATATACCAAGGTAATTGGATATAAACCACTTAAATTACAACATCTTAATTGATTTACAAAGTTATTCGCACTTCTTCGTGTTTGCAGACCAGTAAGACTGGAATCAACCATTGATTGATGAATCATTGTATTTATGTATGGTGGCTGAAAATTTGTTGGATTGAAGTTTTCATTATTATGTTTGTTATATTTTTTGCACTCTTGGTAAAACATAGCATTTCATGAAATGTTAGCATGGGCCGGAAAACACACCGTAATCGTAATGAAATGACTACTTTGAACATTTCCTCGTATTTCCAAGGTGTTTTCAGCATTTTGCCAGTGAGATAAAATACATAACATAACTTCGACTTTAGGTGAAAGGCTATTATGAATGAAAAAAATACTGCTTGAATTCAAAGTTTTTTTAAGCTTCATCCGCATATAGGAAATAGAAGGAGAGAAACAAAACTCAATTTCAATGTGCTCTTGTCCTCAACATAAGTTTTGGGCTTAATCCGTTCGATTCGGTAATTTTTTCTTGAGACTCGCATCAGTGATTTTTTCCTATAGATCATATGCCTTTCATTCTCTCGTATATAGTTTTTCAGTTTTCCTTTTCTTTCAAAATGTCGCGCTATTTTGTTCTGTATAAAATATATATATTTTGTCTGTATAAAACCGACCATCGTCAAGATTTTATTTTCCTCCTTTTGTATTTTGGATCTTTATTCTCTTGTAACACTCAATTCTGGTTCTCTCACATGTAGTGCATCTTAGCTGACTTCAATAATCCCTGTTTCCACAAACTAATCAATCTTGAAATATTAGAATTCTCTGTAAAGGCGATTAGTTTTTCAAAATCGTTTGAGGAGAAGCAAACATTAAATGGACATTTCCAAGTTGCTTAACGATGCGAATAAAAACAGATTTCGCTTTCTCTATAAATTGTAAACCATAAAATTAGACTAGTGTATCATTATTCTAATCGGGGAGTGGTCTGTTTTCTTGCGTCGACGTAAATCGTTTTTCATCCGCTTTTCTGTCAGCATTGTTTTCTTGATATGGTGCTTTGGATTTTGATGTCAGTCTCATCCAATCGAAGCTTTATTATACCCTAGATGAAGTCGTAGGGTATTCTAAGTCTATCATCCCGTTTATAACTCACAGAAATTATGCTGGTAGAGCAAAATGGGTTGGACACCCACGCATAATATTTAAAGTTCTTTAATTTTTGCATGTCCGTCCGTCCTCACGATAACTCGAGAACGCGTTCACTTAGAGAGCTGAAGTTTTGCACAAAGGCTTGCTTTAATAAAAATAAATAAATAAATTTAAGTTCGAAAGTGGGACTAATCGGGCAACTCCTTCTTAGGGTTGCCATACAAAAATTTTGTTTTTCACTATATATTTAGACACTCTGAGAAAGCGTCTATGTAGAGAGTTTGAAATTTGATGCATGATGTTTTCATAGCAATAGTAAACAAAATTTGAAAAATGGACTAAATTGGACAATAATTTCTTGGTGTTGCCATATAAAAATTTAGGTTTTTTACGTAAACTGTGAAAATGATCAGTCCTAGAGGTTTTTGTTCTACTGAAAAGTTCTTCAGAATAAGAAATCCTATGAAATTGGTTATAACCATTTTTACTGTCCGACGAACCGTTCTAGAAATATGTACATATATGCAAAAATTCACTTCAAAAATCAAACTTGGATACATGGTGACCACTTGAAATTACATACGAGCATTCATCTAAGGTCTTACACCAGTTCTAGCTTTTTTACTTGTTGTGTTTAAGGATAATTTAATACCTTATTCGGATGACCGTTATTGTGCGTGGCGCAAGAAATTGTGGATCTTTAAATTAGCACGATCTGTTGTTTTTTCAGTTCCTTTTGCCTTGTAGATCGTCAACATATTTATATTGTTTATATCTCTTAATCCACTTTAACAAAAGCAGAAAATCTTTAAGTATAACTGGCTGCCCGATTTAAGGAGCGTTTACAATGACAAAGTAGAGTGGAGTGAGCTTTTACCAGAGTAGCGTGCATGCACAATACAGAGTGAGCTTCATTCAGATTTTCGAAATCATATGTAAATTGTGTGACAGATTATCATGTGTTTACATTTGAAATATATTTCAAAACAGATCACAAATGGTGTTAAATTACAGAAAATATTTCTATAATTACACCAGAATGAGCTATGAACGATTTGAATTATCACAAAATACAAATTAACATTTATTACGGACACTTTCGAAATGAACGACTGCCATCTATATTCCATAGATAAGCCAATTCGAACATAAAAAAAATTTCATTCTTAATTGACTTTATTTTATTAAAATTGTATCATAAAAATACTAAATACATTTTTAATTTCTTATAAAAAATATTTATTTTTGGTTTTTTTTTGTTATAACTTATTAATTTTCGTTATTTAAAGTTTGTAATTATCAGTGTGACATCTGCTAGAGACTAGTATTTCGAGACAAATGTTGAAAGCTTTCGAAACTATCAACGTGAGATTAGGAATTGTTCCAATCTGACGCTACTCTGTGAAATCTACTATGGTGGGAAGCGCGAAGAACGTATATTAGAGTGCATGCTTGAGAAAAGGAGAGAAAATTCAATCTAGTGACTCCACTCTACTCTGTCATTGTAAACGCTCCTTTACATTCATTTTTAATCCTTTGGGATGACACTAAAAACACTATTTCGAATTTAACGAATTTAACTAGTGGCTGATTAAAAGAAACTTCAACATTTTATACTTTGAAATGTCTGTTGGGTTTGTATCATTGAATGGATAGTTATAAGAGATAAACTCCTGTAGAATAGACTACATAAAAACAATATGTATAGCTATATTTAGAGCAATGTCGACTTTGGCTTATTCAATGCTTTGGCTTTAAACTTATTAGCAACTGAAATGAACGAAAGGTTTGATGAACCGAAGACTCAAAATAATCAAAGGCCGCAAATGAAACTAAACGTACTTATTGTATAACTCGGGCAATACTTCTACTTTGGAGAGTCTCTTAATAAAAATTTCAATACCCTTCGAAAATGTAGTGCTATGTAAAAATAAAAATAAAAAATCAATATTGTATCTCCCCCTTAATTAAATTATTACGTTCAATACTTAATCGCCGAGATTGTATGTCACGTTTGCAGAAAATTTATGTTTAATAAGTTTTCTATTTTGACTAACGAAGTTACGTATTTATTTCAAGTTTATATGATTGAAGTCACTTTTATATTTACTATAGAATAATGTTTACCAACAAAGAACCTTACTGGATGGAAAAATATCAGTCGTCGATGGAAAAGTTTTAGAGAAGGCAAGTTTATCGTAGAAAACTTGTTGAACTTTCAGAGAAATTCCGTTCAAAGGCAAACATACCGAAGAGTGGGGTATAAGAAGCTGAAGAGAGCCTATGTTAAAGGATCGTAGAAACCTGAAAAAAAGTAACAGGTATTAAGGTTAGGTTAGGTTAGGTTAGGAGTAGGGGCAACTTGGCTAATAGCATCCTGCGGACACCGAGATTAGGGTTGATCCATTTTGTCCTCCTTAAGCACCTTTTAGATTAGCTTGCAGACCTTATTAGGACTGATAAGTGTTTCTTCAGTGATTTTCAACCTTGATGCTACAAGCGCCGGACACTCATATGATATGCCTCGCGGTTTCATATTTCTTTTCGCACATTCGACACATTTCTGTCTTCCCATTTTTGTAGTAATTCCTAAAGTGGGTTTTTGATGGGCCAAATTTTGAGTAGTTACCATTATACGGACTCTGAGCTCCGGTTTTAACCAGATCGTCCGCTTTTTCATTTCCTTCCACTCTTTCGTGTCCAGGAACACAAGGCAAGGTTACTTTGTTGTCCCAGCTCCAAAATAGCTTCGACTCGAAAGTCTTGAGAGGACAGAGCCAGGAGCGAAGCTTGGCTGTCTGAGCAAATGTAGATGTTGGTTCTTGCAGAACCTGTTAGGCTTTCCTGAGCTCCAACCTCTACAGTGTAGACTTCCGCCTGAAAAATTTAAGGTGGGGCACTAAGCGAAATGAAGAGCTCCACTTTTGAAACCACCACTCCGGCACCTGTTTTGTTGTCCTTCCTCGATTCATCAGTATACCAAACATGCAGGGATTGGAGCCATCTGTCTAATATCTGGCTTCTCTCATTAATGGTTACCTGGTGATCTCTTTCGAAGGAAAATATCTTAGCCATCTGTCTAATATCTGGCTTCTCTCATTAATGGTTACCTGGTGATCTCTTTCGAAGGAAAATATCTTAGCCATAACATCCTTTGGAGCTTCTACGTGTTTAATGTGAACCTGTTCGAGGATATTGAGATGTACCACTCCGGAAGAAATGTGATCATCTGACCATTTTTTCGAAGAATACTAGCCGCTATTTTCCTTTGGATAAAGAGGTAGAGTGGCTGTAATCCAAGAATGGCTTTAAGTGCTCGTTGCTCGGTTGCACCTTCCTGGTGATTATCTGGATAGTTTTAGGCCACCAGACGTTAGCACCATAAGAAAGTATGGGTCTAATTATACCCTGAAATATCCATATACCATATATACTAATCTTCTTTCCAATTTTAGTACTATATGTTCTGTTGAAAAAAGAACATACAGAATGGAAGATTTTTAATTGACGCTTTAAATAAAGTTTATCTTTAGCGTTCAGTAGAGAGCAATAACGATAAAGTGCACACACTTCCACACTTCTTAGCCTATCTTCACCTTAGATCATTTAATAATAAATAGGATAAGCAATATTTGCAAAATCCGTGTACATGAGATCAGCATATTATTACCTCTTTTGCTACCCGTATCCTGTACAGGGGACACCTTTTTAAAAGCTTTTAAAAGCTTCTAAAACCAACTACAATGCTTTTACCACCGCTGATTACCGACGTCCTGTTTAAGAACACTTAATACTTGATAGCTGAGTGAATATAAAAATAGATTTTTAATTCAATTTTACTCAGAGGAAGCTCCTAAGCATTTTTACATAATAAAAAAATTGTTTCCCCCATATGCAAAAGAAAAGAGAAACGTGTTTTACTTCCTGTCATACCGTTTATTTTATTTCCTTGCATTTTACATAGCCATTAAGAAATAAATATGAGCAATATCGGCGCATCAGTCTACACTTATCAATCAGGCCTACCGGGGAATTCGATTTTGATCTAGATTCCATCAAATCGGATTTTTTCAAGGAACCCTTTCTACCGTTTAATAAAATTTTTCAAATTTAATAAAAAGTAATTGCCGGTTATTTTTGATTGACGCTGAAGAATATTCCATGCGTTTAATTTTACTAGTAAAAAATGCTCCATGAAAAATTCGATTCGATCGAATCTGAATGTAAAAAAAAACTCCTTTGACAAATGTCTTTATATTCGAGAACAAACCACGTTCCATACAGTTTGCTTAATCTTCTCGAAGATTTGCGATGAGCTTGATTCCTTTCCTCATCAATAACAGATACTCAAATCAAAGCAATGATTAACAACTTCACAGTGAACGTAATCCGTAAAAATCCCTGAACGATATCTACATACTATTTATATTGTATAAAAAAGACGAGAGAATAGAGGTGTACTTAAGAACTTCTGTCAACTCAGTAGCATAATTACCTATGATGCGGAGCTTCAAAAATGCGATTGTTCAATTTGAATGTAAGCTGTATAGTTGGGAGGCAACGACAGTAATCCCAATTCTAAATCCATCTCTTATTAACAATCTTGAAAAGCAGATTGAGATAAATATGCTAATGAGCAAATGTACAAAAATGAAAAAAAAAAATTTATTCGCCACAGGCTACAACGCTAAAAAGAAACATTTTGATTGGAAATCTAGAACGAATTCGTCGGACAGTTAAGGACGAGAACGAGGAAGAAGAATCGTCTACGAAAATTAATTGATATTGTTGATTCATTTTAATCCATAACTATGTATGGGTAAATTTAGATATGCAGCGATGCGCTAATGATGCCGCATCTGCATCATCATGAGTTCAAAAATGCATCCTGCCACTGAATCATGAACGCATCTGATGCGTCAAAATCAAGAAACTAACGCATCATGGCAAGTGGTGATGCTTTTGTTGTGATGCAGCTATCATTTCTAAGCTCATAAATAACAATGTATGATTGTAATTAATGTAACATATTAACTTAATAATTAACTGTGACTTATTATTTCAATAGACAAAAAGTAAATTGGACAGACGTCCAAATTAAATTATTATTAAACATTAGATTGAAAATGCTGAGCACTTTAGGAGTGGAAAAAAGTGTATTATGGGGAAAAGTGTTATAGGAAATAAAGCTTATAAACGACAAGCAGTTCCTTTAGCTATATTAAATCTATCCGAAAACACCCGAAGACTTGTACGATTACTCAGTTTCCATATAGTGATATACAGACACTCCTTCAAAGAGTAAGCTGCTCCTGCTTTGGATAATGATTTCAAGTCTCCTCATATTCCTTTATTAATTTAAAATAATTTTTACATTTTGGTATGCTTCTTCGACTTTGTAATGTTATTATTAGAGTTAGTTTCTTCCGATTTAAAAAATCTTTATCTTTCTAAAATTGCTTTCACTAAATTGCTGGCACAAGATTTTCCATTGCAAAGCAATTTTATCCATTTTTAATATTTTGTCATGCTACCTTAGAATATAGAGAGTACAGGAGGTGTGATAAGCCAAATTTGGCGTAGTCAAATTCTGGTTGTGTTAGTATCTGTTGCCGCTGTAGTGAAAGCGCGGAACAGCCGTGTAGTAAATCAGTAGTAAATCAATATAGAGAGCGGGGAAACAAGATAATGGTTGAAAATACTGCAGTTGCCCCACCGAAAATGCTCTTAGTCGCTGCCACTGCGTCAAGATACCCAGGGAGTTTCTCAGTTGTCACAAACGTAAACAAATCGTCATTAAACAAATATTTCATCGTTTTTTGTTATTAATTTCAATTTAATATAAAAATGTGTGTAAAGTATACAAAATAATATTTTATAACTATACTTGCCTAAAAAATGATTTCCCACTTATATTTTCATCAGATTCAAATTGTTACAAATTAAAAATACATTTGTCTCTTTCTTCAATATAATTCTGACCTACTTCACGATACCCTAAAAAAATCCACGCTCATGCACACGAATTTTACATGCATCAACACTTTCTGCTGTCTCTATATTCTAAGTATGCTACACTTTCAATGACTAACACAATTTGACAATTGACATTTAAAAATGTCAGCAGTAAGCATCAGTATGCTCGTCATCCTGGTCATATGATAAGTGTAGAATTCCAATACTATAATAATTATGGCTTAAAGGGAAGTAGAGTGAGTAATGAGGAAAAAGTTATTTTTTTTTTAGAATTGAATCTTAGCCAGCAATAAGATGGGGTAATAAATTTGCAATTAATACTCTCTGGTTGTTTTAAGGTAACTATCCTACAGGATGATCTACAACTGATGGTTTAAGCTTTAGGAGCTGATAGAGTAATCTAGAGTTTTGACAAAAATTGTATCAGAGAAGGTTTATTTTCTGTCCGTCCTGATTGATCATATTGCAACTGGAAAATTAAATAATCTAGAAAGTATTACCACTTTATAACACTTCAAAGGAGACATTTTCCCTCAATATTCGTACAGGTATGTCCTAGGGAGGAATCAGTTCAACCTTTTTCGTGTGCTTCCCCCTAGCTTCCTAGGAAAGAACGGAAATGCGTGCCTCTTAATTGGACACCTTATGGTACATTTGTATAGGCATGTACTTGGGAGGAAGCAATTCAAGCTTTTCGTGTGCTTTCTCTTAGCATAGAGAAAACAGTATCAGAGTAGAAAATTGTATGTTGATAATTTTGCCACAAAGCTTTTGGTCAAATACCCTTAATCTACTTCTAATTGCACATGGCTAGTCTAAAAGTAACACATACAGAGCTCATTCGATGGTTTAAGCGATCAGTAGTCAGTACACACAAATTAATACCATCGGCCGGCCTACATCGAACTGCATGAAGGCGGCTTCGCTGAGATGTATGCACGTACACTGCACTGTGTGTGACATGCATACGAGTCGAGCAGAGTAAAGTGGCAATAGTCAATTCAAAAGCTATTTTAAAGTGAGCTTTTAAAATCGAGGGAATATTGCTGCCATATATTTTTCAACTCTGTTATTGCTTCTCTATGCTCCTAGCTTCCTTGGAACGAAAATGGAAGCATATATGAATTATTTAAGTGTAATGCACTTTAGTAAATATTACAAAAATTCCCAATTAAATTTACTCTGTGCTAGCGAAACCACAACTACGAAATAAGAACGACCTTGAAAACATACGTTGCATCTTCCAACAAACTTTTTTTTTGGATCTATTTGGAATGAATCAAAATTGTTCAGCTTTTTCATCTGCTTTCACAAGCCGTCACGAGGAAAGTCTGACCAGAGTCTACTATACTAGAGTGGTGGACAGAAGTAATTAATACATATGTACGTCATTATTGGTCAGCCATCGAAATATGTACGTACGTACATACATCACCAGCAGTCTTTTACTTTATTCACTTTTTCATATAAATATATATATAACGAATCATGTATTTATTCCACTTTAAAACGGCATAAAGTTGACATAGCTCTGGAGAAGGGAAAAGATCTCCTTTTTTCATAACCGATGATAGTGATATCATCATATGTATAAAGGTATAATTTGACCGTGGCTTTTTCTGACTGTTAAAAACAGACATGAGCTAAAGGTGGAGTCAAAAATAAGTCTCAGGATGATATGTATCGTTGGCTGGCAAGAAATGTATATTCCTATAGAACTTAATAGTCATTAACACATCTATGTCTTCAATAAAATTATCTCAACTTACTCATTTTACATTTAAATATTTCTTAATTTTGTTTTTTTAAATTTTCATAACAGTTACCTTATGGAAATCGACCGAGTTGCAGGACCAAATTATTTACCAACAGAACAAGATATATTAAGAGTTCGAGTACCAACAACGGGAATAATTGAATACCCCTTTGACTTAGAGGAAATACGATTTAGGTACAGCCAAACGTAATCTTGTGCATGTTTTAAATGAACCTCAATAAATTTTACTCTAATCTATTTTGCATGTTTATGAAAAATGTTTGTCGCATGTCCTCTTTTCAGATTTTTTTTAATGCTTTCTTTAAAAGATTTTTCAGAATATCTATAATATTTTCAATACTAGCACGTATCGGGATTTGTGGTTTTAAAAATGGTTATGACCGTGATAATTAATAAAATATTTCTTTTTCTAGAATAAAATTGGTCTTGTAACTAACAATCCTATTTCACCTTCAAGACATTTTTATTAAATGAAATATTTCTCATGTTTTTGTTCATTGCATGTTTTACGCTTTTTAACAAATTATTTCTTAAAATTTTTAATAGTTATATAAGCGATATGGATCGGATTGAAAAACCAGACTTCCTTCCATCAGAACAAGATATTCTGCGAGCTCGAGTACCGACAACTGGAATTTTAGAATATCCATTCGATTTAGATGGAATTGTGTTTAGGTACCGGTGTAGCATTTTGAAATATATTTTTTGCCAGTTTCTTGTAAATCTTAGATTCAGAGAAGTAGCAGATTTTTGTTTTTTGTATATTTTATTTCACGGAAGTAGGTTTTATTGCGTAAAATAAAATGCTTAATAGATTTACTATAGAAGTATTGCTTATACGTCGCTTTCTTGCTTTCAGTAAATAATTAAGTAATTTTTGTGATACTTCATAGGCTCAAGGTGGTTTTGCATCGGGCGGCGATTACATAATTAGGTCTCTTCATTGAGTGTAAAAGAAAAATCAAAGCATATCTGCTTATTTTCGTGAAAAACCGTCAAATTTATCTGGAGCAACACGGAATAAATTGAAAGCAAACCCGATTTTTTTTTTTTTTTTTTTTATTTTATTATGTATTATTTTTGTTGTTATTTTATAGTATGTGTGGTATGGTGATTTGTCTATTGATAACCTCGTAAACATAACCTAAATTTTTACAATGTTAAATGAAAAATATTAAGAAAAAATATCTGTTAGAACCACAGCGTTATCTGAATCTCCTTCTTTGACTAAACTAACATTCATCCGTAGCCATGGGTTTAGTCTAAAATTCAGTGCGTCTTGTTAATTATATAACATACGGTTTTACAAACGAAGTGATTAGATTTTGTCGGTATGATTCATGGTATGAAAAATAGCAACAGTATGACTTTCCTAAACTTTTAATTGGCAGCTACGTCGTATACCACATTTCCTTTGTTTCAATTTTAATTTTCCTCATTAAAGTACAAAGAGAATATTCTAACAGGAAATTTATTTAAAATCTGTTGTGAATTCAGATTGCCCATTAAGCAATATAACGTACCATGGAAAAGTATCTTAGATAATACATTACCTCGTTAAAGCCCGGTCTTGAAATGTCTTTTCATCTGTTATCGTCTGGGGTAAATCTCAGCCAATCAGTAACCCCCAAAATCAATTTGTATGAAGGGAAATTTTGCAAATTCTGCAAGCTTGTATTCTGGAGGCCGGGATTCAAGAGTACCACATTTTCTATTAATTAATGATTTTGATAGCTTAACGATTTCGTAACCACCATTTGTTATTCAAGAACAATATCTCAAACATACGATCACATTTAATATAAAGTTACTTTATTTATTATATTATTCAATAGAACTCACATTTTATGAATACCGTAATAAGTCCTATTCAGAACAACTCTGAGCAACTATTTTGTTAGACATTTTGAGAGATTTTGAGAGTATAACTGAGTGTTTCGATCAGCAACACAGGGCGAACTCATGAGGACAGCAATGAAAACCTGAACTGCCTGCTGGCACTGTAGTGTAGACAATTTTCTACATGAAATTTTTATTTTTGGCTTAAAGTCGTCAAACGGACAGTACCTCGGTGCTTGTCTTTTATTTCTCTGCTAATTGCAGAAGGTTGAAATATTGCCCGTAGACTCTATATGGGTCTCGAAAAAGTAAAAACTCAATTCCATTTCTATTGATAAAATATCATCGCATTGTAATGCTTTTATAGAATAGAAACCTCAAAACTTGAACCAAATTTTTTTCAGGCTCTTTTTTGATGTTTTGTGAAGATTGAAATCATGTCAATTTGATAATTTGTTCTCATAAGAAAAATTAAATTTGAAATTTCCAATGAACGCGTTCAATATAAAAAAAAAAACTCAGCTGATCTTTCATTAGCTGTGTTCTTTTGTGTACCTTGTTCTAGAGCTCCCATATTCTGATGAGAACAAATTGTTCTGTCGATTGAAGCAAATTATTTGTACTGTTCGCTTCATTTATAAATCTTCTATGAAAATGTATGAGGCGTTTTTTTTTTGTCTCTTTTGTTCTGCCCTGTTCTGCGGACACAAAAGAACACAGCTATTGTTGATCCGTTGTTAATATTATGATTTTTTTTTTAATTCTACGTTTGATCTATGTCACCATTTCTGGAAATATTTAGCTGTTCAACAATTTTGATGAAAATATTAGTTAAACGTACTACCCCAAAACTGATTAAATTATTTGTGGTTATAATTTCTGTGCTGAAGTGGTGAGTTTTAGCCTCATATTAGCAATAACATCTGTTCATTTGTTATACATATTTCTTAATAATATTTTACTTATACTTAGAAAAACGAACTTAATATTTGTGGAAGCTAGAACATACAAATAAACCCATTTAAGTGTTTATGATTAACTGCGAAATTGATGAATTTTTGACCATTGTTAGATATTTTATGAAAGTTGTAACATTATCTAACACAAATAATTATATAAAGTATAAAGACATGTACATACTAGAAAGTTTCTGTCGTATAAGGTGGAAACGAAGTGCCTATACCAAAAGAAGCAGCACACTACTTCATCTTTCTAGCTCGCGCGCTAATAGACGGTTTCATTAGAAATGTTAGTGTATACACCGAGCATACAACTTCTCAGCGCGTGAGCTTTGGGGCCAGATGCTACCCGCAGTCTATTTAGACACAGATAAGCTCGGTGTATACTAGAAAAAGTTACCGGTGTGTTAGATGCGCCCAGCTTTTAGGCTTCACATTCGAAATGGAAAAGAAATATACATATTCTTAGTTTCCTATTCATCTAGTCAGCCCATACTTTAGAATTCGATTGTAAGCATAAGATCGAGAGAAAAATGAAACAAAGTTTCATGAAATCGGACAGCAATCATCCACACAAGAATATTACGTTCCTTTTCTCGTTCAAAATGAGTCTGTTTCAATCCATGTCATTCTTTCTCTCGGCTCGAACGATTTTATTTCAATCTGTCATCGCTTTTTACGGATTACGAATGCACACGAGTTTTTCCCGGATTCAAGCGGGGTGGTAATAGTTGAGGTTAAGTTCTCTTCGTTGGAAAATGGTTTTTCTTTTAATAAACAACAATTTATTCAAATTTATACTTGTGTTTTGTCAAATCGATTTTCAATGTGCACAGGACTAAATTATAATATTGTTTGGTCGATTCACACAGAATCATTCAGGACGAGAAAAAGAACGCAGCAGAAGTGAACAAACGACTATTTTGTAGATTGTACCGTTAATTATCTTAATTACATCGACGTGCAAGGGAGCAGGCGCTCTGATTGGACGCAGCATCGGTGATGTATCCACCAAAATGCTAACTTGCGAGTTGCATGTGCATTGCTTGCTAATTTTGATTTGTTTCATTGGATACACCTCAGACGCAAAGTTTTTCCTTAGCTTCTGAGAAGCTCTCAAGCTGAATGCATTGTGTGTGTAGTAAGCTCAGTGGATACATGTCTTAAAAATACTAATTTCAAATTAATTTCCTGGTTCACAACACATTAAGCTACGTACAGAAGTCCATTTATTAGGCGATTTTATATCTTCCTTTAAGAGTTGTAAATACTGTTTAAATTTAAAAAAATTCTTCGATAATTGATAATTTAGAATGTTCTACCTGTATTCAATGTGGAAATCGAAAAAATTTCGTATCTTAATCGGTTTTAAATATACTGTATAATATATTTGGAGTCGCTAGCAGATTTTATTAGAAGTTCCTTAATTATGAACATTTTGATCGCATAAGGCGTTGCTCTGAATCTATTACAAAAATGGATAAAAACTTTGCTCATGATCGTATGGGCCCGACAACAGAGTACTAATTCGAAAGTTATTGGGATGGTAAAAATAAGTAATATTTCATTCGGTGGTTTGGAGCCAAGCTAAAATACCAATGCCAATTACAATATTGTTCAATATGAATTTCTCCATTTGCCTCATGTGTCTCACGTTAGAGTAGATTATTTTTATTCTACATAGATGTTTAAGAAAATTCATTTTAAATACCTATAAGGTTTACTAAATTAGCTAAAATTTTCGATATGAATACTACTCTATACTAATTATGAATTATAATTATAGACTCACGGAGTGGTAATTGATTGATTGAACGTCATTATCGAAATATTTCATTAACTATAAGATTTTTATGTAAAATTATAATTAATATATATAATGCACGTTGTAATGAAGTTTTGATTGAACTTAAAAGATTTAATTGCCTTTATTGATGTGCTTTTAGTTGGCTATATAATAATATTGTACGCTTTAGTTGTAAAAATAAAGTTAGAACCTTTAATTTTCCCCATTTTTTCTCACATATGTATAAATATATATTATAGAGTATAATAAACATAAACCAAACATATGTACATATTAGAAAATGTATATTATAATCGTATTTCTAATGTGTGTTTCATATAATTTTAGGATGGTTGACGTCGGCGGACAGCGATCAGAAAGAAGAAAATGGATTCATTGTTTTGAAAATGTGACATCAATTATTTTTCTGGTAGCACTATCAGAATATGACCAAATTTTGTTCGAATCAGAAAATGAAGTATGTATAAGTATAAATAAATGAAAAAATATTTCCTAAGTAAATCAAAATAATTCTTTTTCAGAACCGTATGGAAGAGTCAAAGGCTTTATTCAAAACTATTATTACGTATCCATGGTTCCAAAATTCATCAGTTATTCTCTTTTTGAATAAGAAAGACTTATTAGAAGAAAAAATTATGTATTCTCATTTGGTGGACTATTTTCCAGAATACGACGGTAAGTTGGTATAGTATTATTAAAATAAAATTAAAACTGAATTATCAAATTAACTAAAGGCCCAAAACAAGATCATGTCAAAGCGCGAGAATTTGTTTTGAAAAAATATTTAACAGCCAATCCAGATCCAGAACGACAATGTTATTCTCATTTCACCACAGCAACAGGTGTATAACGAAAAAATTAAAAAATATATATATGTACATATATAGAATATACAAGAAGTTATATTGCTTTTTTTTATCGCTAAAATATACCTACTAATATAATGAATTAGCATTTAATCTTATCGCTAGTTTATAAATTTAGAATTATCGCTAGTTTTCTGCTATAGTATTCTTTTTTTTTTCAAATAATTTTAGGCCCACAAAGAGATGCAATTGCGGCGAGGGAATTTATACTTCGCATGTTTGTAGATTTAAACCCCGATTCCGAAAAAATTATTTATTCACATTTTACATGTGCTACAGGTAAGTTGTATATAGCTATGTATTCTTTACTGAATGAGTGAATGAAAGAGATGATTGTCATATTTAATACTTTAAAACGAAACGATCTCATATCTGTTTCTAAAAAAAAACCATATACTATTAACCGGTATGCTCTACATACTCTTACGTATTCTGAAAGGATTGATCTCAGGAATTCGTAGACTTACACCAATGCTTGTAAGCTGTTAAATGTAAATTTACATCGGACTGTAGGGCGGAAGGTTCGTCAATTCCATTTTTGAACCGGTTATACATAGTGTAATGATGTATTGTCGAGATGGAGAGGACTTTACCCTCTTGATCTTTGTTCACGCGCTTTTTGAAAAATTCTGCCAAATTGGTGGTAACATTCACCATACGATGATCTTCCTCCAATGGAATTGTAACAACATGCATGTTCGAAGAAGTAAGCAAGCATTTATTTCCCAATGTTGTGTGTACGCTTCACTTTGGTTGTATTATAGTCGCCTGGGAAAATTCATTGCTGTGATTGTGTCTTATTTTATGGCTCATAGGAGTAAATACAAGTTTCGTCATCTATCATAATATCGAAGGCTGCTTTTATCTGGCGTTCGCTGAATTTTTTGAATTTTTTTTTCGATCTAAGTAAACATACAACTGCGAACCTTTCACCACATATTTATTCATATAGCATACTACAATTTTTTTTAGCCCGAAATTGTGAATTCGTTGAGTGGATGGGATAGGAATTGGTAGCCGAGAAGCAGTCAGGCAGCAAAGTGAAACGTGAAAATATGTGCAGAGTAGAGAAATATTCTCTCAGTCTCAAATCTTTGCTTTTTTCCGTCTGTTTCCTCCCGACCGCATCAACAAATAAGCATACAACTTGTGCATTTTTAGAGGCCAGATAAAGCTTTTAGATATATGTTCTTTGGTATAATATATAGAAGTTAGTACTAACCTAGACAAACAAAAATTGTATGCCAGGGGGGGTTCAAAGTTACAGAGTGATTAAGAAAAAAGCTAAATTTTCACAAAACACTCTGTATCGTAAAAACTATAGGGCGTACGGTCACAGTTAAAAGCTCGTTGTATGCAGAAGTTTCTGGTCTTTCCAATGACTGCTCAACCAGCCTCGTATCGTACCCTCTCCTCTTTATTTTGATCTATTACACCCTATGTGTTATCTCTAGCCGTTAAAGAGTTAGTAGCTATTAACCAAAGCTATTCTCAAACCTATTCTCAAAGATTATTTGTTCCCTCAGTCACTGAAAACACATCATTTAAAAAAAAAAAGTTTAAGGTCGGTATGACCTGAATAGGTTATGAGCTAAATAATTATTTAATACCTGCAGTTATTACATTGGGTGTAATAGATCAGATTAAAGATGAGAGTACAGTTTACAGATTTTATAAAAAAAAAAAGTTATATTAATGACTGTTTGCAAAAAAAAAAATGATATCTTAGCTTAGACGACAGTAACTTTTGTGGGGAGAGGAGTCGGGCTGGTTGAGCAGAAATCCCATGTTGTTCTGTATAGAATGAGCTTTTAACTGACCGTACGCCCTGTACCTTCTTACGTTACATAGCCTTTTGTGAAAAACTAGCTTTGCTTTTAATCATGCTGTATCTCGGAAACGCTTGATATGTCCTCCTCCCTTTCCCCCGCCATACAATTTTTGTTTGACTAGGTTAGTACTATCACCTCCTCCTCTGTTGACCACCATGAAGGAAACACCCTGTATACTATATTTAAATTTGCATGAAATAAAATTTAATCTGTCATTGTCAAATCAAAGTTCCATTTATTATTACTTTTCTGATCCTTAAATTGAAAAACAATGCAAACCCAAAGTGCCTTGTATTAAAACAATGTACAGAAAATGTAGTTTCAGGAGGTTGTAAGTTGTAGTTCAGAAGACACAAGAATGAATATTCCCTTAAGTGTAATACTCTGTATACTCTGAGTTTAAAGATAAATATATTCAAAACGCAGCCGAACACAGTACATTTTGGAACAGGATATATAAAGCTTAAAGCTTTAAAGTAAATAGAATAGTGCCTAGAGATCTTCAATAGTAAATAATACAATTTTTTTTAAAGAAATATTTGTATGAACAAAAAAAGTTCTTCCGTTCGGTTTACTGCGTCAGTTGCTCCATTCTGTTTTTTTTTTTTTTTTTTTTTTTTTGATAATTTTGTTTCACAAAAAAATAGGTATTCCATACAAATTCTGAAAGTTTCATCGATATCAGAAATTGTCGTCTCCAAAGGATTTCGTGTACTCTTTACTTTCATTGAGCTTTTGTATAAAATATTAAACCTTCTATTCTTCCCTTTTCAGTTTTGTTGCATATTTTCACTTTTCGATCTTTTTAGGGTTCCGTACCCCACCCCAAAATCAAAACAAAACGAAACGGAACGGAACGGACGTATGAATTTGAATTTCGACAGAATGGCAGGTCTTCGTAACGCGCACATATTTCGACAGTCAAACGTTATGAAATATATATATATATATATTTTTATTTTTAAATGGGTGAGCTGGACCCCTAAAAAATCGTGTGTGGTATCGTTCGAAAGGAAGCACTACTTTCAAGGATTCCAAAAAAAATTTTTTTTTTTTGTGAATTGGTTATAAACATAGCCCAGAATATTCCCCCTTATCGTCTAGCTTTCTAAAGCTAAAAATTTGATATTATCAGGGTTAAGGTATTGAGTCATAGATAACAGGAAATCTGCCGCTTTTCGTCAGTCTCATAGTTGCTGGAAAAATGATTTTTATGTTAACTTATAAGACTAGTAAATCTTCCGTCCGTCTGTTTCAATATTATAGAAATTTGGCAATAAAGTAATGTTTAAAACATATTAAATATAGAGCCAACTAAAATGGGGGAAACACAATAATTGATACCATTTTTATTTATGTTCCAGCACATTCATTCGTTTTTCAGTTATCGCAACAGGCAAATTTGCAATAGATTTAAATATACCTACTTAAATTCAGTTGATCGACTGTTCATTGATAAAGTTCTAATACGGAACTCTGATTGCGCAAGCCCGACCTGTTCTCTACCGTTCTTTTTTCGCACTAATATAAATCTGTGGTAACTAATCTTGGAAGTTTTTGCCATTCGGATCTTTACATTTATTTCTTGGCTTGACTTGAACACCTAGCTCTTAACTTATTTATTGTTCTCATGAACACTAAACTCTTTTTTCAATATCCAATACTTACATAGAAAGAAAATTAACACTTGTTGTGATGATAAATGTTCAGAACTGCCTTATTTTTTTTTTGTATTTGGGTAAAATTGTTGAGTTTTTAATAATCTTCAACGAAGAAAGAATAAGAATAAATACATAGTTAGTAGGTAGCTAATTTAAATGCTTAGAAATATAGGAAACAGTAATGGGTAATATGTACGCGTGAAATTCCTGTACATGAACGTAAATTTTCAGAGAGAGTGAGATACATGTTGACAACAGAGTCAAATTGGAGCTTAATTGTCAAATGTGTTTTTGTTTTGTGAAGAGGTTTAAGGGAAAGAATAGTGACAGCCTTAAGATGTTTTATTTATGCTGGGATACTCGCGTCTGCTCGGGATTGGATATCAGATATTTTTTGGGAATTTTCTTAACAGTGAGATTGTTTTCTTAATGCACACAAAATTACAAGTTTTCTTGTTGAATTAAATAAACATGGAGCATCAAACTAAAAACTTTTTTCATCTTTTAAAAATTACTTTTTACCGCTCTCTGGATTTATCAGTAATGTAAGCCTGTACCTGAACCTTAGATTATATAAGAAAAAGGATAGGCTATAAAGTAGAAAAACTTATGCATTTCTCTTCATGTAGTTGAACCGCGTCGTTCGTGTTCGTTTTAGTTGTGGAAATTGTGGAACTACAACATTTTCAGAGTGGAAGGGGGCCACATAATTTAGTGCTTGAAGCTTAATATTTCTTGGCGTTGCCTTTGTATGGCAGACATAATAAAATTCGAAGTAAACAAACAATGGCAACTTAATTATAAACAAACAAACCGGCACTGGCATTGCATCACAGCACTGCGCACCTCACTATAATTAAAGGCTCCGAAGTCTCGATTATTAGTGTCAGTACCAGGACCTGGACTTAAATTTTTTTTTTTTTAAGTAACACGTCCCCTCCCCGATATTGGTACTTAAAAATTTTCAATTGGAAGTTCAGTCCCATGTCTAAGCTTAGTATACACTTAATACAAATACCGCCATAACGCGAATTACTTCAGCTCTTGTAAATTATTTAAACACACCTTCTAATAATAGAGGTTTAGTAGCAGATACAGTAACGGTCTTTTTATTTATTTTTTATATTATATTACAGGTGTTGTGCAGTGATTTTTAATTTTAATATCTTCAAAAAATTGAATTAGTTAATCTGCTATATCAAACTTCTCCAAGTCGAAATCGCACTTGCCAGTGAAATCAATTCGAGTTAAGGAGGGTTCGCGGAATTTCGTGTTAAGGAGGGTGGGGGAATTACGAAGTAACGAGTTTTCATTAAAGATGTTCTGATTTCGTTAATGAATTATTTATTATTATTAATAGAATTATGTATTGGGGGAATTACGAAGTAACGAGTTTTCATTAAAGATGTTCTGATTTCGTTAATGAATTATTTATTATTATTAATAGAATTATGTATTGGGGGAATTACGAAGTAACGAGTTTTCATTAAAGATGTTCTGATTTCGTTAATGAATTATTTATTATTATTAATAGAATTATGTATTGAAAATCGGTAATTCTTGATTGCTTCTTCTGAGTATAATTTTTTTTTTATTGAAAAAACATTCAATGTAGTTTAAGGACATTTGAACCTTATCTGGAACCTCCGTTGTTGGTTCGATTGCATATTGCAAAATTTTGATGGCTTTCTCTAATTGATGTTACATTATTTTCTTGATTTTCCGGTATATCATCATCAGAATCTTCATCATTAATAGATTCAAGAGCATCCACCTCAAGAAAAGCCAACTTCTACATAATCCGTCCAAAAGGCAACTTCTACATAATCCGTCCAGTTGCAAATGCCTTCACTATAATCGTTTTCAATTAGAATTTTCCAAGTTTCCTCTAATTCGTCTTCCACGTTACGTTCTACAAATGTAATGAGCGGCAGTTCATCTTCTTCATCCCAATGCAATACAGGAGCTTTAAAACCACACATTAACGAAAGTAATTTCTTATAGTCTAGGATCCAACATCTTGGGTCCACACTTTGGATACCTCTCTTACGCAATCTAGCAAAGTTAATGAAAAATATTCTTTTTTAATTTTCCAGAGATTCAAAATTTTTCTTAAAATTCGTCGGCGAAAATGTTGTTCCAAAGTTTGAATAATCCCCATATCGATCGGTTGCACTTTGCTAGTCATATGTATTAGGTCGAAAATATAGCTGTTTTATTGCTTTCAGTTTAGAAGCAATTTCCTTAGGATGAGCTCGGCAATTATCTATAAAAGCAATACCCGTCGTTTTTCTTTCCATTTTGAGATACCATTCGCTGAAAGGATTTCCGGTCATCCAGGCCTGTTTATTTGCAGTATATTCAACCGAAAGTGTTTTGATATGACGGATACAATGAGGTTTGGCATCAATGTCATCGTACATGCAAGCTCTATCATGTTTCAAGCGCCCACTAATTTCAACAGATTGGTATTTTTTTCGCAGTTTTTCTCATTAGATCCATATTGTTGACAATGTAGGTACTAGGCGATTGGCTAAATTTATATCCTTTTTTTTCCCTGCTTTTTCAATTTCGTCTAAAGATCTAAAGTTTTAAGTTTTCTTTCGGTCATGTCTCTCTAAAACTTTATAGGTCTAATAAATGAAGAAAAAATCTTAATCCTGTTAATTTTTTACCAGTTCACTTGCAAAAGAAGTCAAAGTCAATGATGAAATAAGCAGAAATATTTCTACACTACTCGAACACTTGACCAAAAACGCACTTTCGCTGAATATTTACGTCCGTTGAATGCAGATCCAAAAATATAGACTCGCAACAAAATTATATTTCTAGGTAGAATTGAAATTTTTTACAATTGTGGACAAAAAAATTAATACAGCTGTATTTAATATGGTCATTAACCTATATCTCAAAAACTACTTCTGAACTCCCAAGACAGCACTTGGTAACGGATACTGTTATTTGCTCCGGAAATGGTGTAAATATCCACACTAAAAAAAAACTGTTCCATGTAGGAATTTTGGCTTCACAAATTATCAAAACACCATATTCCATGTGGACAAAAAATAAATACTCAGATGAGTATTATAAAACCATTTAATCAAATATAGAATTCTTATACATTAATTTCTTTTTTGTTACCTCAGCTTAATATTTCGTTGCATGGCCTTTATTTTTTTAATGTGACTACACCTTTTCGGTATTGACCCAATAATTTTTGTCATGTCGATACTGGTATGGATTCCCACGCCGCTTTTACCGACCGCCACAATTCTTTTTTATGTGCTGATCTCTTGCTAACAACAATGTCCTTAACTTCTTTCCACAAGTTTTCAATGGAATTTAGATCCGGAATTGGGCTGGCCAATTCTAAATCCTAATTTTTTTCGCATCGAACCATTCCTTTATCACCTTTGCTGTATGTTTTGGATCGTTGTCGTGCTGAAACATCCAACGCAAAGGCATATTCTCATCAGAAAGAGGCAGCATTACATCTTCAAGTATTTTGATGTAAGTTTCCTTGGTCATAAATCCTTCAATTAAGTCAATAATACCCACACCATACTAAGAGAAACATGCCCAAACTATAATGCTGCCTCCGCCATGCTTAACTGCTTTTTTCGTATACCGAGGATCAAATGCTTTGTTGGGAGGATGTCTTACATACTGCTTCCCATCCGATCCGAACAAATTAAATTGGCACTCGTCGCTCCAGAGGATATTTCGCCATTTTTTTATACCCTCATCGCCGGACCAAATTTGGTGTTCGATTGCGAAGCTTTTTCTTTGCTTGATGTTTCTATTACTAAGAAGTGGGATTTTCCTGGGCGATCTTGAAGGATTTATGTAGATAGCAATTAAATGTAAGTTTTTTTTTTGTATAATAATTGTGTGCACGTGCAGCTTTTTTAACTTAATTAATCATACATAGTAACAGACCGCTTTGAGTTGTCAAGATAAAATTTAGTATAGTTGAAATCACACATATGTAGTTGCATGAACAATTTTAATTTTTGATTTTTCGTATGTACTTTTACCTGGGGAAATAGTTAATAATACTTGATAACCTATGTACATAATAAGAAGTTGTGTAATTTTTAATAAAGAAATTGAAGTCAGTGACAATCGCGTCGTGGTGGACCGATTATAACATCCGTCTAGTTATTTTTTACCTTTTGTATGGTAAATAGCAGTAGTGGTTGTTGCTTTGCTTTATACATATAAGTACACAGTTTAAATATGTAATAAAAGTAAAAATAATTGGTAAGAGCATGATGTAATATAGCACAATTTATGTTCACTAACCTTTTTTTTTTTTTTTTTTTTGCAAGCATGATTTTTATCGATTTTTATCTAATTAATACTAATAAATTAATATTTTGTTTCTTCTTTACTGCATGCATTTTATGTGATGTTCTATCTTCAATTGATTTGTACTAATAAGATACTGAAAACATCAAACTTGTGTTCTGTGCTGTAAAAGATACCATCATGCAAGCAGCATTAAAGGAATTTAATTTATCGTAAAAGAATATTTTTTTTTTTTAACAAAAAACAAAACAAAATATTTTACACGCATGCAAATGTATTTTATTTTAATACGCCAATAAAATATTTTAAATTGATGCCCTTGGATTTTTTATTGTTGTCTGTTATAAGGTTTCATAAATATATATGTATGGTTTACACCATTTTTTACTTTTACCTATTAACTTTTTTTATTTTCGATTAGTATGTAAATATCTCACATTGTAAGCAGTTATTTAACACGATGTGCTTAGCATAATTATAATTTTTATTAAATTCTATGTGTTATAATACAATATATGCCCAATTTTCATAATTTTTATATCGTAGAAAACAAAAATTAAAAATACTAAAAAAGTTGTTTCTGGCTCATTTAAATGGGACATTTCATACATAATACAATATAAAAATGCTCAATAAGGAGGAGGGATCTTAGGCGTTCTTTTCTAGTGCTTTGTGTTTTGTCTAATAAACACTTCTCCACGTCTATCATGTAAATTGTTACTTTATTTCGTATAATATAAAAATGACACTAGCAAAAATGTTAAATATATTGGGTTTATGTTAGTTAGCTGCGCTGGGTAGCACTCTCAAGTATATACTAGCCTTAGAACATATCACTAAATGAAGCGAAATGTCATGTAAAAGCCCTGTCGGTGTGAGAGAATCTGAGAGTGTTTGAACATTTTAATAGTGAAATGTGCAGTGCTGTTGCAATAACCGCCGAAATAATTCTGGAAAGACATTTTTAAGGAAAGTTGCAGTCGTGAAATTAAACTAGAAAGGGTATTTTCGGGAAATACACACAAAAGAAGTGAAAAAAAGATAGGAAAACCAAAATAATTGTTGAAAATATGTCTTTGTTTACATTTTTGTACTCTCAATCTTTTGTTCTTTAATATTTCAGTGGCATTTCCCAATTTTGTTTGTATTTCAAATAATTTTATTCTACTCCAAATCCCGGCTAGCAATGAAACCACAACTATCAACGAAATAAATTCTTGTTGATGCGTATGAGAAGTGGAATAGCGTTATCAAATGCAACATTGCAAATAACAAAAATAACTTTAATGCTGCATTCACAATGCAGAGTGGAGCTTTGTGTCCCGAACGAAGTGTTATGGCCCAATATAAAGACGATTCTTCCAAGGACGCATTTTAGTGAAATAATTAGCAATTGCTAACCAGTAACCTCGCATGGTACTGTTCTGCGACTGTCGGTTATTTCGCTGATTAGCTCAACAGCTGGCTGCGATGAGCGCTTAGTAGAGCAATCGACGATTACGATAACAATTAACCTCCGCGTAAAGGCTCGTGGTGGGAAATAACTTTAAAGTGTCTGCCTAGCAAGTAACACTTGTAATTCCGCACAACTCAAACGATAGCCAACATCTCTCGTTCGGTGGTGGAATAATTCCTCTCCGCAGGATTTAAAGTACGGCTGGCATAGCTTAGCGGTTTTTCTTCTTGTTCTAGGACTGCTCATAAAAACTCTCCACTTGCATCTGTACTCAATGTGAATTCTTTATTAAAGTCAGGGTAACCAAACACAGGAGGTATAGTTAAAGCTTCTTTTATTATGCTAAACGATTTATTGCATTCAGAGCCCCAATTAAATTTTACCCCCTTCCTTAGTAATTTCGTCATGGAATCCATGATTTTAGAAAAATTCGGAACGAATTTGCGGTAATAGTTAGCTAGTCCCAAGAACGACTGTACTTGACGCATAGTTCGTGGTCTTGGAAAAGCACGCACTACTTTAACTAACCGTTCGTCCGGCCTTACTCCCTTCTCTGAGCATACATGGCCTAAGTACACAATTTCCTTCTTCAAAAATTGGCATTTCGAAGGCTGAAGTTTTAAATTGTGCTCCCGAAAACGCTGGAATACCTCCCGTAGTTTCTCGTTGTGTTCATCCAAATTTTTTGCAAAGATGACCTCATCATCTAGATAAGCGAAGCATTTTATTCCTTGAAGGCCTGTCAAAATCCCATTCAATAACGGCTGAAAAAAAGGGGGGGGGGGTTAGTCTAAATGGCAATCGCTTATACTGAAAGTGATTGAAATTGGTGCTGAATGCTGTTTTTCTCAGTACTTGGTGGTACCCGTTAGCTAGATCTAACGTGGAGAAGTACCTGGAATGACCCAACCTGTCCAATATATCTTCTATTCGTGGGAGAGGATATGCGTAAGGGATGCACACTCTGTTCATGTTCAGCTCTCGAAAATCTACGCACAGTATAGACTTTCGATTACCATCTTCATCCATTCCCTTTTTAGAGATAAGTACAACTGGAAAATTGAATGGACTTTTACTGGGTTCTATGATATCCTTTTCTAGAAGCTTTGCTAGCTGTTTCTGGCACTTTTAACCTTTTGTTCAGTTCCCATGCGAGGGGCTGTTGGCAAGGTGCTTCTTACTCCTTCGCCTAACTGTGGCTCTATACGCGTGTGGTTTACTTGTACCACTTCTTCTCTTTTTGTTTCACACTTATCTAATTCAGTCTCATTTTCTTATCTAGATACCTATTTATACTATCCGCAGCGCCATTTTCTCTACTCAATCCCCGGTATACTTGTGCTTTCTTCCGTGCACTTCTTCAAGACGATGGTTTTAACACACTCATTTCCTGTTATATTTTGGAAGAGAGGATTTTGTTGCACAGGTCTTACCTTGCCTTGGATTGCCACCTTTTCATCTATGCAATCGATGATGGCCTTACCCCTAAGGAAGTCCATCCCCAGTATCCAATCTGTTGGTATTGAGTCAGTGTCTTCAATCGTGTGAAATTCACAGGATCGAATGACTGAACCTATACGTAAATGGGCCTTGCAAGTTCCAATCGAGCTGTTTTGAGCTCCGAATAATCCCCCTATCATTATTCTTTGTTGAGTCTGTATGGGTGTATTTCTTTTTATCCGACTTATCTTAATTATACTACAAGTCGCTCCAGTATTCACAAGTAATCTTAATTTATCTTCTACTCCTATGTCTGATCCTACTGTAATGATGTTATTATTTAACGGGCTTAATTCTATTGTCCTGGTTTCCTCTATTTGGGGTTTCGAAAATTCTGACTTTGTCAATGGAAGGCAGCTGTGGATGGATTCCCCAGCTGCCACTCCCCGTTTCCCAACTGCCGTTTTCAGTGAAGTGATCGCAAGTTTTGCAAAACTGGCAGTATAAAACTTCCCTTTCCTCTCGAGATTCATTTCTACCTCTTGTGGCTACGTTCGCGAATCTCACTTGCTGCTTCCTACATTCCGTCGTTACATGACCATAGCCTCGGCATCTGGTGCAATGGAGGCTGTCGTTCCCCACCACATTCCTTTGCGAAGTGTCCCTCCTTTCTACATCGAAAGCATTGCTTAGAACCTCGCTGACTGCTTCTAGAAGGAGTTCCTCGGTATTCTCTTACATTTGACTGAGATGGCCTCCCTGGCTCTTTCTTAGCCAACCTGGGTTCCCAGGTATTCTGAAGGATTCCGCCATCACTCTTAAACATCTCCCCTACTCCTGATGGCGGAAGTTGAGGACGTTTTGAATCCTTTTCGAAGTAAGTCGCTTCCTCACGCACTCCGTCCAGAGACTCGAACTTTCTTCCTGTCAGATGTACCTGAGTAGTATGATTAAGCACACCACCCTTGAAGGTTGCCACTGCATCACACTCTAACTCCGCTATTAGTCCTCCGTCCTAGTCCGGATACTTCGCTGATACGGCTGTCTTGTTTTGGCTGAACAGTTCCTTCAATCGGTCCGCAAATTCTCTGATGTCTCCACCTGGTCATTGTCTGCAGGCCACCATCTCCGTTCGCAATTCACTAAATGACTTCTTCGGCATATAAGCTGTTTTGATTATTAATTACAATCTTTTTGCTCCTCGGAGCTTACCAGATAATAAGCATCATCTGTCAACCGAGACTTCACACATTTCATAAAAATGTTTTGCTCCTCAGGCTTCAGTCGGTCGTACAAATCCTTGCCGCAACTTAAGAATCTATACACCTCTTTCACCAGTTTTGGAGATCGGTCTCCGGAAAACATGGGTACGTACTTGACTACCATATCCATCACTTTATCGTGTATATCCACCTTTTCTATTCTATGTGCCCTTTGTTTGATTTTTCACTTTCCTTATGTCTTAATTCCTTATTTTCGTTTACGCTTATTACACTGCCGAGTACGATCGAATTTTGTTTTTGCTCCGACTGTTGGTCCCAAAATACTAATCTTCTTGGTGACCATTTTCTGCTGTTTCCTTGGTTGCTATTGCCCTTGGTGATTGATTGAAGTTCCTGCCATTCTATCGGTAATTCTCGTTCGAGTTCGGCCGCAGTCTGCTCTGCTTAATTCAATTGAATGTATAAGCTATCTTACCTTCTTGACTAGAGCTTTAATTTCCTCACGTCTATCCTCTAGTGCCTTTTCTGCTGCACCTTCCTCTTCCTGAATGATCTCGAATGTTGACGTCACCAAAAAATCCAAAACTCCTCCTTTCGTGCTTGTTTTAGTGGCTGTTTCCAGTTCTTGTAGTATATTCTTGAGATCTTCACTCACCACACTTTTTTTTCAATTCTCCTGTTAAATGATCTGTGATATATTGCCAGTCTCTCTTATAATTCTGAAGCTTTGTTTGACATTGCTTCAATTCTTCTGATTTGTTTTCCAATTCCTGCTCCTGTGCCTGAAATTGCAACAGTTGCTTCCTGGTCAATACATTAGACCACCCCGCTGACATAGATCTTTCTTGAACCCTATCGATATCTACTATTGCAAACGCGAGGAAACTTTAACACATTTAACATTAACGTAACGATAAATCATTACAACACAAAACATGAAGGCCCACGATTAGAATAATATGTATACGATACACGGAAAATATGCGTAAAATGGTCGCTAACAAAAAAAACCCCAAATATTTAAAAAAAACCGATGAAATATCTACTCATATTTTAAATTTTTCAGCTAGCACACGAGAAAACTTCCAAGCGCCCAGAACTATTAACGCTTAACCCAACAACACACACTCAGCATTACAATAGCATCAATATCACTTTAGGCTAAAAGATCCTATAAGGCACTTAATTTAACACTTCTTAATTTAACCAGAAAAGTTAATGGAGTGGCTAAACTCCCAAAAATAAAAAATGAATGGAGTAGCTAAAAAGCATAACTCCAAAAATAAAAAAAATGGTGTAGCTAAAAAGCATAACTCCCAAGAGTAAAAAAAATGGAGTAGTTAAAAAGCATAACTCCCAAAAATAAAAAAATGGAGTGGTAAAAAGCATAACTCCAAAAATAATAAAAAAATTCAATTGTAAAAATCACAATATCTTTTTTAACCGGCTGCGCCAAAATGTCGTGTCCCTTAAACTTTATAAAACTTAACACCGAACTCGGAATAGCACGCGACTCTGAACTGAACGACTACAGATACTACAGACACAGTCGTAAGCAATCGCTTTACACAACAATTACCATGCGAGGTTAATTGTTATCGTAATCGTCGATTGCTCCACTCAGCGCTCATCGCAGCCAGCGGTTGAGCTGATCAGTGAAATAACCCACAGTTGCAGAACAGTACCATGCGAGGCTAACGTTTAACAATTGCTAATTACCTATTTCACTAAAATGCGCCCTTGGCTGCCAGAAGAATCTTCCTTATATTGGGCCATAACATAAGCTGTTCACAATACAGCGTAGAGTGAAATTCGAACTTTCAAATTAATCCGTGCGTTCAGCCGCACGCAGAATGTCACATTTTTACACACCATGTCGTTCAGGTGATCGAAACGTTGTCATTTCCACAGCACATCGGTGTGCACATTTTTCACTACGGTCTGTTAGCGTAGTGTCTCGGTGCGCTTAGTAGCTTTGTCGTTTAGCGTAGTTTTACTCTAAAACAACTTTCAAAAGTGACATTTCGAAGACAACCGTTCAGCTGCTATCCCTACTTTTCCAATTATGTGATGTTCACACCGATGTGCTGGAGCACGTTCATAAAATAGGATGCAGCCGGCTATCGTCGTTCGGAAATGCAATAGCCAGTTTTTTGACTTAGCTAAATGACCGTTCCTGGCGTTCGGAAAATCATAGTAGCCGGTCTCGTAGGCGGCTGCAGCCGGTACCGACTTGTGAATGCTACCTAGCATAGCTAGCTAACACAAACGCAGAAAAGAAATATTATTTTAATAATGGAGAATTTAACCATTTATATGAATGAGCGTGGGGAACCATTTATTGATTCAATGACGAAGCTGGTAATAAATTGTTTTTTGTATATTTACATGAAATGTAACTCATACTCCCATGATGACATTTCTTAAGTTGGCAATGGCTAAAATCATTCATAAAGTCAGGAGCAGATACACGCGCTATGCCTGGCTACGAGATAGCTATGACTGACTGCGGCTGTGGCTGCAGCCGACTTCATGAACGTGCTCCTGACCGCACGGAATGTAAAAAATTACCATAAGAACGCCAAATCTACAAAAACAACTATCGTTGTCAAAATAAGAAATTCGAAAAAGGAGACACCTGTTGCATCATCAGATTGCTTCGAAACTAGCGAAAAATTAACGTACTTTTTTGTTTGTTTTTAAATCATGAAGTTTGCAGAAAATATCTCCTGTTTTTTATTAGCATTCATAAAAAGTATTAAATGAGAAAATAACATTGAAACATGTTAGTTATAGTAAAATGAAGTATGAAGCTTTTTCCACGCCATCTACATAATAGTTCGAAATTCCAGTTTGTAGGCTTTCGGAAATGTCAACGTAAAAATAGAATAGAACCTATTTTCATGCAGCTCCATTCTGCGCGACTCTCAGCCATACAGAGATAATCATATGCAAAACTGCGTGCGAAAAAAAAGATGCCCGTCGCAACTCTACGGCACCCTACTCCACTTTGCATTGTGAATACGGCATAAAAGTATTTTTATGTCGAATTGAATTGTTCTACTTGATTTAAATATTGTTGCAGTTGAGTTTAAAAATATTGCTTGTTAGCTTAAATATAAACTCAATTTGAAAATTATTTATTTATTGATAATTTTATTTTAAACAGTCTGAATATATTTCACTACTCGTCTGAAAAGAGAGAAGTATTTGTGAGTACAACGACTCAATGGGTATCCTAACTACTCCAGTTACACGCAATCACACCTAATAGCGATAAACCGAATAAACGCGGACTAAAATAGGATTGGGGTCCAGACTCTCGCCAATCTCTCCAATATGTGCCTGGATATCAGACCTGAAATTATCCAGATAATTTGCTAACCGGATTATCAGGAATAGTTAAGATCTGATTCCTCAAATCCGAGTATCAGAATAATTCGGATCCGAACTATCCGGATC
The DNA here is from genome assembly GCA_963924295.1 of Dioctria rufipes. NCBI lineage: Eukaryota > Metazoa > Arthropoda > Insecta > Diptera > Asilidae > Dioctria > Dioctria rufipes. The sequence goes on along the minus strand of OZ002740.1, from coordinate 345,029,432 downwards.
TGGATAGTTGGGATCCAAATCCAGATCCGGATACTAATATATTAAATTAAGACCATCTACTACCATCTTTTAAGCTTTTTCCATATGGAGCGAATAAATTAAGCACACACTATTAATTGCTCACGCGCTACTGAATAATTTTCACCTGACACTAAAGTGAACATTAAACTCAAGGACTGATTCCTACCCAAGGGATGCGGAGTATTGCTCCGATCCTCAGGCAGCAGATGCTGCTTCTCTGTCGCCAGTTTTATGACAGTATTATTAAGCCGTTTAAAAAAAAATCTGTCTCAAGAGTTTTCTTTACTGTCCTGCTTGTACTTTACCTTTTTTTCCTTCTATCATTTCGGCTAGCCTGACATAGCGGACGTCCTCGTTCGCTAACTACTCCAATACCTCATGTTCGTCATCATCTGTATCTAATCTTCCTCCATACACGATTTTAGATGTTGGAAGGCTCTACATTTTCGAATGGCGCTCGAGCGCTACATCCCGAACCTTGCATTTCTCCATATCGGTCATTAAGTAAGTTCTTCTTTACCACGAATGGACCCTTATATTTAGGTAAGAGTTTCTTGCTTTTCCTTTTATTATATGTCTTGCTCTGGATTAGAACCAAATCGCCTACACTATACTCCTTAGGTGGCAATCTCCTCTTTTTCAATCATATTTAAAGTTTTACTAATTCTTAAATTTCCCCGTAAATCATCATTAATTTCATCACAAAGGGAAAGAATTTCATTTACCTCAGGGAAACACTTTTCTCCTCATCGCAGAACACAATATTTATTATTTTCTTTCATCCGTGCGCTCCAGTCAAAATAATCAACAGCGGAGTTACTTGTGCACGTTATGTAGCCCACATGCTTGGGTGGTAGAACAGTGTTGACTTTAGCCCAAAACGGAATTTTTCGTTGGAGTAAATCTATTACTATTATCGTAAAATCTTAACTGATTTGATTCATTAAATATTATTATGCTGTCTATTTCCGTAAATGGTTGACCAATACTTACAGGAACTGATTGTGCTTCGTTTGGTACGACTAGGAAATCTGTTTTAACTTTCACATCTCTAACCGTGCTTAGCAGCGTATTATTTTGCATGCTGAGTTTTAAAGTATTACATTCTGCCGCTATGTCTATGCTTCTACTTCGATATTGTTAATAATAGCATAAACGAAATATTTCTCATCCTCTAAGACCATTAATTCTTTCATATTGGGTCTGTTTCTGTATATTGACTCCTTACACTTTCCTTCATGATACTGTTTACATTTTTCGCACCGTTTCTTCTTTCCTGGACAATTAGGGAAGATATGCTTTCTGCTACTGCAACCATAATTCTTTCGCCCTATTATTGTCTTGTGTGTTCTTACTTTCGCTGCGCCTGTATTTTTTTTTCTCCTCCGGCATCACCATCTTTAGTTTAACTGTCATTAGGTCGTTTGTACGATGGTTGAATTCATTTTGGGACTAACTACACTTCTATTTTCGATATCGTCGATAGTTTTTAAATATTTTAGTGGATCCTATTGTTGAATCCGCCGGGAGAACTATATTTGCGAATTTGCCAGTTTGTGATTATCGAAAACGTTCGAATTGAGAAAATCAAGTTTCCCTTGATTATTAAAAACTAGTGAATCGAATCCAGCCAATTTATTGTGACATTCGTGATATGAAAGTGGCGGTGAATGTAAAAGATTCATGTCTAATTTAATCCATTCTATTAAATTAAGTACACTTGCTAATACCCTTAATGATATTTCCTTATCATCCTCTAAATCAAGAAATAATGCGACGGTGTCTATAATAATTTATTACCTATAACTTTTGAATGCGTAAAAATGTACCGTAGCCCCACTTTATGCTTTACATTTGAATAATTCATCAGCTGATTACATTTTCGAAAGTTGAAAACTGATACTCAAAAAATTGCATCGTGAAGAAAAATTGAATCTTAATTGCGGCGGGAATCATTAATCCGTCGGATTATAAGGGCCAGTAACTCTTCAGGCTTCTGATAGTTCGCAATTTTTGCAGCTATTTGCACATTCCTGTCTTGAATTCCGTCGATGATGCAGGTTTTAGTTCTTTTCATATTTTAGTTCTCTTCAACATACTTTCTAGTATTGAATAGAAATCAAAATCAAATCTGGAAAAGATGTTCTTAATTCGCTTTCCACTCATCCCACATGAAGTTGATGTTGACTAAACTTTCAAGCCAAGTTTCTGCGTGCCCGCGTAATTTGCTGGTGACATAATTGTTTGTAGTTATGTCATCTCAACCATCTGTTACAATGTGTTTACCTTTAAATCATCTGAGCGTATACTTTCCTCCAAGCCAATAAAATCCTACCAATTACAAAATAAACAGTGGCAATAGGATTACAAGATCAGACGAAGTCGCTGGAAAAATCTAGTATAATAATATATCAAGAGTTTCATAGTTACGTCTTGTTTTTAAATAAAATTATTTGTGTGAGGATGAAAAAAGATTGAATATAATAATTATAAATTACTAATTATTCCAGTTGATGTAATTAAATATTCATAAATATCTTTTTTTTTTTTTTTTTATAATAAATACAAACTTTTGTGGTCAAATAAAAACTTAATTAATTAATAATTGCATCGACTGGGAAAAAAATTATTTTAATGCTAATAATAAAATTTTACTTTATTTTACTTCTAGATACTGAAAATATACGTTTTGTATTTGCTGCAGTAAAAGATACAATTCTTCAATCAAATCTTAAAGAATATAATTTAGTCTGAACTGGATTTATTATATAAATTGGGTCAATATATAATTATGTATTATTACTAATTCGCTATTTTTGTGATTGTTGGCTGCATGTTATTTTCAATTATCAAAACATTTATAATTAACAGGATAGATAAAAAAAAAAAACATTAATAAAACGAATTATAAAATACTGCAGGCAAATTGGATTTTATCAGCCCTTCAAAAATATACTCTCTATTTCCTGGGGAAATTAACGAATTCAGGAAATAGAAATATGTGCTAAATTATATGTACATTCATACACGCACACGCACACATTATAAACAAAACAAAAACATTTGTAATTTTTATTCTTGATGCCTAAATGGAAATTATATAACCGAAAACATATTCTAAAAAAAAATGAATTAAAAAACGTCGAGTATTACATACCTACCTAACAGAAGGAATAATAATCATTGGCTCTACTTATTTGGCTTTTGAAATGTGTTTGAAAGTTTTTAGTTTATTATTTTTTCTTCCTTTATTTAATTGAATAAAAAAAAAGTAAATTTAAAAAAAAAAAACATCAAATTAAATTGTAACAATGTCTTACATTCTCAACACGAGCCATTCCTTGCCAATACATTATATTAAATTATGCATATTCTCAATATAAAAAAAAATCGTAAAAGTTTTTATAAACATATAAATTCGCGCAAATTTATCTCTAAAGTCATTTTAATGGTTGTTTTTTTTTTTCGTTTGTAATTTTAATATCTTCATGCTTTTGTTTTTGTTGTAATATTTTATTTTTTAAATAGGCTTTACTTAATATTATCCATAATATTATCTTTTTTGTTGTATACACATAAATCCTGAGTTGAACTTTCACCAAAATTCTCTATTTCTTCTTGTCTTGCGTCGCCCATCAATGTGTATGGAAGTAAGAAGTCACTAGTCATATTCGATGCATTCGATCGATTTTACACGGATATTGTTTCCTGTGATTGATATAAAATACAATTTAATGACTTTTTTGAAAAAAAAAAAAACCATACCTGCATATACATTATATACCGTATATTATGAAAATTTTTTAGTTTCAAAACACTTGTAAAAAAAAAAAGTCCAGCAGCATTTAGTGATAAATATTGAAACTAAAAACTGTTTTTATAGTCTGTTTTCAATGAATTTATTATTTAAATTATGAATAAAAAAAATGTATATGTATAATGCCGTCGTATTTAAAAAGGAAGTTAAAAACTCATTAAAAATAACATTTATTTATTATTGTTTTTTCTCTACATAAATAAAAAAAATAATATTTTCATTTAGATGTGATTTTTATTTTTAATGTTTTAATATAATTTTATTGCAAAGTGTATATTTATATAAAAGTTATAAGAAATAAGTAAATAATTTGTTCATTAACGAATCACACAAATCAAAGATTAAATTTTGGAAATACATAAAGAAAATCTCAGGCCGTTTGCACATCAAAAAACGAAAACTCTGAACCGAAAAACACAAGCTAACAGAAATTATCTGCAATATACATATATAATAAAGTATTGGATATTTATTTACATAATTACAGTTTTAATCAAAAAATATCCATGTTTAAAGCTGTATTTCAATTAAAATATGTTTTTATGTGTATTCGTATGAGAAACAAATTTTTGTTCCGAACTGTCATGTATATTTTCGGTTTAAAAGCACTTTCACATCGAAACCAAAAACCGATAAGTTCTACACCGAAAATTCGATTTCGCTCTCACATCAAAAACTGAAAACTTTTTTCGGTTAAATAGAGCCCGTTTAGACTGTGCCATTTAGGCATTCTTTTATAGACTTTTGACTTATTGAAGAAAGTATTCCGTCCGTAATGGATGATAAAAAAATTAGAAATTTGGAAAATTTAATTTTTTTCTTATGCTCTATTCTATTTTAATACGAGTGGACTAAACGGCAGCCGGATTAGTCCTACGTACGTCGACTTACGTAAAACTTCTAAATAGCTGCGATCTAAACGTACTCAGTACTCGAGAAGTACATTTAGGGTGCTTTTCTTTATTTTTTCTGTGGAAAGAATAGAAGGAACAGAATACTGATCATGTGGTACAAGAATATTCGGAACAGAAATTATTAAGTAAACAGAAAAGAGTAAAAATTTGACAGCTATATGCACAACGCAAAATGTAATATCACCTGGCGACTATCATATGCAATTTTCAGGTTCTGAAAATAAAATATCCCGTTTTAACTACAAAATTAAATCAATTTTCGTCTCTCTGCTGTTGCTGGCTTCAATTTTCTTGGAGTGAGTTTGCCATTTGACATTTGTCAAATTGTATTCCATATATTTTAATTAGAGGTAGTTTAAAAAGAATATGTTCCGAATACACCAGAATACAGAATGGAATAAACGGAATATTCCGAATGGGTAAATAAACACTTTTGGTGCGTTCTGAATATTCGGAATGAATAAAGAAAAGCACTCTTAATTATCATAAAAGTTGTATGAAGTGAGGTTTAGTACGACCCAAAAAAATTTTCGTCCCGAAACGTTCCACATTAGGAAACCGAAAATAACAGATGCAACCGAAATTTCGTTTTTTGGCGAAAAAAAAACATAAAAGTAGTGTTTTTCTTAAAAAACTATTTTATTAGTAAAATTATTAGTTTATCCTATTTCCCATGATTTTATTACTCATTGGAGCAAAAATCTTGTTTTAAAGTGGAATAAATTGAGTTTTTCGGTTTTCGGTTTAGATGTGAAAGTGCCTTTACATAACCTCATTTCCGTTTATTTACATTTGATACAAACCCAAACTTTTATTCGTTCGTTTTTTATATATAAAGCATAGACCAATTTTCGGTGTGGAACTGTTGTTTATTCGTTCGTTTTCGTTTTTCGATGTGCAAGCGGCTTAAAAGAAAAAAACAAAAAAAAAAACAAGCGTTAGTTGGAAATTAATTAGAAAAGCATTTTGGAGCTTTTTTTTAATAATTCTTATCTTCTATAAAACTAAGAATTGTTCTTTACTTTTCATTAAGTTTTGTGTAATCTAATTTTATTTAAATCAACCTAAATATGTATATCGGAAATAATGTGCAATTATTTTAAATTATTTTCATGAATTTAATTTTGTTTTTATTGTTACTATACCTACATTATTACTAAAGGCTGTTTTTTTTCTAGTTTGGTTAAAAGTTGTGAATAAATTTTACAGATCAAAATATTGTTCTGACGCACAACTTTTTCGAAATTGAAAATTTTCAGTTCAGTGAATATGTGATGTACACTTCCGAAGGAAACCCACCTAATGGCAGAAGAATTTATGATGACAGCTGAACGAAGAGTCATATTTGTGCGTTTCATGCAAAATAGATGTGGTGCAAATTTATGTACGTTTGTAATTAGCATATTTAGGGCCGTATTCATCAAACAATTTAAATTAAATTTAATTTAATTTTTGTTTTAGTACTCCTGTAAGAGAGGGTTGGGGCACACTTAAAATTTATATTATTTTATGTTATAATAACGCATAGATAATTTTAGTTCAAGAGAGAAATAGAGAACGTAAGCCACACGGCGAAATTTATTAGTGTACTGTGTTTGTATTCGTTTCGTCATGGCAGTAGTGAAACCGTGAAATTTTGAAGGGGGACATTTTTTATAATCCAAATTGCTATGTAAAATAAACAAATTTTTGGCGCCCCCTTATCTTCAGATAATATTCCTTGGCGTTGCCTCTGATAATTTAAGTGACTTGTCAAGCAGAATTTTCAAATAAGTGACCAGCCCACTTGTCATTTCTCCCCCCGCTGTACACTGTATTCACACGAAACCCCGCTTCCTTAATACATAGGTAATAATAATTATTATTTTTGAAAAATTTATTTTGTTATTTTTCCATGAAAAAAATATGGAAACACTTGAAATCAAATTGCTTCCGATAACTTTATGCCAAATATGTGAAAATTTACCGTTTCTCGACAATCTTTGAAAAGGTTAGAATTTTTCCTGTACTACGTACCTATATATGCATAATAAGTCTGTATGTTTACTCGAAAATTTTTACAAAACCTCGAATGATTTTTTTTTACCCATAATAGGTCTGCTTATTGAGCATGCTCTAGGTTACTCTAAATCAAAAAAAGGCAGAAGAGAGCATAAAACCGTATTTCATGAATTCATAACACTGCCAAAGTTAACCTAATAAACAAAACTACCTGACAAGAAGTTAAGAAGCAACCGAATAAACTTGGAAATTTTTCGTGTTTTTAAGAAAGAAAAAATACATGTCATTTACTTTAGTCTTTTGCCTGAATGGCGGGAAAGAACTTGGCTATGCATTATTTTAGTAAGACTGAGACAACGAGTTAAAAACAAAAATTGAGAAAACGTAGAATTACCCGAATGATAATAATTTCTGAATGACTTAGATATGTGTAATAGTGTGTAGGAGTGGATAGTAGTGTGCAGAAAATCCTTTCAACTATTCATAATAATGAATATTTCGTACATCGGGTCACACTACCTCAATTTTTTAAGAAAAAGATAAATTTCACTTTAATCAAGGTTCTGAAAGGAGATGTGAAATTTCTATAAAATACAATTCTCATTTTTGCCAAAAACATCAGAAAATCCAGCATAAGTTATCAACTAGAACTATCCATATTCTCGTGTCATACACAAATACACAAACATCAACCAAGATTACTCGAGATTTAATCCATCGTATTACACCGGTGTAATATTTTATCTATGAATTTCCGGGAATATAATTTCTATTTGAGGATTATTCCGAATAGGTTATGGAAGAGCCGGTTTTGACTTTCTTGTTCCATGAAAATTTATGGTTACGGTTCGGAACTAAACGTCAATTCGGAAGTATTTGTATTTATTGTGGGGAAGTGTAGACATTTTGTGAAAATATAATTATTTTATTGAAGTGGTTTATTTTTTTTATTAAAATCATAAATGACGAACATTTTCGGATATTCTTCTTTCTTGCATTCTTTTCAGTTTGTCCCCGTTCGGGACAGGGCTAAGTTCGGTTTCAAAGAGAAAAAACTAAATAAACTTGCTTTGTCAACAATCAAAGAAATGTCAAAATTTTACCAGCATTTTAAATAGTCAGTAAAATGAATGGAGATATATAAAATGCCATCCATCTTATAATAAAGAAACTGACACAATTTGGCAGTGAACTCAGTACTGGACTAGTGAAGACCTCAGTAAAATTGTTGTTTGGGATTTTACCAAAGTATATAGAATACAAGATATTCCCATTACGAACCACGTTCCGCCATTAGTGATGAATTATCGTGAAAATATATAGGAAAGCACCAAGGTATATAGAAGACAAGTATTTCCCATGATACAAAGATAACAAGATATGGCCGATTCGAGAGAAATTTTTGTGTTGCTACGTCATGAGGCGATTTTGTTCAGAGTGTTTCGTATCATATTGACTGAAATACGTTTTGAATATATTAAAATATTTAACCAAACATTAGTTTCTTCGCTTAAATCACTTCGGGAAAAGTAATTATGCGTTAGTGAGAAAGCAAAGAAATTTCCAAATAGAAAATTATTTTCACTGTGATAGGACGATTGAAATTGAGACGAACAAATTTCTGACAATTGTCACCAAAAGGACGCAAGCAACCAGTTGAAAGATTTTCCGGCCATACCTTGTTAATCTTTGTATCATGAGTATTTCCATAAAAATTTTGACACATTGCAGCTGATAGCCTATGACGTAATTCTGTGACTAATGTATATACCTTTTTATAGAAAAGAGAGAGAGAGAGTATTGTGTTCTCTGTACTTGTACTGGGAATACTTGTATTTTATATACCTTGGGAAAGCACGGTACAGAGAACACAATACTCTCTGCCAAGGTATATAAAATACAAGTTATTCCCATTACGAAACATGTTCCACGATTAGGTGACGTAATATCGTGAAATGTATAGGAAAGTACGTCACAGAGAAAAAAATACTCTCTCTGTCTTTCCTATAAAAATGTATATACATTAGTCACAGAATTACGTCACAGGCTATCAACTGCAAGGTGTCAAAATTTTAATGGGAATACCTTGCCTTCAATATACGTGGGTCCGGAACAATGATACAAAAATAACAAGTATGACCGAATTATCTGTCAATTGGCTGCTTGCCTCATTTGGCCACAAATGTCACAAATTTGTTCGATTCAATTTCAATCATCGTTGTCAAAGCGAAAAAAATGTTCTATTTGGAAATATCTTTGCTTTCTAACTAGCACATAATTACTTTTCCTGAAGTGATTTAAATGATGAAACTAATGCTTTTTTAAATATTATATTATAATATAACTTATTTCAGTCAATAAAATACGAAAAACTCAAAAGAAATTCGCTGGAAATGACATTGTATCCTCATGACGTAGCAACACAAAAAGTGCCTCTCGAATCGGCCATATTTTGTATCATGGTCCAGAATTACACTCAACTGCATTAGATTAAATTACACCAAGTCATTCGTTTGGTTGTCAAAATTGCGGTGTAGTGTACATATAGTGTATCGTGTAAGCTGCAACTGCGACCTAAGGCGTGAATTACAATTACGACTGATCTGTCGACTGAGACTTGATTTTAAGTCGAAGTCGACGCTGAGGTAAAATTTGTTATTAAATTAAAGCTTCAATTGCTTGAACAAACCAAAAGTCCTGACCAACGAGGTAAGAACTAAAGGAGATGCAAATGAGAAAATATCACGTACCTATTTCGAACACATTGACGTTGATATTGTTTGTACATAAGCGCCGTAAAATTTGTACACAATTGTACAACCTATGCTCACTTTTAAGCGCTTTTATTTTCATATACTCAAAAGTATGTACTGAATTTGCAAACATGAACATAAAAAAGTTATTAATTAAGAAGAAAAGTTCAGAGGTAAAAAGTCTGAGTAATATTTGCTTCGTGCCCCTACGGTTATTTCACTGGTTTTCCTGCGTCAATGCGCCAAGCCCAAAACAAATCAAACCTAATTATGGATTTGACATCGAAGATCAAAAATTGCGGAATGAAACATACACCAAGGTAATTTTGGGTACGCTCATGTACACGGGCTCGTTTTTACCAATTGTAACAGAAATTAAATGAAAAACGAACGCGCTTGGTTTTAACAATTATTAAATGGGATAATAAAGGCTACGAGAATTTTTGCGTTTCATTGTCCACAAAAGCTAAATTAAATAAGACCGGACCAGTATTTGTGTTGGGCTCAAATTTGTTGGTGTAAAAACACATTGCAGCCTGCAAATATGAACAACCTGCAGCATTCATAAAGGAGCATTCGATTTAGGTATTCTAGGAGTGCAAATCTATCGTCATTTCTACACTCGCTATTCATTTATTACTTCCACTCGTTACTGTTTTTTTTTTGCCCATTTACTTCCGTAACATACTTTAATAGTTATGGGAGATTTTTCTTTTAATTCTGTAATTCACTTTTCAGTAGCTTGTTCTAAGCCGTTCTCCAGTATGTATGTATGTATACTACTGTGACCATCGTTATTATATAAAGCTATCCTTCCAGCCCAAATACCGACATCCTCTTGTTAAGTATTTACATTACATTTTAAGTATTTACATACATTTTCTCTGTTAAAAATCTTTCAGCGTCTTCCATGATTAGGGGATTCGTCTTATACTATTCTTTTAGTCCCTTGCTATCGTTAATGTTACATAATGTAGTAGTTTGAAAAAAAGTCACGCTAAATTGAACAACAAAGAGAAAGACAAAGCGGTGAAAAAACTATTAACAAAAATCATAATTATGTCTTCCCATAAAAAATCGTCCACATTTTCTGACGACATCATCACCGATCTTAAAAAATATTTGCTATACAAGTAATCCATGTCAAGTATATTAATTGTGCGAATCATTAGTACTATAAACAAGGTGCTTCGAAAAATATGAGGCTTCAACAATTTTCGAAAATAATTGCGGATAATCCGCTTCTTCAAAAATGCATTCAGGTACAAAATGGTCGAACAACCCAGCGAGAAATATGTCGAACGCTTGTAAATGGAAGCGCTTCCACACCATAGCCAGAAAATCCTTTCTAAAGTGCTCTCTTACCATTGCCCATGGAATCTTTGCGGAAGCAGATTTCTTCACTGATCTTAGGCTTATTCGTTTTTTGTTGTATAAAGATGACTCATATGCATCTACAAATGCAGAATTTTCATTCTTTACTAGTCAGTTGAAGTGTGCGCTTAATTGAAATTTTAGTAGTCAAGTGAAGTGTGTGGTTATTAAAATAAATTTCTTAATACATAATGCGCTCCAAGAATATTTTCATATAAAACCTCACAAAATGGTTAAATTTAGTTTTACTCATTGGTTAGCATTAAAAAAAATTGTTAACATGTCTTATGGTAAGCAAAGAACTAACCAGTGAGCTTCGAGATGATGAAATATAGAAACCGACAAGGGAATTAATAAAATGCTATGAAGTTGATATTTGTAAATGGTAAATAAAAACTGAAAATAGAATTTAAAAGGTTCACTTGAGCGGCTATTAGTTATGGCTATGTGCAATCAAGAAAAAGCTAATATGAAAGTCGAGCTACTGGTAATGAATGGTACATATATTTTTAGCTTTTAAATAAAACTCCATAATGTGTTCCGAAGTTATTTTATATTTTCTGTCGAAAATTTTTCTGTTAAAGTGGACATGTACGAGGATTGTCTGAAAAGTTTCCGACCTAACAAAGATATACGACATTTTTATTTTTTTAAGTAGTCTCCTTGTAATTTTATACACTTCCCCCAACGATACTCCCATCTCTTCAATCCGTCCAATTAGTACTCAGCGTCTTTCTTTGCATAATAATTGTTTACTTAGTGATGGCTTCATCCGAGCGCAATCGCTTTGGGCTAGATCTGGTGAGTAAGGAGGGTGATCAAGCAGTTCAAACCATAATTCGTTGATTTTCTCCATGGGAACTGTGGCGCTGAGACTCGGCGGCGCGTTGGCTTGGTGAAATAAAATTTGCTTTTTATGCAAATGTTGGCGTTTTTCCGCAACTGCCTGCAGCCTGTCAAGTAATGATGCGTAGTATTCTCCTGTAATTATCATATTAGAAGATAATCAATTGATATAGAAAACAGTCTCCGATGGAACAACCTTTGCCTTTTTTTAAGGTAATTCTTCCATCGCAGTCCATTGTTTTGACTGTATTTTTGTTTCTCGTGTATAATGGTGTACCCAAGTTTCATAATTGGCGCAAAAACTCTGATTTTTTGCCCCTAAACAGCACTAACAGCGTTGGAAATGTTTATTCGAACACGTTTTTGGTTCAAAATGAGTAAACGTGACACCCAATCCGCGGACAGCTTTCTCATGCCTAAATCCTGATGCAATATGTGATAAACACGTTCTTTTGACATGTTCATAGCCGCTGCTCTCTTTAACTTTAATTTGACGGTTGTTTACCACCGTTTGGTGAAGTACTCGAGCGATGTTATCGTCATTGGTTGCAGTTTTGTGGATGTCCCGAATGTTCGTCGTCATCCAAGCTGGTACCACACGTTTAAATTCAGCTGTCCAAAATTTCACGGTGGTAAATGATTGTTCTGAATTGTGTACACAATGCCCAGCTCGTCTTTGATTTGCATAAGCGTATTGACTTTCAAAAACAAATATTTAATGACAGCTCGAAACTCGACTTTTTCCATTTTCACAAAAACACTCACATCGACTCACTCAAATGATTGTCAAATAATAATTGCGCGTCTAAAATGGCTGAACCACTGACTTATAACAATGGACTGAGCGTATTGCCCTTTTCCTATAGGAAAGAATGGCACAAGTTTTACAGTTCTCTCTTTCGCCCTATGGCAGAGTTGGAGCTACCAAAAGTATTTCTTCCTAAGCATTTTCTTATGCCATTTGATGTTTTTATGTTGGCTGCAGATGCAATCACGGCAGAAAGATACTGTTTACCATGCGCCGTCTCTCTTGCCCATACGCAGGATTCAGTTAAGAACAACATTTGAAAATTAAAGTCTGAATTAGTTTAATTTCTTATAAGAGTACTTATAAGCGATCAAAATATCACTTGGACAAAAGAAAATGATTTTTTTTAATTTAATTCGATTTACGGGTGTAAAACTTCATCTGATTGGTTGAGTTTTACATATTTTTATGTAGTAAACGTTTTAAAGGGTGCTCTAACGGTGATATACAGAAACACAATATTTTTTGTGCCACATGAAATAGCAAATCGCTCAGTCCATTGTTATAAGTCAGTGGGCTGAACTATTGGTGAGTAGTTTTCAAAGCATGCGCAAACACATTCCCCAGCTTTTGTTTTTGAGTGCTGCCATCTTTATGTTGAGGTCGGAATCTTTTCAGACAACCCTCGTATGTATACATGTTTTGAATAAAGTTTAATAAAAATGTTGTTTATCACTCGTTTTAAGAAGTTCTTAAAATCTACTACACTTGTACTAGTTTTACTACTTTTTTTTTTAATACAATATACATATAAAATTACTCCATTAGTTTCCTGCTCGAAGTGTCGGATCCAGATCGGACCTATGACGTCATTTTTGGTTCAACGAGCACTTTGACAGCACTTAGTAAGGAAACGACATAAGGAAGTTAAAAAGTTATAAAAATTATTTTTTTCAAGTATTTAATATTAGAATTCCTTACCTGTTCGATTGCACGTTTAAAAGATATTTAATTAAACAGCAGTAATAATTATCGTTTACATAATTCTGTACCAAAATATGATGTTGCAACTTCATTCCGAACTGTCTCATATAATGATCAACTGAAAATGTGAACTTAACTCGAGCCGATTTAAGTTTAATTTCGATTATTATATATAGAAAATTCAAAACTCTTGAAACTTTTAACCAAAAAATATCTAATAAAAGAAAACAGTCTTTAAATATTACATAAATACAAATGTTAAAGATGTTTATTTATTGAACAAAAATATCAAACTTGAGAAACGTCGAAATTTAGGAAAGAAAAGAAAATTGTATAACTAGAACAATGGTACTGTAAATATATAAAAATATCATCACTAAAGATGTAACGACGATATAATGTAGGTCAAATAACTAATATATGTATCTATTATTATTTGCCTTACTAAAAATCGAAAATAAAGTAAGTATATAGTTAGAGCAGTGAAACACCAAAATTGTTCTATTCGTGTACAGTCAGTAAGGGTTTTTTTGTTGTTTTTTTTTTTGTCTTTTTAGTGTGAACTTTATTGATATGAATTTTTTTTTTTTTTAATAATCGACCACACTTCTCACTAAGTGCGCTAATGTACTAGTAAAAAAAAAAATAAAAAATTATATAGTATAATACTATTGTTTTAGTTTTCTACAGTCGTATAAATACATATAAATAGAAAAACAAATTGAAAAAGAGGCAGATTAAAATATGTATGTGTATATACTATATACAAAATATATTTATAAATAAACTGCTTGTTTTAAGGTACATATATGTATTTTATAGATTTAATAAATAAATAATATTTTCACCCATTTCGGAGAGGCGTCTCGAAAATAATATTAGTGAACAAAATGAAGAAAATACAAAAAACAAAAAAAAAAACATTAATCAAAGCTAATATATATAATATATACCTACCATAATGCTAATGTCAAGGATATTGAACCAGATTCAAGAAGCAGCTATTATGAGGAAATATATTTATATATGTATAACATGATGTGATTAAATAACAAAAGTTTATATTAAAAAAAGAAAGAAAATACAAAAAAAAACTAATTATAATATTCCGAATGTAAGGGTGTGTTCATAAAATTGCTTTTGTAGAATTTTATTAAAGCTTAATACAAAAAGTATAAAAGGAAAAAGAATAAAATGCGTATACAATTTGTGATTCATTTTATTTAAATATTATACTGTAACTTTTTTCATTTTTCTGTTCAAGATCTTCTTTTCCGTCCAAACTATTGTTAAACAATTTTCTTACATCAAAAAAACATTGGACACAAAATAAAACAAACAAATAAAAAATCAAATAAAAACTATTAATTTTCACATAACAATAAAGAATAGAGTAAAATGTTTCACAATATTGTATTTGCATTGCTGCCATTTTTATATATATATATATATATATGTACACACAAACACACATACACACATTTATTACCACAGAAAATTTCTTGTAAAATTACTATATATATTGCTATTTTAAATAAATAAAAACAAAAAAAAAACGTAACACCGCTTTCCTATTAAAACTATATTTTATGTTAACATTTGTTAAATTTATTTTTTATATATATACATAACATACTATTATTATTATTATTATTATTAAAATACATTGTATTTAAAATTAGCGTTAAGTTATAAAATAAGGAATATATAATGAAAAATGAAATGAAATGATGCAGTGTCAGAAGCACAACCAACCAATGTCGTGAATAGAAATAAAAATTCTTCATACAAACGAATCGTTTTAATTTCAGATAAAATAAATTTTTATTTTTATTTAATATTTTCTAGAAAAAAAAAGGAAAAAGAAAGAAAGAACAGAGTTTAAAACTTGGAGATTTACCAAGTCGTATATTTATAAAAATATTTTACTTTGTAAAGAAATACAATTTCAAGAATGTAAAATATAAAATAAATATTATTGTTCTATCTAGATATTGTATATATATACATAAAGATAAGCAAATATATGTATATATATACATATAAGCATTAATATTAAAAATTAAACAAATTTTCACTTAACTAAATTCGAACAAGTTTTAATGTATATTATGTAATTTTAGTAATATTATTCAAAAGTCCGAAATTTCCGTGGAAGTCGTGAAATTTCGAAGAAACCATCTTTAATAATATTAAAAAAAAAAAAGATAATTTTGCTATTGATGTGTCAAACAATTTCATATAAATTAAAATTATCATTTGACCATGCATAGTATGTAAAAAGTAATAATGTAAAAAATTGCTAATATGATTTATTGCACGAAATCAAAATGATGTTGATTACTAGATAGATAAATACTAGACAGAAAAAATCATTTTATGGCGTTTTTTTTGTCTTAATTCAAACTATACATTGTTTGCCAATATTTTTTTTAAGCTCTACGTAACTAACTACATATATTGTATTAAGTATTTTTTTTTATAGAGAAAAGAAAGTAATAGTACACGTAAGTTATTCAAATTGTGTATAATGTATTATAATTTCTTTAATAAAAAGATAATGGCAAACGAGCTGAAGTTTCTTAAATTTAAAAATAAGTATAATTAATCTTCCACAAAGAAAAGAAAAACGCTATCAAATGATGTGCTAGAATTTGTGCAATCAAATCAAAAAAAACTATAAATAAATAATTAAAAAGCTAGTAAAATTAAAAAAAAAACACTGTCTTTACCTATAAAAACATTTTTGCAACAAAAAAAAAAAAACAAATCTTATCTGGTAAAAACTTTACCAAAGAAGAGCGAAAATAAATATAAATTAGATTTCTATATAACAATATACATAATAGTAATTATATGAACAGACAAACAAATTTATATCATGCAGTATGGAACATTACAAAAAAAAAAAAAATCATTCAAAATATATAAATATTGGAAGATTACTTTGAAATCACAATAAAAAAACAATACTTTTGCAAAATTTCTCTTTTTTTGCCCCAAACCAATATGAAGGGCGATCAATACAAATAAAAAGTACAATATTTCAATTTTTTCTAATGTTAATTTTTAAAGAAAATTGAAATATCAAGGTGAACGCAATTTATTTATATGTAAATATACACACATATATAATATAGATATATAATAATATTAATTTAAAATATATTTGAAACAAAGTACATTTGCTAGGAACACTTATTCTAAAATCAACAAAAATATTATATATACATTCTGCATAATATAAATTTAACTTTTTCTTTTTGTTTTTAATAAAAGAAAAAAAAATGCAAACTATTTATAAAAAAACAAAAACAAAACAAAAAAATATTAATAAATAATATTTACTATATAATTGTGTAAACTAATGGCTGGATTTTTCAAAGGAAAATATGAATAAAAGGAGGAATAATAGATTAAAACGATGCTTTATAATATTGACTAGCTGTTGTTATACTCCCCGCGACATCTCCCACGACGAATAGGTTTTTTAAATTTTTTACGTTACATTGTATTTATAAGATCATCAATTCGTTAAAATTAATGAAAGTTCTATCACAGCTTCTGTAGATTTAGATTTAAGCGGGTCAAGTGGCCTATGTACTGCAGCTCTCTTTGGCTTATTGTGCACCGCTCATATTACACTTCTTCTAACAAACCCACTCTTCGTAGGAAGAGCAGTATTTTCTTGGAAGAAATTTCTCCGAAGTCGGCAGGTTTTAAGAAGTATGCATTGTGTAATGACCTCACATTCACACAGTACATGCTCCGATGTTTCATTCTCTTCGAAGCATAACCTACACACATCAGTGGGTGAAATTCCCATCCAATGCATATGTTTGTTTATCTTCAGTGTCCGGTTAGGACTCCTGTAATGATTCTGAGTTGATTTCTAGATAGCCCCAACAGATCCAGGCTTTTCTCTGAGGAAGGTCTCTTGATGAATCTTCTGGCTTGTCTGGATCCTGTCATTGAGTTCCATCTCTGGTCCGTTTGGTTCCGGATCCAGGTTTGCATGGTTAACTTCACGGTATTGTAGGAGATACCGCAAAAGGGTTCTGGTCCTATAAGGGCCATGGCTGCTTTTTTTTGGCCAGTAGGTATGCATTTTCATTCCCATCAATTCCCGAGTGTGCTACCACCCACTGAAGCGTCAGATGGTTACATGTGCCAAGGTTCGTTAATGCTTGATTGCATTCTCACATTAACTAGAGTGCCGGTGGATGTTGTGCGCATGGCACCAGTTACACTTAGACAGGCCAGCTTTTGGAGCTCATTTAGCTTCCTGGTGGTTGTCTTTTGTGTGCATTTATTCCCCCATGCTACTGCAGCATAGGTGACCAGTATGAGGGAATCTCGGTTCTAGGGCGAAGGGGTGAAAATGCAAGAAGAACTTAATCAAGTCTAATCAAGTCATGACCAAGCCTTCAGCAGGTCATAAGGGTTCATCAGTTCAGATTTCAATTTATTCCTATATCTGATAATAGAATAGAATGAAATCTGAGCTGATGGCCGTCGCATTGTATTTCCCGCTTTAATCAAGTCAACGAGGTAAGAACTAAAGGAGATGACAATGAGAAAATATCATTTCTCATTGACACTGATATTGTTTGCACATAAGCGCCGTAAAATTTGTACAACCTGTGCGTAATTTTAATCGCTTTTATTTTTATATACGTACTCAAAAAGTATTTACTGAATTTGCAAACATGAACATAAAAGAAAAAAAGTTCTGTGGTAAAATGTTTGTGAGTAATATTTGCTTCGTGCCCCTACAGTTATTTCACGCGTTTTCCTGTGTCAATGCGCCAATCCCAAAACAAACAAACATAAGAATGGATTTGACAGCGAAGACCAAAAATGGCGGAATGAAACATACACAAATGCAGGGCAATTTTGCGTACGCTCATGTACACGGATCGTACATATGTTTGCATCTCCTTTATGTATTTAGTTATTACCTCGTTGAACCAAGTTAATTTGCTAATGACAATTGTGCCATTTACAATTAAACGTCAGATTCGTGTTTCTGTGCTGGGTTTTGTTTTTTGTGCTTTTCTTCATTAAAAAACTTTTAATTGTTCCGCGAATTGTGTTAATTTTAAATAAAAACATTTAAGGTGATAAGGCGAAATGCTAAAATTAACTAGAATGTTTCTTTTCCGAAAATCCGCGAAAAAGAAATGAAAAAAGAAAAAGGAAGCAAAAATATCAAGATAAGTTTACGTTTTTGTATTCCCAACTTTTTTTGTTGTTGTTCAATGTGTCAGTGGGAGTTCACAATTTTGGTTTAATTTAAAATATTAAGCCTAAACCCCCTTCAAAAATATTTCAGATATACTACTTCCATGAGCATAACGAATACATAAACACAATTCTACCAGATAGTGCAAAATGAAGCAATTTTTCGGACTTACTACACTTTATTTAGTTTATGTTCTAAGAATAAAACCCAAAATTTCAATATAAATTCGAATGTATCAAATGTGAAATAAAACCAAAATTTTGGGTGTTATTTCACATATTTGGGTTTTATTTCACTTCTCGCTTTTGGGCTTTATTTGAGAATAATATAAAAATCAAAATTCGTAAATCAAATAACCCTCAAGAAACAAAATTGATCCTGATAAAATAATGCCCAAAGATGATCATAATTTTTTGTGAGAAAATGATGAAGAAGAAAATATTGCGCACCCTCCAACAACAACTTTATATTTATTCCCTATAGGGTATACTAAGTTTGTCATTCCATTTGTAACACCTCGAAATAATGATCGTAAAGCAAAATGGATTGGACACTCACGCATAATATTAAAAGTTATTTTGATTTTTGCATGTCCGTCCGTCTGTGTGCACGATAACTCGAGAACGCGTATACTTAGAGAGCTGAAATTTTGTACACAGACTTGAAAAAAAAAGGAAAATTAAGTTGGGAAATGAGATAAATCGGGCAACTCCTTCGTGGGGTCGCCATACAAAAAATTTGTTTTCCACTTTATATTTGGACACTGTGTTATATACACTACTCACAGTTGTCGGGGGTATTCACAGTTTTCGCTTTCCGATTTTCTAGCTCTTATTCCTTGTTTTGGTGTTTTTATTTTGTTTTTTGTTAAAATGAAACACTGCACTTGGACGGTTTTTCTTTTCCTCCTTTTTTTTGTTCACTAGTAGCTTTTCAAGAACAATTTCTGCGGTTATTTTCCAAAAACTTTTAGGTATCAACTCTTTTCCTGTTTTACAAAAATACTTCTCTAAACATAACTTTTACTTTATCAAGGACTTTTTTTACAACACCATTTTTTCCTTTGTTAAACGAAACTTTTCTTCACCAAAAGATTGAGACCGCCCGCTTTTAAGTACAAAAATCAGCTCAATTCTTAAAAACTCAATTCTTAAAAAACTCAACTCTTGAGACCTGAGACCACGCCGCTTTTACGTTTAAAAATCAACTCAATTCTTAAAAAACTCAACTCTTGAAAACTCAATTCTTAAAAAACTCAACTCTTGAGACCTGAGATCGCGCCGCTTTTACGTTTAAAAATCAACTCAACTCTTGATCACCTTCATCCAAGAGCCGTTGTTCAGGGTCGAAAATGCTTAATTGCATTTTCTAACCAAAAAAAAATTTTTCTATTAATTCTCGACTTGTTCAATCTTGTCCAGAATTATTCGCGTTGGACGGTGGCTTCAAAAATGTAATCTTACACTTTTTAAAAACAACAGCCACCGTCCCGCCGCCATTTGGAATCGTGGTGCACATATACATACAATGCATTTATGCGGCGCGCGTTTTTAATCGTGAAAGCTTTCTACACAATATGTATGTACGTATGTACATAGTATGTACATATTGAATTTTTTCGCGGCAAATTGCACTGAAAGTACGATTTGCCTTTTGATTTTTTTTTTTTTTTTTATATTATTAAGCCAAGCTCAGGGGATACCCTATGATGCAAAGCACAGCGTGGCAGGAAGGAGATAGGGAAAGGATTAAGGGATATGAGGAGAGCGGCGGAGGTGCCGATGTATGTCGCCCTTAAACTTTTGCAGGTTGTATGCCGGAGGAAAGACAGAAGATGGTAGACTGTTCCACATTCGCACAGTTCGGGATAAGAAAGCATCACGGAATTTTAGTGTACGGCCGAAGGTAATTTGAAGGGTAAAAGGATGAGCGCGGGATGCAGCGCGGGTATTGCGTGCAGGAACTATCCTACAAGGGATCAGACTAGATATTTCATCAGAACATTGGCCATGCATATAGCGATAAAGGAGCGAAAGGCATCCAACATTGCGACGGTGCTCGAGCGAATCGATATGATGAGTAATTGCCACATCGCCAATGAGCTTGCAGGCTCTCTTTTGGACAATATCCAATGAAGCTAAGGCTGTGCGACCAGCCCCGGCCCAGATATGGGAATTGTATTCCATTCTGGGTCTGATGTAGGACTTGTAGAGGAGCGCTAAATTTGATGGGCTGAAATATTTCTTACACCTTTTCAAAAAACCAAGACATTTTTATGCTTCTTTGGCAACCGAGAAGATGTGATCTGTCCAGCTTAACTTACTGGAAATATTAATGCCAAGAATTTTTAGTGACGGTGATTCAAAAATTAATGCACCATCAAACGAAACGGGAGTGGTTAAGTGATGGTCTTGTTTTAATGAGATGAGACAGCTTTGGGTCTTAGATGCATTGAATTCGACGCGATTCACTTTGCCCCAAGCGAGAATATTGTCAAGATCGTTATTCAATGATCTAATCATGCAGTCTCGTTTAACACATGCGGCGTTCCCTCTGGAATCTGCAAGGGTGTCAAAGGAGTATGCGAAATCAAGGGTACTGTCATCAGCAAAGCTATGGATACGATTGAAAGTAAGGGAAAGCAGATCATTAATGAAGATTAGAAATAGAGTCGGAGAAATAACAGAGCCCTGGGGGACACCGGCATTAATAGGATGAGGATCAGATATAACGCCATCTAATACAACACGTATTTGGCGACTAGATAAAAAACTTTCAATCCATAATAGAAGAGGAGGGGAAAGACCAAGTGCTTTGAGTTTGGCTAAAAGGGCTGAATGCCAGACTCTATCAAAGGCTATCGTTTTTTTTTTAATTTTATTATTTCCACTGGCATGGGACATGGGAATAAAATGTATGGTATGTGAGGAAAATTGCTGATGCAATTTCCTTCACCCATTTAAGAGATAAGCTAACTACATATGTTTTAAGAATGATTAGCTTATTAAATTTGTATGATTTTTTTTTTAAATAGCCAATTTTAGGTTTTGAGGCTTTTTTTGTATATGGTTTTGTTTTTTTTTTAGGGAATGCTACTGATTTTGCGATATTTCAGGGCTTTCAGGAGTTTTTAATAAAAATCAGGTTTATATATATATATGTATATCCTAATGTAGGCTTTATATATATAACATTCCTTCCCCCCGCGAAAAAGAGAATTATTCTTTGAAGAGGAATAATTCTCAATTCTGCGTGGGTGTATATTTTGTATGGGGTATTGAATTGAATTAAAATTAATTTGATATTTGTCCCAGTCAAAGAAAAATAAAAAAAAATCTTGGTGTACGTTGAGTAGGGGTGAGATATTGCAATGCATCTTGTACCGGCTTGGAAAAGAGAGAAAAAGAAATGAATTGTGTGGGATTTGTGTCTTTAACCAAGATAAGTACACGATGCATTCTAACTGCATCTTGATCAATTTTTGCTAACGTTTGGGGTTTTGCCCTTTATATATGGCGATTTTTGCAGTTCCGTCCATAGTTTGTTTCAAAATGGAATTTTGTGAAGTAGTGTCCCCACGCGCTCCGTACACCCGCCCCACACCCAATTGTATGAGGGTACTTTCTATATTTGTTCAGAGTGTGGCTCCCCGGTGGCGTGGGCTCATCAGGCTGCTGCTGAGGCGGAATGGGCATCCAGATGTATGCATCTGGGGTGCCCCAACGGAGGCTGATGTCTTTCATCGAGTGGAGCTGTGCTTGTGACGCCACGGTGGGAGTTCCTGGGTAGTTATTGGTGAGTTTTTTTTTCTTTTTTGATTTCGTTAATTAATTCTACTATTATTTTCCTAATTCTTCTCTTCTAGGAGCGACTTTGGCGCTATCTGGGGAGGTAGGATGGTGTGCCTGCCCTAGTTGTCGGATGCATCCCAACTACCTGGTGCATGACGTGACCGCCTGGGTCGGGTCTTCAGAATCCGAATTAGGTATATCTGGTGCAGCGCCGAGTTTCGCGTCTGAGGAGGACTGGGACGTTCCGCCCGTTCCCACCCAGGAGGGCTGGGATCTTCCTGTCTAGGCGCCTGGTCATGTCCAGGAGGACTGGGATCTTCCTGAAGAGGCTTCTGGTCATGTCCAGGAGGACTGGGATTTTCCTGAAGAGACTTCTGGTCCCGCCCAGGGTTAAGCCGAGGACCTACCCCCGTCTCATGATAACTTATTTTCACTTTTTATTTGAGCCCCGTTTTCTAATTTTTTTTTTTTTTTCAGAATTTGTTGTACTAGAATTCGCGCACCACCGCAGTTCTCTAATTAGCTTTAACTTTTTCGTAAACATTTGTATGGTTTAACTAAAATTTTTCATGTTATTCTATTTTACTTTTTTTTGTATCCCTTATATAAAAAAAATTAACAAAAATATACTTGGCTAAGTGGTGCAATCTAGTTTTTTATTTATTTATTAAAAAGAAAAAAAAAATTTTGTGTTCTCCCTTATGGATCTTAGGTTTCAAAAGTGGGCTTGACAGATTTTGGGTCCTGACATATTTTTTTTTTCGAGTCTAAGTGGTGTTAAGCGGCTCTAACCTTAACGAGTTGTTATTGAGGCTGTGGTATGGAAAGTTTGATGTAATCATGGGAAAGTGTCAACGTACAGTCCCTGATTATGAGAAGAAGTTTGCCCTGTTTTTAGTTGGTTTATACTGACTCTAGGATATCCTTATATTTTGTGTGGAGTCAGAAAAAAAATTTTTTTTGTTTGGTTTTCCAGGTAATTACATATTCCTGGACTGTCAGAGACGATTCTCAGTGTTCTTAGTGAGTTCAGTTTTTTTTTTCATGGCGGTTTCGGTGTTGGTAGATTATAGTTTGTTGTTCGACTTAACTTATATTAGAGACTAATATTCACTTACTCTACGTTGCCTAATTATTTCGTTTTTCATCTATACTAAGGGTTAGTTAAGAAAAAGTTCTCTAATCTAATTGTTAGTTTCTTCTATTTTTGTTTTTGTTATCCTATTTAGTAGCTTCTCTTTTTTTTTTGCTTATTTAATTTATTATTTCTACTTTGCTAAGTACTACTTAGGTTTATTAATTTTGTTTTTCTTAGGTACTACTAAGTAAAGTTTATTCTTATGTAATATTAATTTTACCTGGTCGCTTTATTTCTTATTTGCTATAAATTATTTCAAATTATTTTCTAATACCAGTGTAGTGAAAGGATAGTGGTTCCGCCAATAACAAAAGAATGAGACGATGCCAAAAATAAGTATAGATCTTTTTTATTACACTAATTGTATAGATCTCGCTTTAGAGAGACTTTGGGTACGTTTTAATTTTTTTTGGGGTGTTGCGTAAACCGGTTCCATAGGAATGTTTTTAGCTGTGGGCTGTTGTCTGCGTTTAGCAAGCCCTGCCAATAATGCCGGTATGACATATTTTGTTATTGCCACCACTGATGCAATTAGCAACAGGAGTGCTGTCATTGATAAGGATGTGATAGAGAGTATATGAGGGATCCTGGCCTTTGGGCCAAAGTGAATATTGTTCACTTTGGTACGGATTTCGTCTAGAGATTTTGTATCTAGGTGGATACGTTGGTTTGTATCATCTCCGAGGAGTAATGTTGGTTGTTTCTCAAGGGTTTTAGGAGCGGATATCTTGGACATATATCCTGCCAACTCGTCCTGAGTTTCGTTTGTGTCTGGGAAGTAGGTTGGTTGGAAAACTTTTAGCGGATGCAGATTTTCTGCTTCGTAATACAATACAGAGTGTGGGACCCTATTTGCAAGGAACATGGTTCGTTGACTGTCATGATTCCTTGTCCTGCGAGACGATGAGTGAGTAACTTTTGTGTACAGGTTATTTGTACTATAGTGGTTTCGGTTAAGGAGTACAGCCACGAATTTGGTCTATTGAGCTTAATTATTGTGTTCCTTGGGGGAATTTGAACCTGAAACTACACTGTGGGTTTTCGCCTAGTGGGTTAAATAAAAGTTTGATGGTACATTCATCTGATTTAGTTGCTTTAGTGCTGGGTGTGTTCAACTTACCAACCCATGTATCTTCATTGATCCCTTTTGAAATCTTTTTGAATGATTTCAGGTTTTCTGGCTTAAGGAGCAGAAACTCGCGGGCCTTGATTTGACTTGCCACATGGGAAAATCCGATATCAGGTATTAATGAGTGCTTTGAATCCACCCGTATGGGAAAACATTTAATCTGTTGGATTTTCATCTTGGGTATATTAAAAATGGGGAGTTTGATTCGGATAACTAATTTGTCCTGTACCAAATGTGTCTTGATTGCCGCTGTTTGATACAGAACTGATAAGCAGTCCTGCAGATTGGGACAAGTGGAATGAGATTTTTGATAAATCTCTAGCAAATCATTTGGGGAAATTAAAAGGGGATGTATTTGATTATTTCTACTGGACACTATTATGTCCAGTAGAGCTTGTTGTCTAAATTCCAACTCTATCATTTGTAGTGTCAGACTAGAGACAATTACCTGCCTTATTTGATGGGCTGTCAACTCGTCTGTTGTGTTCTGTAATCTGTTGGGTTATCTGAAGCTGCCGTTCAGTCAGCGAAGATAGAGGTTTCTGAATTTGTTCAAACGTAGTTTTTATAACGCTGATCTGTTGCTTTTCCAGATCAGCTAAGGTTTGAGTATTTACCTCTAATTCGCTTAGTTGGCTGTACACCTCTTGCTCGTTTCCACTATCCATGGTACCAAAAAGGTAATGCATCGCATTTCCAATTCCATCGAAGATGGATCGGGGCTTGCGTGATTTGGGCACTGCTTCCCCAATAACACTGGTAGGCCTGTTGATATTTTCCATCAGGGCGTGTACATGTTTTGTCTGCAGCGTACAAATGTCCTGTATAGAGGACCCATTTCCACACAATTGGTGTACGTAGTGTTCTGCTCGTTCTGCTAGTCGCGTCTGATTTTCTAACTCAGCTAGGTCCAACTCAGTGATGATGCTCCAAGTTTCGTGGTAAACCGATAAGCTTCCGAGATCCTCGAATAGCACTCCCGTATTATTTAGGGGCGCTATAGAGTAAGGTTCCTCCGCGAGGGCTCCTATTGTGATCAGGAACAGTCCGTAGAAAATTATTGACCGCATTGTCATCTAGGAGAGGATAGGATAAGATATTAAAATGGGTTTTCTGTTGACTTTGTAGCTTACATGCTATTATATATGTATCTTAGAATTAGTTAGATTATATTGACACCATGTTATTCGTAGAAAGGTTTTAGGCGATTGTTGTGTACCGTCACCTCTCGTTTATGAATTTTAATTGTTGTGTTTACAGAACTGGGTATGCCGGTTACCGTATAGGGTCCTACCCAAATCTGGGAGAGCTTATGTTTACGACTCTCGCTCTTGAGTAGAACCTTGTCCCCTCTGTGAAATGTCAGGGGACGTACAGCTTTGTCATAGTAATCTTTCGAGCGCTGTTTACTAATCAGCAGATTCTCTCTTGCCATGGCGTAAGACTTCTGCAGCTTATACCTGAGAATATGGTAGTAGGTCTCGTGGTTATACACGGGTTCAGGGTCTCGCCTTAAGTTGGACGCAACGTCCGCTGTAAAGCCGTAGAGGCAATCCATGGGAGTTAATTTTGTCCCTTCGTGTATACTGTTATTGTACACGAAAGCAGCGATTCGCAGATAACTATCACATGACCTGGGATTTTCGTCCACTATAGTTCATAGATATTCAATCAATGGTCTATCTGCACGTTCGAGTGCTCCATTTGATTGGGGATGATAAGCAGAGTTTTGCAGCTTATTTATTCTGAGGAGTTTGCATACCTTTTTGAATAGGTCACTCAGGAAATTACTTCCCTGATCTGTGACTATTCTTTTGGGAATGCAGTAGCGCTTGACGATTTCGTCGAAGAAAATTTGCGCTACCGTTATAGCTTCCCCATTCGGTATGGCATACCAATCTACGAACTTCGGAGGTTATCCTGAAATGTTAATATATATTTGTTTCCTGACTCAGTTTCCTCTAGTGGGCCGACTATATCTAGATAGATTTTATCGAATGGTTGTTCCGCTACGTCCGTAATAACCATTGGCATTTTATACTGTGGTGAGGCCTTCATTGTTTGACATTTGGCACACCGCTTAATGTGCTTTGTGATGTCACTAAGCATGTGCCTCCACCAGTACTTTCTTCGAATCCCTTTATAGGTCCGATGAGTGTTTTTCCTCCTGTATATCCGAGTCCATTTGATGGTGGACTATAGTTTCTACCGTGAAGGTTTTTTCGTTTCTTTGTCTTTGTATTATCCCGTGGAATGCGGCTTAAAGCGTCGGCATTCGTGTTGTACTTTCCGGGCTTATACTGAATTTTATAATTGAACTCGGAAAGTTTATGGTAAAATCTCACCAGACGTGATGTGGGGTCCTTAACATTGAAGACCCCTTGACTGGTTTGTGATCTGTATGGGCCTTGCAGATAACACCTGAAATTTTTATTCGACCAAACTATAGCCAGTAACTCTTTCTCAATCGTGGAATAGTTACGTTCGGCTTTGTTCAGGGTACGGCTGGCGTAGGCAATTGGCTGGTCACTTCCTACCTCTTCTTGAGATAGGACTGCTCCAAGAGCCTCGCTGCTGGCGTCTGTGGTAAGGTTAAAGGGTTTTGAAAAATCGGGATATATTAAGAGTGGAGGGGAAATTAAAGGGTTCTTAATGCTTTGAAATGCCTCTTGGCATTTCTCAGTCCATTTAAACTTTACATCCTTTCGGAGTAAGTTTGTTAGAGGACGTACTGTTTTCGAAAAAATCGGGTATGAATTTTCTGTAGTAATTGGCAAGGCCCAAAAATTATTGCACTTGCCTTTCTGTCTTAGGAATGGGGAAAGTTTGGACGCATGCCGTTTTGCTAGAGTCAGGTAGTGCTCCTTGGTTAGAACATTTGTGTCCTAGATACACTACCTCGCGCCTGAGAAATTGACATTTCTCTGGTTGAAGTTTCAGGTTATTTTCTCTTAACCTGTCGAAGACTTTGCGAAGCTTTTCGTTGTGGTCTTCCAGACTTTTTCCATAGATGACGATGTCATCTAAGTAGACGAAACATTCCAGGCCGGGGCTCCTTTGAGCCCGAACGGCATGCGCTTGAATTCATAATGCCCGTAGTTGGTACTAAAAGCCATTTTTGCTCGATCCTTCGGATCGGCGAGTACCTGATGATAGCCATTGGCTAAATCTAGGGTGGTGAAGTATCTTGCATGGCCCAGTTGATCGCGGATATCCTCAATCCGTGGTAACGGGAAGGCGTCGCCAATCATTTTTTCGTTCAACTTACGGAAATCAACTACGACGCGCCACCTTTTCTCACCATTCCGTCCCGCCTTTTTGGGGACAACTAGCAGTGGCGAGTTCCATGGGCTTTTGCTGGGCTGGACAATATCGTTATCCAGCATTTTTCGGAGTTGCTCATTTATGACATTTTGCTGTGTCTCTGGTAACCGGTACATCTTTTGGTTAATAGGTGCTTGGTCTTGCACCAGAGGGATGTCGTGGGTGATGGCATTGGTTTGTGTAAGCCTGTCACCTTTTAAAAAGAATATGTCATCATATTCATAACAGAGATTTGTTATTGAGTCTTTTTCCTCAGTGTTTAGGATTTCATCCAGACTGAGTTCTTGCTCTAATCTGGCGAGGCGGGGCTGAATATTGGTGTCTTCTTGTTCGACATCGTTTGGGAACAAGTACCTTATGTGTTGTAGGGTGGCCATCTGATCGGCGCTTATTGCCCTGTTTTTATTACTCTTAATTCTAGACTTACTTAATGATTTTATATTATTTATTTTACCTCTTTACCTACTTGTTTTATATATGAGAGGCGCTGGGTCAGATGGATCTGCGGGAGTTGCTACCGGCAGACCGTTTGTGTGCTGGCTAGCGCCTGACGTTGGGGTTTTCATGAGGGACCCGCAAGCGTCTTGAAGCTCTTTCTTTTTACGGCTTAGTTGAACGGGGCTCTTATGCCTTATCTTCTTAATCTTAGGTTTACATATAACATGATGCTCACCATCGCCGTCATTTCGACTCATGGGATTCGAAGGATGGGCTGTTGTAATATCTTTATCTGTCTCTCGTTTTATTGGGACGACAGTATAGTCTTTAATGGGAACCAGGTTTAGGTTCACACTGTTTAGAACTGTGTGTGTTGAGGATTCCTTTGGGGACTGCTTTTAAGCCAGCTGAGAGTAAGCTGTTTGCTAGGAAGACTCCGTCGTCTATTTCTTTTGACAGACTGGGCAATTCTTCCTGCAACTGCAATGGAACTTTGACTACGATCTGAGACCTTGCTGGTACGCACACAGGTTCATTTAAATTCACCTGATGCTGTCCAGTCTTACAGGCCGGATCTTCGGTAATCAAGTCACCCTTATCGCGTTCTTGTAAGTCACAGCCGACTTCTTCTGACTGAGAAGCTTTGAGAATACTTGGGGTAGAAAGTGTATCCCCGTCGGGTTTAATATCTTCTACCAATGTCTCTTTGTTGACTGTGTTTTGTGAACACGGGTTGTCAGATGCGGTTTCTAATGGAACAGCAAACTCTTCTGGATTGGTTTCCGTGCGAGGAAATCGCAGAATCTTGTTGGGTCCCTCAACATTACAGTTTTGGACTAGGAAATCATTTCCTAGCAAGCCGTCGTCGGAAATACCTGGGATGTTTTTTACCACCTGAAAGTTGCAAGGTAATTTGCTTATTAGCATGAAGTTTCCTTGGAAACTTCCTAAAGTTTGTCCGGTTCGACATTCGTCGATCTTGTGTCCGCGGCGCCCACAAAAATCACATTTTTGTCTTATATTAAAGACTCTGGGGCCTTTTTTATTGTTCGTATCTGACTGTTGCGGATTATTAGGCTGTCCTTGAACGTAACGAGTTGCAGTCTGTGCTTGGTTATTTCGACAGTTGCGAATGTCATGCCCGTAACTCGTACAGTTAGTGCAGAAGGGGGTGTTCTTGCGTTTCAGACACTCCGTGTAGGTGTGTCCCCACTTCTGGCAGAAATTACAGGTGCTGTTTTGTACCAAATTTTGTGTATCCGGTTGTCTAGAATCCCTTCGTGGAAATGGCGGGCGCAGCGGTTGAGCATGTACATATGGGGAATTATTAAACTGCCTGGGCTCTTGTGCTCGTGGTGATACATACATGGGTGGCTGTGGTGATTGATTGTAAGGAGTTCGGCTAAGAGCTCGAACTCGAAGACTTGGGTCTATTGGTGCCATTGGATATGGCTGTTGCGTTAGCGGCGTTTGGACGAAAACTGTGCCTGCTTGCAGATTTTCCATATCTAAAGCCTTTTGTATCAGCTGCTCTAGATCATTTTCTACCAGAGTGAGCAGGTACTGGCATAGGTGGGGATTATTCACTCCACTTTTGAGGGCATTTTTGCGAAGTCCGCCAACTGTGTCTTCACAGCTGGGGCGGCCGTTGCTCCGTACTTCAGTACCGCTGCCTCGTTGCAAAGTATCAGCTACTGCTTCACTCTTGTTGTGAAGGCAGTGAGAGTTTGCAACGTGTTTTGCCTCATTGTGATCAGTTTGTTGACCAATTCTTGGTACGATTCTCGTGGTAGGTAGGTTCTGTTCAGATGTTCCTCCACCTCACTAAAAGTAGTTGGAACGTCGGAAGCGAACAGCTGATAGGCATCGCCACGAAGTCTTGTTGGCAAGATATATAAGAAGGCTGCTTTTTCTTCCTCACTTAAACAGTGTAAGGCCTATTTGCAACAGCCAATAAATGTTTGTAGCTCACGACCTAACTGTGGGGCATTTTCACCCGAAAACAGAGGAACTAGTTGTGCCGTGAGCTTGGCCACCTTTGCATAATCTACCATTGTGATTATTTTTTTATTTTTAGGCTTGTAGGGTAGTCTGCTTGTACTTTTTTTGGTTTCAGGGCTGGTTTCTGGACTTGATTCCGTGAAGGATACTTCTAGCCAGCCACTAAGGAGATTTTCGGCCGTAGTCTCGTCAGAGGGATCACTACCTATGTCACTGTTACTAGTATCACTTTCAGCACTTACAACTACACTGGCTGAGCTCTTATCTAAACCTAGTGAACGTGAAAGACCGGCGAATTCGATAAGTTCCTGTTTGAATAGCTCTGTATCTTTTTTAAATTTTTCGATTTGTGTCAGCCTCTGCTCTCTACCTTGACTTAATCTGTGGTCAAGAGCGTCGCAGTGCGGAGGTGCTGTGAATTGTCACCTGGGGATTGCTCCGCATCGGATGAAGGTTTAGAGTTTTCCTCTTGCATGTACGTCCCGCGTTGTCCAAAAGGGGGGCTTTTAGCCTTCTTAGAGTATTCCCTTCTGGAATGTTTTTTGCTACTAGGGGGGCTTCTGCCGTCTTAATTCCCTTGGCTGAGATTGAAAGGGGGGCTTTTGCAGACTTCGAGATCCCTTTCAATCCTGGAACGAAGTTTCTAGGTTCGGATTATTCTGTTTGCTGCCGGCGGCCCTAGGCCTACTTATTTACCCTGGATATGGCTGAAAGGGGGGCTTCTGCCAACTTCGAAATCCCTTTCAACCCAGGAACGGCGATATCTTCCTTCTGGAGTTGGTTTTGAATGGGTGTCCGTTGTCCTGACTTCTTCTCGGTGCTGGAAAAGAGCTTCTGATGTTTGGTGATGAATTCCAATCTGGAGGTCCAAGTCTCTTCATGCTGTCTTTTCACTCTTAATGGGGTGAACGCTTGCTCGCCTGGAGCAGAGGCGCCTACAGATGATATCTACCCCGAGCGTTGGGGGTGACGTGGCCTAATAGCTTGGCTAGTGTCACAGGATCCCCGTAGATTCTTGCAGGATCAAGGTTTTACGTTTACGATCTTTTGTATTGATCAAGCTTCCATAATCCTACCGGCTGCGCCAATTTTGTTATATATATTTTTTTATATACACTACTCACAGTTGTCGGGGGTATTCACAATTTTCGCTTTCCGATTTTCTAGCTCTTATTCCTTGTTTTGGTGTTTTTATTATTTTGTTTTTTGTTAAAATGAAACACTGCACTTGGACGGTTTTTCTTTGCCTCTTTTTTTTTTTGTTCACTAGTAACTTTTCAAGAACAATTTCTGCGGTTATTTTCCAAAACTTTTAGGTATCAACGCTTTTCCTGTTTTACAAAAATACTTCTCTAAACATAACTTTTACTTTATCAAGAACTTTTTACAACACCATTTTTTCCTTTGTTAAACGCAACTTTTCTTCACCAAAAGACCGAGACCGCCCGCTTTTAAGTACAAAAATCAGCGCAATTCTTAAAAACTCAATTCTTAAAAAACTCAACTCTTGAGACCTGAGACCACGCCACTTTTACGTTTAAAAATCAACTCAATTCTTAAAAACTCAATTCTTAAAAAACGCAACTCTTGAGACCTGAGACCACGCCGCTTTTACGTTTAAAAATCAACTCAATTCTTGATCACCTTCATCGTGATCAAGAGCCGTTGTTCAGGGTCGAAAATGCTTAATTGCATTTTCTTACCCTGAGAAAATTTTTCTATTAATTCTCGACTTGTTCAATCTTGTCCAGAATTATTCGCGTCGGAGGGTGGCTTCAAAAATGTAATCTTACACGCGGCGCGCATATACATACAATGCATTTATGCGGCGCGCGTTTTTAATCGTGAAAGCTTTCTACACAATATGTATGTACGTATTGAATTTTTTCGCGGCAAATTGCACTGAACGTATTGATATCGTTTTTTTTTTTCATTTTATTATTTCCACTGACATGGGACATGGCAATAAAATGTATGGTATGTGAGGAAAATTGCTGATGCAATTTCCTTCGCCCATTTAAGAGATAAGCTAACTATGTTTTAAGAATGATTAGCTTATTAAATTTGTATGATTTTTTTTTTTTAAATAGCCAATTTTAGGTTTTGAAGGTTTTTTTGTATATGGTTTTTTTTTAGGGAATGCTACTGATTTTGCGATATATCAGGGCTTCCAGGATTTTTTAATAAAAATCAGGTTTATATATATATATGTATATCCTAATGTAGGTTTTATATCATTCCTTCCCCCCGCGAAAAAGAGAATTATTCTTTGATGAGGAATAATTCTCAATTCTGCGTGGGTGTATATTTTGTATGGGGTATTGAATTGAATTAAAATTAATTTGATATCAAATAAAAATAAAAAAAAAATCTTGGTGTACGTTGAGTCGGGGTGAGATATTGCAATGCATCTTGTACCGGCTTGGAAAAGAGAGAAAAAGAAATGAATTGTGTGGGATTTGTGTCTTTAACCAAGATAAGTACACGATGCATTCTAAGTGCATCTTGATCAATTTTTGCTGACGTTTGGGGTTTTGCCCTTTATATGAGACGATATTTGCAGTTCCGTCCATAGTTTGTTTCAAAATGGAATTTTGTGAAGTAGTGTCTCCACGTGCTCCGTACACCAGCCCCACACCCAATTGTATGAGGGTACTTTCTATAGTTGTTCAGAGTGTGGCTCCCGGTGGCGTGGGCTCATCAGGCTGCTGCTGAGGCGGTATGGGTGTCCAGATGTATGCATCTGGGGTGTCCCGGTGGAGCTGTGCTTGTGGCCCCACGGTGGGAGTTCCTATGGGTGAGTTTTTTTTTTTTTTTTTTAGGGAATGCTACTGATTTTTCGATATTTCAGAGCTTCCAGGATTTTTTAATAAAAATCCGGTTTATATATACAGGGTGTCCCGTACGTACCGCATTTCCTTTAAACCACGGATTCCTCACTCAATTTTGAGAAATAAATTGTATGGGAGGATAGCCGGAAAATGCACGGTGTGGGCGGTAGGGGGGTTTTGTGATTTTGGGTGCTTTTTATCCTAATACCATGTAGCTTTCTTATTATACATCCTATGAAGGTGATTTGCATCTCAGGTGATAGTAAACCCTCTACCATTTCCAACAAATGCCCAACCACCTCTCTTTCCGTCGGCAGTTATAGGATGTCAAAGTCAAAAAATTGGATAATTTTGCAATTTATTTTTCAATTTCAACGATTTTCCCGCCAAAATGCATGATAACTATACAGTTTTATGACAAGATTTAAAGACCCCGGAACGTTACCTTTAATAGGTAGAGGTAGAGGGTTTACTATCACCTGAGATGCAAATCACCTTCATAGGGTGTATAATAAGAAAGCTACATGGTATTAGGATAAAAAGCACCCAAAATCACAAAACCCCCCTACCGCCCACACCGTACAATTTATTTCTCGAAATTGAGTGAGCAATCCGTAGTATAAAGGAAATGCGGTACGTACGGGACACCCTGTATATATCCTAATCTAGGTTTTTATATATATAAAAACTGCCTGAGAACGCATCGACATAGAGAGCTGAAATTTGGTACATGGTGTTTTCATAATAATAGCAAATAAAGTTTCAAAAATAGACTAAATCGGTCAAACCCTTGGTGTTGCTATATAAAAATTTAGGTGTTTTACATATACTGTGAGAACGATCAGTCCTAGACATTTTTATTGTACTAAAAACTTCTTCAGAATACGAAATCCTATAAAATTGCTGATAATCATTTTTTCGGTCCGACGAACCATTCTGGAAATATGTATGTATATATCAAACTTGCATAGAGCAGTGATCATACGAAATTTTATACGGGCATTCATCTAAGGTATCATAAGAATTGGTCGTAGACTAATTCTAGCTTTTTTACTTGTTTTTAATTTATTTTTATGAAAACGCTGTGTACAAAATTTTAGATCTATACGTGTCGACGCGTCCTCAGGCAGTGTTCACATATCTGATGAAAACCAAAAGTTTTGTATGGGAACACTAAGAAGGGTTGCCGATTTAGTTCATTTTTTAAATTTTATTTACTATTTTTATAAAAATGCTATGTACAAAATTTCAGCTCTCTACGTAGAGGCGTTTTCGGACAGTGCCCAAATATATAGTGAAAAGCGAAATTTTTGTATGGCAACTCTACGAAAAAGTTGACTGATTTGTCCCATTTTTGAGCTTAAATTTACTTTTTTTTTTTTTTTTAAAAAGCCCGTGTGCAAAATTTTAGCTCTCTAAGTAAACGCGTTCTTCAGTTAGCGTGCAGACGGACAGACAGACGCACATGAAAAAATCAAAATAACTTTTATATAGAAAGTAGCCCTCTCAATCCGTTTAAAACTGTCCCTCAATTATTATACCCTAGATGAAATCTATAGGGTATACTAAGTTTGTGATTCTGTTTGTAACGCACAGAAATAATGATGGTAGAGCAAAATGGATTGGACACCCATGCATCATATTAAAAGTTATTTTGATTTTTGCATGTCCATCTGTTCGTCCGTCTGTCTGTCTGTCCGTCCCACTGGTCCGTCCTCACGATAACTCGAGAAGGCGTTCACTTAGAGATCTGAAAATTTGCATACGGACTTTTTAAAAAAAAAGTAACTAAAATTCCAAAAATGTAACAAATCGGGTAACTCCTTTGTAGGTTTGCAAACAGCCTTCTGGTGGAAGTCCGTTGTTATTCATTATATACATATATTGAGTACAATTAATAAGTTTTGAGTATGTCATGTGTTTATATTTGGATTGTTTGTACGTTAAAAAAATTTTACTTTACTCTATGGCCATCTGATGGTACTCGCAGTCTCGTGAACGGTTCTGGGAGAAGTTCGTGAATTAATATATATCTAGAATCACAGCATCTGCACTGAACGGACGTATTTTAATTTTGATAGCATTTTATTCATAATGAACTTAAATTGCAAAAAACGTGATAAAATTATTAGTAGAAGTGATGCTAAAATTCTTTTCAGCGGTTTTTGTGGCCGGATGCTTCATATCAAATGTGCTTTGTTATCGAAATATACCGCTAAAGCCTAGTAGGTACTAAGATGCGCGTTAAATTTTGTATGAAAATTTAGCGAGCTGAAAGATATTGGCGAAAATTTATCCTGAATTTTAGCGAGA
The DNA here is from genome assembly GCA_963924295.1 of Dioctria rufipes. Classification (NCBI taxonomy): domain Eukaryota; kingdom Metazoa; phylum Arthropoda; class Insecta; order Diptera; family Asilidae; genus Dioctria; species Dioctria rufipes. Next base: position 344,993,764 of record OZ002740.1, on the reverse strand, counting down.
GCGGTACTAATGTCAACACGCTAAATTTGCCTTTGCGCTTTGATTAGAGATGGCACCATCAGTAAGTCTCCAAAAAATTTAGCTTGAATTTATCAGCCCGGGCCGTTCTGTAGCCCGCTAAAAATATTTATTGTCAGTGTTCTGATATTTGATAAATTTTTTGACCGGATTTTTGTAGTCAATGTAGTTTTGTACGTCTTTGCTGTAAGTACGGATGAATTAGATTTTTTTTCGTGGCCGTATTTTCAATATCATTGTTATTTTTTTTATTGTATACATTATTAAAATTATTTTAATATTTTTAATATTTCCAAATAATAATGTATTAACTACCTGTTTTTAGAAATATTATGACCGCGCGTTGTATTTCCGTAAAAAAATTGCAAAATTCTTCTTCTTCTTGTTTTTAATATGTCTTTCCACTAGGTCTCCGCTGTCACATTTTAGCTGGTAAATACGGCCCGATATTGGAGACCCGCTAAAATTTAATTTAGCGCGGACCTTTGTACTAGACTTGACTTAATAAGTGAAAACGAAAATGTTATCTACCTATGTAGCGAGTGCAAAAGCTATACTCTTCTTCTTCTTCTTCTTCTTCTTCTTCTTCTTCTTCTTCTTCTTATTCTTCTTCTTCTGCTTCTGATGGGACAGATCACAGCAAGGCCACTTACAAGTAACACATAGGACGACTTGGCCAGCCTTAGAGCTATCTGTTGTGCCAGCCAGTAATATAAAGACTGCCTTCCGTTGAGACAAACAAATGGAGTACAATCTTACTACAAAATATTCAAATTTAATATATCAGATCAAAAGCAATATACATTTCTGAGTATATTTCTTTTTGAATGACTCAAATTAGCCAAAAAATTACAATGTTATTGAAGTTTAAAAAAAACGGAAATTGAAAACGGCCACGGCCACAGAATCTGGTGATGACGTCACGGTACACAACACGTACGATGGCAGTCTGTACAATATATATTTATAAGACGACATTTTATGAAATAAATCCAAAACAAGTCCAATCCCGACCGCTTTCTATCACGGCGGCACGGAGCCACGACTACACTGCGCTGCGCTAGACCGCGAATTGTGTTGTATATCGTGACGTCATCACATTAGAGCGCGTTTTTGAGAATGCGGTACTAAAATCGCTATAGTCTTATCATTTTTATCCGATTCCAATAATTCTTTCACTGAATTAATTTTTTTTTTTTTTTTTTGTGACTATGATTCTGCATAATTAACTAAAATAGTCGTTGAACCTCATTAACGGAAGCTAGATGATTATTATGTTGTTCCAATATATTTAATTTGTTGTATTATAGCTTACTATAGTTCATGTGTTGAATTGTAGTTTAGTAGCTATATATGTATATATATATGTTTTTTTTTTCTTTTAATTTAGTCGGACTCTGCTTCCGTTTCAATTATGTATTTACAAAATAATGTCACTCTCTTTATTGTATTTTATGAGAGCCTTTATCGCGTCAATATTGCTCTGCTTCAAGAGGCTCATATAATTGGTGAAAATTGGGTTAATGCATGTGAGTTCCATTATGATATTGTTTCTTGCAGATATTGGGATTTTGTTACGGTGGAAGAGTTTGTGGTCGATGTTTTCTGTGGCACAGATGAGAGAGCCTTTAATGTTGATTTTATTTAAATGCTTGTTGGTAATGGCGTGACCAAATCTAAGCCTGGTTGTTATTGTGATCGTCTCGCGAGAAAGGCCCAGATTCTGAAACCAAGGCTTTTTTCCAACGGAATGCTCTAAGGAATGGAAAGTTCTTCCCTTTGTTGAGCAGTTCCATTTAACCTGCCAAGCATTGAGCTTATCATTTCTTAGATTAGGTAGTAGTTCATTTGGAATGATGGAAATTTCGGTGTCTGAAGGACTGGTCTGAACTTCCTTAGCCAGAGTGTCTGCAAATTCATTTCTATCTATTCCCATGTGGCTTGGGATCTACAGAAAGTGGATAAGGGTGCACTTGTTTTTTAGGTTGAATAGCGCCTGTTTAATCTCTAGTAAGATAGGATGAGGTTTAATGAAAAGTGGGTTTTTTAGAGCTGTGAGAACAAACTTGCTGTCTGTAAGGAAGAGAAATTTTTTACTGTCAAGAAAATCTGCCATTCTAATTGCCTCTAAGATAACTAGAGCCTCTGCGTAATAGATGGTGGATAGGGGATTTAAAAGGGAAAACTGCTTCAATGTTCAAGTTGGGGATCCAGAACGGCCGGCGCAGACGTTTTGCAGCTAGTTTTAAAGCCGTCTGTAAAGATGTTAGTGAAGGTCTTCCAGCGTATGTTAATGAGCTTGTGGAATAGGCAGGCTACAGATTCGGGGGTGATATTATCCTTTTTGATGAGTAGTATGATAACTGGGGGTCTGTAGTTATTGATATGTAGAGGGTATTGAAAATGGTATGGTTTCGGAGCTGATGTGAAGTTTCGTGAAGCTGCAATGAGCTGATATTGTTGTATAATATAAGGAACTTTAGAAGGATTCGGGGGGTGGCTATGCTCCCAGTATTTTTGTAGCGGGCAACGAGTTCTAATGAGGAGTTGCGAGTTTGAAGAGATAAGTTGTTGTACTACAGGTCGTCCTTTACGAGGTGAGCGACTCCGCCTCTAGTTGAGCTGCGGTCCTTTCTGAGCACATTGTAATTTTTGATATTGAATAGTTGAGATGGTTTAAGCACGTTTCGTTAAGGCAAAGGACGTTAATGTTTAGTAAAAAAATAAAGTTACATAGATCGCTAATTTTTTTTTTTTAGATACTGCCTGGATTCCAATGCGCGATTATTGTTCCTGTGTTCATTCTGTAATCATTTATATCTAAGTCGGGATCAACCTGAGTCGGTTGGGTTGCTGGGAATTCCTGAGGAGGAGGCGCAGCATCAAGTAGGCGATGTATTGTTTCTTTTAAGGCAGGAAGGTAGTTATCCTTGTCCTCTTCTGTGAGGTTGTGTGATCTATTTACATTAAAGTCTGAAATTTCTAAACATAGTTTTAGTGGGCTGCAGAACTTGGAACTTTGAGCAGAGAAGGTTTTTTTCCTAAGTGGTGCATCCGAATTCTGGACATCAGAAAGTGAGGTAACGTTACAGTTCTGAACTGGAGTGAGCTAGATTTTCGAATATCAGGGAGAATGTTAGAGTAGTAAAGAGAGGCTTTGCGGGTGGAAGCTTTCTCCATCTGGGGAGCCACAGAAGTCGGAGACTTTGGCGAAAAATTGTACATAGGAGCCTTGCGCGAGATTGGCGAGAGCCTAGTGCTGGGAAGTCTCCTTCTGAGAAAGAGAAATTATTTTCCCTGTACGGATTATCTTGAAAGAAAATTGGTGAAGGGAACTTTGTTTTACGTTCTGCCGCTTTCTTCCGATCTTTGAAGAATTGGCATGATTTGCTGGTAGCATGATTTTTAAGACTAGCTTATCCGCGTTGAATTGCCACCTTTTCTCTAGTGGCATTATGTTCGATTCAACTTCAAGTGACATAACATGAGTAGAGATCATCGCGCCTAAAGAGGTCCTTATTGTATTGGATTCTGTTCAGAGGCAGGAGAGAAGTTTTGGGTGCATCCATGAAAAATGAAGACATGTAATCTAGTACTGGTATTATTAGTCCTTTATAGATATTTAGCAGGCTTTCTGGGTTAGCTCCCCATCTGACGCCGCAAAGAGATTTGATTATGTTCGTAAGCAGAAACCAATTTCCCCTAGTTTTCAATATATGCGCCTTTCCAGAGAGCTTGTAATCTAGAGTGAATTCATGGAAGGTAGTCTCACAGACGTAGGGGATCTATTGGGTATTTAAGAGAATGTTGGGGTTGGGTTTCTCAACTATAAGTATCCGTGATTTGTTAGGAGATATTTGTAGACCTATTTTTTGCAAGTTGGCGGATATAATAGTTATGCCGTATTGAATCGCGTCTAAAGAGCTGATCAAAATAGCGCAAGAGGAGAGAATGCATATATCATCAGCGTAGTTGATTAGACTGCTATTATCGGGTAAAGCGGAATCGATGTCTTTGGTGTACAGGTTAAAAAGGATTGGACTAAGTACTGAAACGTGACGCAAACCATGGTGTGAGTGATAACAGCTGCTGTTGATATTTCGGCTCACTACGGTTATTTGTTTCTGAGCGTAAGGTTGACTTATAATTACTATAAGTTAAATGGATAAGTTTTCTGCACGCATTTTTTTCACCAGAATATTGTGGCACACTTTGTCAAACGCATTTTGGATGTCAAGGAATGCCACTGCTGTGGTCTTTCCCTGTTTTATGCCACACAATCTGTAGAGGATCTGTTTTTACGTAAAAAAAATTGATAAGATGGAAGTATGATGTTAGATTCCAAGAAATGTTCTATTCTATTCTTTAGAATACCCTCAAAAATTTTCCTGAAAGACCGAAGTGAGTGCATGGGTCTGTACGAGTTAAGCTCCTTTTTTTATAGCAGCGATGATTGCCACTTGGTTCCAGTCAGTAGGAATGCAGCTTTCGGTGAGAAAAGAGTTAAAAAGAGTGAAAATCGTGTGTTTGGCAAAAGTGGAGACCCTAGCTACAAGGCTATATCTTATATATTCAGGACCGGGGGCGGAGTCTTTCTTATTAGTAAAAGAGATTTCTAGTTTAGTACAGGTTATTGGCTGAATTAAACCAAGATGAGAGGAGATGGTATTGCTGGAATCAGACGGATAGTATTCCCAGTGTGGGCCTGCAGGATCAGCTATATTCCTTGCTATGGTTTCCAGTGGAATATTGTACTGTTTTCGCTTGTGTATTCTTCTGAATATCCCAATCTTTGCCCACATTTCGGAAGCCGAAAAGTCTGGGGAGATATTTAGACAGAATTATTCCCAGCTTTTTTTCTTTTCCGTCTTAAGGATCCGAGCAGTTTCGTTTTCTTGTTTTTTTAGGGTTTTCATTGTTCTATCAAGCGGGATGGCGCGAGAATTTCCGAAGAGTAGATCTGCGAAGAGCCACCGCGAGTAGATCTGCGAAGAGCTACCGCTTTGGAGTGGGATATGTTCCAGCAGGTTTTTGGATACCTCTTCCGTGCCGTAGCACAGGGATTCTGAAGAGTGGAGTTGTGTATTTATGGTTTCAATTAAACGGTTGTAGATTATGGGGGATTATTATTGTTGAGATATTAAGATTTAGGGTTTCTCTGTTAAAGTTTCTAGGAATGAACTGTCCTTGACTACCCGTGGGAGAAACTTGATTGGGATTATTGAGTTTAGTTATGCAGGGCATATGTAGGCTACCCATAGTGTCATTGAATGTAAACCAGTCTGCTATCAGGGAAAGATCTGAAGAGACGATAGTGAGATCTATGGCGGAAGTAGTGGTTGGACAGATGAAAGTGGGGCACTTCTCGTTTAATATTATTAAATTATTACCATTGACAAAGTCAACAATTTCGCGACCTTTGTGATCTGAATGCTGGATACCCAGAAAGTATGGTGGGCATTGAAGACTCCGCATATTAAAATGGAATTGTTTGGTGGAAGTTGGTTAATAATGTGCTGCAGGTCCCCGTCGCTATAGTAAGCCCAAGGAGGAGTGTATGTATACACTTAGGATATATATACGCAGTGTGTCTAAGATTATTTCACTGGCAACGAGTTCTATTGAGGAGTTGCGAGTTTGAAGAGATAAGTTGTTGTACTACAGGTCGTCCTTTACGAGGTGAGCGACTCCGCCTCTAGTAGAGCTGCGGTCCTTTCTGAGCACATTGTAATTTTTGATATTGAATAGTTGAGATGGTTTAAGCACGTTTCGTTAAGGCAAAGGACGTTAATGTTTAGTGAAAAAATAAAGTTATATAGATCGCCATTTTTTTTTTTAGATACTGCCTGGATTCCAATGCGCGAATATTGTTCCTGTGTTCATTCTGTAATCATTTATATCTAAGTCGGGATCAACCTGAGTCGGTTGGGTTGCTGGGAGTTCCTGAGGGGAGGCGCAGCATCAAGTAGGCGATGCATTGTTTCTTTTAAGGCAGGAAGGTAGTTATCCTTGTCCTCTTCTGTGAGGTTGTGTGATCTATTTACATTAAAGTCTGAAATTTCTAAACATAGTTTTAGTGGGCTGCAGAACTTGGAACTTTGAGCAGAGAAGGTTTTTTTCCTAAGTGGTGCATCAGAATTCTGGACATCAGAAAGTGAGGTAACGTTACAGTTCTGAACTCGAGTGAGCTAGATTTTCGAATATCAGGGAGAATGTTAGAGTCGTAAAGAGAAGCTTTGCGGGTGGAAGTTTTCTCCATCTGGGGAGCCACAGAAGTGCGAGACTTTGGTGAAAAATTGTACATAGGAGCCTTGTGCGAGATTGGACGAGAGCCTAGTGCTGGGAAGTCTACTTCTGAGAAAGAGAAATTATTTTCCCTGTACGGATTATCTTGAAAGAAAATTGGTGAAGGGAACTTTGTTTTACGTTCCGCTGCTTTCTTCCGATCTTTGAAGAATTGGCATGATTTGCTGGTAGCATCATGATCGCAACCGTAATTGGCACAATGAGGAGGAGACGTGCAAGGAGAGGTTTTCTTACATAGTGTAACTGTATGCAAGAGATAATGTTTTTTTTTTTGTAATTTCAGACTTTTTCATATCTGGCCATATTACCAACAACGTGTTGACAATATGGCCATTTACACATTTTTTTAAAAATTAGATAAAAAATATTTCAAGACAATTTTCCACGACAATAATTTTGTTGTTGTTGTACTTTATTCTGATACAGAATTGTCGTTTCTTATTTAACATTATCTTTTTCAAAAAAATCTGTTATGATGGTGGGCAAATTGTATTCACTTAATTATAATTTATTAATTTTTTAGCAAAAGTTTGCTCATAGATACAAAAACTTCTTAACTGGTAATTGGGAAACTGGTGATGAGACGAAGGGTTTTCAATACGAACCAGAAATCAAGCATGATGGTCCTAAATGGCGGTCACCGTAGATGAACGAAATAAAAAAAAACCGCTTGGAGAAGTCAACAAGGAAAAAAACTAAAATTCTTCTAAGACCACTTTTTACGAAAGCCTAGATCAGGGGGAATCAACCTTTTTATAACTACCGCGTTGGTAGTAAAATTTTCTTACCCAACCACCACAGTAAATTAATTTAGGGCAACTGCAAAGTGTCTACTCTTAATTTTTGAGTGGAGGACTTGGATTTACACTTGGATTGGGAGATTACACCATCATGTTTCAGATAGGGTGGGAGGGTTAGTCCCGAAAATGTGACGCATACTATGTCAAGCGCAGTTGTCGTATCGTTAGTTTTTTTTTTTATTAGCCTTCTTACCTCGAGAATTTTCGAGGTCTCTGCGAAGGGCTGAGGACCGTATTTGTAATAGATCGACCCTATTACAATAAATGTCTTCCTCGTCGAGTCCATCAGGAATGGGTACAATACCTGTATTTCCATAAGTTTTGGAGGAATAAAAGTTTTAAATCTACTTATAAATTCGTTGTCCGATGCCAAATCATTGGCATTGGATTTATCCTTTGTAATGATTTTAATTTTTTATTTATTCATGAACCTGATTTCTGAAATTTTTGGAAATTTCTTATATAGCTCTTTTGCCTGGTGAGTGGCAAGTTCTTCTCCGATAAGGATTGGATGAAGAACACGTATTCAGAATTTGGAGAGAAGTCTTTTTTTCAAATTTGACCCGAAACTGGGAAGTACTTTGCATATTAATGAAATTTAGTGTAGGGCTTATAAGATACTTGGCTTTATAAAACGAAATACTAAAGACTTTAGAGATCCTTACACCTTAAAAACTTTATACATTGCCCTAGTTAGATCTGTAGTGGAGTATGCTTAAGTGATATGGTGTCCTTACAGCAAACATCTTAGTGACAGAATTGAGAAAATTTAAAAATACTTTACTTGGTATGCTTTAAGAAGATTGCAGGTTGCATGATTTACCTAATTATAAATCAAAATGTATGCTTTTACGGTTACAACTCTTAGATACTAGGAGAAGTATTTCATCTATAATGATATTCATATTTATATTCTATATGATACTCGGAATATCTGTTGTTATCTTTTGCAGTATGTATCCCGTGATAGGTGAGGTGGCTGGGTTGATCTTTGTTTTGTGATCGGCCAATATTCTTAAGATTTGCGTAGGGCGAAGCCTACGCCCGCTTGTGAGTTTCAGTTACAGCAGTGCCCACTTTGTGAACAGTGTACCTTGAGAGAATTATAGTGGAACTGATCTTGTCTGGATTGGAAAGGTTGCTTGATATTATCATCTAAGCATAGAAGAACTGATAAATTAAATAAAACAAGTGTGGGATATTGTTCAGCTATGTTTCGAAGGTGGTCGGTGCAGTAAGTGTACCAGGGGATGTGGTGGGTCCATAGGCCATTATATAAGGTCTCCAACTGTGTCAGTTGGTTCGGTGTGTCCTGCTATCCTACAGCGTATAAGCATTACGTGTGTATGTTTGCATGCTCAACACATATACATATATGGGTCTAGGTCGTCGCTCGTATAATGGTCCAGCTGAAGACCGCCGATTGGCTTTTTGGTTGATTTTCAGGTTTTTAAAGGTGTTTTCGCATAATTTTTCGGTCTATTGTTATAGAGTGGTACCCTTATCTTTTCAGTGAAACTATATTTCTTCAGACAGGAATTAATTTTATCCGCGGTAAAGTTTCTCAGAAGTCACCAGCCAGCAAGAGGACCAACCCACGGTACATAGAATACAAGGTATTCTCATTACGAACCCGTTCCACTATTAGTGGACGAAATGTCGTGTAATGTATAGGAAATCACGGTACAGAGAACATAATACTCTCCTTTCTCTGTCTTTTCAATAGAAATGTATACACATTAGTGGATGAAATTTCGTCACAGCTCATGTGTTAAAATTTTAATTTAATGATAATATCTTGTATTCTCTGTGCCGTGGACCAACCCATCTGTTAAAGTATTGTTACCCATTTTGTCTTGTTGACTTCGATTCGATGCATTGACAACTCTTGTGCGACATAGCACGCTTGTCCCAAACGAACCCTTTAAACTGGCGCCACAGAATACCCCAAGCGGTGTTTTTACTGAAGATTCAAATAGGCCATTCCTCCCAAGATTTTGAATAGATTGCACGGGAGCTTTAGTACATAAAGCGCTGTACATCCACCGCTGAGCTAGTAACTTTCTCTGAACGTTTTGGTCTTTTCATTCCAAGTATTTACCAACAATCGACATAGCTTCATCTTCTATTTTCGCCAGAGCCTCATTAAATTAAATCGTTGAATTACATGCCCATATGTATCTGTTGCAGACTAATTATACGTTGTCCTTCGCCATAGCATCTTTGAGTTTATCCCACGCCTTATGTTGCTATCAAAGAAGCGAAAAGCTCTATTACTTTTGTTGTTGACCTGGGGGATAATAATGTTTTTTTTTTTTTTTTATATATAGGCTCTTTATTTTTGGCTCTTTTTTGTGGCTCTTTTAAATATTCCTTAAAACTAATTGGCAAAAGGCACTAAATTGTAAAAAAGACACTAGCTATACTAACTTATAAACAGTCAAAAGGGACAATTAAAATCAACTAGAACAATTAATACAACCAAAATGACACAAACAAGACAAAATTCTCAAAAGAGACTAAAAACGGACACAAGAATTTTGAAAATAATAATTTTTTTTATGTATATACTGACTCTTTTATTGTTGGCTCTTTGGCTCTTTTAAAAATTTCTTAAAAATACGTGGCAAAAGGCTCTACAAAGTGTAAAAAAGACGCTAGCTAAACTAAATGGTATAAAATGTCAATAGGGACAAATAATAACATTTAAAACAATTATAACAACTAATAAACAACAAAAATGACACAAAAATGTAAAACAAATGACACAAAATTCTCTAAAGAGACTAAAAAACGGACACAAGAATTTTGAAACGGATCTGAAAGACGTACAAAAAATTTAATAGTCCCAATTTTGACAATTGGGTAAGTGGCAGTTCCAAAAGTTCCAAAATTCCAAAATAATCTAATAAATATTTTTACCTAAACGAGCGAATTTCTACAAAAAATTTTGCAACTTAGCACCGAGACCGAAACCGAATTAAAAACTCAGTAGCCGAACGAACGAAAAATTTGCGCGGTACCGTTATAGAGTCCCGCGAGGGCAGCCTGTAGTATCATAGACCTCTACAAACTGCCCTCATCATCCCTCCACCTTAGCATCTCTTTGTCATGTCTTTCCCACAGCACGTGCAACGATTCCTAAGCGGGGAGAAGCCCCGTGGACTATTGTTGTAAATGCTGTGGTCTGCTATCACCAGCGAAAGACAAGGGCTCCGTCCTGCACCGACGATAGTGGTTGCCATGTGCAGTTGCAGTGTCAGTGCTCTGATTCCCATCTCCGGCTCTCATCTAGTTCAAGTGAATTGTAGATTTGGCCAGTGTCAACACAAAGTTAATCAAACAGTTCACCCGACTACTAACCTTTGGTCCCCATAGAAACGATGTCCTAGGAATGCTGAAATTCGGATGGATCAACTGACACATATCGCGACTCTGCAAAGCTGGACAAGTGAAGAACCTGTGAAACAAGGTGCCTTCAACAGAACAAACTGTGCAGATCCTCTGAACCCGCCGGTCGATATGTGACAACTGATTAGGATGCATAAGACTGTGATGCAGCAATTTGAATGCCTATATTCACCCCGAGACGTGTTCGCCACCTGTTGTATCCTGTATACTCCGGAGGTCTTATTGATATAAGCACGTCACGGAGCACACGTGTTTTAAGTGTGCTGAAAGGTGTGTGAGGTGGTCTGTTCAGAACGAAAGTATCTTCTAACTTAGTGCCAGGGTCACTGGTCCCAAGTTGGCGAAATCTCTCCCGCGCAGAAGCAGCCAGGTCGTGTAGTTGTGGAGTGTTAGTGTTTATTCGACAGTTTCCAGAGATATCAATGATATCTCCGAGAACTGTCAGTGTATGCATGTCAGCTTCAAAACCTCGAGCATTACTGAACATTAAATCTATTAATTCAGGATTAAACCTGATTGGATTCGACGCGAATTGCATGTACCGTAGAACATTCCACTTAAGGTGAAATGCTGGCCTGATTCTGCACCAGCTCTGAATCGTTGAGATTAGATCCTGTGGCCAGTCATGAGGATAGGGTGGTCGAACAGAGAGCAGGTAGTAATACTCCCCTATGCCGATCCCTCCCAGCACATTCACCCACAGCTGAGAAATCAAGGTGTCTCTCTGACAAAACACTCGTTGGAATGCACGCACTTGGAAACACTTTGATTTCACAACCAAGTTAGTGAGACCTAATCCACCTATCCTGACTGGCAAACAAAGCCTTCATCAAACGTCTCAGACTTTAGCAGATGAACGATGGACGAGGTAATCAAATAATTTATCACGACTGACCTGCCCATTAAGGATAATGGAAATAGTCGACTACGCCAAGAGTTTACAGCTCTAGAGAGTTCCTCAAGAGCGATGCGGCTATTATTTGATTTATTCTCGCGTCCGATATACACACCTAAATACTTCAGGCAAGTATTAGTCCATTGGATGTTCAGTGGAGTATCTGTACGATCTCTCCACCTTCAACACCACAAGCCTTGATCATCCGCAAATGCCAACATAAGAGGCCTCACATTGGTATATGGTAGATGCACTGAATATTGTCCGAGCATTCGACGAAGATTCACCAGTAGCGGCTCCAACGAAAGATCATAAAGCATATCTGACAATAGGCAGCCCTGTCTGATACCTCGATGAAACGAGATAGGAGCCAGAACTTCTCCTTGATGCTTAATCAAAATCGCTGAATCTCTATACAGTTTCCGGATGATATCGAGCCACCTGGGCGAGAACCCAAATGCCTCGAGAGCAGTCAGGAGATACTCGTGCGAGACGCTATCAAAAGCCTTTTGCTGGTCAAGTGAAATAATGGCCATTTGTGTACCTGTCTGTTCATGGTAGACAAACAAATGTTTGGCTACCGCGATGTTGTCGTAGATACTACGACCAGGAACACAATAGGACTGTTCCGGGTGTATTACCGAAGTAATCACTGAGCGGAGTATCGCCCCTAACACTTTGCAGACGATTTTGTAGTCCACATTACATAGGGTTACTAGAAGGAAAGTCTGAATTTGTCTCAACCGCCGAATTGAAGACTTCCAAAAGGTCAGGAATTAATAAGTCCCTGAAACGTATGAAGAATTCTGAAGTCAAGCCGTCATAACCAGGTGAAGTGTGTCGCCTTAGATCGTTTGTCGCAGCGATCATATCCTCCAATGTGATTACTGTATCCAGGAACTCCTTGCTGTCTTCAGAGAAAGTGGGAATATTCTCAAGAAATTCATGAGTGGTCGAGGATGTTGTCGACGTCGATTCAGAGTAGAGATTGCAGTAGTAGTCTCGAATATATACTGATAGCTCTTGTCCGTTGAGGACTTGTCCAGATTCATCAACTATCGATTCGACTTCACAAGAAGCAATACGTCGTCTAGTTGCCTGAAAGAAGTACTCGGTTGGAGAATCGCCTTCCCTCAGCCAGCGTGATTGGCTGCGCAGCACAAACTCCAAGCTGTGCTTGTAAGTTTGTGCTGCCAAGCGTTCCTTTATTCTGTTAAAATAAAGAATCAACTCCGGCTGAGTTGGGAGAAGAGCTGCTACCCGAGATACTTCGGCCGACAAGCCAGAAGCTTGATACCCACTTCGATTGAAATTCATTTCGATAAAAGATCGAATTTGGAGCTTTCCAACATCCCACCATTGACTAAGAAGAGGAAAGTCAGCTTTCCTCTTTTGCCAATCGTGCCAGAATTCCATGAACTCATTGATGAACTGCTCGGAATTCAGCAAATAGTTGTTGAATATCCAGTATGCAGTTCTTCTTTCAACTAGAGTGCTGGTTGCCACTACAAGAAGATGATCGCTAACGGAACACACTTCATGAGTGACACCAATGAAATGTTCTAGTATTCCAGGTGAGACGTAAAGTCTATCAATTCTGGAGCCTGCGAGAATTCCATGGATATTTCGCGAGACCCTCGTGTATGATCTAGTCGTAGGATGCATCCAACGATAGATATCCACGAGTCTGAAAACACGGACAAAATTCCTCAATCGAGTAGCATTGACGGAGTTGAACTCAACTCCGGAATGCCGATCCATTGAGGGATTCAGCGTGCAGTTGAAATCACCTCCGAGGATAGTTTCGCCGCTAAAATTCACCAGACAGGATTGAACACTATCAAGAGCTTGTCTTGTAATGTCCTGGTCATGAGGAAGGTACACGTTTACTACCTTGATGTGTTTGTCTTGAACGACAAAGTTCAAGGAAGCAGCGAAGCCTGGGAAGATATCTGTATAGACAGGAGACGATAGTGTAAATTTGTTGGATACAATGATTGCCACTCCTGAGCCTCGGCGAGGTGCAGGTGTGGCAAACATTGCATAGCCAGTGTGCAGGTAAGCCAAACGCTCAAGTTGTGTATAAGTGTCTTGGGTGAAATTCGTCTCCTGTAGAAGTGTAATGTCTATATCGAACATTTTGACATGTTCGATAGTACAGTGTGGTCTTGTATGAGCTATCTTACACATTCAAAGTGATAAGAAGCTCAAACGATGATGGTACGACATCTACTGATGAGGAGAATCGGCCAAGCGATGCTCCTGAATCAACTCCTCTACCTTCCTATGAAGTCGATCTAACCGAGCTGCATCATTGTACTTCCTCTTCTTCTTGCAATCCTGCTGTAGGAGTTGAAGCTGAGGAAGTAACAACCCTGGCCTCTCCAGCTCCTTTACAAGAATACTCCAGATTTTATCTGAATTCTTCTTGTACTGGTGCTGGGCAAGAATTTCGGAGATCTTCTCCCTGGGAAGGGTTTCCATACCCTTCGAGACTTCAAATTGGCTACCAGTCGAAATGGTGCTACCACACGACTCGTAGCCACTGAAGCTCGAGAGACCAGTCTCGTCCAACCCGGTCATATCACAGTCCGAAAGGTGTTCGAGAGATGCTTCCGCCTCTCTCACAACAACCGCGAGCTCCACTATCGTCCCCCTCCGAGTGGGGCTGTTTTGGAGCGACTGGCTTGGCTGGCTCTGGAGGAGGCAGCATCTCCCTTTCCACCTTATTCCTCCTCCTCGTCCTCCTTTTTTTACCTACTAGGCTAATCGACTCCTCGTCGGAAGTAGCCATCCTTTCACGTGCCGACGTGGCGCCGTTTACAGCCGTAATTGTTTTTGCCTCTAAGACAACTTCAGGCACTTTAGCCACTGGCTGCTCCAAAATAGCAGGTTGAGTGCTGGCTGAAGATTCCTTCTCCAGAGCCACTACTGTAGCAGTGGTTTCCTTCGAGGGAGCCCTCGGTTCAGCCTTCTTCCCGCTTCTCTTAGGGCAGTCAGCAATAAAATGCCCTACCAAATGGCAAGCATGGCATTTCGCTTCGGTGCCCACGTCTATCCAGTACCTCGAGCCGAATATGCTCAGGTAAAAGCCTGACGGAAGCGTACAACCCTTATTCAAGGTAATGGACGCTTCCCGGCTGGTACCGAAAATACCCCGCCCGAGACCCTCGTCCCCAATTTTAATTGGAATGGCGCGAACCTTTGCAAGAACCTTCCCGAATCTCCCAAGGAAATTTGCGAGGTCTTCATGTTGGGCTCGCATAAGGACCCGCGAAAACACGACCTTCGTGGGCTTTTCTTTTAACGGAAATGGCAAGAGGTGTCTACCCTCAAGCATGAGCATAATAATAATAATAATAATTAATAGATTTAGTTCACATTTCAGTTCATTTATAAACACTCGAAGATAACAGTTAGTGCAAAGTTAATAAAAACAGAAGTACTGTACAATTACAATCGGACGGGAGTCCAAGAAAACAACGGAAAGAAAAATTATACGAATGCCGGTCACTAATTGAAAACGTAATGATTGTTAACGGACCTCACACAACAGTTAAAGACATAATTGAACGATACGGTATAAGGAAAACCTAAAAAAAAAAAAAAACAAAGTTAAAGCCCACACCGGAAGTAAAACAGAAACAAATGACTCCTACAAAATAATAGGAAAACATTAAAATAATATAATATAGAGTACATACTCTTCTCTTATACCAGCAAGATACTGTCTGAGAAGAGGTTTAAACATAAAATGTACATACTATCACTAAATTTGATGGCCCTTAGACTTCCGCTTAGAAGTTGAATTTTTCAAAAAAAATTTTAAAATGCACCTAGCTTTAAGCCTTAATCTCACGGAAGTCTTAATGCACGGACTAGTAGAGAAGCGACAATCAGCGCCCTCAAGATGCAGAATATATTATATTCTGTCTCAAGAGTACCAGTTTATGTCAGTACATGCATGACATTGGACTTACTGGTAGAAGCGAGACCTATCTAAAATCTCTACCGATCTTTGGGTCACGGCACCCGGTTGATTTAGCGCAACTCCACGCCGAAATCCAATCCTCTAAACATACATTAATAAGCGACCATCCATCAAATCCTTGGACGAAGTATGCAATTATACAACAGGACATACTCTTCCGTTCAAAGAAGAATGTCCGCCTAAGCCATGCAGACAGAGACAATCTCTCTTTGCCCGCATATGGGTCATCACAACCATACGATGCTTCCACAAGGGGGCCTTCTCTATGTTGAGGCGAATAGAAACTACTAATTGCAGCACTCTCCGGGGCTCCTCAATCCCGTAGTACCAAGTTAGCTATGTCAACTACCCAATTGGTATGGCTTCGTAGTGCATGACCATAAGGTCATGAGTGCTCCCAGTGGTATCATTGCATATACATATCCTTGCAACATCTAAAAATATTTGTACATATCCTATACAGGCAAACACAAACCTTAATAGGCGCTGTCAGCGGAGACCACGCGAAAGTTAAGATATGCCTGATTCCAGACTAGAGAGGCTAGAGATTAACGCCAGTAATCCTATAGCACATCATGCATACTAAGTATATAAGCGCTACTAACATACATACTCAATTTCCAATAGTTATCAACCTTCATAAGTTCGTTTCTTCGTTTTTCGTCCCTTCCATTTCCAATTCGATTAATTCGCTTACGATTTCTTCACATCTGTGAAAACATTTTCAACTGATGACGCAATGAAAAAAGAAAAAGTGTTTCTCTCATACTGAGATGGAACATATTTCTTACTCTTTATACCATGGGCCTATACTATCATTCTCAGTGATATTATATCGAAATTATCGCCTGTCGATAGTGTTACAACATACCTACTCTCCATAAACTGCGGAATCTTTCGAAGTTATAGCATCTTGCACCAGATTTCATTTTCTTCTAAATGCATATAAATAGGTAAAGTAAAGTAAAGGTAAAGTACATGCCTACCAAAACTTTTTTCGCATTTTCTCACGTACGCTTTTTCAACATCGTGAGAAAGCAATAAGATAATAAAGTTTTAAAAAAGTAATCGTGGGTACCTGGGGCCATCAGGCCCAAACCTCGGAGAGTTTTCTTCAATCTGTCAAAGACTAGAGTTCGGCATTTTTTTAAACAAGATTTAGCCTTTAGTCGTCATACTTGTAACAGATGACTTGGATTTTTCTGTCATCATCTCCCGGTCTAATACACAAGTAGAAGTGAATAAGACCACGGTTACTTGGCTGAAAGATTTTTGTTATGCTCCCATTGTTTTAGATATTAATATTATTATTAAATTTAAGTGTAAAAATACAAAAACGAAGAAAAGAAAAACTGCAATTATAAAAGATGTCATATGACGATCTAACGGACAATGTACTCTGCTCCACGAGTTAAAATATATCCTCCAAACGTACCTAAATTTAGAGCCTGTCAAGGCAAACATATTTATCCCATCGAAGGGGACTGAATTGGTTTCAAGATTATGTGATGATTCAATGAATATTGATTTTTCTAAAGAAGTAAAATATTATTTAAAGATGCTAGTAGAATTATACAAAATATATACGTAGAGATCTTTTTTTTACCAGATTTTGAAAATTTAAACACATGTGGTTTTTGTAAGGGGAATCCCTGGCAGAAATTTGCTTCACGTCATATTGATTTATTTGCAGGTATACTGGCACTATCCATGGAAGAACAGGTATAATTGATTCGTGTAGTTAATGTAGTTTGTTTGCTCGGTCTGGGATTTTCCACCTGATATCACATTTAATTTAATATATTATATGCACTGACGATATAGTTGCTAGTATCAGTGAATTGCTAATATAGGATAAGATCGTCCTTGAAATTGTCGTAGTAATGTTTAAGGTAACGTAGTCACAGATTCGATGGAATCCTTAGGATCGTTTACATACATACATGCAGACATATTAGGGTAAATCATACAGCACTATGGTGGAGCAAATAAGTTGAATATGTAATTATTATCTTTATGAGTGATATTTGTACTAACTTAATGAAGTTTGACTTGACGGGCTTGGCAAAGAATAGCTAATTCTTTGTTGAATTTTTCTCCTTCACTCTCCTGGAGCCCTCTCCTCCACTATTTTTTCAGGTCAGTTCATCAAAGGGACATTGCAAAATAGTGCCTGCAATGTCATTGAGTGGAGTAAAGAGACATTCTATCCACGTCTTCAAAGTGAGTCAAGGTAAGTGGTACAAGGTTCCCTTCAGGACCGGATGTTTTTTGTTAATGGTGACGTGATAGCGACAGGATTTGGGTTACCCACCCCACAACTCTCGCGTAATAGCCGAGGTGCTAGCGTGCCAACCTGTACTTGCAACGCAGTTTATGGAGTGAGCTGTCAGCTCATGCTGGTAGTCAGGACTTCACGTCCAATAGTACTACGAAAACAATCCTCAGTAAAATTAGTACTAGTACTAGTTGCTAAAAAACAAAAACATCTTTGTTACTGTTTTTTTTTTTTTTCTCAAAAAGAGGAAAGGTGTAATGTAACTAGGCCAAGTCAAAAAGCAAATTACAAATCAATAAAACGAGAAACGCAAAGAATGTATGTACATTTAGCGAAAATACAAATTCAATCAATTGACCTGAAATCGCATTCTCAATAAATCAATCACAATAACTGTGATCCAATACAATAATGCATTCTAAGCAAAACATGCGTTTACGCAAATGCAAGTCACACTTAAGTTATTGCGTCAACCTTAGAGAAGTGACTGCATTTGTTTACATGTTTTGCCACTTGCTTAATACAGGTCAAGCCAGTTGCAGTTACCGAAACATATTAAGCACATTAGTGCCAGCAATCAATTTAGACATAATAATACAACAGCATGGTATATAATGATATAAAAAAGCTAACAAACCTGGAATAAAACACTCTAAGTGATAACATTACAGGAGTCGGGCGTTTTACTTAGTACTACAGTGTAATTGGTGACTGCTAATATTAGCTGCGCCTGCCTAACAAAGGAGTTTTGTTCTTGTAGCTTCCTCCTTAGGAGTTCTGCCTTGAGACTGGCTGGTAGTACTGTAGAGATTCTAGTAGATTATTGGCGACTGTTCCAGCTAATGTTCTTCCTGAAGTACAACGATAAATGAGATATTCTTCTACAATTCTGTGCATGCAATTTAGCTACATTTTGAACAGTTAATTATATAGTAAAACGTATTGTAGGTTAGGATTCTCATCTGGTAATTGAAAAAATCTCTTCATGTATTTTCCTCCCATACATTTCATTCACCACAGGTAACAGCATTAGTATTACCGAAACTCCTGGATGCTGTTTCACTACGAGTGCCACAATTACTATGCAAAAAAACGAACATGGACACAAAGTTCAAAGCAATCTGTTGCTTTTGTAAGCAGCCTGCAAATCCGATCATATTCAATTCCCTTATTTATAAAGAAATGTACTGAAATAACTGTCGTCATCTATGCATGCATAAAATTTAATCAATCCATTTAATTTTCCATCCCATATAAAATGTATGTGGGTAGAAATCAACCCACCAGGGTAAAGGCGTATTTTAGGGTCTATTAGGGTAAAATATTTTCTTGTTTTAAGAGAAAAATTGGGAATTTATACTGTTTTGATTCTTGTGTGTAGCTTCTATTGAACCATTCCACATTATATTCGATATAATGCTGTAGTATGTACATTTGAGCCACTCAATCTGCATTTTAAAATAAGCCTCATTACATTAAGCGCTATTTAATACTTCAATTATTATTATGTTTCCATCAGCCTAATAAGAATATAATGTCTATTCGGCTTCAAGATTAGACTTCCTAATTCCTATAGTATAACTATTACAATATCAACATTCCCCCTCACTTCGTTTTCAGTTGCATACAAGAACAATAAAATTCTCTTTAAGGTCAACAAATTCTTTTTCTTCCTTTGTATAACTGGCATAAATTAAGAGGAAATTCGCACCTCATAGTGCAAATTTCCCTTGCACGCCAAGTAAAAGTGAAATTCGCAGTCATTTTTTTTTAACTGAAAATAAAAAAAATCGAAAAAATGATCGTGCGAATCCCCCTACCCAACTTTGTCGGCACATTTGTCTTTTAAGATGTATATATTCTCTTTTGCTAATTGTCAGCAAAAAACAGTTACTTTTCTCCTCGGGATAATAGGAATACAACACATTATATATAAAATATAATAAAAAAATATCGTTACATATCAATGGTTATGTAAATAGCATTCAACAGACTCTCTTAACTGACTTATAACCGCCTTCTGATTTTCCGATTGAATGATAGCTGTTCCTGCAACTATCATATTTGCGCCAGCCTAAAGATAATTTACATTAATATCGAAGATTAATATAATTCCAATATTCAAAGCAGACATGTCGACAATTGGGGCCAAACGAACAGAGTCGAAGCTCTTTATTTTATTCAATTTTCTTATTTATAGTAAAAGCAATAAGGAGGGACCTGAGCCTTTATTCTACAATAAGAAATGACGCCTTCATCAACAAATATTTTAGTTCATCTTGCAGAAAAAGGTTCAGGAATACCCCTATCGCAAAAACCGAAGCAGTTTAATTTAGTCACCTTGCGTAAGATCTAAACCGGCATTAACTCCAGTTACCGACATGATCACGTTTTTAATATGAAAGTAAAATTACCTTGGCGCAGTCATTTATTGTGTTAGGTCCAACTCCACCATCAACTTCTATATCCAAATTAGGGTAATTTTCCCTAAGCCATTTAACTTTGGGCAACATATCAGTCATGAATTTTTGACCTCCAAATCCAGGCTCTACTGTCATGATTAGTACAATGTCAGCCATAGGAATGTATTCCTTAACTGCCTCCACTCCCGTTCCTGGTTTTAAAGCTAAACCAACCTTCATTCCAGCTTCTTTTACTTTTCGACAAACGTCTGGCACGGTGTCTAATATTGGTTCAATATGAAAAATGTACTGATCAACACCGGCATCAGCCATTGATTCTATCCACTGTTGAGGCCTTGACACCATCATGTGAGTTTCAAAAACAGCATCCTTTTAAATTAGCATAATACATATTAATATGTGTATTATTTACAGAATGTACCTTTAATTTATTCCTAAGACATTTCACTACTGGATGACCAAAAGTTAAATTTGGTACAAAGTGGCCATCCATTACATCTAAATGTAGGTAGTCTGCTCCATTTTTTAATAATTTTTCAGATTCTTCTTGTAATTTAGCTAAATCTGCATTTAATACAGACGGACCAATTTTAGCTTTAACGGGCATTTTGTTAAAATACAAAAACACGATAAACGCTTCTAACAAGCAACAGCAACAGATGGTGTGGTGATAAGATAGAAAGTGATACCAAATCGCATGAATTCATAGCTGCGTTTACACTGCAACTGCAAGCAATTCTTAAGGCTGAGTTACAATGTGACACTGTCTCCAAACCAAAAGTTAAAGAAAGTACTCAAGTGTAGGTACAGTGTGTCGCTAAAGGCTTAAACACAATTCCGACGACAGACGACAAACGACGACGATATATCGCAGTCAAACCCCTAAAAACACAGCATCTTATGCGAATGCATCAAATTGCGACGACCGACGTTGAGCGATCGACGACATTATCGCCGGGATTGATCATTTTCTAATTTTGCCGTCGTCGCTGCAGTCCTACCAACAAAATTAATCGAATGAAATGGTTGTGGCATTCACTTTTGTCTTTTTCAGGTGGTAGCACGCCGCGGTAATTTTGAAATAATGAGGTTTGAGGAAAAATTGATAGAGGAAATGCGAAATCCATAAAATAATTTATAGTTTACAAGACAAGGAAGACAAGTGGACAAAAAAGACGTGGGTTGGATGGATATTTCAAACCGTTTAATTTGGTTAATATCTGCATTTTCAGTTTTTTTCCACACTTTGGTTCATTGCAAACAAAAAAAAATTTCAATATCTTCTTCTCTCACAATCGTCGCTCATCACCTGTCGTTGCAATTGTGTTCCCAATTTTTCGACTGCCTGTTTCGCAGCGAATTTTTCGTTGTCGTCTGTCGTTCTATCGCTCTGTCGTCGCAATTGTGTTTAAGCCTAGGGTGTTGTAACGCTGATCGCGTTGAAATATGGGCGTGTTTTTAAAGTCGTCAAATGTGCACATTTGGTCATTTGTGCACAAATGAGTTTTTAAATCCTCTCTGCGATTCATTTGACATCGCATTTATCGTTTTTAAATTCTGTGATGTGCAAAAGAGAGCGTCACACTTGCTGCACGGATATTTTTGCAATCACTGCGATTCATGTAACGACTGATAACATATGATCGTTTTGACATTTTAACTTGATGGCCGGTTCAGTATTGCTTTGCTTTTGGTGTTTTCCTTGTTCTATTCTAATATAAACAATTTTAATATCATTTATTTAAATTCCATACATATTATACATACATACGGTAGTGTTAATATTATGCTAATATAATGGTTTTTCATAGCCTATAAATACTAACCCGTGTCGTTGAAAATCACATGCGCACAGAAAATCGTTTTTAAACTTCAATGCACAGACTGCACACGAGCATAAATGAATGAATCAAGAGAGCGTCAACATCGTAAAATGTGACGACTTTAAAAACACGCCCTATTTCCACTTGAGACACGCAAAACCTTGACAGCTGCAGTTGACGCAATTTATTTTTGCAGAACATTGAAATTGTGACTGAAAATTGTAAGTTTTAAGAAATGCCACAGTATTTAATAACTAAAGGGTTTTCCAATAAGAGGTGTTATTTTAATTAGCCCGCTATTTCGGTAGATGTCACTCTTGGAGCTGTCATTTTTTTACATTTGACAAGTAGAAACTACGCCATTAATGGAACGATACACTATTCAACAACGCATTGAAATTATTAAAATTCACTATAAAAATGGTGAAAATGTGGCAGAGACGGTTCATAAAACTCGAACATTTTTGGGTCGTCGTGAACCACCTTGTCGGTCCGCAATACAGAAATTGGTAGAAAAATTCGAGCTGTCGGGACAAGTTAGTGATGTGAAGAATAAAACCCGTGCACGTCGCTCAAGAACAGCCGAGAATACTGCTACTGTAGCCGAAAGTGTTGAAGAAAACCCAGGTTTGTCCATTCCTCGTCGTTCTTTGGAATTAGGCATTTCACAAAGTCATTACACCGTATTTTGCATAAAGATTTGGGTCTTAAGGCTTATAAAGTACAGTTAACACAAGAACTCAAACCGGCCGATCATCAACAACGTCGAGTCTTTGCTGATTGGGTCCTTGAAATGCATGAAAATGATCCGGAATTCCATCGAAAACTCATCTTGAGTGATGAGGCCCACTTCCACCTCGATGGCTTCGTCAACAAGCAAAATTGTCGCATCTGGGGCTCGGAAAACCCAAGAGTTATTGTTGAAAAGCCTCTCTATCCTCAACGTGTGACTGTTTGGAGCGGTTTATGGTCCCGCGAGGTCATTGGACCTTACTTTTTCGAAAATGAGGCTGGAGCAACAGTTACGGTGAATGGATTGCGCTATCGACAGATGATTAATGATTTTTTATGGCCGGAATTGGATGGTATTGTTCTGGACAACGTTTACTTTCAACAAGATGGTGCTACGTGCCATACAAGCAACGAAACCATTGATCTTTTACGGGAAAAGTTTCCGGACCGTGTTATCTCTCGAAGAGGTGATCACAATTGGCCAACGAGATCTTGTGACTTAACACCTTGCGACTTCTTCCTTTGGGACAACGTGAAAGAGAAGGTCTACGCCAACAGCCCAGCGTCGATTCAAGACCTCAAAGATGGAATTCGTGAGGCTATCGAGGACATAGGGCAGCCACTTTGCGATTTGGTTATGGAAAATTTCATGAAAAGGATATGGTCCTGTAGGCGTGGTCGTGGTGGTCATTTGGCTGATCTTATTTTCCATTATTAACAGCATACCTTCCTCTTTATAATGAAATAAAGATTCGATCATTTATCTCAAAAAATGGCATTTTTCTTTGAATATCAAAATAACACCTCTTATTGGAAAACCCTTTAGTTAATTTATTTATTTACGATTTAATTAATTTATTTAATAATGGAACGAAAATTCAACACATCTTAGAGCGTCATCATTGGAACAGCATACGCAACACAACAGGCACTGCGTCCGTGTAAGCATCAGCAACATCATTCACATTAGTCGTGAATTTTGACATATTCAACTCACTTTTGTCGTACTTTTTTTTCAACATATATCATTTTGTGTCTTCACTATTATCTACAACAAAATGAACTTTCGGTGAACAAACGTCAAAAAAGACGCCTAAATATTAGACAAATTAGTCAACTGCTCAAGAGGTTTTGACAACAATTTTATACTAAGGTAAATTGATATTCTACTCCTAATTAGAGCAATAAAAGTGCTAAAATTCAATAATATTTTTGAATCTGTAATAATGATTTTTGTAAAAACGGATTAAATATATTTTAGAGCAAAAATGAGAGACCGTAAACAACTGTAATTTTTAGAAATCAGCAAAAAAAATCGCATAAAGTCACCCTGGAGGGTGATTCTGATCTTTAGTTGTACTTTAATGTCAAAATACACGCCTAAACGAAATGAGCTTTCTAGATTTTTTCAGGTTTTTATTCAGTTCACCAAACCCTGCATTACGTAGAATGAACTGAAAATGACACTTCGAATTGAAGCACTTGTATTGCTCTAATTAGCTGTACCACAGTATAAAATTTTGTCACAACCTCGGAAGCAGTTGACTAATTTGTCATACTTTTAGGCGTATATTCTGGCAGTAATTCATGCAAATTCATTTAGTTTATTTTGTGGATGATGAAAGAGATAAATCAAAATGAATATGGTGAATATAAAAGTACGACAAATTTGAGGTGAAATGTCAAAATATGTGACTAAAATATACACTAGCACGTTCTTTTGGTTCCGTGCAGTGCACTGCAGAACACATGACATTGCGAATTGAATTGACTTTTAGGGTACATAGAAGTAGAAAAGGTTTTGAAAGTATAGAGAAAATGATCAAATTGCCATGACTTGAATCCTTGCAAAATGTCAAAATAGAACTTGATAAACTTCGGGGCAAAACTTGACAGGTTTAACGTTTTGTAAGAATTAAAGTCATGGCACCTAGATTATTCTCTCTATGCTTTCAAAGAAAATTCTACTTCTATGTACTCTACAAGTCAATTCTATTCGCAATCTCCTGTGTTCTGCAGTGCACTGCACGGAACCAAAAGAACACAGCTAATTGGATTATAAACTAGGGAATCCCGTTTGATGCAACTGCACTACCTAAATTATCTTTTTTGTTAATAGAAGCCAAGTTTTATATTAATTAATTATGTGAATTGTTTCAAAAGAAAGCAGAAAAAGAACATTTTTTACCACAGATGCTCCGCTCAAAATATTTGTTTACTTTTTGCAAATTGACAAGTTGCTTAGAATAGGGATGGCGTGTAAATACATGTAAAAATGGACTACCAACACAACCAGATATTCATTACGCAAAATCTGGCTTATCACCATTCCTGGAGGGTGATTCTGATTTTTTGTCGTACTTGAATGTCAAAATATACGCCTAAATGAAATGAACTTTTCTACTGATTTTTTCGTGTTTTTATTCAGGTTAGCAACCCTTGCATGGCGTAGAATGAACTGAAAATGACACTTCACATTACAAATTCAAAATAATATTTCGAATTTAAGCAGTTGTAATGCTCTAATTAGGTGTAGAATTTCCATTTACCACAGTGTAAAATTTTTGTCACAACCTCTAGAGCAGTTGACTAATTTGTCGCATATTTAGTCGTGTTTTTTGACGTTTATTCACCGAAAATTCATTATAGCTCATTTTGTGGTAGATAATAGTGAAGACACAAAATGAACTGTGTTCAAAGAAAAAGTACGACAAAATATGTCAAAATTCACGCCTAAATAGTACGACAAAAGATCAGAATCACCCCCCTGTTTGCTCTATATTCTAAGATTGAGCCAAAGTTATCAAATGTTGACTGACGGTCTGAGTCGAAAGGCCTAACCACAGTGTGCATATACTAGCATATGCAAAGACACGAGCAATTGTTGTTCATAATAACAACCCACAATAGGAATAAGAAGCCCTTCGTCAAGTTTTTCTCCTTTCATCAACTTCTGTCTGTACGCACGTGATCCTACTTTGCATAAACAAAGTTGACAGTTTTGTGTTAAGCCTATAATACAAATGTTAGTGAAGCATTCGTGATATTTTCAAGGCTTGCATATGCAAGGTTATGCACATGTGGTTAAGCCTGAAGTCTGTGCGCTGTGGTGGAGGTGCGGCTTTCTTTAATTGTTCAGTTTGAAGTTATTCGGTCAGATATAAAGCTTAGAATATAGAGCAAACAGGAATGGTGATAAGCCAGATTTTGCGTAATGAATTTCTGGTTGTGTTGGTAGTCCATTTTTACATGTATTTACACGCCATCCCTATTCTAAGCAACTTGTCAATTTGCAAAAAGTAAACAAATATTTTGAGAGGAGCATCTGTGGTAAAAAATGTTCTTTTTCTGCTTTATTTTGAAACAATTCACATATTTAATTAATATAAAACTTTGCTTCTATTAACAAAAAAGATAATTTAGATAGTGATGTTGCCTCAAACGGGATTCCCTAGTTTATAATCCAATTTATATTTGCAATCACTGACCGAACACTTCATTTCTGATTTTTTAATTGATATGAAGATTTTAACAGGCACTAGTGGCACTATCAAACTTTGCACAAAATAAACTTCAAACATAAATAGTTTTGAAAAGAATTACTTCCGTACTTTTGTTAAATTTCGCAAAAGAATTTCAAATTGCATAAACCTGTTCACAAAACAAAATCACATTTGACAATTCTGCACCCAGCTTTGACAAATCTTTCTCCCAGCATCTCACTTACTCCTATGTATAACCTCCTGCTCTTGACAAATTACGCTCATGTACACGAATTTTACACGATTCAACCATTCCTGTTTGTTCTATATTCTAAGATATAAAGCAAAGCAATAAGCATTAAGGAAGAAGAAGACTAGCAAAATTGGCGTTTATTCGTTTATTACAATAACTAAATAAATAAATATAATAAAAGCTAAATTTGGTATATCTTTGGATGATTTGCCGTAAACAATGCTTAAACCAAAAGCCCTGGTGCAAGTTCTCAGCCAGGCTAATACCGGAGGCGTAGAAAACACACTGTACGTAATGTACTATTTTCAATGCAAGATCAAAATTTCTAATAAAAATTATTTGTAGGCTTCTCAGTCAGGAAGGGGCGCTTTTAGCTTATTCTGGATATGGAGATCGAGATGCTAGAGTAACAGCAGCAATTGCCAGCAATGTTTGGGCAGCATATGAAAAACATGGGAGAAATGCCTTTCGGGAAGACCGGTTAAAATTTGTTCTGCTAGATTGTGAAAATGGGCATGTGGTTATTACGCAAGTATGTACTGCTTTATATTTTACTTGAAAATGTTTGTTAGTTCCATTAATTTTTCTAGGTTGCTAGTTTACTTTTGTGTCTTTATGCCAAGGAAAGCGTTGGGTTAGGCTTGCTAAAAGAAAAAGCAGCTGCACTTGCTACGTATCTGGAAGGACCTTTAAAAGAAATTGCTTCTTCTTAAAAATTTTGTATATACATTTACATTGTTTTTAGCTGTATTCAAGTAAGTAAAAAATCATGTGATGAAGATTAGTTCCTAATTTTTGTATTGTATTCCTTGTAAGTTTACAATTATCCGTTTGTGCCCCTTGTCCGGATTCCTTCACTTCTCTGCAATCGTTTCTATGGGTCCATCCTAATATTCAACATGTTAATAACAACTTCCATGAAAGACTAATGTGTCACAATCACAATAAAACAAGTTGAGATCCAGATAATAATCTTTTATTTAGCCATAGCTATTTTGGTTACGATATTGTACAAAATTACATTTATTTACTAAATTATTTCAGCACATCTTACAAATTTATTTTTATACATTAGCGTATTCTGAGTCCTATTATTCGTAAATTGTCGAACATCAAACGCATTTCTAAAGCTATAAGCTTGAACATCACTAACAATCTGCAAATGTCGTGGAAAGGTTAGTAAATTATTATTATATAATAAAAACTGTTCTCTAGAGATTCTCACTAGTTTAGTTTATCTATTGTCTTTGAAGCCTTAACATTTGCTTGGATCTCAGAAATATCAACGTTGAACAATACTCAAAATGAGGTTCAATAATCACATAAATATTTATTGCATCAATGATATTGTTTTTTGGATTCTAAACAGGAGTAGAATATTTTTGCCGATTTTTGTAGCAATGTAATCGAATTTCAATTTCTTGTTTATCACAATAATTCTAACTAAGCTCCCATTTATATTGATTTATAAGTTTTATAAAGAAATTTTAATTACAATATTATTACATAATTATCTAAAAAAAAAACAAGTAAAAAAGCTAGAATTGGTCTAAGACCAATTCTTATGATACCCTAGATGAATGCCCGTATTAAATTTCGTATGGTCACCGATCTATTCAATTGATTTTGAAGTTGTTTTTCGCATATATTTCTAGAACCGTTTGTCGCACAGAAAAATGATCATAACCAATTTTATAGGATTTCGTATTGTGCAGAAGTTTTTAGTACAATAAAAATGTCTTAGACTGATCGTTTTCAAAGTATGCGTAAAAAACCTAGATTTTTATATGGCAACACCAAGAAGGAGTTGCCCGATTTAGTCCATTTTTGACATTTTATTTGCTAATGTAGTAAAAACATCATGTACGAAATTTCAGCTCTCTACGTCGACGCGTTCTCAAGGAATGTCCAGATATATAGCGGAAAACGTAATTTTTATATGACAACCCCACGAAGGAGTTGCCCGATTTGTCTCATTTTCGAACTTAATTTTCTTTTTAAAGTCCGTGCATAAAATTTCAGCTCTCTAAGTATACGCGTTCTCGAGTTATCGTGCGCACGGACGGACGGACGGACATGCAAAAATCAAAATAACTTTTAATATTATGAATGGGTGTCCAATCCATTTTGCTCTACCATCATTATTTCGAGGTGTTACAAACGGAATGACAATCTTAGTATACTATGATTTCATCTAGGGTATAATAAAGAGAAATTTCTTATATTTGATGCTACTTAAATTTTATTTTAAACAAATTTAATAAATTTATACTTATATGTGTAAGTTCGTTCTATGTTTGAGCTGATTAGGTGATTTGTTGAAGAATTTTAAGCCTTTGTTCATAAGTGAATTTTCTGTACTCCTTTTGCTGAAGCTATGATTGTGTGTTAATTTGTGTGGTTGGACGTTTGCTACATATATTGTTTGATTGTTACGTGCAATAGAAAATGACAAGCGACATCTATAAAATACGGACATAAACAACTTAGGTTCGGAGAATCAATGTATCTAGAATGGAATCTTCGGAAAAATTTGTAGAGTATATATAAATATGGCACTTGTCACCTCCAGGAGAAAGTCTTGTCTCAGACAGTGAAGTGAACGTAGAATTTTAAGTACAGAACAAGCGATAATTAAAGTAGAGTTGATATGTAATTGTTTGTGAATTTTATAAGAGTAAACAATTAGTGAAATAAAAAGAACCGGTCAGTTATATCTGAAATATTGTGTTTTTCAATAACGAACTAAGGCCACGCTCGTAATATCCTGGTAATATTATATTTAATATTGAAGATAAAAATCATGGCATTGTAGATGAGGCACTGACTTACATTCATCTATTAATATAAATATATGTATATACGGTGGTCCGTAGTAGGGTGTAGTATGCCAATGGACTCCTTAGATTGTCCTAATCGCACTTGTTTTGCGGGGGTATAAAGTAAAAGTGTGATCAGGCCCATTCAAGGAATCTATTAGCATACTCCATCCTTATTTACCGAATACCCTATATATTGCATTTCACCGGTTTTGTTTTATTTTGTAGCCTCTATCTTGTATATCCTTTGAACTCGTATATAAAAGTTTGAAAGAAAAATACTGTAGAACAATTTCATTAAAAAGCACTATAACCATTTTACGTATACTGAACCTGCATGCTTTTTAAATTTCAATTCAGTGTTACACCTGAATATTTCATGCTCTCTACATATTCAATATTCTGGAGTCATTCAAAGATATATATATTCTCTAATTGCAAACTTCGTTTTTATAATATTTAATTTTACTTTATTCATCTTCAACCGTAAACTAAGGGATTCTAGATCTATATTTCATTTTCCATACAAGGCTTCAACTTCTTTTCCGCTTATATAATTAACGTGCCATCCGCAATGCGTGACTGTGCGAAACTTAAGTAGTTACTGTTTTTATGTTATTTATTACACTATTATTATGTACACATAGATTACATCCAGTATTGAACCCTGAGGTACCACGAAGTTTACCTCGATTGAATTTAAATTTGAACTTTTTTATTTTGGTGCGTTGTGCTTTAGCAATGAGATATGAATTAAAGCAGTACAGTTTTACTCCTACACCACAGGATTCTAGCTTATCTAGTAAAATTCCTCCATCTGAAGTCTCAAATGCACACTTAAAATTGTTGATTGTAATTCCTAGATTACACACACTTATGTACTAATATAATACAAATGTGGCTTATTCGAAAGAAAAGTCTAAGAATTCGTCTTGTTCGCCAGATAAGATCCAGTTAGTTGGGTTCAAAATCAGAAAGTTGCCAGTTTCTCAACCCATTATTTCCGATAAATCCGTATTCAGTCTGTCAACAAAATATCAAACGAATGTATGTAGATCCTTATTCCATCTACATATGAAATTTGGCACCCCTTGAACCACTTCAGGACGGCCGTTTATGTACCAAGAGTATAGGCTGAACTACAATAGAAGTATACGTAAGTAAATTTACTTACGTAAAGCGAACGCGCCCTTTAATATAACAGGCGTATACAAATTAACTTTAACTCATGTGATCGCTCATTCCGTAAGAACGCGATGTGTCCAAACAATTAAATTTTTACTAAATGATTAAAAGTGCAATGTAAAAATTAAAATGGAATAAAAATGGTACTGCGAATTAATAGAAAGCATAAATCTTCAATTAAATCAACTTCCATTTGTTAATTTTTGCACTTCTACCACTTTTTAAAATTTAACGCATAAAATGTCATTAGGGCACTGCGAATTAATAGAAGGTACAAATTTTCAATTACATCAACTTCCATTTGTCAATTTTTTCACTTTTACCCCTCTTTAAAATTGAAAACATTAAATATCAAGATAATAACTCTTACGGAATGTGATATATATTCAGGCTAAAAATATCAATTTTTCGTAAGTAAACCTTAGTCTCGTTTAATTTCATAAAGTTATTTACTTCTATTGTAGTTCACAGCTTTATAATTGTTTGGTTTTCTTATTAGTATCTTTGAGGATGCCCTGAAAAGGTAAAACATGTTAGCTTTGTTTAATATTAACCAACTATTAATTAATAAAAATTTTGTGGAACCAGAAAAAATGGTCCGATAGGAGTATTTTTTTAATTTTTTACTGAGCAATTTGTTGACATGTTTATATCTCAATTCGACTATAATTATTATAATATTATATATTATTATTATATTATTATAATAATACCAGCGATCGTATAAGCCAAAATTCACTATTACCTGATCTGAGGCTAATAAAGGGCCATCTTATAACGGAAGACGAATTACCATTTGTTTTAATCGTAGTTTAGGCGAAAATCATCAAAAGTTTCCAATAACTGAATTGCATATCAAAATTTTTATTTGTATGTAAATATAGAGGTTTCGAGACGATAGATAGGCAGCTGCTACTGCGAAAAACGGAAAAGTATGGAGTAAAAAAAAACAGAACTGGAATGGTTTCGAAGTTTTCTATCCGGAAGAATCTAAAGAACAAAGGTCGGTCAGGCTATATCACCAGCTGTAAATGTGGATTTGGGAGTACCCCTAGGATTTATTTTGGGAACACTTCTCTTCTCAATCTATATAAATGATATAAGCACAGCGATTAAGCATTCGAAGTTAGCCTTGTTTGCGGAAGATACGTTAGTTTATATCTATAGAAGGCAATAATATCAGCATAATACAATTTAAATTAAAAGAAGATCTAGATAGCTTTAGTTACTGGTTAAAAGCAAGTAAACTAAAACTTAATACCGGGAAAACAAAAGCAATGTTAGTAAATTGGGGAAAAGGAATTCAAGTACGTGGGGGTTGTGATTGACAATAGGCTAACGCCCACAGCACATGGCAATATTACGAGTGCAAAGAAAATAGATTTTATGAAGAGAATCAGAAGAAATGTATCAACCTATACAGCAATTATTATTTATAATACAAATTGTCACGCCGCACTTTGAATACTGTTCGATTATATTATTCTTAAGTAATCAAAAAATAATAAATAATCTTCAGAAGTTGCAAAATAAAGCAATGCGAATTATACTAAGATGTAATAGATATACTCCAATAACATGCATGGTCGATACTCTGCAGTGGCTGAATGTGAAACAGAGAAAAATGACGAATATTTTTATTTTCATCTTTAAAGTTAAGTTTAACATGGTGCCGAATTACTTAAGTGGGCACGTTAACTACACCAGAGAGGTTCAACCGTATGTTTTAAGATCAGCGGCTGATTTTAGATTGCCTCGTTTCCTAGTTCGGCGACGCAAAATAGCATAGTATGTAGAGGATTCTAAAAGTTTAATGAGTTGCCATTAAGATTAAAGACAGAAACGAGCTTTAGGGTATTTAAAACTAAAATTGTAAAATATGCCAAAGAAAACCTCTAAATCTAAGTAGGTAATTAACACTAACAATGAACTAAATATTACAGATTAGTTTAAATAGATGTGAATATGCTAATAAATAATATTATATGTAGATAAAAGACGATCTCGTTTCGCATAGAAAGCAGGGCTGTGGAACGTGACAAATGCATCGCAAACCTCATAAATTTTAGGAAAAAAAAAGAAATATTTAAGATATCCAAAGTCGACGATTTACAACATTGTAAGGTATCGAATTAGTCGTAGTAAGAGTTAGGCACTGCAAAAGCGAAAATAAAACAAAAAACTTGCTTTAATTTTAAAACTTTTTACTTACAATTTCAAAATTAATACATTCTAGCAAATCGAAACAAATTCTTATAACTAATCTGGAGTTATATTAAGCGAATCCGGGACTCTATCTAGAAATTTTTTTGGTATACCAAAACGGGTAAGCTCACTTTTAGGATGTTTATCTAAATGTGGATTATAAAAACAAATGGCATCCCAGCATATTTCGCTTAGTTTAGGAATTGTTGTCCACATTTTAAACAACTCATTAGTTCTAACAAGCCTATATTGAATTTCTATTCCTCCAAATATATACATACATCCATTCCCAGGTGTGGCAGCTGAGTGAAAATATATTGGATTTGGAAGTTTTGCAGTCGGTATAAGACTCCATTGTAAAGTTTTGAAATTTAATTTCCATACATCATCAAAATATTTGTCATTTTCTCCATAACCTCCAACAATTACAGCTTCAATACCGTCATCGGTTTCATATTGTATGCAGGAATGGCATCTACGAGCACCCGGATAAACTCCACTATTTCCTAAGATTGTGTCAGGTTTAGTTTTTGCATATAGCCAGGAATTCCTTTCCAAATCAAAGACTGGTAAATTTATTAGATCAAATGCAACTTGAGCTGTACCTCCGCCTAGAATGTATACAGATTTCCCTGTATAAACTATTTCATGCCTGTACCGGCCGTCGGGATCATCCCTTTCAGGTCTACAAAGATAAATGGTTTCCCATCGTTTGTTTAATAAATCCAAGCGATGGACATCACATGAATATTCAAATCCTGTTGTTCCACCTATAGTATATAGATAATTATTATGTAATACAATTGCTGGCCCATATTGTGGTGTTGGCAAATCTCCATCAACCTTAAGTCTTGTAACTGAAGGACTCTTCGTGCAAAATACATAACATTGATTAGAGCATGCTTCGCCAAAAGGATACCCTGTACCACCATAAGCCTATTAAATTATAGATATTATTTATTCTTAAATGGAATTATATAAGCTTACAATTAATAAATCATTTTTGGCCGCGATCGCATTCGAGGCCAGCTCCTCGGGCATATCTTTTGCTTGACAGTTCAAACATAAATGCCATTTTTTCGTAGCAAAATTGAATGCCCACAATTCCTGAAATAAAGACGTAACTCTTCGGTTTCTTCTCAGACGGGGTACATTTAAATCAGGATTGAAACCTCCTAGGCAATACAAATTCGATTCGGTGCATATTGCCCTATGTCCACTCCTTGCTGTTGGCCATTTCGATTGTTTCTTTAATTTGTATTCTATTTGGATAAGTTCATAAGGACGAAATTCATATGTTTTTTTCGTCTCTTCTTGTCCGTCAGGCACATCTTCCTGCATAGGCTCCATTTCTTGTAATTTTCTTAAAAATCTCAATATACGCTCAAAAATAAGCAAAATTTCCCAGTGTATCACATCAATTATTTGAAATAATATGTTACATTCCATCACAATATCATTTTTACTTGATTTATATTTTTGCAATTTTTAACTTTTACTTTTGTCCTTGTCATTTCTACTTGCCAAAAATTAAATGTTCTTTCTTAGCACATCGTTTAGTTGAGATCCCCCAATATTGGTTGAACACATTCTTCAATGTAATTTTTTTTCTTGACAATTGATTTGACTTTTTCTTTTTCTTGATATAATGCCATAGCACAGCAATGGTTTCATCATTGAAATATAAGTTTTTTAGTTGCCAGCAGATGGCAACATGCTCACTTCTACCATTTAAAGATCACAAATGCCAACCACGAGTGAATTTTTTTCGTTTTCCTTCATTCAAATAACCGCGGTCCATTGCAGACGTAAAACTCTCGGCTGTCAGATTTAAGTTTTTCCAGTGTTTTTTGATAAGAATATATTGATACATGTGGAAAAATGGCCCTAATTTGTGCTAGTAAGTATTGATAGTCGAAGGATCTATTTTGTTTCAATAAATTTTTAAGAATAATAAATTGTTTAAATAAAATAATTAAGTTAGGTTATGTTATCTCCGGTATACTACTCACAAACAACTGTAAACCATTGCAGTTCCATAATCAGGACAGTTTTTCCACCCGAATATCCGAATATATACAAATAAAATTTTGACTCTTCTTCAGATGAGTGTACTTTATTTAGCCTTCGCTTTAAACTTTAAAGCAAGAGTTCCAACAGATATGAAAAGCCTTTTATTCAGTGTCACATCTGCTGACCTGTAAGTTAATTCAATTCACAATCAAATCAAATCAAAAAGGATTTGTTTATAAGCCCCTGCTTAAAGCAACGTACAACGCTGGGCATTACGACATTAGTAGCTTAGTATTAACAGCAAAATAACATAAATCAGAGTAGCTGGTCGGGCCATAGGCCGTCCCGATATTAGACATAAAGAAATAAAAAGAATATAAAGAGTGGATAGCCTTTTGAGACTGGTTGGACGTTAAGAAGTCCTTACAGGTGATTATATGATACTAACATGGATACTTCTAAAATATATAATACATGAAATTGTACAAGATTAAAGTTAATAAATGAATGAGAGTGAATAATGAATTGAATGCTATAAAATGAAATGAGATTAGCTTATTAGGCATTCAATGCCTGTACATAGTTGTGGTTGTATTGAATGAGAGTAAAATTAATAAATCAGGTACTATAGAATTAATTGAACTGAACTGATAGAGCTTATTGGGCATTCATTGCCTGTACATAGGTATTTTTTTTGAATTCAAAATATTCAGTTAAATTTAAATTTTAAGAGTTAATTTTATTATTAAACCAG
This sequence comes from Dioctria rufipes, assembly GCA_963924295.1. NCBI lineage: Eukaryota > Metazoa > Arthropoda > Insecta > Diptera > Asilidae > Dioctria > Dioctria rufipes. The sequence continues at coordinate 344,958,376 of OZ002740.1, read as the reverse complement.
AGTGGTATTATGACGGCCTTACGAATAGCAGTTATTGGTGTTTGCACATTAGCTGTGTTTGGATATATAGGAATTTTCAACACTACGAACTTTATGACATTACCCTGGTAGACATATCATGATGAGCTCATCAATGAGCTCCTCATGAGCAATCAGATGAACGTACTAATGAAATTTATTCGCGTTTGAATCAAATCCGGGAAAAAACTCATTTATTTACTTATTCACAGATAGTGTGCATGAGATATTGCATCTCTTTCACTTATTTTGAAATGTATACTTTGCTTCTCTTTTGAGCATTTTACAATATTAGATGAGCACTTCGATGAGTACATAATGAGCGTTACGATGAGCTTATTAATGAGTATGTCAATGAGGGTCACGATGATCTTATTAATGATCATATCAATGAGTGTCACGATGAGCTTATTAATGAGCGTAGCACTGAGTGTCATGATGAGTTTATTAAGGAGCATGTCAATGAGTGTCATGATGAATTCATAAATGATAATCTGCATTTACGGTTGATTTCATATTTTTTCCCGAATTCAAACTATAAGACGCTGAGGCGTAAGGATTTGGGCATAACGTCTTGTTCAGCATACCGGCGACAGTCTTTCCGCGGAAAACAAATCAAAAAATTAATTTAAAATAAATAATTTAAAAACTTAAATAAATAAATCACAAAAATCAATTCATATTTTCCTAGTAGAAATGTCATCTGACAAGGTGATGACAATAATAAATATTTATTTATTGCTGGTTTAGTATATAGGGAGCAGTTTCATGCTATCTAATGAGCCCTTCGATGAGATTTAATGAATGCTCATCAGGAGGCTCATGGGGACTTAATTTTCTATATGTTTCTTTTTGAACTGCAAACCCCTTGATACTTTTCAGTCAAATTAGTATTGGTTTACATAAAAACTGCCCCTTGCGGGGCAGGAGACAAGGTAAAACTGTGAGCAATTTCTACTAGGGTAGCAATTACGACATTAGCATATATCTTTGCTATCAATGGTGACAACAGATTAGGTAAAACAGACATTAGTCATTAACGACAGCTCAGGCCTCTCTCAGAGAGCACATAGCTTTATTTTTGAACTCTTTTGTGGATCCAATTTCTCTGATGTCACCTGGTAGGCTGTTCCACTTTGTAACCCCCTGGGAGTAGATATTTCTGCTGCCAAACTGAGTGTTCACCCTAGGGTATATCAGTCTGCGGCCGTCCCTGTTACTCCATGAGAAGCGATCGCACACGTATTCTGGCAATAGACCAACCCTGGCCTTATGTATAAAGGACAGTGCTGTAAGATCATACATTCCTTGTAGCAATAATAATAATAATAATAATATTTATTAGCATATTCATTGCTATTTACATAAATCTATAATATTTAATTAATTGCTAGTGTAGATTTAGAATTTTTCCTTGACATATTTAACAATTTCAGTTTTAAAAACCCTAAAGTTCGTTTCGGTTTTTAATCTTAATGGCAACTCATTAAACTTTTGGAATCCTCTAAATACTATGCTATTTTGCGTCGCTGCACTTAGGAAACATGGCAATCTAAAATCATCCGCTGACCTTAACACATACGGTTGAACATCTCTGGTATAGTTGACGTGCACAGTTAAGTAATTAGGCACCATGTTAAACTTAATTTTATAGATGAAGATAAAAACATTCATCATTATTCTCTGTTTCACGTTGAGCCACTGAAGAGTATCTATCATGCATCTTATGGGAGTATATCTATCACATCTTAGTATAGTTCGCATTGCTTTATTTTGTAACTTCTGAAGATTGTTTATTATTTGTTGATTACTTAAGAATAAAACAGTTGAACAGTATTCAAAATGTGGCTTGACAATTGTATTATATATAATAATTGCTGTACATGTTGAAACATTTCTTCTGACTCTCCTCATAAAGTCTATTTTCTTTGAAATTTTTGCACTCATAGTATTGCCGTGTGCTGTGAACTTTAGCCTATCGTCAATCACAACCCCCAGGTATTTGAATTCCTTTAACACTTCTATCATTATTCCGTCCATATTCAGTCTGAGCTCCTCCTCCCCATTTATCAACATTGCTTTTGTTTTCCCGGTATTAAGTTTTAGTTTGTTTGCTTTTAACCAGTAACTTAAACTATCCAGATCTTCTTGTAACTTAACTTGAATTTCACTGATATTATTGCCCGCTATATAAACTAGCGTCCTGCGCCTCAGATTGAATATGAATCTGGCGCATGCCTTGAGAGCACGCAGCAGCTTGGATAGTCCGGATTGTGAGAGTGGATAGAGTACGATGTCCGCATAACGAAAGTGTGGTAGTATAAGTGCATTGAATAGTCGTAATCTTGTGGTCTCATCAAGATGAGGGGAAACTGCGTAGAGGGAGCGGAGTCCATAATATATTCGAGAGCACATCAAATTTATATGTGTCTTCCACGAGAGGCAGGGATCCATAAGGAGTCCCAGGTTTTTCACGAATTTCGGTGTCAGTGGGATGCTATGGTCCAATATGATTATAAAGGGAATTTGAGATGATAGATTAGCGATTCTGTTGGGTCTAATAGCGTACCCAATGGCCTGTGTTTTGGTTGGGTTAAGTGCTAGGCCATTATCAGTTGCTCAAGATGCGATATCAGCTAGAGTATCGTTTATAATTTGTATTGATTCGTGCAGTCTATCTGCCGGAGAACCGATGTATATCTGGATGTCATCTGCGTATATGTGAAAATGAACGTTATTGAGAATCTCCCCCACGTCATTGATGTAAAGAGAAAATAGAAGGGGGGCTAGGACTGCTCCTTGGGGAATGCCCGATCGTAAGGGTCTTATACTGGAGTATGTTTCGCTTGATTTGACCATGAAAGATCTGCCTGCTAGGTAGTTGCGAATCATCTCGGAGGCGGAGGGGGAGAAATTAAAATGGGAGCAAAGTTTTGAGATTAGTATTTCGTGAGGCACTGAGTCGAATGTCTTGCTGAAGTCAAGTAGCACATGGATCACTGAGAGACCCCTGTCACACATGTCTCGGATGTCTGCTGTCAAACGGAAGTTAACGTCAGCTCCTCTCAAATCATATGGTTGTATATCTGTTACTAGGTTTATTATTCATATAGATCACTTTGCAACAGTAATATGTTCAGATCAATATGAACATTTCAATTCGCTCTTTCATACACATTAGTGTTTCTAGCTTACATTTTATTAGTGTATACCTGTTACATCGTAATATACACCTCATAGCTTTGTTTTGTTGCTTCTGCATCCCCTCGATCGCTATACGAACAAGATTGTTGAACAGTATTCGAAGTGTGGTCGAGCACAACATAGATAGCTGTAAATGTAGATAACCTTTTTCTTATCCTTTTAAAAAAGTCTACCATCCTTCCAATTTTTTGTATGTACTCCACATAAGCATTGAAATTTAACAAATTCAGCAATAATTTATTCAAAGCCCTTAAAAGTTACTCCAGTTATATGTACTTAATAATAATGTGTCCGAAAATAAAACCGGTCTTGCTACCTTAATGAGCCGCTCACTGATTGATTAACTCCAATCTGTGCAGTGAGCGTGGGCGGCTCATCTTGTGAAACGCCTAGCGTTCTTTCCTTTTCTCTTGAAATCAATCCACTAATTAAGTTCTTATCGTTCTATCGTTCTCTCTTTTAGGTGACTTCCAAACCATTGAGATTCAAATATCATAAGCTTGTTTTTATACCCTAGATGAAATCATAGCGTATACTAAGTTTGTAATCCCGTTTGTAACGCACAGACATAATGCTAGTTTAATAATACTTATTAAAAGTTATTTTGATTTTTGAATGTCCGTCTGTCTGTCCGTCTTCCCGATAACTCGTTCACTTAGAAAGCTGAACTTTTGCACCCAGGCTTTAAAAAAAATAAATTTAAGTTCGGAAATGGGACCAATCGGGCATCACCTTTGTAGGGTTGCCATACAAAAATTTCGCTTTTTACTATAAAGGGTTTTCCAATAAGAGGTGTTATTTTGATATTCAAAGAAAAATGCCATTTTTTGAGACAAATGATCGGATCTTTATTTCATTATAAAGAGGAAGGTATGCCGTTAATAATGGAAAATAACATCAGCCAAATGACCACCATGACCACGCCTACAGGACCATATCCTTTTCATGAAATTTTCCATAACCAAATCGCAAAGTGGCTGTCCTATGTCCTCGATAGCCTCACGAATTCCAACTTTGAGGTCTTGAACGACTTTTTCTAAATTTTTTTCAAATAGGTTTAACGCATTTATTGGCCTAAATACACACATTGGCACGGAAGCTACAATTGATTTTTTCCAAGTGCTCGGACATTTTCCTTCATTCAAACTCTTGTTGACAGTATTGACCAGTTGCTCACCAATAGCGTTTCAATTGCCTAATATATAGTATGCAGATGATGCTACAAGAAGAGGACTGTAAATTACTCCAAAGAGATAATCTTACCTAAGAAAATTGGAGCAAAGATAATTTGTTGCCGTTGAATATTTCTAAATGTAAAGTTATTACCCTTTTTTCGAAGCGGGTATACCTTATTGACTACATAATGGATGATTCATCTCAACCGCGTTACCGAAATGAAAGAGTTAGGGGTAATTTTCAATAAAAAATTATTATTTCAGACACATATTAACTGGATTATTACTTACCTCTTAGGCCTTTAAACTGTTGGGTTTTGTATTTCGAATTTGTAAATCATTCAAGTCTACTCTTATCTACTATCTCTTTATAGTTTTCTAATAAAAAGTCATCGCACTATATGGATATGGAACCCTTTTTATGGTGTATATGTGCAGCAAATTGAAGCAGTTCAGAGAAAATTCACCAGACTTCTTTTATATAAAACAGAAGGACGCTATCTGGATTATTTTACTAGCCTCGAAAAATTTGGCATTCCTTTTTTGGGAAAGCTTCCTCTTTTCTTAGATGAAATGTATTTATTTAAAATAATACACAGCCTTATTAATTGCCCTGAATTCCATAACATCAACATGAACAGCTTCCTTGTTCCATCTAGAGTTATTTGCAGCCAGCTAACTTTTCAAATTACTACTGCCACGACCAATTTACGGTATAAGTCCCGTTGTTACAGAATCCAAAAAAATCGTAACGAGCTACTTAATGAAATTGACATCTTCGGTCTTAGTCTCTGCATCTTTAAAAAAATCATTAGAAATGAGATTCAGATTCCCGTTTCTGAATAATCCCTGCACTACACATTAAATATCCTTTTTACTTTTTAATTTAATTTTTTTTCTTTTTTTTGGTTGTGTGTTTTTTTTAATTATCGTCTTTAAAATTTGTTTGCTCCATTTTTAAGTTATAGGTATAGAATTAATCTATAATACTAATTACTAACAGCAGTATAAGATGTTATTAGTAATTATTATTATAGATTTATTTATTTCTTTTAATATTTTAATCTTCTTCTCAATGAAATATGAAACAATCAAATATTTGAATTTCAGAATTAACTGGTAGCTCTTAATCAATTTAGTCTGTAAGTTATCGCTATAAAGTCATAAATAAATATAACTTTCGAATTTATTTTGTAGTATTGGTTTTTCTTATTTATAGATTTACAGATTTCTTAAGCGGTTGAATATTCACATTTTTAAATTCAAATCTACTTCAGCGTTGTTGTACATTATTTACATATTCGACTAGTATGAAGAGATAATTTAATATACATATGTATGCATTGTGGGGCTAAATGAAAAGCGATTCTTTAGTTATTGAAAAATTCCTCTCATAATGGTACTGTGGTTAATCTTTAGTGGGGGCTATGCCGCTACTATAAATATGCGTCGTGTGTGTCTCAATCTTGAGGTGATACGTCTGGACGACTGTGATAACTGCGACCCGTTAAATAGCAATGACAGTAGATATAAACTTGTTAAGAACAAGATCGAGTCTTGATGCAGAAGATTCGATCATTTTTGGAGGATTTAAGAATATCTGAGCAGATACCCACGGTATAATATGTAATCTTGATAAGGTAGAAGGGTGTTGATATAGTAGGTGCTGTTCCTTCTTACAGGTCTGGAGGTGCGTTTCAGCGCCGGAAGCGTGTCGACGATAGGACTGGGATATAGTCCGATCACTTGCTTCCCACAACAATCGGTTCAAAGTGCTCCACTTGGTCTAAAATATAGAGGGCAACGGTCTCCCAATGAACGGGCAAAAGGTGGTTGACTCAATGTCGACTAGTCAGTTGTGATTGAGACTAGTCGAAGTTCAGTCTCAAGTTGGGTCAATGTCACCTTGGTGATGTGCAGATATTCTAATTCGAGAGCTGTATGCTTTTAGTTGTATGCAATGTACCAGAGTTGAAGTAGTACTATCTGGGTGGGTAGCTAACGACACTCGTTGTCATAGAAAAGGAACACTTACTCTGAAAATAAACCCATTTTTTATTCGGTCAGGTCAAGGGCGGAGGCATGAAGGGAACGTCAGCGGTGCTGAAAACAATATTTAATTCATCCAATACCGAAAGCATGGATTAAACGGTAGCGGTGTCCTTCCTTCAATTACTCTTGCGGTTATGTGTTACACAGCACCTGTTACAATGGAAGCAGGAGTTCTTCTACGGATGAGTAGTGTAGCGTAAAGGGTCAAACGAAATCTTCCTCTGTTTATTTAACGCGGAAGGGGAGTTAATTCTGTGGAGAAACAATAGTGGCTGCAAATTGTAAAATAAAAAAATCGTCTTATTTGGTTTCCTATAAAGAGTGATAATTTTATTTCGGAGTTCTTCCAATCTTCACTGACATCAGAATGGGAAATTTTTGTTTTTCTTAAAGCTAAACATAAATCAAAAGTCTATCTAGCTAAGGCTCTCTACGTTCAGCAAGGTATTATAGCGTGAATTTTTGTATGTGCGTTACCCGGTTTACACGATAGTTTGACAAGAGCTCATCTGAGCAGCTTGAAAAATTTCACGGTGACCTATGGAGCATCACTAGGAATATTATTAACTGTAAAGTATTCATAAAAAATCTTATGGACAAGTACGTAACCGCACTAGCCACGTTGGTACTGTTTTGAAATTGTACACCGATTTAATTAGATTTTAAGTCGTGTAATTTTTCAAAGGTAAGAAGGGGATAGTTAACTACAACTCTCAACTTGTGTCTACTATTGAATAAAGCTTTAACTAGATTCATAGGGTACATAAATAATGCATCTATGAAAACACACAACAAAATTGTAAAAGTTAGGCATACAAATTCTCGTCGTACGAAGAAGTGAATGCATCTTGGCTGGGACAACATGCTGCTCATTTGCATATAATGTAGCTTTAAATTAGGGTTATTTATCTATATAAATATTTAGTTATAGTTATAAATTTGAATTACTTTTTTTTTTCTCAGTATCAAATGAGGTTCCTGATCAGCCCGTTGTATCTCCATTATCTGGAGCTGTATTTGAAAAACGGATTATTGAGAAATATATTCTAGAAAATGGTTGTGATCCAATCAATGGAAAGGATATAAAAGTAGATGATTTGATTGAAATAAAAACTCCGCCAATAGTTAAACCAAAACCGCCAAGTGCTACTAGTATACCAGCGACGTTAAAAACAATGCAAGATGAATGGGATGCATTAATGTTGCATACTTTCACACAAAGGCAACAATTGCAGACTGCAAGACAAGAATTAAGTCATGCTCTTTATCAACATGATGCAGCTTGTCGTGTGATTGCAAGACTAAATAAAGAAGTTGCTGCTGCACGTGAAGCTCTAGCTACTCTTAAACCACAAGCTGGAATATCTACGGCTCCTTCAACAATACCACAGCCAGCTATTGCTGCTGAAGCTGCTGGTGTTGCAACACAACCTATTGAACAGGCTGGAATGAGCTCAGAAGTTATTCAAAAATTACAAGATAAAGCTACGGTGTTAACTCAAGAGCGGAAAAAACGTGGTCGTACTGTACCAGAGGAGCTTATTACGCAAGATCAAATCAAGACTTTCTTGACAGTTGCATCTCACCCTGTAAGTTGCTTTATTAATTTATTTTTAAATTTTTTTATATATACTACTAGGTTAGGTATAATAAAAGTTATAATAATCATAATAATTTATTAGCAGTGAGTTTACTTTTTACAAACAACAACACAATCATTTATATTAACAATTTAACACATTTCTATGACAGCGCTAATATACTCTACACACAATTTTACAAATACATTTAGGTTTCTTTCTTCCTTTATAACTACTGCCAAATCATTATAAAATTGAAAACCCTTATGTATTAAGGAATTTCGAGTATATTCAAATCTGCATTTCTAACAACCGTCAACAGTGTTATTCTAACTCTTAAATATGACGGAAGATCCCCGTCCCTGATCTTAAATATAAACTTCAACACGTTCTGATCAATTCTCTATGTCACATTCATTCACTTCAAAGTTAAGGGTATCCACCTAACTGATGTGTATCTACTACATTGTAAGATTATTCTCATAGCAAAGTGCTATCGAGCAATATTCAAAATGAGGTATTATACTCACATTGTAAATAAATTTTTATTGCAGTCACTAGTGAAACTGATTTTCTCAAACTTCTAAAGTATGTTATCTTTTTTCAATCAATATTCTACGTGTTTATTGTAGTTTAGGTTATTGTCCAACACTAGACCTAAATATTTAATTTCATCTACTACGTACTTTAATTAGCTTATTCTAAATTTTGATCGTCACATAGACATTTCGAACATCTTACATTTCGATTTAATAGTACTTAAATTTAACCGATTGCTATCTATTCATGCCGGTTTCTGATTCATCCTTTCATATCATCTGCACAATATCAGTGTATCAACGGCGCACAGCGAAATATTGCTTGCGTAAAGTCGTTTCTGTAAAGCAAGAATAATAAAGTTCCTAAGACTGATCCCTGTATAACCCTCTTTTCAGTTTCAATCGTTGTTGGGCTTCGTTGACCTTTGTTCTTTGCGTTCTTTTACTAAAAATTCCACGAACCCGGGGTTTTACGGGGAGAACGAAGCTCTGACTAACAGCTCCACTTCTTGATAATACGGAATTTATATTTTCTGATGAAATCAAATTTCTGTTGGTCATTCTCGATAAAAAACTTACCTGGAATTCGCATCTTTCCTGAGTGATGAAAATAGCTGCAAGATCTCTCTACACATGTTGTCGCGTCATTGGCAGAATATGGGGCCTGAAACCAAGAATGATGTATTAGCTATAAATGACGGCGTTCTTGTATTGGAATATGAGGTGCCATGAGTACCTGTCATACAGAAGCGATGGACGCCTTATTAAACCTTCCACTTCTGCATTTACAGGTTAAAAAGGAAGTGATCTCCTGTGATATTAGACTGCAAAAAGAGAAAGAATTAACCAGGTGATCTGGTTGGTCATTTAGGTATCTTAAAACATATATGCTTCGAGTGATGTGTACAGATCCTAAAAGGAACAGTGGAATCGGACTGATTGTATACGACCCCAGACGACATAGATCAAAAGCCAGGGCCTCTACGCCTACCGTATTCCAATCTGAGGTATTAGCCATAGAATAATGCGCCAATATCTGTATTTAAAGAGCCGTAAATGTTCAACCATCAGTATCCTCTCGGACAGTCAAGCCGGTCTCAAGGATTTAAAGTCATTAACTATTAAGTCAAGAATACTCTGGGAGTGTCTACAAGCCTTTAAAATTTATCGGGCAGAAACAAATTTATCCTCATGTGGGTACCGGGATATGAGGGCCATAAAGGCAATAAAATTGCTGACGATCTACTCAAAAGAGGAGCGGAAACTCCTTTTGCCGGACAGCTGGGGGAATAATCAAAAATCCCTTAATTAGAAAAGGCTACATGGACTTTGTCAGGCAAAAGAGTTTATCGACATATCTGAAGGAAAAACATACGAATTCCTTCTATTCAGAAGAACAGAGCTTCTTACGGTATCACCTCAACAGGATGAGTTTGGCTGAGATTTCATCCTGCAGCTTTTGCAGGATACTTATGAAACTTCAGAGCACTTTTTCTGCAATTGTGAAGCATTAGCAAGGCGGAGATTACTCCACCTTAAACATGCTTTTGCTGTTGACTCAAGTCCGGTATGGGGCTCTAGACTTTATTAACAGACTTCACCTAGAATAATGAATAACAGATTTTTCAGGTGGCAGTGAATTCGAGGCTAGACCCTGCACACTCCTCTGACATCTACAAAAGTTTTTTGAATTCTTTCATAGCTCTGAAACATCATCGAAACCATAGAATTATTACACTTATGACCCCAGAAAATCATATTAGTGCTACTGAACTACCTCTAGCTCGAAGTAAAAAATTATTCCTTTGCAATGTCAAAGAGAAATAGGAAGATATTTTGTGGATTAAAGACGTTTTCATGAAGTGAAGTCAAATTTTCGGGTAATATCTTCAGAATTAATATTGCTGTATGCTTTGTATAATTTTTCTTTGTCAGCCATTGCAAGTATAAAAAGTTTTTTGTCTGTTAGGTTCCAACAAGTAAAACCAAAGAATGTTTGCTCTAAGCTTTTTTGGTCTATACAGTCCCACAAGGCTCAATTCTGGGACCACTGCTATTTAGCTTATATATAAATGCCCTCCCTAGTGTTGTTAAAGCTTTAAAAGTACATCTGTATGCTGACAACGTTCAAATATACATTAATAGACCGATTGGTTTGATCGAGGATGGGGTACAACGCATGAATGACGATCTTCAACGAATTTACTATGGTCAATCGTAAATAATCTGGCACTCAATGCCAGTAAATCTTGCTTTATGTTGCAATATATAAATGACATTGATGTAAATTATGTACCTCCAATCACTCTAAACGGTTCTCCCTTGCCGTACATGAGAACAGTCAGGAACCTTGGTATTATGTTGAATGATCATATGACCTGTTGGGACTTTATCAAGGCTCTTATCAGTAAAGTCTATGGCTGTCTTCGACAGTTATGGTTAACTGCAGCGTTATTATCCATAAAAACCAGCTTTAAGCTTATAAAAACGTTGGTTATGCCAAATTTTAGTTATGGTAGTCTAATGTTTCCTTCATTGGACTATGTGTGCAGTCGTAAATTCGACGTAGCCTATAACGATTGTGTACGTTTCATATATGGATTGCGACGTTTTGAACACATCAGTCCGTAGCAGCACAAAATATTGGATGTTCCATTAAAACTTATCACACATACAGGAGTTTAATTATCATGCATCAAATTATATATACGAAAGAACCTAGGTATCTTTATGAATATTTAATTTTCCTTTGTTTTGAAAAACACCGACAGCTTCTAATTCCTCGCTTTCTCTCTATACTTGGGTAGCGTTCTTACTTAGTACATGCAACAAATATCTGGAACTCTCTACCTGCTGACATTCAACGGGCGACCTCAGCCAGCCGATTCAGATATAGTTTAAAAACATTTTAAATATATACCCATGATTATAGTTTTCATTTATGTTGCTGCTACTATTTTTCACGGTTTCCTACTTATTTCCATTTACGGCTCTCGTTATTTACCTGTGAATTGTTATATTTTGCCTATTATTAGTAACGTAGTCACTTAGCTTTAATTACATTTTTGTTACATTGAAACTAAATTAAAATTATTATTTTGTAGTTATTAAAATTGATTGTGCAAACAAAAAAGATTGTAAGTCTTGTTGTACAGTCAACCAGTATAAATGAATTGAATTGAATTGAATTTAATTCAGTACATATACGATTCTTTGATCTTAGAGTGTGTCTTATAAGTCAAAAGTAAATTAATTGTTAGTGACGTGTAAAACTCAACAAATAACTTGTGAATTTAGCTGCAGTGAAACATTTGCTCTGCAAAAAATGATACAAACAAAAATAGAAAGTGTATAAAGTCTAAAAATTTCAGACGGCATCAATCCTAATTATATACTGTTGCAATCTGTATTGCAGCTTACAGAAATATTTGGAAATATCTTTTCTGATGACATGAATTTTAGAAAATGTATATACATATGCTTAGAATAGTGCACCACTTCTCTCCCAAATACTTATTAAAATTATATTTATAAACTCACATGTGAAATGTTTCCAATCTAATTTTCTATTTTCATTATTTCCTATTTAGGGCTTACATTCTGCTTCAATTCCGGGTATCTTAGCTCTTGATATTAATAGCGCTGATCATAGCAAAATTTTGACGGGTGGCAAAGATAAAAATGCCACCGTATTTAATAAGGATACAGAACAAGTGGTTGCCATACTTAAGGGTCACACAAAAAAAGTAACAAAAGTTATATATCATCCAGACGAAGATACAGTAATCACTAGTTCAACAGATACAACTATTCGCATTTGGAATGTTCCCAAGTATGTATATACTGATTATCAAAAATTATTGAGAAATGTATGTTTTTGCACATTTTATTATTTCTTATAGTGCCCAGACTCAATTACTTTTACGATATCATGATGGACCCGTCACAGGATTATCATTACATCCAACTGGAGATTATGTTCTGTCCACATCGTTTGATAAACACTGGGCTTTTTCTGATATACGAACTGGACGACTTCTGACAAAAGTTTGTTTTTACATAAATTTTGTTAATTTCATATAGAAAAGAAAAATCATAATTTAATGATGATAGATAATTGATACGGCAGAGGTAGGCTTAACAACAGCACAATTTCATCCTGATGGTCTCATCTTTGGTACTGGTACAGATGATTCTCAAGTTAAAATTTGGGATTTAAAAGAGCAGAGTAATGTTGCCAACTTCCCTGGACACACAGGACCGATTTCTGCTATTTCATTTTCTGAAAACGGTTATTACTTGGCTACAGCTGCTGATGATGCTTGCGTTAAATTGTGGGATTTAAGAAAATTAAAAAATTTCAAAACGATTCAATTAGAAGATGGTTACGAAATAAAAGATTTATGCTTTGATCAAAGCGGAACATATTTAGCTATCGCTGGTACGGATGTTAGGTATATTGTCGAAGTAAAATATTAATAAAAAAAAATTGTTATAATGTTTGATTTTCTTTAAGGGTTTATTTATGCAAACAGTGGCAAGACTTGAAAGTTTTCAATGATCATACAGCTCTTGCGACTGGAGTGCGGTTTGGAAAAAATGCACAATACTTAGCGTCGACAAGTATGGACAGGACACTTAAGTTGTACGGTATTGAATAGATAGGTTTGTAAGAATATTATATTTTAATTGTAATAATTATAATAATAATTAGTAATCAATGTTGTAACTGTGCAAAACATTTGTATTCAATATGTTTCTTGATTTTATCTGGATAAAAGTAAATTATCTAACTTAGAAACGGAGTATTTTTTTTATGAATTTTGATATTGCATACTCCCAGAAATATATTAGGGTACAGCTTACCAAAGAATATTCGAACAATAATTATTTTAACAAGTTTCACCTTGTTCACATGGAGCTGATTGGATTGGACTGGAATCGACATAATGCGTGATGTATGAAGTGCTCACATGCCGTGGAGTGAATTATTTCGATAAAAGTGACATCATTTGTCGTGGCTTTAACTGTGATATTTCCTTTCAAAACATGTCTTTCGGAAATATTATCTTTTATTGTTTTTTTTTGTTTAAGTGTTTGAGAAGTAATAATGAAAATTGTATTGTATATACTATTTGCTCTGTCAAAACTTTTTTCGATTGAAATCCAAGTGGCAATAGCTTTATATAAATTGGTTAGCTATGCACAGTTCTCTTGTTCATCATATTAATAACATTAAGTTCTTCACACAAATCTAAAAAAAAAAAACTTCCACTTCTTCTGGCTCCCAAAAACATCTTTCTTTTATATTATTTATTTCTTCTAAAACAAAACTGTTGCGTAGCTTAAAAGCATAAACACAACTTTATCACAGCTGACGAAGTCCCAAAAGATTTCGACGTCAGAGTTTAATCCGTTCCATTCCACTCGGTGTTCACATGAAACGAAATCCACTCCACTACCTATATAAAACCTGGGGCAAGATGTTATAACTTCCAAAGATTCGACGTTCGACAATTTATTGATAATCGGTATGTTGTAACACTTTCGACAGGCAATAATTTCGATAGAATATCACTGAGTTTTGCTGAGAGTGATAAGACAAGCGAAGATTAAAAAATGTATGTAAAGTTTAAGAAATTTGATTTAAATGATAAATTTTTTTTAAATTTATTCAATATAAATGATTTTATATATTATTTATATTGATTCTTCAAACTTGTAAGAATATTTCTTGAATCTAAAAATCAATAAGGCAGTACATTTTGTTGGGCATATCAATAACATAATACTGCTACCTTAAAAATTTTCTTTTGTCCCAGTAATTAATTATTTCTTCGTCATTTTCATTATCCTCCACAAATAAAGCCACTGCGCTTGAAAAATTCATAAATTCCAATTTTATTATTATTAAAATTTATCAACAACTAGAAAAAGAATCCATAAATGTCATTTGTGATAGGGGAAAAATTCGGAAATAATTTCGAAACAAGCAAAATCGCCTGTCGAACGAAAATCATATAACATACCGCCAGAGTGAAATCTTCGCTTCGATGATCGCTGTCGATGCGAAGTTATAACATGTCGCCACTGGGCCAAGATGTTATAACTTCGAAAGGTTCGACGTTCGACAATTTATCGATAGTCGGTATGTTGTAACACTTTCGACAGGCGATAATTTCAATAGAATATCACTGAGTTTTTCTGAGAGTGATAGTACAAGCGAAGTTTAAAAAATGTAAGTAAAATTTAAGAAATTAGATTTAAATGTTAATTTTTTCAATATAAATGATTTTATATATTAATTATATAGATTCTTCAAACTTGTAGTTATAAAACTTGCAAGAATATTTCTTGAATTCAAAAATTAATAAGGCAGTACATTGTGTTAGGCATATTCATAACACAATACCGCTGCCTTAAAAATTTTCTTTTGTCCCGGTAATTAATTATTTCTTCGTCATTTTCATTATCCTCCACAAATAAATTCCAATATTATTATTAATAAAATTTATCAACAACTAGAAAAAGAAATTTTAAATGTCATTTGTGCTAGGGGAAAAAATTCGGAAATAATTTCGAAACAAGCAAAATCGCCTGTCGAACGAAAATCTCAAACATACCGCCAGAGCGTAATCTTAGCTTCAATGCGAAGTTATAACATGTCGCCACCGATTTATACTATTCCATTCCAGTTGGTGTTCCCAAGACATTAACTCACTCCGGAGTTCGATAATAGATTCCAGTCCGCTTCATGTAAACAAGGTATTTGTTGTACCTTACCTGAGATGTTAGTATGCAACTCATTTACACTTAACACTCAACAGCAGGCTCTGTGTGGCCAACAACTCATATTCACTTATCGAGCTTAGGTTTTCAAAATTTGATAGTTTTTCAAATTCATTTATTTACGCTAATGGTGTAAGCAAGAATAAATTCTTCTATCACTAAAATAATTGGCTTGGAGATGGTAATTAATTAGGATGGAGGTAATAAAAACTACAACTACAGCTTCTATTCTAATAATTTATATTTTAAATTTAGCAGAAGATAAAAAAACCTCTTAAATTAACAAGTGACGATTTCCATGAGATCTCGGAATTTTCGTTTTAAGTAAAATTCCATGATTTAAAGAAATGTGGTATGTATATAGAAACAGTACCTGGCGAATGAATTATGTTCAAAACATTTTTCTTCGAAATGAAGCAGTAATGACCATTGGTACAAGTCCTTTGTGGATATTTCCATATTTTAAGAGCATTATAACCTTGTTTTTATTATCTTAATTCATATTATTCTGTACATAACGAGTGTTAAATGTTTTTTTTAAACATTTAAATTGTTCTTGTGAGTGAATATAATGTACGAATAGTGTTTTAACCGACATTTCGGTAAAAACTTAAAAGTAATACCTTTTTAACAGAGCTTAGTGGGTAGTAGCAAAATTTCAGGCATAATGGGGGAAAAAAGGATATTTTAACTGACAAAAGAAATTGTGGCAAATTTATTGAAGAAAAAGACTTTCGTAACGGAAAATTGCTGAATTGCTGAAATGTGTAATATTTCACAATCGTCAGTAAAAAATATTAAAAAAATGGTAGAGTAGAGGTTCGATTGAACAAGAAGGAGCATTGCAAAAGTGTACAAAAAAGAAACACGACGGGCTGACAGGAAGGTTGCTTAAATTGTTGAAAGGAACTGGAAGACTTTAATAAAAGTGGTCCATAAATGGTTTCGGATCAAGGGGTTGAACTTTCGGATGAAAAAAGCGCATTTGGACTGCAGGAGGATAACTAAAAAACCGAGTTAACTCCTGCAATGATAAAGAAAAGACTTGCTTGGGAAAAGATGCATAAACACTTCTCAACATCTGACTGTGAAAATGTAAGCATATTTTTTTTTTTAATCTCAAGGATATTAACCCTGGAATGCTAAACGCGAGTCAAATTGACTCCTCGCCAAATATTATTGCCGTTATTTCATTGTCTATATATCGAAGTAGCTACAACTACTTAGTACCTTCATTAATGAGTCTACTGCGACTGTAGATGGAATATTGAAGCTCTTAGTTGCTTGTACGTTACATAACGGGTAGGTATAGAGTCAAAATGACGTATGTTTATCATTAGTGTTACTTTTATGCGGGTATTAAATTTTCTTATGTAGTGTATTTATTGCGATAAATGTTAAGAAAGCTATTGGATTATCTCCACAGGATCCGGAACCATCACAAAATCTGCATCAGAGGACATATCGTTCATTCTATCCTTCGAAAACCCAGCAAAATACAGCAACGTTCAGCCCAAAGTGCTCTAAGAATATATGTGGGAACGTACTAATAAAACTTGATTCCCGAAATACAAAACTTTTGTATAATTTAGTGTTTTTTATACATTATTAATTTTCGTTAATAAAAGGAAGAATATTGTTGGTTATATTACTATAAACCTGTTTCGAATTAAATTGACGTATGTATGCTTAGTATTACTTTTTTTTTGCACATGTTTAGTATTCTAGGGTTAAATATGTATTTGGAATTGAAAAATCTCACAGGTTTGCTTCTGTGATGAATGGATCGAAGTGACTGAAGAGCAAGCAATTTACGTAAGAAGGAGACCAGGTGAAAGACTGCTGCCTCAATGTGTTGAGCAAAGGTAACCCCGAGGTTACACCTGCAAGTACAGCTTGCATGCAACTTGCACTGCCATACTTCTTGCACGTGTAACCTCTACTGCCATGCTGGCAGTACAGCTTTCAGCGAACTTGCATGCTGAAAAACCATGGCAGCTGGGAGATAGTAATTTGACATTTATACAGTTTTCAAAATGGCGGAAACGAAATGCTTGAGAGAAATTCATAAATTTATACCGGGAAAATGAAATTTTCTGGGATTATTTGCTATACATCATTTACCAACACCTTCATTTTCCTTTTTTCGTGGGTTTTTATCATTGTGATGCTTTCTTTGTTGACATAATTTTCCAATATACGCAAGAGTTTACGTCTCAATGCCATTTTTTAAATGAACTTGCATGCAAGCTGATAAGACATCAACCGAACTGCCTTCCGCTGTCAAGTTAAAAATCGTGTTGGAAGGGAGGCTTGCATGCAAGCTGTACTTGCAGGTGTAACCGTGGGGTAAAACACCAAATAGCAGTGATGATATGGGATGAGATTTTTGGGGAAGAACTCTGAGCATTATGTTTTGTCAAACTCCGACCAGTATCGGAAGGTTCTCAAGGATATTTTTCTTCATCAAGTGGCAAGTTTGTTTGGAGAAAAGGACGAATATATCTTTTTGCAGGACAGAGCACCCTGCTACCAAAGTTAACTTAACAACAAGTTAAAAATCAGCGAGATTTCCGAGTGTTTTACATTTAAAATGCAAACGGCAAGAAATGGAGGAAAGAAAGATAAAAAATGAAAAAGATGAAAACTCTCTTTAAAACTTTTATGAATAAAGATGAAAATGTGAAAGCGCATTGCATTCAACGAAACGAAATGACAAATATTTCATTTTCGTAAATGAATTAGAAGGGGCGGAGTTTTCACGTTTTACTCTCATAAAATGTTCCAGCGCTTTTGTGAAAACCGGTTTATATTGGCAATGTTTGGTCACATGTTGTTGCTCTAAATGGACACATGTTAACATTCGTTTTGCGATGAAGAGATTAAGTGGGAGAACTCATGCTGGATTCTCTGATATTTTCGGGAAAAATAAGAATTTTATTTGAGAGGAACTTTACATCTTCTTTCAGCATCTGGGCCAAAGCGAAATTTACCTTTTTCTTAAAAATCGGAGGGAGTGTGAACCGAAGTACATTATTATGAATAGTTCGATAGGATTTTGAGGAATTCAATAAGATCTTGTCGTTCGGGTAATCCTACGTTCTCTCGATTTTTGTTTTTAATTCTTTGCCTCAGTTGCACTACAATAAAGCATAGCCACGTTTTTTTCCCCCAAAAGACGAAAGTATATGAAATTACTTGTTTCATTCTAAAAAACACTAAAAATTTTCCAATATTGCTCTACTGCTTCTTAACTTGTTCTTAACTTCCAAAGAGAAAATAATATCAAAGTTTTACCATGGTCAGGGAATTTACCGGACATGAATTCTATCGAGAATGTATGGGCAGTATTAAGAAAATAAGTTTAAAAAAAAGAGTAATCGCAATAAATCAGAATTAATCAATTCTATTAAAGAAGTATGGTTTAATGATGATTGATAAAAAATATGGAAACTCGTGTAAGAGGTTTAGTAAAAAATCGAGGTAGTTGCACGAAATACTAGTTTTTTATTATATTTGAAGTTCCTTTTCTTTACTTTAAATGAATTGAAAAGTATTCAATAAAATCTAAAAAAATGTGCTATACATTATTGTCAACTGAAAAACTTTAAGGCTAATATGCTAACGATTGGTTTGAGTATATTGTATTAGGAACACACCATCAGTGAAAGAATAAATGCTCTCATCAATGTAAATGGCTACAATACCTACATTTTGACTGATATCATCATTTACATTGCGATGTCATATGGCAGTAACCATACTTTCTACATTACATATCACTGATTACAAAATATGCAGTCCTCGTTAGTGAAATAAGCTTTCCTTCATTGTTTTCATTTATGTTCTAACAGGTGGCCATAAAACGTAAGGCCTAGTGCTAAGGTCCGCGCTAAGCTAAATTTTGTAGGCTTATGGCTGATTTCCTTACTCGAACATGCGAGTTTACTGAGAAGGTGAGTGAGAGGGTCTTATTACTTTGCACTGTTAGAAAAAAAGGAAGAGGTGATCGACTGTCAAAGCATTATTTCCCACTCTTTTATAGCGAAGTGTCACTTGTGGCATTTCATCAATTTGTCAATTGCATAAATTAGTTGGACTTTATGCTGAAGTTCAAAATCGGATAAAAAAAGGCACTATTTTCAAAAACAATACAGATACAGAATACCAGAATACAATAGAGATTACAAAATATTCCCTTTAAAACTTTGACACATTCCATATTTAAAAAATGTTTAAAAATTTAAACTTTGACACATTCCAGCTGATGTGCTGTGACTTTCTTCAAATATTTTTAATTTGTGTGCGTGTAAACAATTATATTCGTACCCGCTTGTAGTTATATGTATGAGTTTACTGCCATAAAATATACTTCTGGCTAGAACTTTTTA
This sequence comes from Dioctria rufipes, assembly GCA_963924295.1. Taxonomy (NCBI): domain Eukaryota; kingdom Metazoa; phylum Arthropoda; class Insecta; order Diptera; family Asilidae; genus Dioctria; species Dioctria rufipes. Next base: position 344,938,628 of record OZ002740.1, on the reverse strand, counting down.
TGGCTAATTATGGCAGTAAAAATTTCCCCTTCGTCGGGGAATTTGACAATTAACTCAGTAAAATTTTACTGGATTATCTTTTGTCCTTATCGTTCTAAAGTATTTTCAGATAAGGGGAAACTACTTATGGCCGGTTTCACAGTCCAGGCTTAAGCCAGAGCTTAGTTAAGCCACGGGTGTGGCTTAAGCCCAGAACTTAAGCCTACTCGGTTTCACAGTACTCAGTTAGCTGAGGCTTAGTTAAGCCGCGGATGAAAATTTTTAAGTTGTCAGCACTGCGGTAATTGTGAATTTTTTTAAAGGAAAATTGCCATTGTGTATTAAAAACTAAAGCCTAGTACTAAGGTCCGCGCTAAGCTAAATTTTGTATGAAAATTTAGCAAGCTAAAAGATATTGGCGAAAATTTATCCCGAATTTTAGCGAGAGCGGTACTAAGGTCAACGCGCTAAATTTGCGTTTGGGTTTTGATTAGAGATGGCACCACCAGTAAGTCTCCAAAAAATTTAGCTTGAATTTATCCGCCTGGGCCGTTCTTTAGCGCGCTAAAAATATTTATTGTCAGAGTTCGGAGATTTGATAAATTTATTGACCGGATTTTTGTAGTTAACGTAGTTTTGTACGTCTTTGCTGTAAGTACGGATGAATTGGATTTCTTTTCGTGACCGTATTTTCAATATCATTGTTAATTTTTTTTCTTATTGCATATACATTATGCATATTATTTGCATATTTTTAATATTTCCAAATAACTTTAACTACCTGTTTTTAGAAATATTATGACCGCGTGTTGTATTTCCGTAAAAAATTGTAAAATTCTTCTTCTTCTTGTTTTTAATATATCTTTTCTTTGAGTCTCCGCTGTCATAATTTAGCTGCTAAAGAACGGCCCGATATTGGAGACCCGCTAAAATTTAGCTTAGCGCGGACCTTAGTACTAGGCTTAAGCGAAAAGAAGAAGATCTTTTTATTTACCAGTTTGTTGTGGTTTTTTTCTGGAAGGATATCAAATCCAAAATCATTGTTGCAGAATGTTTCGGCAACCATCAAAGCCGAATGTATTTACAGCCGGAACCGAGAATAAAAATCAACGTCATCCCATTTCTCGAAATGTTGCGGGCGACTCTTTATAATTTTTTCACGGGTCACACCTTGCGATATTATATTATACATTTCTTGGTCTCTTATATCCTCTGCATCAGATAAATAACTCTTTTTTGTCCTAAACTGTTTGGTTTCTTCTTAAAACGTCAAATGGAATGCTGACACTAGCTGCCATACAGTACTCAAAACTGCTAATTAGATAACTATTTTTCGCTTGGAAAATTTCAATTTAGTTTTAAAATATAACTTTTGAAATATGCACGTTCATTTAATAACAAAAATTATAATATTTAGGCAAAATATATATTTAGCAAGTGTTTCACAGCAAAATCTGAGGCTTAAGCCTTCGAGATGACGGGCTTAAGTTAAGCTTTCGTTAAGCCAGTGATTTCACTTAAGCCTTGACTGTGAAACCGAAATATTTATTAAGCCTTGGCTTAAGCAATCGCTGTGGCTTAAGCCTTGACTGTGAAACCGGCCATTACTCTGTTTTCTATCAATGTTCGAGTAATATAAATCAGCCATTAAGATAAAAAAGTTTACGTCCTTTAAAAATTCAAATAAAATAATTTTTCAATATCTGCACTGCACTCTTTCTTAAGCTTTCAACATGAACTAAAACTAAACTGTGATTCCCCCGTGCTACCTGCAGAAACCTCATGCTCGGTGACTTCGCTCATTGTCTGCCTCTTATTCTTTTTACATGCTATGACGCACGTGTTACTTCAAAGGAAGATTAGTTGCTCACTTTCTGCATTACCGTGTGGTGAATTTTTGATATATTACATTTTCATTATGTTCATCGATGTAGTCATAAATGAGATCTTCATGAATCCGAATATTCGCTGATGGGACATATATATAGTGAAAAACCAAAATTTTGTATGGCAACACCAAGAAGGGGTTGGTCCAGGTCGGAGCTTGTAATTGCAATTTTTATGAAAACGCCGTGTACAAAACTTGAGATCTCCATGTCGACGCTTTCTCAGGCAGTTTCCAAATATATAGTACATACATAGGTACTTGAACTTGAACTTTTGATCTCATACCTAGTTTATTATATTGAAAATACGTTTTGTTACTCATTATTTTAATATTTGTTGTTTGTTTTTGCTAAACGTAATAAGTTGCTGTGAATACTAATATATTTGTAATAAAATAAAAGTCTGAACTTCGCTTAAAATTGTTTTCTTTTCCTTTTGCTGACATTAGGTAACGTTATAGCCGGACTTCGGACTTTGTTGGCCGACTATAGGGTAAAAGTGTACTTTCTGAAACTTATATTTTATATTAAAAATGTAGGTGTATCTTAGTAGTATTGTTATGCTAAACATATGTTAAATGCTTTCAATTCTCAGTACAAAATGTTTTCATAGCAACAGGTGTGGGACAGTCATCTTACGGCTGCCCAAAAGCTCTAGCTTTGCATTTTTGGCCGACTATGGGTGCTTTCTCCCTATTTATATTTAGAATTCTACACATTTAGTAATGCATGTTATTATTATGTTATCCCATCCAAAGCCCTACATTTTACCGAAAATTTAATTAATTTTTGTCAGAAACTGGCCATTGTAATTTTATATCTCTAAGCAACCGACTTTATTATTTCGTTAGTTCGATACAAGTTGTCATCGTTGTCATTCGGAAGTTCGGAAGATTAAAGCGTTAAAGTTGTAAGAAATTTCAATTTTTATAAATAAAAATGTTTTGGGGTTTCAGTGAAGCAAAAGATTTGTGTGAAGAGTATAAAAAAAATATCAAAAACCCTCCCGAAGAACTTAATATTCTTCTTTTCGGATGCAATGATACTAGGCATATACTAAAGACTCTGGCTAAATCATACACGCACAATGTTAAGTTGAACTTTTTCGTTGTTGATGGAGTGATTGAAATCGTAGCCCGGAATATGTTGCTTCTTGCAATAGCCCTCGAAAATGCTGAATCATTTACATTGCGTCATAAAACTAATCTGTTTATGGATGTTTATGGTAATACACTACTTCGTCCTTCATCTTACAACTATATTGCAAGCAAGGCGAAAACTCTAAGGACTCTACTTACCGATCCAAATAAATTAGAACAATTGGCGCCAATTTTTAATATAGACAATCTAAAGTATCGTGAACGTGATAGCTTAGAGGAAACATTTAACTTCTGGTTACCAAAACAAAATAATATTTTCAACATATCCGAATATTGGGAAGGGCGTCTGCGAAAAATGTTAGGGGTTCGTTATGATCATAGAGACGGAGCATTTGATTGGGACCTTCAAATGAAATTAAAGGAAAATGATGCAAAACAAATATGCTCTCAGGAATATAAATATTGGAGAAATACAGGAGTTGCCTTCACTTTTCCAGAATATGAACAATGTCAACCGAATAAAACACTAGTCGCAGGATTAGTTCGTAATGGCAGCAGATACCATCACAGAGGGTATGTCGGTGATATTGTAATCGGTCCGTACTGTACGTTTGGATTGAAAACATCTGTAAAGAAAATGACTGAATCTTTTCATGGGACCAATGCGTACAGATCTACTGATGTTACAGAACGAAATTTGTTTGAAATTCTGCATGAAATCGAACAAAAATCTGAATATGTTCATAATGAGGAGAACACTCATAAATTTGGTGCAGCCTATTTAAATTTAGGTAAAAACCTTCCAAGCTGTTACCTAGATGCTCCAGATTTGCAAAGTTATGATAGTCCGTTTACAACTACACCAAATGCAAAAATATTTTTTCTATCCTTAGACGATATACTTAGCATGCAAGAGGCAGGTAGTAAATACGAAAAGCTATTTGATGTGGTTTTTGTGGGTTCCAATTATTTTGCTTTTCTAAAAAATCTATTTCTCAGTGTTTTCGCAGATGAATCACTGATTTTATTTGAAACGAAACTCTTATCACTTTGCAAGAAGGAAGTGATTAATGAATTTCTAGAGAAGATAAGAGATTTTGCTAAAGAATTAAATCTGAAAAATGTAACTAATTTCAATTTAAATTTGAAATATTCTATTGTAAAATTTAAGCATAGCATTTCAGAATAAAATTCCTGAAAAAAATTGTTTGATTTTCGTTTTTATTAAACAGGAAGGAAAGAAAGAAAATATAGAGAAAATCTTCAGCGCACAAGACCATAGGAATCACATGGTTGCTTGGAATCAATAATAGATCATTGAATAATGCAATCATTGTATGCATAAAGTGCTGGGAAGGAGAGGAGGGACTGGAAGAGAATGTTAGGTTCAATATAACTTTAAATGAAAGTATGTTTGTTTAAAGAAACATTCTAATATTTATTTTTAGGATGAATATGAAGAAAACGTTAATAGAAATGGAATTTAACAAGGTATGGCTATGGTTTTGTTGGTTTCAATTTCAATCTTTGTTACTATAGAACATTATAATAAACAAGAACGCTTACCCAAATTAAGTAAAGGTTCCCCGATGTTTGTGTTAAGCTCAAGTTTTTTTTTAGTGTGAGAGCACATTGCAGTTATAAAGAGCTAGCCAAATTCGTGAAGATGTAGGTAGTCAATTTATTCTTATAAGAGTGCAAATTTGTTGAAATTTCTGCTGCTATTGCCCAGTAAAAAATCTATCTACATGTAAAAGCGAACCATGATTTCCCCTTGCGCTAACGTTCAGAAGAAACGAATTCAAGCTGTTAGTTTTGTTTTTGTTTTACTGTGCCAAGAGCTCAGACGTGTAAAGTACGTAAGTACTAGTACCAGTGTCGTGCTCCTAAGCAATCAAACCACAAAAACTAACGTATTAACTGAAAACGAACGAAATGCTCGAATAACTTTAACACAATTTTTTATTCACGCGAACTGATCTATCTTAATGACTGCAAGTACTCCAAACCAAACAGAAACTTGACACTATTTTGAATTTCACTGAACTGCGATTGCACACTGGATTACGCCCACCAGACAAGTCGCTGGTCTTTTCAATGTGGAGCATGAAGCACCTGAGTAACTTATAAGTACGCGATCACATTACATAACAATTACCATGGCGGCTAATTATTAACGTAATTGTCGACTGCTTTACTAAAGTGCTCAGTACCCAGCTGTTGGATTAATCAATAAAACAACCGACGGCCAAAATGTAGCCTTGTAAGACTCTTTCCTATACTAGGCCATTATACCAGGACCTGGATTTAAAGTTTTTTAAAGTACAAGTCCTGATACTGGTACTTGAAAGTTTCTGAAATATATGTCCAGGTACTGGTACTTGTACTCATATAAGTCGCATATGTAACCTTAAGTACCCTATATGTATGTATATACCAAAATACGCACTTACTACAAATACCGCCATAGCGCGAAGCTCTTCATCTCTTCTAAAGTATTTGAATACGCCTTACAATAATAGAGGTTTAGGAGCAGGAACAGAGCTAAAGTACTTCACGTTATGGCGATGTTTGTAGTAAGTATACGCTCTTTGGTACTTATAGGGTACTTAAGCTTATATATGGAACTTATAAGTACCAGTATTTAACAGTGATATAAGAGATGTTGTGTTTCGGAATCAGCGCTATTCTTTCTTTCTTTCTTTTGTACCTAAAATTCATGTTAATTTACTCTGATAAACTCAAATTCGAAGATTCATCGTAAAATACAAGTAACTATGTATCTCACGTAATTATTGCACGTCACTCTTACAGACACCCTCTAGGACATTGGTATTGGAAACTCCACCCATTTTCAACGTACTTGTTACTTGAGATATGATAAGAGTATATGAAAAAATTAAAGAATAGATGTTTTTCACCCCTCCACCATTTTTTTAGCTTGCATGTGCATCTTTCGTCCTTCGTTAATGTTTACCCCTTCGAGATATTATAACGGTTTGTCGACTTCACTTATGTACACGAATTTTATACGATACCTGCATTCCTTTCCTGTTTGTTATACCCTGATGAAATCTATAGGGTATACATATTAATTTTGTCATTCCGTGTGGGCCGTCGTACTCGTAGCTATCACGCCGCACGTGCAAATTGTTGAACTTGTACCTAACATGCCAACACAATAATTTTACTCCACAGTTCCTTATATGATTGCCGAGTTTAATTGTGTGCGTGTTCAATTAAGTTATAGTTTTTTATATAAACAATAACTGTATCACAAATTTACAGCACGTAATGATAATTTAATTATTATATTATCACCCCAAATCGCAGGTAGAGAATTGGACTGTCCTCGACCAGAAATTTCACAATTTCAAAATGGACGAAGCTATTTTCTTATACAGGGTGTCCCGTAAGTCGACGTCAAGCCGGAACCGGGTGATAGACCAAATCGTAACAGTTACCAGAAAAATATAAAAAAAAATCTAAGTCATGTATTTTTCAAATTTTCAAATTATAGGCATTTCTTTTGTTTTCGAGAAAATGTTCACCATGTGATGGTTTTTTAGCTCCTGTTGCTACAAATCTTTACTTTTTTCAATTTTATTTTTCTTATGTAATCCCGAATAGTGCTTATGTAACCTGTTGCTTTAAGTTCTAAGCCAACTGCTCCAGCTTGGAAGAAAATGTCACATTTTGCCGAACCAACAATATAAAATTAATAATTCGTTGAACTTTAACTGATTGTAATGAAGAAAAAATGTACTATGCCAGTTTGGCAAGTAACTTTAAAAGTTGATGCATTTAATAAGGATTCTAAAATGGTACAACACTTGCTACATTATTTCCTAGATTACGGAAAAAGTAGTTGGTGGATGGTGTTAGTGGGATGTAAACAGATTTTCTGCTGAATGTCTGGAAGCAGATTAGCCTTCACGATCTCTAGAAACTCTTCGTCCGCCACAGGACTTTGCAGTTGATGTACCAGGTGTTGATGGTATGTAGCAAATGATTCCCCCGCTTTCTGTTTCCTCAGCAACAGTTGGACTTTGACCTTGAGGTCATACTTCGGTACTCCCCATTCAGCTAACAGAGCTGCCTTTACATACTCCCACGAAGGCGTGGAGTTCTGCCTCAAGAGAGACCAGTACCAGTCCATCGCTGGACCAGAAAGCAAGGTTGTCATGTGCCGTACTAGGAGATCAAAATCTCCGTCTAAGGCCGAGTAAATCAATGCCTCCAATCTAAACACGAATTTATGGACAGTAAGTGGAGAGCTGTCGCCACTATAGGATATATTCCATCTCCGGATGGGACTACCAGAACGTCGTGGTCCTAGGCCTGACAGGATACGATGAGATGGAGCTGGTTGAGCCGGGTTAAAGACCAAGAGGTGATGCCGGTCTGTTAAACGACTGCCTACGACCGTCGTGAAACTCTGGCGGTGGTCTCGGGTCACCCATAGAAGGAGGTGGCCGTGAAAAATCAACTGGTGGAATTGCAGCTGAGATTTGCTGTTGGACACTATTTGCCAATTCAGTCCGTAAGGTATTTAGGCTCTGCTTGAGGCCTTCTCGAACCAAATCCTACATCTGCAGGAGCAGACCTGCCAACAAGGCTTCGGTCGCTGCTGAGCTCTGACCCTGAGCAGTAGGGAGCGGGCTGTTCATTCTGGAATTCGGCTGCGAAAAGGTCATAGAGTGTACATTCTGTAAACCTGGAGACAGAGATTCGCGGTTGACTGGTCGACTCGTAGGTGGTGGCAGGTTGAAGACTGGTGCTACCGGTCGAGTATCCTGATTGCCAGGCCTCGTAAAAGTTTTTTTGGAACCGCCCTTGTACATTCAGTAAAATCATACTGAGTGAGGTGGAATCGGCAGTTCGGGCAGTTTGACTGCTGTCCAATCCACGTTTTAAGACATGCTTTCTGAAACACATGTCCACAGACCGTCTTCACTGGCTTCCTCTTGCCTGACCAGCCTCCCTCCTGACAGATGGAGCACTTTCCTGGTATCTGTATCGGTACATCAGTTGCTGGCGGTGGTGTTCGCACTGTAGCCATTGTATAACTTCAACCGCTCAGTCGTAAAACCAATATGTTTCAATATAACTCAAGAATGCAGGCTAGATAGTCTTAACCTTCGTGGAAAGTTTACGCGGTCCAGGCAAGGAAAGGCAGGTGATGTCGCTGCTGCACTCGAGATAACCGAAGTGTCAACTTGGAAAAAATCACCAAGAGTTCGGAAAGGATAACAAAATTTCAAAAAAATCGAGATAACAGAGCTATCAATTTAAAAAAAAAATCCAAAAGTTCGGAAGAGATACCAAAATTTCAAAAAAAAAATTTTCCTTTTACCAAAAGTTCAGAAAAAATCTGGTCATAATTACTAAAGTTCCAAATATATTCGGAAAGATAACGAAATTTCAAAATTTGGGAGTATTCAAACTCCGAATTCAATACTTGTACTGACACAGTCGTCCAGTCAAAAGATATAAATGCTAATTGTATTTGAAAAGTATATGTGCTAACTGTATTTGAAAAACTACAAAAATCTTAGCTCAGACGTTCAAAAACATCCACAAGAAAGAAATTCATAATAACATTTCTCCCTCACTCCCCAGGAGCTAACCCTCCAAACATAAAAGCCTCAAGGCCGCTCTGTCTAATCAGGTCAGAAGTAATGATGTAAGCAAGCGACGTGAATGTGTGCATGAAAAATGTTTGAGTTCTCACAGAAATCTGGGAAGAGTCGGGTTGGAGAAGCTAGAGACTGAACATGATACTAGAGATTCTTCAGCCAGGCAGTTAGCAGTATGCCAACTCCTGATTACTGAAGGTCTCCAGCATCACTTCCATCCTCCAACAACCCTTTCCTTCCTCTTCACCTGATAGTCATATCCAGCTAACCTTCCAACTGGGCAGTCATGAATCTGGTCAACTAGTTAGCTGAAAGCTAAAAAGTCGATTCACAGATTCACGACTCTGTCCAGCCAGTTGGCCAATAGAGACATGTCTCCGTGAGAGCTCACACAAAAATTTAGTGTGAGGCCACCTACCACTTCCATGGCAGAAGGCCAGCGGGAAAGATCATTCAAACAAAATTCAAAAACTAGACACCAGTTCAGACTCGAGGCTTGTCTTGCCATTTTGTCATGGTAGTATGCTGAGTAATTGGCGACTGGACGTTAAGTCCCGACTGCTAGCATGAGCTGACATATCACTCAGCGGACAGCGTTGGCTGCAGGGCGGCACGCTAGCTCGCCTCGGCTATTGGCGGAGAGTGTGGGGAGGTTCCACGAAAAACCTGCCGCTGCCGCCTGCCATAATAAAAAACAAAATCGTGCCTATTTACCAAAACGCCGGCACACCTTCAGTCCTGAAGAGACCTTTACGTCACTTACCTACATCCACATTGAAGGCGCTAATGGTCTGCCATGCCCCAACCACCCAACTGACTCTGAGGGCAGATATTTTCAGAGTCCCTTTTCGATTTGTTTGTGTTCCCCTCAACGAGGTAAGAACTAAAGGAGATGCAAATGAGAAAATATTGCGTACCCAATTCTAACACTATGATACTGATATTGTTTGTACATAAGCGCCGTAAAATTTGTACATCTGTACACAATTGTACAACCTATGCGCAATTTTAATCGCTTTTATTTTCACATACTCAAAAGTCTTTACTGAATTTGCAAACGTGAACGTAAAAAAGTTAATAATTTTGAAGAAAAGTTCAGTGGTAAAAATTTTGTGAGTAATATTTGCTTCGTGGCCCCTACGGTTATTTCACGGGTTTTCCTGCGTCAATGCACCAAGCCCAAAACCAACCAAACCTAAGTATGGATTTGACAGCGAAGATCAAAAATGGCGGAGTGAAACATACCCAAATGCAGGGCAATTTTGGGTACGCTCATGTACACGGATCGTACATATGATTGCATCTCCTTTAGTTATTATTTTCCGGATTTTATTTGATTACTGAGAGAAATTTTTATCAATTAGCACTTGCAATGTAGTGTGCACGTCAGATATAGACACTGCCTCACTTTTGTTATATAATAAAATTTCTTGATACACAATTGAGATTATTAAATTTATAGTCCCTAGAATACTTCTTTAATTTTTAACTAATTATTACGTTTGCCGGGAATAAAATTCCATGCCGCACTTGATTGAAACAACCTGCAATACAAGGTTTAGTCTTCTTCTTCTTTTCAACCACAAGCATGAATTCTCCGAGCTCGGGTGCGTGCGAGCGGTCGGTTTGCAGTCGGCCGGCATACATGTTTCAGTAATTCTCAGTGGAGCATGCTGCTATATGTATGCAGTACGCTACGACCATAACAAAATTTACAGAATTGTTATAATGTCAGTATATCTAACGTTATTTACGCCTTACTTTGTGTATTAAGTACAGGAAAAACGAAGTGAATATTAAAGTGCGACTCTTAAATAAATAATAAAACTAAAAACATATGCAATTTGCAACATTTCTAAATGGTATTTATGGTCAGCAAGCAGTCCATGCTTTTCACCTTATCAAAGGTCTTCTTGCTGGCTTTCTGCATCGCTTTGGGCCACTAGGCATTTGCCCTGAAAGATCCATCCGTACATTTTCCATTTTTGACAAGTTTATCTGAAATTTCATACGAGCATGAAATTCCATGCTTCTGGCCAAAGAGTACTGCGCCAAGTCTTTGATTGTATTTGCAATTGGAATTTAACGTGGAAAAAATCCAACAGATTTTTTTAACTGGAGTTTTGTGCGAAAATGTCCACATCTAGAATATTTTTGCTTATTGGGTTGATATTTTGTGAATTTTCAAGTTTTATGAATTCTATTTTATTTTGTAGTATTGTAAATTTAAGTTTATTTTAATTATCGTAATCCATAACTTTCAAAATCCTATTAATGAAAAGATTTTCTTATTGAATGGAGTCAATCCTCGTGAAATGATGCTGGCACGGAAGTTGTATGCTTTTAAAAAATCGGTTATTTTTTGTTTTTGAAAATATGATATTTCAGGCATAGCAAATACAATAAGATATTTTTTTTTATATTATTCAGCTAAGCTCAGGGGATACCCTACGATGCAAATACAGCATGGCAGGAAGGAGATAGGGAAAGGATTAGGGGATATGAGAAGAGTGGCGGAGGTGCCGATGTATGTCGCCCTTATATGCCGGAGGAAAAACAGAAAATGGTTAGCTGATCCACATTCGCATTGTTCGGGATAAAAAAGCATCACGGAATTTTACTGTACGGCCGAAAGTAATTCGAAGGGTTAAAGGATGTGCGCGGTTTGCAGCGCAAGTATTGCGTGCAGGAATCTTTCTACAAGGGATTAGACTAGATATTTCATCAGAACATTGACCATGTATATAGCGGTAGGTGCGAAAGGCATCGAGTGAGTCGATATGACAAGTTATTGCCAAATCGCCAATGAGCTTGAAGTCTCTCTTTTGGACAATATCCAATGAAGCTAAGGCTATGCGACCAGCCCCGGCCCATATATGGGAGTTGTATTCCATTCTAGGTCTAATGTAGGACTTGTAGAGGAGCACTAGATTTGACGGGCTGAAATATTTCTTACACCTTTTCAGAAATGTAAGACATTTCGATGCTTCTTTGGCAACAGAGAAGATGTGATCTGTCCAGTTTAACTTACTGGAAGCAACTAATATTAACAAGAAGTAGAACATCCCCCAAATTCCATATAGAATTAAGAAACTTTCTTATTTCGTTTTCGTTGAATGATCACAGCAGCGCCCGGAATAAGGCAAGAATTAATTACGATTACTAACATTGGATTTACAAAGCTTAAAAGAAAAAGGTAGCATCTAGGGACCGAAACAGTACCTTCTTGCATTCCCACTGGCTCACCATTTGACAGTCAGAGATTAACTCCGAACTCAGTAGGTTATAATATCAGTATCATAAATAGTAGCTCGGCCTTGCTTGGTTGCTCTGTTGAAGACTACTTAACCCAACGCAGATCAAAAGTTCTTCATAAATTCAAATACAATCGGAGGCCATCGTATGTTTTCGAGAAACTGAACTTCTTGCAATAATATTTGTTAAAAATTATTTGCAGTTTGAGTGTTTCCCAGTTCCTTAATCTATATATCTCTTTTATCTATCTTCTCTCTCCTCTCTGTACAATATTACTCTCTCTTATTTTTCTTATTGTATTAGTTTAGTGTAATTTATTTAATTTTTGATCTTACTTGTTTCAATTTTGTTTTTTTTTCCTGCTTTTGCTCTTTATTTTTAATCTTAGTTTTATTAAATAAGTATTGTTTTAAATACAATAAAATACAAAAGTGTTTTATTGAAAGACCCTGGCCAAGGTTACGTCCTTAGACGTTGGGTACATAGATTCGTCTAGAAAGAAATACCCATTAATTTAAAATTTACCAGTAAATGACATTGAGATGTGAAATTTGGAGTTACTTGGCATGGGAATATTTAAGAATAGGAATATAAGTTATATATGTAGTTACGGGATGTTTCCCGTTCAAACATATAAGAGAGTTGGGGTTTGGAAATAGAGATTAATGGTATTAAAAGTTTTTAACTGTTGTTTTTTCTTTAGCTAAATGAGTAGTGCCATCACTGGTTTCAGTATTCAATATATATAGATACCAGATATATCCTGCTTATATTCTTTCAATGAAAAGTAGATAACCGACGATTCCTTTTGATATACGCGATTAAATACAGATCACTTCGATCTTTCCGCAGAATAAACTTTCAACCAAGCCAACATCCATCTTCATTCCTCCGGAGTTGAGATATTTGAACTATCGGAATTTTCACCTTCTTTTTAGAAATTAACCGAGACTTTTAGCTAAAAACGCGCTGTAAATATGGAGTTTAAGAAGTCTTTAGTAAATTCTTTGAATGTACGCCTTCCGGCTCCCAAAAGGGAGCTATTACTAGTTATTACAAATCATCCTGTCAGCGACTAATTTTGATATATCTTGTGACGGAAAAGGCATCCTATAATACTAAATTTTCATTCCCGATATATCTACATATTTATTATAATATATTTCCAATTTAATATATTAGGTACGTTATAATAAAAAGTCTAATTTATCGAAATCTCAATGGCACTTCCGTGCCACAGCAAATGTCATTTTCTTTAAAAATTTACTATTCCAAAGCGCGTTTCGGAGAATCTGAATGCAACCCCGACACTAGCGCCGCCACTTTAGTTCGATAGTAAGTAGGCTGCTGGCGCCATCTAGCACACCAGCGCCGCCACTAAGTAGGCTGCTTGCGCCATCTAGCACACTAGCGCCGCCACTTTAGTTCGATAGTAAGTGGCTGCTGGCGCCATCTAGCACACTAGCGCTACTATAAAGGTTAAAAACTTAAAGACATTAATATCACAGAGGAAGTAGAAATAGGAACCACGCGGGCGCCGCACCGTCTTGAAAGCTCTTTCGCCTTGGCCAGCGCCATTCGGATCAGACTTGGTTGTCATTTTTTCTATTCTTCTATTCTATAGTGACTTTGCTTACGAGTCAGGCCGATCTCTATTATTCTCTTCCGCCTTAAAAGGGAATTCGATGTCGTTTAGTAGTGTTATATTTTCATTGCAACAGATAATTGTGCAAAAATGTTTAATATCAAGAACATTTGATATTTAAATTTATTTAAATAAAATTAAAAATGCATCAAACGCTTAAATCGAATTAAAAATAATTTTAAGTAAAATCTGTCTGTGATAGTGTCATTTTTGGAAGTTTCTCTGAAGAATTTTATTAATTTTTCTAAAAAATTTAAAGAAAATTTACAAATCATTTTGGTTACTATTGGAAAGACAAAATTGCACCCAACAACAGAACGATGGACACCGGAAAGAAAAGAGTATACAAAATTGTATTAACTGGAGGTAAAGTTGAAAATATTTTTAGCGCTTGCAATTCAATGTAAAGTTATGTGACTTCTCCTTGCCCACCTTTTATTTTTAATTTATTTTTGAAGGAAATCCAATTTACGCTCGCGGTATGTTTGTAATAAAAATAATGTAAATAGACTTGCTATCACAAGGTCTGTGTTGTGTTTAGTAATTTTAAGAAATAATGGATTTTAACACATGGTCTGTTGCTGGTGCGGGTATTGCTCGCAGCCTGAGCTCGACACAGATTCATACTTCCAATTAAGCTCGTTCTGAGATTACCAGGCCAGGTTACTTCCACAATTATAACAAATTATAAGATCTGTTGTAGCTATACGTGCTAATTACTTTTTTTAGCTACTCTACTACTATATAGCTGATTCGAACTGAGAAGTAGAGATCGTTGAAGACTCAAGAATAAGATGATGCCGGGTGCAAAATATCTTTATTTTAAATTTTAGCCTACTCGTGTCACGAGTTGAAAGAACAAAACTCGATCAAATCTCATTACATGAATGGTCTCGTTTAGGTTAATTAAGAATTCAGTCAATTTTGCTTTAGAATCCAGGAATACCAAATTTTTAAGATAAATTTTGTAACTTTGCTTTTAGAACATTTTATCGAATAAGTCCCTTATTGTACTGGACACTATCTTATTTTTTTATTGCTATTTTTTTTTGCAACTAAGACAAAAGATATTTCTAGATGTAGAGATTGGTGGGTTTAGTATGTACTGATGTTACCTTTGCACTTGAACTTCATTATGGCTGCTTCAAAAACAATAGTCTGCCAATTGCTTAATCTGATTCGTATGGTAGTCCACTGGGTCCTTATTATATTGTATAAGTGAAACTAACTATTTGAGATCAACAACGTAGCGATTTGTAATAAACTGCTTCTCTTGGTTCCTAATGGCGAACGATCTTACGACTTGATGGCAGAGATAAAAATCTACAGTTTCGGGGTTTTGTCCCATTTGCAGATTGGTGAATTACTCTCACTATCCTTTGTGTCTGGCAAGGAAGGCCACACTCTCCAAGTTCAAATCGCTTCAAAATTTGCCGGCATTTTTTTATCAGTAGAGATACGGCTACATGGGAAGAGTGCTTTTGGTATTGCTTTGCTTGCCTTGCCTGTCTAGAAGATGTAATTTAAATTAAAGTTTTTCTCGTCGTACTTCTTGGAGTAAATGTCCACACTTAATGATGGTCTAAATTTTTGCCTGCAGTACAGTAGCTTATGTATCCAAAGGTCTAGAGTCGCTGATATCCTCAGTTTAAGCAACAAATCGCTCAGTTGGTTTTAGAAATAACCATTTTTTTTCATCTAATGCAGTCACAAATTATGAAATTTAGTAATTCTTTACTCTAAAAATCTAGTTTCACTATGATTCTGTTGATAGAGGGAAAATAGATTATTTAAAAGTTAAAGGTTTATTGAATTTATAGGGAGAATAAAATTATAAATATAACAAGTACAAAAGCTAGAATTGATCTAAGATAAATTCTTATGATACCCTAAGATGAATACCCCGTATGTAATTTCATATGGTCACCCATCTGTGAAAGTTCGTCGGACAGTAAAAATGATTATAACCAATTTCATAGGATTTCATATTCTGAAGAACCTTTCAGTACAATAAAGTATACGTAAAAAACCAAAATTTTTATATG
Source organism: Dioctria rufipes (assembly GCA_963924295.1). NCBI lineage: Eukaryota > Metazoa > Arthropoda > Insecta > Diptera > Asilidae > Dioctria > Dioctria rufipes. The sequence goes on along the minus strand of OZ002740.1, from coordinate 344,923,079 downwards.
GCAACACCAAGCGGTTGGCCAATTTAGTTCATTTTCAAGCTTTACTTACTATTACTATGAAAACACAGTGTACAAAACATCAACTCTCGACGCGCTCTCAGGAAGTGTTCAATTTTTGCATGGCAACCCTTTAAATGACTTGCTCGATTCGTCTGATTTTCGAACTCAAATTTGCATTTTTTTTTAAAAGATCTGTGTGCAAATTTCAGCTCTCTACGTGGACGCGTTGTAAGGCACTGACCAAATATATAGTAAAAAAGGAAATTTTTGTATGGCAACCCTACGAAGGAGATGCCTGAATTTTTCCCATTTTCGAACTTAAATTTACTTTTTTTTAAAAAGCATGTGTGCAAAAGTTCAGCTTCCTAAGTGAAAGCGCTCTCGAGTTATTGTTAGGATGGACGGAAAGACGAACGGAAGGACAGACGGACATGCAAAAATCAAAATAATTTTTAATAGTACGGGTGGGTGTCCAAACCATTTTTCTCTATTAGCATTATTTCTAGGCGTTAAAAATGGAATGACAAACTTAGTATAGCCTTTAGATTTCATCTAGGGTATAAAAAGTATAAAATAAATGCGAAATCATAAATTATTATCGTTGTCATGAAAATCTTTTTCCTTTCAGATTTTGGAGGAATGGTGTTGTTTCATTTTTGAATTCTAGCAAACCATTATTATCTTTTATTGTTCCTTCTTACTTACTGCTAAAAAAAAGAATTTTTTTCTTCCAGAACTTCATGTTGAGCGAATTTTTCACCAATAGTATATGATTTTCTGTTTCATTCAATCAACTAGGCTCCTTCAAAGCTAGCCTATTATGCTGAACGTTCATCGAATGTACCTATAAACTTCAGTTTTTGTCTTTTGACAAACAGTACCAAATTTACCTCGCAGTTTGGAAGACAAATGTGGGCGCATATTATGCAAGTGTTTCTTCAATTGACTTTTGAAAGATTCTGCAGTCAGAATACTCTCAAACAGCAGCACATTGTGGTTTCATTATTCCTTTGTCTTATATTTGTGTAATGTAAACCCATAATTGTGGAACTCTTAATGGTATATTCTTTTCTAGTTGATGTAAAAAAGACAATGACTGAAAATGTTTTAATCCCCCAGTACACGCGATTCTTATATGTAGTTATACGAGGAGACGCGTAAATTCAAATTCTCTGAATGTACAATATGTGTAATTGACGAGCTTGGCTTAATAATATAAAAAAAAGGGTAATTTTAGGCCAAACACATTCAATAAATTTTTTTTGGAAAACAATTTTATTGCTTTTGAAGCATTGAAAATTTCGTTGAGAGATTCTTTTTCCTATCATCAATAAGACGAGATATTTCTTCAGTTGTTATTTTTCGTGAATACATATTTAAAACAGGAACACATTATTTAGGGCGGATCCGAATCCAAGTCTTCGTCTTCGTCTTGTTAGTACAGCTAGTGACGTAATACAACAAGCTCAGCTATTATAATAGTTAGACGAAGACGAAGCTAACCTGTCCGAATTCGTGTGCTTAGCTTGGTATTTGACGTTTAGAGCCAGTTCCTACTGTTTGTCATAATTAATAAATGTAATTAATTATAATATTATTATTTACGATTTAAAATTAAATTAAATTTGAAATAAAAATGTGTTACAATTATCTCTAATTGGTACATATATATCTGCTTATTTTGCACAGAAGAATTGAAGGAAAACAGTAAAAAATGCACAATATTTACACTTCACTTTTTCCGCGTCCGCCATAATGTCAAAATAAATGCAATCAAGCTCAAGATGAAGCCAACCTGTCCGAATCATTGAATAAATAACTAATAAGGAAACGGCATATCGGGTGAAAACGTAAGCATCTCGGCGAAATGTATTAGTGTGCTCTGTTTGTATTCGTTTCGTCATGGCAGTAATTAAATTCTGACATTCTGAAAGGGTACATTTTTCATAATCCAAATTCCTATGTAAAATAAACAAATTTTTAGCTCCCCCTTATTTTCAGACAATATTTCTTGGCGTTGCCTTTGTATGACTGGAATAATTTAGGCACCAACTGACAATTCAATCGTAAACAAATAAATCGGCATTGGTAAAATGTTAAATCTTTTGCCATGGCTCTTTATTTTTATAGATATTTCACTTTTATTTTCTTTAAAACAATATAATAAATAAGTAAAGCTATTAAGCTTACTTGAAGAATGCTTTCCCACGACAATAACTCCGTTCGTTCCTGCAGGACAGCACAGCGCACTTCATTACGGTTTTTTAAGACCCCGGAGTCTCTATTGCACAAAATGTCGTTCACAAAAGGAATATTCCGCACTTATTTCCCACTACTATTCATAAAAATCACGTTTAATTAATTATTTAACCCAATATCGCGAATTGAAATCCGAAACTTATTTTGAAATAATATGAAATGTCAGAATGTTGAACTGACACAAAATAGGCAGTAGGCCCTCTTGTCATTTCTCCCCCCCCCCCCCCCCCGACCATAGGTCACACTGTCATTGAAATGCTTAAACACGTACACTGTATTCGCACGATACCCGCTTCCTTATTAGTTATTTATTCAATGGTCCGAATTCGTTTGCTTAGCTTGCTTGATCTCGATAGCCAGCGAATAAATAAAACCTCAAAATAAGTTGTCTATTTAAAATAGTCAAATCGAACCTTGACTCGATGATCAAGCTAACCAAATGTCTAAACTGTTATACAAAGTAGCAAAGCTCGGTGGCATAGACATGGATTCGAATAGAGCTTGACTAGATGTTACGTCACTAGCTGTACTAACAAGACGAAGACGAAGACAAAGACTTGGATTCGGATCCGCCCTTAACAAGTAAAAAAGCTAGAATTGGTCTAAGACCAATTCTTATGATACCCTAAATGAATGCCCGTATGAAATTTCGTATTGTCACCCTTCTGTGCAAGTTTGATTTTTGAAGTGGTTTTTCGCATATATTTGTAGAACGGTTTGTCGGACAGAAAAAATGATTATAACCAATTTTATAGGATTTCGTATTCTGAAGAAGTTTTTAGTACAATAAAAATGTCTTGGACTGATCGTTTTCACAGTATACGTAAAAAACCTAAATTTTCAGATGGCAACACCAAGGAGTTGCCCGATTTAAAACACAATGTACTAAATTTCAGCTCTCTATATCGATGCATTCTCAGGCAGTGTCCAAATATATAGTGGAAAACGAAAGTTTTGTATGGCAAGCCCACGAAGGAGTTGCCCAATTTGTCTCATTTTCGAACTTAATTTTACTTTTTTTTTTTAAAGTCCGTGTACAAAATTTCAGTTCTCTCAGTATACGCGTTCTGGAGTTATCGTGTGCACAGACGGACGGACATGCCAAAATCAAAATAACTTTTAATATTATGCGTGGGTGTCCAATCCATTTTGCTCTACCATCATTATTTCGAGGTGTTACAATACATCTAGGGTATAAAAAGTGCGGAGGATTCCTACGCTTATGGGTGTATTTGACGATCCACCGACCCACCGTATGTACTGCGTATAGTCATACCCCTCTGTCATAACCCCCGAAAGATACAATCCATGAAGTCGACGATGACACCGACGCATTAAAAAGCCTTAAAGGGCCGGCTGCAGCCATGCAGTAAGAGCTCACTCTGACTTGTTTTGTACGCTCATCATGGAGAAAGAACTAAGATTTCATCTTAAAAAGGTCCTAAAGCCTAAAACTATCGCTTCCACAGAAAAATGAAATTGAAACAAATTGCAGCCAAATATATTTTCTTTCTAATGGTTTAAAAAAAAAATGGCATCTAGAATAAATTTATGGAAATTATAGAGTTTGAACAAAATGCAAGCTACTTTTATATGAAAAACTCTTGCATGGCAACCCTACGAAGGAGTTACCCGCTTCGTCCCATTTTCAAACTTAAATCAATATGTCAGCTCTCAGGCAGACTGACATCAATCAAAATCAAAATTAATTTTAATATTATTTATAATAATTGTTATCCATTTTGCTCTACCAGCATTGTTTATATGCGTCATAAACAGAATGCCAAACTTTCATCATCTGACTATAAAACAGCTACTGGGATTTCCGGTTGGTAGAGACTCCAAAACAATCGAATAAGTGTACATATTCCTCTTTGAGGGCAGCCTCTTTTTAATCTCCTTTCAGTTCGTTGCCATATGTATTTGCCGCAAAAGTTAGAATAATATCACAGATAAGCATACAGATTTCCAAGCTAAAGGGAAAAATGTGAGGCACTATTTGCCTCATAGCCGACAGACCATAGCTGACAAAGAGCTTTCTTCCCAAGTAGCAAAATGCTCTCACGTCACAATGGTTGGGTTGAGCTAAAGCTTTTTTACATTCTCTCTCATATTTCATATACAATCAGCTGCTACCACAGATTAAACCTTTCATATCAGAACAGCAGCATGGTTTCTTACCAGGACGTTCTACAGTAACCAACCTGGCCCTCTTTACTGACTTTATAGCCTCATCCCTTGATGATAACAAACAAATTGATTCCATTCACACTGATTTTAGCAAGGCTTTTGATAAAATTAATCACAAACTATGTCTTTTGAAAATGGCTCAGATCGGTTTTCACTCGAACACTATCTCGCTATTTTCATCTTACTTGCATAACAGGGATAGTATCGTTGTCTTTAATGGACAACAATCTTCTCCTTTCAAACAAATATCAGGTGTCCCCCAGGGTACAATACTTGGACCCCTCATATTTTTAATCTACATAAATGACCTACCATCCTTAATTTCATCCAGCTGCTTAATATTTGCAGACGATACGAAGATCTTCAGAATAATGTTACTGACTGTGTCTCCCTACAAAAAGACTTACTCCAAATGGAGAAATGGTGTCGCGATAATTGCATTGAAATAAATGTTCGCAAATGCCAATGCATCTCTTTTCATCGTAAACATGATATTGTTAGCTTTGACTACCAAATTCACAATACATCTATCCCTAGGGTGGAGGAGATCAAAGATTTGGGAGTAATATTTGATCGTAAGCTCCTTTTTTCTGCACACATAAATTACATCACCTCTAGGTCCTTTCGTCTTATGGGCTTCATATTCCGTACGTGTCAATCATTCAAATCACCATCCTCCTATATTATTCTCTACAATTCTCTTGTTAGAAGCACCCTTGAATATGCTAGTCAAGTCTGGAATCCATTTTATCCTTCCTACAGTTTCCAAATAGAAACTGTTCAGCGTAGATTTACCAGATTATTATTATTTAAATTAGAAAATTCCGTTCTTGAATATAATGATAGACTTGTGAAATTCAACTTGTTATCACTGGAAAAACGCAGAATCTTTTTGGACATGACCTTCTTACATAAAATACTGAATAGTACTATAACTTGCAACTCACTACTTTCTAGTATAAACTTTAATGTTCCTTCTCGCAATTCAAGATATCAGCCACTCTTCAGGCTTCCGACATGCAGAACTAATTTGAAAGAAAAATCGCCCTGCTTTAGAATTCAAAAGTCTTACAACACTAAATTCAATAATATTGATATTCTTGGTACTAGTTTACTGACATTTAGAAAGCTTGTCCGGCTTGAGATCAGTCATTAATTGCTATAAGCTCCCATTATGTGATTGAATTGAATTTCCGTCCTCCGCTAATCCCTTTGCTTTGCTCGTATCCCAATTCCTGTTTTGCTCAGTTGTCTTTTTGCCTCTCTTATTTTTTATTTTTTATTTATTTTTTATATTCTTGCTTTTCTTTTCATGCTCTCCATTGTTATAATTTTATTTTTTAGTAGTTTTGATTATTATTGCTTAAGGTATTTCATTTTGTTATTTTTATAATTTCTTTATTCCGAATTTCTCTCCTCCACTTACTTATATTTCCAAATAATTTCCTTTGTTACCCTTAAATTTCTTCTGCTCTACTAGTTTATTTTTACTTTTTTAGTTTTGTATACTTTTCTTTATATAGCCTTAGTTGTAGCTCTTTTGTTATATGATTCTGTCTTCTCCAAACTTTCTTTTGTAGCCTAATAGTTTAAATTTAAGGTAGTATATTATTAGAGTTATACTCTGTTTACTACACTTGTTAATTGCTTATTAAATAAATAAATAAATAAATAAATAAAATGGACAATGGATGTCAAAAAAGATTCGCGGAAAAAAATACATTTTAAACTCAGAAAGTTAACAAATGTCACAAATAATTGAATATTTGAATGCAGCCACAAACGACACTTTTCGCCGATACATGGATAGACAAGGCTTCTAGCTTCAAAATAAAATCCTAAACAAACTACTAAAAGTCCTCAATAGTAAATATTATTGTTCGTGTAGAATGACTGTATATAAATACACAAATGTAAGAACCGTTAAAAAAGTTCCAAATATTCAAAATAATAACCTGATTAAAACGACAAGTAAAAATGATAGTATTGGTAAGACAACTTCTTATGTTATCAACCACACCTATCTGTCAAGTTTGATTTTTGCAGTGGTTTCTCGCATATATTACTACGCCAAGAACGAGTTGGCGGATTTGGACCATATTTGAAAATATATATTCTATTTTGATAAAAACGCCGTGCACAAAATTTGACCTCTATACGTCGACGCGTTTACAGGCGGGTTGTTTTTTAAATGGCCTAATTGCACGCGCAAAAAACTTTTAGATAGAAAAAACAAAGCAGAAAAAATTAAAAGTATTTTTAGAAACTTTATTATAACTAATTTTTCACCTTAAAAGATCACAAAAGGATTTGAAAATTATCAAGCTACATATATGCATGCATACACACAATCACAGCCGACAGGCCAGTTAGCACTAGCCCCACAGCCAAGCATTATCTGTGCTAGCATCCGACGACCGAAACTCAAGCTGAACCATTTCGCTATGCAGGAGGGTGGTATTTGGTATATGAAATATGAGAGAGAAAGCTTTGGCTCAACCCAACCATTGTGACGTGAGAGCATTTTGCTACTTGGGAAGAAAGCTCTTTGTCAGCTATGGTCTGTCGACTATGAGGCAAATAGTGCCTCACATTTTTATACCCTAGATGAAATCATAGGGGTATACTAAGTTTGTCATTCCGTTTGTAACACCTCGAAATAATGATGGTAGAGCAAAATGGATTGGACACCCATTCATAATATTAAAAGTTATTTCGATTTTTGCATGTCCGTCCGTCCGTCCGTGCGCACGATAACTCGAGATCGCGTATACTTAGAGAGCTGAAATTTTGTACACTGACTTTTAAAAAAAAAAAAAAAATTAAGTTCGAAAATGAGACAAATCGGGCAACTCCTTCGTGGGGTTGCCATATAAAAATTTCGTTTTCCGCTATATATTTGGACACTGACTGAGAACGCGTCGACGTAGAGAGCTGAAATTTCGTACATGATGTTTTTACTACATTATCAAACAAAATTTCAAAAATGGACTAAATCGGGCAACTCTTTCTTGGTGTTGCCATATAAGAATTTCTGTTTTTTACGTATATGTACTTTGAAAACGATCAGTCCAAGACATTTTTTCTGTGCGACAAACTGTTCTAGAAATATATGCGAAAAACAACTTCAAAATCAATACTTGAATAGATCGGTGACCATACGAAATTTAATACGTGCATTCATCTAGGGTATCATCAGAATTGGTCTTAGACCAATTCTAGCTTTTTTACTTGTTCCCTTTAGCTTGGAAATCTGTATGCTTATCTGTGATAATATTCATTGCATAATTTATACAATTTAAATAAAAATTATCAATGTCGATGATGACATCTAAAATGAATCCCTTTTCAATAAAAGCTACTTTTGGATATAAGATTACTTCGGTGAATCCTTCAACAGTGGACTTAAATTGGATCTGCCGAAAATCCTATTATTGGAAGTAGTATGTATATCCACCCTCATCTACTTATTGTATATACGACCAGCTATTAGCATTCCTTGAAAGATCAAGCAGCATAATATATTAGATTAGATTTTTATGTGGACAAACCTAACTATGCACTTCAGCTAACTTATTATACAATGTTGATCTTATAATTTCTATAGCAGCCCTGCCCTTCCAAGGAGGAATAGTACATACATATCTGTTAGTTGGAAATATTCTCAAAGTCGACTGCACTTACAGAGACTGAATCGATTACTTCTAACCTGAATTTTTCTATCGCCTGGCATTCGCAGAGGACTTCGACAAAACATAGTATGCATACATCGATGATTTTTGCTTTATCCGATCTTAGTTATTACTGGGAGTTTTATCAGTGCATACAGCTATGATTCGCTCTTTTCGCAGCTCGAACAGTTCTGAAATTACACTGATTCATTTCGCTGTTGATCCAGTTTTAAATGTTTCGCGATTATAACAATGGACTGAGCGTATTGTCATTTTCCTATAGGAAAGAATGATACAAGTTTTAAAGTTTTCTTTTTCGCCCTATGGTAGAGTTGGAGCTACCTACATCGTCTGATGTTTTTATGTTGACTGCAAATGCAATCCACTGTAGGAAGAATAAGGTAAAGGTAATTTTTACCATGCTCCGTCTCTCTTGCCCATACGCAGGTTTCAACATTTTGAAAATTAAAGTTGGAATGAGTTTAATGTCTTATAAGAGTGCTTATAAACGATTTAAATATCACTTGAACACAAGAAAGATGTGTTTTTAAATTTAATTCGATTCCCGGGTATAAAATTTCATTTGATTGGTTGAGTTTTACATGTTTTTTATGTAGTAAACATTTTAAAAGGTATTCAGACCCTGATATACAGAAACACAATATTTGTGCCACATGAAATAGCAAATTGCTCAGTCCATTGTTATAAGTCAGTGGTAATACCGCAGAAAGGCCTTGGCCCACGAAGATGCTATTTGCTTGGCCAACTTATCTAATTTTCATTTTCTTCAATTCCTGAGTGTTCTGGATCCATTAGAGTAAAGGCACTTTCACATCAAACACAAGAATCGAAATAATGTAAACCGAAAAACTCAATTTATTCCACTTTGAAACAAGATTTTTGCTCCAATGATTAATAAAATCATGGGAAATAGGATAAGCTAATATTTTTACTAATAAAATAGTATATATATTTCAGATTTTTAAGATAAACACAACTTTTATGTTTTATCGGCCGAATCTTTCCGCCGAAAAAGTTTTTCGGCCGATAAAACATAAAATTGTGTTTTTCTTCAAAATCTGAAATAAATATAACTATTTTAAGTTCTTAGTTTATATTTCCTTGGATTTTATTAATCATTGGAGCAAAAAACTTGTTTTAAAGTGGAATAAATTGAGTTTTTCGGTTTACAATTTTCTGTTCTTGTTTTTGATGGGAAAGTGCCTTAATGGTTCTTTACGCCAAGATTTGCTAATATTTTTACATCCATCTCACCCAATGAGATGACATGAAGTACCGTTTCGTTGTCCGTAAGATGTATGTAGATATATTGGTTTATCGGCGGAAAAGGTTCTCCTATGCACATCTAGTGCTGGCATACATCTCTACCTTGGGTTTTACACTATAAATTTCTGCACCTGCAATTTCGGGCTTGGTATCATCGGTATACCATAAGACTCGATTTGCTAAATCTACAGGGTGTTTCCACCGGTCCATAGAGCAGGAGGTGATAGTACTCGCCTAGACAAAAAAATTGTATGGGAAGGGATCAACCGTTTCGAGTTATAGGGTGTTTAAGCAAAAACTCTAGTTTTTCACAAAACACCCTGTCTCTTAAAAAGTACAGTGTTCGGCAACCGTCATGAGATCATTGTATGCACAACTTCATGGCCTTTCCAACGACTGTTCATCTAGCCGCATAGTCCTCTCTTCTCAGGACCTATGGTAATCTAAATAGGATGTCATGTGAAAACCTAGCACATTTTCTTAATCACCCTGTAACTCCGAAACTGTTGATATGGACCCCCCTGCCACACACTTTTTTTGCCAAGGTAAGTACTATCACCTCATGCTCTATGGACCACCTAAGTGGAAACACCCTGTATATGTATGTCTATTTTCTTTTTACTTTGTATTTAAATTTTCAAATAGTACGGGGAAGGTATATTCATACAAATAATTCTCAATATTGGACCATCCCAGCGGGAAGATATGGATGCAGCTATGTCTTCCCAAGGAATGTTTTGGGAAATAATATAGAATTGATGGCTAAAATCACGTTTTTATTTCTAGAAATTTACTAAGAAGGTGCACCAATTCAAATTCTGTAAGTAATACAGAATGGATGGCTAAACCGCATTTTCCTTCCTGAGAATACTGAAAATATCATTTCTAGAGATGGAAAAGGAAGATAATTTTAAAAACTAAACAATGCGCATCCAAACACTTTCACTTTTAATCAAAACTGAACTCAACTCTCTGAAAAATCCGAAGTGCTGCAATTTTACAAAAAATATTCTAAGAATATTTTATTGAGGTACAGGTGAGTCAAAGAAGTTTTTTTTCTTCTGAGGTGCCGGAAATTTACGGAAGGTTTCAGTACTTCCCTGAAAAATGCATTTTCTTTTAAAGCACTTCTTTAGGGAGTTTAAGGAATGTGTCGGCATAGATTTGTTACTTCAGATACCTTCACAGGAAGGCCTGATCATTTTCCCGCTGGAATCCAACAAGGCTCTACACATTAATATCTTCGCCTTCTATTCAGCAGCTAGAGTTTGATTAACTTCGTGTTGATTGTCTTTTGTGTCATTATGTTGCCATAAACGATCATTATGTTTTGTTTAAAAGTTCATGTCGATGACCAAACCTAGTGCTTTTTAGAGTTTCTTTAAGAGCAATAGTTCGCAGTTGCCAGAATGGTTAAAATTTCATCAATAAAACCCTGTTATTCAATTCCCTGCTTAAAATTAAATTTAACAAGTAAAAAAGCTAGAATTGGTCTAAGACCAATTCTTATGATACCCTAGATGAATGCCCGTATTAAATTTCGTATATTCACCGATCTATTCAAGTTTGATTTTGAAGTGGTTTTTCGCATATATTTCTGGAACGGTTTGTCGCACAGAAAAAATGATTACAACCAATTTCATAGGATTTCGTATTCTGCAGAAGTCTTTAGTACAATAAAAATGTCTTGGACTGATCGTTTTCAAAGTATACGTAAAAGACCTAAATTTTGATATGGCAACACAAAGAAGGAATTGCCCGATTTAGTCCATTTTTGACACTTTATTTGATAATAAAGTAAAACCATCATGTACGAAATTTCAGCTCTCTACGTCGACGCGTTCTCAGGCAGTGTCCAAATATATAGCGGAAAACGAAATTTTTATATGGCAACCCCACGAAGGAGTTGCCCGATTTGTCTCATTTTCGAACTTAATTTTACTTTTTTTTTTAAAGTCCGTGTACAAAATTTCAGCTCTCTACGTTTACGCGTTCTCGAGTTATCGTGCGCACAGACGGACGGACGGACATGCAAAAATCAAAATAACTTTTAATATTATGAATGGGTGTCCAATCCATTTTGCTCTACCATCATTATTTCGAGGTGTTACAAACGGAATGACAAACTTAGTATACCCTATAGATTTCATCTAGGGTATAATAAGTAGATCGTCGACCATCATTGACTAGAAATAACACTATCTTGGGAAGGAACTTGGGCACAACCTCTGGTGGCTGCCACTTTCACGTCAAGTAGTTACTTTTTACTTATCCGATTGGAAAGCATCTCAAGAACCATAAAAATATAGTTGTGGTCTTGCTTATTAAATGCAGGCGTTATTGACTTGTGCAATGTGCTAAAATACAGAAAAGAACATAGGGTGATTCCTCTGCTGTCAATAGCTTTCTTGATGTTGAAATATTTTTAGGTTTATTAAAGATATTTGTTAGCATGTTAACTATTTTAGCCTTAATGTATGCCCCGGACTCGATCTTTCATGTATCTTTTGATGGTTTTTTTCCATAGTTTCAGAACGAAGAACTTATGCTGATGGGATGATGTGATTTAGTATTGTGGGCAGTGGGGCTTGGGCTTACTTCCTGCTTTTTTATAAGCATCATTTTCAGTTTCCTTCATGCTCTATATCTAAATTCATACGTATAGCTTGCTTTAAAACGTGTAATTAGCATGAAAATTACAACATCTATTTTTTTTTTGGAGGATTACAGTGATTTCGGTTCATACCAAGCGAAAAATTCTGATCAAATTTTTGTTCGGCGAGTTCTGCGAGGTCACAGTTATTAACCTTTAAGAAGATTGGTGCCTTACTTCATCAATGATTTGCATGTAAAGCTACTATAACTTTACGATGACAGCAATCTTCCATATAGCATTGTAAAATAATGCATAAGCTTGTGCAATGGCTAATACCCTAGGCAGACGGACAAAATCAATGATCATTCATTCGTAATTGGTTTTTTCAAAAATCAAGTTAAGCCTCGGTTTCCAAGAGATTTTGCCAGCGTGAATGCGCTGAAATCAAGCACAAAGGAAATTATATGAATGGTTTCCAAGAACACGTCCGACGAACTTGCGCTCGCATCAGCCGACGCTAATGCGTCGAAATCAAAATGGTTTGATTCCGACGCATTAGCGTTGGCGTTTTCAGTCGACGTTTGCACTTTACATCACACAGTTATGGCGAAAATAGTGAATTTTACAAAGGAGGAGGATGATGAACTCGTTGATTTAGTAAAATCGCATTCTCCCCTTTATAGTATAAAATTAAAAAGTTATAAAAACCTTGCAATTAAGGACAACATATGGGAAATAATTGCAAAAAAATTAAATAAAAGAGGTAAGTCTGTAGGACTTCTATTTCTATTCTATGGTAGTTTCGCAATATCACTTTTTATATGATTTAACACAGTTTGAAACAACGCTGGTGATAAACGGAAGTATTCCGTGAACTTTGTATGGTCATCCATTAAATGTCTTTTAATTAAAATTTCAAAGGCCCCTTCTCTTCTTTTCTGAAATATTTCATTTACGGAATTTCTTTTAATTAGACTCAGATTTTCTTCGTCTATATCTTCCTCTTGCAGCAAAAAAACTTCACTTTCAAAGCTCATTCTTCTATTAAAATTTATATTTTGGTTGTATCAACTTGAAATTTCACACAAGACTGAAATATTATTTCTAAGGAAACCACACGGGACGGCGTTGAACGCCAACGCATTTGCGCTGGCGCGTTTGCGTTGCACGTTTGCGTCGGCGGAATCTCTTGGAAACCGAGGCTTACCCAAGATTTATCGAATTAAAACGAAAATCCTGTCAATTTTTATATGTAATTGACAGCACATTTTTATACCCTAGATGAAATCATAGGGGTATACTAAGTTTGTCATTCCGTTTGTAACACCTCGAAATAATGATGGTAGAGCAAAATGGATTGGACACCCACACATAATATTAAAAGTTATTTCGATTTTTGCATGTCCGTCCGTCCGTCCGTCTGTGCGCACGATAACTCGAGAACGCGTATACTTAAAGAGCTGAAATTTTGTACACGGACTTTAAAAAAAAAAGTAAAATTAAGTTCGAAAATGACACAAATCGGGCAACTTCTTCGTGGGGTTGCCATATAAAAATTTCGTTTTCCGCTATATATTTGGACACTGCCTGAGAACGCATCGACGTAGAGAGCTGAAATTTCGTACATGATGTTTTTACTACATTAGCAAATAAAATGTCAAAAATGGACTAAATCGGGCAACTCCTTGGTGTTGCCATATAAAAATTTCGGTTTTTTACGTATACTTTGAAAACGATCAGTCCAAGACATTTTTATTGTACTAAGAACTTCTGCAGAATACGAAATCCTATAAAATTGGTTATTACCATTTTTTCTGTGCGACAAACTGTTCTAGAAATATATGCGAAAAACAACTTCAAAATCAATACTTGAAAAGATCGGTGACCATACGAAATTTAATACGGGCATTCACCTAGGGTATCATAAGAATTGGTCTTAGACCAATTCTAGCTTTTTTACTTGTTAATATTAAAAATTCAAATTCAAAGGTAAAGCGATTTTTGAAAAATTGAATTACGAACGAATGATCATTGATTTTGCTCGTCTGCCGAGGGTATAATACCCTAGGCAGACGGGAAAAATCAATGATCGTTCGTTGGTAATTGAATTTTTCCAAAATCGCTTTACCTTTGAATTTTAATTTTAATTATTAAAAATGTGCTGTCAATTACGTATAAAACTTGACAAGACTTTCGTTAATTCAGAAAATCTTATATTACTTGATTTTTGAAAAAATCAATTACGAACGAATGATCATTGATTTTGTCCGTCTGCCTAGGGTATTAGACTGGATTTACAACAATAACTAAATACTGTATGCATAAGTATATATGTATGTTTGCATTGTTAAATGAAACGCAACGCGAAAATTTTTAAAATTACAGCTAGTAAAATTTTGCTGCTGAGATAATCTGCCTGTATTGATCTTAAGTATTTTCAAGTGAAGATAAAATCTTCATTCTGTAACCCAGCAATGTTAAAGTCATGTAAATTTATATTAATTAAGTGAAGCTGTTTTTTGCAGTCAATATGTGTACACAGTAAGAAATATCTTGTGCTACTTTTAAATGTTTTCGGGGAAATTCCTCTTGCAACTGTTTTGACACTGATGACAGAATCGCTCTGAAGAGAATATTCAACATTCTTAGAAAGCACATGGTCATATATTCGATATTTGTTTATGACATTCAATTAGAATCGATTATTCAATGTTCATATTCATATTAAAGTTGTTTGGAAAAAACTCATTGCTCCGAGAAAACATTACGTAAATTAATGGAATATTTCACTGCCTAAGTTGGTACATGTACTTCTTGTTAAACTTAAAACATTCACATGCCTATAAGAAAAACAAAATCTGATTTTATAAATATAACTTTAACAGAAATTTGTTCACTTTGGATTACGTTGAAATTTTTTTACCTCTGCAATCACACTTCGAGTAAAATTAGGTTAATCGTATCTTTTTTAGCTAATTTTAATTAATTCTTGTCAACTTCTCCTCTTGAGTCTCTGCTCATTAGATTTATTACGTGTCAACACGTATTTATTTTTTGATTTTATCTGTTAAATTTTATATGATATTCAGATTCTCGATCCTAATATTCATCATATTTAACTTTTAGCTATTTAGTTGAGTAGTTGGATGGCAGCAGGAAGAGAAGAGAATGCCTTGCATGATTTTTCATATTTGTATGTAGGTACATAATTTGAAATTCGTTATCATAATTGATCTTGAGCTATTATGTATGTATGTATGTACCTATTAAAAATCCCTCAAAGACAGTGTGATGACGACTTGTCTGGTCTGATGTATTTAAAATGTTGTCCACACACGATTGAATACTTTCTTCAGATCTTTCAGTGTCCGTATAGTTTAATGTCAGCGAATCATTATTTTTTGTTGTTGTCGCTAAAGTTTTCGCACTGATAACAAAAACAATAATAGATCGCTGATACGATAGAATATTACATACTCTAATAAAGTGAGTATATTGGCCCTTATGAAGATTGTCAGCAACAACGTCCAGATTTGTTGAAAGGTTTTGTTTACCGGACGTAAATCTTATGGTCATGCTTAAGGTTCTACTCCAAAGAGCAGAATTTCTACAGAAACGAGCGAAAATTTATGTTAAGTATAATGCATTTTATATGAATATGAATGAAACTATAAATTTCATGTGTATATACCAGTCAGCGTAGTAACAGTTATCTATACTCTAAGTTAACTGCCTTCATTAACAAAATGCGCGCATAAATATAAACAAACTAAAATCTCCCATTACCTGCTTTGAAGGCATTTTGGGGCAGATAAAGACGTGCTTCATCTGTTTCTTGACAATATGCCGTATAATGAGTAAATATATTCAGCATTACTCTCGGGTGATTTCAAGATATGAAGACGTTCTGGGCGCACTTAAGACGGCTTCTTTGAAAGTTTGATGGTCTATCTGTTCACATCTTAGTTAATTACATTTTACATGTACGTACATACATAAAAATCGTGCCAGTATAATTGAAAGCACTTAATATGGCATTGCATGGCATTTTCTCATATTAATTGTTAAGTGTAAATGGTTTATACTTTAGACACAAAGCACGATCTAGTACTAGCACTTATTATTCATTATGATGCCTTGTGTCACATAGCATTCATTATTATGGCTAGAAAATCAGATCTTAATGATTTATACCAATGAAGTGCTTTTTTCCTTCATTAGAGCATGAGGAAAAATGTACTAAAACTGAATGTGCTCCGCTGTGAATCCATCTGCCCAATTGAAAAATAATAAGAGAAATGCAAAGCACAATCGATATTATCAAAATACTTTTTAATATAATGTTGTCATCAGTGAAGAGGATTCTAGATGTACAGGCATGTAAGCTGACAATTCTCAGATGGGGAGAATTGACCACATGCGCGATTTCAAGACAACTGTGGGACCTGGTAAGCAAAGTTAACTTAATGACAAATTAGGACACAGTAGAGTTTTCCGATTGTTTTACATTTAAAATGCACACGGCAAGAAAAGGAAGAAATAAAAAAGAAAAAAAAAAATGGAAAAAAAAGCAAACTCTCTTTAAAACTTTTATGAATAAAGATAAAAAATGTGAAAGTGGAAATTGCATGCAACGAAACAGAATGGCAAATGATTCATTTTCGTAAATATGAGAAGGGGCGGAGTTTTCACGTTTTACTCTCATAAAATGTTCCCGCGCTTTTGTAAAAACCGGTTTTCTCTGAAATGTTGTGAGAAATATCCAATGTTTTTTGATTCAATTAGATTTTGTCGTTCGGGTATTCCTAAGTGTTCTCGATATTTGTTTTTAACTCGTTGTCTCAGTTGCACTACAATAATGCATAGCCAAGTTCTTTTCCCCCATTCATGCAAAAGGCGAAAGTATATGACATCACCTGTTTCGGTCTAAAAAACACGAAAAATTTCCAGTTTTGTTGGGCTATGTCCTATCTTCTTAATATTAGGTTACTTTGCTGGTAAGGTTCATTAACTCTTGTAGCTGCGGTGTCAGTGCACCCCCTAAATCTGAGCTATCTTTCCCAGTATGTCAGCACCAGTTTGACAGTACAACTTAATTAAAGTAATGTCTGTGTATCTGCAGTCGTCTAAAAAGTCCATAGTTAAATATTCATTAGGAGCGCTGTGTCCGTATTAAACGGAGAACTTTCCATATTTCTGGTTTTATTGAGTTCGCTGAAACTTTCTATAAAAATTGATCATGAATAGACTCTGGTATTTGGTTGATTATTTAATTAAAATCTTATACTAAAAATTGCTGCCAGAAAGATCTTATGATTTTCGAGAGTTAACAGACTCATAGATGTTATTCCAGAGTAAATTTACCTTGAATAGTTTTACTTTTCGCACTGTAAGAAGAGTAGAACAGACTGCATACTTGAAAAGCATATTCAAGAACACTTCTTACCAGAGAATTTTTATTTTTTATATTTGCCATCTTATTTACGTATACACAGGAAATTTCGAGTAGATCTGTCGGATAGATTCAGTAAACAGGATCATATTTTAAAGGGTTCGAAAGTGGATAATTTTGTGTTTCTTTGTTATAATAAAAAAAAAAAAAAAAACTGAATTCCGTGTGCTGATAAACGACTGTTCTTTTGCGCGAAAAAACCATCAAAACATCTAAAAAAAAGTATAAATCCATTCACAAGCGTAAATGATGCTGAACTCATTGGGCGTCCGAATTAGGTCACAACGGAAGAGATGGTTCTTGAAATCCATGATTATTGTGTTGACTGGCCATACAGTGAAGATACGCGAAATATCTAACATGGTAAACATCTAAAACAAACGTGCTTTTCATATCCTGCATGGACGTTTGGACAGAAAGCTGTCGGAAAGTAGGGTGCTTCTTTTGACCCAGTTGGCCAAAAGCGGAATCATGTGATATATATTAAATATATGTATGTATGTACTATATTAAACTGCATAATAATTAGCAGGACTTGAAAAATTTCGATTTCTTTTTAAACACTTAGGGATTGTCCGAATCCAAGCCTTCGTCTTGTTTTTATAACAGCTAAGTAGTCACGTGTAACACCGAGTCAAGCTCTATCCGAACTGAATCCATGATTATGCCACAGAGCTTTGCTACTTCGTATAAAAATTTAGATATCTGGTTAGCTTGATCGCCGAGGATCGAGTTGACTTAATTCAAATAGACAACATATTGTGAGGTTATGTTTATGTGCTGTCTCCGAAATCAAGCTACGCAAATGAATTCGGACAGGTTAGCTTCGTTTTGAGTTTGATGGAAAAATGGTGAACGCTGACAAAATGAAGCATAAAGATTTCGGCTTCTTACTGTTTAAATAAATAAAAAAAAAAAAAAATATTAGGCTCATATTCATAAAGCAGTAATAATTTATGCCTGTAATATTAGTCTTTATTCTTTGCATTATCGTAGTAAACAATAGCTGTGTTGTTTTTATACTGAACTGGTTCATTGGAAATTTAAAATTGATTTTGTCCTATAAAATTTTTCATAGGTATGTGGCAACTTATCAAATTGTCATATGAGTTCAATTTTCACAAAAATGTGAAAATAGATTTGAAAAATATTTGGTTGAAATTTTGATGTTTTTATTCTACAAAAATACGGCAATGTGAAGATTTTTTATCCATTTAAAAAAACCGTGTACATTAGTAACGGTTTTTAATATCCACGTCAATCGGTAATTTCCTGTGATCCCGAGCAGGAAAAAAAACGCGACTAATATAATTCTGTCGCCAAAAATTTATCATTTTTTGGTGAATTTAACATATACTTATGACTGCTTTGTGAATAGCTAGTTGAGCTTATTGTATGATTTCACTGGCTTTTATAACTAGACGTGGTCGAAGGCGGAGGCTTGGCTTTGGAGAGGCCCTTTATACATCCCGATTAGCGGAATTTGGCGCCCATTTGTTAAATCAGAAATATTGTTTCATCACATTCTGTTTCTTTTTAGATGGTGGAGTATGTACTACACTAAAACAATCTCCATGGACCATAAACTAGTTCCGTACCCACCAAACTTTGCAGGGCTTGAGATTGACAACGTTTTTATATGTTCCAGGTCTCGACCAGCTGATATCGTATTACCACATATAAGAAATACCCAGATGTGAATTTTAGCAAACAGAATTGTTTTGCGTAAATGTCTGCTACCATCTGCCTTTATTTAATGCATTACTTGAGTAAAAGTGTCTAAATTTCCAACCATGCTTGTAACACAAGACGCCTTTTTCCGTAGTTATGAAAATAAGTAAGCTTGTCCAATACCTTCACGTATTATATACAGGATGTCTGTCTAGGTGGTCCATAGAGAAGGAGGCGATAGTACTCACCTAGACGAACAAAAAATTGTATTGCAGGGGAGTCCACATCAACCATTTGGGAGATACAGGGTGATTAAGAAATTATTCTAGTCTTTCACAAAACACCCAGCATCTTAAAAAGTGCAGAGTGTACGGTTATCGTCTAAAGCGGATTGTATGGCCTTGCCAACGAATGCTCAACCAATCCCGTACTCCTTTCCTCTCAGGAGTTATTGTGGTCTAAACTAAAAATTTCGGTTTTTCTTACCTTTTTTCTTACTGTAAGTCCTATGTTTTTTTTGCAAAACGGTCGTTAACATAACTTTTTTTTATATAAAAATTGTAAGCTGTGGATTTGACTTATTACACCATATGTGCTGTCTATCTGTAGCCGTTAAAGAGTTATTAGTTCATAACCTATTCTCAGAGCTAGTCTCAAACCTATTTTCAAACTTTGAAATTCAAAGATAATTTGTTCCCTTAGTGACTGAAAATTGTAATTAAAAAAAAAATCGTCTAATTTCGGTATGACCTGAATAGGTTATGAGCTAATAACTCTTTAACGGTTACAGATAGCACATAGGGTGTAATAAGTCAGTCAAATTAAAGAGGAGAGTCCACAGTTTACAGTTTTTATAAAAAAGATCTATATTAACGACCTTTTTGCAAAAAAAAAGTAGAGGTCAAAGTAAAAAAAAAAGGTAAGAAAATCCGAAATTTTTAGTTTAGTCCACAATAACTTCTGAGAGGAGAAGAATATGGGGTTGGTTGAGCAGTCGTTGGCAAGGCCATGACGTTGTACATACAATCAGCTTTAGACGGTGACCGTACACTCTGTACTTGTTTTTAAATACAGGGTGTTTTGTGAAAGACTAGCATATTTTCATCTCCCAAACGGTTGATGTGGATCCCCCTGCCATAAAATTTTTGTTCGGTGAGTACTTTCACCTCGTGCTGTATGGACCACCTAGACGGAAACATATTAAGAAGTATTCCTTCCTATGTATGTTTTGTAGAAAGGTATTTCTATTTTCTAGTTAAGTTTTTTTTTAATTAGGGTAATTTTTAATTTGTTCCTCTTTAATATTTCAGATTTATTTTAATATAAATTAAAACAAAAGACCAAAAATGGACTATTATAACCCTCTAGTTTTATCATTCCGTCTTTTCAGACATTAGAATTTGCAATGCATCATAACGAAGTATAAAAAGTGGAGTTAGTGGCAAATTAAAATGTGGAATACAAGTCTAATAATCTTCCTTCAATTTATCTTTATGTTTAGAAAGTAAAATGGTACTTATTTTAAGATTTTAAACGGATCTAGTAGAATAAATTTACATAAATATCAACCTTTATATTTTTCATCTTTTGAGAAACGCGTCATGCGAATCGACTAATACAGAAAATGGCGAATTTATGTTGCCGTTAGTCTGTATACCGTGCGTGGCTAGCTATTATACAGCCGTTTGACGTCAGTGTTTCAGTAAAGAAATCCTCATCTGGGTTATTCTTATCTGTGGTATTAGACCTGCTGAATAAAAACAAAACAGAAACAGAGGAAAAGAAGATCATTGCAATTTGTCGTATATTTTGACATTTCGACAAAAGATCAGAAGTCTTTTAAAAAAAAGCAATTTAGACGGGTCTGACAGTTACGACAGGATATAAATATCTATATTTTTCATCTTTATATGTAGTACAAGGGGCTCCGTCAGATGACAAAAGTAGTATAATTAAAATTAGTATAGATAGACGCTAATTTCCATCCATGGAGTCATAGATTTAGTATATTTATTAATGGTTGCCAGAATAGTCGGAATAGATTTGATATCGAAATTACAAATTATAAAAATTCCAGAAAAATTTGAGTTAAAAAAGCTTTATTTGTGTCAAGCAGCATGGTTTGTGAAATAGTTTCTTCTGGACCAGTTTTCCTCCGACCAATATCGAGAGACGTTTAGAGTTATTTTAAACTGAATATTTGTCGCAATACGATTTTTGTTTATTTTTGTATATTGTAGGTTATGTCGATAGAGTAACTTAAATGTCGAAAATTACGAAACCGGTCTTAACGACTAGTTTGATTTACACTTATGTAAATGTGATCATGCCCGTGATCGTATCTTTTGTATAGGCCAATATTCTGTAGAGGTCATTCTGTTACGTATTCTGTAACTATCTAAAGATGCTTAATTTTGTCATCAATTTTTACAGGTATTTTGAAATAAAAGAAAACATGCACATACAGTATTACGTATTATGTATTAGTAATCAATTTTCGAATTTTATCGCCGTTACATATTACGTTCTTTAAGAAACGTGAACCTTAAATTTATTACAGCTTTCGCGGTCACGATGGCTACATTCCATAACATTTCAATGCATGAACAAATTAATATAATCTTTTTCTTTGTCATTTCATATTCATTAGGATAAGATTACAAAAAAGAACAATTATTGATTAAATATTGCCAAAATTTGTAAAGTAGGAAAAGCATTGTTGATTTCCTGTCATTTAATTTTTTTAAATATTCCGGGTAAATACATGAGCTAAGTTCTACAATCGTTTATCTATTTTCCTAAGATAAGCGAGAGTAGACCCCATTCATTATCGAGTAAATCCTTCGAGTTAGTCTGGCGAGCTTTTCTTTTAGATTTAATGGAAGAAATGTAATAAAAATTATTATTTTTTTATTGTAGGTTGAGTTTAAAGCTTAGATAACTATATATGTATATTAATATATATATATATATATATATATATACATATACATATATATATATATATATATATATACATATATATATATTTGCCAACACTTTATCTACACAGTAACAAATTTTCAGAAATTGCCACAAAGCTTAGGTATTTTTCGATAAGATTAGGGAATATTCCCTAAAATGTAAGGACTACTCCCTACATTTTAGGGAATAGTCCTAATATTTTTTGCAGTGTATCAAATAAATTTAATTCACTCTTATAAGGTTCAGAATATTTTTTTTTTAAAGAGAAGCTAATATGAAACTCACATGATCTACTTATCGGTTTTTGAACGAACAAAGATAATTCTTGTGTGTCAATCAGGTATTTTTAATGTCAGGTAAATTCACTTAACAATTTTAGTGTTTTTTTTTTATTTTAATTTTTACACAAATACAATAACACAGAAAATACTTGAAGGCAAATTATTATATTATATTATTATTTTAAATTTAGATATATTAGTAAGTTATAGTGGTATTTAATGGTTAGGAGTGCTCAAAACTCTTACCAGTTTTGGTGCATTGATTTAAATTTATCTTTCAGTATTTCCAGCTGTACAGGTTTAGGTCAGCATCTATATTTTTGTTAGGCGTACAAGCAGTTCCCAGTTCATTATTCCTTTATTACGTCCCACTTGTCGACAAAAGTTAGGAAATATGCTGAAAAACAAATTAATACGCTTTAGAATGTTATTCGGCTTATAGCTTTGTTTCGGTTGTTATATTCATTAAGTCATATGACTATGACTAAATTTATTGTAAACCTAAATAATTATGCTATTCCCATCATTCATGATAATTTTTATATGGACAATAGTTTGTTATGATGTTACGTGACTTAGTTAGAGTTCACTTAATACGAAAACTCACATGATATATTGCATAACATGAAACAAGCGCCCATAACCCCTTCCGTAAAATGATTTTCATGTGAATTAATTAAATCTTAATATATCACAAAATGAATAACATGAAATATCGCTTAATACGAAAACATTCGAAATTTTTATCTTATTTTGCGGAAATCTTTCTATTACCATGAAATAATGGTTGTTCTAACACCGTAAGCCATCTTGTGATCAGGGCGTCATTAAGAACCTGAAAGCCTCCGATGGTAATTTCGTTGAGATATATTTTTCCAATAACAGAAACAAACTGATTTGATTCTCTAAAGGTGCCAGTACACGGTGATTTTTTTTATGCGTGCGCTTATATTGAATAAGCGGTGCAAAAAAAAATCAAAAAATCAATTTCTAAAACAAAAATACACTTGCGACACCTCTACAATTTTTCCGATTTTCTCAATTGATGAATCTTGTCGTAAAATGTTATTCCATGTTGTAATGAACCTTCACTAACAAGTCCATATGTTTGTTTTGTTTATCATTCCATGAATTTCTCTAGATTTATTGAGATACTGGTGCGACAGAAAAAATACGACAGGGCACGTACAGTGTGGTGCAAAATAATAGCAACCATTTAAAGACAAAGATTAAAACTCATCAAACACCAATATATTGGCATTCTTCAAACAAAACAAAAGATTTTATTAGGTACTGTAAAACAAATGAAAAAATAGCAGACGTCAACATTTTTAAGTGTGTAAAACTAAAAGAACTTTACAACCAACTAGTAAACCAAACTAAAAACAAATACTCGTAATTTCTGCTCATTGTTCTTCACAAGATCGCTGAAATTTTTCCTTTTAATTATGACATGTAATAAGTTTACCACTCCCAAATTTCAATCGCTAAAATATAATATTAATAAATCTATAATTTTACGATTTATTAAGAAGTATAAAACGATCGGAAATACTAGCACGCTGCATTTGAGTGGAAACTGGAAGGTACATTTACAGGAGAACTAGTGCTCTAACTAAAAAAAAGAATCTTTTGTGACACTGACACCAAACGAAATTGCAAAAATGTTAAATTTAGGCATATTTGTCAGTACAGTCCAGAAGTGCCCTTTGGAGAACAATTCAATTTAAAAATTTATAGACCAGCCAAAAAGTCAGTGCTAACTACGAAAGAAACACCAAAAAATGTGTACCTATTTAATACTGTAATCTACCACTGCTTTACATTAACTCCAATTTACAGGTTAAACTTTGCAAGATCACATTATTGAATTTTGGTGCATTGATAAGTCGGAAACAGTCCTTATCAGCGATGAGTCAAAATTTAATTTAATTAAGTGCAAAGTAGTAATGAGTTTTTTTTTACCCTTTCGAGACCCGTACAAAATACGAGTCTACAGGCAATTCTCAACCTACTGCTTATGAGAGTAAATTAAAAAACAAGTCCGAGGTACTGTCAGTTTCTGGCATAAAGCCGAAGACCAAAAATTCCATAAAGAAATTTTTGGGAGTATAGGTAGTTGTAAAGTGTTTCGATCAGCAGTAAGAGGGCAATCTCATCAGGACAGCAATGAACACTGAAACTGCCTGCTGTCTAAACTACAGTGAACTTAATTTAATTAACAACGACGACCTACCTGTTGTACGAAAAATAAAAGGTGAGGGACTCGATCCACGATACTGCAAGGTCACAGCCAAGCAAAGAGGTGATAGTGTTGAGGTGTAAGCCTCTTTTTTTTAGTTAACATAGTCCGTTTTTATGAAATAAACAAAATAATGGACCGTTTGAAATATGTATAGGAACATTTTAGAAACGCTTATGCTGCCCTATGCCGATTGGTAATGTTGCTTCGATGGGTGTTTCGTCTATGTCATGGAAGATGTGCTTGAAGTAATTAAAAAAAAAGCCCATTATACAAAGTACTGTGGAAGGAATCACTATTTATAAAAAAGCCACTTTAGTTTTGCACATTAAAAATATTGAAACCGGTTATTTTTTAATTTATTTTACAGTTATGAAATCTTTTGTTTTCTTGTGAAGTATGCTAATTTATTGGTGTTTGATAAGTGGATAAAAGCACAACATTCTCAATTAAAATTAAGAAAATCAAGTAAAAAAGCTAAAATTGGTCTAAGACCAATTCCTGTGATATCCTAGATGAATGCCCGTATATAATTTCGTATGGTCACCCATATGTGCAAGTTTGATTTTTGAAGTGGTTTTTCGCATATAACTATTTCTAGAACGGTTCCGTCGTACAGTAAAAATGATTTTAACCAATTTCATAGGATTTTGTATTCTGAAGAAATTTTCATCGATCGATTCATTGATCGTTTTCACAGTATACGTAAAAATCCAAAATTTTTGTATAGCAACCCTATGAAGGAGTTGCCCGATTCGTCCCATTTTCGAACTTCAATTTGCATTTTTTTTAAATCTTTGTGCAAAATTTCAGTTCTCTACGTCCATGCGTTCTCGAGGTATTGTGCCGACGGATGAACGAATGGACAGACGGAAGGGCGGATGAACGGACGGATGCGCAAAAATCAAAATAATTTTTAATATTATGCGTGAGTGTCCAATCTATTTTGCTCTACCAGAATTATTTCTAGGTAGAAGTGCTATCGCGGCGTTACTTTAAGACACTGCAAATTGAAAAAAGAACAAGTCTCAAGCGATTACTGACGGAGATTGACGTGCAATTTTAAGAGTATCGTAAAATTTTATACTAACTGCGAGACACAGACAAGTAGCAGAAAAACCTGCTGTGCAGACAAATAGAAAAGAATTAAAACTAGAACCTCTGCTTGCTAAATAACAACACATAACAAACAGAAAGAGGTTGCACAATAACACCTTAGTGGATGAGAGACAATAACAGACAGTTTTTCAATAAGTTTAGAAAAGGAAAAAATCGATCTATTGGTAAACAGAACACTTGTATGGAGTTTATTAGTAAAGGTTCTTTACAATAGTCAACAGTTTAGTAAATTGAGAAAAACTTGTAGTTGTGTCGTATGCGTATCGTATTATCGCGGAGTGTATGCACAAGCATACATATTATTCTATAAGAGCTACTAAATAGAATATGTACATGCGTAAATAAATAACTTGGCTGTAATATTCCTCGTGTCGGTGATTAGGTGCTGGTCCCGTATGTTTCCTTTTTTTCTTTTTATAGAATCATGTAGTTTCTTTAATTAATTGTCGAGTCTTCTTGTCCTGATTACTTACTGCCGAGCCCAGCTTAGCTGGTACTGTATTTTATATTATTGTTTTTTACGCTTAGCGTTAACACATCACTTTTCATACCGATTTTGGCAATGAGAACTTAATAAAAATATACTAATTTGGGTTATTTATCGTTTTTGTATAATAATTTAGTCTCGATAAAATAACAAATTAGAAGAGATAATTTAACTTTGAATTCTAAACACTATTTCTTAACTTCTTGACGACAAACCTCATAAGAAAAAAAAACTCGTTGTTTAAGTGAAGAGGACACTCGGTTCTTACCCTATTCTCCATGGTAAAAACAAAAATAACTGAATTATTAGCGGGATTTATTGAACTTAAATTTCCATTTACGAAAAATTATGCGCTTGAATTATGCTGAAATTTATTCATTTGAAATTCGCATACTACATAAGTTAAGAAAAAATCGGCCAAGTGGGAGTCGTACTCGCGCACGAAGGGTTCCGTACCATCGTACAAAATTTAACACTATGTACTTTTTATTTATTTTTTTAAATGAGAGTAGGCGTGATTTGAAAAAATAATGCTGTCAAAAAAAAAAAAAAAATGCTGTACACCTGACCCTCGATTTACACGGTGGATTCGCCGTGTAAACCGAAAGCGTGTAAATTGAAATTGTGCAATTAAATTCATGTTATATATTGTAAAAGGAGACATCTCAATATTACACATATATTAATATATTTGTATATTATAAGTATGTAGTTTTTCATAAATTCCCCTCGAACATACATATTAAATCGAGAAAACAAAAACTTAATTAGTATTACATGAATTAATTCAATAAAGTTAGAGGTTATCCACTCTATTGAAAAAGGTTTCCTCTTTAAAAAATCTACGCTGGCTGTTTTTATCGATGTAGAAGGTGCCTTTAACAATGTCCTTCATATAAGTTCACTGAAACGCTAACAAAACATGGAGTGAACCGGTCCCTAAAACACTGGATTGTACACATGTTGAACAAAAGAACTGTTTTTGCCGAACTAGGCGGGGTAAGCAGAGAAAAAAGAGTCCAGAGAAGCACCCTCATCTTATTGTGGGTGTTCATTATGGATGATCTCTAACACTCTAAGACTTACCCGGATGGGCACAAAGCAGTATGTTACGTCGACGAAAGGGTGATCTTGGTCACCGATCCGAACGGACTTGGGTACGGATTTCGGACCTTGCATTAATCCATTGAAAACATGTTTATGCCTTTTTACTAAGAAATAGAACACTCCACTGAAAGACAGACTAAAATATCTTAAATAGAAACTTAAGCTGTAAACCACACATTGAGGACAGAGCGAATAAAGCTCTGCGAGGCTTCGCGATGTGCCGCAAATCCATTAGGAAAAAAGTGGCGACGTAAACCATGGATGATCCTTTGGATATATACTAGCATCATCCGACCCATGCTAACCTACAGTTCTGTGGTGTAGTGGAAGGCAATGGAGCTCGTTAATCATCGCAAGATATTGAAGAAGATTCAAAGATTATGTTCCCTTAGTGTAAGTGACGCTCTCAAGTCAACCAGATCGAAGGCTCTTGAGTTGAGCTCATCCTCAACACACCCCGTTCATATACACGTCAAGAAGGGGGCGTCAATCGCTGCACTTAGACTGAATCTCAATCGCAGCTGCATTCACACTGGTACAAGATTACCACATGAATTCATCTTTGAATTGGTGTAGTCCATCGTACTTCCTCGAGACTATGCTGAGGAGCAACTTTAAATCGAAAATTCCAGATAGGGTAGAATCGGAATCACATTCTGTGCTTCAACCATTGACAAACCCTATCATATATACTGACAGCTCCAAACTGGAAAAGAACACCGGAGCAGGTGCTTTTTGCTAGGAGACTCACATTGAAATTTCCATTCACCTTGAAAGCCATGTAACTGTTTTCCAGGCGGAAGTCAAGCCCATCCTTGAAGCGGGAAGGTATCTTCTAAACTCAGGTACTAAGAACAAGGAGATTGCAATATGCTCGGACAAAACTACCCTGAATTCCCTTTCTCGGAACAATGGGGTACTAGTGCTTTGAGTGCCAGGTCATAGCGGCATTAGCGGTAATAAAAGGCGGATGAACTTGCTCGCCTTGGTGCAACCGCGGAGGAAATCTCATCACAATTGGGATCGCACCAAAACACCTTTGCTTCTACTATCTCGACCTGGGCCGACTGTCAAAACCGTCGCCTTTGCTTGGATGACCGCTCAGGTAGAACCACAAAAGAGCTATGGGGCTTACTCAACCCAAATGAAATGAAAGAGTTACTGGAACTAAGCAAGCCAACCCTGAGAACTGTATAGTGTCAATTCTCACTGGACACTCTCTTCTCAGTGGTCACCAGCATAGGATGGGGCTTGTTGAAGATCTAGTATGCAGAGGATGCGAAGAGGAAACTAAAACGGTGACTTATTCTTTGTCACTATTCGGTCCCCTCAGGAAAACGTTACAGATTCCCCTGGCTCACACCTTCTGAAAAAACTGCATGAAGACGGAAGGAAGGGTTGTGGGCCAATTTTGAATTTTATTAGAGTGTCCGAGCAATTGCTCATAAGTCTGGAGGGTGAACAATGGGCCTTCTTGTAGCTAGCCTACGTTCCAGGGATTCTTTTCGGATTCCAACCTCGTTTCAATCCAATCCCAATCCATCCCTATTTAATACACTAATACAAGCTTCATAAAACATTCCTGGAGAAAATTGTTCCTATTACTACAAAAATCTGCCGTCTGCCATCGCAACTGTGTTTAGCCCTTAATTCATATCCTATTTCTTGCTACATTCTGTTCTGTTGCATTGTGGGCCTTGTTCTCCTCTTTTGAAAGCTCAGAGCTCAAGCATAAATATTTTCAAGCTCATTCAAATGAAAGCATGAACGCACAAGCAACCCAATAATATTCCATTGTAATGCATCCTATTGGAACTGAGTAGGCGAGATAACTGTGTACTACATACATAGTAGTTTTTTTAGATTTTAAATTCTAAATTTGCGCGATTGTTTTAAATTTTTTTTTTTTTCAAAAATTTTTGTGACCGTGTTAAAGTGAAAATTGGTGTAATATAAATGGAATTTTTCCTCATTTTTTCAGTCTTGTTAAACCGAAACCGTGCAAATCGAGGGCTAGGTGTAATTTGAAAAAATAATGCCTACTTATGATAATAATAATTAATGAGAATAAAACGAGGAAAAAAACGCCGAAAAAATCACGTTTCTTGTATGGGGCTCCCTTTATTTTTTAATTTAATTTAATTTTTATTATTTGTTGTTATAGCGGATATAGAAATACACACTCTGTGAAAATTTCAACTGCCTACCTATTACGGTTCATGAGATACATCTCGGTGACAGACGGACGGACCGACAGACATCGAAACCCTAAAAATTACTTCTCTTTCCATTTGGAAATTTATTTTAAAACAAGTAGAAAAGCTAGAATGGTCGTAAGACCACACGTAATTTCGTATGGTCACCCATCTGTGCAAGTGTTATTTTTGAAGTGGTTTTTCGCAAATATTTCTAAAACGGTTTGTCGGCCAGTAAAAATGATTACTATAACTAATTTCATAGGATTTTATATTCTGAAGAATTTTATAGTACAGTAAAAACGTCTAGGACTAATAGTTTGCACAGTATATATTCGTAAAAAGCCTAAGTTTTTATATGGTATCACCAAGAAGAGGTTGCCTGATTTAGTCCATTTTTGAAATTATATTTACTAATTCTATGAAAACACCGTGTCAAAATTTCAGCTTTCTACGCTGACGCACTCTACCATAATTATTTCTAAGGTCTTATAAAGGAATGACAAAGTTATGTAGTATGCCGTATGATTTCATCATTTATGGTATAAAAACGTGTACACGAACGTTTGTAAATACACATTTAAGTATCTGATTTCGAACACGTGTAGTACGGATTCGTTTTTTATTTTACTTTTTTTTTTATATGAAAAGGTAGCTCTGTAATGTTTATCTATTAATTTTTATCTTCTGCAGTGTATATACATTAATGTTAAACGCCGGCTGATACGAGCAACAGCTCTCGATATTTTTGTGACTCAAAAATTTTGTTTTCATACAATAGCGATTACTTTTGTCGTTTCAGTTGTAAATATAACAAAAGGCAACAAATCATAGGCACACGCACGTGATTCCCTCTTGAGCGTGTTCATGCGTCATGTTTCTAATTCCAGTCAAAGATGTAAACAATTAAATAATACTGATTTCCAAAGTTTCATTTATTACTTTAAGCTTTAAGACCTTTTGGAAAAAAATTTAAAATTGATAAGACCATTGCGTTCCCAAGTAGCAACCGACCGACTAGCCATAACATAATCATGTAATGTGAGCAGAGCGTCTGACAGTGAATATTATGGACATAAAATAAACATTGTCTGAATGCCAAATCCCAGCGAAAAAAACTATTGTAATGGCAATCCGCCCATATCTAACGGTGAGCATACGTAGATATGTATGTATGTATGTAAAGTAATCGTATCACCTTTCAACCAAATGAAAATAAACATCAACCTGAAATTCTTTTTAAGAATTATTGTGCTTTCCTCATATCTCATTTAGGTTTAATCTAAATTATTAAAAGCAGCAAAAACAGTAGAGATTGTGCGGCCTTGAGCATAAGAGAAGGATAAGAATGCATTATGTTTAAAGAATTTTTCAGTAACAGAAATTATAACTAATACTATACAGTGAGATCGAATAATTGAAACGGTGCTTTCTAATCTTATAAGAAGGTGATTTCCTTAAAAATAGCAGAATTTTTTAGCTTCTTCTTGTCCTATATAATGAGTTGGGTAATGAATAAGTGCATAAATTTTAAGAAATATGTTATTACAGAAATTGTAATTGATAAAAATCGTTACATTTTGTAAGATCTTCCATGATACTATCGAGAATCGACCTAGCTTCCAAAAGTTAAATAAATTCGAAGGGTTACATATATACATTATGAATTAATTTATTTTGGGTTAATTATAGCTTTTTTAGTTTCTTTATGATTACTGAAGGCTCATGTAGTATTACCAAATCCCGGACGCACGTAAATAATAATGGCAATGTGGGGTCCACCTTTATTCCATGGTATTTTGATTGCTTACAAACTCTTGAGGAATCTGTCTAAATGACGGCTATGACACAAAGGTTATATGCTAGGTGATAACAATAAGGGACAAGAATGTCTATATTATATATAGGAGTGGTCCCGAAAAAATTAACACATTTATTTTTGTTAGTAGTACAAAAAGTAATGAGAATATCTGAACAAAATAAAATAAAATGGCGTTTTCGGTACAACCTTGCGATCTTGAGCCGCTCCCGCCGCAATATTGGAAAAAAACATACCTACCGAAAAAAAGTTTTTCGAGAATATCTTCCATCGAGTCCCACCTATACTGTAAAAAATGCACAAATTGTTGCCACAAAGCTTAGGCATTTTTCCTTAAAATGTAGGGATTATTCCCTACTTTTTAGGGAATATTCCCTATATTTTAAGGAAAAGTACCTAAGCTTTGTGGCAACAATTATAC
This sequence comes from Dioctria rufipes, assembly GCA_963924295.1. Lineage (NCBI taxonomy): Eukaryota > Metazoa > Arthropoda > Insecta > Diptera > Asilidae > Dioctria > Dioctria rufipes. The sequence goes on along the minus strand of OZ002740.1, from coordinate 344,891,318 downwards.
AAATTTTTGACTGTGTAGGATACAAAAAAATTATAGAGCAAATAATTTCCAGTAATTTTTGTAGGAAACATTTTTCAATCAGATGAATAGTTCACGAGTTACAACGGAGTCACACTCAGCAAATTCTACAATTCCCAAAATCGGTACCATGAAGGAGATGCGTGTGAAAATAGCACAGAGAATTTTGTGGATTGTAGAATTTGTTGAGTTTGACTCCGTGGTAACTCATGATCTATTCATCTGATGGAAAAATGTTCCTTACAAAAGTTGCAGGCAGTTTTATGCTCTATAATTTTTGTAATAGCTATGTGTAATCTAGGTGGGGCTAGAGAGAAGATATTCTCGAAAAAAATGTTTTCGGTACGGTTTTTCAATACGGCAGCTCGAGCGGCGGAATATTAGTTAGGACACCGAACTGCACAAAGCTACCAAATTTTAAATCTCCTTGACCTTTTTGTAAGTCAGAACCTAGCCACCCATTGCCTGGACTATTAAGCTTTAAAATATAATAGTTTTGTTCTATACATTAATAAAAAAATGTGTTTTAAAAGAATTTTTTTTTTCATTCAAGTCCTTCATTAGATTTAGAGCACTTTTTCAATTTGTTTTTCTGAATTATATTTTCATTAATGCCCAATACCTCTCTAGTAGTTCGGGGCAGATTGCTGTTCTCTTGGTACGAAATTCAAATTATTGGTTCTGTATCACTACATTGTTGTTTTGCGTAATGACTGATAACAAAATCTGGCCAGAAAGTAATAGACCCTTAATATTGTCGAATAAAGGGTAGAAGTTGTTTTTGAAGGGACTGTTTAATGTATACATTTGAGTTTATTGTCGATTTTACGATAATTCACTGTTCGTTAAGCACAAGAACAGGGGCCCTATTCTTGAATAACGAAGGCACATTCCGCATTCGTTATACTGTCAAAACCATTCGTAATCGAGACTTGTGGTATTCTTGAAATCCGCATTCGTTATATACCGAACGCAAACCCTTCGTTATTTAACGAGTGGGTTCAACCATTCGTTATGCCAAACGAAGAGTGAATCAGCTGCTACTTTATGGGTGATAATGGGAGATAAAAGATGTGCGAAAATATCATATGCTCAAAAAACTAAACTAATTGAGTTTTTAAAGGAAAATCAGAAACTGAGATTTGGTAAATATGAGAACTCTTTCAGTTCAAAAGATGCCACGGAATTGTGGCAAAATAAAATCAGTATTAATTTCCATACCTGAAGCACAAAAGAACTAGAAAAGTTTTTTTATGATATTATATTCGAAACAAAGGTAATAGAAAATTTCCAGATTTGGCAGGATTAAAATGTGTGGTAAAAGGAAAATCTGCAGCGGCATAAAAAACATTTGCATGGGACTGGTGGAGATCCTCCTGCAACCTTTTTTTCTATCTAGCGTTGAATTAAGGGTGCAGGAATTGATTAACTATTGACGTAATTGATAGTCCATAGATTCTTTAACGATTTCAGGACCAAACAATAATGACAATTCACTGAAGCTTGCCATTTTTTACAAATTATATTTTAAAATATGAAACAGCTGACGATATCCAATTTGTAAATTGACAGATTTAATCTTACCACACTCGTTATGTTGAAATACTTTTTCACCACTTCGACTTTATAACGAAGAGGTTCAAGAATACGAACGGGGTATTCGATTCGTTATCAACCATTCGTTATATAACGAATTCGTAAAAACCATTCGTAATTCAAGAATAGGCCCCCTGATCGCTTGATAAATGATGTACTTCTTGGGAAATTTTGCTACTCCTTTTGTCGTTATCCATAGCGACACAATCGTATTTTGTCGGGTACTTTTCATTAAGTTTTCTCGCACTTCTTCTTGCAGTTTTCTCTTCCGAAGTGTACGGTTTCCGCGAATAATTACGTTTCATCTGATTTATGACGTCTGTACTTGGTAATAAAGAATCCGCTTCTCGTATAATGAAGTTTTATATGGCGGGTCATAATATTACGGCCCACTCTCACAAACTTAACGAAAACTCTCTGCTTCTTAACGACCCGCCACTCATAACCCAGTCACCTGTGGTGATATTATGACTCGCTCTTACAAATTGTACGAAAATTCTCTCACCGCGGTGGCAAGCGGCGGGTCGTCAAAGCAGGCCTCTGGCCCAAAATACATTCACGACCACATGCCACTTGATAAACGCGTCTGAAGCAATGTAAATCTATTGCCAAAGTTATATTCGCGACCACAGGCCACAAGGCACGCAATAAAAATGGTATGTAGGTTATTTAATATGGCGGGAGAGTTGTAATTAATGGGAATTTTGGTTTTCAATGCGAAAGTTGTTTACCTCGGAGAACCATTTCTTACAGAGTTGTAACAATTCTGCAAAAAAATAAAATGGAAGAAAAAATTATTAATTACACGAAAATACATACATTAGGCATAATAAGAAGCATGGTTTCTTATGGCCAGTGGCCGTGAATGTTACTTACTTGGCTTCAGCAGTCGGTCAGAAGCGTTAAGTGGCTTGTGGCCTGAGGCAATGAATGTATTTTGGGCCTCAGGCAGTAAAGTGGCATACAACTTGTGGATTTTTAGAGGCCAGATGGCTTCTTGTTAAGTTATATGTTCCTTGGTAAAAGTCAACAGATATTTTAACATGTTGGCTTCCAATACACAAATGATTCATTTGAACTCAAAATTTAGTATTTATAGAATTTTTTATCAATGAAATGCAGACCTAAATAGTTATGCAGTCACAAGAACTAAATGGATCAATTTTTTCTGGACCACTCTTTACTATCTGAATTTCCCGTGATCAAACAGAAGATTGGTGTTGAAACTCGAGAATGATCTTTTTCTTTCTTCTTTTCCAACTTGTTTAAGTCTCAATTGAGATAAGGAGCAGACCAACAGACCGATCACCGAATAAGAATGATCTACTGTACATAAAATCACAAAATAAAACAGCTGCTATGAGTATGTTTTAATTTTTAACTTTTCATTTTCTTTACTGAATGGAAAAAATACAGTCAAGAGCGAGTCGGGATCTCGCAACCTTATCAGAACTTTATCAACAAACAGTCGAACGACTGAATTTAAGTATATTTAAATCTAATCCAAATTTGATTTGATTTGAAATTGCATCCGTGCAGGTTGGAGCACACTCACGCTTCGCTGATGACAGTAAGTCGCAGCATTAAACTTTAAACTGTAAACGATGTGTCATGTTAGAGATGATGAAGTGAATCGATAGTGGGGTTGTCTTCTAACTGCGGAGCTAGTTGCAAACTGGTCTCGTGGGATTATACCTGTATAGAGTCTTTTATCATTCGCCTTTTTGATTTTATTCGGCTCAGCCCCCTCGACATTTATAAATTTCCTATGTATATTTCGGTTTTAATATCTGCAGTCAAGAAAGCTATGCCTTTTTGTTTTTTTTATGGAACTTCCATTTACTAGTAAGGCTTGAATCTTCTGTGTATATTAAAAATGAAAACCTATCAACAAATATATGATTTATATATTTTTTAATAAATAATTGTGCAATTTCTTTGTTTCCAGGACCATGTGGTGGCAAAACAACTGGGCAATCTCGATTGTGTACATTTTTTGAAAATCTTGGTTGGAAGGTAAGTCTATTTAAACATAAACATAATATTGATAAAGTATATGTAGGTATTCATAAAAAAGTAAGGCTCAATTGTATTTGGTACAACTTCATATATTGATTGGTGAGCTCTTGAATCATTATTTCTCATTCTCTTGCCAATTTTTGCTATATAATTTGCAAAAATTCTGTCAGGGATTTTTTTTTATTACAATCTTCTTTAGGATATTACGAGACATTTTGATGCAATAATATTGGACAGCAGACGCTCTTCTTTCACATAATATCGTTTTTTTTTTTACATTAATACACAATGCATAAAAGTGAAAGTAATTATCAAGTAATCGAACCAATAAAAGTAATTCAAATAACAAAAGCTTATAAAAAGGTATTGAAATGCTGCTTGCTTTGAATTATTTTAATAATAAAAGGTTAAAGAAAACTATTTAAGTATATGTAATTCAAATCCATGAACAAGGGAGATTCTGTTAAAACAAACATTAAAATCTTAATAGAGGTTATAAATACAGAAAAAGGATCACGGAGTCATGTTAGACAATTATGGATATCATAAAAATACTATAAAGATTAATAATTAATATTAGAATAAGAAGCAACAGTTAATTTTTTTTTTTCATAATAACATAAGATCAGATAATTGGATTCAAGTAGCTAAAGTTTGGAGTTAAATTTGTTGAGATTACCGGACCGGTTTGTCTTAGGTAAATTGTTCCAAATAGGAAATTATTCTTACTATCAAATTAGATACGAGTGTTTAGAAAAACCAATCTAAAGTTGTCCATTCTGCTACATGTAAACCACATTCACAGGGTCGTGCAGTTGCCTCTTACTCTTAACTTTAACCTTAAGCACCTTCGAACATATAAGCCGTGTTGTTTTGTGTCCGCAGAACAGGGCAGAACAAAAGATACACAAAAGAACGCTTCATACATTTTCAAAGAAGATTTATAAATGAAGCAAACAGTACAAATAGTTCGCTTCAATCGACAGAACAATTGGTTCTCTTCAGTATGTAGGAGTTCTAGGACAAGGTACACAAAAGAACACAGTTATAGTTGGACAATAAGCCTGAATTGGCCCTATTTAGGTGAATGCCAATATCCTCTACTCATACATACACAGCAGCGAACAGGATAGAAGACAAAATGTGGCGTAATATGCGTCCTAAGGTCGAAAATATATTAAGCATATGCCTTGAAAGAGCACCCAAAAGTTAAGCATATCCAGTACATGAGATGGGGAATAATACTACATCAGCATAAAATAAGTGTGGTATCGAGAGTAAAATATTGTGTCCATACCAAATTGAGAGAAATGTGAAGATGACCGAATAGTAATCTCTTCAAGAGCTTTATTCATGGTTCACAGTGTCATGAAATCTGTCAACATGTACACCAGAGTAAATCTGAATATAATCAGCATAGATGTGAAAGCGCACTTTATCTAGAACTGTGAGGACATTAATGTAGAAAAAGATTAGGAGTAGCGCCAGGACCGAACCCTATGAGACACCAGTCAGATGATTTCATTGTGAAACAAGGACCAACTGATTTAACTTCAAAACATCTACGATCCAAGTAGTAGCAACTAATCATATCATAAGCAATGGAGGAAGAGCCAAATTGTGTCCGTTTGTAAGTTTTGAGATCAATAGTGTATGAGAACCCAAGTCAAACGCCTTGCTGTAAGGACTTAAGACCAGAAGGGCATGACATGCTTTTATCGTATGTATCTCGCATGTTAACTGCTACTTTTAGTAAGGCAGTACTCGTCGAAAGCAATGACCTGAAACCAGTTTATAGATTTAAAACAAAATTGCTAGTGCTGACGTGAGCACCAATAAGAATCTTTAGCACTTTAGAAACATTTAATTGTTGTTATGGTAAACGTCCTTTTGTTGGAACAAATTGTAAGGCGTGCTTTCGTGTGATACTTGCACTGAAGAATGAAGTAAAAGCGTTGCATGAAATATTAACAATTTAGTAGATCTGTTAATAAGATTGAAAAATGCTTAGAGCAGCGCAGAGCAACTATCTTTTGATTAAATTAAAAGTATAGCAGAAACGATTAGGAAGAGCACCATATTCATGAAATATGCTTTTCTGAAATGTTCCTGGAGCTGTCATGTTTCTGTATGATACGGAGGATATTTTTTTATTTTTTATTGCAAAATGACGAATAATTGGTCAAAAAAGTTTAATTCAAAAATTACCCTACTTTGATGATCACCCTAAAGAGATTATTTCAAAAATGGCTAAATTAAGAAAACTGAATTATGATTTACAAAAAATGACAACAAACTTAATTATTTAACAGTTGTAACCCATGTTTACTGATTACTCTAAGCTTCCAAATTTTTAGTTTAGAAAAAATCTTATTAAATTAATTAAATTTAATCAGAGAATAATAAAACATTTTCAGTTTTAGTCAAATAATTTCATTAATTTAAGAACGAGTACGGACTAAAGGTTAATGCACACTTACCGCCACAGTACGAATCGGCACAGACAGGCAAAATATTTTTCTATGAAAATAAGTTAGCTACATAATTAACATCAAATGGCACCGGCAGATACCGGCACGAAACGGAAACTTCTTTGCCGGTCGCTGTCGGTGGCTAGAAACCAGACCGGCATTTGTCGGTTGCTGGTCTAGTTGCGAAGTTAACATGGGATCACTTTTCTATAGGTTTCTCTTTTTCGTTTAACAACTGAACTTAAATTAATACGTTCTATTTCCTTAAATATCGTGTTTAATGAATATTTGTTGTTATAGGACATAAGCTTCCAATAATAGTAATAATTTTCAATGTATTTAGAATTAGAGAGTCTTGCTATGAAATAAATTCATAGCGAATTTGGTCAATATGATATTGACTGAGTTTGCTGTCAAATCCGCAGCTCGAGAATTGAGTGGAAAAAACTCTTTTACAAACGAAAAATCTTGCAAAAGCAGGCGTTTTGTATTAGCAGGAACTCATCAGTACGTCTTGGTTCCTGCATGCCGTATACGCCAAAATGAATAGCCAAGCTGACTTCATATATGCACTTAAAATAATTTTTAAGTTTGAATTATATACAAGGCGAAATACTAAGTATTTACTTGAATTCCTAGCAAGATTAGCCCTATGCGGGCGGGAGTAGCATTTCATACAGAGTATATAGAATTTGGCTAATATCCGCTGATTTATTCTACGGGAAAAAACTCGCGATATTGCCTTAAATAGGAAACTTTCAGTCCTTTTCGTTTTATGTCGTTATATGTGCACGAAAAATGCCGGTGCCGGTCGATTCCTGTCTGCGTTGGTTCGTGCTGCGCCAGTACGTGTGCATCGACCTTAATTCTCAAAAATTATCTTCTTCTATCCGCTTTGGATTTGCCATTGCAAATTTCACCTACATACACGGAGCTAACTTCTTTTGTTTATTGTTATTTCTTTTTACAGAGAGGGCAGAAAGTGTAGTAAAATTCCATTACTGTTGTTACATTTTAACTTAATTCCCTATTTTTTTTTGTTCAACTGGAAACTCACATTAATTAGAGCGAAATAGATGATAAAAGAAGTTTCTTACTCGATATCAAAACATGCAATTTAGATGCTTTTCCCCGAAACTGAAAAGTCTGGTTTTTTAAATCGGCTATAATTAATTGCATGCTTTTATATAATTCAAATTGCTTTTATTGTTCTTGTATTAATTGGGAGTCAATTGAAAGTAAAAAGAAAAATATACAAATTCACAATTTTTAAAGAAAACAAAACCTTTTAACAGTTCTCTCTCACGTCTTGGTACTTGGGGCTTATACCGAAAGAGTCAGCAATATAGAAGTGAGGCCATTAGTTTATGTGCACAGTCTATTGTTGGCTAGGAAAACTTAAATCTCAAGGAGAGGTTTTTAAAAATTTACTTTAAGTAAATTTTAACTCAAATTGACTTATTTTTGTTTACCAGAATATATGGCTATTGCAGTTATTCGCAGTTCTGAGAAAAGGCAACTAGAAGGGTGAAAGCCATGCTGGTGTATGTTCCACCGGAGCATATTTGGTCGGTAATAAATGTAATTCCACATCGGTGCAGTTCGGGATAGGAAAGCATCACGAAACCACCGTAAGAGCAATATTAATTTAAAGAGTAAAGGAATTGTAAATGTATTATTCTAAAAGGTATCAGCATAGATATTTCCTCAGATAAGTAATGGTAGTTGCGGTATTATATGGAAACGTAGCTGATATGATATCGGTGCTCTACTAAAATATGTATATTAGCTGTTATCATTACGTCTGTAGCATAATTCGGATAGAAGAATGCATTAGTGCAGCTGTATACCTTTAAGACGTGTGCAGAAACAGGAGCTGGGGTATAATCGATCAACTGACTGTGGCAAAACGCGTACAGACTGCAGGACAAATGTAGTGTCTTTCAGATAGAATTAATAGCGAAACATTAAGCGACACGGATGCTATCTATGCGTGGGCTAGTGCGATGCAGATATCTGTATATATTATGTACATATACTGAGAACCAGGTGGTCCTTAATGCGATGGAAGACAACCAGGATGAATCTAGAGTAAAGTGCTTAGTAGTATATTTTCCCATAAATCTGGTACAACAGAGCCAATAGCGACCTTAGTGAATATAGGGATTGCTGTTATGTATAAAATTTGTGTACATGAGCGTAGATTTTCTAGAGGTGCGCTGCAAGCAAGTAAAGAAGGTAAAACATATTTTCTATTTTCATTGAAACGATTGACAAAGTGAAGCATCATGTAAAGGCAGCTTATGGGGGTATTTTCTCGATGGGGGTCAAGCAATCAATCTTAAATGCAATTAATTTCGTAATTTAGAAAATTCAGTACAATCCCACAAATGAAATAGGAATTACTTAATATGTACTGCGGGCATTATTCTATCCTGAGGCTTCAGCCACAACACAAATAGCATTCGAATACGCTATATTTGAGCTATCACACTTCCTGTTATTTCTTTATTCTAAAGCATTATTGACACGGACACAGTAGAGTGTATCGAACTATAAGTTGTTGGCCTAAAACTTATGGGAATATTTTAGAAACTGCTCAAATGAAATTTGCTTTTATTTATTTATTGTCTACCGTAACACATATAATAACCTAAATATAAATCTAGTTAAAAATATGTATATAATTCAGTGTAAACCATTCCACAAATAAGCGTGATGATTAATTGAACTTTTAAATTCCTTTCTATTCAATGTTGTATCAACGAAAGAGTAAGAAGAGTTGTAGTAAATAATGCAATTAGAAAGAGTTACTCGTTATTATCCATAATTAGTTCTATGGTAAGTAACATATAGCAAGGCACTGTCACGAATAGGTCTCACTGGAGCATATAAAATTAATATGTAATTATAATTTTAGATGGTAATAAGTTACTTTATCCCTTAGTTTTAAAGTAGTTAAACCTAAGAGTTAACATCATGTGTCGCGTCCCATAAGCACTCCAATAAAAACACTCGCGTAATTCTAAGTTAAAACTTTATTTACTGACTTTACTTGACTTTACAAAACAGTTACTCGCGATCGAGCTTCAGAATCTTAACTCAACTAATTGAACACCGAACCGTATCTTTTATTAAACTAAACTAACTTCTAACTACGCAACCCGATCTGTCAAAAACCGTGCTTACCTCCATTCAACCAGGCGGAAGCGACTTTGACCCAGTGACCAGCGCAATACCTTGCAATCATAATTACAAAGTATTACGCTAATCACTGCCGACAGCGGGAGCCCCCAATACTGTATGTAAACAAACAGTGAGCCCAGCTGAGTATTTCACTATGCGAAGTGAATTACTTAACCATGACTCAATACCCAGTTACATACAGCAGTGGATGCGACAGTTTACAAGTAAACAATTCGCAATCGCCAAGCATTTCACTGTGCGAAGTGAAATGATTAGTTAATACAAATCATTTAATTACCTGTACACCTGCTGCTGGCTCGAGTCGTGATGTCACAATTTCACCAATTGAATATTGGGTCACGACATTCCTCCCCCCTGAGAAAAACTGATTCCCAAGAGGAATCAGATCGGGGTGCTCAGTTAGGTTACAATATATAACTTAACTAATTTATACAAAAACTAAGAGACAATATTCACTATGATCTAAACAATTTTTATAGCTATGGTTCGGTATACTTACAATTTCTGTTCTATTCTTCTATTTTTTTTTTATTTTTTTTTTGTACATCATTTTTTTTTTCTTTTACATTTCCTTCAATTACTTTATTGTTTCTTTTCTTTACAATGTTTGCTATCTAAATTTTCTTATTTGCCTTTTCTTACATTGTTTCATTTTTCGTGATTTCACATTCAATTTCCATTTTTATTTTATTACCACATTTCATTTCTCTTTTTCTTCTCATATTTAATATTTCTATTTACATCTCATCTTTAAATCTTTTACATTTCATTTCTTACCATTTGTTTTTCAAATTATTTAACTTACTCTGCTTTTTTCTTTTACATATTTCCTATCCTAATAAGTTAATTATCTCTATTACTTACTTCTTTCTAAACTTAAAAATTTTATTATTAACAAAGATGATTAATTAGTTTACATGCATACTCTTATCAACTATCAAAAATACCGTTCTTCTTATACACTCAATTACTGCAACCAGAATACAAAAATACTGCCATAACAAAATTCTTTTCTACCATAATTACAATTTTTACAATCTTAACCAATACAATTACAGTTATTACAATTATTAGCCATAATACCCCTTTATCCTTATCTAACGATTGCCCGTGCCTATTAAATCAAGGGGATTAAAATACTTTATAGCTACTCTAACCGGACGAGATGTTTTCCCACGACTGTCGGCAAGCTTCCAGTTGGCAAGTTTGCTGCTGTTGGCATGACTAACTCTATACTGTCAGTCCCTTCTTTGTTCGGCTCTGTTGAGGTTGGTCTGGGATGTTTAATGGATGTCTGGATAGTAGGTAGTATTGATACTCTGCCAGTACTCACTCGTCCTTGCTGACGTTTCCAGCGTCTTACATGGAACATCATTACTGCTACTAGAGTCAAGCTGACGATGCTTATCAGCCCGGTCAAAGACGTGGCTGCTAAATAGATCTGGTGCGGATGATTCTGCTGCCTGTGAACTTCTTCGGCCTTGATGGCGCTCTGAACCTTGGCTATCTTCTCAGCATGATCTTTCCAGGCTTGATTGAAATTACCTGCCGCTAGAAGTTTTAGCTCTCCTGTTTGTCCCTTTGGATGTTCGGGATTCCTTGAACCTGTTGGTGTCGCTATGTTTTCCCATTTAGGTAGTTCTGAAGGTGCGGGCTGAAAGAGAGTTACATTTCTGTGAGCATCGTCTTCAGAGGTTATAAGTAGATCTCCAATCTGCAGATGACAGCGTTCCTTTATGTCCAAAACTCCTATCGATGAGAGCTCTCCTATTTTGGTCGGTGAATTGCGGCAGTTGACCTCCAGCTTTGTTTTTTCAGCCATCACAAACAGCCAGTGATTTCTGGTCATCATTCGCGTTAAAGAGCTCCATTTCGGGATGACTTTCTCCTTACAAGCCCTAGTCTTAACATTGAAGCTGCGAAACAGGTTTAACACGCAATTATCGCCAATGGCCGTAATTATTGGGCTCAACTGTGGGCACAGTAAATGGGTATGAGCCGTCATGGTGATCAGCTGCTGACACCTCTGGTACTGGTGGTCATCTAGTAAGACATATTGCCTCTCGTGGTTGTTGGCTGAAATAAATTCCGCGTCCAGGTCATACATATGGTAGCCGGCTTCATCTACTGCTGCGGGGATGGTGTAGATTTTGTGGGTGTCGAACGAAGTTCTCTGGGGTTGGGGAATGTCTACTCTGACCAGGATGCGTTGGTTAGTCAAGATGGCCTTCACTTTAGCAATCTGAACTAATAATTGGAAATCCTGAAACTCCTCGTTTAGGTCCAGTTCTTTCGTGGCATTCCTCATAATCTCAGTCAATTCCCGAGCGTGGACTATTAGAGGATGTAACTTCCCGACGCTCAGCGAGACCATAATGTTCGAAATGGTGTTCAACGTGTCACTTATCTCGCGTAGCTGGAGGGTCAGAAGGGTCAGAACCTCATTTAATTCAACTCTGCGCTGCAATACTGCTAGTTCTCCATCAGTGTTCCGTTGCGCGGTGATAATGCCAGAGATCCGGGTCCGAATTTGCTCTCGCTCCGCCTCTGCCCTTACTCGTGATGAATTAAACAGGTCGAACGTTGACTTCACAAGGGTAATCTGGTCTTCTAGAAGGCTGAAGGTACGATTCTCTTTTTCATTGAGATCATCAAGTGCAGCGTAGATTTTTATGGAATCCTCATGATCCATCGTTCCAAAAAGTGTTTTGGATACGGCACCTACCCCATCGAAAAAGGATCGTTTTCTTCTTGAGGAAGCTCCAGTATGGGTGTGATGTGCTAATTCCTCCTCCTGCTGCTTAATTTGACTGACCCAGCCGTCAATTTCCCTCACTGCTACCTTACATCTTGCTCTTACTCCAGTATGTATAATTTCGGTACAAAGACCTGCCACCAGGCTGCTGCAATTGACGGCGAACTTCAAATCATCTGATAAATCTGGCATCTGCAACGTAGACAGGATAGTCCAATGCCGGGTGTAGAAGTGTGTCTTTCCCAGGTATTCGAAAAGAACTCCAGACTCTGCTATCTCCTTCATACTATAGCCGCTCTGTTCTACGCCGATCGTCGAGCCTACTACCAGAACTACCAACACTATCGCGATCGCCTTCATTCTGTTGCACTTCCCTATACTTAACTAACCTATTTTAAACGGGCAACCTTCCTATACTTATAGTAGATTAACAAAAAAAAACTTGCTTCTCAAATGGTTTTCTTTTATTTATTTATATATTTTTTTTAACCTATACTCTTTATTATCTTCCTTCTATCTTTTTTATTTAATTCTTCCTCTTTTTTTTTACCTTTTTATCTTACCCTTTCCACAGAAATGAAAAGTTTATCTTGTCTTCTTTCTTTCTTTCCAGTAAGCCTCTTCCTCGGCTCGCGGTTTCTGCGTCCTTCTTTTAGTTTTAGTTTTTTTTTCTGAAATGCAAAAACGATTAGTACATTGACTTGGCAGGACGGTGTAAGGTCTAAACAGTTTGCAGAGAACTTTACACGTGAAATTGGTCATTGGGAAATTCGAAAAGATCAGTATCTATGTAACTACACGTACGAACTGTGACTCAATCATTGTTCAAACTTCTTCAGCCTATTAACATGAATTCGCTTCAACTTCCGCCCTTGGAGTATTGTTAGGTTTTCAGGGTTGTGTATGTATATCACTTCGTAGGGTCCCTTAAAAATAGCTGACAATTTCCCCACCCTAGCTAAGTCCCTAACCAGAACCTTATCTCCCACATGAAAAAGTTGACCTCTAGACGACTTATCGTAGTACTTTTTCGCCTTCTCCTTATTCTGCCGTAAATTATTCCGTGCTAATTCAAAAGACTTCTGTAACTTGAATCGCAGCACAGAATGATATCTATCGGCGTTATAAAGTGGTTCTGGTTTTCGCATCAAATTGCTTGGGATTTCTGACACAAACCCAAACAGAGTCTCCATGGGCGTAAGCTTAGTGCCCGTATGTACGGTGTTGTTGTACGCGTGTGCCGCAGTTCTTAGAAATTCATCCCAGTTCCTGGGCTCTACATCCACAAAACTCCTCAGATAGTTGGCCAAGGTCGAATGCTGTCGCTCTACGGCGTTTGACTGCGGGTGGTAGGCGGTAGTCTGCAATTTCTTGATCTTTAACAATTTGCATAAGGATTTCATGACTTCACCCGTAAAATTACTCCCTTGATCAGTCACCAGTTGCTTGGGAATCGTATATCGGCTCAGTATTTGATCAAATAGTGCTCGTGCTACCGTGTTGGCTTCCTGGTCAGGTACCGCCACGAAATCCACAAATCGCGTCAGGTCATCCATCATAGACAGTATATATTTGTTGCCATTATGGCTTGTAGGTAATGGCCCCACGAGGTCAACGTATACCTTATCGAATGGCTTTTCCGACACTTCTGTTATGACCAATGGCATTTTAATGGCTCTAGAATGCTTATTTCTTTGACATTGCCTACATTTGCGGATATATTTCGCTATATCATTCTTCATTCCTTTCCAGTGATAGAAGCGTTTCACCCTGTTTAATGTTTTGTTTCCGCCGAAATGTCCTCCAAATCGGGAATCATGATAATCCTTCAATATTACCTGAATATCCCCCGGGTCGGTTACCTGTTGGGGTGTTGGACTGTGTAGCGTTCTTCCTACCATTCTCTTGGCCTCCTCAATATCTTCCCATTCACTCTCGGGATCTGGGTTTTTTTTCTCTTCAGCCTCTGCCTCCTGCTTCTTGGCTTGTGATCGTGTAACCGCAAGACAGAGAGATTCTTTCTCTTGGCTGGTGCCTTCCACTGGCTGGGGTATCCTGCTCAGGGCGTCCGCATTACCGTTCTCCTTTCCCTTCTGGTAGATAATCTCGAAATCATACTCAGATAATTTCTGGTGGAATCGTACCATGCGTGAGGTGGTATCCCTTACCTTAAAAATCCCTCGGAGCGGCTGATGATCTGTTTTAATTTTAAAATGCCTACCCAGAAGGTAACATTTATAATTTCGTACCGCCCAAACAATAGCAAGCATTTCCCGTTCCGTGGTGGAGTAATTTCTCTCAGCGGGATTAAGCGTGCGGCTGGCATAACTAATAGGCTTCCCATCCTGTTCTAATACGGCACCTAATGATTCTCCGCTAGCATCTGTGATAAGCGTGAATTCCTTATTGAAGTCTGGATAACCTAGCACGGGAGAGGACGTGAGCGACTCTTTAATGGTTTTAAAAGAGTCCTCACATGCTGGCCCCCAATTGAATTTCACCTTTTTTCTCAAAAGGTTGTTAATTGGAGCCAATATCCTAGAAAAATTGGGAATGAATTTACGGTAGTAATTCGCCAGGCCCAGAAACGATTGCACCTGCCGAACCGTTTTAGGTCGAGGATAGTTCTGAACTGCCTCCACTAACCGTTTGTCCGGAGTTACTCCTTTCTCTGAACATACATGCCCTAAGTATACTACCTTCTTCTGTAAAAACTGACACTTCGCGGGTTGTAGTTTTAAATTATTTTCTCTAAAACGCTGAAATACCTCCCTTAGCTTTCTATTATGCTCGCCCAGATTCTTCGCGAATATTACCACATCATCTAGGTATACAAAGCATTTGATACCTTGAAGCCCTGTTAATATTCCATTTAGTAGAGACTGAAAAAATGGTGGTGCGGTTTTCAATCCAAACGGTAATCGTTTAGATTGGAAATGGCTGAAGTTCGTACTAAAAGCCGTCTTTTCCCTGTCCGCTGGGTCAATTAACACCTGGTGATAACCATTAGCTAAATCCAAGGTAGAGAAATATCTAGAGTGACCTAATTGATCTAAGATGTCCTCAATCCGTGGCAGAGGATACGAAAAGGGGACGCAGACTTTATTTAACTCCCGAAAATCTACACATAACCTATACTTCCGATTTCCTGCTTCATCCTTTCCTTTCTTTGGTATTAATAGTACCGGAAAATTAAAAGGGCTGTCACTATGTTCTATAATGTCATCTTCTAGGAGCTTTTCTAGTTGCTTCTGACATTCTTCTCGGTGAGCCTCCGGCAGACGATATTGTTTTCTGTGTATGGGCCCTGTATTCGACAGTAATGGAAGCTTAAAAGTCCTAGTTGGAGTATATGTTAACTTGTCACCTGGCAAGTAAAAAATGTCATTATACTCACTGCAAATTTCAGACACCACTTCTCTTTCTTCGCAATTTAAATCTTCCGACAGTACTAGTGTTTGTTTCAGTAATTCGAGTCTTTGCCGAGAACAACTTACCGCCTTTATCTTATTTCTCAATGGCTGCACTGAATACATATCCAACCTCTCAAGCTTGGGTTGAAAGTTCGTTATCTCAACCGGCTCAGTTCTAGCGTTGACAATACCCACAAACGCCTGTCCATTCTCCGGCCTGATTATGGCGTTGCCACAGTACACACCTGGGATAATCTCTTCCGCCACGCACACCAACTCATTTTCGCTCTCGACACAGATTCTTACCAATTGCTCCGTTCTTGGTTCCAGCTGAACTATGGACTCCCTGTCATTTCTCGAGTAAAGGAGAGGTTCGATTATATCGCCCTGTTTAGGAATTGAAGCTTTTTCGCATATCCGCGCCTCCGCAAAGGCTGCAGTTCCGGAAATAATTGGTTCGATTTCCGTGCGAGGATAATCTGACCCATTCCCTTCAACAACTACTTCCCGAATTTGCTTTTGCCCCCACATTCCTTCTGGCAATCTTACCAAAATCTCCTTTGTATAGAGAGGATTTTCCTGCTTCGCCTCTGTGCAAAGAGCCGACGCCAACGCATTTCCTCTTTCCGGGCTTCCACGTGTTTTATCCTTAATACCCTTTTGAGTATTTGCCTCTTTTTCGACTCTTAAATACTTGGTTATACTCTCAGAGGCAGCTCGAGCTTTATATATCACCTCTCTCAGGTTTTCAATTCGATTACTCGTTCGCTCTCTTAGAACTTCCGCTGAAATTGTCCGAACAGCTTCCCTACTGGAGAGTCGTGTCCCTTCTACATTATAACCCTGCAAGGTTATATGTTCAACTTTTTCGGTTCCTGTTACGTTCCTGAAAATTGGTTGTGCTTCCTTGTACACTTGTCTGTGCTGTATTGACAATTTTCTATTAATACAATCGATAACAGCTTTATCCTTGAGGAATTCCATTCCCAATATTCCATCAACCGGTATTGAATCTGTGTTGTGTATTACCTGGAACTCGCATTCTTGCTTACCCCTACCTACGTGAAGATGCGCCTTGCAGGTTCCAATTGACCGTTGCTGAGCTCCAAACAGCCCTCCAATCGTGATACATTTATGTTTTTGTATCAGTGTATCCATCCTTATTTTATTTACCTTAACTAAATTGCAGGTGGATCCCGTATCCACCAATAATGTAAGCTTATCTTCTAGTCCAATGTCGGCTTCTATTGTGATGATGCAATTATTAACTAGCTCTAATTCCATGTCTATGTCTTTACCCGAATATCTAGTTCCTAATTTGTTTAGTGGAAGGCAGCTGCGGGATTGTCCCCGAGCTGCCATCTCCCGTTTCCCTCTTGCTGAATATTATTCTCTGCTAAAAATTTTTTTAAACAATTTGCGGTATAGTGGTCAGATGTTCTACAAAATTGGCAGTATATAACTTTTGCTTCCGATTGCACCTCTACCGAACTGCTATGTAGTGCCTCAGCAAACCTGACTTGTTGCCTTTTGCATCCAGTTGCGTCATGTCCATATATTCGGCATTTTATGCAGTAAGGCGTCTGTTTCCTTTCTCTACATTCCTTAGCAAAATGTCCCCATTGTCCGCACTGAAAGCACTGAATAGGTCTTGATTGCTTTGTTTGACTAGGGGAACCCCTGTGCATTCCCGGTAAGGCTGGCCTCAATTGCAGTCCCGTCCTTTTAGGTTCCTCCTTGCTGAACCTACCAGCACCCCAGCTGCCTGCTGCCATTCCTCTGTTGTCTTCCTTCGTATAATTCCGCAGTCCTGGTTCCTTAATTTTAAGTCTCCTAGCATCCATCTCGAAGTAGTCTGCCTCCTCACGTGCTTCATCCAGAGATCGAAATTTGCGTCCCGTCAAATAAAGCTGAGTAGTCTGCTGCATCACACCTGCCTTGAACGTTGCCACGGCGTCTGCCTCAAGCTGGATACTTAGCCGAAACTGCCGCCTTGATTTGACACAGTAGCTCCTTAAGTCTATCCGCATAGTCTTTTATGTCGTCACCGGGCCTTTGAACGCATGCTATCATTTCAGCTCGAAGCTCACAGTACGATTTTTTTGGCATATAGGCAGTTTGAATTGTCTGCTGCAACGCTTCAAAATCCTTCGGCTCCTCCGAGCTTACTAGATAATATGCGTCGTCTAACAACCGATATCTTACACATTTCATGAAGATTGGCTGTTCCTCGGCCTTTAAACGATCGTAAAGATCTTTGCAGCAGCTCAGGAAACGGTGAACTTCCTTCGACAGTTTTGGCGTTCTTTCTCCAGAAAACGTGGGTATGTATCTGGATACCAAGTCCATGACTTTATCATAAGCATCAGCCATGGTTTTCCTTGCTGGTTTCTCTGAGTCTTTTTCTTTCGGCACTTGGTCTGCACTCGTCTTTGCTAAGGTCTGCTTTTTAGCTTTCAAAATTTCTTCTTGTCCTGAAGTACTCGCTCTTTCTTCTCGCTGCCGTTCGTGGAATACTAATTTCTTGGGTGACCACTTCTTAAAAATCCCTCGAACTAGACCCTCTTCTTGTGATAATGGTGCGACTCCTAATTCTTGCTCTAGTTCAGTGGCAGTCTTTTCTGCCTCCTCCAATTGCCTTTCTAAAGACTTTATAGTTCCTTTTAAAGCCCTGTTTTCCTGTTTGCACTCATCCAACGCTTGATCTGTTTCTTTCTCAATTCTACCAATAACTTCAAAGGTAGACGTTATCAACAAATCTAAGGTTTCTCCCTTTGTGCTTTTCACTGTAGCCTCATTTATTTCCTCCAGAAACTTATTTACGTCTTCACTCGGCAATCGTTTCTTTAATTCATCCGTTAGATGTTCTTCTAGGTACCGCCAATCCTGTTCATAATGTTGTAATTTCAGCTGGCACTCCTTCAATTCCTGCGTTCTGGTTTCCAATTCCTTTGCCTGATCCTTAACTCGTAACAATTCTTCCCTCGTTAGAACGTTACTTCTTCCCAATGACATCTATAGTCATTACCTAATCTACCCTCCACTTTCAAACACTTCTCCTAGACTGTAACTAATTGCTTAAAACCCTAAACGCAAAAGCTTGAATTTTTCGACGGTGTTTCACAATGCTCTTTCCTAATATTCAATATTTCCGAAGCCTCTTCCACATTTAATGCCCCAATACCCGCGAATACCTTAAATTTTTACCTAGCATTTAAAAACTTCCCAATGACCAAAATTATAACCCTTAATACACCGTACATTCCAAAAAATTAGACTTTACTTACTTAATCTACTGAACTACTAAAACTACTCCATTTACATACCACACTATCACACTATACATTAAATAAAACTCAGACCAATTAACAAAAAACAATACCAAGCAACAACAATCACCACAATTTATACCCCTTTTTTTTTAATTTTTTCCAATACTTTATCCTGAAAAGAGTAACCTGGAGTAGCTAAAAAGCAATGTTAAATAAATGGCGAAGCCAAATGAGGCTTTGCACCAATTTAATTAACGTACAATTTGTTTAAGCAAAAAAAATAATGTTAAGTAAATGGCGAAGCCAAATGAGGCTTTGCACCAATTTAATTAACGTACAATTTGTTGTTAAATAAATGGCGAAGCCAAATATGGCTTTGCACCTATTTAATTAACGTACAAATTGTTTAAGCAAAAATAATAATGTTAAGTAAATGGCGAAGCCAAATGAGGCTTTGCACCAATTTAATTAACGTACAATTTGTTGTTAAATAAATGGCGAAGCCAAATATGGCTTTGCACCTATTTAATTAACGTACAAATTGTTTAAGCAAAAATGGAGCAGCTAAAAAGCGTTAACTCCCAGAATAACAGAAATTAATTTTGACAATCACAATACCTAAAAACCGCTTAAAAAAGAAAAAAAAATTTATATTAAAAAACACCAAAAACAAAAATCACCATACCTCACTTAAACTTTTACCGGCTGCGCCAAATGTCGCGTCCCATAAGCACTCCAATAAAAACACTCGCGTAATTCTAAGTAAAACTTTATTTACTGACTTTACTTGACTTTACAAAACAGTTACTCGCGATCGAGCTTCAGAATCTTAACTCAACTAATTGAACACCGAACCGTATCTTTTATTAAACTAAACTAACTTCTAACTACGCAACCCGATCTGTCAAAAACCGTGCTTACCTCCATTCAACCAGGCGGAAGCGACTTTGACCCAGTGACCAGCGCAATACCTTGCAATCATAATTACAAAGTATTACGCTAATCACTGCCGACAGCGGGAGCCCCCAATACTGTATGTAAACAAACAGTGAGCCCAGCTGAGTATTTCACTATGCGAAGTGAATTACTTAACCATGACTCAATACCCAGTTACATACAGCAGTGGATGCGACAGTTTACAAGTAAACAATTCGCAATCGCCAAGCATTTCACTGTGCGAAGTGAAATGATTAGTTAATACAAATCATTTAATTACCTGTACACCTGCTGCTGGCTCGAGTCGTGATGTCACAATTTCACCAATTGAATATTGGGTCACGACACATGTATTGCAAGAGGGAAGCTGATTACTAGGAAAATTTAAATAAAGCATTTTTGGGTTCACAGCAGCAAAAGCGAAAAAAAAAAATATTTATTCCATCACACAGCCCATTTGATTATGGATGGCAAGTTTCAAGCCTTGGTTGGTCTTTGTGTCGTTTTAACTCACCAACAAATCCCAAATAGCGAAATTGGGTGACTACAAAAAAAAAAAAAAAAAAAAATGAAAAGAAATGAGAAAATAAAAAATTGAGAAAAATAGAAGAAAAAAATTAAAAGATCTGAGTTAATCGAAACGAATCGAACCTGTGTAAGCCCGTAGTGGGCTGAAAAAAGAAGAAGAAAAAATAGCGTTTTTTCTTTCCTGTGGAATATAGGAGTCTTGCCTCATATATAATTCACACCCAGAATTTATTCTGAGCTTATACATATGAGATAAGATCCATTTGATCTGTTTCAAGTGTCTACGGCATGCATAAACCAAGCCGTACTGAAGAGTATAAGGTTTCTGCTTATACGAAACTCTTATTTTTTCTTCTTCTTTCGAATAACTCTGATTTTTAAAAATTTTTTCCCTATTTTTCTCAATTTTTTCACTTTTTTGTTTCTTTCCATTTTTCATTTGTTTTTCGAGTCACTCAATTTCGCTATTTCGGATTTGTATGAGTCAAAACCAAGCCTTGAAACTTGCGCTTTTGCAGTTGTGCTGGAGAATCCAAAAAATGCCTTCTTGAACAAGTATAAAGTATGCTCAGTAAAAAATCATAGTAATTTTGTGTATATAAAGCATATCTACTGAATGACCTTTAAACGGATTCCAAGCGATTTTTTTTGTGTTGCATTTTTGGTTTCATATCTTTGAAATCGTACAACTACACTTAAGAAAGCCCAAGTCTCCGCCTATCAGTGATATTAACAATATGTCTCTGGGCCAATATTAGATACATAATAAAAGAATGATACCATTTCGGTAGTCCGCTAATAGTCAATCAGTTTGGCAGTCCATGGGCAAAAATCTCAAATCTTAAAAATGGAAAATTTATTATTATTAGTAACGACACTGGGACAATTTACCCCCTGTAGTTTATCGTAGATGCCTTCTCGTAGAACGGTACTCTTAGGTACCCAGTAGAGTTACTCAAGAGAGTTAGGCGGGAGTTTTCGTGCAGCATGTTAACAGGTGACAGATAGTAGTTCTCACCTAAGGAATCGTTTTTGTTTGTGTTAAATATATCTCTAATTAATGGATTATCGTGGACTTCTATCTTCGCAAGGACTTTTTCGGACATGCTTATTAAATATGCTATTAGCGATGGGATTTTGGCCTTGCTATATAAGCACTTGTTAGAGTACCATTTGTGGTGATTGTCTGGTTTTCTAGATTTGGGGCGACGTTCGGAGTTATCTAGAACCAGAACGAGAATCCATAGCTGATGATGGGACGGATTATGGTTTTATATATAAGTAGTTTGGTTTTTTTGGAAAAGGATTTCGAGTTAAGGAGTGGTCTCAGTACCGCTGTGGCAGCTTTAGATTTTTGAAGTACCTTCCTGGCATGTGGGTTAAAGCGTAGCCTATTATGAAAGTTAATTCCCATTTTCCACGTACTTAATTTCTTCTTTTAGGGGTATTTGTATATTATTTACTCTAATTGAGAGGGATTTACTCTCTCGAACTGCTGAATAGTGTCCCTTGCCACTTGTATTGCGAAAACAAATGAGCCCACTCTTTATTTCGTTAATCCTTAAGCCGCAGTTGTTGTAGTATTTGGTCAGTTCGGGTATAAACCTTTGAATTTCCTCTAGAGCTAAATGAGGTTTCTCATCGTGAGCTAGGATTAATGTGTCTTCAGCATATAAAATGCCGGTCTACCTGTTGCAAAATTTCTCAACGAGAAGTCGTGTATAAAAATGTTGAAAAGTTTTGGTCCCAGTATGGAACCTTGCGGATCCCCTGATTGGATCGGAAATGTATTTGAGGACTGCTGAGATATGGAGATTGAAGTACGTCTATTTTTCAAAAAGCTGTTTATTAACCTGGTGATCTCCTGTGAGAACCCGATCTCAAGCAGTTTAAACACCAGACCTTTGTGCCACACTCCGTCGAAGGCCTTTTCTAGGTCTATATCTAGCCCCACTGTGCAGGCTTTATCCCTGAGATTGTGCGGTATTTCGTTAGTCAGAGTTAGGATCGCATGGTCGGTTGAATGTGACCTTTTAAGATCAAACAGAAATTATCGAGGTTGATGGCAATGACCCTTTCAAACAGTTTTCCTATATTTTATAGATTTTATAATTGGCCTAAAGTCCTTTCTCCTTAGAGTTCCATTTTTTGGCTATGGGCATTAAATTGGCTATTTTCCATTCCAAGGGGAAGTAGCCGTTACTGATAAAATGGTTAAAAATAATTGTCAGTATAGTGTCTAATGTTTTGGGACATTTGCGTAAAATATGGTTTGATATCTTATCGGGACCATGAAATTGTTTTTATGGCTGAAGTCATTATATTAGAATTGCATTTTCGAAGAAAAGTCACGTTGTCATTGTCATTTTAATTTTATCAGAATTCAGTCCCTGCAATTTAATTAAATTTAATTTAATTTGTTTACTATAACGAAATTACTTTAGAAGTATGTTTCCTAAGGTTTTTTTTTCAATAAGCTACTTATTTGTACAAACAGTACCTCTAAATAGTGTTATTATAGAAAATAAAACTAATTTGTAAGGAGAGAAGGACCAAGGATACAACTATCAAAATAGTTGGGGTAAATTAGGTATTTCTAAATGATTTTTTTGAGAGTAGAAAAACCTTTAATTATTGGCAATTCATTATAACCAGGAAAAACATTTATATTTATTTTATTTGGAAGCAAAAAGCTTTATAAGGAAACGATTTGTTGGTTTTAAAGCATAAATTTTGTAAAACTTTTGGAACTACTGTCTGCATACATTATGTATAACTATGTACAATATAGTTTTTCGAGACACATTCTGTATGTATGTATGTACTTACGAGGCATCTTCGCTTATTGTATCCGTAAAAACAAAAATATTAATGCACGTACAGGGGTATGAATGGACTGGTCGGCGTTAAGACACAACTAAAAATTTCCCGTTTCGTTCATATTCCAAATGCAGAGCGCTTGGAACTGTTGTTTCTCTCTATAGGTCTGATGTTAGCGGAATGAAACAGTTCGGAGTAAATTTTAAATTAACATTTACTTTTCTCCCGAATTTCTCTATTTGTTGTGGTTTGACATCTGATAGTAATTTATCTGTGCCGTATGTGATCAATGGAAAAATTAAATTTTTTGGATTTTATTTTAATAAATTTAAATTATACGACTTAACCTCAAAGTGAGTCTCCAGAATTAACGCTTCCTTTTGTAATACCCTAATATAAATTGCTCACATTGTTTTGATATCCTTCTTCCGCACTCGGATGAATTTCTATGTATACACTAGGTACACTAATGCTATTACAGTTGTCGCCGAGCTGAATATGGCAAATATATAGACATGAGTTAATTTACTTCCTTCTATTTGTCGATTATTGTGCTTTTACTGCTGTGAGAATTTAGCAGTGACAATTTCTATTATTTCATTACAAATACCTATTGCACTGATTTTCTCATGATTTTATTGATGTCGTTTGATCAAAGAGCACTTTAATGATTTCATTGCATATCTCTCCAAGAAATATTGCATGAACACATTGTCCTTCTTGATTGATATTATATTTTTACGACTTGCTCTTTTGATATATCAACATGTTTTATAATGATCAGAGTTTTTTAAAGAACGGTTTCATGCAGGTTGGTAGATGTAGAGCCCATTTCAAAGGTAACATTCTGAGGTTTTCAGATCTTGACAAAAATTGTTGTTTATTCATTTTAACGGGAAACTTTTCTTATTTTCATTTACTTTTTAATGCTGAAACGTTTTTGAAAGCTTGGACGGGCTTTTAGGGCGAATAATAAAAATATTACAGACGACGTATTTCGCATCCCCCAACTCCATAATATTTTTTTTATATCTAGACCCATACTACAAGTCTCCAAAATATTACCGGGTTATTAGAAACACCCTGTGTCCCGCATTTAAGTACACATTTCAAAATATTACCCATTTATTACGAAACGTTATAAATACATATATACAGGGTGTTTCCTCCATGGTGGTCAGTAGAGCAGGAGGTGGTAGCACTCACCTAGATAAACAAAACATTGTATGCCAGGGGGGGGGGGGGATATTAACCGTTTGGGAGTAACAGGGTGATTAAGGAAAAAAGTTAGTTTTTCACAAAACTGCCTGCTTAAAAAGTAAAGGTCTTACGGTCACAGTTAAAAGATCAGACTTCATGGCCTTTTCAGCAACTGCTCAACCAGCCCGGTATTCTGCAAAAAGGTGATTACCACATAACTTATTTCATAAAAACTATAAACTACGGACTCTCCTCTTAAATGTGACCTATTACACCATATGTGCTATCTGTCAGCTTTAGACGGTGACAGTACACCCTGCACTTTTTAAGGTACAGGGTGTTTTGTGTAAACCTGACATTATTTCTTAATCACCCTGTAACTCTGAAACGGTTGATATCATACTTGTGTGATATTCTAGTAAATCCTTACTGATTTTTCAACCAGTACCAGTAGTTATACTGGTGAAAAATATTCACTAAAAACTCAAATTTCTTTACTGGTACTTAAATATTACCAGTAACCACCAGTAACAACCAGTGCACCAGTAAGTGCCAGTAATAACCAGTAACCCCCAGAAAACACTAGTAACGTAGCAATAACAAGAATTAAATACCAATTTATCTACTAATCTGATAAATGCATGAATTATTAAAGCAGAAGACTCATTTTTATTACACGTTAAGTAGGTATTACTTCACGAAAAGCAATCTTCTTTATTCTGTTTAAAATTACGTTAATCCTTAAAGTCCTAACCGATTTAAATGTAACGTGTTAAAATTTTATCGCAGGTTTAATAATATGACTACACTTAAGCTGTCAACAACATGGAATATCAGCAGGCAAAATTTCGAAAAATTGATACTCATTAAAGCAAAGGAGCATATGAAAGATGATATTAGATGATATTAGCGAATAATTTATGTGTAACTGGCAATATTCTCAAATGAAATATTGAGATAATTTCATGTAAAATACAAAACTATTTTTGTTAAATAATATATAATGGATATAAAAATGAGTCTTCTGCTTTAATAATTCATGCATTTATTAGATTGGTGGATAAATTGGTATTTAATTCTTGTTGTTGGTAGGTTACTGGTGTTTATTGGGGGTTACTGGTTATTACTGGTTATTACTGGCGCTTACTGGTGTACTGGTTGTTACTGGTAGTTACTGGTGATTTACTGGCGTTCGTCAGTACCAATAAATTTACTGTTACTGGTAATTTTCAAGTACCAGTAAAGAGATTTGAATTTTTACTGAATATTTTTCACCAGTATGAGTACTGATATTTACTGGTACTGGTACTCACAATCATACAAGACTGGTTGATATGCTCCCCCGCCATACAATTTTTTGTTTGTCTAGGTGAGTACTATCACCTGCTGCTCTACTGATCACCATGGCGGAAACACACTGTATATAGAGTGCCCACACTTAAATGCGCATTTCTCGCTGGATGATAGATCTCTTCAAGACTAGTCATAATTTTTATGGAATAGAAGGTGGGGGATTTTTTTTGTAACGTTTATAGTATATACCCTATGAAGCCTATTAAGGTGGCATTTGATAGAGAATCTTTCGCCCAGTTCAGTTAGTCTTTGACCCTCTTCCATTACGAGTTATGAAATTTCAAACTTCTTTTCTTAAAATTTTACTAAATTTCCCGCTAAAATGCCCCATTTACACATTGCAACCTTGGCAAGAAAAGTGACACACTCAAAATTGGAATGTGCTCAAAATAGCGAAATTAAGAAATAACTGTGAGTTTTGTTTTTGAAATTGTATGAAGTTTCAAGTTTTTCTTGTTGTCACTGTTTTGTTGTTTGAGGGTGAGAGCAGACAAATTTTGATTTTTGAGTTGTGCCACTTTTCTTACCAAGGTGCGATGTGCTTTATAGTCGAATAATGGATTCTCCAAAACTTCACCTTCAATGTAAGTATCTATTTAAATGCAACTGTTTCCAGCTATACGACTGTTTTTAGCTTAATTTCTGTTTGCCCTCTAATTTAAGAAAAATATATTGCGCTGCAAGACTGTGTTGTTATTGTCGAATATTGAACGGGATTAAGTGCAGTTAAAAAATGCTGCATAACTGCACAACGGTTGTATTTAGATAACTACTAATATCAAATTGAATAAATTCCCTAAAATGTTAATCGGACATTTTGGCGGGAGATTTAGTATAATTAAAAAAAAAAAAACTAAAATTTGGCCATTTTTTGAAACTGGTAAAAGGTTCTTCATCAAATGTCACTATTATAGACGATAGATGGTATATATATTAAAAACATTACAGGGTGTTCAGTGATAAAAGTAACCAAAAACAAATAAATTTCCTCCTATGACTTGTCTTGATTTATAGATCATCCTGCGAGAGATTTGTATGAATGTAAGTGCGGAATACCTTGTATGTATACATCAGTGTTGGGCGTAATCTGATTGCAGTGTAATTTAATTAATAATTCCATTACAGTTTAATCGAATTACAAAGTAATCTAATTAAATTATATTCGATTACATATCAATCAGATTACTTATGAGAGAATATGTAATCTATCAAATGTGTAATCTGTTACAATATAATTAGATTATTTTGTAATCTAATTACATTGTAACAGATTACTTTGTAGATTACTTAAAAGTAATTAATAATATAATGAAATGAATTGAAAGAAAATAGTATTTTTCTCATACGAAATTAGTTTTAGGGAGTTTTATGAAGAATTACAATACAAATAACTTAAATATCTTAAATGTCTTAAATGTAATCACATTAATTAGATTAACATTAACAGATTAACTTGTAATCACATTACATGTTAATCGACTACATTATGTAATTATGGAAATGGATTACATTAGTAATCTGTTACAAAGTAATCTGATTACAGATTACATGGTTAATTGTAATTGCTAATCATTAATCAGATTACATTTTGCCCAACACTGGTATACATATATGTAGTTATTCGGAATACCCCTTAAATTTTTTGAGTTATATTAATTTTAAATAAATAATTCCATATATTTCTTTTTATTGCATAATTCCTTATACATAATTCTGGAGTCTCACTTTATTTAAGAATAACAGAAAATTTAATTTTTACACATTCGAAACATCCATTATAAGAAAAGCAAGGCGCACACACCACATTTTCTCTTTCAACAAAAAATAATTTCTTGCTTTTCAAGTAAAACTTTTATCTAAGTTTATATAAAATTATTCCAGGTATTCCGGGTGCCTGAAACAGCTACTGTTCTTTTAAGGTAATGCCATTTTTATGATATGGTCAAAATAACTTTTTATAAAATAATGCTTAAGCTAATGACAGTATTTTTGTATATAAGTTACACTTGATACGTTTTTATTTATTTTTTTTACAGTGGTGGCGTCAAATTTTCGGACCTTACAGAAGTAGAAGGTAAATAGAACTTTTTCCTAATACATGTAAAGTCCAATGTTCTGGCTTCAATTAATTCTGATGGTTAATGGGCTTCATTAATTTAAAATAAATACGTTTCAATCTTTCATTAGATCGCATACTTTTTCAACTAGTATACGCCGAAATAGATATTATACTATTTGTTGTAATTTGTTTTAAACATACCTCTGTTATACATATTGTATAAAATTGATATTGTATAGCTTTTTATCCTTTGAAGAAAATGCATGTTATATACAGGATGATAAATAATTTAACTTTTAGGAGCTGGATGTCTCCTTTATTATAATATGATTTTTTTAGAACGTATCAAATTAAGTTTTTGAATATAACATAATTAATAATAAAATAGATAATTCCAACGATGTATTTTTTGTAGAGGAAAGACATAGAATTTGATGAAAAAGTTTTTGTCATGTGCAGGCTCTTTTCATCCGGTATTAAAACAAAAATTTTCTTAGTACAAAATTACGCTTTTACCTTTTACATTTTGAATAATTTGTATACAAAGCTAATTAGCACACCTTCGCATATATAGAATTACAGACCACTGCCAAGTTCCACGAATATCGACTCAGCTATTTGGCCTGCTGTCGACTATTGAGAACAAACTTTCGAACAAAGTTAACGTAATTAAGAAGATAGTTAACATGCAAATAAAATTAGAAAAAACAAATCGTTTTGAACAAAGGAAGGAATATAGGTCATATACTTTTGTCTTTTGCATGATTGGGTGGAAAAAATTTAGTGCGTCTGAGGCATACATAATCTTCAAAATCCTTTCAAACTATTCATAATAATGAATTTTTTCTGCAGCATTGATGTAAAATCTCTGTAAAAAAAATCTATTTCTCTCAAGGCCATCAGAATTCAGCATAAGTAACACCCACTTTAGCGATTTCGATGGAACTTCAGCGTAGTGTTAAGCGGGAAACACAATGCGATGATGATCATCAGCTCAGATTTCATTCTATTTTAGTATCAAATATACAAATAAACTGAAATCTGAGTTGATGAATGCGGATGACCGTCGCATTGTGTTTAAAACTTTACACTTTTCTAACAGTGCTACACTAAGAATGTTCGATAGGACCACTTTAATAGCAAAAGTCCAACACTAGTTTTCCATAGTATTTCCCCTGTTTTCCACTGGACTATTTTTTTGTTATTATGAATATATATTGAAGTTCAATTGCCATCTGTTCTGTGTGGACTGTCATCTCACAATAAAAGTATTATTTATGAAACTTTAAGCGTTAGATTAATCAAAATTAAAATTATTTGGGTAATTTTTATAAAGAATACTAGGTATATTTGCGAATAAATAGCATAAATATACAAGTTTGACCGTCCACTGGCATGGATGTTTCATTTTCTATTTAATGATGTTAGGGGTGTGACAATTATCTTAATTTAAAGTTTGATTTTCTGTTTAATATTAATATTGAATGTCCAAAAAATTCCAAAAACATTTGAAATTATTACTTTTATTTAAAACTCATTTCCTATAGTATCGAAAATTCTTTTAACTTGATTTTTAAGGAAAAGCATTTTTTTTGTCCAACGCCAAAGGATTAAAAATATTGTATTGCCATCTATTTCTCTTTTATATTTCATTTGGAAAATCCATTGAACTGTGGTGGATTTCGTACAGAACTTATTAATTGAAGCTCAGCGAAATAAAGTACGTATAATTTCAATAGTGTCAGCGATCCATGTTATATATTTCAGCAGTGTACCTACACACTGTGGTATGGTCTAATCGAAATCGATATTAATCTCTTTAGAGCATAGCGAAAGTAAACAGTTATTCAAATAGCAACAGAATAATAGCAATGTAACCAATGTTACAACTTGCATATTTCAATATATCAGAAAGCACATGAATATTATAATGAGAATAAATTCTGAAAATTACGCTTCTCGTTTATTTACGAATGAATGTGATCTGCGTTTTCACAATTTCTATCTTTATTTGCAAAATGTTCACAGAGAGTTTGATTTTATTTTCCTCTCTCCTTCCCTTTCTATCTGTTACTTAAAACATTTAAACGAAAAACAGTCTGAAAACTATTCTTGTTTTGTTTCCTAAGTTATTCTTATGTTAACTTTGCTTTCGAGTATAACCCGACAAAAATTGGAGAGAAATAATTATTTTTCATGAGAATAATTTTTCTGTAGTTGCTCCGTTTTCAAATCAAGATCAATAAATTGTTTCACATACCCCCACCCTCATAAGAATCCTTCTTTTGAGGTTATATCCATTTCATGATTTTGCCAATATTTCATCAACTCTGGTGGTAAGAAGCGAGTTTAACTTTTAAACCATTCTATAGTTTTTTGTTGTTGAACTATTGAAAAAAAGGTAAATAAGACTTTTTCCTAATATAAATCGGTGGTATTTGGTTGAGAGTTCAATATTCAAATATTTTTTGGAATGAACTCAAAATGAATCACATAAGAATATAGGAATATAGGAATGTAGGAACACACGTTCCTATGGATACGGATGGAAAGATGACAATAACATGACAATTTTTTAGGTTAACTTATACAGTTCGAGCCTTTATTATATTTTCCTAAATGATTGTTACTAAGTTATGTAAATAAAGGCAATTAAATTGTCTTGCCAAATTGAAAAGTATTATTTTATGCAGCTATATCCTGATAAAGGCTCTCTTATTTAATTTTAAATGAAAAAATTAAGTGAGAATGATCCAGACTGCACAATGACGTCCACAATGTACATAAGCACCACTCTATATTAAGAGAGCAATGAAGTTCAAAAGAGATGTGTCTTGGTTAGTGCCCTGTCCAATATTATTTGGAATCAAGTCCTTATCAATAAGAAATTTTAAGTTATTACTACTCCTAATGGATACCATATGTATATTCGGAAGTGGTTTTCTTCCAAGTAGAAATGCTTTCCATATAGAAATATAGCCTACCACTTGGCGGTCCTTCTTAGCGCCATGGCTAATCCGTGTGCTTGTTTCCTGGCCTTATCTCTGCCACATACGACGATGCGAACAATTTTGCTTATATAGTATTAGTCTTCAGTATAGTGGTTGGAGTTTATACAGTAATAACTTCAGTGCTCAGCCGAAATTCTCTATTGGCAAATTCTGTATTTGGGGACAGGTGCTTATAATATTAAGGTGGACATGTATATTGGGTTTGACAAGCTTTACTAAGTTATGCATAACAAGTATTATTATGAGATCGCAATTCGGTAAAAATTTAGTATGGACTGGTGCTGCATCCCAAACCAGTGCAGCTGTTGGTTCCATGTTTATTTTTTCTTTAATGAATTTCAGAAACATTTTTGTATCTATGATTTATGTAATCCACAAGGAGTTTATACTGTATTTAAAGCCTTTAAGTATAAAGGAATGGATTCGCTAAAAAAAATCTTTGTTGGGTTAGGAGACAGTTTGCCAGATTAGAAAATTATAAGAAAATAGCAATATTAAATCTTCTAGGATCATTGTATTGTATTTATTCGTTTTAAATTTTTGTTTATACATTTGCGAGCATATTTTATCATTTTATGTTCAAAAACTCGAATTATAAAAAATAAACTTTTTTTACTACACTACGCTACGCTTTCTTTCGTTCACCGCAAAGTGTGTAGCGTAGTAATTAACTGTCAAACGAACTCTTTTGACATATGATTACTACGCTACACTAACACCACGCTACAAGACGCTCTCGAGTCTGTGAATGCACCCAAAAGTTTAAATCAAAATGAATATGCTGAAAGCAAAAGTACGACAAATTTGTGGTGAAATGTCAAAATATGTGACAAAAGTTCAGAATCACCCCCTGGTGTACCTCCGTGCTACCCTAGGTTTTTCAAAAACCAAGATAGTGTAGCACTAAGATGTCCAGGTTACCTTCTACTTTTGTTACCTATTCTATAATCCAATAACTTAGGGCTCGCGAATATTGACGCGATCTTTAATTCCTATTAAGAGGGAGTGGCGGAGTAGAGTATGTGAAACAATTTATGGATTACCTCACCTCGAGGAATTTCGTATGGTATACCTTGCATATCGATATTTTCCACCTCTGATGGATCTGTGGTTAGTTATTAAAGTCGAATTAAACAAGAAGTCTTGGCTCCAGTCTCTTCGAGGGTTTGAGCTCATAGAACTCCCTCAATTTAAAAAAAAAATACATTTAAGGCAGATATCATGTAAATACAGAGTTTAATTTATTTTTAAATCTGATCTCTGTTTTGCACATGCAGAAACCTTAACAATTTTTCATAAGAGATATTTCTGACATACTCGTACATACATATATATGCATATGCATTCAAAAAAATTCTGTCTTTTTTCCTTGATTTTATTTAACAACCAATTATTATCAAACAGAAAACATACATGATTTTTCCCCGCTGTATAATCATATAACAATTTTTGTATAACATTAAAATCTATTTTATGTAAGACTACCTTGATGGGTTTCCTGTTGTGTTGTTCTTATCATTAGCTCCCAGAGCACGACGTATATTTTTTCCGATATTTATTGATTAAATGAATGTCTCCAGAGGTATTTATGCGTGTTGGTTGCATAAAGCTTATTTAATTCGAGTCATTTTCCCATTCAATGTCAATTTCTTTTTAAAACAATTCTTTCGACAGACATAATAATGGAATATTTTTGCGTGACATTGGAGACTTATCAGTAATTGTTCATTATCTACAGAATTTAATATTGATTCAGGTAAACATGCTCAGTTTAAATTGAAGTATTGACAATAATTGACAACTGGTATTCATTCATTGAGTTCATATCATAAGCCATAAACCTATGATGTACATAGGACTTTCTCTTTTGGAAGCGAGTTTAAGTGTGTTCACTTAAATAAATTAAATCGAGTTTTTAAAGGGAAGATTAGAAGATAGTGTACTATTCTTTTGCATTTGACGACATTCGTGCACATATAAAATATGAAGGCAATAAATAATTCGCCGGAGTGTAATTAAGTAAAGGGTCGGTATAGCCCGGGCTGATAAATATGCAGTTGGAAAAATTGCTATCATACTTGTAGGTATGACCTGGATACGACCCTGTTCAAGGGCAGCTGTGGCATAAATATTTTTAACCAATTTGGAGTTTCGTTGGTGTCCTGAATAGCTAGTGCCTCATTCCTCCGTTTTAGTTATTTTAAGTTCGTGCAAATGCATCTATAGATACTCTCCCGTGCTTTGGGTACGTTAAAAAAATGTAACATTATTGTTGGGGGCTGTTAACGCTATAATTGATTTATAGGAATCTTGGTTTATTATAATTGGCTGTTCATCTGATGAAACCATTCTTAAAGCCTAAGAAAAATTAAACAAACGTCCTTATCCCAAAATATGTCTATTTAATCAGAAGTGATTAAAAAGAAAATCATAATAAGCATTGATTTTCAAAAAAGTCTGTTATTTTTGTCTATTTTTGGGCCAAATTTTAATCCACTCCTGTTGAACTGTTTTTCTTGAAACTCGGCACACATGCGTGGTTCCGATGACAATACAATATTTTCAGATTAAAGCAAGTATAGCATACAGGGCGCTTGTTCTACTGGAGACTCCCTAAAAATATAAATAAATTTTTGATCCAATTCGACATGGGACCCATTTCTATTGAACCGATTTTCTTGAAACTTGGCACACAAACAAAGTTTCCGTGATAATGAAATATTTTTCAGGTCAAACCAAAGGGGGTTGGGGGGCATGAAAAATTTTGAAATAAAATTTTCCGTGATATGTTTTCTTTAGCCTTGAAAATTTTAGTTTGTCTTTCGCACTTCCGCGGCGGTGTTTACATTGAGTAAATAACTAATAAAGAAACGGCATATCGGTTGAAAACCTAAGCCACTCGACTAATTGTGTTAGTGTGCTCTGTTTATATTCGTTTCGTCATGGCAGTAATGAAATCGTGACATTTTGAAGGGAGACATTTTTTATAATCCGAATTGCTATGTAAAATAAACAAATCGTTAGCGCCCATTTCTTTAAGTAAAAGGAATATAGGGCTGCCATTGAAAAGAAGAAACCTTCTGACATTTCTCGAATTAACAAAGCGGACATGATTTAAACTTTCATATATTTTTCTGTTTCTGTTGTGTATATTTAAAAATTGTTTGCACGATAAATTATAAAACATAAAGATATATTTTTTAAAGTATAATTCACTTGCCTAAAAAATTATTTTCCGCCGGAATTTCGACGATTGTTACTGCAACATTGCACCGCACAATTCATCATATTAAATTAATATCTTAACAGCTTTAATTTCACATAACACTAAGCTCAATAATAATAAACACTTCAAGCTTCCGACGCAACACAATTTCAATTATATCTATTAAAATCGTTAAATTTCACTAAGTTTTACTTTCAGAAACGTCAAAGTTTCACTGGCTGAGGTCCGACTGTCATTGAATTGCTTAAACACGTACACTTGTATTCGCACGATACCCCGCTTCTTATTAGTTATTTATTCAATGTGTGATTCTTATCTTTTGTCGTAATTTAATGTAAAAATATACGACAAAATTAAATGAACTTTTCTACAGCTTTTTTGTGTTTTTATTCAGTTCAGCAAACCTTGCATTACGAAGAATGAACTGAAAATGACACTTTACAATACAAATTCAAAAATATTTTTCGAATTTATGCACTTGTTTTGCTCTAAGTTGGTGTAGAATATCCATTTACCATCCCAATAACCAAAACTTTCAGATGGAATTCTCCCACAAAATTCCAGAACCTGTCCCGAATTTATCAAGCTCTATTCAAGTCATTGCAGTTTGATTATTTTCTGTATACTTACAAAACTTTTATTTCTGCTATGCATCCCAGAAATTATTTATGTTCCTCTGCTTAATTATGAATTCAGTATGTAAATCGAGCGGAAAAGATTTGGATTTCTGTTAGATTTCCTTAATTAAAAAATGCAAAAAAAAAAAGCATTGAAATACCTAGGAATTCCATATAGAAATGCCATGGAAAAGTCTTAGAATTCCCGTTAACTTCTATGCGAAAACAACTACCAATACAATCAAAGACTTTGGATATCGACGGAGTTCACTACGACTAAAGTTCCCTACTGCTAATTTGATCGAAATAATATTTAAAAAACTTAAGATTTTAAGACCTTAAATATGGCTGCCATTACTGTGAATAACATTAAATATGGGACTTGACGTTGAATTAATTTCTGCAAGGTCTAATGCAGTCCAAATAATGCTTTTTGTTTGCAGTTGTCATATCTTTCAGTTGGCATATCTTTCAAAGGTTTTCACTGTCATTGTGGGCCGGGCTGCAAGAATGCCAGTTCAAAGTTTCGATATTGAATACTCGGAGTTTGTCCTTACTAATCTTTGTCCGTTGGACCGTAGGAACAGTATCACTATATGTATTCATTCAATTCAAATTTCAGAATGTCTAGGTTAGAGTGGGGGCCATCGTCAAAGAATATAAGATCAGCCACACTTAGACCATCTATGGTCCGTTGTGATGCCACCTTATTGGAATCTTACCTGGAAAAGATTCCTTAGATTTAGAAATCGCGTTGAAACCAGCCACACGAGTTAATGAACCTTACCATGTACCTCAACTCTTGTATGCAAATTCCCCCAATTAGTAGAAAAAGTTGCTACCAAGGGTATTACTCCTATGCTTATCAAGGTTGGAGAATTACAAGGCAGGTGCTGAACGCTCTCAACCTCCTCCTCGTCCATACACCTTCTGCAGAAGTAGTCGTATGGAGCTTGCATGCTCACCGCATGTTAGTCAAAGAGGCAGTGATAGCTACACAAGATTTCGCACGTAATTCCGGTTCCTCCTTAGCAGAAAGCACAGCTGTGTTGAAATCGAGCATCCGGTAAGTTCTCCCCATCTGCGATTTGCCAGCAAACAAGCATGTAAATCTAAAATTCTCTTCGCAGAACAGAGCAGAACAAAAGATGCACAAAAGAACGCCCCATACATTTTCATAGAAGATTTAAATGAAGCGAACATAACAAATAGTTCGCTTCAATCGACAGAAAAATTTGTTCTCTCCAGTATATGGGAGTCTAAGGTACACAAAAAAAAAACACAACTATTCATAGCTGAAACCTTTCTGGCCAAGGCATCAACCGACTAATTTCCTGGTATGTCACTATAACCAGGTACCCAGCAGACAAGAACTGTGGTTATCGCCCAGTATCCTGAGCTAATAGCGGCACCATTGTACTACGAGCGATTTAGTAGTATACAAATTGCAGCACTCGTTTTGGGAAGAACATGCATATTTATTGATACATATTCAAATTAGAGTTGAAAGTATCCGGATAATTTACTATCTGGATAATCAGGATCCGATTCCTCAAATTCGGGTATCCGGATCCAGACTAAACAAAAAAGGTCAAAATTTCCCAAGATTGCTTTGTTTCATTAGGAAAATATTATTATTTTCTCATTGAAACCATTGAATAAATAACTAATAAGGAAACGGCATATCGGGTGAAAACGTAAGCCACTCGGCGAAATGTATTAGTTTGCTCTGTTTGTATTCGTTTCGTCATGGCAGTAATTAAATTCTGACATTCTGAAAGGGAACATTTTTCATAATCCAAATTCCTATGTAAAATAAACAAATTTTTAGCTCCCCCTTATTTTCAGATAATATTTCTTGGCGTTGCCTTTGTAAGACTGGAATAATTTAGGCACCAACTGACAATTCAATTGTAAACAAATAAACCGGCATTGGTAAAATGTTAAATCTTTTGCCATGGCTCTTTATTTTCATAGATATTTCACTTTTATTTTGTTTAAAACAATATAATTAATAAATAAAGCTATTAAGCTTACTTGAAGAATGCTTTCCCACGACAATAACTCCGTTCGTTTCTGCAGCACAGCACAGCGCACTTCATTACGGTTTTTTAAGACTCCGGAGTCTATTACATAAATAATCGTTTACAAAAGTATATTTTACACTAATTTTACACTACTATTAAGAAAATATCCTGTTAAATTATTTATTTATTAGAATATCGCGAATTCAAATCCGATAACTTCTTTTCAAAATAATGAAATGACAAAATGTTGAACTGACACAAAATAGCGACGACGCCTTCTTGTCACCCCCCCCCCCCCCCCCCGCCGACCATAGGTCACACTGTCATTGAAATGCTTAAACACGTACACTGTATTCGCACGATACCCCGCTTCCTTATTAGTTATTTATTCAATGATTGAAACAACACAATGTTGAAGTTGTTTTGCTTAGTCTGGATTCGGATAGTTCGGATCTTGATCCGGATTTCATTAATCGGATAGTTCGCAGTCCGGGTATCCGAATATTAGCAAATCCGGATTCAATTTTCAGCTCTAATTCAAATATCACTCTCCGCCAAAAATTTCTACTCATTCTTGTTTCTTCACTTGTTACTCAAATTATGTCAATATAATATTGGCAACCACTAGGATCATTCTTCACTGAAAAGAACTCGTTTCTATACTTGTTCTTCCCAAGGCATGTTTTTTCGGCCGAAATTGAGCCTGGTTGTGTAATGAAGTTAGTGCTAATATTACTTTATACGTTTTGTGCAAACAAGATTCTTGTAAAATTTTCTCCACTAGAGAGTAGAGCCAGCTTAAACTACATTTTTGTCGGTGAAAATTCCAGTCAACTGTTTTTCTCGTGCCATAGCTAATAAAACGCATAATTGTGAAATTATTAAAATAATTTCATATACTATTCTAAAGAATAGTTAATGTAAAAAAAATTGTTTTTCCATTTAAAAGAAAATTGATGCCTTTAAATAAATTTCGCAGCAAAATTTGAAAATTTTCTTCATCACTAAACAAAAAAGTATTGTTCAGAACTCTTCCTATTTCTACTTATGCCAGATCTAATGCAGTGAAGTAAAAACTGCATAAAGAATTTATTTAATATAAAATTTGAATAAAAATAACATATACTTAATTAGTGTTAGTTTTTATTTTTAATTAATTTTTAATTTCATTTACTTTACCTCTTGTCGAACTGCACTGCATTATCATAACACGAAAAATTCCATATCGCTCACTTTCAATAGTTCATCCGAGTTTCCGACCTTGGCCCACAAAATTCGAGTCAATTGAACTCAATGTACATATGTATTCTATATGTCTAGCAGGCAAAGGAAAAATTTTCTCAATGGTGCTCGAGGAGTAGGAAATCATATACCCATTTAATCTATATATGTATAGTAGCCTATGAACAGTATGTATCTCCAGTCTTTGCGGATAATTTTAATAAATACATACATATATGAACACTACACTATCGTTTACTGACCTCACAAAAGTGAATGAACTTTTAAGCGATGCACATTCGGGAGCTCGATTCGATTAGAACGTGCCGAATGTGTAAAACTATAGAGACGAATATAAAATGAAATAAAATTTTACGAAACTTGAAAGTAAAAACTTAGAAAAGAATCGCCGGCTTAATATGTAGGATGAGGGAGTGGAACACTGAATTTCTTGAACTTTAAAAAGTTTAAAACATAATAAAATCTTGAACCAACCCATTCTAAAGAAACGTTCAACTCTCGTTCTTGTTCAACATGTGTTCAATGAGTATTTTGGTTTATATGCATTGATAAAAAATTTGAATTAGATACACGTAGATGATAATAGCACAAAATGTATGAAAAGTAATTTAAATGCATTTAAGGCAAGTGTCACTGAAATGCTGAAGTGCTGATTATCAGCAGCACTAATATCTTAATGAGGCATGCTGCATTGTAAAAGGTAGTGATGTACTGATGTGATACTGATCTGCTGATAATCAGCAAGTGATTTGCATGTTGCTAATTTTTACTGATATCAGTCGATATTTTATAATTTAGTCGGGTTAGTTTAAAATATTAAAAGGAAATTTAAAAGACTGTTGCTCGTTTTGTACATACTTATATTTATTAATCAAAATAGGCACCATTGAAATAGACTTTTCCCAACGTGATACAAGCGCGTTTATGCCAGTTTTGTAGAAATCCGAATTTCTGGATTGAAGGAATTCCTCGAAGGCGATTTTGATGTCTTTTTAATTATTAAAGTGATCGAAATGTTTGAAGAAGTGGTAGTCGGTTAGCGACAAGTCCGGTGAGTAGGGTGGATGAGAAAGAATTTCATACTGTAACGCGTATAATTTTTGGATCGTAGATCTTGTCACATAGGGTCGTGCATTATCGTGAAGCAGTATGGAACGCTTAGCTTTTGGTGAATTTCTTCAGCATTGATAGTTTCACCAATGTTTAAGAAGGAATAGTGGATAATTCCAACAGTACACCACCAAACAGTCACCATTATCTTCCTCGGATGATTTGGCTTGGGCATGGGATGATTTGGCTTGGGCATGTGTTTTTTTGCCTCATGAGCATATATCCATTGTGCAGTTCGACGACGATTATAATACAGAATCCACTTTTCATCACATGCCACTATTCGGTGTAGAAACGGATCCGTTTTGTGTCGGAAGAGCAGAGAAATGCAAATTTCCAGTCGATTGATCATGTTTCGCTCAGTCAGATCATGAGGGACCCACTTGTCGACCTTTTTGATTTTCCCAAGCCTTTAATTGACGGGAAACTGTCGAATAATGCACATTCAATTTTTCTGCGATATCCCTTACAGTTTGGCAAAGGTCAGACTCCACTACGGCTAGCAGTTCGTTATTGTCACCGAACTTAACTTCAAACCGGAATCCGATATTTCATGTGCAACAACCTAATATTAGATGAGGGGCAGCTATACTACGGATGTCCATAAGACATGTACTGCCATTATTTCTGGGATAAAGTATATCAATTTTTGTTTTTGTTTTTTTTTTTTTCGAACGATCTGATTTTGTTTTCATAAACAATTTGATCTCGAACTGTTTCATGGTGTACTACTATATGAATTATGGAAGAATAGCTAAACGTTCTAAGATTCCAGAATAATCGGGTATTTCTGGACCACTCGCATGTAGAATATATTTGTTTTTTTATTATCTACATATTTGAGTTTAGTTTTTATTGTTACCTACTTACTAGGTGCAAAAAGTCTCATTAAAAATATTTTATGCTCAGCATTCATAGAGTCGTGATGTTCTTTTTTTCGGATTTCATAATCATTCTAATCATAATCAAAAGTCAATGCGCAATGTTTTAACAAATAAAATGATGAAATTTTATACTTTTTTTCTATTAATATAAAAATATAATTATACAATCTATATAGTTTGTGAAGATCTGAAGCACAATTCGAGAGAAATTCATAACTTTACCAACGGAACTCCAGAGCATAGTGTTATAGATTTGACTGCTTCCTGTCCGCGATGCTTGGCAGCTGCGGCAGAGCAACCAGGCAGTGAAGGTGAGTTATCAACATGGAGGAATTTATAATGTACCTACAATGACCACCACCAGAACATACAACTTTTTACACTGTGCTTTCCCAGCTTGTTGTGTTTATACCGAAGAGCTGCAGATTGTTTTTTGTTGTGTTTTGTTTTGTTTTTTTAACAAAATATTGCTTATTGCACTGCGAATACTTAAAATGAAAATTTAATAGTAAGAGTTTTGTTCAATAAAAAGAACCATGGCCTATTAAAGATTTCAATGGCAAATCTAAAAGCGGGAAGAACGCTATTGCAGGCTATGGCTAAAGACCACTAAATATTCGCAATCAATCAAAAATAGAACTCGGATATTTGCCAATTGTCTTTCGAATACAGAAACCAGGTTTTTTGTTTTTTTTTTTTATATACATGTCTTCTAATTCACGTGACTAAAGATTACGTCCGCTCCGTCGTCTTATTTGATTTTTGTTTTTATTCAAATTTCAAATACAACGATAATACGCTATTTTTCTCAATATACTAATAGCATTATTTTTTTTCATTGTTATCTATCTTGATTTTGTGATTATAGTATTTGCTAATACCACTAAATGTGTGATGACTACTCTGTCCATAGAAACTCTAAAGATAAATTTTTCAAGTTTTATGTATATGTTGAGTTTAACATATTTATGATCTATCTTTTTTTTTGTTTTTGTTATTTATAATAGAAAAAAATCACCGGACCAATCCGTAAGGCTTCTAAGATGTCTTGTATATTTTTAGAGCATTCATTCTTGGAGAGGAAATCAATGTCAATTTTATAATATTTGTATTTATCTACGTTGATTCTGTTGTAGTCGAGTTGAGAGTCGAGTTGTATTTTCGGATCTTTGTTATATATTTGGATTGAATGTGCTGTCTTACTTGTTTTTGTTTTTTTTTATAATTTTATTGTTGCTAAAACTAAATCTTTTGCTTTTGCCTTCTAATTATTTTCACTTAAAATCGAAAGAAATTTTTGGCTGTAATTTGACGGAGCGTTTTCTTTTTCGAGTAATTATGATTATGGATACTAAAAATATATACGAGATTCCCTACAGAATTGAGCAGCCGCCTTTCAAAATAATATTTCTTGAGCTCTTCTTTAACTAATAGTATGTGAATAAAGATCAAAGGGCATCACGTAATCAAACTAATATATTGAATTATTCTGGAGATGGGGTAGTGAGGAGGAGTTAATTTATATTACTTGTTGATATACAGCTTTCTATTCAGACTGTGAAGTGTTTTAGTTTGTGTGTTTAAGTGTGTGTATAGGGGGGGGGGATAGAATACTAGAATACATACAATTATACTGGATGAGCCAAACTATTTTTAAAATATATATGGATTCCACTCGCCCGGCTGCTATTCCCCAGAATCAGAATCACTTTAGCGTCGGAAAATAAGGTCTGACTTTGAAAATTTATTTTGGGATTATGAAAAAAGGAATAGGATTTCTTTGAGCGGGTTTATTTATCACATATCAAAGTAAAAAAAAAAACACATTTTTTATTATAATTTTTATACAAAATGGCGGCGACAGAACCAATCTTGAAAAATGTGTTTTTTACAAATAGCTTCACAATAGAACGGAACAAAAAAAAAATATATAGGACCACGTAGGGTGTTTTTTTAATCAAATTTAGAAAAATGGTGAATTTTTGAAGAAATATTCTTATATTATTTGCCCAAAAAATAAACAGTAAATTGTTTATAAAGCAAAAAGTTTACATGTAATAAAAAAGACGGCTACATTTAATCTGCAATGCCTGCATTATATATTGCTGCGTTTATTATAGAATTTGGCACACCCTGGTGAATGGTGGTGAGATCACCACGCGATAATTTTACTAGGCATTTTAATGCACAAAGCATTAAATGACTGTTAAAATTTTGACATTCCTATTTCTATGAAAATTTGCATATGGTTTTTTTTTTATTGATTGAGGGGTTTCGTTTGTGTTATCAAAATATAAAAATTAATTATTTTGTTATCTCCAAATTAACATATGTAAGTACGTCTTGTTATAAACAACTTAAGTTCTGTACTGGAATAGAATTTGTATCCTGTTTTCATTAGCAAGTCAGCATTTTTCAAATATAGATTCGAATAGTGAATATTGTACTCGACTTATTACAATATTAACTTCAAAACGAACTATCTTAATTGTTAAAGTATGGAATTAGACGATCGATTTATAGAATGTATTTTTCAAGCATCTCTAAATAGGACCAGAATATTTGAATGGTATGAAAAAATCGTCAATTTCAATGACCATATAAATACATATGTATGAATCATTTTACATGATTTACATATTCTTTAGGAGTAAGGAACCTATAGTTTCAGTCAGTATAGATAGCACTAAAGACATATTTCAGATTTTTTCTCTATTATAACGTATACATATACAGGGTGTCCCGTAAGTCGACGTCAAGCCGGAACCGGGTGATAGACCAAATCGTAACAGTTACCAGAAAAATATAAAAAAAAATCTAAGTCATGTATTTTTCAAATTATAGGCATTTCTTTTGTTATCGAGAAAATGTACACCTTGTGATGGTTTTTTAGCTCCTGTTGCTACAAATCTTTACTTTTTTTCAATTTTATTTTTCTTATGTAATCCCGAATAGTGCTTATGTAACCTGTTGCTTTAAGTTCTAAGCCAACTGCTCCAGCTTGGAAGAAAATGTCACATTTTGACGAACCAAGAATATAAAATTAATAATTCGTTGAACTTTAACTGACTGTACTGAAAAAAAAATGTACTACGCCAGTCTGGAAAGTAACTTTAAAGTTGACGCATTTAATAAGGATTCTAAAATGGTATAACACTTGCTACAATATTTCTTAGAATACGGATTTCATCTCATTCTTTTTAGAACAGTCGCAGTGAGAGTGCATTTATTCCTTAAGTGCTGTATTTTGTTTCAATTGTAAAATAATACACTCCTGCGTAATAAAATAGGTACAAATGGAAATTCTACATTTTATTGAGTAAAAAAAAAACTTTTTTTTTCTTTTTTTTTCTT
This sequence comes from Dioctria rufipes, assembly GCA_963924295.1. Classification (NCBI taxonomy): domain Eukaryota; kingdom Metazoa; phylum Arthropoda; class Insecta; order Diptera; family Asilidae; genus Dioctria; species Dioctria rufipes. The sequence continues at coordinate 344,848,200 of OZ002740.1, read as the reverse complement.
TTAGTACACTGCATTTTATTAATGTATTACCACAGATAAGTAATACAATACGCAAGAGATAGGATGGTCAGTTCATGACCCGTATGTAGTGACATCTCTTCATGGTTTTTTGTACATTATTTTTGGTTAAAGTCTGCTAAAACTTTTGCTAAAGATTTCGAATATCTTGACAATACTTCTATAGTTTTCACAATTTTGTCTTATTTTTCAAGCACTGGCTGAAACCAAATCGTTCAGGCCATACACCATCCATGGTGTATGGCGAACGCCACGTTTTGAGGTTCGGATATCTACTAAAACCAGAATTCTGGTCATGCCAGAAATCTTTCTCAAAACGTGGGTAATACGTGGGCAAAGCATCCGTTTTGCCGTGGTTTTACTGTTTTGCTCGTTCATAATCAAAGTTAACTTAATAATAAGCTAAGAAGTAGGTGAGATTTCTGAGTGTTTTACATTTAAATGTACACGGCAAGAAAAGGAAGAAAGAAAGAAGAAAAAAAAAGAAAAGAAAAAATAAATCAAACTCTTTAAAACTTTTATGAATAAAGATAAAAATGTGGAAAGCGCAAATTGCATGCAACGAAACAGAATGGAAAATATTTCGTTTTCGTAAATAAATAAGAAGTGGCGGAGTTTTCACGTTTTACTCTCATAAAATGTTCCCGCGCTTCTGTGAAAACCGGTTTTCATGAAATAATCACAATGTTTGGTCACATGTTGTTGCTGTAAATGGACATTACAAGATGACGGCAAGACGTGGTGAAGTTGGATGGTGTGTTGGGCTTTTTCTTGACCACGTTTTAGGTTCTTATCTTGACTAAAACGTGGTTTTTAAAACCACGGCAAAACTGATGGTGTATGGCGCCCTTAATGTTCAGAGATTTTGGCCTTGGCTCATGAGAAGCAGATTTTTAACATTGGTTTCCAAATCTGGGTATTACTTATCTGTGGTATTACTGTAAAGGACATACTGGGTGTTTCCGCCACAGTGGTCCATAGGGCAGGAGATGATAGTAGTCATATAGACAAAGAAAAGCTTGTATGTGTGAGGGGGGGGGGGGGCTCTCGGAGTTAGATGGTGATTGTGAAAATATGTTAGTTTTTCACAAAATACCCTGTATCGTAAAGAGTAGTTGTGTGCGGTCATCGTTAAGAACTCATTGTATGAAGACCCTTATGACCTTTCCAACGACTGCTCAATCATTCTCGTAAGGTTCTGGTCACACCGGGAGCGGTGCGGCAAAATATAGTGTTCACACCGGCAGCGGCGGATTTTATCCAAGTGTACTCTAGTTCCGATGATGAAGTTCTATTATTAATAGCTCTGGTTGAAGAAAAAGAGAGAAAAGTGATAAGGTTCGAATACGAATACTTTTGAATGCCAAAAGCCTCTTTTAACGAGTTATACGGACTTATTTCGAATGAAAAAGAAATTTTGCCGCTGGCGGCAAAATTGTGTTTTTAGTAATCTAAAAAATCGCCGCGCTGCAACTATTTTGCCACGCCGCGCCTCTCCCGGTATGACTTATAGATTTAATTTTGCAAGAACAAACACGCAGCGGCAACCTCAATACGCTGCGCCGCTTACGGCGTCACACCCACTTAATCCTCTCCACTCCGAAGTTATGGCGGTCTAAAATTATAGTTTCGGATTTATTTTTTATTGCAAAAAGCTGATAACATGACTTTTTTTTTTACAAAAACTGTAAACGATGGACTCTCCTCTTAAATTTGACCTACTTCACCTATGTTCTAACTGTAGCCATTAAACATTTATTAACTCATAATTTATTTAAAAAACTAGCACTTAACTACCACGACGTGAGGTGGGATATTCTCAGACGACTCAGAATCAACCTAGATATTAAGTTTTAAAAAGACATTCTTACGCTTAATTCTTTACAGCGATTATTGTGCGGAGTGTATGCACTCAATTTTTGTATATATCTCCGTCTGTCGAAAAACAGAACAAGATAAGAACGGAATTTTAAATGCCAAACGTAGTATGCTTAACAATATGTTTACTCGGGTAAAACTATTCCTTTATTTTAATCTTAACTAACTGATTTTTTTTTCTACAAAACTTCTAACGACTCACTCGATCGAAAAACTCTGAAATGGTTAAACTATTGACAAAATTATATTATCTTCTATCTAGTTTTTTTTTTGTCTGGCAAAGAGCAAAGGATGTTGCAAATAAAATTTTGTATCGCTCAGCTACTTAAATTATTCAAGCATCAAAATATTATAAAAGGAAATAAAACGATTATCAACTATTTATGAGATATAATATTATAAATTATGATTTCATAAAATAGAATTAAGCTATACTTCCTATATATAAAATAGAGTTAACGTTTGCTTTACACGTTTTTGTCTTCTCCAAATTTTAATGCCTTCGTAATCATTCGACCTTATACGGCCCATTGATATATATGATTTGGGTATAGCTGATGTTAGTGACTTTATTAGTTTCACTTGGCTCAATGATATTCGTATTGCTTTGTAGTAATACCATTCTAGCATCGACTTGTTGAGCTGCCCCACTTAGGTCATCAGCTTCCTTAAGTTGGTCTATTTTTGTAGACAAATATTGCCTGAACTCCTCGTAGACTGCAGCTATCTTGTGGTAATAATCAGTAGCAAAATATGAATGTCGGTCTAGAGGTGGGGATAGTAAGCCTCGGATGTCTTGATCCGAGTCTTTCTTCGTAGTCCTTAATTTAAGTTTCTCTAGTCAAAGAATCCTTCTTATAGTAAGCTAGTATATTCTGGATCTAACGGTCTTGTGCAGCAGTTAATGGATCAATTTTCAGTGGCATCCTGCTTTATGGTATTATGGCTCAGCAATTTGCGGTTTGTTTTTATAACGGAAGTCTTCTATTGAACGTGACTGAGCGTGTTGTGCTGGATCACGTCGGGGTCACCAAATTTTAAGGAAAACTCATTTGTTTCCCTGGTAATAATTGGTAGCTTGAAGTTTGATAAGGGATATAGATAATTAAGACAATATGATTCTTGTTGATAAAAAAAAATTGTAGTCATCATGAAGCTGTTTAAGTTATTTACTATTACTATTACTTATTGCTTTTAAATATTTCATTTAATAATAATTAATTAATGTTTTTTTTTTTTCACTTTCAGCCTACAAATTTCAAGAGAATTTAATTCGAACCATGATTCAAATCGAAAACACATATTTTGAATTAGGGCAATCAAGTAGGCGGAACTGTCTTATAATATGCGATCGAGGTGTTATGGACGCGAGTGCATGTAAGTAATTATTTTTACATTTTTTTCTTATAATCACCTTCAGAGTTGAATATTTTTTCCTAGATATATCAAAAGAAAAATGGGAAAAAATGATGGCGGCTAACAATTGGAATGCGATTGAACTCAGGGATAATAGGTACAATCAAATCTTACACCTTGTTTCTGCAGCTAATGGCGCTGAAGAATTTTACACGACAGAGGTAAATAAATAATTGTTTACTGTTGTTGCAAATAATTATTTATTTATTTATTTATTTAAATAATTCAATAGGAACACACATGTCGTTCAGAAGGCGTTGATTTAGCACGTGAACTGGACTATAAAGCTGCAGCAGCTTGGGTTGGTCACCCATACTTTGATGTGATAGATAACTCAACAGATTTTGAGTCTAAAATGAACCGAATGATTGAAAGTGTTTGCCAAAAATTGGGTATTGATATTGGTGATCGGCTCAAAACGTCATCGAGAAAACTTAAATTACTGAGTAAGTACATGCATACATACATACATACATATGCGAATGCAATAAGCTGATTTGCCGACTATGTTCGAAAATTTCCATTTTAATTAATTTCAGAATTAATCTATGTAGGTGATTTCATTGCTTATATTTACTTTAATCAATTAAGCGTCTGGAGTGGCAAGTTAAATTTATATTAGCGATAAAGATATCAGTTGCGGTGATTTGACTTACTTATTTTACGAGTTTTTATCTTTCCATCAATATTTTTTCTAAATAAACAAACTATTTATGAAGCGAACCTTTAAAAATATTGTTGTTTTGTTGGTAGGTTTTTCGTGCACATAGCCTGTGATCATGTGACGCTATCCCTTATGTACTAATGGTTGGGCGGTATTTTGTCCCACTGCCTTTTTCTCGATTCGTAAAAGCGACGGAGCTGCCAATTTTGCTTAGGTAATACCACAAAGGGTTATATTCAGCATAGAAAGTGTGAATTGGTTGGTACTTTTGCTTGGAATACACTAGGGTTGGTTCTAAGTCTTTGAAGTGAACCGTATACTCTTAAACCCACATAATTGTTTGTATAACGTAACAGTGATCTTTGCTGAAAAAACGGTGCCATCTATTCCCATTTTGACCTTATCCTGATATCGTTTGATAAGTACATCTTCGTATTATGAAATAATGTATTAGCAGAACGGAACAACGATCGCTTATTAGGATTTTGCTCAGTCCTTAGTTTTTCCAAAAATACCACACTAACAAAACAAGTGTGATAAAAAAATACTTACAAAAATTTGTATTATTGTTCACATTGTACAAAGTGAAGAAATAAAAACAAGTCAATTTTTTTTTAATTTTCACCAGTATATTTGAAATAAGCGCGTCTGGAAAATCCTACAAAATACATACATATACATTGAACGATTGAAAGGCCGGAGAAACTCACAGAAAGTGTCGATTGGTTCAGGTCTTTCTTTCAGGCTGTCAACAACTCCTATCTTTGTTAGATGAATTGAATATTTCGGTATTATTTTCTTCTAAACCCCAAAAGAGTCAGTGAACTTCCAATTTGGCGTATACATGTAAGTATTGTATACATTGAATGGTTACTAATAGAGAGCTCCAGTTTAAAAACGTAAGACCTATTCGCACTATTCATCAAGCTTCCGACAGTCAACTGTCCATCAGCTATCCGTCAATTTTCATTGCATTTACACTAGACCGTCAACTGTCCCATCAGTTTTCCTCCAATGTGTGCAAAACTCAGAATAATATTGCACACGAATATTCATATTGAACCATAACGTCTCATCATGTTTGACGGCATCAAGATATTCTCCGAATGTTTCCTGATGGTGACTGGCGTGATATGTTGTGTCGGTTACGGATAGGTTTTGCAAAAGACGCTTATACCGATTTCCATTGATCATGTTTTCTAGCAGAAGTGTTACACTTTTCATGCAGTGCTACACTGAAATTGTTCCATTGACCTGAACTGCTAGCAAAAATGTACGTCAAAATGACCCTGGTGCTACACTCGAAAAATCGGCGGTTTTACACCGGAAAACGCACAAATCTATCTCTGAAAAATGTCTCTGCTGAATGTCAAAACAAACGTCAAGTGAAATTAATTTTAAAGCAAGGTAAAGTTGTAATTACTCATTTAATTAATAAAATAAAATGGAAAATGTTGTTAAAAATTTAATTTCTGTGCTTATAATTATAATGTGCCATACTTCGCTCGGTTTTGCTTTTTCAGAAAATGTCAATCTGACAAATTACACGGATATGAATTACTATATATATATACATTCTCATTGCGTTAAAAGTTGTTCCATTGAACTTGTTTGTCATTGATTGCGTGCACTTTTTGTAACATATCAATGGAAATCGACATACTGTCATGTAACCATTTCTGCCATGAACATTGTGCTCTTTTTAAATTTTTATAATTTTCATATTTGACGACGCCCTCCATCACGATTGATTTACAAGAATAATTTTTAGAGCGGAGTATAAACTACAAAAAAAAAACTTAATTCACCCATGGACAACACCAGACCCATTATTGCACTCATCTAACTTCTTATTTTTATTCACATCATCCATAAAATCTGTTAAACCCTCCTATTCCAATTTGAAATTTATACATTTTATTCACTTACAATTTTTACATAGGTTCTCGGAAGCAATGTGATGATTTTGCGGCAAACAGTAACAGAGGAATAAAAATATTCAAACATATTTTCTCACTATCCGTTTACGTCGGTGATTTAAACAATCCATTATCCTCTATTATGTTGTTTCTGAGACGTAAAGATTTGCTTAAGAATATTACAGCAGTTTTCTATTCCCGTTTGTGTTCAGAAAATTAAAAAAAAAAGTCCCCCAACATTTTCTGATATACCAATTAGGTACGTATGCAGATTTTACAATTTGTCCTGCCATTTAGTTGTAATTAGGCCGTTTGTAATCGCAAAGAATTCGTTGTCGTTGTCTCCTCATGCTTCCTAAAATAGATATGTATGTACAAGAATATTGGTGGATCCCATATACAAAATTAATTTCAATATATGTAAAAATATTTTTTGCTTAGGAAAACAATAACTGTAAATATATTTGAATAACCATTATATGCTTTAATTTCAGTTGCCGCACTACCACCTGACTCAGAATTTCCACCGTTTCAAGACTTCGATGTTGTACATCATTACCTGCAGTCCTCAGGACCAAAAGTACAAGCACGACTACGTAAACGTGGTCAAAAGAATCACTGGAGCTATATTCATACAATTCGCCGACCACATGTCCATGGGCAATCAATAGAAGTTAAGACACAGCTCACGCATCGAGATTACATGAATTTATTAGCTCAGCGAGATGATGCCCATTTTACAATCTATAAGAAGCGAAGATGTTTCCTTATCAATAACCAGTATTTCCAACTGGATATCTACAAGGAACCAAGTCATCCAAGGTAAAAAAGATTTTATTTTGTTCGTGTATGTGTGTGTGTTATTACTAATGAAATTATTATTATTTTTGAATTAGGTGCAAAGGACTGATATTATTAGAAACTTATTCCTCGCTTACTGGTGATGCCCTTAATAGTTGTTTGCCAACATTTTTGAATATAGTAAAAGAAGTTACTGGACACCCTGACTATTCGATGTTTAATCTTTCTCTTAAGGAGGATTGGAGTATTACTAAGAAATTTTGCCGTTCACTTCATGGTAAGGAAACTTCTAAGACGTATCTTTAAGTTGAAAGCGATTAATTTTGCTTGAAATCATTAAATTCAATAATCATCAGTTCTTCTTGCTTGGTCTATAATAATAATATTGTCATCGTTTCAATCCTTTGGATGTTTAATTGTAAATATTTCTTGTAACGCTTTTACAACATTTTACTTGTTTGTGTAGTTTTCATTGACGATCCTTGCATGATAAGTTTGCTTTATTTCGCCGGTAGTTGTATGTATACAAATTCGAAATCTGTTATAGCAACTTCTAAGAGACCGAAGATTTTTATAGTTAAATCTCTATAAGAAAATAAGAATTAGGTCATAATTAATTTCGTCAATGTAATCATTTATTTCTCTTTATTTGTTTTAACATATTATCTTCTTTGATATGATTTATTTTGGGTTGAAACTAATCAGTGGTTGTCACTTATTTTCATGCTCTTCTAAATTTTACATACTTCTACTTTCGATATGAAATATTTAAGATCGTCTTTAATTTATTACTGAATGAAATAAATGTTGATTAGTGTATTTAATTTGTTTCTAATCGTACATCATTCTCATTAAATAAACACAGTCTTTAAAGTTACAGTTTTTAAGACTTAATATCTCTGACTGGAAAAGAAATATTTAAAGGAATACAGAAAAAGAAATGTGAATGCATTTCGTATAATGCGAAACTTTTGGTACATATGTACAAATTAGCATGTCTTAAGCTATGGCCACTCTATAACAAACTTGAGCGAACGATCAGTCGTAATTGGAGCGGAGAGCACACGAAGCATGATGTGAACCAGAAAAGCTGAACAAGTATAGTTCGTTCCAGAAGCTACTTAAAATACTTACTGCTTTTAGAAATCTTTTACACGCATTCATATTCAAAACATAAAATCATGAATCCAACATTTATTTACTTGGTTTTCAGAAAATGAAATCGATTTTTACCTGTACTCCTCCGTTCGGCTCTACTTAAATTATTCATTTAATTAAATTGAATTGAGTGAGAGTTGTGTGCTGAATTGTGCGAGTTGCGGAAAATGTGAAGTCCTGTCTGCTAACCGATACCGAAGTCAGTAGTATACCAAGAGAGAGGTATCAATAAACCGGTGGGCTGGCTCTCCACGGCTAAAGCATAGATAACCTAGTAAGAACATAGGAATCAGCCGAACAAAATTGAAAATTTTTCGTGTTTTTTAGAATAAAACAAATAATGTCATATATTTTCGTCTTTTGCATGAATGGGGAAAAGGAACTTGGCTCTGCATTATTGTAGTGCGACTAAGATAACGAGTTTAAAACAAAAACAGAGAACGTAGGATTACCCGAATGATAAAATCTTCTTGAATACCTTCAAAATCCTTTCCAACTATTCATAATAAGATACTTCGGGTGACACTACCTCAATTTTTTTTTTAAGAAAAAAATGAATTTCGCTTTGGCCAAGGTACATTTGTAATCGGATGCTAAATTTCCCCATAATATGTAAATATATCAATATAAAAATATAAATATATGTAAATTTGACAATACACAATATCCTCTTGCCGCGACAAGTTGTAGCCTTTGTCAACCTTGTGAACGTATCACATGATAAAAATCAGTCGCAAATAGAGATAGATCTATAGGAAGAACAGGACGTTACCAAAATATCGCACGTTATCGTATCTCGCTCGTGAACAGGGATCTGATGCCCCTTTCTTCTTTTCCTTTGGATTATACTTTAACTTGGAAAATCGTCTTCCAGGATCACAAAACAATCTTCTTTCAAATGTCACTATTAAGGGGATGCCCAATAGTATATTTTTATTAATACTTATTTATTTAAGATATGATGCGCACTATAACATTACATTATTACACTCAGTATATCCAGTATGTGAACGACGCTTTGATATGTAGGTATATAACGAACGAATTTAAATTGTCACCGATTACATGATAGAAATAAGCAAAACAAGAGAGAAAGCTACAATTGGTCTAAGACCAATAATAATATACCCTCTAGATGAACATAATAGCTAAATAAAGTGAAAACCCCATACTTATGTATGGCAATACAAGAAGGGATTGCCATATTCAGTTCGTTTTTAAAATTTTATTTACTATTTTTATGAAAACGCTGTGTGCAAAATTTCAACTGTCTAGGTCGATGCATTCTTAGGCAGTGTCCAAATATATGTACAGTGAAAAACCTAAGTTTTGTATGGTAACACGAAAGGGTTGCCCGGTTTCGTCCATTTTTTTAAATTTATTTACTATTGCTATGAAAACACTATGTACCAAATTTCAGCTCTCTTCGTCAACGCGCTCTCAGGCAATGCCCAAATATATAGCGAAAAACTAGATTTTTGTATGGCAACCCTTCGAAGGAGTTGTCCCATTTTCGAACTTAAATTTTTTTTAAAAACCTTGCGGGCGAAATTTAAACTCTCTAAGTGAATGTGTATTCTAGGTATCGTAAGGACGGGAAGTTCTAGACTCGATATGGTCGTTGTGTAGTGTGTATAAACGTTCGATACAGTCAACTATGATATCAATATACTTTATGTTGGAGATGAAATCCAATCTTTGATCAGATTTGACACTCAATTCGCACACGATGAATTGATGAATCCGAGAACATGAGTGATTGGTATCAGATTCTTGTGGAAAGTCATAACCTCACATTTGTTGAGAGCCAAATTATTGGTTTTGCACCAAATTTAAAATTCATAAAGGTCACACTTTACCTGTTCACAATCGTTAAAAGATTCAATCTGAGCGAAGAGTTTAATGTCGTCAGCATAAATCAACACCTCACAATAGAGATAATGTCGTCAATATATATGTAGAATAAAAAATGCAACATTTTATTGCTAGGAAATAAGGTGGATGCTTCCATTTTTTTGTGACAGTGTGTAGTTTATAACTTACCTTCTTGACTCTGGGTCTGGAGGCCTTACCTTGAGTAGGGGGTCTTTCTCAAAATATAGAACACTTTTCAAATACTTCTACCTCCGATACTCACCTTTTTATATGAATTATTTTGTTTAGCATGATACTCTTTTTCACATGATACATATTAGTTTTTAGGGTAAAACAATAATTCATCAGAGCAATGCTCTAGTATTTATTGACTTGCATTTTCGATATTGATAAAAAAAATGTATAAATTCAATATAATTCAATATTTTATTGTTATTGATCAATAATTGATAAACGTACTCGTCCACTTACTCACATAAATTTCACAGTTTATTGTCTTCAGGCAATGACGTACAAATTAGTAATCAAATGGGTCACATAATGAACTTTGACCATAATAAAAGATTTCGATAATCGATCGTGCAGACATCAAATTGCACAAGGTGAAATAATTCTTAAGAAGTTCAAAGTTTATCATCTTACGGGTGTGCAATTTAATCCATTGTTTACTTTATGGCTACGATCAAGAAAGATAACAAAAATCATTTAGGTAAGTCGCGCTGTACATATGTCTGTATGTTTGTCAGTTTTGTGACTGAAGAAATGTATAATTTATGGTTGGCAGTACAAATTTGAAATTTGAAGTTAATTTGTAATAATTAAATGAGAATCATATGTGAAGTGGTAGGCAAGTTTTTAGATAGGGTATGGTTTAGGTGGGTATAAAACAGATGGTTATCAATGGCGGCGTTAGGGAGGTCATAGAATGTAAAGACTGAATAATAAGAGACAATAGCGAGGCTTCAAAGGGTTCAAGGTATTCACTGAGCACCGAGCCTGTAAACGTATATTTCTCCAGACAAAAATTTATTCAGTCTAAATTTGTTCTACTTAGTTACCCAGCCCTCATATGCATTTGCTATGCAAAGTGTGCAAATTTAAAACTGAACACGAATGAGAGTACAAATATGTTTGAATGCAAGGAACAGAAATTTGCAAGTTCCAAAATCCCTCATGCCTTGGCATTGCTTCAGTGTTGCCGCCAAGCTTAATTATTTCGAATCTAAATTTTCGAAAAAATGTATGTGTTTATGATATAACTGCTAAAATCACAAGTCGCAAAACTGAAGAAAAAGTCTCGATAATTAAAGACTGACTAGCTAAATCCGATATGAAGTCTGTAGTTGTTCGTCGCTCTCCTGTATCAATTTATGATAAAAATGAATGGATTACAGTTTGCGAATAACTTAAGAAACTACATATTTTGTTTGCCTTGTTTGCTTTTTAGCCTTAGATAAGGATAAGTCACTTTTGTCACAAGGTCTGATTTAAATCATTTGAGTGTTACGAAACATGAAAAGAGCTTGGCACATAATATGAAATATGTGCTAGCTTTTAAAACATTTCATCAAGTTAGAATTGATTTTATGTTGGATCAGCAAAAGAAAATTTCTATGAATCGTCACAACAAGAAAGTGGCCAAAAATAGAAAATTTTTCAAAAGTTATCTTTTCGGAGCCATGAATCCGTGCAGTCTGTTCTAAATCATGGAAACTATGTATATTGAATTATTAAATATTATTCCCACTCTTTAAAATCATTTGCGTAGTGAGTCCTTATTTAAAGGTATCACGTCCGATATTAGAAATGACTTAATTTTGTCCATAAATCAAGAAATATTGGATCATATTAAAAGTGAAATAAAGAGCTTCTCGTATGTAGCAATTTTATTGCATGAGACGTCTGATGTGTCTAGTCAGTCGCAAATGTCCACTGTTATTCGATTAGTAGATGAGTATGGACATATTCAGGAAAGATATTTATTTTGCACTGATTTTAGCAAGGATAGATCTACTAATGCAATTTTAAACCATGTTCTTAATTTGGTTTCTTTATATTACTTTGATTTCGGGCACAAACTAATATCGTGCAGGGATGTGATGGGGCTGCGGTAATAGTACACAAGCTAAGTAAGTAAGGGAAGGTTACCCTAACGAACGTTTCATTCATTGCTCTGCCAATCGCTTAAATTTGGTATCATTGAAGTCTGTAGCATTTATTTATTTTACCTTGTAAACTTTTCTTTGTCATTATGTCTAGCATTGCATCAATTTGTGTACACTGTACAAAGAGGACTTAGGCTTTCTATTGTGGTGATCTTATCACGAACTATGCGATTATTATGAATATTTGTGATCATAATGCGATCACTTACATTATTAGTATGATCATGATGAGATCACTACACTATGAACATGTTAGAATAAACTTTCCACAACTTGCTCCAACACGTTGCGTCGACAAATTCACGAATTTTGAACACTGTTTGTCAGTACAAGGAAGAAAATATCGAGTTTTTTTAGATAATAATATTCGAACCCGAAAAATGGGACAAAAAAAAACATTTTATCTTCCGGAGAAGATTTCTACATTTCTTATATAAATTTTACAATCGTTTTTGACGAATCCGTAACATTGGTTGGTCCTCCTGAACAACGACGCCGGCGCTTACAAAATGCATAATATGAAATAAGTTATTAACAAATTCAAATGCTTTCAGAAATTTCTCAGTCAGCAAAATTTTAAAATATATTACACAAAATGAGCTTCACTACATTTTCTTTGAAGTTTATAAACGCTTGCTTGCTTAATATTAACAATTCCTGTTAGCACAGCTAGTACTGAAAGATAATTTTCAGCATTAAAGCAAATAAAAACATGTCTAGGGAACTCTTAGGAACTCTTAGGCCTTATTTCAATTGAAAGACATCTCTTCAAAGAATTAAAGCAAAAAGAAAAATTCTACGAGGAAGTCACGCAGGGCGTACGGAATTTGTTTATAAATGAAGTTGAGCCATCTGGCATTATAACAAGGAAGCATTTTCGCAATCACTAGTTCTATACACAAGGGTTATGGTCATGTGTGCCGTTGTCGGCCTTCAATAATGCATAAAAATTCTAAGGAACAAATTTCCAGTTAGTTTCTAAAATTGAGGCCTTCCTTACATCACGTCGAGCCTCGAGGCACCGTTGATTTTGTTTTGGAGCGGGGCATTGCTGGCTTTCCCATTGCTTATGTCAGCAAGTCGAGGAATCGTCGATATTGTGTATATTCGAGCAAAGCGTTCCAGATTTTTGTTCTACTTATCCCGTCTTTGTAGTTATTAGTTTGTCTGTGGTATAACCCTCAAAAGGTACGACTCCCGATTAATGGCGTCAATTCCGGATAAAAAAGGGAAAATGCAAATTTTTCTTTGTTAATCGAAATTAAACGGTTTAACTAGGTTTAGTTTGAATTAGAATGAGTCTGATCATATTATAAGTGTGTACCTAAATGAAAAATTAGATGTGAGTGTGTTTACCGTTTTCCGTAATTTTCGAGACTTGAAGATTTTTGGACTAGACGGTCAGGAGGAAAAAACACCTCTTTAATTTGTGAGAATTTTATTTAACTGATATATTTGTTGACGTACGCTTTTACCCTTGTTACAGATCAAAACGTGTACACGTTCTAAAAATAATTACTTTCATTTTTCATATACTATGTAGATTACTTACCAACAGGCAGTAGGTCATAAGTAGATCATTTTTTACATGTTTATTTGCATTTTATTATAACTAATATCTAGAACATCCAAAGGAAAATTTTGGGAGATTTCATTGAATTTCACTACTAACAATTGTGAATATTTAAATTCAAATTCTAAACATAAATTTCAAATATATCCAACAAAATATTTATATTTTTTTTTAGACCAAGAGGAAGCTGATTTAAAACTTAATAAAGCAAATGGAGTACCTAAAAAAAAACTGTTGAATGGTAAAGCTAAAGGCTAAGTTAGGATTAATAATTGCTAAATGAAAACAATATTGTAACAATTGTAACAATCTTTCAAACAAATGTACTTTCAAAATAAAATGTCGTTTATGAAGAGAAAATAATAGTTGTTAAACATAAAATCAGATTTCTTATGATTTAAATATTTTTTCCTCGGTGTTTTATTTAAGATTATTTCAAATAAAAAGTTATTGGGCAGATATATGTATATAGTAGGTACATTACATATGTGAGATAAATAATTTTCATAGGAATTAATTAACTGTGTACTTAGGGTACTTTATAAATCATTTCCCTGTCTCCTCAATAACAAACAACAACTTACGAGTCAATTTTGTTTGGTCAGCAAATATTCATGTATGTAGTTTAAAAAATCAAGAGTAATATGTCTCTAAATATTGTTTAAAATTTCTGATTGTTGTGTATTATTTATTACCTGTACTACTTAATATTTTCATTTGTTTTCTAGATCTCACAGTATTAAGTGTTATAATATTGTAGTATATTTATCGAAAATTGTTATAAATATGAAGGTACAATATTGAAGTAAGAAACACCAAAGAAACGGCATATTATATGTGTAAAGTGGAAATTAAATATCAAAAAAAGAAAAAAAAGAAGAAAAAACATTATTGATCGTACTTAACTACACTAAAGCGCTTTAATATATTTTCATGTCACAGAGAAATATATTTTTTACCACTAATTTTCTCAAAGTGATTGCTGCGTGTAATATAATGTATTTAAAGTGTAAAATAAATAAAAAACAAAATATTAAAAACAGAAATTTTTCTTCTTTGATTTTGGTATAATTTCATCGAGAATTTTTGATTAAAATAATATTGTCGATCTTCTTTCAAAACCTCGTAAGTATAAAAATGAAATTTTCCAGGAGATATGGCATATAACTACGTGTTACTTGTTAGGAGCAGTATGCTGCACCTGTCTCACACATTGCGATCGTGCTGCCATTTTTTCAAATGCTGTACACTTGACGGCTGACGAGTTGCGATTCGAAAAAGAACTTCAAAAATAAGAAGTGTTCTTAAAAAAAAAAAAACAAATTTAATCGAAATACAGCCGCCATTACATGGAGCTGCATCTTAACGAATTTTTCCCTAAAATAAGAGCCATCGACATTCGTTTCTATAGAAATTATTATTGTTTACGGGTCGTGCGTGTTATTCAATTAGTGGAACAGAAAAGTTTGGAGTGTACTACATATATATATATATATACCACACATTTATTGCCTCAAGACGTCGCACAAGTGCCAGGCTTCATTAAAAAACAAAAAGGGGGAAAAGAGCAAAAAAAAACAAAAAGGAAAAGAGCAAACAAAAAAAACATCCAATCTCACATCACCTGGTATCCTGTCCCAGGGCACCGAGAGGTGCATAGTCTTTCCCCACAAGCACTCACATCTAACCCTATAGTCGAATTGGATGCCCGGGGACGGCTGCTATCGCCCAGTACCCTGAACGTATAAACACAGCCTTGGAAGATGGTGCCAATAAAGATAAGTAGCCTGTTCATTAATTGTGATCTCGACGTATGAAGCTACCTTGCGAGGGCCTGGCGCTCCGAAAACAGATCCGCCATAGTTCTTACTGCTTATAGAATTAATTAATAGAAAGATAATATCAAATATTGAAATTTAGACATTCGTTCGATTTTACCCAGAGACATCCACATTGCTTGGTCTATCAGATCTGTCTCACAATGCATTTATAGATTGAGGCATTTCCAACGATTAAAATTAAATAACATTGATGACCGAATTGCAGATAAATTTTAGGTATTCGAATTTCAAAGAGCATTATTTGTGATTTCGTAGAATTTTATTTGTATACATGTACTTTTGTCCTTGATTAGGCCAGAAATTATAAACGTAATGCTATTCTTGACACACGGCACACAATTTTTCGGGAGATGCAATTTATTTGTTTCGTTCATACAGGTACTTACCGGCAGCTGGAGCGCTTCAACATGTCGGGAACATTGACTGTAAGTACTTTTCATCCTAATTATATAGAATAAAATCGTTAGACTTCGCTTGGGTTGCTTGTCCAGAGAGTATTGGTCTCTTCCTGAATAGTAGGAAGACTTGTCGTAAACAATGTACGCATAAGGATTATCTTTTGTGCCATAACCTATTCAACAATACTATTACAAAATATTTTTTTATTTAACTTACAGTTACTAGAATTTTGATTATATTTAACAAAATGTCATAACGATTAAAATTAAATAACATTGATGACCGAATTATCGGAGATACAAAATGCTTTCATATAAAGGTCTTTACGTTTACAGCGAATAACATTAAATAAGACTCTGACCTAATTATCGGAAATACCAAATGTTTGATTTATGCGTTTGCGCTACAGTGAACTAAGTGATTACTCGTATTTCGCATTATTAACATCGCGTGACATGACGACTCGAATTAGGTGATCAATACGGCTGTCCTTTTTATAATACTTGTAATTGGAAGTCGAAACTTTGAAGAAGCCAGGTCAGGCCCAATACAAATTGTTTCAGTTAGTTTAAAATAGCGTTCCGAATCAGGACATAGGTTCAAGTTGTGCGTCAAACTTATTACTGAGCGTGTAAGGCAGAGCAAACGTTCAAATTAGCAGGATTTAAAAGTCTTTCATTTTAATAAGATAAAGGTCAACGATCAGATGCTGGAGCGCTTCATCATGCTGTGGAATTTTGACTGTGAGTATCTTAATTCATATTGACTTGGTTTTCTTATTACAATATATGTTGATAAATATTTAATTGAAGTTTCGGGTAACCTGTTATCCCAAATTAAATTCCTCTGAGTTGCGTTTGCCCATGAAATGTATATGTATTAGTATGGCGCGTGGTTCTTTAATGCCTTAGTGCATAATTTTAGTTTCCGAGCGAGTGATAAGTAAAGACAGACAATACGCGTAGGTAAATTGAGAAGCCTGGTACTCGTATGTTTGAATAAACAAAAGGATTGTTATGGAGTAGTGAGTTTTTTTCTTTTCTACTTCACCCTCCCGGAGCCCTCTCGTGATAGTGGTTTATAGGTCCGCTTCTCCACTAAAATTTCAAGTCATCATAATTAGGGGGGATATTGTGAAATCTTGCCCGCAATGTCGTAGGGAGGATGGGGCAATGGCCTGAAGACAGTAACATCTTTGTCTTCAGAGCTGGATGTGTGCTTCTCTGTTTGTGTCAGCACGATTTCTTTTTGCATGTGGCAGCGGCAGGTTTTGGGTAACCCCTCCTATAACTGTCCCGCACTAGCCGAGGTGCTAGCGTGCCGCCCTGCATTCCAACGCTGTTCACCAAGTGAGCTGGCAGACTGGACTTCACGTCCCCTAGTACTCGTTCAAGTACATTCATAACATACTGGCTATTATGGAAAGGAATAAAAGCTTATATGTGAGTGCTGACAACACCAGAGGTTGGATTCTGTAACACGCAGAATTTGGGAATTTAGGTGATGAGAATTATCGTTTTCTCCTACTAAAATTCCCTAATTTTCAATGATTGGAGAATTAGGGAAAACGTGAGAGAAATGAGAAAAGAAAGGTTGCAGTTCCGACCGGCTAGAGAGCTGCTTTCAGTAAATTCCAAACAGTTCCACATTTTACGGGTGACATACAGTTCGAAGTTTAATTGTTATTTTTTTAATTTTGTTATTAGAAAGAATTCAGCAATTCTCAAATTAAATTCGCCGAGTTACAGACTACTCACAGCAGCGGTTTTATTTAGTATTCACAGAATTTATTGGCTAAAAACCACTAAAATATGCCTGAATGATGTGCTTCTCTTCATTGGTTCAAAAGTACAGAAAACATCGCACAAAGGCTATAGCATAAAAGAAATGAAACATTCGACCCTCCAAAAAACGCGAGTTTTTCATATTTACATACGCCTATAATCTATTTAAAAACGCGGCAGTGATCAGATATGTTAATGTTTACCCCTGTATATTTTCAAGGCTGCATATTCTTTTTCACTGGAGCTGTAAAGCTTCCGTTCAGAAGTACATTTTCAGAACTTTTGTGCTATCAGGGTTATATGTAGATGGAATATTCTATTAAAAATGCAATCATTGACTCAGTTTAGATGGGTTAGTAGGCTGCCTCTGCCAGACGAAACAGGTAGGATGATGATTCAATCCTGCCCCAACCATTATCCTACTTACAAGTTTTCGTGCAGCAGAGGCAGCATACTGACTGACCGTCTAAACTAGGTCAATTGCAAATAATTTTTATTAAAACGCAGTTCAGAAATTCAATAGAAAGTTAATCTATTCAATAAATAATACAATGTTACATCATTACTTGCGTAATGCATTAATGTTACTGTGTCTTACTTTAACTTATTAATTTGACTAACAAGACGAGTTACAGACCAGTGTACTCGCAATATAACTACAAAACCAAAAATTAAAGCTGGGAACGCCACAAAAGTAGATAAACCTTCATAGATAAATCGAGGAGCGAAAATTTTCCAAACCATTAAATGACGACAATGAATTGTACATGCCATCATTGCACAAAATGCCTGCAATAGAAATTGAAAATTATTTAATAAGGGAAAATATTATTTGAATAATACACTCAATTACCTTAACACCCTGAAGCATAAATAATTGAATGGCTAACTTAAAAAGTGTTCCTAGAAATATGCCGCTGTGTTCGTAGAGGACTAATTCACCTCTGGTCATATCAAAGTTGGGACCACTACTCAATTCATTTTTATTTATTACAGTTGTGCGTTGGTCCAGTTCAGATTTTTTCTTTGAATTCTCTCGATAGAGTGATGAAAACAGCACGAAGATGGAAAATGTTAAAGAACTTAAAAGCGGATAAAGCGTTAAGAGAAGTATCTGACCGCCGAATGTATTAAGTATGACTAAAATTCCAGATAATAAATTTGAATGATCGAAATTAGCTGTCCTCCCGACAAAAGCAGCTCGCCAATCAATTTGAGACATGGTTGTCTGGTGTGATGTGGCGAAAAAACAGAAATGCGAAAGTAAAAACCAAGCAACAGTTGCCGTAAATGTTGGTTGCAAGCATTGCTCTGTAAAAAAAAGAAGAAACAATATAATTTTTATTATTATCATTATTTGAATTAATGTTTATCAGACGACTATGATTACTACAAAATATTACATCTGCATATCGTTAAAAAAACAATAATGAAAATTTAAAAAAAATATAAGAACACGCCTTAAATGAAGCTTAGATGAACTAAACTCGATGCATTCAAACAAGCGAGACATGGAAGATATCTGCTGTGATATGGAAGAAGTTACGATACCTCAGGAGTAAAAAGGAACAGCAATTCTTAGGGCAGTCCCAATGTTTTCTCTATAGAAAGATGGTTAAACTTCTTTAAATAGAACGGAAGAGATATGGGAAAATTCGAAGGGGTCCACGAAGAAATATGCTAACTGGTAGCTCCAAAAAAACCTAGAGATTTAGTCAGCCATCGAAAGGTTATTGAATAGTTCCAAAATCACTCAATTATCTACAAGCTCTCAGACACAATACCAAAATCTCTAAAATTTGGACGCCACTTTGAAGTGATTATAGAAGACCACCAAAGTTGGAATTGGAAGTCTCATATCAGGCCTAGATTAGAATATAATTTCCTTATTTGGGCAAGGGCTGGACGCACTGCATTGTCCGGGTTAGACAACGTCCAAAAGAAGGCCTTCCGGCTTACTAGCGATGACATCAATAGCAAGTATTGATTTCTAAGAGCACCGGCGTAATGTCTCTCTTTTATCTCTGACGAAATTTCTAGACTTATCCCTTGTAGAATTCTCCCTATGTGCACCACATAAGCTGTAACCCGAGCTCACCCTCACACCCTTGAAATCAAATTCGGCCGTACTGTGAAATTCCGCGAATCCTTCATGCATAACAGTACAAATGTGGACAATCTGCCCCCCTCCCAGCTATGAGCCACAAACATTCTAGCGTAATGCGCACCGTCATCTACTTGTCTCAACCCAATAATCCTCAATTCTCTACCCCTTCTTTTCTGTCAAGACTGTTCTGCGTCATCATAAGGCATCCTCTGAGCTTTGGCAACATCTTAAAAAAAAATCATTCACTGGCCCAATAACTTGCTATTGCTCACTTAAGAACACGCTTAAGAAAATAAACCACAAACGGTAATTGCCGATTTTGCAACAAAGAAGTAGAATTTGTACAGCACTTACAATGCGAATGCGTGGAATTTGCTCGCAAGAGACTCCAATGTCGAGGGTCCGAAATAATTTGACGTTGTCAGTATGTATAACAAAAAATCATGGAATCAATCAGAACACAGCCAACATCGTTGATGTAGAAAATAAAAAGTAAAAGTGGGGCTTGAGTATTTCGAGACCCACATAATATAGGAGTCTATAGGCAATTTCCCGCCTACTGTTTTGACCAGCAGTGCAGGGCGATCTCATTAGGACAGCCATGAAGCCTTGAACTACCGATAAATAGGAAAGCAAAACCAAGGTCGACAAACTTTTGAATGATAATTTGGTGACTAATTATGTCGAATGTTTTACTGAAGTCAGTACAAACACAGTCAGCCTCTAAAATGAGAATACATAATTTGGAGAGTTCTGTAATGACATCCACATTTTGTTTTTTCTCTCTTGTTAGTGATGATACTATCGTTGATGAATAGATGATTGGGTTACCAGATTAAATCGATTTACTTGTTATTGCATTCCTTCTTAATGACATTTATGAGGTTTTATGTTAAGATTATGTAGCAAAAAGGATAGGCTATCCTGTGTAAAATTCGTATACGTGTGATAACCATTTATACTTTTCGACACGGGTGGTTGAAATGACATGAGGCCTGAGACGATTGCTTCATTTGTGACATTTCTAATTTTACGAAAACAAGTCCGGTGTTCTTTAGTGTAATAGTGAAAAACTATAGTAAAATATTGTTTTGTACAAGAGTTTTTTTAAAATCGAGACTCGGGAGTCTTGAATTATAGCGCTGAAGTGCACTGTGCTGTGCTGCAAAAACAACCGAAGTTATTGTCGTAGGAAATCAATTTTCAAGCATCTTAATAAGCAAGTTTATAAAAATAAAAAGCCGTGGCGAAAAATTTAACACTTTCGAATGCCGGTTTGTTTGTTTACAATTGAAGCCATACGAAGGCAACGCCAAGAAATACTATCAGAAAACAAATGTAGCACTTTGAAAATTATTAAAAATTTATTTCTCTACTACATGAAGAGAAATGCTTAAGTTTTCTTTCCTCATAGCCTATCCTTTTATCAAAACCCTCGAGAAATACTTCCCAAACCATGAATCAGAAATCTTTATGTGTGCGTGCGAGTCCGTTCTCTAAAATGTTCTATATTGATACTTATGGAAAAATACCAGACATTGACTTTTACATATGCTATGGAGCCTAAACTACTATCCATACAGGAAAATGGTCCTCTAGTAATTTTAAGCTTTGCTCCTTAGTTTCTCCTTGGTCCAAATCTGTAGGCAGACTGATTCTATTTCATCAGACCACGGCACAACGACATATATGCAATTATTACTCAGCTGAAAGCGTTTGTTTTGGGAATCGTAGTCATTTGGTTAAAATATTTTTTTTTTATATAATTTTGTTAGGAAAGATTTAGAAATTTGATTATTGTTGGGAAGATAAGAAAGCAAGCTTAAGATTATCAAAAGATCATTTTTCTGTATGAATAGTAGTTTTAGACGCAGGAGCTATTCAAATCAAGCTTTTGTCAATCTTCCATAAGAATGCTGTAATTATTTTAGAATGTTAGGATTCAGTTGGAGCTCTCATGTGGTAGTGAGGGAGTCATATTAGGATTCAGTTGGGGCTCTCATGTGGTAGTGACGGAATCTGTTTCTTCTGTAGGAAGTATTTCTCGGGGGTTTTGGTTTTATGAAAGCAGAAGCAAGGCACGCAGTGAAAATTCAAAACATCAAAGACTAGTACTTTAAATACCTTAGCAATACACAATAAGTTGGTAACAGGATGGTTGATGTATTGTCACTCTTGCCATTAATTAAATATATCTTCCATGATTTTACTTAACAGAAGATGCTAGACTGTTCCACATTTGCACAGTTCGGGATAAGAAAGTATCACGAAATTTTACTGTACGGCCGAAAGTATTTTGAAGGGTGAAAGGATGTGCGCGGCTTTCAGCACGAGTATCACTTGCACCATTACTTAATTAATTTGCAGCAATTTTTCACAAGTAAGCTTCAAAACCATATGGAAAGTCAAAATTATTCTAAGGTCTGTATTGCTACAACCTACATATAGGTACATATAAAGCTCAAGCTGGAAATAATTGAAGATTTTAAGCAACCAGCGTCACAATGAGTCACATAAAAACTACTTTTTTTTTTGTATCTAAAAAAATGAAATAACTTACCCAAATTTTGTGCAACTCTATATCGTAATATGGAATGTACTACCAATATAACAGCTGCAATGTAACCACATATGAAAATTCCCAAGGCAGCTCTAGCATCCAGTAAAATAACGATAATTAATGTTAGAAATACACAAAACGATATTAGAATTGATGAATAAACTGTTGCAAGTCCGTACACTATGGGTACATCACTGGTTTCATCTTTAACGCCACCTTCATACATTTTTTTCATTTTTTGAAAAATTTCTGGTATAACTCTTCCGTAGGGATTCACGGTTATAGTTGTGCGAGATCTTCTTGGAAGTACATACGTCATAAGTGGACACGCGAACAAGACTAAAATTTGTAAAATAAAAAGTACATAGACTACCCACGCTAACCCATCTAAATGTGATATTCTCATATTTTTCCAATGACTATTCGAAAGAAGCATATGACCGCCCGTACATATTGCTCCAACTGTAGGTCCGTACCTTGCCAACATCACATTTATCTGGAATCCTGTTAAATTTCCACACGTACGTAGGTAAATACGTGCTAATGTTACATACAGGCCTAACATCACGATTGAAATTAAATGCATTCGAGATTTAGATCCTTTTTTTAATGTATAATTTGTGTAATCATTTGAAAAGTCTACACAATTCCCTTGCTCTTCTCTACAACGGAAAAGATTATATGAAAAACGTATTAGAAATATTGCAATAAGGACAGCAGTGAACATTTTAAAAGCAACTGATTTAAGAATTACATTCAGCTTAAATTTCGCCTTAGTATCGAATCCATGATTATTAAAAAAATTCTGATAGAACAAGAGAATCAGTAAAGCGGTCAGGAGATATGAAAGAATTTTTTGCTCTTCTATTATGAAACTGTTCGAAAAATAGATGCATGTTGATAAAATAAAAATTAATCTAGTTGGCATATTACTAAAACGTTTCACATGACTCCAATTTGAAGCAATTTCCGGCCAATTGTGTATTGTTAAAAGCACTAAAATTACAGTGTTCAGCATACCCGTCATAAATATCACACTGTGTTCTTCAGATTTCATATTTAAATCTTTGTAAAATCGATAACTGAAAACTATTACCGCAACATTAAAACTATATATAACAGATACAGTATTTGTTGTGAATATCTTTGGGAATTCTGATACCCGCGTGTTATTGATTAATAGAAATGAAAAAAATATCGGTAGAAATGTGAGTAATAATCCCTGAGACATTTGATTCGCGTCAAATTTCACCCAAATATTTCGACAAATATTTAAAATATTTCTTAATTGGGCGTTAAGATCCATAATGAAACTTTTGAAGGCAGCTTCACTGTAAATTGTGTTAACACGATGCGTCAATTCAATGAACTTGTACTCAATGTCGTCCATTTCTTCAAAATCAAAAGTCCTCTTATTTTCCAAGGCATAATTGTAGAAATAATTGAAAATTTGTTTTGCATTCTGCCATGCGTGTAGCATTAATCCTTGGTATTTTAGCATATATGGCACTGGCACGTCTGGTATTATGTTGAAATTTATTAATCCAAGATTGGAGTAAGGAATTGGTACACCCAATATTGTTGCAAGAGTTGGTACCAGATCGATCTGAAATAATTCAAATTTAAATTTATTTACAAGCGATTGTATACTTAAAATACTAGTTATTTTTTTAATTAGTACAGCAATAATAATATGGCTTGTGCTATATGAATTTTATTATGATAAACTAAAAGAAAAAAATCCTAACCTAAAATTAATTCAAGTTCAGAAAGCGATATTTGCAGATTTTATATAAAAATTATTAAAATGAGTATGAGTTCAAAAATTGAATTGCATTTTTTGCTAGCCCTCAGTGAATTTCTTGATATGGGTCAATTATTTTTTCCTTTCAATCCCGAGCTCCTCAATTCGTTGGAAGTCGTTCCGCTTGAAGAGTGCCGACAGGAAAAGTTATCACGAACGAACACAACTACAAACACCTCAATAACAACAGCAAAATCAAGTTACACACAGACGCCAATAGACGTAAAGGCACACAGACAAATCTATACAGACGCCTCAAAGGACGGCGAAGAGGTGGGCATCTCTATCTACACCGCAAATGCACTTTCAAACTCCCCACGTGGTCTGATGTTTTCACGGCCAAGTTGAGGGCTGTCTGGGAGGCTGTCAGATGGGCCATCAAACAGGACGGCACATCGGTC
Source organism: Dioctria rufipes (assembly GCA_963924295.1). Taxonomy (NCBI): domain Eukaryota; kingdom Metazoa; phylum Arthropoda; class Insecta; order Diptera; family Asilidae; genus Dioctria; species Dioctria rufipes. Next base: position 344,823,837 of record OZ002740.1, on the reverse strand, counting down.
ATTTTCTCGGAGTCTGTCCTCTCTTAAAGTCATAAAGAGCAAAACAAATTATAATCCAATGACGAAAAACATTAGGGACGCACTTTATTCACACAAAGTAACCCTAGCATGGTGCCCGGCGCACATGGGCATAAAGGGCATGCTGCACAATAACGGTGAACTGAAAACTCCACCAAGCTACAAGGCTGTTAAAGCACAAGCCAGAAAAAATCTACGCCTACATAAGGATCTAAACTGGAATATGTCCGGCTCTTTCTTAGCCAGCCATCACGGGAACGCGGACAAGCCAAGCATGCCAGACATGCCAAGGTAAAGGATGGCCTCCTTGTCCAGACTAAGACTGGGCCATTTCCTACCAGTAAAAAACACCTGTTCTTGAAACAACCATGTCCCTCTTGCGCTTATTGCAATAACGCCAACCTAACGGCAGCCCACTTATTCCAGCAGTGCAGAGAACTACAAAGGCTATTAAACGAACTAGGCACCACAAAGCCACCCACAGAACTCCTTACCTACACTAAGGAGGACACAAACTTTCTTCTTGCTGCACTGAAGACCTACTTACAGAACTGCAACATGGAAACGAGACTCTAACGGACGGACATTTATATATATTACAAAAATATGCACAATGCATGTTTATATGTATGTATTACGAGTATATACATAATATATATAGAATATAGGTTTTGTATTAAATAAGAACAAATGAATTACAACTTAAACTTACACTTAACTTAAAACTAATTTTAAATCTTTCCAATTTTATTTACACATAATAGCAACACTTTTATTTTTTGTTACTACATAGAGAAATGTATTATGCTTAGTTTAAGAAACTTGTATGTAAGGAAAATTTCCCTTAGGTTTATTCCTTTAAGGACCCCCTGCTGGTAGGTGGACACCAGCTAGATTTAAGCAAAGATGACTCAAACCAAATCTATGAGTCCACAATTGTAAATACTGAAATCGGGTCATCTAGTTTATAAGCATAAATGAGCCAGGAATAGTCAAAAGCACTTGCCACCACCTGAGAATATATACAGTGAAACTCGAAAAAAAAAAAAATCCTGTACAAAGAAAGGCTATACTTCACCACTGAGGTTGCCCAGATGGCCTAAAAGAAATGTGTTTAGACATAGGTTAGTCTTAAGCTATTTGAAACCTTAATTATCAACAAACGTGATAAATAACAGAGGTCACAAAATGTATCCTTGTGGAACAAAAAAGTAATTGGCTTGAAAGCGGAATTTCCTATTAGAAAATACTACATAAAAATGGCAACTCAAATAATTAATAAAAAAATTGGTGGCATGTATACTAAAATGAAATACAATTATAAGATTATGGTAAAGATTTCGTTTTGTTACCTACTGAGTCAAATGCCTTGAGAAAACCAAGAAGAAATTTCTATGATGAGCATGTCCGTTACTTAACCGATTATGATCTTAAGTAACGCTATGGTTACTCTAATCACAAACCAATTGTCATGTAGGAGGAGGATATTGGTTTGAAAATATTTTTTTCAATAATTGTTGAGAAGTATGGAAGTGTTTTTTTTTTTTTATATTATTAATCCAGCAAGGAAGAAGTGAGATAGATAGGGAAAGGAATAGAGGAAATGAGGGGAGTGACGGAGATGGCGACGTATGTCAATGAGAAAAGGCAGAAGATGGTAGACTGCTCCATATTCGAACAGTTCGGGAATAAAAGAAAAAGAATTTTACTGTACGGTCGAAAGTATTTTTAAGGGTAACAGAATATGTGCGGCTTGCATCGCGAGTGTTGCATGCAGTAAATAATCTACAAGATATAAGACTAGATATTCCATCAAAACGTTGACCATGCATGTAACGATTTAGGAGCGAAATGCATTCGAAGTGGCGGCGGAACTCAAGCGAGTCGATATGACAAGTTATTGCCACATCCCCAATTAGCTTGAAAGCTCTCTTTTAGATAATATCTAATAAAGCAAAGGTTGTACGAACAGCCCCAGCTCAGATGTGGGAATTGTATTCTATCCTAATTCTGATATGAGACTTGCAGAGGAGCGCTAGATTTGACGGGTTGACATATTTCTTACACCTTTTCAGAATTTCAACACTTTTCGATGCTTCCTTGGCAATAGCGAAGACGTGGTGTGTCTAGCTTAACTTACTAGAAATATTAATGCCATTAATGCTTCATTAAAAGAAATATGAGTGGTAGAATAATAATCTTGTTTTAAAGGGGTAAGACATTTTCGGGTCTTAGACGTATTGAATTACGCAATTCGGTCTGCCCCTAGCGAGGATCTTATGAAGGTGGTTATTCAGTGATCTAATAATGCAATGGGATTGAAAGTAAAGGAAAGAAAATCATTAAAGAAAATTAACAGAGCTCCGGGGTACACCGAGGGTGAGATTCAGATATATCGACATCTAATACAACTAATATTAGGCGATCAGATAAAAACCTGCAATCCATGAGAGGAGAGGAGAGACATAAGCATTTTTTGTTGCTTTGTGGCAAATTTACCCGGATGAGAGTTATTCGGTAGTCCATAGGACGACGAAATCGGTGGGTCATTGCCCTCTTTTAAGTTCCTTGTGCGTAGTTTTGTTCTTTGATTCGGGATGAATTCTTGCTCCTTTCTCTTTGAAACACTATACACTTCATACATGCAATTTTTATTTTTTATTTATTATTTATTCAATTGATCTTTTGTTTTTTTTTTTTTGCAATTTTAATTTCCTAGTCTACTTTTGCTTATCTAGCCGCCTGTATGCTTTCGCTGACTAAATTCTAAGGTCTACGTATTTAGGACATATAACTAGAATGCATGCATATATGTAAATAAATAAATGAATAGTTAATTAAATAAATATCTAGCAATGGCAATAATTAATAAGTACTAAACAATTAATTCCTTCATTTTTTATTTTTTATTATGTCTACACCTGACAAGGTCGCCGCAGTAATCGATGTTGGGGTTGCTTCCACGTGGTCTATTTTCCCTCTTAACTTTTTTTCTTTGCACAACTTTAATTAAATCTTTGGTTTGTGGTATGTAGTCTGTGGTTGTTTTCATATTCCCATACTCAGGTTAAACATTTATTTTATTATTATATATGCTAATGGGCTTTCTTTGAGAATTTGCTACTTACGGCTCGGCACAGTCATTAGCTTGTAATTTTGTATAAGTTCTTCTTGTTTTTTATTTACTAGTTTACCTGTTACACACTTTATTTTATTACTTTTTTTTATATTTAAATAAACTTACTATTTTCTTTGCTAACAATTATTTAATTTTTCTAATCATTACTCTCGGACCACTTTGCAAGAAGAAGGAGCCAGAATTTTCTCGGTCAGCTCTAGCCAATCTTGGTACAGTCACGTATATTCGCAATTTTGATTGCGTGATGTGTATAGACTAGAGATCAGTTTTGAGATTGGAGGTTGCGGATTCGGCTATTTGCTGGCAAAAAATTTGGAACGTTACAAGACAAAGTGCTTTAAGTTTGGTTTAAAAGGCAGAACTTGAGACTCTTCCATCAAACCTCTAGGGCAACAAATTTGGACTCACCGAAATTGTGAAGACTACGTTCGAAAAATGAGCAAGTCTCCAGTTGAGAATCCAGACCGGAGGCAGATCTTTGATGAGCGTAGAAATATATCAGCAATCGGAAGAGGTTTTAAAAGTAAGGATAATTTTAGACAATTTAGGAGAACTTTCGATTCGGATTTTAAATATTTTTCAGTTTTATTTTTATCGGTTTCAGAAATTCTCTGAAGTGGAGTTCACACAGCAACGAAATAATAATTGAAGACAACTGATGATACATAGGTAAATTAGTAACTTCAAAGTTTAGTAATCTTTATAACACAATTTTTCATGAAAAACTAGAAGATTTCAAAGAGATCCTCGAGCATAGTTCAAAAGTACAAAGAAAATGAAAATTACTGAATAAAAATAAATGACTGACTGACTGGGATTAGATCGTAGGATGTTGACTGCTACTAATTGAAAAAATCTACCATAACTCGCCATCAACTATGAATGAAACGACATTGTAAAATCGTTTAAGAATCTATGGCAGCAATGGTTAACCAACCCTATCCATTTTCCGACTCCTTCCCAAACTCAAAAACCGCTTTCAAAGCAACAAATACCATTAAGACAGCTTGCCGTCACTCAACAAGCTGTAAAATAAAGACATCGCGTAACTAATAGTTTTTATATCTTTTTCGGACAATTAAAGTGTTAATGTAAACTAAAGTCATAAGTGAAATCAGGGTCAAAATTAAAGCCTGTAGGAAAATGTTAAACAAATATCCTGGGATATCGGTTCTGTTAAAATCGTCATAGTTGAAATTAGTTTCGTTAATCGCGTAAGATCTGGATTTGGATTTTTGGATGGTTAACCAAATTAAAAATATAATATCTCTTCATCCAAGACAATTTTGTCATACAAATTTAACAAGCATAATCTTTTATGCCTTACCTGCTGCATTGTAGAGTTGTCCGATCCATAATCACTTGTAACAAATTTTTTCTTTGCAGAATATGCAAAAAGCAAGGCATTTAATTCATCTTCAGATTCTCCACCATGATCTCCAGAAATTGTCATACCATGATCTCCTATGACAAGCAGCATTGTATCATTACTCATACTTTCAATCACGTACCTTTAAAAATCGAGAACAAAAACTTCATCAATAGCAATTCAATATATGTATTTTAATTGCGTCTCCTAATTCTTACCTTATTATCTTGTCCATTTCGAGAAGTTTTCTGGACATTTCATCATGTAATGGACCATATCTATGCCCACAGTGATCAACACCCAGAAAATGAGCAATTAATACATCCCAATCTTTTTTCCGTAGTTCAACCGGTAAGTGTTTCTGTATTTCAGTGTCTACCGAATCCAGATCGAATATATCAAAACTGGGATATGAATATTTCCTTTTAAATCTGTTCGGGTATAAATCAGTCCATGTACTATCACCAAGGAAGACTACATTCATAGCGCTCTTTACAATCTATTTAAAATAAAAAAATAGTTCATATTTACTTCTAAAATATTGATTTAAAAAAAAAAAAAAAAACAATTTTCACCTGATCAATAATATTATCCTCATTAATTTCAGGTGTGGCAAAATTTGATCCGATATCTATGAATGTGGGCAAACTTCCTGTTGTTAGGCCTTTCAATCTTTGTAGTGTTGTTGTCGGCGGATCAGCACGAAATCTCATTAGACGACTATGCTCGGGGTAGGTACTAAGTAATTCATTAAAAACACTTAACTTATTTTCAAACGGCAGTGGATCCATGAGATTAGGTTTATGAATACCAAATTCATATTTTAAGGCATCTACGACTAGAATTATTACTTTTGACTTTTTTGGAAGACACAATTTTGAGGACGCATTAACATCTTTAAAAATTTCTTCAACTATTTCTTCGTTTAAGTAATATTCCTGAAAGTAAAAAGATAAAAATGTTTTGAAATCATCTACCATAAATCATTAACTAATCAAAATTTAAGCAGACAGGCTGTTTAGAGGACTACGTCTTCTCTTCCGACAGACCGTTCTATATTGCAGCAACTGATAACTCTTATTAAATAGTTTATCGCAAAAGCTTTTGCCACTATCAGTCGATAAGGAGCTTTTACCATCTACAGATAATGGAAACTTGAAAAGTTTCATAAGATTCTAATTACTAACCACTGACTTATAACAATGGACTGAGCGTATTGCCATTTTCCTATAGGAAAGCATGGCACAAGTTTTATAGTTCTCTCTTTCGCGCTATGGCAGAGTTGGAGCTACCAACACAAAATATTGCATTCGGGAACATTTGCTTATGCCATTTGATGGTTTTATGTTGGCTACAGATGCAATCACTTCAGAAGGAATAAGGTAAAGATAGTGTTTACCATGCTCCGTCTCTCTTGCCCATAAGCAGGATTCAGTTAAGAATAAATTTTGAAAATTTAAGTCGGAATGAGTTTAATTCCTTATAAACGATTAAAATATCACTTGGATACAAGAAAATACATTTTTTTAAATTAATTCGGTTTTCGGGTGTAAAATTTCATCTGATTGGTTGAGTTTTACATGTTTTTTATGTAATCGTTTTAAAGGGTGCTCTAACGGTGATATACAGAAACACAATATTTTTTGTGCCATATGAAATAGCAAATCGCTCAGTCCATTGTTATAAGTCAGTGTTACTAACGCATCTGTCTATCTGTCTGTTTACACTTATTGTACATACTCTACTACCAAAACTTTGTGCGTTGTTGACGAAAGAACCTTTATTGATGCCTAACCTAGAGTCACGACTCAAAACATAATTTGAGAGTGAAAATCTGTGGTAAATAAAACGGATCACAAAATAAAAAATCCTTAAAAGGTGAGATACGTAAAATTAAATTTGTTATTATACGGCCGCAAATAGGGTCCACCAGTTCTTGTTAGCTTAGCTTGGAGGGGTACCACTAAGATAAATCTTAGCCTACTTCCCATAGACTGCTTTCGGGACCATGATTGTGCCCCATTCCCATAGATTTATGGGAGCGCGTGCAATCAGTTTATATGTATATGATTGACTCCAGTTTATCAATGAATAATGATATTTTTGCAAATGTTTTTAGTTCAAGAGCGCCAAATGATGGTTGTGGGGCAGTTTTTCGCTTTCAGAAGTCAAACTCTTGGGTGTATCATCAAGAATTGGTTTACCTTATTTAGTTTTGCTCGGTAAATAGGTGTATAAAAAAAAGCTCTGCGAGCCGAATCACTTAACCGGCTCACTGTCTACCATGAAAATGTGAACTCTTAATAATCCTGGAAAGAATTAAGACTGCAGTCGATCAAACAATCAAAAGGCTATGTTTTGTTTCTTATTATTAAAATAAAGAATATAAATTTATAACAATATATAAGATATATAGAGCAATAAAGTAAACTACAAACCTCATTTACGTCTTCGGACAAATGCCGGCATGAACTGGTATCTGTTTGTGACACTCTGGATAGTAAAAAGCCTCGAGAATATAATAATATTCCAGAGGATATCAAATAAGCGATCCAAATTAATATAAAAAAATAACTCCAACCAAGCCACATGATCGTTTTAAAGATTTATTTAATTCAATAAATTATAAAACGCATCCTCAAAAATATGCGATGCTGAACTGTATAATAAAACATAAATGAGTTGAATGAAAATGTCGATTAATTATTTATTTACTTTTTAACTGGTTTAATAAGAGACCGAATTATATTTTAATTGTTTTATTCTTGCAATTAGCATTTTAATCCAAAATTAAAAATATTAACCCCGCGACTGACAGCGGACATATGTTTACCACATTTGACACTTCTCTCTTCTTCTAAGCCTGACAGCTGTTATTACAAATAAAAATAACCCAGATCAGAAGTCGTATTTGTATAAGATTGTGGAAATAACCAATGAGCCCCATATATGGAATTATTTCACATTATTTCATTTCGGGTGATTTTTAAAAATTTCAGTTAATCATTTGCATGCAATTGTGATTTTTGGTATTATGTTCGAAATTACTAATTACTCTGCGCGAACAACACTTCAGTAGTATTAATATGGACTGTTAAATATTATTCTATACCTCGCTTGTAGTATTATGTACGATAATAGATAATACAAGTGTTTATATTTACACCATTCTTATTATAATTTGAATTATTCTTTTAGGTATAGAATTACGTAGATTTTAATTTTAATTAATGGCTAATGCTCTACAAGCTTGTCTAATAGCTGCAACTAACTCAGTCCAAAACTTTGATATTTTCGCCCCATAAAAAACAACAAAGTTTCAGCTCTCTACGTTGACGAGTTCTCAGGCAGTGTCCGAAAATACATATATAAATATACACGAAATTTTTGTATGGCAACCCCACGAAGGAGTTACTCGATTTGTCCCATTACTTAAGAAATTTTTTTTAAGGTCCACGTGCAAAATTTCAGCTCTCTAAGTACACGCGCTCTCGAGTTTTGTATAGCATGAACGGTGCCAAACAGTGCCCAGATGGACAGAGGATAGGATGTGTTACAAACGGAATGACAAGCTTCAATTGAAAATATGTACATTAAAATCCCCCCCCCCCCCGCAACATAAGTGTCTATCATGGAAAGACTTGAGAGTTGAAGCGTTTGGGCCAGGGAAATGATTTGGGAAGGGCATCTTAAGCTTTGTCATTCACGACCCCATTTATGATTGTGATTTTTTCGCCACCCAAAAAATAAAAAATAAAGATATATAAATATTTTGCTTGATTTACTGATTAGGTAGCAATATATATATATACATATGAAAATTCGCGCAAGATGTAAAGCTGCTCCATCATCTTCCAGCTAAAGTCTGCTAAGAGCAGATGTCACTAGTTAAAAGGTACTGCTTCAGTTGAGATTCTCAATGTACCCTATACCTCAGAAGCTCTCAGAAGTTTTCATCGTCGCCATAAAATGCTTGGAATGAGTCTGTTCCACGTTGTTCGTCCAGTTCACAGAGTGGTGGCCTCAGTTATACGCATGAGTATGACCTTCTTTGTTCTATATAGAGGCAACTCACATCGACTTTGGGTTGATCAGAGGTATAGACGCAGCTTGTCTAGCAAGCTCATTCGTTTTTTAATTGCTGTCAAATCTTTGACGACATGGTATCCAAATTAGGCTGACCCAGTTCTTCAAGATCGCTTTGGAAATTGTACTCGAGCTTTTATTTCACCACAAAAGATACAATCTAGCTCTAATTTCAGTTTGACTGTCGAAGAAGATAAAGACGATCTTGTTGCTAAAAGTTCTTCTTAGATTCTCATAGGCATAAATCTTGACTTGGACAAATGAAGCATGCTCCCATCCATAGTGATGTCTCGAATATAGGTCGATCGCTTCATCGCCCATCCTATTTTTAGATCCATCAGTGTACAGTCTGCTGAGGATAGTCAGAAAAACCAATCCCAGGCTCTTACGAGTTTTTGCAGTTAGTCATCGCTAATGGTAGGCTGTCTCTATTTTTCTTTCCTCTTATTTGTATATTTCTAAATTATTTTCCTTTTATTAGACTATAATTTTCGTTATTTTTAAGCTAAAATACTTACTGTACTATACAGGACAGTGGGGTAGGGGGGGAGGCATATCAACCGTTTCGAAATTACAGGGTGATTAAGAAATATAGCTAGTTTTTCACAAAACATCCTGTATCTTAAACACAGTTAAGAGCGCATTGTATGCAAAACTTCATGACCTTTCCAGCAACTACTCAACCAGCACGGTGCTCCTCTCATCTCAGAATTTATTGTGGTCTAAACTAAAAATTTCGGATTTTCTTATCTTTTTTCTTTTACTTTAACTTCTATTTTTTTTTTGCAAAAAGGTTATTAACATTATGTTTTTTTATAAAAATAAAACTGTAAAACTGTAGACTCTCCTGTTTAATTTGACCTATTACACCCTATGTGCTATCTGTAGCCGTTAAAGATTTATTATCTTTTAATCTATTCTCAAAGATAATTTGTTCCCTTAGTAACTGAAAACATGTCATTTTAAAAAAAATTTCAACTAATTTCTGTATGACCTGAATGGACCTCATACTTCGCAATCTGATGATGTTTTGTTTAAATTAATTCTGACTCAGACACCATAATATTTATTTTCCAGAATACTTAATTTAGTCATTCCCCGCCATGCATCTAATGTTCTGAAAAATTCTTACCTACCTAATTTACACTTACCTCGAACTCCTCGCTGTGATAATGGGTAAATGAGTAATGGGTAAGTTCCTTTTCCTCAAATAATCTCTGGACAGCAGGGAATTAATTTCGACCGGCATGCATTAACATACTCGTAGTTATAATTTAAATAATTACCTAGTTAGGTTAAGTCTTAGTATATTGTTCTTTATTTTTTGTTCACTCTGCCACTCCTATTATTTACTCAAGTACATAATAGGCCCAACAGCCAAATTACTTGTTACAAACAAATAAATAATTAGTTTATATGGTCGAAACGAAACAAATTTTTGTAGCAATAATAAAAGTAAAGTTTTATTAAATACAGTTATTTAAATAATTTTGCATGTCTTTAATACTTATTTGACAAAAGAAAATTATTATTAAATGTAATTATATTTTAAAAATCGTAAAAAACGGGAGTGCACAAAACCATTACACCTTAAAGTTGAATTCTCTTTTTTTTTTTTAATTTCTCTTACTCCATCGGCATATCGTCGTAGTCGTTTAATTAATCATAAAAAGTACATAATTACTGTAAATTTACTTAAAAATTATATAAATATCGGCAACACGTTTTTATACATTCCTTAAAATGTGCGTAAATTTATTTATTTAATAATAATAATCTATTTATACATAATATTTCACTTATATATCTTTTTTTTTAAACGATTTATGATAGTTTTTTTTTTATCAAATTACAGTTATACATATTAAATTAATAATAATAATAATAATTGTAATAAAAATCAGCCTTGGCCATTTACATAAAAAATATAGATCGAAGAACAAGTTTTTAAAAAGTATGGAATTTTTAGTATTAATTAGAGTCTCACTAAAAATTGTAATAAATATTATCATAAAGGAAATAATTGTAAATATTTAATGCACTTTGATGAATAAATATAATTGTGAAGTTGTGGGATTATAATTATATATGGATAATTACTGGAAAGAGTGGATTGAGTCTGTAATGTGTATGAAAAAAAAGTGAAATGTGTTTTTAATTGCGTGTTTTTATTTATTGTAATTTTTTTTTTCTTTAGCTTACGAGTTTTACTTAAGCCACGTTACTATATTATTTATGATTAATAATAAAAAAAAAATTGCTTGTTTTATTTATTGCCCTCAAGATTTCGGGTTGATTTACAAATTTTGTCTAATTTCGAAAATATTTTGAGCTGCTTGTTTGGAATAATCGCTTTTAACAGTTATCAATAATTTGTTGTAACAATGAATGAATTAGAAGCTATAGAGTATCTACTAAAAAAAATGTATTTTCATTAATTTTTGCTTTTCGACTATTAATAAGTCGTATTATTACTACTAAGGAAGGCGTCCCAATATCGAAGACTCTAGCCGGTGAGGGCCTTCAACAAGCAAGTCATGCCTGGCTAGCTCATCAAGGGAGTGTTCGCAGGATTTAGGCGTTAAACCAGGTAAGCAATCAATATGGAAATTTTATTACTTGACGTGCGGTGCTTAATTCAGCATCATAGACTCATTTTATTCCGGAGCATCTATGGCGATGGTTCAGACTAAATTCTCAGAAATATTAAGAATCTATCGATTTCATCGGTCTCATAGCACATTAGCTAAATTCGCAGCGCATTTAGATATAAAATCATGTACAAATGATTTTAGATGTAGTTTAGAAGCTATAGTACCTAGAATATCCGATTTGTAAATATATTCAGTTGGAATGTGCCATCAAATTTCCGACCAGCAGACCTCAATTCAGTACAACACGTACATATATATATATTCATTGGTGCTGAGCTGTTTTACAATCTTCTTTGTATAGGTCAAATTAAATTGGACGATGGAAAACCAATTTTGCAGAAAACGGGATGGATCGTGGCGGGTGGTACTTCTTCTTCTTCTTCTCTTTGTGCTAACAGTCTCAGGTTAGATGAACATGGTGCTTTGGAAGATTTCATCGAAAGATTCTGGGAAGTAAAATATAATACCTAGGATATTAAGGCACCCTGCAAAGAGCATTTCCATAAAACTGTTAGACGCTTAACTTCTGGTAGATTTGTTGTTCGCCTACCTTTTTGGGATAACCCGCAACTACTTGGATCGTCATTCGAGATCGCTAAGCGGAAATTTCTCTGTCGCCACTTGGAAGGAGATGAGGAGCCATAGCTTCAATAGAGTTTCAGTACAACGCGTACATATATATATTCATTGGTGCTGAGCTGTTTTATAATCAGAGTATATGTCGGACTAATAATAATCAGTTATTTCCTTTAAATCCTAATACGAAAGGCACTTTGAAAATCATTTTTTTTATATCTTTCAATCGATACGGATCAACGATAAAGCGATCAGCTTAATACTCTTACATTTATGCCTAATGCCCTGCACTTATTATAAAATTTCCCCACATATCGACATGGATCCACTATTCCACACCACTAAATGACATCAAGCTTTTCACTTTGCACAAAGTTATCATATCAGAAATTTACCGCTTGAAGAGGCTCTGTTTATGATAAGAGGTTGACTAACGAAAACTAGTCCCAAATGGTTAAATTTATAACAATATTTCTACCAGAAAATGCTTCTAGCGAGATAACAGATAAAGATATTGGTGACAAACATTTTATTTCAGACAACAATTCACTGGGATTCTAGCTGCAAGCATCTGCTGAAATAAACATGGTCGCCGATTCAAACAGTTGCTATTCTATCGATCATGATCTTCCTCTATCAAACTTTTTGACTCAAAATATTACTAAATCCAAAACAATTACATACATACATACAGTAAGAAGAAACAAGAAACCACATTTACTGCAATTATTAAAAATAGTTGAGGATCCTATTGAAATGCTACGCTCAAAATATCCACTGGAAATATGCGAGTTAATGATAGATACAAAAACCTTTGAACGAACCGAAGTGATTGCAATTGGTCGATTATTGCCGGATCGCTACTTCCTCCTTTCTTGGGAATAGGCTAAACTTGAGATAATTGTCCTGTCGAATAAGACAAGTAGAATAGTTTGAGCAGAGGCTAATACCTGAGACACACAGCACGATTTAATGAAATATTAGTACTAACTATTCATTACAATGCAGTGTGTCACATATTATACGTCATTACGGCTCGAAAATCAGATCATAATGAAGTGTTTTTTTTCCTTCATTATAGCTAGAATGAGGAAAAATGTGCTAGATTTGGCATATAATAAAAATCTGTAGCTCCACTGTGCATCTGCCGATTTGAAAAATAAGAAAAAGAAATGCAAATCCCAAACTATATTATCAATATTATTTTTAATATAATTTATCATTTGTAAATTTTTAAATTGAAAAATGAAGTAAATCAAAATAAACTTTATCGCGTTAATTCGATCCATATCGCTTCTTTAATGTCAAATTGTATAATGGCCGTGTGTCTGCAGTTTATAATGAATCGTTATAGACTAATGAGTCGTTAGTTATTTCTTCATTAAGAGCGCTGTGTATCTAGGGCATTAGTCAAGGATGGGGAGCAACTTTTAATTAACATGTGTGATATTCTCGCTTTAATGGTCGAACGTTACTTGAGGGCGATGAGAACCCGGAATGTACCTGGTACCCTACACAAGTGCCGAAAATATCCCTGTAATTATATACATTAGCGACTGTATCCATTCAAAGCTACAGATCGCCACAACGCTTGATACAAAAATCAACTTGTTAAAGACTAAATAAAAAAAAACGAGATAAACTTTAATTTAATTCAAAATTTTAAGGTTGAACAATTTAACGAAAAGATTTTGGTTTTGAGTAAATTTAGAAGGGACACGGCACAACAAAATATTGTTCCATTCCAAAAAATTTTACAACCTTATTTTATGTTAGTCTTTTTATTTATTTATTATTTTTTTTATTACATTACATCCCAAAATCGATCCCACACGACTCACAAATATCGCAAAATATTCTCTAAGTCAAGGCGAGTAAGTGTTCACAGATGTTCAGTCTAGATTTAGTATTTTTGATCCCGGTTAACGAATAATTATGCGTTCCTCTTCTTTATGAAGATTTTCCAATAGTAAATATACTAATTCGCTATACACAGCTTTTGTCGATTTTCGAAAGTCAAAGTTTTTTTAACCGTTCAATAATCGACGAAGTATGTTATGAAACAATAATCTTGCAATAAATCCAAGAAGCTAAGAACTGATTCAGAGAAAAACTGACCACCTACCTCCTCCTATTACTCACTCGCAGGTAAACAAAATTTGAAGAACGATGAAGCCGACATTAAGTGGAAAGTTCTTGTGTGGTGAAAATGGAAGTCAGCCAAGAAGTACGTCCACACATGTGGAAATTCTGAACATTCCTCAAAGAAAGAGACTTTGGCTAAATATTTGAAAATCCCGAATACGACCATCTAAAATGTTCTCAGTAAATCTCGGGAATCTTGTAGTGTTCAAAGAAATTGCGGGTCAGGAATTGAAAGCAGGTTCGAGAGACCAAAAGTGGTAGACAACTTTAAACGAAATTCCAACAAGACGTTGAGAGATATGACTGATAAGGTTGGAACATTATCTGCCACGGTCTATCGAATTAAAAGAAGAGAAGGCATATTCCATGATCCGAAAACACCGGAGAGAACACCAGAAAAGTCGAATTTTGTATGGAAACTTCCTAACGAAATTCGACTGCTGAATTATGGAAGGTCAAACTTAGATGAAAACGAACTTCAACCAGCTTCCAGGACAGGAATTTATGTGGCAAAAAAGAAGGATGACGCAAATCCAAAGTTTAAGAATAGTCGGTGCACCCAATTTCTCGTTAAATACTTAATTTGGCAAGCAATATGTATGTGCGGCCCAAAATCATCACTTTACCTGACAACAGGCACAATCATTATGGTTGTTGTACGTTAAGGAGTAGCCTCAGAAACGTCTACTTTCAATTGTTTAGAAAACACGATACATCAGCTTTTTTTTGTATCAAATTTAGCAATTTGCCACTACAACAGAAAAGCGAGAGATTTCTAGGATGCTCAATCCATACCTGTAGCACCAAAAGAAGTGAATCCTCCAAATTGTCCGAAACTAAGGTCAATCAAAAATTAATATTAGGTTTTTCTTGTTAATCTTATCACTCATATATGATCGGTTTTTTAAGACAATTATTTGAAGGAAAATTCTAAAATATATTTCCGTAAATCTTTTATTGATATTCGTGAATCGTGTAGAATGGGATTAAATCAAGTAGGTATCCAATAATTGGACTTACCTTATATTATTATCCAGATAATCTTCATTTTACAAGCAAATCTTATTTTTCAAAGTTTGACAAAATTATTGTGTGAAATCAATCAACCGTTTCTGTAATGTAATAACATTAATTTCGTCATTCTTAATTTAAATTTTCACTTAAATAAAATTTTACATTTATGTTGAGAATATGAAATATGTAATTAAAAATTTCTATATAATTCACTAAAACAGCAGACTTCATACAAGTTGGTCTAGTAGATAAATGATGGCAGTGATGAAATCGCTTAAACACGTACATATACTTTCTAGGTGTGTGCGTGTGCCTCTCTTCAAATGATTTATAACAGAAAACTATTCAAATTAATAGACAGACGAGCACGTAATTATTTATTTTTATCGGAATTATTGTAAATTAGGGTGATAATTATTATTAGAATTAGAATGTATTTCCTGTTGTATTGCTTGTGTATGTTTTGTAGAAATAAGAAGTAGCAAAAAAAAAATTACACATTGCGTCAAATGACAAAATATAAAAGTAAGTAAGGAAAAATTCCTCTGGATACATAGAGGAAATGTTTACTATAAAAAAATGGAAGAATTATGAAAATACATGTTCAAATAGCTAATTAAACTAAAGTCCTAGTTTTGGCATTTTCTCAATATCAAATATACACTTTCACGAATATTATATATATATACTTTGTGTTTTTTTTTATATATGTAGATATAACATACAGAGAGAGAAAAAGAATGTTTCAAATATAAAAGATAAAAAAAAATTGTTTCTAGCATCGTTTTATTTTTTTTTCTTAATCAATATCCGCACCATTTCTAGCTTTCCCCGGTCCTTTTCTTTTTTTTTTTTATTTTGTCAATAATATACTAAACAATAATAATGTGTTGCTTCTTTTGTTGATAAATAATTATACAAATGTAATATTAGTGGAAGATATAAAACAAAACAAAAAAATCTCTGGCTATTAATATTATAATACATTATGGGGAAGATTGAAAAATTATGCTTTGCCTTTCTCGAATAAAATTGCTCTACATATATCGCTCATGCTCATAGTTATAAAATTTCAGGGTGACGGGAAGCTTTCATCATAATTATTATAGTATAAATGAGTCTACGATAAAAAGATAAATTTTATATAAAATTATGTTCAGAGAATTGTTTTGTTTCACATTTTAATATATTATTTGCATATCCAAAATAACTGCTGCAATTATGACTTAAATTGGCGATTTTGCGCAGTTCAATTTTTGTCATTGTTTTTCTTTTCTTTTTTTTTTAATTCGTTTATTATTTCTCCTTTTTTATTTTTCTCTCCATAAAAATTTCTATTGCATCTATTGCATCCATTGAAATATGAATAATAATAAACGAATTGGATGTGGTTTTTGTGGTTGTTGTTGCTGTTGTGTTTTTATAACTTACGTTAAATTATAGATAAATCAGTATTTATCAGTAGGCTTGTGCTTCCTTATAATCGCTTTGGTCCAATGTATAGAAATCTTCCAGTTTCCACTGTAATGTCTCAAATGTTGGCCGCCTCATTGGATCTTTATGCCAACATTCAAGCATTATTTCGTAGAGTCTTGGTTCACAGTTTGGTGGACATGGCATACGATAGCCGTGTTCAACTTGTGTTAATACTTCAGCATTTGTCATACCTGAAAAAATAAATAAAATAAATAATAAAATTTAAGTATGTAACTATATGAAATATTTAATTCGAAACAAGGTAAAACAGTACTTTAGATTATTTAATTAAGCTCAATACGTACACGTACGACCATCTTCCGAGACATTTCTGTTCCTGTTATTAATAAATGACAATGTCATATGAAAAAAAAACTGAATTAAGGTAGAGTTAGATTGGAATTTTGGACACAGGGCTAGCGTCGCGTGTGACGAGTTAGAAAAAAATATACTGTTTGATTTCAACTTTTTCGTATAAATTAGCTCATATTTATCCACTTCATCAATAAACTTTTCATCAAATACCTTTTTTCCTTCGGAAATAAAAAAAAACCGACAACAGTGCACTCTCCCAAGTGTTAGGTTAAATTGAACGCGTTCGCGACGAAAAAAAGAAATTCGCCCGCTTTGTGCGTCGCAAGCGTCATTGGCGGTGGTAATCTAACACTCCCTATACAACAAGCACGCATTCGATATTACATAATAAATTGTGCTACGCGTTTCAATCCGATTCCAGTGTAAGAATATTTTTGCCTACAGTTTTAACTTTAACAATTTCAAAATAATCTAAGAGATCTAATCTCTTACTTTTATTTTAAATGTGTGGAATGTTTCTCTTAATAAAATAATAATAATAATAATGTTCCTATTAAGACGTAACTATATTAATCCAAGATAGGGTAGGATTTTCAAAGACTCTTATCAAAACTTACCTGGATATGGAATGCGTCCATACGTTACTAATTCTGTCAGTAAAATGCCGAAACTCCAAACGTCGGATTTTATTGAGAATTTACTATAATTTGCTGCTTCCGGAGCTGTCCATTTAATTGGAAATCTGGCACCCACACGTGCTTCATATTCATCTTCTTTAATTAGTCTGAAAATATTTTATTTATTTTTTAATTTTATGATTTTGAAAAAAATATGCTGTTTTTGCAATCTTACCTAGCTAATCCAAAATCAGCAATCTTAACAATATTATTGTCTGCTACTAAAACATTTCTTGCAGCTAAGTCTCGATGAATATAATTTTGTGATTCTAGATAAGCCATTCCTGCTGCTATTTGTGCTGCCATATCGATTAATACTGGCATTTTAAGATTACGACCTTTACCTGAAAGTACATACATGCACACATACAGTGAAATAATAAGTTATTGCAGCAAAACTTTTCAAAATTTTTATAGAAAACATCTTATTGTTATTAAGGCAAGTCTATTCGTCACATAAAGTAGATAAATAAAAATAGCAATTACGATTAGGTCCCAGCAAAAAAGTATTCGGTACTGTGCAGTAATCTGTATTGTTGCAACAGAAAATATTACTACATGCTGTAAATAATTTATAGAATGAACCTTGAGTTAGAGACCTACTTAACTGTAAAGAAATTGCAAAATCAGGTTTTTAACCCTTTCTTCTACCTGAAGTAACGTAGCAAGCACCAATATTTTAAAGAAAACATAATTATTCTCTTTCTTATCTCTGTTTTGTTAACTCTTTTATTTTTTCAATTATTACTGTTTGAATAATAAGCGAGTAAACCCCGTTGGCATGTTTTTCTATGCATCTTGTTGGAAGATCTGACTGATAGATCGTTTGGTCGAATCTACGAATAAAGAAGTAAAGAAAGGGAAATACAAAAATAAATTGAATTTTTTGATCAAGTGATCAGAGAGATCTCATCAGTATTTTTATAGCGGTTTGCCTGGTGCCACGAGAACCTGTCCTACAGCAACAATGGAAAACAGATATACTTCGAGCAAATGACGGCCATATCTGGCATAATCACACTCAAGGTGAATCATTCCAAGGTAGACCATTCGACCTGGGTTCGGGAGACCGACTACAAGGATTGATGGTGTCGTATGCAGACTGCTCAAAAACGAACAGTGCAGTCGGATGCCATATATCAAAGGCTTCGCACTCTACCCCTACCGTATTTCAGGCCGAGGTATTATTTCGCTATGAATTTTCATAGAAAAACTCTCGAGGTATTAGCCATAGAATATTCTATTGGACAGTCAAGCTGCTCTCAAGGCCTTAAGGTGCTACACTATCAAGTCAAGGATAACTTGGAAGTGTCTGTAAACCCTTAAAAATTTATCAAGGAGAAACGAAGTTATCCTCATTGACATGAGGGTCATAAAGGCAATGTAATTGCTGAAGGCCTAGTCAAAAGAGAAGCGGAAACTTCCTTTGTCGGACGAGAGCCATTTTGTGGTACTTCAAAAATATTACCTCAAACTACTAATGGGGAAACAAATAATATTCCCTTTATTGGAAAAGGCTATAAGGTCTTCGTCAGACAAAAAAATTTATTGACACCTCTGTCGGAAAAACAAAGGAATTCCGACCGGTTAGGAGAACAGAGCTCTTCTCAGGCCATTGTTCATTGAGGTATCAGGCTTGCCTGAGATTTCATCCTGTCGCTTCTGTCAGGATGCTCATGACAACTCGGAGCACCTGCTCTGCAAGTGTGAAGCATTGACCAGGCAGACATTACTCCAATTCGAGAAGCTTGTCTTCCACCAAACTAGTGTGGAACCCTAATCCCAGAATAGTTCTAGACTTTCTTAACTGTCTAAACCTAGAAAAGGAGTAAATTGAACGCGGACTGATAATAGAACTTTGAAATCATAGTGAATGCGAGGCTAGCACCTGCACATCCGTCCATAAATCTAAATAATTTTAGTGCTAAATGAAAATGATACATCAAACTGAGCTATGGTAAAAACCGATGTATAACAAAATTGTGATAAAATATCAAAATATGTGACAAAAATTTACAACAAAAGATTAGAACTGACATTAAAAATTCTTTGTTAATCTTTTTTCTCCATAAACTGCTATGTAAATTGGCCGGACTGATGTCTAAAATTGATTAGGCTTATCTTGTATTTTGAATAGTAGAACAAAAAGTAGCAATGGCTCGTCCGAATATAAAATCGAGTATGTCTCATCCTGTTTCTAAGAAATTTACAAAACGGAAATAGTTAAATACATTTGCGTACCCTGGTCTGAGGGTCATTAACAGTTTTTATGAACATTCACAAATAATCTTTTTTTCTTACAAATTAACTGAATAATTTTTTTTTTTCAGACTTTTCATGTACTATTGCTAGTCTAGTCTCCATATCTGAATGAATAAAGGTTTTTTTTTGCGATACGATATTTAATTTTAATGCTAAAAATAGTCCATTTGAAAATATGAAACAAGAAATAGGTTTTGTCAGGTAGAAAAATGCACTAATGTAAGTATCAATGAACTCAAAAATTGGACAACAAGTTCGATAACACAATATTTTTAAGTTGATACATTCACACTTGATTTCCATGACATGGGAACATAAAAGAAGGGAAACGTATCGGCTGACGAACAGGCCCATATTCTGATAGTCATGTCATCTATCTATGCGATTGCTGTCACTTGATATTCACGGAACTCCTTGGAGAAGTTTTTGAAACTAAGAAATGTAAATTCGTTTTGGTTTTCGCAAAATCAGAAAACGGAGCTTCCAATAGTGTGCGTTTGCAAGGTAGTATAAGCTTCCACTTAATCCAACCAACCGCTGAGCTTCATAGTCAGAGTGAGTGGTGTGAGTGGAGTTTGTTTGCAGGGTGTCTTACTTTCTCATCTATTCTGGTGTACGGAGTATACGAATGAACTCTCTTTTATCGTTGCTGAGAAATGAAAGATTTTAATGTGAAGCATACGTGTATTATACTCTTTTAAGAATCATCTTTTCTAGGAGAGCTTCAGATTGCTGACTTATACAGGGTGGCTCTAAAAGATTCTTGAAAGCTGGTGCGCCTGTTAGAAATTGACGGGCAATCTGATTATAATGATCTTCCACAGGTTTTTTTGTACATTCACTGAAACTGTATTTTCGTGGTTCTTAGGATCAGTGCAGTGCACATGGGATATAAGAGAAAGAATGTTGTATTAATGATGAACATAATAAAACCCATGCCGACCTCTGCCTTTTATGAGCAGTCCCCAGCTGGTAAGCATAAAAATGATAGCTTTCTTTTGACCTTTTACTTAACTTGCCGCTCTTGGAACTGGTTTTATAAATTTTTTTGATGTACCAATGTGGACGTTGGGAGCATGGTATAAACTGGATTAGGCCACGGATTATTGGAGTTTGGATTGGAACAAGATAATTTTGTGTACCTACTATAGTCCATGCAATGCTGTGGTACTGAAACTATCATTCGATTATTAATTTATTTTACTGTCAGCTTTGCATGTCTTTGCGGATGGATCTGTCACAGAACATGTTTCTTTTCTTGAAAATGAGATGGCGTATTAGTGTAGAATTCACACCACTACATATGTTCAAGTTCAGGTTTTCTCTATTACAATGGCAGCGATCCTCGCTGGGGATAGAATTATTAAGAGAAATCATATATCTATCTTCTCATTCATTATCAGCATGAGATATACTTCGAAAACATTCAGAGTTTTAAACTGGGTATCTGGAAAGAATTATGCCTTACTTGGATCGAGATCCTAATGTACTCATTATAAAAATATATGTGCTGTAGTTGGTCAGGATTATGAACTTGCATTGTATTAAATTCTGCCTTGACACGCTAAAGTGGAGCCACCGATTATCCTTTGGAGTTGGAGGAGGTAGTTCATACTTGTAGTCGCCATTTCTTTAAAATGTGTGTCGTTAATAATTTGGATTACTGACTGAAGGAAGTATAGGCTTGAAATAGCTGAACATTTTCTATGAATTTATCGGGCCTTAGATGAGTGCATGATGCAGAGAAATTTAAGTAAGTAACTAAAGTTCTCTAAAATTAATTATAATAGTAAGTAGAAGTACCTGAAACCTGTGTACTATATGCACATACATACCTTGCAAATATTCTAACAAAGATCCATGTTTCATAAGCTCTGTTATGATATAGATGGGTTCCTCAACTGTACAAACAGCATAAAGTTGTATAAGTTTTATGTGTCGCAATTTCTTCATAATTTGAGCTTCGGCTAAAAAGTCTTTAGGATCCATTGTGCCTGAAAATATTACATAAAAATAATGTATAAAGGACATTTTTGAGAAAATATTTTCAATAATACCCGATTTTAATGTTTTGATAGCCACCGGAGTTGTATTATTCCATAAACCTTCCCAGACTTCACCAAATTGTCCCGAACCAAGTTTTCGAACAAATTTCAATGAACTTCTATCGATTTCCCACTGATCACGTGTTCGATGAGACAACCCTTCTGTTACGGGCTTCTCAATCTATTTATACGTTAAATGAAAAAGTATAAAGAAAATATATTTAAATGCGAATATTATGAATAAAAAGACGCAAAAAGTAATCTTGCGCTTGTAACTAAATATGCTAAATAAATGGTAAATGCAGCTGACTGGTTTGTTTACAAAATGTCCAGATTTGTTACTCTAGCGTACCACTCAGGATGATATAAGGGTCAAAAGTGAGGGTTTTGCTTAAAGGTCCTTTTACCTACCAATTTTTAATAATTTCTTTACTTTTGGCTTTATTGTAATTAAAAAAAAAATTACGTCTAAATTAAAAGCGTTTTCCTTGTGATGTGTATAGTTGTGAATGATTACAACAGAACGAAAAGGAAAGCGTGCATTTATATCTAAAAAAAAAGAAGTTTGCTCATAATCGTGATAAGTGCTATAAATAATTACTAAATTTTTGTTTCTTAATTTTAAATTATTTCCCACGCGCAACAAATTACTACATTTCGTCACAATGCATTTATGAACTTGAAATAACTCTTGTTGTCTTATCAAGTGTCTTATTCACAAATTTCCTGATCAATGGAAAACTGTTCCTTTGTTTTCTGTACAAAAATACACAACTCCCGAGACTTTCACAATATTTGAATTTTTCAAGGTTCATGAAACAAATTCATCAAAGCATTCTTTATTATGTAGAAACCTTGCTCTACTACAATGTAAGATTCAGCTGTTGAGTTTTAGTGTGCGCATGTTTTTAAAAGATTCTGGATTTCCCAAAGTTGGCACAAAATTTAAGTAGATATGTATTATGCTGGCAAACATGTAAGTACAAAACTTAACCTTGGAATATTTTTTTATGTGAATATGTAACAGACATGAGTACATGGACAAAATTATATGAGAGAAAAAAATCAGTACACAAACAAACACACTTCTAATAATATCTATGAAAATTCAAGGAGACTAAAATGTCGTACCTTCATTTTTTTACTCCAGACTTTGATAAATTTCATATATGTAATGAAAACAGATTTCATAAACGGAACCATAGTCATTAGTATTAAGTTGCTCCCAAGGAGAAGCATTCTTGCCCTTACTTTGGTCAATACTCGAGAGCAAGGCGATCAGAAGAAAATTTCGCCGACTAGAGAGAAGACTCTTCCAAGATCGCTCGTAAGTGGCAAAAAGACAGGATATGTCATGATCATTATCGACACTCTTAACAGTGGTGGTAATAGTTGACTGTATATGGACGATCTAGCGAGCAAAGGTCAATAAAAGCAACAATCTCAGATATAAACAAACGTGGCTGTACGTAAGTTTGTACCGATAGAATTCGGATAACAAATGACTTTCAGTTTCGACTTAACCTTGTCTTGGTATGTCCAAACTACATCTTCCATGACTGATCATCCTTTCAGAGAGTCTATTCGTAAGATAAAAAGTGAAGACGATTTCATTCCAATGCAGGTGAGTAGGATCCCCACAAATCGCCAATGATACCAGAAACAGTGAAGTTTTTCAATCAAAGAAACTAAGATCATACCTTTTAAGCGGCCAACTTAATATGACTACACAGAAGAAGAAGCCCATCTTATTTACTATTCAAAACGCAAAAAGAGGGAAGTGGAACATCTAAAAAGGCGGCACTACGATGAAGCGGGGCAATTCAGGAACAGGAAAGCATGCTCCCAGCCTGTATATTTAACCTACATTTGGGAAGTTGCTGAAAGTATACGGTAGGAGATCCTGCCCGCATTCTATATAGAGGACCTAATAAAATCTGTATAGGTAGCCATCCTAAAAAAATTGAAGAGCACAACCAAGACTCCTGAATTTTGGCCTCTACCTTCTGAGCAGGGTGATTACTCCTCACCGGTGTACATCAGGATACGACAATGTGGCAATAATGGCAAGGGGCTGATTTTAAAGTGAACGATGAATTCTGAGAACTCCACGGAAATAATAATCGGCTATATCGGGGCACGAAAGTGACCTAATGTATTATCCTGCTTTTAGGTGCAAAACCCATTTAACTCACGCACTCGGTGCTACCGTACGATTCAGCAAGTGTGAGTCGGTTTGCATTGAAGCAGCTTGCAGGTCGTTAATGTATCCAATTAAGGTTCAAATTAAACTTTTATTCCTGGGGACAAGAGATGTCCAACTTAAGGTAGGACTACAATCTACGTACTGAACATAACACACTCATTAGAACCGGATGTTACTTCTATTCCTTGAATGGAATTATTTCATATCCGGTAGTCAAGGACTTTGTAATTAACGCACATAAACAGCAATATCATCCAATATGATTTTCTAAACATCAGTATTAAGTTAAGAATTGACATTAATCCTAGCTTATACTACTATCTAGCCACGTGTTCCACACTACTCTACAATGTCAATTTTGGCAAACTGTTATGTTGTGAAAAGAGGCATGTTAACTATATGTGTAAGTAATACAAATATAAGTGCTTCGGGGCAGTATTTACCACCTGCAATGAAACGCCGGGGCGCTCCGAAGATGCTCACGACTGTAAATCCGAGAAACGATCTCAAAAACATTTGAAAGTTTTATGATATCAGTTGAGCGACTACTTTACGTGGGCGAGGTTATGTAAAATGAAGTTTTAGCTTTTAAGTCAGATGATAATAAGTAGTTTTCGTGTGATATACTTATTATCTTTTAACTTTAAAAGGGAATTGATCTATTAGTTTTTTATTTGCTTTTTAAGGGTTATGTTATTCGAAATCCTTCCACCAGTGTTTAACCAATTATCCGAATACAAGGTCGAAATCAAATTAATTCAGTGTGCCTTTATTTGGTTTTTACCGAGGTAATAATAAGTCGATTTTCACCTGAAAACAATATGGACGAGTCTTCTTCCCGAGATCATTCGACAGACGTGAAGAACGAGCATCCACCGCAACAATATCAACCCTAACAGAAAAAGCATCCGCAATCGAAACAACAACGTAATTCAGTTCAATCAGCACTACCTTTATAACAACCTCAACAGTTCCGTTAGTGTCTTATAAAGATTTGTCAACAAGTGACTCCCGGAATTACGTTCCAGCTGGATCAATAGGTGCGGACACAGGAATACCTGCCGCAGCAAAAGTAGACCTACAGCAATACCAATCCCTGTAGAATAGCAACCTTTGGTAGACCACAGTTAGACCCTGGTAAGTTGTTGGACAGACCGCTCCGTGGGTTCTCTTAAACCTGTTCAAGGGGACTAGTTTGCTTTAAGGAAATATGAGGATGAGCACAATAGGTCCTTTCAGTAACGGTAGCACTAAACAACTTCGAATCTACATCTTTAAGCAACCAACTACAAATCCAACTTACTTACGTACTTTGTTACTGTATGATACTCGTGAGTCACATCTATCTTTGGTAGTCATAGAAGATTACATATTATGTAAAACAAAATAACGCCGTAACAATTTTTACGTTTCCTCCGCAATTAACAAACAAAATGCAGCTATTTGACGTTAATGTTTTTGGTCCATTCAAATCAACATTCATGGCTGATATGCAATTAAAAGTTTATTATGACAATATTGAATATCATTTCTTCCTTTAGATAAAAGTGGAATATTTTTGCTGGACAAAAACATTTTCTCAGGTGTGAATTGTTTGCCGTCTATAGTACCTAATAAACAAGATCTTTAACAATTATAATTGATTCAGTGGTTAATTTAGAAACATCAGCAGAACTCATGAATTCTAATAACATTCAGATCTCTCTATGAGCATTCAGATCAATCAATCCATAGCATCCAAAAATGGTCTTACAGAAGAATGAAAGCATTAACAAAATTCATTATCTGTATTTATGAGTCGTGAAATATTTAAGCGGTTTCTCAAAGGTAGGAAATAGAAAAATTGACAGCAAATGAAGAAAATCTTTAAGATCTATGATTGCAATTGATATTGCAGAGAAAAATAAAATTGGTATAAGTAAGATTCGAAAAGCAGGATTCTAGCATTGACTCAAATTCTGGCTTAAATATTTTATGTCGGAAAAGCTATTAAAAATTGGATGAAATTAGTTTTTTTTACGTAAAAAAGAGAATATTTTTATAATACCAAATATTTTGGATATGGTTACAGCAGTTATAGGAAAGATATTAAGTGGGTGTTATTTCCATTAATTGTTGTAAGAACAATTAAACGACAGCAAGGTCGAAACAAATTTGCAATCAGTTTCGCATCATTAACTTTTTTTTTGCAAACTTCTAATTAAAAATGACATAATACGTAGAATGAATGTTTTTTTTTTTTTTTTAAGTGAAACTGTTCAATATAAACTACAATCTGTGACAGAATGACATACTTTAAGCATTGAAGTTTTAGTTTCTTAGCTTAGTTTTAGCTTAACAGATACATAGTCACTTAGAAAGCAGCATTCGAAAAAGTAATAGTTCAAGTCTCCCAAATTCTCTCCTATTAACATTGTTGCGATTATTGGTTTGTTTCTACAATCAAAAAGAATTTAAAAGGTCGACTCGACATTTTTCAATGGATAGTAAGATTATTAAGTTGGTGTAGACGATTGCTAGCTCATATTAGATATGGGGCTGGATTACGTTTTTGAAAAGTGGCAGCGATTGGCGACGCGATGTTGGGAATAGTGTCTTACAATGCAAGGGCATTTACTTTGAAAAAGTTAATGTAAATGTTAAAATAAAAACTTTTTCTTAAATTAATTTTGTCTCATTAATTATTACGCCCTCGAAAATAGTTAGAAAAAAAATTTCTTATTTTTTTCCGGCACACCTCGTACATACCTACATATGTATGTAAGGGTTAACCAGAAAAGTACTACATATATAGTCTCATATTTGTTTTTACATCAACTTAACGAACAAAAAAAAAAGATAGTCTAGCACAATTTAAATTCAAACATTTTCCAATTCCTCAATATAATTTAAAACACTTATCACGAAGTCTATTTTTGGCTATAAAAACTAAACCATAAAAAAGAAAATATTAAACAAAACTATTTTAATAAATAAAAAAAAAATATTTTGTCATTTGTTCGACAATGATGCGCATTAAAAAGTGAACAAAAACATAAAACACCAGAGAACAAATTACATCAAATTTGAGGATCGGTTCAGTTCCTACCTCGAACAGACCCATGAATTGGTTAGACTGAACAAAAATGCCAGAAAAAAGAGTCTATCAAAAACGTGTTCATACAATGAAATATTTGTTTTTTCACCTTTAGTATTTAGTTAGTTAAAATTATCTTTTTGAATTTTATATAAATATAATGTTAAATATGAGCGAAAATAATATACGTAAAAACTTTTTTTTGTTTGTTTTTTCAAAATTATAATATTAAAAAGAATGTAAAATGCAAGACGATATCCATAGAGTTTTTTTGATTGTTGTTGTGAAATTCATATGGGAAGCGATTTCTTACCTGAACACAAGGTTTGCATAAGTTAACACAGAGACCATCGGAATCTTTTGAGTAATGTTCAACAAGCTCTTGAAGGGTTCTGAAAAGATACAAACATACGATTTAATAAAAAATTAAAAAAGAAACTATATTTGAGCCAAAATTACCTGAATGTTGTTCGCCGCGCAATAAAAAATCCTCCTTCATCAAGTTGCCTAATTCGGTAATGTTTAACTGTGTCACCATCACGAACTGTAGAATAGAAATAAACATTTTTATTAATCATCTAGAATTTATCGGTTAGGTACGTGTTTAGACAAACCGAACGTGATGAATTACTTCTAAAATTGCAAAGTTTATAAGTAAGTACTATTTGAGAATATAATTTTCATGCACGTCTGCATTGCATCCTATCATATTTGACAAATACATATATTATGAATGAGTCAAATATGATAAAAATATCCAAAAATATCTCAGCTTTAAAAAATTTTGTTTGAATTCGGTGCTAATTTGGTTGGGTATGTGCAGGGTGTCCCGTATGTGGTTTTACAAAGCCTATGGATAGGCCATGCTTAGACAAGGAAAAAATTGTATCGGTGGGGGGGGGGGGAATCTTAACGATTTACGAGATAACGGGACTTAAACATATGCGGGTATGTGTTTACAGATCACCCTGTACTTTCTGAACGTTACACCATATGATGATGATTTAAAATTTGTTAGATTGATAATCATTGGATCTTTCAAATCGTCTATAAATTTTCCTTTTTTCTCTGTTTTTAAGTTAGTAGAATTTTGAACTTTTAACTCGGTGTTTTTTTATTTAACTATTTTTATCAAAGAACACGAAATCAACACCAATTTTTTATATTGGATTTAAGAAGCCCAAAAGCTTCGCTTCAAAATGACTTAACACACTCTGTATTCAAAATGTAGCCCTTTCTGGGTCTTTTGCACTTTTTCTTAAGCATATTTACCGAAAAAGTTTAATAAAAGTCAGAAAGTAGGTAATTATCTTTTAGGAATGGGCTATTTAAGCCATTTTCGCTGGATATGTTCATTGACCATCGGAAAGGTTAAACGATTATCAATCTATCACATTTTCAGTCATCATCATAGGGTGTAACGTTCAGAAGTTACAGGGTAATCTATAAAAACATACCCCAAATATCAAGTCCCGTTATCTTGGAAATAGTTAGGACCTTCCTCAGATTAAATTTTTTGCCATAGCCTTCGGGGTTGTAACACCACATACGGGATACCCTGTATATAGTACGTAAATATTTTAAATATGAAATGTTTTTTTTTTACACACTTTTGCATCCGCTGAATGAATTGTGTCCACCGTTTCGCACAGTTATCTTATTGCTAATGGGTCTGGTGTTGTCCATGCATGAATCAAGTTTTTTTTGGGTAGATTATACCCCGCTCTTCTTGTAAATAAAGTGTTCATATCAATGGTGAAGGATGGACGACCGAAAATGGAAACCTTAGAACCTAAAGGTAGCGAAATATCGTGTAATAACCCTATCGGTATGAGGGAATCTTGGTTCTTATGGGGTGGAAAGGCAAGAAGAAATTAACTTAGCTTAACTTGTTAATGTCAATTGCGTCAATTCGAATTAAACGTTAGATTCGTGTTTTTGCGTCGTTTTGTAATTTTGTTTTTTCTTTAATTAAAAAACTTTAAATTGTTCTATTAATTGTGTTAATTTTAAATAAAAACATTTAAAGTGACAATTTAGCCTTGGATTTAAGTTAGTTTATAAGCGTATGAATATTTCTATAATGAATTCTGCTGTTTTAATAATGGCCGAAATAATTCCGCAAAGACGTTTTTCAGGAAAGTTCAAGTCCTGAAATTTAGTGTCTTTTCTGCAAATACGGGCAAAAGAAGTAAAAAAGGAAAGGGAAACAAAAATGTCAAGATAAGTGTTCAAAATATTTCTTTATTTAGGTTTTTGTGTTCCCAACTTTTTTGTTGCCCTTCAAGGTATCAGTGGCAGTTCATAATTTGGTTTTATTTTAAATATTTACGCCAAAATCCCCCTTCAAAAATATTTCCGATCTAGTACTTCCATGAGCATAACGAATACCTAATTGAACAAAATTCTACCACATATTGAGAAATGCCGCAATTTTTTGGGCTTCTTACCCCTGATAGCATGACTTCAGAGGTTACCACCACAATCAGAACTCTTTTATTCTATCAGTGAAAATGCATGTACTTTAGCCCGTAAAAAATGTACTGAATCATTACGGAAAGTTTCGCACATAAAATGAAAAAAAACGCAACTCCAGATATTTTCCCTCTCCCTCATTATTTTATCATCTTTTCAGGGCTGATTCAGTACTCACAGCAGCAGTTTAGTTCAATATTCATAGAAAGTTGAAAGTATATTGATAGATTTGTCTCATTCTAATTGGGTTTTAGGGCTTATAAAGTAGTTTTGAGGTACATTGGTATGTAAGTTGGCACATTAAGAGAACGCGAGTGAAGTATGCCGATATTTAAAATTAGTGCATCAATTTTATGTTAGTTCTGCAAAAAAAAAAAAAATGAAGTTGCGATGGGCCGTGGGAAAATTTGGCTACAGTAACCTTAAATGAATAGCAAGCAAATTTTGATTGTTTACCATAATCTCTATATTTCATTGATACGTCCGGAACAGTAATAGGAATCTTGGGTTTCGAGCGGGAGATGAAGCGTTTTGTGCTCAGATCGCACAACAGATATACTACAGAATAAATGCCAAAGTTTAATTTGTTAAAAGTATTAAATATATTAAAAAACAAAAATTTCGTTATTTTGGAAAAAATCGTATTTCGTGAATTATTTTATTTATTTTTCCCGCGGAAGGGAATCGAACCTACACTTGTTAGAATCGGTCAAAGATGAAGAATAAAAGAATTTTTAAAAAATTTTATTTTTAACGATTCCAATTCAAATCATAAATACAAGAGGAAAAAACAACCGCCTCGTCCAGGGTTTGAAACCGGGAACTTCCGCTTGCCGGACGACTGCTCTTACCACTGAGCTAACGAGAAATAAAAAAATTGAATTTACACTTTATTTGTGCGCTTTCATCGTTACTGGTTAATGCCAGCTGAAAGCAAAGCGTGGCTTAGTAGGCTAGTTACAAATTATGAAATGCAAGAGGGAAAATCATCTGTCTCGTTAGCTCAGAGCAATCGCCCGGCAAGCGGAAGGTCCCGGTTTAAAACTCCGGACGAGGCGGTTGTTTTTTTCTCTTGTATTTATGATTTGAATTAGAATCGTGAATTATGCTGAATGGTGTGCTTCTCTTCACTGGTTCAAGACTACTGAAATATGCCCGGATATTGTGCATCTCTTCACTGGTTCAAAACTACTGAAATATGCCCGAACATTGTGCATTTCT
Organism: Dioctria rufipes; assembly: GCA_963924295.1. Taxonomy (NCBI): domain Eukaryota; kingdom Metazoa; phylum Arthropoda; class Insecta; order Diptera; family Asilidae; genus Dioctria; species Dioctria rufipes. The sequence goes on along the minus strand of OZ002740.1, from coordinate 344,793,083 downwards.
ACACTAGTTCAAAACTACTGAAATATGACTGAATATTGTGCTTTTCTTCATTGCCGAATACATCCCGCAAAGACTACAGCATAAAAGTAATGAAAGACTGATGTTTCCCTCCTGAAAGTGTGGGTTTTTTCAGTTTTGGTAGCGCTACCTCTCTGAGAGCACAAAAGTACTGAAAATGTACTTCGGGAGGCCTGAACCGAAGCCCTCCAGCTCCAGTTAAAAATGATAGGCAGTCGGGAATTTGTTCTCGACTGCCTATCCTTTTTCACTGGAGCTGGAAATCTTCGGTTTAGGCCTCCCAAAGTACATTTTCAGTACTTTTGTGCTCTCAGGGACGCTTCCTAGTTATATGCTTTAAGTTGGAACCCAATTATCTGTCAAATCGGCGAATCGTAGTAGTTTTGACCAGAAATTCAAAATACCGAAATATCATTTTCTGCCAAAATCGATCTAGTGGAAGGGGTAAAATTTATCTGCGAAGTGGTTGCGGGTGCTCTGACATTAATATATAATCTAAATACAATCTTTCCGTAACTTATACTATTTGATGAAACGGACACGTCAGATTGGCAGAAAATTGGTTTTCAATAAGTTATGGGAAGGCTCAATTTCCTGCCATGCATATCACATTTAGCATTTTTTTGTTTTTACATTTTCAAAAAATCACAACAACAATGGCCTATATTGGAGACACAGGACCATTTTTGTATCAATCCTGAGTATGTAATTCATCATCTTCTTGACAGGTTTCGCATTGAACTTCCAGTATTTTTTATTTGTCATTTTTTTATATTTAAAAAAATCGCCCTAAACTTCCACGATTGACCAAATTGGCAGAAAATTGGTTTGCAATCAGCTTTCGGTCGTCCAAATGTAAGTAACCATTTCTGCTATGGACATCGCGGTTTCTGAATTTTTTATAATTTGCAAATCTGACGCCCTCCACGATTGATATGAACACTTAATTTACAAGAATAATTTTTAGAGCAGAGTATAATCTACCAAAAAAACTTTAATAATCCCATGGATAACACCTGACCCATTATTGCATTTATCTCTCTAGCTATTAGAAACACGACTTTCGTATCTCTCCAACACCCATTAAAGCTGTTAAATGTCAATAGACACATTTTATCCTTTATGAAGATTAACAAAAAGAACCTTCATAAAATGCCAAGTCTGGACTGTAGGACGAACGAGGATGAAAAGTCAACAATACCACTCTTGAAGCGGTCAGAAATTGCATAGTCCAAGATGAGTTGTGCAATGGTGCTTTGTCGCGATGGAGAAGAACTTGCACTCCTAGTTATTTTCTTTTCAAAAAAATTCAGAAAACATAAGGGTGGTATACAATTCAGCACTGACCATACGACAATCTTCTACTAAAATAGGGGAAGTTGACCCGACCCGTACGTTCAAAGAACGGCGCAATAATTTTCTGGTTAATGCTTTACCACTTAGCTTGATTTATCATCGCCTAGAAATATCTACTGTTTTGATAATCGCTGGCTTTCTGGCTCATAGAAATAAATCCAAGTCATTTCGCCATCTATCACAATGTCGAACACTGTTTTTTCCGTCTATTCGGTTGCATTTTTTGAACATTGTTTTGCTACAGTTACTTACAATCAATATTTTAATCGAACAAAAGGCACCCTACCGACCAAACGCCATATTTTATCATTATGTAGGCACCTTATTTTTTTCGCTTAAGCTATCAAACTCTTAAATAATATGCACCATTTACGAAACACCCTGTATTAACGTTTAAATTGTATGAAGGAAATCTATGGGAATAATTTTCATTATTTCAAAGGAAAAAAAAAGATAACATTTGCTAGATTTTAAGGGAAATATTACAAAGCTGCTTACGGAGGCTAGCGACATTAGCAAAAGTATCTTCTGATGGAAATCTCTGAGAAGAAACTTTTTCGACGTTTATCAGAGATGGTATTATGCATATAAAACTATCACAATATGATCGTGCTCTGAATGCTTCTGATTGCGCTGAATTGAATTTCAATCTCTGTTTTTTGTTTGTTTTTCAAACTCTCAGACTAGAGTTGATTAGGTGCCTCATGCAAATTTTCCTACATGTAAAATTGTCATGGTCAAATTACCATTATGGGGTTATTGCAAATTTTATAATTACCATTAATATTACTCTGTTGATAATGGTAATTATAGTGCTGAATCAATTACTTACTTCATTGTAATTAATTAATAATGAAAATTTCATTACCATTAACCACTGCAATGGAAACTTTCGATCTTGTCATAATAAAAGTCGACCTAAACAAACGGATTTGGAGTGTTCATATAAAAAATATCATGAGTAGGAAATAAATATCTCATGAATTTGATGTTTGTTTTCATTTAGATTGTGCAGTCACAAATAAGTGTTGACTTTCATGACGGCGGCCAAATTTAATGGTAGCTAAAATCTCAAAATAATTACAACTACTTTATTACCATTGCAATTGCATTGGTTAGTAGTAAATGAAAGTTTCGTTATCAATTATTTATTATGAGATAACTCAATCAACATTACCATTACTATTATCAAAACAGTAATAGTAATGGTAATTATAAAAATTTAAATTACCCGTAATGATAATGACATAATTAATAAAGTAATGAATTATTTTTGCTAATTTCTAATGCTGAAGCTGAAAGATGACGAGTGATGTCTATATGATTTGTGAAATCATCGATTGTTCATGCTATTTTGTTTATTTATTTTTTTTATGGATGTTGTGTTTCTTTTTGTTTGAATTGTTGTAATGATCTGTAAATATCCCTCTATTGTTTCTCTTTGGGATAAAGAGTTAAGATTTGAGACTACTTTCAAATGTTTTCATTATTATATATTATGACTATATTGAGTAATATAATAGAAAATATCTTTTCCGAAGTGCACTCTTACCATAGCCAAAAGAATCTTTTAGGAAGCAGATCTTTTCTCTGAGTTTAGGCTTATTCGTTTTTTGTTGTGAAAAGATGTCTCATATGCATCTGAAAGCACAGCAGAAGTTTCTATCTTTTCTGATGTGCTCTCTTACCATAGATAAAAGCATCTTTGGGGAAGCAGATCTTTTCTCTGAGTTTAGGCTTATTCATAACCTCTCTCTGAGTTTAGGCTTATTGATAACCGATCTGTTTTTTGTTGTGAAAAGATGACTCATTTGTATCTGAAAGCGCAGCAGAGCTTTCATTCTTAGCCAGTTGAAGTGTGCGATTAATTGAAATTTTAGTGTAGGGTGTGGTTGGTTATGCAAATATCTTAATAATATAATATAAAAATATTGCTTTTTTTTTGTAGTAGTATCGATTTAAAATTAAACGGAGTGTATTCAGAATAGAACTGAAATTTTTAATATCTTGATTTCCTCTGTATTCCCTATAAGCGCTCCAAGAGTGCTACCCTACAAGTACTTTAAGAGCGCTTTCCAAGAATCTGCAACTGACCGCTTCCTTCGGCGGACATACTCACGTTAAAACCATATGAACAAGGATACGGTGGGCAAGGGCTCTTGCATTCGTCTCTGAGCGCTTCCATTTCCCGCTGGGCTGTGTGCATTGTCTGATAGCATATTGTATGCATATTTTGGGCTTAATTGTACTTGTTCTTTGAGGAATATAACGAGCGGGTGATATTTGCAGCTTAAAATATGTCCGCCTGTTAAAAAAAATCTGGATCCGTAATTGATACGAGCACTAAATGCAGAAATAAATCACCCTTAAAAATTTTTAAATGTAAACAAATTTCCATGGGAATGTAAAGCATGTAGGTCGATAATTAAATAAAAATAATCTTAAAGTCCACATCAGCTAAAGTCGATAATAAATATGACTAAGAATAGTTCTACATAAATATTTACATTTACTGCTTATAGTAGTGTGAGATGTTTCATACCTGATAACGAATAATCATTGTGCCGACTCTCAGAGTCTCGTATTAAAAATGCTCCATGCTCGTTTTCTGGTAGTAACAATTTCTTCTCAGCTTCAATACGTTTTATTTTACGAAAATACCATCTGTAAATAAAAGAAATTATTCAAATTATAATTTTTGTTAGATAAACAAATAAATTACTGATTATTTGAATAACTAATCATGGCAATAGGTAACTTATATTTTTCCACTATTTCTGAGGGAGGAAGTGAGTGAAGTTATAAGTAAAGATAAAAATGTTTTTTTCTTTCATTTTATGCAATTTAATCGTTTCACTAGTAAGAATTTTTATAAGTTTTGACACATTCACCAATTAATACGATATCAGAAAAACTGCAAAACTAAAGCTACAAGAACTGCAAATAAAGCAAAAACCTATTGTATAAATCTAATTAATATTCAAGTTGTGGCGCCATCGTAAAAATAATCAATTCATTAATTAATTTCAAGGATCACCCTGAAGATTTGGTCAAAGTCGCCAACACAGAGTTGAGGTTTTCTCTCTAAAAAAGATTTTTTATCGCACCCTTCTCTCGCTGCACAATCTTATATTAATTAATTTTAAGTTATTCAATGAGTAAAATTGCAAAATAAAAATGGCACGAGCAAAAATATTTATGCAAATTAATTAAGTGCCTATTCATATTATGTAGGTACATAGTCGAATTCGTTTGAAATTTACATAGGTTCGTTTCTTGTTAAACGATAAAATTCAGAGTTAATCCGAAAGGTTTAAGCTAAGAAAATAATTTAAGTTTTTTTTACGTGAATCCATATTCAAGCTGAACAAATTTTCAAAGCAAACATGATTCTTTTCAAGTTGAATCCGGATCCCTCTCGCTTTTTATCGTTTGTTAAATAGAAGAAAATAGATTAATGTTTTCAAAACCCTCTGATATTGAAGGGAAGTTGAGTATAATTTGGATCAGTTTTTGGATCACTTGAGGCGCACAGTAAAAAAAATTTCCCTAAAGTGAGTGGAAACAATTTGTGCCACAAAGCTTAGGTATTTTTCGATAAGATTAGGGAAAGCCCCATCTTAGAAAACGTAGATTAGGTTTTTATCCCTAAAATGTAGGGAATATACAATTTTTTCCCTAAAATGCAGAGAATATCCCTAAAATGTAGGGAATTTTCAAATTTGTTTGTTTTTTTTTTATTTGTTTTTTCTAAATTGTAGGGAATAGGGAATAGTTTTTATAAACTGTAGTTACTGGTGTTAAAAAACAGCGTGAAACACAGTGCTAGCTTTTCGAACCTCAATCTCACAATAACTTTAAGAACCTCAACCTGGTGAACCTTGCAAAATTTTGCAACTCACAATACGAACTTTGAAAACTTCTGTATCATAGCAGTTAATTGGTCTGTTGGCTTGAAAATTCAATTTTTTTTTTGTAATAATTTCTACAGCTGTTTTCCATTTAAAAATTTCCCATACTTTTTTCCGTAAACAATGCTGGAATCAAATGATAACAAAAATTAGCTTTTCGGCAGAGTAGTAAGTACACCTACTCGAGTTCAACCTCAACCTGGCCGGCCTTATAAACTTTGCCATTGGAAGCTAGATAACCTAATTTCATATATTTTACAGAAGTGTCAAAGTTGGTGATGCCGGCCAGGTTGGAAGAGCCAGCACTGTGTTTCACACTTATGCCGCATTCACAATGAAGAGTGGCATCCTTTTTTCGCACGCAGTAGTGCACATGGCTATCTCTGTTTGGCTCAGAGTAGCGCAGAGTGGAGCTGCATGAAAATAGGTTCTATTTTAATTTCACGCAGGCATTTCCGAAATCTTTTAAACTTTAATTTCGAACTACTAGCATGTAGATGGCGTCTAAAAAGCTCCATACTTCTTTTTATCATAACTAACATGTTTTAATGTTATTTTCTCATTAAATATTTTTTATGAATGCTAATAAAAAACAGGAGGTTAATTTTTATCTAGTTTCGAAACAATCTGATGGTGAAACAGGTGTCTACTTTTTCTAGTTTATTATTTTGACCTTAGAATATAGAGACAACAGGAAGTTTTGATACCTGTAAAATTCGTGTGCATGAGCGTGGCTTTTTTCAAGGTATCATGAAGTAGGTCAGAATTATATTGAAGAAAGAGACAAATGTATTTTCAGCTGTCAAACGAAGTTTATCTAATTTGAATCTTATTTGAAGCTTGTAATAAAACTGAAAAGTGAAAGATAATTTATTGAAAAGTAGTGCTAAATAAAGTAAAGAGTGTAAGTAATTATCTGTTGATATTAAGGCGATAAATTTCTAAGTGATGTTCATGTATTTTCAGAATGAAGTTTTCGGTGAAAAATTGCAACAACAATACCAAGGTACGACGTGGGAAATAATTTTTTAGGCAATAGTTATAAAATATTGCTTTGTGTACTTCATACACATTTTTATATTAAATTAAATTGAAAATACATAACAAAAACGAAGAGATATCCAAAATTCCTTCTTCCACCGAGATTTGTTTACGTTTGTGGCAGCTGAGAAACTTCCCTGGGTATCTTGGCGTAGTGCCAGCGAATAAGAACATTTTCGGTGGGAGCACACGCAATATTTTCAACCAAATATCTTGCTGCCCCGCTCTCTATATTGATTCAACTACACGGCTGCACTGAGCTTTCACTACAGCGATAACAGATACTAACCGAACCAGAATTTGACTACGCTAAATTTCACTTATCACACTTCCTGTATTTTCTTATTCTAAGGCATTGACAACGACAACGACATGTTGATTTGGCATTTTGTTGTATTAATTTCAAAGTTCGTTGTTGATTTGGCGTTGTATTTGTTACGTTTAATTTCAAAGTTCGAATTTCACTCTGCGCTGTATTATGAACAGCTTCGCTCTGGACTCAAAGCTCACTCTGGCTTAATTTGTATCTTTTCTTTTTTAAATAAGTTAGTAGTAGTACTTAGATTACTGTTAAGTTTTCATTATTAGTTTTCTTTCCGGAATTTATAATAAATTGTACTTAAATATAAGACCATGAATCTTGTGTACAATTTTTGAAATATATGTATATGAATATGAATATGCTCCATCCTGCTCCACTCTGAATTGTGAGCTAAATAAACTTATTTCTTATGTGCCATACTAGTGTTTTTTTCATTAAAACATGCAGTTAGTATGGAAGTTAGTGCTGGCGCTGGGGCGTTGGGCACGTTCAAACAAAATAGTGTAAAACAATATATGACTTATTTTCAAGAACAATATTAACGAAAATATATTTGTAAGTGTTCCATAAAAAAGGTCTAATTTAATGAATGTTCCCTTCCTTATATCCAAGAAAGCTTGACATTTCGGGAATTTTGCGTACTATATAGGTTTTCTGATGCGGTGCCAAATACCTAAATTCATTGAATGTTCCATTGATTTTGGGGAAATTGAACTGATTTTCCCTTTCTATCAGAGAAAATGACATTTATTTTTAGGAAAAAAACGTGTCTTAAATTTAGGTAATTGTCTTACATACTCTACTCGCTTTTATAGTTACTCTTGTTGTCAACTTTTTGAAATATTTTAATTTCAAGTTTTAAATTTTATTCCTTCCGACTATTCTCCATGGTTACTACCACAAAGAACAAAAGTTTCAAATCTATCCCTATCGCTATAAGTTTTTTTAGTCATCCTTTCCAAAATAAGATTAATTCAGCCTAGAACTTTTGTTATTTTTGGCACTAGCTTTTTTTTTTCAACAATACAGGGCTCTTAAAATTTGTATTTTATGTATTTGGTTGGTTATAATTTTTTATTTATTTTACTTTATAATTTGATCCCTTTCCCGGTAATCTCTTTTGGATCTGGTATAATGGGATTTCCGTTAACAGGTTTGATTTTAATTTCCACAGCAAATAATAATTTGTCAAAGATGGAACTGTCATTTTTTGACAGATGACAAATAAAAACTAACCGATTAACGTAAATGGAATGCACTGAAAGTTCACTACAAAAATAGTGAAAATTTCGCGGAAACTGTTCGTAAAACTTCGTACACTGCTTTTGGTCGTGATATAATAAAGCAGTTCCTCGTTCAGAAATTATGAACAGAATCAATAAATTTGACCGTTACGAAAGAAACTCCAACAGAAAACATTGCTACATGTTGTTGAAAGTGCTGACGAAAAACCAAAACCAAGACGTTCCCAGTAATTGGGTATATCGCAACCATACAAGCCAACCTGCATCGAATTTTACTTAAAGATTTTGGCGTAAAAGGCCCAGTTTATAAAACGTGCAGATTATGTAGGATGACGTACAGTCGTTAGTTGGCTGTTAGAAATGTAGGAAGGTGACCGCAAGTTAAAAACAAAAAACTTTTCTAGGCACGAGTCCCATTTTCGTCTTCAAAGCTACGAAAAAGAAAAAACTTTCACATATTAAGCTCTGAAAACCAAAGAGTGATTGTTGAAGATAACACTTCTCTATGAAAAAAGGAGTTATAGTTTGGTATGATTTTAGGCTTGTAGCGTAATTGGGAATTCTTACCGTGCAAACAGAATTTCTTAGATAGATGTATAATTTTATGGTACGGAGGTATAAGAGCGAAATTCGTTAGGGTTAAACTTTGGCAATTATTGTTGCAAGGTCGAGCTGTTCAAGTACCTAAAGACCAGTAGATTTTGGATAAAAGTTATATGATCTATAACTTCGGGAGATAATATTCACGATTGGTAGTGCAGGTATTTTTGTAACTATAGCTCTTCAATATAATTGCTAAACATATTAAGTTTATGGTCTTCTACACAAATCATAGAAATATTCGCTCTTTCTTTCTATTAGAAAATAAATCTCTCTGGAAACCAATGATTAAGTGTTATTACGAATGCGCTATACACGTTTAGTTAAAAAAAAAATTTCTATTTGTTTTTTCTATATGTTTCTAGAATGTCTACTATGAGCGTTCGGAGATAGAGATAATAATTGCCATGAGAAAGAATTGTGACTGCAAGAGTTATTTGGAGGCTTCTAATGAAGTTAATAAAAGTTACACCAGGATAAGATGACCTTCAATTGTTTGAAGGACGACTAGGACGTCATAAATACCTCTATAATCTGTCTTTAGTTATTTTAGTCACATGTATATTAAATATTAAACAAACATCATGTTTTTTTCAATTTCCATTGTGACAAAACATACACATTTCCTCGAGAGAGATATATCCTGCTTTATAGTATTATTTGCCACCACACATATCCAAATAAGCTTAACTTCTAATCTCAAGGTTTCAAAACCATACGTCAGAAAATTTATTTTCCAACCAACGACGCAAAGATGTCTCATTGTTTTTATTATGTTTGTCACGACGCAAAAGTCTTTTACTTTGAAAATAAAATCAATATTTCATCGCAATTATTATTTTTTATTATTTATTAAACTCGATAAATTGCCGGGAATTGTTCACATATTGCAATAATTGTTTTCTGAAATTATTAATGTGTCTGAACGATTTACTGTTTGCGAATATGGTCGCTATAAAAAACAACAACAAAAAAGTTTACAACGTTCTATATATGTAGATCTCAGCTTTGCGGCACTGTTACCTACTGGTACAAATCACACTTCTGTTGGACCAACCAACTTAAGTCAAGAACGTTTCGTTTCGAGTTCCAATTGAATAAATATTATTCTTTGTGGATTGTTTGGTTTTGTTTTTCCCTTCTAATGTGCCGCCGACATGTTTTTTTTTGCCAACATAACATTATTTCAGCAGTCTATAGTCGGCGTAGACCAGATATTTGCTAGATTGAAGACACACTTCCAAACATAAGATGACTCCGCCAAAATATTAACAATGCGAGCTGTAAAATTTAATGATTGTAGCAGAGGTTGTTGGCCTATTTTGCTTATTCTTCAAAATATTACGTGAGATTATGGTCATGCCGTTCAATGAATTCTTCATACAAGGAGGGACACAGCAATCAATTTATTCAGAAAAAAATTAATTCAATTATTTGTGGTGATAAAGTTATTGAAAAAAAAAAAAAAAAAAAAAAAAAAAAAAAAAAAAAAAAAAAAATCCATCAAGAGCGGGCGCGCGCAATCAGGGTTCTATACGAGAATGGACGCAAGGGTAGGTTTATAAGAATTGTTTTATAAGTTAACACAAAATACATTTTTTTCCAGCAACTGTGGAGATTAACGAAAAAAGCTGCAGTTTTCCTGTTATCTATGATTCAATGCCTTCTAACTCTGATAATATTAAAATTTTAGCTTTGGTAACTAAGAAGGTTAGGGTGGGCAGTATTTTTTCGCACTTTTCGGGCTACATTTTTATATAAAAAAATCCTTGAAATTAGCTCTTTGAATCGATACCCCGAACATACACACGATGTTTTTCTAGGATGCCCAACTCACCCTCATAAAAAAATAAAAAATAAAGATTTCATAATCTTTGACTGTCGATTTATGTTCGCGTCACGAAGACCTAACATTCTGCCAAATTTCAAATTCCTACATCACGTCGTCGTTTTTTAGCAAAACGACTCTGACAGACGGTCTTATAGCGGTTCCGAGTTTTCCTTTTGAGGTGAGAAAAACAAAAAACAACAACAAGAGAAAGCCGCTGAAGGTTGGGGGAATGATAGGGAAGCATTCATTGTAATTTATATTGGACGGAAGTATCACCCATTCCGGCATATTATGCTGTTGACTTTATCCTGGTGGAAGTTTGGTGATTCTGATTTTTTGGTTAAAATATACATCAAAGGGAATGAACTTTCTACTTCTTCTTCTGTCATGTAATCTATCCCAGCAAGACTGGTGTCAATTAAAAATGAACTACATACATATGAACTTCATAATATGAAAAATAAAAAAAAAATAAAAATTGCGGTTCCAGCTCCCATCAAACAAAATGGAGCACGGCGGGTTTTGGTCTGCGCGGGCCGCTCCACAGATCTGCCAGTTCATCCGAAACAAATAGGGTTGAAAACGATTAAACTAGATAAAATTTGGGTGGCCTTATCGATTTTTTTGCCCCGACGAAAGAACTATTTCTAAATCATGTTTTGACAAAATATCTTCCTGATGGCCCCGTAAACTGAATTTCCTTTCAATTGTGCAGAGATTCATGTGAATCGGTTCATCCGTTGAAGAAGCTGTAGAGCGGCCCGCGCGCTGAAAAATATTGTTTCCAGAAAAACTCACGTAAAGTTTAACGTTATAAAAAATCGTTGACAACTTACTTCAGCTATTCCAGCACCATACAGAGGTTCTTCTTTCTCCTCCAAGAGCTGATCGTGCTGAATCTGAAGGTTAACGGTTCCATGAAATTCCTTAGGATACCTCAGGTAGCGAGAAAAGGTCTACCCAGCAAGCGCGCTTCGAGCGCCTCAGCCCTCTTTTATATACGACTCCTAAGTAATTTCAAAATTTCTATTAATTGCTATTGGATTCGAATAGCCTTGCAAATAGTGGTGGCTCCCATAATTTAGGTGACTGTGTAACAGTGTAAAGCTACATTTCATTGATTTGATCCTCCCTCCCAGCAATGTGCTGATAATTTTTATCTTGTTTATTTCTTAGCACCCTATTCTAGACCTTTTGTCACTTGCACTAAAAGAACTAACTAACTAATCATGTTATGAATTCATCATACATATTTTCGAAATTGCGTTGTAGTGCTCGCATGATGGTGAGGCACATATAAGCGTTTTTTTTTTAATTAATTAATTTTTAGTGTCAAGCCAAGCAGCAAGGAGGTAGGGAACAGATTAGGGCATACGAGGAGAGTGGCGAAAATGCCGGTCATCCTTAAACTTCCGCAGATTGTATGCTGGAGGAAAGACGGAAAATTGTAGATTGTTCCACATTCGCACAGTTCGGAATAAAAAAGCATCACGGAATTTTACTGTATACGGCCAAACGTAATTTGAAGTGTAAAAGATTGTATGCAGTTTGCAGCGCAAGTATTGTGTGCAGAAATTATTTTACAAGGGATTAGACTAGATGTATTTCATCAGAACATTGACCATGCATGTAGCGATAAAGGAGCGAAAGGGATCAAAGTGTCAAAAGTAAGTTTGCTCAATGTTTGTTCTATATTCATCAATAAATGCTTTTTAATTAATTAATTCTGTATGTTGATGGTGTGGATGTTATGATCTACAGCAAATAGTGATAAGCTGTTGATGAATATTATTATGAATTTTCAAGATTGTAAAGAACACATTTTTTTTTTCATTATGAATTTCAGATATGTTGACAAATTTTTCAAGTTCGGCAGAGGTTAGAAGTTAATGATCAATTTCATGTAATTGGGAGAACATCATCAAAAAATCAAGAAAATTCTACTGTATTTCACCAGTTTACCCAGCTACAATATGCACCGAAAAAGTATTATTAGCAAAAAAGTTTCTTTTACGAATTATATCTAGAGGGCAACTAGCTGAATCAAATATAAAAACCGGGAGCAGATGTACCAACTTTTCCGCTTAACACGAAAATAACCACAAGATGTACGTTGGCCTAACATAGTTTATCATTCCTACCTATAACGAATTTAGTGGATTTGAATTAAAAAATTTTGAATTGAAATGAAAGATTTTGACGAGTATGAATTGAACAAAAATGATTTTGAATTGAGCATATAGGACTGAAAAATTTCTACAAAACTTAATTAAATATGTTCACACTCTTACTATTTTCTCACATTGTATAAGTCACTGGTAATTTATCTAAATTTAGTCAGATTTCAAATTGCGATCAAAGAGAAAAATCTGTGGCCCAAGTTATTTTTTTTTTATGTATAGATATGTATGAATAAGCACATTACATTACATATATAGACACAATTCCATGAATTACTTCTACTGTACTACACCAGTTAAGGTATTATGAGATGACACTATCTATAATCCTATTAACGGACTATTAGTAACACAGTTAATATCTAGATAGATATCCAATGATTATGGCAATCGCCTCTAGTTATCTCTTTAAAACAAGACCACAAATCAGAATACTTCGTTGTCAACGAGCGGCCGGCATGCCATAGCATAGCATGGCGTGTACATCTCATACATACCTACATAAATAAATCATGTGAACAATCTCTAAACGGACACCCCATAAGTGAGCAGAGACATAATATTATATGCGCGCGCTTACAAACCACCTCTTCAATATTATCGACTATTACCAGCACCACGCATTGCATTGAAAATAGAAGCAAAATTGAAGAAATGCTACAACATAGCAGCACTGTTTATGTTTTGATAAACGTGAATAACTCGAAGAGTAAGAAGATAAATAAAAGTGTAAAGAAAAAAAAGAAGAAGAAAAAAAAAACAACATTTTATGATAAATGCTTTACTCGTTCGGTCAGTTCCGCTCCTCTCCGCTCCTCTAACATAATTCATGCATGTTATGTGGCTCTGATTTTATGTGATGCTAATATTATCTTGCTTAGTTTTTATTGGAAGTAACGTTGGCGCCATCTGACATCTTTCGATTATTATCATAATTATAATATTGGGGAAATTGACACAAAAGATCATCATAGCTTCTGTGAATTTTTATCAAGTTTTTTTTTTCGTGGTTTTATTAGAAAAAATATGGAAGCATTTTCCAAAATGTATCAATGACATTCAAATGTTTTTTTTTCTCGCGAGCTACTTTTGAGGTGATCTTTTATGATTTCTAAAAATTCCATCATCGATATTAACATAAATATTTATGTGCCGTTTAAGACAATGATGATCGCCTGCCTGCCTATATGTATACATCTATGTACATAAATCCGTATTGACAAGCTACTGAACTATATTTTTCTCTGAACACTGTCTAACCATAAATCCTCACCAAGTGACATTGCCATAAGATCTAAGCTACATATACCTGATTGTCAACAGTTTACCTATATGATGATGATGATGTATAGTGATCTGATTGGAGAAATCTGGCGCACTGCTAAGGGTAATGACACAAGCTCCATTAAAGAAACATGAATCTCCACTAATGGAGAACTATATACATATGTATAACCATCAGCAATTATTGGTAAATTGCGAATTTTAAAAATAGATTTTGAAAAACTTTTTTACACCTTTTAATGTCTTTTGCTGTAAACTCGACGCATTTTCCATAATTGGCAATGTTTGGTCTATGTATGCACGTGCATTTGTCGAACTCTTATGGTAGATTTTGTTTTAAAGATTAATGTAAAGTTTCACATTCAGAGTATAAAAGTATTTTATTAATGAGAATATAAATTTATTTTTACAGAAACACTTGGGCAATTATACTTAGATTTAAAGTGGCTTGGTTTTTAATAAAGACCTCGAAATGATTATGTAAAATGCAAATGTAATGTCGATTATAGTTGTATACATATAATTATTTGTATTATGGTTAGGTTAGAAGGGTGTTCCTGGGGAATAATTCCAGTCAACCCCACATTGTGCTCCCAAATAAATTTATGGAAAACATTCTTCTGTAAATTTACTCCTCCTTATTGACACTGTACTTGGACAAGAAATCATAATATGCTATTGGGTTCTGCTCTTGCAGTTTACCTAACTATAAAAAGAAGTATTTTGGCTATTATAATCTACTCCTTTTGCTCGCCAAAGTAGGGTATTCACAAAACAAATGGTAAACTGATTTATTTTCTTTAGGATCTGTACTGTGTGAGAAAGCTTTGTTTATTAATTAGAATACCAAAGATTTTTCTTCACCCATAGATGGACACACTAGCTTGTTGTATGCGGTCTTCCATGATGACTTTTCAGTAAATCTTAGATTAATTAGATTTTACGTCTAAGAATTTGAATCAGTTGGAAGTATTCAATTTTTTACCATTCATCATCGAAAAAATAAACTCCAATATTTTCCTTCTCTTAGTGAAAAGTACCAATTCTCTGACCTATTCATCGAGCTATGTAAATATAACTCGTGTATTACAACTGTGAATGTTAGTATTAGTGATGGCGTGAATTTTGTAACATTTTGATAATTTTGGGTCGTTAAAAAAAAATTTTTTGTCTTGATTTATGAAAGAGTTGATCATTTATTTGGCGTACTTCATAAAGAACCTTTCCGAAATTACAGCGCTACCGTTTTGTAAAAAAATGACACTGCCTGGGAAGGAATTCTATTCAAATAAGTGCACATATGTATTTAAAAAAAAAATAATCCAAAGTGCTTCTTCTAAAATACTATGATCCCTAAATGAGTGGCAAGACTGCAGGCTGTTTCCCGGTGTATCGTGCTCTTAAGCGGCCCACACACGATACAAGTGTCGGTCCAACTATTGTACCAATTCATATTGGCGTACAATTGTTGTATGTTGTTGGACTAATTGTACGAAGCATGAACCGATTGCAAGCTCGGTTGGATTGGATGTGCATGCAGGCAAACCGCTGTTGTATATGCGAAGGACGAAATCGGTCCAACAGTTGTATCGTCTGTGGATTACCATACAACTGTTGGTCCAACGGCTGTACAACATATCTAAACATCCTTCACGACCCCTAAACAAATAGCTAACTGCAGATCCCTTGCAAGCTCCTAATGTAAAAAAAAATCACCTACAATTTTTGTTTTGAACTTTTTAATTATAATTGCTTAAATTTGAACTTTTAATCGCTGTTTTTGATGAGATCGTTTTAGCTGTTAATCAAAACTCTGCACAGCAAAGTATTTCTAAAAAGTAATTGCATAAATTTATAATTTATGCACCTACCGAAAATTTTGCCGGTAAACTACTGTCTATAGCTGTGTTCTTTTGTGTCCGCAGAACAGAGCAGAATAAAAGATACACAAAAGAACGCCTCATACATTTTCATAAAAAGATTTAAATGAATCGAACAATACAAATAGTTTGTTTCAATCGACAGAACAATTTGTTCTCTCCAGTGTATGGGAGTTCTAGAACAAGATACACAAAAGAGCACAGCTTATAACGAGTCTTTCAATATAATTTTATAGAAACGGAAACAAATCAAATCCTGTAGATCCTTCTTCTTTATCTTCTTCTACATATTTTTAAGGCAAAAAGAGCTTGTGGCATTGTAACGATCAAATGATATACCTACCATTGAAGTCTATCTCTGCCCGTATATTTTCTTCAATGTTTTTTTCCAACAATTTGCAAAATTGAAGGGTTCTAGGTCTGCTATAGAGAGATAGGCAATTAGGTCTACCGCAGATAGTAAAGAATCTACATAAAACCAAGTAAGAATTCTCAAACTATTTTCATTTTCATCCGAAAAGAGATATTCACGTAAGACCCGAGGAAATTGTCTTTTTTGTTTTTTTTAGGTGTCGTAGATTCCATCTTAGTGTGATGTTAGCCTTTCCCTTAGCCTAGACAAAGGGGTGGAGGAGATAATTTCAA
This sequence comes from Dioctria rufipes, assembly GCA_963924295.1. Taxonomy (NCBI): domain Eukaryota; kingdom Metazoa; phylum Arthropoda; class Insecta; order Diptera; family Asilidae; genus Dioctria; species Dioctria rufipes. Next base: position 344,776,771 of record OZ002740.1, on the reverse strand, counting down.
ATTATTGTGCAAAAAAGCATTAAAATTGTTTTGTAACAAGAAGAAAACTCTACGAAGACGGGGAAAACGCCATAATAAATTCACTCTATGGCGCCAGTGAAGTATGTATTCTCCTATCTTGAGTTGGCAACAAAAATGTCATCTTATCCGGCATGCGTCGGTCGTGGTAAGAAGATTGTAGGTACAATAACAACAACAAAACAGCCAGAGTACAAGACGAAGATACGAAATTTATTTCTGCGATATCTTATAGGCTTACAAGTGAATTTATAGTGTAGTGTAACAGCAGAAAAAGCGCTATATATGTAGGTATAGGTAGCATATGCTGTTTCAATAATTACTTAAACAAAAGAAAAAAGTTTAGTTAATGTTGTCTTTATCGCTGATGCATTAAGGACTTTTGCTGTAAGCTTAGTTGATGGATTAAGTCTGGATTAATTACATAATTAGGTAGCACCATGAAGCAGAAGACTTGATATAAGAAACAAGCTTAGTCAAGAATACTCAACGGACGGCTTTTAATAGTTTTCATTCCGTTTTATTAGCTTGAATAGTTTTATTTAATAGGAATGAAATTATAAAATTATAAAAATGCTTAAAAAAATGTTGGGAATTGTTGGTGAAAGTTATTTGATTGGGTGAAGTTCGTTGTTAGATAGATGTGAATTTTAATATTGGAATTAATTTACATGGTTGTCTTTGGTTTTATAGCCGCTAGTGTCTCTGAGAAGGGGGGAAACATAGAATTTCGGGTAGAGATTTTTATATTTGTTTTGTCTATAGAATGGAAATGACAATGATGGAAATTGTCAGGCTTGATTGAGCTTTCGTGTCTCGAAATTATTAATATTATTACGCAATTGCAGGCTATCCCTACGGGATCCTAATCCCTAAATGTGCTACGAACCAAATTGTTTGTCAGTTTAGTTCTACGCTATTTCAATTGAATTTCTGTTCGGTCCTCAATTTAAAAATTTCGATTTTCCTATGGGTCGGTTTAGTGCAGCTACTGAGGTTTCTTTTGTTTACTTTTGATATGGGGGGGGGGGGGGCGTGATATACCCATCCCATCCTACTTACATATTAATAATCGGTTGGATCTTTATAATCTGGCAAATTTAAAATATCTCTAGCCTTTCTCTCTCCTTTCAAAGTCCAACGCTAAAAACATCTACCACCGTGATGGTAGAGTTAGTTTCCACGAGTCAAAAAGGGAATACTACAGAGGGTAAATCCAAAACAAACAGACAATATCTCAGAGCTTATCCCTGATGGAGCCAGTAACTTAGGAACACTTCCTTCTTAAGGCTTTAAAAAAATCCACTAAGAAAGGAGAACAACATATGTACATTATAACTGATAGGGCGCATCATTCGCCCCAACGCCCAAAAGAGGAAAAAGCGCAAAAACGTCGCTTGACTTAAGAATATTCTCAAAGAAAAAGTGATTAGAAAAGTGAAACTGCTAAGAATTGATAACCGTGCAGAAATAAAGTTTTTAAGGAAAGAACGTTTAATGGCGACGGAGAATAAGGAGCGAATAGATCGTGTGTATATGGAGAGTCTTTATCGTTATTTTCGCTGGGGATGGAAGCCATAATAATTGCATATGGGAATTCTCGACTATTTCAAGAAGATCACAGATATTATATAAACAGAATAACAGAGAGCTCAATATAGGTCTCTAGGGGGCACGGCATTTTAGCGGTAATATGAGATGTTATTCCCAATTTTTACTTGTTGATGCCGATCCGCAAGGAAGCTCCTAATCAACGTAGCCGAAGAAGTATACTATGAACAATCCGAGAATGATTGTTACTATCAAGGGCTTTAGTAAAATCAAGCAGTGCTAAGATGGTTATACGATATATCTGCGAATATCCGGTTATTTTTAATAAAGTTTCGCAACAGCTATGACCCGCCCGAAACCAGGATTGCCAATGAGTATGAGACTCCAGATATTGTAAAATCTGCCGATACATGAGTATTTCACGAACTTCGGACAAAAAACACAAGATACCTTTTGGCTGGTAATCACTAGGGTTATGTGGGTGCGAGTTCTTAGTTATGAGTACAGCATCCGCTATTTTTTGAATTATGAAGAACTGTGAAGAAATGAGACTTGAAGTAAATACGTGAATGATGGAAAGATATGACCCAAGACATTAAAACCATCCACGCATCTAAAGTTGAATCCTAAAACAGTACTTACGGAAGAACTGCAGTAGGTGAAAAAAAATTGAGATAGGATGACAGAGGGAGCGGAGAAACTATTATTAGCAAATGCGTAAAGAAGAAATTCATGGAGTTAGCGTTAAAGTTGCACTTTTAGGAGTCTTCCGATCAAATGCAGCGGTAGGTAACTTCATAGGCGGAAGATTATGGTTTCATTTGAATCTAAAATAGCGTCCCTTAGTTGCACGGATTTTGGCAGTAGTTTTGTTTCGTATTGAGTTTATGTAGCATATCACGTTCAGCGATAATACTCCTAATTTCAGCAGTAACATATTTAGTAAAATGTATGTAAATCAATAGAACCTCTCTGAACATGTAGTTTAGTTCTGCAATTTGTGCTGCATTCGTAGCAAAATTTGACAGCATCATTTCCGTGATAGTTTTGTGAATAGGTAAACAAAAATTTATATTTGCCAGCTAGCAGGTTCCGTATTTTCCGAAAAAATTATATGTATCATATTTCTTACTCATTTAATTTGATATCAGGACATTTAGTAAAGAACAAGATAAAGACACAGAGCTTCAACAGCTTCTTAAACACGACAATACCCTCTTTTCCTTACAAAGGACCCAGATTCACATAGAAAATATCGATATCTGGTGCGAAACAACCACACAAACAAATCGACGATACATCCCTCAAAGCCTCAGACGCATCGCTTTTAACGCGATCCACACCCTTTCACATCCTAGCATAAGAGCCACTAGAAAGCTCATTACGAAAAAATATTTCTAGCCCAAAATAAGAAGCGAAATAACACGCTGGTAGGTGAAAATTTGTTTAGCTTGCCAAAAATCGAAGGTAACCAGACATACCAAGTCGGAACACGGCGTTTTTCGAACGCCAGCAGGAAGATTTGAACACATATATACCCATAAGCATACATACCAAACACGACGGAAGGTAGACAACAAAAAGGCATATTTATACCATAAGACCTGCAAACATGTTCACACGTATTCATTAAAGACGGCATTTACAAAAATACATTAGGAGCTCCTTTACAAGGGTCATTGATAAACAACCCAAATATTTCGAGATCTTAGTCGTTGGCAAGCAAAACAGAATCTCTATACACTTTAAAAAAATGTGTACAATTGTTGCCACAAGCTTAGGTATTATTCCCTATAATGTAGGGAATATTCCCTAAAATGTAGTAAATATTTCCTACATTTTTGGAAATATTCCTTACATTTTAGGCAAAAATACTTAAGCTTTGTGGGAACAATTGTGCACATTTTTTACAGTGTAGATAGGCTTAAACCGACAGCAAAATAACGAGATTGCAAGAAACAAAACAACGAGTAACATTTAACTTATCATAAGAAAGACATAGTTCAATATTCGTTAGAGATTAAAAGATAAAAATCGTATGTTGCATAAGTCACCTATTCAGCTAAGCTACTACGATCTAAACGTGACTACTATCTGCCACACTATCCTCTATAAACAAAAGTATATATTTGAATTTCTTACTCTTAAATTTTAATCTCTGTATTATTTTATTTTGCTTATCTTGCTTTATCATTCTTTTCTGTTTATTTATTCTTTTTTTTATGAATTATGTTTTTATTTTTTGCTTATTGTTAATTTTTCTCATATTTAGCTTGTACAAACTATAAGGATCCTTAAATCTACAATTTTTTGTTAAATAAATTTTAATTTTAATTTATGAATTATGCATGTTCGATGACTCACATCACACTTCCCACAATCACTCCGCTGGAAATTTTAAGATGCGCATAGGCACGTGTATGTACACGAACTTTAGCAACTACACACGTGTACGTATATTCTGAATTAAAATTTATCATTTTCAATAATGCAATGGTTAAAATGGAAACGATTATTTTCAGTTTAATTCACTTCAGGCCCACACTTATCTAAATAAGGTGACTATATTTCCATGTAAAATGTAACCTCACTCATGCATTTGAATTCATTTTTATTTTATCATTTAGTAACCACAATTACAGTTAAATATAATAATAATGAAACATACTACTTTATTACTATTTACAATACCTATGAAGATAAAACTGATTCATCTGAGGAAAATATTTTTGAAATTATTCATAAAACATTAAATAAACCACCATAAATAATTGCATCATAAAATTATCAATCGTATATTTCAAAATTACTTATAAAGGTGTTTTATGTAGTTAAGTAAGCTAGTTACGCATTATTGGCAGTCATTGTAGAGTCAAGCACACTGCCTGGCGCGCTTGACCTTTAAATGAAAAATGTACCGTGCGTGCGCATCTAAGACAAATAACGTCCAATCACAAGGTGCACGTTCTAAAGGTAGGTATATGACGCCAATCAATAGAACTTTGAAGCGGTAAATTCTTTGAGACGCGCTTAGACATTATTATATATTTTCTATATATAAAAATGTAACAGGTTCTTGCGCCTATACTCAACTGTTCTATGGTGATATCTACTACGTATGCATTATAAGAAATTCTAGCAATTGTAACTAGTATCTTAGCTGTCGTCTATATAACTATGAAAAGTTTGATGGACAGAAAATGCAGGATGGAATTTATATACATACATATGTATGGATGTATGCTTTTTTGTCCATGCATATAAATATATGTATAAGGGATACGTGCGTATAAAAGAAAATCCCAACAGGGTTGACACGTATATTTTGTTTGTTTGTTTTGTTGTTAAGGATGATTGTGAGATGGTAGCAAATTAAATAATAGTAGATAATATCGGCAAGCCTTCTTTCTACACATAAACACAAAGTTACATATAGTTGGTTAACGTTTTTATTATGTAGACAAAGTTAAATCTTTTCTAATGGAGAAAATATCATAGCTTGGGATTTTTTTCTTTTTCTTTTTTTTCTGTTTATAATGAACTGGTTTGTGCGTGGAATAAATACGTGTGCAATCAAAGTTTTTTTTACATGACTTGTCTGTGGACTAATTAAAGATAGAATTAGTTGGAAAAGAGACAGACAACATAACTGGGTATGTCGTCAATATATGTACGTACTTTTTATTCTAAATAACTAGACAATGAAAAAAAAGGACAAAAAAAAACAGTTCCGCTGTTGCATTGCATTCTTTACCTTATTCAATCCAACAGAAAATACTAAATGCATAAGAAATATGCACAAGAAATTTTAATACATAGATACATACATATGTAGGTACAGACAGAGGTTAATTTAGCAACACTAAATTACATATAATATAATAATTTATTTTCTCTTTGAGTTATTTGTCCTTGATTTAGTCATTTTGTTTTGATTTCGGTATGTTTTACATTCAGTGAACGTTTTAATTCCGACGGACAGAGGTTTTCAATTTGTGATACTGAAAATTTTCACCTTGCAATTTAAGCATGTACAATGCTCAATTTGTTGATTAGATATACCTATACATATATATATAAAGTAGAAGCAAAATAAATTTAGTTAAAATACGACACTACAGTTTTTTTTTCTGTTGGTTGTTGTTGTAGAAATAAATAGATAAAAAATACAAAATTAATAGTCATGACAATAAAGGCGCAACAACATTAAAAACATTAAATGAACATTAAAAAAGTTTTATGTCACCTTGGCTGCTGCAAATATCAAAAGGAGAATCTTTATAAAATGCCGATAGAGAAGCTGAATGCATAAAAAAAAAAAAGTTCACCGAATTTCATGGACATTGATTTCCGATTTCAAATTTTAAAAAATTTTCTTTTAATTTTTAATTGAATGATTTTTAAATGTTAATTTTTTCAGAGCGGGGAATACACAAAATTATGTAATATTGTATATGTATGCATTTAGGTTATGTATGTATTAAGAATTTTGTATATATGAACTATTCTAAAATAAATCGTTTGATAAAGAAAAAAAAAACGTATAAAAAGTAGTTTGGTGCATGAATTAGCATTCTATCTACATCATATGCAAATCTTACATATATAAACAATAAAAATTACATCTTATAAATTTTCGGCACGTTTTACTTTTATTTTCCGTTTTGATTTTTAGACTCACACATAATGTAATATTTTATGGATTTCTTTGATTTGATTTTGAAAAAAAAAAAAAAAAAAAAACCAAATAATCAACCAAAACCAGAAGTTAAAAGACTTCCGTCCGAAAAAATTCGAAAACACCATGATTCATTCGTTCAGTAATTCAATGCGACTATTCAAAATTTCTGAAGGATAAATTTTATCTGACAGGGAGGACTAGAATATCCCCGGAAATTCATAGATAAAATCTTGCACTGACCAGGAAATTCGAAAAAAGATCAGTGTGGGCTGATAAAAAAAAAAGTCCCATAGTACACGGAGAGAAAATTGAAATTCACAACAAACGCACGACGTATATAAAATGCATATGCGATTGAATTCGTTTCATTCAACTATTTTTTTTGTCACATCAAATGAAAACATAATTAAATTGAAAAAACAAAAAGGTTTCAATATAACAATTAACTTCTAAATGAAAACATAATTCATAGTAAAGACTTTTACATTCAGTAGTATGATGGCAAAATGCATTTGGATATTCATTAATCGGTCTCTGCTGTTCGTCTTGAAAGCAAAGCGCCTTCATTTTGTTCGTTAACACAGTTAAATTTATTCGTTATTTTTGTAGCTTTATTTCAGTTATTTTTCTTATTTTGAGTAGGCCTGTTGATTTTCGAAGATTCGAAAGAATATTCCAAGAACGTAAGAAATTTGACGCTTCAAAGTTACCATGTGACCGTGATTATAAATTTGTAATACTAATTTCACCTACTTCCGTTAAGCTACTGAGCTAAAATTTCGTACACTTATTGAACTTGCATAAACATATACTTACTTTAACACTTTTTTATATAATATAAAATCAAGATGGCGGCCGAATCGACTTAACATCAAAATAGCTTCAAAACTTAAAAAAATTTAAAGATGTTGGCGCAAATATGTCTGAAAAATTTTTCCATTTATTGTTCGATTCGATTTATAATCATTATGGGTTTATGGGGTTGCATATTGTACTAAAGGAAACATTAGTTTTACTAAAGCATTCGACTTAAGAGGCTATGAAATCGTTTAGGGCTTCGAAGTAGAACCCTTCGAAGCAGCAGGAGCGTTTTACCAATGAAGTACCCAAGTATGATAAAGAATTCGTGCGTATTAAAATGTACGAAGTTTGGGATAATGTTGGATATGCAGTTTTTTTTTTCTCGAGGATATATCAATCTTTAAGCAATTCACACACTTTTGGCTCATTCAACAGAATTAATAAATATTAAAACAAACTGTAAACAATGTTTCCAAATTTACCAAATGGTTTAAGGGATAAATTGTTTTGAAAATTAATTAAATTGGGCTTTAAAATTTAATAATGTGTGTTTGATAATCATAACTCAACTCAAAAGCATCATTTACATTCTTATTATACCCTGACGAAATCTGTTGGGTATTATGTGTTCGGACATTGGTTTTTAACTATAAAGTGAAGTTAAAATCAAACAAATTCGAAATCGGTTTTTAGTCGAATCTGATCATAAGTGATAAAATTTAACTGCCATTTAGGAGCCGTCATTTTGTATTCTAAACTTTGATCACAAATTCGTAATACCGTTACCCACCCTAAAGTCTCATAGATATCGATTTTTAGTAACATCTAACCATAATTGATAAAATTCGTACATTATATTCCTTTTATGTTATATAAAGTTCTAAAAGTGTAATTTCATCCAGGATGTGTAAAGTGTGGCAAATTTTAGCTGAAGACAAGATAAGAAGAGTGTAAAATTAGCGTTAAAAGTTTTGAACCATGTTGCGTTTCAAATCATATATACAATGAACTATATTTATATATTTTTATCACAACCGAACGACTTTTAATACATACGTCTATTCCCCGAAAAGTTCAGACACTCTTTAAACTATTCAAAAATTATTTCAAGTCACCTCGAATATTATAATGTAACCATAACACTGTACTAGGAAAAGTTCATGCTTCGAAGCTTCGACTTCGAATTCTATCAACAGCCCTTTCGAGTGTGGAGTCTACTTTTCATAGCTTAAAGGTGTAACTTTTGATGTTTCGTCTTTGCCCACTCATTTAATACCCTTCCAGAAGTTGAACTTAGAATAGAAGAGTTGGAGTATCTACATTAACGAAATGAACATAGCCGAAATTTTTCCCGACTATCATTTAATAGGAGTTAAAGCAAAATTTCAGGTAACGCAACATAGAAGTTTTAGCACAAAAACAAAAAGTGGTACAATCGTAAGTAGGTTTGTATGTGACTTCTTGGAGTATAAATATGTAATATTGTGTATTTCTTCGTCATGTAAGAAATTACAGGCAGATGTTAGAACTGATGATACCGAGTCTGTCCTTAGTTGGGTTAACTTCTTGGTCATCAACAATTTTTTTTTTTTTGAAAGACATACAGGAGCACATAAGTGAAATTTTAGCCTACATAAACACGTTTTCAATTGGAACTTGAAAAAGTTTTTTAAATATGAACTTGATGAAAGAAACGCAAGGTTGTTTGATGTGAATATTTTTGCAATCAGGATACATGCACCAATATGAGCGTTTCCTAACAGGATCAAATATAAAACTACAAATTTGTATGACACTTTTTTCAAGTTTTCAAGCTTAATGTTCGATAACTGAAGTATTTGACCATAAATCGTAACATGTTGGATATTGTTATAAAGGAGGTAAAAAGAGAACCAGTGCTAAAGTTTGATCCTGCGATATCCGTGAAAGGGCTTATGGGAATTTAAGTAAACTATACTTCCTTCGAAAAACGAAAAATTTTGAAACAAAATTATAAATATATAAATTTGAGGGGGAGGAGTGATTTAGGGAGGGGGTTCGATTAGTATGATCAAACACTACAAAGAATCCATTGTCATAATTCATCCTTCTTATTTATGGAACACACTGTATATAATCTGACAACTCATCACACATCATTAATTTTGGTTGAAAGTTTTCTTTACTACATACATATATTTAAAAAATAACTCAATCCAAACTTTAAGGAGTTCGATTTTGTCCTTTCTACAGCTCCCTCAAAACCCATAAACCAATTAAAAAAAACTAGACCGCGCATCTTGAGATACTCAAGGATAACGGACATATCCATTATCCTTTAAAGCAAATTTCCAGAAAAAAGAGCCTCGATTAATTTTTCCCAAGAACTTCAAAGCTTCCATAACTAACGTTTGTTTCATGGGTTGCGATGTGTACATTCTTAGATATACTGAAGCTTTTGAAATTACACTTGGCAAGCAAAATTCGCTATTTTTTTCAAATTACAAAATACCATATTTTCGTCAAAAATGGATCAAAACAAGAAATATTTCAGCAAAGCAATATGTATTTGTCGATTTTCTGTGGAATGACCCAATGGCAACAACGCACAATATAAAGTGCTTATTACTTAAGATAGATAAGTCCAGCCAATTTAACGATAGTTTCATAGTTTTTCAGTACTTTTTACATTTGTAAATCAAGTGCAATTTTGATTTAATTTATGAAGAATTACTAATTTGGTAAGTAAACTCTTATCCTCAAATTTTGTTGTGAATTTTTTTTTTAATTATATTTACCTTGAAAAAATAACAAAATTCTAAACGGATGCGCACGTTCTTCTGTGCACCACCTTTTTACGTATAAATATGTACTTAGACAGTTTTTTTTTCAGATTTTATCTTGCAAGAAAATGATTAAAAAATACCCATTCAGATGCAAAGGTCATAGATAATTTTGCAATAGACAAAAGTTATTTGAAACAGGAAAGGACAAGCGACATATGTTAGAAATGGATACTTCGCGTGAAATGAATAATTAAGTATTGACATAAACTAGTTTCGGAGAATCGTATTACGTGCATGATAAACGACATCTGTCAAGTGCGGACACTTTAGGTTCGGAGAATCGATGTTTCTAAAATGAAATCTTCGGGAAGGTTCTGGAGAGAGTCTTGTCTCAGACTGTGAACTGAACGGAGTAAACAGACGAAAGCATTGACAAAAAAAAAACCTAAATTTTTATATGGCACCCCCAAGAAGGGGTTGCCAGATATTGAAATTATATTTACCTACTATTTTTCTGAAAACACCGTATACAAAATTTCAGTTCTTCAAGTTGACGCGCTCCCAGGGTGTGAATACAATATGCGCATGTTTGCAATATGCCCACTGGCCGTAGTTTGGTTATTTCACGAAAGATGACGGAAAATGTCATACGCATAGATTACCATTATGCCACTGTAATATATGAACTGTAAATCGGATTAGTAAGTGACGCAAAGAGAGTAGTGTCAGCGAAAATTGTTGTTTTTTAAGACGTCGTCCTAATATTTACGAGGTAAGTATTTTATTTTATTAAAAAGTAAGTAAAAAAAGTGCTATTGTCTTGCAATGTGTTGCATTCAATGCATCGGTATTGAAGCTTAGATTGTGGAAAAAAATTATTGATTTGCAGTAAAACATTAGATAAAAACAAAGCCTTACTTTAGTTTTACTTCATATGCAGCAATATTTCCCACCATGCGGTGTTGGCAGTAGCCCATGGGCATATTGCTAGCCTGTTATGCTCGTATTGTCAGCATGCAAACTCTTTACTTTCTTATTCTTACCTAACGTAGTTACTACTTATATTCAAAATAAATATTTCACTTGCAAGAAATAATTTTTTTTTTATAATTTCAGACCTTTTCATATTATGGCCATATTACCAATACCGTGTTGGCAATATGGCCATTTACATATTTTTTTCAAATTTAGGTAAAAAATATTTCAAAATAATTTTCCGCGACAGTTATTATTTTTTTTTTTTTTATTTAAACCTGTTGAACTTTATTATGATATATAATTTCCATTTCTTATATCTTCATTATCTTGTTTAAAAAAAAATCCCTTAGATGCCCACCCTATAGTGAAAAACGAAATCTTTGTATGGCAATCCCACGAAGCAGTTACCCGATTTTTCTCACTTTGGAATTTTAATTTACTTTTTTTTTTTTAAGCCAGTATCCAAAAGTATAGAGAACAGAAGAATTTTAAGAACTTTTATTTTTCACGATTCTAAATCAAATCATAAATACAAGAGGAAAAAACAACTGCTACGTTCGGGGTTTGAAGCCGCGATCTTCCGCTCTACGGGCGACTGCTCTTACCATTAAGCTAACGAGACATGATTTTCCTTCTTGTATTTCTTGATTTTTAACTAGCACAAGCACAAGCAAATTGTAAATTCAGTTTTTACTGGTTAATGCAAGCTGAAAGCAACCGTGGCTTAATAGGCTAGTTAAAAATTAAGAATGCAAGAAGGAAAATAATGTCTCGTTAGCTCAGTGGTAAGAGCAGTCGCCCGGAAAGCGGAAGGTCCCGGCTTCAAACCCCGGATGAGGCGGTTGTTTTTTTCCTCTTGTATTTATAATTTGATTTATAATCGTTAAAAATAAAAGTTGAGAAAATTCTTCTATATTCTCCATCTTTGACCGATTCTAATAAGTGTGGGTTCGATTCTCATCCGGGAAAAATAAACAGTATGCAAAATTTCAGCTCTCTAACTACATGCTTTCTTGAGTCATCGTGAGAACAGACAGACAGACCGACGGGTATATAAAAATCAAAATAACTTTTAATATAATGCTTGAGTGTCCAATCCATTTTGCTCTACCATTATTATTTCTATGCGTTACAAACAGAATGACAAACTTACCCTATGATTTCATCATCTGGGTATAAAAAGTGAGGATTTTCCTCCGCTTATGCGTGTGTTTGACGATTTAATGATTTCCCTACAGTAAGATCTTGTCAACAAACACTTACTTTGATCTTCGAAGCTTTTAAGAATGTTGGGTGGTTTATCTATAGAAGTGTTTAGTGATAACGTTACTCCCAGATACAATGTTACCAGAAACAAATTTCGGCCATAACAAAGAACACGCTTACAATATAATTTCATTTATTTATTGTCTATTGAATCCTTAGTATACCTCCAATAATTTCATTTTTACCCCTCTTGAAGTAATTTATCCCCTGATCTAAGTTATTGTAAGAATTGGTATTACACGAATTTTAGTTTTTTTCCTTGTTAATTATAAAAAAAAAAAAATGGAAATAAAACTTTTCAAAAATTAACCCCGCTTTCATTTGAATTGTACGGTTTCAGGTGAATATCTTGACTATTATAACAAATACTTGAGTGGCAATACCAAAACTCTATCAGCCTTCATTTCGGCCGTTTATACATTTTCGATATTTTTCATATTACATACATATTCCAAACATATTGTATATTAGAGCAAAGTGAGAAATGCAAATCTTAAAGTAATTGAAAATTAACAGAAAAGAAAGCAGTAATCACCATAATTATATTGTATATCTATACACAAGCTTGGAAATATATAATTTTGCAAAAAAAAAAAGCCAGACCAAAAAACAATTGGGTGAAAATTTGTTTATCGTTATCGTGGTGATAAAAGCAAGTAAATTCAAATAATCATCTAAAAATTCATAATAAAGTATTGCATAAGATAGTTAAATTACTGCTACTTGAATTGCGGCATGTTATTTAAAGCTATACTTTACAGAAAAGAAAGGTGTCATTAGGGTTGCCAATCGCGCCATTAAAACAGACAATTTCTCTTTGAGCGCACGATGCAATAAAGTTTTTCCAATGTCCATCAACCTATGTACTTACATATATATATGTAGATACATATATAAGTATGGCGGCAAAGTAAATTGGAAATGAAAATTGATTCAATTATGGCTCTGCTATATCCATCCTGAGCATCTCATAATGCATATTATGGAGAAAATCATAACAAGTCTTCTAATTTTAGCACATCACTAACAACAAAAACAACAACATCAACAGTAGCACCAGTAACAACAACAAAAACATGATACTGACTGATGATGACTATGAAGGTATTTTTGCCAGAAGCTATGTCACACTTTTTAAAAGCCGGTGTTGGCTGGCGCCAAGCATAAAATAAGTGGATCGATTGAAGATATTAAATTATCTTAATTCGAATTAATTGTTTGGAGATAGTTGAATAGAAAATATTCACGGATATGTACCTACATAATTGATGTGCTCATAACATATTTTTGTGTGTTAAAAAACAAACAAAACAACAACAAATTCCTGTCACGCTGTACAGTGAGCATACCTTAAGTGCTTTTAAATTGTTCGCAATTTTTGTATCCGTGGATTTTTATATCTTCTTTAGTTCCTGTAGTGTAAGTATATAAATTGAGTAATATAATTAAATATATGTACGAGTATATACAAGAAATCGTATAAAGATTGTATTAGTATTTAGTTATAGTTATTTTACTTAACATTTTGTTTTGGACAATGAATAGATTTAAAAAAATTTTAGTTTGTAGTCATTAGAAAATTAGCTGGTTCGAATCGTTTGCTTCTACAACTCGATTTATGTATGAAATAATAGTTTAATGGGATCAACGTCTTTGTAATGTAAGTTTTGAATGAAATAGTACAGAAAATATTTATGTTTAATATTAAAAAACAATTATGCAAAAAACAAAAAACAAAAATTATCTGAAGGAACAAATTTTGAAAAATTCTCTTTCTTTCAATCACGCTACAGTACAAGGTAAACATCCAAGAAAGGCGTTATGTAGCCGTTTGGAGTTTGGCTAAGAGAGTCTCTTGGATTCGAGTTTTCGAGTTTTATGTTAATTTTAATACTTCGTTTTTTTTTTTTTAAGAGAGTTGAAAAAAATTTTCGACCCCTAAAATGTCGCGCGGTATAAATTGAGTGATCTTGAAATACAGAAAATTATTGATTTAAGAAACTGTGGAAAAACTCACTCAGAGAGAAAACCTTAGTGAAGTTAAATTAATTAAGAAGAAGTTTTCTAAAAAGAGCACACAGATTTGCGTAATGGAGCACCGTAATCATATTTATAAGTTTGAAATTTTTAAGTGGGAAGTTCATGAAATTATTGGGTATGTTGTTGTATTATTAATCAAATGTATAAGTGTTTAATGGTGAAAAAAAATAAATAAAATTAAATAAAATATATTAAAAAATTTTTTAAATAAATTCCACAAAAAAGTAAAAAATAATTTTTTTTTCTCAGTGATATACTTATACCTACACAAAAAATGTTTCGTTGCAAAATAAGAAATGCTACAACTCAGATTAAATCTAAAAAGTTTAGGCATCTTAACTAGAATCACAATTGTCTTTCTTGTGATATCACTGAGAAGTAAAAATTAGTTTTTTACTTTTTAGTGCAATTTATTTACGAAAGCTATTTATTTTAACAGTTTCTCTCTTAATGTATTTTATATTCTAACTTTTTAACCATAAACTCTATACACTCTCTTCACTCGACTTTCGACTCTCTAATCACGAATCTCCACTCAACTCCAAGGGTGGTAGTTACCACCCCCACCCCAAAAAACCACTAAAACGTTTGAAAATTTTACCCCATCGGAAAACTCCCCATTCACTCATTCTAAATAAAAAAAACAACTCCCATGTAAATCCATCCACGTTTACTACTTTAAAACACTTATTCACGAACGGCACTATCGGGTGCTCAGGCGCACAGAGACAAAGTTTTTTAGTCAGTCAGGGGTTTGTGAGTTAATAAAAGTTATTTAAAAATAGATCAAATCAGTTGCCAGAAGAATACAAAATACACATAAAAATTATTGAACGAAATTTTAGGAAGAAACATCATGTTACATCAGTGACATGTATAATATGGACTGACTACGTTTATAGAAATACACTGTAGAAAGTGGGCTCACTTCTATATTGCTGACTATTTCAGTCTAAGCTCCAAGTACCAACTGTGAGAGAAAACTGTAAACAACAAATACACAAGATGATTCTTCGAAATAAATGTTTTTAAATTAATTATTAAGAGTTATTACTGGTAATAAGTGTTTTACTATAGGCAATGTATTTATTAGATACGCAGCAGAAATTCCAAAAGTTTTATTAAAAGCATTTTGGAGGTACTGCGCGCTAACTTTTTCAACTTAGAAGTTAAACAGTCCATATTATAGATATGTACATACATGTCAGTGGGTTACATTGACTCTTAAGAATTTTTATTCTGAGTGATATTTTTCTTTCCAGTTCTACCAATGAAATTTGTTTGTTTGTTTTGAAACCATGTTAAATTTAAAGTTTTAACATTTGTCAAACAGTTCCTAAAACTACATTTTTATGGCAGTTCAAAACTTTATTTCGTACGGAGAAGAATCAAGAATAGATTCCCAAAAATAACCTCAATTCTCTCCGAAACACTAGGGTTAAATAGTGAATTTTACTGAAGTTTCAAAAATAATCTTTGATTTCATAATCAAATAATATGCACAAGAACTCCATAGATCTTACATGGTATACAGACTGTGGAAATGCCTAGTGTATTCCCGAATGGACCACAACTTGTTTTAGACTGCGCCGAGAGCAAATGTTGCTTTAACAGCAGTTTTCTATAGAATTCGTCGACTCCTTCTTCACTCGACGTATGTACGTGTATATCTATCATTTCTCATGTTCTGGTCCATTCCGAAATGTTCCACCAACCATATAAGTTTTGTATAGTATTATCTAGTTTTTGTGCCATCTATGATAATACGTAGTTACTAACGTCCCCGTTGCTTGAATCTTAATTAATTTTATAATATGCACAGTTAATTTCTGTTATTTTCTTATTCAATTTCTGTAGATTTTATCAAATTATAAGAATGTTATAAGGCGGTACCAGTAATAACTAGCCATCATCATTCTATAGTTCAAGGTCATCACTAAATAATAAAATCAATTAGATTGCCTTTTAAGATGAGGAGGTAGGTATTCTTAATGAATTTGCTGTTCATTTTTCATAGCGGATTTTATGGTTATAGCCGAGTTGAAGATGAGTAGGTACATTACCTTTTATGTCTTTTCATGATAACTTTTGAAATTCATTTCTTCCTTGCAATCTCATGTTGTATACTATATGTGAGGAAATGCATAGATGTGTGTATGAGTGGAAGAAGAATTTTTAGTATCGTCATTAATGAATCATCACTTAGCGCGTACGGAAATTTTCGGAAGAGAAAGTATGAAGTAATTATGATGAATTACCTTACCTGTTGGATTTTTGTGATTTGCGACTTATTAAATGTTTTTAAATCTTCTTATTTATTGAGAAAATTGACCTCAATTTATTAAGTGCTTAAGTGAAGTAATATGTTTATAATGCTTAATCAACTGATAATCTTGAGGAAATTATTGTTTTGCACTTCATAATGACCTCTTTAAATCAAAGTTTTGCAAAAACTGAAATAAAAAAAAAATAGTTTTTTTTTATTGCTAAATAAAGTCAGACTTGTGATTTCATGTCGCTTAGGAGCTATTAAAGAAACCAGAAAACCTTTGGATCGCCACCTATTTAAATTTAGTTAAATGCATTTTCTTCTGTGAAAAAAAAAACATTTGCTTAATTTTGACATTTAATTGTGTATTCAAGTTTTATTTTGTGCTATTTTATATTGGTTTAGAGTCAAAAGGTGTTAAATTGAAGCAGGTTTAAAATTTTTTAAACAAATAAAATCTTACTATGAACATCGTGTGGTCTTAAGTGCAAGACTTCGCATTATGTTAGTTATACAAGTTTATGTCAAACCATCCAACTGCGACTAGCCTTCAAAACGAAACGCCGATCCATTTTTAAAACGACTGGCGAGCGACAGATGATGAGAAATAGATCGATTCCGGTATAACAATGTAAAATGAAAAAAATCATGGGGAAAACCAGGTGAATATGTAAAATAAAAAAAAACCATGAGGAAAACCAGATGAATAATTTACAAGTTGCAGGTTTGCATTCGAAGAAGTTTACGTTCAACATCTGGGGCCGGAATCTGTAACACGGAGAGTTGGGAAGTTTGGGAGATTCTCCATTCTCGATTCTTTAACATACTTGGGGAGTTAGGAAAGGCATGCCTCTCTAATTTAAAGAGGAGGGAGCAAGTAATCGAGTGGTGTAGTTTGTTTTTGATCATTTTAACGTCAATACTGACTTTTTATCGCCGAAAGACGGACCAATTAGACAATTTCATTATATCTTTCTAAAAAATTCAAGTAAGAAAAAAAAACTGGCCTATTGGTCATTGCATAGGAAATCGATTTAATTTCAATCTGCTAACTTTCTTCTTTTGCTCAAAGCTAATCATGTAGTTATGAGATAAGAATTAAAAAAAATTGTTATTCCTGCGATGCATAGGTACAACTGTCTGAATTAAAAGACTTTGAAATACTTAACATTTACAATCTTTTTCGCACAACGTCGGGTATGGTTTTGCGGTATTTTCCTGTTTCTCTGCCTATTTTGTACATTTTTGTTTCCTAAAAGTTTTTATTTTATGTCCATAGTAAATTTCGATATATTAAATGTTTTTGCTACATCCCCCGTACAGACTCAGGCTTGTTCTTTTAAATGAACTTAAGACTTAAGCATCTTTTTTTCCACAGTATTATTTCTTGCCCTTTTCTGCCTACCACATTTTGGTTTTCCCACAATTTTCGCTGTTTCCAAGAATGTTTTACTTGTTCTGATAACTGTCCACTGCTTTGTTTTAACTTCTCTTGCAACCTGAGAAAATGAGTTCTCTTTATTTTCCAACCGCCTGTATTCACATTTCGAACTCATTTTGAATACTTGCCGATGAAAGCTAATGATGACGCTTTTTATATTGAAAAAAAGTAGCTCATTTACTAGCTTGGTTTTAGTTTCGAGGATTCAAGTAGCAAAAATGGGATTTAATGATTTATTAAAAATCGTGCAGTACTTTTTGGGACAGTCCTTAACTTTGGTTTTAATTATCACAGAGTCATGGCCTGCAGCATATTTTAAAGAAAGAAGTACATCGTTTCAAGGAAAATTATATAACAAATGCCTTTTATAAGAAAAGCAAATATCCTTAACTCTTGAAAATTTTTTTTTTTTAAATGTTAACAGTGAAATCTCAAGTAGCGATCGTAATAGGTTTAGGAAAGAATTTTTTTTTCTCAAACAGGGGTTTGGTAAAAAACAAAAATCATTGCAATTTGTTGTATTATCCTTTATTCCGTTAAATTTTTAAGCCAAGGATATAGTTTTGTTTCTGCTAAAATCAAAAACAAAAAGTTTTGTTTCCTCTAAAATATGTGCGTAAGCTCACTGCAGTAATTACGGGACACTACCTCTTTGGCAAACATGCAGAGCGCATTCAAACTGACTTCTGCAGAAGCTGTATGGACGAAAAAGTGGTTGAGAGCGTTCAGCACCTGCTGTATGAATGACCTAACCCTGCTAAGGGTAGGAAGAATTCGTTAGGTAGCTACTCGTTCTGCGAACTGAGAGAATTAGCAGACAACGAGTTGGGGGACATGGTAAGCTTCATTAACTCTTGTAGCTATTGAAGCACCCCCTAGATCTTAGGTACTTTTCCAGGCAAGGTCCCAATAAGATGGCATCACAATGAACCATAGTAGGTCTAAGTGTGGCTGATCGTACATGCTTTTACGATGGCCGCCACTCTAACCTAACCTAACCTTCTTCTAAAATATGACCCGTTAATAGTCCTTTAAAACACATTAGTATTTTTTATTATGCAAAAAGTGAGAAAGTTTAATTTGCTGAGCAGAAATGCAAGGGGAGGGCAACGTGGAAAATCTCTGGAAATAAAAATTTATTTCCAGAGATCTTCCACGTTCATACACGTTTCATATAACATAAAAATATTAATAACTTTTGAGCTGAAGAAGAGGTAGGTGATAAATAAATGATGAATTGATGAAATGTAACTTGTTGCTTGTCTACACTTATCGTCATTCATAAAAAAAAAATTAAGAGGTTCTTTTAAGATCCACATGCAGAGTATTGCTGAATTTGCTCAATTTTACGACTTCTATGATGAACCTTGTAAAAACTGCATGAATTGCATTGAGTGAAGGGGAGGGTGTTTTGTAAATCTAGAGGGTAAGCAATGAGCCTTGTAGTGGTTTAGTTTCAACAGACCCCCCCCTCGGATCCAAACATCTTTTCAATCCATCCATTCAAGACCGACAAATACAGATTGAAAATATGGGCGATGACAGATAGTAATAATGCCTAACACTTATAAATCAAGGAGAAAGGGTAAACCCATACGCTTCAGCTCGAAGAGGAAGGATTTTGCTAGCCTTGTGTTTAGACATGTCATTACAATCAAAACTTTGCGGTAGTTCCTTATATGATTACTGAGTTTAATTGTGTACGTGTTCAAACAAGTTACAATTTTTGATATAAATAATAACTATATCACAAATTCATAGCACGTAATGATAATTTTATTATCCGATCAAAATTTCATTTCGGAATTTTTCCTAACCCCTAGCGCTAGACCTAGTAGGTTCATTGGGAACAGAATGTTTGGTTTAACAACTGACAAACAACACCCTTTTCTACCGAAAATTTTCTAAATGTATCCACAGCTGAGGATTGATTTTCATAGAATATTTTCAAAATTATTAAAACACTTTTTTATATTGTTAAACACTCCATAACGAATTCCCCGCGTCTAAACTGATGAACTGTCAAACAATAACTGTCAAAAAATGACGGCAAATCAAAATGGAGGCATAAATAAATTGTAAAGTTCTAATTTGGCCACTGTGTAAGTATTAATAAATAAAAAGAATTCAATCAATCCTTTTAATTTGGTTTCGTGAATTATTTCATTGAAATTTTTGTAAAACTACAAATTCCGAGAGTTAATTATTATACTCCACTTGCGACAGCTGTCAACCGGTGAACATGAGATTTTTACCTGAGCTACTTTCGGGAAAATTATTACTAGTAGAAAAATTGTTCTACTATTGTACATAAATGTACGAATCGGGTCACCATTTCAGGTGATAGATATTTAAATTTTACCAGTGATTTGTCATTTTATAATTTTCCATTTTGTTATTGTCGCAGTGTTACTACAACTTTTTTGAGGACTATGGAAAATTTAATTTATTTTTTATAGTTGTGGTTATTTCTAGTTGCATTACAGAAAATACATATATTTTTTTTTCAAATTAAAATTTTTGGAGGAGTTCTCCTAGGGTAATGGGGAGTACCTGTTATGAATACCAAGAAACATTGCACCTTCATGCAAACAGATTTCTAACTCCTTGTATTAATTTTATCCAGATGTAGCTGAACAAAAAGTTACCACGCAGGTTGTGCCATAAGTTTTGCAATATGGCAATACTAATATCAATTGAGGCGATCTGACGTTTCTATCGTAAAGTTTGACATTTTTTAGCAGAACGTTTTTTACTCAGAACATTTTGTCATGTGAACGCTATTTGTTGACTTGAAACTTTCATCTCGGCCAAAACTTGGAATTAAATCATGAACAATTTTGTGCAATGATTTTTTATGATTTTCAAAGTAGCCTAACTTTTCAACAGTGTGCTGATAAAATCAAATCTGCATTATAAAACCACTGTTTATCGCTGGTTTAATAAATTCAATCGAGACCGTACTTCGCTGGCGGATGAATTTCTTGAAGGTCGTTCAAAATCGATTGTTGTGCCAGAAAACATCGATGCTGTGCGCAAAGAAATACTCCCAGATCGTCATATGACTTATCGTGAGTTATACCCATAGCATAGCTCGTGTGTCACTGCATCATTGGCGCAATGGTCATTCGTTTCGTCATTGCACCAATTACGCTCCCACAAGCTGCTTCGTTTGCAATTATGCATTGCTTGTCATTTCTTTTAGCGATAAGCGCGCTTTCAGCGGTGAGGAACTGCAAATTATTTGAAAATTCAGCTGATTTTCCAGCCATCACTGTCAGATGTCATTTGTGAAATTGACTGATACATTTTTCAAGGTAAATTTAGCATGTTTCCCAAGTTATCGAATTCTTTAAAAAAATGTCAGACATTATAAATGGAAAAAGAGACGAATGAAAAAGAGACGAAGAAAAAAGCAAGATTGTGGAAAACTGCTGAAAATTGAAGTTGTGCGAGCTGTGGCGCATTTATATAAAAGATTTGAGAAAGGCACGAAAAAATAGCCACATATACGCGGATATGTCTGTGAAATTTAAGGATATGGGAGTAATCGCCAGTATGCACAAGTGACACATTTAATGGGTCAAATCTAGTCTGTCAAATCTAATTATGTGAAGACCGTCATTGCTGTGTGTCACCCCAAAACAGGAATGATCATTGATCCAATTACGTAATTGAACTAATGATCATTGATATGTCCCGTGTGTCTAGGGTATTAGAGGCGACCCTAGGCATTAGAGTGATAAGTTTGGAAAGAATATTGCATGAGCACCTGGTTGTGAGAAAGCTCTGTTCGCGTTGGATTCCGCATAATTTGACAATCGCTCAAAAGCTTATGTCGATTGGTGCAAACATGTAAACAAAAAAGCGATCGCGGTGCATCAAAATACGTGTAAATATCCACACAGATGACGAATCTTGGATATAATCGTATCAGACTAATATAAACAGCAATCGACCGTATGGGTGTTTCAAGATGACCCAAATGTAACGAAAGTTGTTTGCGCACGAAACCATTTGAAGCAAATAGTAGTTTTTTTCTTCTGTATAAATGGATATATCGCTGCCGAAAACCGTAGAACGGTCAATTCTGAGTGGTACACCACCATTTGTTTGCCAGAAGTCTTTGGTGAAATGCAAAAAAAAAAAAAAAAACCCCAAGACGAAAAATCATTCTTCATCATGACAATGCGATCGGCTCTAACAACAGCATATTTGAGCACTCAAAACATCGAATTAATGGGTCCTGCCTCCGTACAGCCCTGATTTGACACAATGATTTTTTGTTTTTGTTCCCATTCGTAAAGAACAAACTGCGTGGATACCGATTTTTGACGCCAGAAGAAGCGGTTGAAGCGTTCAAAAACAATGTTTCTGAGATACTTCAATCGGAGTGGAAAAAATGCATTGAAATTTGGTTTGAGCGTATGCAAAAGTGGTTAGATCATCATGGCGACTACTTTGAAAGCAATTAAATCGTTTACAAACTTTAACTATTGTTATTATTACTCTATTGCAAAACTTATGGTTCAACCCCCGTATACAATAATGTTCTGAAACTTTCCATCAGTATAATGTACTAGGCAATAAATGAATTCAGCTATGAAGACTATATTCAAGCTTTTATAACAGTTCAACTGTTATACTCAAATTCTATTACCCTACTGTTATAAAAAAAAAAAAAAGGTAAAAGTTGAATTGCGATCAAGTATAAAAGCGCTTATCACACACATGCATTCAAATTTTCAATGGCCATACTTTCAAACTTTCGGCAGTCTAAAAATTGTCCATCAATGAATTTGGAAAGGTGACTTTGTCGTTCAAATGTTATACACAAAACAAAAATCAAAATTAAAAAAAAAAATAAAGCAAAGTTGTTCAACTTACGGTTTTTCGTTTAAAAATTCACCTCTCGTAAATTCCGAAAGTCGTCTCGATTTGCCTTTTTTCGCTGTCGCCGCCATACATTTTTTCGACAATAAATTCATTGGCGATTTCTTATCATTACTGGCGTTTGGGTTATTGCCATCAAATGGCATTACATTTGACGAAGTATTGTTGCTACTGTTACCATTACTGGCATTAATATGATGTTGAAGATGATGGCTATTATTTGTATTGTTGGCAATAAGTCCATTGCTGGTGGAATTACAGTTTGTATTATTTGATAGTGATGATGATGATGATAACACCAACGGTGGGGATGATCGCAACAATAATGCTGCTGCCGCCGACGACGATGACGATACCAAAGTTGCGGAGGCAGAAAACAAATTGGCTGCTGTTGTTGTAACTCGATCATTGTTGCTCAATGGTGTCGAACATAAATCACTTGGTTCGGTATTTTCTTCAAATAGTCGCGGTACATTCAATTGCATGCTGGTGTTGCTATGGTGGACTGTTGTCATTAGTTCAGTGTTTATTTTATTGCTGTGTTTCATTTGGTTTTTTTTAATATGATTGTCATGTTGACGAGATGGTGAAGAAATTCGCACGTGTCCATCAATGATATTACTACGTTGACGTGGACTAATGTCGCTATTGTCAATGGATATTTTTTTAATAGCTAATGGTGATTTTATATTTCTTTCGGTTATTAAAGATGTTGTTGATGATATTGCATCCATGGAATTTGATTTGAAAATTTGTCCGATTTTAAAACGATTTTTATTGATTCGAGAATACATTTCTTCAGCGATAGTACTGTTGGTATGCAATGTGTTTGATGGCATAATTGAATATGATTGACCAGAAGTTGTTATAGGCTCATCTTTAGAGTTTTTAGTTTCACTATTAGAATTGACACTTGATGAAAATTTATGTGAAGTATAGGAAAGAATATTAGAAAATCGTCTGATTTTTTTGTTTTTAGTTATTTTCGGTATCAAATATTGATGTCCACTATTATTTAACTGTAATTCATCATTTACTCCAACAGATAAAGGCATATTGTTGGAAGAGGACGTGATCGAAGAAGATGAAACATCTTCACATTTTTCATCAATCTTACTTACAGTAAATCTGTTCTTTAATTTGTCATTTCCATTTGATGATATAATATTGTTGGTGTTGTTGTTGGTGTTGTTGGCACCACTACCACATTCATTCTTTTGCATCTGTATAATATCGTAAATTGTTCCATATTTAGAAACTTGAATATTTTTCTCATTGGTACGATCTGAATAGAATAAATCAGCTACGTGTTGATTTTTCTGTATAATATCATAAATTGTTCCGTTACATTTCGTTGATGAGTATTTTCCATCACCAGTAGCAACAGCAGAAAAATTTTGCAGTTTTTTATTAAAACTCTTACGACATTTATCAGATAATGCACGTTTACGTTGAAATATATCGGATTGGCATGTTTTTCTATGTAAAATTTCATAGATAGTACCATATGTCATATATTTATCATATTTTTGATATGTCATATTATAAATATCGTTTTTACGTTGAATAATATCGTAAATAGTACCGTACGATATTAATTTATCGTAAATTTTGAAATTCTTCTTATAAATCTCTGATTTTTCTTTTGAATCTATCAATGATATTGGTGTTGGTGTTGTTGTTGCTTTTGTTGTCTTACTATCAATAGCTTTTAAATTAAATTTTGATGATGATGTTCTTGTTAAAGATTGACAAATTGCTTTAAGTGTTGACACTTTACTTACGACATTTTCTGAATTTTTTGAATTTTTATCAATTTCTTTCTTCGGTAATAATGATGATGATGTTGTTGTTAATGATGTTGCTGTTGTTGTTGCTGATGTTGATATTAGATTATTATCATCATATGTTGATGTAACTATAATTTCAGGTTTTTGTTTAAATGAGTTTTGTCGTTTAAATGATTTCCGTAATGGTTGATCACAATTTTTAACTAATTTTTTAAATTCTTCATAAGATTTTCGTCGTAGTTTTGCTTTTTCTTTTTCACCTAATAAATTCTCAATTTGATTTAAACATGTATTACTTTTTGAATGTGGCAAAATATTTTCATTGTTTATTATTTGTTGTGAAGCAGAAATTTCACCTGCACATGATATACGTCTAACACCGGTTTCAATTGTTTTTAATTCTTTCAAAATTATTGGTTCAATTGTTTTCTCATCACAATTACTAATTGTTTGAATATGATTTGAAATATTCTTATCATTATTATCTTCTTTCGATTCACACGTCATCATTACATGACTAGAATATTTTAAATTTTCTTTACCTTGTTCAGATATTGCTTCTAAAGTAGTTTTACCATCAAAACTGTGTGTTGTTGTTGTTGTTGTAAGTTTTTGTTCTTGATGATGATGATGATTTCTTAATTTTAATTTATCATCAATTTTATTAAAAAGAAGAATATCTTCTTTGGATATACCTGATGATAATTGTGTTACTGTTGTCGTCGTCGTTGTCGCTTGACCAAAAAGTGCTTTAAATTCTTCATATGATTTACGTCGATTTCTTGATTGTGTTAAACATTCTTTAACATTCAGTCTAGGAATTTTTTCAATTTTATATTCACAGCTATCAATTGTACTGTTATTACAATTATGTTTTTCTTTATCATTTTTATTGGAATTATTATCACAGCCTGAATTATCATTATCATTTTCTATAGTAGTAGTTTTTTCAAATGTATTCATCATTACTAATGGTGTATATTCTGTTGTTTTATTTTGCATTTCAATAAATCCTGAATCCATGGAACTAATAGTGCATGTAGAATCAAAACTTGTTTTTCGACTTGAATTGTTACTACCTGAAGAGATTGTGTTATTTAATAAATTCGAGTCTTGAATTTCTGCTGCAACAGGTGAAGTTTTTATGCAATTTTCTTTTGATGGATTAATTTTATTATGATTATTTGTATTTGATGGAAAAAATGACATTGATATATTATCATCTAATATCAAAATATCATCCTTGACATTTTCAATTTTCAAATAATCCAAGTTTTTACCATTAATTTTATCTGATTTATCACAAAATTCTATTAAAGATTCATTTGGTTTACTGTTGTCGTCGTCGTCGTCATCTTCATCTTTTTCATATCGCAATGGCACAATAGTGTCGTCAATTTCTATTAATGGATCACATTTAAGAATTTTCTTAATCCTATTTACAGTTGCATAAACTGGAATTTCATCATGTTTTAATAATGATCGATGATGATCTGTTAAATTATCAATATTTTTGCATAATTTCGAATTTCGATAAAATCTACCACCTTTTTTTGTTGTAGATATTAGAAAATTACGACGAAATTTCGATGTTGTCGACAATTTTTTCATATATTTATTAGCAACTTTATAAACTGGATCTCGTTCATTGTTATCATCATTTTTATTATTTGTATTACTATTACTTCCGTAATGTAATATTCCAACACTATTTCTTGTTTGAAGATATTTTTTTAAAATATTTCTCTTAATATTTTTGGTCTGTGAATTTGAACATTTCGATGTTTCATCATTCATACATTTAGCACAGCATAAAAATTCATAGAGAATTTCTGAATTACAATAATCTGGTGGTGGAGTAAATATTGAATATTTTGGTTCTAAATTCAAATTCAATTTCGATTTATTATTTATAATAATACTATTGCTGCAATTTATTATATCCGATTCTTTAATTGAAGGAGTAATTCGATCACATTGTTTATTAGCACTTTCATTTATTTTTGTAGTATTAATTATATTAGTAATTGGCATCAAAATATACGTATTACTACTAATTGTATTATTAATTTTATTTTGTACTATATTTTCCCCACCATTACAACGATCTTCAGTTATTGTTTCACAACTATTATTATTATTATTTGTATTAAAAATTTTACTATTAATTTTATTATCACTATTATTCTCTTTATTAAATATATTATTATCATTTACAATAGAACTTTCAATACTTATGCCACTATCTAATAGCATACTTGCTCCATCGGCTGGAAGAATTAAACGACCTTCGGCAGCTGCATTAACCAGTTCACGTAATGCCAAAACTTGTTTTTCTGTAACATTTCCTTGTAGTTGTATACCATGCAGGGCAAACGCGGTAGGTTTATTGTTTACTGAATTTGGATCTGTACACCAAACTACCGGCATCGCAGTCATGATTATTTATTTTTTTTTTAATTTATGTCACACATTTAGAAAGATATATACAAACCAATGTATATATATACACACATATATATGGATAAACATAAAAACGGGGAATGAATTATTTATGAGTTCTTAGTTTCACTCTGCGTTGAATATAATTTGCACAGTAATAATTCTTTTTAAATGAATCATTCACTTCACTTTTGGGTAGGTATGTTATACGTTCACTGTTTTTATTATATACTTTTATAGAATATTCTTCAATTCACACTTTAGCAAATTGCACTGTTAAATGGTTTCCTTTTTGTTATTTACTTATTAAAGTAGTTAAATATATGTAATAAATAACTTTCCTTTATAATGGCAAGATACTTTGTTTTTTTTTTTTAATTAGAAGACTTTCTTCTTCACTTTAATTTATTTGAATTTCACAAAAATTATTTTTCCATTCATTCAACTTTTATCTAAACAAAAATAAATAACTTTTATTATTATATAAATATTTCTTTACATCGCTTTTGTAAATTTACATAATTTTGTAATTTGACTAGTCCTATTAATGTAAATGTCTAATAAAAGTATCTATCATAATTCATTATGAGTTTTTCGCCACCGCACGCACATTTTTAACTAGTGATGATTATACTACATATATAATATCTATACACATCTTAACACTCCAGGGAATTTAAGTGGACGCATTACTTAATTTCACCCCTGTTTTTCGTCCTCAAAACTAAGCCATAATTTTGTTAATAGTGTGACTTATCATGAGAGTAAACGATATGAGTCATACACAATAAATGTTGCGGAGAAGGTGGTAATTGTAGGAAATAAGACCTTACCAAAAATAGACTTACCACACAACGTAGGGGAAAATACTTTTTGTTTTTTTGGGCTATTAAAATACTAGAGATCAAGGACGAAATTTTGTTTATATGTATGTTTAATACAACTCTCACAGGGTACTATACTTACATACCTAATTTAATTCCATTTAGTTTTTAAAACAATGTAATTCTTAATTTGCTCGAAAAACAATTATCAATATCTATTTGTAGGTAAAAGGAAAAAATCATTTGAATGTCTCATCGAAGAAATTTAATTTCCATAGGTGTATATATGGGCCTCAAATGTGCAATGGGTGAAGGTATAAAAAACAATGACAATGATTTAAAGTTTTGAGCTGTATACAGGGTGTTTCAGATCAAGGTACTTTCCGGTACACCACGCGATTCCTTGAGGTAAGCTGATAAAAAATCGTTTCACATACCCTTTACGTGCCCCCTCTTCCTTCCCCCTGAGGAATTACAGCTGTTTAAAGAAGATGTGCTAGTTTTTCACGAAACACCCCGCAAATTTCTGGTTATACAACAACCTATGAAGGTGATTTGTAGCTCAGATGGATAGTAAATCGTCTAAGCTCTCCAACGAATGTCGAACCTTGTGGGAGGGGGCGGTAGTATGAGGAACGATTTTTTTATTACCTCAAGGAATCCAGGTATACCGGAAGTCACCTTGATCTGAAACACCATGTACAGTGTATTACTTCTGGTATATCAGACTATTTCCCGCTTCATCCATTTCCTCGTCCTTCACCGTCAAGTTTAAGAGTTATAGCCATTTAAAGAAATTTGTGTATGTGGAACTCAACACGGCATCCGATTTTTGAAAATTCGGGGTGAAAAGTTTCCTCTCAACCTGAACTATAGTCAACCTATATTTAAACTGCAATTAAAGATAAAGATGAAAACGTTGAGTTTAATACAGGAGCAGTTATATAACACGGACATTTACTAGGTATAAACTTCTACCCGGCAAAAATTTCATTTTAATACAGGAAAAACAACTAACCATGACTGGGTCGCATTTGGTGATAGACAAGGCAAAGAATCCATGATTTTTTAAAGATTTTAATTGTCCACTGTATTATCAAAATTCGAAAACTGTATGGAAAAATGCTCCAATTTTTAAACGTTGGTTTCATACTTCGATCATACCTGCTGTGTGTTTCGTATTCCAATTAATATTTAACTAACGAGTTCTAATTAGGTTACAGATTTTTTGAGTTCCCGATGAATTCCATTAAGAGCCAGTTTTGGATAATACCCAGTTGCCTT
The DNA here is from genome assembly GCA_963924295.1 of Dioctria rufipes. Taxonomy (NCBI): domain Eukaryota; kingdom Metazoa; phylum Arthropoda; class Insecta; order Diptera; family Asilidae; genus Dioctria; species Dioctria rufipes. The sequence continues at coordinate 344,747,728 of OZ002740.1, read as the reverse complement.
GCATACTTGTATTTACGGTATTTAATATTTCAAATATGTCCACCAAGTTTATTAATTTGCTGCACCAATCACGACTAGCAATCAGGCAACAAAATTATTCTTTATTAGTCATCACTTCTTTGCTTACTAGATATTTCATAGCAAAATAGAACTGATAATGAGTTATCTTGAACTACACTTAAGTAAATTTCCAAGAAAACGCCTAAACTTTGCGGCACCCCAAGGTGCAGCTACACCCCGGTTGAAAAACGTTGCCCTAGATGAATACAGTGAAAAGACCTGTTCATTTTTCAGAACCCGTATTGTGGCCGTCATCAAAGCCAACGGTGGTCATATTGAATAACATTTCTTGCGAAGAAAATAACAATATTGTATCAATTTTAACGCCACATAAAGTAATTAGAACGAAATTTTTACCTTAAAAATTTTCAGGGAAAGGCTATTTTGAAAAAGTATTGCAAAAAGGAAAAACAGACTGAAGTTGCTGATTTCTTAAAAAAAAAAACATCGTTTTGCTAAAAAAACAAAACTTCTTTTGTCAATAAAAAATTTTATATTTGAAAAATTAAGTTTTTTTTATACAGGGTGTCCCGTAATTGAAGTGGTGTGATACCCGAAGGCTATCGATAGGTCATACTTAGACGACCAAAAATTGTATGGGTGGGTGGGGGAATCCTAACGATTTCCAAGATAACGGAATTTAAAGATATTTGGTTATGTTTTTATAGATCACCCTGTAACTTCTGAACATTACACCCTATGATGATTATTTAAACTTTGGTATTAGATAATCGTTGGACCTTTCCAATAGTCTATAAATTTTTTTTGTTTTGAAGTTATGGCTCAACAACGTTAAAATTTCGGAATTTTTACTCTTTTTTTTTTATTTATTTAACTAAAACTGAAATATAACGAACGGTACTTAAGCAAAACAGAAAATATATTATTTTCTGTTTCTGTTTCTCAATTCTCCCTCACATCAAATAATTGAGATTGAGTTCATTATTCTCTTTCTCGAGAGCAGTGAATATGTTAAAAATTAAGTGCGTCTATAGTTATGCACATCGCAATATGTACCTGCTTCCCTAGTAGAAATTGCTCACAGGCTTACCTTATATCTTGTCCCGCAAGGAGCAGTTATTATATAAGCCAATACTAAATTGAGCATCAAGGTGCTTGCAATTCATGAAGAAACATATAGGAAATTAGATCCCGATGAGCCTCCTGCTGAGCATTCATTAAATCTCATCGAAGGCTCATTGGATATCACGAAACTGCTATCTATATACTAAACCAGCAATAAATAAATATTTATTCTTGTCATGATGACATTTTTACTAGGAAAATTTTCATTGATTTTTCTTATTTAAATTTTTAAAATATTTATTTTAAATTAATTTTTTTATTTGTTTTTCCGACTGTCGCCCATATGCTGAACAAGACGTTATGTCCATATTCTTACGACTCAGTGTCGAATTCGGAAAAATATATGAAATCAATCGTAAAATCAGATTCTCATTTATGAACTCATAATGACATTTCTTGATGTGCTTATTAATAAGCTCATCGTGACACTCATTGCTATGCTCATTAATAAGCTTATCGCGACACTCATTGATATGCTTATTAATAGCTAATCGTAACACTCATTATGTACTCATCGAAGTACTGATCTAATATTGTAAAATGCACAAAAGTGAAGCAAAGTATACATTTCTAAATAAGTGAGAGAGATGCAATATCTCATGCACACTATAGGTGAATAAGTAAATAAATGATTTTTTTCCCAGTTTTGATTCAAACGCGAATAAATTTCATCAGTACGTTCATCTGATTGGTTATGAGAAGCTCATTGATGAGCTCATCATGATATGTCTACCAGGGTTGGTTATCTTATACATGAAGACCAATCCTAGAATTATTACAGTGACGCGTTACAGTTAAACACGTTTTTCTCGAAATTGTTTTTTTTTCCTTTCGCAGTGATAGCGAAAAAACGGAGGTTCCGATAGATTTGAAAAAATGAGCAAATGTAAAAAAAATAAAAAAAAAAAATGTGTAAGTCTCGATGTTTTAGTGACGTTTGAAAAAACTGAATTTTCTCGAAAAAATTACACTTTTCCGACTCTCAAATTTATAAGTTTGATTTTACAGATTCCAACGAACATATTTCTCAAGTACAAAAATTCATTACACAAATTTTTAATATGGATATCACTGCAAAAATAATAAAAAATAAAATAAGTAAAAAACGAGTTTTCAAACAAAACTGAGGCCAAGCCGCATGAAAAAGTAGAAAATAAACTTTTCTTCACACACAGAGGTGGACTCAGATTTTTTGATTGGGACATTTCTCTTGAATATTCTCTCTCTTCATGAATCAAATCACTTATTACCTCTGATTGATCATACTGAAATATATCGATGATTGTCAGCGAATAAAATCTGAGTCCACCTCTGTGTGTGAAGAAAAGTTTATTTTCTACTTTTTCATGCGGCTTGGCCTCAGTTTTGTTTGAAAACTCGTTTTTACTTATTTTATTTTCTGCCGTTTTCACGTTAACTAAATTGTCATTACGTGTTGCATGGAGATATTTTAAAACAATTTTATGACGGCTGAAAAGACACTGATTTACCAGTTTTTCAAAAAATTTATTCGAGTATCAAATCGTTGAAGTACTGCAACGGTTTTCTGAAATTCAAATTATGTTTTAAACAGCGCTTTTTAGCTGTATTCCAACTTGATCCCATATAACATAAATTTTCCCGATTTTCCATGTTATCCATGTGTTCCTATTAGTATGAATTTTTTTTAGAAATTTACATGAATTTTCCTCGGTTTTTCATGCAAGTTTTTATGATTGTTGAAGAGAAAGTATTGATGCCAGTAGGACGGAAAACAAAATTCTTCCGCATAGCTTATAAACCTTTTTTGACGGAAAATTTTCCGGAAAAGTCGGAAAATTCCGGAAATTTTCGGAAAATTTTCCAGAAAAATTAGAAAATTATGCATTTTCCTGAAACAGATTTATCACTAATCATATCGATGAAAATTTTTCCGATGATTTTCCCGCTTTCCGGGTTTTCCATGGAGTTTTCCACAAAAGCAACTTTATGCAACTCATTTCGATCTACAACTTTGTCTTGGTTGCAAAACGCTCAAACGCTTCCTTGGTCGGAAAAACTCCGGAAAAGCGTTTTACATGAATTTTCCTCGAATTTTTCTGTAAGTTTTCACCATTGTCAGAGAGAAAACTTGATCCTGCATAATTTAGAACACTTTTTTACCGGAAAATTTTCCGGAAAAGTCGGAAAATTCCGGAAATTTTTTCGGAAAAATCGGAAAACTGCATTTTTCCTGAAACGGATATATCACTAATCAAATTTGTACCAAATTTTCAAATGAATTTTCCCGATTTTCCGGGTTTTCCATGGAAATTTCCGGTTCAAATTTTGATAGATTCAATTGTCACGCGACATGAACCTGTGTGCCGAATTTCAGCTCGCTGTGATGACGAAAAGTGGGTCTACGAGAGTGTCGAAAATAGTAAAAAAAGAAATATAAATAAATATACAGCCAGCAAATTCGTGTACGAGTTAAAGGGACGGGCTGGCCTCAAAAATACCTAACTGTTTGAAAATATGTATGGCAATTTAAATATGAAATTAGTGTTTCATACAAAGTTTTTTTTTTGACTCTATATTACGTCAATAAATACCACTTAAAGGATGCTCATATTTCATACAGAGATAAAGAAGGTATATGGAGTAAGTTACATGATTCTTCTAGCGTTTCAAAATATATTATTATTAAAAACAACAAAAAAAAAAAAAAACAGTATTTCCTCCCTTGATCCTGTAGCAGGAAATTTGTTCCCTTTTGACAACGCAAACATCAAAATCGAGTTACCAAATCTAATATAAGCGGTTTTTTAAAAATCATACATTTTCCCATCAAAAATATATGATTTCTGAGAATTTTATCAAAATCAGAGTGAGTCGTTGCGAAAATCACCAAAAAGCGTGCGTTTTCGTATAGAATCGCTATATAAAAATATTTTTCATTAGCACCACATTGAGAAGGTGAGCGAAAACATTTACATAAATCATTTATAGTAGAATCAGTAGAAATCAGATTTGCACGTCCGTCGTCACAAAGTCTAGGATGTAAGAAAATTTTAAAGGCCGGTAAAGCTGTATGTTATGTCATTAATTAGTTATATTTTATGCAGTGCATTTAAGTAATGTTTTCGGATGGAAGTTTTCATTGTAAACATCTATATGTAGGTACGTATGTAATCGTATATGACATAACTATGTAAGTATAACAAGTTAATTAATACAAACAGTTTGAACCGGATATGTCATTTGTTTAATGTTATTTTTGTGATATATAGTGTTTTTTCTAATAATGGAAAATTGAAGGTTTATTTTTATTTTATCTTTTTATTTTTTTTTTCAAGCACAGCCGCACAAACTGATTACATAATATGAAATATACTATACACATGTGCTTTTGATAAGTGTTATTGCAAAAATAATTCCATATTTAAATATGATTTTTACTTAACTTAGCGTGATCATGGTCGGTAGTTCTATTGGGTAATTAAAATTCAGTAGAGTCGAGGATATGAAGGGACGAGTAGAGTATGAAATCAAGGATTACTTTATCATTAGAGTGAGTGATTATTATGACTGAATACTTAAGCAATTTAAAAATGATTTAAGTTAAGATATTAGTTTTTTAAGGTTTCCTTAACCCCTTTGAATTGAAATGAGGAGTACTCCAGTTCATCATGAACTTTCTTTAGCAAACTGACATTATTGGAGGTTTATGTAATTGGACTAGGCTTTTTATTAGACGTATGTTGGCTAATGCATGACGAGCTGCATTCACCAGAAATTATTGAAGCTTTTTTATAAGAGAAAATATATGTAATCAATAGCGAATCTATTACTTTGATACATTTGTTTTTTCATATGCGATAAGGCGACTAAAAGTGTTATTTCATGCTGGCACTAACTATACCGATATATTTGGGACAAGGTTTAGCACAGGCTTGCATATTTTTGCTGGATAATAATACTGTTAAGGTCAAGCTACACGGCGACAGACCTTGGCCTCCAGAGACCAATGTTTTGATTTCTGAAGAGCCAGAGACCCGTGTATACACTTCAGAGACGCAAAAAATCTCTAAACAGACCTATTCTCTAGAGACTTATTTGGTCTCCGGTCTTCTGTCGTGTATTTTAAAACAAACAGGTATCCAAGTTCGATCTCCGGTCACCGAAGTTTTTTTTTCATTTGTCGTTCCCAGGTATCCGGAGACTATTAGTGTGATCGGTAAGGTAAGTGTAGGTCGACTCGGAAAGGAAAAAGGAATAAAATGGAGTTAGTTTGGAAAATTGTTACAAAGAAATTAATAAAAAAACAAAAAAATTAATATAATGGATTTAAGGGACAGAAAGTTTGTTTCGTCAATAGAGTTCTGGATCACAAATTTGTTGTGTTTATCCAGGTAAAATTTGTACACCAAGGAGATATTTTAAGCTTTTTTACTTTTCCCATAACATATAAACTTTTAAGATAATTCTTTCTAGAGATCTCTAGAGACCAAAATTCAAATTTCGTGTATACATTTCGGAGACGAGCCTCTAAAGATTTTTTTATTATTGTCTTCGGAGACCTAATATTTTAGTCTCCAGAGACAAAAGTTTCTTGCCGTGTAAACATTTCGGAGATTTGAGTTTCTGTAAACTGGAGACTGAGACCAAAAGTCTGTTACCTTTACGTGCAAAGAAAAAGAGACATCGTTTGAAAATGGATACTTCGAGTGAAATGAATAATTAAGTACGGACATAAACAACTTTCGGGGAGTAGTATTACGTGCAGGATAAGCGACATCTGTAAAGTACTGACATAAACAACTTTAGGTTCGGAGAATCGATGTTTCTAAAATGAAATTTTCGAGAAGGTTCTGGAGAGAGTGTTGCCTGCGTAGTAAACAGACAAATGTATTAGAATGCGATATTTTGAAGTATAGTACTAGCGATAGTTAAAGTAGAATTGTATTGTGATTGTGTGATTTTGATAAAAGTAAACTGTAGAGTGTAATAAAGAGAACTTGTTAGTTATTATTTGAAATATTGTGTTCTGAATACGAACTAGGTTCATGGTCGTAACAATATAAAAGGAGGAGCCTAACAGGAAAGCCAACATAATCATTCATAATCTCACAAATACTTCTAATAATTAAGTACAAACACATTCATCTGTTAGACAGCGAGATGTTCGTGAAATTAACTCCTATCAGAATAATATGACCTACTTCAACCGGATGAGAGATCTAATGTCTGACAACCATCTATGTATCTCTATAGGATACTGATAATCATTTATCGTGCTAATCAAAAATCTTGTTTTCCTTCATTTCCAGCAAGGATGTAAGTAAATAGTGTAATTGCGCTACCCTCAATATTAACAATTCGTAATCAGGTTTAAAATCTAAATTTAACCGACTACATGAATACTATTATGCCGATGACCTAAGAAAAGATCATTGAGAATATACAATATACCAACGATTCATCATGTGAACCATTTTTAATGCTATAAATAAAGTAGTATACCAAGGAAGGGACTATACTATTATATAAACTGTTAGAATGTACCATGAGCACACATAATAGGTAAATTAAATAAGAAAAAAAAAAAATACCATTCGAAAGTAGCAAATGTCAAGCTCTAGTAAGTTCTCTTCCCTTCTTAAACTAAATTGCTATATTCGAAGGCTTATCCATCACTCATTCTTTTTTTTTTTTTTTTATAACAATTCTATAAAATGTCTGTGAAAGTAAGATATAACTGTAAAATTGTGCTGTCGTTCAAATATGGTCAGTTCTAACGTACATAATATCTTATATGTAAGCAGGTGTCAGTCACCTTATCCATATAACATATCATTGCATTTCTCTTGTCGAGCACGCAGCATCAAATGTTCACCTGTGTTGTAAAGTATTTGATGTCGAGATTTATAGCTACGTATTTACTCTTAAACATGTCTACTGGCTATTATCTATCTGTCCAGACTTAAATAGAAATGAAACTATACAACTGTGCCGCCGCCGCCACCGCCGGTGCCGCCGATTCAAAGATTAAACACAGAAAATTCTTCTTATGTAGCACTCTCATCTCATAGACCGGACCGGATGGTACATTGTTTTTGTTATAATGGATAAAGATGTCATCTCTCATCACATATAACCTCCTTCGAGGTTTTTGTTGTCTTAACATTTTTCATATGTAGAAACATTACATGTACAAACAAAGGTAAATATAAGTATTTAATATCGAGTCACGTGTATTTTATGCAAATTTCTATACCTACTACAGTTATAGTGCTGTTGCTACTGTAGGTGATTTACAAATGATCACGGAAAACTCTAATTTGAATAAGCTTTCTAAAGATTTATTGATTTTGATTAGCTTAATTAGCATAGGTATTATGCGTTCATGATTTATTTAGAACATTTTTTAGAACAGTTGTATATGAAATTGAAAAATTCCAAGAATTTTATAAAAATTATAAAATAAATCAAGTTAGTGTCAAGATGGTGTTAAAGGGGGGGAATTAAAATTGTGGCGAATTTTTTTTAATTACAAAAATCATGTTGCATATACGAACTATAGATTTACAAATGGGCATTTAAAAATCAATCAAATATCTAAGAAGAATTTGGACCACCACAGATGAGCAGATTTATATAAAATTGTTAACAGTTGCTAATCAAAACACATATACATATAAATATAGTTATGAAGCAGGTATTGAAGATTACACGTTTAATATCATAAAAACTTAATTATCCACTCCACTTTTAATCATGCTAAATTTTCGCAAACCAAAATGAAACTATTATAAAATACGCGCTCTGTCCGTATGAAATATCTTCTTAGGTTAAGTTAAATTAGGTTAGATCAAGTTAGACTGGTGGCCAACAATGTGTTAGTCTTACATAGATTTTGTTATTAGTCAATTGTAATAATCATGCTATGTAGATATACATATGTGGAATTCTATCTAAAGTCAGCTAGCTGTTTATGAACCCTACAAGTTCATTAATGATGAATTCTTATCAACAAAATCGAACAGGCATTGAACTGAACCAGAAGCTATCATATCTACACCGAACTTAGCCCTGTCCCGAATTGGGACAAGCTGAAAAGAATGCAAGAAAGTATGGGACAAGCTGAAAAGAATGCAAGAAAGTAGATTATCTGAAAATGTTCGTCCATTATGATAAAAAGAAAACCACTTTAATAAAATAATTGCACTTTGATAAAATGTTCACATATCAATGCACATTTTAATTACAAATAATCTCGATTTGATGTTTAACTAACTCCGAACCATAATCACAAATTTTAATTTTAATTTAAAGTTTAAAACCGGTGCAGAAATTGAAAATAGAGCCGCTGTGAAAGATAAAAAAATAAAACAAATTTTCAGAACCAGCTCTGGGTCAGTGTGGTGAATAAAACACTTTAGGTTTAGGAACCTAACGAGTGACGGTTCAGTTCAGGAGCAAAAAAAAAAACATTCATTATAATTGATTTATTCTCGACTATCTCAGACATTAAACCTATTTAAAAAAAATGTTCTCCATATAATCTTGAAGAAAGAAAGATTAAGAAGTGTGGCAAATTAACCAGGATCAAGAAAATTAATTAGTACCTAACTTTCTCAATTGGAAGAAAAAATTTGATCAAAATAAAAATAAATAAAAATATCAAAAGCGGCAAATTTTGTCGGTCGCGACACGAATAAAAGACAGTTTTAACCTATCAGTTTCTGTAGGACATGTTGGGCAGATTTTGCACTAACATAGAAATATCCAAATACACAGAGAACCAGAAAAGAACTCCTTTAAAGTTCACAAACTGAAAGGCCAAAATTTTCAAAGAACTATACAGGGTGTTTCCCACTAGGAGGTCAATAGAGCAGTAGGTGATAGTACTGATCTAAACGAACCAAAAATTGTATGGCAGGGGGGGGGGCATATCAACCGTGTAGGAGTTACAGGGTGATTAAGAAAAAAAGCTAGTTTTTCACAAAGCACCTTGTATCTTAAAAACGACAGGGCGTACGGTCACAGTTAAGAGCTCATTGTATGGAGAGCTTCATGGCCTTTCACTTGAAAAGATCTTTTAAAGCGCTTTTTTTCGTGCTGGGTATTTTTCGGAAATGTATGTGTATTTTATAATACATAGTACAGTTTTCTATGACAAGGATATCGAAAAAATTTTGTCGGAGATGTACATACCATAAATTAGGGGAAAAAGTCATTTACACTAATTTAATATTTATGTAATATGTTTAAAATAAAATATGAAATAGCTTAATGATATTTTCGCTTCTGTATACCTTGAGATTATGCAATTGATCTGAATCGTTGACTTGGAAGATTTTTTGTCTAAATTTTTAAAAAAATTTGTGGCCTAGGTTTGAAAAAAGCTAGTAATATGTTAATATGGCCGACAAACTCAAATCCCGCTTTAAAGATAGATACTTGAACAAATACTAAAAACATCTGTCTAAATATTTTTCACTCCCACCAGTACCTACTTGCAACCGCTCAACCCCGTCATATTTACTACCCGATGCAAACTTGTTTAAGCAATGAAATAATTAATGAAATCGGTAAAAATGGAGATAGATAATTAATAATAGTTTTTTTGGAGCCCATAATGACTTTACTAGGTATCAAAATTGTGCTGCACGTAATTCTTATCAAAATTTTTATTTTGTATTTTTATACGAAAAGATGTTGAATGGAGAAAAAGGTCATATTATTACAGTCCGTAGTTTTTGATCACTCAGTGTTACTATATACTGTTGGTGATTCCACTAAAACTTATCGTGATATTAATAATAGGAAAAACAGAAAATATGATAGATATAATATTCTCCATCGATTATTTAATAACTATTTTATCAGAGAAAGGTGATGCTGAAGAATACGAAGAGAGAGAAGTATGTAACCAGAGGTTGAATATAATATAGTGAGGAAGATACATAGTTGCTTTATAATTTTTTTTTTTTTAATATGCATTAGACCAAGCGGGGAAACTATGTAAAAAAAAAAAAAACGGTCAAGTGCGAGTCGGACTCGCGCATGAAGTGTTCCGTACCATCGTACAGAGTTTAATACTACTACAAATGAGAGTAGGTGTCAATTAAAAAAAAAAAACGATGAAAAAAACGCCGAAAAAATTAGGTTTGTAATATGGGGCCCCGTTTAATTATTAATTTTGCTTTATTTTTATTATTTGTTGTTATAGCGGCTATAGAAATACACACTCTGTGAAAATTTTAACTGTGTACCTATTACGGTTCATTAGATATACTGCCCGGTGACAGACAGACATCGGAGCCATAGTAATAGGGTTCCCGTTTTTACCCTTTGCGTGCGGAACCCTAAAAACACAATTTGGGGCTGCATTGCTGTTATTGTTCTATTCTAAGCGGTTGATTAGTTGTGGTTCGTACAAAGTGAAAATTTTATGTGACATTTTTTCCTGTTTGTAGAGATTTATTCAATCTACAATAATCATAATAATCATAATTGTCTTCTGACCAATAGGAAATGAGATATTTGCGGAAAGGCGATTTTCGTTATCTTCAACCTTGAATAACTTTCGAAGCGAACATGATATCGATTGGGATTTTTTTTATATTAGGTACATTTATGATCATCTAAAACTAAATCCAACCAAAAGATTTACGGGCAATTTTTTTATTTCAATTAAAAAACAAAAATCTGTAAGTTCCCCTGCAACAGAATATGAAATTAACACTTTCATATCCATGCGACGAAAGAACTATTTGTAACTGGTTTTTTTTCGAAATTTTGAGGAGATTTTCAGAGTTTTCATTGGAGAATCAGCCTAGAGGGAGGCCATAACAGGCCATTGATAACGCTGATCTCAAAGCTGTGGTTGAAGAGGATCCAACTACGACAGTGGACCTGGATGAAATTGGTGAGATGAAGAAATGGATGTTCATCAGTTGACCACTGCATGCATTCTTTCACGGGTGGAAGTTAGAACTTCTTTGCTTAGTAGGAATTAATTTTATCCAATTTTTTTTTTATGGAATTGTAAGATACGATGAGGGGCTCAAAAGCAAAGGGGTACAAGTACCTTCACTTTTCACATTTTTGAGATATAACACTTTTGAATATCCTAAATTCTGTTTAAAGTCTTAATTTTGTGTAATTATAATAAAAATAATCCGCATATCTTAATAATTTTTTGATGTTGTGGTTTCTAGAAAGGTAATAATTTAATCCCTTGCAATCACTTATACTCCCTTCCTTGTAAGAAGTGCCTATGAACTAAAACGCCTACTTGTAAGTCGTTAAAAATAATGGCTGCTATAAAATAGCATTGTTTGCATTTATGCACTTATTTCACATAATAACAAAATATTACTTCTACCCCTTTGTCTTTGAGCCCCTCAATTGCTATAAGTCAGGATGGTTGGTTGGATGCAGATGAACCTCCCTGACCACCAAGGTTATGGTGACACAATATGGTGGAATAGTGAAGGAGTGGTGGATTATTGATTCTTGCAAAATTAGTAAACAATCACACCGATCTCATATTGTAAGTAAATTGAGGAAATGCATGGAGATTCACATTCATTAGGAAAAAGACATGGCCCCATACTCTTACACGACAATGCTCGTTCACATATTCCTGAAACGACTGTACAACACAAACTATTAGAGTTGGAATGTGAAATACTGCCTCATTCCTTGCCCTTTATTCTCCTGATTTGTCATCTAGAGATTATTACTTATTCAGGAATTTAGACAATCATTTACGAAATAGGCAGTTCCAAGACCATGATACTGTAATTTCAGCCTTTAAGAAGTACCAACATTTGCAAGTTTCATACATTTTTCAATGCGAATTTCTGGGAAACTATTTGTAGCAGAATAATGTTTTATACCTTAATCAAAATCAAAGATAACGAAGAGGTCTAGTGAATAACGTCGGGAAAAATAAAACAAAAATTGAAGTTTTTTAAATTAAATTTCTGTTAGTAGGTATTCTCATTTCTTTAGATTGGGACTATTTTAGAAAGATAAAGCCTAGTTCTAGTGAATAACCTCAAGTTTTTTTTTTCAATTTTAGTTGCATTTTTTTTTTAATTATTTGGCTCTAATAGTACTAGTTTTTTCTCCTGATATTTTACCTACGACAAATTGTAATATTTCATTGAAAGTTGTTTAAATACAAAGCAAAATAGTATATTTAACAATTATGTGCAAAAAAAGTTTAGGACAGTTAATTTGACAGTTATTTGAACTGCAACTATTCATTTTTCATCTTAAATTAAATAGTTTCATCGCATTTTGGACTTGTGGTCTGTAGACTAGGTCTAGGCTAAATTTATATGAATTTTCTCACTTTCAGGACACAAACCTACGTATAGTAAATTTTATTGCCTACAGGCTCGCTAGTATCTAAATTAAAACTTTTGCTGAGTACTAACTCCTCTTAAAGTATTTGTGCAGCAGAAAAACAAAGTCTTCTAGAAATCTGGAGTATTTGCTTTTTAGAAATTCATTGGAGACAAATCATAGGAGCATATTGAAACAATTTACTAAAGAACTAAAATATCTGTTTTTAATTTTATATCTAAAAATCGGAAATATCATACGTAACAACCTGATAAATGAATAGGTACTGAATTACATTTTATGTAACTACACCACAATTAATTTAATGTTTAACAAATTTAAATATATCCTTATGCAAGTACTCTCCTCTCTATTTAATATATATATATGTAGCTCTTTAAAGCTCATTTGAAATTTGTAATGGTTGATTTTGTTCAAAAACTTTCCTATTATAACAAAACCTCAACTCCCACAATCATGCATCATGATCAGTCTCACAGAAATTCTGTATAGTACGAAAAAAAAAAAGCCAATAGTAAAGTAACCTTCCCTCGGTTTTCCATTCAACCGAGACTTGAAATGCAATAATAAAATGGAGCGCATTGCATAAAAACTATTAAATTATCATTGGGCCAGAAATTGAAAGCTATACAAGGTAGTAGTAGGTACCTACCTTACATAGGAACTCCTATATAGGTGTTATACTATACTATTCAATTCTGCATTCTGTTACTTTGCTTTTGTAAATAAGAAGAATGGTGATGGCGAACACGATACAGTATAAAATGTAAATACGAGTAGGAACCTACTACCTACAATACAAAATATGTGCAAGATTCGAAAAAAAAAGATGTGTGAAATCGAAATGGCGAGTGTTGTAACGTAAGAGTATAGAAATAATATCACGTCTATATACAGCGAATACCGAATATAATTAACATAAGAAATAGAATACGATCAGTTCTGCTTCTGGTCAAGACCGGAAGATGTAAACAAAACATTTATTTCGAAAATAAAACATAAAACACGAGTTCAACTTAAAACTAAAAAAAAAAAAAACACATATTCGACTTTCTCAAAATTCACGTTTGTGAACGAAAACGAGTGTGTGTAGAAGAAATCGACAGCAGTTTTGAATGTCGTCGATATCAAATAATTTATACTCGAAGAAGGTTAACATATTTTCATGATGCGGGTGAAATAAAATTTCTTACTGTTTCTATTTGCTGTTGGAAATTAGATATCTGTTAATGTTTTCAATGTATATTTGCAGATTTTCTTACTATCTCAGCGGGATATTTGGTTAGGCCTTCCATTTGAAGTCTTATGGAGGCAGTACAAGATAAAAAAGCTGATGAACAATTTTTAATCCATTCCAGATTAATCCAGAAAGAAGCAAAGTATGTTTTCAAACTCATTATTATTTCGCTTGTAAAACTGTTTTCATTTGCACAGAGTTTAAATTATTGTGAGTTTTACTAAAGTGCAACTACACAAGAAATAAAATAAAAGAAGAACTTTCTAAATAATTCATTATATGCAAAAATGGAACTTATTTTTAATATGCGTGAGTATGTCTAATCCATTTTGCTTCCAAAGAAACTAGAAGGAAGCAGACGAAAAAGCTTGAATTGCTTCCTTCCAAGGACATGCCTATACAAATGCCCCATAAGGTGTCTAATGAAGAAGCATGCATCTTCGTCTTTCTTTTCAAGGAAGCTAGAGAAAAGCATACGAAAAACTTGTACTACTTCCTCCCTAGGACATGCCTGTACGAATATCATAAGAATTGTTCAATATATAGGAGGCATGCATACATCATATCTTACAAAAAAGGCATCCGGTTTGAATAATGATGTGATTTTGGAATGTTAGAAGCTCTTGTAGAGTATAAGTAATATTCTAATTTTGAGTGTCCTCCACTGTGCACTTCAAAGTTTCGTAAAATGTCGCTGTAGAGTTTATTTATTTATTTTATAAGTGCAAACAATAGCATACAGAAAAAATCCATTTAAATAAAGAACTAACTGAGGAGTAAAAAGATAAGAAGAAAAAACTAAAAAGTAAGCTCTAATCAATATAACCAATATCACCTATAGCTGAGGAAGGGAGGTGATCTTGACATTATCATACTTCCCCTTTTTTTATCTGAGATGATAACTGAGTGAGTAGTTACAAGTCAGCCATCGTGCTCGAATCATAAACACATTTGCTTCTGCATATTGGCAATTGTTTTAAGCTCAGCGAGTAGATAGATCCGAAGGAAACTAACTTGAATGCTTTCAAACTAGAGCTGAGTGGTATAGACTCGATAGATTTATGTACATATACTGTATAAAATGAAGTGACGTTTTCTGGGCAGACCTTAGGGGATGCAATTCGGACGTCATCCTTTAAGAAGAAATGATTTAAATAGATTTGCTGCGCGATACTCTTCAAATGAACACTGTGCATTAGTACTTTTCAATATGGTTCTCATTGCAATATATACAGACACAATCCACACATCGAGGTATATACGGGCCCCATATCTATCAAGCTCATCTGCTCTTTCGTTGCTAACAAAATCCTTAATTCTCCGGTATGCAAAAAGTAAATTTATATCTAGGCTATTACTATATGACCCAATTGAAAAATCTTTTTCGATAATTTAATGACATACCCAACACAAGAGCTTATCTGCTCATAATACAACCACTTTAATAATTGTAGGCATGAATACCAAATAAAAACATAATATAAAAAAATATATATAGAAATAAATAGTGCCTATGCACGATGTAATAATTAACAAAATTGCATAATCTGTCCTCATATCTCGTGGAGGTCTACATTAATAATAATTATTATAATAACCATGCTAATAAGCTATCTATAGTTACATATTAACTATTTGTAAGCAGTTTATAAAATTACTCTAAGCAGAGTTAATAATTAGTTACATAGGTATATACGGTATACACGATTTTTGCTACTTTAGACCTAACAAAAGTCTGCCAAGTCATGGCCAACAAGTATCTCGGTTTTATCGAAAAATGACGCCACAATGAATGTTTGTGTATTTCTGTAGAACTATTATAGACAATAGATCTTCTTTTCCGGAAATAATATCGATTAAAAACAATTTTAACATTTTATTGTAAACCATAATTAATGTACATTTATTATACAATGAAATTTCCAAGAAAAAATTCTTTCATTGCTTCCTACTTATATATCTGTACCTACGTAAAAACTAAATCTAAAGGAAGAACATTTGTTGGCCTTCCTAACCTATATATGTAAGTAGGTACTTACTAGAGGAAACTACATAAATTATTCAAGTGATCCAATTACAAAAATACTTCTTTCACAATGACCATTTTACCAATGTGCCACCCACAATACGAATATTGTCTGAGCTACTTTTGCTTTCCTTTCAATTTGTAAAAACAAAAAACAAAACTAAGGCCTATCCGAAGGCAAGTCAAAATTTATTTATTCTCTGTTCTGCATGCTCTAGAAACTCTTGTCATTCATCTAAGGCCGAGTTTTATATACATACACTACGTACGTACATACATACATACAAACATTTATATACGCTTCATTGGAAAGTTAAGACACGTCACGAAACAAACAGAAATCGATTAACATGTAAAAATCAGCACAAGAAGCCTGAACAGCTGATGCTGGAGACATTACACTGACTGAACAAGTGACGTAACTGAATAATTTTAACTAGTTTCTCTTAACTACGAGTATTCGTCATCTATTGTTACTGTTGAAATTCATACAGGCCACAAGTAAGTATAATAGATATAATATATATGTATGTAGTCAATGTGGGTGCGATGATTTGTCATGAAAAATCTATCGCAATTGCTCTCGATATTTTTTTTTTCTTTTTTTTTCGAATTTGATAATAATCGATTTTTTTTTGCACTGAACATCCAAAGATTCACAGAGCACATGCGCAGTAAGTTTAAGTAAGTAAATATCGCGAAATTAAAAGAGTATAATGCAAAAATAGTATCGGATGCTACTTGAACAAAAAGTTGTAGGTATATAGTGATAGTATGGGAGAAAAAAAAAACAGGTATTACAAACTTGGTAATAATTCACAGTTTATTTAGCAATTCATTTGCCTAATGAAGTTGTTGAGAAATAATGGCAGTTATAGAATTTAAGCATCGATCGAGGAATGATTCACGTAAAAAAAAATAAAATTATAAAAAATTTCGGCTCGAATTATCCATTCATGTTTTTTTCTCTTTTCTGTTCCTTTTTAATTATTATTATGCTTGTTTTCGTACCGTAGAAGTTTTGGCATAAAGAACTGGAACTAACACCGAAAGACTTCCAAGCTCCTGCCTCAACCCTTAGTGGAGATTTGATATGCACTAGAAGCAACTGGCAGGAAAATGAGAGATTTGTAATATCACAAATTTCTATTTTTACAGATGGGTCGAGAAGGCATATACAGATATAGGAGCGCAATTATGCTCCAGCAACTACCATTGGAACGAATCATATGTACAGATTGCCTGTAAAATGTAGTATTTTTAAAGCAAAATTGGTGACGATTAACCAAGCAATATGGGAGATTTTTCTTAAATCCCTGAATCGATTTCTTGAAGCTTTAAATAAACCAATATCAAGTAGGATCAATCAGGAACAAAATGTGATATTGATAATTACCGTCTAGCATCCTTATGAAGTGCGCTGTTGACCTAAAGACCTAAATGGAGTGATGTATCAGTTCGTCACTATGCAACACATACGGGCCATAATGACGAAGGGCTCAGGGCATAATATTTACTACATGAAATAACATCTTTTTTTTATCGAAACATATTATTATTAATTAATGATCATAATGAGCCTTACAGGTATATGGTTTTTACAATAAATGTCTCGAATTCGAAAAACGCAAATTGAAAACATCCTGATATTTTACCTTTAAAACAATCCTGGATTTCGGAAGTTTTAGGATAAATAGGTTGACATTCCAAAATTTCCTTTGTATTCATAGAACTCGAAAAATTAAGGTTTTGTACAAAATGCATATTTCTCGGTTTTAGTGCAACCAACGTCCGAAAACCACAGTTTGCGAAATGCTAAGTACACTACTACATACTACTACTAGGCTTACTTACACCATTCAAATCAAAACGCCTAAAATATTTCCACAAAAACAATCTTTGGCAAAGCTAAATTTTTTGCGCGTTCTAATTGGCAAATTCGTCCCAAACAAAAAATTGTATGATAAGTGAAGGGGAGGGGCATCTCATCTCTCTCTGATCTTAAAAAGTACAGCAGCCCCGTACTCCTCTCCGGATTTATAGCGGTATAAAATTTAAATTTTCTTATCTTCTTTTGTAACTTCGACCTGTAAGCTGATTAGCATAACTTTTTTTTATGAAAACTGTGGACTCTCTTTAATTTGACATATTAGGCCTATATCATAATTGTAGCCATTGAAGTCAGGTCATACAGAAATTAGACGATTTTTTTTTTAAATGACGTATTTTCGGCCACTAAGGAAGGAAAAAAATTATCTCAGAGCTGAATAGGTTAGGAGCGAATGAATCTTTAACGGCTACAGTTAGCTCAGAGATGTAGGTCAGATAAAAGAAGAGGATCCACCTGTAAATTGTGGACAGTTTACAGTTTTTATAAAAAAAAAGATATTTTAATCAGTTTTTTTTTGTAAAATAAAATAAAACGAGGTCAAAGTAAAACAAGAGAAATAAAATGAAAACTAAAAATTTGTATGGCAACACCAAGAAGAGGTTGCCCGATTTGGTCCATTATTGAACTTGTTTTTGCAATTTTTATAAAAACGTCATGTACAAAATTTTAGCACTCCACGTCGACGCGTTTTCAGGCAGTTTTCAAATATATAGTGAAAAACTAAAGTTTTGTATGGCTACACCAATAAGGGGTTGCCCGATTTCGTTAATTTTTGAAATTTTATTCCCTATTGCTATGAAAACACCATGTAGGTACCAAATTTCAGTTCTCCACGTCTAGCGTTCTCAGGTAGTGTCCGAATATATAGTGAAACACTACAATTTTTGTATGGCAACCCTACGAAGGAGTTACCTGATTAGTCCCATTTTTGAACTTAAATTTACGTTTGTTTTTTTAAAAGCCCGTGTGCAAAATTTCAGTACTCTAAGTGAACGTGTTCTCGATTTATCGAAAGAACAGACAAATCAAAATAACTTTTAATATTATGCGTGGGAGTCCAACCCATTGTTCTTTACTAGCATTATTTCTGTGCGTTATAAATGGAATGACAAGCTTAGTATAAACTATGATTTTATCTAGAGTATAAAAAGGGTAATAAAATCCGAAATTTTTATTTTATACCACTATAACTCTCGAGAGGAGTACGAGACTGGTTGAGCAATGGTTGGAAAGTCCATGATGTTCTTCAAGCAATGAGGTCTTAATGGTGACAGTACACCCTGTATTTTCAAAGATACAGGGTTTTTTGTAAACAACTACCATATCTTCTTAATCTCTCTGTAACTCCGAAATGTTTGAAATTTTTCAATTCTTAGAATTTTAACAAAATGACTGGAAAGAACTGGATTACGGAGTTTTGTAAAAATAGCTCTAAATTGCCAATTATAGAAAAGCAGAGGCAATTAGACTCGGAAGGGGAACACTTTTAATAAAATAAACGTGTAATTTTTTGTTGTTGCAAAACTAGCAATTGTTTTGAACAAACTTCGGAGTTTACGGTTTTGAATATCGATGAAACAGCAGTTTTCACTATAATGTAAATTGAGTAAAATTTACCTTCTAATTGCAAGCGCCAAACAATGCTTGGTGACTTCGGCTGATGAACGTGGTGTGGTAACAATGTAACATTAATTGTAAAGGGTGTTTAATAGCTTAAATGAAACTTCCGATAGATATACCTATCAATCCTATCAATACCTATCATTCTGACAGCTATTTTCGTTATTTATGTTCAGTATAGACTGGCATGACTCATGCTTGAAGAGCGGTCAAGAATTATCTAAACATACGTTGAAAATTGGTCGTCGGTTTGCGAGACTTATAGATGACTTCGTGATTTTTATGGTGCGTATAAAAGTCCATCTCAGTAAAAAATCCGTCGAACTGTAGATTGATTTCGTATCACATACTCTCTACATGATACAACAATACCAACATTTCATGGAAATATGCATACTGAAGCAAATATCTCAGCTGTTAATGAAGTGTGCAAGAGGATCCAAATGTCTCGATTTGTCTTTGGTTGCAGCAATTGGAACTCTGTCTGTCCACCACGTAGAACATTTTGCGGAAAATCTTGGTCTATCGGTACTCGTGTAAAATCCCAGTTGGTGTAGGAATAAGATCATCGCTTATGTAGTTCATTCGCTGATTGGGCTCTAGAGCAGTTGCAAGATGATCCATTATTTTATCGCAAAATTTTTTGTAGTGACTACGCTCATTTTTGCCATAGTGATTTTTCGAATTGTCGCTTCTGGAGTTTCCAGAATATGCTCTAGAGACCCTATTACAGTTAAAATTATGCACCGTTTGGTGCGGTTTACACACTGGTTACATTATTAGGATTAGTAATTATTTCTTTAAAAATTAAGCAAGAGCTCATGTAATGGTCAATGGAGATCGTTACCGGACCATGATGAATTAATATTTCTTTGGTATGGATGTAATCGATACGGACGAGACGTGGTTTCAGGACAGGAGAGCGCTACGTGCCTTACAGCGACACAAAACATCGATTTATTGAAATAACGATTTCGCGATAATATGATTTCGACAAATGGCCCTATAAATTGGACTTAAGTTCGTGTGCTCTGATACCTCTCGACTATTTCCTATTTCCTTGCTTATACGACGTTAAGGTCGTGTTAAGGTAGTGTTAAGTGAACTCTACTGAATATATGTTTTCTGGTGCCAAATATCTAAATTTATTGAATGTTCCATTGATTTGGGAAAATTAAACTGATTTCACCTTTATATTAGAGATAATTACATTTATTTTGAGGGAAAAACGTGTTTTAAATTTAAGGAACAGTCCTATTATTTTTTACAGTGCTGGTTGCTAGTCCACTAGACGTGATTTACATTGTTCATAAGATATACGTCGTCAGACCATCAGTTGAATGCCCAAGTGGTGGACAGCCACTCATTCGCACTAAAATTTTGGCAATTTTGATGCTATCGTTTCCACCTTATTGCAGTTTTAGGTTCCAAACTTTTGACATATCCGCATTTAGATCATTCGAAAGTTACATATTTTGTCAATACCACATAGATTATCGGCTTTCCAGTAATCCTGGTCCATTCTATTAGATGCTGCTGTACTTAACAGCGTAAATGAATTGAAGAAATCTGAAATATTTCTGTACAATCGAGAGATATTCACTTTAAACAACATTTTCGATCTTACGTCATAAATCGTCGTGAACATCTAATAACCTCAATACAACCACACCAATCTTACCCACCACCACCTACTGTATTGAATATTAATTACAAACATAGATGACTAATCCAAATATTGGAAATAATAAACATAACTACATTTTCTCCTGAATCTATTTCCCTTGATCTGGACAACACAACCAGACAAAAGGCGGAAAAAACAAGAGAGGAACTGCAATCATGACTGAAAATTACAGAAAAAGATGATCTTGCTGAGGAACAAAAAGAAAGATATAAGATTTTTCTAAATTTTTTACATTTTTGCAAAACTTCGCCACCCGCTCCCCTACTAAACTTGTTAAACATACTCCGCTTATGGTATAGGTCGCACCACTCTGACTTTGTCCATGTACGAAGGTAACTAGAAAAGTTTTGAGATGTAAACAAACGATAATCATTATGACTCATTACCTCTAAGAGTATGTTGACACAATCTTATGTAATAACCACAACAGCATTCATT
Organism: Dioctria rufipes; assembly: GCA_963924295.1. Lineage (NCBI taxonomy): Eukaryota > Metazoa > Arthropoda > Insecta > Diptera > Asilidae > Dioctria > Dioctria rufipes. Next base: position 344,726,337 of record OZ002740.1, on the reverse strand, counting down.
GCTTTATAACTGCAAGTTCTTTAATTACCTGCTTGACATTTATCAGTCGATAAATTTCGTTCATTCGAAATGCAGCTCAAATGTGAAAGTTTTTGTGCAATAATTTTGTACCGATTTTAATTTTCGATATAAATTAGAATGAGTATAAAAATCGCTTGAAAAATCAGCTTTTGTTTACCTCCTCGCGTTCGTTGTCCCGTACAACAGTTGGCGAACACCGACAGGGAAAATTTCTTTGAAAGATGATGAGAGAAATGACCACCCAGCAACATCCATGACATAAGAATATATCAAAACAATAAGGGTAATGTTGATGAAGAAGACCGAAAAACAATCCACCATCAAATAAGAGTATTTCCTAAAAATTTCATCACGATGCATCAGAAAAATTGTCCGTGACACACCTTGCAGTTCGTACTGTGCTTCACAATTTTTTGGTCAACAAATGGACAGATAATTGAAAGAGTGGGGTGGTACTAAGAAATGGGAGGGGGGAGAATAAAATTGGTAAATAATAACTAGTCAACATTGTTGATATTGGGGAAATAAGTGAGAATTGTGGAACACGGTCGAAGCTGCCTTACATATATCTAAATAATGTTGCAGTAGAATATCAAAAAACTGCTACTATTAAATAGATAAAAAGAGATTACTCTTTTGGACTTTTTACCGGGTTAAAACTTAATTTTCTTCAAGAAAGAATTTTTTGGGATATCTCCGGTATATAGCAAAAGCTAAAAAATGTTCTAATTTGTTATTTCATCACATATAATTCACACCCAGAATTTATTCTGAGTTTATATGAGAAGAGATCGGTTTGATCTATTTTCAAGCGTCTGCAGCAGGCAGAAAACCAAGCTGCACCGATGAGTGGAAGGTTTTCTGCTGACACGAAACGCTTCTTCTTCTTCCTTTTTCTTCTTCATTTTTCAGCCCACTGCGTGGCGTATACAGGTTCGATTCGCTTCGAATGAATCTGTTTCTTTAAAATTTTTTAAATTTTTTTAATAAATAAAAAAAATTGTTTTTTTCTATTTTTCTTAAACTTTTCATTTCTTTCTTCTTTTTTCATTTTTTTATTTGTTTTTCTAATCACCCAATTTCGCTATTTGGGACCTGTTGATGAGTCAAACCAAGACTTGAAGCTTGTCACCAAAAATTAATGGATTGTGTGATGAAATAACAAATTAGAACATTTTTTAGCTTTTGCTATATACCGGAGATATCCCAAAAAATTCTTTCTTGAAGAAAACTATTAAATAGGTACAAAAGCTTTTCGGCTGTGTTCAAATAAACCTAGAAAAAGCATCCTAAATCTTATTGAAGGGGTATTTTTATTCATAACGATCATGCTAATCTTATAGTACTAACAAAAGAACAAATCCAGGCGTTTTTTAAGACCACAAAAATTCAGAGACTGTCGAATCTATTACACAGTCCTCTTCCCAACAATTAACTTTGAACATTGAGGGGAACATTTTTATAGTCCTGTTTGTCCCATAGATGAAACAATTATACAAGTGAACGCTAAGGGGAAAAGTGGCGTAAATGTTTCCGCAAGTTGTTTCAGCGAATAAATCATTTATGTATATAGTTCGCACCAAGAAAAGAGAAATTTCAATTTTTAGCGGCCGCTTTAATCTGAGTAAAATTTTGTAACTTAGGCTAACTAACTGGTCAATTTTGGTGGTTTAAGTAAATCGACCACTTAATCCATAATCTATACTTAAACTCGCACCGTGAAACCGAAAAATAATTAAAGAGGAGCTTAAGTATCCATCAGAGCATAAGTTCACACTGTGAAATTGGAACGTTAGAGTATTACAAGTGCTTATAAATTCCAAACAACATTTTTTTTTGTATTTGTAATGCAAAGAGTAATTTTCAATTCATTCTACGTCATGCTAGATTTGTTGAGCTGAATAAAAGCACAAAAGAAAAGTTTATTTAAATTTTTTGTACCTATATTTTGACACATTTTGAATACGACAAAAGATCCTGATCTCAAACCAAAAGTGGCTCAATTATAGCCCCGTCATACCACTACTGTTTGTTTTATTTTCCCTTTCTCTTTTTGTTTATCAGACTATCATATTTATTACATTGTATTTTTTTTTTAACCATTTGACGTCCATATCAGTAATGCATCCCATCTGGATGTACAAGATTTTTGATTCTCTTGCAGATTCATAACATGCATAAGAATCAATAATAACACTGGGGAACAAGGTTTGGCAGTGATTTTAGTATGCACTATCATTGTAAATATCTGACGTATAGTTAATTTATTTGGGTTGGCTCTGGTTCTCAAGAAAATCCACCGGGCATGATCATTATGGAACCCTTCAATATCTTCACGGTTGAGACGACTCCGCGATAAACCGACAGTGTAGGTACAATAGAGTATAGGTAAATGGAAATTACATTTACGATAGAGTAATTAGAAAGGATAGATAAACCGACAGTTCAAAATAGCCGCATTTGCCGAGAAAATGTATTTAGGGCAGATGTAGGATAGATTACAGATTAGATGACAGGTTTGCCGGTTCTAAGTTTAGCTGCAGTATAGTCGAGTAAAATACAATATAGGGTACGGACAATTAGCAACGGACAGCAATTTTAAGACCCAGTTGAGAATAAATAAAGTGTCGGAATGTAGAATCAAGGCAGTTTGATTTGGAATCTTGAGTTAGCTAGGCGGGTAGATCACAATAAAGAAAATTTTTGAATCATCTTACAAATTGTGTTTTTTGATTTGTTTTAACGATTTTAACGATCCCGACAGCTTTTGCTAAATATGTGGTAAATATTGTCAACAAACACATTAAAGATTTCGTAAAATAAGCTTAACAGGCATATTTTGGAAAACAGCTTAGGCAGCAGGATAAATATTGGGTGCCGCCTGAAGTATTGTAAAGCTTGTGTGGAGTCTCTTCGATACTGGATGCATGGAGGGCGCAGAGGATTAAAATTTGGAGTGCCGATGGCGTGAATGAGCCGAGGAATAAACTTGATGATTGCTACTTTTTTGCAGTAAATGTGAAAGGTATGAACCGGTGCAAAAAGCGCACGTGGTTTTATCCTAATATACAATCGGCTAAAGCACCAATACTACACAGTGAAGATTTACCCGTACCGATATTTACTACCTTATATCAACGGATTTCTGTGATGATATTGAAATGTTAGTCACTCAAAATGAATGAAAGCAACAGTAAAAGTGAATTTGAAGTATACAGTCCTACACTTCAGGGTTTTTCTCAAGGTGAGCTCATTTAAGTTTATCAAAGATCACAACTGAACTTCTTGCCTCCAGACTTAAGGAAAAAGATTGCCTTCAGCCAGGCGTAAAAATAACATCTTACCGAATTATAGATGAAACAGTTCTTCCTTACTTCAGTGAAGAAGATGATCTGGTGTATTGTAACAATGTTCCTGCACTTATAAAATTTATGGGTCTACCGGAATATCGGCCAGAGGGGTGGCGACTCCATGGACAGCTTGAAAGGAGTTTGAAATGTGTGTTCCTGCATAATGGGAACTAATTAGGTTCGATACAGATAGGCCACTCAACAAAACTTAAGAAAGAATACGCAAATATCAAATTTGTTTTACAAAAAAATTTAATTTGTTCACCATCAGTGGGGTTGGGTACGAAATCCAGAAAGACAAAATCCAGAATAGACGAAATCCAGAAGTGCCAAAATCCAAAACAGACAAGATCCAGAAGTGACAAAATTCGGAAGAATTCCAGAAAAAATCCAGAAAAGATATTCGTGCGCGCGAATGAGATGAGACCTAGGCACAGACCTAGATATGTACCATATAAGCACTAATTCATATATTTCAGAACAGGATAATACCTCAACGTAAAAATTTTTCTATGTATAGTGATTTTCAAAATTTAGACTTTGTTATTTTAGTTCGAATTATCATGCATTTTGGACTTTGACCCCCGTCTTAAAATCGCGATCAACACTTCAAAATTTCATATAATGTTTCTTGACCGCCGTTCACCAATCGTGACCATGTGCAGGCATTGTTGGGTTCACAAAGGTTTCCATGAGATGAATATGTCATCACAAGACTCCCAATTATATTATTAACACATATTAATATAACAACAACAATGCGTGTAAATATGAGATTAGCGAAGCGAAGTTCATGCCATTTTTAAAATTTTTTAAAAACAATTTTAATTATATCAATATTTTGTCTTTTCTGAATTTTGTCACTTCTGGATTTTCTCATTTCCGGTTTTATTTATTTTTTCTGAATTTTGTCATGTTCCAACATCAATGGTCAGTATGCGTCGATTTAAAGATGATGAATTTTTTATTAGGTCAGCAAAGTGGATACACAAAACACCCCTGTTTTCTCTATCTTTGGGACAGTTGTGCAAAAGAAAAATACTGAAGTAGAAAGGAATGGCTGCTGAAAGAAAGCATGGGAAAAGCTAACATCATTCATGAACCGTTAATAGACCACGAAAAAATCCTTCTGCCACCACTTTATATTAAGCTTGGAATAATTAAATAGTTCGTCAAAACTTTAAATGAGAGTTGATGGTCCACAAGTCCGTACCCTTATAAAGGATTGTAAATTTACAAGCCACATGACTCATAGATAGAACCTGATGCCTGGAAAAGTTTTGTATCAGTTATTAAAAATTTTTTTGTCGAACCCAAAAGCAGCGGAATATCCCGAAATAGTTGCCAAAATGTTTGAAAATTTAGAAAAATTGGGAGCTAATATGAGTGTCAAATTACATTTTTTAAATAGCCATTTGGATAAATTCTCTGACAACCTTGGCGGTTACAGTAAAAAGCAAGGAGAGCGGTTCAACCAGGACATGAGGATAATAATGGAAGGGTACCAAGGGCGGTAGAACAGCCATATGATGGCGGAATATTGCTGGACCTAACAAAGGGTCTGTCCCGGCTAAAAACACAGTAGATTGTCATATTGAAAACGTTTTTGCTATTTTCTATTTTCATGTAACTTATGCTATATAAAATGCCATTTATAACGTTATTTTTATTTGAAAATAAAGGTCCTCGATATAATATTTAATATATATTTTTACATCCTTATGTTATTATAAGTATGTTGCTGTTATCTAAAAAGACTAGAACCAATTTAGCAAATCTCATATTATTTTCGTATTTGGCGGACAAAAATTATTCTAAATCGGCTCTCAAACACCGTGCCCCAGAATCACTGTTCCCCAGTGTAATTTTTAGTAGATAGTATAGATAGATATGTTTTACTATAGATATTTTGTTTTATCGAAATTGTTTTAATTTTTATTCCAACTGACCAACGTATTAAATGTGACCAACATTATAAACCGTCATCATTTCAATGTGACCGTCAACATGTTAAATGTTTTCATCAAATTCTTATTTAACTTCTAAAAACATAAAATTAAATTCTAACGAATAAATTAAAAAAAGTGAAAATTAATGTGGAATAATATTTTGGAGAATTCAGTTTTATTAAATTATTAGTTAAGGACTAGCTAAATTTTAATATACTAAACATACATATATGCCTTTTAAACAATATAACTAACAAAAAACGATGTAAAAAAATAATTTTCATAATATTAATTTTCCGCCAAATTGCAAATTTTACATTCGAAAATCATTGAAATATATATATACATATATTTTTTTTTTGTTACTAGACTTACGCAACAGTAAGCAACTCTTTTGAATGAATGCCAATCTAGAGCATCATTATAACAAAAAAAAACAATCAAAACCACTTTGTTTTCACTTGGTATGTTGCTACACTTCTGAATTTTGTCACCAAGGCAAACAAAAAACAAAAAAACAAAAAAAAACACCGTATACTTCTGCACAATATTTTATCCGTGATTTTGTACTAATTTCATATTATGTATAAAGAAAATCACTACTACTTTCTAGATGTAGTACATAAAGCAAACAAAAACCACATTTTCTTTATAACTATATGATGAGGAAGACAATAACAATTAATTTCTCATCTCTTATCATTCTTGTCGCCGATATGTAGAACAACGATCACTTCTTTTTGTTTTTTGTATTGCTTCATCTCTTATGAAATCGAAATCAATTGAAATAAATTTGTGAATTAAATTTAAGAATTATTATTATTATTTTTTTTTTAATTAAATATAATTAATTATTAAAACACACATGAATTTAAAATAAGTTTTCTTTTGATTTTTGCAGAAGATACACAATAAACGCCAAGTTTTACTACACAAAAACAACAGAAGAAAAAAGAAGAACACTCACGCGACCCGAAAAAGTCAGTAAAGGCAACATAAGCAAAAAAATAAATGAGCGAATGGTAAGATATTATGCATGTTGCGAAAATTCTAGCTCGATTTTCATCATTTTGGCTAATATTTTTTTTTTCTTCTAATTTTTAAGTAATAAACGAAGACAACGTGATATTGGTTTTTTCTTTTTTTAAATATTATTGCCGCCGCGTACTACCATATACAAAACTAACTATACGGTTTACCTTACCAGACCGGATGATGGCGTGATGCGATATGCGCTTAGAAATCAGTTATCGAAATCTTATAAAACCGCGAGAGAAATTCGAAGTGACTGACTGACTGACAGACTTTTGTGTGAATCAATATCACATATCATTCACTACAGCACGTCCGAATAAAACGCGATATCGAAGACGACTGCGGCTGCGGTACAATGATTTTCCAAAGAAATTTTTCAGGTGAGCTTAAGTCTGGGCGCTTGCTTGATGACATGGATTGCAGCAGCATGAACTCAACCACAGTATTAAGTTGGAAATTAGCGTTCGCTGAGAGCATGCATCAGAGTGTATAAGAAGTACATAATAATATGTATGTACAAATTGTTATATACACATAGGTATAATACAATGCACAAGTATATACAGTACATACATATATAAGTGAAGAATACTTACATACTAACAAAAGTAAAGTAAGTATATCAAGCACTCATGAGACAAAAGTTAAACTCAGTCTGAGATTGTTTTACATAAACTACACAATTTCTTGCACTTCACTTGAGGTGACTTCAGGTATTATGAAAAAATAAAAAAATATAAACAGTGCACGTATTGCCAGGTAAAAGAGAAAAAATATCCCATCTAATTTACACATTTGGGTAAAGAAGTATAAAATCACACTAAATGAATATTATAGTATGTAGGTGTATAGGAAAGATTAAATAGAACTAAACAATTATTTTCATTACAAAATCAATGAAGAAAAGTGTAAATTAGAATATTTAATGAGTTTTAAATTTTTTTATTAATCAGATTTTGCCTTGAGAATATTTTTCATTTTTATAAAAGGAATTATGGTTACCAGCATCACGGTAAAAATAAATTAGTCTTGATCGATCAAAAATTAATATTTTTTGAGCGATCCATTGAAAATAAATATTTCATTAATTTTTTTCAATCCAGCCATCTGAATGTTATTCATCAAGGCATCCCAACATTTTATAATTGTAATAATCTATCAAAATTGGATTATTTCTTTGTACCTAGTGTAGACAAAGTTCTGTATCTTAATCAGATTACTCCTACCAGCTCCTTGGCATAGTGTTGATATCGACTTCATGATTGCTGAAAGAGAATTTTTTCATCCGTAAATAAAAATTTCTCTAAAAGGGATGAGGATCTGTTCCGATATAGGATATTACAAACCGGATTAATAAATCGGTACAGACTGCTAAGAGGAGGTATCTATTAGAAATTCTAGATCCACCATTCCTGTCAACTAGAAAATTGTGGTCTAATTTAAAACGCAATGAAATATGTGTGTGGAAAGGTAGCACCATAATGCGATCTTAATCCTGATGATCTTAACTCGAAATTTTAACAACACCACTAATACTCAGTCATTCCTACCTATTTCTATGGAAGGTGAGCTATTCGATTATCACGATGGTTTCAGTTTTTGTTACGTTTCTCATGAGGAGTTTCTTAATGCAGTCGTGTCCGTAAAATCTGAAGCCTTCCGATAGCTTAGTTTATATTTTTAACTCTTGTCTGACGTATTCAGAATTTCCCTGTTTATGGAAAAGAACTATTGTTTTACCTTTAGCTAAGTGTTCTACTCCGATTGTTGCTAAAGATTTTCGTCCCATAAGTCTACTTTGTTTTCTCAGCAAGGTCACATCTGCGAAACAGCACTCTTAAAGTAAACTTCGGATATACGCAAAGAATTGGATAATAATAATTTCACGGCTTTGGTATTGATTAATTTTAGCAAGGCCTTTGTGACAGACAGTTAATCATGGCTTACTTCTTGTTAAACTTAAAAAAAAAAAAATAATTTTTCATCGTCGTCACTTCAATTAATCAATGCTTTTCTGACTGGTCGCTTTCAGCAAGTCAGGATAGAGAATGATAAATCCGCATGGAAAGTAGTACATATTGGAGTTCCACAAGGATCTACTCTCGGACCTTTGTTATTTTGCCTGTTCATCAATGATCTACCGGACGTACTTTATGAAGTTAACATTCATCTTTACGCTGATGATGTTCACATTTATTTATTCCGACCAATAGACTTAATAGAGGACTGCATTGATAAAATAAACTCCAACATGTTGAATATATCGGCCTGGGCGTGTCGGAACCTATTGATACTAAATCCTTTAAAATCTCCCGTATTGTTTGTTACAGATATGATCTTACCTTTTCTAATCTTCCTCCAATATACCTTAACGGAATGATTGTCCCCGTTACGAGAGAAGCGTATAAATAGTAAGCTGAGTTGCTGTGACCATGTAAAACAGTCTTTTGGCAAGATTTATAATAGCCTTAGGCAACTGTGATTATCCGCTAAGCTACTTTCTACTAATCTAAAGCTGCAATTTGTAAAATCTATGTTAATGTCACATTTCATTTATTGTAGTACTATCTACCCTGTTTTATATTCTGAGTGTTACAGCAAGATTAATACTGCTTTTAATGATTGTATACGGCTTATATATGACCTACGACACGTTATGATCATATTAGCAAGTTCAAAGATACTGTCTTGGGCTGTTTATTGGGCACTTATCTAAATATTAGAGCATTGGTGTTTGACATAAACTAGTTAATGTAAGATGTCCTTCTTATCTGATAGGACTTTTTGAATTTTTATCCTCATATAGACATAAAACCCTCCTTATACCTAGAACTTCATACATTATGGGGCAGCGCTCTTTTTTTGTTGCAATAGCTCGATTATGGAATATCCTTCCTAATCATGTTAAGGGATTTCGCAGGACGCATGAAATTAGGCTTGTACTGTTGAAGCATTTTTCTGTTGTGATCGAATGCGATGATGAGCACCGTTTTCGTCAAACATTTTTTTATATACATACATTAATAGGTACATCTATATATTTTCTAGTTCTCTTTTCAAATAATTTTTTACTTTAATTTTTATTATATTTTGCAATTTTTTTAAGCATACATAAAACGTAGCTATTCGAATCAATACTTTTTTAGCAAAATATAAACATTTCGAGTTAGGAATGAAAATCTGCAATTTCAAAATTTCAAAAAACAAAAAAAAAACAAAAAAGATTTTTTTTTTATGAAGTCGTGTTGTGTGAAATTTGATTATCAGAGATTATCGATCTTATCCAATTTACGTTTTGGGTTGGCACAAGAAAGCATGGGTTTGTCTAAATGTTCATTCGGAACTTGTTAGCTAATGTGTAATATTTCAATGATATTCATTAATGTTTAGAGGACGGTCAAATCGGAAATAGTATCTAATTATTTGGCTATTTTGGATTTTTAAAAGAAAAAAACTGTCCCAACATTTTCTTTCATAACTTTTCAATTTGATTATAATTTTTCTTGATTTTCTTTTCAGTTTCAAAAAAGTCTATCTATAGTCTTATTGCAGTTAAAAGCCTTTTAGAAAATTAAATATTTCGATTTTTTAGAAATTTCTAAAACGAAAATTTGAAATGGAAGCACTAATTTTTTTCAATTCGCATCAATTATTATACCCTAGCCTAGATGAAATCATAGGGTTTACTAAGTTTGCCAATCCATTTGTAACGCATAGAAATAATGATGGTAGAGCAGAATTAATTTGACACCACCGCATAATATTAACGTCAATGAAGCTGGGCCATATTGACCCGAGGCAATTTAATATGGTGATATTTTTTGTTGACGCTGACCGAACAATTTGAACGTTTGTGTAGCTGGAGATACAGCCACCCTCTACTCGTACTATCAGCGTTCTCATTGTGACGTCGTCTGCGCAGCGAGATACACGTGGATCAAGTCAGAACGGGTAAATATGACCTAGCGTCAAAAAGATAAAAAAGAAAAATATCAAAGTTATGTTTTCAAAATTGATTTTGCGTGTGTTATTGAGCTTAATTCATTAAGTCATAGTCCGGGTCATAATGACCCGGTGTTATTTTGATTTTTGCATGTCTATCTGTCTGTCGTTCTGTTCGCACGATATTCCGATACTCCAGAGCGCCTTTACTTAGAGTGCTGAATTTTTGCACACGGACGTTTTTTAAGCTTATAAATGGAACAATTCGGGCAACTTTTCGTTGGGTTGCCATACAAAAATTTCGTTTTATATTATTTGGGGACGAGACCGTGCTGACGTAGGGAGCTGAAATTTGAAACACAGCATTTTCATAAAGATAGTAAATAAAATTTCAAAAGTTAACTAAATCGAGCAGCCCCTTCTTGGTGTTGCCATACAACACTTTGGGTTTTCACTTTATTTAACTTTTATTGTAATTGTACCATCTAGGGTCTCTTGGTCTTAGACCAATTGTGACTTTTTCTCTTGTTATTAATGTTTTGAGTCCATACCACGAAAATTCCAAATTTTAAGTTAATTTTTTCGTTTAGAAAAGTGGCGTCAGGTTACTTAATTTGTTTTTTCTACAGGATTGTAAAATATAATTCATAATTCATTTATTACACTATAAGTACACAAGATCTAAATCTTAATTAGTACCATATATAAACAAGTCAACCTTCTCCGAAATTAGAAATAATAATTTTTAGAAACGAGTACAATCAAACAAATACTTTTTGAGTTCGTTGTCAGAAGCCGTATTGTGAGAGAGTAAATTCCATAGACGAGCAATTTGGAAAACGCGGCATCCGTATTCCTTTCGTAGAATGCAAGAAATTCTATTTTTCCCATAAAGATACATGGGCCCCATCATAGTCTGTATAAAGGCTGGGTCGTTGTCCTAAATTGGACAGCTCGGTGTACGATTCGCAAGAAGGCCGGGGCGTTAAGATTTTTGAATAAATCGCAAATTAATTAATGGAATATTTATTTAAACACCTAAGGCAAAAAATAACGTTTTCTAATTTTTTAAATTTGTCCCCTAATTTTTATTGAAAATGATTTAAAATTTCTTTGGTTTGCGGAGCGGGGCTGCCACAAATTTGAGCTAAATTAAATAAATTTTTAACATAAGCTTTTTGAAGTTAATAAGCAGAAAATAATGCGTTCCGATTTTTAAAGTTCTACTTATATTTACGACAATTTGACGCAATAGATTGCTTTACCTGCATTTTACCAATTAAGAAAGCAATCTATTGCGTCAAATTGTCGTAGAATTTTAAAAGTCACGGTTTTTCCCTCCGCTGGTGAATAAGTTGTTGTCATCCTACTCTATGTTTCGAAGTTATTACTCAACAAACTCAAGATTTCGAAATTTAAATTCAACTTTATTGTATACATAGGACAGCTCCAACAAGATTTATCGTTAAGAAATTATAGGGCGATTCATAAGTTTTGAAAGTCTTTAAACCCTACTACTCTTCCCAAAACCCCCCCCCCCCCCCCATCCAAACCCATGCCATTAAAACAAGTTTTGTTTGTCCCGACCCCTCAGTCAAAGATATCCCACTCCATCTGTGGCACCCTATATAGTAAATTATATTTTTTAATGTCCATATTTTCATTATTAATTCCCTTTAATCAATTAAAGCTAAAATAAAATTGATTGATTTAAAATTGATATTGAATTGAACAGACAAAAAGCTTCTTTTACATACATATGAATTTGTTTTGATGATACAAAGATTTATGTGGCCAAGTTACACGGCTTCCGTCCTCATTTTTGCATCGAATTGTTTTCAGTTTATATCACATCATGCTCATGTTCCAAACAATTTTTTGAGCTTATAGATATTTGACATTTTCATATTGAACAAACCATTAACTAACCATTTTTCCACATACCTCTTTCAACCAATTTATCTAACGTTCCATTTTGAATATTTGCATAAATTTACAATTCGTCTCTCGGATTTAGCGAATATTAATAATAAGAGAAAAAAAAAACCATGCACAAAATTTCCAGCAAAAGATTTATAAAAATCTTTTGGTTGCTTAGGAAATGCGTTATGCGATATCGAATACATAGCAAAAATGATATTACTCAATAAAGCATAATTTATCAAAACGCACGCGGTAAATTGTTTTTTTTTTATCTATACCATACCTATTGTTTACATAACAGTTATGTGAGCAAATTGCGGTTCTGTCAAGGTTGTCCGTTTACTGAGCTACGGATATACGCTTTAGATGGGTGTAACTGAAGATGGTTGGCATAGTAAGACATTTGCGTTTATTTTTATAAATTTATTGCACCTAGTTATGGTGGAAAGAAATTTAAATGTACACTAAGAATTTAGATACCCTCGAGTGTATCTATATAATGATATTTAGCGCGTTAATGCCCTACACCCAGACAAGGCATTCTAAAGGTCTATAACTGGATTGAAGTCGTATTACTATCGCCTTACTTATTTGACCAAACTATGCGCCGATATAAGTCACATTTTTCGTTTTTCTTGATAAGCGCGAGTGGATAAAATTCATAAAATAAATTCTCAAATCAAACCCTACCCTAAGGGTAGTACAGGCTCGTGTTTTTACTTGTTTGGATTTGAACTTCAATTGAGGGTCAGAACCCATTGACGGATTGAAGTTCAAGCCTCCCCGACAACCCGAGGCCTACCAATGATAAAAGCATTCTATTGAGAATATATAGGTTGCTCCAGCCTATCCAAGCGATATATCACTTGCCAGAATGAAGGCTATTTTACGTCAAAATTGTGAGGAGCATAGGCTCAGCGGGGCGGAGAGTGGAGATAAAAACGGCAAACTTTTCGGGTTTTTTAAAAAAAAAAAAAAAAAAAAAAAACAGTTTGAAATCAATTTTTTAGTTCGAAAGTTACCCAGGAGGGCTAAATAGGGGTAGTTAATTACAACATCTCTTGTAAAAATAATTAATTTCAATAAAACTCGATCCGATTTTAAGGTGTTATATCCACCTCCCAACTTTTGGTTTTGGGACTTTTTTTTTAAATAAACAGTTTGACAGAAATATTTTTTGATAACACAATATCAATAATCCATAAAAAATTTAAAATTTTGTCAAAAAAGTTAATCCATTGGGGTGGGTGCCCACTTCTGTTGACCATAGTCATCGAAGAAAGCTATTTCGGTGCCACGAGATTTTCCTATTATCTTTTAATCGATTTCGCTCAAATTTTTTACAATGGTTGAAAACTATATTATTTAGTACTTGTCGTAGCCGTTTTTCAAAATAATAGGGTCTAGGAAAATGGTAGCTATTCAAAGTTGAAAAACCGATATTCGTCCAAAATTTTTGACATTTTTATTAAAATAAATATTCTTAATTACAAGATATGAAAAACGCTTACGACAAGTACCAAATAATATAGTTTACAATCAATGTACTTTGAGCGAAATCGTTTGAAAGAAAATAGGAAAATTTCATGGCAGCGATTTTCAAAACCTAGTTTTGAGAAAAACGCATTTAAAGTTTAAACTAATAAAAGAAGCAAATATTTTATATTTACTATTTCATGACCAAAACAGTTTCCTTCACAGATATTAACATTTCATAAAAGTGGTTACGTTTCTTTCTGTATTCTGCAAGTAGAATGAATTACAGTAAAAATTAAAACAAAGAACCTGAAGGATGTCAGGTAGGTAAAAACCGGTTTGAGGTAGGTATGTATAAATGCCTATAACTGCAATATTCCTGTGAATTTAAGAAAAAAAAATTTTTTTTAGGCTAATAGACAACAGATGAATCTATAAAAATATGACATTTTTGAAAAAAACAATTTTTCTCGACTGCTTAGGTGGGTATAACTCCTTATCTACCGAATCGAAGATGATTTCATCGGTCATTACATTACTTTCAACGCCATCTTTCTGCTAAATTTTGCAACTTTTAAGCCACTTTTTTTTTCTTAGTATTATCTGTCGTTTTGCATTTAAGAAAAATCACATGTCATTATTCCCAATCGTTTATGAATAATTAACAAAATTAGATTGCATGATTCACTAAATTACTTTTTAATTAAGTTGCTACTGAAAAACCACCACCTTTAATCTCGGCCAAATTCCAACGAGTTCCAACGAAGCTGAACACCATCATTTTTTGTACATTTTTTTCGTTCAGTGTTGTTATATTTTTTATGAAAAATATAAAGCATTTGGAATTTGAAATAGAAAAATTGGTTGCTCCGTTCTCGAGATATGATTTTTTTAAAATTACGTTTCATCGTAAAATCACGAAATTTATAACCACCCTAGCGGGAGGGTTGGGGGTGGTAGTGGGAAATAAAAAAAATTGGATGTGCTATTTGATATCCCATACACAAACTGTGGAAGTTTCATCCAAATCGGAGATGGTCAGATTATTAATAGTATTCTGCACTGTGGTGTGCCACATAGAGCAGTAAATTCCGCACATGCGGAACACATTCGCCAAAACTAGCGAAAAGGTTACTACGCCCACGTTCGAACTCATTTTAATGAATTTTTTTATGGCGTAGATAAAAAAAATCGAGCATTTTGTTTTATTTGTCAAACTTGTCAAAACATTTCCAAAAGCGGCACCTTACAGGAAATAGTCTAACTGCAAAATTTAAATATCAACACTGATAGTATCAATGTACTTACCAATAAGAGGAATTAGTTATTTTAATGAATCCGGGACGTGCGTACATCTAAGTATTATTTGCGCGACATCAGACTTAGTGCAATAATTTAAAACTACCTCCTGGAAATTATTTGCACAATCGGCATTATTTAATAACCTGAATGCCGACTTGGTTAAGACCACAGCTATACTTGTCTTTACCTTGGACATTAACATTCCTTATATGTTCTTTGAGATATTTTTGGGAAAGTTCAGGATTGCTCGATCTCAATTGAAAGCAAATATATGAAGAGCAAAATTTCTCATTTATTTTAAGATGACGCTGCAATCGCAACACCCCGCAAACTTAAATTTAGACTTATATTAACATTCTTCACGACCCCTCAAGAAATTACTAACTGCGATCCCTTACAAGGTCCCAATTAAAAAAAAAACTGTGAAGTAATTAATTATAATATAATTACAAATTCCTGCATAATTATAATTGTAAGAAAAAATTTTTAAATCGTGGCAATCGTAATTGAAAATTTTTCAATTATAATTACTACTAATTGTGAATATAATTGACAATTCTTTGTTATTGAATATTTCGTTTGTAATTACTTCAAATAAACTCTGTAAAATATTGTAAATTTAATTTTTGTTGTAATGACTATAATACACATGCCTTATGGTTTTTCGATTTTATTATAGACTTTGTTTATTATTAACAATTTTATTGTTTATTGAATTTCATTCAACCTCACCTAATCATCTGTTTTTAGTAGTGTACGAGACATATCCAGAAAGTAAGAGTAGGTACTGTTGGGCTTTCGCGCTGTGAGAAATTCTTTTCAAAAGTTGGAAACACGAAGTGGTAGTGAGGGTTCTTCTGAACGCGACGGGCACCGGCAATCCGCGTTAGTACCAAAACTTGTCTCGTAGTATCCGTTTTTGTAAAATATGTCAATAAGAAATTCTGCCAAGTGCGAGCAGAATAAATTGAATTGGGTCGCTAGCGCTTGCGAGTTCCTAGAACGATTTGAATTGGAAGGTGAGGATATGCTGAGCTCCATTGTAACGGATGATAAATTATGAGTGGTTCATTACACAGTTATCACAGTGGCGGCACACTGGTTCCCCATCTGCCAAAAAATTCAGAGCCTCAATTTCGGGCAAAAAAATCATGGCATCCGTATTTTGGGATCGAAAAGGTATCATTTTGATCGAATTTTTACTCCAGGGGGAGACAATTGCAGCACGCTACAAGTGAGACCCAACAAAAGCTCAAGAGAGCACTTCAAAACAAACGGACGGGAATGTTGACGAAAGGTGTGTATTTGTTTCACGACAACGCCCGCCCGCACATGGCCAACGACACTAAGGTGCTTTTGAATTCGTTTGGTTGGGACATTTTGAACCACCCTGGATACTTCCCTGACTTGGCGCCTTCAGAATTTCATCTTTTCACCTTCCAATCGATGAGGAAGTGAAACAAGAGGTCTTGAAATTGACGAAAGAGATGGCGGAAGAGAGCTATGAGGAGGGCATCAAAACACTTTTGCTACGGCTTAAAACCTACATAGAATAGGAAGGCGACTACTAGTAACATGTGTATACATATACCTTCAATATAATGTAATTTTTTTAAAATAATTTTTTTGTTTTTTTATAAAATAGAAAAATTTAGTACCTACTCTTACTTTCTGGACATGCCTCGTAGTTAGCAAATTTTTGCAATCTAGAACTGTACTGTTAGTTTGGATTGGGAATAATCAATATTCAGCCCACAGCATCAAATTATTCTAGTTCGCGTGAGGATTCACTGAAGTCCAAATGTGTAAGTTATGAGAATTTACTACTACATTTCTGGCGAAAATAGCCTCCTCTGTAAATAATACTTTTTACAAAATTCTTGGCTCTTCAATAAAACTGAAGACGTTGAGTTCCTTATTAAAAAGCTTGTACAACTTGAAAGTGGTACGTGTGCAACTGAGTCGAATGAACCGCCAAACTGTTGAATACGAAATTCACGTTCTCTGCGTTAATCTTCAGGTACCTAATCTTAATTGTACTGTTTTATTTTCCGAACAGAGGTATTACTTATTAAGCTACATTTGACACAAAGATCACAAAAATCAGTTGCTCCAGTCTAAAAAATGATTTTTTGAAAATCACGTTACATTGTAAAATCACGAAATTTCTAACATTTCTATACAAACTCGAAAGTTTTCTTCCAAATCGAAGATGGTCGAGTCCAAAATCAGACAAAAAGATCGTTTTCGTGTGGAATGACTTTTAACTGTATGCTACCTCATGAATTTTATTAAATAAATAAATAAATACAATGAATAGCTATTTCCCTTCTTTCTCCTTAGGCGGTATAGCACAAATTATTAGAAATTTTGTAGTAAATTACACAATGCACAGTCTTTATAAAGAGGGAAAAGTTTGTGCGGTGCTGTGATCAGTCAGTAATTGTAATCTGTATGATTTTGAAATTACAAAAAACAAAGAGCGCGTATATTTGATATTATCACAGAAGTGCCGTGTAAACATTCATAATTATAGTTGACATTTTTTAAGTAATATTCCAGAGTTTTGTATTTTCTTACTGATTCAAATTAATGTTATACAATTTCCGATTTATTTCCTGAGTGTGACAACGACGCGACGCAATAAATGCATCCAGCTTGTAGAAATTTTTCTTTTTAATTGGAAAATATTTTCAGTATTTGATGCTGACGATAATTACATATCCATTTTTCTCTTATAGATTTCAACAGAAATTCAGTTTTTATCAAGATTTATGTATATAGAAAAACTTTCATTCTTTTATAGGTTACGTCATTACAGTTTTTCTATTGTATATAAATTATGTTAAGTGAAAATTTATTGATCATATATATATCGGAATTTCCCATATAGTAAGGAGAGAGAGAGAGAGACACGATTAGGTACTTTATTTTCAAATCGGAAGTGACATTACAAAAGTATGTTTTTATTAGAATTATGATCAAAAATCGTATGAAGGAGAAGTTTCATAGTCGTACAGCTCTCTTTCATAAAACTATTAGTCTACTTTCCAAGTTATTAGCTCCAATAAATTATGGACTAATATTATAGTGTTTCATAAAAATGTTCTCGAATACTAATAATTCCCTTGCGATTGTCATGGGAAGGAATTATTCGTGTAGCTTGAATTTATTAATGCGTAGACTTGCTGACTAATAACTAATAATGATTAGTCACTATCTCGCTGGCAAATATTTGTTTCCGCGCACAGTAAAACTGTAAACAGACAATTAAACATTTCCATTCAATTTTTACTGGTGCAAGACCACACATTCTGACATTTAAAATTATTGAGTGAAAAGACTCAGAGAAGAAAGTGTTCTGGTTTCTGATTTTCATACAAAAATTCTCTTGCTTAGTTCAAACATTTGATAGAAAATGTGTTCAAATGAAGTGAAACTACATTTGCTTAATTTGATTTATGCGAATTATATTTAAAATACGAAATAACATCTGTTTTAATCAAAACATAATATTATTATTAAATAATGATCATAATGAGTCTTGCAAGAATATTGATTTTACAATAAAATTATACATTCTAAAATGGGGAACACCTCGAGTCTCGAATTCGAAAAACGCAAATTGAAAGCATCCTGATATTTTACCTTTAATACAATTCCTGGATTTAGGATAAATAGGTTGAGATTCCATAATTTCTTTTGTATTTATAGAA
Organism: Dioctria rufipes; assembly: GCA_963924295.1. NCBI lineage: Eukaryota > Metazoa > Arthropoda > Insecta > Diptera > Asilidae > Dioctria > Dioctria rufipes. The sequence goes on along the minus strand of OZ002740.1, from coordinate 344,707,623 downwards.
CTCGAAAAATATTGTTTTTACAAAATGCCGATTTCTCGGTTTTTGTGCAACCAACGTCCGAAAACCCGAAATATTCAAAGTTTGCGAAATGTTAAAACACACTAATTGTTGGAGGCATCTTAACAAGGAATTTTCTTCTAATCTAAAATTATGTCTTCCGAATTCGCTCTTCGCTGAACCTACCAGAATGTGAAAATCGAAAAATCATCATTATGCCACGTAAAAAAGTCGTCATTATGCCTCACCGACATGTTATGCAAAGTTTATCGAAAACTAATTAATATTAAATCTATCATTATCCCAACAAACAGCCAACCATAAATATACTAGACTTACACACCATTCAAATCAAAACGCCTAAGATATTTCCTCAAACACAATCTTTGACAAATCTAAAACTTTTGCGGGTACTAATTGCAAAATTCGTGTGCTTTTTGCGTAGAACAAACATAGACTTATTGTGAAAAAAATGTTGACCATATGTTGGAAACCCTGTATTCTGGGTATCATAGCGCGAGTTTAGAATAAAGCTGATTACAGATAATATTAATACATCACTATGCCCCTTTCGCCGTTATGACCCGGGCTCTCCAACACTTTCAAAGCACAATAAAAATGATGGTTCGAAGGAAATTCACCACGAAGCTATTGCAAGTGGTGTATTCTAAGATAAGGCATGAAGCATTTTGGCCGATCATTAAAAAGTGCACTATGGTGAGTGATAAATTTTTATTAGAATTCTTGTGCTAATCGTAAATCAAGCATAAATATAGATGAAAGTTTATAATGCGAAACGAACAGGGTCAGGGGGAGGAAAAAATGCATGTTAAGCTAAATTCGATGAAAATGTTCTAGAGATTTTGTCTTAAGATGAACCGAATGCTTTTGTTTAACCAGTGGTTGGAGGACATCCAAGAAGACTCCACACAGACTTCGGATCAAGCGAGTGATGGGCGAAGCGCAAATACAGATGTTTTCATATCAAAAGAAATAAGGAAGGTCACGGAAAACATTTTTTTCACCTTCAGGTAAAATGAATGGTCTTAGGTACCAACAAATACATAAGTTAGATCTGCTTTTAGAACAAAAAGATAAAAAATGTTCTTTGATGACGAAAGAATACTTTCTTTAAGAGAAGAAAAATTTAAGCTAGAATTAGCAAACTTAAAAACGGATAGCCGAAAAAAGGATCTGGAAATAGAAAACTTCAAATTTAAAAATGAACTACTGCAAAATCAAATTTAAGAGGAGGAGAAGGAACCATGCTGTAGAGGAATTTTAAATAAAAATATATATGTATATATATTTTTTCACTTAGCATAGCTTCTTTGTTTTATTCTCTAAAAGACTTAACGGGTTCTTGATGCCTCACAATGCCTGCTGTTGAAGGTGTTGTTATTTCGTCGTCCGTAACTTCCTCTTCATTTTATGTTTGCTGATAGTCGAAGCTTGAAAGATCATGTTCGCAACATGTCAAATTACTGTAACTGTAACACATGCTTTTATTATAATACAGGTGTAAATGGGCTGTACCCTTAATTATTACACCCCATGTTCACAGTTATTAGCTCATAACCTATTCAAGTCATACCGAAATTAGACGAAAATTTTTTAAAATATCATGTTTTCACTCACTATGGGAACAAATTATCTTTGAAAATAGGTTTGGGAATAGCTTTGAGAATAGGCTGTTATAGGTCAAATTCAAGAGGAGACTTTATAGTTTATAATTTTTATAAAAAAAGTTATGTTAATGAGCTTCTTCAAAAAAAAAAAAAAAAAAAAAAAAAATAGAGGCGAAATTAAAAAAAAGGTAACAAAATCCGAAATTTTTGGTTTAGACCACAATAACTTCTTAGGGGAGAGTAGTACGGGGCTGGTTGAGCAGTCATTGCTTTATACGGTGACCATGCACCCTGTACTTTTTAATATACAGGTTGTTTTGTGAAGAAAGACCTAGCATAAATTTTTAATCACCCTGTAACTCCGAAACGGTCTATATTCCCCCCCCCCCCCTTGCGATACAATCTTTTGGTTGGCTGGGTGAGTATTATCACCTCCTGCTCTATGGAGCACCATGGAGGAAACACCCTGTATGTAAGTAACACTTTTGATAATCGATGTCGTAAAAGCAGCGATGAAGGACTTTGCACTGCACTACTCCCGGAAGACTATAGACCGGTAATAAAATTTTTGAAAAATTACAAAGGATATTTTAATATTTTATAAACACCAGTAAGCAAATATATACGCATGTCTCGGTACAAAATGTTTACCGAAGTTAGCAGAGTAATTCTAGGGAAGAGCTCTGCTTACTTACTACGAGACGAGTAAGGTATAAAATATTATATAGTTAATTTTTTATATACCCCAGTTTACTTAATTGTTCAGGTAGATGACAAAAGCTTTTTGGGATATATCTATATGTAATCAATGCATCAAAAATTTTGAAATTTTTCTTATGAAATCCTTGAAAGTACAAGATACAAAAAAAAATTTTTTTTTTAGATAAATGTTGACACATATGTGGCGGATTTACGTATGTCAAATATTTGGCAGGTGGGCACATCGTTTGGAGCCGGCTTAATAATGTTCATATTATTATATGTAGTCTCTATTCGTTTAAGTTCCAAGCTCGATACAATGTAGAATTCCAGAACAAAGAATTAAGATCTAAAGAGCTGAGTGGATTGATCAGGTTATGAAAACAAACACGTTCATTGTTTGATGTGAGAAACAAATACAGTACCTATGGAGTCAAGCATAAGCTTTGGTAAAAAATTTACCATACCTAGAAAAACGAATTAAATTGAACATTTTGTCGAAGGATGTTAATTTGTTAAAATTACAATCGCCTATCAGAACCCCATCGCCTATCAGAACCACAATCATATTTTAATACCTTCGGGTCAGTGGAGCAAGAAATTGTTTAATCTTTTAAGAGCCTAAGACTTTCACATAACCCTCCACTTTCGTTCATTATGCTAGGTATTAATTAACCTGCAATAGCTTTTCAATTATGGGAGGCTGCCATCTGTCGCTTATTAATTACATATTAGGAAAAGCTCACTGTGTTGATGAAAGCTTTTTGGTTGTTGTCCTGAATGTTATGGATTAACACCTCTGCTCACGGTGAAAACCTTACAAATGAACAAATGAAAATGTTTCGGGGGCGTTTAAAAATCGCGCTACGGAAAACTTGCAGAAATTAGTCATTTATACGATATACTATCCACCTGAAGTTTTCAACTCTAGTAACTCTTACGGCCTTCGTAACGCCGTTGGTAAGCGCCCCGAAACATTTTCATTTGTACGGTTTTCACCGTGAGCAGAGGTGTTAATCCACAACATCTATGACAACAACCAAAAAGCTTTCATAAGCTCAGTGCATATCATACAAAGCAATTTATAAACAGAATTGTGTACTCTTTTTTTACATACTGTGTATATTGATTCATGCCTTAAATCTTACAACCCACTTCCTCCTTTATATGCCAACGTAAATATTAAAAAAAAAAGTCCACAGAAACAATTTCACCTGTGATCACACTCCAAAAACGATGTGTATTTTTTTTTTATGTAATTTTTTATTATGTTTATTAATATTATATTGCACATGGATCATGGATTAAAATAGATAAGCTGACATTTACAATTACGGACATCTATTGGAGTACATAACACTAAAAAAACATTTCTACCGAACTTACGGATTGTGGATTACCAAAACATTCTTTATAATTTGCGTAATATACTCTCTGATTTAATCTGGTAGATATTTATGAATATATACTGAGCTATTTATTTACCACGTAAATATAGATAGTATATATGTATAAGTAAATAATTATTTTTTATCCCGGAAATTATTAAGACTATGTAGATATAAATATAAAAAATTGATAACAATTCATTTTCTAAAGAAACTCAATAACAAAACGATTAAATTGTGCACATAATGCAAGTTCGGGAAAGTAAGGTTTCCTCCGCCTGAATAAGTGGAAACTATTTGTTACATACTTTCTTGTCAGAAGTATGTATGTACAATATATATGACACGTACTTGCGTCATTATGATTCGTCTTCAATGTTATGTTCATTTTAAAAACAATATAAAAAGATAAAAATCTATAAACCAGTAGTCGATTCAGGAACGTACACACCCGGTACTAAGAAAGTCGCGATAACAGTTATATCTATATACTTACATATATATCTTGCAGTGCAGGGCATTTACATTTAGATTTATGTACATATATACTAGCAACCTACACGCGATTAATTCAATTCGTAAAGATGTTCATATTCGTTCAAGAGAATTTGAAGCCAAAGCAATTTGCCTTGTTTATCCGAATATAGATGGAGGTAGTAGGTAAAGCCATTAACTTGTAGTAATTTTATCCAACAATCATTTAAGTTAAAATTTATTTTATGAATCTCTCAAGGTGCTATCTTTGGCCTAATTAAACGTTTTCGTCTAGTCTAGATCTAGAGAGAATTTCCTTATTTCACTGTGATGTGGCGGGCGGTTACAAGATTTTAGCACGTGCCAAGTGTTGTGCATTTGATTTATTCAGCTTTTAATAGTATTCAGAGCAATCGTTGCTGTACAATTAAGATTTTTAATAATTTGATGATAAATGAAGTAATAATCTTATTTATATAAAGTTTTTATGGAAATTTTAACATCATCTTGAAATTTTTGTCCACTATAATCGGTGGATTACAGTAGTAAAGCGAGGATTCCACTTTAGATTATATCTAGATACTCAGGACATGTTTGACACTGACTTTATACATCATTTTAGAAAGTTATCAAGATCAAGAGTGATAGCCACCCCCTTTCAATACCTAAAAATGTCCTAAGTTTTTTATCTAAGTGTTGCTACAGTTTATCGGCCCCATAAAGTTTTCAAAATACCTCGTTATAGGCTATAGTAGCCAACGAGGGATGCTAATGATGTCACGTGAAGTAACTAGTGTGTAAGGTGACGCGTATAGCGAGCACTTACAACATATGTGGTGGTGATTGTGATGCTTGGAGTGACATTTAGCGACCTTCTCTCGGAAAAAAAGTTGCTACTACGAACCGGTAAACGGAACCTCGTACCCAATGCTGACTACACTAGATTTTCAATCACGGACACGAATCGGCGGACGACCAATAAAATGGATATACTATAGTACATTAGGATGGCCCAAAAATGTATGGATTTGCAAAAGTGTTAAAATGTCTAAATGCTCATTAAGAATTTGCTGGCTAATGTAATCTTAAGCTTCTATGCAGAATTTCAGTGAAATTCATTAATGTTTAGAGGTCGCTCAGATCGAAAATAGAAAAATAGAGTTTTTTGGCTGGTTTGGACTTTCAGGAAAACTGCTTCAACATTTTCTATCATAACTTTTTAATTTGACAATCTTTTTATTGATTTTTTTTTAAATTTAAGTAAAAAGAGATTACTCTTTTGGACTTTTTACCGGGTTAAACTTAATTTTCTTCAAGAAAGAATTTTTTTTTTTTTTTGGGATATCTCCGGTATATAGCAAAAGCTAAAAAATGTTCTAATTTGTTATTTCATCACACAATCCATTAATTTTTGGAGACAAGTTTCAAGTCTTGGTTTGACTCATCAACAGGTCCCAAATAGCGAAATTGGGTGATTAGAAAAACAAATGAAAAAATGAAAAAAGAAGAAAGAAATGAAAAGTTTAAGAAAAATAGAAAAAAACAATTTTTTTATTTATTAAAAAAATTTAAAAAATTTTAAAGAAACAGATTCATTCGAAGCGAATCGAACCTGTATACGCCACGCAGTGGGCTGAAAAATGAAGAAGAAAAAGGAAGAAGAAAATTTTTTAAATTTTTTTAATAAATAAAAAAATTGTTTTTTTCTATTTTTCTTAAACTTTTCATTTCTTTCTTCTTTTTTCATTTTTTCATTTGTTTTTCTAATCACCCAATTTCGCTATTTGGGACCTGTTGATGAGTCAAACCAAGACTTGAAACTTGTCACCAAAAATTAATGGATTGTGTGATGAAATAACAAATTAGAACATTTTTTAAATTTAAGGGAACTTATTTATGAACTTATCGCAGTAAAAATCGTTTTAAAAAATTAAATTCCTCTATCTTTTATAAATTTTTCTAAACGAAAATTCGGACCCGGAACTCCAATTTTTTGACTTCGCATCAGTTTTTTTTTTTGTAAGGAAAAGTGGTACACGGGTATACTTTGCCTACTATATTGTAATCTACAATAGATTATCTTTCTAAACGAATACTTAAGGGCGTCATGTATCAAAATGCGATTTTCGAAGGTGAAGCATTTTTGTAAATAACAAAGATGTGACGACCCATAAATGTAACGACTTTCTACTAATGACATCTTCTTTTCCAATTATTGGAATTCACACTCACGCATAATATTAAAAGCTATTTTGATTTTTGCATGTCCGCCTGTCCGTTTGTTTGTCTGTCTGCCTGTCTGTCTGTCCGTCCGTCTGTCCGCACGATAACTCGAAAGCGTGTTCACTTAGAGTGTTGAAATTTTGGACATGGGATTTTTAAAAAGAATATGAATTTAATTTCAAAAACGGAGAAAAATTGGGAAACTCCTTCTTAGGGTTGCCATACAAAAAATTCGTTTTTAACGGTATATTTGGGGATTGTCCGAGAACGCGTTGACGTAGAGAGCTGAAATTTTGTACATAGTATTTTCATAATAATAGTAAATAAAATTCCAAAAATGTACTAAATCCGGCAATCTCTTCTTGGTGTTGCCATACAAAACTGTGGATTATCACTATATATTTGCGCACTGGCTACGAGCGCGACGACCGACGTGGAGAGCTTAAATTTTGTACACGGCGTCGCAAATATAAGTTCAAAAGTGGATTAAATCCGGCAACCCTTTCTTGGTGTTGCTATACAAAACTTTGTGTCTTCACTATATATTTGGACACTGCTTGAGAGCGGGTCGACCTAGAGACCTAGAGACAGTGGTTTCATAAAAATAGTAAATAAAACTTTAAAAATGAACTAATTCGGGCAACCCATTCTTGGTGTTGCTATACAGAACTGCTTTGTTTAACTTTTATGTTCATCTAGGATATAATATTATTGGTCTTAAGACCAATTGTAACTTGTTCTCTTGTTTTTTTGTATAAATCATTTTGTTACACATATTTTTTGTAATTTGTAAAAATGCTTTACCTTCGAAAATAGCATTTTGAGAACAGTTCATACACTACATGACCCCCTTAAGTTGTAGTTGTTTGAAAGATAATCGACTGTAGATTACATTATAGTAGAAAAAGTATACCTGGTTGCAACTTTTCCTTCCTTTTTTTAAAATTGTCGCGAAGTCAAAAATTTGGAGTTCCTGGTCCGAATTTTCGTTTTGACAAATTTATAAAAAAAATGAAGAATTTATTTTTTTAAAACGACTTTCACTGCAATAGTTCCCTTTAATTAAAAAAAAAAATAAAGAAAAAATATTGTCAAATTCAAAAGTTATTACAGAAAATTTTGAAACAGTTTTCCTGAAAGTCCAAAACAGCCAAAAAACTCTATTTTTCTATTTTCGATCTGAGCGACCTTTAAACATAAATGAATTTCACTGAAATTTTGCATAGAAGTTAAAAATTACATTATCTAGCAAATTCTGAATGAGCATTTAGAACACTTGTTTTCTGGGTCACCTTAATATACATAATAGGCTTCTACGATGACTATTGTGGCTATTGTGTACTACTATGCTCGTATTGGAGACTCTAAAGGATACTAAAAGCAGGCTTAGTTAAGGCAGGATGAAAATGTAAAAAAAAAAAAAAAAAAAAAACTTGTTTTGCTTAAAATATTCTTTGAAATGTGTTCCAATTCTTTGGAACGGTGACTGAAACCTTTTGCTAATGTTATAAATCGATTATGAGTAAACACTCTCAGCGCATTTCTCTGGACGGTCGTGCGCGCGCTGACTATTTGTCTCATATCAGCATATTTCAATTTACCGAACCTATTGTGGACCATTTTAGTCTCAAAGTTTCAAATAGTAAAATATAAATCGTTAGTTGATCTTTTCATTCTAATTATGTATGGCGCAGGCATTGCAGATTGTCTGTTAGTTGAAAATATTTACTAACTTCACACATGTAAAACTTTAAAGGCGATTTTCTCGAAACGATGTTTTTGAAATCTGCGTGTCAAATTACTCATCCAATTTTCTTCTACAACTACATGGTATAATCTAAGGGTGTACATAAGATTTCTTCGGTAGAGTTGTTATTTCATTTTTGGTGCACAGTTTAAGCAACTTTTTTTATTCTGAAAAATTCACTTTTTTTTTCAATGACCGCAATGTGAAAAAGCCGTACAGACATATGTAAAATATATTGCTCTTTATAAGAAGAAATTTTTATTTTTGTTCTAGGAGGCATCCACAAGAAGGAAATTTTTGACACGCAGACCAAGAGTACTCCTCAAAAGCCTCATACTTTGGCTATTTTTAAGTTTTTCAACATTAATTAAGATATAGATAGTAATAAATGCCTTAAGTCGATTTTGTTTCTGCCCATTTTAATTTCTGTACTTTGTTTATCCTATTTTTTACTATTGTTGGTAAGGGAAACCAATTGGAAATAAAAAATTTGAGTTAAATAAATTAACAAAAACAAAACAACTTGACTAGAATCCGATAGGTGACTGTACTGTCAAACTCAGAATTTTAAATTTTAAAGGAGCCAACTTAAATGTTCAAATCGATCTTAAAGAAATCATCGGAGACTAGGGATAAGTCCAGTCTCCAATGTCAACGGTGATCTCTTTATTGCCTTTTGTAGTTTTTGCCAACTTGCAATAAGTGAATTCAAGTTTTTAAGAAACCTAGGTACCACCGGATAGAAGAACTTGAAGCAAGATTTACAAACTGAACAAATCTAGTGAAGCAGTACAAAGTTTTAAAAGAGTAGATTTAGGGATTAACCATAACCTTGTCATGACTAAAATCAAGCTGTGGATATCCACACTAAGGAAAACACAACGCAATGCAATTAACTGGAGGCGATTTAATATACAACAATAAAAATTGTATCTGTAGAAAATTTTCCTTAAAATGACCAATCATCTGGGTGCTCTAAACTATGCAGATATTAACATGGTATGGAATACTGCAAAATCTACCTTCATAACAGCAGTGGAAGAAAATCTCAATTACGTTAAAGAGCACGACAGATATGAATAACAGACATAATCTGGCAAAAAAATTTAACACAGAAGGGTATCGAAAAATAACAGGATAAAAGAAAACGAAGAGCATACTTTGTATAAAGAACATAGCGAATCACTAATCAGATCTCAAGAGTAAAACTTCCTGGGGTATTTTTAAAAGTCAGACTGGATTATATCCAGTCAATTCAAGTATATATTCCAGGACGGGTAAAGATTCAAAATATTCAAAGGATTATATAGACGTATTTATGAAAGTTTTGAAATATAGCAAAAAAACGAAACAGTTTTGCTTTATTTTCAAAACATTGAAATGGTACAACTTCGTATCGTAGAGATATTTTTGACATTTCTAATAGTTTTTTTCTTTCTAGTGAAAAAATAATACGAATTTATGCATACAATAGGTCAACTCTGGTCGCGGTGACCACGGTGATATTGTCTAGTCTTAACTTAAATACGGGTTTAAATGGTATACTTTAAAAACTACTTCTATAGGATCTAAGTGGAGAATATAATCGTGATATGATATTTTATGTTTTATACCTCAAATTTACTGGAGGATAGTAATTTATATCGGCTACAAAATACATTTCAGGAATGAAATGAAACACAATCAAAATGAAGTGCGAGTGTATTTAGGTGCGGTACAGCGAATTTCGACGTGGGCAAAGGATTTTCCAGGATTAATTTCGTTACTCCACAAAAATTGAAACAATGAAGACCATGATTGAAGAAGATCGTAGGGGGAACCTACCATGATATCGCAAGTTCTTTGGTGATTGTGTGAGCATAGATAGCACAGAAGTACTAGATATCGCATGGTATACCAGAATAGTGAAATGGGTAGTGCATACCGGAATGGTTCACAACAAGTTTTAGAGCGTGCCGAGAGCAAATATTGCTTTAACAGCAGTTTTGTATTCATTTGATCGACCTCGTCAACAAGGCAGATGCGAGAAGATATGAATCACTCGAGGTATGTATATCAAACTTTTCAAATATTTTGGTCCATTTAATAATATACCACCAGCCATATAAAATTTGCATAGTCTGAACAGGTTTTGCACGCGATATCTAGTTCTTGTCCCATCTATGGTTCAAAGGATCCTGAAAAACAAAAAACACGCTCGTGTGAAGTGGTGTAGATAAATTTTTCAAAATATTTAGACGGGGAAGCACACCTGAAAGTTGATTATATTACTATGAGCCAGAAAGAAAGTACAGTTGGCAGAATGGACATGAAGGAGGAAAGACCATAATAACAAAGATAAAGAAATGTCGATGTGTTCGTAAGAAGGATGATACGTCGTTTTTCTCAAGGAGTGGTCGTGTATAGCTGCTTACTTATTGAAACTACTTTTATTGAGCCATCCCAGACGAGTATTCTTGATGCAGTATGCAAACCGGTTTTTTAGGGAAGAGGTAATAGGGATATCTCTTTGCGTCTTTTCACCTCTTCCCTAAAAAACCGGTTTGCATACTGCTTCAAGAATACTCGTCTGGGATGGCCCATTGCGGAATAGTACACCACTTGTCTGTCGGCCAATTATTGTCTTAGAAAAATTTATATTTTATATAAAAACAAACGCGAGATCTACGTTTTTCTATGCATGATTTCGGAATTACTTTAAAACTATGAAACCGTGTATAAAATTTGAAGAAATATTATTTTGAAAAACAAGAAAATATCGAAAAACGGTCTTCATTTTCTACTATGTACTATCTCAAAAATTTTCCGTACAGCCTATCCGTATTTATCCACGAAGTTTGTGTAACCGCTGAACTACGGTGGTATATCTACTAATTCAGCAATGAACCTAATTTTAACCCTTTTAGTGCCGGAGGCCGATATATCGGCTCTTGCTGCACTGGCGAGAAGTGCCAGAGCCGATATATCGGCCCGCACCTTGTAGCGCTTTACCAGTACAGAAGAGATGCTACAAAAATTTTAAATATGCACGTAAAATCTTGTATGTAGGATGAAATCGCATCCACATTTTGTCCCCTAATTAGATATGTAATTAACTCCGGAATCCAATAAGTGGTTTTGGAGATAACTGTAAAAGAAGTGCATCAGTCCTTTTTAAGGTGAAAAAATGGCCGTTTTTTGGTACAAAAATGGACATATTTTCAACTCATCATTGCGAAGAACCGGTAAGTTGTGGAAATTTACTTCCCATGAGAAAAATGTTCGCAACAGCGTACTAATGGATGTGAAACAAAGAAACAAAGAAATATATGGAAAATATAGGAACTGGGGTGTATATGACCCAAGTGCAAAAAATCCGTTTTTAGGCGGTAAAAATTCAGTTATGACGTTAAAACGATCAAAAACAAAGTACACCACTCGATTACCCTCTCCTCCCTCTTTAATTTGATAGCAAATATGACGTGTTTGGAAAACCCCCTATTGGGGGTGGTACCACCCCCCACCCCCTAAGCCCCCTCCCTGCAAAATTGTTCGCCTATCTTTTTGCACTCTAAACCCTCAATCCATCGAAAAAAAACCCCAATGCTCTACGGCCCTCCCAGAAAAACTAGTGTCATTGTTTTGTTCTCTATTTCGTCCTTAATATACTGCTTTTTGAATCATGTAAATATTGTTTCTGGTTTGGTTTTTATGAGCATTTTCCCAAACCCTAGTAAAACCGTGAAATTCGGCCGGTTATTCTCGCATAGGCACCTCTTTTTCGCTCGGCACTAAAAGGGTTAAGATGTCTAGGTGTTTCATCCGATCAGATGTAGCCAACGTTGAGAGGCCGTAGTGAAATATATCAAAGTAGTCGAACGGTCAAGTCGTGAAAATTTTTGACTCTGTGAATTTAATATATTTTTTTTTAATTTTTTTTTTTAATTTGATTTATTGACCACTTCTGCAGAAATCATGTCTGAAACGGATGTGTTGAAAATGGAGGTTGCTGACCTAAGGAGGGAGTTAAAACTTCATGGTTTATTCACAGTCGGGTATAAAGCTGAATTACAGGAGCTGCTGAAAGCAATTCTTCTTGAAGATGCAACAATATCCGAGGAAGTTTTAGATGAAGAGATTCTGACAGATCAAGAGGAAATATACCCGCTTTAGAATCACAAGTAGAAGAAGATATATGTTTGTTGGAGAAAAACAAACAATGAAGAACAGACATCATCCAATGAAACTACTAATCAACATAAGAAAAAGTTGTTTTGAAACGAAAAAATTTACTTAAGGCTAAAGCCAAGGCTGCCCCCGGCCTTAGTGATTTTGGCTATGGTGTATGAGCTGAGGTCGAGGCGGTTAAGCGTAGCAATGAGAAGACTGTCACCTGGATAACTTGTGATGCCTGTTCGCGCTTGTTTCACTTGGTCTGTGTTAATATCTCTGTGGTAGATTACTTAACTGTTTATCAAAACAAGAGTGTCAACTGGATCTGCACGGTCTTATCTGCCTTAATACGGCTAAATCTCACCTAAATTGGCCACGGTTGTCCCAGACAAGAACAGCAAGACTAGTATTTTCTCACAGACATCACTTGTCTAGCTCAATAGAAAGATTGATTCGCTGTCCCGTGTTTTTTTTTTCGTCCACTCTGAAATCGTGAAGCTTAGCAAAGATCTTGATCACATCAAATCGCACGCTATCTTGAGGATCAGTAAAAACATTGAAGTACTCAAATCTCACTCTTGGATTAGTACCAAGTGGCGCACATTAATTCTCAGTAATATTCCTGAAGCTAGTTTTAGCACTTGTGAGCATCTGCTGCCAGCTTTGTGCACCAGTGTGGGTCTTCACCAGAACTTCCACCAAAAAATTGAGAAGGCGGAGCCCTTCAGACGCCCCTCATCCTCCTTACAACTACAACTCAGGAAACCTAAAGGCTTTATTCGTTTCTTCAAGGAAGAAGACTGTGCTACGTTCTTTCAGGCTTACATCAAGCAACTTCGCTTGGAGCCAATAACACTTAACTCCATTATTCCCGGCAGTTTTGATCCAAGAGTCTTCGTAAACGAAGATTTAGACACAGATGAGCTTGGACTTCTCCATACCTAACCCTGAAACTTAAACGAGCCAATTTTATTCTGCGTGTTTCAACCAGACACAGGCAAACATATATATACAGACAGTCTGCGGACGTCTCTTCCAATTTTCAATACGATCGCTTCACACTTGCTATAGGGCAGCAGCTTCTGACACTTGATTCCCAACCAAACCTATATGATGCATCACCTTTTTCCCACGCAGGATGCTCTTCTCACACTTCTCCCTTCCGGTAAATACATTGTTATCACCCTCAACGCTCGTTCTTTTAATAGATAAAATGAGCAGAAACGAGGAGGGAGAGAAAACGAAAAAAGGAGAATAGATGGAGGGGGTAAAAGAGGAGAAGTATTGAAGTTTATAGCTCTATAATCTATTATGTAATACCTTTGTATTTAACGTTGTTATACATTATGTAGTTGCTGTAATCATTGTATTCTGCATTTGAACAATGTCACTTTATGTAATCTGATTTTGTCATCTCGTTATTACCTCTATACTTGATAACTGCAACGAATCTGTTCGCTGCACTTTTGTTGTTTTTTCTAAGCTTTTGTTCTCATTCGATATAATACTGTTATCTATTTCAAACTCGCTGTACCTTAAGTTTGTGACGTAGCGTAAGCTGCGGTCTTTTAATAAATGCTCTTCTATTCTATTCTATTTAAATATGTGATGTGGCATCAACGACGTGTAATAGGAATAACCTCCAGCCACAATAACAAAACAAAAATTTCATTATTATCGGTATAATTAAAGTTGATCGAGGGGATGCGAAAATCACAATATGCCCACTAAGATCTAAAAGAGATTATGAAATTAGTATAAGTAATTTTTTTTTATTCTTCTACTAATACATCAAAAAATAAATGATCATTTAGTAACTATGATAACAGACGCAAATTGTATAAATCAAATTTATACGTCTATGAATTTTTATATGGAACGAAAGTAACGCTTTTTTTTGAACATATACATACCTATATAAGTTAGATATACATAAATCTATACATTAAATACACGTTTTGCATCTGAATATCACGTTTTTCTTTATCATACTACGTATACTGTGGCGCAAACGTATATAAAAAAAAATAATCATGAGAACTTGTGTGGTCTGGAAGATTACATGTTACTTTGGTTACACTATATCTTGTATATTTATATCTAGTTATAAGTAAGTACAGTCTATAAATTATATTTGTATGAAAGATAATACGGACGACGAGAGATATTGTTTCAATTTAAAAGTTTTTCTAGTTTATTTTAAAATATCTGTAGATTTTTAGATTGTTTATATTTCGAAAGATTTAACATATTTAATTTCTGTTTTAACGATCAAATGAGATTTTTTTTTTTTTATAAATGGCATACTATATTTTTCTTTTAGATATTCTACATATATTTCATAATTTTTTGGTTAAACCGCAATTAGAATTCTTGATATTTATATAGAACCATATCGTCCTTTTCATGTCGAACAAGCGATTATTTAATTAGTTAATTATTAAATCGTTAAATAGAAACGTGGTCAAGTGTGGAATGATTTAACTAAGTCCTGCACGTCCCGTTCACATACAGATAAATATATGCAATAAAATTAATAGAGATATATGTTACGGTAAGGTTAACTGTCAATCCTAACTGTCATCATGACAGCTATTTTTGATATTTAGGCTGTGTTCACCTTGGAGAGGTTGGAAGTGGTGCGGGTACGCGCGAAATAGCTTCAAAACTCTAGAAAGAGAAAGCGTGAAAACGTAGAAGCGGTAGTACGCTGATTACTGTTCAATTAGAAGTTATTTCGAGCGGTTGATATTTGAGCGTTAAACATGTCTTCATTAGAAGAGAAAAAAAAATTGCAGTCATCCAATTAATAAAAAAAGGGAAATTTTCAGTGAATTTCATCACTTGTTCAGTGAACTCAAACAACACTCTGAAAGATTTTATGTATATTTTCGGATGACAAGTGCACTTTTGAGTACATTTTATTAATATTGAGAGTAAAATAAGAAAACCATTCACCAGTGCAATATACCCAATTATACCTCTGTTGAGTGTCTTGCCGATACGAATAGTTTCAATAAGCATCAATATCCATATCGTCGAATATTTCCTCCAAATAACAACTCTCAAAATGGCACTAACCACATAGCACAAGCGATTTCACGCTATTGATATCAAAACTTTTAATGTCTGTAAACGCTCTGGAACGGTCGTAACGCACCACTTTTAACCGCGTCAACATGAACACTCGTATTGTTTTCCATATCGGTGACTTTTTCAGACGATTACGCGCATAACTACACCGCTTTAAACCTCTCCCGGGTGAATGCGCCTTATGTTCAGGAGAGTATGGCACTTGAATAACCTCACGATTAAGGAACGGTCAAGAACTATACAAATTTAATTTGAAAATTGATCGTGGGTTCCCCAGACACATAGACGACTTCGTAATTTTTATGGTACACATAATCGTTCATCTGAGTAAAACCCATCCGTCGAATTATGAATATATTTCATATCACATATTCTCTGCATAATACAACAACACCAACACATCTTCAAAATGTGCATACCTACCTATTGACGCAAATATTGTCGCTGTTAAGAACGTGTGCAAGAGGATCCAAATTTATCGATTCGTCGTCGGTCGCAGCAATTGGGACTCTGTCTGTGGTAGATGGTAAAGATATTAACAAGGTATAGCTGATTTATTATGTACTTAAGTCATTTGGTGACAGTTTTGTTCGTTTTTACTAAAGTATGAAAAAAATTTCGAATTTGAAAGTTCTTTGCTTTCCCACCAGCAATTAATCTTTTTCCTAGAAAGAAGAATTTTTAAAAAATCGATTTTTGATTTATACATCTTCTTAAAGTAGATACAGCATTTCAAGTTTATTTTCTTAAGATTTCACGTCGTTGATCTAAGTAAAATTGACGAAGCTATGCCACTTTGAAGTACATATATCCTGCACGAACGTTACAGGGAGCGCGGCAGATGGAAAGACAGTTCCTTTTTACGGATCTATGAGTTATAATTAGTGTGTAAATTACTCCAATCCATTAAGCCCGACTCGCATAAATTAAATTTTATTGATTGTTCAAAATTTCGTAGGAAGTGGTTGACGCGTCAACTGCTTACTTTTTGTGTGCAGTATAACAACCAGCTGTCGAGTTATACTTACTATAAAAAGCTTAAAACGCATTTTTATATTATAGGCACATTTTCGAAATCAGTGATCAGAATATTTCGGGAACCACTACACCGAATAAGTTCATCTTTTGCAGACTTTTTCTATGTACTACAATCTTATCCTAGATCGTATCTTTTTCTTTTGTAACCACAAATCGACACCATAAATTTAAACAACCGCCATTTTGCCTAAAACTAATTTTAGGGATATCAAACAATCAAGGTACATTATGTAATATATTGACTAAATTTCATTTAAATTTTTACTTCAGATGAACGAGCTCCACCGCTTAAGATGGATGGCCGTTGAAAATATGTTGTGCAAATATCTTAATCTAGACCTGTAAAAATTCAGCTGATATAGGAATTTAAACAATAAGACATTAGCTTACATCGTTCAGACGCTGATTAGGGCCTAGAGAAGTTAAAAGCAGACCCTTTAGTTTATCGCAAACTTCTATTCAGTGACGACGTTCATTTTTGGCTTAGTGGTTTTGTTAATAAGCAAAATTGTCGCTTGGGTAGTGAGACCAAGACAAGAAACTCTAAAGACCCAATTACATCCAGAAAAAGCCACAGTTTGGTGCAGCTTACATGCTGGTGGCATCATTGAAATTAGTCCTAATTTCTTTAAATGTTCAATGGAGATCATTACCGTAATATGATAAATGAATAAATTTTCGAATTTATGAATGACATTGATCCATGCGAGATGTCTTCACCAAGATGGCATTATGTGTCATACAGCGACCCCAAACATCAATTTTACTGATTTCGAGAAATGACCCGCCAACTAAGTATGTTTGTGTTATTATTGAAATACGGCCTTTACTAACAATACAAAGCTTTGCGAAAGAGACATGGATTGCTGTAATGTATTTACGTAACCTCATTAAAAAGTCTCCTTGGAGCGTCCTGATCATACGATCACATTATCTAATTATTTAAGAAGAAAATGTTCAGAAAATAGATAGTGAGCTACAACGAAAGAATGTACATATGTAGTTAACATTTTGTAAACCTGAACAAGACTACTTTTACGCCAAGCCAAGCCAAAGGATACCCATGATACAAAGTGCTGCAAAGCAGGAAAAGGTAGTGGATGAAAAAAAGAGAGCTATGAAATAAAAATATGAGCATGAACTGCAACGCTAAAAGATTAAAAAGGGATCAGACAACGAAATTTGATAAAATTTATAGCAATAAAGGAGTCGACAATCATCCAATATTGAAGATATCTCTTACTACGAGTCGATACAAAATTCTATACTACCATGCATCGCCAATAATCTGCTTGATGCTTTTTTTTAGAATAACGCTGTGCGAACTACTCCTGCCCAAAATGTGGAAATTATATTCCATTTATGAGAAAAAAAAAATTGCATAAAACGAACTTTACTATGACGTGTCTTGATTGAAATTCAGTTCTAGCGGCAGGGAATTAATTTTTAATATTTTCGAAATTGTCTTAAGTTTGCAATGTCTTACAAAACTTTTCATTTCAAGTCAACACAGAGTAGGTATTGGCTCGGCCAATTGAAAATATCTCACTCAATTAGAGTAACGTCGGATAACATTAATTTTATGACAAAAATGTATGTATACTTACGTACATCTCCATTTTTCAAAGTCACTCGAGATTATAAATTATGAACTAATGATTCCGGCCGATAGTCTACTAAATTCAGATTATCTTCATTTTTGACCAGCCTAACATTTAACTTAAAGTTTGGTAACGAGCAACATTGGCACACCTTCAAATCTGCACTTCAACAAAAGAATGCATGTACATATTATGGATCCTTTTAGTATTTTTCTATGCACTTGAACGACTATCCTGAAGTGGTTAGCAATGTAAAAATCTGTGCACGAATAACGCATACATCTACCTAAATAATCCAGGATGTGGTTGAGGAATGTGTTGAACGACTGAATTCGTTCATAGTTATTATATGTGACTTCCTTCCAAGTTATCTATTGAAAATATTCCTTAAGAATAAGTTGCTTCGGGCTTTTGAGTTATACATGTATGCACATTAGGGTGGCCCAAAAACCAAAAGTGTTAAAATGTCTAAATAACCATTCAGAATTTGCTAGTTAATGTAATCTTAAGGATAAGTGGTACGCAGGTATACTTATTCTACTATAATGTAATCTACAGTCGATTATCTTTCAAACAACTACAACTTAAGAGGTCATGTAGTGTATGAAGTGTTCTAAAAATGCGATATTCGAAGGTTAAGCATTTTTACAAATTACAAAGAATATGTGTCCATAAAAGTATAGACCTTTTCACTGTAGTAAAATGATTTATACAAAAAAAAACAAGAGAACAAGTTACAATTGCTCTTAAAACTAATAATATTATATCCTAGATGAACATAAAAGTTAAAGAAAGTGAAAACCAAAAGTTTTGTATGGCAACACCAAGAAGGGATTGCCCGATTTTGTTCATCTTTAAAATTTTATTTACTATTTTATGAAAACGCTCTCCAGAAAATTTCTGCTCTATAGATCGACGCGTTCTCAGGCAGTGTCCAAATATGTAGTGAAAACCCAAAGTTTTGTATGGCAATACCAAGAATATTTAGTCTATTTGTGAACTTGTAGTTGCGATTGTTATGAAAACGCTGTACAAAATTTGTGTTCCGCAAATCGACGCGTTCTCAGGCAGTGTCCATAGTGAAAAACCAAAGCTTTGTATAGCAACACCAAGAAGGGGTTACCCGATTTAGTTAATTTTAGAAATTTATTTACTATTATTATGAAAGCATCATGTACCAAATTTTAGGTCCTTAGAATATAGAGACAACACCAAGTGTTGATACCTGTAAAATTCGTGTGCATGAGCGTGGCTTTTTTCAGGGTATCGTGAAGTAGGTCAGAAGTATATTAAAGAAAGAGACTATGTATTTTCAGCTGTCAAACAAAATTTACTAAATTTGAAAAAAAAAAAAAAATTGAATCTGGTGAAAATATACATACGTAAGAAATCAGTATAAAATATTATTTTGTGTACTTTACACACATTTTTATAAGAAATTCAATTGAAATTAATAACAAAAACGATGAAATATCGAAAATTTGTTTACGTTTGTGACAGCTGAGAAACTCCCTGGGTATCTTGGCGCAGTGGCAGCGACTAAGGGCACAACTAAGAGCCTTTTCGATGGGAGCAATTGCAGTATTTTGAACCATATATCTTGTTTCCCCTCTCTCTATATTGATTCTACTACACGGTTGTACTGAGCTTTCACTACAGCTTCAACTGATACTAACACAACCAGAATTTGACTACGCTAACTTTAGCTTATCACACTTCCTGTACTCTCTATATTCAAAGTTCAGGTTTCTACGTTAACGCGCGCTCGGGCAGTGCTAAAATATATCGTTAAAAACGAAATTTTTGTATGGCAACCCTACGAATGAGTTGCCCGATTTGTCCCATTTTCGAAATTAACTTTACCTTTTTTTTTAAGCCCGTGTGCAAAATTTCAGCACTGTAAGTGAACGCGTTGTTGAGTTAAGGGCAATGCACACTTATACCGGCACAGCAGGCAAAATATTTTTCTATGAAAACAAGTTAGTTAATTCACACCAACTGGCACGAAACGGAAACTTCATTGCCGGTCGCTAACGGTAGGTAGAAACCAGACCGGGATTTGTCGATTGCTGGTCTAGTTGCGAAGTTAACATGGGATCACTTTTCAATAGTTTTTTCGAGATACTTGCCTTGACTGAAACTTTTCTTTCCGTTTTATGTCGTTATATGTCCACGAAAAATGCCGGTGCCGATCGATGCCTGTATGTCCATGTGCTGTGCCGGTAAGTGTGCATCGAACTTTATCGTGCAGGAGGACGGACGGACGGACAGACAGACAGGCAGCAGACAAACAAACAAACGGATAGGTGGACATGAAAAAATCAAAATAATTTTTAATATTTTTGTATGGGTGTCCAAGCCAAAAATTGGAAAAGAAGATGTCATTGGTAGAAAGCTGTTACTTTTATGGATCGGCACATCTTTGTAATTTGCAAAAATGCTTCGTCTTCGATTATCGGATTTTGAAAACAGTTCATACACTACATGACGACCCCCTTAAGTTGTAGTCGTTAGAAAGATAATCGATCGTAGATTACATTATAGTAGACAAAGTATACCCGTATACCACTTTTCCTTATAAAAAAAGAGACGCGAAATCAAAAAATTGGAGTTCCGGGTCTGAATTTTCGTTTTGAAAGACTTTTAAAAGAGAGAAAAATTTAATTTTCTAAAACGATATTCACTGCAATAAGTTCCCTTAAAATTTTAAAAAGAGAATCAAGAAAAATTATTGTCAAATTAAAAAGTTATGACAGAAAATGTGAAACAGTTTTCCTGAAAGTCCAAAACAGTCAAAAAAGACTATTTGAGCGACCTCTAAACATTAATGAATTTCACTGTAATTTTGCATAGAAGTTCAAGATTACATTGGCCAGCAAATTCTGAATGAGCATTTAGACATTTTAACACTTTTGCAAATCCGTCAAGTTAAAAAGAAAATTGCAGCTGCTTAGAACGGCTGAGCATCGTAAATGTCGATATGATCCATGTTGAACCAAAGCTCGATATATAGGGTTTGAGCTTGAAACACTGTTTTTACAACTACTTATCCCAAATAAACTATGCAGTCACAAATCATTGTTATATTACCGTATATATTTATATGTATGCTCAATTTTATTAACTTCAACCCGACAATGTAATTCACTTTCTTCTAAGTCTTAAATAATTACTGTCCCTGTCGATGATAAAAAGTTTCCCCATCTCTTATCTGACTACATACATAAATGGTACACGTCTCTGTTGTCTCCAAAGATTTGTTAAGATATGCGCATCGCATAGGTATGTAAAAAGCTTGGAAATTTTATAATACGAAGAAAATACTTTTTCTTCAGCATAGTCATAGTCTCAGTTTATATATGAAGTTATTTTTGGTAAATCCCCAAGGTGGACGTATGTAATCAAAATATATTTATCCAGCACACAGCAAGCCACTTTAAAGTATTTCCAACAATATCAAAAATTTTCAGAAGCGCCACTATCTGATATTCATAATTTATGAATCTCCAGTGACCTAAATACTTGGAAGAAAATTGTAGTAGGTAGCTATTCTGGGAATTTATAAATGATGACGAAGTTATAGAGATACAGATTTTTTGTTTTGCCTTCATCTAAATCTTGTGGATAATATTGATAATGGCTTGGATACCAAATATACTATAAACTGTGTATACCTAGGTGTGTACATACATTTTTGATTTTCTTATTTTACATTAATTATGTATCTTTGTAGGACTAAAAAGTATCATAGCTGAGTTTTATAAAAACTTGGTGGAATATATTTTGTGTTGAGCCTTTATAGCTTTTATGTTGGGAAAATGGTGACATAATTATTCTTCAAAATATTGGCTTCTTTGTAAAAATGGAAGTGCTGCTCAGCCAGGACATGCGTCATCGATCGGAATATGTGGTAATCAGAAGGTGCGATGATATCTGAAGAATATGGCACGTGGGGTAGGGACGTCCCATTTCAGTGTTTCCAGATAGGTTTTCACAACCTGAGCAACATGTAGCAGAGCGTTGTCGTGTCTCTGCTCATATTCCGGCCATTTTTCCTTCAATACTTGGCTCAAAAACGCATTAGTTGTGTTCGGTAGCGAGCTCTTATGATGGTTTCCCCCGGTTGCAGCAGCTCATAATACACCAAATCGAGCTGGTCCCACCAAATACATAGCATGATTTTGGAGCCATGGAAGTGTGTCTTGCCCGTCGATATTAATGCATTATCGCGGTATTGCCACGATTTTTTTAGATTTAGATTCTCGCAAATTATCCACTTCTCATCGCCAGTGACAGCTTGATGTAAAAAACCCATGATACAAAAATTATCAAGGTATGGCCGAATTATCTCTCAATTGGCTGCTTGCCTCGTTTTGTTCGTCTCAATTTCAATCGTTCTTATCAAAGTGAAAAAAAATCCTATTTGGAAATTTCTTTACTTTCCCACTAGCACATAGTAACTTTTCCCGAAGTGATTTAAACGAAGAAACTAATGTTTTGTTAAATATTTTAATATAGTCAAAACGTATTTCAGTCAATAAAATACGAAAAACTCAAAACAAATTCGCTGGAAATTACATTGTCACCTCATAACGTCCCACTTGAATCGGCCATACTTGTTATCTTTGTATCATGCAAAAAACTCTTACTTTTTTGCCGTTGGAAAAGCTGTTCGGATGTAAAAAAAAACGACGTTCGACATTTCTTGTTTGAAGTCTATGGCACCAAATTGCCTTGCTTTTGTATCATTCCAAACGATGTGAAATGGATTGTTAAGTTACGCCCAATGAATTTGCAAATTCTTGTTGATTTTAACATGAATCTTCGTCTAGTAATGCCTCCAATTCTGCGCCTTCAAACTTTTTCACCAGTCCGCGATTCTCTTTTTCTTCCACGCCGAAATCACCCATTTTGTATCGTTGAAACCATTTGCGACCTTTCATTAATAGCAACCTCATCATAAGTTTCTACAATCATTCGACGCTTCTCAACCGCAGTTTTTTCTAATTGAAGGCAAAACTTGCTCCCATGAATTGGCTAGGATTCCACTACAAAAACGAATGTATCTACATACATATGTTATATCGAAAAGTCGCTAAGGAATCCTAGAAATTGTATTAAATCTAATATTAATTATGTTTTCGGGTAGGGCACTAACATACTTATGTAACGACGCTTCTCAAATTTTAAAATGGTATCAAATTTGTAGCAAATTATGTCAACGTTATCCTGAACTTAATTTTGTTCAAGAAAGAATTTTTTGGGATTCTCCGGTATATAGCAAAAGCTAAAAAATGTTCTAATTTGTTATTTTATCACACAACCCATTAATTTTTGGGTCCAAACGTAATCCGTTATCCTGAACAGTTTTAATCCACTTAATCCACTCTGCATAAAGCAGATAAATGTACAACCCCATTAACAATTTTTAAAAATTTGTGGATATCAGCGAGTTAAAAAAAAAGTGCTGTCAGTGATATTTTGGACAAATTTAATGGGAGGTGTTAGAAAAAAAGTGAGATTATACTCCAGTAAACTAAAAAAACTAAAAAATAAGAAGTCCTTTTCATTTTTTCTTCTTAATTTAAAATTACTGAAAAGTAATAATACTAAAAGTAATAGTTTCTTTAATTTTTTAGAGCTATGTATATATTCATAGTTTTTATTGGCATTATTGCCATATGAATTGTCACGATTATAAATTTTATTCGATTTTATAAACAAGGACAAATAGACAAGGATCGCTTTCTACATATAGACGTGACACATTTATTATTAAGTCATTTGCATTTTCTTCCCATTACACATTTTACTTGACGATTCGCATATCATTACAATTAAATCATTCAGATCTAACTCATTGCCTCTTATTTTAATTAAGGCGATTCAAATTAATTTATGATTATTTTTACAAAGAAAAATTCTTATTTTATTAACATTAACATTAGGATATCTATCACTAGAAGAAATTAACGAAA
This sequence comes from Dioctria rufipes, assembly GCA_963924295.1. Taxonomy (NCBI): domain Eukaryota; kingdom Metazoa; phylum Arthropoda; class Insecta; order Diptera; family Asilidae; genus Dioctria; species Dioctria rufipes. Next base: position 344,683,605 of record OZ002740.1, on the reverse strand, counting down.
CGAAACACAAGTCTTTCTTTATGACATCTATTCAAGTGTAATAGACCCATTTAAAATCAATTTTTACCATAAAACCAAAACCAAAAACATAAACGGTTGTCATGCATTTTAAATATGATCAACTCACATTGAAAAGTTCAATTACATCAGAAAAAATTAAAACCAAAAATTGAAGCACATGCAAACATTTCTGGTAGATATTTAAGAAGAAACATACATCTTCAATGCCGTCTTCAAACACTGAACTCAAGACAAGTGCCACATTTACGTTAGTCACTTATCAGAATTATTGATCCAAATGACTCTTGACTAACATGACAATGATGCAATGTTTGCGTACATTTAAATATTTGGCAATTTATACACCTTATGAATTTACGATTAATTTCGATCATACGGTTGACATTGTGTCGGCTTTCAAAATTACTGACTTCAGGTGTTTAATTAAGAAGTGTCTATAAAAAAAAAATACGTGCAAGTTTATCTATGCATTTCTATGTACATAAATAGCTTATAAATGTGCAAGACAAAAAGGTCAAGGATAGCATTTTTTCTGTGCGTTCGCAAACAAATGAATTATTAATTAATAGAAACTTTTAAATTTAGAATTAATATGTTAAGTGAATTTAAAACATTCTCAATCAATTCTCAAAATAAATTTATCTAGGTATATTCGTCAGATCACTTGGTGTTATAGCTGACAAAAATACTACACCCTCTGCCTCAAATCTAGCCGGAATGGCTTTAAAAACAAAACATTTTTTCGAAATATTTTCCTTAAGCAGAAATGACTTGTACGTTCAAGAAGTGCATTGAATTCAGTTTTTTTTATGTCGCCGATGGGAATCGTGTTGCGATTACTCGTCGTTAATCATTGAATATTTCTAATTTATATAAAATGTTTTTCTTTCATCGATCGCCCCAAATGCAGCTTAAGGAATAAAAGGAAGCTAAATAATTTGATTTTTTGTCAAAAAAGCAGTGATAATTGACGAACGATGAGAAGCTGCATTATCGTGGAATAATCGCAAACTGCCTGGTGCTTGATGTATATCCTGTATATCCTGTATAGGACGAATATACACGGCCTACCAAACGCTTCAATAAGATAATTCTGACCATTAATTGTTGTACCGCCTGGAACAAATTCTTTGAAATCGTAAAATCGATGAGCATTGTTTTGATTTTTATACCCTAGACTGGATGATGAAATCATTGGGTATATTAAGTTTGTCATTTCGTTTATAAAACATGATGGCAGAATGAAATGGATTGGACACCTATACGCACAATATTAAAATATTAAAAATATTAATATTTTGAAATTTGGATGTCCGAACCTCACGATAACTCAAGACACTTAGAAAGCTGAAATTTTATACACGTCCTTTAAAAAAAAAAAAAAAAAAAAAAAAAAAAAAAAAAAAAAAAAAAAAAAAAAAAAAAGTTTAAGTTCGACAATAGGACAAATGGACAACTCCTTCATAGGGTTGCCGTACAAAAATTTATTTTTCGCTATACATTTCGACACTGCTTGAGAACGCGTGGACGCAGAGATCTGAAAGAATTCGAGTAATGAAGATCCGAGTCAACTGCAACATGAGCAGTTTCCGTACAATTGAAATCCCATGGGAATGATTCAAAAGCAAGGATATTGGGTGCGTTATGAACTAAGTCAACGCATGAAAATACTCATGTAAAGGCTCACGTGGGATGTTTTAGGCGCACCCGCCGTATTCTTCGAACATTACTACATCTGATTACTGGTTGGTTGTTCCGACAGATGCAGTAAGATTTGGCAGGACCCCTTTTTCACAGAAATCGAAAATTGACTCCAAACTTGGATTGCCCCAAAAGACGAGACATTTTTTCGAGATGGAATTCGAAAATTGTCTGAGAAGTGGGAAAAAGTAGAATCCAGCGATGAACAATACTTTGATCAACCTATTCATTCATTTTGTTCTAATATACATATATGATTTTTTTAAACACATAAAAACGGACCGAATTAATTTGCACTTCCAATAGTATATACAATTTCAAAAATTGACTAAATCGGGCAACCCCTTTTTGGTGTTTCCATACAACAATTTCGGTTTTTTACGTACTATATTGTGAAAACGATTAGTCCTATAGACGTTTTTATTGTACTAAAAAGTTCTTCAGAATATAAAAGCCTATGAAATTGGTTCTAATCATTTTTACTGTCCGACGAACCGTTCTAGAAATAGATACGAACTACCACTTTAACAACCAAGCCGGCATAGAAGGGTGACTATACGAAATTTCATACAGGCATTCATCTAGGGTAAAAGTATTCAATCTGCCCCCTCCCTACCGCCCACTAGTTGACGATTCAAGCATTCATGGTGGGTGGTATGGGTGTCGTCCGATGCTGAAGCTACTTTCCTTTATCATCGCGCATCTAACACCTTGTTCACATGAAGCGGAGTAGACTGGATTAGGAGAGTTCTAATTCGCATAGTACCAAGAGTTCACAGCGTTCCGTTCTCATTCCGTAGTTAGATAATCCAGTCTGCTCCGCTTCATGTGGTCGAGGTATAAGACTCACTGACAGAGCAAGTTGTACTGCTCTGTTGTGTGCATGACAAAATCGGATGCATATCAAGGTTGTCACTTCCAAAATCGGAAGTGATTAAAACTAAAATGATTAATATTTCAGGCATTATAATTTTATTCGTACTTCTATATCGACGTACCAAATACGAAAAATAACAAAAAAACCTAAAAAGATAAATTTAACTACAACATATTCATTCAAAAATTAAGAGTAGGCACCTCGCAGTTGCCCTAAATTAATTTACTGCGGTGGTTGGGTAAGAAAATTTTACTACCAACAAAGATATAATAGTGCGCGGTAGGTATAAAAAGGTTGATCCCCCCTGATCTAGGGTATCGTAAGAATTGGTCTTAGACCAATTTTAGCTTTTTTCCTTATTGACTTCTCCAAATGGGGTTTTTTTTTTATTTCGTTCATCTACGGTGACCGCCATTTAGGACCATGACGCTTGGTTTCTGGTTCGTATTGAAGACCCTACGTCTCATCACCAGTTACCAGTTACCCAATTACCAATTACGTTTTTGTACCTTCGAGCATATTTTTGCTACAAATTATTAAATTATAATTAAGTGAATACAATATGCCCACCATCATATAAAATTTTTTTTTAAAAAGATAATGTTAAATAAGAAACGGCAATTATATGTTATCAGAATATTATCAACAAGGTGTTGGTAATATGGCCATATATGAAAAAATCTGAAATTACAAAAAAAAAAATTATCTCTTGCATACAGTTACACTATGTAAGAAAACGAATAAGAATTATTATCATTATTATTCGCATAATGGCCAAATAAAAATGTCTTTGTTTTCCTTAGTTAAACCCACACAATCCTCATGCTCCGAATGGCGCTTTTTTCGCTTTACCAGTCATAGCATAGTTGTAATAATTTACACTAATAAATTGTATGAACGTAAAGAGTTAACATGCTGACAATACAAACAAACACGTGCTAGCCATATGCCCAGGTGCATATTGTCAACTTCGCATGGTGAGCATATTGCTGGACGTGAAGTAAAAATTGAGTTAGGTTATGTTTTTATCTAATGCTTTACTGTAAATTAAAAACTTTTTACCACAATCTAAACTTCAATACCGGTGTATGGAACACAAGATATTGCAATACAATAGCACATTTTTTACTTACTCTGTAAAAAAAAAGGTTACCTCATAAATATAAGAACTAAGTTTTAAAAACGATTTTCGCTGATATACAAGCGTCATTTACTAACTCGATTTCCAGTTCAGATATTACAATGGAATAATGAGAAACTATGCGTATGGCACGTGCTGTCATCTCTCGTAAAATAACCAAACTACGGCCAGAGGGCATATTGATTCACCTGACTTACATTGATATTTACAGAAGCGACAATCATCTAAGTATGTATTTGCTCTATAATGCAATTTACCGGACTGAGTTCTATTCTTTCCATCAAATTCTATAAGCATTTTACCGCGAAAATTCCCACCAAAATTTGCAAAATTAAACAAATTCAATAAAAAAAAAAACTGAAAATCACGATTCCGTTTTTTTTTTCTACCCCGACGTGTCCTTTTCGGAAAGGTCTCGCCGAGTAAATTACAGAAAAAAAGTTTTTTCTCTTCACACTTTTTGCTCGAATCGGCCCAAAAACCTTTATTTTTGAAAATACATTGCTAAATGGTTTCATCTATCGGTACATCCTTGAACCATATCGACGATTATTATGGACGCCATCTTAAACCTTGAGTTCTCTACTATTTTACACAATTTACTTTATGTTGACACGATAGGAAGCTGGTGAAATCTATAATAAATAATTCATATTCAAAAATCAAATAAATGCATCAACTACCACCCTCCCTCTAAGAAAATGCAATTTACAATAACTCGAATCGCGGGGTGTTTGTGGGTCCTGTTTAAATATAATCCAACAAAAGAACATATAAGAATTTAAAACAATTCACACTGGCAACCAATTGGTTTACTAAACACCATAAAGAAAACTTTCTCATTTTTTACAAACGATTGTAGCAGTTAGGGATGAAAGGAATCAACGGAACTAAGGGACATCTATTTTATTGTGGAAGGAAAACAACTGCTCTTTCTAAGAAGTTATACCTTCACAAAATTTTGTAAATTATCTGGCGGAATATTTCGTAGTCCGTTTTAGAATAGTGAATAGGAAAAAGAATTTAGATTTTCACAGTTGTTTTGTTGCAGTGACGTGAACAGTTTTTAGTGCTTTAACAAATAGTTTAATTAAAGTAAAAAGTAGGTAACATTTTTAAGATATTTCGGTGAGTTAGTAAGATATTATTATATATAAAAAAAGTAATTATTTATATTAATTTGAAGAATAGAAGAATTTTCAAGAACTTTTATTTTTAACGATTCTAAATCAAATCATAAATACAAGAAGAAAAAAAACCGCCTTGTCCGGGGTTTGAAACCGGGACCTTCCGCTTGCCGGGCGGTCGCAGTCACCTCTTGTATTTATGATTTGATTTAGAATCGTTAAAAATAAAAATTCTTAAAAATTCTTCTGATATGAGTTGGTAAGTTTATATGTATATACTCAAAGGCCTATATCGATATAAAAATCATATTTCCATTGCTTCAGGCTGAAATAGGTGCTAGTTTAGTTAGTTTGTATCATACGCTTACAAGATGCAGACCTCGCAGTAGTAGCTGCTGAAAAGCTAATATCAAAAGCAGCATCGTTTAAAAGTACTACTGTAAAAAAATATCTGAAAATATTATCAGTTAGTCTTTCTACTGTAAGCCCTTTTTTTTATTAAATCACAACGATCGCATCATTGTTTTCCTATATAATATATATCAGTTTTGACATGTCGTTCAAATTAATCAGATATATGCAATCATGTTAAAAGGGATATATCCATGCGATCCTGAATTCTTAAGAACACATTTCTAACTTTCAAAATATTATAGATCCCAAAATTAGGCAAATTATTGGTTTAATTTTAATGCTGTTGCCTCACATAGTGGCCAATCCTATATTATACATATAGCACAAAAGAAAACCTTCAAAATTAGAAATGCAGGAATGTTTTATTCATCATTATACGGTATGCATTGACTATGATTAAAAAAAATTTATATTTTTAATAAAATTGTTTCGTTTTAGCCACTAGGTGAGTTTGAGAAGGTCCAAAACTACTTGAAACCTGAAATATCTGTATTTTATTTAATTGAATATAATAATAATTTCAAATGAAGAATCATATTTTTGTCAGCAACTGGAAAGTGACTCACATCTTAGAGATTTCTTTGTAGAAAAATAATAAATAAATAAATAAATTTTTATGTATTTAAAGGGAATATTATTGAATACAACTTAATTCTAATAACTAATAAACATGGTATAAATAATAAAAAAATTATAGAATAAGAGAAATAACACATTTAACGGATTGTTAAAATGTATGTATGTATGTTTATGGCATTTATTATTATAATTATAACCCACTTATGTATGTGAATACATAATATTTCTTTGAAAAAATTATTTCTTTAACTTACTTTTAGTGTCCAAAAACAGTGTAAATAGTGATAGTGATCATCTTCCTGATAGGTACTAAGGATTTTCGCTAGTGATTTTAGAAAGAGCACAATAAAAAATTAAGGTTAAGTGATACGCTGCGTATCTTTATAACAATATTTGAATTAACTGTTTCATCGTGTCGATTGAAAGGCATTTCCAATATACAAAATGATTCGTTAGCTACAGTCAACCTTACCATAATATTAAATTGTACAATTTTTAAAATATTACAATAACAAAATCGGAGACCATTCAAACCAATCTTTGCAATATTTATGACAAAGATGAAATTGTTTGCAGGTAATAACGAGTGAAGCAATTATATTTCAAGCCTCGTTTCCACTAATACAAATTTTCTTACCCGACAAGTTTTGAAACAAGTTGGCAACATTCTGTCTAAGTGGAAACGCTATATGAAAATTCAGACTCATGTTGGCAACTTGTTCGATGTCGGCTATAAAAACTCGCAGAATTTGTTGGGTGGATTTTTTCATTTAAGTGGAAACGATTACGATTCCGATTCTCAAGTAAAGAATGTAAGAAGTTAATCCAACAAGTTCGCGAGCAAGTTGGCACAATTTGTATTGGTTAAATAAAAAATACTCGCCATAAATATTTCAGTCAAAACTATAATTCAAATCAAGCTACTATTGAATTACAAAATTAACCAATGTAAACAATTTTTGATTCCTATAAACCAAAATTGTTTTCTAGAAATAACATTTTTATTTAATAATTACATTTGTATAACCAATAATAATTTTTGTGGCAAGAACAATCCCAAACTCTTATAGTGTTTCCTACTAAATTTATTTGGGCTGAACACTAAATTTTTTTGAGTGTACGATTTATTTTACTATACTACCTATCTATACTCGTTGGAATCAAGATGATATTTTGAGATGAGACAAAGCAGCAGAAGTATGCGAGAAAGTGATTATATGTATATAAAGATATTAAAGGATTCATATCTACCATAAAGTCTTGAAAGATTTGGCTGCGAACTTGAAGACACAATTTGTATGCAAGACAACAATCGAAAACACACTTCTCGCATACTGGCCAAATGACTTCAAGATCATAATATTGAAACTCTAAGATGGTCATCGCAATCCCCGGATCTTAATCTTATACAGAATTTGTGTGTGGTTATTTGAAAAGAAAAGCAATAGCGCCTAATATATTGTTCGATAAGACTGTGAAAAACTTTGAATATGCGCTCAACAATCGTGAAAAGAGATTGATCTGCAATATTTGGAGAGCTTGTTAGGATGTTGGTGTTAAGAATGGGCACAGAAAATATGAAACATTTTTCATAATTTCAATGTTTTATATGACCGACTGATATGGCTCATACCGAACTGATAAAAGAGGACATTCGAACTTTACTCTTTATTAACGTCTGTTTGTCCCAGGACTCTGTTCTCTTGTCGTATATTTTTTTAATTTTATGAATTATTTAACTCTCTGTTACTTTCAATCCATATTGATAATTTTGTTGATGACGACAGTATCTCTAATTTCGCCTATACTCCTTGATACTTTTACAAATTTCAGAGGGAATGCAGTAAAAGTTAATCGAGATCGCATGATCGAATCATTTAGTGGAGTCGTGTCTGACATTCTCACTTGGAGCAAGAAGAATTCCGTCAAATTCAATGCAGCTATAAAACCCAAAGCTGTTTCATATCTTTGAAACAAGATTGTCATATAATCACTTCCGATTCTTTCTAAAGATCATTGATTTCCGATACACTCTCACTGAGTATTGATTTCTTAAACACAATCATTTAAGCTGTATACCGATCATATTTTCTCTGTTCCAAAGGAAGCTGCGAAATATTTTGAAGATCATATCGATAAATCTTGTGGCGATATTCAATAATTTCATTCGATACTATTTAATTCGATATTACCGATGTATTGATATTTTTCAACTTATAAGAAAACATGTAAGGCACTAAGTCCCGTGACACACGATGATACACACTCGAGACTAGACACGACGTAAAACCGGTTTTTGTATCGAGTGTGTATCAACCCAGTTTATACACGGTTAATACACGTTCTTCAAACAGCAAAGAAAATTAATCATTTCCATATGTTCTATACGCACACAAACCGACTACACGTATACATATGTAATAAAACACTCGTGTATCATCCGAGTCTAACCCTCTGCTCTAAACTGAGGTATACACGAAAATGTTCTAAAATAGTGCTAAGAAAACCAGTTTTTAGTACAGTGTATCGCCTGTGTATCATCGTGTGTCACCGTACTAACTGAAAAATAAAAATTCACAGTATAACACAGTGAAATTAGTGATTTGAAAAGGCCACGACAATGTTGAGTATAAACTAAATTCATGTCATAAAATCAAAGCCATAGCTCACACACAGTAGTTTTTAGGCAGTTTTTACGGGTGAGAAGTATTCGGGGGTAGGGAAAATTCCGCGCTACCAAGTTTCGATCGGGAGTACGGGAAGTATACTAATACTACTGCAAGCAAATTAGATCTGGCCATTTTGAAATTGCAAAATTTCTGAAATATCTGATCGGACGGCTGTACAAATGTTTATCTGCGATTTGAGGTGATAATATAATAATTATCATTACGTGTTGTGAATTTTGTGATATAGTTATTGTTTATATAAAAAACTATGACTTAATTTAACACATATACAATTAATTTACGTAATCATATAAGGAACTACGCGGAGCAACATTATTCTCAGCAAAAGGGAAGGAAATTCTTTCCTTCCCTAAAAACTTTGCGTGTGGGAAGGCCCAAGATCCACTTTATCATACGTATACATATGTATACTGTGCTTTATAATGATATAGCACAGTTCCATATGACTTCTTTTCCAAATAAAAATAAGACCATTGACAATTTTACATTTGTACGATGTATTTTTCCTTTTCCAAGTTGAATTGCTTCCTTATTCTATTGTACTTCCTTGCTCGGACTTGTATTTAGAATTTGTGTCTTGTTTTTAACATTTTCGTGGGATATTTGGATATAAAGGCTTCCCAAATCACATCACGATAAAAAATTTGGGAAAATTTGTAAGGAAAGGTACAGCAAAATGCAGATTGTACGAGATTTCTCTAAAAATAAGCTGGAACACAACCAACCTACATAGTCATTTAAACGTAAACATGTGTGGTTGTCAAAAGCCAAAGCATTAATAATAATAAACAGCAGCAAATACGTTTTCCAGCGACTTCTGTTATATCGAAAGCTTCAACTGAAAATGTTACTGATGTACTACTTACTTGCCATACTTCTCCTAAACTAATTTTTGCATATTTAGGAAGTTGAGCCTGTAGGTATTAGGTACTAATGATGAAGAAAAAGGTAGTCCTGACAATTTTACTTATCCATCATCATATTAATTATCCGTTTAGGAATGCATGATACAAGATAAATCATATTTAGTACTTTTTATTTTAAAGTTGCTTTGTAAAGAACCATATATATATATATTTCAGTTGGTGGGAAAAAACAACAAGATCTTACAAACGCAGTGACATTTTTCTTATAGTAGAGAACGTACAACCATTTTCTATTGTGCAAAGCAGAGGATTTCTGCATTTAATGCACATTTCTGTTTCACTTTTCGACCCAGAGATCAGAGAGGTTAAATGTTGGAGGTCACACCAATGAGACCTCTTTGATCGCTGGGTCGAAAAGTTCAATAATTTTTTTGCACTTAAAATGCATTTTGTAAATTTATTGAAATTATTTTCAATAAATTTCAGTCTGGTAGACGAAAAATCTCCTTCATGTCATTTCTGTTTCATTTTATAATGTTCGGACAAAACGTGACAAGTTACTTAGGTGTAACTTGCTATTATATCTCGGACAGTAAGCTGACAAGTTTTATGCAGACCTGTAAAATTCCAAGTACAAGTACCAGTACCTGGACTTGAAATATTTTAAGTACAAGTACAAGTCCCGGTACCAGTACTTAAGTACCAATATACTTAAGTACTTTACAGGTCTGGTTTTATGTTAAGATTTTTTGATATGTCTGACTGTCATACCTTAGACTATGTTTTACAGAAACTAGCAAGTTGTGTAGAGTGAGGAATAAAAAAAACATGTGACCGCCGTTGTAACTGATAATGCAAATAATATTATCAAAGCTGCTAGAGATACTTTTGGCCAACACAAACATTTATCATGCTTTGCCTATACACTAAATTTAGTTGTTGAAAATGGTACTACTTCAACTGAAGGCTTATCGGCAATAATAGAAAAAATAAAAAGAATCGTAAAATTCTTTAAGCAATCCGTTGCAGCCGATGATGAACTAAAAAAAAAAATCCCAAGTGGTAAGAGCATTCGCCCGGCAAGCGGACGGTCCCGGTTTCAAAACCCCGATGATGCGGTTGTTTTTTCTTATTGTATTTATGATTTAATTAAGAATCGTTAAAAATAAAAATTCTTAAAAATTCTTCTATTCTCTATCTGGACCGATTCTAACAACTGTAAATACATTTTTGAAAGTTGAGCAAGAAGTTCCCACAAGATGGAACTCCACATATTATATAGTTTAAAGAATATAAAAACTTGTTGCATATACATATGTATAACCACGATACTGATACAACTTCCTCATGTACCCTCTATCTTATCTGCCCAGGAATTAGCACTAATCAGGGAAATTATAGCTTTTATTGCGGTTATTTGAAGAAGCAACTAAAGTGGTTTCAACAGAAAAACATTTTGAAAACAGATTCAAATTAGTCATAGACTTTCTCGGCTAAATGACAAGTTGAAAGTTGCTGATAAACAAAATAATGGAAATGAAAGTTTCATAGAACCATTGATAGTAATAAATCTCAGTTCATAGCTATGGTCTAGCCATTTAACTCAGTAAACGTATTTAAGAGCTGGCATATATCCAAATCCATGTTACCATGTAGAGTTAAGTAGATATTTAGCATCGCCTACTGATAATTTGGATTCAGATGCAATAATTACTTGGCAAAGGTCATTAAAGAATCTACATCCAAATATTTATAATCTAGCGCAGTATTATTTTACAATAATGGATTCTTCCGCGGTATCTGAAAGGCTCTTCTCATAGGGGCCGGTAATGCAATGAATAACTGAAGTTGCATTTGTAGCAAAAGACTTTCAAAATTACTAATTTGAAATTCAGTTTCAGAGGGATAATTTTTAAACATCAAATTAACTTCCAAGCCGCGAAGATTTGTGTTCTCTTTTATTCTACATGAAATTGAAAATGCAATGTTTAATAAACTGTATTTTTGTTTTTTTAATTTTAAAAATATCTAATTCTCTTTTCTTTGCGTACGAGTACATAGTAAACAATCTGGCCAAATATGGCTCTGGTTCTCCCATCCTTGGATCTGAGCCCGGAACCCGCCGTAGGCGTTTTCAGCTCGGTTATCGGTTCTCTCATCAAAGCGGATGTTCGTATGAAGTATAAGCAGAGATGAACGTACCAGAACACTTGCAGGTGTAAAAAACTATTTCTTAATAGGGCTAATAGCAATTTCTCTGATTTTCTCTTTAGGCTCAGTAAGAAACACTGCAGAACTGTGGTTGGCATCATCACCGGCTACTGATCGCTTCACGCTCATCTAACAAGGATAGGAGTTGTTGGAAGCCCTGAGTGTCTGGTCTGCCTGGAAGGAGAGCCTTAGACAACCGAATATTTTCTGTGCGTTTGTCCGACCTTTGCCCGGAGCAGGCTGGAAAAGGTTGGGTTTGCTCTCTATCTGTGCATGTGCTGAAAAACTTACTTCACTTAATTAAAACGAAAGGAAGATTTTAGTGAGAGGGTTTCTAGCAGGTTACACAATGAGCCGCATTGGCCTCCGACTTGGGATCTCTCGTCCCCCAGCCTTAAAAAAAAAAAAAAAAAACTTGACAAAACCGCCGGGATTTATTTGGGGGCAGCTTCATCCTAACAAGTTGTATACCGTGGGCCTAAGGAATGCGCAAGATGGGAATGGTCTTTTGAAAAAATGACTGAATGTAAATTCTCATAAGGCCCAAACTAGGCACACACATACTTAAAAATGGTCTTCCAGTAGATAATCTTGAGCTTGGTTCCTTAACTTCCCAAAAGTGGTCTGATTCATATACCTAGTTTCTGAGCAAAATCTGCTTCTGTGTTACGGGAAAATTGTAGCTTTTATTGGTTGAACTGAATTTTTTTTAAAAAATTTTGTTAATAAGTTATGTACATATGTATGTAGGAGTAAGCCGTACATTAATCCCTACGCTGATGGTATGTTCTAACAATAACGAGGCCGAGTTAGTTACTCTGCTACGAGTACGAAGTACGTACCCCGACTCCAGCAAACCTTAAATTCAAATGTATCCAGATCAACGAATAAAACACCATTTGAGTTGATGATCGGTGTTCCAATGAGGAGCCCAAAGGACCAAAAACTTTAAGCAGATCTTGGAAGATGAAATTATGCAGTATTTTGAGGAAAGTCGAAGGGAAATACGAACTGAAGCAAAACGTCAGATTGGCAGTCCAGAAGGAAAACATTAAGGGATTTAACAAAAGGAGAAAACAGGACTGAAACTGTATCCTAAGTCCATACGAGATTACAAAAGCCAAGAGACACGATCGCTATGATGTTCGAAAAATTGGGGATCATGAAGATCTTAATTGTTATGAGTTCTTCTGCGGATTTCATGAAACGATGGAAAAGCCTGGAGGATTAAGAAATATCATCTGGGGCAGATGATTAGTAGGATAACCGAGTGTAGGAGTAAGCCGTACATTAATCCCTACGCTGACGGTATGTTCTCAAAATAACGAGGCCGAGTTAGTTACGCTGCTACGACAATTGTTAACGTCACGCCGCTCCCAAGGTTAAGCTGTACCCGTAAAGTTGTGTCTCTGAACTCTAAATTACCTAAAGCCCAAGTGAATTAACTACTAGTTACTAAGTGACCTTAATTTTAATAAATAAAAAAGAAACTGGTTTTCATTAAAGTCAAGTATTTTTCTAATCTTCATCCTGCTTTCTTACATGTATGTTAAAGTGACCACCTAAAAATCTAAGAATTACTCTAAGATAATGTATTCATATGAATGATAGTTTAAGCGATAGAACATTTCAGATTTAATCTGTCGTTGCTTTTCCATGAGAAACAATTATCAACGTTGTAGAGGGATGGACTCGGAAAAACACGTATGTATGTATTTCTATTTCATGGCTTAGAATTTACTTCCCGGCGATTCTGACCTTAAGCTTGAATTAATATTGAAATTAGACAGGCCACTCTTTGTTACGTATTCAGCTATAGGGTTGGGTGGGGTAAAAAGTGCCGCGGGTAAAAAGTGCCACCTATAATATCTCGTATTATAAAAGGGCAATAAAAAAAAGGACGTACATGCAAGGAATGTACTTGGCGTATGGTGATATTCGCCACATAGCCAGTCGCTGCCAGGCATTAAGTAAGAGCGCACTTGTCATATTGCTATTTATTCGGCAAAAAGTTAAATTTCATCGTGTCGAACATTTTAGTTTCTTACTGAATGTGCTCATCATGGTTAAGCGAAGTAAAGACCTTTATATTGCTATTTTCTTTGTGAGCACTACTTAAAACTATAAATGTTTTCTTGTCATTGTTTTCTATCTAAAAATATGTTCTTGTACCGTTTGGATTAAAAAGTGCCGCTGTCGCAAGTTTTAGGTATAAGGCGAGTAACAAAAACTAAAGTTCATAACTGCCTATTTAAATATTAATAACAACCTGAATTGCAATGCGGCTACAAAGATTTTTCCAATAAGTAATTATTCTTTCTTACGCATAAAGTCTTGAGATATAGTAAGTGCTTCCACTCACCTGGATGGGATACAGAGCCGTATGTTACACAGACGACCTGGTAATCCTCGTCACCAGTATCTACGAATCTAAACTCTGTGGACTGATGCAGAACGCAATTCGACTGATCAGAGACTGGGCTAAGGATTTCGGACTTCGCGTCAACTCATTGAAAACAGATCTATGCCTCTTCACTAATAAAAAGAACCTTCCAGATTAAACCAGGCCCTTATCGGCTCCACACGTTTGGAACTGAGGGACAGGGTAAAATATCTAGGTATTACATTAGACAGAAAATTATGCTGGAAGCCACACCTGGAGGACAGATCGAATAAAGCTCTTAGGGCCTGCGCGATATGCCGCAGATTTATAGGGAAGAAATGTCAAGAAGGGGGCGTCAATTGCTGCGCTAAGACTGCATCTCAGTCAGAGCTGGATTCACACCGGTACAAGAGTCTCACATGAATCCATCTTTGAATTCGTGCAGTCTATCGTGCCTGAAATTTACAGGAACAGTGATCACCTCGTCGAGACCAAAAAGCAATTTTAAAACGAAAATTCCAGATAGGGCAGAATGAGAATCACATTCCGTGCTTCAGTCATTAACAAACTCTATCATATTTACAGACGGCTACAAATCATAAGAAAACACCGGAGCCAGCGTTTTCTGCGAGGAGCCTCACGTGCAAATTGCCATACACCTGGAAAGCCATGTCACGGTTTTCCAGGCGGAAATCAAAGCCATACTTAAAGCAGGAAAGCATCTCCTTAACTCAGACATTGAGGACAAGGAGATTGCAATCCGCTCGGACAGCCAGGCAGCTGTCAAATCCTTATCAAAACCCTTTACAAACTCCAAACTTGTATTGGAATGCAAATTCATCCTGAACTTCTTTTCTCGGAACAACAGGTTATTGCTGCTTTAGGTACCAGGTCATAGCGATATTAGCGGAAATGAAAAGGCGGACGAACTTGCTCGCCTTAGTGCAACCTCGGAGGCATCCCCTCTACAATTGGGATCGCATCAAATCACCTTATTTCTAATATCTCGGCCTTTGCCGACCGCCAGCAAAGTTGGATCATCCTTCAGGTAGAACTACAAAGGAGATGTGGGGCAGACCTAACACTCCGAGACAGTGACACACTTCCTTTGTCACTGTCCGGCCCTCTCGGGAAAGCGTTATAGATTCTTGGCTCACACCTCTTGGACGAGCTGCACGAAGCTGGCAAGGTGGGCTGGGAGCCAATACTCAAATTCGTAAGAGCGTCCGGTTGGGACCTATGAGTTATTACTCATAAGTCTGGAGGGTGAACAATGGGTCTTTTATGGCTTACATTCCAGAGCCATTGTAAGGGGCTCGCAACCTCAATTTTCAATCAATCAAAAAGTGCCACATGGTGCCCCAACAGGTGGAACTTATTACCCCGCAAGAAGGGTAAAAAGCACCGAACGACTCGCACAAAGTGTGCACTTTCAGCCCCACCCTATCCTAATGAAAAACCGATGTTATCGATATAATGCACACGATATTTGTTTAATCGATTCTTTAGGAAATAATATCATTCAATACGATTTATTGATATTTGGAATAATTTGCGAATTCCTATCATTAGTTCAATGGAATTGTCCTAATAATAATTATTATATTTTGTTCCATTTTTGCTCCAATTCTTCATGCTTAATAAGTACATGCAACCTTGATATCTTAATATTTTTTAACAAATTCTTTTACCGGAACTTTCTTGAATTTCACTTATAAATGGAACTGCAAACTTCATCAATATCGATCATGACAAAAATTACCGAGGAAAGTTAAAAACAAACAAACAAGCAAAAAAAGAAACAAAATTTTATCGTCCACCCGGCGCCAATAACGTAACCTTTCATTACACGAGATTCGAATAATTTGCATGACTCAGGCATTTTCAATCACAGTTTCTGGCTTTAATTGCAGTACTTTAATCATTTCTTGATATCGTAAAGCCACTAGAAAGCAATGCAGGTAAATTTAAGTCGACTATACATAAAAACATATATGTACATACATAAGGCTGTCATGCAGACGCCAGTCTTATTTCTTGGGGTTTCTTAAAAATAATCTGACACGATTCGCCATTTCTTGCTAATCATCTTCTTTAGAAAACTCAATATATAATTTTTATTTTTTTTTCCCCCATTACAACAGTTAAGTCCTCGATAAATTATGAAGGCGATTCCGTCGAACAATAATAAATAATAATATAAAATCATCAAAATAGAAATCAAAATTTCCGTTAAAAGGTATACAATCGCCCCGTACAAAAAAGGCTCAGTCCATTACCGCTTTCAGTGCCGCACATTGTTCATGAACCGGTTATCGGTTATCCCAAAATAATTTCGTTTCGATTTTTACACAAAAGTATCATTGAACCGCAAGAGCATTTTTATTTCTATACTTCCCAAACAATGTTTCACACGTTCGCTTGCATGATTCATATGAGTCGTCCGTCCGTTCGTGGAGTTCAACGCCTTGTGAAGGCCGTTCCTTAAACTCGAGTTCTTCACCTTTGAAATATTTGTGGTGTGTTCGTTTCTTACCTCCCTCAATTCATCACATGACGTCCACCACCTGCAGCCAAGCCATCTATAGTACTCGCGTATTAGCCATCAGGGCATACTAAACTGTTTCTGTGTTCTTTCTATGGGCCGCGATATATGCGGCGACTTAGATACCCAGTTTGTGTCTGGTGCCGGTCTCACCAGTAAATTTACCACCACCACAACCACCACCTCCTCCTCTATTTGAATATTTCAGCAATTAAATGCTTTGAAACTCGGTAATTGTTTTTTTTTTTTTTTTTTTTTAATTAATTTCAAACTTGGTTGAGACTTTCAAGGGGAAAATTACTTGTTGAAATGATTCAATTTAAATACAAATTTTTGTACATAATTCTCGGACAGATGGATTCTTGTAATTCGAAAGTTGTTTGTGGTTTTTACTGAGCGATGTTGTATTTTCTAGAAAAATTTCAAAAGTTGTTAGTTAAATACTTAAGTAGGCTGGCTTGACTGACCGTTTAGTTGGCCAACTGCCGGCAGGTAATTTTCTTGTTTACATTGTACTATCTATCACATACTGATAAGATTCACGTTTTTCTAACTATTATATGTATATACATAAGGTGTGGTGCATTGAGAAATTTTGTTTGGTTTGAAAGTTCTGCCATTTAATAATTGAGAAAAATAAAATTTCCCCTTTGCCAATAATTTGAATATTAATTAAGTTGGTAGGTAGATACTACCATGTATTAATTTACGTAATTTTAAATCTTATAGTTAAACGCTTCTACTTATCTAGTTTCAGTGCGAATTTTTTCATGACTAATATATGAATGTATTATAATATAAAATGTATAACACATGTCATTCAAAAGAAATAATTAAAAACTGCTGACACTTCTTTATTATCGCACTTTCGATTCTTGGAATAGATAAATTATATCTATACATATGTATGTAGTTGTTGAATGCATAATGAGTATTTATATCTTAAGGGTCTCTTATAGGCATAGGCATTGTATTAGGTAAATGTAAAATTATTGCGGTTTCGGGTCGTTTTGGTCTAGAATACTTAGTTTTTCGACATGGTATATATATACTTATACTGATATTAACGAATCTATTCACAAATTTTACAAAATAATTTTTGATGACTTTATATTATCTACGCCATATACAGGATGTCCCGGAAGTCGACGTCAAGCCGGAATCGGGTGATAGGCCAAATCATAATAGGTACTTGCCAGAAACATAAAGTTGCATTTTTCAATTATTATTCATCAAGTTCAAGTAAAGATGAAGATTGAACCTAACAAGTTTTGGTCTTTTATCAACATCCGGCGGAGCTCTGATGGATATCCATCTCAATTGAAATATGAATGTCACACTAGTTCCGATTCCAACATTATCTGCAACTTCTTTGCTGAATTCTTTAGCGCTAGCTTTACCCATCATAGTGAGGTAATTGATGAATCCTATTTTAGTTCGATTCTTCCGTTCTCAGGAGTGGTGCTTGGCCTAAATTCTAAGTTCAATGCCGACCTTGATGAAATCCCTTCTGTCTTCTTAAAATTTTGCGGGCATATTCTTGTAAATCCCTTGTCGCATCTATTTAACTCTGGTCTCTGCGGATTGTTATATTCCCATTACCATGGATGTTATGCTATGTTATTCCTATACACAAAAAAGGCAGAAAAGATGAAATAGCTAATTATAAGAATATTGCTCAACTTTCTGTCATGCCTAAGCTATTTGAAGCGATTCTATGTGATGCTGTTTACTTTCACTTCAAACAATTATTTACTACAAGCCAGCATAGTTTTGTGGAGAAGCGATCAACTTCTTTCCACTAACCTAGTTGAATTTACCTCGGCTTGTCTCAACTCAATGGAAAATGGAAACCAAGTTGACTGCATCTTCATCGACTTCAAAAAGGCCTTCGATAAAATATCCCACAAGCTTTTGCAGTTATATTTATCAAATAGGATCCAACAATTTCTATTTAGGTCGGCTGTCTCTTGTGAAATACCTGTACCTTCCTGTGTTCCTCAAGGCAGCCATCTTGGTCCGCTTCTTTTCATCTTATATATTAACGATTTGCGAAACTTTAGTAAGACGATCGATAGCTCTATTGGTTGTGGCGCTTTGTAATCAGATATCAACAGTTTCTTCATTTGGTGTAATAAATATTTTATGTACCTAAATATTGACAAGCCATCAGCTTTACCCGTAAAAATTTTCCACTTCTGGACTACATACCAATATCAATGGCATCGCTCTTGACAAAACCAATGAAATCAAAGACCTTGGTGTACTTTTAGATACCAAACTTAGCTTTTTACCAAATATTGACAAGACAATCAATAAGGCTAATGCCGCATTAAGCTTTGTAAGAAGATGAACGCCAAATTTTAATGATCCTTTACTTTAAGGACCTTGTATCTAGCTTCTGTGCGACCTCTTACTTATTATGCTATCCCTGTTTGGTGTTCTTTTTATGATATTCATCTAAGACGATTGAAATCTGTACAGAGGAGATTTATTCGCTTCGCACTTAGACATCTGCCATGGAATAATCCTCTCACGCTTCATCCTTTGAGCAGAGATTAAATCTTCTCAAACTACCTACGCTAACCAGAAGAAGTGAAGTAACTTCTTGTTTCAAATAATTACTGGCGCAGTAGATGCTCCTGAACTTTGAGATATGAGTCGTATGCCTAGTTACATGTACCTCATAAACGCACCAACTACGGTTACAATGAGCCTATATGTTCTATGTTGAGAGCCTTCAATGAAAACTCAGACGTCATTGATTTTGACTTAACTTCGACAAAGTTGAAAGGTCTGCTTTACGAATTTTTTTCGCTTTTACTTATAAACATGTTGCTTTGTTAGCTTTATAACTTATTATTCTAGTTTTATTGTATTTTGTTTTTCTCTTCTAATTGTTTCTATTGTTTCTAATTGTTGATTGTTTTTATTTTTTATTTACATTTGATGATTTTTGTTTTTTTCTGCTTTTTTATGGTCTTGTGTTTGTTTTTATTTTTTATCTTGCTTTCTATTCTTTTCTTTTGTAATAGTCAGATGGAGTTTTATCCTGTTGGCTCTGCGAAATAAATAAATACATCATCTTTCCGTGCTGGTTGCCTCTCTGTTATACTGCGAATCGTAATTTACAATGGCGGTCAAAAGTTCTTTACAGAAATTGTGAGGGAGATAGCATATCGTATATGGAAATTTATTTATGAGTGATGAGAGAAGCAAACGCATTCTGCATTTTCTCCAGACCTCGATTTGTCAATGTGTGCGTGCGTGTCCGGAACCATAAAAAGTTCTTAAGAATATTAAGTTTTTATAGTTACTGAAACTTAAACATTGTTACTGGCAACACTAATTTGTCAATGTTGTTGTTATTATAATATTATTATTATTATAGAAAATATTAATTAAATAATCTGTCAAGCTTAGAAGAAAATAAAAGTTAATTTTTTTGTTATTAAATATTGCGTAATTGATGGTTTTTACATATTTGTTTATAGAAAAGGACATAGTTTTTCGTCCATTTTTTAACAACAATTATTATTACAAACGATTAAAAAATTTACAATTTGACAAATTGACAATGGAACAGTTTGCGATTTGTACCATAAAAACTGGAGGGAACTGTACGTGAAAGGTATTGCAGTGATTGCTTCAGCAACATTTAAATTTCAATAAATTATCTCCCTCACAATTTCTGTAAAAAAATGCATACCATCATAATGTAAATCCTGCTTAAATTTACAAGACTTAGGACATGAAATAATTAGCAATCAAATTAGTAATCCATGTATGTATGTACATATGTACCTAGTCATACCATAAATTCTGTCACCAAAGCTTTTTTTCAGACTGTCCAAATTACGGTGGGGTATTGTACAGGCCTTGTTCTCTAACTCTGTCCAGAAAGCATAATCCAGCAGATTTAAATCTGGGCCTCCGAATGGTCAATCTTCTTGTGCAATAAAAGCAGGAATTTTGTTGCGTAGCCACTCCTGTGTGCTCTTTGCTTTGTGAGGAGTAGCGGAGTCTTGTTGGAAGACCCAATGGTATCCACCACGAAGAGAATGTGCGATAAAGGTTGCACAAGACCTTCTAGTACGTTGGTTTGATACACCGCCGCACCAGTTTTGACTCTCTTTTCGCAAAAATGGAGCGTTGTGATACCTTTATGGGATATACCCCACCAAACCATTACAGAAGCTGAATGATGGGACTATTTTTTAGCTTCTTCTGATGATGTTACATAAACCTTATCATATTGTTTAAAAAACTTGGTCCACAGTAAAAAAATTTTCGTCTGTAAAGAGGATATTATCATGGCCATTAGTTGTGTGCCAAAGCACAGGACGCTTATAGCTTTCCAATGTTATTTCCTTTAACCATGGAATTAACATGTGGACTGTTGACCGACGATAAGCCTTCATATGAAGATCATCTCGAATAAGTCTACCTACTCATCGATCTTGTGGAGATTTGCAATTCCCTCGTCAACATTTTTCGTTTGCGCAGTGGATTTCTAGGGATGCGCTCTCGGACAGTTTTGATGGCACTGACTGTTCTAACAGTACGTGGATGATCGGTCCTTGCTCTATCATCTTATTTTGAGCGGTTTCAACAAATTCAAAATTTCATAAGTCCTTTTTCACACTTATGGAGTGCTATTACAGTGATACAATTTTCTTTCACGCCCCACTCCATGATTACTAGTCAAAAACTGTCACCAAACTGATCGGAATATTACGCCGTACAGTTCATTTGTTATAAAGTGCAGCATAACGGTACATTTCCATGCTGGTTTCTGAGAAAGCGCGCATTAGAAATTCTGTGACAGAATTTATGGCAGATTAAGTATATACCTACCTATTTGTCATGTGTCACAAATTTGACAGCTACATTTTTATTGCTATTTATTTTATTAAAAACTAATCCAAAAAAAAAAACATTTTAAAAAACTCCCCTTCTTTATTAGTTGTATTAAAATAGCAACTATTTAGAAAGATTATCACTTTTCACTCGATAACACAACAAGGAGCAGCTTAACCTCAAATTTAATGTTTTTTACCGTCAGCTGATTGCATATCGAAGTTACACATCCTCTTGATCTTGTGTAAAAATGTGTAACTTTGTGCAAGAGGGGGGACGTATCAATTTACTCGATTTTCACGCTCCCAAAAATTAACAGAAGGTTTATGTGTAAATTTACGAAACGTTTTTATACCGAGTACAAACTTTCGAGTTAACAAACAGACCTATTAACTCGCCATTTGCAATTTTCTCAAATATTGGGGAGTTAGGGAAAACGTGAGCATGTGAAAAAGTGCGAATCGCCGTGACGATAAAGGGTATATCAGTTTTTAATGTAGGTAGAAGGTTGGGTTTCATTTTATATTTAGGGTCATTATGGGTCACAGTATATTCATACAGTAGAACAGCTTTGTCAAAAACTGTCACATGAGTAGGATGTTTCTATAATGTGACTATACTATCTCTTTCAACATTTTTAACTAACACACTAGTCAATTTTTAATACAAAGGTTCCTATGTAAATCTAAAGTGGAAGAAAGAGAATTTCAAGCAAGCACAAACTTGTACTAGAGGAAAAGGGGCAAATTGAGAAGCAAAACTTATTCTTCAAGAAGAAAACAAAAAGCTAAAAACAATTTGTTCCACTTCCCAAGCCATTCGACTTGGTAAAACTGTAAAACTGTCACAACATTATTACAGCCAGTTTACCCGTTACACTGTCCATAGAACAAACACTACTTTACAATCAAACATTTGTTCAGTAATGCATCAATACATTTGCAATACTTTTGTCGAGATGTGTACCTACATAAAATTAATACTTCTCCCAACTAGCTACTGTTCTCCCATTTACTTCCGTATCATACTTAATAGTTCCATTTTATGGGAGAAATTTTGAGGTTTTTGTTTTTTTTTTTTGTAATTAAAATTCTAAAATTCACTTTTCAGTAGTTTGCTCTAAGCTGGTCTACTGTATGTACACTAAAGTCGAGATAAATTGAAATTTTTGTTTTTGTAAGGGTGGTTTTTGAGGGGCCTGGGATAATTACCGCGGAAAGCCCGTTTTTTTTTTGCATTTGGGTCATATACACCCCGGTTCCTATATTTTATATAAATTTGTTCCGTTCTTTATTCACATCCATTGGTATTCTGTTGTGAACATCTCTCTCATGGAAAGTTCTACACAATGAGGAGTTTAAAAATATGAGTATATGTCCATTTTTATACCAAAAAACAGTCATCAATGTTTTGAACGTACAGTGACGCAGCAGCCCCGGAATTATGGTCTGGGATATTATAAATTAGACTAAGCACCACACACATACTTCCGGTGGCATTGCGGCAATGCACGTCCATATTTCGTGCACTTTCTGCCCCCGATTTTTACCGCGCCGCAGCAGTCTCGTAGTACCACTCACATTTATAACATGGCCCCGTGGTACTACAGAGCGACGCCACGCACACCGATGTGTGCTACGGGCGGGCCGCTACGGTATCGCAACGGCACCACACGTTCAAAGCACTGATATGTGCACCGGGCTTAAAAAGGACTGATTCACTGCCTTTGCAGTTATCTTGAACTTAAAAGCTAATAACATATCGAATTAGGTTAGGGGACAAAGTGTAGATGCCACTTCAATCTGCATACAAGTTTAAACATGCATATTTAAAATATTTATAACTTCTCTTTGACTGGCAACGATAACCCACCTAAAGTGAAGCACGTACAGAGCATTGGCTAGAAAATTGTTCCCTCATTCTTCGGACGTATGAGTGGCTATCACCACAATTCCAAAACCAAGAGGGTGGGCGAATTCATCTACATTCGAATTGAGTGTGTCAGGTCATATCCAAAAATGCCTACAAGGTTTATTGAAGCATATTACATAAAGAATCTTTTGATAAATGAATCAAATTCACCTTAGCTTGAACATGCTGTATACAAATATATTTAGTCAAATCCATTCTTTGACCTCAAAACCCATGCAACGTTTAAGATCTTTGGATGGAAAGATGGTGAGCAGGATCCTTGTGAGTATAATGCCCCATTGTCTGGTGATTCCATCATCTTGAAACAAATTAGTGAAGTTGCATTTTGTTTTTCAATATCTAGCTTCGCAGATCTCTAAAATCTCTAAAAATTCTCTCTTATGAACTTTTTCCGTAGGATTTATAGTGCACGAAGAGTGAAAATCAATAGTTCAATCAGTTTTTTTTTTTATGTCTTTCTGTTTTCGTTACAATTACACTAAAACATCGAACATACCCATACACAAAAAATTTTCAAACATGCCAAACGCTTACTCGTCCCTTATAACGTCTTCAGAAAAAGTTATATGGACCAAGAAGAGATTGAGAGTATTCAACATTTCTTATGTGAATATCCCAGCCGAGTCAGGAGGATTAATGTATTAGGCAAACCTTTATTCAGTTATCTGCGGGAAGTGGCGATTAAAGCACTTCCTAGACTCTCACGACTAATGCCCTCAAACTTAACGACTATTCGCAATTCAATGTTCAGTGAAAGCCAAGGCTGACGGAATTATCAGACTAGTTTGTAGCCATCGTGCTAATCAAATCTAACGATCCTTAAGAACTAAAAACAATTTTCGCTTAAAAATAGCTGGAGTACAAAATATAGGTCCGCACAGCAAAAGAATCTTTCAACAAATCCTTTTATAATTTTGTATTGAAAGTGCATTTTCTGTTCAATCCAGCTTTCCGTAATAAATCACAAAGTACAACGCCCTTCTTGGTAAGTTTTCTTCGCTTATTATTTTTTTTTCTTTTTTTTTTATTGAATTCCCTCTGCAATGATGATGATCGCATCGCAGTGGATGCACAAATTATGACAAAAAGTTATGTTGCTACATATTATCTTCTCTCCTCTCGATAAATTGTTCGTGGATCGTGCTATCCGATCCAAGATATATAAACGCCAGTATCAAAACATTCATTCCTGAAACTGGTTTGGATGGATGAGAATTTTTCAAAGTTATCTACAGCTTCTTTCTTCTGGTCTGGCCAGGTTGTCTTCTGGAAGTTTTTAACCGAGTTTTTGCTCTTTTATGTCACGGTCATGTTGTTATGAAATTATGAATAAGTATCAGCTGTAGCCAGCTGTACCTTACCAACATATATGTATATAGTAATGTTCGCATAATCCGGATTAGTGTTCCAAGAATATTTTGTGTTGAGAATCCCAAAATCTGTGGAGCCACCCGACAGTACAAGGCAGCTGCGATTCTTTTTGGGGAAAAAAAAACTCGAATTTTTAGGGGTCACCAGACTATGTTTGCTTTTTTACGATGGAAGAAGTGAAGGCAGACGTTATGCATCCCACAGGTTGACTGATTACCTGTTACTTTTTACCATGTTTTCAATGTTTTTGCAATATTTTTTTTTACCTAAGGCGATAACTTTATTTATGTTTGTTGTCATGCCCAATGTGACTAGTAAGCGGTAAATCTTAATTGAGGATTACGTATTTCGAATGAAATCCATCCTGATTTCGAAAGAACCGAAATTAATTTTTGGGAGATAAAATGGGACAAAGTGGCATTAAATTTGCTTATTGACATTGATTTTTTTTTTTTTGTTTTCTGTTATACCTAGTAGGTGATGCCATAATGATGTCGATTAGCTGGGGTTCAGAGAATTTAAAAGAAATATGGCCGTCCATATAAGCATATACACACATTTCAATATGTACGTATGTTTTGCTATTTCCGGAGTAATATTTTTAAGTCAAAGTTCGCATTACAAGTTTCGACACTTATCCAAGACTCTTACGATACTTAAATAAATTAATTTGAAAAATAAAACATTTTTGGGGATAAAATTTGAAATTAATTTCCAAAGTGTGTTTAACGAAGAACGACCCAATGCATGTTTTTTTTTCAACTTTTTTGTGAACATGCTACTAAAGTGCACTTACATTGGCAAATGAAAACTTTGAACTGTTTATGTTCGCTAAGGGAATTAGTAAAGAGTATTTTTCTGAAATTAAAACTGGCTCCAGTTACAAAATCACCTACGCCTTTGTTTTTCGGTAAAAAAATATTTCCTTGTAATCAAATAATATTATTTCCGTAGCTTGTCAGTATTGCGAACAAAGGAGTAAGCCAATGGTCGATGTATTCAGTTTAATTCAAAATGTCTTCGAGGGAAGATAAAGTGTGAAAAGAAAATGAGCGTAAGTATATTGCATAAATCGAACTACTTCAACATTGTCTATTGCAAAAAATTGTAAAACAAAACGAAGAACAGTTAATCGTGTCATAAAGCGTTTTCTGGTGCTTTGTTCAAGTGATCGCAAAGATGAAACAAGCCAAAAGAAACAAGTCAAATGGCTAGAATTGCTCTAACGTAAGACCAATTCTTATGATACCCTAGATGAATGCTCGTTTGTAATTTCGTATGGTCGCCGATCTATGCACGTTGATAAGTGGTTTTCGCATATATTTCTAGAACGGTTCGTCGGACAGAAAAATGATTATAACCAATTTTATAGGATTTCGTATTCTGAAGTAAGATGATCAAGGACTGATCGTTTTCACAGGATACGTAATGCTCGTTTGTAATTTCGTATGGTCACCTATCTGCGCAAGTTTGATTTTTGAAGTGGTTTTTGAAAATATCTCTAGAACGGTTCGTCGACTAGCAAAAATGATTATAACCAATTTTATAGGATTTCATATTTTGAAGAACTTTTCAGTACATTAAAACAGTATAGCACTGATCGTTTTCACAGGATACGTAAATATCCTAAATTTTTATATGGCAACACCAAGAAGAGGTTGCTATTCAAAGTTAGCTTGAGATATGGCACAACGAAATGCATATGCTCCCAAAAACAGAATTGACCCGTGCCTTAGAGCTGTAGTTACCTACATTTCTACCTGATCCTCTCGCTGTTGTTATATTTCCGGCTCACCTTCCCAATTAGCTGAGGTTCCGTATGGGTGTTATGAGAAATTTTCGTGCTTAAATTCCCGTCCGTGCTGTAGGATTCTAGTTATCATCTAGTCTCACATATCACTGAATTACCAAATGATTACAGATATTCGCTTCTTTCACCACACCGCTACCCTGTGGGAGAGCTACATTTTTCACACGCTCTTTCCGCTGTCTGTCTAGGGTATATCTAACCTCTTGGCTGAGCAGATTTTTTTTTGTTATATATTATTAAAATGGTAAGAAGGAGTGTTTGGGAAAACAGTTATTTTAATAAAAACATTTTATTTTGGAATTTTCCATTTTTATTCAATTCTTCCTGATATTAACAAGGAACAACCATTCCTTAATCATTATTCGTTCCTGATAGTGCTAGAAAAAGTCGCCAAAATATCAATGATCGATTATAACATGAATAATTTTTGGTCTGGAGTATTCTCCTACTGAACTACTTTACGAGGAAGGATAAGTGCTACTAAAAACTATTTTTAGGTTGTTCCGCCGAAGATATAGGCAAATTTTGGCACCTATTGTGACGATTAATTTCCATACAGGAACATGTTATGAAATTTCAAAATATTATAAATTATTTCCGCCATTTGCTTAAAAACGACCTATTAAATTGCCATGTCTAATTAAAACCAAAGCAAAATAGTTCTACTCACGGTTCAGCTTCTATTGATTTCAATTTTGCAACATAGTTTGATGGTATGTATCCTTCCTGACGGGTTTTCTTACTTCTCGCTAACCACCAGTCACCCTGTAAATAAGAAAAAGACATGTAATATATTCAAAAATTCGATTCGATTAAATAATATTTCAATCTTGTGCTTGGCGTTATTCAAATTGCCAATATTAATTTCAATTTTTGATATAATTTTAGATATGAAAATATTTTTTTACAGAAACTTACGTGTAAATTTTGTTCAAAATTGATTTAAGAAGCAATTTCCATGGCTAAGAAAATTTTTCCGGAAGTGTAGATAGATTGGTCTGAAAATTATCCAGATCTTAACATAATACGCAGAATAAAGAAAGAGTGGAATTCCATTGCAGATTTGCGATAATTTTAGAAAAGTAAGAAATACACATCCGAAAATTAAAGATTTTTTTTTTCATAGGAAACAATAGATTTTTAAAATTTAAAAAAAAAATTAAATGACCAGGAATTTTTTCCGTCCACCCCGCAGAAATGATAATGCTGATCATAATGGTGGTGGAATTATCGTTCTATATGTATATATATGATGTAGTGTTTGCTTAAATGTTCCACACAGTCTAACACTGAATTCTTGTTCATTGAAATTACTGCAGAGGCGTTGCATTTTTGGTTGTACTTATATTAACCTGCGCAAATCAATGTCATTCTTGGGAGTAAATTCTTGTTTCTATTATTACGATGACTTCAACATTAACCTACTTAAAAATTGCAAAATGATAACAAATTTTACTAATAATTGGTCTGCTACTGGTTTGAAAGCTGTAAAATCTGATCCTACTCGTTTTGGATATTTTTGTAGTGAACGATCTTTGTTGAGAATGTTTTGTTTTCCAACCGAAATTTACTTTTATTTCAGGGATTACGATATTATTTATATAAAACACTTAACAATAACATCCCAAGATATTGTAAGAATGTTGACATTGAGGATTTTCGCATTCCATATAGTAGGTACATACATATATGTATTGATGACAAGAAATATAGAAAATAATTTTCAACTGTTTTATTATTTGACATCCATATTCCCTCAAAAGTCTGGCGTACAATTCATTGGCAAGGTTTGATGGAACAAGGATGTGTGAAACACGGAAAATAAAAGAACACCGACCTAAAACATAAGAAAAAGGGAAAAAGAAAGAAAACAGAAACAGTGAAAAAAAGTTTTGGGGAAATGGGATGGCGGATTAGAGAATTAACCTAAATTTGTATTGATGCCGGCTGCATGCTTAAAGAAACTATTCAGAAGTTACACACTATATAGGGCCAGATTATTATAACCACAGAGAAAAACAACAGAAAAGATACAAATTGGTCTATGGCCAATAATATTATACCCTACATAAACATAGAAGTTAAACAAGTAAAAAAGCTAGAATTGGTCTAGGACCAATTCTTAGGATACCCTAGATGAATGCCCGTATTAAATTTCGTATGGTCACCGATCTATTCAAGTATTGATTTTGAAGTTGTTTTTCGCATATATTTCTAGAACGGTTTGTCGCACAGACAAAATGATTATAACCAATTTTATAGGATTTCGTATTCTGCAGAAGTTTTTAGTACAATAAAAATGTCTTGGACTGGTCGTTTTGAAAGTATACGTAAAAAACCGAAATTTTTATATGGCAACACCAAGAAAGAGTTGCCCGATTTAGTCCATTTTTGACATTTTATTTGCTAATGTAGTAAAAACATCATGTGCGAAATTTGAGCTCTCTACGTCGACGCGTTCTCAGGCAGTGCCCAAATATATAGCGGAAAACAAAATTTTTATATGGCAACCCCACGAAGGAGTTGCCCGATTTGGCTCATTTTCGAACTTAATTTTACTTTTTTTTTTAAAGTCTGTGTACAAAATTTCAGCTCTCTAAGTGTACGCGTTCTCAAGTTATCGTGCGCACAGACGGACGGACGGACGGACGGACGGACGGACGGACGGACATGCAAAAATCGAAATAACTTTTAATATTATGAATGGGTGTCCAATCCATTTTGCTCTACCATCATTATTTCGAGGTGTTACAAACGGAATGACAAACTTAGTATACCCCTATGATTTCATCTAGGGTATAAAAAGGTGAAAACTCAAAACTCTGTATGGCAACACGAAGAAGCGGTTGCCCGATTTAGTTCATTTTTGAAATTTTATTTATTATTTATTTATATAAAAACGCTGTGTACAAAATTTCAGCTCTCGTTGAAGTGTTCTCAGGCAGTATCCAAATATATAGTGAAAAACCAAAGTTTTGTATGGCAACACCAAAAAACGGTTACCTAATTTAGTCTATATTTGAACCTGTATTTCTCATTTTTATGAAAACACCGTGTACGAAAGTTGAGCCCTCCATGTTGACGCGTTCTCAGGCAGTGCCCAAATATATAATGAAAACCAAAAGTTTTGTATATGGCAACATACAGACGAGGTTGCCCAATTTAGTCCATTTTTGAAATTTTATTTACTATTGCTATGGAAACACCCTGTACCAAATTTTCAGCTCTCTATATCAACGTGTTTTCAGGAAATACCCAAATATAAGCTATGTTCTTTTGTGTACCTTGTTCTAGAACTCCCATATACTGGAGAGTACAAATTGTTCTGTCGATTGAAGCGAACTATTTGTACTGTTTGCTTCATTTATACATCTTCTATGAAAATGTATGAGGCGTTCTTTTGTGAATCTTTTGTTCTGCTCTATTCTGCTGGCACAAAAGAACACAGCTTATATAGTGAAAAACGAAATTGTCCCATTTTCGTACTTACTTAAATTTACTTTTTAAAAAGCCCTAGTGAAAAATTTCAGCACTCTAAGTAAACGCGCTCTCGTGTTACCGTGCGAACGGACAGACGGACAAAGAGACAGACGGACATAGAGACAGACGGAACAAACAAACGGACAGACAAACAGACGGTCAGACAGGCAAACGGACAGACGGCCATACAAAAATCAAAATAACTCTTAATATTATGCGTGGGTATCCAATCCATTCTGCTCTACCCTCATTATTTCTATGCGTTACAACCGGTATGACCAACTTATGTAGTATACCCCATGATTTCATTATAATTATAATTTTTTAGTTTTCATTGTGGATACAAAAAAACTAAAAATAAATTGTTGGTTACTTTTACTCGTAAATTTTTAGTGATTGTTCGTAGCTCGTCATTTTGCATTTTGCAAGTGAGTAATTAAATAAGAATCGTGCTTAAATTGATCAAAGATAGATATGATGATTTTTTTTTAATTTCTCATCGTTTTGATGCAATTTTATGCGATAGACCCCAGTTTTTGAGAATGAATAAAAAAAAAATACCTCACGACAGAAAAGAAATCAGCCATTGTAGCCTTGGGATGTGTAAAATAGATGCATCATTGTGCCTCATTGCACGAAAATTTAAGGGAGACTTTCTCGACCAGCTCTAAACGGGGAAACAATATTACAGAAAAATCGCGTAATCTTATCCGCTTTGATAATCATAAGCAACGTTTAAGAGAAATAAAAAAAAAACATCTAGTACAGGATACAGGATGAATAGATTTTTCAGCAAGGACTCTCAAGTGACAGGATGCAGAGGCAGCCCACAAAAAAGCCAAAATCAACCGCGCTCATGAAAATAAGGGACAAGATTTCGTTGCAGAGTTCAAGCAGTACACGGATGATGATTAAAAGAAAAGGTAAGTAAAACACAATTTACACGTTTTTCCCCCGTTATTCAGTGTTAAATATTTGAAATGTCGTGCGAGGGCATCGGAATGAAAATTTTTATCCCTCCTGTCTTCAAGAAATCGTTAAACACTCACCTTCAGTCATGGTGTGGAGTGTAATTAACGGTGAGCGTTCTAGACCCCTCTATATTGTAGAGGGTATGATGACTCGGCATCAGTATCTGAAAGTACTAAATGATGGTGTTTTGCCATCCATATAAGGCTTCTTTATAGAATAACGGGAATGATATGAATTTACACAACATGTCACATTGCGAAATTCGTAAAAAATTTCCTTTCCTCCCCTAAAACTATCCACACACTTCCCTGGCTGCCCAATTCACCTGACCTTAATTGTATAGAAACTGTTTGGAATGTCCTATAAACTAAAATTTATAAAAGCCTTAATCCTAAAGAAATCTTTGTCCCAAATATTAAAGAAGTGTGGCATGGTTTTTTCTCTGTTTATCAAAGATTTCATACAAAGTTGTATTTAAAAATGTGCCCCGGTACTTTAAGGGGAGGTTACCGTCGAGAGGCATGAAAAATGCAGGCACTTTGGACATTTTTTTTTACATAAAATAAATACTTTTGGAAATGGGTTTTAAAGTATTTTATTCTTTTATGAATTGAGAGTAAATTCCAATTTTATTTATAAAAACAAAAATCCAATATGGCGGCTCCAGTTCCCATCAAACAAAACCATGCACCACGGCTTGTTTTGGGCTGGGCGCTCTGCCAGTTCATCCGAAACAAATAGGGTTGAAAATGATTAAACAAGATAAAATTTGGGGGTCCTTACCGGTTTTCATTTTCAAAAAAACGGACGAAACAAAAAAACATCAATTTTTGACAAGATCTCTTGCTGATGGCCCCGCCAATTGAACTGCGGAGAGTTTCATGTGAATCGTTTCATTCGTTGAAGCTGTAGAGTGCCCCGCGCGCTGAAAAATGTTGTTCCCAGAAAAATTCATATACAAAGTTCAACGTTATAAAAAATCTTTGACTGCTTACTTCAGCTATTCCAGCACCATACAGAGGCCCTTCTTCTTTCTCCAAGAACTGATTCTGCGAATCTATAGGTTAACGGTTTCCCGAAATTTATTAGGGTACCTCAGGTAGCGAGAAAAGGTTTCCCCAGCCAGCGCACTCCGAGCGACTCAGCTACCTGTTTTCCAGCCGGCGGATGGTTGACAGGCTGCGAATTTTAAAATACTTTAGATATGACAAGTAAAAAAGCTAGAATTGGTCTAGGACCAATTCTTATGATACCCTACTAGATGAATGTCTGTATAAAATTTCGTAAGGACACCGATCTATGCAAGTTGAATTTTTGAAGTGGTTTTTCGCATATATTTCTAGAACGGTTTGTCGCACTGAAAAAATGATATTAAGTAATTTTATGGGATTTCGTATTCTGAAGAAGTTTTTAGTACAATAAAAGTGTCTTGGACTGATCGTTTTCAAAGTATACGTAAGAAATAAATTTTTATATGGCAACACCAAGGAGTTGCCCGATTTAGTCCATTTTTGACATTTTTTTGCTAGTACAATGAAAACACCATGTACCAAATTTCAGCTCTTACGTCGACGCGTTCTCAGGCAGTGTCCAAATATATTGTGGAAAACGAAATTTTTGTATGGCAACCCCACGAAGGAGTTGCCCGATTTGTCTATTTTCGAACTTAATTTTACTTTTTTTTAAGTCTGTGTACAAAATTTTAGCTCGCTAAGTATACGCGTTCTCGAGTTATCGTGCGCACAGACGGACGGACGGACAGACAGACGGACGGACGGACATGCAAAAATCAAAATAATTTTTAATATAATGCGCTGGTGTCCAATCCATTTTGCTCTACGATCATTATTTCGAGGTGTTAGATTTCATCTAGGGTATAAAAATATCCTTTTAGCAACGCGTTCTAAACCCTTAAGGATGATAATTATGTAAAAAAAAAATCAATTTGTTTTTGTCATGAACGGGAACCTCGCCTTAAGCTTTTTCAAATTAAGCTTTGTCAATTTTTATATAAGGAAA
The DNA here is from genome assembly GCA_963924295.1 of Dioctria rufipes. Lineage (NCBI taxonomy): Eukaryota > Metazoa > Arthropoda > Insecta > Diptera > Asilidae > Dioctria > Dioctria rufipes. The sequence continues at coordinate 344,650,606 of OZ002740.1, read as the reverse complement.
TACCAAATTAACATTTTGAATAATTTTTTTGATAATATTTTTAGTGCATTAAATTTTTAATTAACTTTAAAATAACTTAAATTTATCCTAGTGATTATAATAAGCTGGCCCCAGAGAGTATTTTCCTTTTATCTACTCACTAGCTCTTGACTGAAAACCTTAATAGCTTTGTGCGTAAGGGCGACGTTCGTGACGAAAATGTGAAATTTTAGGCATAGTTTTAGGGTAGTAAACGTGGGTGGATTTACAAGGGCTTTTTTTCATATTTAGAATGAGTGAATGGGGAATTTTCTGATGAGGTAAAAAAAATTACGTTTTTGGGGTTTTGGGGTGTGGTGATAACCATCCCCCTTGGGGTTATCCAATTTGAACCCTATGTGATATCAAATTAGAGCTTCTGTTGAGTAGTATTAAATGGCATCCTTTTTTTTTCTTCTATAAGAAAACTTTATAACAGACTTTTCTCACTCAAATATCGTTGAAATTTCGAATTTTTGTAGAGAACGGATTGTAGATTGATTCGGGGGGCTGATTTTCTTTTAAAAGCTTTAGCATAATGTTTTACATATTTCATGGGCACATTTAAATTTTCTAGGTTTTGATGAGAAATAAATTATTCCGGTTTTTTCATGTAAATTTTTTTTCACATGGAAGTACTTACATTAAAGTGCAATAATCTTCTAAACTATTGTACTTACCGCAGAGAAAGCCTTACAGCAAAAGGAGGTCCTTATATGCTCCTTTATGGACATACAAGACTCGATCAAGAGGATATCCGAAGATAGAGGTATAGAAACCTGCATCGTCAGATGGATTGGCAACATGAGAAACGCTGCATAACAGCTACCATGATCGGCGAATCGACAGCAATCATGGCCAATGAAGGCTGCCCACAAGGCGGGGTTTTATCACCACTTCTATGGCTCCTAACTGTGGATGAGCTATTAAATATACTCCAAGAGGCCGGCTTTAAAGTCCAAGGATACGTTGATGACATTGTCATCTGTGTTAAAGGAAAGTTTGAATCAGCTTTATCCGAGGTTATGCAAACTGCTTTTAACATCGTTACCAGATGGTGGCAGAATATTGGACCATCGATAAAACAGTGCTAGGAATCTTCAGATCCCATCTCCTAAGTTAAATGGAATTGCAATTGAATAATCCTATACAGCAAGCTTACCTGGAATGCCCACCTGGAAATGATAACTAACAAAGCCATGTGGGCTCTTGCCACAGGCTTTTCGGGAAAAAGTAGGGTCTGAACCCCCAAAATGACCTTATGGATCTTCCAGGGCATAGTCAGACCCATATTTTCTTATGGGGCAAATGTGTGGTGGCCTAAAATATTGCAGGCAACCACCAGGAGATCCCTTGATAAGGTGCAAAGATACTAGACTCCAGCTTCCACAACGGGCCCAAGTCTGGTATACTGACGGATCCCGGAAGGACGGAAAAATAGGCGCAGGAGTGGTTGGTCCAGAAGTGTAACTATCCATTTCGCTTGATGTCTAAGCTTCCATTCTTCAGGTGGAAGTCTATTCTATAGAGGTTGGAGCTCAGGAAAGCCTAAATAACGGCTGCAAGAACTCCAACATCTACATTTGTTCAGACAGCCAAGCTGCTCTTCTAGCTCTTTCCTCTCAAGTCTTTAAGTCGAAACTAGTCTGGAGCTGCTACTCGAAACTCCAACTACTGTCTAGGGACAACCAAGTAACCTTATTTTGGGTCCCTGGACACGAAGAAGTGGACGGTAATGAAAAATCGGACGAACTGGCTAAAACCGGAGCTGAATGTCCGTATACTGGTCCCTACCCGAAATTTGGGCTACCAAAAAGCCACTTTAGGGGGAACTGCTTAAGTGGGAAAACAGGTATGTGGCAGGCGAAGAAATTCTTCAACCCCTCTCATCTCCAGACGCGCCAACTTATTGGACTAAGCAGACAGTTGCTCAGACTTTTGCTAACGCAGTCACTGGTAATGGCCCCTTCCGTCTCTTCCTGAAGAAGATAGGCAAATCCGACAGTGAACTGTGTCGACAGTACGAAGAGAAAGATGAAACCTCTATGCATGTTATATGTGCATGCCCAGCACTTGCAGGTCTAAGGCTGCCGATCACTGAAGGAACACTTATCTCTCCAAATAAACCCCAAGAGCAATAATCGAGCTCGTTAAAAGGCTCGATTTTGCCTAAGCACTTTGGGGGTAGGCACAATAGATCAATTATGGTCGCTGTGTCAGCAAGGTCCTGGGGGCCTAGTCTCCCCTAGTCTTAGCATTTACATTACCGCAGAGAAAAAATATTACATCACAACGTTCGCAAGAGAATGCATATGTCAGATAAATGTCTACTAGGTTCAAAGCGAGGCTATTCCATTATGTTTTTTTTTTTTTTTTTTTTTTTTTGTAATAAAATGAATCTTTTCGATTCATTATATAAATCTAACACTGGGCAACAATCGCCGACTAACTGAACTGTCGTTCCGTGTTCGTTGTAAATATCAACATAATCTTCAACCATTCCAATAGTCTTTTTTGCCTTAGCTTTCTTCTCAATTTAGACAAAAACTCGGTCTGAAGGGATGTATGAATGACCAACAACGGGGAAAACCAATTTGATGGATTTAATATTATGCGGGGCTTTTTTGTAAGCCAGTACAAACATTTTACAACCAGAACTGCGTTCTTACTCTGCCCTCCACATTCGTCGGCTACCAGTCTTACAGTCTTAAATCCTTCAAAATTCGTATGTAATTCATAAGCGATGATATATACTGCCGAAGCTATTTCACAGGATCCTTTAGGACGAGTGCCTGATGACTAACTACTGCTCAAGCAATGTTTCTCCCCTGAATCAGATGACTAACTAACTACTGGTCATGCTCAAGCAATGGTCTTCTCCCTAACCCAGATTGACAATAAGAAAAAATGTGCCAATTAACACTGACTTTTCGCATCACAATATTCATAAGAAGGAATAGACTCACTTTGATTAGTGATGGCAACTGTTATGAATTTTCATGGGAATAGAAGCACTTTGCTACACAATGGAATAGGCATGCTTTGTTGCTTACGTGCGTACGGAATAGAAACATTTTGAATTTAAACCGCATTTTCAATACCGATTTATAAGGGAACCCATTTTGAGGCTCTGGGCATTTTAGTAAATTGTACCACTACAAAAAGTGGGCTCACTTCTATATTGCTGACTCTTTCGGTCTAAGGACCAAGTACCAACTGAGAGAACTGTAAACAACAAATAAAAAGTGGGACTTTTAAAAAAAATGTTTTTTAATTAATTATTTATTATTATTACTGATAAAATTGTTTTACCAAAGGCAATTTATTCACTATATACGCAGCAGAAATTCGAAAGATTTTATTAAAATCGCTTTTCGAGCTGTGCGCTAATTTTTTCAACTTCGCGCCAATGATTTTTTCAATGTTGGCACCGGCGTAAAAACTTTCGTTTTACATAACCAATTGAGCCCATATGAAATAGAAAGATAAGCAGTCCATATTATATATGTCAGTGGGTTCAGCGGTATTTACAGAACGGAAAACTTGGTAATATATTTGACAGGTCAACATTTTTCATCAAATTTTGTATACCTGAACATGACCACAGGGTTTTCTTCTATAAATAAACATTTCCTTGCAAAACATCCTTATAAAAAACACTTCCTTTAAAAACCAAGTACCAAATATTTTGTTAATAAATCCGGTAAATTCCACTGACCAGATATTTAAGTAAATCCATTGACGTGAAATTCGCAAGTAATTTAAATTTCGCGCCAGTTTACTACAGTTGGTAGCATTGACAGTGAGAGCATACTTTCTAAAATCAAAAGTGGTGCCACATGAAAGAAGAGATCAGTCAGTCCATTTATATACATGTCAGTGATATATCCATATTATATGCATTTAGAGCGATTATTTCTACGCAATGGTTTTGCTTTTGCCTTTTCAGTTTTTATAGCACAAGTTTCGTGGTACCGTAAAACAGGGATACTTTAGTACAGTTTTAAAATTAAAAGTAAGATGTTTACTATGGTGTTGAGATGCGATGACATTCAGATTTTTTTTTTTTTTTAATGTGCGGCCGATCACTATTATTACATTGAATAAGACATAATTATTAAATATATCGACATAAGGATAGTAAAATTTAGGTGTTGATCAAAGAATACCCCCACCTTAATGGGATACTTTGACCTGAGATTAGTTTTCTTTATAAAATGTATGTATAAAGTTAATTTGATAAATAAGTCCCTGGCTAAACATAAAATTGAACACTATACAATTTTTTAAGATGAGAATGATACTTTTCTGTCAATATTTTGGTATGAATTCGGCTTCCAAAGAGAATACACAAGCAGACTTTAGATGAAGATTTAATTCGTCAATTACATACTATTACAATAGAAAATAAATTAACAACAAAAATCAGAAATATTTGATTAAAAAATGTGAAATAACTTATTTTAAGACTTCATTGTATAGCTCCTGATCAGAAGACCCCCAATCGACACCTGAGCTTTCCATATAGGGAAAATCACTCGTTGGAGTCATCGAAATAAGTATTAATGATTCGATTACTGTTCAGTTGTTGTGTTTTTCGGTGAGATATTTTCTTGCATTTCCTCCAAGGTGATGCCCTTACCAGCAGAAACTCGTAAGATTTTCCTTTTGCGTACAGGCTTATCGGAAGTGTAATTACGATTTTTGCCGAGCAATTCTAATACAGCTTGCGAAACAAGGTTTTCAACTTGTGCCGGATCTTCATTGCTCGGCAGACGACCAGTCACTGCTGCTGGGTCAAATGGTTAAATTCCGCATTTTTTGAAACCTTTAATGAGGTTAACAGAAATATTACTTGCATCCGATAATTTGTGGTCCAATATATACAAGAGCTTTGGTGGGAATGCCTCTCTGGCTGGATAGATTATCACCGATTATTACAATCTTCCCAGTTAATTTTCGCGTTTCTGGTATGAATAGGTTTTCAAACCAATCGGTGAATATAATGGAATCAAACCGCCCCCTTGTGCCAAAGATGAGTGGATTTGTAAACCACATAAGATGGCAATAACATTCCTGCAGCTGATCCACAGTACATAACCCATGTAGACGACTTTGAAGAGTCTCGCGTTTGAAAATTCATTTTTTGACACCAGGATCATCTGCCAAATTTGTCTCGTCTTAGTTAAATATATGCTCAGGAAAAACATTTGATTCCCCAGTACTAGTGATCTCCTTCAAGGTTTCTTGGAAATGGCCAAAATAGGTGCACATTTCTTTCGGTGTTACCGCTGCCTTTGACTGAATAATATTTTGGCACATTCGGTGTGATAGCTCATTTTTGTACTTCTGCAAAAATCGCCAAGTCCATTCGAAGCTGTGCAAGTATTGTGGTGGCCGAATTGTGGAACTCGTTTGCCGCTTTTATCTAGGTACAATTTGGCTAGCTAACAAGATCTATTTATTTTTTCCCGGACGGGAATCGAACCTACACTTGTTAGAATCAGTCAATGATGGGTAAAGAATTTTTTAAGAACTTTTATTTTTAACGATTCTAAATCAAATTAATAAATACAAGAAGAAAGAAGCGGAAGGTCCCGGTTTCAACCCCGGACGAGGCGGTTGTTTTTTCTTCTTGTATTTATTAATTTGATTTAGAATCGTTAAAAATAAAAGTTCTTAAAAAATTCTTCTTTATCCATCATTGACTGATTCTAACAAGTGTAGGTTCGATTCCCGTCCGGGAAAAAATAAATAAAAATTGAATTTACAATTTATTTGTGCGCTTTCATCGTTACTAATTAATGCCAGCTGAAAGCAAATCGTGGCTTAGTAGGCTAGTAACAAATTGATAAATGCAAGAGGGAAAATCATCTGTCTCGTTAGCTCAGTGGTAAGAGCAGCCGCCCGGCAAGCGGAAGGTCCCGGTTTCAAACCCCGGACGAGGCGGTTTTTTTTTCTTCTTGTATTTATTAATTTGATTTAGAATCGTTAAAAATAAAAGTTCTTAAAAAATTCTTCTTTATCCATAACGAAGATCTCTTCAATCGCAAGGAAATGCCCATTTGGCCATGACTAGCATATTGTCGATAAAACCTCTTTCATCGCCAACTGTGAACACTAAGGGACGACCAACTTTGCCTGTGTTCTTCCCCTTCAACTTATTAATAAGTGTTCCCTTTGCTATTTTATGTTTATTGGCAGCCTTAATTGGTAGTCCTATAATGGTATCAAAATAGTAAGTTCTCAAAAAAATTTAATAAAATATAACGAACCATTTTCAACGTCACTTATAGCTGATTTACGTGAACCGGCCTTTTGAATATACTTTCGAGGCATTATGAAAATTTTATCCTCCATAATCTATAAATATTTGACAACGAAAGGTGTGACATGACCATCAATTTTTTTGAAATTTTATGGTTTGTGGACAAAAAAGTACGAATTAAACATTTTTCCTATACATTGCGAATTTCGCGAGTTATGACATTCTCAAAATTTCGAAAAATGCTGTCCTGGTCTTCTTTAAAAATGCATATATATTTTTCTATTTAGGCTAGGACAGTGAAATATGACTCATTTGACAGATAGGATCTCAAGCTGTCTAAGAAAAACACAATTTTTAAAATATACGCGAAAAAGGACATTAAGGATAAGGATCTTATCCTTTATCCTTGAATATCCTGGAAGACGTACTTTTGATTTTGTTAATTTTTTTATATTTTATACCTTGTATTATCCACTAAAACATTAAAATTTTAACTGGGCATCTCAACGGGATCAAAGAGTAAAAACTCAAGAAAGTTTCACAATAATACAATTATAACTACCTACAAATAAAAAAATATTGTTTCTATACAGTGTCCCGTATGTGGTCTTGCATCTGAAAGCTGAAAGTTGCAGCCTATGATGATGATTTAAAATTTCGTAGATTAATAATCGTTGGACCTCTCCAATGGTTTATAAATTTTACCCCTCCTCTTCTCCGTTTTGAAGTTATGGTTCAACAAATTTATAATTTCGGATTTTTACTCGGTTTTTTTAACTACTATATTTATCAACAAACACGTCATCAACACCAATTTTTCATATGAGATTTAAGAAGCCCAAAAGCACTGTACTATATTTTCTGGAATAATTTATAAAATTTTCCACTCAGATTTTCGCTGCTTTGTCTGTATTCACGACGATACAATTGAGAAATATATAGCAGTAGCACTTTAAAATTAATACGAAATAAATAACTGTTTGCGTGATGTTTTGTTTTTTCAAAGGAAAGGAGGCCTTTGAATTTTTATCTTAGCTTACGGTCAATGCATCCTTCCCTGTATTAAATATACCTGTTTTACGATACCTTATTTCTATTTTGTGGAAAAACCACGAGGGGCCTATCATATTGAGTTCTAAAACTGACACAAACCCGTCTCCACTGGGTTTTGCAACTACAGAGAAACCTCTCTATAGCGAACACTGCTATACCGAATTTTCAGTGTTTTTGGCAGTAGCATTTACATATGATTTCTTTGGAAAATAATTTCCATATAACAGAAAGGTTTTACTGTAATTAGATTTGCAATTGCAACTATCATAACTGTATTATGTACTTGAATTCTTTGCATAGTTTTAGGTGCTACAGATGTTATTTAAATTCAAATCTTATGCCTATGCAGCCAGAGGCAATATACATTATGTAGCTATCTATCAAAAGCCTTTGCTAAATAAATATTTATCTTGTACCTGGAAATGAATGTTGTAGTACACAGCGAGATAATTATTTGTCTCGTCATCTCAAGTATTTCCTAAGAAAGAGAGTGACTGCAGGGAAAATATACGTTATAACGAAAAATAAACATAAAACGTCTAAGTGCCAAGAAATGGGAAACATCACTCTTCAAAAAAAAAAAAAAAAAAACAAAACAAAAACAAAATAACGCAAAATCAAAACAATTTTTTCCACTGAAAATTTCAAGCATTTGAAAAAATGTTTGTATATGTATGTCCATATAATGTAAATAGGTACATACATATAGGTACATATAACCATAAATAAAATTAGATTCGCATGTAATTAAAATTCTGCAAACGATCTGCTTAGCTTCCTGTGCTGTGTTGAAATTACGAATGCATATAGAGGAGGGGTCACAAAATTATGCAGTCAAAGATAAAGTTGGAATGAAATGCATTTCGAAGGAAGTATTATTTTAAATCTTAAAGGGAATTTTATTTATGTATTTGATTTATAAATTTAATAACATTCGGTCATAGGAGATTATTTTAATCATCTTTTTTTTTTTTTGCACTCCAAGGGTCCAACATCAACGAGGATTCTAGCACACGAAAAATCACGTCAAAAGTAAAGCCTATTCAGAAGAGTTTCTTCTATCGATTAGAAAACTCCCATCACCACCAAAAGGCTGTCAATTTGCAGAAAATCTCCCGACTTTCATTAAATATGGCAGTTAGAGGGGGAAGAACCTGCCCTACGAATCGTACAATATGGAAATTTTCAGGAATTATCCAAACTAGCTTTTGAATTTATAATCCTGTAGAAGAAGTTTAACCCTTCCTGGTTATCGTGGGTCAAATTGACTCGGGCTCGTTTAGTGAAAAGTTCATTTCAGTTTTTTTTTTTAAATATGTTATCATTTTATTTTTTATGAAATGCAGTTGTGCTCCCATATTCAAAGTTTGCTCCATCTTTTTTTGGACCCAATTGGATGAGGATATAAGGTTAATTCACACCGCTGCGTTAGCGGTAAAGGTAACGGCAGGAAATTCGTAGGAAGAAAACGTAACACGCACACTTTAGCGGTAGCTCTACGGCATGAGTTACTGCCGGGATAAGGCAACGGTACCGATACCGGTAACTCAGCGGTGTGAATCAGCCTATGTTACTATGTATTCGTACTGCAACCATCTGTTGGGTGAGTTTGACCCAGTGTGATCATAGCAAAAAAATCCGATAATACGGCCAGGAATATGCTTTTTCAACTGCAATCCTTACTCAGCAAACATTTTCTCTGGTTTTCGCATTACCGAGAAATTGTCGAAGAGCAACAATTCGAGAATTTTTTGGTTTTACGAATTTCTCTCGATATATGGCCTTCAGGTTCAGAGAACTTTCAATATATCCCGAGAATTTTTCGTTCTTAAGCATCTCTTCGAAATATGAAATATCTCAAAAGATTTATCAGTAAATGATTTTTTTCAGATTGTGCATGTAAATGTAAGCGTGCCAACGGATTCTTTTCATTCGGCCGAAAAGAAGCTATATAGTAAAGTGAAGTGAGTGCTGAGAAATTGAAATTTGCATTTGGTAAATGTTTCTCATAGTTTTATTGTTTATTATCAATTGGATATCGAGTAGTTTTCAGAAAGCATAGTTCACTCGATTATCCAATTCGAAATCGAGTAGCTTTTACGAAGAAATCTCGAAAACATATGATCCTTATATACAGCACCAATACACGAAAAATCTTCGAAATAGTCTCGAAAAGACGAATCGATATCGAGTCGTTATTTCTTAGCGTTCCTTTTTCTTCGTTTTCGGTTCGATATCGAATGGAGAACGACTTCGAGATAGAAGTAAAACATCGATTGAGCGAGTCGATATCCAATCGTAATGTTTGCTGGGACGCAATTCTTTCGTTCAAAATTTTCCATGATTTTTTTTTTATTTTTATTTTTTTATGTATTGTATTTGTAATTTCGTTGTTGTTTTCCATATATGAAATCTGACCGTCACATTACGGCCTTTTGACATCTTATATCGAGAAGGTATTTTCACAACTGCCGATCAACTTAGTCTGATTGATGATGCCAACGGAGTAAGTGAAATCGATCACGTAAGTAATAATTTGTGGAATTGACAAAAAATAATTAAACGTCCTCTCTATTTAATGGAATTCCACCAAGTACCGACGCGACGATTGAAAAAATAATGTATTTTTTATTCTCCCTCTTCAATCCTCTTGGTAGCATAGGGCTTCAACATGCCCTCTCCACCTAACTCTAATCGGGGCGATGCCATCCATTTTTTTCACTTCAGCCCAGTTTCTTCCACTTTCATTTATTTCTTTATTAACCGTCCTTCTCTACGTCAGTTCTTAGTATTCTTACATTGCTGTTCTCCATGGATTCCATTCTAATGCTTCATTTCCATTTTCTTCGTTTTATCTGAACCGCTTTTTGTTCTTGGTATTATTGAATCGACCATATTTCCGAATTTTTTAGTTGTCTTTGCCAGTATGTATAGGTATCTTGCATATAATGCTCAAACATTGTTTTCTATATACCGGGAGTTATTGTGTCTTTCAAATAATTTGCTCAAATTTTCAATTTACTTATAGTTTTGTCTTGAAATGTACACATTTAATAATACATAGTCAATTCAAAAATTATTAGAATTCAGTACGTTTTTTGTTAAAATGAATTGCATTATTTATGCATGGTAATATGTATACTGAAAATTTTTAATACCGGAAGTTCCTAAAGTATAATAAAATGTGCGAAATTAGTCTTAATGGTGAGTTGAACAAAAACTGTTCTACGACCAAAGCACTGAATTCAACGCCATCGTTCGTAGGAAATGTTCACTAATCATCTCCGCGAAAAAACGACCAGCCTCATCTGAAAACTGATGCGTACCAAAACATTTTTCAAGAAAACAGCAATTCCGAAATTCTGGAGTCGTGCAAACGAGCGCAAAAACATTCCCATCATCACTAACCGCCTCTTTCCAACAATGTATCCAACTATTCTAAGATCTAAAAATAGGTATAAACAAAGCAAGTCGAAGTTTCAGCTTTACCTCGAGCCCAGTAAATTGTTGTTGTCGATGATGAAGTTTCAAATTATGATGTTTTCTGAATTACAGCTTGAAGGTGGGACCTCGACCTAGTAGCTATTTCTCTACCCCCTAAGTGTATCTATTACTCGAAAACTTTCAATAAACGACACTATTTCAGCTTAACAAGGTCACAGAATTAGAAAATAAAAATCTTTTAAAAACACTATCGAGCGGATTAAAAAAAAAAAACCTTTCCATTTACACTGCTGTGCAACATAATAAGTATGTACTCACGCCACTTTAAAAAGCTTCTTGGGCAAAGCTGCTAGATTCCCCGATTTATCGTATTTTCCTCGATTTTTACGTATAATCCCTACTAGATTCCTGGTATTTGTTCTGCTGCCATTTAGCAATTCTCTTGTCCTCTTCCTGTCATATGCAAGCCACAATTGCCTCGCAATACGGCAGGTATCGCTGCTGGTCCACCGGAGGCTTGCCTTTGGATAGACGCCCCTGATGATTTCCTCTTTTATAGCTCCGATTGGAATCCTCACAATCTACCGCTGCGGAGCTACCCATTTCATAGAACTTTTTGGCCAACTCATCAGCCATATCGTTGCCTGAGATATCATTATGGCCAGGTACTCAGCATAGGGTCACTTTGTGCCCTATAATCAATTCCTCTTGCATAACTGCACCAATTTTGAATTTTACCAGCAACTTGATGGCTGCCTGGCTATCGGTATACATATATGCAGATGTACCGTGAGTGCTCTCTGCACATGGATACCAATATTACCGCCTGATAAATCGTTGCGAGCTTTGCCTGGAAAACACTGCATTTGTCATGCAGTCTATAAGACTCATGCCACTGGAGATCTCTGGAGTACACTCCTGCCCCTGTGCCCGCACTCGTCTTGAAACCATCCGTAAAAATAGATATATCGGACGTTACGACCATCTCCTTCTCATCATAGTCACTACTGGTGGGCATCATTGCATTGACACCCCCACCAAAAGTCAAGATGAGTACTTGGTAGTCTGTTTCTTCCCTGCATTGTATTGCAACATTGTGAAATTTAAAAAATTATTATAAATACCACAAAAATTAAAGTTGAATATAATACTACTGATTTTGATTTTTGATTTTTTAAATTTTTTGAATGCTAAGATTAAGATGTTATCACCAAAGCTTTTATGCTAATAAACTCTATCTTATTGTAAGAAGTCACAATAGCTGTATTCTTTTGTGTCCGCAGAACAGGGCAGAACAAAAGATACATAAAAGAACATCTCATACATTTTCATAGAAGATTTATAAATGAGGCGAACAGTACAAATAGTTCGCTTCAATCGACAGAACAATTTGTTCTCTACAGTATATGGGAGTTCTAGAACAATATACACAAAAGAACACAGCTAATATAATCAGGAATACTGTTTGAGTAGCATCTACAGTTTTCTTTAACCGAAGAATATACAAACAAATTTATCTCTGCTTTCAACATCAGAAGAATGTGTAACATAAAGGGGCTCTATGATGTTAAAATGAAGCATATTATATTCTTTTTTTTTTTTTCGACGTATACATATACCTATACAATATAAATGATATACGGAACGAAATATTTAGATAATAGGCTAGAGATAGGTTCCATATGACCTTGTAGAGCTAATTTTGTGGCTATAGCAGTAAAAAAATTAATCCTTAACGGTAATACTCGCCCATAAGACGACAGAAAATTAGTTGAAAGCTTATAAAAAGTTTATAAGACAGAAAACTTAAATAAAACATTTAAACTGATTTATTTCTATACAAAGTCAAAATATTTAGTTGATTTATAATTTTATAAATGAAATTAATTTTTATAATTTTTATTGAAGCAGTCTCCAATGTGTAGTGATGGATTCGCGGAACATGTCGAACAATATGTGGATGTTTGTTTACGGCTGCCTTTAATCTTTCTATCGGAACATACTCGATAATCTTTTTTACTTCCAGAGCGTAAAATGTGCAATTTCCCAACAAATCGATTTTCAGTTTCAGCCGTAGTACATTGCCCTTGGGATTTAAATGTTCTACGAAAATCTCCTCTTAGTTGAACAACTAAATTTTTAATAAACTATAGTTTTGTTCAGGAAAGAATTTTTTGGGGATTCTCCGGTATATAGCAAAAGCTAAAAAATGTTCTAATTTGTTATTTCATCACACAACCCATTAATTTTTGGTGACAAGTTTCAAGTCTTGGTTCGACTCATCAACACGTCACAAATAGCGAAATTGGGTGATTTGAAAAACAAATGAAAAAAAATGAAAACAAGAGAAGAAAGAAATGAAAAGTTTGAGAAAAATAGAGAAAATTTTTTTTTATTTATTAAAAAAATTTAAAATTTTTTTAAAGAAACAGATTCATTCGAAGCGAATCGAACCTGTATACGCCACGCAGTGGGCTGAAAAATAAAGAAGAAAAGGAAGAAGAAGAAGCGTTTCGTGTCAGCAGAAAACCTTACACTCATCGGTGCAGCTTGGTTTTCTGCCTAAACTATAGATGAGTGATGGGATTCTCATTCCTTTGTGCCTTGGTATCCTTGTACAGAATGTATGGCATTTATTACAGATCCTTCCAACCCCCAAAAACTTTCCGCCACCATTTAAGACTTTTCCTCATAAAAGAATAAGAAGCTGCATAATGATCTGCTCGATCTACACCACCCAGATGTTTGGTATAATCTAAAACTATGGTGGGTTTTTGAACAGGTTGGACATTACCACCGCTATTTATTCTCCTGACAATAGCCATTATTTTTACTGAAAAAACTGATTTTCTAGATGTGGTAAATATTTGTTTTTTTTTTTATTTCCTGCAGGTATACTCATCCTACTACATTTTATTGTGCCTGTTAAATAACATTTCTTCTTCAACAATTCTCTTGATAATGATATACTTGTGAAATATTTGTGTGTATACATATGAAAACCTTGCCCAGTGGAGATTTTATCCATGAACTTTTTGTATAATGTTAGAGGTATTCTGACAGTTACAGGTAAATCTGGATTGGTTAATTGCTTTGAATTTATACTTCCATAATAAGGGAGGCTACTGAAAATATATCCAGTACGTGCATCAGCAACCACATGTATCCTGATTCCCCACTAAGCTTGTTCGAATTATAAGCAATAAAACTTATTTTGCCCTTGAATTTTACCACACAAGTTCATCGACACTGATGTGCTCATTTGGTATAAAATAAGTGGAAAATATGTCTTCAAGATATTCTAGATACAGATTAATTTTTTGTAAGCTCTTTCTCAAACTTTTTTCGGCAAAATTGGTGTTTGTCTTAAGTGAAGCATCCAAAAAATTTAACTGAATCGATCTCTTGTAAAGGTTTATGTTTATGACTTCATATTCTGAAGAAGTTTTTAGTACAATAGAAATTTTTAGGACTATCGTTTTCACAGTATTCGTAAAGAACCTAAATTAATTTTTATATGGCAACACTAAGAATGGTTTGCCCGATTTACTTAATTTTTTTTAATTTTATTTACTATTACTATGAAAACACTAAATTTCAGCTTTCTATGTCAACGCGTTCTCAGGCAGTGTCCAAATATATAGGGGAAAACGAATTTTTTGTATGGCAACCCCACGAAGCAGTTGCCCGATTTGTCTCATTTTCGAACTTAATTTTACTTATTTTATTTTTAAATCTGCGTACAAAATTTCATCTCTCTAAGTACACGCGTTCTCGAGTTATCGTGAGCACGGACGGACAGACGGACATGCAAAAATCAAAATAACTTTTATTTTTATGCGTGGGTGTCCAATCCATTTTTCTCTACTAGTATTATTTCTGTGCGTTACAAACGGAATGACAAACTTAGTATACCCTATAGATTTCATCTAGAGTAATGGTTCTGTTATACCTTGGGAAATTTGAGGGTCTGATATCTTAGGAGATGTTGTGACAGGTATTTTAGTTATGTTGGCGTCATTTTCTGTTACATCCACCCAATCGTCATCATTCTCAGTGCAATTTTCATTGGAACTGTTATTGTTTCTTCATTACTACTAGATAGACATCGAACTTCACTATCGGAACTGTTATTTTCATCGGAGTTTATACAGTCACATTAATTTATTGCAAAAACAATAAAGAAAATGAAAGAGACACATCAGAGAATTAACTCTACTTAACGTAACAAATTCAAATTTAAATTCATTTATTCCTGGTGACAGTACATACAAGATTTTTAATCTTTTTTAAGTACAACATTGTATATTAGTTCTAGAGATAATTAAAGGAAAAAGAACTAAAATATAAAAAGAAATAATCTAAATCAATTTAGTAAGCTTTACGTTATATAATCGTGCAGCTCCAATGCGAAGATAAAATTTATTGTATAAATTATACATCTTAAACTAAATAAAAATGTTATTCTAAGTGGGATCGAACTAGCGTTTTATTATACTCAGACCATGCGTGAATTCTGTCTAAATCAGAATTAATACGTGCTATGCAATCATCAATAAGCCCAATAGGATGGCTCAAGTACAATTGTACATCATCTGCGTAGAGTTGAATGCTCACATCGTGAACCATTAATGGCAAGTAATTAATGAATAGGCTGAACAACAATAGGTCCATGATAGAACCTTGAGGCACTTCTTGCACTAGCGGTATCGGAGTGGATATTCTATCATTGAGCTTAACTTGCTGACTGCGATCTGATAAAAAACTACCGATCATCGATACAGCTGAACTACTAAATTTAAAAAAAGCATAAAGCTTCTGTAAGAGAATGAATGCTATGATTAACGGTATAAAAGGCTTTTTTGAAAAATCCAAAAGCACCAAGGTGGTAAATTTGTCCTGATCCATAGCACTTCTTATGTCAGTGGATATCTTTAAGATTGCAGTTTCACAACTGTGGAGCGTCTTAAATCCGTATGGCCAGTAGGTCAAACAAATACATATCATATGTAAATCCAAAAGCACCAAGGTGGTAAATTTGTCCTGATCCATAGCACTTCTTATGTCAGTGGATATCTTTAAGATTGCAGTTTCACAACTGTGGAGCGTCTTAAATCCGTATGGCCAGTAGGTCAAACAAATACATATCATATGTATATGATTTGTAAATCAAACATCCACTTTATGTATTTTCTCCATGATTTATATTTTAAAAAGTTGATTATATGCATTTATTAAAAAAAAAAAAAAAACAAATTCTTGTCATAATGGAAATTCTCAAATGTTGGATATCACAAATATAAAATTTTTACACGTTGTAATCCTCTAAATAACAAAACTACACTGAATATCAATGCGGCAGGACTGTTGCGAAAATGCTACAATATTTACGTCTGAAAACGTTATATTACTGTAAATATTTCTTGTTAGTGCATGATCAACTAATTATCTGATGCAATAAATTGCAATATTTGATAAAAAATAAAACCACAACGATGATAATAAATATGATATAAAAACTAAATTTTTCACGTCCTCGTATAGGGGCCTTTCATTTTCTGTGGTAGAAGTATTATGTCTCCGCGGCGGTACCTTTCGACTATTAAGGGTTAAATATAAAATGGATTATTTAGTACCTACTGCTTTCATTTTCATTTTTCACCAAGGACTAAGTATAATCTCTTCTATTACATTAACCCTGTGTCAGGCAGGATAACGCATTATTGTTGTATGAGTTGAAATGAGCTGATCTGTCATTCCTACCTTTAATAAAGTAAAACTTAACCATTTAAATGCTACTCATTGTGCTTTATCTCTTATTGATTTTTGCCTTGTCGGTAACCGAAGTGCAGTGAAATTTACAAATCAGTTGCAGAGCCAATGACTATTTATACACGCTTTTCAAGGGTCATTTTCCTATCTGAGTGTTCTCATGAGTCATAGCTGAGTTGATATCCTCGCAAAATGAAACTGTTATATCTTCAAGTGCAACAGAAATTGAGATTATATCTTTTACTTATGGCCTTCTCATGGAAATATCCTCTTTCGACAAAATATGATTCGTCAGTTATGGATTTTGGGATTTACAATTAGATTCGTGTGGCGTCCGAATGGACTATGTTTCCTGAATATAATAACACTTTTCTTTTTAACAACATTTTCTTTCCAACCAGTTACAACATCCGAAGATTCTCGGAGACGCATGCAATGTGATATACTCCTTCATTATAGTTAGGTATCAATAGCTGTGTTTTTGTGTATGTACGATGTATGTATGTCGATTGAAGCGAACTATTTGTACTGTTCGCTTCATTTAAATCTTCTATGAAAATGTATTATGAGGCGTTCTTTTGTGTACGTCGTGTTCTGTTCTGTTCTACGGACACAAAAGAACACAGCTAATGAGTTAATTTTGATAACGATATGTCTAACTTTTTTCCTACTACTAACGATGCAGGTAGGTAGTCTTGCTTCAGTAAGAAGAAAAAAAGAATTGGTTAGGTTAGGCAATTCTACCCTAAAATTTACACCCAATTATGTCAAATGCCAAATATTTAGTCAAAGCCATGTAAAAACACCCTTCACCATACTTTTTAGTTGAGTAGCTGGTTATTTCAATAGTAAGCTAAAATTAAATCTGGACACTTGCCACTATATAAGTGTTGTCTTATATTTGAAGAATATTTGGAAGTATGAAATAATTGCAAAAAATAACGATCAATAAGGATTGGATACTTGTAAAGTGCTGGTTTAAGAGTGTCGTGTTTTAGGGCTGCTTTATAGATGCAAACCTTCCTCTTCGGAAAGAGAATTTTGTAATCGATTTATGGATTGGTGTGAAGCGATTTGTGAAATTATTATAATGGGTGACTTTAATATTAACTTCCTCTGCGAGGGTATTCAAATAAAATGAAGGAAATTATTGTTGATAATGGATTTATGCAAATAATACAATAGTACACGAGGATTACGGAATTATCGAAGTCTTTAATCGATTGTGTAATTAACTAATGCGAAAGGTGTAAATGTTAAAGTTAATAGAGCATTAAAAATCAGTGACCATGAAACTATAGAGGTTAAACTTGAAGTAAATCGGAGGAGTGAAGATGTTCGAACACTTAAATATAATACGAGATATATGTATATGAGTGGTATCTAGTTCAACAAAATTTTAATGAGGTGTGCTTTATTGAGAGTTTGGATGCTAGTGCGAGAGTGTTTGAGGAAAAAATAAATCTAGTGTCAGAGATGTGCATGGTAAAAAAAAAGTTGTTAAATTGAATGGTAATGAGTGATATAGAGATGATCTGTATAGGATAAAAAGTAATAAAATAAGAAGTTATATGAAAGCACCTCTGTCTGGACATCCAAATGACTGGGTTGGATTATAAAGTAAAGCACTATTTGTATAAAAAGTATATAAAAAATTTCCCTGCGGAGCACATAAATTATAATTTTGGTTGGCGCACGTGATTCCAAGGTAATGTGGAAAGTGCTCAAGGCTGTGAAACTCATAAATAATGATTCTATGATATTAATTGTGGGGTTGAAGCACTTCTTGCGGAGAGGTTTAATAATTTTTTTGTTGAACTTGCCTAATTTATATAGAAATTTTGATTTTATTACGATTTTATTACTGACTATCAGAACCAGCTTAACACAAGCTCGCTGCATGGACACGTTTAGTAAAATAAACGATCAACAATACATGCGTTTCATCACTTAGTCGGTGTTAGTATTAGTATGTTAAACTAAACATAGCCCAAACACCGAATGAGATGACATGCAATGCGACATGGAAATAGAAAATTAAGTATTAAATAGACGTTTTTTTAAAACATGCTTGGATATGCCAACGTCAAAATTCTCAGCCTTAATATTAACAACAATACACATGCGATTGATGGGTTCATACATACTAAAGTTGGATCTTGCGGAGTTAACATGCAACAGAGGTAACTTTCTCAGATTGTGCCCACTATCGCGGAAAGAGATTTTGCTAAGTAGTACGGGAGAGTCAATATTCGCGTTTAAGAGTTGATGCACAAAAGTTACATCGGCAACCATGCGACGTTTTTCAAGGGAGTGCATATTCAAAAGCTTCAAGCGATCCTCATAAGGTGGAAGAATCAATGAATTATTCCACGATAGGTGCCTAAGAGCGAAGCGCAGGAAGTTCCGCTGAACAGACTCGATGCGGTCGATGTGTGTACCGTAAAATGGAGACCAGACCTGGCTAGCGTATTCAAGGAGAGGTCTCACAAAACAAGTGTACAAACGCAATGTTATGGTGGGATTCGGGAATTCTCGAGACCAACGTTTGATAAAGCCCAGCATAGAGTTACTCTTAGATACCATGTAGTTAATGTGAGAGATAAAATTCAATCTATGGTCACATTTGATACCCAAGACACAAACAGCACCCTCGCGACGGCGAATCGTGGAATCCGAGAACACATAATCATAAGTGATCGGTTTCTGATTCCTGTGGAAAGTCATAACCTCACATTTGTCGATATTGAGAGCCAAATTATTGTTTTTGCACCAAACGTAAAACTTGTGAAGTTCATCCTGGATCAGTTCACAATCGTTAACAGATTTAATCTGAGCGAAAATTTTAATATCGTCAGCATAAATCAATACTTTGCAGTGCCTCACAACAGAGACAATGTCGTCAATAGATAGAATAAAAAACAACGGGCCAAAGTGACTCCCTTGAGGTACGCCGGACGAAGCTTTCAGGACTCTAGAGATGGAATGACGGAATAATATTTGATATGTTCTGTTCTTCAAATAAGACTCCGTCCATTTTATAAATGTTGGGTGAAACCCATACTTTTCCATTTTAAAGAGTATCACGGAGTGAGATAACTTGTCGAACGCTTTACTAAAGTCAGTATAAATACAATCTGTCTGATAACCTTTTGCAAACCTGCCAATGGTATTCGAGACAAATTCCAACAAGTTAGTGGTTGTAGACCTGCCCGAAATAAACCCATACTGGTTTGAAGAAAGCAAATTCTTGCAGGAAATTGATAGCTGAGAGTAAATTTTAGAAACATCTGAGTCATCGGAGCTGAAAAAAGCGGTTAAATGATTAAACAATAAAATGGACTATAATCATACGAGTACAAGAATAATTTTAGATAGTTGGGTTGTGTTTAGCGAACCACTATTAGTGAGGGTTTATTTCCAAAATCTTGGAGAGAATCATTAATAGGAAGGGTTAAGAATGCCGTTAGGGCTGAGGACTTCCGCGCAGTGAACATACTATCGATACATGAAAAAATGGGTGACACAAGGCAGATAAAAACACTTAAACTAGCGCACAAGTTTTTAAAGCGCACGCCTATTGTTAAGGGATTACGCATTGTTTTAGAAACGTGCGGCTATGGTTGAGGACAACGCATTGTTCTAGCACGTATCTTTATCTGATCTCTATAACATACCTATACGTATAGATTTAAATGACTGGATTGAAATTTTCATATTTTTATCAGCTTATCCCCCAATCTTGATGCATTCCAATTAAAAAACTATTCTTCAAGTGTTCTTCAGTGTTTTTATTTACTGTTCTAAATTCTGAACATTTCTGCAAACATGTATTCTATGTTTATCCGAAATGATAAACCGATGAAAGTAGTGGATGTCTTTAAATTCCGTTTGGGTTGTCTGGAAGCACAGGGTCAAAAATGGAAATGCACGAATAAAATCTTCAAAGCTGCATTTTTGACGGACGTGAATGGGAATGTATTAATTCAAATAAGAGATATTTATAATCATCAACCAGAATCTACGCTGTGCCATCAATATATTTCAAATAGTGTCAAGAGGAAGGCAACAGACTCATCGTAATTAAATTTCGACTAGCTTATGCGCTTCGCCCATATACCCTGCAAAAATAATAGAGAAGGTATCACAAATTCAATTTGGAAATTATTTGGAGTCCAACCACGTACTGATAGAACAGCAGTCCAGTTTTCGAAAAGGACATTAGTGTGATATTGCGACAATTTTATCAGATGTGAAACTTGTGTTATTCGCTGATGATGCATTATTTTTTTTTCTTTTTATTATTAACCAAGCTCTGGCTATGATGCAAAGCACAGCATGGCAGGAAGAAAATACTGAAAGGATTAGGGGATATGAGAAGAGTGGCGGCTGAGGGGCCGATGTATATCGCCCATAAACTTCCGTAAATTGAATGCCGAAGGAAAGACAGAATATGGTAGACTATTACACATTCGGACAGTTCAAGATAAAAAAGCATCACGGAATTTTACTGTACGGCCAAAATTAATTTGAGGCGTAAAAGGATGTGCGCCGTTTGCATCGCGAGAATTGCGTGCAGTAATGATTCTACAAGGGATCAGACTAGATATTTCATCAGAACATTGACAAGGAGCGAAGGGCATCCAACATTGCGGCGGTGCTCTAGCGAGTCGATATGACAAGTTATTGCCACATCACCCATGAGCTTGAAAGCTCTTTTCTAGACAATGTCTAATGAAGCTAAGGCTGTGCGACCAGCCCCAGCCCATATATGGGAATTATATTCGACTCTAGGTCTATTGTAGGACTTGTTGAGAAGCGCTAGATTTGACGGACTGAAATATTTCTTACACCATATTAGTTTATGTGTTGCCCGGATGGAAAGTGACTTGGAAAAAGTAATTGGTTGAAAATGAATAATTTAAATGCGGCAAAATCTAAATGCCTGGTATTTGGTGCGAGAATATAAGTGGTATAAATATGAATAACACCATTATAGCGTGTGCATCAGAAATAAAATACTTAGGTGTTATTATAGACAAAAATTTATCGTTTAAAAAACAGATCGACTATATTTGTAAAAAGTGGAAGTAGTGTAAAAATAAGAAGTCAAATTTCAATGGTTACAGCATACAGATTTACAATGTCATCGTGAAACTTCATTTTGAGTATTGTTCAACGATGTTATTCTTAAATATCAAGGAGCAACTAGAATTATGCAGAGGCTACAAAACAAGGAAATGAGGCTTCTACTTTGTTGTATCAGATACACCACCATTTCATTAATGCTGAATTTTATCTAGTGGATGAGAGAAGATTGCATTTAATGTGTTCATTTTTTTTTATTTAACATCACG
Source organism: Dioctria rufipes (assembly GCA_963924295.1). NCBI lineage: Eukaryota > Metazoa > Arthropoda > Insecta > Diptera > Asilidae > Dioctria > Dioctria rufipes. The sequence continues at coordinate 344,628,694 of OZ002740.1, read as the reverse complement.
AATGGTATTTTGCCAAAATACCTTACCAAGTATTTGCAATATGTAGGAAACGTACAATCAATATCATTAAAAATTGCTGCAGAGTTAGGTTACGTTCGTTTAGAACATTAAGAGCACAAAATTCTTTAATTTATCGTTGTCTTAAAATGTACAATCATCTTAAATATGATAAAAATGATAGAAATAAATAAATTCTGTGGCCATAATTCTTAAGATTCTACCATGTTTTATATATATTGACTTTGAAACTCTAATAAGGAACTAGTACTACTACTACCGAGTTTGGGGCTTAATCGTATGTTATTATGGATGGCTTGAATATTGTGATGCTTGACAATGTATGAAATTAGGGAGAATGTAACTTGTTTGGATATTAAGAATGTCTATCCTGTTAGCTATTCCGCGAAAAATGCCTTTCACTTAGCAATGTGCATTTTCTTATAAATTTGACACTAGTTTACAAAAACTTTTCAAACTATGTACTATCAAATAGGAAAGCGTAAAATATCCTTTTTCTAATAAAGCTCTGGAGTCACCATATTAGCAATATTCTTTGTAAGATCTTCCTTGTGTTGAAGTAATTGTACGGCTGTAAAGTTTTCTCTAATTGCCGAATATACGAAATAAAATATTCAACTTCCACTCAACAATCACGTTTATCTTCTTAAGGAAAGAAATCTAATGACAATCAGTAGCAATTACGCACGTATCTCTATTATGAATTATACCAGAAATATACTGTCTTGCTGATATAAATTTTTGCCATAATGAAATCAGTACTTGTTTTAATTTGAACAAGCCTAGCCAAAACATGACCCGCGTCTCTTTGAGGACCTTTTGGTAGGTACTCTAATTGGAATCTAATCCATGAGGTTATAAAATTGTTTAGATATGTAAGCAATCCCAACAACGGACCAATTTTATGAAATAAATGAAGTGTTCTCACCAGTGTAGTCAAAACCAAAGAATCTACAAGAAGCAGTCACGGTAGAAGGGATTTACTGACCTAATAAACAAAGTGGTTCAAAATAAGATGTTTAACTTTTAGATCTTCACATGCAAGACTTTGGTCCTGAACTTTGTTCAAGCTGGAGAAACAGAAAACTTTAGTTGCGTATAATATTTAAAATAATTAGAATCCAAGGAATTTGAGCTTTTACCTAAAGGAGTATTTAGACAGATTGCCCCTAATCGTCTTCTTGACTTTGTACGAAGAAAAGCATAACCGAAAAGTATTAGAAGTAATGTATGTACAGGTGTGTCCTTTTGTTTGCATGCTTTATATATTTTCATTCTGTAAAAGATAGGAATACCGGCGCGAAGCACAAATATTTAAACTCTTTAAAGCAGATAAATTTATGAAACAACTTTAGCCGGTTGCATTGCAGTACTATGTAGAAACCTAGATCAAACGTACCTATAAATTACAGTGTTATTTGGTTGGTCACTTTATAGAAATTGTATGTAACTGTTTGAACTCCATCGTTAGATATGACGATTCCCTTCAGCCTTAAGGTTACTAACATTAAAGCTTGATGAATCGATCCAACACAAACAAGTGGCAAAAAGGGGCCGGGTCGCATTTACAATTTACATGCATTGTTTTTTCTTCCATAAGTAGCAATTGCCTGAATGCAAAATTTCAACGAAGCGAAGCAAACCTCCCCGCTTCATTGACTCGGTAGAGAGAAATAGTATGTAATTTATAATTCATCTATTTAGCAAACTTTCTACGATTAAACGAATGTTTTTCATGAATAAATTTTTACTTTGCACTTGTTAGTAAAGAAGAAAAACAACTGTAAACATTACTTACCTGTGTATCATTTAATATTTCCAAATGTTCACCTTTTCTAAAGCTTAAATCCTCATCAGTCCTAGCATCATAATCATAGAGAGCAACAAATATTTTAGCATTTGCATTGGAAGTTTCATTTTCTGGTATCTGGGGCACGGGTCGAATTTGTTCCTGCGGAGGTGTCTGCTGCATGACACTCGTTAGGACGGGCAAATCCTCCAGCTGATTTGCCCGTTCCATTTTATCTTTGTCGGGATCTTGTTTTTGACTTCTTAAACAATTTCCCATTATGAAACACAATTAACTTAACAAAATGCGATCAGACAAACAACAAAATAAAATGTTCACAATTGATGAAATGCAGTGTGAAAATTTGACAGTTTGTCTGGCTGGGCCACTCATTCATTCAATAGCACCAAACACACACACCACATGCCACTTCTTGTGTTGCGATAGCCGTTCGCACAAATACAATTTAATCAAACATTCAACATTGGCACTTCCGCAGGTTTCGAACGATTGAAAAACTGAATTACTTCACCGGCAAACACTTATCAAACATAAATTTTACACGTATCCACTGCACAACACTGTCTAGCGGTAATACTATCAGTTTTTAACTCATTTATTCATTTAAAAACTATATAAAATATGAAATACTGTAATCCATCCCGACATGTAAATTCAGGGCGCGATTCAACAATATGGCGGAGTTGACAGTATTTTTATTTTGAAAACATCTGTCTCGCTCGCATGTAAATGCGTTTAATATGTCGATATATATTCTTCTTATTTCCACTAACTTTCCCTTGTAGATTTTTTCCCTAGTTTTCTTATTGCATAAAAACATTCTGTTGAAAATGGAATAGATTTAGGATGAAAGTAGTACTGCTGGGGAGTTGTTATGGTCATAATAACTCCGGAATCGGTCCGAATGAGGGCGCCACTGTACCGTAGTATTAAATCTCCGTCGAACTTAGATGGCGCCAGCGTAATGTGGTATCGAAGCGGCGGCGCTAGATGGCGCCAGCTAGTGGCGGCGCTAGTGTCGTTCCGTTCCAAAACAGCCATCTATTATTCAATAGATGACTTAACGTCTTTAATTTAATATGCTACAAATATAATAATTTTTCTTTTAAATGTAACAAAACTCACTGATAGCCACTGGTAGCGAGAAAAGCTTAAAACCTTCATAATTTAAATAGTATCATACATCATTACTTACGAAATTTACTGACGTGAGTTACGTACGTACATACTTACGTAAGTCACTTACGAAAGTAGTTACTTACACCATGCATACTCCATTAGTTTCCTATTGGACGGGTCCAAATTATATAAATTGAGTTATATAGTCAAGTAATCTGATTGTGACCGCTATAAGCTCCTTATACCCACCGTTTTAAGAACGTGGCCTCGGCCAGGATCTTTCAATAAAATATTTTTGTATTGTATTGTACTGTATTATAGAGCTTAAATGAAGGATTATAAAAGGGTTGCTGTGACTTGATTTACGTAACGTTATATAAATAGGTTTTATAAAAGGAGTAACAAAAATATCCTGGTTACCTTCATATAACTTCTTGTATAACCCAGGGTGCCCTGGATTAATTTATTTTGGTTGCAGTAAAGCTGGAGTCAAGCTGGAGTCAGATTGAAAATTTCAAACGCGTAGCTCGCGTAGACAGATAACATCAAATGTACGCTTGTTGTATAGGGAGTGTCAGATTACCACCGCACGCGACGTTCGCGACGCAAAAATCGGGCGAATTTCTACTTTTCGTCGCGTACGCGTTCAATTTAACCTAACACTTGAAAGATTGTACTGCTGCCTGATTTGATTTAGATTTTTTTTTTTATTTCTGAAGGCAAAAAAGGAATTTTAGAATGTTTATTGTGTAATTTGTATAAATGTGAGCTAATTTATAACAAAAAATTCAAAACAAATTTGACGAAACTCAAATGTCAACGCGTTCAATCTGATATCATATTTGTTCCAACTCGTCGCACGCGACGCTAGCCTTGCATCCAAAATTCCAATCTAACTCGACCTTTAGATTACCACCGCACGCGACGCATAAATAAATTTAACCTAACATTTGGGAAATTGTACTGCACAGCAAGCTAAATAAAGCTACTATAATAGTTAGACGAAACCGAAGCTAAACTGTCCGAATTCGTTTGCTTACCTTAATGTCGACATCCAGCGAATAAAAATTACCTCACAATATGTTGTATATTTAAGATACATAGTCAATTCGATCCTTGACCGGCGATGATCAAGATGTCTAAACTGTTATACAAAGTAGCAAAGCTCGGCGGGAGACATCTATTCGGATAGACTTGACTCGTTGTTACGTCACGCTGTAATAACAAGACGAAAACGGAAGACCAAGACTTAGGATTAGGACAGGCCCTGAATATTACAAAATGTTATTATATACTTAAAATGATGTATTTTCTTCATATAAAAAAATAAAAACGGAAGCCATATATCTGCAATTTACAAAATTGACTAACCGACATTTTCTTTTTTATTTGCAATACACAATTAAAAAATGTGTTATGGTCGTAGTGTATTGCATGTAGCAATATGCTACGCTGAGCTAGATACACGTCTACGCGACCCGTAGCAGCATGAGGTGTGTGCGGACTGTGTCCTATATGGATGGAGAGCCATACGCGCTGAACGCACCAGAAAAAAGAAAAAGAAGAATGTCGACATCTGTCTTGTTGTTCAAGTGAATCACGCGAGTGCAAAATCAGACGAAAAATCTGAAATTATCTTGTGGCATTAACGTCGGAATTATAAAATTTGCGGAATTCGCTTTGAGCAATCACTTTTTGGATGGACAAGAGTCTACATCCATACGCAGTAGCGACATTTCCATCGGGAAATTCATTAAGCCTGCCCAGATAAGGAAATGCAAAGCAGGACCTCGCGTTTTGGTTTCTTTGAACCACGCGTGATAGATTGGATGCAATTTTCGAATTCAACAAATCATCGAACATCGGCAGTGGAATTATAATTCCTCACGGGATGCGTTTTACGATATCCATCGAAACCTAGAACATTTCGAAATAGAGCAAGAAAGTGAATAGTTTTTCAATTAATAAAAAAATAATAAACGAAATTTTCAATTGATGAAACAAGCGAGCTGCAAACTATCTAACATCTCTCAAAATTGGAACAATGTTAACTGGATGGTTATTTACAATGAGAAAACTTGTTAAAGTCTCGCTTGATTATATCCGTATTGCTAGCTTTATACAGCAAAGCATACATATTCTGCCTCAACGGCTAAAAACGGTGGGTGTTGCAAGTTACAAACATTAGTTAGTAATTCCGAAATCGATTCAAACAGTTTGCTTTTCGGTATGATCGCCAATGATCTGACGACGAGGTGAATTCCGAAATGCGAGCATTTGCAATAATTGATTCGGAACAAATTTGTATAATATTCAAACAAAAAAATATTCACATTTACATGAGAACTTAAAATTTCAAATCAAACAAGAATTTTCTAATCTTCGATCCAAGTCTTCGTCTTCGTCTTGTTATTACAGCTAGTGACGTAACACAACAAGCTCAGCTATTAGTTAGACGAAGACGAAGCTAACTTGTCCGAATTCGTTCGTTTGCTCAGCTTGATTTCACAGACAGCAAACAAACATAACCTCATAATACGTTATCTATTTAAATAAGTCAACTCGAACCTTGACTCGATGATCAAACTAATCAAATGTCAAAACTGTTATACAAACTAGCAAAGCTCGGTGGCATAGACTCGGATAGAGCTTTGTCTCGCTGTACGTCACTAGCTGTAATAACAAGACGAAAGCTTGGATCCGGACAGGCCCTATGTATCGAAAGTTTTCCGAAATGTGGAGACAAGTCTAATGGAGAAAAACAGATGACTGAATACAACTAAAAAAAGGAGAATTATAATAGAATAAAGAAAACTGGAAACCAGGAAATTAAGTAAATTAAACGCTTTAAAATATCCATCCAACCCTTGTCTTTTTTGTCCACTTGTCTTGTCTATCTTGTAAACTATAAATTATTTTATGGATTTTGCATTTCCTCGATCAATTTTTTCTCAAAACTCATTATTTTAAAATTACCGCGGCATGCTACCACCTAAAAAAGACAAAAGTGAATGCCACAACCATTTCATTCGATTAATTTTGTTGGTAGGACTGCAGCGACGACGGCAAAATTAGAAACTGATCAATCCCGGCGATAATGTCGTCGATCGCTCAACGTCGGTCGTCGCAATTTGGTGCATTCGCATAAGATGCTGTGTTTTTAGAAGTTTGACAGCGATATATCGTCGTCGTTTGTCGTCGGAATTGTGTTTAAGCCTTTAGTGTGAAGGTCGTCTAGGTCCGCTACTCTTCTCTTTTCAGGTCAGCACAGGGACTCTGAAAATTATCTGCCCACAGAGTCAGTTGGGTGGTTGGGGCAAGCAGAGAAAGCCAAATATATGCGCCTTCCCAATGGATGTAGGTCAGTGATGTAAGGGTCTCTTAAGGACTGAATGTGTGCTACGGACTTTTGATTTGTAGGCATGAAATATTTTGTATATGGCGGCAGGTCTTCGTGGAACCTCCCCACACTCTCCGCCAATAACCGAGCCGAGCTAGCGTGCCGCCTCGCAGTCAATGCTGTCCACCGAGTGATCTGTCAGCTCATGCTAGTAGTCTGGACTTCACGTCCAAGTACATCACTCTACATACTACCATAACAAATGGCTGCTTACTTAAATGAATAAATTATCATTATACAAATTCAAATGCTTCTTTATAAACTCTGGCTCTATTATATAAACTGAATATCCCTTATAAAATTTCTTGTAATATTATATAAACTGAAGGAACTATACAATGCCCCAACAATGAACCCTTATATACCTACCACTTGGTCATAATATTTTACCTTTGGTAATGTTATATATCTTACAGTAACGAAAAACAATTTTATATACTCTTTGGTTATATTGTGTTACCTTTGTTAAGGTTATCTTAAAGTAATGACAAAGTCTGTGGCATGTTATTATTATAATAATTTTTGCTGTACGCCTCGTGTAGTGTAGATAATAATTGTAGTTAAAAAAAAATCTTGCAAACTGCAGAGACAGATCAATAAATAAATGAAAACAATTTTATAATGGCTTCATTCGATACTAATGCTTATGATACACATAGGGTAAATATAACTGGGTATTTGAATTGCCTAGTTAATTCTAAACCCCTGATACACATAAATTGGGGTCATTTTAATGGATGGATGTATAATTACATTAATTCTAGCGATACAGACAATAATTTTCAAAAAAATTTTACGACATTTTATAAAGGGACATAAAAAAATCTTACAGACATTTTATAGTTGGTATATGTGCACACCTATACATTACTGAATGTTGTCGGAGAAGGTAACCACGGTAACCAGGTAGCTATAGTATATAAGCATGGTATAACAAGTATGAAACTTCCGAATTCTCAATTGGCAGCGACGTAATATGGTGGACTTTTCCATTCTTTTACACCAAAATGCAAAGAGAATCTTTGCTTTCCCACCACCAATTCATTTTCCCCGGAGAAAGTATTATTTATTCCTTACCTTACGATTTCTTTGAAAGCAAATGTGCTTGTCCAGACTACTTAATTTTATTGCACTTCAAAATCAGGAAAACGTTTTTCTGGCCAAATAAGTTAAAAAGGCAATTAATCTAGTTCATAAGTAAGTAAGACATCATATTTAATACTGAAGTTCTGGAAGTATAATTAAAAGTAATTGTAATATTGAAAAAGAACTGAACGGAATTATAGTCATGCCCAAATACCTACATTTTAAATACTTGTATGTATTTATAAGTATTTTTGTAATGAAATCCAAATTTATGCTAATTCAATTACTTTTCGGTATTTTAAAGTATTATTTGCAATTCCTGGAATGATACAGTAACATTTTAATTTCAATGCAAGAGTATTGGTAGTAGGAACTGTAAATTCTTAAATACATACTTGGTATTGATAATTAACAGGTATTAAAACCGCGGTATGAGCTGTGGATCTATCCATTAAATCCAACAATTTTGATACGTTCTTGCACTGAGTATGAAGACATTATAAAAATTTTTAAATTCTTAATAATTTGCAAAAATAAATAAATAAATAAATTAAAAAATAAAAAAGTTTAGAAACTCAAACCCCAGCAGCCCAGTAAATTTTTATGGATTTGTACGGTACTTGACACATGTGCGTGTTCTAGTGCTTTTGAAGACCTGTAGTGATGTGCTGAGCCAAAGCCATCGACAAATACTTCCCAAGCCATGAAACAAACTCCCTAACTACCCCATAAAAGCCCTAACTGAGTCCTAACATTCTAAAATATTTGTAGAATTCTTATGGTAGATTAACAGAAGTTTGATTTGAATAGCTCTTCCGGCCTAAACTACTATTCATACAGAAAAATGCTCTTCCGACAATTTTAAGCTTGCTTTCTTATCTTTCGAACCGAAATCAAATTTTTATACCTTTCCTAACAAAATTATTTAAAAAAAATTATCTTAACCAAATGTCTACGATTCCTCAAACAAAAACTCTCGGCTGAGTAATAATTGTATATGCCTCTGTGTCGTGCTTTGATGAAATCGAATCAGTTTGCCTACAGATTTCGACTCCGGCCACAAATACACTAATGCAACTACTACTTTGCTGAGAGTTATTGTGCGTAAAATGGTAAGGTAACGTTTTAATCAAAACTACTTTTTCATTTTGTTAAGGTATATATTAAGGTTAGACATTGGGAAGATACGGAGTCAAGCTTAAAATTACTGGAAGACTATTTTCCTGTGTGGATAGTGGTTTAGGCTCCATAGCATATATAAAGTCAATAGTTGGTACTTTTCCATAAGTATCAATACAAAACATTTTAGAGAACGGACTCACACTCACACTTTCCATAAGTATCAATACAAAACATTTTAGAGAACCTACTCGCACGCACACTTATAGATTTCTGCTGTTTCATAGCTTGGAAAGTACTTCTCGAGGGGTTTGACTGAGCTAACTGTAATGTTGAACACATGAAAGTTTTCTGTGCTATTGTAATTGCTGCAGCATGCTATTGAAAGTTGTTCTGTGCTGACGAATGTAAATTATAACACAAAAACAATATAGATATATATAGATATAGAATAATATAATAATATTTATTTGTAGTTCAACAGTGCAGTCAGCCTAGTACATCACTTCGGTCTTCAAAGGCAATAACACATGCACATGCGTCAAGTGCAGCACAAATCCATAAAGAGTTTATTGATGGTTTCATAGGTTGAGTTTCTATTATTACAGCAATCGACAGTACTACATTGCTATCCAAAGCAGGCTATAGCAGCAGTAATGGCAAAATGAGTTTCCAATAGCACAGCAAGCCCAACAGTGAAATTTCAAATAGCAGCAGCAAGCATATTAGTACCAAAAGGACTCTTTTCGATAGCATAGCAAGTATAGCATGATTTCTGTGCTGTGCTTGCTATCTGCTTTTGCTTGCAAACTCTGTTTTAAATCAGTCCAAGTTGGCCCACCCTATACATTATAACTTCGAAATCATTAATTTAGAGTATTCGTTCGATGGGATCCAGGTTCATGTACGTATACCAACTATGGTAAAGTTATATACGCATCTCAGTAAAACACCATCTTGATCTGTGAATGGTTAATTAAATCACTTGAAATCACTTAAAATACAAGTGAAATTAGATACTTACTTTATACGTATGATATATGTAGTTAGCTAAATTAAAACCTCAAATGTTTATGTATCACAGAATTTTATTGGAAATTTATAAAAAAAATTATTATGTCTTTCATACAATTGTCCGTTTTATGTGTAAAAATGATACAATATACTCGTCGAATAAAAAAATAGTTAACATAATTGTATCTTATGCAGGTATATAATATAGCGTAATGAGTGCGAGTTGTATACATTTTTTGAATCGCTTAATTTATAATGCTTACAAACTTTTTTTTCATCATTATGAAATAAATTACATTAATACAAAATAGAAATAAAAAACAACACCTGAAAAAGTCTTAAAACATACTAAAAAAAAAAAATATTTAAATTAAATAGGAATCCATTCTTTGGCAAAAATTGTGATGTATAATATTTCATTGGTAATTGGTAAGATATTGTGACAATTTACGGAGCCCGAACAGAGTTTTCTCGAAGTTCACTATGACTTCATCAAAGAATAATACTATTATTAAAATCATGGTGAACTTTGAAAGGAACCCAATTTGTGAATTTCTATTAATTTCATTGCTATAGGATAAAATCTGAAATGAATGTTTTCCCGGAATGTGGAATAATTTCAAAAATTCAAAAAGTAAAAATCTACATACTTGATAGGACATACCCGACAGACAGTACACTTACATTTCGTATCTGATATGATTATACAAAAGTTAATGTTTTATGTTGTTTTTTTTTTTATTTTTATAAAAATAATTAAAAAAAGGATTAAATTCATTCTTTTCTTGTCAAATTTTCCATAGAAACTTACTTTCATTTTGTACGCTTTATAAAATTCTTTTGGTTATCACTTTATTCTTTTGGTTACTGGATGATCTCTCTTTAAGAGGGCAGGGGATAAAAAAGATAATATTCTCCTGCTAGCTATGATTAGTATAACCCTATGGCATCTATATTAATTCAGTGGTTATCATTTAGCTCGTATTAATAAAAGTAATATTCGAATGAAAGGAATAAGTAACAATTTTTAAAGAATAAATAAAAAATGAAAAATTTTGCGTGCTGATGAATGATCACTAAATTTGTGTACATACATAATCTAATTTATATACTAACACATTATGGTGAATACATGCGGTAACGCGGGAGTTCTTCTACGGGTCTGTTCTCGTCGGAAACTGCAATCGACTGCAGTTAAATTAACTCGGCTTGGAGAATGTGTGAGTAAACGTCAAAAACTTTCCTCTTTTCCGCACGAGTTAACTTACTTCCATTCCACCTCAGGAGCACCAAGTTAAATGACTCAAATCAAAATGACTTAACGACGTGAACGCAATTTGCTTTATATGAACACCCCCAAAATGCCCCGTCCGTCCGCACATACAATTAAAAGAACCGTATCCATGTACACACATTTTCTGAGTCAAATTCACTCAGAAGAGAACAGACCCTAGGTGTAGTTGAATTTCAATTTTGTCAACTTAAAAAATTGCCTAGCTCTTTCGTAACTAATAGAATTATATGAAAGTCGTTTGAAAAGTTCTTGGTCTAAAATATCAATGGCGCCACAAAAGGACAGGTCCAGAAAAAACAAAACCGATCACTTACCCCTTCATCCTATTCAGTGATAACTAGGAGAAATTAGGAAATTTCTGGTCAATGAAACCTATAAAGGGACGTACAATAAAATTTGTAAGTCAGTAAATTTGGCCAAACAAGAAAAACATAGAAAATTAATTATTTTCACATATGTAGAAAATCCAGATATGTTTTATAGACCTTAGAAAATAAAATAAAATTTAAAGTTCCGAAAACAAAAACGACAGAATGCTCTGACTAGATTTCGGAAAATTGTTAATGATTAAAGAAAACTGGGTTCAGGACGAAAAAAAAAAAGAACAAAATAACCGAAAAAGTGGTGGCTAATTTTAAATAAAATCCTAACAAGTCGCTAAGTAATATGGCTAATAAAGCTGGAATACTATCTGCCACAATCCATTAAATTACAAAAAAAGACGGACTAAGGAGTTTCTATGTCTAGGAAACACCAGGGGTAGAGCAACAGAAAAAAAAATCAGATGCCGGAATTCATATGAAAATTTCCTGACAAAATTCCACTCTTGTATCATAAACGACGAAGTTTTTGTCAAAGCGAAATTCAACCAGATGAAACGAAAAGGTAAAGAGATCCGAAGTTTAAGAACGTCAATACAGTCAATGCCTAGCAAAATATTTAATTTGGAAAGCAATATCCAACTACATTCGATTTGCTAAATTCAAATAGTCAGCAGCATGACAGCACAACAATTCTACGATACCAACTCCATACAAGTCATACCGAAAGAAAATTCACTAAATTGCACGGGAGCTTCTGAAAAATATTGAGATAATCTTAGAAAATGTTTAAGAGCGAGTCGGGCTCGCGCATCCTATTCAAAATTAAAAACAAAAAAATATTTAATAATCCTTGACTGTTAAAATATGTGCGCGGGATGAAGGTCTAACATTTTGCCAAATTTCAAATTCCTACGTGACGCTGTTTTCGAGAAACACGTCTGTGAAAGACAGACGGGCGGACGTCCGAGCGATCTTATAAGAAATAAATATAATACCGAACTCAAATTAAGAATAATTACTAATTAAAAAATAAACAAGGATTAACGCAAAAAATAGTTATGTGAAAGGAATTACCTTTCTAAATCTGCAGTGTATATATAGGATTTTAAAGAAGTATAACGTGAGTGGTTCCATGGAAACTGGGGTAGACTCAGTGTTTATGCACGCACAAACAAATAAATTAACTGACCTAATTATAAGCGCCTAACTAAGCAAGCAAAATTCATTCGCCGCTGGTCGATGCGTGCCCACAACAAAATTGCTTTCGGCAAAAGAATGCAAGGTAATGAATCTTGCTCGCTTGGTAGAATTCTTGATTTGTAATTTTGACTTGTTTTATTAGACTAAGCATAATTTTTGTATATATATTTATTGTTAATTGATCACTGTTACTCTAGACTGCGAGTTTAACTTTACCAATTTAGTCAATTTTTTACATTGGTCCGCCGAATGCTTTCTGTAGAATTTAGTGTTTTCAGAAGAACTAGCAACTGTGGAGCTTACACTTTACAGATACAAATAAACTGTGGAACTTAGCATCCGCAGCCGTAATTATTTGTAGCACTTACGCAAATTTTAATCGATCGGGAATTGAAAGTGAGTAAAAATATAATCAAAAGAAGAGCTAGACGGGTAATAGATAGAGCTGTAAAAAGGACATTTGTAAGGCCGCATGGTGAATTACCCCTTCAACATTTTACGGGATGATACATGTTCGCAGATGACCGGGTGAACGTTTGAATCCAAGATATTGCATTTCAACAGTGTAGGAGGAAAATCTGTGATAGTTTTCGATCAAAAATTGAAACCTCTACCCCGAATTGATTATGTGATGCATAAAAATATACTGTTTCCACACTCCGAGAATAACATGCCATGAAATATAAGGTTTGTTCGATGAAAACACCGTGTAAATTTTTCCCCAAATTTACCCGGGATTTTGTACACTCATCGAACAAGTTTTTAAAACACCGGGTAAATCTAATGTAATGATATTTGTCTGACAGTTCTCCTGAATATAATTAATTGTAAAAAGTTATTTATAAAATGGGTGAATACAAATAAAATGTGCTCTAGTTATTTTTCTATTTCTTTTCTTCTAATTTTTGTTATTTCCGCTCAAGAAATAATTTATATGTCCCAATCAACAACAAATTCAAGTGACAGTTCTCAAGTGACAACTGTCAAACTATTACCCCGAGAAATTTTTAGTGTAAGCACGGGGTAGCCCAGGTTTTTCAAAAAACAAGATAGTCTAGCCCGGTGTAGCCCGGTGTTTATCCGGGGCTTTCATCAAACAGACCTATAGTGACAACGATCCGAAACACAGTTTCAAATTTGTAAAAATATGACTAAATGAACAGAATATTGATGCAATAGAATGATGATGATTTAAAAATGCTGCGTTATAATGGGATCTCTCCTATTAAATTTCTTCAATACTTAACTATCTAACCACTAAATTATGTGCCTGCTCTAAAAATATCGTAGTTTACTACTTCCATGACTAGGCCGAACAGATCGATGTGGTTCTAATACATGAAGAAAAATGCTAAGTTTTTCTTCCTCATAGCCCATCCATTTTACTATATAATCTAAGAGTGGAACATGCAATTGTTACCAGATTTTATTTTTATTTTGTTAAGCATTTGCTATTATACGAAAATTTGTATTAGGAATAATAAATAGAGCTGAAGTAATTAATAATATTTGATTAGGTCTGTTCCTTTATTTAAGGAATTCTAGTTTCTTAATATTCCGTGGTACATTGTCAAGACCATTTGATTTGACCATTTGTATTTTAAATCTTCTGAAAAGGCAGAATAAGCGATATTCCGAGCGACAATTATCAATAAATTGACAACACTTGTGTACTCTGGCTAAAAAACCAAAGTCAAAAAGGAGAAATTTTGTTGTTGCAGCTTAAAAAAAAATAATTTTTAAGAGAATTCTGTAAGAAAAATACAACTCTAAAAATGCACTGTGGTATCATGAAAAACGTCATTAGTGTCGGGTGTCGATCACGTATGTTTTTTTTTTTTTGAAAGACTTAATGCCCACTGAAATCAAAACTGAGTTAGATTTCATTTTACAACCATCTTCTACTTCATTTTCCATTTTAACTATAAGAAAATGGGCCTGCTGAATATAAAATAATATATAATATATGTATCTATTGTGAGGGCCTCGACATTTCATTTTCTTTTTTTTTGTGCATTGAAAGATAAAAGTTTAGACAAAGAAAATGCATCAAATTTGCATCCTCGTACATCCCACACATATGAACGAAAATTTCTATTGGGATAAAAACGCTACGTAAAAATATCGGAGTTTTGCAGTTTATAATGAAATTGCCTGAAAAATGACTTATCATCAAAAGCTACAAAAGGCATATATTTCAATGAATGTGAAAGAACCGCAGTTTTTTGCCAGATACAAAATAAAGTTCTTATACTAAGATTTTGTAATTGAAAGCAAATGTACGAGATCAATCGTAAGACAATAAAGAGGTAAAAGAAAGTTTTACGCAAGGTCTTATGACCGCTTGTGTAAATTCATTGTTACTATGATTAAAGCCCAGAGGTTAGTGAAAGTTTAATACTCTAATTGATACGGCGAGGATCGGAATGCAAAAATAAGAAGAAAAATGGCCGGACTTCCAAACGGGCTAATTTTTATTTTGGTAAATTATATGCCAATTGAAATTAGATTAAATGACGTAGGGAGCACAAGATGCTCCTTGAACAAAAAGACAATTCAAATTTTTGGACAGTATAGTTTGGAATATTCTTCAAGGGAACGTATTTCTTCGTATCCAGCGCTATGCCCCAAAAATTTCAATAAACATATCCCAGCAAAACATTCAACTGAACAAATCGAGAAGTGCCTTTTTTCAGCTAGCTGGAGCATTATGAAGCCAAGAAAAGCATGGAGAAGAACCGTGCAATAGAAGCTACAGCTACTGAACTGGAAAGCAAATATTTCGCGCCTTATGTCCCTCAAAGGTTGAAAGGAATTAGATGATGATGATACGAAATTTAAATAAAAATAGCAAATTTAACTGATTGTGAGAATAGCGCTATTAACATTGACATGTAGTAACAAACAGGAAATAGAATCCATAGTTTTCACCACTCACATAGCACTAGAATTTCTCATAAAATAGATTTAATTGCTGAAAGAGATTTTTGAATTCTCCAGTAACCAAACGAAGAATTCACACGCTAAAAGTAAAATATTTTTCAATAATTCTGATCCGCTCAAAATACCATTTCATTCTGGATATGTATGTAGAAAAATCTAAAAATCGGTGCATGCAGTTCCACTTTTTTGATATTAATATCGATCTTACCTACTTTAATCGTAATTATTTGATTCTTTTTAAATATTATTACAGTTACATATATATATTTTTAACTAATATTCTTACGTTAAAACTTATATACAAGTAAAAGTAAAAAGAAGATAAACATATATGGCAATCATTTTCGTTTACAATTTGCTTTTTTTATGCAGTTTATCAAAGTCTAAAGTTTTTAATTAATAGATAGATAATATACCAGACTTTAAATGAGAGGAGGATCATCATTGTCGTTACTCATCATAACGTCTTCATAGAATGGTCTACTTCGACGAGCAGTCATCATATCTCTAACCTGTAAAAGACACGTACATATATTTCAAGTTTATTCAGAAGAAAATTTTTCAGCACCCGAAACCAATAACTAAGTTTTACTGATGTTACACCCACACACACACACACATACAGGCAACAAACAAATTTTTATATTCATCAAGACTCCAAAGTGATGATCAGAATATGGTTTTCTATGGGCCAGGGAGAAATTAAGCTCGTTATTATTTTTTATTACATAAAAGATATAATAAAATTTTCATATTCAATGATAATATAATAATAAATGTTATATGTGGGCCTAGAATTGCTGGTGGGCTCTGACCCATCGAGTGAAATATCCCTCGGACATTAAGCACTCCGATTAGCGCTTATACAGAGAAATCTATTATCAGCGGAATACGGAATGGAATTAGGATTCACCACATACCGTTGTATTTTCTCAATTTGTTTTTTTTTTAATATTTACGTTTTTGCAAACCAAAGAGTTTTTTATCAGCAAAATATTCGTGTTTTTAGTGAAATAGAGAATTTGCCGAATAACCCTCTGAATTACTGAAGAGTTAAATTTTAGAATTTTAAACAGAAATAGTAGTAGCTTTAAGTGTCTAAAATCTTCAACGATAGTAGGCTGAGGTAATGGAATCTGTTAAAAGCCTTCATGTGTGATAGTGGGCAGTAATGATTACGTTATTAAGAACCTATTGGAGTCCGAATTATTATGAGCAAGAATACAGATTCGAGAAAATAAATTTCCCTTCTTTTGAAAAGCTCGATTGTTAATATCTGTTTATAACAACTTTAACCAGTTAGCTGTGTTTGCCGAGTATACTCGTCATCACCTCATTTTAGCGACACAATTTGGGTACACACTTTATAAAAGGTCGCCACAGCTAACTGGTTAAATATTGCAAGAGAACGAGTCGCCCTATCTGTATCTCTTTCTAACAACTTCTTACATTGGGTTGTTGTGGAAATTACCACAGATTTTAAAAATTAAAAAAAAAAAAAAAAAAAAACCCTTATCCTAGGACGCCAAAACCCCTCAAAACGATAAAAAAACCTATCCGTCAGGATAACTGCGTTGATTTCGCAATGCATTCTTAAAACAAATTAAAGGACATTTTAAGCCTTACTGACCCAGCTTCCTCCAGGGAAAGAAATAGATATGTAAAATCCTCCTCAACACGAATGAACCTATAATATAAACCTTCTTCAGTGAAATCACAACAATTTATACACAAGAACATTATTCTGACTAAGCGACAAATTTACACCAGCAGTCAGAATTCGATATCAAACCAAAATACATGACTTTATCTACCCTGCTGAAAATTCACACAGATGCCACCAGAGAACTCTAAATTAAAATGAATGCATAGGAATCATTTTCAAGTGTAACAAATTCGTAAACCATACCTGAGTAAACTAATCCAGTTTTCTCACTTCTAGGAATTTTAATGCGGAACTTGGAAACAACAAAGGCAATTAAAGCACTTTCATAGTCTAATATCATACGACCTGTATACCTTGAGTCAACCTCCATACGAGAAAGGTGCAACACTGCTTTATACAGATGACTCTTTCACACTCGATGCCTACATTTGACTATAAACTAAATCTCAATAAGCTCGACTCTTACCACAAAAAATGGGACTACTAAAACTAAATCCATGGAAACTGTCTACAATGCACGAAAAGTTGGGCCGACACCCAAAGCAATTGAAATCAACTTCCACGAGCAATTAAAATTCATCAACATCACAAAGAGGTTGAAAAAAAAAAGGAAATTTCGCCTAAAGCCTACTCAACCTGATAATCAATGTCAGGGATGGACTTTCAAGCTGACCAAAACTTGTTCGACAAGCAGATCATTAGACCTATGATAACTGTCCAGTATGACACGCCACATATGAAAGCCTCGAAATTCTCGAGAGGAAAATTATCCAACTTTAAAAAAGGGGCTCCACAAAAAACACAGAAACCGTGACACCTAGCGCATAGGGCTTTTAGCACATTTAACAAAAATATAAGTTTGATACGCTCGCTAAGTGTAAATTACTTCGGGAAGTGATAATATTATTATCTGCTTTAATGTGGGGCCACAGATAATTACCAGTTTTCTAGTAACAGATAAGAGTGATACAGAGTGGCTCTAAGATTGTTGGAAGTGCCCATAGTTCCAATCTGAATTAACAATTCTTTTTATGATCTAGCGAAAGGAGTTTTCTTATTTCGTCAAAGCTCGTGTGTGAAGCAAAAATCTCTGGCAACAGTAACCTTACGGCTTCCGTCGTTGTGAGTGCTCTTTACCTCGGGCTCCTATCGGTTTTAACATTTAACGTGTTTGAATGAGGCATATGATCAATGTATGTGGAAATGCTTCATCCCTCTAGGAAAAACGGAGAATGTATAATTGACTGGTATACCATTAGGACTGGCCTATCAAATGTCCGAGTACGCCAGTTCCACGAGACTGATATGTTTCTTAGGCTGCATTCACACCGGGTATGCTTTAACGATTTATCAGAGCTGCTGATTAAATAAATTTGTTTTACCGTGTGTGAGCGATTTGCGTAAACATTTATGTGGCGTTCTGATTGAACCAAGACTGAAGGATGATTAAAACGTCCGGTGTGAATGCAGTCTTAGAGTTGAACTGGAAAGCACACTGATTTCTATTCTTTATATCTGTATTTGATTTAATATAGAAATAGAATATAGAGCGATTGAGAATTAAATAAAGTTGGTAAGACCAGTGATTGTTTGATTATTTTGAATACTGTCTCGTTTGAATATTTGCTATTATTTTTATTTTAGTTTTGCGTTTTTAAATGGGTCGAGCCGATGGTAAAACTTTACCATTCCTATGAAACGCTGTATTTGTCGGACGGAGGAGTTGGAAATATTTGAATTGCTTTGAATGGCAAATGGCATTTGGTTGACCTCAAATATTCTAAAAGGTCCAGGAATGGAAATTTTAAAATTCTTCTACGGGCATAGGGTAGTAAGCTCTTAGGAGAAGGTTAATTTTTTAAAAATAACTGGATCATTTAAATTGTTGAGACTACTATATGTAGCAAAATGCTTGTGGGAGAATTCCCAATTTTCACGATACAGAATTCATTTTTGACATCGAAAAGTCTGGGTAGACTAAGCGCAAGGTAGATGCCCTAAAGTTATGATAGAGTTTTAAATTTCACTCCTTCACGGTTTGACGTTCTTATCTAATCCTTTCACATCGGCTATTGAATTGGATCAGAGTATTGTTTTTACTCTTTATCCTTCGTGCTGTTTTTCATGAATCATTAGTCTTGTAGTTTCAGATATATTTTAACACGAGTAACTCAAACAGTGAATTGAGCGTGGCGTTGGTTAACGGTAATTTCTTGTTTTTCAGTCGACTTAAATAAAATATTATACTACTAACTGAACATTATATCAAAAGACAACTTAATTGTTTCCCCAGTCTGCTGTAATCTACAAATTTTTTGGCGTTAAACCTCACAAGGTCGAGCCAGGGGAGAAAGAACTCCAGCTTCCATTTAGTGGAGCCCGCAGTTTTGACTCTGAAGCCAAGAGAGAAAAAGAAGAAGAATGTTACGATAAGGTGGATGACTCCATCACACCAAAACTACAAGACAGACAATTTTTCATACAATTTTTAAAACCAAAAAATACTCTTTTGCCGTATTAAGTGGAAAGAGGAAATTTTTTTCGAATTTGTTCAATTATCTGTTATCTAGGGAAATGCCTCAAGCTTTTACAAATATATTTTGTTACTAAGCAATTATTTATGAGTTTTTATTTATTTATCTAATTATTACATATTTCTTATCAAATGATTATCACTGTAACAATATTTATGATAAGATTAAGTAAATTGAGACAGTGGGACACAGTAAAAATGTTTACCAACAACCGATGGGAAAATGCAAGTCTATTGACCAGCTATTTACTCACGCACACCTATTCTGATGTGACCCTAATGAAATGGATTTATCTGAGCACTAATTGTTCAATTTATGTGGGCTAACACAGTTACGTTTTGGGATCTTGACAATATTGATTCTTGCCTCAAGTTATTGTTTGAAATAAACTATGAAACTACATTCACATTAAATAGAAAATTAGGTACTTTAGATGTATTTGTCTATGAATTAAATCCAACAACTCACCCTCTTTACGATATGCAACTTCTTAATTCCATAGGTTACTCCTATTACAATCAGAACTAGAAAAATTGGTATAAGAATTCCTCCCACTATATGATGTGAACTAGGGGGCTGATTTAATGATACTGCTGATGCAGTTTTATCATAATTCGTTGTACCTCCTACAGCTGCGGTAGTTGGCTGCATCACCGGACGTGGAATACAATAATCACCGTCTTTCTGATATGTTGGATTAAATTCAAAATCTCCAGTGCATTTGCAGTCACCTGTACCATCATGATTGTTACGTTGGGAACAAATAGTATAAATTCCAGGACATTCAGGATTATGAGTGTTACAAGCTTTATCTAAAAAAAAAAGCAAAACAAAGGTACATTTATATATATTTACAAGTATATTTCCCGACAAAAATATGCTGTTGCATAGATCTGAACTTACATTTCTCCGCTTGATTGAATTCTATTCCTAACAAAACGCAGAAAAGTGTTATAGTGAATTTGTTAAACATCTTCTTACTTCCAAAAACTAGCGCTACTTTTGTGCTTGCTAGGAATAATCAATCCGACATTTGTATTTTGAAGTGGAGGGGGTATTAAACATAGTTCAGTGGACAACATATTTTGACAGCTGCGAATTTACTGGGATAGTACCGAATATACAAGTTTCTTGCTATTGATTTGGAATTGGTCCGAATGAGGGCGCCACTGTACTGTAGTATTAAAACTCCGCCGAACTTAGATGGCGCCAGCGATCGAACTAAAGTGGCGGCGCTAGTGTTGGGATTTCATGGTGGTATGGTTGTTGTTATGGTTTACATAATAACTCCGGAATTGGTCCGAATGAGGGCGCCACTGTACTGTAGTATTAAAACTCCGCCGAACTTAGATGGCGCCAGCGTACTGTAGTATCGAAACTAAAGTGGCGGCGCTAGTGTCGGGTTTCATCCCGTTCCGCGTGGTTTTCACCTACATTGGATTACAAAATTGAGTTTTGTTATTGTTTTCGTTCGTTTAGTTTTAGTTGTCAACTCAGTTCGGGGATGGTTTTCAGTGCGGAAGTTTGTGGTTTGTGATTTACCCTACTCTGTTTGTTTTGTCGATATTTATTTGTTTCTCGTTTTAAATGCCATTAATTTTCGTTTATTAATATTGTATTTTTGGTTGTATTAAGATAAAGTGTAAAATGATTTCCGTGGGAAAGTGCTTGTTAGGGTGCCGCCCTTTTTTGTTTGTGTTTATTACCCATTTAACGTTAAATTTATTTTTCCCAACAATTATTTACGCTAATGAGAATATTTCACTTCGTGGAAATTATATTGGATGCTATTTTGAGAAAATTGATCTATTCAAAACATCAATATTCGCAGGAAACGTTAAAGTTTGCCTCGAAATGTGTGAAAGTTTATATTTCCGGTAATTGATTGATCCCTACTTTTAACAGAGCTATAAATGTATACACAAGAATTGAAAATTACTGTGCTCTACATTGTTTCCCTTTGTAGTAGCTGCCTGCCTAATTAAAACTATAAACGAATCTTTAGAGCATTCATCAATTCTCATATGCGTTCCATTCTTTTTTTTCCCCCGCTAATGTTTAGATATGCAGTGCTATCGGCCAACGACAAATGCTCCTGTTCTAATTACCTGGTCGCTGAAGAGCTAGAGGAATCTATTTGTAATTTGCGCTGCAGTCGAAGCAAGTCAGAATATTGTGGAGGAGTTGATGCTCAAAGCTATTATGATACTGGGATAATAGGTGAGAATAGAATGTGGATCGGTTCGTAGGTACTGTAGTGTCACGTTTTTCTATTCAGAATATCGATTTTTGTATATTTCTTTTGTTCTTATTGTTTTTGAGGTTCTTGCTGAGACAAACAACAATTCATTAGATAG
The DNA here is from genome assembly GCA_963924295.1 of Dioctria rufipes. Classification (NCBI taxonomy): domain Eukaryota; kingdom Metazoa; phylum Arthropoda; class Insecta; order Diptera; family Asilidae; genus Dioctria; species Dioctria rufipes. The sequence goes on along the minus strand of OZ002740.1, from coordinate 344,606,811 downwards.
CTATCTATCTTCTCTTTTTTTGTATATACATATATATATATATAATCGTGGCGTGGTACACTGAAAATATACAAAGTCCTCTTGTGGGAGTTCATAGAAATTTTTTGGTCTGAAAAAGGAGGCTGGTTGATATTTTATCAGTTTGAGAGTCTTAAATTGTTTAGTTAAAGATGTAATTTGAATCTCACAGGCAAGAGTGAAAATCTTAAATAACTTAAAATCCATGTTAACAGGGATTAGAAAGTAAAATCGGCACGTCAAACATCTATGGTTAATATCATTACTCCTGGCTGGGCATATAGATATGGTACCAAATTTATGTTACGCATTCAATTCAATCCATATAACATTGCGTGTCCAATCCGGAGTACATACCCTAGTATATTTGTATTTGGGAATATTAAAACCGCTCGACTCGGCTGTTGTATGTAACTTTATGACATTGCTTATTTTTGTACGCTACTATGTACAAGAGATGTAAAACACAGTAGATATTTAGAATATTGTCGAAAACGCTAGTACGAGGAAAAGTTTCTGAGCTGTGATAAACTTACTAATGGCACAAACTTATTTAATAAAAATGTAATTCAGTTTAGGCTTTAGTATACATATGTATTAGCTTTAGACAGGATTGGATCCACTTACGGCGGATTAACAAAAAGTTTGTGATATTGATCACAACAATATACAGCTTTCGAAAGTTAAGACGAGAAAATTGATAATAAGACGAAATTGCGGCATAAGATTACAACAACAATTCAATTAAGGTCGTACCTTTTTTATATACCATATAATTATGCGCTTAGAATGGCTTCTCAAACTGCATCCTCGTCTCTCCGAAGTTCCTTTGATCAAAATTTGTTCTGATCTCACCGGGCAGCATGTTTCAACGCGGCAAGATACTTTTAAATTAAATTTACGTACATATACTATATGTGTTATTGGGTAACGATTTTGATAGTTCAAGAACAAGCCTAACTGATGGAAAGTACCTACATCAGAAAGAAATTTCGAAGAGAGCAAGGTAGAAACATATGTGGACATAATGTTCAAATTGAGGGGCTCAAAGGCAAAGGGGTACAAGTAACATTTTGCTAAAATTTGAGGTAAGCGCATAAATGCAAATTAGAAATGCTCAAAATATTAGTGGCAAAAAAATATAACTGAATTCTTATCCCGTGCTATTTTATAGCAGCCGTTATTTTAACAACTTACAAGTAGGCGTTTTTTTCAGTTGCACTTGTTACATAAGGAAGGGGTATAAGTGATTGCAAGAGATTAAATTATTACCTTCTTACTAAACCAGAAACAACCGAAAATAATTTTAATAAAATCAAAATTTTTTTAAGATAAGCGGATTATTTTTAATTTAATTACAAAAAATTAAGACTTTAAACAGAATTTAGGATATCCAAAACTTTAAAGTGATATATCTCAAAAGTATAAAAAGTGTACTTGTACCCCTTTGCTTTTGAGTCCCTCAATTCATAAACAAATCTAACGCTTAATTTTTTACGGCCTCTATGATTTCTAAGACCTAAAAGATATATTTTGTTAACGATATCTTAAAGAACCGGGGAAATATCAGGGCTTATAACTTGGTTGCATCATGGCTTTCGTGATGCCGAAATTTTAGACAATTCTTACCAGATTTTTAGAAAAGATAGACATACAGATTCTGAGGCTCGTGGTGGTGGCGTACTCCTTGCATGCAAAAACCATTTTAACTGCAGCCAAATTGACGTTCCCAGTTTTTCCAACACTCTTGACATTGAACTTATTGTTCTTAAGTTGTCTCTCTTAAAACACGACTTATACATATTATGTTGCTATATTCCTCCAGACTCCATAAGTAGCGTACTCACTTCAACATCTAATTTTATTCACGTACTCACTTCAACATCTAATTTTATTCACGGCAAGATGCTACTTCTTGACGAACTACTACTTATTGGTGATTTTAACTTACCCAATATACAATGGGTACTTAATGAAGATGACGATGACTATCTTCCTCTTAATAACTTGCCTACAAAGGAATCACTATTCCTGGACAATATGTCATCTCTTGGTCTCAGTCAAATCAGTAATGTAAAGAATGACATGGGTCGGCAATTAGACCTGGTTTTCTCTACTGACGCGGGTAACTCTTTAGTCGAACCTAGCCCAGTTATAATGTCTACTCTTGACAAATATCACCCCCCTCTACTAATTTCATATTGTTATGAAACTGAAAACATTACTATTTGTGATGAAACACAATACTTCTTCAATTTTAGAAAGGCTAACTTTCCGGAACTTTCCAGTAGACTTATGTCTATTGATTTCAACACATTACTATCCAGCAGCAGTGTTGACGAAGACGTTTCTAAATTTTACATAATTATTTTCGATTTATTTTCCTCTCACGTTCCTCTCGAGCGACAGCGGTCCTCCAAAACATCTCCGCCTTGGTTCAATAAAGAACTTAAACATCTCAAAAATAAAAAGAATAAATTGTGGAAAAGTTACATGAGGGACAAAGACTTTATAAGTCACAACAATTTCCTCACATCCTACAATGAGTTCAAAGAACTTTCCTCTACACTTTATGATGAGTATATTCAAAACATGCGCGCGAAATTATTTCGTGACCCACGTATCTTTTTTAAGTTTATTAACATGAAGAAAAAAACAGACAACTACCCCAATACCATGAGGTACAAAGATTCTGCTAGTGATGATTCATCCGAAATTTGCAATATGTTTGCTTCATTTTTTGACAATGCATTCTCTTCGTCAAATTTCCTTCCTCGAAATGACCACTTTAGTCATATGAACGATTCTCATAATGTTTCATTCACTATCCCTACAATTGCGCAAGAGGATATACTCGATCATATTAACGACCTTCCAAATGACTTCACAACGGGGCCTGATGGCATCCCTCCAGCTTTCTATAAGTCATGTTGCCATGCCCTTACCGCTCCGCTGAGAATTATTTTCCAAAAATCACTTAATAGTGGTTGTTTTCCTCAGCTATGGAAAAATTCTTTTATCATACCTATCCACAAAAAAGGTAGTAAAAGCGAAATTTCTAACTATAGGCCTATCGCAAAATTGTCTTGTATGCCTAAATTATTCGAATCTATCATTTACTCTCAGCTATCAATTTCCTGCAAGAATTTGCTTTCTTCAAACCAGCATGGGTTTATTTCGGGCAGGTCCACAACCACTAACTTGTTGGAATTTGTCTCGGATACCATTGGCGGATTTGCAAAAGGTTATCAGACAGATTGTATTTATACTGACTTTAGTAAAGCGTTCGACAAGTTATCTCACTCTGTGATACTCTTTAAAATGGAAAAGTATGGGTTTCACTCAACATTTATAAAATGGACGGAGTCTTATTTGAATAACAGAACATATCAAATATTATTCCGGCATTCCATCTCTAGAGTCCTGAAAGCTTCGTCCGGCGTACCTCAAGGGAGTCACTTGGGCCCGTTGTTTTTTATTCTATCTATTGACGACATTGTCTCTGTTGTGAGGCACTGCAAAGTATTGATTTATGCTGACGATATTAAACTTTTCGCTCAGATTAAATCTGTTAACGATTGTGAACTGATACAGGATGAACTTCACAAGTTCTACGTTTGGTGCAAAAACAATAATTTGGCTCTCAATATCGACAAATGTGAGGTTATGACTTTCCACAGGAATCAGAAACCGATCACTTATGATTATGTGACTTGGGTGTCAAATGTGACCATAGATTGAATTTTATCTCTCACATTAACTACATGGTATCTAAGAGTAACTCTATGCTGGGCTTTATCAAACGTTGGTCTCGAGAATTCTCGAATCCCACCATAACATTGCGTTTGTACACTTGTTTTGTGAGACCTCTCCTTGAATACGCTAGCCAGGTCTGGTCTCCATTTTACGGTACACACATCGACCGCATCGAGTCTGTTCAGCGGAACTTCCTGCGCTTCGCTCTTAGGCACCTACCCTGGAATAATTCATTAATTCTTCCACCTTATGAGGATCGCTTGAAGCTTTTGAATATGCACTCCCTTGAAAAACGTCGCATGGTTGCCGATGTAACTTTTGTGCATCAACTCTTAAACGCGAATATTGATTCTCCCGTACTACTTAGCAAAATCTCTTTGCGCGATAGTGGGCACAATCTGAGAAGGTTACCTCTGTTGCATGTTAACTCCGCAAGATCCAACTTTAGTATGTATGAACCCATCAATCGCATGTGTATTGGTGTTAATATTAAGGCTGAGCATTTTGACGTTGGCATATCCAAGCATGTTTTAAAAAAACGTCTATTTAATACTTGATTTTCTATTTCCATGTCGCATTGCATGTCATCTCATTCGGTGTTTGGGCTATGTTTAGTTTAACATACTAATACTAACACCGACTAAGTGATGAAACGCATGTATTGTTGACCGTTTATTTTATTAAACGTGTCCATGCAGCGAGCTTGTGTTAAGCTGGTTCTGATAGTCAAAATCAATAATAAATTCAAACGAATATTCAGTGGTAAGTTATAGAGATATGGCATATAAAGTGCAAAGCCCTGCATACACTTAGTAAATCTTAAGTTTACATGGGGTTTCTATGTAATTAGAAGACTACGAAATAACTTGTCCCTGCAATAGCAAAATGGAAAGTGTATGGGATCCATAAAACTGAGATAAGGAGCTTTATATCATAGTCTGCGTAACTGAATATGAATGAGCAAACTGCACTGTTTACTGCCTGTACAGTTTAAATACATATGTGGAAACTGGGCGCCCAGATTGATACTCTAAGAGCATGTTATGAGAATCAAAGCATAATAAAGAAGAATTCAGTAGATTTTGAAATGGCTGGGAGTTTTGTAATGTGAATAAATACAGTTTACACAACAAAAAGAAATTAGGCATTACTTTTTTGAAGAGTTTAATGGCGACATCAGGATACAGGTAGCATTCACTTTACTCTTAGTACAGCTCTAAAGAGTGAAAGTGTTAATTGGGGCTGGCTCTATTGAGTCTACATTGGACGTCAGCATCTGAGGTTGATCAGAATGCTGGCAAGGACTCAGAGTCAATATTGTCACACGTAAGTTATTTCCTTTAACTAAAAAGAAAGGTAAAATTAGGATGATTTAAGATAATATGACTAACTGATATGTTGACTGGAGTGCAGGAAGAATTTCTAGAGCAAAAGAATTTCTGGGAATTAGATAGCTAGAGGAATTATTGCAGCTAGTTTTAAAAAGGAAAATAGCAATATAAATTTCAATATACATATCTATATATTTTGTAAAATCAAATACTAAGTAGATACTAGTGTACCTAGTTTGATTCAAAATTATACCTGATGTGGTATTTCTTAATATAGTACCTACTTCTGTTTTGGACGAAATGTTAATCAGGGTAAAATAAATGTAAAGGGAGATAATATGGAATGAAATAGGTTAAAGTTAGAGAAAAATCATAACGAAAAATATTATTAAAGATCATGCATAGTGGCGACGATGTAAAAAGTAGATATAAATAGGAAACAAAATCCAGGTAAAAAGGCAACAGTAAATGTTCAATTTGATCTACCTAAAGCAAATGAACTGTTTCGCCAATTTCTGATTATCTACAAATACATATATTCCAAACTATACTGGCATTATTTTATGGCTCCGTATTACCAAGTTTACTGAATATTTAATATCTAATTATATTATTTTGGTTGAAAATTACTAATACTAGTTAAGTGATGACTGATGAAATACATGTACACTGATTAACTATTTATACACTTAGATTATATAGCAAAAAAAAGAAAAAGACATGAGGAAGAAAACTTAAGAACTGTTAAGAATTTACCGCCATTTATTTTCTGACAATATTTCTTGGCGTTGCTTTTATATGGTGCTGACATAATTAATAAACACGCAATGACAATTAAATGAAGCAGAAATGTCGAACTGACATAAAATAAGTCGAAGCCACCAATGACATCCCCCCCCACATAGCTTATCCTTTGTTATATAATCTAAGTTTATACATCTGTCATTACTGCCAAAACTACAGTGAAAATCAAAACTTTTGTACTATGCAGTAGTTGCTTGATTTTACCCATCTATGGTGAACTTGACCTTACTTTTTTCGTAAGACTTCTCGGTACTTATATTCAAAATCTTATTTCGGTAGGGCGTTGCGTTATCATGGATGGATAGAAAGACGGACGGCATGCGAAAACCGACGAGTTTCATGATTCTATGCATAGTTTATTTTTTTGTACCATAATTTATTTCTACACGTTACAAACGTATGAATAAAATAATCTTAGCATGTACTATGATCTGGGCCGAAACCCGCTGAGGACGTTGTCGCCTCGATAAAAAGGTATCACCTCAAAACGGATGTTCGCTTGAAACATAATCTGCGATGGGCGAACCTGAGTACTTGTAGGTGTACAAAACTTTTTCTTGATGGGCCTAATAGGAATTTTTCTGACTTTATCTTGGGGCTCGGAAGAAAAGAATGCAGAACTGTGGTTGGCATTATCACAATTTTAAATGTCAACATGGTTCAACGGATTTTTAATTTTGTCAACCCGACCAATTACTAGATTTTTCAAGCTCTTCTAAATACGTAAACTGGTATATTCGATGGTCTCCTCATACGCTGAAAATTTTTGGTTATATGGCCTTGTACTAGAAGCGCTTACCAATAAATTCAAATTAATTTAATTTTTGAACGCAAATGTTGTATCATGTAACTCTTTTTTTTACTTTGCAATAATCCATCCGAAATGTCATTGCTTATAACACATCCCACAGGACTAATAAACTCATTAAATGCGTACTAACTATTCTTAGAGTCCGGCTCGTTGGACACTGTTTTGTCTGCACATTTTTATGATTATCAGTCGAAGAACTGTTTTAAAATTTTTTTCAATTCATTTAAACTTAGTTGTTTGTTAAAAGTTCCGAGTTTTTACGTGCTTTATTTAAATATCACTAAAATTATTTTTAAAATAAATTAAAATTAAATTTTATCTACAGCCTCTGGACCTCCTAGAAATCTTGATGTCATTAATAAGACCGACAACGCAATGATAATACGTTGGGATGATCCCCAGATGCCAGATCTTGTTACAACTTTTGTAATTAAGGCCGTGGTTCTGAATTCATTTGCCAACTATCCACTATTCCCGCAACCAGAATGGATTGTCCAACATTCGGATCATCAATTTGAAATGCTTAACTTACATCCAGGAACACAATATAACATTTCCGTAATATCGATGTGCCAGAAAAAGCAATGTGGCACTGCATTTGTTATAGAACAAACAATGATCGGATGTAAACATATTTCTTTGACTCAAAATCTTAAATGCTTAAAATTTGACCTTCAATTTTCTAGTACCGGATCCTCCTCCAGAAGAGCCAAAAATTATAAAAGAATCAGAAACATCAATAACGATCGACATTGGTCCAGGATTTAATAACAATGGTCCAATATCCTATTATAGGGTCGTTGTGATGTTTATTGATGACGAAATTTCTCAGATATTCGATGAAAACCTTTTGGCAGATTATCAGAGTTCTATCGAAGATGGAACGCCATACTACATAACAGCTGAACTGAAATATCAAGTAAGCGTATTTATGGTAACTAAATATTCCTATTAAATTTTTACTAATAATATTACAGAATGTAACACGTCGCTTTGTGGTTGGTGATAAAAGAATTTATCGAGGATACTACAATGCTCCCCTGCCACTAAATAGGCATGTACATATATGTCTTGGAATCGTTAGCAATTGGAATGGAGTGATTACAATTAGGTATGCCATGGCTTCACATGAGCAACATACTCGAGGAAAAGCATTTTTAGATATGGATGGTAAAGAGTGGACAAAATGTAAATCTTCAAAGATTTATTCTGAATTCTTACATTTCCAGATAGTCAGTCATCAATAATCGCCTTGGCAGTTGCTTGTATTGTTTTTGGTATACTCTTGGTAGGCAGTATATTTGCCTACTGTTACTTGCGACTGAAAACTAGTAATCGGCGAGAAAGGCTTTCTGATACACATGAACTATCGCTTCAAGGTCCTATGGTAGAAGTGGTAATATTGTCATTCAATCTGATATCAATTCTAAACATTATGTATACTTAGGAAAACAACGGATTTGTTGCCGATGAATTTACCAGTGTCAACTTTAAATCTCAACTGAATACTATCATTGAAAGTCTCGACAATCCACAGAAATTTGCTCGAAATGCTATACGACTAAACATTGATGATATAATCGCGAAGGGTAACTATGGAGATGTTTTAAGCGGAAGGCTGTATATGAACAGTGATTCATATGATTGCGAAGTACATATAGTTTCTGGTAGTTCAACTTTTGCATTTTTTGTTTTTATTCGTTAAGAAAAATTTTCATTTCCAGATGACATGGAATCACAAGATCAAGCGACGTTTTTAAAAGAATTCGACGAAATTATAAGACTTATGCCACATGATAAGTTCTTGTATTTTTTTGGAGTTAGTGCTTCTCCAGATTGGTTATATGTTATTTTTGAAAAGATCCCACTAACTTTGAAGAGAAGCTTGGTGGAATCTAGAATTCCTCCAGGGACAGATAACTTCCGCATCTCTTCAATATCAGAGGAATGTGTTTTGCAGTGGGTCTATGATATTGCAGTTGCTATGGAGTATTTGGAAGCTAACAAGGTATTCGTTATGTCCTTTTTCATGAACATTCCTAAAAATGTGATGTTTTTTTATTGAGCATTTGTATTAGGCTTGCTTTTAAGAGTTATCTGTACTGGATAATGTTGTGTGGAAAATATTATTCTACCCCGATATAGAATTAAGCGTAGCGGTTATCACGGTCGCGTGTATAGAAAACTATTTTAAACATATTTATTAACCTCGTTTACGAATTTTTGAGGATGTATCAGAATTTTGTTATAGGTGTAAACCTTTTGAAGATAGTAACAGAAAGACTGCGGATATAAAATGTCTATCCAGTATTAGCAGTGTTGTAATAAACGCTCGTGGGCTTTCACTCTTATGTGTTTCTAATATTCATTGTTTTAGTCGCTTAGGCCAAAGGGGAATACGCCCGAACAATTTCGATTAGACTGTTTCTCATAGAGCAGCAATAAAAAAAATTATTTTAACTGGAGCTCGGAGCTTGAACTCGACCTTGAAGAATGATGACCATGATGTTCTTAGGATTCCTAAATTATTTAGTGTACGGTAAAAGTTTAAAAAACATGAAAATGAAAGAAGGAAAACAAGCAACAGAAAGTACTATTGTCTCACCTATACTAACAATTTTCCTCTTGTTTTATCTTTAATTTTGTCGGCTTTTGGTGTTATAATGTTCTGTTTTGCTTCGGTTCTTCCTTGGTTATTTCAAATCATAGGATTTCTACTGGTTTTGTTTCCTACCCCACAATGTTATGTTATTTATTATAATTTATTTTCACATATGTACATATTTTGAGTTGTTTTTGTTATTAAGGCATTCATTTTACTTGTCTTCCGTTAGTGATGATTGTATTAAAATGTCAATATCTATATCAAAATTATATTGTTTTATGTGCATTAATGCTTCCACATGCTTTTCTAATATAGTCTGAATTATTTCATATAACAAATTAACAGTGTATAACCTTAAAAACGTTGCCAATAGCTGATTTAAAAGCTCATTTTACCGCGAGCATAGGATGGAACATCACTAGTCTAGAGCAAAAGTGTAATCGGGAGACTCCAAAGATCCATTGGCATACTCCATCCTACTTATTTACTGAACAAACTAAATATTGTTCTTATTACCAAAATAACAAAGACAAAAATCTACAACAATAAAAATTCTTTGAGTGATTCATTAAATATGTAAATAAGAGTCTTCTATCACTGGCTGTAAAATATAAAAGTCCGTTGAGATTGTTATTGAAAAGTTGAAAAGATATGTCTCATTGGAATTTTATCATAGCATCGAAATAAATAAAAGTCTCTGGAAACTGTCCTAACTGATCGAAAAAATAATTGTTATTTGGGAGTAGGTAAATTAGTCTATCCCCGGCCACACTCTTACAAAAAGTTTTATGACGGGTTTGTTTGCCGCATAAGAACTCATTTCTTGTTTAGTTTGCTTCCATCGAAATCTTTCCTATATGTACACAAAATAGTTTCATCCACGTGCTGCTATAGTATGAAAAATCCTTATGTTCAATAAGCAGTGATCTGTGATAGTTCTAGCATTTCTTAACTAGACGAAGTACGTCAAATAGGTAAGTAATAATTGGTTTTAAGGACTTGGCTTTTGTAGTATGTTTTTCTTGCAGTTATCAAATAGTATTCTAATATTCAGTAAAATTTGTTTCATGACCGGCAGTGGCGGGAAATGGAAGCTCGGTTTCTTTTCGCCGTCAGTTACTGAAATTTGTATAGAAGTTTCATAAATAGGAACCCTAAAATTGTTTTTAAAGGAAGTCGTACCTACATAATTGTTACTGAGACTTTTTATCATCTAGCTTAAAAATGTCATATAGAAGTTGATTCAGAAAAGTAAAGAGCAGAAAGTATCAATTAGTAAAATCAGCTAAATTTACAGACCAAGCTTCAAGAAAAACTTACAGGGAAACTAACCAGAAGGTGTTGCATAATCTGAACCTTCAACTGTTTTCACAGAAGTGAAATAAGTAAGAATGTTGATTGGCGTACCAAACCGAAAAATGCTTTCCACTTTGCTCTAAAGACTTAGTTGATACTGTCCAACAAATTGTAAATGATAACCAAAGAGAAACCCAAATAGGTCGACCGGGTAATACCTGGTTGTCGTTATTTCTGAAAAAAAAACAACTTCCTTTTTACATCAAAAGGTATCACTAAAGAAAGAGGTGATAGAAGGAAAAATCAAGAGCCAGTTATTCTCTTTGTCGACGATGTTGTGGTATATATAATCAATTCGTGAGGAAAAATTTTACAAAATGTAATTACTTTCATTTCTAATTACCTATCCTTACCTATCCTTACCTTATTAATTAAAATCTGTTTATGTAAATCTTAAATTATTCTTGTAGGAATCCTGTTTTTTTTTATTTATTGCGCTAAATTATTTCAACTCTTGTTAATTTTTTTGTGTGTGAGTAATATTTGCTCAGGGTTACCAATAAACGGGCTAGCATTCCAGGGAGTAAAAAAAAATTAAATGATCGTTAATTGGATGTTTTACCTGTTTTCTTTCTAATAAAGTAACAAAAAATTATACCCTATATTGCATTTGAACAAAATGTAATTCACTCCTATTTTTATACGCAAACGCCATAATAATTAATAATATTTTTTACGTCATTCGACGACGGAAAAAAATCACAAAACAACGAATTTACTGGTGACCGAAAAAAAAAAATATCACACAATAATTATTATAGAGGACTGAAATTTAATCATAACTATTTTAATGTGAATTAAAAAGAAAAAAAGTTAGGAAATGATTGCGTACCTACCTAATTTTTTACTTTTATTTAAAAAGTCGTATCATTACTGTCTTTGACCTCGTCAATCGAGTTGAATTCACAATTAAGCTTCATGGTAGACTAGACATGAAGTTGAATTTGGTTGAATTTAACAATGATTCGTTTTGGAATTCATTCAAAGTTCATTAGCAATGATAAATTTAGAAAGTTATTGTTTGTATATGTATAATTTAAGGTCGGCTGGCAAGCCCGGCTAGCTCAGTCGGTAGAGCATGAGACTCTTAATCTCAGGGTCGTGGGTTCGAGCCCCACGTTGGGCGGTCTTTTTTTTTTTTTTTTATTAAATTTTTTATATAGCTTAGAAGATGAGTTTACGTAAAATAATAGTAAAAATAATCTTTTAAATTTAATCTCTTTATTTATTATAAAATGCTAATCTGATTAACAGATTCTATGTTCTAGTAGTGTAAATAACAACAAATAAGCTTGAAATATTTATTATATTTTTCCATGTATAAAAAAAATATTAACTTAACTAGATATCCTATATACCTATACTATTAAAAAAAATCTCGAAATTAAAGTGAAAGTGCCGTTTGATAATTTCGCAGCGCATCCAGGATAATGTTAACTAATTTGTTATAATAATAAATGTTCTATTACATATAGGTACAGAACATACAGATAAAATACTTAGCAGAATATTCGAAACAATATATGTAAATACAAAGAGTAATTTGACAGATTGCAACTAGGTATAGCTATTTTCACTAATCATAAAAGGTGAAATGACACTATTAAAGCAATTTATTACCTAATAAAAAAGGCTTTTTCGACGATTTTATTTTTAGTCATTTGTGAAAATTTTTTGTCTATCTATCTATCTACCTGCCTATACCTCTGTACTGAAAAAAAATCCTTTAATCGTTTACACTTTTTAATGCACTTTGAAATGAATGTGTATTTTAAAAAACATTTTTTTAAATAAATAACTTTTCTTAGAGCGATGTTCCATAATTTCTATTTGGGAGAAACTATAATAATTTTAAATATGTTCAAATTTTTGTTTATTAAAATTTTTGAAATGAACTTAAAGCCACAACTATATAACACTTTTAATTTACTAAAATTGATTTGATTTTACTTAAATTATGTAGGAAAAGCAGTTTGCATAATTGGTAGTTTATTTCACATATAATCCGGGAAATGATTATAGCTTTATGTTTTGATTTTGATTATGGTTTCTAATTTTTGTATCCATTTTTCTTTAAATTATAAAAGTAAACGCTATGCGAGCGTCGGCGCCGTGGCTTAGTTGGTTAAAGCGCCTGTCTAGTAAACAGGAGATCGTGGGTTCGAATCCCACCGGAGCCTTTGTGGTGATTTTTTTTTCTCAATCTCTACGTAAAATTTTCTTCTGTCTGTATATAGCTATTCAATTAAAAAAAAAAGTTCAACATACCGCAAAATGTTTGGAAAGTTTACAAGAAAGAAAAAAATTTCTTTTATAACGGATTGGGCATAGAATTAGCAAATACAAAATTGTAAAGAAATTATTGTTTGTAGGTAGGTAATATCAATAAAAGAGTTTTAGAGATATTTATTTTTTGTAAAAGGAACATTATTTTTTCTTGATATTTTGTAAATATTTTTTCTCTAATTGCGAGACTTTTATCCGTCATATCGAGATTTTGGAAATGCGAAATTTTGTTTTTTCGAGATTTATCTCTAAAACGCGAGATTTCGTTATTAAAGGTTTCAATTTCGATCAATTGTATTACTCCCAATTCCATTAAGGTGATAATTCCAGTGCATGACATTGAACTTTCTAGTAAAGTAATATAGGTATTTGCACTTGCGGGTATTCAAAGAAAGGAAATTATGTTTACACAAATTAAGTAACTGCTCAATGTCATATTGCAGCTGAATGTAATCTTGTGGTTCCTTTATTATTATACCCTAGAGATGATGAAATCATAGGGTACCTATGTTTGTCATTCCGTTTGTAATGGATAGAAGTAATGATGGATTGGACATCCAAGCATTATTTGGACGCTGCCTGAGAACGCGTCAGCATAGAGAGCTGCAATTTTGACACGGTGTTTTTATAGAAATGGTAAATATAATTTAAAAATTGAACTAAATTGGACAACCCCTTCTTGTTGTTACTATATAAAAATTTAGGATTTTTACGTACATATATACTGTGAAATGATCAGTCCGAGATGTTTTTATTGTATTGAAAAGTTCTTCGGAATATGAAATCCAGTGAAATTGGTTATAATCATTTTTACTGTCCGACGAACCGTTCTAGAAATATATGCGAAAAACTATTTCAAAAATCAAGCTTGCACTGGTTGACTGACCATACATATGTATAAGAAATTACATGCGGTCATTCATCTAGTTCTAGAGGGTATCAAAAGAATTGGTTTAGACCAATTCTACTTTTTTTTATATTTTTGTTTCATTACCATATATCAAGGAAGATGAGCTAATTTCATCTGGTAGATTATTAATATAGATTAAGAATATTAGAGGTCCAAGTATAGTGCCTTGCAGGGGGGAGGGGGGCTCAAGAAGATTGTATGAACGCGTCTGATTTAAAACCATTTATTACTACACGTAAGCAATGATTAGTTAAGTATGATCCAAACTATTCAACAGCATTGTTATCAAAACTCATGCTAAGCACGATAGAATGATTTATCTTGTAAAAAGTCTTACTCATATCAGTATAAAAGGCATCAATTTGTTCACCGTCATCTAGTGCTACAGCGTATAGAATATAAACAGATTAGTGAATGTAGACCTACCACGCAAGAGATCATGTTGATTATCAGATATCTGTAATTTGAGTCGTGCATATTATATAATTTTTAAAATATATATAAGAGCCAAGCATTTGACACGGAGACAGGTCAGTAATTTCTGACATTCAGTTTATTACCCGATATAAAGACCGGGTAGACAGATAGGAACTTCAACTTAGTAGGAAAAATTCTTTCTTCAATAGATAAATTGAATAATTTTGAAATCGGATACGGCAGGTTTGAAGAACAATTTTTATAAAAGATATTTGGTATCCTATCTGAACCACTTACTGATATAAAATGACAGTTTCAACTTGGAGAAGGGTTATAGGTAAACGATATATAGAAGAACTTCCAGAAATATAGTCAACATGATTTTAAGGGACATTATTATCATAAGTCGATTTGAAATATGTATCTAAAATATTACTAATTTCATTCGGGAAGTTGGCTACATTCTCATCTAGGTTTATTGCAGTGGGATAGGTGTTAGAAAGCTTTTTATTTTTAGTGAATGACCAAAATATTCCAGAGTTGGGTTTCAAACCATCCTCAGTATTAGCAATGTATTTATCATGGCATGTAACTTTATTGCGTAAGAAAGACAAGACAGGGTGTCATCAGGACATTCATCTAGGATATCGCCGAAATTGGTCTTAGGATCAATTTATAACTTTTCTAGTTTTATTTATTATGCTCTACAATTATAAATACCTAGTCAGAAAAAAAAACAAAAAAAAAAAATTATACTTGAGAATGACTTTTTAAAAAATGTTCAATTATGTTCTTTTTTCAGGTTGTGCATAAGAAATTGTGCTCATACAATGTTTTTGTAACACCACAGAATCACATCAAAGTGTCATTATTTGGACCAACATCATTTGGAGATCAGGATAAACAAATCGACATCTCCAGATGGATGGCACCAGAAGTTCTACGATTTCAACATCATTCAACGAAAAGTGATGTTTGGTCTTTTGGTTGCCTTGCTTGGGAATGCTGTACTTTAGGAGCAACACTGTACGCAAACATTGCAACTTTAGATATATTACCACGAATAAGGAATGGTTTGCGTCCAGACCAGGCAACTTTCATATCAAGCGATTTACATCAACTTCTCATAAATTGTTGGCAACTTGAACCTAGTGAAAGATTAGACTTCGAGGAAATCGCTTTTAACGTACGTCAAATACTCATGTCACCCAGACATGCCTTATCTTTTGATAGGCACGAAAGTATATTAATTCCATATTATTTACCGTTGTTGGAAATAGAAAATTAATACGGATGTCCAAATTATTATAAGTCCTCTGCTCACATTTCTGAGTAACGATTTCCGTTTTAAATTGCAATTTTATTGATGTAATGAGCGAGTGCAAGAGCTCGGTTTGAGGAAAAATTTATTCCTATTAATGTCAAAATCTCACTTACTGTAAAACTCCACCTTTCTATACTCAAAATATTTTAATTGGAATTTTTCATCAAACAATTTTGTATACTGCCAAGAGTTCACACGTTGTATGTTGTTGAATCCTTTACTTAAGGATTTGAATATTATTCCCATTAAAAAAAAAAAAAAAAAAAACAACAACTCCGCACCTGTAGTCACGTTGCTATAATTCCAAACGCAATTTCAGTTTTAATTAGCCGTGGTCATGCGTTCACTTGGAATATATGCAAATCTTCTTCACTTGTGTGACTTGGGTCTATTACATTTGCATAGCCGTTAAACATTTCCTATAAGGAAATTTTGTTCACTGGCGAATATATGAAGTAAAACATTTTGAAATGTACATTTCTCCTGTTGACAAAGTTTCTTAAGATTGAATGTGTACCCTTGAAAGGAAATTATTGTACAACACGGGATTGATTAAATAAAATATTTATGACTATTTTATACATTCCAAAATTTTATTATTTAAGATTAAGAGTTAATTTTTAGTTTTTAGTATATGTTTTTAATAATATTATTGTACTAAAGTGAAAGCACTTAATGAAATTAGTGCCTTAGTCAATGTGTCTCCCTGTATGATTGTTAATAATTTATGAAATGCGAATAAATTATGATGAACTTTTATGAGGAGATTTTGTTTAATGTTTTGTTGCTTTATATGAAAAATTTATAGAATTATATCTATGGTGTTTGTTCAATCGTATATAAGTCCAAAAATGTACTTTGCCCTACTTATAGAGTAGTGCACTTTTAACCGAAATAATATTCAGTTTTTTATTAGTTATGCATTTTGCCCTATCATTTTACTGATTTTGAAGGGAGGTGCAGTTATGTAGTTTTACAAACACTTTGATATACATAACTCCAAAACGGCATTTTTGGAGATATGTATTTGTAACCAAAATATAAATTTTTGCCTTTGACCTCGCAATCCCAGTAAGGCAGATCAGTCATACCTGCAGACTGTGTTTGCTTGAAATGTTTGTCTGAATGCCCGGCGATATTAAAACACAGAATGGCAACCGGTGCTAAACCACACCTAGGAGTTGGTAGACAAACTACATGGCATTTCGCGGATTATTAAATCTGCTCAAAGAGATAGACCTTCTTTAACAACTGGGAGGGTGAGCATAATAGCCCTCTCAGTGACCGTAGCGCTTTACAACTTCTCATCTTCCTCTTTAAGCTAACCAAGGCAGGTCAGCATAGAATTCATTCCACCGGAGCGATATTATTATGCTCTCTTTGGAACGAATTAAAAAAAAATTTGTTCCGGAAACATTTAAGAACAATTTCCATATCGTTTCAAAGCGGACTGCCATCAACTTCTCATACACACTAGAAAGAAACAAAGAAAACTCAATCCCAAATTCAAAAATATTTAGATACCCTATAGTGAGAATTTTCCTTGCAGGCCCAATAAAAGTGAGACAAATTCACACCATAATTTTTGTACTTTTAAACAGAATGCGAATATTACAGGTACGATTTTGCAATTTTTGTAAGTGCGAGAGATAACTTTGTACTTTAAACAGGGTGTGAAGGGTACAGGTATAACAGGCCTAAGCGACTGTCTGCTAAAACCTAAAACCAATTAATTTGCGCGTTTGGAGAGGAGAGGCTTCAAGAATTTCTTCGTCTGCAACATACCGGGCGCACTACGCCAGAGGAGATCCCGTTGCTTGTTTGCCCATTCTTGTAGTTCTCCCCTAAAGTCACTTTTCGGTAGGCCAAATGTTAGGTAGGCAATGTTACTTTGTTCTGCCTTAGCTGGAGTTTTGAGTGGTAGCCCCGGATTAATTTCGGCCCAAAATTTTTTGAGGATATAGAGCCAGGAGCGCAGCTTGGCTGTCTGAATATATGTAGATGTTTCAGCTTTTGGTCTCTTCTGGACCGACCACCCCTGCGTTCATGGGCTTAGCCAGGTAGGGGAATGAGTGGCATCCCCAGAAAAACACGATCCAAAATTTATAAATTTATAAATCCAATTAATCATAATTAATTATATTTAAGTTAAGTTTTAAGCAAGCAAGCATGAGGAAATACATTGGAAGCATAACAAAATTTTTAATAGTGAGTTGCCACGGTATCTGGAGTTAGTTGCAGTCGGCTTTTTTTTTTAGTGTGGACGATTCCAGATGCTTTAAAGAGAAACTATTGTCGATAACCATAAGATATGAGAACGGTCCTGACATAGTCGAAAGATTTATTGGTTTTATAAAGTGTTCCACCTCCAGAGATGCGCAAGGATTTTGGACACACTGAATAAACATCATTTGGGTGATACTCCAATTCTTGCACAGTCTTATGATGGTGCTAGCGTCATGTCGAGGTCTACAGGCGATTATAAAAGAAACACGCTCATGCAATTTACATCCATTGTTTACCGCAAAACCTAAATCTTCGGGTTGTTAACTCATGCACCAATGTTTCACTAACAAAGAGATTTTTTAACGGCCTCAAAGCTTTGTATATTAGCTTCTCACAAAAGCCAGCCTACAAAAATTACAAGGTACTCTCGGAATCCATACCAGCCGTAAAATGGGAGGTCTAAGTACTACCAGGGGCCGGATTCTGTAACACGGAGGATTTAGGAATTTGGAAGATGAGAATTTCGTTTTCTTAGAATTTGCAATTCACTAATATGGTTGGAGATTGGAGAATTAGGGAAAACGTAAGAAATGTGAAAAGTGCGAATCGCCTGGGACGATTAAGGGTATCACTTTTTGTTGTAGAGGGTTGGACTTTTTTTTTTATTTGAGGTACATCTGCCTATTACCTTCCACTGTCGAAATAAATTGAAATTTCTTTTTTGTAGGGGTAGTTTTTGAGGATGTATGTATGTATGTGGTATCAAAAAAAAATGGGAGCTCAGGGCGAACAAGATAGGTTGTGGTAATGGGGCGGGGAGAGTGCGGGGTAGAAATGGGAGCTGATTAACGGAAATAAAAAAAAATAAAGAGAAATTCAGGAGCTGCAATAATTCGCAGAGGTAAGCTTAGCCCAATAAAAAAAAAAAAAAATAAGAATTCGCTTTGGTAATTAGGTATGCATGGGTATTATAGGCCACATTTTATTTCGATTAACGGTGATTTGCAGATTTGGGCGGCCTCGTCGGTAAATTTTGTTGTCGCAATATTCACGGGCGCCTAACTCTGTGTGGGAGGGCTGTAGAGTATTGGGGTTTTTTCTGATGGACTAAGGGTTTAGAGTACAAAAATATAGGTGAACAATTTTGGGGGTTGCGGGTCGTACCACCCCTCTTAGGGGGTTGTCCAAACTACGTCATGTTTGATACCAAATTAAAGAGGGAGGAGAGGGTAATCGAGTGGTATAGTTTGTCTTTGGTCGTTTTAACGTGATAGCTGACTTTTGACCGCCGAAAAACGGTTTTTTTGTATTAGGGTCATATACACTCCAGTTTCCATATTTTGCATATATTTCTTCCGTTCTTTGTTTCACATCCATTAGTATTCCGTTGTGAACAATTTTTGTACCAAAAACGGCCAATTTTTCACCTTAAAAAGGACTGCTACACTTCTTTTACAGTTATTTCCAAAACCGTTTATCGGATTCAAAAATTAATTACATATATAATTAGGGGACAAAATGTAGATGCGATTTCATCCTATACACAAGCTTTACCGTGTATATTTAAAATTTTTACAGCATCTCTTCTCTACTGGATGAGGACCAAGTTGATCATTTTCGCGTGATTCATAATTTTTAGCGGGTACCTTGAGAGACAAAAATGTTCCTCTGTAAGTATTGCATGGATTTCCATAATTTGTTTTTTACAATATAGCCAGGATACGCAGTGAATACATAACTCAATTTGAAATTCGAATTCTTATTTTTTTTATTGGGCTTACAGATCCTAAGCTTACCCTTGTGAATTATTGCAGCTCCTGAATTTGTCTTTATTTTATTTTTTAATTTCCGTTAATCAGCTCCCATTTCTACCCCGCACTCTCCCCGCCCATTTCCTCCACCTATCTTATTCGCCCTGAGCTCCCATATTTTTTTTTGATACCACATACATTCTCCTTCTTCTCTCCATTCTCTCGTTATCCCGGAAAAACTCGAGAAAACCTATCCTCCTACATCCCTCAAAACCTACCCCTACAAAAAAGAAATTTCAATTTATTTCGACAGTGGAAGGTAATAGGCAGATGTACCTCAAATATGAAAAAAAGTCCAACCCTCTACAACAAAAAGTGATACCCTTAATCGTCCCAGGCGATTCGCACTTTTTCACATTTCTTACGTTTTCCCTAATTCTCCAACCATATTAGTGAGAGAATTAGGGAATTAGGAATTCTAAGAAAACTAAATTCTCATCCCCCAAATTCCCATATTCTCCGTGTTACAGAATCCGGCCCCAGATGGAGTTGTTGCTATGAAAACTGCAAATCAGTACTGACAAATTATGAGGCAATTAAATTGACTTTGGAAAACGAAATCACTGAGAACTGTGACAAGCACATACTGGCGGCACTTGATTTGCTAACGATTATTACGAAACCAGAACTTGTCGTTTCCTTACACACATTTTACTGAGTTCTTGCTATAGTGAACGTACTGGGTAAATTTTTCCACAACCAAAGTGCCACTCTTGGTCATTCTAGTGACCTCATTGCAAGTACTATGGATACCTTCGAAGCATGCAGGAATTAGTTCAAAATTTGGACAAATATCGAGCAGTTTGCTGAAAAGCACGAGATTTCGCTGGAACCTCTTAGAGTCTCAAAAAGGAGGCGTCAACAAAAGGACTTTTGTATAGATTCGACTGTGGGCAAAAGCAATACATTAGATTTGGTAGCCGATACACAACCAGATGAATATTGGAAGACCAACATTTACTAAATCTGAAACGCCGATTTGGAAATCTACCTTTAGCTTGTACTGTGGACGCGTTTCTTAAATTGGACATGAAGAACGGAGAGGATTTCATCAGTAATTATAAAAAAAATCTTAAGAAGGAAGCTGAAGCTATGGTCATGAAAAATATGCTTCAAGTAAAAAATTATGAGATGAATGCCGAAAATTTGAAAAACCATATTAAAAAAGAGTACTGCCCTAATTTATATAAACTTTTCCAAACAGCAATAGTACTCCCAGTGAGCCCCGTCGGTTGTGAGAGAAGTTTTTCTGCTATGAGGCGAAAACGTGGCTTAGAAGCACAATGCTTCAAGAACGATTCTTTCACATGTTACTGTTTAACATATAGAATACCATTGCGAAAAAAAACTACAGGTGAAATAATTTGAGCAGATTTTCAACAAAAAATAGAAAACTAAAGCTTATTTACTTAGTTACCTACTGAGTTTGATGTTAATGTTAATTAGTTTCATACTTTATGTGTGTTATCGATTCCCATGAAAATTCCATTTTAATGAATCATAATTTTAAATTTGTTCAAGATGGTGACTTTTAAAGTAAAGTTTACATTAATCATAGTTGTCTTGCTTCTCCTTCTTGGGTGTAATATGCAGAGTTTGCCTCATATAATTCATAGTAAGAATTTATTCATTCGAATTAATCTGATTTTTTCAACTCTTTCCAAAAAAAAAAATTTTTTTTTAATTTTCTAATGTTTCTGTTTGTTCTTCATATCTTTCCATTTTTCTATTTTTGTTTGTTTTTTCAAGTCAATCAATTTCGCTATTTAGATCCTGCTGATGAGTCAAACCAGGACTTGAAACTACCTACCCCTAAATCAATAAGTTGTTTGATGCAATAACGAATAAATTTTTTTTCACTTTTGCTGTTGTACCGGATAATCCTAAAAAGTAACCATCTTGAACAAATATAAAGTTTACCCGGTAACAAATCATAGTTGTCTTGCAGAATTATAAACAAAACTTATTTCGTGTCGCGCTGGCCCCTATTAGCCCCCCTCCCATAGAAAAACCCTAGTTACGCCCTTACCTGCGTCTGATTTTAGATCCTTATTGGATTTGTTAGTATACCTATGGTAACATCCGTAGGAACTTTTCTAGGCGTTTAATGTTGACCTGCTCGAGGATATTAAGATGTCCCACACCGGAAGAAGGTTTGATGATCTGTCCTTTTCCATCGAAGCATGCTAGCCGCTGCTTCCATTCGGATTTAAAGGTAGAGTGAATGTAAGTCAAGAATGGCTTCAAATGCTTTTTGAAGACAAGTTGTGAAGGTGCTAGTGGGCTAGTGGTCTTTACACCTTATCCAGGGCTCTATTAGTGGCTGACTGGATATTTTTAGGTCACCAGACTATAAGATCATTTTGGGACTTAGACCCCACGTTTTTTTCCGAAAAGGCTTTGGCATGATCCAAATGCCCACATAGCTATTCTAATAAGGTGATATATAATAACCTTTCTAAAAAGTACGATTGTAGGTAGACTGGACCCGAATCTAACATGTATATATTAGAGATCTTTAAGAAGAACTTAATATCGTGCACCAGGTAAATATACAAAATTTAAGGTTGATAGGTATACATACCATATATAGAAATTGGGTGCGAGTGTGATTGTATTATTTTTCATTGTTTACTCAAAGATCGTCATTTGCATTCTTATACAATTTTCGACTGAATTTGGTGATAAAAATTCCAGCATATAACAAATATTACCTTTTCCTAACGTTTTATATTAGATTTCTACAGTGTTACAAAGGTTCGGGATAATTTGAAGACTGTCCGTATTAAACATTTCTTCCCCTTGATATTTTGGGCTACAGAAAGAATATCATCAACGCAGTATTTCTTAGCGAAAAAAACATCCAATCCCAGAAAATAAATTTGCTTTTCATCTTAGACGTACCTAACAAGACCTCTTTATCGTGGTATAATTCAAATTTATTGCAGGCAGGTTTAGCTGTCATGACTGAAACGTATACCTGTCCTATACGTGCAGATTGATGGGAACTTCAAAAATATTATATACCTTGAATGAGTCAGGAAAAATTTGAAAAGAGAGCAGAATTTTCATTATAAGTAGATCTAGGTACCTACTTACTTGCGTACATATAACAAGTAATATAAACTGAGTAATTTGAATAATGGATTTTCATTACGTAATGCCGAATATATGTACATATAACATGTCGCTCCTAATAATTCCGATAATGATGGAAATGAGTCCATCAAAACAACAATTTTCACTATTTAATTACTCTAATTTTCGATAACTAGTTGCGTGTATTTGTGTAATTTTTGATAATTATTTCGTTCGACGCAAAATCTCTACTAAAAATGAAGTAAATTGGCAGATCCTTTGCGGAGATTTCAGATTTCATTGTGTGGTCATTTACCCCAAAATTTCGGTAAATTCGTCAGCGTAACACTACGCTTCTCATGAAACAGTTTTCATCATTGAAACGCAAGGAAGTGACCAGCAAACAGAAATAAATAATATTCCATGAATTTTGTGGGAAACACACTCAAAGTGGCGGCTATCGTGACTTGACATTGACATATAGTAATAAAGGTTTTTCCAAAGCTCCCGTCCCGAAACGAAAGTAAGGAAAATGTCGTTGTGTGTGTACAAAAGAAGTCATTTTTCCGCACTCCTTTATAAGGTTTTCCAACAACGATAGGCTTATTTTTTTTATCCGTATAAGGTATATGAATTATTCACAAGTTCTCTAGTTGTTTCAATTTATATAAATGCATGGAAAAGGGTGCCAGGTAATTAGGTTTTTGAATTTATAAATTTTAATGATTTTTTGCTTTTCTAATTCGCACTAAGCAATTTAAAAACTAAAACTAAAACGAATATGCGAAACCATATCGTGTTAACAACAAATCAGTTCAGCAGGCATTATGTAAGTCCTGTTTGAAAAGTTGAAAATCATTAATGAAACGTTTTAATTGATTGTTCCGATTGTCGCTATGTATAAGATTAAAAAAAAAAACATACTAAACCATTTTTCACTTTTCATAAAAAGTCATGAAGGTTGAACGTCCTTGAAAAAACATTTCCTTGTTCTCCCCCCATAAATTTCCATCTTAGATAGATTTGTGTGGGTGGAGGGTACCGAACACGCGAGCCTGCCACATACGTAAATGATGCCTTAAATTAAGAGAACGAAAAAATTTCCCTGGAAGGAATAATCTTCTACGTCTGTGTATAGCTTAAATACAGAAAATAAAGAACTTATCATAGAAGTAGAAATTTAGATACAAGATATTTGTGCAGATAGAGGATAGTTTTCTGAAATCAATCAAAACCGGAATGAGCTCGAGATATTGCATTGAATTGACATAGTGTAAAGTGGTACTATAGATGGCAAAAGAACTATAGATATCACATGGTATACCAGAGCAAAGTATACATCAGATTGACCCAGTTTAGACAGGTGAGTATGCTGCCTCTGCCGCTCAAAATCTGTGGACAGGGTGATACTTCTTTCCTGCCCCTAACCATCATCTTACCTACCTTTTCGTGTACCAGAAGTAGCATACTCACCCGTATAAACTGGGTCATTGTGAAATAGATAGTGCATTCGGAAATGGACCACAACATGTTTTAGAACGTGCCGAGGCACATGTTGCTTTAATAGCAGTTTTGTATTCATTTGATTAACCTCCGTAACACAGCAGAGGAGATAAAATATGAATGACTCTACGTATCCATCTTTTCAAATGTGTGGTCCACTTCGGAATGTACGACCAGCCCAACGAGGTAATAACTAAAGGAGATACAATCATATGTACGATCCGTGTACATGATCGTACCCAAAATTGCCCTGCATTTGTGTATGTTTCATTCCGCCATTTTTGGTATTCACTGTCAAATCCTTACTTAGGTTTGGTTTGTTTGGGCTTGGCGCATTGACGCAGGAAATAACGTGAAATAACCATAGGGGCACGAAGCAAATATTACTCACAAACTTTTTACCACTGAACTTTTCTTCTTAATTATTAACTTTTTTACGTTCATGTTTGCAAATTCAGTAAATACTTTTGAGTATACGAAAGTAAGAGTGTTTAAAATTGCGCGTAGGTTGTACAATTGTGCACAGGTGTACAAATCTTACGGCGCTTATGTACAAACAATATCAGTGTCAAAATGTTAGAAATGGGTACGTGATATTTTCTCATTTCTATCTCCTTTAGTTTGTAACGAAGTTACAAATAAGTATTTAAATCTATAAAATTCCGTTAATGCATGCCGTACAATATCAAGTAGTGCTTAACCCGATTTGACTGACTGATTTGTTTACAATGAAGTAAAACTTAAATGTTCATGTATAAACAAACCCTCTTGACGTTCCATGAATGATGGTAACTCAGGATGCCTGAGATGTCAAATATCGAATGGAATCATCAAGACGGCAACACTTTCACGTCTATAAAAGGCGAGCTGGCACCGTGAATAAATGAGTCGATCATCAAGCTTCGACTGGCTAAGAACTTATCAGTTTATAGCTAACGAAGAAGTAATCGACTCAATCTCCTGCCGAGTGCGAGCTTTACCGCATTCGAGATATACCCGTCATCCCGTAGTTAGAAATATTCCTACCGAGTACGAGGTTTTCCGTATTCGAGACAATTTCTCAATTCCTGCCGAGTGCGAGGTTTACCGCATTCGAGATATACCCGTCATCCCGTAGCTAGAAATATTCCTACCGAGTACGAGGTTTTCCATATTCGAGACAATTTCTCAAATTCCTGCCGAGTGCGAGGTTTACCGCATTCGAGATATACCCGTCATCCCGTAGCTGATAGTATAGATCTCACCTAACATAAATAGATACATACAGTGTAAAAAGTGGAAAACGACCCAAAAGTGTATAGTATTAAGAGTGTGTCTAGTATTAAGAGTGTGTGTTGTCACATACAATAAAATCCGACAGTTTTTGAAAAACCTTATGGGAAAAAGGTTAATAGTATTAAGATTGTGTATTGTCACAGACAATAATTTGACAGTTTAATAATAAAAGTATATAAAAATATTATTAAGATTTTGTGTTAAGATTATCAAAAAAACATTGCATTTGTGCAAAATATATATATAAAAATTCTCTTGAAAAATAAAACATTTTTGTTCAGTATAAAATTAAATCAGTGTTCACCTTTTAAAACGTCAGAACCTGGTATTTATTTCTTCTTCTTCCCCGTCGTTGAACGCATTGACCCTGGCGTAACTCCAAAGCTAACCCGCAACGTTCAACTTAAATATCAACGATTACAAGTTCTTACCTCGTTGGACCAGCCATATAAAATTTTTAATACTCTGCTCAGGTATTTCATGCGACATCTACTAGTTCTTGTGCCGTCTACGGTGGTACACATTGCCATTGCCTATACCAGCGTTTCTCAACCTGTGTTCCGCGGTACACCAGTGTGCCGCGCGAGATTGTTAGTGCCGTGAGATTTTCCGACAAATAATTCGCAGGACAGTTAACTGTGGGCACTTCAGATTGATGAATCTACAAATATCAGTGGAAAATCAGAGCTTCTTGCTTTTATTCGATTTGTTAAAGATGAAAAGTTGTCTGAAAAGGTTTGAAAAGCACAGTGACAGAAATATACATATTTGAGCTTGTTAGAGAAAATAAAGGGTTTTCCAATAAGAGGTGCTATTTTAATTAGCCCGCTATTTCGGTAGATATCACTTTTGGAGCTGTCATTTTTTGACATTTGACAAATAGAAACTACGCCATTAATAAAAATGGAACGATACACGATTCAACAATGCATTGAAATTATTAAAATTTACTATAAAAATGGTGAAAATGTGGCAGAGACGGTTCGTAAAACTCGAACATTTTTGGGTCGTCGTAAAGCACCTTGTCGGACCGCAATACAGAAATTGGTAGAAAAATTCGAGCTGTCGGGACAAGTTAGTGATGTGAAGAATAAAACCCGTGCACGTCGCTCAAGATCAGCCGAGAATATTGCTGCTGTAGCCGAAAGTGTTGACGAAAACCCAGGTTTGTCCATTCCTCGTCGTTCTTTGGAATTAGGCATTCCACAAACGTCATTACACAGTATTTTGCATAAAGATTTGAGTCTTAAGGCTTTAAAGTTCAGTTAACATAAGAACTCAAGCCGGCCGATCATCAACAACGTCGAGTCTTTGCTGATTGGGTCCTTGAAAGGCATGAAAATGATCCGGAATTCCATCGAAAACTCATCTTGAGTGACGAGGCCCATTTCCACCTCGATGGCTTCGTCAACAAGCAAAATTGTCGCATCTGGGGCTCGGAAAACCCAAGAGTTATTGTTGAAAAGCCTCTCTATCCTCAACGTGTGACTGTTTGGTGCGGTTTATGGTCCCGCGGGGTCATTGGACCTTACTTTTTCGAAAATGAGGCTGGAGCAACACTTACGGTGAATGGATTGCGCTATCGACAGATGATTAATGATTTTTTATGGCCGGAATTGGATGGTATTGATCTGGACAACGTTTAATTTCAACAAGACGGCGCTACGTCCCATATAAGCAACGAAACCATTGATCTTTTACGGGAAAAGTTTCCGGACCGTGTTATCTCTCGAAGAGGTGATCACAATTGGCCACCGAGATCTTGTGACTTAACACCTTGCGACTTCTTTCTTTGGGGCCACGTGAAAGAGAAGGTCTACGCCAACAGCCCAGCGTCGATTCAAGACCTCAAAGATGGAATTCGTGAGGCTATCGGGGACATAGGGCAGCCACTTTGCGATTTGGTTATGGAAAATTTCATGAAAAGGATATGGTCCTGTAGGCGTGGTCGTGGTGGTCATTTGGCTGATGTTATTTTCCATTATTAACGGCATACCTTCCTCTTTATAATGAAATAAAGATCCGATCATTTATCTCAAAAAATGGCATTTTTCTTTGAATATCAAAATAACACCTCTTATTGGAAAACCCTTTATAAATCCTCCTTTCATTCATCGTTATATTGTAATAATAATTAGGATTCTGGGTTCCGAGGCACTAATTCAAAATTTACTCCTTGATCCTGATTACCGATTCCCATATTGATAAGGTCTTTATAACGTCACGTATGTATATGCGTAACTATTTACGCAATGAATAAATAATGTATGAAACTTAATAGCATTTTAATAACTTCAAAGACCGAGTAAATAATAGATATAATTGCATTTTTGATAAGGTAAAAGGAGTAAATATAAAGAAAATAAAAACTCTTGAGAATAAATATGGCAAGATAGATATTAATGCCTGTGAAAAATTCATACACATTTACACCGATATTGAAATACTAATAGAAGCTAAGAGAATTTTCGTAGCGGGACCAAAAATGTCTATTCCTCTTACAAAAAAAGAACTGCCATCAAAGACATAGAATATAATATATTCACAGCAGATAATACATTTCTAGATAAAGGTAACATGAGAAATAATGCTGTTAATATTATAACCAATTTTTATAATAATATCAATCGTTTTGACAAATACGATAACTTGATAAAAGATTACAATAGAACACAAAGTTTTGTAAAAAATAATGGTGATATATATATACTTAAGTGATAAAGGCAATTCTACAGTAATTATGTATAAACAGGAATATATCGCATCTATGAACAGAATGTTAGAAGATACCAATCTATATAAAAGAATTCAAAAAGATCCGACATCTAAATTTCAGAACAGAGCTACACTGTTAATTAATAAATTACACATACATCATTATATTTCACAAAAACAACGGAATAGAATGAAAAAATTAAATTCTGTCCCACCGAAATTGTATGGTATGAGAAAAACTTACAAACCAACCAGGACTGGCTATGAGACCAGTGGTAGCTTGTATTAACACAACAGCTTACAACTTGGCAATATTTCTTTATAACAGCTTGACTCCTTATATTAAGGCTTTTGAGTTTAATGTAACCAATTCTATGCAATTAGTACACAGTATCCTCATATTACCCACTGATTATATTTTGATTTCTCTTGATGTGATATCATTAATTACCAACATCCCTAAGGATCTTTTTATACACATAGTCAAAGAGGAGTGGACAACGATATCTCAATATACGGATTTAGAATTAGATATACTCCTAGAAATACCCGACTTTTTGTTCAATAGTAGCTACTTCAAATTCAATAATAATGTGTACCAACATTTAGATGGAACAGCTATGGGTAATCCTGCTAGCCCATGTATTGCCAACATAGTCATGAACTACTTAATAAAACATACCCTAAAGAAACTGGAATTTTCCATACCTTTCTTCAAGCTATATGTTGATGATTCCATTTTAGCAGTACCTAAGGATAAAGTAGACATGGTGGTGAACAAGTTTAATGATTTTAACGAGAAACTGCAATTTACATTTGAAAGAGAGTCAGATAATAGATTACCATTTCTAGATGTGTGCCTAATTAGGAAAGAAGATGGCTCCTTAGATATTGATTGGTATATGAAACCCACAACTTCTGGTAGAATATTGAATTTTCTGTCGGATTGTCCTCTTTATCAAAAACGAAATGTAATTTGGAATATGCTGAATAAGATTTATAATATATACTCGTAACATTATATAATAAAGAATATTATAAAAATTAAGTCAATTCTACTGATGAACAACTACCCCAAATTTTTCATTAATAGAATAATTAATCAATATGATGCAACGAATACTAACATACATAACGTTGATACAACTAATAATCTACCGATTCAAAATAAAACATATATTAGACTGACGTTTATGACACCCATATCTTACAAATTAAAAGACTTAATGTCATCATATTGTAAGAATATACAGGTAGTTTTCAATAATACGAAGAAAGTTCATAATCTTTTCAGCAGACTTAAAGATCGGGATCCACATGAATTACAGTCTAATGCAGGCGCGTATCCAGATCTGCAGCCTGGGGGGGGGGCGGGTTACAACTAAAATGTTCGAGGAGGAGGAAGAAGTCGCTTTTAAATTTTTATACCCTAGATGAAATCTAAGGGGTATACTAAGTTTGTCATTCCGTTTGTAACACCTCGAAATAATGATGGTAGAGCAAAATGGATTGGATACCCACGCATAATATTAAAAGTTATTTTGATTTTTGCATGTCCGTCCGTCCGTCCGTCTGTGCGCACGATAACTCGAGAGCGCGTATACTTAGAGAGCTGAAATTTTGTACACGGACTTTAAAAAAAAAAAGTAAAATTAAGTTCGAAAATGAGACAAATCGGGCAGCTCCTTCTTGGGGTTGCCATACAAAACTTTCGTTTTCTACTATATATTTGGACACTGGCTGCGAACACATCAATATAGATAGCTGAAATTTTGTATATGCTATTTTCATTGTACTATCAAATAAAGTTTAAAAAATGGACTAAATCGGGCAACTCCTTCTTGGTGTTGCCATATAAAAATTTAGGATTTTTACGTATACTGTGAAAACGATCAGTCCTAGACATTTTTATTGTACTAAAAACTTCTTCAGAATACGAAGTCCTATAAAATTGGTTATAATCATTTTTTCTGTCCGACAAACCGGGTATCATAAGAATTGGTCTTAGATCAATTCTAGATTTTTTACTTGTTTTTTTAATCATATTTACGTTATATAACCAAATTAAATTTTGATTTTGATTTGGAAAACCTAACGATAATATTATCCACATCAATGTCGATCTCAAGGTGGACATTAAGGACTCATAACCAGATACGCCTTCTCGTGTAGAGATTGTAGAAATAGATGCTGACGCTAGCGATTCTGTCACGGGTGAAGTAATTGACTGAGAGTGAGCTTGCATCTTAAGTCACATTTAAAGGAATGGGAAAAGGAGTGCATGATATGTTACTGACTATTTCTTCTGATGGAAACTTAACTGATCTAGCTTTCTTCTGAAAAATGTTGGCAATGGTCTTATCAGTAATCAGTCTTCCGCTTTACACATTCGCTACTATTTCTGCTTCCACCGATAACTGATATATTAACTTTATCCTTCTCCTACAAATTAAAAGTAAACAGAAAGTTAAATTAAACAACACTATTTGAATTAATACGAAAGTACAAGCAAAGCAACGCCAACTACCGCAGAGGAAAGCGAATGGATTTTATTTTTATAGTTTTGTCGTAAAAATTCTGTATAAAAATTTGAAAGAATAATTTCCAAGTAAATTTCCAACAAAAAAATGTATGATAGCCAACGCTCACACATAGCTTTCGCGACCAAGGCCAGCCAAGACACCTGAATCAATACAACTCTTTGGAACCATAGTCGGTCACTAAGAGAACTGAATGCTTGTGCCCCTGTTCGAAAGATGGAACCAGCAGAATCAATTCACCGATTCGTTTGAACCGTTGTCGGTGAATAGTTATTCATTCAAATTCTTAAGAACAATTTGCAAGTGTATTTATAAGAAAACTTTAATGCTGTGATAAATGATTTTTCGACAATACATAAAGTACAAGAAAATTCTAAGAAAATCGTACACGTTTCAAAGACGAAGAGCTACAAGCGAATGACTACATATTATACCCACTCCAGAATCTACTAGTACTATTCAAAAGAAGAAAAACAAACGCGCAACCCAGCGCTAACTGTCGCCGCAGATTGGAAAAGTGCGTTATAGAACCAGCATTAATCGCTGGCGATAACTCCAGATTGTGTCCGTACTATACGAAAATCGTCCTGTTAAACTTTTAAAACTCACTCTACAGTCCAGCACCACATTCAATTCATCGCGAAGGTGAGGTGGCACTTTGGAGGAGGTTATAACCCCCTTGACCCTCCCTCTGTATATGCCCCTGGTCTAATGTAGTATATAAAATTAATTGCAAGTCATGTGAAGCATGTTATATTGGCCAGACTAAACAATTGTTAAAGAAAAGACTATACCAACACGGGTATGATTGCAGAACTACCAACAGTCACAAAAAAAAGAGATGACAGCCCTAGCCAAACATCATTTCGAAGAGAGAGACCATGTCTTTGATTTTGATAATACAAACATCGTGGACTATGAAAATAATTGGTACAAACGGAAAATTAGTGAAATGATATATACATACAGCTCAATGACAACAACATTAATTTTCGGACTGATAGTTTAAACCTAAATCCAGTCTATAGGACACTATTAAACTCATACAAAAACACTGTAATGAGTTATGATAAAAAATATTGATGTTATTCTAGTTTTGATAAGGTCTTACGCCCACTTTGTTATACTACTACTAGACTATCTGTTTTCCTGTATTTTTATCTAGGATGCTATCTGACAGCCGTAAAATTGTTTAGACTTTTTGGATGCTCCTTACAATTTGTTTAATTTTTTTAATGTGTAATTTAGTAATAATTATAATAATTCCTATTTATAATTTCTTGAGGTAATTGATAGATAATTTTAATATCTTACTGTTGTCAAATGAATTCTTTGTTATGTATTTTTATAGTCCTGAAGAAGCGTTGAAATACAACGGGAAACGTAGAAGCTCAGTGATACTATAATTCCTTATATATTATTCCAAACTAAATTACGTCTGTAAATAACACGTTTTTGTGGAAAATTAATAATTTATTCAAATTTAACATAAATATGAGTTCTATGTGCCCTCTACAATTGTATTACATTCTTCTTATATTGCTTAAGTTTTTAATTCTAAAAAGTGATGACAGTTCAATGTTGAAACATGAAAGCATATAAATATAAATTAATGTTAAATATGCGTGTTAAAGAAAAAGGAGCACATACATCAAAAGGGTGTGAATATTACTTTGTCGTGCATAGCTGAAAGTCCTTAGTTTGCTTTCAATATATTTCATGTCGTCGCTATCCTGATTAAAATGCTTTAGTCTGTGGAAGGTAAAATCACTCAGTTCCGGTTTAGATTAATTAACGTGCGCTGTGAGTAATTCACAACATTAATTAAGCAAGAAATTGTGTTAGCCAATGTTCAAGTGAGAAATTACATACATTTTTTCTTCTGACGATTTATAGTTTTTTTTATGAATATTAACAAATACTTAACTACATAGATCCGTTTAACATTTTCCATTTAAAAAAGATTACGAATTCGCGTAATTTAATAAAAAAAAACAAAAAACAGAATCAGAGTGAGTATTTCCCCATTTTACAAGATAAGAGTAAATCACCGATTTTTTCTGCCACAAGACGTAAAATATTTTTAACCTTTTTCTGCATAAAAGCAGAGAGTTGCAGTGAAATAGAATGAAATAATTTCAAACTTTTATTGAAGCAGCTTGTGATTTTCTTCAATCTTCTAGTAAAGAATTAATTAAAATGAAGCTTTTCATTCTTACTGCACTATTCTTGGCAATTGTTGCCCTGCTCGCTGCACCTGCATTTGCTTCTAGAGATGCTCCACCCTCACCTGGAAAATATTCGACTGGAGGAAGTGGAAAATTTCCTCAAGGACAGAAGCCAATTATCCACGACAGTCCTATTAGAAGATCAGGATCAAAACCAATTGCATATGCATAAAAAATTTTTTATTGTTAAGTGTTTTGTGAAATAAATTAAATCTTTAACGAAATAAATTGTTGACGTGATAAGGAAGTTCTCTCTTTCAATATTTTACTCCCTATAAATCACTAGGAATCGATAGCATCATTCCTATCATGCTGCGGAAAGTTCAAGAAATTGTAATACTGGGGCTAATGGTGATCTATAGGAGCTGCCTATTCCACTCATATGCCCCCTGCAACTGGAACGAAACTAAAGTGATCATCATTCCCAAGGCAGGCTGAAGCAGGGCATATGACTGCTAAGGAATTCAGACCCATCAGTCTCATATCATTTCTTCTGAAGAATATTGAAAGGCTGATAGACATGTCCATGGACAGCCTGCTCAAAGGTAGTGAGATTTCTAGATCACAGTAGGCATACTTAAAAGATAAATCGGTTGAAACTGCGCACATGGTGTAGTAGGAACCATTGAAAAATAAATCGAGAAATAAATATACTATAGTTAGGTTAGAAAAGAGAATATTCAGGATACCCTAACTGGTCTAGGAGTCGAATCCTATATAAGCGGATGGATTATCTCGATGTTCAATAACCGGCTAATAAACGCAGTACTTGGCAGAAATAAAGTTAACAGGAGGGTGTCTAGAGGTACTGCACAAGGAAGAATACTTTCACCTCGATTATGGCACTGGTTCATGGAATAAAAGTGGTAGTATATGGTGGTGATTTAGTCTTACTGGTATCGGAAAAGTTCTTACCGACGATCAGCGAACTAAGCCAAAGAGCATTGCAAAAACTTCTTAACTGGAATATAAGTTGTAGTCTGAGGCTCAACCCCACATAGACAGAACTAGGCCTTTTTACACGGAAGAGAGTTATTCTGACTTTAGCTCCGCCAAAACTAGGTAACATTACTAAATTCCAAACTAAATTGGAGAATAAATGTAAATGAGCGTGTCAAAAAGGCGATCATTGCACTTAATGTATGCAAGAAAGTTTTCCACAGAAGACGGGGTACACACCTTCGCATTGTGCACTGGATGTACACCGCTATTGTAAGACCTATCCTCACCTATGAATCTTGGTGTGGTGGAATGCTATAGAGAAAACAACACACCCGAAAAGTCTTACTAAAATACAGAGAGCTGCCTACCTAGGAATTTTAGATGCTCTTCGAACAACACTAAGGGCAGCAATGTAGACTATACTCCGACTTTTGCCTCATGACATCCAGGGGAAATATATAGCTGCAAAAAGTTCACTAAAGGCTAGAGAGTCAGGCTACTGTATAACATCCGATCTTGGTCACAGCAGAATATTGAAGATCTGTCTTGAGGAAGGTATACGGAAGCTATGGATTACATCGTCAATAGGCTAGACTTTGAGAAAGCATTCTCAACTAACATTCCTAGTAGAGAGGAGTGGGATGATAATTGTTTAAATGAAAGATGTAAGACATTCGCTCCAACAACTCAAAATTAATCCAGTCTTTCTTTATATCTTTCATACACTATTTTATTACATCTCTCTGCAACTTTAATAACGGAGTTCAGTGGCGGATCTGGCATTGACATTAAGGGGGGGGGGCATCTTATAAATAGTAATGAAGTACTAGGAACGTTTCCGCATTAAGCGGTGTGGATGATGTTTTTAGTATACTTTTTTTACAAAGAGTCATTTTTGAATAGAATAGTAGTTTAGGGTGCAAACTGCAGCAGTCATTTAAACCAAACTTTTCTCAGTTTTACACACTGTCATATATAAAGACCATTCGATATGCTATTTCATGCGGGTACAATTTTTTATTTTTTGTGTCAAAAATAGTTCTTACGTCGGTGCCAACATTGAAAAAACATTGGCGGGAAGTTAAAAAGTAAAACCTTTCGAATTTATGTTGAGAATCTATGGATATATTGCCTTTGGTTAAACACTCTTTATCAATAACTCAAATAATTAATTTAAAAGTATTTATTTCGACGAACCCACTTATTTATTGGTTGTTTCCAGTTCTCTCTCAGTTGGTACCTGGTGCTTAGACCGAAACAGAACGCTGTATAGAAGTGAGCCCCGCTATATAGAAGTGAGTCCACTTTTTGCAGTGTATTTCTATGGACGTAGTGAGTCCATATTATACATGTCAGTGGTTTTACATAAGAACGATGCAAATATTTTAGAATGTTAAGAGTTAGGACTAAGTTAAGGCTCTGATGGGGTAGTGAGGAAGTCTGTTTCGTGGCTCGGGAAGTGTTTTTCGAGGGTTTTGGATCATCCAAAGTTGGAGTCCCAAACTCAAATTCTATACACAATATCACATGCATACAAAAATATTCATTGAAATAAATTTTTATTTTTTAAGTTTTGGAATAAAAATATTTTGTATAATTTTTGAAGTTGAATTATATAAATAAAAAAAAATAAAATAAGAAATATATTTTTTCGAATAACTGATTAATTAAATATTTTTTATTTTCATTTGCGGGGGGGGGGTCATGACCTCGTGACCCCCTGGATTCGCTTGCTTAATTTTATGTCGATATTTTTGTTTTTTCTCTGCCTCTTGCTTACCTGTTGGTTCTTCACAACAAAACAAATAGAGAAATTTTGAAAATCAAAAGCTCTCTCCTATATGTGGCGAGTTTATTGCTAAAATTAACAAAGTCCACTCTTATTACTGATAATATTGATTAAATTTCGTCCTTGTTACTGTGAAAAAATGCACAAATCTTTATCAAGCATTTGATTTTTCCCTTCTTCCTGGTTCTTAGTCTTTCATTTTCAAACTGAGATTATTTTTCCTTTAAAAAAAATTCACGTTGTCACTTGTTTTTCGGTTTTAAATCATTTCTTCAATTTATAGATTTGGTTCGCTTAACCATTAGAACCCGCCATCTTATGACAAGAATTCTCTGACGTACCAGGGAATTCTTCATTTCGCTGCATTTTAAATACCGTGAGACTACTCATGCGTAGGTACATGTATTTGCGACAATCAACATGGATAGTTACTGAATTAACGTTTTTTAAATGTTGAATGTGTCCATTTGTTTCTATAAAGACCTTAATAGGCAACAAGCCATTGACGTGCAAGATCGTGTTTTCGTGTGTATTTGTGACGATGAATTCACAAGTATTAGAAGATGAATTGACCTTAAGATTTGCGTATTAAAAAGAACTGTTCAAAATATTTTGCGAAGTTATGGATACCACCCGTACCTACTACTTCCAATCCCAGTGCAAGGACTTCAACCAAGAGATTATGGAACCAGACACTTGTTTTGCGAATGGCTGTTGTATCGTCAAGATAACAAGACGAAATTTATTTCAGGAATTCTTTTTTACTGGCGAAGACACCTTTACGGGAGATGACGTCGTCAATTTCTATAATCTCCATTTTTGGGCGGATGAAAATCGTAGGGAAAAATTTCTATGTTTAGTATGGAATTTTGAGTGAATAGTTATTGAGAGTATCAGAGACACACTTAAGACTTAAAAAGTTCCACGCACGTACAGAATGCCAGCAAATATTCTGAAATTGCGTGTCTATATGGAAAATAAAAACGAAATAGGTACTTCAATTTGACAAGTGTCAAATATTTAAAATTCGGTTCTAAAAGGTTCGTGTCTTAAATTATTATGACTTATAACTAGGGTCATAATATTGCAATAAACTCGTCTACCGCGGTATAACACTTTTGGATGAAACTTATAATTTGAAATGAAATTGTCTGCGATGGACCATATACATACATATATCTATAAATATTGAACTAATTAATAATTTGTGGTTTAATGTATTATTTACAATTTTACTTAGTATACTTACTTGAAAGTATGTAGCAGCTATACTTACCACGACGCTGGTTTTAATAAAATAAACATTTTTCATGAGGTAAGGGTTGATTTCTTCTACTTCTCTCAAATTCATAAAACCTAAAAAACTGCAATAGCGAACTTTTAAACAAGTGAAATTTAATTAATTTTATAGAAATTAAATGAAACTTGGTTGTAATTTTGCGGAATTGAAACTGGTTAAAGTAAAGTAATAAAAATAAAGAAATGTATAATAAAACTGTGTGACATGTATATTTATATGGGGATATATATATGTATATGTATGTGATTCTCTGTATTCAGAGGTGTTTAGATTCACTGATTCCCGAGAAAAATGTAAAAAGCCGAATGCGTATTTAACGAAAAATTCAAGGATCGTCTTCTGCCATTTTGTCGGAAAAAAGTGTATTCTTTTTGAAAACTTTCTTAGATATACTGGTTGGCGCAAAAGTACTGGCACTATAGAAATTACTTAAATTTTTTTTATATGATATCTCCTGTCAATCTAATATTGAAAATTGTGTAGTAAACAAATATAAAATTATTAAGAATAAACATGGACCGTTATACTCCCCAAGAACGTGGAATAATCGTGTCAATGTTTTTACGGAATAATTCATCAGTGATAAAAAAAACAACGTGAATTTCGTCGACGATTTCCCCGCCATCTGGCACCGGTTGGTCGCACAATGCGATGCTTTGCCCCACGCCTCGAAGCAACTGGCGCAACATTGGATAGATCTAAGTCTGGCAGACCAAGAAGAGGCGAGCGCTACAGAACCATGTTACCTGAGTTCTTGATACCCAGTTTGGATGAATTGGGGCTGGAGCACAACAAGACGGCGCCACGCCACACACAGGGCGCGACATTATGGACTTAGTGAAGGACGCTTTTCCAGGCCGTGCTATCTCTCTTTTTGGCGATTTGCCTTGGCTTGCAAGATCACCCGATCTGACCTGTCCAGATTTCTTTCTTTGGGGTTATTTGAAATCACTGGTGTATGAAAACATTCATCAAGAAATAAGGCACATATCGCAGGAAGTATTACGGCAAGTTATGGAAAATGTCATAAATAGGGCTGAAATGTGCATCAACTCTGGAGGTCACCATTTAAGAGACATCTTCTTCAAATCCTAATGCGACGAAATTCCATGGCACAAGTATACATATATAAAAAACTAATTCTAGTTTTCTAATTTAGAAAAGAAGTTGTAGCTGAACCAAATAGTATCTTAGTTTGGAGGTCTTGCGTCAAAAGCATCCTTTCCCGTGCCACTACACCACAAAAAAATGCTGTTCAACAAAATGGCAACTGTGAAAATTTTAAAAATTTTGATTGAAATTTTTTGTAATGGATTTTGATAGCAGACAGCTCAAACGACGCGGAAGGATTCAAGGATCATAAATATACAATATTTTCCAAGAGGACTCACTGGTATACTCGAGAAAATGTAAAATCCAAAAGCGTTATTAACAAAAAATTCAATAATCATTTTCGTTAGCACATGTCAAGGAATAAATGAACATCACAGAATTCTAATTATTTTCCAAAAATCGTAGTATTTTGGTGTTTCACTTTTTCTCGATATTTTCTTATTTTCTTTTAAATTTTGTTCTAAAACATTTAAAATATAAGATAAGCTATCTTGTTTTATATTAATCCTGGGTATAACGATAAACTGTAGGATAAAGAAATCTTTAAAAAAAACATTTAAGTTTCATATTAATTTTATTTACAAAATATATACATTTATTGAAAAATAGATTGAAAGTAAAATGTTAATTTCTTATTCATAAATAAAACTATCATTAAAAGTTATAACTGCGCGACAATTCAATTTACAGGTGTGTGACTTGAGCAGATATATTACATAGCATTTTCTCTAAACCATTTTTCAATATTGGTCCTTTCATTATAATCTGTATACTTTCAGGAGATCTTGTTGATGATTTTTTTATAAATTAATTTAGTTTTTTTTTACGTATACTTTAGAGCATTGTTTAATTAATTTTTCTCACATTTGATCTGGTTCAATATTGCTTCCGCAAAATTGTTCCCTCTCTAGATTAATCTATCAGTG
Source organism: Dioctria rufipes (assembly GCA_963924295.1). Classification (NCBI taxonomy): domain Eukaryota; kingdom Metazoa; phylum Arthropoda; class Insecta; order Diptera; family Asilidae; genus Dioctria; species Dioctria rufipes. The sequence goes on along the minus strand of OZ002740.1, from coordinate 344,567,747 downwards.
TTTATACATTTTAAAGTAATTTATATTTCTAAAGAAAATTACAAAGTATAAGATTTTCTCTATAATTAAGATTTTAGAGGTACAGAAATTTAGAAGTTTCAAAATGAAAATTAATTTTGTTACCGGTGAGGAATCGTAAGGAATATAATGATTGTTGAAATAATTGTTCAATTTACAAGATGAATTAACCAAATAAGTAAATAAATAAATAAAAATAATGAGTAAATCTTTTTTACAACAAATACTATACATAAATATTATTATAATCTACTTATTACATCATTGTTATCTACAGTATACATATAATTATTTTCGTCTACTAATTTTTTCTTATAATTAATCTTAAGAGATAAGGGTAAATCAAAATTGTTTTCATTCGCTCGTCAAATTCACCAATTCGGAGATTACTAAATATCTCAACGCCGGTCCGGACAAATAACAACAAACCAGCCCCCAAGGGTCTTCAAAAATGAGTTCTATATAAAAGGCAAACAACCCAAATTATTAACCTGATTTCCTATTAAACCGAGCAAAAAGAGGGCAAGAGAACGTTTTCTATAAATGTTAGATTCCATGCAAAAATACCGAACTACTAATTATACAATAATAGAAAAAAATGGCGTTTTCTTTAGATTTTGCAAGATCTAAGAAAGAAAGGAAAGCAAGAAATTTATATAGGAAATATGTATGTACAAAATATGAGTAAGAGCGATTGGTACTTAAACCTAAACAGTAAGAAAGCTAGAATTGATCTAAGACCAGTTGTTATGATAACCTATATGAATGCCCATATGAAATTTCGTATGGTCAACTCTCTGTGCAAATTTGCTTGTTTAAGTGGTTTTTCGCATCTAATTCTAGAATGATTCCTGGGGCCAGTAAAAATTATTATAACCAATTTCATAGGATTTCATATTCTGGAGAACTTTTCAGTATACAATAAAAACGTCTAGGACTAATCGTTTTTACAGTATACATAAAAACCTAAATTTTTATATGGTAACACCAAAAAAGGATTGCCCGATTTAGTCTATTTTTGAAGCTTTATTTACTATTACTATGAAAATACCGTGCACAAAATTTCATCTCTCTACGTCGACGCGTTGTCAGGCACTGTCTAAATATATAGTAAAAAACGAGATTTTTGTATGGCAAGCCTACGAAAGAGTTACCCAATTTGTTACATTTTCGAACTTAAAATTTTTTTTAAAAAAAAAAACCAGTGTGCAAGATTTCAGTCCTCTAAGTACACGGGTTCTCGATGGACGAACAGACGGACATGCAAAAATCAAAATAACTTTTAATATTATGCGTGGGTGTCTAACCCATTTCGTCTACTAGCATTATTTCTGTGCGTTACAAACGGAATGACAAACTTAGTATACCCATAGATTTCATCTAGGGTATAAACAAGGTTTCTTTGCAGAAACAGTATCCGAGAGACCAACAATATTACCCGTGAAACAGAGCCGAACAAGATGAGGCAAGTGAGGCAGATGTTTAAGCTGAGGGGCACCGCTCGTTAAAAAAAAAATAATTATTGCGGGCGAAAAAAAAAATATTAACGCCATTTGCCTATAAAAAATCTAAATTATTTCTGAGTTGATAACTATTTTTTTAAATAAATTTTTTGTTCTCGATTTGAATTTACCAGATTAACAACAAGGCTGAGGTTGGTTCGTGATCCTGCCTGATATGGGAGAAATTGTCTCCAGTGCTACAAAATTTTGTTGAAGTTGTGGATATACCAACAAATGTTAAAAAACATGAACAAAAAAAAAAGGAGTGCCTCGAAAGTTTTGAATGACAAGATGCTGACCCCAGTATGTAAACAAAAACGAAGTTTTCTGTACCAATTTTCGAATCGATTGATGTTCTGTTATTCTAAATGACATCGAGGCACGAAATGTTGGACCGAATTTCCGAAGATTTTGGATTCCTTTCCGTGGATCTTCTTAGAAAAATGGACGCCGATAGTCTGAGAAAAGCGACTTTTGGATTTGGTTCAATCAATGCACCACGACGATAGCCTCCACGAATTCTATCAATTCTGTTGAAATCAATCAATCAATCATTTATTTCGAATTTGTACACAAGATTGAAAATCTTATAATAGTACACTTTAAAGTATGGCAAGGTTAACTGAATAAACTACAAAATAAATTAAAATACCTACAATACATTAGAAAAATAAAAAATAAAAAAAAAAAATAAAACAGAGAGAAAAGAAGAGAGAAATTTTTTTTTTTAAATAAACATAGTAGGAAAATAATAATAAAAAGAAAAGAGTTCGACACAATCAGTATAGTAATTTGTAAATTATAAAAATAAAATTATATTATAAGTTTCTTAAATTTACCGACAGAAGTAGATCGGAATCTTTTGACATTGCCAATGACGCAATCTTCATGTGCACGTAGTTTCAGCAAATTGAAGTTAAGCTAGAATAGTCCATCTATAAAATCTTGCAAATATTTCTATCAATTTGATTTAGCTCAATGATTTTAAATGTACGGTATTCGATCAAATAATCAGGCCTACCGGAGAATTCCATTCGATCAAATTTATATCGAATTTAATTTTTTTAAGGAGGATTTTCTACTGTTTAATACAATTGAATCGACGATTTTCAAAATTCAATAAAAAGCAATTGCCGATTATTTTTGATTGACGTTGAAGAATATTCGATGCTATTAATTTTATTAGTAAAAAATGACGTGAAAAAACCTTGATTCTATCGAATTCCTTGGTAGACCTGAATGTTTATTTGTTATTCTTCTCTTGATGGATAAAGTTTGATCAATTGTTGCTTAACTTAGTGCAGTCAACTGATAGACCACGTCAGGATAGGTAAAGGTAAATAAGGTTGAGAATTTTATAAATCAGGAGCGGAAAACGAATCGTTATGGCTCTTTATGGAAGGAACTGAGAAGAAGGAAAAAACTCTTAACCCCTTGCCCCTACCCTTTGTTTTTGAAAATTTGTTGTAACTTATATCTATATACCCTATTTCAAAATTGATTTATATGAAATAAAATTACTTGATTTTTTAAAAATTAGAAAATAAAAACAGTTTTTATATTTGTTTTACAATTTCGAATTAGTTTTAAAAGTCCACATATGTTGGGAAAGCTTTGAAAGCCTTGTTGAAGCCTTTTAATAAAAAACACATCATTTCATGGGGTTTTCGAAATAAAAACTATATGATGCTTAAAATACTGCCAAATGCTTTATAAAAAAGTGAATGTCTTTAAGGCCTGTAAGTGTTTATAAGTTGTGGGATATTTCTGAGTATTCATAACTCATCGCTTCCTCCCACTACAGCCGCAACGTTCGACCAGAGTACGTAGTAAATACGTGTGGTCGCGAATAACGCGGAGACCACCGGCCCATCTGGTTAGCGCCCAATCGCCTATCCTCCCAGGCTGGCTCTGACTAAGCTCTTGCTTGATGTATATAAATAAAAAATCAATCTTTCATAAACTTTGGAGCCTGATATTTGGCCATGTAGAAGTGGATTTCAGCTATTACGACAAAATAGCGATGATATATCAAAATATGGGAACAAAATATCCGATAAAAGTTCAGAATCAGCACACTGTTCAGGGCAACTGGGTTACCAGGTCATGACCCCCCCCACCACCACCAAGCGCCGGGTGGTTCAAAACTTATACTCATTTATTCTCACGAATATTGGCGAAATCTTCAACTGGCCACAACTTCTAAAGGAATGTTTCTAAGGGGGGGTATGTGGACTAATTTTTTGATCATCTTACCTCAACGAATCACGTGGTATACCGGAAGGTATCTTGATGTGAATCACCCTGACACCATTTCGAGTTTCAAAAGTGTTATCGTTTCTAAGAATTTTTTTTTTACTTATCTGATTTTTCGACGGTAAACGGTAAAAATAAATGCCAGAACAATTTCATTCGTTTGATTTTGTTGGTAGTAAATTCAAATTACATTTATTCATAAACTCTACACTTGTAAGATAAATCTTATATTAAGTGTAGGTGAACAAAGTATAGAAAAAAAAAGAGGAAAAATTAGAGATAAATAAATAAACAAAAAAAAAAGTATATAAAACTAAAATAATAGTAACAAAAATTATAATTAAGAAATTACGAAAATTGATTAATAAAATAAAGCAAATAAGTCCAATACTATTATAAATTACGCAAAAGTAAAAAAAAAAGGGAAAAATAGGTACATTAACTATGAAAAGTTCACTAACAAATTTATACGAAAGTTGCGATTGCTGCTAATCCTTCTGAGCTCAGATCGAAGAGAATTCCAGAGTCTAATGGACTGAACGAAAAATTGGCGCTCACTCGGGAGAAAAATAAATCGTGGCATGATTAATGAACATGTTCTGCTAGATTGGGAGAATATGAGTTTACAGTACAAGTAGTATGGTTCCTTACTTATCATAAGGTCCTTAAAATAATTAATATACAAAATTTAATATAATTGTCAAAAGTACATCCCAAAATCGATTTTGAATACACTGTAATATGATCATATCTTCGCAAAGAAAGCACATAACGTACTGCAGAATTGAAAGCAACATTGAGTTTACGTGATAAAACAGAGTCTAATTTATAAAATACTTCGCACCCGTACAATAACAAAGGAATAATAAGTGTTTTTACAAGCATGATACGAGTTTGCAGTGGTGTGAAGGGTGCGGATAAAGACAGTTTACGTATAGTACCATATACTTTGCCAACAAGATTATTAACATCATGAGACCAATTTAAAGTCGTATTAAATATCAAGCCCAGGTTTTTTATAGAATCTTTAAAAGGTATGACGATATGATCCAGCATCACGTTTGGAAAAGAGGACGTACCTAATTCAGTTCTATAGATAATAATAGCATTACTTTTGGATGCGTTTAAAAGGAGGCCATTAACTTGAGCCCATTTAGATAAGAGACCATACGGCAGACAGCATCTTCAATAAGTCCGAGGGGTCTAGAAATATAAAGTTGGACATCGTCTGCATATAGATGATAGTTACAATTTCGCAGAACTAATGGAAGATAATTTATAAATATGGCAAAAAGTAATGGTCCAAGAATGGAAGTACTGCAGCGACGACGGAAAAATTAGAAAGTGATCAATCCCGACGGCAACTTCGTCGACCGCTGACCGTCACACGTCGTAATTTGGGCATTCGCATAAGACGCTGTGCTTTTAGAAGTTTGACAGTGGCATATTTTCGTTGTTTACCGTTGTCCGTCGCAATTGTATTTAAGCCTTGACTTAATAAATTTTGTTTTACAGATATTCCAGTAGAACTCTGGTTCCATGCAATCAATGTCTAGCCACCCGTTGATTTTTCATAGCGACACTGATTCAAGCCTGAGTTGTTCAAAATTTTTCCGTTCGTAGGGAAGCACTAAAATTTAAAAATTTGAATGAATAACTATTCACCGACAACGATCTAAACGAACTGGTGCATTGATTCTGGTAGTTCACTCTTTCAGACAGGGGCACAAGCATTCATAGTCTTCTTAGAAAGATCTGAAAATTTTTCTTTAGATTTTTCATTCACTATTGGCTTCGGACAATTTTTCCAAAGAGTTATATTGATTCAGTTGCCTTGGCTGATCTGGGTCGCGAAAGATAATTATGAGCGTTGGCAAGCATAAATTTTGTTTTTAGAAACTTGTGTGAACATTTTCTTTCGTTTGGTTGCTGAAAACGATCAGTTGGATTGATGCCACTAAAATTGATTCTAAAATTTTTTTTTCACAATTTTCACGGCAAGACTATAAAAATAAAAACCATTCGCTTTGCTTTGCCTGCGGTAGTTGCCGTTGCTTTGCTTGTACTTTCGTATTTATTCATGTAGTGTTGTTTAATTTAACTTTACGTTTACTTTTAATTTATAGGAGAAGAATAAACTAGCTACACTAGCTAGAGATGGAGTTAGAAATAGTAGCGAAAGTGGAAAACAGAAGACTGATAAGACCTTTGATAACTTTTTTCAGAAGAAACGAAGATCAGTTAAGTTCCCATCAAAAGAAATAGTCAGTGACATATCACGCACTTCTACTCCTATTCCTTTGAATGTGAATCAAGGTGCAGCCTCTAACTCTCAGTCATTTACTTCACCCGGGACAGAATCGATTGCGTCACATCTATTTCTACAATCTTTGCACGAGAAAAAGTATTTTGATATGAGTCCTTAATGTCTGTCCACCCTGAGATCGATATTGATGTGGATAATATTATCGACAGGTTTTCCAAATCAAACCGAAAATTGGGTTTTGTGATATCTAACTTTAATATTATAAAAAAAGTATATATATATATAAAAGCGACTACTTCCGACTTTTTCGTTCCCCCAGGCTGCAGGTCTGGATATGCGCCTGCGGGTTACACTATACGATATTCATAAAATTGCGACTACAACTCATGCCGAACTTTTTGAGTTTATTAGAATTCAATTTAAAGTGGATAATGAATGAAGTTAACTCTAACATCTTCTTGAATATGGTCTCAATATTCATATTACAAAATGGGTGTTTGATGCCGTATTAAGTATTAGATTTCCTCAGCCATGCCATCAACGAACATGGAATACTTTATCTTCTACAAGCTTCTACATTAAATAGATACGGCAATTCGTTTGCATTATGACTTACTATCGCAGATCTATACCAAAGTTGGATCAATCGGTATCTCCAGTTTACGAGCAAAAATTACACACGGTTGGTTATAAAGGCGCTTCCAGGAAAAACAATAGTTCAAGTGACCTAATTCCTTTGGACATTTGAACTCATGCCTTTGCTGTGATTGATGATTTCCAGAAAATCAAGCGTGCTTTCCTAGATCATATACTAGATAATACTGCTTATTTTATTACTAAAGGCAATTGGATTCAAATAATTGGAAGCTAATAGGATTAAGATCAAATTTGAAAGGCGTTGACGTTGCCCGTATTTAGAGAGAACATACCGCTACACATTCTTTACAACACGAGGTTAAGACTATATTGCCAGTCAATTTTCATTTTCAAATGTTCAATAGGCTTTTAACGTAATAGATAAAGTCCCGAAACAATAAATATTACTTACCGTAAAACAGCAAAAACTGGCCAATAACTTACCCTTATAATTATATCTTAAATGCTACTTACATATATATGTACATACATAGAAAAGATCTATTTACAGGAAGATCAGTGTTAAGAAAAATTTAATGAAACCGATTAACGATTGTCTACAATTAATAACAGTTAAACATCCAAATTTGTTACGTCAAAAAATTTAAACAATGCTTAATTACTATTGATGATAATATACAAAATATTGAAAGCATTAGTGCGTAGCTATTTAGATCGCCACTTATTATATGAGCAATATTCGTTGCATTGCAACAATTAGCTGCATGCTGTACTGCCTTTGGAAAGTAGTCATTCCAAAAGTGTATCGCTCTAAAATTCATTTCATCAGTCATATTGAAAGCTCTATCAATGACAAGAATTTCAGGTTGATCATCGGAAAATTTGTCCCATTTAATATACACACCAGCCTTGGTGGGATCTGAAAATTTCACGAAATTCGTCCACAAGGTCATAATAATGTCTGAAACTCTTTTATCGGTGCTATCCCATTGCCTAATCATATCTGGGTTGCTCCAGTACGGTATACCCCAAACAAAAATCAAATCGAAATTATGCGGTACTCCCACCCACTCAGCAATTTCATTTCTAGTCATGGGCGTTCTTGGCTTAATGTCAAATCGATAGGCATAAGTTGTTGTATGTTTGCTCATGAAGTTCGCAAGAAGTAACGAGGGCGCTATAAATTTTCTCTCTGTGTTAAAGTCGATAAACATTCTTCGTAGGCGCATGGGATCCTTCACCGGCGGATATGGTTTATAAACGTAAAGAGTTGCATCGATAACTATCTGAACTTTGCCACACCATGAATCGTTCGACTCCAAGTGGCTGAGGTCGTTAAGAATTATATCTGTAATCAATGTATCGTAAATTTCGCTCTGAATACCATCAGTCATCATATCACCGATTATAATGTCCAGTACCTCTTCCATATCGGTGTAACCAATTAAAAGTGGAACATGCCTAAGTGTACCTTGCTCTATAAGATTTCGTGGATAATCAGGCACAAAAGGAGTAGTTGTGTTACTTAAGCCTTCATCAACAATCGGACCCCATTCAATATATGGCAGATTATCGGATAAAACTTGCGGATCTATACTTCTAAGACATTCCATTAGTTTAGATGTTGGCCTACGGATACAGCCAAACGATGAAACGATTGCATCTAATACAGCAGCATATTCCGATGGCATACGAACAGCATAATCTGACAATGGACTTCCAGACATCATAATCGCTCTATGGAATAGTCCATCTGTCCAATCGCCGGATGTCAAATGTAATCCAACACTTATTGCACCCGATCCGTGTCCCATTAATGTTATTGCATTGTCATTACCACCGAAAAGTTTTATGTTTCGTCTTATCCATAGAAGAGCTGCTGCTTGATCCATTAATCCGAAATTTCCAGGACTCTCTCCATCCAAACTTGTCAAGAATCCAAAAATATTTAGACGATATGCCACGGTAACAACAATCACTTTTTGCTTGAATACTAATTGAAATGGGTCCAGTTCAGATGCACTGCCATAAGAAAAATCTCCTGAATGTAGCCAAGCAATAACTGCGTATCCTTCCATTGGTGGAGTTGCTGGAAAGAAAAAAAATTTTGTTTTGTTTTTATAAGTAATATAATAACTACATAATATATAATTTACTTTCGGGAGCTATCATATTTAAAACTACAGATGACCTAAGAGTTTTATTACGATACCATGCTTGTCCGGCCTTTGCCCGAAGCAGGCTGGATACTCTTGGGTCTACCCACTTATCTGTGGATGAGCTGAAAAACTTACCTCACCAAACCTGATGCGCTTCATTAAGAGGACAGGAAGGTTTTGGTGAGAGCGTTTCCAGCAGGTTAGAGCAATGGGCCGCCTTGGCCTCCGTGCTTGGGAGCTCTCATTCCCCTGCCTATAAAAAAAATATATCGGAGAAGCCGAGTTAAAAATGATTCAGGATTCTTGTGAGGGGAAGGAGGCGCAACTTTGGTTTAAAAACGGTATAAGCTGGAAACCGATCAAAAGTTGGAAGACAGTCGCCACCACTCCCGTCAAATGCACAAAATTTATCATTTAAAAGATACGGTGCCGAACAGATAAGTGAGTTTTTAATGTAATCAACAGATTTTTTTGTGGGCACTTGGTGAAACCTCATTTTACATAGGTTGATATCTATCCCATTATCACCAGATAATTTTGAAGATGAAATAAAAACTATTAAACTGATCGCGAAGAATAATGGATACTCTAGTAGCTTAATAAACAAATTACTAAGGAACAAGCAAAAAATTAAAAACCTTTCTTTGATTTTTCCTGTCGTTCAAGAAAACAAAAATTGTGACATGAAACACAAGAAAATTCCTTTTATCAAAGATGTGTCACATAAATTAATTAAACCCTTAAAACACAATAACGTATTGCCTGCTTTTTCCAACAAGTTAACCTTAAGGAAATTATTGGGTAACAATAAGTTAAGGCCTGGGGTTGATGACTTGGAAAAAAGTGGAGTTTACAAAATATCTTGTAATGATTGCGACGCCATTTATGTCGGAAAAACAAGACGGAAACTAAAAGTTAGGTTGAAGGAACACATTAGCTCCAAAGCTTCTAATGTACATCAGCATCTAATGTGCAATAAGCACAAAATTGAAAATAATGTTAAACTCCTTCATAGTCTACCGGCCGGGAGATTGTTAGATAAATACGAAATTAAAGAAATCCGTGCGGAAAAAGAAAAAGGCAGTTTCATGTTAAACGAACAGACTGATTTCAAAAATTCAAGTCCTCTCTTAAGTCCGCTTTTGTTGGAATAACATAGTTCTCTAATTTCAATATTTGCTTGTATGTAATTTTCACTTTGGTATGTATTGGTAATGATGATTGGTTTGATGGCTTCAAAAGCTGTATATATTAATTAGTCCTCTGATGATGATCTTTGAGATCGAAACGCGTTAGGCATAAATTTAAATAAAAAAAAAAAAAAAAAAAAAAAAAATTTTATATATTTTCTGTGAAACATAACAAGTGTTTGAATTTTTCCTTAATAGATAAGTGAGTGGCTACTACTCGGAACGAAAAAAGTTGCTCAACGTTCAACTTTTGCCACTCGCGAAAGTCAAACGAGGCGTTAAATTATTTATTTTGTCTTAATTTGTAAATAATGGAAGTGTAAAGCTTCCGAATCATCCATTTTAGTTAGTAAAAATAGGAAAACACATTTTGCTCAAATTGACGAATTCACCATAAATTGTATCTTTGCAAAATACCATCTAATAAAATCAAGAAAGTTTTTTTTTTAATATTATTAATGCAAGTTCAGGGGATAACTTATGACGCAAAGCACAGCAAGACAGGAAGGTGACAGGGAAAGAAATTAGGGAACGTGTGGAGAACGGCAGAGGTGCTGATGTATGTCACCCTTACACTTCGCAGATTGTATGTCGGAGTAAAGACTGAAGATGGTAGACTGTTCCACTTTCGCACAGTTCGGAATAAAAAGCATCATGGAATTTTACTGTATGGCCGAAAGTAATTTGATGGGTAAAAGGATGTGAGTGGTTTGCTGCGCGAGCTTTGTGAGCAGGAATTATTCTACAAGGGATCTGACCAGATATTTAATCAAAACATTTTTTTTTTAATCAAAACATTGACCATGCATATAGCGATAAAGGAGAATAAAACAAACTAAATATGAAAATGAAGAGAAAAAAAAAATTACATCAAGAGCGGTGACCATTCAAGCGACGCTTTAATTGTAATTTGTATGACAAAACGGGAAATAAAAAAAGTCATGGTTCCTCAAGCAGCGAATTAATTATACTATGCAAGCAATCAAATACAAAGAGGATCCTAGAAATGTCACACCTCTTGTCAAGGGTATCGATGGAGACCAACTTAAGTCTATCAGCATAAGGTGGTGAAACTACAGGGTCATTCCAAGGAACTACAAATTTAAGAAATCTGCACTGAATCGCCTCAATCCGATTACAATGGACAGAGTAAATGATGCCCAAACAGGACTGGCATACTCCAAGATCGGCCTAACAAAAGCGCAATAGAGGGTCTTGGTTGCAAAAGGATCATTAAACATTAACAAAACCACAAAGCAGTGTTAGCCCTATTATCAATATTTAAAACATGTTTTCCAAATCAATAATAACGCTCATATCCTTAGTGCTGTTAAGTCTGGACAATAAATTTCTCTTGATGAAGTAATTCAGATCTGAAGGACTACGCTTACGATAATAAGAAATAATAAAACACTTATCGATATTCAAAGGAAGAAAATTCTTACAATACCAAGAGTAGAAGATGTTCAAGTCAGAGTTAATCAGGGTATAGTCGTCGTCATTCGAGATAGTTCGAAAAATCTTGAAGTCGTTAGCATAACAACGAATGTTGGTATGAGGTAGTAACAAGTGTATGCCATTGATATAAATTACAAACAATAGAGGTCCTTGATGGTTACCCTGGAGTACTCCAGAAGTATTAAGATAGCATACCATGAAAAGAGATTTGCTAGGTACGATTAGACAGATAAGGGGTTGATCAAAAGAGCAACGATAAGTGCGACGTTTTAATTATGACCCTTTTGCTTAGGAAATTTTTACATTTTCAATTTCACTGGACGAGCTATATAGAATAATGCCTCTCTCATGTTTTCTCCTTGCGATTGAATTCATAAGAAAGAATAACCAGCCAAGTGCGAGTCGGACTCGCGCATGTTACGTCAAGGCCAAAGACGATACCTCCATTACCCCATGGGAACGAGAATTTTCCCATAGATCGGAGACATTAGTCTCATAAAGAATTTATTAAATAAATTCTTCGTCAACAAATAATTTCATAAGTCAAAGGAATAAGACTCCGTACTTAATTTCATGGAGATAAAACTCTATGAAACTAAGTAACAAGATTCCTTACTTGCCGGTCACAAAACGTGACTTATTTAAAAACAATAAAATGTGTAAAAGCACAGAAAATAGATCATGGAGAATGAAGCTTCAGTTAAAAGATAGTTGAATCGTGGTAACGGAGTTCGTCGGATGTTTTTGGTCTATTTAAACTAAGTGAAATAAATTAGAGATTTTGGATTAGTTTTTATCTTTTATTGTAATAAAGAGTTTTAAAGTTTAAAAGTATTGTGTTTTTATAACGTTTTTATATTGTTCACTAATAAAGATAAAGAATCTACTTATTTCGCACGAAGGGTTCCGTACCATCGTACAAAGTTTAACACAATGTACTTTTTATTTATTTTTTCAAGTAAGAGTAGGCATCATGTGATAAAATAATGCTGTCATTTGAAAAAAAATGCCTACTTATGATAATAATAATGAATAAAACGACTAAAAAAACGCCGAAAAAATCACGTTTCTTGTATGCGGGCCTCCTTTAATTTTTAATTTAATTTAATTTTTATTATTTGTTGTTATAGCGGCAATAGAAATACACACTCTGTGAAAATTTCAACTGTCTACCTATTACGGTTAAAGAGATACAGCCCGGTGACAGACAGATAATATTAAGAATGACAAACGCCGAAAAAATCACGTTTCTTGTATGCGGGCCTCCTTTAATTTTTAATTTAATTTAATTTTTATTATTTGTTGTTATATCGCCAATAGAAAAACACAGTCTGTGAAAATTTCAACTGTATTACGGTTCATGAGATACAACCTGGTGACGGACGGACCCGTTGTTACCCTTTGGGTACGGAACCCTAAAAAAAGGAAAGAAATGTCACTATTAGTTTTATTTTTATTCCCCAAGAGCTGTAAGTTTAGTTTAGATTTATTATATGCAATCTGATTTTGTGTTTTGAAATTAACGCATAAAATCTGCCCTCCTTTTGTATCTGAAATGCATGTTAATTTACTTTAGCAAACTCCAATTCCAAGATTCCACGCGAATTTTACGTAATTATTCCACGTGAATTTTACGTAATTATTCCACGTCAACATACAGACACCCACTAAGCCATCGGTATAGGAAATTCCATCAACTTACTCCATCTGTTGGTTTTCTTATCAAGTTAAGTCTTTGATAGTTTTTCCAAAAAACCATATGCAAGAAAAGACTTCAGATCCACTGCCTTAAAAGAACTCATAGGGGGTAATACTATGTTTGTCATTTTGTTAGCATGAATAGAAATAATGATGATACAGTAAGGTCGGATTTGCATGCCACCTTACATGTTGGAATGTACTTCACTTTACGTGGATGAGGGAAGCTTTTTGCTCCCCCCCCCCCCCCCCCGAGTGTCACTCAACTACGAAAATTGAAGTATACTGCAACGTGTAAGCGGTAGCTAAGAACATTATATTCAACAATTTTGTTGACTGAAAAAGCCACTGACATGTATAACATAGACCGCTGACACCACTGAAATCGCTTACATTATCATGGGGTCACTTTTCTAGAGTTGTCTTTTTGGTTTAATGACTGGATTCCACTGAACATGAAATAATAAAGGCCAAAACACAATGATGCCGACACGGCAAATACGACGACACTGTCGTCGTAAATGTCGTCGAATTAACCCAATGACACCGACCGACATTCTTATGTTCGTATTTCAAGATATGTATGTAGGTGGTAAAATTATTTGTTGAAATTTATTAACAATATGGGAAAGATATAAAAAAAAAAAGTTGTAAAAGTGTAATAAACCATGATTAACACTGAGTTTATGTGGATTACAAAATATCATCTACCACTTATTTTCAACTTTTCTCCCGATTTCTTTCCATTTTTTTTTCTTTTAAATATGTATTTCGATATTGAGGATTTTTTTTTGCATAAAAATACTTCATTTCCTTTAATAAATTAATTAATTGCTCCTCGAAAGACATTTTTGGGTCATTACTCTGAACTGTCAAAATCAAATTACGACGACAACGACGACAAAAGTTGAATTATTCCCAACTCTGGTTACGGCGACAAAATCGGTCGGCGCCATTAGGTCAACATTTAATTTGTCGTCGTAAATGTCGTGTCGGCATCATTGCGTTTCGGCCTTCAGTTCAGTGGAGTTTCCAAATGAATATATAGAATAGAAACAGAAGGCAATATAGCATTTGTAATTCTTTCTCTCTCCCCCATAGCTACTTTTAGGGATAGACCACTGACATATAATAAGAATGAACTGAGGAATTCCACTGACATATAATAAGAATAGACTGAGCCATCCTATCTAATTCTTATAGTAAAAAATGGCATACATTTCTGCTAAAATCTATTTGTCTGTTTCAAACTCAAATTTTACACTGAACTGTAACCAATTTTGGAAACAGTACGGCTGTATTAATGAATGCATTGGAATTGACATAAAAATTCAGACAAATATATGTATTGTTTATGTACGTATATCTCTTACAAGCTCAATAATAAAGGGTTTTCCAATAAGAGGTGTTATTTTAATATTCAAAGAAAAATGCCATTTTTTGAGATAAATGATCGGATCTTTATTTCATTATAAAGAGGAAGGTATGCCGTTAATAATGGAAAATAACATCAGCCAAATGACCACCACGACCACGCCTACAGGACCATATCCTTTTCATAAAATTTTCCATAACCAAATCTCAAAGTGGCTGCCCTATGTCCTCGATAGCCTCGCGAATTCCATCTTTCAGGTCTTGAACCGACGCTGGGCTGTTGGCGTAGATCTTCTCTTTCACATGGCCCCAAAGGAAGAAGTCGCAAGGTGTTAAGTCACAAGATCTCGGTGGCCAATTGTGATCACCTCTTCGAGAGATAACACGGTCCGGAAACTTTTCCCGTAAAAGATCAATGGTTTCGTTGCTTGTATGGCACGTAGCGCCGTCTTGTTGAAAGTAAATGTTGTCCAGATCAATACCATCCAATTCCGGCCATAAAAAATCATTAATCATCTGTCGATAGCGCAATCCATTCACCGTAACTGTTGCTCCAGCCTCATTTTCGAAAAAGTAAGGTCCAATGACCCCGCGGGACCATGAACCGCACCAAACAGTCACACGTTGAGGATAGAGAGGCTTTTCAACAATAACTCTTGGGTTTTCCGAGCCCCAGATGCGACAATTTTGCTTGTTGACGAAGCCATTGACGTTTGTGGAAGAACGGCGAGGAATGGACAAACCTCGGTTTTCTTCAACACTTTCGGCTACAGCAGCAATATTCTCGGCTGTTCTTGAGGGACGTGCACGGGTTTTATTCTTCAAGGTGCTTCACGACGACCCAAAAATGTTCGAGTTTTACGAACCGTCTCTGCCACATTTTCACCATTTTTATAGTGAATTTTAATAATTTCAATGCGTTGTTGAATCGTTTATCGTTCCATTTTTATTAATGGCGTAATTTCTACTTGTCAAATGTCAAAAAATGACAGCTCCAAAAGTGACATATACCGAAATAGCGGGGTAATTAAAATAACACCTCTTATTGGAAGACCCGATATTTGACAGCAAATCTGCAGAGGAACACATTTTTCAGTAATATTAAAAATTAATTTTTGTGTTAATTAAAACGAGTTGAACTTCCTAAACAATTTTCATTTAATGCAATACTATTTTTCAATATGTTTAGTGTTTCTAATCTGCAAATGATAATAGATTATGCCCAAAATTTGTGCCATTTTTGAAGCAAGAACGCTCAGTCCATTTTTATTATATGTCAGTGGGGATAGACAGACAAAAATTGTTTAATTTTATTTCCTTTAAAATCGAGTTTAACGAATTCTTGATGTTATAGGAGATAAGCTTCCAATAAAAATAATAATTTTGAATATATTTGGATTTTGTTGAGCTTGTAACATCACTGTTAAAGCGAAAATGAAACTTGAAATTAAGATAGTTTTTACATATCCCTGCCAACAAAAGTGGTTGCCATATGAAATAAAAGACCAAGCAGCCTATATTATACATGTCAGTGTGAAAAGCAGCGGTCAATCGAAGAGAACACTATTGGAAAGTTGAGTTATTTGAAAAAGTTCATTAGAAACTATAAAAAATTAAATTAACGCTAATTTTTTTTAACTATATACATAATGTATCAATGGAAACCAATTAGTTTTTCGAATATAGAAATTTTAAAAATAGTCGATAGCACATGGCATAAGTAGGTTGGAATTAGCACGCACCAAGCATGTTTTCTTATAACCATTGCGCATAATTTGCTCATGGTCTTTTTTTATAAGAATGTACATAAATATAAATAAGGGGATTCCGAGATGAGCCTTCTTGCGGATATTTACTTGTCAAACAAACTTTGCAATTTTCTTATCTTTAAGAGATCACTTTTCTATAAAATTTTAAAATGCAAATTGCTGATAAGAACGAACGGGCTAAAGCATTTCTTAAAAGATAAGAAAACTAATTGCTTTTTTAATTGAACGGAAGATTTATAATCATTGCATTTGTTTTTTTGTTATTTGAGGAAATGCAATGAGAATGTAAATGATAATTCACAGTGTGGTTGGTGAAATCTTTCCAAGAACGATTGAAGAACTCTTGGCGCTGCAGTGTACTTAGAGATATAATTTAAACAGAGGTGAAAAATATTGTGAAATAAATATATTTATTTATTCTCAAAATAATATTTCAAATGATTATCGATAGTCATTCTTCATTAATCCTTCAATGGATATGCATTGGAATTGGACAGAAGCTCTTCCACACTTCGTACGACATTTGTTGAAGTTAACTTTTTACTCGGATTATATCAAAATAGTTTTAATTCTCTTTGCTCTTGATCTCCCATTACGACGTCATTTCCTTACTATGTATTTAAACTGAAGGCATTGCTATGCAATCTTAAGGTCAAATACAATTCAGTCATTTCGATTCAATTCGATTCGATTCATTTCGCTCAAGCAAATGCATGAATGGTTTCGAAGACATAAGACCTGTCCGAATCCAAGTTTTCGATTTCGTGTTATTTTATAACAATGTCGTCACACAACACAGTAAGCTATTTTAAGAATTAGACGAAGACGAAGCTAACCTGTCTGAATTCGTGTGCTTAGCCTGATATTGAAAGTTTTATTAAGAGCTTGTACTGTTTGACATGATGTTTTTATTTCTCACCACGTTATATTGAAAACAAGCTCTCTTGTCCCCGAAATTCGGGGACAAGAGAGCTTGTTTTCAATATAATTAATGCACCAAAAAATGATAAATTTTTGGCTATAATGCAAAGAATAAAGATTAATTTTACTACAGTCACAAATTATGACTGCTTTATGAATATGAATCTAATAATTTTGTTTTTAAAATAATTAAAACAGTAAAAAGCCTGCGCAATATCTACGTTTCATGTTGTCAGCGTTCGGCATTTTTCCATCAAGCGCAAGACGAAGCTAACTTCTCTGAATTCGTTTGTTTAGCTTGATTTCGCACACAACAAATAAATATAACCTCACAATATGTTGTCTATTTGAATAAGTCAATTTGATTCTTGACTTGGGGATCATGCTAATCAGATATCTGAAGTGTTCTACAACAAAGTAGCAAAGCTCAGTGGCCAAAGACATGGATTCGGACAAAGCTTGACTTTGTGTTACGTCACTTGCTGATATAACAAGACGAAGACGGAGGCTTGAATTCGGAAAGCCCTAAACGACAAAAAATGATGACGTAATTTTTTCAACTAGAATTAACTGGAAAATGGATGTGGCAGTGGGAGAAGAGGTATGCTTAGCACTTTCTCAAATACAGGAATCGTATACCGCCTACCGGACTACTGTAGTGCATTTCAGGCGGAAGTTGTGGCTATTTGCAAAGCAGCAAGGCAGCTGCTTATAACTAATGAAGTACTTAAGGCTGAACTACAATAGACATACGTAAATACATTTACTTACGTAAAGCGAACGGGCCCTTTAATTTAACATTACACAAATTAACTTTAACTCGTGTGAGGGGAACTTTCGTTAATTATAAAAGCCAAATTGCAGTCAATAAAGGTGCGGTAAGAATCGCTCATTTCGTAAGATCACGATGTGTCAAATAATTAAATTATTACTAAATGATTAAAAGTGCAATATAAAAATTAAAATGGAATAAAAATGGTACACAAATCATCAATTACATCAACTTCGATTTGTTAATTTTTTCCCTTTTACCACTTTTTAAAATTGAAAACATTAAATATCAAGATAATAACTCTTACGGAACTTAGGCTGAAAATATCAATTTTCCGTAAAAAAACCGCAGTCTCGTTCAATTTCGTAAAGTTTTTACTTCTATTGTAGTTCAGCCTTTAGCGAGCGAGTCATCAGGTTTTATATTGCTTCCCACGGCGTGTGGTTTCACGAGCCAACAAACCACTTAGTGTGCACGCGTTCGAGCCACCTCGTGTACGCTCGTGCCACACCTTTGAAGTTACCGACTCGAAATGGATCGGACGGGCTAGCACAAGCAAGCTCGCGCGACCTCGAGTTAGAGCCTTCCAACGGCGGGTTGGCTCGTGCTCGTACGACGCGGCTTGTGAAACCTCGCGCCGTGCGAAACCAGCTTTAGATCGCGGCTAATGCAATGGTGTCGCTGTGAGCTCGGGAACTGGATGCTAACCACAGAATTATGCCTGGGGCCGGATTCTGTAACTCGGAGAGTTTGGGAGATGAGAATTTTTGTTTTCCCCGATTAAAACTCCCTAACTCTGCTTTCGCGATACTCTAAAATACTTGGGGAGTTAGGGAAAACGTGATAAGTATCGCAATATTGAAGCACGGCCAACTCTGTGTGGGAGGGTTGTAGAGCATTTGGGTTTTTTCCTTAGGATTTAGGATCTGGAGTACAAAAATATAGATGAAAAATATTTGGAGGTCGTACCACCCCTCATTGGGGGTTGTCCAAAATACGTTATGTTTGGTATCAAATTAAAGAAGGCGAAGAGGGTAATCGATTAGTGTAGTTTTTTTGATCATTTTAACTTGATAATTGACTTTTCACCGCCAAAATACGAGTTTTATGCACTTGGGTCATATACACCCCAGTTCCTATATTCTGCATATATTTATTTCGTTCTTTGTTTCACATCCATTAGTACTCTGTTGTGAGCATTTTTCTCATGGAAAGTGAATTACCACGACTTACCAGTTCTTCATAATGATGAGTTGAATATATGTCCATTTTTGTACCAAAAAACGCCCATTTTTTCATCTTAAGAAGGACTGATTCACTTCTTTTGCAGTTATCTCCAAAACTAATTACATATTTAATTAGAGGACAAAATATAGATGCGATTTCATCCTACATAAAAGCTTTAACGTGCATATTTTATAGCATCTCTTCTGTACTGGAAGACGACCAAATTGACCATATTCACGTGAATTAAAATTTTTAGCGGGTACCTTAAGACACCAAAATCCTTATTTCTCTGTAAGTATTGCAAGGATTTCCATAATTTGTTTTTGTAAACATAGCCAGGATATGCAGTGAATCCATTATTCAATTTGAAAATCCTAGGTACATTGATACCTTCACAAAGGGCAATAAAAGCAGACAATACTGTCAGTTGAGAAATATTTTTTTTTACTTCTCCACAACCATCACAGCTGAGAGTTTTGCCGAGTGGAATAGAGAGTTTGGTAAATCTCAATACAAATTCCCCGAATTACTTACAGAATTCCGAGTGGAGAGTTAAGTGGCAAAATAACTCTCATCTCCACAACTCTCCGAGTTAGTAAATCCGGCCCATGATCATAGTGATATACCTGGAAACGAGGCAGCTGATGGTCTGCCCAGAAAGCCTTCCGCTACGAAAATATGTCTGACGGAGGAATGCATACGTCGGCCCCTAGAATCAGTGAAGAGGATTCTAGATGTACAGACACTAGATGGGGCGAACTTACCACATCCGCGATTTCAAGACAGCTTTGGCCCGAGATTTGTCCTGTGAAGAATTTTACCAAAATATATAACTTGAGTTATGTAAACTAGTAATTGAAACTTCTTTGTGGCCGTGACCCAATCTTGGTAATGTCATATAAATAAAAAGGTTTAATAAAATGGGTAACAAAAATATCCTGGTTACCCTAATATTGCTCTTGATTAATTAATTTTGGTCATAGTAGTGGTTGCAGTAATGTTTCGGTTAATTTATATATATTTATTATGGTGATGGTAACAATTCCACAACACTTGCAATTCTCAGATTAATTTATATAGTGATTAAAATGTAAGGACATTTAATTTTCGTTACCTTTATAAAACAATATTATGCAAATATTTACATATATATGATATATAATTTCGATATTTTTTTTGTATTGCATTTGTATAATGTAGGTACTTAATATTTTTGTAAATAATTTTTGGGCATATACGTGGTGAAATTCAGCTGCAAATAAAATGTTACTGTGAGTATCATCATAGATATAGGTATATATAGGTATATATAGGTATACTATATATCTAAAGCGATGTATTTTTTTCATATAAAAATAAATACGAAAGTCAATTTTCAATTCGAAAAATTGACTTAACCGACATGTTATTTTTTATCTGCAATGCAGAGATGATGAAATGAGTACAAATAAGTATGAACAAATTACCATTATAAAATACAAGTAGGTACTTTTATATAAATTCTCGGTCTATCATATAAACTGAATTACCGTCATAAAACTTTTGGAAATATTATAAGAACTAAGGGGCCAAGCCTGGTAATGTTATATATTTGATAGTAACAAAAAACTAACATTGTTGCTTTTTATACCTTTTGGATAAATGTGTTGTTTACTTTTGTTAAGGTTATATATCTTAAAGTAATGACAAAGTCTATGTCATGTTATTTTTATAATAATTTTCGTTTTACGCGCCTCATATAGTGTAGCGGATAATTTTATTTACGAGCTAATCAA
This sequence comes from Dioctria rufipes, assembly GCA_963924295.1. Classification (NCBI taxonomy): domain Eukaryota; kingdom Metazoa; phylum Arthropoda; class Insecta; order Diptera; family Asilidae; genus Dioctria; species Dioctria rufipes. The sequence continues at coordinate 344,546,765 of OZ002740.1, read as the reverse complement.
AAGCAAAATGTACAAAATCATGTAAACTGAAGAGGCAAGTCAAGAAATACCTAGTTTGTATATTGTTCCAACAGCTTAGGAAAATAAAGTTATATTTCTATGACCAAATAATAAAAAAAAAATGGGTTGCTCAATAAACTATTTCATGATGCTCACTCTATTCCTGAAGCCAATTGGCTGAAACAATCCTCTGTTTAAAAAAAATATGGTTTCCTGTTTTTGAAGGCAGCCACCACAGAAATGAATGTTATTGCAGAAAGGGGTGACAGCGATGACGTCCTTCACAGAAAACACGCACTGAAGCGATATAATGTAAAATAGATGTTACTAAACGATTCCGAGTTTTATAACAGTCAGCATCGTTACTGAAATGCCATAAATAAATGAAAGCAGCTTTATAATGGCAACATTCGATACTAAAAGTCATTCGTTATATAACGAACACCGTTATTACTAAAGGGCCACATAAAATTTTTACGAAAGTTCCCAGTTTTTATTAAAGTCATCTTCATTACGAATGTTATTGAGTTATGTAAGGGTAACCACGGATACCGCAATAAATGGTTACTCTAAGTTATATTCACCGGTCATTGAAACATCGATGGTGGATATTGTGAAACCTTTAGTAAATTATTTCCACGATAACCATTAGTAACATAAAAAAACTTTAATATAACTACGTTACCAATTGGTAATATTATAAAACTCTTATATAACCACTGAAATTCTTATACATATAACCAAGTAACTATTATAATATATACCTTATAAAACAATCCATCACTTTCAGTCATCGAAAATTAGAAAAATTATGTCTTGGGATAGACCTAATAATAATCGTATCTTAAAATAAGTACAAAAGCTATGTAAAATTTTTAGATTGACATTCAAAAGGAGAACATGAAAAGAGATTCTTGTTGCAGACAAGCTAGTTTACATTGAAATCCCCACATACTTATACCTCCATGGTAGTTCATTGAGCGGGAGATGATAATACTAACCTAGACAAACAAAGAATTGTATTGCAGGGTGGGTCCATATTATCCGTTTCGAAGTTACAAGGTAATTAAAAAAATATGCTAGCCTTTCACAAAATATCCTGTATCTGTAAAAGTACAGGGTGTGCAGTCACCATCTAAAGTGTATTGTATGTAGAACTTCATGGCCTTTACAATAACTGTTCAACCAGGTACATATTCTACTCCTCTCAGGAGTTATGGTGCTCTAAGTTAAAAATTTTGAATTTTCAAAACTTTGTTTTTTAATTTGACATCTTTTTTTTTGTACAAAAAAGTGGTTTACATAACTTTTTTTTATATAAACTGTAAACAGTGGACTCTCCTCCCTAATTTGACATACACCACCCTATATGCTATTGGTAGCCGTTAAAGAGTTATTAGCTCTTAACCTATTCTCGATGTTATTATCAAACCTATTCTACAGGATTATTTATTCCCTTAGTGACTGAAAACGCATCATTTTAAAAAATCGTCTATTCATGACCTGAAACGGCTACAGTTAGCACGTAGGGTGTTATAGATCTAATTAAAGAGAAGAGTTCAGAGTTTACTGTTTTTGTAAAAAAAAAAAACGTTATGTTAACTATCTTTTTAGAAAAAATAATAGATATCAAAGTAAAAGAAAATAGGTACAAAATCCTAAATTTTTAATTTAGACCACAATACTCGTAACTCCTGAGAGGAGCAGAGTATGGGGCTGATTGAGCAGTCATTGGAAAGGCCATGAAGTTGTGCATATAATAAGTACTCGGCGGTGATCACACACTCTGAACTTATAAAAATACAGGGTGTTTTGTGAAAGGCTAGCATATTTTCTTAATCACTCTTTAACTCCGAAACGGTTGATATGGACTCTCCCCCCTGCCATACAATGTTTTATATTTGTCTCGATGAGTACTATCACCTCCCGCTCTATGGACCAGCATGGAGGTAACACAATATATTGATATCTTCAAAACGAAGCGTAAGCTGTGATATCCCACCCATGTTGACAGGTGAGAAGAAGTTTTGTAATTAATACACACTAATACTAGTAGTTGTGTTAATCTGTCAACAGATGATATCTACATTGAAGAATCACCATCAGCTCTCCGCAGGGGCAAATGCGTACACAGACTACAAAGCTCTTTCCCCACTTATCTTTTTGAGCCACTCGAAAGGCATTATATCCGCAAATGCATTATTTTTCACTTCTCTGAATTAATTTAACTAAGCTTTATTGGATCAGTGGCACGAAACCTTATTTAGAAAAGCGTACTGCTTGTTTATTAAAGAAAACTTGACCATAAGTAACCAATTTTTAAGAGTCATGGCGCCTATTTCAGATGTTCGAATGGCAAGCTCTTATCAGGTACTAAAATACAACAAATCTAAGCAGGGTTACGTTCTTCAAGACTTAAGCTTTAGCTTGTTTTGTGCAGATTGGAGCAAATTTTTAGTTCTAGTGTACGACCAAGATGAAAAATAGCTTAAATTCTGCTCACTAGAACTGCCAAAAAACAGCTGAGCCTTTGTAAAAAAGCTTATTAGAAAAATCTTAAAGGCAAAATATCTGCATTAGCTAAAATCTTGAACGTTGCTCATATTAAGATTGAGTGGATTGCTATGCATGCGACGAGTTAGAAAAAAATATCATGCGAGATTGAACACGTTGACATTTGAGATATGTCAATGTCATTACAGATTTTCCACATATCTTGAGAAATCGATCACTTTCAAATTTTTTGAATGAATTGAAAAGTTCTTTGGAATATAAAAACCTATAAAATTCCTTATAATAATTTCTACTGCTCTGAAAAACAGTTCTAGAAAGAAATAAGAAAACACTAGAACGATCTAGACTTGATATTTTCTAAACATATTCACCTATAGTCTAGGGTATCGGATCGCCAAAATCAGTCTTAGGGAAATTATTATTATATAAGCTCTTCTCTGATTTTAAATACATCAAACTTTTTATTCCAATCTGTTTATATTTTAGATCGTTTCTTAACCATTGGTAATCTGAAATTCAGAAAAGTTGCTTTCCTTAAAATAAACTTAAAGAAATCTTTCATAAAATGTTGACAAATCCAAAATATATTTAATTAAAAAATAGAAATGTATTTTTTTTTAAATAATTTTATTAATTATCGAAATATTAAATAACTGGTGTTAAGTATTTGTTAAAGAATTCACTTTCTCAATATGGATTTTATTGTCCGTTTTGTGCCCATGGTCCCATTGCCCATGGTCCCCATGGACCCCATGGTACACCAGCTCCAGCTTGTCCATTTCCGGGTTGTGCATTTGCTCCCCATGCTCCCCATGGTCCACCAAGTCCGGTTTGTCCATTTGCTCCCCATGGTCCCCATGGTCCACCAGGTCCCATTTGTTTCAACTGTTTCCATTGTCCGATTTGTTGTACTAACCAATCAGGAATAGGTTTCTTGGTGGTAGGTTCACCATCCGTAATTGCACTCGATGGAAAACATTGCACTGAAGCAAGTCCCAACAAACAGATTACAAGAATAACGGTTAAAGTGTTCATTGTTAAAAATGATTTTGTTTCGAAGTAAGAAAGTACTGAACTAAGGACTACCTGCAAGTGCCTTCTGATTATATACCTATGCGACTCATGTACGTGAATTAAAATGATCCGCCATTAACAACAAAACTATTTTATTAATGATAACATTAAATAAACATGAAAGCTTTAAATTTACACTTTATGTCATAAATATTTGCGCAACGTAATTAAGTAGCAAATATCGTGCTCTAAATTACCGCTTTGTTATCTTGGTAAGTTTTTAATAGATGTAACACTCACTACTCCACCGGATGAAAATCTTGTTGTTTTTCACAAATCTTTTCCGGAAATTGTAGTTGAGTACAAGCACTGGAATGATCATAAGTAATTTCTTGGATTTTTAATATAAATTTGTTTTATGGTAACCTTAGGAAAAGATTTCACAATTTTATATAATTTCAAATTTTAATCTACCATCAAACAAAATATTCAAAGGGATCTTAACAATTTTTTGGGAATTTCGCTTAAATTTTGGACATATAATTTTTAAGATTTACTTTGTTTAAAAAAGGGCCGCTTGAGCAGGAACTTCGACGAAAGGAATATATATTTTTATAATTTATTAAATGTAACTCTAAATAATTAATATGTGAAATATATAACAAATATATAACTTAAAAACTTAACCGTGAGCATAAAAAATATGGGAACAAATTCTACAAAATTCTCATTATGTCCAGTAAGGATTACCTCAGGGGTCAAATCGCATTAAGCCAGGTGTTGACGGTTTTTTATGGGATTTTAAATAATAATATCTTACTGGATTTTACTTGAAGGCATTCTTGGCTTGCAGCCACTCTACCTCTTTATCCAGAGGGAAGCAATGGCTAGCATTCTTCAAAAAAAAAAAATGTCATAAGATCATACTTCTTTCGGTGTGGGACAGCTTAATATCCTTAAGTAAGTCAACATTAAAGGCCTAGAAGCTCCAAGGGTTTTGTTATGGTTAAGCGATTTTCCTTCCAAAGAGATTACGAGGTGACCATTAACGAAAGAAACCAGATATTAGACAGACAGCTCCAGTTCCCGCAACGGATCCATGTCTGGTATACTGAAGTGGAACTCTTCATTCCGCTTAATACGTCACCTTCCATTTTTCAGGCGGAAATCTATGCTATAGAGGTTGGAACTCAGGAAAGTCTTAACAGAGGCTGCAAAATTTCCAAAATCTACATTTGCTCAGATGGCCAACATTTGGCTTACCAAAAAGCCACTTTAAGAGGGAACTGGAAAAATTGGAAACAGGTAACTGGTTCTCCTTTGGTGCAGTGCGTCCTGTATGAGGCAAGCGAAGGAATTCTTTGCTCCCTCTCCTCTCCAGATGCGTGAAATACTCGTTCAGGTTGTTTACTAACATAGGCACTGGACATAGCCCCTTCCGTTTTTGGGGTTTGTTTTTTTAAGAAGATAGACAAATTCGACAGTGAATTGTATTGACTGCGCAAAGAAGAGGATGAAAACTCAAAGTATATTATATGTTAGTGCTCCGCGCTTGGAGCATTAAGTTCGCAAATCACTGGAGAAGCATTTATCTCTTCAAACAAGATTTGTAATCTAACCCCAAGGGCAATAATCGAGCTCGTTAAAAGACTCAATTTTGTTGAATCACTTTAGGAAAGGGCACAATACACAGATCAATTTTGCTCGCGGTGTCCACATAGTCTAACCTAGCTTACTGGATTTCTTGCTTTTTCTAAGAAGTATCCCAATAGAATCCAATACCACCAACAGAGCCAAGAAAAATTTGTGCTGAATGTCATAAACAAAAGTAATTTCATAACAAGTAAAAAAGCTAGAATTGGTCTAAGACCAATTCTTATGATACCCTAGATGAATGCCCGTATGAAATTTTGTCACCCTTCTGTGCAAGTTTGATTTTTGAAGTGATTTTTCGCATATATTACTAGAACGGTTTGTCGGACAGAAAAAATGATTATAACCAATTTTATAGGATTTCGTATTCTGAAGAAGTTCTTCGTACAATAAAAATGTCTTGGACTGATCGTTTTCACAGTATACGTAAAAAGCCTAAATTTTTATATGGCAACACAAAGAAGGAGTTGCCCGATTTAGTCCATTTTTTAAAATTTATTTGCTAGTACAATGAAAACACCATGCACCAAATTTCAGCTCTCTATATTAATGTGTTCTCAGGCAGTGTCCAAAAATATAGTGGAAAACGAAAGTTTTGTATGGCAACCCAACGAAGGAGTTGCCCAATTTGTATCATTTTCGAACTTAATTTTACATTTTTTTTAAAGTCCGTGTACAAAATTTCAGCTCTCTAAATATACGCGTTCTCGAGTTATCGTGCGCACAGACGGATGGACATGCAAAAATCAAACTAACTTTTAATATTACGCGTGAGTGTCCAATCCATTTTGCTCTACCATCATTATTTCGAGGTATTACAAACGGAATGACAAACTTAGTATACCCTATAGATTTCATCTAGGGTATAAAAATGGTCCAAATATCACCCAAGAAAATAATAATAAAGGAAAAAAACAGAAAAATTTTATTCACTGGCCAGTCTACACCACTCGTAAGTAATTAGTGACAATAGCTTATTCCTGCGCACACAATTGGGGGTTACGATATAATGTCATCTTTGTTTTGTTATGTATTTATTTATTCTTAGGCTACAGATTTCAAATCAACAGACCATGCATATACTAAAACTAAAATAATAGAAATAAATCAACATAAATACAAGAGCATCAATTAAAACTAACATATGTAATGATGAAGCTGTAGCTTCCTTGATCTTACGAATGTGCCTATTCTTTTCGGTTCCGAGGGTAATACGAAGAGGTTTAGATTTTATGAGTTTATGATAGGGGACATCGCAAAAGGGAAAGTATTTATTAGTTCTGTATAGAGATTCTTTCAAGGGAAGTACTTAGAACAGAACAAGGAGTACACGTACCTATATAAGTGCGCGTCTAGATGCATATAATTAGGTCTAGGAGATATTGTTAGGAAAAACCAAAGATTACCTAATAGGAAAATAGGAAGCAGTAGAGAAAAATTGGAAATTTTTTGGTGTTTTTTTTTTAGAATGAAACAAGTAATTTCATATACTTTCGCCTTTTGCATTAATGGGGGAAAAGAGCTTGGCTATGCACTATTGTAGTGCAACTGAGACAACGAGTTAAAAACAAAACTCGAGAGAATGTAGGATTAACTGAACGAAAAAATCTTATTGAATCCCTCAAAGGCAAGTGCAAAAGGAGTTAGTGATGCGCAGTGCTGCCAAGGGAGGATACAACCAAATGAAAGGCCGTGTATATGCTCCGTGTTTCGTGTGTTGAACAAAATGCATACTCTGATTTCTGATGATAGTGCGTGTTCATAGTGAAGCCTGCATGTATACGACCTAGTACAACTGCTTGGAATTAGTACTTTGGTAGCTTATGTAAGATTACAGGCTGTAGTCTCAAGCCTCTCCTAACTTGAAGGACGGATCATAACCTTCATAACCTACACTGCTGTCACTTATTTATAAGTGCTAATATGATTAAGCCCGAACGGAGGTACCGGTTACGTTTAAGGATCTGCATGAAGGTCCACTGGGAGTACTCATGATCTTATGGTCATGTTATACGAAGCCATATCAATTGGGTAGCCGACATTGCTAACTTGGTACTACGGGGTTGAGGAGCCCCGAATATCGCTGCACTTAGTAGCAATATTCGCCTCAACATGGGAAGACTCCCTTGTAGAAGCATTATAGTGGTTGTGGTAGCCCATATGCGGGCAGAGAGAGATTGTCTGAGTCTGCATGACTTAGGCGAACAATCTTCTCTAAACAGAGTAGTTTGCGTCCGTGAATTTGAAGGATGGTCGCTTATTAGCGTATGCTTAGAGAATTGGTTTTCGGCGTGGAGTTGCGGTAAATCAACCGGGTGCCGTGACCCAAAGATCGGAAGAGATTTTAGGTAGGTCTCGCTTCGAACAGTAAGTCCAATGTCAAGCATGCACTGACATAAACTGGTACTTCTGAGACAGAATATAAATATATTCTGCCTCTCGAGGGCGTTGATTGTCACTTATCTTCTAATCCGTGCATTAAGACTGCCGTGAGAAAGCCGTAATGGCAGGTGCTCACGTAAAACTCTGACAGCTTTCTGAACCCCTCAAAATCCTATCACTCTAAACTATTCATAATAATGTAGATTGGGTTATACTACCTCCCATTTTTAAGAAAAAGATAAGTTTCGCTTTGGCAAAAATTGAAAGGAGATGTAAAATTTCTGTCAAATAAAATTCTCATTTTTCCCGAAAATATCAGAGAATTCAGCATGAGTTCTCCCACTTAATCTCTTCATAGCAAAACGAATGTAAACAGAAACAAGTGCTGTTCAAATATCGTAGGATTACAGCAACAACATATGACCAAACATTGTCAATATTTCATGAAAATCGGTTTTCACAAAAGCGCGGGAACATTTTATGAGTGTCAGACGTGAAAACTCCGCCCCTTCTCATTTATTTACGAAAATGAAACATTTGCCATTCTGTTTTTGCATGCAATTTGCGCTTTCACATTTTTTATCTTTATTCATAAAAGTTTTAAAGAGAGTTTGATTTTTTTCTCTCTCTTGCTTTTCTTGCCGTGTGCATAAAACACTCGGAAATCTCGCCTGTTTCTTAACTTGTTGTTAAGTTACATAACTTTGGGAAAAATGAGGTAATTAGCATGGCGCCGTAAATGTTTGAGTAAGTAGTGAGGATTAGTGAAGAAGAGTAGCTTGACGAGAGATTCAGAGTACTTACGAGCTCGGAGCCGAGTTGATGTCGTGGCGATTTTTAAAGTTGATTTTTTTTTAATAACCGTGTTATACATACAAAGTGTGGCTATAAAATAACGAGACTGATCCTTCCACAGAAAAAGTAAGCATGCGCCAAATGCGAACGACCGATCTTTTGAATGCGATGCCTCCCATGTTTGTAAAAAAAATATAGTCTGGCCGTGACCTTCGTTTGTATACGAGCTGTACTTTTGTTTTGCTGCAAAAATGATAAATTCACATGAAACTTGGAAAAAGCGCTACTGAAACTTATCTGTTATTAAAAGAAGTGTATGGCAATGAATGCTTATCACGTGCGAGTTTTTGAGTGGTTTAAGAGTTTTTAAGATGGCCGAGAAGACGTTGAAGATGATTCACGCCCGGGTCGTCTATCCGCGTCAAAAACGGATGCAAATATTGAAAAAGTCGGTAATCTGATTCGATCTGACCTGATCTGATCTGGTCTAAGGTTCTTGCCCAACTCCGTGAAAGGATAAGAAAAAAAAACGAACCGAATTGTGGAACAAAAAGTCATGGGTGCTCCATCAAGACAACCCGCCGGCTCATTCCGCATTGTCTGTCATGACGTTTTTAGCCAAGCACAACATCCCAGTGTTAGACCATCTGCCTTATTCGCCTGACCTTGCACCATGCGACTTTTATCTGTTTCCCAAGGTGCATTAAAAGGAACAAGATTTCAGTCCATTGAAACTGTGAAAGAAAAAGTGGCAAGCATTATGAAGGAGCTCACAAAAGAAGACTTCCAGCACTGTTTTGAACAATGGAAAATTCGTATGGAACGTTGTAGGGATAGAGCAGGGGTGTATATTGAAGGTGACAATAACTAAAAATGTATACATTCAAAATAAAGTGTTTTGCAGCAATAGCCTCGTTGTTTTATAGCCACACCTCGTATTACAGCCATAGTAACAGAAATAGAAGCTTTAAAAGAAACTACTATATCTTGATTGAAGTCAATTATACTGCTACGTAAATTGAACTGCAGAGTACAACGACTTAATGGACTACTAAGGCCATAATTATAATAAAGCTTCAATAAGAATGGAGCGCAATCTTATCTGATTACACAGCACATATAAATGGATAAGCTTTAGAGTATCAGCAGAAATAATCCTTTGTTCAATAATATCTCTAATAAACATAGTACCTATTATAAATTTTTCGTCTGAGAGACAGTTTCTGTTAAGTCTGATTAAGTCTCCTAAGAGCAAACCTGGTAAATCACCTTTACACATTTTCAATTCTGTTAAAATGCGTCACATAGTACGAATCCCGTACAACCATGCACAACCGTTTGATATAGACAAGACAAATTCATCGACAATATTGAGAAAAATAAAGATCTTTTAAATTGCCTGTCAGAATTTTAGAATTCTTAAAGAAGAGAATGCAATAGTACAATTTTTAATTTGCGGAGATCATCACTTTCTTGTTACATAATACGGGGAAAAGAGTGAATTATGCGCAAACGTAAAAACGTAAAAATAAGCACAAGCTTACAATGCTAACTTCATATGCAGCAAGCACATTTTACCAACATACTATCAAATATGAAAAAATGGCTAGTGGTATGAGAAAGAAGAACAAATCGAAATCCTGATTTTCTGTCGTACTTAAATATAGAGATATACGACATACGACAAAATGGAATGACATTTTCTTCTGCTCTTTTGTGCTTTTATTCAGTATAGCAAATCTAGTATGATTAAAATGAACTGAAAATTACACTTTTCATTACAAATAAGAAAATACTCTTTTACATTGTGAAGCATCCGCTCATGTAACCATTTTCATTTTACAATGTAATTGAAAAGAAATAAAAGATACTGATAATAAAGTATTAATCTTAATTACGCCAATAATAATACCATATAGTCTCAAGGATCGACTCACCCATGATTTTAGTTTTAAACAAATCACTTCAATATAGATTGCCAGTTTTTTTCCAATTCTATTTTTGGGGTCATTCGAAAATATTTTGCACCTTGATAATTGTTTACAAGAAGGTAGAATATCTGCTTTCATCAACTGTCCAGTATTGACATTAATAGTTTCCAAAAAGAGTTACTATTTAAATAAAAGGTATTCCAATAAGAAGTGTTATTTTGATATTCAAAGAAAAATGCTATTTTTTGAGACAAATGATCGGATCTTTATTTCTTTATAAAGAGAAAGGTATGCCGTTAATAATGGAAAATAACATCAGCCAAATTACCACCACGACCACGCCTACAGGACCATAACCTTTTCATGAAATTTTCCATAACCAAATTACAAAGTGGCTGCCCTATGTCGTCGATAGCTTCACGAATTCCATCTTTGAGGTCTTGAATCGACGCTGGGCTGTTGGCGTAGACCTTCTCTTTCACGTGGCCCCAAAGGAAGAAGTCGCAAGGTGTTAAGTCACAAGATCTCGGTGGCCAATTGTGATCACCTCTTCGAGAGATAACACGGTCCGGAAACTTTTCCCGTAAAAGATCAATGGTTTCGTTGCTTGTATGGCACGTAGCGCCGTCTTGTTGAAAGTAAACGTTGTCCAGATCAATACCATCCAATTGCGGCCATAAAAAATCATTAATCATCTGTCGATAGCGCAATCCATTCACCGTAACTGTTGCTCCAGCCTCATTTTCGAAAAAGTAAGGTCCAATGACCCCGCGGGACCATAAACCGCACCAAACAGTCACACGTTGAGGATAGAGAGGCTTTTCAACAATAACTTTTGGGTTTTCCGAGCCCCAGATGCGACAATTTTGCTTGTTGACGAAGCCATCGAGGTGGAAATGGGCCTCATCACTCAAGATGAGTTTTCGATGGAATTCCGGATCGTTTTCATGCATTTCAAGGACCCAATCAGCAAAGACTCGTAGTTGTTGATGATCGGTCGGCTTGAGTTCTTGTGTTAACTGAACTTTATAAGCCTTAAGACCCAAATCTTTATGCAAAATACGGTGTAATGACGTTTGTGGAATGCCTAATTCCAAAGAACGACGAGGAATGGACAAACCTGGTTTTTCTTCAACACTTTCGGCTACAGTAGCAATATTCTCGGCTGTTCTTGAGCGACATGCACGGGTTTTATTCTTCACATCACTAACTTGTCCCGACAGCTCGAATTTTTCTACCAATTTCTGTATTGCGGTCCGACAAGGTGCTTCACGACGACCCAAAAATGTTCGAGTTTTACGAACCGTCTCTGCCACATTTTCACCATTTTTATAGTGAATTTTAATTATTTCAATGCGTTGTTGAATCATGTGTCGTTCCATTTTTATTAATGGCGTAGTTTCTACTTGTCAAGTGTCAAAAAATGACAGCTCTAAAGTGACATCTACCGAAATAGCGGGCTAATTAAAATAACACCCCTTATTGGAAAACCCTGTAGTGCTTTATTTCTTACCTTTCTTCCATTTAATAAGTAGAGAGATATTAAAGTGAAATTTTGCATAATTATGAAGTTCATACATAAAGCAGCCAAAATTGCATATAGAAAAGTATAAATTGACAATAATAACATAATGAATGCATCTCGAAATAAACATATAAGCGCAATGCAGGTATAGTTAAAACTGGACCAAATTTACATTAAATCTAGAGAAAAGAAAAATTACTGATAAGAGAAATGCTAAATACCGCTTCTGTAGGTCATGATTCATTTATGTACAGCTGATATGATGCTGACCTATACAAATCAAACAGCTACGTCATTAAGAGATGCTTATCTCCTGTTCTCTATTCATTTCCTATAGATGTTATTTTTATTAAATTAAAATTACAATTTCACTCAAATTACTTAATTACACTATGCTGATTATACAAATACTCCTCAATATGATATGATTTAGTAATAAAAAGAAATTCAGCACCATAAAGTATAAGTTGGGTATACGAAAGAGACAACAGTAGTTCCTAGAGGACGCAATTGACATAGTCATATATAAATTTATTAAACGCCCCGGTCACAGCCACGTCAGACAACGGTGGGCGAATCGAAAAGTTACAGGAATAAGCTTAATACTAACATATTGGTTAGCGATTGGATATATAAAATTAACGAGCCATTATTATTATTGACGAGATAATAGTACTAGAGTGCAACTGGAACTCTGGAAAGGGAACAGAGTAAAGAAATATATGTACAGCGAAATTTGGTGCTAATTTCACATATCGTCACGCATTTCTGAATGCATCAATTAAAGACCAAAATGTGGTGCTAACTTCATATCTTTTTTAATTCTGTAATTTTTATTTCATGCCCGTTTGGATGTGAGTTCTTGAAAATACGTTGCTATTGCTAATCATTGTCTCCAGGGACTAATCTAGACTAGACTCGTCTAAAAAAAAGCGGTGGCGGCAAAGTAGCATTTCTAAGCTAATTTTTAATATTCTTTCACTGCCTCATTCATCTGTTAATGTAAAGCAAGCTTTTTCGCAAATTAATTTAAATAAAACAAAGTTTAGGAATAGACTAGAGGTGGAAACCTTAAAAGGAATGCTTTTATCCAAAGATAGGTATAATGACAAAACGTAATCGAAATTGTTTTAACTTAGAAGAACCAAGTTTAATGAAAAAACACTTACAAAGCAGACTGACAGAACTGATGGTGATTATTACTTTATACGGAAAATGTAAATACTTAAATTATTATACTATGTCTTTCATAATGACCTAGTTATAAGATTAAAAGTTTTGTCCACATTATTACATTTTCTTTTCTTTTAAAGAATATATTTATTAAGTTTTATCGTTTTTGTTAATTTTGATTACTTGTTTACTTTTATTATTGTGTGGGCCTTCCTACAAGAGAAGTTTTTAGGGAAGAAAGGATTTCTTCCCCTTATCCTTAGACATGCCAGCAAAATAATGTTGCTTCGCTTAGTTCCTTATATGATTACCGAAATTAATTGTGTGCGTGTTCAATTAAGTCACAGTTTTTGATATAAACAATAACTGTATCACAAATTCACAGCACGTAATGACTATTAAATTTTTATATTATCACCTCAAATTACAGGAAAACATCTGTACATCCGAATATTTCTCACCCGTAAAAACTGCCTATAATCTCCCGCGTGTGGACCCTGGCTATTTCCTTAAAATTATTTTAAGGCAGATTTCTTTGGGAAAAAGAAGATTTTTTTAGCGAAAATTAAAGATTTTTATCACTGTCTTCCTGGCAACACTGTATATGTACTCTAAGGGGAGTTAAGAAAGCTCTTAGAGACTTCGCAATGTGCAGGGGAAAAGTGTGGATTCAAACCGCGAATGATCCCATGGACATACACTAGCGTCATCCGACCCATGCTAACTTATGGCTCTGTGATATGGTGGAAAGCAATACATTTCGCCATTCATCGTACGATATTGGAAAAGATTCAAAGACTGTGTCTTCTTAGTGTAAGTAAACGCTCTCAAGTCATTCACCACTCAGGCTCTTGAGGTCATCTTAAACATACAACCCCGAGCAAATACACATCAAGAAGGGCGTCAATCGCAGCGCTGGGGCTGCATCTCAGTCAGAACTGGATTCACGCTATAGCAAGAGTTCTACACAAACTCACCTTTGAATTCGTGCAATTTATCGTACATGACATCGATAAAGACAGCGACCACCTCCTCAAGACTATGCTGAAAAGCAACTTTAAATCAAAAATCTGAAGAAAATACCGGAGCAGGCGTTTTCTGCCAGGAACTTCACGTGGAAATTGCCATATACCTTGAAAGCTATGTCACGATTTTCTAGGCGAAAGTCATGATCATGCTGGAAGAAGCGGGAAGGTACCTCCTCAACTCAGACATTGAGAAAACGAAGATTGCCATCTGCTCGGACAGTCAAGCAGCTGTCAAGGTCTTGTCAAAACCCTTTACATCCTTCAAATTGGTATTGGAATGTAAAACCACCCCAATTCCTTCTCTCGGAGTAACAGGGTACTCGTTCTCTGGGTGCTAGATTACAGAGATTTAAGCGGAAGCGAAAAGCCGGTAAGCTTACTCGTCTTGGTGCAGCCTCGGAGGAGGCATCCTCCTACATAATCAGGATTGCACCAAAACACTTTGCCTCTAATAATTCGGTTTGGTCCGAGTGCCAACACAGTTGTTTTTGGTTAGATGCCTTAATGGATAGAACTACAAAGGAACTGTGGGGTAAACCTAATCCAAACCTGACGAACAAGCAATTGAGACTAAACAAGCTAGCTGTGAGAACTCTAGTGTCAATTCTCACTTACTGGCCACTCTTTCCTCATGGGTAACATACACAGGATAGGATAATCTTATGTGTAGATTATACTGAGAGGAATCCGAAAAGGTTACTCACTTTCTTTGTCACTGTCTAGCTCTCTCAAGAAAGCTTTACAGATTCCTTGGCCCACACCTCCTGGATGAACTGCATGAATACGGTAAGCAGGATTGGAGGCTAATATTGAACTTGATAAAAGCGTGCGGTTGGGACCGATAAACAATTGCTCAGAAGTTTGTAAGGTGCCTTGTTTAGTATACGTTTCAGGGTCCCCATTGGGGCTTCAACCTCCCTTCAATCCACCTATCCAAGGCGAGTGTAGAAGGAAAACTAATCTTAAAACGGTCATCTATATATGGAAATAGTCTTCATAATTATTCTGGATAGACGGAGTGTAAAATGATCATTTACACAAATCTACGGATTTTCCTAACTGTCTGAAATGATCCTGTTGAGACGGATCAGTATGCTGCCTCTATCGCACGAAAAATTGTTGGTAAGACGATGGTTGGGGGCAGGAATGAAGCATCATCCTACCTACAGATTTCGTGCGCACAGAGTTAGCATACTGAGCTGTCTAAACGGAGTCAATCATTCTCACAAAAATTCAAAGAAATTGTTTGAACGGGAAATTTCTTTTCTTTTTTCTCTCAATCACTCATTCACTTTTTTCGAAGCGTTAGGAAGCGGAAGAAACTAATATTTTTAATCGGATGCTGCTTTTAAAAATTAACATTGCACAATTCACAATGTTTTCAATGAATATAACACAATAAAACTCAAAACAAATACGATTGTAAAAAATATCGATCAAATGATAAGCCAAAGAAAGAAAATGGTGCTCATTAAATTTGGGAAGGCCGGCGCGGAGTTTATAAATAATCTTATCACACATATTGGAATTAATTTCATAATTTTTAATTAAATTTTTTTCATTTTTCCTTATCAGTGGAAAAATTATATAATATTATTTCCGACTAAAATGTTATTTAAGTGTTCCGTGTGCTTAGCGGGCATTGAACTTTCCACCAGAAAACTATGCTTCTTACATATTGTAATGTAATTTTGTTATGCTAGCCAGCATAGCAAAATTAATTATTTTAAAAGTAATAAAAACAAAATACTCAATTTAAAAACAATTATATTTTATTGATTTTTTACACAACATTTATTTTATGCTTTAGAATCCATTTAGAACCTTCCTGATGGAAACTTTGGTGGACCTGGGTTGAATGGTGGTAAATGTGGAAATGTTAAAGGTCGATTATTTTGTGGTCGTGGCCTTTCAGTGAAACCTTGCACCAAACTAACTCCCAAAATGCTGAATATAAGTAGAAGAGCTCCAAGAAATTTCATTTTGAAAACTATTGTCTGTTCGTTGTCTTTCTTGAATTTGCAAATGAACTTTACTGATGTCTACCCGTCAAGATTATCCTATTTTATAGCAAAAGACAGTAGGCAAGTCAAAAGCGAAATGGTGGATCCCACAGGGAATCCCAATTCCCAACAAATCTGTTTACATAAATTATTTAAATAACATTCTCTCATTATTGGAGCGATTATTAAGTTGAAATTTGCAGAATTTCTTAGGGAATTCCCGCAACTCGTTGTCTGGTTAGAATATGTACTATACACACATATGTAAGTATGTGATGTTGTTAAAAACTTGTTCGTGATTTGGAAAATATTCACAAAAATTAAGTAATTGAAAGTTACTAAAAGAATTTTTGATGGTATAGTATAAAAAAATTATGACCTGTTTATGTTTGATAGTCATCGATTGTATGTCTGTATTGCATATACAGCAGGGCCTCGATAATCCGAACCCCAGCTAATCCGAACGCCTCTGTAATCCGAACGACCCCTTTACGCTGCGCCACCGCCGTTTCTAAGTAACACGCAGTGCCACGCAGCGTCCACTTTTATTAAAATATCAAGTTATACCAACGGAATTTAAATTGGGCCTGAAAATTTCTCTGTATGTAAGTATATTAAAACCTAGATAGAATAAATGAATTTTTATTCATAACATTAATCACTACCGTGTCATACATTTTAGGTGCTACACATATTAATTTTCATCTGACGCGCACCGTTCCGCCATTTTGTTTTATCTACACTGTTGCGTAGCATTTGAGCATTTTTTGTGAGTTTTAAATCATGGCTTCAATATCGAAGAAAAGAAAACAAGTGACGTTGACAATTTCACAAAAGTTCGAGATTTTGGACAAGATTAAGGCAGGCATCTCGTTAACAATTCTTGCACAACATTATAATGTTGGAAAGTCCACTATTTATGATATTAAAGTAAGGAGGCAAAAATAAGATCATTCGTAATAAATACAGAAAAGGGTCCAGGCACCAGAAAAACTTTTAAAACTCCTGAAAATCGCAAGCTTGAAGATGCTTTATTTTTTAGAGCAACGAAGAAAGAACGTCCCTTTGTCAGGTGAAATACTGATGGAAAAGGCCAAATATTTCCATGAAAGACTTGGAAGAGGAGACTTTGTTGCTAGTAGAGGATGGTTAGATAATTTTAAGAAAAGGCATGGTATACGCCAACTTAAACTAACCGGTGAGAAGCTGTCGAATGATGAAGCAGCTGTAAAGCCATTCCAGGCTAAATTCATGGACGTTATTAGGAAAAAGGATCTGACTGCAGACCAAATCTATAATGCTGATGAATCAGGCCTGTACTGGAAAATGATACCAGATAAAACGTTGGCTTCTGGGCTAGAAAGTAGGGCCGCAGGTTCCAAAGTATCGAAGGAGAGGATCACATTTATGCCATGCGCAAACGCAACCGGAATGCACAAACTGCCATTGCTGGTTGTTGGCAAAGCACAAAAGCCACGTGCATTTGCAACAGTCAAAAAGTTACCAGTTCATTACATAGGTCAACGTAATGCTTGGGTAACAAGACAAATATTTTTAGACTGGCTGAAGGGACATTTCATTCCCGAAGTAAAGAAATTTTTATCGAGAAAGAACTTACCGCTAAAAGCAGTTCTACTTGATATCGATTGACGAAAATTTTACTGTTCTGTACATGCCGCCCAATTGTACAGCCTTAATTCAACCCATGGACCAAAATGTGATCCAGAATATCAAAGTAAATTCAAAAAAAAAACTTCTATTGCAAGTTTTTGGCCAGCAAGAAGTTGATCCTGAATGCACAGTATCTGAAGTCCTTAAGAAAACCACAATGAAAGATGCAGTGTTTTCACTGGCCCAAAGTTGGCGGCAATTGTCTTCAAATCTGATTAGAAAGTCTTGGAAACCACTGTGGCCCTTGTTATTCGAATCAGAGGAAATTTCTGGCCAAGATATGGAAGATTTTGATCCCGAATATGACTTGCCATTAAGCATTTTTCGTAACAGAGGATTTTCAGAAATGGAGATTAACAATTTTTTGGTAAACAATGATGATATTGATTGTCAGGAGCCCCTAACTGATGAAGACATAGTAAGACAAATAACAAATGACCATGACAGGGAAAACGAAGAAGAATTGGCGGCAGCGAAGGTATCGGGACCAGTTGCAAGGATTTCACATACTCAAGCTGTATCTGCTTTAAATACTTGCTTGGAATGGGCGGATGCAGTCGATATTTCGATTCCAGAAAAAATGCTTTTGCATAAATTAAGGGATAAAGCATTTTCTATGTCGTTAAACACCACTCGTCAAAGCAATATTTTGGAATTCTTTAAAAAAGTGTGATTAATAGCAATATACCTTAATTATATAACATTATTGCCTGATTAAAAGATAAGTATGTACTTTCAATTACAAAAAACTTTGTTTTATTTTGCAAAACGCCTTTCAAAATATCTATGTATATGTATACATACTATAATCCGAACGCTTCGTAAATCCGAACAGGGTATAAATTTTGAGTGTTCGGAGTATCGAGGCCCTACGTAGTACCTACCAATAAATACATAGCCTAAAATCTGTTCTTTCGGAAGCTAATGTGAGACAAAGTTTAAAACAAAATAGTAGGTAATATCAAATTTATTTATTAAGATAAAAATAAATGCATTTTCTAATAAAAACTTACAGCGAAGGAGAGAAAAAAGTAATTTCTTGTAATGAAACATTAGTAACTTAAAAATTATTTGCTTAAACGGAAATTAAAAAAAAAAAAAAATTAAAGGCTGCATAATTTATTCAGTCCTACTAATATTTAGTAGTAGAGTGAATTTTTTTCAATATCTCATCATCATCTATAATAATTTCTTACTGGGTAATATTATAAAGAGAGTAAGTTGGTTTGTTTATAATATGTAGAAAGAAAGATATCTCTACTGAAACTACTGAACCTAACAATCCTGCTATAATATGTCTATACACTTCTTTGAAAACGTACGGACTGTCAATGTCCATTGACAAGTAATGGCTTCATACTACGTAGCTAGCAAACGAATCAGCCTCCTTGAAGATGTTGAAAATTGGGAGCATACGTTTGCAGAGCAAACTGGGGAATCAATTAATTGATCCTTTAGTAGTGACATTGAGATTGTCACATGATATTAAGAAATTGAGTTACTTCATCTTCAATAATTTAGAAAATAATAATAAATAGGTTGGAAAATAATGAAGGCAAAATATTGTTCGTCGATACACGTTGGGACGGGGAAGACGTTTTTAATCAACTTAATAATATTATTATTATTTGGTGGGAGATGCAGACAGAGTTCCCATCTCTCATTTATCCACCGCGACCTGTTAGATCTTTTGTGACATTACGCCCTAGGGCGCCCATTCGATCTTAAGGTCTTTTACAAAAGCTATGACATTCTTGAGGGCCATTTTTGCAACATTTTCTGGCAGTGGGAATGCCTTTTCTAGATGTTTTAGTCTTATATGGCACACAGCTTCACTATCACGCAGGACGTGTTCAGCAGTTTCATCTTCTTCCATACAGAAGTGACAGGTCTCATCATCGACCTTACCCATCTTTTTAAGATGATATCTAAGTACACAATGCCCAGTAAATAAGCGTGTTGTGAGCCTTAATTCCTTTCTGCTGAACATAAGTAATACTTTGCCTTCTGTTGTGAGTACTTTACGAACTTCTTCACTTGTCTCAGCGCCGGGATATTTTCTCAACGAGCCATTTTAATTTTGTCTTCCTAAAGCCTGATCTGTGCTGAGAGGTGGCTTTTTGGGTATCCAAAGATAGGCTAAAGGCCAATAAATGGAAATCTGGCTACTTCCTTTGAAAGGTGGTCCGAAGTTTTGTTGCCCTTAATTCCTTCATGTCCTGACGCCCAAATCAGTGTCATCTTGTTTGTTTCGGCCAGTTCAATGCAATTCAATTCAGTTGACTGTACAACAAGATTTAGAATAGCTGAAAACCTGTTAAGTATGTTGAATTCCCGAAATGTTAAGCTCTCTTGGATATAAGGAAGAGAACATTCAATGACTTAGGTATTATGCTACATTTTTTATGGAAATTATTTTCATTTATATAATTCACACAACAAGTCATATATTGTTTTTCAATATTATGTTTAAGCGTTCCCAGTGCACCAATATTAACTTCCATACTACACTTAGTAGTATGGAGCATAAGAAATGAGCTATTCAAAGGGGTGGTCTTCTATCACCTTCACCTATGGTGGAGAGTGGTGCGGTGCTATCACCTATTCCGTACATTTTAGGGAATAGTCCCTACATTTTAGGAAAAAAAAAAACAACAATTTAAAATTCCTTATATTTTAGGAAATGTTCCCTAAAATGTAGGGAAAAAAATAAAAAATAAATGAAAATTCCCTACATTTTAAGGAATATTCCCTAAATTTTAGGTGGAAAAAACCAGAATTCCCTACATTTGAGGAATAAAAACCTACCTACATTTGAGGAACAAAAACTTAATCTTACTTTTCTTATCGACAAATGCCTAACCTGTGTGGCACAAATTGTTGGTCAAAACATCGCAATACATAGATAGATAGATACACAATCGATATAGCTACGTCAAGTTAACGAATGCAGATAAAGTATAATGATGGAAAAATTCCGAGATTTTTATGAGTTTAAATCTGGCTACTTTGGATAATAGTGCTGCAGTTAACACCATAACTGTCGCAGGCAGCCATAGATTTTGCTGATAAAAGAATTGATAAAGTCGCAATAGGTCATACGATCATTCAACATGATTCTAAGGTTCCTGGCTGTTCTTATAAACGGCAAATGAGAACTGTTTAAAGTTATCAGAGGGACATAATTTATATCAATGTCATTTCTATATTTTAACATACAGCAAAATTTACTGGCATTATTTACGGCTGACCATGAGTAAATTCGCTTAAGATCGTCATTTATGCGTTGTACCCCATCCTCAATCAAACCAATGGGTCTATTAAGATATATTTGAACGTCGTCGTCATACAGATGTATTTTTGAATTTTGAACAACGCTAGGAAGATCATTTATGTATAAGCTAAATATCAGTGGTGCCAGTATCGAGTCTTGAGGGACTCCACAGACCAGTGTTAAGAGCTCAGAACAAACATTCTTTAGTTTAACTTGTTGAAACCTATCAGACAAACAACTTTTTATAGTTGCAATGGCTGACGAAAAAAATTATACAAATAAAAGTGCTTTTGTAGTAGTTTAGAATGATTCACACTGTCAAAAACTTTTGAAAAGTACAGCAGGGATAGCAAATCTATTTCACCATTGTCAAGTGCAAATCGAAGATCTGTGGTCACCTTTAACAAGGCTGTTTAGTAGCTGTGCCTTCGACGAATGCCAGATTGCTGCCATGACAGGAAACATAAAGTTTCAAGATGATCAAGCATTTGCGATGTCATTAGCTTTCCCAGAGCTTTTGATAAAAAGCAGAGCAGACTGATAGTACGGGACGGATGTCTGAAGGTAATTCCGGCGAATTTCTTTTTGCAATTGCAAGTATAGTTGCTATTTTCCATTGTGTGGGAAAAGACCCAGAGGACAAACTGGTGTTGAAAATATGGGTTATGAATGGCAATACATATGATCGGGAGCAAGTTCTTCAGAAAGCGGGGAGAGAGATTATCGGGACCAGTCGCATCAGATCTTATTTTATATATGGAGGTGCAACATCATTTACAGAAGATCCGTTGGTTGACGATAACGTATTACTAACATTGATGAAGTATCCACTTAATTCATCTGCATCGAAGTTACATATGTACATCTACTGCTTTGTCTCCTTTTATCTGAAGTTTGCGCAAATTTACCCAGAAATGTTTAGGTGACAGATTTGTATCAAGTTTTTCGTGAAATTAGCGGCACTTAGCGCAGCGAAGTTTTGATGTTACTAAATTCCGTACTTGTACATATATCTGTCTTGCAGTATGAGTTTTGAGCCTTTTATATTTTCGATACAGGAACTCCCTTTCAGCCTGTTGAAAACCAAGGACAACGATATTTTGGGTAAATTTGATGCGACTGCAAAGGGGCATGGCTGTTGAGTAAAAAATGTAAGTTGGTATTTAAGATATTCATCTGTTCGTCAGAAGATCGGAAGAAGTTGTTTCAAGATAGTAAGGCAGTCCCAAACCAGCTTAGACTCAAAGGTAAACGAGCTGAAAGGATTAATTCGGTTAACAGCGAGTAAGTCTCGCGCAATGAAGGTTCCGTACCAGAACTTTATCACCGAGCAGTCGATCGACCGAATTCAAGTAGGTATATTTAAATCTAATTCAAATTTGCCTATGACAGACAGACACAAGAGTAGTTTTATAAAATTTTAGCTTTAGAAACCTTAAAGATCTCCCAACTAACAATTTTGGTCGAAAAGATGTTGGCTCAACGTGTTAAGAAGGCAGAATTTTTAGAGGACCTGACCTATGTTGCTCAATTAGATGACGATTGAAGGTCGAATTCCTAATACGGGGAAGTATTTTTGACATAAATATTAAGTAATATGTATAGGACAGATGGAAAATCGGACAAGACATTATAAAATTAAGTGTCTTAAATTGTTGTTGATAGGATGTAATTTGGAGGAGAAAGGCAGAACATGTTTTGTTAATTTTATAGTTAATTTCTCTGTAATTGAATGAATGAAATAGCAATAATGGAATTTGTACCAAACTGCAAATTTAATAAGACAAAAATCAAAATGGATGTTAGGTCTAACTAAGTTTAACCTGATTAATGCTTTTATTAATTCGATTTTCGGCGTTGTGTGGAAAATGGAAAATAGCTACAAAATAAAATTGTTCGTAAATATTATACCTGCACTTAAGAAAATTTAAACGGGCTTTTCGACTTTTATATATTTAAAGAGATAATTGTATAAAATTCTTTCGTGATATTTTTTTGGCGTATAAAATATTTTTGTTTCATACTTCGGACGTTTGAGAAACAAAATATTGATACTAATTTAAATTAATAATGCAATAATTACAGACAATAAAAGTTTCTAAAATTAGGCTTGAATCCTTTTTATTATGGGGGCTCATTTTTGTTAAGAATTAGGGGTGATTTCTTCAATTTCGTGTTAAAAGTTTCTTTTTTTTAAGTTTTCGCCCAATAAAAGTTTTTGAGTTTCCAATTTTAGACTTGAAGATGATGATTTCGTATCCTAAATCATAATGAGCGACGAAGCCTATTTCCACTTAAGTGGTTATGTGAACAAACAAAATTTGCGTTTCTGGGGAATGGAGAATCCATATGAAATGCCGACGGCGCCGTAGACATGTAACAAAAAAATTGAAGCCATGGGTAACTATGGGGATCTTAAGATCTGTTAGACTTAGAGATAAGCTAGCTAAAAAGATAAAACATCAACCATTTAATGAATCATTAAAATCTCAGTATAAGAAATATAGGAATATTTTAAATGCAATTATCAAAACGGAGAAAATAAGTTACTATAGACGGGAATTTGAAAAGGTCTCAAATAATCCTAAAAAACTGTGGGGTAAAATTAATGAGGTCACGAATAAAAAAAAATCGAACGCAAGTATATCCCAAATTAAACCAAGTAGCGGTGATTTACTTACTGAGCCAAAAAAAAAAAATAGCGACAGAATTAAATAAGTTTTCTACTAATATAACGATGAGTTTACAACCTTATGATTTCGTAAATCCTAGCATTGATGATCACCAAGAAGGAAGTAATATTTTTAATTTTGCACCAATATCTGTAGAAGAAATTGAAATGAACTTGAAAATGCTCGATGATAAAAAATCCTCAGGTCTGGATGGCTACTCGGCCAGAACAGTAAAGAGTATTGGAGCTTATATATGTGAGCCTCTTTCATATATTTTCAACCTAGCAATCGCAGAAGGTACATATCCTGAAAAGCTGAAATGTGCTATGGTTGTAACAAATACATAAAGGAGATTCCAAAACAGAGTCAACCAACTATAGGAGTATTTCCCTGCTCTCAAATTTTTTGAAAATCTTCGAAAAATGTATTAAGGTTAGACTCATGGAATACCTTGAAAATTGGGACGTAATAGCGACTAATCTGTACGGCTTCAAGAACGATTGCAGTACGGGATGCGCTCTAAGATGTAACAACTTTTATAAATTCCGCCTTAAATAAAAATGAAAAGTTAGTTGCTGTCTTTTTAGATATAAGGAAGGCATTTGACACGGTGAATCATGAAATACTACTGAATAAACTTAATCGAATTGGAATTAGGGGTACTTCTCTCAATTTACTTAAATCATTCATAATGGGTAAAAGTCAAATAGTTAGTATAGGAGGCGTACTTAGTGAACCAATGTCCATTATAGCTGGTGTTCCTCAAGGTTCAGTGCTAGGACCTATTTTGTTTTTAATATACGTTAACGGCCTGTGTAAATTGGGTGTGGACATAATAGGTCACGTAGTTACCTTTGCTGATGATACTGTCATCTTTTTCAGTGCCTCATCCGCAGTACTGTGGCAGCATATCAAGCTAATGAAGGTCTCCGTAAGATTTACAAATGGTTGAAATGTCACAAACTCTCTTTAAATATTGCAAAAACTAAATATATGCAGTTTGGTGATGATACTCCTAATAGCATGGCAATCTATGATGACAGTATGAACAAGATGCACCAGCTAACTCAAGTCTCACAGATTAAATACTTAGGAGTAATTTTTGATAACAAACTTAAGGGTGACAAGCACTAAACGTATATCTGCAGTCGATTGAGGAAGGTAGTTTATAAAATTCTTATGATAAGGAATATGATCCGGTTGCCAACTATGAGAATTATTTACTTTGCAATTGTTCAATCTATTATTCAGTATGGCATAATTGGCAGGGGTGCAGCTTACACTAACATTATTAATCCGTTGCTAAATCTACAAAATAAAATAGTTAAGATTTGCCTGAAAAAATCAAAATATTACTCCACTACTCAGACGTTTTTGGAGTTCAGCTTTAAAATTCGTTTACAAGAACCTAAGAAAGTTTCCACTTCATCGTACATGCTATGCTACTCGAAATCAGTTATCAAACCCATTATATGAAATAAAATGTCATAAAACTTATACTCAAAGACATGCTAGCATCTTAGGTCCTAAAATGCCCCGGAGCCCTCTCATATAAGATGAAGGTCGTCTAGGCTCACCTAGTCTCTCTTTCTTTACTGGTCAACTAGGGGACTCTAAAGAATTATGCCCCTCAGAGTCAGATGGGAGGATGGGGCAGGCAAAGAAGGCAGAACATCTGCGCCTTCGATGGTATACAGGTAAGTGACGTAAGGGTCCCTTGAGGACCGAATGTGTGCCGGTTTTTTTGGATAGGCACGAAATTTTTTTTTTGATTATGGCTGACGGCAGCGGAAGGTTTTTCGTGGAACCTCCCAACACTCTCCGCCAATAGCCGAGGCGAGCTAGCGTGCCGCCCTCCAGTCAACGCTGTCCGTCGAGTGATCTGTCAGTTCATGCTGGCAGTCTGGACTTTACGTCCAAGCCAATCACTCTTCATAGTTAGTAATTATAAATTAAAACTAAAACTTTTTCTATCTGAAAACAGAAATTATTATTCAGAATCTCTTCCAGAGTAGGTTAGGAATAATGTCAATAATTAGTACTAAAAATATAATAAATTGAAGATTTCTCACAAACAATGAACTTATAAACTAAAGACCGCTACGAATTTCCACGCTCAAGCGAAGGTTTATGTGGGAGGTCAGCTATGAAGTGTAATATAAATATTTGTATCATATCATATATATATTGAATTGTTCTCTATATTATACAAAATTCAAGTTTAGCTTAAAATAATATATTTTGGAACTATTGGAAACTATTGGCTATGTATACAGGCATTTTAATATTGATTGATGATGAATAAAACTTAAACTTAAAACAAAAAACAAAAAAAGCTAGAATTGGTCTAAGACCAATTCTTAGGATACCCTAGATGAATGCCCGTATTAAATTTCGTATGGTCACCGATCTATTCAAGTATTGATTTTGAAGTTGTTTTTCGCATATATTTCTAGAACGGTTTGTCGCACAGACAAAATGATTATAACCAATTTTATAGGATTTCGTATTCTGCAGAAGTTTTTAGTACCATAAAAATGTCTTGGACTGATCGTTTTCAAAGTATACGTAAAAAACCGAAATTTTTATATGGCAACACCAAGAAAGAGTTGCCCGATTTAGTCCATTTTTGACATTTTATTTGCTAATGTAGTAAAAACATCATGTGCGAAATTTCAACTCTCTACGTCGACGAGTTCTCAGGCAGTGACCAAATATATAGCGGAAAACGAAATTTTTATATGGCAACCCCACGAAGGAGTTGCCCGATTTGGCTCATTTTCGAACTTAATTTTACTTTTTTTTTTTAAAGTCTGTGTACAAAATTTCAGCTCTGTAAGTGTACGCGTTCTCAAGTTATCGTGCGCACAGACGGACGGACGGACGGACGGACGGACGGACGGACGGACATGCAAAAATCGAAATAACTTATAATATTATGAATGGGTGTCCAATCCATTTTGCTCTACCATCATTTCGAGGTATTACAAACGGAATGACAAACTTAGTATACCCCTATGATTTCATCTAGGGTATAAAAACATATCATCAGCCATCAGCCCAGGGCATGTCAACACGGCACAGCGATATGCAGGGTGTTTTCCCTTAGGAGGTGATACTACTGACCTAGACAAGCAAAAAATTGTAAGGCAAGGGGGGCAATATAAACCTTTTAGGAGTTACAGGGTGATTAAAAAAAAAGCTAGTTTTTCACAAAATACCCTGTATTTTAAAATATATATAATAATATATGCAGAACTTCATAGCCTTTCTAACAACTTCTCAAATAGCCCCATACTCCCCTCCTCTTAGGAGTTACGGTGTTCTAAACAAAATATTTCAGATTTTTTTACTTTTTTTTTACTTTAAACTCTACTTTTTTTTTTTGCAAAACAGTCATTAACATAACTTTTTTTTATAAAATCTATAAACTGTAAGCTCTGCTCTTTAATTTTACCTATTATACCCTATGTGCTATCTGCAGTCCTTAAAGAGTTATTAGCACAAAACCTATTCTGAAAGCTATTTTCAAACCAAAGTTTGTCCCTGTACTGACTGCAAACATGTCGTTTTAAAAAATATATCGGCTAATTTCGGTATGACATGAATAGATTAAGAGCTAATAACATTTTAACGACTCCAGATAACACATAGGGTATACTGGGTAAAATTAAACAGGGGAGTTTACAGTTTATAGTTTTTATAAAAAAAAAAACGCTATGTTAACGACCGTTTTGCAAAAAAGAATAAAGGTCAAAGTAAAAAACAAGGGAAAAAAACCTGAAATATTTTGTTTAGGCCCTCGTAACTCCTGAGAGGATAGGGGTATGGGGCTGGTTGAGTAGTCGTTGGAAGGGCCATTAAGTTCTGCATACAATTAACTATGACCGTACACCCAGTACTTTTTAAAATACAAGGTGTTTTGTGAAAATCTAGCTTTTTTTCGTAATCACCCTCTAACTCCTAAACGGTTGATATTGCCGCCCCTCCCCCCCCCCCCCCCTGCCTTACAGTTTTTTTGTTTGCCTAGTACTATCACCTACTGCTCTATTGACCTCCTAAGGGGAAACACCCTGTTTACGATGATTACTCAGCTGAGAGTTTTGAGTTTGAGGAATCGTAGTCATTTGGTTCCGATAAATTTTTTAAATAATTTTGTTAGGAAAGGTATAAATATTTTATTTCGGTTCGAAGGATAAGAAATCAAGCTTAAGATTATTAGACCACAATTTTTCTGTATGAATAGTAGTTCAAATTAAACTTCTGTCAATCTTCCATAAGAATACTACAAATATTTTAGAATGTTAGGATTCAGTTCGGGCTCTCATGTAGTGAGGGAGTATATTTCATGGCTTGTGAAGTATTCTCGAGGGTTTTGGTCGTAGACGTTTTTATTGTACTAAAAAATTCTTTTGAATATAAAACCCTATGGCTATAACCATTTTTACTATCCGACGAATTCTTCTAGAGATAGATGCGAAAGACCACTTTAATAATCAAACACAGTGGTGACCATGCCAAGTTACATACGGGCATTCATCTACATTTTACGGTATCGTAAGAGTTGGCCTTAGACCATTTACAGTTTTTTTTTCTTGGTTTTATATGTATTACTTAGTCAGCACTGATACATGTAATGTGAACTGAGCTCACGTATGTATATGTATATATGTATATCTGCCTCTTTCGGTTTAAGCACAAAGGAGAGATAACTATAAACAGAACAAATAAGTAGGTAAAGGATTTTAAATTAATAGTATAAATTAATTAATAATATGATGATAAGATTTGATCTGATTTGCAGCAGAAATTCGAATGATTTTATTAAAATCACCAGCTGCGCGCTGACTTTTTCAACTTCCCGCCAATGGTTGTTTTTTAATGTTGTCACCAACGTAAGCACTATTTTTGATTTTGACACACAAAATTGTGTCTATATGAAATAGCATATCAAGCAGACCATATTATATGTAGTATACTATATGTCAGTAATGTTTTTATTTACGGAAAATTAAAACACTTGTTATGTTTCACAGAAAATATGTAAAAATGGTTTATTTATTTAAATTTATGCCTAACGCGTTTCGATCTCAAAGATCATCATCAGAGGACTAATTAATATATACAGCTTTTGAAGCCATCGAACCAATCATCATTACCAATACATACCAAAATGAAAATTACATACAAGCAAATATTGAAATTAGAGAACTATGTTATTCCAACAAAAGCGGACTTAAGAGAGGGCTTGAATTTTTGAAATCAGTCTGTTCGTTTAACATGAAACTGCCTTTTTCTAGACTATGCAGGAGTTTAACATTATTTTCAATTTTGTGCTTATTGCACATTAGATGCTGATGTACATTAGCTTTGGAGCTAATGTGTTCCTTCAACCTAACTTTTAGTTTCCGTCTTGTTTTTCCAACATAAATGGCGTCGCAATCATTACAAGATATTTAGTAAACTCCACTTTTTTCCAAGTCATCAACCCCAGGCCTTAACTTATTGTTACCCAATAATTTCCTTAAGGTAAGGCCAGTATCTGCCTCTTTTAACTCTCCTTCCCAGAGACTATGCAAGTGGTTGAGTAATACAATACCTAACGTAATTGGTTTTAGCCTAAATATTATGTAAAAAATTCTATTGAATTAATTAACAAAATTAAAGATTTGGAGATCCCACAAAATGCTAAATTAGTGTCATTTGATGTGTCCAGTCTGTTTCCGTCTGTACCAGTCCATAGGTGTCGTGAGTTGTTAATAAATAGAATTCAAAAGAAAATCCACAACATAGTACTAGTTAACGAATATATTGACATTAGTGATTTAAGTTTTAATAAAAATTATTTTCATTTTAATGGGAAAAATTACATACAAGAAGATGGTTTGGCTATGGGGCCGGCCTCCTCACCTTTTTATGCTGAATTTTTTATGAACCATTTGGAGCAAACATTGTTTTCTTTTAATTCTCCTATTTTGGCACACGTACATACCTGGTATAGGTATGTAGACGATGTTTTATGTATATGGACGGGCACTGAGCGACAACTAAAATATTTCTTGAATAATATATTGAATAAACTTGACGATAATATAAAATTCGCTTTAGAGTTAGGTAATAAAATAATTAATTTTTTAGACTTGACAATTGCTATCTCTGACAACTCATTAATTTTTAAAATCTTTAGAAAAGATACATTTTGTGATGCTGTAATTCCTGCAGACTCTGCACATCCATGGTCCACTAAGTTGTCAGCCTTTCACTCTATGATACATAGGTTGATATCTATCCCATTATCACCAGATAACTTTAAAGATGAAATAAAAACTATTAAACTGATCGCGAAGAATAATGGATACTCTAGTAGCTTAATAGACAAATTACTAAGGAACAAGCTAAAAATTAAAAACCTTTCTTTGATTTTTCCTGTCGTTCAAGAAAACAAAAATTGTTACATGAAACACAAGAAAATTCCTTTTATCAAAGATGTGTCACATAAATTAATTAAACCCTTAAAACACAATAACGTATTGCCTGCTTTTTCCAACAAGTTAACCTTAAGGAAATTATTGGGTAACAATTAGTTAAAGCCTGGGGTTGATGACTTGGAAAGTGAAGTTTACAAAATATTTCAATTTCAATTTCAATTTATTATATATATATATAACTACAACAGTATACATATATATTCATGGCAATGCACCAGTAAGATACAAGATCTTTTAGTAGGTACATGTTTAGAAAAAAATAAAATAATACAAGTGCCTATGTAATAGAGAGGTTTAAAGCTACTTTAAATACATTGCATTGGTCTGTATAATACAAAGGAAAAGCATACAACTAGAATTAAGTACATAATTCAGATTCAGAAAAAGTGTTTACAAAATAGTGCATAACATTGCTAATCCATACTACACCATTAAATCTTAGTTAAACTGCTGAGTGACTTGACCGAACATAAAAAAAATCACATAATTAAAATGCGCGTAATTCTGAGGACCTAAGATGTTCCATAATGAGTCTCCTGATCGAGGAGAGCGAGCCTGCCCAGACGGATCGCTTAATAGAAGCAGGTAAGGAGTTCCAAACCTTGATTGTATGAACGAAGAACAGGCGCTGGGAAGTTAAGTAGGAAAATCTGGGCAATATTAAATTGCTATTTCTGTTAGAATTTCCGAAATTGAGAATGCGAAACAAGTATGCTGGACAGCGAAATTTCATTAACTTGACCAGGACAACAAGACACCGATAATCCAAATAGCAGAAAAGGCCACAACCAAATACAGAGTTACTAAAGGGCGACACGTGGTCAAATCTACGCAGACTAAATATGTATCTGATCATTGCATTAAAAACCATCTGAAGTTTATGCGAATTAGCCATACACTTCACACCCGAAGATGAGCACAGGAACAAGGAGAGATCGGCATAAAAACAATCTTGTTGCAGTTGGTGTAAAGTGACTGGAGGCCCACAGAGAGCGTAAAGAACCATAGACTTTTCGAATTACAGCCGAGATATGATTATCCCAGGTTAGAGTATTGTTAAATATAACTCCAAGATTGCGAGCAGTCTCTACAAAAGGAATAACTTCCTCTCCGATCATGACAGGAGAGAAGCCAGTAGTGTCAGTATTGGTTCTGCTAATTAACAAACAGTTAGATTTACTGGCATTAAGCTTCAGGGCATTGACCACAGTCTAACGAAGAATGCTTAGTAAGTCGTCATTAATGCAACTAGTGCCATCTTCAATAAGACCAAGCGGCCTTGACAGGTATAGCTGAGCATCATCAGCATATAAGTGAAGCTTGCTATGTGTAACACACTCGAAGATATCATTAATGAACAACGAGAAAAGTAAAGGACCAAGAATCGATCCTTGGGGCACACCAGAACCAACTCGCAGAAGATACGAAGAAGAACCATTGCAGAAAACACTCTGAAATTTATCAGTAAGATAATTGAAAATCAAATATGTTGCAGACGCCGAAAAATTAAATTTTGTAATTAACTTCTTACAAAGAAGATTGTGATCGACTACATCAAACGCCTTTGAAAAGTCCAACAAAACTAAAATAGTAATATTATCGGCATCAATTGCCCGTCGAATATCTTCAGAGACACTTAATAGCGCTGTCGAGCAACTGTGACCAGGGCGAAAGCCAGATTGATGTTCATGAACAAGACCGTGTTCATGTAAATATTTGGAGATTTGGACCGAAATTAACTTCTCAAAGACTTTTGTTAGGATTGGCAATATACTAATTGGACGGTATTCACAGGGATTAACGCCAGTAGTTTTAGGTAGAGGGATGATCTTTGATTTTTTCCAGGAATTAGGGAAACGAGAAGTTGTGAGACATAGGTTGAAGATATGAGTTAAGGGGACGAGAATGTAAGGTAAACAAATTTTTATGAATCTAGGAGATATTCCATCAATTCCTGTGGCCATAGATTTTATACGAAAAAAGGTATCAAGCACTTCGTCAGGATATACCCTAGAAAAACTAAAAGATGAGAAACTGTGGATGGATTGAATTGAGGAATAGTAAACGGGATGTAAACTAAGGGTATTGCGGATTTACAATATTCTTTGTAATGAGAGGAATATATTTATCATGAAAATAGTTTAATGAATTATTTAGGTAATCAATTTGATCATTAACATCAGTCATATAGTAAACAGCATTCCAGGGAAACATTCGAGCTTCGAAGTCAAAAGCTTGAAGATCAATCAAACCATAGGCGAAAAATGAAAACGAGTTTGGTGAATAAACTTTATCTGGAGTTAAATCATACGTAATCATAATAAGATCATGATCCGATATACCTGGAAGTGATACCTGATTACAAAATAAAACAGAAGCAAGATTGGACGTAAGAAATATATCAAGTAGGGAAGATGAACTGCTTGAAAAATGAGTAGGTTGTTGATTTACACGGTACAAATCTAAGGCATCAATTGAAAGCTGAAATGTATTGGTCTGACCAGAAGGAATAAGAAAATTTAAGTTAAAGTCACCACCAATAACCACATGTTGATACTGTGGAGCTAAATGAAATAGGTTAGAAATAAAGGCCTCAAGAGAGATGACATCAGGTGGTTTGTAGACTACTCCAACTAAACATTTATCCACTCCACAGATAACTTCACAAAATAAATACTCAACTCCCGAGTCACTCCCGCTACTCAATATAAACTTGCATTTAAGGGACTTACTAACAAAAATCGCCACACCACCACCACGGCGCCCAATGCGATCCCTTCGAAAAATTCTACGATCTGGTAGGCTAATTTGGGAATCAAACACATCTGGTTTAAGCCATGTTTTGGAGATAAGAACAATATCGAGTGTGGAATCGCAAAAAATTTAACGGAATTCGTCAATCTTTGGTAAGATACTTCTGGCATTTAAATGACAAAATTTAAGTCCGTTAGCCTGTTTGCTAAAAATATTTAATAAAATGTGCAGCTTTCCTGCCTCGTTCATACAATCATCATAAAGCAAGCAATAAGCTACACTTCAAAATGATTTTTAGACTGAACTAAGCGTAATTAAATTTATAACAATCAAATTTCACTGGAGCTTGCTAAGGCGCGCTACTCTCTAGTACACATCTTCTTCTTGTAATGATTGCGACCTGCTGAAAATAAGAAAAGACTTCTCACCAAAACCTTTCTGGCCCTCTTAATAATGCGCATTAAGTCTAGGTGAGGTAAGTTTTCAGCTCATTCCAAGATAGGACATAGGAGGGTAAAACCAAGCGTATTCAGCCTACTGCGGGCAAAGGTACAGAAAGTGTTCAGCTGTCGCACACTCCCATTCTAGTCAAGGCACTTAGGGCTGTCAACAACTCCCATCTTTGTTAGATGATTACAGTTCTGCATTGTTTTCTTCTGAGCCAAGAGAAAGTCAGTGAAATTTCTATTAGGCCCATCAAGAAAAGCCTGTGTACACACGCAACTGCTCAGGGTGGCTCTTTGCAGTTGATGCTTCTGCTTTGATGGCGGACCTGATCAGCGATGTGACAACGACTACAACGTATTCTGGTCCAAGGAAGGAAGAACTAGAACCGGATTTGACCAGTCCCCATGATCCTCATGTGCTCGGGTACCCACTATAGAGACACCTTGTCAGTGATAGATAGTAAGCAATAAAACATTTTAATAGTATGAATTTGTATTGTTTCATTCAGAAGCTATGGGTATTCGTACAAAGGATAGAATTTATTGCTCTAGTATGTATTATATGGGGAGACGATAGTGATAGCTATCGGTATTAAAAAGTTATTTATTCTTGGCTTCATGCAAGTTATAAAATCAAATTTTATTAACTGAGAAAAATTTCCACGAATTTTCCACACAATTATTCTGAAATTACCTTGACCCATGTTTATAATCGCATTGATGTATTAAATAATATTGTGAATGGCATACAAATCTAACAATTGCGTGGCAAACTTATAATAGGATTTCCGCTGGTTATGGAAAATCTAAAGTAATTGCTACTGGCAGATAATTTTCAAGACATTCATTATAGCGACGCGGACGCCTAGTACAGAGCCTTCGAATTTTCGCCTGAAAACAAATCAATAGCGAAATTTGACGATGGTTTTGCCACGATATGAAAGCTATTAACTCAAATGAAACGGAAACGTCTCGACGTCGTTGTACATTTATGTGGTAAGCTTCGTGGATAATAATAAAATAGAAAAGCTCTATCTGGATAATTGAAAGCATACATGCATACATACATACATACAATATATAGCGTGGAATATTCGGAGGTAACTCTATGTGTATATATACTTTACTCTTTTATTTTCATCAAGGAGGTAAAATTTTCTGGAAATTAAATGTATTTAATTCAAAGTATGTAGTTAAATCTCATAAATAGTCCTGATACTAGTCTTATCCCTAAGAAATCAGGATAAAGCCTTGTACAGATAGATAAAAAGAAAGGTCACTTTTTTAAGGCTAAGCTAAGGGTAATACTATAATGAATAGAATTTAAGTTATCCCTTTCATATATTCGCGTCCAGAGTTTGAAGTCGGGACCTTTCACTTGGTGAGTTATCCTACAATTCGTTTATAGAACTGTTTCCGAGATGAACCCGCCAAACTATATAAACTGCAAAAAGTTGTTAGAATCTGCCTCGTCAGTTAATCGTAAGAACAATAGCGTAGAAGCTAAAAGTCTTAGTATCAAACCCCGAAGAAGGTAATTTTTCTTTCGTACTTAGTTATAGAAACTTTTATGACTTTATTAAGAAATTGGACATATCAGATGGCCTCTGATAACTAACTCTTGACTTGGAGCTGAATGCCTAAAGTTGGCTTTAATCTTCTTAGAGAAGTTCGTGTGATCTTGTATTAAAAAATAATGACTTTCGTTTTCGAACACAGACACGATTTGAACAATAGTTTACGAGAACTATTCTATAAAATTGTAAATTAGAATGAATTCTTCAGGAAGAAACAACCTTGCAGACAACACTGTTATTATGAGACATTTCGAAAGTAGATGACACGTATAAAATGATAAGCAAATTTTCCCAGATTTGGAAAGCTTTTTATAATATTGTAGCAGCTCAACTGAACAATATTGTTATGGTGTTGGTGTAATCCTTACTAAAGTAGCTGATCCAGCTTCATAAGCTTTCCATTACATTCGCACAGGATTATTATAGCAATTCTCCATACCAGATTGAAAATCTTCAGAAACGTTTAAGGATGAGTTCTATATTCAACTTACCAGAATATTATAATGCCGACAGGAACTTTGTTGCGAATTATCAAGGAAATTAATACTAAAAACTATTTTTATTGTCTTAACAAAACCGCTAGGATACATCGACAACAAAGTCAGCTCCACACCAACTACCTAGCCATTACCTCAATAATCGAGCTGTTAAGTATTGCCAGTTTCTCTGCTTATAGCAGGAGTCCTGATCCGCAGAAGATGTCGGAAACAAAAACAAGTACCGGCTAGATCAAGAAGCAGATTGTCGATACTGCCCATAACCCATAACCCGGAGTTCAGTAAAACCCACTGCAAAAACAGGATAGCATACCGAAGACAAGGAAACCGACGACAGCCTCCAAGTAATCATGCCCACTACAAAGACATTGCCGACAACAAATCTGCCTACCATCGTCGAAAAACATCTATTACACCTAGCTTGTGAAAGACTAGCAAATTTTCTTAATCACCCTGTAACTCCGATATGGTTAAGATGCCGGCCTTCCTTGCCATACAATTTTTGTTTGACTAGATGACTACTATCAGCTCCTGTCCTATGGACGACCATGGACGAAACACCCTGTATAAATGGTACTATATGTATACATTTTTTTGGAAGAATGTTCACCTTTCCGCCGCTGTAACTCGTTACACATCAGGGAAGTTAGTCTTCTTCAAATTTATATTTTTACATTTTTGTCATAGGATCAACCGTTGAGGAATAATTTTGAAAATAATTTTTAGTACCGTTAATCCAATATAGCGAACCGCGCGGAGCCCTCTCAAGGGTCTAAACTTGCATTTTTCGTCAGGAACCAACCTTTTATAGGACAAAAACCCCTACTGACTGGACTAGTAGTGTAGTTATATAATATGATTAGATAAAACAAATGTATGTAGTTAACGAAACCTAGAACCAAATTTTGCATAAGTAGGTACACATCATCCTAGAAATAATTGTAAAGTTTTTTTTTTTTTATTATGGTAGAATTATTTTTTTAGGAATATAAAAATTAGAGCCAGTAGAATGAAAACATTGTAATTGAACAGAGAAATATTTTGAAAAATCAATTAGATCAGGAGAAAAAAAATAAATATTGTTAAAATAGAGCTGGAAAGAGAGAAGTATATATTGGGCCTTATTCTGTAATTTTTCATAAAATAGTATTTTATGTTATTTTGTGGCGATAAATTCCCTTCTTCATAAAATGAAAATAAAATATTTTGAAAATTCGTATTCTGTCGTGGTTCCATAAAATTATTTTATGAATTCTTTTATGAACACGTAACATATAATATTTAGTACATTCCGCTTTGTTTTCTATTACTTTTTGAATAGCTGGTCAATTGACATTTGCGTGATACTCTATCAAATCACCCACTAAATAATCATTTATGAAAGCAGTTGCTTTCTTACTGCTTAGGATCTTTTATGTTATCCTCTATAACAGGAAATATTTTAATAAAATAAAATAAAATTTCTGGTACAGAATAGGATTTTAGGGAATTATTTTATTTTAAGGTATAAAATAACATAAAATGATAAAATTTTACCAACAGAATAGGGCCCATTGTTAGGTAGTATTTAGGGGATGTTAAATTAAAAAAGAAAAAAGCAAATATTATAATTATGATAAAATGTACAATGTAATTGAAACTAGACCGAATACCCTGATCTAATTCCCCCTGGGAATTAGATTTTCGCAGGAGGAAGAATGTCGGGGCCCAATACCCAATTGTATGAAGTTGTGACATTATCACCTTAGCTAGCAGCAGGTTTACTAAAAAATTGTCGCATCCAGTACTGTTTGTAATTAAACATTGAGCCATAGTTGAGTAATACCAAAGAACATAGGTTTGTTCGATGAAAACACCGTGTAAATTTTCCCCTACAATTTTCCACAAATTTACTCGGGGTTTTGTGAACTCATCGAACAAGTTTTTAAAACACCGGGTAAATCTAATGTAATAACATTTCTCTGACAGTTCTTCTGAGCATAATTTAACTTCTAATTTGCAGTGATTTGTGAAAATATATTTATAAAATAGGTGAAATAATTAAAAATTTAAGAATAAATAAATATTAAAATGCACAAAAAATATTTCTCATTTTTTTCTTAGTTGCATATTCTTTTATTAGCTTTTTTACATCGATATTATCGCTTTTTCTGTAACTTTACTTTGAAAAAATGACAATTGGTTCATCTGTAACCAGATATAGCTCCATCATTTCTGCAAGAAACAGTTGTGCTGCACTATTTTCACTTTTATCATCAGATGTTTTGTCACTAGGTATAAAATTAATAGTTTGCATGATCAAAATCTACAGAAATGATTTCCTCTATCCCGTTGGCTTCTTCTCGAGCCACTATTAAACCCTTTCCTGACATATCATTTAAGAATTTAGAGAATTTCTTATATGTTGTTTGCTTCAAATCTATTTGCTTGGTAGTTGCAGGGATAACGTGAAGTCTATAAAAATTACTTGTTAATAATGGCAAAGAAACATTTTTACGTTCCAATTTCTTACTAGAAAGGCAGATCTTAAGATTTCATCCATGTTCTACGACCTTAATGGCCTCCTCAAATATTTCCTTATAATTTTCATTCGAATTTCCTATGTGCATATTATCGATGGGTATTTTGTCATCTAATTTCTTATCCAACTTCCTTATATAATCTGAATTTGGTATGAGCTCCACGATTTTTTCACTTTTATATACCGCAATCACCGAACAAATTCCATATGACAGGTCACAAATGACAAATGCCAAACGTTTACCCCTAGAAATTTTTAGTGCAAGTTCGGGGCACGAAATCAGAAACACCGGGCTTTCATCGAACAAGTTTCTGTAACCCCGTGTAAGCCCAGCGTTTTCAAAAAACAAGATAGTGAAGCCCGGTGTAGCCCGGGGCTTACCCGGTGTTTTCATTGAACAAACCTCATCTAAAGAAATAATTCGCATCTCGTATATGTATTGAAAGGTTTGATATGGCGGGTCGTATTTTTACGACACCAGCACGTTCTGTGTTCATAAAAATATATAGTAAAATCTTATGTGAGTTCTCATTTAGCACGAAGTCGAACTAATTTAATAAAGTATATTACATTAAGAAAAATATTATCAAACATTTTGTTGATTCAATTGCCTGTCGAAGTATACATGTTGATCCCAAGTTTCCTCCACCTCTAATAAAAGGATATATACTACTAACTGCAATGCAGACACTGGAAGACTATAGTGAAATATATAAAAACAAAAGTTTTCGCTTAAACAAACAGCAGTAAAACAAAGTGACCCATTTGAGCGTTCCTATTATCGAAATGAAGGCCTCTATGCAGTCAAATGTGTATAGGTACAAAATCTATCAAATATCACGTAATTTTCCAAGAAAAACATTAAAAAGGGACTAACATTGCCACACTATACTGGACTGAATTAATCACTGAAATGTTTATACACAATAAAATTATGAAAATATCCGCGTTAAAAAGGAATAATAAAATCTCGCAACCAGCGACTGCTATAGAATTTGATCGATGGCTCCACAGTATGGCACGCGATACCTACGTAGTTTTTGGAAAGAAGGGAACATTTTCTACGTAGTACATTTTATGCAACATAATATCCACGGACTAAGAAAGCGGTAGAAGTAAAACACTTAAAATCCAAGAACGAAATTTCGTAAAATTATCATTAAATTTTCATTCGTTTCGTTCAAATTGTAAACCACGGTCAAGTTTCGCACCCACCATATTATACCATAGGGTTGCGTGATAAAAGCGGTGTCAACAATCCTACCAGAAGGGTTGTTCACTGTTATTGGCCTCATTGGTGGCCACAAAACTACACCAACCAACGTCAGTTTAATTTCACTTCATATACTTTCTTTTTCATCCAACTATCCTGTAAGCGACAAAGTCGCTGTTTTCTTAGTAAGTGTAGGTATTTATGCTATTACCTTCCTTAATGGGGTTGCTAAGCTAATATAATAAAATGTTCTTCACATGCGATAGCTATCTTATGGGAAATTTGGGTTTTACTATGAATCATAAGACTCGAAAATTTTAAATGCTCAGGAAATTCGGATTAAACTCTATGGTGGATTGAAAATTGTACATAACACTTTCGTTTATATGAGCTTGAAATCCTTGAATTGTACGGACTACAAAGAAATGCTTAGAGCAGATTGTTAATTGTTTCACAGAGCCTATTATACTCTAGACACACAGAACGATCTAATGAATCATTAGTACTAACTATTCATTACAATGCCGTGTGTCACATATTATATGTCATTATGGCTCGAAAATCAGATCATAATGAAATACACTAATGAAGTGTTTTTTTTTTCTTATTATAGCTATAATGAGGACTAATGTGCTAGATTGTGTTAGATTTGGCACATAATATAAATCCTCTGTGCATCTACCGATTTGAAAAATAAGAAGAAGAAATGCAAATCACAAACTTTATTGTCAATATTCTTTTTAATATAATGTTTTTCTCATTTGTAAATTGTTAAATTGAAAAATGAACTAAATAAAAACAAAGTTTATCGCGTCAATTCGTTCCATATCATAATGAATCTCACACTATTCTTGTTGAGTTATATGGATCTAAAATTTAAAAAACTTACACATTCTGGACGAAACTGAACATTTCTTCATTCATCATTCAGCAGCTTTTTTCATATATTTATTTTATATTAAGTACTATTTTACATGCTTTTATAATTTTTTTTTAATTTGTATTTTTTTATATTTTTTATTATAATTTTTATTGTTTTAAATAATAATAAATACACAGAAAAGCCCAGACTCTATTTTTTCTAATGAAAAATTTATTTAAAAAATAAAATATTAAAAAAAAAAATAAAAAAAAAAAATAGAAAAATTTATATAAAATAAAAAAATGGACGAGAATTAAAAATATTAAAATAAATTTTAAAAAATTTAAAAGAATTAAAAAATGATAAAAAAATTTACAAACTTAAGAGAGAATTCCGATCTAAAAACGGGCAACTTTAGCTAGTTATTTTTATGTTTTTATATATATTTAATTTTTGTTTTTTTACATTTAAATTTTTTATACAACTCGATCAAAGTTATCAATTTTCAGACCCGATCTTCTCCGGTTTAGATAAAAAGTATTAATTAAAAAATATTCGACCCATATTCTTTTGTTTAGTTTACTGATCTGAGGTCTTGGATACAAGGTGACTTAAAATTTAACATTTTCACTGTGGTTGTGTGTTTTTAATTTGCTGATTACTTGACATAAGGTTACTCGATTCTTAGGCAAGTGCCACACCAGACCACTGTTATGCTGATGTACTGATGAGCTGATGTGTTAATTATCAGCAGCACTAATATCTCAATGAGGCATGCTACATTGTAAAAGTAGTGATTTGATACTCATTTGCTGATAATCACCATGTTAGTTTAAAATATTAAAAATGAGTTCACGAAATTTTGTTTCAAAATTAGTGCAAAGTGTTGAAAAACGAACGTGTCTGTGGGAGTCAACGTACTGCAAAAGGGTTAAATTTGAAAAAGCTTGAAGAGAAATTTCGTTATAAATTTAAATTATTAAATTTTACTCCGTACTGAAGAGTATTAGGGTTTCTGCCAATACGTAACGCTTTTTCCAATCAATTTTTGAAGTTTAAATTTGCAATTAACATTAGCATAGTTTCTTTTCTCCATACACGGAATATAACTCACCTTCCAGGTTGAAATCATTAATAATAGTTAGTTTCCTTCAAAAGTAAATACTATCAAAAAATCCCGACTATATTAATATATAACCCATCATACACCCAATATTTGCATTTATTTTGCTTTGTTTTTCCATTCTTTAATAATAGCTGCAAGAGCTCTTCCTCCTCGCTGAATGAATCCATTTTAAGTGCTTGCAATTTTGAAATAAAATCAGATCACTTTAAGTTAATGTAGCATTACCTACTGTTGTCCTCGCAATATATCAGTTGCTGATTATTTTAAATTTCAACATCACCACATCAATAGTCTGGTGTGTGACACTTACCTTATGTGCGAAATTTCAAATAAAATTAAATACAAAAAAATAAAAACATAAAAATTAAAAAAATAAATTAAAAGAAAACCCACAATAAATTTTTTTTAATTTTGGATTATTGACCCCCTCCGGAAGAGAAAAAACTCACCTAAAAAATATTATTTTTGAAATGCTCTATATATCAAAAATTTACGGATGTTCAGCTCTTAGTTTAGGAAATATATTTTTTTTATTGGCTTCTTTGCAAAACTTCATATGAAAATTTTAGAATTTACTCAAAACTAATGATTTCTTATGCTAATGAAATATGTGTTTAAAAATATAATAATAATAGTTGTGTTTTATCATTTCATAAATTTTGTAATATTAGTTTTAGTACAAAACGAGTACCTATTCTTTAACATTAACACTATGTCATATACAGGTATTAAACTGTGATACTTTTGAGTACCTGCCTTAACACGATTATATCAATTTTTAAGTTGTCTTTCAATATTCTTTTAAATCTTTTTGTGAACAGCCCAGTCGTACATATATTTCGAGGTTTGAATTTCTTTATTTTGAAAGCAAGCTTTTTTCTCGAAAGTCTTCCAGACATAAGGTCAATGATGATGAGTTGGAAAGGAATCCATTTAGAGAAGCACTAGAAAGATGGTTAGTTTTGACAAAAAACAGTATTTTGAA
Organism: Dioctria rufipes; assembly: GCA_963924295.1. Classification (NCBI taxonomy): domain Eukaryota; kingdom Metazoa; phylum Arthropoda; class Insecta; order Diptera; family Asilidae; genus Dioctria; species Dioctria rufipes. The sequence goes on along the minus strand of OZ002740.1, from coordinate 344,504,661 downwards.
AAAGTCTGACAACACTGATGGATCTGATTTTATGAAAACCGACTAAGTTTGAACAAATTTCCATTAAATTTGAAAATTTTGTGCGACATTAAGCCAATAATTGAGTGTTGCCTTATCATTACAATTTTACAGATTTAAATTGCTTATGTATGTACATGATTTCTATTACTAACAATACTTATTCACTTACAGTCCACCTGCAAACCGTACACTGAAGGCCAGAGGCCTGCCAGTTGATTTCCACCTTACACTTACAGGCCGCCTGCATATCCAGGCGTGCAGTCCAACGAAATTGATAAGTAACTGATATGGTAGCCATTCACTTATAGTCCGCCTGCAGGCCATGAACTGTTAAGATGAAAACCCAATGAACGCGACAGACGTCGCGTCGCTTTGACAGTTCAATAGAATATACGTGTTTAAGTTCGTGCTGCCCAAATGGCTGCCGCGCTTGCCGGATTCGACGCGAAAGTAGAGCAATGTTCTACTTTTAACGCGCGGCAGACGCTTTGACAGTTCTTTTGATTGATTTTAAACTGTTTATATGCTATCTAATAGCTCCATTATTTCACTTTTAAATAATAACTCAAGCTTTTCTATCACTTTTTCTTTTTATAAATAAATCTTAAGAGTTCCTACACGACATGTCCATTTCGCCTTGCTCAAATCCTACACGCGTCTGCCGCGGAGAACTGTCAAAGCGATGCAACGCCTGCCGTATTCATTGGATTTTCACCATTAGATCTGGACTGCAGATGAGAACTGATATAAGCAACACATTATTCAGTTTAACTGACAGTCCATACCTGCATGCCATGTCTGTCAGGCCGCGGCCTGCAGACAAATTGCAATTTTGCACACACTATCAGTATGCCTAACAGTCCAACTTTATATTTCAAAGCGATAAAATAGCTGTTGCAAAGAAAAACAAGATGTGCACTTTATATATTATGTTGTTTTTATTTTTGAAGTGGTTTTTCGCATATATTTCTAGAAGGTTTCGTCGGACAGAAAAAATTATTATAACCAATTTTATAGGATTTCATATTCTGAAGAAGTTTTTAGTACAACAAAAATGTCTTGGAGGGATCGTTTTCAAAGTACACGTAAAAAACCTAAATTTTTATATGGCAACACCAAGAAGGAGTAGCTCGATTTAGTCCATTTTTGACATTTTATTTGCTAATGTAGAAAAACATCATATACGAAATTTCAGCTCTCTACGTCGACGCGTTCTCAGGCAGTGTCCAAATATATAGCTGAAAACGAAATTTTTATATGGCAACCCCACGAAGGAGTTGCCCGATTTGTCTCATTTTCGAATTTAATTTTACTTTTGTTTTTAAAGTCCGTGTACAAAATTTCAGCTCTTTAAGTTTACGCGTTCTCGAGTTATCGTGCGCACGGACGGACGGACGGACATGCAAAAATCAAAATAACTTGTAATATTATGAATGGGTGTCCAATCCATTTTGCTCTACGATCATTATTTCGAGGTGGTACAAACGGAATGACAAACTTAGTATACCCCATAGATTTTATCTAGGGTATAACAAGTAAAAAAAGCTAGAATTGGTTAAAGACCAATTATAAGTAATACAATAGATAAATGCCCGCCCGTATGTAATTTCGTATGGGCGGTCACCCGTCTGTGTAGGTTTGATTTTTGAAGTGTTTTTTTTTCGGATATATTTCTAGATCGGTTCATCGGACAGTAAAAATTATTATAACCAATTCCATAGAATTTCCTATTCTGAAGAAGTTTTCAGTACTACAAAAACGTCTAGGATTGACCGTGTTCACAGTATACGTAAAAACCCTAAATTTTTATATGGCAACACCAAGAAGAGGTTGGCCATTTTTGCAACTATATTCACTATTTTTATAAAAAAGCTGTTTATTAACTTTCAGCTCTCTACATTGACGCGTTATTAGGAAGTGACTAAAAATATAGTGAAAAACGAAATTTTTGTATGATAACCCCACAAAGGAGATACCCGATTTGTTCCATTTTCGACCTTAAATTTACTTTGTTTTTTGTTAAAAAGCCAGTGTGCAAAATTTCAACTCTCTAAATACACGCGTTCTGGAGTTATTGTGTACATAGATGGACATACGGACGGACGGACATGCAAAAAGCAAAATTACTTTTCATATTATGGGTGGGTATTCAATCCATTTTGTTCTAGCAGAATTATCTCTACGCGTTGCAAACGGAATGACAAACGTAGAACACCCTAAGATTTTAACCAGGATATCAAAAGAATACCAGATTTAGACATGCTATCACCGTAGAATAGAGACTTATCGTAACCTTGAAATTTCTAGGAACTGGACGTAGCTTCGAAGATTTAAAATTCTCGACAACGCAAGCTTTGGGAACCATTGTACCGGAGACATGTCAATGAATTTATAATGCTTTGAAAAAGGATTACTGGATTTTGATTTGATTTGCCATAATTCCTTATTATTACGAAATATTAATAAAGCCGGTAATAAAATCCTCCTTTTTGACCATTTTTTAAATTTTTGTATGCTGGATTGCGGCTAAAATATTTACGGAAACAAAAGTTCCAGACGGCGACCGCGGACGACGATACAGACAGCAACATACACTATCAGTGCATGCGTGGATATGCAGGCGGCCTATAAGTGTATGGTGGAAATCAGCCGGCAGACCTTTGGCCTTCAGTCCACTCCACGGTTTGCAGGCGGATTGTAAGTGAATGGATACCATAACAATTTCAGCATTTCTAATATGTGAAGGACAGATGAAATGGTGGAGAGAGATGCTAAATATTATGTAAAAAAGTAGAAAATCTCATGCAATTCCATCTTATCAATTCTTATATTGATATTCATATCTGGCCTAGATAACTCCATACCTTACTCCCATAATAAATGAATTTTATTTATGATTTTTTTTTCTCTATCTCAAAAAACAAAAAAACTGTTAATACGAAGAAAAAGAAAAGTGTTTATAAAATATAAGTATTGAACCATAGGCCTTCAAGTTGATGCGCCAACTGCATTATCCCTTAACCACCACAAAAGCAACCCTAAATAACTGGTTCCCATGAAATTCGCCCTCAAGAAGTTGAAATTCAATAATTCCAGTTCGCTCCCCTTCTTGTACGAAAGAATTTCACTGTCAAAATTTGATTTCCTGTAGGAGTAGTTCGTGTAGCCTCGGCATGGTTTTGCAATTTTTTTTTGTTTTTTATTTCAACAATATACAAAGCGGAACCATCAGCGGAAATCGATATGTGGCACATGTTTGTAGGTATATCGATAAGACTTTTTATTAATTTCCTAAAATAGTTATTTACAATATGCTGTGAAACAGTTACTATAGGCTGTTAAGAAAGTCCTGATGATGCTTCTATCTACGTATACCCTAATTCTTAATAAGTTTTTTTTTTTTATATATGATAAAGACCAGATCTAATAGCATTCTTCAAATTCACATTGAAACAACCCTTTTCGCTTGTCACCTTTTATCTGATAATTTTCTAAATTACAAACCACGAGGAATTCTATATTCAAGTCACGCAGATTTATTTTCGGCCAATTAGACCTCCATTATGTTTTATAGTACCTCACAAAGCTGACGAGAGTTATCGAGTTATAGAAAATTAGCGAATTTTTATAATTAATCTTTACCGATAACAATTATCCTGGCGGCGCAGCGCACACCATAGTGTGACTTTCTGTAATAAATTATAGAGGAGGATCCATTTAAACAACTGAAAAAGGAGTGAAAGTTAGTTTAAACGGAGTTAAAATCTCCTCACGGAATGGAATAAATATATATGTGAGACTGAGAGCGGTGAAAATGGTGAAGTCGACTATACTATATTTCCGTGTCGCTTAGAAAAGGTATCCTTTGCTGGTGTTTTTGTTATTCTAGGAAATGAGTCCTTTCTTAATTATTATATTTTTAGATCTAGGAAGAGTTCGTGAAACTTTGCTTACTTAGATCTATTTTTAAAATTGCGACTTGTGCAGTTCATATCTACAATGCTAGTTTATATTAGGAGAAAAATTAGGTTATCGAACTTATGTAGATATATGTTCATTTCATATTTCAGGATATATATATATGTACGGCGATAATATAGATACCTAGATGGATGGGGGGTGGGGTTGGGTGGTTTGAAATTCATAATATCTAAACTATTATCTGACTCGATCGCGCGATTCCGTGCTCTAGGTTTCTTTCTATGCCTTTATGGAAGTGTGTGCTTGTGTGTGTGTATGAATGTACGTGCATGCATTCATATGTGTGGGAGAGTGTAGCCTCTTCGTCAACGCATTCTCAAGCAGTGCCCAAATACATATATATAGTAAAACAGGAATTTTTCGTATGGCAACCCTACGAAGGAGTTGCCCGTTTGGTCCCATTTTCGAACTGTATTTGCAATTTTCATGAAAACGTCGTGTACAAAATATGAGCTCTCCACCTCGACGCCTTCTCAGGCAGCTACCAAGTATATAGTGAAAAACAAAAGTTTTCTATGGCAACACCAAGAAGGGGTAATCCAATTTAGTTCATTTTTGAAATTTTATTTACCATTGCTATAAAAACACTTTGTACCAAATTTTTTGTATGGCAACCATACAAAGGAGTTGCCCGATTGGTCCCATTTCTGAACTTAATTTAATGTTTTTTTTTTTAAAAGGTCTGTGTACAAAATTTCAGCTCTCTCCGTCGACGCGTGAGGTAGTGTCCAAATATATGTACCTATAATGAAAAACTAAATTTGGTATAACAACAACATCAAGAAGGGGTTGACCGCTTTAGAATATTTTTGTAATTTTATTTACTATTGCTATGAACAGACCATCTACTAAATTTTAGTTCTCCACGTCAACGCGATCTCAGGGGCAGTGGCCAAATATACATATAGTTAAAAACGACATTTTTGTCTGGCAACGAAAGAGTTGCCCTATTTTTCCCATTTCGGACTTAAATTTACATTTGTTTTAAAAACGCCGCGTACAAAATTTGATATTTAGTGAAAAACTAAAATTTTGTATGGCAGCATCAAAAAGGGGTCGCCCGATTTGGTCCATTTTTGAACATGTATTTGCAATTTTCATGAAAACGCCGTGTATAAAATCTAAGCTCTGCACGACGCCGCATTTTGTATGGCAATACCAAGAAAGAGTTGCCCGATTTAGTTCAGTTTTTTAATTTAATTTACTATTGCTATGAAAACACCAGGAACCAATTTTCAGCTCTCTACATGCATTCATTGTCACACAGTTCCCAAATATATACTAAAAAACGAAATATTTGTATTGCAATCCTACGAAGGAGTTGCCCGATTTAGTCAAAACGCCGTATACAAAATTTGAGCTTTTCTCGTCGATGCGCTCTCAGGCAGTTCTTTAGATCTCGACAACGGCTTCTCCATCTATCGTGTCCAAAACTATCCTATTTTTCAAGCTGGAACTAACCAGACACATTCACAAAATTTCATTGAAATTGATTGGGCGGTTTCGGAGATTAGCATGTACAAACACAGTGACACTGGATTTTTATATATTAAGATAAAAGAGAGATTTATTAATAATTAACAATTAATGAACAATTAATATTCTGGACATGTCATCATGAAGATGAAAATTACATGGTCGCTGGCATGCAATGGGTTTATTGAAGGGGAACTGTTTGGTATTTTTTTTCTATATGTTTTTTTATTCTTGTAAACGATTACAGCAAAAGGTTGCTCTATAAAGTAGCCATCATTTAATCTTACTGCCGACAAGATCCTATACACAAATGTCTCACAACGTCAGACTCTCACTACATGGAGAACAAATCTGGCTGTCCTGGTACCCAGTACATGTTGGGTTGGGAGATATCGAATAATTTTCGTGGATTTGAATGTTTTTGGGCTAGGCTGTCAGGAGGAAAACATCTCTTTTATTTTACGAGAATTTTATTATTTCTCCGACGTTTCGTCCGTTGTCTCAAACTGTCCTCAAGGACGCAGTGGATTGAAAACATTAGAAAGCCATTAACAAGATAATTAATAAATAAAAACTACAGGAAACTATTGATTGATTACAAAATACAATATAAATAACATAACATTGATTAAACCATAGCTGTTTAGACAAAAACAAAGATACTATATAGTGTTGTGGGAGGTTATCCAACCACTCGTCAAATTCAACTCCACGAAAATTAAATCAAAAACGTTCAATACACTCAAATCTAATATCGAATAATGAAAAGATAGATCTGCTTGTCAAAAGCTTCGAAGAATACACCTCCCAAGGAGATATTGTTGTTTCCTCATATTTAGCAGGAAGAGGATATTGCAGGTCCATGCAGGAGTCAACAGAGCCGGACTGGCAGTACGGGCGAGCGGGCGCTAGTCCGATGGGCCAGTGGTCGTTGCGCCGGTGATCGCCACATTAACGCGACACACGTATTTACCATGTACTCTGGACTAATGTTGGGGCTGCGGTGGGGGAGAGCTATGAAATTGAATTGAAATTGAAAAAGTACTTTATTGCATAACCTAAAAGCTTAATACAATAAAGCTAATTGGCCCACGGCAACGAGGCCATAGGGCAGAGGAGAGTTATGAGTTAAAGATACTCAGAAATGTCCCACAACTTATAAACACTCACAGGACACAGAACCAAGATGGCATGAAATATGGCAAATTTGGCATTCTCGTGGCTTTAAAAGCATTCGCTTTTTTGCAAAGCAGTTTACATTATTTTTTGCATCATATCATTTTATTTCGAAAAACGCAGGGAAAATGTGTTTTTATAAAAAGGGCTTTCAAAGGTTTGCTACTTTTAAAACAAATTCGAAATTGAAGAACAAATATAAAAACTGTTTTTAGATTTTGTTTTTATTTTCTTATTGTAAAATAAAAAAGTTATTTATTAAGTCAATTATTAATTAGAGCCTTACTCTTATTACAGCTGTATAAGTAAAATTGTTGGTCTCTCGGATACTGCTTCCACAGAGAAACCCTGTGCATACGTATTTCCTGTATATTTTCTTCTTTTTCCTTCTTATTTAGCATCGAATTCAATATTCATGGAAAACGTTGTCTTGCTCTCTTTGTTTCTGCTAAGTTCAGTAGGAAATCAGTTTAATAATTTGTGTTATATGCCTCTAATAAAGAAGGCTGGTTTAGAAGAAGACTTCTGCTGTCAACAAGCATAACTAATTAGCTCCCGCCAATTTTTCATAATTTTGGTTCTGAAAATTCTTTATATCGAAGTTCTAGTGCTAAATGGGTATTATTAAATTCCTGGTCGCATGTTTTTATATAAACTAGTTTGGGAATAGCAGTGGTTTCAACTTCGATTGCAGCTCACTTCCAAGTGCTGTCGTCATCTAGCAGCGGAGTTTCAGTGGTGAAGGCGCTATATATTATCGCCTGATAAATTAGACAATTACGCGGTGCTCATCGCACTGGAGAAATACTGTTTTCGATAATCGATTGCTTTATAAATTCAATCAATTTTAATTGGAGCTTTTCTCTACGGAGGACAGAAAAAGGAGACATCGCGCTTACGCCAGGCGCCATTTTGTGGCCCTCGATTTGCTTGCATTTTTGCATTGACAAATAGCTTGCAGTGGATTCATCAGTAGTATATTTAACAAAATTATTAAATTATTAAATTACTGGCTGCGTACTGTGATTGCTGGGTTTGCTTGAGGATTGCTTATAAAGTGTGTATTAATTACGAATACCTAGTGGAGCGCTGCTCTAGTAGCTGTGGCTCATTACACACCGCCGAGCTATTATAATCATCATCATTAAGTTCTATATCCAGTCAATCTATGTATCCAGCCCTGCGGTTTGACGACTGTATTCGAAGCTGGTACACTGGGTGGCACATAAATCAGCAGCCGGACTATCCAGTCAAATCTATGTATCTAGTCTTATAGTTTGACGACTGTATTCGAAGCTAGTAAACTGGGAGGCACGTACGCATATCAACAGCCGGATTACATGCGATCTGATTATGTCAAATCTACACTTACTTATGGTTTGATGACTGTTTTCAAATCTGGTAAACTGCAAGGTACATCAACTGGAAGGTATCGTGTGTGCTTTTCTTTTATTTAAATCTATACAGTACTTAAGTTAGTCGAGGCTTGTCCTCTTATAATATTTTTATTTACTAATTTCTATTCATACGCTTTAATATCAGTGAGGTTTATGTCCTTTTAACAATTACATAATCCAGAAAGTAGTCTGTTATTAAATGATCTCGCAGCTACGTAGAGCTTGTTTCTGTAAACTAGTTAGTCAATAGGCTGCTATTTAGGTATGGGGAGCGCAAACTGGAACTACTGAAAGCCGTGTTAGTCATATCACATATTAACTTAATTTGGCTCATCTAATTTTCTAATTTTCTAATAGTTGGACTTCAGACTCTAGCATTTTGCGCCAACTTAATCTTAAATTTTAAATTAAGTCTTGAATTCAATTGCATTCTACTAGTATTCATACTCTTGACTGGCTGTGCTTTATGCTTCGCTGTGCGACCCTGACTTTCTTTGTTACGATTTTCGTTTGAATATAGCTGTTCAAGATTTGCTTGAAAGCGGTGTGCTTTACTTTTCGTTCGTCAGTTACTTTTGGATGAATACTGGGGTTGCTCCATTTACTATTCACTATGGCGCCTAAATGTGCAAACTGCTCTTTGTATCTTCAAATGCGTCGATTGCCTAAACTCTTATCACGCATCCTGCTGTAAACTATCTGATGAGATTACTAGTAGCATTATGAGTGGGATGGTTGCATTTCGGTGCTCCCGATGTAATAATCCCAGTAACTGTGACATGGCAAGTGACGTTGGTGAGGAACCTAATATTCTAGAAATTGTTCAAAATATGTCGAAGGAGATAGCTAATATCAAGAATAAGCAGCTCGATTTTAATAATTCAGTTGACACTTTATTGCGCGGTTTCGACGAAATTAAAAAAATAGTTATTACAGTTGAAGATCATAAAAAAAGAATCAAAGTTCTTGAGTCCGATAACTCTCGGCTAAATGTTGAAACCTCATCCCTGAAAGATCGCCTGCAAACTCTGGAAGAGAGATCTCTTACGAATTTTTTGGAGATAAAAAATATACCAACTTGTCCTAACGAACAACCCCTTGATATCATCCGAAAGCTTCATGCGTTCCTTAAGTTGCCTTGTGATGATGGTGACATCTTGAAAGCATATCGTAAAAAGAGCAAATCGGGCGATAACCCCTTAGTCATAAAGTATGTTTCACAACTGGTCAGGGACCGTACATTGATAGCGTATAAGGTCTGCGATAAGCTTACAGCTGACTCTCTTGGCTACTCAGAAACGAATATCATATTTATAAATGAATTTTTGTCTAAAGAAAAGAAGGCATTACTGTATATGGCAAAGCAGTTTAAGAAAGAAAACGAATTTAAGTACGTATGGGTTAAGAACTCCAAAATATATTTGAAAAAGGAAGACAACTCTAAGCCTCATATAATAACAAATGAATTGTGTCTGGATCGTATCAAGCGAAACCTTTTAAGCACTAGCCAATTTCAAACTATTAAGTGATGTCTTTGAATATTTATTACCAGAATGTCAGGGGATTGCGTTCAAAAACTGAAAATGTCCGTTTAGCCGCGATTGCAAATAATTTTGATATTATATGTCTTACCGAAACTTTCTTACAACCATATGTCTATAGTAGCGAGATTCTTGATGACAGGTACTCAATTTATAGAAGGGACAGAGATTTGAATTACACGGGTAACAGGGATGGTGGTGGATGCCTAATAGCTGTCAGATGTACCTATAATTCTTTTCGAGTGCAAGCTGTGGAGTCTGAACATGAAATGATTTGGGTAGTCATAAAGGAAAGGACTTTTACACTTCACATATGCTGTGTCTATTTACCTCCCCAAACCTCATACGATGTATACAATTCTTTATTATCGAGTATTAGTGATAAAATCTTGCAGCTACCCATAAATTCGAAAATCCTTTTCTTGGGAGATTTTAATTTCCCATACCTACGTTGGACTCTTAGTGCATCGGAAAATTGTATGCGTGTGTCTGAGGCTTATAGTCTTGCCTCTCAATCTCTTCTTAATAATATGGAGCTTTGTTGCCTGAAACAATACAATAATCAAGTCAACTTTAATAACAGACTCTTGGACCTTGTATGGACTAATATTCCATCATATAATATTGATATATCTACATCTATGTGTCCGCTCTCTAAGATTGACCCCCACCATCCTCCGCTCGACATACAATTGATATTGACACATCCGAAGACTGCCCGAGATTTATTTACCAAGGTTAGAAACTACCAAAGAGGTGATTATGATAGTCTCAATAATTTCTTATCCAATCGTGATTTGTCATCTATTCTCTCCCCTGATCTTGAGCTATCTTTTGAACGATTCTACGAGATCATATATCAAGGAATTAATCTATATGTACCTGCAGTTTGTAAACATAACCGCTTTCCGAAATGGTATTCCCGTCGGCTTATAAAACTACTCCAAGAAAAGGATAGATATAGACGTCTCTATAAAACCAATTCACACCCTGAAACTTATAATACCTTTTCTTACCTTAGGAAAATGTCAAAATTACTCTTAAAGGAATGTTACCGGAAATATGTTGAAAGCACAGAAAATTCCCTTCAAGGTAATCTTAGATCCTTCTGGGCATTTAGTAAAAATTTAAAACGATCTAATATCAATCCAAAAGAATTAACATATAATGACACCACCTCTTCTTCCCCCAAATCTGTAAGCGAAATGTTCTCAAATTACTTCAAATCAGTTTATGACGATAGGGATCCTATAGCCCCGTCTACCTTTCAACAGAACCAATCGATCACTATTAAACTAGGTACCATCTCGCCTGAACATGTCCTTACAGTTTTGAAAGATCTAGATTGTAATAAAAACGCGGGCCCTGACGGCATCCCTAACATCGTCTTCAGAAAATGCGCTGTCAGTCTAGCAGAACCCCTTTGCAAATTATTCAATCTCTCAATAAATAACAAAATTTACCCTGCAACCCTCAAGAAATGTTTCGTTTTGCCTGTCTTCAAATCAGGTGACCCAAAACTCATTACTAATTACCGTCCCATCTCGATTTCCAATGCACTTGCACTCGTATGCGAAAAAGTTATATACAACCAACTGCTACCACTAATAAAACCATTCATCTCGGAACAGCAGCACGGATTTCTACCCGGTCGATCCACAGTCTCAAACTTAGCTCTATTTACGGACTCGATCGCCTGTGCCCTTGACGAAACTAAGCAGCTGGACTCTGTACATACGGACTTTAGTAAGGCTTTTGATAAAATAAACCATAAGCTATGCCTTTCCAAAATGGTTAGCTTAGGGCTTCATCCCGACACCGTATCCTGGTTCTCTTCCTACTTGTCCAAAAGAGAAAATGTCGTAGTCTTTAATGGTCAGGAATCTCCATTATTCCAACAAGTCTCCGGTGTACCCCAAGGCACAATACTTGGACCATTGATATTTCTTATCTATATTAATGACTTGCCTTCTCTCCTTTCATCTAACTGCTTATTATATGCAGACGATGCGAAACTATATAGAGTTATTAACAATGTTACCGACTGCGTCCTCCTTCAAAAGGATATTCTTCAACTAGAAAAGTGGAGTTTAGAGAACTGCATTGAAATTAATGTCAGCAAGTGCAAATTTATATCTTTTTACCGCAAAAGGGACTCTATCTCCTTCGATTATAGAATCCATAATATATCTTTGACTCGTGTTGATGAATTAAATGACTTGGGAGTTATATTTGATCGAAAGCTTCTCTTTGCATCACACATAAATTTCATTACATCTAAAGCTTCATTTTTCGTACCTGTCAGTCATTTAAGTGTGCGGCTTCATATACTACTCTTTTTAACTCCCTAGTAAGAAGCATTCTCGAGTATGCGAGCCAAGTATGGAATCCATTTTACTCCTCATATATATCACAGATTGAGGTCGTCCAGCGTAGATTCACCAGAATCACACTATTCAAGCTTGAAAAAATGTCCATGGAATACCACGAGAGACTAACCAAATTCAACTTGTCTACACTTGAGAACCGAAGAGCCTTCCTGGATTCAATGTTCTTATATAAAATCCTTAATGATCAGATATCATGCCCATCTTTGCTTTCCCGTATAGACTTCCATATTCCGCCTCGGAACTCCAGACATAACACCCTTTTTAGATTGGCAACTAGTAGAACCAACATAAAAGATAAATCGCCCATCGTCAGAATGCAAAAGTCATACAACTCCAGATTTAATAATATAGACATTTTCAACACTGGTCCTCTGTCATTCAAAAGGTTGATTCTGCTTGAGATCGGACAATAAATATTGGCTTATTCCTTTTTCAAATATTGCTTTGCCCTTTCCGTTTATATTTATGCTTAACCCAGTTCTTAGTATGATATTGATGAATATTCTATTTTTATATTATTACTATTTTTATCGTTCTATAGTTCTTCCCATCTTTGATGCCTCTGTAGTCCAACTACAACTGTATTTTTCCTGCTCATTCTTAATTAACTATTTCATTTAGGTACACCTTTAAATGCGCACGCATTGTTCTGTTTTGCTGCTATCCTACTGAATTTCAGCCCTTTAGTGCGGTATTTTGAATTTATTTTGAACTTATTTTGTATGTATGCTTCTAATTTTGTAGTGAATATCCTATTGAATTATGTAACTAGCTGTAACATTGTAGCTTTGAATCTGCTGATTGTTTATATCTGTAATTATTTTATTGAAATTTAGTTCTGCAGTTGATGCAGTGGTTTTTGTCTCGTAAGTACCATATTTGAATTCTGGTTTGTAGTTCTATATTTCTAATCTGTAAATACTAGTTCTATTTTAACTGATTGATATTGAATAGCTCTGAATTTTTCCCTCAAATGTACTTATATTGATCAATTTTGTAACTAGTCTATTGAATTGTACTTTTGTAGTATTTGGTTGTAAGTTTAGTTATGCACTACTAGCTCTTAAGTTATTGTATCACTTGTATTATTTTCTTCTTCTTGATTTAGCTTGTAAAACCATCCACTTGTTTGTATAGCTGTAATGGTAGTATCGTAATAGGAGTGTAAAAACTCTGTAATGTACCATTTTTAATTGACCGAATAAATAAAATAAAAAATAAAAAAAAAAAATTATTTGTCCGGCCCGATTTGAAGACCCAGCAAGGCCCTGGGAGTCAATAAATCAATCGTGTAACAGGACTGTGACTCTTTATTCTTGATCATCCACTACGTAGAACACCGAGACAGCCGTTAATGTCGAATATGTCCAGGCATACCCTCATTTTCATGGCTAGAGACTGGCTGGGACACCGGCTATAACCAAATTGGCATGTGCTTTGGAGGTGAAGCCAAAGTAGCTTGACGTTTATTTGAGTTGGCTATAGCCGGCTCTAGCCAAAATTTGAACACAGCCATAGAGACTTATTCCAGAGCTCGATTCGATGCTTCATTCGATTTGATGGAGCTCGTCAATTTAATTTGATTTTATTATTCTTAAGCTTGATCGGCGGCTTAAAAAAGTGTTAGGTACCTATTCAATTTAGGAAAATTAAATTTCGAGCTCCGAATGTAAGCCGGCAATGGCACTTTGGAAATTATTGTCTTTATCATTAAATGTAATCGAGGATTGAGTGGATGGATTACGTTCGTTGCTATCCTTGGAGAAGCAATAAAATACTGAACGTTTTTCATCCCATCCACTGCATAAAGTGAGAACTGCTCATAGTCACCGCACCTGTTCCAAAGTGTTCTTTTTTCCTATAAGATAATTCCATGTATTTTGGAAGTGGCCTTATTAAGGTACTCTCTACTAGATTGGCATGTTTAGTCATGCAAGATACCATAACTTCATATTGCTTTTATGTCACAATTTTTGGCTTAATATTTTATTAATTGATATTTGTAAGGGTTTAAGAAAAATTGTAGATGTTTCCTTTAAATTTATTAAGAATAAAAACCCATCACGTTTACATTCTTTAATTTTGAAGGCACTTAACAGTACCGCATTTATGAGAGCCTATCGACCAAATGTCATCGAGTGAATTATCGATTGGGTGATATCAAGTTTTGTAATCTCAAATTATCGAGATCGACATGCTTCTTTATCGGATCGAGGTCTGGAATAAAGATTCTGCTTTTCCCTCAAATTTTATATTTTCATAAGAGAGTATACACCAATCTGCAGGTATACTGTGGTGCAGCAATTTCGGTCAGACAAATATAAAGGGTTTTCCAATAAGAGGTGTTATCTTAATTAGCCCGCTATTTCGGTAGATGTCATTTTTGGAGCTGTCATTTTTTGATATTTGACAAGTAGAAACTACGCCATTAATAAAAATGGAAGTATACACGATTCAACAACCCACTGAAATTATTAAAATTCACTATAAAATTGGTGAAAATGTAGCAGAGACGGTTCGTAAAACTCGAACATTTTTGGGTCGTCATGAAGCACCTTGTCGGACCGCAATACAGAAATTTGTAGAAAAATTCGAGCTGTCGGGACAAGTTAGTGATGTGAAGAATAAAACCCGTGCACGTCGCTCAAGAACAGCCGAGAATATTGCTGATGTAGCCGAAAGTGTTGAAGAAAACCCAGGTTTGTCCATTCCTCGTCGTTCTTTGGAATTAGGCATGCCACAAACGTTATTACATCGTATTTTGTATAAAGATTTGGGTCTTAAGGCTTATAAAGTTCAGTTAACACAAGAACTCAAGCCGGCCGATCATCAACAACGTCAAGTCTTTGCTGATTGGGTCCTTGAAATGCATGAAAATGATCCGGAATTCCATCGAAAACTCATCTTGAGTGATGAGGCCCATTTTCACCTCGATGGCTTCGTCAACAAGCAAAATTGTCGCATCTGGGGCTCGGAAAACCCAAGAGTTATTGTTGAAAAGCCTCTCTATCCTCAACGTGTGACTGTTTGGTGCGGTTTATGGTCCCGCGGGGTCATTGGACCTTACTTTTTCGAAAATAAGGTTGGAGCAACACTTACGGTGAATGGATTGCGCTATCGACAGATGATTAATGATTTTTTATGGCCGGAATTGGATGGTATTGATCTGGACAACGTTTACTTTCAACAAGACGGCGCTACGTGCCATACAAGCAACGAAACCATTGATCTTTTACGGGTAAAGTTTCCGGACCGTGTTATCTCTCGAAGAGGTGATCACAATTGACTTAACACCTTGCGACTTCTTCCTTTGGGGCCACGTGAAAGAGAAGGTCTATGCCAACAGCCCAGCGTCGATTCAAGACCTCAAAGATGGAATTCGTGAGGCTATCGAGGACATAGGGCAGCCACTTTGCGATTTGGTTATGGAAAATTTCATGAAAAGGATATGGTCCTGTAGGCGTGGTCTTGGTGGTCATTTGGCTGATGTTATTATCCATTATTAACGGCATACCTTCCTCTTTATAATGAAATAAAGATCCGATCATTTATCTCAAAAAATGGCATTTTTCTTTGAATATCAAAATAACACCTCTTATTGGAAAACCCTTTATATTGCTTGCAGAGTACAGTGCGTTCCAGAAAAAAAGTCAGTGTAATAGGCAACTCTTTAAATGTGACAAACACAACAATTTCCAACTCGCTATATTCAAACAATACTGGAAGGACGTTTTTGTAATAAACATAGGCGAGAAGCACGGCTAACTACGATACCTCCACGGAAAGGGGAAAGTGGTAAGTAATTTATCTAGATTACGGAATGCAATGTAGTTAAGCTAGGATAACGATAGCTTAGGTTTTCTTTTCTATTTAGCTTATGCAAAGAGAGGTATGCGTAGAAATTTATGTGGCATTCTGATTGAATCAAGATTGAAGGATGATTAAAACGTCCGGTGTGAATTCAGCTTTAGTTAGTAAGTGTAGGCTCAAATGGCCTTCATTGTCAATTACCTTAGGTAGGCTCACATATTACTTCTGAAGTAGTGACCTTTGTGAAGAAGAAGGAAGAAGAAAAAAGGTAAAAAAGTTGTGTGCTACAAAGGTGGATGGAATGGCATGAATCCGTCGATTTACAGTTCATGGTCATTGATACTGTGGAAATTATATCAAACACGGAACGATGCAACCAGGGGCCGCATTCACTAACAGGAAGAGTTGTGGAGATGAGAGTTCTTTACACTTAACTCTTCACTCGAAATTCTGTAACTCGGGGAATTTGTATTTAGAATTACCAGACTCTCTATTTCGCTCGACAAAACTCTCGGCTGTTTTAGTTGTGGTGAAATAAGAAGAATATTTCTCAACTAATAGTTTTGTCTGGTTTTGTTGTGTTTTGTGAAGGTACCTAGGTATCTAGGATTTTCAAATTAAATTATGGAAATCCTTTCCCCAAATCAATGGAACATTCAATGAACTTAGGTATTTGGCACGAGAAGACCTATAGAGTACGTAAAACTCCCGAAATACTAAGCTTTTTCGGATTTAAGGAAGAGAGTATTCAATAAATTAGGTATTATTCTACTTTGGAAGTACCTACATTTTAGGGATAAAAATTTCCACTTTTTCCAAGGTGGAGCTTTCCTTAATCTTATCAAAAAAAAAAAAACCGAAGCTTAGTGCACAAATGGTTGCCATTCATTTTAGGGAAACATTTTTTATTGTGTGGGGTGTAAGTGCAAAAATCCGTCTTTCGGCGGGAAAAGTCAGTTATGACATTAAAATGATCAAAAACAACTACACAACTCGATTACCCCTCCCTCCCTCTTTAATTTGATACGAACATGATGTATTTTTGAAAACCCCCAACGAGGGGTGGTATGACCTCCCCCCACCCTCTCTTCGTCACAAAAGCCGCTCCTCAAGAAATGGTTCACCTATATTTTTGCTGTCTAGACCCTAAATCTGTAAGAAAAAACTCCAATTATCTACGACCCTCCCACACAGAATTACCCGTCCTTCAATATTACGACACTTCTCACGTTTTCCCTAACTCCCCAAGTATGTTAGAGAATCGTGAATGGAGAGTTAGGGAGTTTTAATCGGGGAAAACGATAATTCTTATTTCCCAAACTCCCCAGCTCTCCGTGTTACAGAATCCGGCCCCAGGTCATCTGCTGCTTGTCAATTGCTTTCGGCCGATTCTGGATCTTCATTCGATGTACTCTTTGGCTTTATGAACTATACGAGTATAAACAGAAAATCAAGGCTCGACCAAGCTGAAAGGACGAACTTGAGTATAGAGGAAAAGGAAAGAAAGCGACAGAGGGTGTCAGGATGATTTTTTAAAAAATGAATACCATTTCCGAAGAGTTTGACATAATCGTTACGAAGCCTCTCATCAAACTAAACGGTGCCATGCAGTGACAGACACAATTGAAGATTACTACTGAGTTTCGATCTTTATACCATACCTTGATCTGTTATGCTCTCATCCAGATGATCGTTTTTTGAAACATCGCAACGTTTTGCAAACTTCTCATGTCCTTTCCGGAACGAATAAAAACTGTGATGAGGCAACGTTTGGACAATTGTTCGAAACCTACAGAATCAGGAGTCGAAAATGCGTCAAATAGTAGATCAGCTACAGAGGTGGAAGGGAATGCTCTAAACAGACCCACACTTAATAGCACAAATACTCCAAACAATCTTGAACAGATTATAAGATCACCTGTACATTCTCGGCGGATTGGATGGAAAGATTTTTTTTGTATTTCGGGCTCCACGCTTAATACTTCCGATTGTGATAGTAGGTACTCATTACTTAACGCATTACTCATTACTTTACTTACTTAGAGGAATCAATTCTATAAGTTTACTCTTAAATTAAAACCAGTAAGATATTAAGCGCAATTAAGTAAATTTATTTTACTGATACCAATCAAAAGAAGGTAGAAAAAAATTTACAAAAACTTACGATAACTGATCAAAATTAAAGACGCTGTAAAAACCACTTAAATTTACATACTAGATAATTATTCTTTGCAGGCCATACCACTAAACAAAAACTATTTAATAGTATGCAGGCTTTTAAGAATATAATGGAAGTCATAAGGAATCTCTTATGACTCGTATTGAATGAGAACCTCCTATTTTGCCTTATTGCCTCGCACAATACAATATTTACTGGAAAAATAAACTGCCTTCTACTGTATTCCCCTAGAATTTGCATTCAGTGTCTAAATATAATTATTCGATATTGCCAGGAGTAGAATTGTATCAGGACTTTTGCTTTACGACAGTGACCTAAATATTTACCGCTGGAAAATGTCATGATATTTCGCTAAAGGTAGGTCGTTGGTTTCATTTGAATAATGATAACAGTTATCGGCTTATTTTCGTATCCATGTGTAGTTTTATGCAAAGCCAAAGAAAAATCAAGTTAAACAACATTACAACAAATGTATACAAAATGGTTAGGGTATTATCTAGATTTATGTATGTGTATAAATAACAAGTGAAAGAGCCAAGCAAAGAAAAAAAAACATAATTTGTAACACCTTAGGCTTATGGATAAACTAAATCGTCTTTTCTTCTTTTGCGATTAGACATTTTGAAGTTTGGGATTTTGTAATTGGGCATTTTGGAATAGGGGTTTTGAAGTACACATTGAAATTGGAATAAAAGAATAACCAGAGTAGTTAAAAAATGAAAAACAATAAATTGAAGTATTTAAAACGCATAGCAAATAGCTCTTGTAAATTAAATACTTTTTAAATGTTATGAACTTCACGCAATAATTTTGTAAATAAATATTTAGAAATCAACTTTAATTTTTGAGTTAATATACATATTCCTTATAAGAGTTAATTTTTTGAAAGTTTTCTTCGATGAATTTGTCAACACTGTATAAAGTTTAAGAAAACTTAAGAAATTTTTTTTCCTTTCAACTGTTCACTTTGAATTTAATGTAGATAAAAAGTTCTTTATTTGTGGATTTTTGTTTGTGATTTCAATATTGGGAAGTTGGAGATTAATATTGGGAATTTTGAAATAAAGGCTTTTAAAATCTTAGGGGCCTCTGTTATTTGAGTATTTTGTACTACCTACCTACCTACCTTCTTTTGGAGCGGTCAAGAAATCGAAAAAATATTATTTTAATGAAAATTTGAAGAAGGGGTTTGAATTTATAATAGAATATCAAAAAATTATGATTCCATGGTTAAACGTACATCTGCAGAGGAGAATTTTCTATTGCAGTTGGAGAACGATCTTAATTTGGAGAAATGCCCTACACTTCTATTTTGTTCAAAGACAGACGTTATTTTTTCACAAAACTAAAATAAAATCCACGGACTGGACCTGATGTCAGTGTTGGGCGTACTCAACTACATTTGTAATCAGATTAATAATCATGATTAAATCAATCATGATTAAATCAATCATGATTACATCAATCATGATTACCTACACATCAATCATGATTACCCATCAATCATTAATCATGATTACATCGAGTAATCTTAGGAAAATGTAACTGTAATCACGATTACATGATTACATTTTTTTTTTTTTTTTATTACAAATCAAACTTTTCAAGATATTTTAAAATTTAGTTCTAAGAAAACAAACAACCTGTGATCGTAAGAATTTTTATTGTAGAAAACTTCAGGAGACTGTTGAATTATGTATTAATTGAAGTCAGTGTAAAGAATGTATGTGCTTCTATTGATAGAGATTCACACATACATATCTGACCATCAGCTTAAATTCGATTATCTTGATTATATGTGAAAAAAGATAGCGAAAAAGATTAGATTTCTGGGGCGTATAAGAAAGTCGTTGAGCATGGAAAATGCAATAATATGCCTTTTAACGCTTTGATTTTGCTACACTTTTCATATTACTCCACATTGTTATATGCTAGTTCGAATGAATTCAAGGGCAGAATGCAGCTGTTTTAGAATAAGGCAATGCGAGTTTTTCACTACCGAATTCGGGATAGAAATACAACACTGTGGGTCGTAAACACCAACTAGAATAATCCCTGTTCACGGCTAATGCACAAACACCAACCAAGATTACTCGCGATTTAATCCATCGTATTACACCGGTGTAATATTTTATCCCAGATTTTCCGGGGGTAAAATTTCTATTCGAGGATTATTCCGACTAAGTGACGGATGAGCAAATTACAGCAGACAACAAAGAATAGCACGTTTTCGTGGCAACGATTATTAGGTTAGATGCACTGATCTTAAATTCTTTCTCTACTAAACATTTTTTTTTAATATTATGTAAAAAAGAAAACTGAAAATTAAATTAATTTTGCTCATTATATTGCTTTTTCAACAATTCTTATTTTAAAACATAATACTAAACATAAACAAAAAACTCATTGTTTTACACAAGTTGGTGTTTACGACCAAAACAAGCAGGATTATTCTCGGATAGGAATAATCTTTACACCGGAAATAGGATTATCCTCGTTGGTGTTTACGGCCCTGTTTGTTTTCTTTTAACTACAATTTTAAACCTTTTACAAATTTGTAATCCAAAAATGTAATCATGTAATCATGATTACGGTTACGATTGATCAATCATTAATCGTCATAAATGATTATTTTTCTGATTAATATTATCAATCTGTAATCATGATTACAGATTACAGCTTGTAATCGTAATCATCAATCAGATTGCATTTTGCCCAAAAATGGGAAGGCCGTAATTTTTTTCTTCGAAATTTACTGGAAATTTTTTCCTTAGAATTGTTGTGCTTTGTTGGAGGCCGAGCTGACAACGGTTGCTTGAGCCACTAACAATTCTTATGAGCATAGACTCGTAGATGAGCAAATAGCATTCATTTCTTCTTAGAAATTTACAGAAAATGTTTCGGGAGAATTTTTTTCAGTCTGGGCGCCGACTAGAATTATTTTCAGATGCAATCATACAATGTGTGCCGTTGTTGTCCTTCAATGCATAACAAATCTAAAATGTCCAATAAATTTCTAAGAAAAAATTGCGGATTTACATCGCTGATTTTATATTGGAGCGAGGCGTAGTTGGCTTACCCTTTGGTTATGTCCGCTCTGCAGTAGTAGCGCTTCTACAACTCAACAAGGTAGGTACTTTGCGTTTCGCAATCACTATGTAATTCTATACACAAAGGTATAAATAAAGGGGTTTCCAATAAGAGGTGTTATTTTGATATTCAAAGAAAAATGCCATTTTTTGAGATAACTGATCGGATCTTTATTTCATTATAAAGAGGAAGGTATGCCGTTAAAAATGGAAAATAACATCAGCCAAATGACCACCACGACCACGCCTACAGGACCATATCCTTTTCATGAAATTTTCCATAACCAAATCGCAAAGTGGCTGCCCTATGTCCTCGATAGCCTCAAGAATTCCATCTTTGAGGTC
This sequence comes from Dioctria rufipes, assembly GCA_963924295.1. Classification (NCBI taxonomy): domain Eukaryota; kingdom Metazoa; phylum Arthropoda; class Insecta; order Diptera; family Asilidae; genus Dioctria; species Dioctria rufipes. Next base: position 344,483,256 of record OZ002740.1, on the reverse strand, counting down.
TTGAATCGACGCTGGGCTGTTGGCGTAGACCTTCTCTTTCACGTGGCCCCAAAGGAAGAAGTCGCAAGGTGTTAAGTCACAAGATCTCGGTGGCCAATTGTGATCACCTCTTCGAGAGATAACACGGTCTGGAAACTTTTCCCGTAAAAGATCAATGGTTTCGTTACCATCCAATTCCGGCCATAAAAAATTATTAATCATCTGTCGATAGCGCAATCCATTCACCGTAACTGTTGCTCCAGCCTCATTTTCGAAAAAGTAAGGTCCAATGACCCCGCGGGACCATAAACCGCACCAAACAGTCACACGTTGAGGATAGAGAGGCTTTTCAACAATAACTCTTGGGTTTTCCGAGCCCCAGATGCGACAATTTTTCTTGTTGACGAAGCCATCGAGGTGGAAATGGGCCTCATCACTCAAGATGAGTTTTCGATGGAATTCCGGATCATTTTCATGCATTTCAAGGACCCAATCACCAAAGACTCGACGTTGTTGATGATCGGCCGGCTTGAGTTCTTGTGTTAACTGAACTTTATAAGCCTTAAGACCCAAATCTTTATGCAAAATACGGTGTAATGACGTTTGTGGAATGCCTAATTCAAAAGAACGACGAGGAATGGACAAACCTGGGTTTTCTTCAACATTTTCGGCTACAGCAGCAATGTTCTCGGCTGTTCTTGAGCGACGTGCACGGGTTTTATTCTTCACATCACTAACTTGTCCCGACAGCTCGAATTTTTCTACCAATTTTTGTATTGCGGTCCGACAAGGTGCTTCACGACGACCCAAAAATGTTCGAGTTTTACGAACCGTCTCTGCCACATTTTCACCATTTTTATAGTGAAATATTAATAATTTCAATGCGTTGTTGAATCGTGTATCGTCCCATTTTTATTAATGGCGTAGTTTCTACTTGTCAAATGTCAAAAAATGACAGCTCCAAAAGTGACATCTACCGAAATAGCGGGCTAATTAAAATAACGCCTCTTATTGGAAAACCCTTTATTAAGGGTGAAACACAGTGTGAGTGTTTGATAACTTCGGCGTTGTGAACTTTAGCTTAACACAGTGTGAGCATTTGATAACTTCGGCGTAGTGAACTTCGTTTTAACACAGTGTGGTGCTTTATTCTTTCATTTTCTGACTTTTATGTGTTGTCAATTTAAATCAAGTTTCAAGTTATAAATTAACTCCGCATCTCGCACCAAACTTATCAACTTTTCTTTCGACATTTTTATTTTCAACTTGTTAAAATTTCCCCAGATTTTAAAGTTAACTACATTCAAATCAGCTGAAAAACATGTTATCAAATGTTAAAAGTTGCGCTGTAGTAGAAACTATTTCTACCCCAGCGTTTGCTCAGCGCAGTGGGCGCAGCCGACTTCACCATTAGAACTTGCCCAACTTCTTCTCATGTAGGTATTCTACAAGAAAGCTCAAACGCCGGCTGCGCTCACGCTGGCACTGTGTTTCAGCCTATAGTGATAACTAAAGGGTTGATTTAATAATTGCGAGAGTAAACAGTAAAGTTAAATAAAGAAAGAACTTTTGAATGATTGTTGGAATATTGTGTTTTAAATAACGAACTAAGGCCACGCTCGTAACAATATTGAGGAATGATCAGCCAACTTTGCTGAATTATCCAAAAACATTTCTTACAATAAAAAAATATGATTTTAAGAATAATTAATAAGATATTTTGAAATGTTTATTAGAATAAGTATAAAAACATTTTTTAAAAATGCTTAGCTGTACCTAAGTTTTATTTAGAGATAAATTTATGACTAAATTCTAATATAGGATAATCGAGCGAAGACTACTCCTGACTTTTTTTTGCTTTGGCTGAACCACAACCACCATGTCCAATAGAACTCCAACCGTACTTCATTTACACAAAAAATATAATTATAATTATAATATTTTTAGTAAAATGTAGAGAAACTTACATTATAAATATACCAACGGCTTCAGGATACATGACTGTCACTTTATTTTCATTAAATACAAATCTTCAATAAGAAAGAGACATGTTTATATGGGATTTAATTCATGCAAAAAAAAAACTGTAAATACGCAAAAAATTACTAAAAGTTATATCAATGTTGTAAATTTGAAGCTTAATAGTTCACGAAATGTTTCAAGAATCAAGAGTCATTGGAATGGGTAAAGGGTCCTCTATACCAGATGATCTGATATAATATTATTCATAGGTTATGTAGGAATAAAAGTTACAGGGTGCTGGAAAACAAAATCTCTCAAATACAGATCTCTCATACTACATAATAAATGAAGCATATTTCATTCCCCATGTCGTACAATTTTGTGCATATTTTCACCCAAATTTAATATCAACCGCCGAAGTATGTAAGTTTCCACTCGCATATAAATTTTGTGAAATGGAAATATTTTCTGATTTTTAAAAACAAGCAGCCTGAATAGAAAAAGAACTCTCCATTACCATTCTGTTAATCCGGGGAATGATAATCTTACGATGCCAGAAACAGGAAAAATTCTCTATTTGTTAGTTTAAAATACCAAAGAGCAGTATTTAGAGAGTAGCCGAGTAGGACACTACAATGTATATAGAAAAACATGGTCAAATGCGAAAAATAACACGAGTGCAATCATTGAAAGCTACATGAACTCTTCGAGCGCATTCCCTATCTAATTTCGAAAAGATATAATTCCCATAAGGGAGCATAATTAATATGTTCATTAGCTTCAGCCTAATGGAGTGTCTAAAAAAACTCACTGACAGTCATAGTCTGCTTAGACTATAGCATAAACCTTGCTAAGCAAGACTCTATTATCACAACTTTTCATGTCGGAGCACAGAGCATTTCCTAAGTTAATAACTTAATTGTGTACAGACAATGTAAAGCAATTAAAACTTGTAACAAGTATAAATATCAATATCATTCAGTTTTCTGGTATAAAAACAAACTTCAACTTTGCAGGGTTATGGCGACGCGTCTATGCTGGGTCGTACATTTCCGAGCACTTGACCAACCACTTTTCAAACTCAGCAAAATTAATTTCGAATTTCGCGTCTAGTAACACTTTGCTAAACGTAGAAAGGCTTAGCCAGGTAGACTCTTGTTTTTGTAAAAATTAAAAAAAAAAACACCAAAAATGTAAATAGTCTAATGCTTATGACAGACATGGGATATCGATATCTAGATATTCAAAAAGGGGCTTGATGAGATAAATCGTATTTTGAGACTTCAATTCTGTTCACAGATCTTTAAGCGTAACAAATTGGGAAATGTAAGTGGCAAATATATTAGCACTCGAAGATTCCTCGATATGTCTCGAAGATTCCTCGATATGTCAGGTATTCTTATTCTTTGGAATCAAATTTCAACACGGCAAGACACAGATTCCAATAGTGACAGCCAGAATTTAAGCTACATATTATGTGTTTGCATCTTGATACAGTACACCATCGCTATAGGACAAGCTTACTATAGGCAGGTCGTCAATGGGACAATCTGACCTCCATCCTTCTGGATGCTCGATCGCAAAGTGCAGCGATCTTATTACTTTTCAGGTTAACTTCAGTGCCTGAGACAATTACCTACGCGAGTTTTGGCTGACTAAACCCCCCCCCCCCCTTTTGGCTCTGTTTTCGAAGATATTTGGAAACGTCGCTACCGGTAATAGTTGGCTTAATTCATCAGAACGTCTACTTGCTCAGCAGCAGTGAAACACATAAAACCAATTCCATGTTCAATAGCCGTGAAGTAAATACTGTTTATGTTTCTGGAATTATCCAGCGGTGCGTTTATTTTTATGGCTTTTGTTGAGATCGATAGATGCTATAACAAGCGAAATACAATGTTATTACAACAGATCTACGGATCATAGCAACATTGGTGACACCGTTATTGGGTTAAGCAGTAAACCATTCAGTATTAGATCATTCATTTATCCTCTCAAGATCCCGATTATTACGCACGATGCGGTCGCAAATTAGGCAAATACAGGTGGATTTTTTCATCTTCAACAACATCAAGAAGATCACTAATAAACAATTTAAATAGTAAGGGACCAAGTACAGAACTCTGAGGTACCTCACATTGAGAGGACTTTAAGGTTGAAAAATTATTACTAACCTTAACTAGCTGATGGCGATAACAGAAGAGCTCTTTTATGGAGAAAATACCAGTTGCACTGAATCTGTATTCAAACACATGCCTTAGGGAAGTCAAGGAGGGCAAATATCCTAAAATCATACTACTAATAAATTATTCAATAGACTTTTAAAAATGAAAGCAAAATGAATTCAACATAAAATTTCAAAATCAAAAATATTTCCAGTGATAGCAGCCCCAAACATGCGATTCTGTACAAACTTTGAAAATAAATAATTGCTCATGCCCATCATTCTATAATCACCGACCATATGAACTTAATTGCTGAAAATACCTAAAATTCTAAGCAAAACTATTTTTTAGCTTAGTCCATAAATTAGCTAATTTCCCGTTCCAAAGTTAGGTATACTATACATAGGTGTATACATAGTTCCCCAAGAGTTTCTAAACAACCGAAACATTCCCCAAATTCCTGAAACATCTTGATTAACGTGAACTGAACTGAAACGAAAGTATCATAAAAAAAAACACCAAAAGTCCAAAAGGAACAAGGAAAAACAAAACAAAAATCGTAACTAAGTATATATGAAAAAAGTTCGTACCATCTGGAATAAAAACGTTAACGAACAGGCAATCCTCACTGAAACGACGTGTCTCATCCGCTCTTGCCCGGGCTGATTTGATTAGTTTCATGAAGGTTTCGTCGTGTTTTCGCATTGGTCTCTTGGGGTTTTGCCAACAATCTGGCTGAAAGAATGTAGCGTTTCGGACGCCGTCCCAACTTGGAAGATTATCTACAATCGGAGGACTAAAACGTTTATCATCGACCGGAGAATGTGCATATGGTATTCCTAGATAGGCTAGAATATTTTGGGTCCGAAACATTTTCATATAGGTACCCATTACTATGCCTTGGTCTGGAATTATTATCGGTGGTGCATCCCGTCCAGTTACAATTTCCACTAAATGAAATGTTATTAGAGCCACAAACAATTTGGTGAAGAACTTTTCCATTTTTTTTTTTTTTTTTTTATATATGTTATATGTATTCAACTCTCTCTGAGAACACACTTAATCCAAAAAGGAAGACACTATTTTTGCATTAGAACACTAAACCAACAACAAACACCAATTCCACGAACTGTACACCTTCGCGCGCGATTTTCAACTGAATCGAAATGTAAATCAGAAATCAGAGCTAACTACATAAACTACCCCTCGTCGTCGTCATTTACCAGCTTAAAGTTAGTAAAGTAAAGGACTTTTCAGTTACTACAAGACTCTGCTTCAAGCCGTCTCCTTCAGATTACCATCTAGCACGCGACTGTCGATCGCTTGACAACCCCAACGGCGTTTTTTCGCCCTTCTTTGCGGTTTCCTTGGAAGATTCCAAGTTCCAGATAGTTTTTACTTTTATGTTCTAGGGAAAGTCACCTCAAAAACGAACTTAGTAAGTAAACTAAAAATCCGCCCCCAACTATACTATTTACTATCGAAGAGCATTTTTATTAGGTTTCATCACCCCTTTTCACTCAATTCCGTTAAATTGGGGAGAACCGGAAAGTCTTGAGAGAGAGAGAGAGAGAAAGAGAGTACGTCGCTATTTTTCGTTGTGCATTTTTCACATTTTCATGAAACTCAAGAAAAGTGGAGGAAAATTTTTTGGCATCGAACGCGGTTTTCTTTGTTATTTACATTATTCCCGTGGGCTCTGCGGTGAACTAATTTGATTTAATTGCTGGAAACCGTGAGTTAGTTCGTGGCTAAAAAGATACGTATCTCTGAATTAATTAATTTGTCGATGCCCTTTCAGTGATTTTGTGAGCTTTGCGAATTTTAACTGTTTTATGACCCAATAAATTCTTATAGTTATTGTTTTTATATGTTTAACTGTAGATGGTCAATGAAATTTGCAAAGATAATTACATTAACCTTCGGTAAATTGTACTTCAAGAATAGAATTTAAATTTGCATAGAAATCTATTTTATGACGGCACTTTTATACATGTATTTGGCAGTAAAATGAATAATAGGACTTTATCGGATTAAATATTGTATGTGAGGCTACTACCAGTGGCACCTTTACGCATGGGTCCCCTGGGCCAGTTTAGATGTTAGAGTTTGGCTAATGAAACTAGACCGTGGGACTTATTCGAATTTCTATACATATGGCAACAGATTTTCATACATAGTGACTGTGTTTGCAGCACTCAGTATTTTTTTAAAATTTCTGGCATTTTTAATGGGAGATAAAATTCAATCTGTGGTCACATTTGACACCCAAGTCATAGACAGAGTCCACACGGCGAATCGAGGAATTCGAGAACTCATAATCATAAATGATTGGTGTCTGATTCCTATGGAAAGTCATTTTTCGATATTGAGTACCAAATTTTTGTTCTCGCACCAATTGTAAAATTTTTGAAGGTCATCCTGTACCTGTTCACAATCATTAAGAGATTTAATCTGATCGAAAAGCTTAACATCGTCAGGATAAACCAAGATCTTACAGTACCTCACCACAGAAACAATGTCGTCAATAGACAAAATAAAGAACAACGCGCCCAGATGACTCCCTTGAGGTACGCCAGACGAAGCTTTCAAGACTCTAAAGATGGAATGGCGGAATAAGATTTGGTATATTCTCTTATCTAAATAAGAAATGTTGAAGGAAACCCGTACTTTTCCATTTTAAAGAGTGAGATAACTTTTCGAAGGTTTTATTAAAGTCTGTATAAATACAATTGGTCTGATAGCCTTTTGCCCAAACCGCCAATGGTCTCCTAGAGAAATTCCAGCAAATTAGTGATTGTAGACCTGCCCGAAATAAACCCATGTTGGTTTGAAGAAAGAAAATTCTTACAGGAAGTTGATAGTTGACAGTAAATGATAGATTCGAATAATTTAGGCATGCAAGATAATTTTGCAATAGGCCTATAGTTAGAAATTTCATTTTTACTACCTTTTTTTTTTTATAGGTATGATAATAGAATTCTTCCACAGCTGCGGCAAACACCGAGTGATGGATAATAATTCTCAGCGGGGATGCCAGGGAGATGCAACATGACTTAAAAAAGGCTAGTGGAATCCCATCAGGACCAGTTGTGAAGTCATTTGGAGGCCCATTAACATGATCGAGTATATCATCTTCTGATATTGAAGCGAGAGTGAATGAAACGTAATGAGAATCGTTCATATGACTGAAGTTCCTATTTTAAGGTAGAAAATTTTACGAGGATAAGGCATTGTCAAAAAAAAAGCAAACATATCGCAAATTTTAGACGAATCATCACTAGCAGAATCTTTGTACCTCATGGTATTAGGGTAGTTGTCCGTTTTTTTCTTCATATTAATAAAATTAAAAAAGATGCGTGGGTCACAAAATAATTTCGTACGCATGCTTTTGTGATGGCCTAACATACGAAAGATTCTTCCAACAGCCAAAGGCATTACAGCGAAATAATCAGCAATTGCTAAACAAAAACCTCGCATGGTATTGTTCTGCAACTGTCGGTTTGTTTTGCTGATTAGCCCAACAGCTGGCTGTGATGAGCGTTTAGTGGAGCAATCGACGATTACGATAAGAATTTACCTCGCATGGTAATTATTAAGTATGTAAGGCGATTGTTTACAACTAAGGTGCTGTAACGCAACCGGTAGAACAAACGACAAAGTTGTTGTCGTTTGTTTACATCCGCGTTGCGAGTAAAAGTTTACTTCCGAATATTGGGGCATAAAAGACCAATGACTGGTCTGGCGAGTGCCGTTAAGAGTTCAGTCGAGTCTTACCTTTTGTTATCGCAATATCAAGTTACAGTTCGGTTCGGGTTAGCTTTCTTTAAGATATTAGGATAGGTCAGTTTTGCGTAAAATAAAGTATACATATGTATGTTCAAGTAATGCGAGTGTTGTCATTTATTCAAAGGTGATTTATTTTTTGCTTTGGGACACGACAATTTGGCGCAGCCGGTGAAAAAAAAAAGGTATGGTGATTTTGATACCCTAGATGAAATCATAGGGATAGGTATACTAAGTTTGTCATTACACCTCGAAATAATGATGGTAGAGCAAAATGGATTGGACACCCATTCATAATATTAAAAGTTATTTCGATTTTTGCAGGTCCGTCCGTCCGTCCGTCTGTGCGCACGATAACTCGAGAACGCGTATACTTAGAGAGCTGAAATTTTGTGCACGGACTTTAAAAAAAAAAGTAAAATTAAGTTCGAAAATGAGACAAATCGGGCAACTCCTTCGTGGGGTTGCCATATAAAAATTTCGTTTTCCGCTATATATTTGGACACTGCTTGAGAACGCATCGACGTAGAGAGCTGAAATTTCGTAAATGATGTTTTTGCTACATTAGCAAATAAAATGTCAAAAATGGATCAGTCCAAGACATTTTTATTGTACTAAAAACTTCTGCAGAATACGAAATCCTATAAAATTGGTTATGATCATTTTTTCTGTGCGACAAACCGTTCTAGAAATATATGCGAAAAACAACTTCAAAATCAAACTTGAATAGATCGGTGACCATACGAAATTTAATACGGGCATTCATCTAGGGTATCATATGAATTGGTCTATCTATCCAATTCTAGCTTTTTTACTTGTTAAAATTGAATGGTTTTTTTATTATTATTTTTAGGAGTTATGCTTTTTAGCTACTCCACTAATCTTTCAGGTTAATTAAGGGTTAGATTTAGTGTATTATGGGATCTTTCAGTCTAAAAAATTATTAAAATTTGTTAAATAAGGTGAATGTGTTTGTATAGAGTAAGGTGTTAATAATTTTAAGGCGTAATTTAAATAAAGTATGAGGTCGCTTATTCTTATTGTGCGTAACTAAATAAGGAAGAAAAAATATTGAGAAAGCATGATTGTGTTGTATAGATCCTTAATAGATGAATTCAGAGTAATTGAGTGTGGTAATTATGTTATATTAGAGTTTTGAATGTTTAGCGTTAGATACGAGTGTGATTGTTGTTCGGCTAGCACCTATAATAAAGATATAAGTATTGCAAAAGATCTCATCTAGAGCGCGTTGTACTAATTTTTCGGCTCGCAGGTATGAAGTATAAACAGTCTTAGTGAAAAGCGATTTCTAAGTATGTAGGGATAAGTGGGTTTAGGTATTTCTTTGTTTTAAATTGTAGACATCAATGTCAGTAGGAAGAAGTAACGTGTTGACTAGGGAGGAACTGTTGCAATTCGAAGTCCAGGAAAAAAAATAGAGATAAGAGCTCAGAAATTAAAGGAGTACGATACAAAAATTCTGAGCTACGAGCAAGACTGGCAATACATTGGAGATCATCTCAATTCGGAGCTGCAAAAACGATTGTCAAGTGGAAAAATCAAAGAAATTGCTTGAGGTATTGAGTACGGTTGCCCAGAATTGCACGAAAGGAGAAGCCTTGGACCTGATAGTTACAACTACATTCAAAGTAATCCAACAGAAGGAAATTGAGTCGGCGCAAGAATTGGAGGAATACAATAAGAAAAATAAAGCTCTAATAAACAAAGTAGCAGCATTAGAACAGCAACTGCAAGTAGCAGAGGAAACAGCAACAGAGTTAGAGCAGGAACTAGGAATCGATCAATTGGCAACAACAAAAGAGAAATCGGCAGGCTCATCAGCTAATAGGAGGTGTAATCCAAGGAATTTGGTATTCTGAGACCAGCAACAAGATAAAACGAGGACCTCTGAGACGTTTAAAGATACGCAGCAAAAAAAGTTCAGTAGCAGTACGGAACAAGGTCGAAATAAACCAAGAACAGAATCTGACAAGTCAAAACCACCTCTAAAGAGCAACATGGCAGAGGCGTACGAGAAAATCATGGACTTGGTTTCTAAATACGTGCCAATGTTTTCAGGGGAAAGGTCGCCAAGATTGGAAAAAGAAGTTTTTCGTTTCCTCAGCTGCAGCAAAGACTTGCATGATCGACTGGAACCAGCAAAGAAAAGCATTTTTATTAAATGCATAAAATACCGATTATCCGATGACGCTTACTATCTAATAAGCTCACATGAACCAAAGGACTTTGCATCTTTGCAGCAGGCGATTAAAAAAGCCTACATGCCACGAAAGTTTTTCGGTGAGTTACGCACTGAAATGTTAGCAAGTAGGCAGAGGCCGGGTGAAGATATTAGAGAGTTTGCGGATAGGATGGTGGAGCTGCTGGACCAGGTTAAGTCTGCGGTATCAGCCAAATACCCCAATAAGGATGGAGGTCTGTTAGCCGAACTAGAGATCGACGCGGTAGCTACTTTTAAAGGGTGTCGGTAGTCAGGCCACACGGGTATATCTTACTGGAAGGAAGTTTGGAGCACTGGAAGAAGTTCGAGAGGAAACGCAATACTTCGAAAAAGATTCGGAAAGGCTCCAAGCTATGGCACCAAAGGCCTGGAAAAAAATACCGGATTACACCCCAGAATTACCACAGGAATAATGGAGAAGTGACAATTTCAAAGGAGATGAACCCGCACTTCGCCGAAAGTCTTTCTTTACTCTACAACAGCCAGTTCGTATAGAATCATACAGAAGAATGCCTGGGAAAGCATATGAACATAGACCCAAACATTGCTTCAAGTGCGGTCAGCCTAGACACTTTGCGAGAGAGTGCCAACAAGTACTCTTCTGTACTGAATGTCAGGAATATTGGCACGAGGTATGCAATTTCAGAATTCATCATGTCAGAGTGGCGAACTATGCAACTGGCATCCAAGGTGAATTCCATTCAGGAATGGAGGCGTTTTATTGCCAATTCTGTCGAACGCAGGATCACTATACGGCAAACTGTCTAAAAAGGTATTTAGCAGAGAAAGGAAGAAAGGGTGAAATTGAATTCTTGGAGTACATTTATTATCACAGTTCCATGGGATATAGCATGCATTAGAAGGTAAGTTAAGGCTTTTAGTAGACACTGGATCAACATGTAACATAATTAAAGCTAATAGAATAAACAGAAATACACCGATACAAACACAGCAGAAAATAAGAATTGGAGGACTCTTCGATATGTCAAGAGCTCTATAGACACCTGTGAAGCAAAGTTGCAGATCGACAACAGCCAGCATGCCTGCAGATTTAACGCCATTTGTGATACGGATTCAATTCCAGCCGACCGACGTTTTGTTCTTTGAAAAAGGAGTATTACGGCCGTTATATTTGTTAGCCTTCAGTTATCACTAGACTTTTAATCAGTCCAAAGTATGTTGAAACAAACATGTGATGTAAATTTTCGAATAAAGAATAGTATATGGTGTAACTACCTTGGTGTCGCAGAGCGAAAATTAGAATTTGCAAGCTTTTTCTCCGACCTTCGGTAAAATCCAAACTAAGCACTTTCTCTTACTGACAGCGACCACTCTGTGTAGCGTAGCACAACGAATTAAAAGCTTTAAGGCTTAAAGCTGGAAACACAATGCTACGATCATCAGAGCTCATCAGCTCAAATTTCAATTGATTCCTATATCTGATAATAGAAAAGAATGAAAACTGAGCTGATGAACATTGATGGTCTTCGCATTGTGTTACCAGCAATTGCGACGACCGACAACTATTGCAGTAATAGGAACAATTTTCTCCAGGAATGTTTTATGGAGCAGGTATTACATAGGAATCTGCAGTTTTCGTTGACCACTTTATTGAATTAATTCAATTACGACGAACAGAGAGCCCGACGGGCGACGACTATTGCAGTCTTAAGAACAATTTTCTCTAGAAAAATTTTATTGAGCGTGTATTGCATAGGAATTCATTGCAAAAAAGTATTAAAAACATTGCAAAAAGGAGCAAGTGCAAAGTTGGTGTCATTCATATCCAGGAGACACCCGTGGATATGAATGACGAAACGTTGTACAACAAATGGGGCACCACATTCCACCTTTGTGGTATTAGTTTAGCCACCGTGACACTTTAGTACGGTACTAATAGGTTTCAGCATGGGCGCCGCCAGGATTTTGTGTGAGATGGTGCATGTGGAAATAATTATTTATTTCAACAATGTTCCCAAAAGTTTTTCACTGTTTCGTGTTTTTGTGAATAAGAATACTCGAATATCATTTTCAAAAACTTACATGACTACACGCAACATTTGTTTCCCGATCTTCTCTTATTTGCTAATCGTGGAGCCCTTAATTAGTGGCATTTTTGTTCTGAAAAATATTTTAACCCCCTAAAATTAGCCGTGGAATATGTTTTCTACTATAAAATTGGCTATCAGATATTCTAATTCTAACATAAACTTGATTTCCAAACCTTTAATTTTTCAGTAATATCTTAATAATTAACTACAAGCAATTAATCACATATGCAGGGTGTTTCCCACTAGGAGGTCAATAGAGTAGGAGGAGATAGTACTCACCAAGACGAATCAAATATTGTATGGCAGGGGAGGGGGGCAATATCAACCGTTTAGGAGGTACAGGTTGATAAAGAAAAAGAGCTAACTTTTTCACAAAACACCCTGTATCTTAAAAACTACAGGGCGCATGGTCACAGTTAAGAGCTCATTGTATGCAGAACTTCATAGTCTTTTCCAATGATTGCTCAACCAGCCCCATACCACTATCCCACCAAGAATTAAAGTTGTCTACACTAAAAAATTTTGATTTTCTTACCTTTTTGTTTTTTTAATTTAACCTCTACTAATTTTGCAAAATGGTCATTAACATAATTTCCTTTTATAAAAACTGTAAACTGTAGACTCTCTTCTTTAAGTTAACTTATTACACCCTATGTGTTAACTGTAGCCGTTAGACATAGCCTATTCAGGTCACACCGAAATTAGACGATATTTTTTAAAATGACGTGCTAAGGGAACAAATTATCGTTGAGAATAGGTTTGAAAATAGGTTTGAGAATAGTTTTAGACCTAATAACTCTTAAAGGGCTTCAGATAGCACATTGGGTGTAATAGGTCACATTAAAGAGGAGAGTCTAAATTGCACAGCTTTTTATAAAAAAAAGTTTTGTTAAGTTAGGTTAAATTAAAAACAAGTAAAAAAGCTAGAACTGGTCTAAGACCAATTCCTATGATACCCTAGATGAATGCCCGTATGAACTTTGTTTTGATTTTGTTTGATTTTTGAAGTTGTTTTTCGCATTATAATTCTAGAACGGTTTATCGGACAGAAAAAATGATTATAACCAATTTATAGGACTTCGTATTCTGAAGAAGTTTTTAGTACAATAAAAATGTCTTGGACTGATCGTTTTCACAGTATACGTAAAAAACCTACATTTTTATATGGCAACACCAAGAAGGAGTTGCCCGATTTAGTCCATTTTTGAAATTTTATTTGATAGTACAATGAAAACACCATGTACCAAATTTCAGATCTCTATATCAATGCGTTCCCAGGTAATGTCCAAATATATAGTGGAAAACGAAAGTTTTGTATGGCAACCCCACGAAGCAGTTGCCCGATTTGTCTCATTTTCGAACTTAATTTTAATGTTTTTTTTAAGTCCGTGCACAAAAGTTCAGCTCTTTAAGTGTACGCGTTCTCGAGCTATCGTGCGCACAGACGGACGGACGGTCGGACGGACATGCAAAACTCAAAATAACTTGTAATATTATTCCTGGGTGTCCAATCCATTTTGCTCTACCATCATTATTTCGGGGTGTTACAAACGGAATGACAAACTTAGTATACCCTATAGATTTCAACTAGGGTATAAAAACGTAAGAAAATCCGAAATTTTTAGTTTAGACAACCATAATTCTAGATGAGAGAGGGATATGGGGTAAGATACAGGGTGTTTTGTGAAAAACTAGCTTTTTTTCTTAATCACCCTGTAACTCCTAAACGGTTGATATGCCGTCTACCCCTCGTGCCATACAATTTTGATTCGTCTAGGTGAGTACTATCACCTCCTGCTCTATTGACCTCCTAGTGGGAAACACCCTGTATTATTATGTGGAAATACCACAAAGACTATTATCAGAAAAATATTCCACCAGACCCTATTCTACATTATGTGTTAACAAAATTTAAAATCATATCAACAAATATTAATTATATACACCAATTGCAAATATGTATATCAATTGATAATAAAAAATGAAAGCGATGTAAAAACACACTAAGTGTATGCTTAACTCAAATTATATTATTAGAACTACCGAGATTTCGTAGAATTTGTATATCTACGATTATAAAAATGTTTTTATTTAAAATAAATTAAAATATACTTACAAATTTAATACACAACTAACTGAAATAAATAATAATTTACTCAGCCCTTTTCCTAAAGAAATTATTAGAGACGAAACAAAAACCATAATCTTCTGTAAATAGAAATTATATATAAAATACACACTACCTGATTCTTGGGAATTGTAATAATTTTCTGCTTTCTAAATGAAAATTGTATTGATTTATTAAATTTATTTTTTTATTTTTGAGAAATCATAAAGATTTCCCTTAAAATATTTCTCTAGGTCTTTAATGCAACTCCACAAATTGTCCACAAATATGAACTCCCTACAAGAAAAAAGGTACACCATCTTTACGTTGCAAAAGATAGTAGTATTTTTGTTGTAGTTCCGCACATAGTTCGTTTATACTAGAACTCGTTACTAATCAGTTGCAGGGTATTCAATTTAACCTACAAACTTTAAATAAAGAAATTGGAAACTTAGTAAAATTTTTAAATTACCACAGGGAAAAGTTAGAAGAAGAGTTTTCCCTTATACTTCAGCAAATTTCAACTTGTTGCGACGTATGGAATATTGACTTGGTACTGCCCTGCTTAGTGAAGCGAATGACACACAAATCAACGAGTATATTCTGTGGAAGAATATTATAGAAGATTTATATTTATTCCTTATTTAGATTCTATGATAATATCATTGGATGAACGTTTTTCTGCGCTCCTGCAGCTTCACTCCCCCGAAATGAAATTGTTAGTAAGAGTTCATAAAAATTGTTTCAAAAATTGAGGACTTCTATGGGACATCTTTGTTGGAAAACTTTATTGATGAAGTCACAATATGGTATGAAACTTGGGCCAAAAATAATTTAGATACATACATCAAAAATTAAATACATTCACTTATTAGAAAACGCCAAAGGTTTTAGCATATTGAGAAGAGTGAAGACTTCGACAAGATCAACTATATGCGAACAACGATTCTCGGGCTTGTGTATGATAAGTCTGTTGTTAATGAAGATTTCGTAAGCGAAGTAGTGTATAAGTTCTCAGAGAAGCCACGTATTTAATAAAAATTAAAGAAAAAAAGTTGTATCGTTTTAATTTTTAATGCTTCTCTAAATAAATTGATGAACATTTTTATGAAACAAAGGTGGTGCAACTGCACCACCTTGCACCATACTGCCGGCGCCTATGGGTTTCAGTATAAAGCGGTGAGTAATCCATACTTAAATGAAGTGTATTAAATTATTTTAGAAAATTTAAAATACTTAATCTTGTAAGTATAACAGGCGATTGCAGTGAATTTTTCGAGAAGTTATAGTCTGCATGCACAAAGAGTTTCTGGAACAAACTTCACTGTATATTTGGGGCACCTGTGTAATCGGACCGTGGACCACATATTTATCCATAATTTTGATCTTTTTGAACCTTACAAATCGGACCAGACGTAAAGAAAAATCGCAAAATAAAATAAATGTGCATGAGATTGACATTATGAAAAATTTCTTTCTGTATCTAATTACAATATGAAACAGAATGGCTGTTTTGTGTAAAATCCCTGTATATTTTTTAGAACAAGATGCATACATTAGAGGAAGGGAGACTGTATGACAAAGCAAACTTTTACCTACATCGAAGCTGCGTATTTCTATACATATTTGCAGGACCACGAATCGTTCTCAAACATTTTTGTAGGTTTTTGTGTGATTCCCCGAAATATAATTCCTATGAGTATGAGTCATTTGATAAATAGATACGCATAACACTTTTCATGAGTTACGTGACTGTAAGTAAGGATCTCATTTTATGTGATCTTACTCAGGATTAACCATACAATTTTTTATCACTGCAGTGGTATTAATAATTTGTGAAATTAAGTGTTTTTGAACAAAAATTAGCAAGCTACATACAAGGACCCCTTCATTAAATAGAAAAGTAAACCTGAGGATTCATTTTTAATTAGGTAGGTTTTTTCAAATGGGAACTCAAAACAAATAAATGATGTGTAAATTTTAAGGAAAAAAAATACCCACTCTAACATCTTTTAAAAATGGAAAAAAAAATACAAGGAATCCGACGTTAGTAAAAAATTAGAAGTCATAAAAGCGTTTGAAAAAGATAGGCTTAGTCAGAGGAAGATTGCTGCAAAATTTGAAATTAGCAAAAGCCAAGTGCAGCGACTTTTAAAAAATAAAAATGAAATAAAAAAGTCGCTTGAGAGATTTGAACCAACTGGAAGAAAGCGCTTAAAATTAATCGTCCCGTATGCAAAACTGGATAGCACTTTATTTCAATGGTTTGTGAAAGCTCGTGGAAAAAATTTACCAATATCTGGACCACTTCTTCAAAAGAATGCTTTAAAAATTGCAGAAATGTTAAGTTTGACTGAATTTAAGGCATCGAACGCATGGTTACAGTCATTCCGCAAGCGTTACAACATTACTTTCGGTGTGCTATCAGGAGAGGGAGCAGATGTTGATCTGAGTACAGTTGAGGCATATCGCAGTACTATTCAAAGCCTTTGCGAGGGATACGAACCTTCAAATATTTTTAATCTGGATGAAACAGGACTCTTCTTCCGAGCAACACCAACCAGGTCACTTCTTTTGAAGAATGAAAAATGCTCAAGTGGGAAGCTATCCAAGGAACGCTTAACGGTGGCTCTTCTCTGTAATTTAGCTGGTGAAAAAGAAAATCTTTTAGTAATTGGCAAGGCTAAAAGGCCGAGGTCTTTTGGCAGAATAAATATTCAACAGCATTTATCTATTACATGGAGAGCCAATTCAAAGGCGTGGATGAACTCTACTATTTTCAGTGAGTGGATGCATACACTAGATGCGAAAATGCAAAGACAGAAAAGAAAAATTCTTATCTTCCTCGACAATGCTGCCTGTCATGTGGTCGATGAGCTTACTAATATAAAACTTCAATATATACCACCAAGTTGTACTTCAGATTTACAACAATTGGACCAAGGTATCATCCAGAATTTAAAAGTAAACTACCGTAACTACATGATGAACCATTTAATTTGTTATTTGGATGAGGTTGAAAATTCTTCAGAACTTGCAAAGAAAATTTCTCCATTTGATGCTCTCAGTTGGCTTAAATCTGCATGGGACACTGTAACTAAATCAACAATCCATAAATGTTTTCGAAGGTGTGGTTTTACGCACGATAATAGTACCGAAGAAATAATTACTGAAAATAGTATTGTAGAGGAAAATGTAAGGGAATTAGCAGATGTTGATGTATTTTTGGCCACTTATGAGACCAGACCGGAAAACTGGGAAGACAATTTCTTTCAACAGATTGAAAATAGACAAGACACTGAAAATATTATAAGTAACTCTAGCAGCAGCTCCGAAGATGTTATCGAATCCGAAAATGAAGCTTCGAATGAAATTTCGGCCATGACTATTAAGGACGCTCTTGCAAGCATTTGTAGCCTTAAAAACTACGCAACAAAAAGGACCATACCTACAGTATTACAAAAACTAAATGAGTGTGAAAATATGATTGAAAGAGAACACGTAAATTCTACTAAAAAACAAACTAAGATTTCAGATTTCTTTAAGAAATAATTTTGTATTGCACCTAGGTTGTGCTTTTAGATTCCCGTAAAATGTTATTTTTCTTTAAATTACAGTGTAATACATATAAATTTTATCAATCAACAGTTTGAACTTTTTTTTTATTCGTTTTTAATAAAGAATTTTTTTAGTTTACATATCATAATTAGTTCCCTCATTTTTCATATTTATTCCTTTTATTCATTTCGTCGGACACAGTGGGAAAATAGCTCCTTTGTACAGCTTTTTGGTATATGTATGTCTACATGTCTATACATACATAAATTCCTTTATACCTGTAAAATCGGACCAGTAATTGCTGCGACCTTGAGGTGGTCCAATTAGTAGGTTTTACTGTATCAGAAAAGAGAGATAAGGGCCAGTCGTTTAGACTTCTCTCTCGACCAGGTTTCGTCCCTGCCAAAGGACTCATCAAGAATGTTGGTTTTTGGCTGAAGATAGCCGGAGTGCACTTAAGTGCAGCATTAGATGGATATTGTCCTAGTTCGTCATGTCCGGTAAGTGCTTATATATGCTCATCCCACATTTATATCTACTATCCTAATATCTACACTTTCTTTTTACTGATCACCACAGTTCTGGGTGTTGGCTAGTATCGTTGTGTTTACCCTCCCGAGCACACTATCAGTGTTCAGCACTGTCTTGGGAGCTCCTAGTTTTACATATAGTGTGGCCAATAGACACTACATATTGATCTAGATCTCCTACATTTGTACCCGAACTCTAATACTGCTCTCTTCTAGGAGCTGTTAAATTTATTAAAAACATTGCAAAAAAGAGCAAGTGCAAGGTTGGTGTCATTCATATCCAGGAGACACCCGTGGATATGAATGACGAAACGTTGTACAACAAATGGGGCACCACATTCCACCGTTGCGGTATTAGTTTGGAGCGACCGACGAATTCCTATGCAATATACGCTCCATAAAATGTTCCTAGAGAAAATTGTTCCTATGACTGCAATTGTCGTCGCAATTGTGTTTTAGCCTGTTTGGTGATGAGATACAGTTGGGGGAGGAGCATTTTCCTTCTCCGACTGTCTCTTAACGCCAAAAAGTGAAATGCGCGTGCAGGATGCGATATGGTGTAGGAGGGTGTATTTGCGAAGCGCACAAGCCAGATTAAAACACTTCAAGTAGCGCACAAGTACGAGTTCGTGAAGCGCACGCCTATTGTTAAGGGATTACGCATTGTTTTGGAAACGCGCGGCTATGGTTAAGGACAACGCATTGTTCTAGCATACGTACCTTTACCTGAACTCTGTAATATACATATTGTTACGTGCAATAGAAATAGACAACTAGTGACATCTACTGGCAATGGAAGTAAACGACTTTAGGTTCGGAGAATTGATTATGGTATCTACAGGAAGGTTCAGGAATAGAATGAATAGAATGAATAGAACAGTCAAGAAGCTTCTGGAAAATAGAACACTCGAGAATAATCTGGAGAGTTTCTAGGGTATAAATATAACAGTTGTCATCGCCAGAAGAAGAGTCTTGTCTTAAGCCTAGTACTAAGGTCCGCGCTAAGCTAAATTTTAGCGGGTCTCCAATATCGGGCCGTTCTTTAGCAGCTAAATTATGACAGCGGAGACTCACAGAAAAGATATATTAAAAACAACAAGAAGAAGAATTTTGCAATTTGTTTACGGAAATACAACGCGCGGTGATAATATTTCTAAAAACAGGTAGGTAAAATTATTTGGAAATACCTATTAAAAATATAAACATAATATGCATTATGTATACAATAAAAAAAAATTAACAATTGATATTGAAAATACGGCCACCAAAAGAAATCTAATTCATCCGTACTTACAGCAAAGATGTACAAAACTACGTTAACTACAAAAATCCGGTCAATAAATTTATTAAATATCAGAACTCTGAAAATAAATATTTTTAGCGTGCTAAAGAACGGCCCGGGCGGATAAATTCAAGCTAAATTTTTTGGAGACTTACCGGTGGTGCCATCTATAATCAAAACCCAAAAGCAAATTTAGCGCGTTGACCTTAGTACCGCTTTCGCTAAAATTCAAGATAAATTTTCGCCAATATCTTTTAGCTTGCTAAATTTTCATAAAAAATTTAGCTTAGCGCGGACCTTAGTACTAGGCTTTAGACGTTCCAGTGTTAACAAGCGAAAGTAATAACGTGCGGAAGTGTTGTAATTAGATAATTGAAAGTACAGTATTAAGCGATAATTAAAGTGTAGTTGATTAATTGAAAGTTTGTGAATTGTTAAGATTAGAGTCAAATAAAGAACTTGTACATTAAATATTTAATATTGTGTTTTAAATAACGAACCAAAGGCCACGCTCGCAACAATATATTTAAGTTCCAGGTACATTTTCGTCTGCCAAGTTCCAACTTACATAAAATAAAATAAGTTTCAGTGCATTCCACTGTTCTAATTTCTGTTTACAGCAGCCTCAAAAGAAAGTCATCTAGTTTGAGCTAATCTTAAAGTTTATTCCTCTTTAAATGTACGGAGTCCTGCAACTCTTGAAAGTCTGCATTTCTTTCCGCACTATGAGCGTAAAAGTTACAAATATCTTTTGTAAGCTGTTCTATGTAGATGGGTAGTTTTGTACACGAGTAGCCTACGCACAAAACTGGAGAAGTGAATGGCATTATACATTTTTTAAAAAAGGGATCTGGATTAATTTGTTTAAGTCGCGCCTGAAATGTTCCTTGCTTCTATGTTGCCCTCATCTTGCAGGATGCACATTTCTGCTATTAATTATTAGGTAAACTTTTCACTTTCCTTATAACATAGAAATATGTATTAATAATTACATGATTCAAACATTCCTGTTTGCTATATATTCTAAGGCCTTAACTCAGGAAAAATCAGTGAAATTTAACATTTCGAAGTTTTTTAATTCAGACAACAGCATCCCAAGGCAAAAAATAACTAGTACCATAGATGGCATAAGAACTAGATGTCGCATACAGTACCAGAGAAAAGTATACAGATTTTAAATCGCTGGTCCATTCCGGAATAGACCACAACATGTTTCTAAGGCACCGAGAACAAATGTTCCTTTA
The DNA here is from genome assembly GCA_963924295.1 of Dioctria rufipes. Lineage (NCBI taxonomy): Eukaryota > Metazoa > Arthropoda > Insecta > Diptera > Asilidae > Dioctria > Dioctria rufipes. The sequence goes on along the minus strand of OZ002740.1, from coordinate 344,462,350 downwards.
ACATCAGTTTTGTATACATTTGGTCGACTCCCTCAACGTGATAGATGCGGGAAAATATGAATCACTCGACGTAACTCTCATAATTTTTCTTTTCATGATGCTGTGCTGATCAAAAAGGAATGATGCACAGCACAACATATTCGGTGCGGTGGGTGGGGCGTAAACGCACTCCCAGCGATCCTCATTCAATAGATGCTGGCATCGGTCCCTGTGGTGTGGACTGTGGAGACGAGCATAATCTACGAATAGAGAAGTAAGGAAAGGTATCTCACTCAATGCTTGTGACGAGAATGAAGCATTTTAATTGTGTGCAAATGTATACAAGACGTCGGCAAAGTCGTGCCTCGCTCCAATATAAAATTAACAATGCCTCGACGCGACCTGATGGGAAGGCCGCAATTTTTTCTTAGAAATTTACTAGAATATTTTTTTGCTTATTGCTTGGCTACGCGTCTACGCTCATAGCAATTGTTGTCGCCCTCCAAAAGTGCGTATAAATTCTAGGAAAGAATTTTCCATTAAATTTCTAAGAAAAAATTGCGGTCTTCGTTCCATCAGTTCGAGGCATCATTGATTTTATATTAGAGTTCTCGGCCAATGCATGAAAATTCGAAGGAAGAAATTTACAGTAAATTTTTACGACAAAATTGTGGCCTTCCTTCATCGGGTCGTGGTAATGGTGATTTTGTATGGAGCGAGGCATTGCTGGCTTACCATTTGCCCACGAAAAGCGTTGCATTTTTGTTCTACGTGTCTAAACTTTGTATGTTATTAGTTTGTCAAAGACAGGCCATTTAAAATATGCATACTTTTCTACGGTATGCTATGCGACATCTAGTTCTTATGCCATCTATGCTAGTACTTAACTTTCAGCAAAAGAAAGACGAAATTGGTGATAGTCGGGTTGGGAAAGTGAGAATTTTGATCGATTTCGTTAAATAAGAAATTATTTAAGTACTGAAAATGCATGATACAAAGAATAACAAGCTATGGTCGGAAAATCTGTCAAGTGGTTGCTTACCTCCTTTGGCGACAATTGTCAGAAATTTGTTCGTGTCAATTTCAATCGTCCTTATCACAGTGGAAAAAACTTTCTATTTGGAAATTTCTTTGTTTTCACACTAGCACACTTTTCCCGAAATGATTTAAACGAAGAAACTAATGTTTGGTTTATTCAAAACGTATTTCAGTCAATAAAATACGAAAAACTCAAAACAAATTCGTTGGAAATGACTTTAGTCACCGCATGACTTAACAACACAAAAAATTCTTTGTTATCAAAAAGGGATCAAAGTATCCAAATTTAGTTTGAGTGGCAACTCTGTTCAAGGTTTTCTCGCTCTGCCATCTCATGGTGGTAAAAATTAAATTTCAACTATTATGGCGCCATCTATCATGAAACGTAAAAAATGTTTCTTATCCGATTATTATCTGGGATACGGATAAAATTGTGCTATAGGTGGCTGCTTTTCACTTCGGAATTGTCCGATTGAGGGCGCCAGGGTATCGTAGTATCAAATCTTCCCCGAAGTTAGATGGCGCTACTGTCTGTGGTTTGAATATCGATTTGCACCACGGCACTTTTCTTCATAGGTGGAGCTGACAAAACACACTAAATCTGCTGGCGCCATCTAGTTCGCTAACTAAGACCAGTGGCGCCCTCATCGAAATGGAAACTTTCATCGAAAGTCGAGAGTCGCCAGGGAGGGGCGTAGAAAAGCACTAAAGCTCGCCACGCCAACTGTAGCCAATAGATTTTTCACCGTCCGGCGCCTACAGAAACCGTTTCCCGAAACCAATGCATCCACGTCGATTGAGTCGCCCTCGAGGGGGCGTAGAAAAATCTTATTTTTTGTTTGCAACCCGGCGGAGAAAAGCAGCAAAGAAAAAAGAAAACAATATAAGTTTCGGTATTGTTTTTTTTGTCAATTCAAAATCAGCAACAAGTGAGTTAATTTTAATATCATTTCATTTGAAATTGAAAAAATGAAATGTTTTTGTGAAGTATGTGAAGTTGTGAAGTGAAGAAGAACATTAATTTATAATTGTTTGTACGATTTTTGATTTGAAATTTGAAAGCAAGCAACAATATTTAGAAAATAAAAATAGAAGTGCAAGAAGGTGTTTTCTTATTTATGTTTTCTATTTTCTACGAATCGAATTATCATATATCATATTTGAATTTAGCGAGTTGTCGAGTTTCAATTTCCTCCAATTCGTTGTTTGACAGTTTTGCCGCGTCGCGGCCATACTGAAGCACCTAGAAGTATGCCATACTTGCTGGTAATAACTCCAGAATTGGTCCGATTGATGGCGCCACTGTACTGTAGTATTAAAATAGATGGCGCCAGCGTACTGTAGTTTCGAACTAAAGTGGCGGCGCTAGTGTCGGGATTTCATCCCGTTCCGCACGCAGGTTTTCATTTTCATTTTCATTCGTTGTTTGACAGTTGTTCTGTCTGCTCTGCTGCTTGGGCCGTGCGAGGTTATTGCGGTTTCGTTTTGTTTTCTATCAATAAAAAGTGGGCTACTTTAATTTGCAACATCTTGAGGAAAACGGTTGAATCTAACGTGCTTCGATGTGAGTCTTCAATAATAGAAGAGGAAAAAATAAAACGCGAAAAATAAAGTGTGTGATTAGTCCAGAAGTTAATGCGGTCTGAAATTATATAAGGCAAAGGTTGCAATTGCAAAGTTTGATATAAGCGTGAATAAATTAATTGATTCATTTCGACAATAAAAGTAACGATTGCATCACCTTAACTGTGATTCGGAATATCTATACGCATCCACAAAGATTTTCCTAATAAAATCAAGTAAAATGCATAAAAATAGAACCTCTATAATTAGTGCTAGTGAAACAAACAGTAAGAAATTATCTTTAGAGTCATTCTATTCGAAAAACAAGGAATTTCTTTGATTTGATCCTGCGGCAAGGATTACTTCTTCCGTACTAACATGTATTTAGATGAATTTTACTAAACATTAAGCTAGGTCCTAATAACAGTAATACAAGAAATCATTTTGTAAGTTTTACAAGTTGTCGCACATCAGTAAGTATACGAAAAGGAAGTAAAAATGTCAGCAGCTCCAATTAGCCAACATAAGAACTCCACAGGGAAGGTTAACATTTTTTCGCACGTCAAATACGAACATCTCGTTGCCGGTATATCTGGTGGTGTGACGTCAACCCTGATTCTTCACCCTTTGGATTTAATAAAAATCAGATTTGCTGGTAAGTTTTCAAAATTGATTTTAAATGCATATTCATTGGGGAATTTCCATGATAGATTATGTGGCATGCAGGAGAATCGTCGGCGAGCTCAATTTCGGTTCGGTCAATGGTTTGTTTATCTTTCATTCTGGTGTCTGTCTCGTCGTCGGTCATGAGGAATATCAAATTTATTATTGTGACGATGGTGAACTCTTGCTTTTTTCTTTCTATTATCTCATGTTACATTTCTGCCTCACGCTCTAGCTTGTTTGGTTTAGTTTAGTGTACGGATCAAAGTCCAAGACCAATAAAAGTTTCGCACTTCATTCCAATGTACTATGTAGGTAGTTTATTTTAGCTTATTGTTAGAAATGTGGAACACAAGATAAACAAAGCCTTTAAATGTTGGATTACATGCCGGCCAATCTTGAGCACTGATTCTGGCACTTCAATAAAAGAGGGCCGGGGAATTCCAACAAGTTTTACACTTGTGGGATTTGTTTTGAATAATAAATATAGTTGTTTTGTTCATGTTATAAACAGACTAGGTAGTTAACAACATTATTAAGAGTTCAGATGTGGTAAGAAAGCAATCCTAATTTATAAACACAAGAAAACAAAACAAACAATTTAAAGCACAAAAAAAAAAACGACTCATAATTTTCGTAAAATCACTGTCCGGCTAACGGCAAGAGAAATCAAAAAGCAAGAAACTTATCAACGTTACTCTCAAGCTCAGTTTATAAATTTTTCTATCATATATAAATCTATGATTGATCTGTTTTGAGCAAGTTCATCAGCTGCTTAAATTCCTGGTACGAGAACCATTAGTCAGAGATTAGTTAATCGCTGATATGAATGATCTGCACCCGATTAGCATTTTGTGTTTATTCTCTAATCTTAGGTACTGCAAAGTTTGATTGAAGAGTACCTGGAAACGATGGATTGATGAAATTGACAAAACTTTCAATTACCAGGTCGGGATGGATCCAGGAACTTCCAATAATCACCACTAAGTCTGCAAAAGCTGACAAAATCAAACTAAACAAACATTACAGTCGATCGACGACTGCGGTACTTGACTGGCTTTCACAGAAACTGCTAGCGCCTCTTGTTCCGGATAGAATTGCCAGAAAATCAAGCCGACCCTATGTCGACTTGATGACTGATCCAATCCTTGATATTAAATTACGGCAATATTAAACGTCCATGTGTCATTTAAAGGGGAACTGATGTACCCTTGATATTTGGATGAACAACCGTAGTTCAGTCACCTGGGCAGACCGAAGAGATACCTTGATTTCAATCATTAATCCATACAAAATTTATATTGGAGTTTCAATACCAGATTACGGGAAAATTATTAGTGTTATTTAATAAACTTTATTCCATTTTTTTTGGAGAAATCACTCTATTTCTTTTTCATATATACCTATACGTTATAGCCGTAAGACCGACAGGAACAAAGATATTCGCAAACACCGAAAAAATGTATTTTTTTCCCGTTTTTGGGTTGTCACAAGTTTTGTGGACATTCGTATTCCGGGAACTTTTCACGCCTTATTTGAAGGACCGAAAGGTATGTGTATACCAACTTGGTTGGACTTTTTTCGAAGTGAAATCCTAAAGTTCCTGGTAGATGGCAGCAGGTTGCTTTGCTTGCGTAAATAACGTCCGCAAAATATAAACACGTGGTCAGTAAACAATAAACTAAAGCTGCATCCCTTCAAATAACAATATATGACTTTCTACAATAATAATCTTTATATGAATTGAGCTGATTGCGCTGCGCACAACAGAACTACTCTTTCACTATTTAAAAGTTATAAAGTTAAAAATGTAGGAATAATTATCAACTCCATTATGAAGTGCTGTAATCATGTTAATGCAGCTATAATTAAAATTTATGGACTTAGCTTTGGCTGTCTGCCGACAAAGAAATGCGACTATGGTTTGTTAAAATATATTTCTTTTACATCAATTAACGTTCGGTAGTTTGATATTTCCTAAGCATGACAGTTCATGTGTAGTCATAAACTTGAAGTTTCCTTCAACGACTGCATCAGTATTAAATATTTATTCTCCTCAGGTTTGAATCTAACAACCTAGAAAGTGCTTTGCTTTCCTCCTTAATTTAGTCGAAATTTGGTCATGTCACGATTTAATAGTATTATATATTATTTATTTACACATTTATATTATTTATTTATATATTTCACATTCTTACATTATTGATTACCTTATCAGAATATGAGTAAGAAACTAATATTAACTCTCGTATTAGAACTAATCTAGAGAATTTAAAATTCTAATATGTTATATAATTTCTAATAATATTTTGTTGTTTCCTCACATACATATCTAGCAAAAATTTAATAGCGATAGTCGTTAACACAATAATAAGATCAATAGCTATAGATACCTCTTGGTTGGCAGAATTTAGTTTTAGCAGTTTAACAATTTAGTAATTATAATATTTGAAAACTTCATATTTATGTACAGTAAGAAACACATTTCTTTTGTATAATTTTTTTAGATTTTTCAAACTTTTAATTATCTCTCCTATCAACATATGTTTATTTTGTATTAAATAATATGCAATCAGTCCTGTGGAGATATTATCTCTTCGAGTATTTAAATGTTGAATATTGGCCTTCCATTCCACATTTAGGATCTTGTCGATCAATTTTGCATTCTCTATATAAATAATATCTTCGTTTTTATGTATGATTTGATGTCTTATAGATTTCAGTTGTTGGCGTAGCATCATCTAAATCAAATAAAGGCAAATAAAGGCCTTGTTCAAGTGTGTCCTTATTTTGTTGAGGGTTTGAAAAGGTGTTTGTGCCCAGGTTAAAATATTGTATTTATTTATATAGGAAAAGACATGTGAATTGTATAGAGCTCTAGATACTCACCAGTCTAGTTTCGTCTTCGTTCTCTTAACTGCTCCGGTAAGAGAACCTATTTTCTTTATTAAGTCATTTACATAGCTTGTTCAGCTCTGTGAGAGATTTATTATGAGACTTGAATAATAAGAGTCGTCTATAACTGTTATAAAACACAACCTCTTCTTGTGTTGTTGCTTCTATCAGTAGTAGTTGACACGTGGGACCTCTCAGACTCTTAACACTGTAGGAAATGCTTTCAACTTTTGAAAGTCTTCTGCTTATATACAGTAATAGTCCAGTCAAATTAGAAAAAATAAAAACATTAATTAGTAAAGATGCTTATTACGGGCTCCCATTAAACATACTAAAAGTCCCCGTGAAAATCTGTTGCGCTCGAGCAGCCATCTTGGAAAAAAGGTACACTTTTTCAGTTTTTTGCCTATAGCCAACTATAACTGTTACGAAAAAATGGTCTATTATATAGTTTATCAACATATCAACATTTTTTTGTATCTTCAATACTTTAGCTGTTGTGAAGTCCCAATATGGGCTTTACATAAAAAGGGGGAGGTGCCGGTGTGATGGACAGGACTGGTGAACACAAAATTTTAATGTCAATATATTTTTTATTCTTCACAAAATTTACCTTAGCCTAATAATTCAATCAAACCAATTTCGATAATTATAAAAAATAATAAACTAATGAAATAATAAAATAATAAAACCAAACAAGAATTCAACTGATAAAAATAAAAAATCCAAAATAAAACGAACTCAAAAATCCAAAAAAATCCAAAATAAATCGCGACTATTCCACGTTTAACCTGTAAAATATAAAAAACCGAGATTAGAAGGAATCTCTAAATGAAATACAAACAGAATGAGCTTCATTCACTGCTCATTAAATTTGCCAGGTTCAAAACTACCTTAGCCTTGGGGGTGCTGAAAAAATATAATTTAATTTAAATATATTTAAGTAATAAAAAACTGGGTTCAATTCTTCCCTTCCTAATCAAGACTTAATTTCGGTTTAGCGCTTCCGATCTGTCTTGTCGACTGCTCAATTTGCAAGTGATTTGCTATTCCCAACAGCTCGCTATTTATAGCCGGGAATACAATGGGAGCAGTGCGTCTGTCGGTCGCTGTTGCCTTGACGCTATGCAGTAGCAGCGTGTCGCTATGGAGATTTTTGTTGTCGTTGGCGTAGTGGAGATCTTCTTTGGTAAATAGAAGAAGAAGATAATGTACCAGCTGCCTGTGACACAAATGTCACTGGAGACGGCAGTAGCCGTAAACAATGGTAAGTTTTTTCATTTTTGTTTATTTATTTATTTGTGTTAATGTATTTTTATATTTATATTTCCAGCTTTGCGGCTCTTGAGGAGGAATGCTGTGTTTCGTGGGAGTTGGATTCCACGGTTTTAGGTGAGTAACTTTTCATGTAAAAAGTCTCAGATCGGAATGATCTGAGATTTTTACTTTTTATTTATATTATGATTAATCTTGTTTTGTTTTCTTTTTAGGGATATTTATATAAGGCCAAAGGCCTAGAAAAAATAAAAATTTTCTAAAAGGAGAAAAAGGAGGCCCGAAGAACTACAGGCAATGCCTATAAAGTGCCAGGAGTTGCTGTGGCACTTTATATGTACATATAGTGAGTGTTTTTATTTATATTTGTTTTATATTATTGTTCCGCGACGGAACATCCTCCCGCCTCAAAAAAAAGGAAGGTAGCTGGAGAATTTTGATTGAATAAATTTTGTTTGAAAAATAAAGTTAGTATTTGTCTATAACCCTTGTCCTGTTGTGTTCTTTGTTATTATTACTATGATTTAGAAAGAGTTCTTTTTTTTTTTTTTTTAACAAACTTACGTTTCTTGACCTGTAAGCGTATGCGTATTTTTCCGTTTGATGTTTTGATGAAACGGAGAGTGTCGCCTTCGTCGGTTTGTACCCTGAAGCATTTTCTTGCTGTCAAGGCTTTTTCCCATGGTATGGGCTGCCTGCGGATCTCACTCCACAGAAGTGGATCAATAATAAAATTTGTTGGAGGCAGAATTGCGTCCTGGAAAAGTACTCCTGTTCGTGGAACTGGACGTGTCCTTTCTTCATCATTTGCCTGTACTGGTTTTGGAGGTGAGCTGGTACCTGGTTCCTCAGCTAGTTGTGGCGTTCTTGGACGTGGTTTTTTGAAATCCCGTGGCGCTGAGCTGACACATTCTGCACTTTTTTCGGTCTCATTTCGACTTGTTGTTGCCTGTGGGTTTTTGGCTTGTTTTGGACTTGAGCTGGGACGTGGTTCATGTAGCGGTTTGAAATAGGGAACTTGTGGGAGTACCCGTGCCCTTTTCGGTGCAGAACTGGGATATTCTACACGATTTTCGCGTTTTGTCCCAGTTGGGGGTCGAGATGGAGTCGTATGGACTCGAATACCTGGGCCTCGTGCGAGTGCCTGTACCTGTTTGGTAGCTGGGACTGCCTCGAATGGAGGCTTGAATAACCTTGGTGGTTTGGGCATCTCTGTTGCTCGTAAATGATCCTTTATTGGAGTAGTCTTAGGTAACGAAGGACCCCTTGTTTGAATATTCTCTAGATCGGGAATGTCATCGATCCAGAGACAGTCATCCAGGCAAGGTAATGAGTCCATAGTTTCAAAAAATAATAAACCAAAAAAACAACTCAAAAAAGAAATGATAAAAACTAAAAAAATTAACCAAATTAAAAGAAAACTAATGATGGCGGTCTTATCTACTCCATGTGTGCTTGTCAAGTGATGACTTCTTTCGATTTGAGCTGAAGTTGGATGAATTTGTATTGCTTTATTTTGTTTAATTAAGGCCCACACGCTTCATTTTTGAATTGAATAATGTGATTCGGGGATAAATGTATATATTTGTGGTGTAGTATTAATTTATTATTTATGTTAGTAATATTGTACTATTTAATTTGGCACTGATATTGCGAAAAGTTATTGTGTTGAGAAAAACAAATGTCGTGCTTCGTTATGCCCGTGTGGGATCGTTTGTGCTTCGTGTGGGGTGTTATTTATTTTTGATTTTTAATGTGAAAAATTTTGTTGAATTATATTTTTGTTTAAATGGGTAACTTGTATAATTTAATAATTGGCCGAATTATTTGAGTATTCTGTGTTTTGACAGTTGCTACTCTGACCCTTTTGTCCTGGCCTGGGTTGATTTTTATTATTCGACCTGTCGGCCATTTTGTGGCTGGACAATGATGATCTTGTATTAAAACTAAATCATTTATTTTGAGGTTATCTTCTGGTTTTTTCCATTTTTTACGAGCTTGTAAACCTTGAAGATATTCTTTTGACCACTTTTTCCAGAATTGATCTGTCAACCATTGGACATATTGCCAACGTTTGAGGGAAGTTGTTTTATCAGTGATAGACAGTTCTGGAATTGTCTTTAAATTTCGACCAATTAAAAAATGCCCAGGAGTTAAAATGTTAAAATCGCTTGGATCATTGGAAAGCGGTGACAGAGGTCTGGAATTTACGCAAGCTTCGATTTGACAGATTACGGTTGACAGTTCTTCAAAAGTTAAAATGGCGTTTTGCAAGGTTCGCTTCAAGTGGGTTTTTACTGCCTTAACTCCTGCTTCCCATAATCCACCAAAGTGTGGCGCTGACGGTGGGTTGAAATGCCACGTAATGCTTGCTAGTTCTGTGACAGTAGAACTGTCATGTGGAAATGTCTTCAAAATGGTTTTAATTTGATTAGACAATTCCCTGCTTGCGCCGACGAAGTTCGTGCCGCAATCGGAATAAATATGGGCGCATAAGCCTCGGCGGCTTATGAATCGCTTCAATGCAGCGATGAATGCCGCTGTCGTCAATTCCGACACGACTTCAATGTGAATGGCTTTGGTCGCCATGCATACAAAAATGCTTAGATATCCCTTGATGATTTTAGCGTTTCTTAATTTTGACGTTTTAATGTCAATGGGACCGGCATAATCGACGCCAGTGTGTTCGAAGGTTAATGCAGGGGTGATTCGTGATGATGGAAGGTTTCCCATAATCTGTGTAGATGGCGTTGGTTTTGTTTTGAAGCAAGGGATGCATTTTCGTAACTGCTGACGAACGGTGTTTCTGGCGTTAAGCAGCCAGTATTTGTTACGTAATAAATTGAGGGTGAGTTGTATACCTCCATGTAATGCACAATGATGAATGTTATTAATGATAATCCGTGACACATGATGGTCATTTGGTAGGATGATTGGGTGCTTTTGATTGTAGGTCAGTATCGAATTTTCGAGTCTGCCGCCGACTCGGATTAATTGCTTATGGTCTAAATATGGATTAAAAGTGAGAATGCGGCTTGTCCTTGAAATTGGTTTATTTGATTTAAGACAATGGAACTCATTTGGAAATGCTATCTGCTGTACAATGGATATGATAATATTCTCAGCTTCTTGTAATTCGGAGTATGTGAGATAGCTAGACTGCTTAATTGTGCTTTTAGATTTGCAGTTGTTAAAAAACCTTTTGCAATAAGCGACAATTCTTACTAATTTAGGAAATGAGGAATACCTTGTTAACCATTCAATTTCTAGGCCAGTGCAAGTCAATGCCTTGACTGTTCGGATTTCAAGTTCAGAGCACTTGTGAAACGTGGGCTGTTTTGGCCAATCCTCTCTGGATTGCTGTAACCATGATGGTCCGTTCCACCAAAGCTTGGATTCGACAAGTTCGTCCGGGTTAAGTCCTCGAGAGGCGCAGTCTGCTGGGTTACTTTTGGATGGTACATATCGCCATAGTCGAGGATGGATATTTTCCTGGATTTCTGCCACTCGATTTGCTATGAATGTTTTCCAAGTTGATGGCTGTTTTTGAATCCAGGACAAGGTGACTTCTGAGTCGGACCATGCGACAGTAGAACTGTCTGCGATATTTATGTCAGCTTTGATTTGTCTCATTAGACGGGAGAGTAAAACAGCTCCACATAACTCTAGTCTTGGAAGTGATATTGATTTCGTTGGAGCGACTCTAGTTTTTGACGTAAATATATGAGTGCTAATAGTGTTGTCGTTGTTTATGATTCTTAAATATACAACACCTGCAAAGGCCTTTTCTGACGCGTCGAAGAATCCATGCAATTCCATGCCTTTTGCTGTAGGTGAAAAGCCTACCCATCGTGGTATTTTGACTGATTGGATGTGTTTTAAGCTTTCCCTGAATCTCTTCCATTTAATTGTGATGGCTTCAGGTAAGGCTTCGTCCCACGAATATTTATTCAACCATAGATTTTGTATAAAAATCTTGGCGATAATAATAATTGGTGCCAACCATCCTAATGGATCGAACAGTGATGCTGTCTCGGATAAGATTATCCGCTTAGTAAACAGTGGTTTTTGAAGTAAGGGGCTTACCTTGAAGCTAAACTCGTCACGCGCTGGATGCCACTGGAGACCAAGAGTTTTAATTGTATCCTTTTCTGATAAATTTAGAACAGAATTGATTTCTCTGTGTTGATGAGGAATGTTTTTAATTAGTTCCGGATGATTGGCTGTCCATTTACGGAGATTAAAGCCTCCTTTGGAAAGGACGTTAATTAGTTCTGTTTGTAATGTTAACCCACCTTTAGTATCATGTGCCCCTGTCAGTAGGTCGTCGACGTAAAAGTCGTTTTTTAGGCTTCGGGATGCAAGTGGATACTTGTCTTGCTCGTCTTCTGCTAATTGATGCAGGGTGCGGATGGCAAGATATGGAGCTGACGTAGTGCCAAACGTGACTGTTGTCAGCTGATAATCTTTTATCGGTTCCTTTGGTGAATCTCTCCATAGGATTCTTTGATAATTGGTATGTTCAGGATGCATTTGGATCATCCTGTACATTTTCTCTATGTCAGCGGTGAAAGCGATTTTATATAGGCGCCAATTTAAGATAGTAGCCCATAAGGTGGGTTGGATTGTTGGTCCGGCCAACATTTGCTCGTTCAGTGACCTTCCGTTTGTTGATTTTGCGGAGGCGTTGAAGACTACTCTCAGCTTGGTCGTCGAGCTTTCTTTAATGACTGCGTGATGTGGCAGATAATAATGACAGATGTTGTTCTGTTCCGCTGAATTTTGGGTTGATTTGAGTTCTGTCATATGTCCTAGCTGTAAATATTCCTTGATGCATGTTTTGTACTGTGTGTGCAGCTCGGGTTGTTTTTCAAAGCGTTTCTCTAATTGGAGAAATTGTTTCAATGCCACATGTCGGCTGTGGCCAAGCTCCGGTCCGTTTGGGTTTCTGAAGGGCAGTTTAACCTGATACTGACCTTGTTTCAAGCGCTTATGTGACGCTGTATATATTTCCTCACATAGCTCGTCATCGGGATTTGTTATTTTCCTTGGAATTTCCTCTATCTCCCAAAATTTTCTCAACTGTTGCTCTAGCTGATATTCTGGTTCTATTTGAACAGTGAACGTCTTAACTGTGCTGGGTTTTTTGCTGCTTGTACTTCCCATTAGGATCCATCCTAATTGGGTATGCTGAGCAGTTGGATCTCCAGGGGCGCCCTTTATGACTCCGCTCTCAATGATTTCGGCGTATACATCTGCTCCCAGTAGTAAGTCTATTTGACCAGGGTTGTAGAACTTGGGATCGGCGAGTAGCAGATGTTGCAGATAGAGTAATTTTTTGACATCTATGGTGTCAGCTGGTACGAAATCTGTGATCTTCTGCAATATCAGAGCGTTGATCTTGGTTTCAAATTTCGTGTTGATTGATTTCATCTTGAATGATGTTTGTGCCTTCACGTGGGCGGTTTGAGATTTTCCTAACCCGCTGACTTTGACGTGTTGTTATGGTCGTAGCATATTGCATATAGCAATATGTCACCACGGACTGAAGCGTGTATGCCCGGCTTGTTGTCGACTACAGCATGAAACCAAAACGCGCCCCGACCGAGAGAAATGCTTTCTCAAGCTCGGTGTCATGTTCAGTGACAGAAAGAAGAAGAAGACCATCGATATCGGTCTGTCATAGTTTGCTAGCAGGAAAGTAAGGTCGTTAAGATTAAAATCCCGCAAGATCAAATATTTCTCGCCGCAATCCGACGAAGAAAAAAAAAACCCTCACGTAAGTTCGAAGAATACTTATAGTTATTAATAAATTTACATCCCCACCTGGTACATTATTCGCACAGTAACCAAAGATTAATCCGCCAACGGCACCCCATAAAACTTGGCGTCTCCCTCCGGAGCCCCATTTATGAAATAAGAAAAAGGATCTGTTGGAATTCGAATCTGGTGTGGCGTACGTCAGGAAAAACCTCGAAAAGGTAGTTAAAAGAACTAATTTATATTTCGTTTTGTGTTAAATAATATCTCTTATTAGAGAGACGTATGAAAAGCAAATGTTTGAGGGATATTTTCATAATAAGGCATATTATTTCCACTTGCTGGGCAAGTTCTAATTTGATAAAGTTTTGAGCTTGGTACCGGACCTGGTGCATTTACATTTTCTAAAAGAGGGAAAAGAAGTAGGAGGGCACATTCCTCCCATATTGGAGGCCCCCGAACTCGAGCTAACCTTCAACCCGCGCAGCAGGAGATTCATTCCTACGGCACGCAGAAAAAGCGGGGAAAATTTTATTGAAACAATATTAACTTCACCAGGATCCATCTGATCACCGAGAAATATGTTTTAGTATAAGGAAAAAAATTTTTTCATATAATAAGCGACATAACCCTAGTACCATCCCCCAAAAAGTGTTCTGGCGATAGAGCAGGGTAATCAAATTATTAAAATTCCAGTTAATTCTTATCCAGGAGGCAATGCTGAAGCGCTTCATCGTGCCGAGGATTCACATGTGAGTAATTTTGAAATATTACACTTTGTTTTTTAACATACATATGTATTACACTTCGGTTCCGGCAGTGACTTGCACTGCAGAACCTTTTTGATATGGTTAGTTAATTTTTGCACGTTTTATATATATCTATCTTAAACTTAAGATTATAAGTACATACATATACGTATAGCATTGCAGAACCTTTTTGATATGGTCAAGTTTTGTGCGTTTTATATATATATATCTTGAACTTAAACTTATAATTACATACATATACGTCTAACTTCATGGGTACGCCTAGCTACTTATGTAATTTGGAATCCTGACTTGATTTTGTTAATTAGATTTAGGAGCATAGTTTTGAACTGTAAGATATGCATGTGCCTAGTAGATATGACCGACAAGTGCACTAACAATCCTCGATCTCGAAATTATCGCCAAGTAAGGCTGTCAGAGGAAAGTATTTATGGATTAAGTGTCAAATACTATGATTATTGTAGGATATAAGCCCGTATCTTAAGCATTCGAATTCTCCAACTTTCGGGAGACCTAAAATGCGCTTGTTCCGTAAAGGTGTCCTTCCTAGTCACGCCTTTAAGAGTACCTTCTGAAGACTGTTTTATTATTTCTATTCAAACTTATCAGCGCCACGAAAAGTCAAGTTCAATGTGTAGTGCCATTGAATTTTTGTCGTTAGGATCTTTTTTTAAAAATGTGACTTGGATATAGTGTCTGTAGTAAATAGACATGTAAGAAATCAATGCATCATAAACAATGATTTAGAATTATGTAACGACTGAAGCAGTCGGTTAAAGTATTCTTTTATTTTTCTATTCGGGGTTTGTCGCAACGTTCAGGTGTAGTAATAAATTCTTCTCATAATACTTTGAATTATAACAAAAAAAAAAAAAAAAAAAAAAGAAAGAAAAACGGCAGTAAAGCTTTTAAAAAAACATTTATTTTCGGCAATGCAGGTATAAATATTATTATATAAAGAAAGAACAACCATTGAAAACCCGCGCATCTCCTTTGAGATGGCTCGCGTACATATATCAATACCATTTCATATACAAAACGAAAAGTAAGCCATAACTGAAAAGAAAAGAAAACATTATTTATATATTATATACTATTAATACCTCGGGATATATATCATTGAGCGTAGTAAGCCATACGGTGCATAAAAGGGTGTGTCCATAAAATCTACTATGTACATAAGGTCAGAAAATTTTTGTGAATTTAGAAAAGAAATAATCAAGTACTCTGTGGACGATCACTTTAGTAACCCAAAGTATGTACTTATGGAATTGAATTAATAATAGAGAATGTATCTATTTGTAGGTTGATAACAATGTTTATATATGAGCCTAGTTTGATCATTATAACGTAAATATGGATTGAATATTTTCTTTCTTCCTTCACATCCTGGAGCCTTTTCAATTCGGGGTCGCATAGGTCCGCTCTAATTTCTTCCACAGGTCAGCCAAAGGGACTTTGCAGATCGTGCCGAGCAGAGTCATAGGGAGGATGGGGCAAGGCCATGAAGGCAGAACATCTGCGCCTTCCACAGTAAGTAGGTAAGTGACGTAAGGGTCCCTTCAGGACCGAGTGTGTGTCGGCTCTTTTGTATGCAGGCATGAAATTTTTTTTGATTATGGATGATGACAGCGGCAGGTATTTTCGGGAACTCCCCCACACTCTCCGCCACCCTTAGCCGAGGTGCTAGCATGCCGCCCTGTGCTATCGTTGTCATCAGGCGATCTGTCAGCCCATGCTGGCAGTTTGGACTTAACGTCCTGGTCAAGTCGCCTTCAACATACTTCCATAACAAAATGGCGCCCAACGCGGGGCCACCTCAGTTAGACTTCGGTGGTCTAAATATAAATTTTACTGGGGACTGAGACTTTGAGAGAGATGATCATCTGGTGTCTGCCAGTTGATTGACCTCAGGTCTCACATCCAGTAGAAGATATGGGTGGACCTGAGTCTAATTGGTTTTGTTGAAAATTTTTTTTGTAAAGTAACGAAATATTTTGAAAGTTTTATTGGAAGTCTTTGATATTTTGAATTTTTGGATTAAAGTAAAGTAACGTTTTTTGAATTTAATGAAAATTTTTTTGGAAGTTGAAATCCGGCTTTAGGTTTGACTTCGGTCAAGCCTCAAGCCTGAACAGTTGTTGATTTTTTTTGAAAGTTTTTGGAAATGTTTTTGGATGATCTTTCCCGCTGGCCTTCTGCCATGGAAATGGTAGGTGGCCTCACGAAATTTTCGTTTGAGCTCTTGTGGGGACATGTCTCTGTTGGGCAACTGGCTGGACAGAGTTATGAATCTGCGAGACAACTTCTTGGCTTCCAGCTAATTAGTTGACCAGACTCATGACTCTGCCCGGCTAGCGAACTAGCTGGACACGACGATTCGGTGAGGAGAAGAGAACGAGTTCTCGGAGGATGGGATTGATGCTGGAGATCTTCAGTGATCAGGAGTTGGCATACTGCTAACTGCCTGGCTGAAGAATCTCTGGCAGCATTCTCAGTCTTTGATACCTCCGACTTTACTCTTCCCAGATTTCTGCAAGAGCTCTGACTTTTTCAATGCACACACTCACGTCACTTGCCTGTATCCTGTTTTGACCTTGGGGGAGAGAGAGCGACCTGACCTCTTATGTGGGAGTTAGCTTCGGGAGGTGAGGGAGAAATTGTATGATCTCTGTTGAAGGATTTTTTTTTTTTTGAAACGCTTGAACTGTTTTCGTGATCTGTTGGATCCTTAGTAATCTTCAGATTTTTTTAATATTTCTATTCGACGAGGCTGTTAACGCTTCCCGAAATTGGTTTTTGTCTTGGAATTCATTCTTTACACTATCTCGATTTGAGAAGCCTTAATTAACTTTTCGAATCCTTGTTTTTCTAATTTTTTTTATTTCTTCGAACGTTTGGGAAAACTTTTGTCTGAATTTGAGTATCTCGCCCAAGGCCTTCGACTTTAAAATAGTATTTAGCCATCATCACATTGGAAGGAGCGTGTCTCTTCCAAACGTGCAACTTCTAGAATTTTTTTTTGGGATAACCATCCTAAACCCTGATTTGACAATTTTTACCTGACTTACGTCTAAATTCATTATGGCTACAGTGAGGACACCACCTCCAGCGACAAACGGTATGACAATGCTGCCTGAACCATGTTCTATCTGCCGGGACGCAAGCTGGTCAGTAGATCGGAAGCCGGTCATGACTGTATGCGAGCACATTTTCCACCAGGCATGCCTGCAGCATTGGATAGGTGAACATTCTAGTTGTCCTAACTGCCGTCGTCACATTACGCAACAGGACTTCAGTGAATATTCTGGTGCAATCCCAAAGAGACCGAAGAAGGTGAAGCCCGCGAAATCGACAAGGCGCGACTCATTGCCAACCTTTGATTTGCCTAACTTTGACTTACCACCTTCGAATCGACGATCCTTGTCTCCAGGAATGCCTGACTTACATTCAAGGACTTTTGTAAACCCGAGTCCTCGACGTGATATTCCAGCGCGTACAGCTCAAGACCACAACACCTCAGCTGCTACGGATGCGCTGATAGCAGGCTTGAGCATAAAGATGGAAGACCTAATAAACCGAGGTCTCCAGCAGGGTTTAAATGTTTTGCGGTCTGAGTTAGGGAACGATATCAGACAACAAGTAGCAGCAGCAATGCCGCCAGCAGACTTCACACGACCTCCTTCGTCCAGAAGCAATCAGAGGCCGTCAAACGACTTTCCTACACGGGGAAGGCAATCATTTAGGAGACCATCACCACCGTCTGGTCAACCTTTTGGTCAACCTTTTGGTCAGCCTACAAATCAGTCCAGACCGAACTTTATACCACCTCAACCCCCTCCACCACCTATGCGTGTTCCTGCTAATGTAGGATACCGACGATCAGGCAGTCCAATCAGGAGATGGAACCTGACATATAACGGGAATAACTTGGACCTCTCTGTCGACGAGTTCATCTTCAGAGTCGAAGCGCTCACGCACTCCGCTCTTGAAGGAGATTTTGGATTACTAGTCAGAAATATGCTTACGCTACTGACAGGACCAGCGAAGGACTGGTATTGGTCAGTACTAAGGCAAAATCCATTTCCAACTTGGGACGTCATCAAGATGGGATTGTATAACGAATGGGGGACGCCTAAAGATGATCTGAAGACTAGACTCCAACTGATGTCTAGAAAACAAAAGCCTGGTGAACTGTTCGCAATGTACCACCACCATTTGGGGTTGCTGCGCGATCAGCTACAGAATGCTATGCCAGACCAAGAATTTCTGGAGATTGTCAAATCGAATCTCTTGCCGGAGATTCAAGAAAAAATATGTCTGCATCCTACTGATACGATAGGACAGCTGAGATCGCTGGTCACGCGTATTCAAGCTACGCAGACACGTATCGCAACAGCTGGTAGTTGGAACTTTCACCGGAACCAACGGGTGCACGAAGTTGACAATTTTCCAACCTTAGATCCGGAACTGGCAGCAGCAATAGGCAGTGACAACAGCCTAGGTGAGCTATCGAGTATGTCACACAAAAATGCTATTGTATGCTGGAATTGTGACCAGTCGGGTCACTTTTATCAAGAGTGTAGACAAGAAAGACAAGTTGTGTTCTGCTATGGATGCGGACGCAAGAATGTCTTCAAGCCTGATTGCCGCTATTGCAGACAGAAAAACGAGAGACGGGTCGGGAATACCACCACCTTTTTCCGACCAGCGTCGACGTCGCAAGCAGCAACGACAACGAACCCTCCAGTGCAAGCCTCGAGCAAGGAGGAAAGTCCGCTCCATTAGCAGACACTGACGAAAAACCTCTGATATCATTCAGTGATTCTGGTGATATTGGCGGGACACCGGATGGTACAAGTGCTTCATTATTAGGGGCGGAGAACTTAGTAGACTTCTCCGCAGATCTTCAAGCTCCCATTTCCATTTCTGGGGAGCCCATGACAATACTAGACACTTCCTTAGAAGAGTCTTTACTCTTCGATGTCCCGTTGACACCTATAGCACGTGTAGCTGACAAGGTTGCTGAGCAGGAGATTTGGCCTCCTGTTACTTCTGTATTGAAACGGCCACCAAACTCTGTTATGACGAGCGGGCGTAAGCCAGTTTTACATCCGCTGACGCCGTATCATACGCGTCTGCAGAGATATAACACAGCAAAAGACCGAATTTTCTCCTCAGTAGCGGAGTTAGCGGAGATTATGTTTCCCGACCGGGATATGAGACCGAAAAGGAAAAGATCAACCGTTCGTTGGCGAGAATACTGTCGACGAATGAAACTGGAAAGGAAAAAACTAGCACAGATTTCCGTGTCGATGCCAGACGACATTCGACCGTACGCAGAAGTAAAGCTGCTCGGGCGAACTGAGACTGGATTACTTGATAGTGGTGCCACTGTCAGTATTCTAGGCCAGGGAGCTCTCGAGAAGCTTGCTGAAGCAGAGGTTGAATGGAAGAAATATCGGACACAGGTCCAAGTAGCTAATGGTGCCATGACGACTGTTCATGGTCATGTGAACTTGGACGTCACTTTCCGTGATAAGACCCAAAACGTGCGTTTTTACGTGGTTCCTGGGCTCACACAGGCACTATATCTGGGAATAGACTTCTGGCGCCTCTTTGGGTTAGCTCCGGATGTCCTAGGTATAGTCGCAGAAGTGAATCCAAGTGGAATAGCTACCTCTGACACCGATGGGCATATCCTTTCTAGTTTAGAACACCAACGCTTAGAGAGCACAAAACAGCTTTTCCCCTCTTTCGCCTCTTTAGGCCTGGGAAAAACATCATTGGTCACTCACAAGATTGATACGAATGACGCCGCCCCGATAAAACAGCGCTTTTATCCGATTTCCCCGGCAGTGCAAAGTTTGATGGATGCAGAATTAGAGCGAATGCTATCGCTGGGTGTGATAGAGGAGAGCCAGAGTCCTTGGAGCTCTCCAGTCGTTCTGGTAAGGAAGCCTGGAAAGGTCCGGCTTTGTTTTGACGCCAGGAAGGTCAACTCGGTTACGAAGAAGGACGCCTATCCGCTACCGCAGATAGACGCACTTCTGAGTCGACTTCCTCCGGCAAACTACATAACGAGCCTGGACCTGAAAGATGCATTCTGGCAGATCCCACTGGACACTGATTCCAGAGAGAAGACCGCTTTCACAGTACCTGGTCATCCTCTCTATCAGTACACAGTGATGCCATTCGGCCTATGCAACGCTCCCCAAACGATGTGCCGCCTCATGGATAAAGTCATTCCTTTCGATCTGCGTGAGAACGTTCTCGTCTATTTAGACGATTTATTAATTCTATCATCTGACTTTGACACTCATCTCATGCTGCTAGCCAGGGTAGCGGATTGTTTGAGGAAAGCTGGCCTTACTATAAACGTCGAGAAGAGCAAGTTTTGTATCAAGGAGACTAAATACCTGGGATTCATTGTAGGAAGGGGAGGTATGAGAACTGACCCTGACAAAATATCAGCCATAGTTGACTATCCGTCACCTAAAACTGTTCGGCAAGCCCGACGCCTACTAGGTATGGCAGGATGGTACAGACGGTTTATTCCGAACTATGCTGATTTGACTGCATCCATTACAGACACTTTGAAAAACCCGAGTCAGTTCAAATGGACATCTGAAGCCCAGACGTCTCTTGATCTACTCAAACAAAAACTTACTTCGGCTCCGTTGCTAGTGAGTCCAGACTTCACCAAACCGTTCGTCATTCAGTGCGATGCGAGCCAACAAGGTATTGGAGGAGTGTTGCTTCAGCTAGATGACGATGGCCACGAGAAGCCAATAGCCTACGTCTCGAAAAAGTTGAACTCCGCTCAACGAAATTACACCGTCACAGAGCAAGAATGCCTAGCTGCAGTCTTGAGCGTACAGAAGTTCCGGCCCTTCATAGAGCTTATGCCGTTCAAGATAGTGACGGATCACGCGAGCTTGAAATGGCTGATGTCTCAAAAGGACCTCAGCGGAAGACTTGCTCGGTGGAGTTTGAAGCTTCAGGGCTTCGACTTCACTATTGAACACAGGAAAGGAAGCCTGAACGTAGTCCCTGATGCGCTGTCACGCATTCATTGTGACAGCATGAACACAAACGAAGATCCTGGCCCGGAAGTTGACCTTAGTTCGCCATATTTCAATTCGTTGGAATATGAAGAACTGAGGCATAAGGTTAAAACGACTTCTGGCAAACTACCAGATCTTTGCGTCAGGGATGGCTTCGTTTATATTCGGACTGTTCCGAGAACAGGCGATCCGATCCAGGAGGAAGAAGCGTGGAAGCTTTGGATTCCACGTGGGCTTGTCACCGACGTCATTTCGAGAGCGCATGATCCGCCGCTAGCTTCACACGGAGGAATAGGGAAAACCCTAGAACGTCTGCGAAGACATCTGTACTGGCCACGAATGACAGTTGATGTCAGAAATTACGTAGCCGCCTGTGACGTGTGTAAAGAAACGAAGGCTCCTAATACTATTTTGCGACCACCGATGAAAGTCCAGTCTGTGATAGAACGACCATGGCAAAAGCTGTACGTCGATTTCTTAGGTCCATATCCTCGGTCAGTTAAAGGAAACGCCTGCATTCTGATAGTTCTTGACCACTTTTCTAAATTCCCACTTCTCAAACCTATGAGAAAAGCGTCTACGCTCAATGTATGCCAATTCATTGAGACTGAAGTGTTTCACGTGTTCGGAGTTCCGGAGACCATAGTCTCTGACAATGGAGTCCAGTTTTGCTCGGCTCAGTTCGCCAGACTACTGGAAAAGTATGGGGCAAAGCATATGCGAACGGCAGCTTACTCGCCGCAAGCAAACGCCTCAGAGCGAGTAAACCGGTCTCTGTTGTCAGGGATTAGGGCCTATATCCAGAAGGAACACACCAGATGGGATGAGAAACTGAGCCAAATAGCTAGTTCCCTCCGGAGCTCTTTCCATCAAGCTACTGGTTTCTCTCCCTATCGAACACTCTTCGGTCAACAAATGATAGAACATGGCAGCTCCTATTCCATCTTGAGGAGCATTGGAACTCTTAATGAGCCACTGAGAGTGGACGCAGAAGATAAAATGAGATTGATCCGTGCGAGAGTGCAGGAAAATTTACAACACGCATTCGAACAGGGTTCAAAAGCCTACAATCTCAGGGCAAAACCCGTCGAGTTCAAAGTTGGTCAGGAGGTATTTAGAAGGACTTTTGCCCAAAGCAATTTCCAACAGCAGACTAGTGCTAAACTGGGACGAAAATTTGTTAAATGTCGGGTTAGAGCCAAGAAAGGAAACTCACTATACGAACTTGAAGATCTGCGGGGAAAACTGTTAGGTGTCTATCACGCTAAAGACATCAAGCAGTGATCATCAGTATGAAAACATCGTCGATACTTATTGTCGTTTATTCCTGGTAGCCCTAAGAAGGCATCCAGCCAGCTTAACTGGTAAACTATAGGATATCACGAAGCCCTCCTATTGCCCCGTCAATGGTGGGTGATATACCTGTTGAAAGTCAATCTCATTATAGCACCCCTACCGCTTGTGAGTAGATAACCTTTTATAGTCCCTTCCGGATCGGCCTCATTAGGAGGAAAATTTTTCCTTGTCTGTCCAGCTGCAACATTTCGTTAATCGTCGGACATAGTAGTACTAGATCTATACCTGGTAGCCCTAAGAAGGCATCCAGCCAGCTTAACTGGTAAACTATAGGATATCACGAAGCCCTCCTATTGCCCCGTCAATGGTGGGTGATATACCTGTTGGAATCCATTCCCATATTCGGCTGTCAACATGTCACTACTTCGACGACGCCTTGGAGACACACCCTTGAACAATCGCAGTCTGAGATCAGGGTGAGAGGTTGCGCCGGGAAAGCTTAGCGATCAGTTCTTTAGGTTACTGATCGCGGGGCTTCCTCAGCATCTCGGTGAAGGAAGGCAGAGAGGCATCGACCGGCTGGATTTTTTGGGTTACCAGCTTGTCGATGTAGCTTTGGCTTCCCCACACGGAGAAGGATGTCGAAGTCTGATCGAAGACTGACGAGACTTCAAGGATGTGTCCTCGACGTGTCATCGGAAGTAGAGTCTGAGGATGAGGAAAACATAGGGTCGTGGGTCGTGACACACATTGAGCGCCCGCAGTGATGAGGCCTATGTGTAAGACCGGCTAGCTCAGTCGACCATTTTTCAGCGTCGTCTGAACCACGGGTGGCGCAGACCACTCTGCCCTGTTATGGTCGTAGCATATTGCATATAGCAATATGTCACCACGGACTGAAGCGTGTATGCCCGGCTTGTTGTCGACTACAGCATGAAACCAAAACGCGCCCCGACCGAGAGAAATGCTTTCTCAAGCTCGGTGTCATGTTCAGTGACAGAAAGAAGAAGAAGACCATCGATATCGGTCTGTCATAGTTTGCTAGCAGGAAAGTAAGGTCGTTAAGATTAAAATCCCGCAAGATCAAATATTTCTCGCCGCAATCCGACGAAGAAAAAAAAAACCCTCACGTAAGTTCGAAGAATACTTATAGTTATTAATAAATTTACATCCCCACCTGGTACATTATTCGCACAGTAACCAAAGATTAATCCGCCAACGGCACCCCATAAAACTTGGCGTCTCCCTCCGGAGCCCCATTTATGAAATAAGAAAAAGGATCTGTTGGAATTCGAATCTGGTGTGGCGTACGTCAGGAAAAACCTCGAAAAGGTAGTTAAAAGAACTAATTTATATTTCGTTTTGTGTTAAATAATATCTCTTATTAGAGAGACGTATGAAAAGCAAATGTTTGAGGGATATTTTCATAATAAGGCATATTATTTCCACTTGCTGGGCAAGTTCTAATTTGATAAAGTTTTGAGCTTGGTACCGGACCTGGTGCATTTACATTTTCTAAAAGAGGGAAAAGAAGTAGGAGGGCACATTCCTCCCATATTGGAGGCCCCCGAACTCGAGCTAACCTTCAACCCGCGCAGCAGGAGATTCATTCCTACGGCACGCAGAAAAAGCGGGGAAAATTTTATTGAAACAATATTAACTTCACCAGGATCCATCTGATCACCGAGAAATATGTTTTAGTATAAGGAAAAAAATTTTTTCATATAATAAGCGACATAACCCTAGTACCATCCCCCAAAAAGTGTTCTGGCGATAGAGCAGGGTAATCAAATTATTAAAATTCCAGTTAATTCTTATCCAGGAGGCAATGCTGAAGCGCTTCATCGTGCCGAGGATTCACATGTGAGTAATTTTGAAATATTACACTTTGTTTTTTAACATACATATGTATTACACTTCGGTTCCGGCAGTGACTTGCACTGCAGAACCTTTTTGATATGGTTAGTTAATTTTTGCACGTTTTATATATATCTATCTTAAACTTAAGATTATAAGTACATACATATACGTATAGCATTGCAGAACCTTTTTGATATGGTCAAGTTTTGTGCGTTTTATATATATATATCTTGAACTTAAACTTATAATTACATACATATACGTCTAACTTCATGGGTACGCCTAGCTACTTATGTAATTTGGAATCCTGACTTGATTTTGTTAATTAGATTTAGGAGCATAGTTTTGAACTGTAAGATATGCATGTGCCTAGTAGATATGACCGACAAGTGCACTAACAATCCTCGATCTCGAAATTATCGCCAAGTAAGGCTGTCAGAGGAAAGTATTTATGGATTAAGTGTCAAATACTATGATTATTGTAGGATATAAGCCCGTATCTTAAGCATTCGAATTCTCCAACTTTCGGGAGACCTAAAATGCGCTTGTTCCGTAAAGGTGTCCTTCCTAGTCACGCCTTTAAGAGTACCTTCTGAAGACTGTTTTATTATTTCTATTCAAACTTATCAGCGCCACGAAAAGTCAAGTTCAATGTGTAGTGCCATTGAATTTTTGTCGTTAGGATCTTTTTTTAAAAATGTGACTTGGATATAGTGTCTGTAGTAAATAGACATGTAAGAAATCAATGCATCATAAACAATGATTTAGAATTATGTAACGACTGAAGCAGTCGGTTAAAGTATTCTTTTATTTTTCTATTCGGGGTTTGTCGCAACGTTCAGGTGTAGTAATAAATTCTTCTCATAATACTTTGAATTATAACAAAAAAAAAAAAAAAAAAAAAAGAAAGAAAAACGGCAGTAAAGCTTTTAAAAAAACATTTATTTTCGGCAATGCAGGTATAAATATTATTATATAAAGAAAGAACAACCATTGAAAACCCGCGCATCTCCTTTGAGATGGCTCGCGTACATATATCAATACCATTTCATATACAAAACGAAAAGTAAGCCATAACTGAAAAGAAAAGAAAACATTATTTATATATTATATACTATTAATACCTCGGGATATATATCATTGAGCGTAGTAAGCCATACGGTGCATAAAAGGGTGTGTCCATAAAATCTACTATGTACATAAGGTCAGAAAATTTTTGTGAATTTAGAAAAGAAATAATCAAGTACTCTGTGGACGATCACTTTAGTAACCCAAAGTATGTACTTATGGAATTGAATTAATAATAGAGAATGTATCTATTTGTAGGTTGATAACAATGTTTATATATGAGCCTAGTTTGATCATTATAACGTAAATATGGATTGAATATTTTCTTTCTTCCTTCACATCCTGGAGCCTTTTCAATTCGGGGTCGCATAGGTCCGCTCTAATTTCTTCCACAGGTCAGCCAAAGGGACTTTGCAGATCGTGCCGAGCAGAGTCATAGGGAGGATGGGGCAAGGCCATGAAGGCAGAACATCTGCGCCTTCCACAGTAAGTAGGTAAGTGACGTAAGGGTCCCTTCAGGACCGAGTGTGTGTCGGCTCTTTTGTATGCAGGCATGAAATTTTTTTTGATTATGGATGATGACAGCGGCAGGTATTTTCGGGAACTCCCCCACACTCTCCGCCACCCTTAGCCGAGGTGCTAGCATGCCGCCCTGTGCTATCGTTGTCATCAGGCGATCTGTCAGCCCATGCTGGCAGTTTGGACTTAACGTCCTGGTCAAGTCGCCTTCAACATACTTCCATAACAGTGTGTTGTTTTTCGTGGTAGCCTTAAACGTTTACTGGCAGCTTCAGTAATGAACGATACTTGTGAGCCCGAGTCTATTAGAGCTCTCATTGTATGGGTTTGTCCGTCTGGACTCTCTATATCGACTAACGCAGTTGATAATAATGCCCTACTGACGTTTGTCGAAAAGAATGACTTTGTTACTGGCTCATTACTGTCGTTAGGCTCTTTAAGTTTTATTTCAGATTGCTCTTGGTTATGTGTGGATAAATTCTCTTTTTCTAAATGGATGAGAGTATTGTGCCTCTTGTGGCATTGGAGGCATGATTTTTTGCTTGGGCAGCCATTGAGGTTATGTCCTGACGAAAGGCAGTTTTTGCATAACCTGTGATTATTTATAAAATTTAATCTCTCCTTTGGAGATAATTTTTTAAACGAAGAGCAGTGAAAAAGAGTGTGATTCTGCTTGCACATTGAGCATGTGTGCGATTTGTTCAAAAATGTGTAGGCATTTTTGTTGGTATAGTTTTTTTGGGATGCACTAGTGTGCGCCCTTGAGGTTTGATACCCGCTGCGGGGATCTCGAGTACGAACACGTGCCTCGTTTTGGTTTTTGTACTGACGTACATTTTCTTGTGTCTTAGTATTTTGACACTCTTGGATTGCTTCTAGAGTGCGGAACCTTGTCTCTAGAAACGTTGACAGATCGGAATATTTGGAAATTTCGTTTCTTGTTCCTTGCTCATGCTCCCACAATTGATGTGTTTCTGGAGGGAGGCGTTGAACAAGATGGTATATCAGTATGGCGTCCCAATGTTCAACTGGAAGCCCTAGATATCGAAGCTCATGAAGACTCTCTTCTGTTTGATCGAGAAGGGAGCGTATGGCGTGAGCTGATTCGGCTTTTATAGGTGCTTGACTAAGTAATGTTTTTAAATGAGTGTTTACTAGTACTCTCTTGTTTTCGAATCTCTTTTGTAAGAGTTCCCATGCCTTGAGATAATTCGCATCGATTACCTCGAATTGGCGTAATAGGCGTTCTGCTTCCCCCGTAACGCTAAGTTTTAGGTAGTGAAGTTTCTGAACCTTTGATAAGTTTGGATCTTTGTGGATCAGCGAATTGAATAGATCATGGAACGTATGCCATGTCTTGTAATTGCCATCAAATATTGGTATTTGTATGGGTGGAAGCCGAGTCTCAATTTTTGGTAGACGTACTGTCTGTGTGGCAGGTTGTTCTCTAGTATGAGGTAACGTTGGGAACGACTCCTCTAGCTCTTGTGACAACTTTGACATGAGATTGATATATAGTTCTTCGGTCTCTTCGTATAAGTTGCCTTTGGCATATTCGCTGTCCACGCCGTTTTCGGTTGACCAGATTGCTATATGCGTCTCTGTAAATGCTTGCCATAGCTTTTCAAGAGATTGAATGCGAGTAGCATAATATTTCTTTCCTTGTTTGGTTTCTGAATTTGCCTTTCCATGGTTAATGTTGGCTTTATCTATTTGGTCGTTTAGACCCTTTTGAGTGAGAATTAGAATATCAACATCCGCCATTTTGTTTTCCCAGTCCTATCCGGCTCTTGAAGGACCAATGTGAAGTCCCAATATGGGCTTTACATAAAAAGGGGGAGGTGCCGGTGTGATGGACAGGACTGGTGAACACAAAATTTTAATGTCAATATATTTTTTATTCTTCACAAAATTTACCTTAGCCTAATAATTCAATCAAACCAATTTCGATAATTATAAAAAATAATAAACTAATGAAATAATAAAATAATAAAACCAAACAAGAATTCAACTGATAAAAATAAAAAATCCAAAATAAAACGAACTCAAAAATCCAAAAAAATCCAAAATAAATCGCGACTATTCCACGTTTAACCTGTAAAATATAAAAAACCGAGATTAGAAGGAATCTCTAAATGAAATACAAACAGAATGAGCTTCATTCACTGCTCATTAAATTTGCCAGGTTCAAAACTACCTTAGCCTTGGGGGTGCTGAAAAAATATAATTTAATTTAAATATATTTAAGTAATAAAAAACTGGGTTCAATTCTTCCCTTCCTAATCAAGACTTAATTTCGGTTTAGCGCTTCCGATCTGTCTTGTCGACTGCTCAATTTGCAAGTGATTTGCTATTCCCAACAGCTCGCTATTTATAGCCGGGAATACAATGGGAGCAGTGCGTCTGTCGGTCGCTGTTGCCTTGACGCTATGCAGTAGCAGCGTGTCGCTATGGAGATTTTTGTTGTCGTTGGCGTAGTGGAGATCTTCTTTGGTAAATAGAAGAAGAAGATAATGTACCAGCTGCCTGTGACACAAATGTCACTGGAGACGGCAGTAGCCGTAAACAATGGTAAGTTTTTTCATTTTTGTTTATTTATTTATTTGTGTTAATGTATTTTTATATTTATATTTCCAGCTTTGCGGCTCTTGAGGAGGAATGCTGTGTTTCGTGGGAGTTGGATTCCACGGTTTTAGGTGAGTAACTTTTCATGTAAAAAGTCTCAGATCGGAATGATCTGAGATTTTTACTTTTTATTTATATTATGATTAATCTTGTTTTGTTTTCTTTTTAGGGATATTTATATAAGGCCAAAGGCCTAGAAAAAATAAAAATTTTCTAAAAGGAGAAAAAGGAGGCCCGAAGAACTACAGGCAATGCCTATAAAGTGCCAGGAGTTGCTGTGGCACTTTATATGTACATATAGTGAGTGTTTTTATTTATATTTGTTTTATATTATTGTTCCGCGACGGAACAGCTGTAATGAATAAAGAAGAAAGTCTCCTGAGCTCTTGAAACTGTTGTGCAAATAGTTTTTTGCAGCTTCATAAGCTGTAAAGAATTTGAATAAATGACAAATTATTAAATTCATTGAAAATTGTGCTGATATTTATTAGGTACATATGTGAAAGTTTGTCTATTCTTACCAATTAAAATCGTTGTATGCCACTCGTACCAGGTGTAACATTGTCTGAAGCCCAATCGTCTGGTGGATGTGGTTCATCGGAGTTGACATTGTCGAAGTCGTCATACACAAGTTGGCTATGAGACGCGTTGAAAGGTTCCTCATAAAACTCGCTCTCAATAGAACTCTCATCTTCAATGTCGAGATTTCTGTTCGAGATCAAACACGCGATACCTTGGCAATGTCCACAAATCGCTGTGCATTTTAGCCGGCTTTCCGGCATCCACAAAATGAGGATGAGAGTAATGAGAGCACGGAATCTTGGGCAGGAGCCTTCAGTGCCCGACCAGGGTCCTCTAACCCCACAGTTCGGGGCTTTTTCATATCCACCCCATTTCTGGACTTGCTGATAAACACGAAACGAGTGTTACTGGGTGGCTGCTGCCGTAGGGGGTAAAAACTAACAAGGCTAGATTTGGCATGGCTGCAGTTAGGGTGCGCGCGAGAAGCGGAGCCGAGCTGGAAGCTGACCAGTGTGAGAAAACTATGCACATACATTTTCATACAAAGTCGCGCGATCATGTCAAAGTAAGCAAAGCGGAAAGCCTTCAGTTTGAGCTCAGCTTCGCTTCTCGCGCACACCCTGACTGCAGCCTAACCCACCCATCTACGCGAATTTTCTGAATGTGTGATAACGATGTCGGTTTAATATCTCTCACTAGCAGGCGCATAGATAAGAAAAGGCGTACTCCAACGTGAGCAATTTCATCGTGAGTGGCATTAGCGTCATTGAAAATTCTTACGATATCTTGCAAATCATTCCGTTGCTCCAACTATTTTAAACATTTTTGTTAACCTTTTTGGAAAAGAGATGATGTGGTGTCATACCCAATGAAGGGTAAATTTTTCGCTCAGTTTTTCCCTTTCCTGCATTCGTGAAGTAAATATTTCTTTCCTGCGGGGACAATGCAGTTAGTAGAACGAGAAGTAAAGTACTTAAACCAAAAAGAAACAACTATAGAAAAGTGATCCCATTATATGCAAGTAATTTCAGTAGTGTCAGCGACGATATCATGCCTCTCCCTTCTCTCTCTCTCTATATATATCTCCCCCCGCCACCTCTCTATCTCATCTCTCTCTATATTTGTGAATAATATTTAAAAAAAGATATTTTACCGATTTTACAGTGTACAGAAATAAATAATGCGGGCAAGTGCGAGTTGGACCGAAGGGCTCCGTACCATTGTACAAAATTTAACACTGTACTTTTTATTTATTTTTTCAAATGAAAGTAGGCGTCATTTTAAAATATAAAGCCTACTTATGATAATAATGAATAAGAAGAAAACGAGCAAAAAAACGCCGAAAAAATCACGTTTCCTGTATGGGGGCCCCCTTTAATTGTTAATTTTATTTTATTTTTATTATTTGTCGTTATAGCGGCAATAGAAATACACACTGTGAAAATTTCAACTGTATGCCTATTACGGTTCATGAGATACAGCCCGGTGACAGACAGACGGACGGACGGACATCGAAGGCTTAGTAATAGGGTTTCCGTTTTTACCCTTTGGGTACGGAACCCTAAAAAGGCAAATCGAGGGCAAAAATATAAATCAGTTTTGCTATTCAACGTCAGATTGCATCTAAAGTATTGGAGATACAAAAAAATGTTGATAAGACCACACTATTTTTTCGTAACAGTTAGGCGAGATATAGGCAAAAAACTGAAAATGTACCTTTTTTCCAATATGGCGGGTTGGGTCCAACAGATTTTGGCGGGGACTTTTAGTATGCTCAAAAATAATAAGCATGTATGTATACCAACATTCAGATCTTTACCAATTAATGTTTTTAATGTTTTTTTTTGTCTAATTTGACTGAACTAAAAGCTACACGTGATATGCAAACATTAATTCAAAGGGTTTTATATTCAGTTAACGTTTCATTTAAGCCTTTCATACACACGTGGGCACTGCAGAGTTCATATTATACATTGGAATAAGAATCACACCAAGCACTGAACCTTGTGGTACGTCCCAATTATCTTTGACAGACTCTGGGAATATGTTATCCTCCTTAGTTCTCTGCGACTTTTCTGACAGATTGGATTCAAAACCATTTTTATTCCGTACATGGAAGCTTTCGTAACAAGATTTTTCTGTCTAAGGTTTCAAAAGCCCGTTTAAAATTTAGGTAGCTAAAGGAACATTCGAAATATTATCCAATTAAAGGCAGTTTTAAATTTTTAAAACCTGACTGCTTTTCGACTAACAAAGTTTTAGATTCAAGGTTCTACTACTACTAGAGCCTTAGTTAAATGTCATTCCAGTATTTTTTCTTCCACAAGTAGCATGTTTATCGGACGAAATTTTCAACAATAGGTCGATGAAACACTTATCGGCATAGCAAGAACCGGCACAGACAGGCATCGACCTGCACCGTTTTTGTTTTTGCATATATAACGACATAAAGCAGAAAGGAAACTTCGCAACTAGACCAGCAACTGACAAATGCCGGCCTGGTTTCTAGTCACCGATAGCAATCGGCAATGAAATATTTTGCCTGACTGTGTCGGTAAGTGTGCATCGACCTTTGACTCGTATTTGGATTAGGTATCATCTCAATTGAAACAACTGACGATTCTGTCCAAATTTTAGCGATTTACACTTGTAGCTATGGATTTATACATTTACAGTTAAAAATATGTACTTGGGCCACTGAGACTATCATAGTACAGTCGAAAAACTTTTGATACATTGTAACTTTAGATACGTTGTTCATTCCTCACATGTGTAAACCCATGCAAATTTTTAAATTAAGTACATATGTAACAAACCAAACAATAAAAATTGGCTCTGGGAGAGCAAAAATATCCAAGGACAATCAATGTGTTGAGTAAACAAGTTGTGAAATTAATTAATTTTAATTAAATAAGAAAAAAAAAAACACTAACAAATGAAAATTTGTGCAGAGTTTAGAAGAAATAACAAAATCTTATTAAAAACGATTTGACAAAGATGAGATACGAACAGTAAACACAATAAGCATTAAATAAAAATGATAATACAGCCATTAAAACTTAGCTTAGTACAAGTTGAAAAATATTTTACATTTCGAGTTTTATATTTATTCTCACTTCATAACTCAGTTGTCATTTCCAATTAACGTTAGTGCGACCTCTCGTTCTTTAGATAAGAAAGTCGTATAAAATTTCTGCTGTAGTTGCATAATAAGGAAACGAGTCATCATAGATAAGACTAAAATTTTAGTTATATTCATATACTGCACTGCGTGTTATGAAGTGCAGTGTTAATAGCTTAATTTGTTTCTAGATATAACGGGGTGGTTGCGCAGATCCAAACCCGTTTAAACTATCAAATGCAGAGGGTATCTGAAATAATTTAAGTTTGTTCTTATAATATACAAAAACTTAAAATTTTGTTTTGTTTTTAGTTTTGGGTTGCCAGTTGCCATCGAAGAAGTATATATTGATAAGCATACCACATTATCAACGCCACTCATAGAAGTTCGTAAATGCATATACATAAATGTAGGTAAAAATAGAAAACTCACGTGATTTTAGCTAATCGGGTCCATTTGATCATCGGAATCGGAATCGAGTTCGCGCGAGGCCACATCAAGCATTGAGCGAGGAGAGATGAAGATACATCACGAGGTATAGCGTTCACAAAAAAGCGTTCAGTTTTGTTTGTGGTAAATTGACAGATACCTACTCAAGAAGAAACCTTGTGTTTGACAAGCAGTGCAACTATATGGCACTTTTCTATTAATTGCACTCTTCACAGTTTTACTACCCTATAAATAAAATTTGGGGAATGTCAGCATCTCTATGAGCTTTAGATAGATAGATTCTACCAGTATATAAGAGTAAGGAAAGAAACCTGCGTTGCACACATAGATTATATAGAAACAAGTAAAAAAGCTAGAATTGGTCTAAGACCAAATCTTATGATACTCTACATGAATGCC
Organism: Dioctria rufipes; assembly: GCA_963924295.1. Taxonomy (NCBI): domain Eukaryota; kingdom Metazoa; phylum Arthropoda; class Insecta; order Diptera; family Asilidae; genus Dioctria; species Dioctria rufipes. The sequence goes on along the minus strand of OZ002740.1, from coordinate 344,429,480 downwards.
CGTATGTAATTTCGTGCGGTCACTCCCCTCTGTTCAAGTATGATTTTTGAAGTGGTTGTTCGCATATATTTCTAGAGCGGTTTTTCGGACAGAAAAAATGATTATAACCAATTTTATAGGCTTTCGTATTCTGAAGAAATTTTTAGTACAATAAAAATGTCTTGGACTGATCGTTTTCACAGCATACGTAAAATACCTAAATTTTTATATGGCAACACCAGAAGGAGTTGCCCGATTTAGTCCATTTTTGAAATTTTATTTGCTAGTACAATGAAAACACCATGTACCAAATTTCAGCTCTCTGTCGACGCGTTTTCAGGCAGTCTCCAAATATATAGTGGAAACGAAATTTTTATATGCAACGCCACGAAAGAGTTGCCCGATGTGTCTCGTTTTCGAAATTTTTTTTGTTTGTTTTTAAAGCCTGTATGCAAAATTTCAGTTCTCGAGTTATCGTGCGCACAGACGGACGGATATGCAAAATTCAAAATAACTTTTAATATTATGCGTGAGTGTCCAAGCCATTTTGCTCTACCATCATTATTTCGAGGTGTTACAAACGGAATGACAAAGTTAGTATACCCTATAGATTTCATCTAGGGTATAAAAAGGATTGGCTATGCTATGTAAAATTCATGTACATGTGATAACATTTTTTTTATGACCCTGGAGGGGGGTGACAAAATAGCTTGGTCATTCATTTAACGTGAGTTCGACATTTCTGCTCATTTCTTACATTTTTGAATTTACGAAATGAGGTCCGGTGTTCTTTTTGTGATTTTTCCAAAAAGAAGTGTGATTAAAAGTGATTTAGATTTGATAATAGTAGAAACAATAGTGAAATATTATTCTGTACAAAAGATTCTACGAGAGTCAGGAGTCTTGGATTATGGTGATGAAGTGTACTGTGCTGTGCTGCAGAAGCAACCGGAGCGATTGCCTTAGGAAACCATTTTCCAGTCAAGTTTAATTGTTTCAATAATAAATTATAGTCTTTCAAATAAAATAGAAGAGAAATAAAGTTAGTTAGTTATAAAAATAAACAGCCGTGGAAAGAAATTTAACATTTTCGAATACCGATTTGTTTCTTTGAAATTGAGTTGTAGCGGTCACTTACATAATATGAGCCATACAAAGGCAATGCCAAGAAATATTGTCAGAAAATAATGGGGCATAGGAAAAATTCTTTAAAATGTACCAAGTTATAAAAGAAATTATTATTATTATAGAATTTCTTCAATACAACCACTAAATTATGTGCCCGCTCTGAAAATGTCGTAGTTTACGACTTTGACTAAAACGAACACATCGATGCGATTCTACTGCATGAAGAGAAATGCTTAAGTTTTTCTTTCACATAGCCTATTCTTTTTGTTTTATAATCTAAGGTTGCAACTCGCGAATAAATGAAAAATTTCATTTTCGAGCTAGATGCATCGCACGCTGTCACAGTGTTGTTATGAACAGCCTTATTAGATTAGCGTGCAATCAGTTTATTTCTTAACTATTGGTGAAACTTCGCGCGACCTCGCCTCGCTTCGTTGTAAAATGTTGTTGTTAAATATTTGGCATGTGTCTGATTTGAGGAGATGTGTGAGCAACAAAAAGGAATATTTTTCATTCGTACGCTTTAAGTGCGCATTACAAACTTTGGTTAAAGCGTACGAATGAAAAATATTCCTCATTGTAACTCACAGACACCTCCTCAAATCAGACGCATGACAAATATTTGACAAATGCACGTATTGTGTGGGACAGGCTTTAGATTTATTAGTAAGCCACACACTAAAGAGTTTGTTCGTTCGAAAAAACTGTCCGTTGACATGTCAGAAAAACTGCCACTTGCGTGGCGTTTTGGAAAAACCTCTTTGTACACACACTACAAAAGTTAATTTGTTGAATTGTATGACAGTTATAGCACTTTTGGAAAGCAAAAACAAAATGATACACTTGGCTCGCCGCGTGGAGTGTCTGTTTTTTCAACGTTCCACATCATACTCTAACGGAAACTTAGCAGTATAATAAAAGTGAATTAAATTTAACAAGATTTCTGTGCTTTTAAAATTACGGGAATTTAATAGTTTGGGCAATCATGTTGCTAGCTTGTAAAAAGATGCAAAAAAAAAGAAGTTAAAACTAAAAGGCTTTGGGAAAAAAACTGGCTGGCTAATAGAAATGAATGCAGTGACATGAAATTACTAAAGGAGTAGAAAACAAATAGCCCGAACGATTTATATAACTATTTAAAAATGGATGCACATGACTTTTGGAAATCTACTTGAAGACATAACGTAGGTATATTCAAAAGATACTAACATGAGAAAGGTATCCCATCAGAAGAACGAGATATTCCGAGCACAATAATTTAAAAGTTCATTTTTAAGATTACAATTTTTCTAATCTTGAGTATTTATTTTCCGCAAAACCGGGTGCTATTTATAATAAATTCCTTAAATTTTTTAATTTTTTCACCAATTTTTATTAAAATATCAAACGCACTCCAAATGGCAGTTTTTTAATTTACCATGTGTGCAAGCAAGATCAAAGGTAAAATTGCGAAATGAAATGTCAAGTGGAATGTAGGAAAATCTGGCGTGTGATGTTGAGCACACACGATGGCAAAAAACCGACAGATTGCGTGGCACGTCAATTGGCTCGTGGAAAAAAGTGTTAGTGTATGGCTTACTATTCTGCGTAGGTACTTGATATAAATTTTTGGTCAGATTATTGTGTAAGGAAAAGAAATTTGTGTATAAAACTACATTAGGCTTAAGCGCTTCTTTGTTAATATTGCTATTTAAAACAAGAAGGCAGCAGAAACCAAAAAGACTGGTCAAAAAATTGGATATTGAGGTGGAAAGAAGTGCTGCACAATTAGTTTTAAAAGAACTGCGGGTTGAAAACGAAAAATCTTTTAACAAATTTACCCAGATGCCTTTTCGAATATTTCATTTTCTTAAAAAAAAAAAAACAATCGTCTCTAAGCAAAACAATCATTAGGCTAAACCACAATAGCCGTAAAGATACTTAACTGCATCGAACGCACAGACGTATTCAAATCAACTTCAATTTGTTAATTTTTTTTTGCTTTTACCACTTTTTAAAATTGAAAACATTAAATATCAAGATAATAACCCTTACGGAAAGTGATATCGATTTAGGTCAGATATGTAAAAAATTCGTTAGTTCTTTAGCCTATTTTCGCCAAAGTGTTCCTGTTTGTACAAGGTACGAAATGTAGTTCTATTTTTTTTCTATTTCATTTTTCGCGAAGTACATTTTTTCTGTGGATTTCTGGTTGCTACTTTAAGATTTCTGACAACAGGCAAGACCTACAGGAGCTCAAGTTTACAGCTTGCGATTGTTAATTCTGACAACTTCTATGATTATTTTGGAAACAATCCGGACAATTTACGTCGAGCAAAGAAGATTAGATAGTTAAACGTATGAATTGAATAAAACAAGAAAAAAAAGGTAGAATTTGTCTAATTGGTTTGCAGTCATTCTTCGGTTGCCAAATGTAATGTAACCATTTTTGCCATGGACATAACCGTTTTTGAATTTTTATAATTTTCAAATCTGACGCCCTCCCCTCCATGATTGAAATGAACACTTCATTTAAAAGACATTTTTTTATAGTAAGTATAATCTACCACAAGAACCGTAATTTACCCTAGGACAACACCATATCCATTATTGCAATCATTTTTCTTGCTATCACATAATTATCAACCATTCCAGATGAAAATGATCGCTTTGGGCTGATTTTGGACCCAATCATCAACGATTTAGATGAAATTTGTACTATTATACAATAATTCTTTACCCATATTTTTTGTTTATTCTTAGCAGCCTGACCGATAGTCTGCTAAGACCAATTGGTTAGCGAGTCTTCACTTGCCTCATACGGGGCGCTCTACATTAAAGACGATTCAGTTTCCTGTCTTCCCATTTTTGTAGTTCGCCTTAAAATGAATTTTTAGCATGGGCCAAATGTTGGGTAGGAACTAGTATAAGAGCTGTCAGCTCCGGTTTTAGCCAAATCGTTAGCTTTTTCAATTCCATCCACTTCTTCATGTCCAGTAACCCAGAGCAAGGTTGTCCGTAGACAACAGCTGGAGTTTCTTGTGGCAGCTCCAGACTAGTTTCAACTAAAAGTGCTAAGAGGTTAGAGCCAGACCAGAAGCCAGCTTGGCTGTCTGAGGAAATGTAGCTGTTGGAGTTTTTGCAGCCCCTGTGTAGGTTTTCTTGAGCTCTAACTTCTATAGCGTAGACTCCTGGTGAGTTCCACTTATGGACCCACCACCTCTGCGCTTGTTTTTTTATTCTTTTTGGATCCGTTAGTATACCAGATATGAGATCCTTGTGGATAGTGGAGCTTTCCATCTTATATTTGGCTTCTCTCGTTAATGTTTACCTGGTTGGTAACCTCTTTCGAAGGAAAATTTTTTGGCTATAACATCCGCTGGAATTTCCAGGCCTTTAATATGGACCTGGAAAAAGAGGTGGCTGTAGGCTAAGAATGGCTTCAAGTGTCCATTGAGGATATGATATGAAGGCACCGGTGCTACCTAAACAGGCCACCTTTGCACCTTATCAATGGTCTCTTGGTGGTTGACTGCATTGTTTTTGGACACCAAACGTTTGCCCCGCCAGAAAATATGGGTCTGATTATATCCTGAAAGATCTATAAGATCGGGTAAGGCTGATGCAAATTTCCCTTTAAAACAAATGACTATCAGCGTATCGCTGGGCCTTAAAGCCGGCTTCTAAGAATATGTTTAATAACTAATCCACAATCAAGAGCCACAAATAAAATTCAGTTTTGTGGCAAGTCTCTAGTTGCGGCAATTATTGTGGATTTGTTTGAAGTAGATGTTATGCAGCATTTTTCCAGCATATTAGTAATTCATCTGACGATACAGGTTTTCGATGTCTCTATCTTCGGTTACCCTTACTCTCTTGATCGAGTCAAAGAGAGTATTATCTGGTTTCATTTCTCAATGAAGAAAGATAACAGGAACTCCTCAGGATTTCTAAATATTCCCTACTAGACTGCTGAGAGCATCCTCTATGGATTTTCCGGATTTGTGAGTATATTGATTGGCGTTGAATGAGTTTTTAGAGTTTTCAGTATAAATGCTGTCAGACTAATAGGCCTATATGATTTTGCCTCGGTGGGTGATTTGTTTTCTGCTTTCGGTATAAAAACGAGCTTTGTTAATTTATACATGCCTTGCGGATATATTCGATGCAGAGACTAGTCCCAAACATGTCAGTGATGGTATATCTCCAGCGTTATTGCAGGAATCGCTGGAATCCACTAATTTACTTCTCACTGAGATCAACTAACTTTGGCTTCAGTGACGAACTTCTTTGCGAATCGGTAATTCCTGTTTAGTGCCACTGCTATCACTTAAGAAATTAACTTCCACACTCTTTTTTTATTTTTGGTTTTCTATTAAATAAATTATTGTTCTATTTTACATTAACAAGTTTAAATAAGCCAAAATATAAATCTCCAAACTACCCAATATTAAAATAAATTCATATAACTGAGATAACTAGCTCTCAGTTGGCATATGATTTCTTCTGCGGGACAACTATTTTTTTATGAATATGCTTGAATAAGTTGAAGGCATTTGAAATTCAATAGCCGCATAACTTAAACTTTCGTATATGGGAAATTGTTAACATTTAAATCAATTATAAGCTTTCATGCTCTTTGATGACGCTATCTAGTCTCACACAAGTCAATGCATTTCAAGGTAATCTACTATCTCATGTCATTTCTCGGTAATTTCTCTTTCAAACAAAAGCTCTATTGCAGCCAAGAACATAAAAAAAAAAATTTAAAAAAATTTATATAGTTCTGTGAAACAACTTTTCTGGCACTGCACCAATATTAATATTTTCTGTAGTAAATAGTGGTGGCCTGACTTCTTCTTTATGTGGACCAAATTGATAATTGTACAAAATTATATTCAAAATGTTGTGGAATATTTCAAGTTTTTTGACCTTGATGCAAGAATTTGATAACGACGAACGCACATATATTATCCGTTTCGCCCGCGCGAATCAAACAGCTCTTCATTATCATATTTCACCGCCAAAACAATATTCAGTGAAGCAAATTATTCTCAAAATGATAATAAATTTTACAAAAGTTGCACTTTTTTAAACAATGGGTTTTTTGTTTGATTTGTATTGGTTCAGTTTTCATTGTTTATAGTTTGGGTTGTGTTTTCCTTTTAATTTTTCAAATGTTAGTTAATCTGTATCTGTACATAAAATTTTATCATTTTTAATAAAACATCACTGTTAATTTATTTTAGACTTTGGACTATAGGTCTAATTTTAATTTGAAATCCTTGAAAATACCTTAAGCACTGAAAAAATGAATGAAGGCACGCGCGATTTTATTAATTATAGAGTTAAAAAAAATTTGCAAGCTGAAAAAGGGGAAACAGTTTTTATGACTTCTAATCGCATTGTAGATTGATAATGTATCTATCTTAAGAGTGCTTGTGTACTAAATCACATAAAGAATACTGAATAAAAATTGATTTGATAAATAAATTAGGTAATTAAATACTTTGCCCGGAAGCTGATATTGATGTGATGATTAAAAGAAGCCAATCTGTGTACAGTATGTGATCAATGAATGAAAAATATTGGAAGTTTTTATGGGATTTGGTAAAAGTAAAGGAAAATTACGTCATACATATTTACATTAAGCAGGTACACACGTATTACTTAGTTTTATTTAAATTCTACCGGAAACAGACTTGCAATTTCAATATTGATATTGCAATTATGTCAATTGCAATATAAAATTTCAGAAACACACTTTCGGTTTACGATACTGAGAAATTAATTAGAGAACTTAAATTGATTTGTCATAATTCCGTGTACGTATAAAATGCGAACAAATATTGTGAAATTACTTGTTTATATGGACAATAAAAACGAAAAGGACTCTCAAGCTAACAAGTATCAAATATTAAATGTCAGAAAAAGTTGCAGCCAACATTGCAGTATAAAATTCGGTTCTAAAAGGTTCGTGTCTTAAATTATTATGGCTTATAACTAGGGTCATAATATTGCAATAAACTCGTATACCGCGCACATCTTTCGCAATTTCAATATTGAGTTCCAATGTACTAAATACTGAGTGTATATCGAGCTGTTTCTCAGTTTATAGAGACAGACTTGCTGTTTAGCGCAAATTGCAATACATATTGAAATTGCAAGTCCGTCTCCGATGTTACCATAAAGTAGAAAAATTTAGTATTCGTTGTACCACCCTAAGCTTTGATGACATCTTTATTTCTATTTGGGGTACTCTCAATATAATTGTAAACCATTTTTTTTTTTATATACTCATCATTCTGCCATATTTCTTCAATAGTAGTACGTTCCAGTGACATTAGTACCCGTCGGAACTCGATCTGTGGCGATTACGACTCGTTTATCGTACGCAAAGATCCTCATTTCTTTCATTTTGGACTGTTGACGACGAACTTTTTGTGCTTTCGGCGAACCTAGACTCTTCTAAACGTCGCTCTGAGACTTCATTTCGGGCCTGAAGTCGTGTATCCAGATTTTATAAATTGCGATGATGCGATCGAGGAAGGTTTCACCTTTAATTTTCATAACGAGCAAACAAGTCGTGCGCAATTGCCGAATTCATTGCATATTGTTCGTCTGACAAGAAGTGCGGTACCCGCCGCACCTTTCGTTTGCCTACCTGTGTTAAAATACGATGTGTGCTCGTTTTCGAGATTCCTGTTTCCACCTCAATTTTTCTTACCGTGATTCTCCGCTCTTCGTCGAGCAACGTTGCAATGATTGAAGCGTTTGTGTTGCCACCTGTTACAGTAGACGACCGCCGTACTGTGCTACGGCGATTCGTAGTAAACGTTCCACACGCTTCTTTTAACCCGGCAAGAATTTCGGTCACTTTTTTTACCGCGCACTGTTCCGATGCGAATATACGCACGTTGCTCTATTCCTGAAATCCGACCCGACGGAGTGTTCTCATTGTTTTTTCGGATTTTTGCCATTTTACTTTTAAACGAATCTCCCTACCACCTGAGATCAACGTATTCTTAAGACTTCAATTTACACATTCACGCCTCGATCAGCTCTCTACGTTGCTTACAACGCCCGATAGAGTTCGTTGCTCATTACTTTTGGGATAACCCTCGTAGTACAAATCTACCAGTTTAATTGCAACCAAATTGAGCTTCTCAGTTTCTCAAACACTTTCGATATTGAACTTATCTCTTAAGCTGTGTCTCTTAAAATATGACTTATATTATACTATGTTGCTATATTCCTCCAGACTCCATAAATATTGTTGATGACTAAGGTCAGAATTATAATTTTATCCATGCTAAGATGGACCCTCTTGATGAATTACTACTTATTTGTGATTTTAACTTACCCAATATACAATGGGTAGGTGCTAAATGAAGAAGACTATGACTATCTTCCTATTAACTAGGGAATCATTTTTTGTGGGCACTAGTTCATCTCCTGGTCTCCACTAAAATTAGTAATGTTAAAAATGACATGGGTAGGCAGTAAGACCTGGTATTTTCTACTGACACGAATCTAGTCCAGTTAGGTATAATGTCTACACTTGACAAATACACCCCCTCTACTAATTACATATTGCTATGAAACCGAAAATTTATTACTACTTACTTTCGCTTATGATTATGGATTCTCGGATTTCCCGATTTACACCGTGGGGATTCTGTCTGTGATTTGGGTGTCAAATGTGACCAAAGATAGAATTTTATCTCCCACATAAACTGCGTGATATCAAAAAATATTTCTATGCTATAAAAAGTTGGTCCCGAGAACTCTCGAATCCTACCATAATATTGCATTTACACACTATAAATTTTAGTGATTTTTTGACACAGTGATCATCAACAGAAATTTTCGTTTGAAGTGTATAAAGAAATTTTTCACATTGATGAGATTTTTATTTCTTTTAAAATATACCATCGTAGGTACAAAGCCTAAAATTTCTCAATTGGACTGTATATGGAGGCGTATCCGGCGCATTGTCTTGCTTTGATAGTAAGAAATCTATTTCATTGTTCAGCAGAAATGACTTTACAGTTTTAGCATAATGACTTGTTGCCAAGAAAAGCCAGAATAGCACGTTTTTTTGGTTTTGTATGATTGAATAAAGTTTGAAATTGTCCATTTAAGTATATTTCCGTATTCAAATTTGACTTTTTCTTTTTATTTAATTACTTGCTGGTTTCATTTTAAACACACTTAAAATGGACCGTTTTATGAGCAAACTGATAAACAAGCACAGTGCAAACGCGCATTTCCACGAACAACACCTTGAAAGTTTAGCACAGGAATTCTAATTCATCGTAATATCAGTTTTAGCAGTTTACTGAAATATTTGTTTAAAAAAGATACGCTTGTAACAAAAATTTCAATGGATTCGTTCAGAATATAGTAATTACTATTCAATTCCAGATGTGAATCTGACAAAACTTCATATTCATATTAAAATCCAGTTAAAGCAGATATAGATTTTTTCTTTTATTATTTCTAATACATATGATTGCCATCTTTAATATCTATAATTACAACAACTATAAATAATTAAGTATATGTCAATATGTAATTATTATTTGCATAACTTACAGGGTAATATTAATTCCTAGTACCCCACCAACTCATTCATAGCGATGACGCTAATCAGCCTTAAGCCTTATATTGTTAAAGAAATCTTCCTCTCTATAAAAGATCACTTCACATTTATTTACAAGAAATGTTCTGAGTAAATTAAAATTTTCTCACTAACGTCAGTAAAAAAAAATGTAAACAATCTTATTGAAAGCCGTCCATCCACCTAAATACAGCAAAGGTGCGAGTATGAGTCATAGATTAAAATTCACGTGGTGTAATTGAGTATGTTCCGGGCAGTCAGATATTACTGGTTTTATGTAGAGCGTCTGCAGAAAACTTGTTACCTGCTCAGGTGATTGAAAATGCCTCCGATGTTGACTACTGTTTTTATTGATTATATACAAACCAAACAAATGGTGAGGAACTGTATAGATAATGTACCTATGTATGTATGTTTGAATATCGTGCATAGTTTATATTTATAGCCAAGTGCGAATCGAATGGTGCAAGGCTGCTAGACACTTGGAAAATTCCATAGCAACACAATTGAATTCATTGAATTTGATTTCCTTTTTAAAAACTCTTTGTAATGTATCTAGCTATTCTTGCTATAATATTTATGTATACCTCTGCATCTTGTCGCCAGGGATAGCAAATCTTTTGACAAAAATATAAAATTTCTGAAGAAGTAATAAAAAAGAAAAACTGTATAACTTTAGCTTAAACGGGTTTCCGTGAATGTTATTCTGTACAAAATATTTTCATTCTATGAAAACATTCAAAATGAGTAAAGGTTTCAGATATGCGAGTACCTATATTGTAAAATGTGCTTTTGCTCATAAATTTTGATTTCCTTAAGTCTAGTACAAACATTGGCTCCATATCTAGTCTAATTTTAAGTAGACGTTACACTATCGGTAGACAGCTTGTAAATAATGGCCTTAATTATAAAAGTAGAGTAGTTCAATTAAACAACAGTGTACATACTTGTATATATCAGGAAAAAAAGAAGAATGTGTTTTTGACATGATTTTTGTTTGCTTTAATCTTATTTCTTTTGCTGCGTGATTTTTTTTTGTATTTCTGCAATTCTATCTTGTTTGAAGCTACGTTTTGGTTGATATTTCCTCCTGGTCTATTTTGGATATGACTCCTTTTATGCGCTCTTGAAACTATAAATGTCTACATACATATGATATATACCTACTTGGTTTGAATTTTAGTTAACATCACTCATTGGTTCTGCCATGGAAGTCATTCTGATTAAAACTTAAAAAGCCTTAAGGCACGTATTCACTGAAGGGCGCACTGAGCGCGTGAGCTGCACACTACCAATTTAGTCCGTGTGCTTCACGAAGTCTTTAGAAAAACTTTGCGTCCTAAGCGTATCCGCCGATAGTAGGCATGCACTGCACACGTAATTTGTAAGCTGGCATTTTGGTGAATACACCACGGATGCTGCTTGCGAGCAGAATGCATACTGCATGCAGTCTGCTCCCTTGTTTATCGATGTCATTGTTAAATCATGAATTAATTTTTCCAAAGTTTTCATAATAGCAAATAATTACGCTATAAATGCATAAACGACAAATTCTGCATTCAACAAACAGCGACATTACTTTCCGCTCTCACAGAATACAATGACGAGCAAAACTGATCACATGTTTCTGTGTTTGAAATTCCTTTGGCTCTTACAAGATTCCGCTAACTCGCGGATGGGTGTAATAAAAAACATATTACTCTTAACAAATCATTTAATGCCCACACGACATTTTTAATAAATGTAATTAGTATTTTTAATAATGGAGGGAAATTTCTCAATGAAGATCATGAGATCATCATTTTAGAAAAATAAGAGGTTGAATAATTTTTAATATTTGATCCATAAACCTTTATTTTTTTAATGCAGAAATTCTATTAGGCATGCTATTATAAAATTTTATCGATAATATTTGACGGAATATTTTTCCATTCTTCTTGAATTCGGCTCCATAGTAAGCTCTAAATTTTCAATGGGACTTAAATCAGGGCTCTGCGCAGGCCAGTTAAATAACGATAATTTTTGTGTTTCTAGCCATTCTCTTACTATTTTGGCCATATGTTTCAGATCCCCGTCCTGTTGAAAGATTAATTTTTCCTCTGGACGTCCAATATTTTCAATTACTCGAGGTAAATTGGACTTAAAAATATTTAAAGAATCTTCCTTTCTCATTATTTCTTTTATTCTAAAGATCGGACCAACGCCATTCCGGGTGATGCATTCCAAAGAAGAACGCTTCCACCCTATGTTTCATTGTTTGCTTTACTGCTCCAGGCTGGATGTAAGTTACATTTTTCCCCAGTACAATGAACGCTCATCCGACTCAGATCTGTTTATTTTTATTTCATTGGACCCAATAACCTAAAATCAGTGAAGTTATTTAAATGGCATCATCCGAAATTTAGTAAAAATACCTCTTTCGAATCATCTGCTGTCCATTTTGAGTGTCTTCGAGCAAACTCCTTTCGGGCCAAAATATTTTTAGTCGAAAGGGCAGGCATTTTTTTCTTTTCCACAACTTCTATTTCAATTTTTTAAGGATCTCTCATAAGTCTATTCGTTGGAATTGCAATCAACAGATATAGCCGCTCCCTTTGGTGTTTTAACGTCACCGATTAATAATAGTGGAGCCATTTCCCTACTAGAACTCGGTGAGATTTTTCGAGATCTGCCACCTTTTGAGACAATTGCACTTTTAAAGCTTTTTAATTTTCAGAATCATTGTTTGACTAATTTTACACTTCACGGAAATTTTGCGTGTTGATAATTCGCTATCTAGCAATAGTTTGATTTTTTATCTCCGAGCTTATAGCGGGCATTTTTAACAACTGCTCCAAATACACTACAGAAAAGTGAAATAAACTAACTCTAGCCATTTTGACAAATGACTCCTCAATACAAATTAATGAAACATCTTTTTTTCGCAACAATTGAAGAATTTTCAAAATCGAAAATGTTTTTATACAGCGTACAAAAATGAACATATAGCTTCATTGAAGAAATTTCCCTATATTATTAAAAATACTAATTATATTTATTAAAAATGTCGCGTGGGGTATTTAATTACTTGTAAAGAGTAATATGTTTTTTATTACACCCATTTGCGGTATCATAAAGAGCCAAAGGAATTTCAAACATATAAACATATGATCAGTTTTGCTCGTCACAGTCACTGGCATGTATGTATATAAACGGACTGCTCGTTGAACCAAAAATTCATGAAAGTAAATGGCACCACTTTCATATTCCTGTCTCTTTCCGTGAGAGCATACTTTCCCACTGAACTGTAAAGATTGGGAACGAGAAATTGCTTAAGTTCAGCGGTATTTCCAGAACTGGCAACTTGGTAATCAAAACTGTCCTACCAAAACAGCCTAGCGAAAAACGCTTCCTTAGGATCATAATTAAAATTTAACAATATTCAAATACATACCTAGTTCCAAACTTTTTTAAAAAGTATAGATTTGTGTAGTAGAATTACTATACAAATTTTCACTTATGCCAGAAAGATTGAGAACAGGTAGTAATACGCATAGCAAGGCGAGGGTCTCAGATGCGCTTAGGCGCTTGGCACGTCTTAAGGTGCAGCTGGCGTATACCTGCTTGACAATCGTCCTTTTTCGTATTACACATTGAGCATCTGCTGGTTTTAGTTTTTAGCCATTTTCATACAACAATCAATTTCGATGTTTTTTGGTAAAAAAAATTAAACGCGTTTTTCTCGGAACAACATTTTGTGACATTCTAGAAAAAAGTTTTCCACCTATCGAGTTGAAATTTGCTGCACTTATTCTACTCATGTATTGCTTCCGTTTGACTTAGAGTTATAAATTTTTGTTAATATTTAGACGATTGTTTAAACAATTAAAATTGAAGAAAAAAAGGGTCAACAAATTTCAAAAGTCCGCCATTTTGTTTTTGTCATAACACGTGAATTGTTCTAAGCCGAACGATAGCGAAAAGTCTTTTTTTTGTTTCCGATGATCCAAACTCAAGATATCGTGTCAGTCAGATTTAGCAGGGCTAACTTCACATTGCCGTACCAGCGAGATTTACCAGTAAATTTATTAACAACATCATTGAAAATGGCAGGCTACCCCCTTAAGTAAGAGAGGTTCTGCTAGAAGTGACTAGCCTGCTTCACTTAGAATTCCAGTGGGTCCATTGTGCTCACAGAATCAATTACGTCTTCAGACGACACATTACACCGCCAAAATTATGTAATAATGACAATATTCTACGAGAACAGAAATTATTGTACGAAAGAAATTTTTGTTCTGTAAATAAATTCACACCGCGTATGCAATTTTTTCCTGTGAACTTAGTAATTAAGTTTCTGTTTGTATTTTTGTAATAAAGAATTGAGTCTTTGATTTTTACTAGTTCAAGAAGCAACGTGTTTAACTTATTTCTCATCGAATAAAATCTCGTTTGTTGGTTAAGTACCTACAAGCGCTCGTGATAAAGGTAAAGTATGTACATACTTTGATCAGAAATATTTTTGGTTCTTAATAATTAGTTTGTTGGTTTAGTACCTGCAAGCAACCTTTAGTCTACATGTTAAGTACCTTTGCACATTCTATTGAAGAACCAGCGGTCAAATAAAGGAATTTGGTCGTAATATAAATAGTCTTTGAACTAATTACTGGCGGTAGTACAATCCAAAAATAGTTGTCTGCTCACTTCTGTGTATGGTTGTTGTCAGATTACATGAAATTTTGTTTCATTTTTCTCTCGTCTTTATAGTTTTCTATACTCGATCTCGATCTGATATTTATAATGGAGTTCCCAAATATTGGCTGACTACATGAATATGAAACTAAAATAGAGGAATATGAAAAACGTTCGCAAGTGCACTTGTTTTCCATTTCAAATGGGAAGCATAAAACCTGCACGCATCCATGTCTGCACCGAACTTATCAGCGTCCTGCGTAGGTTGCGGACAAAAATTTAGCTCCCTAGCTCGAGCACTGAGAAGCAACATGCTCGCCAGATACACTTTAGTAGATACCGGAGCACGCTGATTCTCTTCGTATAGACACATAGTTTCCACCTAGGCCGCGGGTTAGACGCTGGAAACTTTCCAATATCCCTGTTGAATAGACAAATGTATGTTTCACCATTAGCCACTCGCGATAACTTAAATTTGATTTGGAATGAACATATGACAATATCATCGTAAGAAAAGTGTGGGAGAATTAATGCTCAAACTAGCTTAGCTCGATTGGCTTCGAAGAGATAACGCGTAGAGTAAGCAAAGATCAACATAAATAACATGGGAGCCCCATGTAAGTAGCCCATTATTCTTCACATGATCAGAAGACAGAGAAATGATTTGGCCGTGGCGAAAAATGGGTGGGACACCAGCGACCGCGGCACGTGTACTCGAACTTACGGAGTAAATTTTTAAAGCCAAATTTAATGATATAACACCATTTAAATAAATTGGAGAGAATCTCACTTATGCCTGTAATCAGGGTAGGAAGATTCTTCTTCGTAGTACCAGACGAAATCTAAACATCGTCGGTGTAGGTATGAAAATGAGAGTATCATAAAACGCGTTTGTGATATCATTTATGAAGAGCGAGAACAAAGTGAAGCTAAGACAGCTTCCTGTTGTACTCCTGCCTTGACTAACTAAGGAGTAGATACTTTACCTTCTTAAGGAGGTATACTTTTTTTTTTTTTTTTACGAAAAAAGTTGATTAATATAACGTTTCTTTTTATAAAAACTGTAAACTGTGGACTTTCCTTTTTTATTTGACTTATTACAGCTACATATGTGTCTTAACTAGGCGGTAAAGAATTATTATATTATTAAGATAACTAGCGTATTTTCCCAATCAGTCTGTAACTCTAAAACGATTGAGATTTGTAAAGGTGAGTACTATCAGCTTTATCCGAACAGAAAACCCATTAATATCAGACTCAGTATCACCTATGAAAGATTGATCGTAAGATTAGGATAGATGGTGAACCAAGAGGGGTTATGTGGAAAAGGAATATATATAATCACTCAATTCGCTCGGGTCCACATTAAACTTTGTATTTGCCTTAGAACCTATACTTAGGTCATTATCCTCTTCAAAGAGAAAATTCTTTGCTCTGATAAGATAACTAGCTTCTTTACGAAGTCGGCGAAAATCTGTTCCAGGTGTTTTGAATCTCTTCCAAAAACGTTCATTAATTCAGAAAAATTTTGCGAGTATACCTTAGGATCAGGGGAGTAAAGCAAAGCCGACAAATCAGTGCGCATAATATCTGCTTTCAATACCTCTTGAAGGATAGCTCAGTAGTTTCTGACGACCCTGAAGGCTGTGGACATGAGACGTCAAACATGCTTTCTGATCACGACCAGAGATATTTGGAACCTGATCAGACCGCTGAAAAATTAAATTAAGATATACGATTTAGATCAAGAACTGTAGCAGAAGATGGGTCATGATGCATCGATATGTTATTAATAAGTTGAAGCCCACGTTCACTTAAGAGATAGATGATCCATTAGAGTAGCACTAAGGCCAGAATCTGTACACACATCTATGTTTGTTGAAATCTCCATCCGAAAAGATCTCGCCATTTTTTTTTAAATACAGAGCTATCCTCCTTCCCCCACTCACTCCATCTCTCTAGTCAGACAACTTTTTTTCTTTTTTTTTCTTTTAATGATTCTTTGAGCATCTCCAGCTCCACAGACAGCCACAGGCTGGTATTAGGGAAGAGCAACTTTTAGCTTTCCTCTTTATTTTTATCCTTTATTTATTTATTTATTTTCATTCATTCACTTATTTAACAAGTATTAGAACACAATGTCTCTTAAATTTCTAGTCCAATTGTAGTATAATTGCAGTGCTCCCCACTCAGTCATCAAGGCTGGTATGAGAGTTGGGAAAATCCGTCACAATTGCATTACAGCCGCTCCCAGAGACCACGAGAAAATAGTGGCCAGTGACGTCCTCAAATAGGAATTGGATAAGCAAACATAAGAAAAACAAAAATATATACAGTAAAATGCTGTGAGTTGCAGTAAATGCGAAAACGAGGTCAACAAAAATTTCTTTATTTTTTTCATGAATAGTGGTAGTGTCGGAGTAGTCCTGATATCAATCGGCAGAGCATTAAAGATTTGTGCAGCCGTTGTTAACAGCCCCTGTCGTCTTCTTTCTGTTCTTTGCCTGCCTAGTGTTATATTATTCCTATTTCTCGTGAGGTGTTCATGAATATCCTGATGTTTTTCCACTACTAGATTTGACCGTATAGTCCTATTTACTATGCTGAACTTAAACTTCGCCTTTTCAATTTGAATTACTTGCTGCAAGGTAAATTGGCATGCAAACTGATAGACAAACAGAGGACTAGTATCCCACGGCAGCCGGTATAGCGCTTTTAATGCTCTATTCATTAATATCCTTATATCATCTTTCAAGCCTATCGTACAATGCGACCAATTTATAATGCCATAACGAATACGCGACAAAAACTGTGCATTGTAAATTAAGCTCTCAACATGCCTCTGCAGGTTAACATTTCTTCTAAAAATTCCAATCAATGGTGTTAGCTTTTTAACTAAGTTCCCTATATGCTGTGATCAGCATAGTTTATTATCAATCAATAGTCCCAGATAATTAATTTTTGCGGTTCTCTGCAGATATTCCGTGCCAATTCTAAGGCAAATATTAATATCTGTTTTGTTTTTCTGTTTGAATATTATATATTTGGTCTTTCTCTCATTAATCATTAACATGTTCCCAGCAGTCTATTTGTTAAATACCTTTAGGTCATTATTCATCAAATTTTCAAGATCATCCGCATTTGAGGTTCTACATAAAATATTGGTGTCATCCGCATACACATGGTACTCGCCGCATAGGTCCGTGTACTGCAAGTTATTAATGTACAACAAGTAAAGAAGCGGTCCTAATATTGAACCCTGGGGAACACCGCATTTTGTCACTAAAGATTCACTAGTCACCCCATCGAGCCTTGTTTTAACTTCTCGCTCCATTAAATAACTACTCAATAAGTCATTAACAACGCCCCTTATTCCTAGCGTGTTCAAAAAGTCCAGCATCAGACCGTGGTGAACAATGTCAAAGGCCTTTGACAAGTCAAAAAAGATTGCACCTACATAGTAGCCCTTATCTAAATAATCATTGATCTTATTTAATGTCTCAGCTGTGGCCAATTCAGTGTTACTCCGTGGCAGAAAACCAAACTGGTTTCTATCAAAACCTCCGTTCGTTTCAACAAATTTTCTCATCCTGGTCTCGATAGTTTTCTCGTAGATTTTACTTATGCTGCATAACAGAGCTATAGGTCTGTAATTGGTCATTTCATTTCCCTGGGGTCACCACCTTTCTTTAACAGTTTCTTGAAATTGTGCATTTGCTCTGTTTTCTTTATTGCATCAGGAAGTCCATTGTAAATGGGTAATTCTCGAAAATCAGTTATGCTTAATTAAAATTTTACTGAACGAATATTCTTTTAAATCACTTCTATTTAAAGCATTTGTAACTAGTCGGCTAAGATCACATTCATTTTTCAAATTCTTAAAACCGGAAAACGTACCAGCTTTCATCCAAGAAATACATCATTAACGTTTTCGAATTCACATTATGACGACAAAAACATTTGTCGCAATACAATTAATTTTATCTTGATATAACTAATCTATGGGCACTCTCAGTCTGTACATAGAGCCACTTTGAGTATTTTACTTCATGTCTACTAAGTATATAACCAAGCATGGTGATGCGAATCTATTTGAAGGCCAACAACTGTGCCAACTTTCTAAAGCGCGTTTATTGGCAGCTTCTTTTCATCAAACTAATGTCGTACATACGTATATAAATCAATCAGCTGTGTGGTTGAATACATTCCCTTCACTTCCGGTTAGTTGTTTTTGGGTACCTCTGACATTTGCGAACATTTTTTGTGGAATGAAGAAATTCTAAATATATACTAGACTAGGTGATGCTTCTTGTTGTTCTATTGAGCTAATTTGAGTAATATTAATTTGGTTATTGTTTTCTAAAAATTATTTGCAAAATAAATCTGAATAATTAAAATTTTATTGTTTTTTTTTTTCAGTCAATGATGGCAGAACAGCCGCCGCTCCTCAATATCGTGGTCTTGGTAGCGCATTTGCTACTATATTTCGTCAGGAAGGTTTTCGGGGACTCTATAAAGGAGTCACTCCAAATGTTTGGGGATCTGGCAGCGCCTGGGGTTTTTACTTCATGTTGTAAGTATTATATATATATTTTTTAAATAAATATGATTATTAATTAACCGTTAAATTTGCTTAGCTACAACACAATTAAAACCTATATACAAGGAGGAAATACAACAACTCCTTTAGGTCCAACATTTCATATGATCGCAGCATCAGAAGCTGGAATTTTGACGTTATTAATGACGAATCCAATTTGGGTAGTTAAAACGCGACTCTGTTTACAATATGAAAATGAAGTATCCTCTACAATTAAACCATACCGTGGAATGATGGATGCTTTGCATAAAATTTACAAACAAGAAGGTCTTAGAGGCTTTTATAGGGTTAGTTCTGAATTTCAATTTTGTTTTTGTGAAATGGATTTCGTTTTACGGAAGCATTCTTTGTTTTGTTTTTTAATCTAATCATAATAAAATTAGGGCTTCGTTCCTGGAATGTTTGGTGTGTCGCACGGTGCATTACAATTTATGGCTTATGAGGAAATGAAAAATTACTACAATCAATGCAGGAAGCTACCTATCGATACGAAATTGGTGAGTTTAGTTATGAATTTTTGTAACTTTAAGAATTTGTTTTCTCTAGTCCATTTCATATTGATTTAAATTAATTTATTTTACTAGTTTGTTTTGCTTATTATCTATTATTATTATAAATGGTGATGGTAGAGGCTCTATGTCCCTGTCGTGTTAAGTCCAGTCCACGTTTGCCCTTTTTAGGAAGGTTATTACCTAATAAGTTTTCCGGACGTCTGCTGGGTTTAAGAATTCCTTACCCAGACATTGCAGTTTTTTGGCGAGCAAGTCCTGCGCATTTGCAGAGTATGAGCTTTGCAGATTTTATCTCTTGGTTACGGAATCGCCTGCGGTGTTGCCCATTTTCTTGAGAATGTACTTAAGTGACTAGTCATTAGGCCAGTGAATAGCCTGATCTGGTGCTTACTTTTTTTCATCTTTGTACGGGAAGTTATTTTTACCGTGTCTCAGTTCTGGAAGGCTCCCATTATAAGCCTTTTCTGATTTTGTTATTACTTTTTTTGCTAGGTGTCTCTTTGTAAGGCTGCAAAAGGATTCGGGCTCCGTAAATGGAGATTTTGCTCCTTTTCTAGTCAAGTAGTCACCAGTTTCATTACCTACATCTCCTTCGAGCAATGGTTCCCACTATAGAGATACTTTGTTTTTCTTTGATTGTATATCTAGGACATGTCTACAGTTCCACTCTAGCGCGGCTTGGCTGTTGGAGTTTATATGTGTATATGTTTGCGTGTCGTACCATCATTTTAGATTGATTCGGATGCACGTTTATATGTATGATGTTTTTTTTTTTTTTAAACTAAGATTGGGCTTGTAATCATACTTGAACTGAATGAACAGGTCTCTAATTCCCAAGAACCCACCTTTGATATACTGTTAATAGTATAGTAATCAGCATTGCTGTTATTCATGTTTTGCTGGTGTTATCTTGCATTATCATCATTGGTTAGATCCACCCACGTAAATTCTTAAATCGCAGTAATTTTCTCTATGTATGTATATACATACATATCTCCGTTAAGCTAAGGGTCGAAATTAGTGTACACGGACACGTATATTAAAACGTATATTACTGCTTTTGGGTTTTTACAAGACTATCAGTTTCACTGATGTCTAATACTTTTCTATCAATCTCAGTCCCTCAGATTTTATATTTTCTACATTGTGCTTACATAATAATTTAATTGAAAAATTCTATTTATCTTCATTCAATTTACGTAATTGATATTAATGATAATAAATATTACGGCGTCAAATATGTATTTTTCGGAGGAAACTACGTGCATAACTGCTCTATATTTTCCGTTTTTTAGTTTACGTAATATACTCGTGTAAATATAATTAGGTTCATGCGCACAAATAAATAAACAAGAAATTTTCTTTTGCAATATTAAATTTCCGACACTATTCCAATTCATTCAATTAATAAAAGGCAAAAGAAGACTGTTCTCTGACGCATTGTGCTGGTGTGATGTGAAGTTTTTCTTGTAGTATGTATGGATGAACTATGCTAGGTGGAGCAGTGTTGATGAGGAATAAAAATATTATTATTGATTAAAAAACTTTAAAAAATAATTAATTTTTCTCATTTCAATTTGTTGAAAACATCGCCGCAACCGAAACTGTCAATTTTGCAAATTGTTTAATGATATCTATGGTATCACAGGTGTGATATATATCATACCGAAGTATGACAATACTGCGACTGGTTGTAATTTCTCTTCCACACCCGACTATTTTCCAGGGCTTAATGTTAAACTCTTAACAGATGGCTTTGATCATTTCATAATATTGTTTATATTCAGGAGTAGACTTTGAACTTATTGTGCTTTTATCACATGGTAGCTACTAATTCAAAATATGACAGAGTAATTTAACCGAGAGAAGAATTCACTTGTTAAGTTTGTTCTACTGGATTTAATTGTTTACAATCAGTACCCTGAAAAATAATTTGTTAACATGATTTAGATGATGCATAGCAAGTTTCTGATTTTATAAAAATTATTAAAAGTAGTATTCGTTACAAAATTAGATTAGTTAGTTAAGCAGAGCGAATGGTCTTTTCTTTTATAGTTCCTCCAGTAATCCTGGTTGGTTTGTTAAAGAGGGACATGAGAGGCTATAAGATGCTGCGGCCACTGAGAGAGCCTATCTCACCTTCCCATCTCCTTAAAGTAGGCCAGACCCATTGAGTAGATTTAAGAACCCTCGGAGCGGTCTGTCCATCAACTAACCAGGATCTAGCTGTAGTTTACCAAAAGTTGACATTCTACAATTTGCTGGCGGTGCGTATTCAAACAAAACATGTAAAGTAGTTTCAACATCCTCTAAATAAAGTCTGCAGGTGGAATGCGTAGAGCCCATGACAATAGTACTTCCTCAGTTGACAGTGACCGATAACCAGTTAAGAGACTCAGAATTGCAAAGAAACGCTTGACATTGTTCTATTCCGCAAAGTCTTGATATCCCGCAATCCTAATTAGGCTCACACAATTGGAACTCCTCAGTGCTTACTTTCCGAAAGCAACACACTTTTAAATGAAATTTCGTCGAAGTCGGCAGGCTTTAGGAAATGTGATCCAAATGCCTAAAATCTATGTTGTGCAATTGCCTCGCATTCGCATAGTACATGTTCCAATATTTCACCCTCCGAGATGGCGTGTACATCAGTGGGTGATTTGCCTATCTGTTGTAGGTGTTTGTTGAGTTTTCAGTTTCCAGACTGCTGTAATAGTTCTGAGCTGATTTGTAGAGAATCCATTTGGTTTTGCTTGTGTGGATGCTATCGCTGAAGTCCATGTATAGTGCATTTGGTTGTGTATTCAAGTTTTTAGTGTCAGTGCCTTGGTGTTATGGCAAATGTCTCAAAATTACTACGGTCCAAAAAGGGGTATGAGATTCATTTTTTGGTCAATGCGTTGGCTTTATTATTTGCATTAAGAGGCGGGCGTCCTGGCACTGACTGGAATTGGTCCTTTTATCAATGTTTCTCGCTTTTAAAATCGTCGGTATTCCAAATTAGGTATTCATTTTCTAGATTTCTATTTGATTCCTATTTGGTATCTTACGATAGACGGTGGTTATATTAAACTAACATTCCGTATGATATCATGTTCAGTATTGGATTTGTTTTTTTTTTTTGTTATAGTGCTGTGATTTTTTGATATCCATTCACCATATCAATCTGTCACGGTCCTTCGGCTATCAGTCCGCTTTTTCAATAGTTTTGTTGTGTATCTTTAATTAATGTTCTAAAAACACGAACGTTAATAGATGTTGTGCGTATAGTGCCGATTACACTTAGGCTGGTCAGGTTTAGTTATAATGAGGGTTGTCTTTTGAATACATTTGTTGCACCATACTGCTGCAGCATATGTGATCATATCTTGAGATATTTAGCTTCTTTAGACATTGTTATCTCCTCACGAAAGAGGGTAGACCTTCTTTTAGTGAAAAGTGTAATTGATGTTTTGTTAGGAATGACTAATAGCTTGTGTACATCAGATCAGTCTTTTATATAAATTTTGGGCTTCTTGAAGCTTTCTAGAAAGCAAGCACTAGTATTTACTTTTGATAATATTATTCCAAGGTGATCTTCATTATTATTTGCTTCTTTCTTGATATCTATCTCAGGTAAATCTCTCTCAATACGAAGACCCATCTTCACATCCTCAATGAATCCTTTTTGCTATGTATAGGGTGCTCGGTATTTAAATATGTTAATGGTTGTTTTTTTTTTGGTGTTCTGATCACATTTTTGTTATAGATTCCCCTAAAATCACTTTTTCCCCCTCAAATTTATGTTTGAAAATTTTAACCTTTTCAAAGGAAGTGTCACTTAAATTCTCATAAGTCCTTTCAAGGATATATCGCAGGATCAAAGTTGAGCACTTATTTGAATGAGAACTTTTCATCCTTTATAACGATTCAGGGTCAAGTGCTTCAGTTAGCAAGCCTTAAAGTTGAACTCTTCTTGTCCTAGATCCTGTAAAATTTTTTCTTCATGGACATACTTTTTTCTTTTCTCAAACGTGACCCATTAGAAATCAATAACAGAATCACCTCAATATCTGCTTTCGTTATTAAATATTTTATGTTATGCGAAAAGTGAAAAAAGGAATTACCGAAAACCCTGTATATAGAATTCCACAGAGTCGGGGTTCTGATTTCTATTAGTTCACTGAATATGCTCTATAAGCTCTAGGAGTTACATTATTTTAAAGATTCTTTAAAGAAATCATAAAGTGAATGCCTGGGTGATTTCGATTTGTCGAACAACAGTTATTTTCATAGGCTCGGGATCATGTTGAAATATGCCCTACAAGTCTGAGTATTCCCTGAATGAGTTCGCATTAGCTCCCCGCAATAATTTTTAAACATCTAATCTCTCGGATGAAATCCTTATTTTAGATTTGTGAATGAATGAAGAAACTTCTCAAATCCTTCGAACGGGCGATTTTTTTACCATATTGCTACATATGGGCGTACGTAAATTATGTTTAGTGCGAATTCTTGTTAGGATTGAACTTTAAAATATATCAGCAGAGTACTCTTAGTAATATTCTAATATAGCTTGGTCTCTTACTGAAGAATTTGTTAATCGCCGCTTGTCTTTCACTTTCGTTGTATCGTCTCGAAGCCTCTTTGTTTTTTTACACAGAACTAGCAGCAAGGTGCCACTTTCATTTATCTTTACGCTTTTAAATTATATCGATTAAATATTTTCATAGATATTAAGCAATTTATATAAATTACCTTAATTATTAATAATAAAATATTTCTACTTTCAGGCAACATCAGAATATTTACTTTTTGCTGCTATTTCCAAGTTAATTGCGGCCGCTGCAACATATCCATATCAGGTGGTTCGAGCCCGATTACAAGATCATCATCATTCTTATAATGGAATGTGGGATTGCATTAAGCAAACATGGAGGTACGAACGTATGCCAGGTTTTTACAAAGGTCTTGTACCTTACTTAGTTCATGTTACACCAAATATTTGTCTTGTAATGTTGATTTGGGAAAAGCTTACCAATTGAACTAAGCTTTATTGCACAAGAACTGAAATTCAATAAGATATTTCGTAAAAAATTAGTAAAAGCAAAAAAAAAAAACCCCCAAACACAAAAAATTTAATAGAATAAATCAATCAAGGGCGAGAACAAGTTTAATTTAAAGAAAAAATGACAAAAAGCATTAATACTTTTAAAGATTTCTGCTTTCTTTTGTATTATTGTTATTATTCCATCCTCTTAAATAATCTTATTTATTTTGTTTCTATTGAATATTTTTTTTTTTACTTAATTTTTCTTCTTCTTTTTCTCAATTTTAAGTAGCTCATAAGATAAACAATTGAAAAAGAAAGGAGAAAGAGCTTTAGATAGTTTTGGAATTTAGTTGTTGAATAATTGTTAAAATAAGGAAAAATAAATAATGAACATTGAATTTTGCCCTTGTCTATTTCTGCTAAAATCTTTTACACAATTTTTGAATACATTTAATACGATTTAATGAAAATCTTCAAACAATTATTCTGCAACCTTTGAAGGTTTATTAAACTTCTTTAATATTTTCATTATCTTTACCATTACCAATACAATATTTCAAAGTTTACAGGTTGTCCTAGTAGAACTAGTCAAATTGATAATATTACTTGTAAACTTGCTTGCTTTAATTTAATATATATTTTTTATATGTCTATCTTAATTCATAAAAAACTGTTCTACAATTTTATTTTCTAAATGTACCGTATATAAAATATAACTACATGCATGATGATATTTTAAGATGTGATATATGACTCGAAGCTAAGTAAAAATGTCTTCTATAGCTGCCGTAAAAATGCCCCTCTCAACTACACAACTTTTGATTTTAAAAAGTCATATCGAAGACTTCAAAGTAGTGGGTACTTTATCTTTCACATTCATTTAATCGAAGATTCTTAAAAAATCATTCGCGGGAGGACGAAATAGGACGAATGATAAAAAAAAATGTGTTGTATTTTGGTGGCCGATTTCTCAATCTCTTGCTTCGAAGAAAAAAAAAACAGGCATGACTTCATTCATAATGAATTAATTTTTTTATTAAATGGAGTCAAATGTGCAGTGTGTCACACAAATGAAGTGCATCAGAAACCTTTTATAACATTTTGGTTCAAATTGCAATTCAAATGTAGCAAATTTTACTCCATATTTGTAAAATTGTAGGAAAAGTGCCACCTACCTTAATTAAAATGAACTGAATTGATTTGAAAGAAAAAACATTTTCCAATATAGTCAGCAGTGACAGACTATAAACATTTTAGTGCGCGGTTGCAGCACCGTAAATTGATGACGATAAAAAGATTTTTGAATACATGTTGCGACAAAACTATATAAAAATATAAAATTTCCACTGTCGCAGTGCAGCATTTGAGTTTGAAAGTTTTTGTGTTAGTAGCTTTCGCGTACCTTTTTTTTTTAATCTGGCATAACAGCGTATAGGCTTTATATGCAATTATGCACGACCCAACTCAACTATCATGAAATGAGGACCAAAATGTCGCCTTCATTGTATTACTACATCTGCGATAAACAACGACGACAAATATCGTCGACAATTTCATGTCGCATTCATTGTATGGCTTGACTACGAGGCACAATTTTTTGCAGCACTGTCGCGCTCTGTCAATTAGTGTTGCACAATAATCCATTAAGCATTTCGCATGTAATTCCGTTCATTTTAAATTTAATTTTTGACAAGTTTACCTGGAAATCCGTATGATTTTCGCACGGAGTTCTATGCTTCTGACCGAAGAGAACTACGCCAAGATTACAAGTCTTTGATAGTATTGGTAGTTGAAATTAAACGTTCTATTTTTCCAATAATATGAATTATATTAAATTATATTGGCGTTCAAATCACATATTTATTGGCATATACATGTGATTGATCAGTCTATTAGTACACTTTATTCAATCACTACCTTAACTTTCTTCTAACAAATACACATATGTCTTTCGGATATGGATGGTGTTCTAGGGTACAGATTTTTTTCAATTTTTGGACCTGATGCTACTTTTCATCTAAGCAAGCTACATACAAAACTCAAAACTTACAACATAAATGACTTCAATAGTTTCCTTTGGAATGTACCCGAATACCATTTGACGTGATACTTACTAACCAACTAATCGCTACTTAGTTCGACTTTCTAGTTAGACTGGTAGTCTATATATCTATGGTTGCATTAAACTAGGGATTTTGCTCGCCAGAAACTGCTAAACATTTATGTTTACTACTACATAATTAAATTTAAAATTTCGCTATGGTGAGCTTTATTTTCTGCCATGCACTCTAAGGAGACTTAAGGTAACCATTTATCCAACACGTAGTATTGAAAAAATTGCAATTTTTTCAATACCTCATCTATCCATA
This sequence comes from Dioctria rufipes, assembly GCA_963924295.1. Taxonomy (NCBI): domain Eukaryota; kingdom Metazoa; phylum Arthropoda; class Insecta; order Diptera; family Asilidae; genus Dioctria; species Dioctria rufipes. The sequence goes on along the minus strand of OZ002740.1, from coordinate 344,402,587 downwards.
GGCAAAATTGCTCAGTTTTAGACATATGTTCTTTCTGTTCTAGATATCCTTAATGTGCTGGCAGTTACAGTGCTATGTTTCTTCTCCAAAGAATTTTGGTTTGCAGACTGCCATTTTCATGTCTAGTAAAGAAGTGGAGCTAGTTTTCATTATATTGACATGAAAAAAATATTAAATTAAAAAATGCAACTGAGTTTAAAAAAAGAGGTTCCTTCGCTAGTAAAAATTAAATACGGTCGGGTCGAACTAAGCTCTGATGATAAATAAGAAATATGGAACTTATATGAAACCTCTATATTACTGAAAGAGGAGTTTAGGTGACGTTCTGTGATATTGTGAGGATCATTTTCTACATCATGTTATTTGGAAATTATTTAGTTTATTGCAATTTCTGGTGGAACGTGGCAAAAAAAAAATGGATTTTTCAGCAAGATAATACCAGAGTTCATACTAGCCGTGAAACAAGTGGTTGGATAGAGATAAATTCCATTAGATATCTCAATCTGAACACTATTGAAAAAAATCGGGGAGAAATTTCTGAATTTTCAATTAACAATTACGCTAGAAGTATCTTAAAAATTATAATCATACTAAGACCTACATATTATGTACGTCCAAATAAACATATTTAATATGTAATAATTAATAATAATAATAAAGTAATTAAAATGTCTTATTAGCAATATATAATTGTAAATCTATTGCTGTTAGCTGTGATGAAATATTTAAATACATTCCTCAATTATCAATAATGGAAGAAATTTTTACTACGTTTATTTTAATGCAAATATTCAAGCAAATATCTCTCTTTTTAAGCTCTACAGATAAAAATTAATAAGTGATAATTCTGTAATGAAATTAATGACTATATACAATGTACTTACACGACTTTTGATACAGCTATCAAATAATTCTAAGTAATTATTATAATAATAGCAAATAAAACATATAAAATAGAAGAAAAAATTTACCCTAGCAGTAGTAGAAAATGTTGGTTTTTTTTATATATTTGTTATGCTTGTAATGCAAGCTCAAGAATTACTAGGGACATGTATGTAGTACATACTATCTCTCAAAATATCTTTTAGCAAAGAGATTCTCATCCTTTAGTTATTAATAACTTGGGAATAAAAAAAGATATAGCTTATTGGATTTGATTTGCACATATTTTCAGATTTGCTTCTGAACGAGAAACTACTTAAATATAAGTTTTGAAATTTGAGGTCAATCTTATTAACAGTAACTTTTTGCTGATCAGTTCATATGAAAGTCGCTCTTGCTTGCTTGAAATCAGCATCAAATTATTGCAAATTAGTTCTAATAGCTCGCACAAATTCCATTAGTCCAATTTTCAGAGAAATTAGAAATGCAAAGTTTTTGTTTTATATAAAGTTTAATTTTATATTATTCCTAGGTTTGTGCTTAAATATCGATGTAATTTTTTGTAGAAATATGTATAAAATTTAAAATCATTCGTATGGTGGATGCGAAAACGACTTATTTCACTAACGATTTAAGTTTATGGGTGTGAAAGGAGAGATGAATTCTTCTAAATTCATCTCCTTTCATTTCGTTGAATTATACTCACACTAATAAAGCAAATTAATGGAATGGTTATAAAAAACTGGCCAAGTGCGAGTCGGACTTGCACACGAAGGGTTCCGTACCATCGTACAAAATTTAACACTATGTACTTTTTAGATCGAGCAGAAACAAAAGTTTATTGTATGGGAACCTCCTTTAATTTTTATCTTTATTTTATTTTCATTATTTGTCGTTATAGCGGCAATAAAAATACATACTCTGTGAAAATTTCAACTGTCTACTTATTACATGATTTGTAAGGTCGATGATGAGACCTGTCGCTTCTGTATGAAAGATGAGGAAACCGCCGAACATGTCCTGTGTGACTGTGAAGCTCTGTATCATATAAGGCTAAGGCACCTAAGAAAGGCATTTTCACTGTCAGAGGATGTCGGAAAAATTGCCCCCAAGTTATAGGTTTTATAAAAGACCTTAAGTTTGAATGGGCGCCCTAGGGCATTTAGGGGTAATGTCACATAAGATCTTACAGGTCGCGGTGACTAGATGAGAGGCGGAGACTCTGCCCGCATCACCCACTAATAATAATAATTATTATTTATTTTAAATACTCCGCCGACCATAATGCCATAAGCTGGTTTTATGAAGTTTCTTCCCTCAGGTCACCGAATTCCTGGAATTAAAAAGGTAAAAACATATGATCGAACAACCGTTTCGGAACAAATAAACCTGTAGGTACATATCTGCCGAGCTCATAGCCATTACAATTCAGAACAGCAAACAATATTTATCTTCTGGAATATAGAATACGTTTCGCTTTTGAAAATATCACCATCTTCTTGACATCGTATTCTTATTTCGGTAGAAAATGGTCCTCAAAGAGAGATTTTTTTGTGACTGACAATTTGATTCTTGCGAGTAATAAGAATCTGAATTGAGGGGAGGATAAGAATCTGTGACGTGTTTATTTGTCATTTCGCTATTTTATCCTTCCCGCGATTCGCATTGTTATTTGCTTCATATTCTTATTATTCATAAACTGTATATTGTTTGAAGCTGGCAATGGCTAAATCCGTTCATAAAGTCACGAAAAGCTACACGCAGTTATGCCAGGCTACAAGATAAATATGACTGGCTGTGGATATGGCTGCAGCCAACTTTATGAACGCGCTCCAGATCTTCACGATCAAGACCAGACGTGTACTGCGAATTATAGTTAGCCCTAAGCAGAATCGGAACTGTAAATATTACAAAACTTGTATGAACGTTTTCATACTGTTTTATACTTTGAGGTTGGCTGCGAATCATTTCTAACAAGGGAAAGTAATATTAAAATAAGTGCTTTTCCTGCAATTTCTTATGTCCGGTCTCACAGTGTCGATTTAAGTTTAAGCTTAAGTCAAAACTGTTTCATAGTTTGTTTTTATGCTCAGCTCAGCTGAACTAAGCTCACTCGATTTTTTGCAGTACATGGTGATGCAATGAGCTGTTATATTGTACTGACATTTTTCTTGGTTGATAAGTTGTGTAATTTTGAATGTAATTTAGCGTAGGCACTTTGAAATGGTCAAAGATCTCAATGAATCGAGATAATGACATTGGGTTTTTTATCAATCAAAGATAACAAATTATAGATTATTTCAGTGAAAGAAAGTGCTTTAAAATTTCCGAAAGGCATTGAATTTCTATGAAAAGTAGTATGTTGCAGAAATCATCATAGATGCAATAATTACCATTGAATCTAGATTTGGTGAAAACTATTTTTTTAAACAAATAGAGGGGTGGAGTATAACCCTACCAATTTAGCCCTCTTTGGTACTAAAAGTTAATTTCAAATTGAATTATTAAAAAAAAAATGCAAATTTTGCCGTTCTTCCTTTCACACTCTCCCTCAGTGTACACCCCATGTATTGCCGTTGCCGCATATCTTGGCTATATTAAAAACATAAAACAAATTATGTAAATCCATGCATACTTACAGAGAAATATGGATTTGGGTGTCTGAAGGTACCCGCAGATAATTTTTTAATCACGCGAATAATGGTCAATTTGGTTGTCTTCCAGTACAGAAGAGATAATATGAAAATCTTTAATGTGTACGTTAAAGTTTGATTGTAGGATGAAATCGCATTTACATTTTGTTCCCTAATTACATATCTAACTATTTCTCGTATCCAATAAATAGTTTGGGATATAACTGCAAAAGAACTGAAAAAGTCATTTTTAAAAATGTCGTTTTCTGTGAAAAAAATGGGCATTATTTTGAACTCGTGATTGTGAAGAATGTTAATCCATGGAAGTTCAGTTCGTATTATAACATAATGGATGTGAGAGAAAGAACAGAAGAAATATTGGAACTGGGGTGTATGTGCAAAAAGGCGGTAAAGGCTCACTGTGCACGTTTTTTGAATTGAAAAAAAAAACGTTTTTTTTTTTTTTTTTTTTTTTTTTATATATTATTAAGCCAAGCTCAGGGGATACCCTATGATGCAAAGCACAGCGTGGCAGGAAGGAGATAGGGAAAGGATTAAGGGATATGAGGAGAGTGGCGGAGGTGCCGATGTATGTCGCCCTTAAACTTTTGCAGGTTGTATGCCGGAGGAAAGACAGAAGATGGTAGACTGTTCCACATTCGCACAGTTCGGGATAAGAAAGCATCACGGAATTTAAGTGTACGGCCGAAGGTAATTTGAAGGGTAAAAGGATGAGCGCGGGATGCAGCGCGGGTATTGCGTGCAGGAACTATTCTACAAGGGATCAGACTAGATATTTCATCAGAACATTGGCCATGCATATAGCGATAAAGGAGCGAAAGGCATCCAACATTGCGACGGTGCTCGAGCGAGTCGATATGACGAGTAATTGCCACATCGCCAATGAGCTTGCAGGCTCTCTTTTGGACAATATCCAATGAAGCTAAGGCTGTGCGACCAGCCCCGGCCCAGATATGGGAATTGTATTCCATTCTGGGTCTGATGTAGGACTTGTAGAGGAGCGCTATATTTGATGGGCTGAAATATTTCTTACACCTTTTCAAAAAACCAAGACATTTGGATGCTTCTTTGGCAACCGAGAAGATGTGATCTGTCCAGCTTAACTTACTGGAAATATTAATGCCAAGAATTCTTAGTGACGGTGATTCAGAAATTAATGCACCATCAAACGAAACGGGAGTGGTTAAGTGATGGTCTTGTTTTAATGAGATGAGACAGCTTTGGGTCTTAGATGCATTGAATTCGACGCGATTCACTTTGCCCCAAGCGAGAATATTGTCAAGATCGTTATTCAATGATCTAATCATGCAGTCTCGTTTAACACATGCGGCGTTCCCTCTGGAATCCGCAAGGGTGTCAAAGGAGTATGCGAAATCAAGGGTACTGTCATCAGCAAAGCTATGGATAGGATTGAAAGTAAGGGAAAGCAGATCATTAATGAAGATTAGAAATAGAGTCGGAGAAATAACAGAGCCCTGGGGGACACCGGCATTAATAGGATGAGGATCAGATATAACGCCATCTAATACAACACGTATTTGGCGACTAGATAAAAAACTTTCAATCCATAATAGAAGAGGAGGGGAAAGACCAAGTGCTTTGAGTTTGGCTAAAAGGGCTGAATGCCAGACTCTATCAAAGGCCTTTGAAATATCTAGAGCAACGATTTTGGACTCACCAAAATTGTGAAGACTACGATTCCAACGTTCCGTAAGAAAAGTCAGCAAGTCTCCAGATGAGCGTCCGTGCCGGAAGCCGTATTGGCGATCGTTGATTAGCTGATTGGTTTCCAGATACTTCATTAATTTGGAGTTAATGATAGATTCAAAAACCTTTGAAAGAATCGAAGTGATTGCAATTGGTCGATAATTTGAGGGATCGCTACCCTCTCCTTTCTTGGGAATAGGCTGAACGTGAGCTAGTTTCCAAGCAGTTGGAAATTTTCCTGTCGAGTAGGACAGGTAGAATAGTTTGCGCAGAGGTTTAGCTAAGGATGAGGCACAGCTTTTAATTAATAGGGGCGAGAAACCATCAGGGCCTGCGGCTTTAGAGACGTTGATTCCTTTAAGGACCTTGATCACATCCCTCGTACGGATGTGTATTGGCTCTTGTACACATCCGCACGGGGGATGCACGACAGGTGCCTGTGAAGTGGGTGGAAGAAAAGAATTTGATGCGAATCTAGCAGCCAAAATATTAGCTTTATCCAGGGAGTCAACAACCACTTCACCATTATTAAGTAGTGAAGGTATAGAGGAACTGCTGAAGTTGTTCCTGATGGTTTTGACCAGGGACCAGAAACCTTTACTACCTTTGCGGCTTGCCAAGATTCTTTGTCTAACATTCTGGTCGAAAAGAAATTTTTCTCTCTGGATAATGGACTTGCAGGTGTTCCGTGCAGTCTTGTAGATTCCTTTCAGTTCTGGACAAGGATGCACTTGATAGGCGCGAAAAGCACTCTTTCGCTTTTATAGCTTGGTTGCACTTATCGTTAAACCATATATATCGCCATTGACTGTAACGTGCCAGGCATCATTATCAACAACAAAAAAAGGGCCCAAGTTATTTTGAATGCGGTCGTGTCTTATGCAGCACATGTGGGTTTATTGCCATCCAATAGCGCATGTTCTGCTTGTTCACAAAGCCGTTTAACCAGAAATGAGCTTCATCGCTGAAGATAATTTTGCGATGAAAATCCGAACTGGCGTCAAACTTTTTTCCAGGCATCAACCTGAGAAACTTCGGCGCTGTAAATGTTCATGCGTCTTCAGATCTTGAGTTAATTTGATTTTGTACGCGTGTAGGAAAAGATCCTGTGGAAAAATTTGTTACAATGATTTTTGAGAGAGTCACAATTCCTGCGCATGTCGTGGAATTGATTGATTTGGATCGTTGTCAACAGACGCACTTCGGCCGCAATATTCTTAAGACTCCTTGCGTTTCTTTGTCTCACGGGCACCGGTTCATTAAGCTGTGGACTCGAACTTTTGCACTAACTTACAAATTGAGTGTCGTCAGAGAGGGCGATTATAACGACCAAAAATTTGCGTTAACGCTCTTAAAGTTGCGACCACCGACTCTGAATTTTGGTAGTAAATTATGAATATTTGTAAATTATGCTTAAATGAAGGACATTGATAAGCAGAAGAGCTGACAGATAAACATTAAAGATGTGTTCACATTTAAAATTGATATTGTATATTCCTTATTGGAAAACTGTTTACTTGGCTAGACCTTTAATTTGGCATGTAATATGCCGTATTGGAATCACCCGCGCCGAGGTTCCTACGTCTCAACCTAAAGGTACCCTACAAAAAAAATTTGCTTTCACGAATTTTAGCCGGCAATTAGCTGAGACGAGTAGAGAAACCCGTTTTTCGATCCGAGTTAACCCTACTGAGTTGTAGCCGATGTAAGATTCAAAAAATCTAGTCCCCAGTTCGAATAGGAAAAAGGGAAGTACTAAAAAAAGTGAGTATGAGGATCGAAGAATCTCCAGATTTTAAATTAGAAAATATGAGAGGCGCGGGTAACAACTGTCGTCTCTCACTTGTAATTTAATCTTTGCCTTAAGCAGCCAAATCCGGTAGCCCAAGCTCAAGCCAATTTTGAACCCAGCTCAACACTTTGAAATAGTAAAATCAGTTGAGTAAAAGCTTAAATCTTGGCGAAAGCTTAAATCGACATTCTGGCTGGCTATTAGTACCCTTGTACCCTATTGTTTTGCATTGTCGAATAGCTAGGTAAGCACTAATTACTCAAAGATTTGTCTCAAATTTTCCTATTTACCTTCAATTCGGGATAACAAATCTGCTAGAGTGTATGTTCCTGTATGAAACTCATCTCGGGTTTCATACAGAAATTTCTTGTGTTGTTAAGTCATTTGCATTTTGAATGTCGAATCTTAAAGATATAATTGTTGTGCACTTTGCGTAAAATAAAAAAAAGCAGTGATGTTTATTGAATTTTAGTTAGTAATTTTGGTGTTGTTTTGCTTTCACTTAATTCAACATGACTCTGGAGCAGTAAGTAGCATACATTGTATGCCCAGCTATTTCAATTGCAATAAACGAAGACGACAGTGATGCTGGAGATTATGAAAAATAAAGATGGTACTGATTACGTTTACAATCGAGATGCATCCGATGCAAAAACGGACGGTTTTATTGAAATGTGTGAAGAGAAAATTCGAGACATTTGGGAAATAATGAACGCTCGACTTTCTGATGTGTACAAATCTCACGACTCTATCTCACTGGATGAACATCTCTACCTATATTGAGGTCGGACCAAACTTACTGAATTTATTCCCAGTAACCGGCAAAATACGAAATTGTCTGGTAGGTGGCGGATGTAAAAATGAATTTTCCCTTGAGATGTATCTTGTACACAGGAAAAACGGGAGGTGCAAGAGATATGGGGCAAGGAGGAGAACATGTGGTTATGGAAATTATAAATAAGTATAAAAAAATTTGTTGTTGCAGAAAATTTTTTTACAAGTTGAATAGATATGGTACTCTATGTCGAAATAAATTGTCATTCCTTGGTACCATTCGAAAAATAAGCAATACATTCCCATTGAAATGCTTCCTGATATCCTATGTCCTAAAAAAGTGAATGGAGTTATTTTGATGTCGATCGAACATTATACACCAGATATTGTTTCAGAAAAGAAAAATGAATCCTCAGGCAGACAACGTAAAAAATACAACGCTAGAATTTGGCTGTTTTCTACACACACCTCGTATTTTAAAATCCTAATCTTAATGGAATTGCTTACAATAAATGTGACTTTCAGCGAAAATTTTACATGAACTAAGTGACTTTTTCGTGAATTCAGTTATGGAAACGCGGTCCGTAAATCTACAAGTAATAAAGCAATTCAATTCACGAGCAGCTATCACATGTTACAATGATGTTGATTTACCGACTTTGGTTTCTGTGCCTGCGCCTGAACGTACTGCTACTATTGTTGATTTCACCTCAAGAAATGAATTCGATCATACGATCATGTTTCATCTGCAGCATATAAAAAGGGTCCCAACGGAAGTCCGAAGGAGTTCCATATCATGTTTCATCTGCAACATATAAAAAGGGCCTCAACGGAAACCCGAAGGAGTTGTTACAAAAATCAGTTTTCGTTCCTCAGTGTTAATGAAGACTGTAATTGCTATGTTTACGAGAATTTAATTGTAAATGTAACTTGTTTTATACCTCAATAGTCGTTTTTCTTTTATTTTTAAACAAGAAACAGTAAAATATATACATAAATACTTGTCTTATGTTTTATTTACCTTTTTCCCCATCTTATTCCTTGTATTAAATCTCAGACCATACGCTTTTTGAATACAGTTTGTTCTCAATAACAAGGAGATACATTTGTACTTTTGGTATATAAAACATTTAGTCCTGGTATGATGTAGACTCTAGGGTTAATAATCAGAAACTTATCTCTGCTCTGACTACTTATATTGTCAACTAAATTTATTATGTTGTTACACAATATGTAAAAACTCCTTATCATAACTTGCATCATTTGATTATCTAGTGGTCCCTATTCCGATAGTCACTTCACATTTCTTCGGCAAACTTTAGTTTTACAGTTTTCAAAATCAATCAAAAACTTTTCCGATCTTAGAGAATTTCCACCCTAAATTTTGTAGAAAAACAGGTCAAATGTAGTCGATCAAAAATGTACAGAAATTAACATCGATTTCAATAAATTTATATATAACAGAAGTTTTCTAAATTTTAAGACGTGTGGTGACTATATTGGAATAGGAGCCTTAAACTAACTATCTATCTGCATACATATTTTATTTTATTATTTTAAAGTAAGGTACATCCAGAAAAAATTTAGTTGTTTCCTGGTTTGCGAAATATCGTAGCATTTCCAGGCTGCATAAAAAATCCAAATTTCCTGAAAGCAATCACACACATTGAGAATCTATTTGCTAAAAGGTAAGCAATCCTGGATTTACTATGAATTCTATTAATCTTTGATTTTTTTTCCCTTTCTTTTTCATTTATTCTATTCCTTCGGGGTTTGATGGAACTTCTTGACTTGACATGACGATTCATCATCATTCTCAGATATGAGAGTTGGAGAGGCTTCTACAAAGGAATTGGACCAAATTTAACACGAGTTGTTCCAGCAACAATGATTACATTTCTAACATATGAAAAAGTTTCAACTTATTTGTTCGAAAGGACGAAAATAAAGAAAGATGAGAAGACGAAAGACTCTAAGTTATGAGGAATTCAAACAGAATTATTAAAAGATTTGAATTTGATTGAATTATTGCATAATTGTTTTCCTAATTGCTAAGGCTTTTCGTTTTATGTTCATTAAGCTTTTTTTTTTGTAAAAGAACATTCATCTAGTCATTCATGAATAAATTGTTTTCAATGTTTATTATAATTATATTGTTGTAGTTATTTTGTTTCCATCTAATGATTATTTCCCAGGTATTGCATAGCTGTTTAGATCAGTGATTAGTCGTCTTCATTATATTTTATACATTATCGTTGCACTTATTGAAGTTCATTGCTAAATACGGGGCATTTTGATTAGTTTCTTGGAAAAAATAACTAAAACACAATAGAGGCAGTTTCAGAAATAATGGTAAATATTTCAAGAGGTTAAAGTATGGAAATTTGCAAAATAAATATATAAATAATTTTTGTCAAATTCGTCATGGTTTCTGAGTTATTCCAAATTTTACGTTTTAAGCTAAGTACCTAAGTACCTTTGTAAATGAATTTTTTTATATCTTCTAAGCCTTAGATAAACAGCTTTGGATATTAAAGAAGACAGTCCGGCACTTTCATTTACGTGTTACACAAATTACTCTACTAGAATAATTAACAGATATCTTAAGAGTTATAAAATTAAAATTTTTTTTAATGGAATTTTTGTAAAGACAGGATATGGAAATTGTCCATACTTTCACCTCTTGAAATATTTAAACATCCTGTATTTTTGCAAAAATATGATAATTATTTTTCAACTTAGTTTTCTTTGAGGGCTACACACTTGATTCAGCGGTTTTCAATTTTTTCATCTCATTCTAAAAATAAAAATTTTTAAGATCTGCAAAAATCCATTTACGGCGTCGATGACTATCTCATTCGTTAAAAATATCTTCCTCCTGGCGAGCCATGTTTTTTAGACTTGTGAAGATAAAGACGTCTTACTGTCCGAAGTCCTGTGAATACCGGGAGGAGGGTTGAAACAGATGTCACCTTTTCTTTCATATTCCTTTGGAATAACATGTTTCTGATATCAACTAAGTTTCAAGAAGTATCTCATGGCTAATTTTATCGGCCTAAAAAAGAATCAAAATTTATAATAAAACCAAGAAGTTTGATATTTGCCATTTATTTGAAAGTATCCCAAATGTACATTATTTAATATATAGCCAAGTTATTGTCAAACGTTAATTAAAAATCCTTTTTATATCGGGTAAAACTTTTCCTGAATACAGCTTCAAGACATTAGAATACAATGGCGTATTTATAGGGGCTCTAAGGACCCTGGGTTCCATTGTTAACTATTTATAATAACAATAACAAATAACATATACAATTTGAATTTATAAATAATAATAAACTTTAAAAAGTCGCTGAACTCCTAGAACTCCAAAAATGCTTTATATTAAGTGAACTTATTAAGCTGAATCCGAGTGTCAGCGAGTAGCTTATTCACGTTTCGTTTGTTATTTATTCAATGGTAATGGTAGAGTAATGAAAGACACCGTCCATTTACAGAGTAATAAAAGGTATAGCCTTAAACACAATTGTGTTGGCCGACGGCAAATGATCAGAAAAGCACGCTGTCAAATATTTTAAAGCTTAAAAATACGACTGGATTGATCAAATTGGTCGTCGGTAATTACAGCACTACCCGCAAGATCAAGCAAATGAAATTATTTTCTTCTTTTGAGGTTGTAGGACATCGCGCCTAAAACAAAAACGCTGATGTTGAGAAAAAATTTAAGTAAGTACGAAGACATAAAATAATTTATAAAAGACAACAAAAGTGGATAAAGAAGACTTTCTTTTTGGATATATTGCATTTGAAAATTTAGTTAATTTCTATTTTCAGTTGATAACTGCAGAAAAAGAAGGAATAATCTCCAGGATACTTATAAATAATATCGCCGGTAAAATTATATGCAATCGGGGAGCTGCAGAATTATCTTTTTCACAATCGCTGTTTGTTGCAATTGTGTTTGCAATTTTCCGACAACTTGTTTTGACAGCGGATTTCCGTCGGCCGCTCTGTTCGTCGCAATTGTGTTTAAGCTTTAAAGAGGGAAAAATTAAATATTAATATATATGTAAATTTATCCGTTTAAAGATTGAAATAAGTTGTTATGGTCGCATGTAAACGAAGCTTTATCCTCTATGGCTACTACATTGACATCGGGCCATCCCACACGAGTATTCTTAATGCAGTATGCAAACAGGTTTTCTAGGGAAGAGGTAAAAGAAGCAAAGTAATGTTTCTACATTTTAAAGAGATATTTCCTTGTGTCTTTTACCTCTTCCCTAGAAAACCTGTCTGCATACTGCATCAAGAATATTCGTGTGGGATGGCCCATCTGCAATCCATAGCTGTCAGTGGAACAAAATGTCCTATTTGAGGAACGAAGAGAAATGAACCGAGGGGAAAATGCCGGAACAGAAGTAAAGGAGGGACAAAGTTTTTTTTGCACTGGATGAAGTGCTCATCGGCCTCCTCGATAATCGAGAAAAATCAAGGCAGTAAAGCCAGTTCACGCTAAAAAAAAGTAATGCTGAGTAATAGTGAAAGTATTGAGAAGTATTTAAAGATTAAATAGAATACAAGTTGTGGAAAAATTACGCTTTGTGGGAAAGAAAACCAAAAAAGTGATCATCTGATTCTAGCGAAGAAAAAAGTTCCGGGGATAAGAGCGTGGCTTTGTTTGTATCTAATCTAGGTAACAAAATCTGGACTATCATCAATATACAAAGAATCAACTCAAGTCCGGGGATAGCACGAATTGAATAGGCTCTCACTGTGGCATAAGGGGAAATCAGGACATTCAGGAAAACTGAACTTATATATTCTACGATATACATATATATGTATAAAAAGAACTTCATTAATAACTAGTGTCATGTTTTTATATACATATATTTATAGAAAGAATTTCATTGATCATTAGTCTTACGTTTTAAACGGGAAGACGTAAGATAACTCTTCGATTAGAAAAAGGTTGACCCAGGCAATACAAACCATAAGTACACTCGCTGTTGATCTCAACGCTCTCCACTCGTAAAATTGGAGCCGCGTAAATCGTAAAATTTTGCAAAAATTAATTTTTAAACTTTCAGCATTTTCAAGGAATATTACCGCCTCCAGGGAGCCCCTTTGAGGCATCGGACAAAGAGTAAGTTGACTTTTCTTTATACCTTAAAATTTTCTTTGAACTATATTTCGCTTTTCATGCCCTTTTCAATATTGCATTCTCGTGGAGTCATCTAAAACAAATTTGCAACTAGTATCATAGCTGAGTTTAATCTAGATGACTAGCATTTGTTTTATCGCGAAATAACAATTTTTTATGCTGAGTGTTGAGTATCTTTTTAAATCTCTTTAAATATAATAATATAAATATATACAGGGTGTCCCGTAAGTCGATGTCAAGCTGGAACCGGGTGATAGACCAAATCGTAACAGTTACCAGAAAAATATAAAAAAAAATCTAAGTAATGTATTTTTCAAATTATATGCATTTCTTTTGTTTTCGAGAAAATGTACACCTTGTGATGGTTTTTTAGCTCCTGTTGCTACAAATCTTTACTTTTTTTCAATTTTATTTTTCTTATGTAATCCCGAATAGTGCTTATGTAATCTGTTGCTTTAAGCTCTAAGCCAACTGCTCCAGCTTGGAAGAAAATGTCACATTTTGCCGAATCAACAATATAAAATTAATAATTCGTTGAACTTTAACTGATACTGAAAAAAAAAAAAATGTACTACGCCAGTCTGGGTAACTTTAATAAGGATTCTAAAATGGTACAACACTTGCTACATTATTTCTTAGATTACGGATAAAAAATTTTTTTTTTCAAGAAACCCAGTTTCGAAAAATTTCTTTTCACCTACTAAAATTGATGCTAGTGTACCCAAAGCTTGCCTTAAGACCGTAACTTTAAGATTCTAGTTTGAGTGAGACGGATAGTCATTGCATGAAGTTTTTTTTTTTAATATAAGCATAAATTCAAGCAAACAATAAAAATAACGTAAATAATACGAATTTATACTTGCTTTTGTCAAATGAAAGAAATCTCAAACATTAGAAACAGTTCTGTTTCGTGGGTTTTCTATGTGCACAGAACTAAAATATGATATCGTTCTGTTGATTCTCACACAAATTCATTTAGAACGAGAAAAGAAACGCAGCAAAAATTACTTAAACTAAAAAGCGAAGAAGTAATGATGAAGATGTAATTAGAGACAGATTTCTTAGAAAACATAAGGATATAAAACTGGCAGATATATTAGAATTTATACTAACATAATAATACTATTTCTAAAAAGAAGAGGTATAGCGATAATGGGCTCTCCATTGCTTCCAATTATAGCCAACATTTGGATAGAATATTTGAGGAAATGCCAATTGGATTATCGTACCTATTAAAAACCTAAGTATAGTTGAGATACGTCGATGGATGACACACTCTGTATTATTAAAGAAAACAATATTCATATTTTCCTACAAATTCGTAACATCCATATGTAAATTTCATCTTTAGAAAACTAGCAAAAGATAACAGACTTCCGTTTTTTGATGTTCTTCTAATAAAAACAAATCATGACACATTAGGACACACAGTGTTCAGGAAAAGTGCACACACTGATAAATATCTACACGCTAGCCCTAGCTCACATCATCTCCTAGAAAGTTTACAATCTGTCGTACGAACATTAAAATATCTAACCTATAGAATTTGTGATGTAGACGTATTTAGACAATGTTTTAAAATCAAATGGTTACAAAGATTTATAACAGTCAATAACAAAAAACACCCATTCCTTAACACATAAAAAGGATTTTCTTCCATACTTAAAGGTAGTAACAGACGAAATTGGAAGGACACTTAAAAAGCATAAGATCAAAACAATTTTTAAACCCACAAGAAAGATGGTTCAATACCATTAACAAAAAATAGAGTTCAGTTTCAAATGTGTGAGTTATATGAAGTCCTTTGCAGTTACGATCTATTTATTTTATACATTGGCCAGCCGAAACGAAGAATGACCTGACCACTAGCAAAACCCTCGAGAAATACTTCCCAAGCCATGAAACAGAATCTCTCACTACCACATGAGAGCCCCAACATAGTCTTAACATTCAAAAATATTTGCAGTGTTCTTAGTAAAACTGATAAAAGTTTGATTTGAATAGTTCCTGCTTCCTAAACTACTATTAATACAGAAAAATATTGTTCTGATAATCTTAAGCTTACTTGCTTATCTTCTCAACCGTAATCAAATTTTTATATCTTTCATAACAAAATTATTCAAAAAAATTTATCTTAACCAAATGATTACGATTCCCCAAAAAAAAACTCTCAACTGATCCGATGAATTCGAATCAATCTGCCTACTTCACACTACAGAAAGTGGGCTCAATTCTATATTGCTGATTCTTTCGGTCTAAGCACCAATTACCAACGGAGAGAGAACTGGAAAAAAACAAATAAATACGTGGGTTCTTCGAAATAAATGTTTTTAAATTAATTATTTAGAATTGTTACTGTTAAAATGTATTTTACCAAAGGCAATACCCAGCTGGAAACGGAAGCATTTCGAATGCATTCCGAAAACATTCTATGGAAGGTATGGAAGCAATACGCTCTCATACTAAGTTCATTTCTTTTTGTCCTACGACGGGAAGGTATATAAGGTGGCTGCACACAGCACCTCTGCGTTACCAGTAAGGTGAAAGGAAGCATTCCTTATTAATTCTTTGGAAGGTGAAAGGAAACATTCCTTATTAATTAGCGGCATTCGAATGCATTCCGAAAACATTCTATGGAAGGTATGGAAGCAATACGCTTCGATACCCAGTTCATTTCTTTTAAAGCATTGATGTTCTACGACGGGAAGGTATATAAGGTGGTTATATTCCTTACCCTTGCATGACCTGTAAGGTGAATGGAAGCCTTCCTTATTAAGTCTTTGGAAGGTCAAAGGAAGTATTCCTTATGAATTCTTTTGTAGGTGGGAAGAAGCATTACTTTTAAATTCTTTGAAAGGTGAAAAGAAGGATCACTTTTAAATTCAGTGGAAGCATTTATTCTGCCATTTCAGAATAGTGTATGGAACCATTAAGCATGAGTTTTTCTGGAAAGCTGGGAAAAAACATTAAATTTATACCGTCAGGAGGGTGGAGGGAAGCACTCATCATGTTTGTACTGAGATGTAAAGGGAAGAAATTTTCCTGATATCTTAGAAAGTTGTGGAAAATAAACGGTTCTTCACTTATTTGTATCTCGTACTTAAATGAAAATAATCCACTTCTTCTAAAATAATGCACAAATCAGAATGCTTTCCATCTGGACGCACTTTCCTTCCTTCATTGTTCTTAGAAAAACAATGAAACTATATGACTCATTTTCGACTTACACGCACTCCCTCGAACTGGTCTCTGCAAATATAACCACACAAATCCTATTTTTTTTTTCGATAACAACATGAATGAATATATCTATTCATTACCTCTTCCTTCTCTAAACATTCCCTGAAAGGTACATAACATGCTCAAAAATATGATTCATCAACACATTACGCCTGCATTCCTAAACCAGTTCAACGTAAGGTATATACAGCATGAATGAATTACCTCTGCGTTTTCTAAGAAATCCCAAGAAGGTACATAACATGCTCAAAATATGACGCATGAATACATTACGCCTGCCTTCCTAAACCAGGTAATCGTAAGGTATGTTCATTTACTCATTACTAATGCATTCCAGGTAATGTCAATAGTAAACCCATTTTTCCCGCTGGGTAGTGTTGATTAAACATTCCCAGTTGGAAAACTTCCTGTGGAACGTAAGCAGAAGGAATCGAATTTTTAGTAAAAATTCCAAACCTTCCCAGGAAGGCATATGGGATGCATCGAGATGCTCTGCAATTAGTGAAGTATCATCGTTGACTCATGTTTTACTTCGAAAAAGTAATGTCTTTAAGCGCATAATTGGAAAATCCAATGTTTCAAAGTGCTTTGGATTGTTTTTCACTGACGATGTTATTTTAAAAGTATAAATTGGGTTTGGGATGGAGTGAAAAGTAAAGAAGTAATAAAATATTACAAGATTTTCAATATATTTGCTTTCCGTACGAGGATTGTCACCAGTGTTGCCACAAGGGGTAGGCATAAAAGTAGCAAATTTTTGATCGTCTTACCTCAAGGAATCACGTGGTATACCGGAAGGTATCTTGATCTGAATCACCCTGTATATGTATATTAAATATTTTATCTCGATATTTATGACTATTAAACGCGATTTTAAGTTGCTTTATGTAATTACGGTGTCCAGACAAAGTATTTTTTTTTACTTTCTACTTGCCCCTTTGCAAACATTATGCATTCAATGGCCTTTATGTCAGATCTATTTGACTTATTTGTTTTAGTTAGTTGGAGATCTGGGAAGACTCGTTCAGTGGCAGCAGAACTGTGTGTTAGATACATTAAATTCATTACGAAATCATAAAGTTCTAAAAAAATAATTATTGCCCCAATCAGTTTTTAAAAAGTCAAAAGATAAGTCAAAAAATTTTCAGGATCAGTCAACTGATTTTAATTCGTTTGTACCTTTAAGATTCGCCATTGTGTACTAATTTTTTCTACATCAGAATGTTTATAAAGATTTCGAAATGCTTTTAATAATGGCAAAATAGAATCGTTACATTTGCATATTCTATCGGGATCTAGACAACACAAGTGTTTTAAAATGTCGCTTTTGAAATCGAAGCGTTTTCTTATTTGACTACACAATTCAACATAAAACGAAAAGATATGTGACCTTACAGTTGTCAAAACTGAATCCACTAAACCCTTTTCTGCAATAAATAAATCAGCATTTGCACTGATGTATATCTCATTAAGGGGCAAATAATTCTCTTGATGTAGGTTAATGTCATTCAGACAATCTTAGTTATTTATTAAGTCATGTTTAATGAAAACGACAAAATTAACTTGTAATTTGTCTCAATTGTTTTGCATAATTATGTAACCTAAATTTTTTAGTAGTTACAACTTGACAGATTTGTGACAAAAAGTAAAAATAGTATATTTTACTTAAAGGATTTCGTCTTCTAACGAAGATGATATAAAATATAATTGAAGAGCTTGCTATTGCACCCAAAATTCAGTCAACAACTTCCTTTAACCCTTGTGTGCACACGAGAAAAATCTTCGCAATGGGCACACCCATGGTACCTGGGTACCTGATACATTTTCTTTGGAAAAGTTATTATTATTGCGTTCACATAATTTTTTTTTCATATCTATTGATTTTAAACTTGTTTCTTGCTAATAATAAACAGGTATATGTGTTTATAATCCAAAAAGGCAAATATATTGTTAATTGTTTCTGTCTTTTATGGAGGACAGATAAAGGATGAGTAGGATTCTATGACCTGTAAGAAAGGATATGCACCGCGTGGTTGACAATATTCTCTGAGTCACTGTATTTCGTGTCTTTTTCATTCTGAGGAATGGGCTACGAACAGCCGCAAAACCGCAGTCGTCATATTCAGATAATAAAATGCCGTGAATGTGTTTTTGTTGTGTTAGTCTGGCGTAATACGTGAAAAAGTTTAAATTTTACCTGGAAATTTCCTTCTACAGTACATCATAATTGTGGAAATTCCTATTTACTCTTTTACCTCTTCCATATAAAACTGATTTTCATACCTACTGCATGAAGAACACTCATTTGAAAGAGCCCTTTAGAACATCTAGCTAACCTCTTATTTACTATGCCTCCCACCTCAAGCAGGGAATATACTATATATAGTGTAATACTGGACTACGCACAACATAATATTTTCAGAGTTCGACGTATAAGAATCTAGGAAATTTAATTGTGAATAAATCTTTGAATTGTTGTTTTAATTTTCGGTAAGTATTTTTGTTTTTAACTTATGGAGTTATCTTAGCGCACAAAATAAAATTCTAATTATTTTTCACAGTGCAAAATGGATATTTCAAAGGCTACATTCAATGCAATGTCGTACGAAGAACAGCAAGAGTACATTAGAAATGCCTTGAAAGATGCTAAAGAAGACGAAGTTGGAGAAACTTCAACGGCTTTTCGTGAACTTGATAGTGATGAGACAAGTGATGAAGACTGGCTTCCTCCCTCGACCATGATCCGAGATCGCAATCCTGAAGAATCAGATATTGACGATGTATACTCAAATGATGTACGAATTGAATGCAGTGAGGAAACCGATGAAGATGATGAAATATATACTGAATCCGGAGAGGAAGCTGCAGATGACGTTGCCAATTTTTTGTATGGTAAAGATAAAACTAGATGGAAGTGCAGTCCTCCCCAAAATGTCAGAATTCCGAGGCATAATATCCTCCGTCATAGACATGGTCCAGCCCGATCAAATCAAACATTATCAATACGTGATACTTTCAAGTGTTTTCTTGACAGTAACATGTGTGATATAATTATTCGGGAAACAAATCGCAAAGCCAGATCTGTCCATGCTGCTCAAAATGTTGGAAATCCTGAAAATCAAAAATCTTGGAAAGAATTGACGGTAGAAGAATTTGACGCGTACTTGGGAGTATTAATTACGGCTGGAGTTCATCATTCGAACAGTGAACACACAAGGGAGCTGTGGAAGTCCGATGCGTATCCAATCTACAGAGCAGCCATGGGTATAAATCGGTTCAAAGCTATTTCCAGATTTATTCGCTTCGACAATCCGTACTCGAGGCCAGAACGAATAAAGGACGATAAAGCAGCCGCAATTTCGGATTTATTTATAATGTTGAACGCCAATTTGGCTTCTCAATACGTACCCACTGACTGCATAACAATTGATGAACAGTTGTTTCCATTCCGGGGTCGCACTAAGTTTACACAATATATGCCGTCCAAACCTTCAAAATATGGCATAAAAATTTGGTGGGCTTGTGATGCCAAAAACTCATTTCCATTGCAAGGCCAAATCTATACAGGAAAGACGGGTGCGACACGTGAAATGAATCAAGGAGAACGTGTGGTGAGAGATTTGTGTTTGCGGTACAAGGGTACTGGTCGAAACATTGTTACTGACAATTTCTTCACATCTCTCCCACTCGCACGTTTTCTAATGGCATGGGATTTATCTTTAGTGGGTACACTGAAGAAAAACAAAAGTTATATTCCACCGCAGATGCTGCCATCTAAAACACGTGAAGTACATTCCACCATTTTTGGATTTAATGACAACATAACTATATGTTCCTACGTTCCAAAAAAAAACAAAGCGGTCGTTATGTTGTCCACGCTGCACCGCACTGATGAAGTATCAGGTGTACTCAAAAAACCTGAAGTCATAGCATACTACAATAGGACGAAAGGTGGAGTGGATACAATGGACAAGATGCTGGCCGCTTATTCTACTAAACGAAGAACCCTGCGGTGGCCATTAGCTTTCTTCTACAATATGCTGGATGTTGCAGCGCTGGCTGCATACATTGTCTTTATGGAAAATAATCCAGGATGTAACAAACCAACTGATTCCCGCCGATCTTTTTTGAAAGATTTGGGGAAGCAACTGGCATTGCCGGCTATCAACATGCGCTCAGAGACACCAAATGTGTATCGAAATTTCAGCACGAGAAATGGGATCGAGAGTGTTCTGGGTCATCCTATAAACATCCCAATTTCGACAACAACAGGAGCGGTAATTCCTGCACGGGATGCTTCAGGCCGTCTGGCAGTAGTTGGCAACTGCCATGTATGCATGTCGTCACTACAAAAGAGGTATCGCAAATCGCGAAAGTCTTGCATAATATGCAACCGTCCAATTTGCAACGTCCATGCAGTAACATTGAGTAAATGTAGCGGATGCAACTGAAAAGTAATTTTTGCCAAATATTTTAGTAAAATTATCAATAGACTAATAGATATTTTATAATTACAGATCTATCACCACCAAGTCAATCGAGTCCCAAATTAATCTTAGATTCATAATTATGTGCGATATATCAATAAATACAATATTTACAAAATAATTTCATTTTGTTTTTAGTAAATCTTGCCCTAGTTATGTATAATTTTCGCTCAACACGTGCTATTTGATACCAAATATTTATAAAGGTACCCGGGTACCATGGGTGTGCCTTTGAGGAGAAAATTTATTACTAGCAATTTTCGTCCACCTGACTTTACATTTTTAGTAGGAAAACGGGTTAATTGTCTTAGAATTACATGATTTAGGATTAACTAGAAGATCAACTTAGAAAAATTATTTTTTCATAATGAATTCGCAGAAGAAAGTTCAAATAGTTACCCGGGTACCTGGGTGTGCCCACAAGGGAGATAGGCGGCTCTTGGAGCTACATATGTCAAGGATTTTTTTCTGCTTTACACCAGCATAATCCTGAAATTCTCTAAACTCCTATATTCTTTTAGAAAATTTATTTCGAACTTCCTCTACTAAGTATCTAATAAACTCGATTGTCTGAATTTATGTAAAAGTAGCATTTTAGACAGAATAATAGAATAAAAGTATCAAAGTATAGCATTTTTGCAATGACATGAAAAAAAGTATCATTTTTGCTATAATTGTAGCAAAGTGGCATCACTGACTGCCACCGCGCGCGCGGATGTGTGTGTTGGGGGGTGGCGTGTGTCTCACTGATCTGTACCCCCCCCCCCCCCTCACCAATTGCATATACATACTGTATGTATAAATAGCCACATCCTTAATAAACATCAAGGTTTAATGGCGAGAGAATTCAATTGTAACCCAAATTTACTAATAGCAACCAGTCAGTTCTAGATTTAACTAAGAGCTACGCGAGAATTCAGGCACAACCAGAATTAATGTAATATTCTTTAGTTAATACTAGTTCTAACAAAGCTCTCTCGTTAATTCTAGTTTTAACTGTGTTATATTAGTTAAAACTAGAATTACCGAGAGCGCTTTGTTAGAACTAGAATTTCCTAGTAAAATCGGGTTTTGACGGATTTCGTGTTTTGACTGTAAAATATTGTTACGTGCAATAGAAAGAGACAACTGGTGACATCTACTGGCAATGGAGAGTAAACAACTTCAGGTTTGGAGAATCGGTGAAGGAATCTGCGAGAATGTTCAGGAATAGAATGAATAGAATAGACAAGAAGGTTCTGGAATAGAACACTCCAGAATAATCTGGAGAGTTTCTAGGGTATAAATATAACAGATGTCATCGCCAGAGCAAGAGTCTTGTCTTGGACGTTGCAGTGTTAACAAGCGAAAGTAATAACGTGCGGAAGTGTTGTAATTAGATTGCGATAATTGAAAGTACAGTATTAAGCGATAATTAAAGTGTAGTTGATTAATTGAAAGTTTGTGAATTGTTAAGATTAGAGTTAAATAAAGAACTTGTATATTAAATATTTAATATTGTGTTTTACACAATAGTGCAAAAATTCACAGTTTAAATTCGTCGAAAATTAGATGAAATCAGCCCTTGTCGCTTGTTGTTCTGCTGGAGCTCATCAAATAATCTTCTATAGAGCTATCAAGCGACTGCTCTAGAACCTCTTGAGTTACTTACTTGCGGCTTTTCTTACTTTTCTGGATAGATCGGTGAGTATGCTTCTCAAGAGCTGCTAAATGATCGCTAGAGAACCGCTTAAATTGTGCTTCTTTCAGAAGCGGTGGGTTTTCGTCTCAATAGGTGGTGCCACATGAAACAGGAGAAAACAGTCCGTCCATTTATATACATATCAATTCTCTCAGCTGAGTTATAATTGTGTGTCTGTGCTTTCAAAAAGACACAATCAAAAAACTTCTTCGGCCATCATTTGAAAAGACCTCTTAGAGCGCTTCTTAGCATCAGCATTGAAGCGCTTGCCTCTGCGGATATGCCTATGTTAAAAAGCAATGAACTGGGATAGGGAAAAGAAGCGCTACGAGCTTCCACGGAAGCGCTTTCGGAGGGCTCTTAGAGCGCTCTTTTTCCCAGTGGGCAGTTTCGATTTCAGAAAGTTGCTCTGACTGTCAATGATACCAACTGTCGTAAACTGGCGCTATATTTAAACTATTTGCGAGTTTACTCATATCACTGACAATTTTCTATTTCATGTGGCACAACAAATATTGTGTGTCTGTATATCAGAGTTTGAGCACCCTTTAAAACGTTTACTACATAAAAAACATGTAGAACTCGAAATTTTACAGCCGAAAATCGAATTAAATTAAAAAAATATATTTTCTTGTGTCCAAGTGATATTTTAATCGCTTATAAGCACTCTTATAGAATTTTAACTCATTCCGACTTTAATTTTCAAAAGGTTATTTTTACCTGAATCCTGCGCATGAGAAAGAGGGACGGAGCATGGTAAATACTATCTTTACCTTATTCTTTCTGTGGTGATTCCATCTGCAGCCAACATAAAAACATCAAATGACATAAGAAAACGTTCAGTAAGCAATATTTTGTGTTGGTACTTCCAACTGTGCCATAGTGCGAAAGAGAAAATTATAAAACTTGTGCCATTCCTTCTTATAGGAAAATGACAATACGTTCAGTCCATTGCTATAAGTCAGCGACTTATTATATGCATGTCAGTGGGATTAATCGAATTTACCACAAAAATATTTTTGGGACTATTTCTATTATTAAATTTTAATTATGAGACGAAGAAAGTGTTTTTTAAAAGGCTGTTTTGGTTGGAAATATCGCTGAGCCCTCAAGCAATTCGTCGTTCCTAATCGTTCCAGTTCAGTGCGAAAGTATGCTCTCACGGAAAGAGATAGGAATATGAAAGTGGTGCCATTTGCTGTCATGCATTTTTGTTTCAACAAGCAGTCCATTTATATACTTGTCAGTGGCTGAGAGTTATTAAACGTAAAATGGTAAGATTACTTTGTAATCAAAACTATTTTATTATTTTGTGAAGTAAGGCATAAAGTAAGGGTAGCCTTTGGGAAGGAAAGGATCCAAGCTGTAAATTACTAGAAGACTATTTTCGTGTATGGATAGTATTTTAGGCTTTATGGCATATATAAAGTTAATGTTTGGCACTTTTCCACGCTAACATTTTACGGACTCCGAACGCACATATATAAATTTCTGTTTCATGGCTTGGGAAGTATTTTCGAGGGTTTTGCTATGGCTAAAGAAACGGAAATTTGTACGCAAATAGTACTGATTTCCAGGTAAACTCGTCAAAAATGATAAGTCAAACGACCGGGATTCCATTCGAATTGCTTAATGGAGTTACTATGTTTTATAAGTCAGTGGATGACCTATAAATGACTTTAGCTTCGGAGAATCGATGTTTCTGGAGTGGAATCTTCGAGAAGGTTCTGGAGAATATGTTGATTGATAAATACAGCATTTAACAGCGCTAGGAGCGAAACTTGTCTCACACTGTGAAGTGAAAGCGAATAAATAGGCGAAAGTGTTCTAATTGGATTGCGCTAATTTGACGTAGTATATTGCTAATGATAATTAAAATAAAGTTGATTGATAATTGCTTTTGAATTTTATAAAGTAAACAGTTATTGAAATAAAAAGAACTTGTGCTGAAATATTCTGTTTTAAATAACGATCAAAAGCCACGCACGTAACAAATTTATACCTTTTTTCGGTTAAGAATAACTCGCATTAGTCTAGCTTGTAGCTAATTTCGAATAGCGACAATATTAGTTTAATTAATTATTGTTACAAAATTCATCCATTGAAAATTAAGAAACTCGTAAAATCATGCATAAAGCGGTAAAGCGTTTTGGTCTCGTTATGGAATAAAAAAAAAAATTGTTTTTGTTTTTTCAGAGAGCTTTTGAAGTAAGATTGCATAAGACTTTCAGTAGCGAAATTTTGTCAGAGTCACAGAGGAGATTCCCTCAATTAAACGAAAACGAAAGTTGTTTTGGCCGGACGGAAGGCAATCGCAGCAACAAGCTTCTATTCGTTTGTGCGACCGGTAATTGAACGAATGCAACAATACCTTCAGACTTCAGTTCAGCAATCAGCCAGCAGTTCAGTACGCCTGTCCGTAGCGGTATACAGGGAGCAGTCTCTTCTCTACTAAACTAGGTACACGTTTTTTTGTTCGATGGAGTTGGAGAGTGATTTGGTATTTTTCATAGTTTGGCGCCGCTTGGACTTGGACATGGACATAGTTGGTGCTGGCGTAATATGGTAGGGTACAATATCTATGTAGCTTAGGCTTGGATGAATACATGCTACTAGATATGTACTTGAGAGTACTTGGTGGATATCAGTATTTTCTTTGAATTTGCGATCATGCGCAGCATCAATCTGGAAAGTTTATGGTATTTTTAATGCTTTGTTGGAATTTATTAAAAAGCTTTCCGCCCACTCACCCAATTTTGTTGTTGATTACAAATAAACTACAGAGCTCACGAAAATATTGAGGGGGGTTACCATATAAGAGTGACCTTTTACTTGAAAAATATAATGTCGATGGAGCAAAAAATGGTGGGTCATGCCACTATCTATATTTCCCTATTTATGCCACAGAAATTCCTTTCTGTTCCATTTTGCTGAATTGTAAGCTCGCTAGAATTCTATCATATAACAGAGATTTTTTACTTGAGTAAGCACCTAATAAATGTAACGGTACGGTGCGGGCTGGTTATCGCCTTTCCAATTGCCAATTCCAGTGTCAAAGCTGGCAACTCAGATAAAATACTTTTAATTCGAGCAAGTGCTGATCGTTTATTTTAACAGCTGATAGTGACTGTGGAAATGGATAAGAGCAGCTACGTCTGTACATATGAAAACAGAGCCTCACAGACCTTTGATACTGCAAACAAATTTACTGCTCGATTAGTCTTCTGATAATACTTAGCCTAGTCGGTGGAGATCTTACTAACTTTTACTAAGACCTGATGCTTTTACAGTTTACTCTACGCTCTTATGTATGTCGTGTCTTCCAGTCACTTTGCGTGTCCCGGTTGCATATTTCATATTCATAGTTATAAATTCAAGGACGTGTCTTGTTTCGTATCGTATTGAAATAGGTGATTTTGCTGGATTTTGATTGTCCAGTTCTAAGAAAATTAGTTTTGGGGGGAAAAAAGTGGCAGTTGTAAAGAGTTTGCACGCACGCACAGTGTAAGTCTATGAATCGGGAAATCAGTGTGATGTGTCGTCCGTTAGTTATAATTTGTGTGAAATGTTAACAGCTTTTTAGTAACTTTAATAATTATGAGAAAATCGATTTCCTTTTTAATTTTCAATTTAAATTTATCTTATTGCAATAATTTGATGTTATGAATTGATTATAAATCATTGTGCTAGCGATCTACTGAAATAAAATATATTGTGAAAAATTAGTTGAAACAGTCATTTTGTTTTTTTTATGGTGAGTGATACAATCATAGATGCCGGTTACCCTGAATGTTTTTTTTTATGTTTACCCTATATAAAAGATTAATTAATTTCACTAAAAGTTTTGTGACAACATTATAGGTATAACGTAATACGACAAGAGCCATTAGTTGTTGCTAAATTGTGTCACCATAATTTGTGTAATTTAATAAATTAGTGACTGTTGTGCGGTGGGTTACTGATATACATACAAACATACATAAAACGGAGAGTATATATATAGATCTAATCCAATAATTTAATATTTTTTTTATTGTGCTGTTCAGAAGTCAAAACGAAATTAATCGAAAGAAATTCAAACACCAGTAGTGACCAGAGGCAGAGATTTGACACCATTATGACTGGTATCAGCCGCAATGGTGTCCATAATGGAGTAAGTACATAGACTGAAAATACGAATTTATTTTGAAAATTTAATTTTATTGTTAGTTTCATCCTGATTGATTTTAAAATTGTTCGGCTTGAATTTATTGATTGGCATGGTGTACTATTTTTAGAAGGAAATTTTAATATTCTATTATATCTAGCTACTACATAGAGCAAAATCCATAAATAATGTAAAATTTAAGTGTCTTATTTATGTAAAAATTGCGAGTATAAACAAGTATAAACCAGTGCTGCTTTTGCTTCATGGACTTTCGATCGACACAAAAAGAGAGAATTAATAATTAATATGACATGTAAGGATATTGTGATGTTTTTACACCACAACGTATCGCATACATCATATTCAGGAACAGACATCCTTTATAGACAGGTACGCGTAATTGAGTTAGCTTCATATTCTGGTCGCTCTTATACTACCTACTTAAGATTGAATAAATTGCTGGAGTGTATGAAACAGTAGATAGGTATACGTGCGAGCTATGTGCTGATGTAGAGTGTCATCAATCGATTCAAAAACTTACGTATATATTTTTCTAGACCATTTGCTCTCTCGTACAGAATGAACAGATTTTAATAAAATTCTCAACAAGTCCAAAACACACAAATTTACAATCCGCAACATAATCCATTTCCGAAAGTCTATCATTTCATACAAAGTTCGTCTATCAATTTCAAATTATTTGTATGTTTTTATAGTTTACCTTTTCGTATTATTGCCTCCTTCGCACGTACAAAGAAAACCATTCAACAAAAGGAATTACAAAGGAGGTAAAGTAGTCATCTTATGATCATCGCCATCTAAGCCTTAATATAAGAAAAACAAGAGAAAAATCAGTTTAGATTAGATTAGATTAAGATTTAGCGGGGGGCTAGTGGCCTTTGCATTGCAGCGATTAGCTTATTGTGTACCGCTTTAATTACAGTTCATTCAACAATCCCAATCTTCCTAGGAAGAGCAGTATTTTTTTGAAATGCAGTTTCTTCAAAGTCGGCAGGCTTTTAAAAGTGTAAGCTAAAGGCCTGGGATCTATGGCCTTGCATTAGCATAGGACGTGCTCCGATATTTCATCCTCTTCTACATGTGTTGTGTGATGCATGTGTTTTTTAAGTTTGCAGTGCCCAGTTAGGACTCCTATGATGATTGTGAGTTGATTCCTAGATAACAATAACAATAACACTTTATTATGGTCAACTGTATAAAGATTATAAATCTTATTGAATACAGATCTACAGGTTAGGGTAGTTATACAAAAATTTTCTTTTAATTAAAAAAACAACACTAGATAGGTATATTGAGGAAATTAAATTAAATGTACTAAATTGAAAAAAAAAAAAAATGAAAAAATCAAATAGTTTGTTGAAAAGTACAAAGAAGGAAATGTACTAAATAAAAATTAATATTAGGATTAACATTAAGATTAAGAACAGCCATGAAAATGAAATGTACCTAATAAAGCTCGAGAGAACTTAACAATTCAAGAAAATCTCCGCCTGAGTTCGAGCAACGAATATTAGAGGGTAAACTATTCCATTTACGTACGTGTATAATTTGGACAAAATAATGGCGCTCCTCGAAATGAGAATGATAGCATGGCAGAAGAATGTTTAAACTTCTGTAAGGATATGGTGGTCTCTTTTTATGAATTAATTTATGAAGAAAATGCAAGTCACGATGAGCGACATGGGTATGAAGAGAGTGTCCATGGGCTGAATTAACTTGCATTGAGATGTGGCGCTGCGTGTTAAATTGTAAATATATCTAGTACAGTTATTGAATGCAACTGTCAATTTACAACAGCAGAGTGAGTCTCACTTGGGAAATATTATTGTGTCATACATAAAGTGGAGAACAATCAAACTACGTACCAGTTTCAGTCACATATCTGTAGATAATAAATACCCACTGACTCTCAATTAACTTAAGGAGCCATATACTTGGCCTGAGATATTGGTAGCATGACTGCAGCAAGTAAATTGTGTGTTCAGGACTACATCTAATTTTTTTACAGAGCTTGAGAAAGGCAAGGCAAAATTATTTAAAACAACTCGTTGTAGTTCTGACGCCTCAAGTTTATTTCTATAGATCGGCATACACACAGACTTGCTAGTATTCAGTAGCAATTTATGAGTTATCGACCAGTCATAATTCTTTTCACGTCCCTAATTACCTCAGTGTATAGAGACACTTAATAGGAGAGGACCTAGGATTGATCCTTGGGGTACTCCACAAGTGGAGTCTCGAAAGTTCGATATAGAGTCTTGAACTTTGACTGTTTGCTATCTACAGGTAAGTAAACCTCTGATCAGCTTAATGGCTGAAGAGGAAAAATTGAAGTAATTCGAAAGTTTAAAAAGACCCGGTTTAGACAGGTCAGTATGCTACCTTTGCCCCACGAAATCTGTACGTAGGGTGATGCTTCATTCCTGCCTCCAACCATCCTCTTATCAACAAGTTTTCGTGAGGCAGAGCCAACTTCCTGGCTCGTCTAAACATGGTCAGAGGAGCCAATTATGATCTATTGAGTCAAAAGCATTATTAAAATCCAATAAGACTAGGATAATTAAATCGTCTAGATCTATGAACTCGAAGGGAAGTTTCGCAGAAATGTCCACTTCGAAAACCTGATTGGTAAGATGATAGAAACTGATTCTGGTCAAGATCTAGATAGCCTTAAAAGATCCAGGCTCTTCTTTGGTGAAGGTCCTTTAATGAATCTTATGGCTTGTCTGGAGGCTATCATTGAAGTTCATTCCTGGTTCATTTCGTTATGATGGATCCAGTTTTGAATAGTAAGCTTCATGGTTTCCTGTCCTATGAAGGGCACGAAATTTCGTTCTTCTGACATCAAATTAAGTGTTAGATGGTTCTTTGTACCAAGGCTTTAGGAAGGTAAGGAACCAAGCTTTAAATTACATGAAGACTATTTTAGAGAATGGACTCCCAACGCACACCATACATAGATTTCTGTTTCACGGCCTGAGAAGTATTCTCAAGGGTTTTGCCTGAGCATTTCGTTCAGATAAATTTTTTTCAGTAATTTTGTTAGGAAAGGTATAAAAATTTTATTTCGGTTCGGAAGATAATAAAGCAAGCTTAAGATTATCAGAAAACCATTTTTCTGTATGAATAGTAGTTTAGGGCGGTGGAGCTAATTAAATCAAACTTTTCTCAGTTTTACATAATAACACTGCGACTCCGTTGGGGCTCACATGTGGGAGTAAGGGAGTCTGTTTCGTGACTTGTGAAGTATTCTAGAGGGTTTTGCCTCAGGTGATGAAATGGCTTTTAATGCCGCTTGGCTATCTGTATAGATACTTATGTACTTTTATTAGTGTAGGGTCTGCTGAGGTTTTCGTATGCACATCTAGTGATGGATTATTCCTCGAATATTGAGGCAAATTTACCTAGGATTGGATAAATATAAGCTTTATACCATATATTCCTGCTCCTACTCCTTTGTTGATTTTAGTCGGTGTTCCAGATTAACACCTCATTTACTAAATTTATATCTATGTCCTTCCTATTTGGTATCTTTATCTTGAGAGGCAGACAGAGGTTTTGTCCAACGACCATTTTCTCTGATATTCATGTCCAGTAGGTACTTGCTTCTATTCGTTTAATTATAATATGCATGACTTTTGGATTCCCATTCACTATAACCAACTGTCGGGGCTCTGTACACCATAATTTCAGCCTCTTTTCCAACAAAGTTCCTGAGCAAAACTGTTAAATATGCCACTTCTGGAAGGTTAAATTAGATTATGCTGACAATATTATAAATCAACGGTGTAAAGGACCATTTTTCATATAACTTTAGGCCTGACACCTCCAGACATTAGAGATGTCTTAAAAACGATGCATTATGATACTCTGAACATATTTTATTAATAATGATTATATCTCCCTAGTGGGGGAAATCTTTGGCGATCGGATGTAGCTTGAGCGACTTTCTTGGGTGAAAAAGTCGACTTTTCTATGGCCGTAAAAGAAAGAACTACAAAAACATATGCAAAATGTAGTAGTTGGGGGGGTGTATGTGACCCAAGCTCATGAAAATAGGTTTTCCGGCGGCAAAAACGTCCCGAGAACGTTTTCTAAATTGGGTAAACTATACACCACCCGATAGTACTCTGCGAAAGCTTTAATTCGATATGCAACATGTGGTATTGGAACCACTCCCCCACACGCCGGGGATTCCTACCTCTCACGATAAAAGAATGCTGAGAAAAATTTTCTTCTACGAATTGTAGCTGGTAATGAGCTGAGATGAACAGTGAAACTCGTTTTCCGATTGGCCATAACCCTATCGAGTTAGAATCGATCTATTGTGCAAAGAATCTAGTACCTCAGTTCGAATAAAAAGAGAGAAATACTAAAAAAGTGAATTTGTTTTAAAGGGACACATAGGTATAGAACCGCATTGAAAGCCTTTTTGAACCCATTTGTTTAAAAAAAAACTTTTCGAAATAACAGTGATATGATGCAAAAAATTTGGCAATATTTTTATAAAAAAGTGAATGCTTTTGAATAAGCCATAAGAATACCTAATTTACTATATGGTGTAAAATGCTATCTTGGCAACACTCACCAGCTACCTTGGCTCCGCGCCCTGTGTTTATAAGTTGTGGGATATTTTTGAGAATTTTTAACTCATAGCTCTTCTCCCACCGCAGTGGCAATGTCCGGACCAGTGTACATGGTAAATTAATAGTACGTGTGTCGCGATTAACCCATAGACCACCGGTCCCCGTCCTCCCAGTTCGGGTCTGACTGAGTACTAATTGCAACCCATTGATTGACTTATTCAATCAGTTGGTTACACAATACCTGGTTATGGTAACAGTGAATGAATATTATGAATCTACTTATTTACTTCATTGACATATATATAAATGGACTGCTCGTTGAACCAAAAATGCATGAAAGCAAATGGCACCACTTTCATATTTCTGTCTTTTTCCGTGAGAGCATATTTTCCTACTGAACTATAAAGATTAGGAACGAGAAATTGCTTGAGGTTCAGCAGTATTTGCAGAGCTGGCAACTTGGCAATCAAACCTTTCCTTCCAAAAATCCTTGTAAAAAGCACTTGCTTCGACTCATAATTAAAATTTTTAAAACAAAGTCCCAAATATTTTGATAATAAATCCAGTAAATCCCACTGATAGATATTTAAGTAAATCCATTGACATGAAATCCCCAAATAATTTAAATTTCGCTTCAGTTTACTACAGTTGGTAGCAGTGACAGAGAAATCCAAATTGGTGCCACATGAAATAGGAGATCAGTCAGTCCGTTTATATACCTGCCAGTGATTTACTCCTTGTCCGTTTTACACTTCTTCTACAGATTTTTTTAAAGCTTGGTTGGACCTAATATATATAAATTAGGTGTGTATTCTGCTACCATGATTATCTTGAAAAATTGTTTTGCTCTGATTACTTATCTATTAAATACAGACAACCTTTGTTTGGGTCATCTGTCCTAAAATCTGATGATCCATCCATCCTTTTATAATTGAAGAAATGAGCCAGCATATGCTTCTTCGTGCATTTGATATTTGATTAGGCATTTCAAAATAAAATATTCAACTTTGTACTTAAACGCATTACTTAGTAACAAAAAAGCTTCTTGAGTATAAAGTCGACGAAGAAATATACACACATGAAATATTCGTTGAAAATATTTCCCCCCTTTTTCATGACAACCTGTTTCTTCTAAACTTCAAAGCTAGAGCTACCGGATATTTTATTAAAAGCGTGCAATCGCTTCCGTAACACGTCGGGGGTGAGTTACAGAGCATTGAAATGAAAATTTTGGATTTTTTGTAAATTACACCACAATTTTTCTAAAAAAACGCACAATGATTCTTGCATTTTAAAAAACCTAAAGACTTCTCTTTAATTTTATCTATTACATGCCGTGTTCAAAATATAATCCTTACTGAGTCTTCATCTAAATCCGGGAGGAAAAAAAACCCCCAATAAATGGTCTTGGGTTTGCATTTTTTTTTCTGTAAATAAATGTTTAAATAATTTATAAATAGCTCATTTTGGGCACCGAGTGTAATAGTGACAGGCCAAATTAAGACGAAGGTTTTGGTTTCTCTATAATTCAATACAAAAACTTTATGTTTATCACGGTTTTTTGAGAAAATAAGAATATGGTTAAATTTAAAATTGAATTAAAATTCTGAGATTTAAAATTGCAGGTCTTGTAACCTCAAACGTACGGAAATGATGATGTTGATTTAATGACCTAACAATAATTACCTCAGTTTTCGTGGGTATGTTATATTTTCTTGCAGCTTCATTGATACACAAACACATACCACTTTTATATCCCAGATTATAAAATCATAGTGTTTACTAAGTTTGTCATTCCGTTTGTAACGCATAGAATCAAGTAAAATGGATTGGACACCCATGCATACCTACATATATTTAAAAGTTAGTTTGACTTTTGCATATCCGTCTGTCCGTCCGTCTGTCTTCTCGATAACTCGAGAACGCATTCACAAAGAAAGCTAAAATTTTGTGCACAGCCTTTCTAACAAAAATGTAAAGTTCAAAAGTGGGACAAATCGGGCAACTCCTTCGTAGGGTTGCTACATATATACTAAAATTTCGTTTTTCACTATATATTTGGGTACTGCCTGAGAACACGTCAACGTAGAGAGCTGAAATTTTGTGCACAGCGTTTTCATATAAATAAATAGTAAAAAAAAAAATCAAAAATGCACTAAATCGGGCAGCGCTTCTGGTGTTGCCATACAAAACCTTGGTTTATCACTTTATTTAAGTCTTATTTTAATCTAGGACATAATATTATTGATCTTATAAGTGGAGGGTCCCTACTCGTCATCACCGATTTCGTCCAAATTCACAGTATATGTCGGGTTTTACTAGAAATGAAAGTGATGCAAGTAGGAGCTCCAGATGGCCAAGCGAAATCGATATAATGCATAATGTAAGGCAGCCTGGATTTTTGTAAAATTTGCAAATTTTCGCGGGAGTTGTCGCGGTTATTCCAACAGAATTTGAACGAAAGCGCAAAATTCATTGGGGTAACATGCCAACTACAGAGAATATACGTAGATTGCTGATTCTGTAAGTACCACTTCCGTGAGTTTTCAAAGAGCGCCGGCAGATGGCGAAAATTGGGAATGCAAAATTTTTATAGATTTAATTATTTTTAATTAGGTAAATGAGATTTTGTACAGATAATCTCTTGATAACACCGCATCAATAAAAAAATGGATTAATCGATAAAGTCGTATAAGAACATTTTGAAATGAATTTTTCAGACAGAAATTTTGGCCGTCGAAAATTAAATTACTCAAAATAATCGGGTGGGAAGGGAAAATGTACTAAAAAAAAAATCAGAAAAAAGTCACGAAATAATTAGCAGAAGCAATTTTTCAAATCGGATAATATTTACCCTACCTCCCTCAGAACACCCGAGTTCGGGAAATGAGAAATTTATTCCTATTGGTATGAATGACCTTCCTTCTAACATTGAATTTAACTTTTATGAAATTTTGTATTAATACTCTACACAGATGGTGGAATATAAAATTAATACCTCCACCCTCTAGAAATATTTTTGAAATTTTTTGAAATTTTTTATATGAATATATGGTGGTGGGTTACACTCTGTAACCCGCTGCCGTCCGAATTTTGTAATAGTCTCAAAACATCATAAAAAATCACAATAAATTTAGCAATAACAATTTTGAAAATCGGTTGGAATTTGGTCAAGATAAGGCGTGGTCGCTTTTTCGTAGCACACTTATACATATATGCAGATAATTGAAAGTAATTTGATTTTGGAAAATGCCCCTAAACTAATTGGGATAATGACTTCTAGTTTTTTGTAGATCAAAGATAACAGATTATAGATAATTGTAACGCAAAGAAATAGTGCGAATTTACTCACAGGATGGTAATTATCAAAGTTTTTCCGAAAAGTGTTAATTTTAACCCCAGGCTCCCCTACAATACGCATTATTTCAGTTTGGCTCGGCCATCTGGAGCTCCCATAATACTGGGAATAAAAACAGTTACTGTGTTTCTGTTTACAAATACATTCATACATATGTAAATGAAAGTCATTGAATTCGTTCAATAAAAGAAAATAATTTTGGACATACATATTTGTCCCTGCTTCTTATTTTTTTTTTTCACTTTAAAACATACGAATTTCTGGACGTGTACGGTAGCTGGCATCAAACAACAAATACAAATTTTGAAACAGTGAAAACTTTGCTATTTTCTTTACCACACTTAGAAAGCTTTCTCAGGTGACGAGGTGAGTCTTTAATAATAATTTATGTCGAAAGTTGAGCGGCACGTGATTTATTGTAGTATTGGGCAGAATGTAATCTGAATACGATTACAATCTGTAATCTGTAATCATGTGATTGTATTAATCATAAAAGTAATCATTTTTTGATTACACGATTACATTTTTAGATTACAAATTTGCAAGGCTTTTAAAATTCTAGTTAGTATACCCATATATATATAATATATTATTGAAATCGGTAATGGCACATAAGCTAATGGTTGTACGCACATATTTGTAGTGGGATCTGATATCTGTGAATTGGTAAACGATATTATTATCAATTAAGAAAGGAAAACTTTTATTTACGGTTTCGCTATTAGAGTCTTCTTTATCACATCAAAAACAATTTCGTATTGTTTGGTTAGGTAGTAGTTAGTAAATGTGATCGTTCATCTTCTTTCTTGCTGTTATCTCAGTAATATATAGGTAACCATTGCAGCGCTTCGAGCATGCTTTTAACTGGTGTATATGTGCTGCATTTCAGAATAACTCGCATTGCCTTATTCTGTAACAGTTGCAGTCTCTCCTTTGATTCATTCGAACTAGCATATAAAAATGTGGAGCAATATAAAAAGTTGTGGCAAAATCAAAGTGTTATTATTATATTAATTAATCAAATCATTATTACATTTTCCGTGCTCAACGACTTTTTTATACTACGGTAAATCTAATCTTCTTCGCTATCTTTTTCCACACGTAATTAGTAAGAACCTCGAATTTAAGTTGATGGTCAGATATGTGCGAGTCTCTATCTAATAGAAGCATTTACATTCCTTACACTGACTCCAATCAATACATAAGCTAACAACTTGGAGTTTTCTATATTAAAAATTCTTTACAGATTGTATGTTTTTTTAAAACTAAATTTTAAAATCTCTTGAAAAGTTTCATTTGTAATTAAAAATATGTAATCAGGTAATCATGATTACGGTTACATTTTCCTAAGATTACTCGATGTAATAATGATTGATGTGTAATCATTATTAATCTTATTACAAATGTTGTAGATTATCGGGTGTATCACGAAACCGGTTTTGAATGGTATCAGTAGATTTTATGACGGAACAATATAACTCCAATCACACACACAAGGAAAATTATAAAAAAAAGGAATATTAGAAATAATTTAATAATTTTTAATGAATTACTTTCCCCAGATGCAAACTGATGCTATGTATCAGCGTATAAGACCAAAACGAAATTAATGGAATTTAATTTAATACATACAGGGTGTTTCCCACAAGAAACAATTCTTTTTATATAGTACTAACCGCAAGGTTTCCATTACCAAATTATATAGCTTGAGTTATACAGACTAGTACTCGAAACCTCTTTGTAACTACTATAAACCCCTGAGCTTAAATGGAGGATTATATAATGATTACCATGACTTGATTTAGTTAACGTTATATAACTAAAACTTTTATAAAGTGAGTAATAAAAATATTCTGGTTACCTTAATATAAATTCTTATATAACCTTTATATAACCTAAGGTGCTCTCAATTAATTTATTTTGGTCATAGCAGTGGTTGCAGTAATGTTTCGGTTACCTTTATAAACTTTGTTTACAATGGTGATGGTAACGTTTCCACAACGCTGAAATTTTCTCAGACTGATTACTTTTAGTGATTGAAATGTTAGGGAAATTACTTTTCGTTACTTTTATAAAACAATATAACGCAAATATTTACCCAACCTATCTTGACATTGAATCCAGGAAGGCTCTTCGGTTCTCAAGTGTATACAAGTTGAATTTGGTTGGTCTCTCGGGGTATTCCATGGACATATTTTCAAGCTTGAATAATATAATTCTGGTAAATCTACGCTGAACCACCTCATTCTGTGATTTATACATATTAGGAGTAAAATGGATTCCATATTTGGCACGCATACTCGAGAATGTTTCTTACTAGGGAATTGAAAAGAGTAGCTGAGATTAAAACTTTTATCGACAATTTTTAAGACAATTTGTACATACCTATGTAAATGGAAAATTTTTGAAAAATGTTTGAGAAACTTTTTCTCAATCAATGCGTAATTTAATTTGATATCTTTAGTATAATTTTCGATAATTTTAGTAAATATTTCTGACGTATAGATTGCAACAGCTTTTATCAATATTTAATTTCTAGAGGGTCAAAGAAGAATCAATTAATGGTCGTAGATATTTAAATGTTCGAAAACACTATACGTAAACAAATCAAATTAAATATCATATTTTGCCGTCAACATTTCATATCAGCACTTTTATAAATGGAGATGGATAGAGATGATTCATTCCAGTTAAGTTGTTTTATTTTCTTATCAAGACATATTATTGTAAAATACTCTCCTCATGTACATACAACTTATTAATTATCTCGTAAATTAAAAAAAATGAAAGATTTGTAAGCATATGTCAGCTACTGTACAACTAACTAGTGGTGCTATTTAGAATTTGAATTAAGGACCTCCCCAAAAAGGCTATCTCAACTTAAGCTCTCACAAGTCTTCATCTTGTATAATAAAGGGTTTTCCAATAAGAGGTGTTATTTTGATATTCGAAGAAAAATGCCAGTTTTTGAAATAAATGATCGGATCTTTATTTCATTATAAAGAGGAAGGTATGCCGCTAATAATAGAAAATAACATCAGCCAAATGACCACCACGACCACGCCTACAGGACCATATCCTTTTCATAAAAGTTTTCATAACCAAATCGCAAAGTGGCTGCCCTATGTCCTCGATAGCCTCACGAATTACATCTTTGAGGTCTTGAATCGACGCTGGGCTATTGGCGTAAACCTTCTCTTTCACGTGGCCCCAAAGGAAGAAGTCGCAAGGTGTTAAGTCACAAGATCTCGGTGGCTAATTGTGATCACGTCTTCGAGAGATAACACGGTCCGGAAACTTTTCCCGCAAAAGATCAATGGTTTGGTTGCTTGCATGGCACGTAGCGCCGTCTTGTTGAAAGTAAACGTTGTCCAGATCAATACCATCCAATTCCGGCCATAAAAAATCATTAATCATCTGTCGATAGCGCAATCCATTCACCGTAACTGTTGCTTCAGCCTAATTTTCGAAAAAGTAAGGTCCAATGACCCCGCGGGACCATAAACCGCACCAAACAGTCACACGTTGGGATAGAGAGGCTTTTCAACAATAACTCTTGGGTTTTCCGAGCCCCAGATGCGACAATTTTGCTTGTTGACGAAGCCATCGAGGTGGAAATGGGCCTCATCACTCAAGATGAGTTTTCGATGGAATTCCGGATCATTTTCATGCATCTCAAGGACCCAATCAGCAAAGACTCGACGTTGTTGATGATCGGCCGGCTTGAGTTCTTGTGTTAACTGAACTTTATAAGCCTTAAGACCCAAATCTTTATGCAAAATACGGTGTAATGACGTTTGTGGAATGCCTAATACCAAAGAATGACGAGGAATGGACAAACCTGGGTTTTCTTCAACACTTTCGGCTACAGCAGCAATATTCTCGGCTGTTCTTGAGCGACGTGCACGGGTTTTATTCTTCACATCACTAACTTGTCCCGACAGCTCGAATTTTTCTACCAATTTCTGTATTGCGGTCCGACAAGGTGCTTCATGACGACCCAAAAATGTTCGAGTTTTACTAACCGTCTCTGTCACATTTTCACCATTTTTACAGTGAATTTTAATAATTTCAATGCGTTGTTGAATCGTGTATCGTTCCATTTTTATTAATGGCGTAGTTTCTACTTATGAAATGTCAAAAAATGACAGCTCCAAAAGTGATATCTACCGAAACAGCGGGCTAATTAAAATAACACCTCTTATTGGAAAACCCTTTATGTATGAGGACTTCATTGTCGTTATTCTGATAGACTCGGTATCTATGTGAAATTGCTGTAGCTTGTTTTATAAAGTAGTCTTGGGTGCTGTTTTTTCTTTTAACTCGAAAATAGAAATTTTTATTTATGAGCTACAAAAACATCTTCAGGAGTCCCGTCCCGAGAAAATCAAATTACTGAAGTATCGTTTCTCTATAGACTCGATAATGTATCAATTATAATCATTGGTTATGTCTTAAGAAATAATCACATACTCAAAAAACAATGACGAACCTATATATGTGTGTTTGTAGATATGCAGAACACTTTAGTACACAAACACATCCCGATTTATTAAAGGATTGAAAATTATTTGAGGTATAGGAATGTCACCAAAAAATAGCTAATCAATTTTGACCATCGGGAGTGAATTCCTAAACAAAGAGAGGATAGCCGTAGCGAACGCTAAGATTATCGACCAATTGCAATTACTTCGATTCTTTCCAAGGTTTTTGAATCTGTTATTAACTTTAAATTAATGAAGTATCTAGAAACCAATCAACTCATAAATGATCGCAAATATGGCTTCCGGACTGGTCGCTCATCTGGAGACTTGTTGACTTTTTTTACGGAACGTTGGTACCGTAGGCTTTACAATTTTAATGAGTCCAAAATCGTTGCCTTAGATATTTCAAAGGTCTTTGATATAGTTTGGCATCCTGCCCTTTTAGCCAAACATAAAGCACTTGATCACTCCCCTCCTCTTCTATTTTGAGTTGAAAGTTTTCGTGTTGTGTTAGACGTCGTTATATCTAAATCTCACTCTGTAAATGACGGTATGCCCCAGGGCTCTGTTATCTCTCTGTCTCTCTTCCTAATTTTCATTAATGATCTGCTTTTCCTTACTCTCAATCTCATCCTTGCATGCTTTTTTATCCCGAACAGTGCGAATGTGGAACACTGTACCATCTTCTGTTTTTCTTCCGGCATACAATCTGCGGAAGTTTAAGGGCGACATACATCAGCACCTCCGCCACTCTCCTCATATCCCCTAATCCTTTCCCTATCTCCTTTCTGCCATGCTGCGCTTTGCATCATAGTGTATCCCCTGAGCTTGGCTTAATAATATATAAAAAAATCCACAGTTTTGCCGATGACTGTACTCTTGATTTCGCATACTCCTTTGACACTTTCATGGACTCCGGAGGGAGAGACACATCTGTCAAACGGGATTGCATGATTAGATCGTTGAATAACGATCTTGAAAATATCCTTGCTTGGGGCACAGAGATTCTCGTCGAATTCAATGCATCTAAGTCCCAACAAGATCACCACTTAACCACTCCGATGATGAAGCATTAATTTCCGAATCACCATCACTAAGCATTCTTGGCATTAATATTTCCAGTAAGTTAAGCTGGAAACATCGAAATGTCTTGGATTTCTGAAAAGGTGTAAGAAATATTTCAGCCAGTCAAATCTAGCGCTCCTGTACAAGTCCTATATGCGATCTAAAATGGAATACAATTCTCACAGCTGGGCCGGGGCTGGTCGTACAGCCTTAGCTTAATTGGATATTGTTCAAAGGAGAGCATTCAAGCTCATTGGCGATTTAACAATTACTTGTCATATCGACTCACTCGATCATCAACGCAATGTTGAACGCCTTTCGCTCCTTTATCGCTACTTGCATGGCCAATGTTCCGATGAAATATCTAGTCTGATCCCTTTTGTAGATTAATTTCTGGATGCAATTTTTGCACTGCAAGCCGTGCATATCCTTTCACCCTACAAAATAATTTTGGCCATACAGTAAAATTCAGTGACTCTTTTTTATCCCAAACTGTGTGAATGTGGAATAGTCTACCATCTTCTGTTGTTCCTCGGACTTACAATCTGCGCGAAAATTTAAGAGTGACCTAAATCAGCACCTCCGCCACTTTCCTCATGTCTCCTAATCCTTTCCCTATATCCTTCCTGCCATGCTGTGCTTTGGATCATAGGCTATTCCCTGAGCTTAGCTCAATAATATAAAAAAAAAAACGCTGCTGGTCATAATCTTCTAAGTTTGCAACCTCAGACTAGGTCCGCAAACTGAAAAAAAATTATCACAAATGATCAACAATTAGTGTTTTGCACTTTCTGCCTCGTTCAAATTTTGCAAAATCTTTGCAAATTTTACATCGTCCTTTGTATGGCCGGATCTCGGTGATGGTTGCAAAATTAAATTTTTTAGGTATTTTACCTCACGTTCACCCAACATTACAACAAAATGTTAAAACTTTTGGAATTAATGTTAAATTTTGGAATTTAAATGTCTCTCTATTGACTGGCCTATGTCCCCAACTTCCGCATCAAATTATTCCGTTATCATAATCAGACTATGCTCCAGTTGTCTTATTTTTTATTTATTTCTGAGATACTAGTAATACGATGATTTGTTTATAATTTCTACTTAAACATGTTTATTTGATATCAATGTAACGGCATAGCTCAGTATTTTGGGTATAAAAACTAAAATATCTAAATCTGGAATACTATACCAATCCATACCATAACTGCGTAATAATCTTGTATATATTATTCGTAAGTAAGCAGAAGTCGGAAATTTAACATAGTAATTTGTCTACTTAATGCGATTACTTTATTCAGTTCAAGTAGCAATAATCTAATCTTTCGCGCGCAGAAGCATATCACTTGCAAATGCGTCTGGCGCCAACCTCTTAATTCATTGCAAACGACAACGACGACGACAACGCATGTCCTCCTGTGTCACTTATATTTTTGATGCGCTCTAGTAATAAAACTGCTCCAACTTGAGTGTCATCCGGTGTGACTTGAGTTTAAAATGTTAATGTCATGTCAACACAAGATCAAAGCTTTTTCCAACCACAGATAAGTCGATTATCGCCTGCATAATAATTGATGCAGTGCGCTCATGTTATGAATCAATTAAGAGATAAAAGAAAATTGAAACGCATATTTATAGAGAAGCATCCATTCAAAAAGGCAATTTATCTATGAAATGTTCTCATTCAGTTCTGTTTGTTCTCAGGCGTTGATAAGGATCAACTTGTGAAGGACAGTGAAAGCATTTTATAGTAGCAGTTAAATAGATCTGATTTGAACTGAACTTAGTTGGTACTAGTTAGTTAAACGAAATGGAAGTATATACGGGGGTGTCCCAGAAGGGTACTGCCATACTATACCCGTAGAATCTTGACATAAAAAGGAACAGAAAATCCCAATAGGACATGTGTCCTATCTTGTGTAGCTTTGGAGTTATTAAGGGAAAACTGATTTTTCTCAGAATCTGCTCCGGAGCTTACAGCTTACCCTATAACTCGGTAAATACTTTGCGGAAATAAACCACATCTAGTGATTTTTTTAGAGTAACAAATTAACTTTTAAACTGTGCATTTAAATTTTTCTAAGGTGATATACCTTTTTTTTATTTTTGACTTAGAATGTGTCGTCGTGCTTTTTTAACAAAATAAACTCCAATTTGAAAGTAATACTTCTTGGAAATTTCGTATGAGAATGGGGTGCACAGGTATGGGAAAAACTTTTTCATTTTATGACCTTTTAAATTCCCAAAACAATCATTTACCTAAAATCAACGGTTTCAAAATCCCAAAGAAAAGTACTGCTCACGTACCCCTAACTGCTACCACCCATATTCTACACATTTTGGTTTATTCCCCTTAAACTGCTTACTTTGTAGTAATTTTATTTTCTTAGAATCTTGTAAAATCTGATTTAACTATTATTTTAAGTAAAATTAATTAAAACGCATTAAAGTTTTATTAAAATTCAATGATTATTATAAACAAACAATTTATTTTAATTTATTAACATTATTCTTATCAAATACATTAATTTATTAATCTTAAATGATGTCTTTTGAATAAATAAATCTTACTTAGCTTACTTACTTTCTACAATAAGTGTTCGAAATGTCCCGCATTTGCTCGAAGACACATCTTACAGCACGTAAAAATGATCGGCGAACTAAATTTAATACAGAAGGGGCACTTTTTGTGCCGTTAGAAATTTCTAGGTAAATATCTAAATTAAGTGTGGTAGGTAAGATATAAGGACCAATAAAATGGTTATCGACGATTCCTGCCCAGACATTTATCCTGAAATCGTATTAGAACGCAGTCTCTAGTACTGCTCTAGGATTTTCGGCACTCCAAATGTGATGGTTATGCTGATTAAATAAGCCGGCTCTTGCGAAGCTCGCTCCGCCTTTCCAGAGTATTTTCTTGATAAAGCCCATGCTTCTTCGGCTGTCACGAAGTATCCAACGACAAAATTCCATTCGTTGTCTGTAGTCCCGCGGCAACTACTCCTGGACCCTTTGGTAGTGAAAAGGATGCAAACGTTCACTTTTAATTCTTTCTCTCTGTTTAAGCTTGATGCCATGCGAGATCTGCCTTCATGATGTGGAAATGCTCTCTTACATGTCGATTTACGTTGGCGAAAACTGAGCGAACTGGTTACCTTCCTAATACGAA
Organism: Dioctria rufipes; assembly: GCA_963924295.1. Lineage (NCBI taxonomy): Eukaryota > Metazoa > Arthropoda > Insecta > Diptera > Asilidae > Dioctria > Dioctria rufipes. The sequence continues at coordinate 344,359,376 of OZ002740.1, read as the reverse complement.
ACCTTCTTCTGTACTCCTCACATGCCCTCTTTGCATTTCCATCGCAGAAACCGTAAATGTAGTGGATATCTGTGTATTCCTCAAAAGAAAAATATGGCATCTTGAAAAAATATTAATGGCAGTCAATTTTAGTTACAATATGAACCAGGAGAAAAATATTAAGATGACGAAAAACCAAGGAAGAATTAAAAAAAAATAAGAGATTTGGAATTAAAACAAAAAAAAATATTTCTGCTAACTTTCTTTGCTGACTGGCCTTTACAAAATTTTCAATCGAATTGAAGATGTAGAGCAATGCAGTGAACTATTTAAACTATCAGACGAACTCGTAAAAGCTACATACACAAGTTATTCCGATACGATACAGTACCAGCGAGCATTTGTTGCTCTAAACAAAATCACTAGGTGTGATTTATTTCTGCAAAATATTTACTGAGTTATAAGGTAAACTGTAAGTTCCGGAGCGGATTCTAAAAAAAAAATCAGTTTTCCCTTAATAACTCCAAAGCTACGCAAGATAGGACACATGTCCTATTGAACTTTTCTGTTCCTTTTTATGTCAAGATTCTATGGGTATAGTATGGCGGTACCCTTCCAGGACACAATGTATAAGCTGTGTCTTTTGTGTACCTTATTCTAGAACTCCCATATACTGAAGAGAACAAATTGTTCTGTCGATTGAAAAGAACTATTTGTACTGTTATATGAGGCGTTCTTTTGTGTATCTTTTGCTCTGACCTGATCTGTGGGCACAAAAGAACACAGGTATAATGTTGAAAAAAGTAAGGTAAAAAATACAAAATTATTATAAACATAAAACTACTTCACAATTAATAATATTAAAATTAAAATTATCGCAAAGTCTTGTCAAGATATGTCTTTCATAAATGGAAACCAATAACCTCTTTTTCCACTTAAAGGGTGTAATGTAACGACGTCTCGTAATGATGACATCATTGACATCGTGATCTTATAGATTTGGTTACAGTGGCGGCTATCAAAATACCTACGAATAATTACACTTAGGCCATCGTGGTCCATTGTGATGCCACCTCATGGGGATCCTGGGTACGATTGGAAATTTTAGAGTGTAGGGTTGGGGGGGGGGGGGTGCGTTTAAAACGACAAGAGTTAATGAACCTTATTTTTTACATGCTACTTCCCCTGATTCGAAGGAAAAATACCTACGAAGTGTGTTCCTTCTACGTTTGGCAAGTTTTGGCATTAACATAGAAGATATTGAACGCTTTCAACCTCCTTCTCATCCATATAGCTTCTATAGAACTAATTGTATGGAGCTTTGCAATGTTTCGTGATAATTGCAATAAGGTTCCGCACATTACATTATGGTTCCTCATTAGCAGAGTTTCTGTCATCCTAGGACAGTTTACGGCAAACTCATTGGCGTAAAGAGCCAAAAATTAGCAGCAGGACGATTAAAATTTTTTTGAGAACCAAATTACTTTAAAAGAACCTGTAATGAACCATGTTTTTTTGGAGTCAGTTTAAACTGCCTACTAAACATTAAATACAACCAAACATAATAATAATCATAGTTGATTTTCCCCTCTCTACTTGTGATTTCCATCATAAAGGCGATTAAATTAAATTTCTTATTCTATGATTTTACTAGACAGCTGAATAATCATTCTAGTTTTACATTTAACTTTAATCGTGCTGACTATGATCATTTAAACACGTTCTTTTCTAATATTACCTGGTCTTTTTTATGTACATACATATAATGATTTGCAGCAAGCCTACAGCAAATTTCTTGAAGTGGTTCATGATGGTTTATCTAAATTCGTTCCTATCAAACGTAAGCGTATAAATAATAATAAATGCTCAGAGCAATGCATAAAAATGTCGATCAAAATCTGCGAATACTCATGAGCATTGGCAAACAAAATAAATTGTTAAAACCTATGTACGAAAGATGGGGGGACCTGGACCACCCCAGAAAAAAGTCTTAGTTACGCCAATGGGATTTCCTATTACCAATACCGAAGGAAATATCTCCTGAGCCTAAGGTGTTGGAAAAGTTAATGTATCGCCAGATACTTGGGTATCTTGAGGATAATGAACTGTTCACACGGTGGAAATTAAGTTTGAGATGCTTCCACAGTTGTGAGACTGCAGTTGTTAAGACACTGACATTAGATTTGCCCTGGATCCTAACAATTTCAATACCTGAGTAGGTACTGCTAGATTTCACTAAGACATTTGATAGCGATGACCACAATGACCTTCTACATAAACTTTCTTCTGCTTTTAATTTCAGAATTTCAGTTCTTACCATCATTAAGGATTTTGTGTCCTTTTTGGAACATCCCGTAACTTCCTTGTTGCACCACAAAACAGATGTATTTCAAAAACGGTTGCATGTAGGCAGAAACATGTGCATAATAAAATTAAAGGTAATATTCTAAGGTTTTCAAATTTATTTAGAAAATGTTGCGGTTAATCACAATTTGGCGGGGAAATCGTTAAAATTTAAAAAAATTAGGATCTTTTTCCAAATTTTTTACTTTGACGCCCTATATCTAGTAACTTGGGGGGGGGGGGGGGGTAGGATATGTTTTTCGTTAAGAAGCTTCAAGAGTTTGCTATCATCTGACTCTGAGCTAAAAATCACCTTCATAGGGTGTGTATAACAAGGAAGTTACGTGGTGCTAGGAGAAAAAAGTACCCAAATCACTTATCTTCTACAACTGAAAGGATGCAGCTACTCATTTTGTCGCTCTCTATTTGGCCTATATATCTACAGTCATCCGGTCGGTTCGCGGTTGGGAAGGTTTTTTTTTGTTTTTTCGGTATCTTTTTCTCTTAACATCGTATAACTTTTTATTGCACCCTGTAAAGATAGTTTAGGTGCAAAATAATAGTAAACCCCCAAGCCCGCAACCAATGTCCCATAAGGAATTAATAGTAAATAGTATTTGAAGTTAACAAAAACATAGTAAAGAACTTTTCTTCATGATGCAATTTCTTAGATGAATAAGATCATACAAATTTTGCACAATCATTTAGAAAGTAAATATTTTATTAAAAAAAAAAAAAAAAACAAAAATCCGACACCCGTCAGTTGAAAATAATTTATAATAGTCGCGCTTCGCGCAGTACTTTTGATACAGACGCACGCGGTTCAAGTTCAATTGCTTTATAGAAGATAACGAAACTGTTGACTCAGCGCAGAGCAAACGCCGTCTATTAAGTTTCGTTCTATACATATTTACTCTATATGGCAGTCACATAAGAAATGTCCATCGTAATATGCCGTAAAATTGCCAAATTTTTGTACAAATTATAAGCAAAACGATGAGCAGACATTACTTAGTGCAGCATTAGCACATTCATCCCAATTATCTAATTCGAGCTGATTATTTATGCCTTATCGATGAGTGCTTTAATTATAAGTTCAATAGTTGTTAGTCATAAGTCAACAATTTCGGACTGTCTTAGGCACCATTACAAGATTTCAGGCTCTCTTTTTTTTTTTTGTGACAAATTGCTCATTATGCTGTTGTTGTTGTGGTTTTTTAATCAAAAATATATTTGAACTACGAAAGCGCTAAGCAGACTTCATGTTCGATTAAAGTACGACAGTGGTCAAATATACTTTCAACAGTTACAATGTGTTTGCATTTTCGAGTTGTTTGCATCTAAAAGCGAGAAAATATTTGCGAAATTTTTCCAGTATATTATAAAAGTATTAAAATTTAAGAAATTTTGTTAACTATTATTGCGTAAAAAAGTGTTTCCTGTCGGGTGTTTTAAGACTCTAGATCTGATGTGCTCGCCAAAAGCTACATTATTTGAAAGAAATATCTATTATAGGTGAGTGAAATATAGTGATTCCTGTAGGGAGTTTTTCTCCCCCCAAGACTATGGAAAATATCATAGACGTAAAATCTATGAAGAATAATCAAGTTATATTAAGTGATTGAAAATTAAAATAAATTTTATCAATGAGAATTTATCGCAACTTTTCACAAAGATTTGGTTGTCTGTGGTATACGCAGCTACTTTAGCTCTAAATTTAACTGCCATCTACCTCATAAAGTCCTTTAGTATAACTTGCGGCAAGTGGGAGTTTTTTATATCACCGCGGTCCGTGAAGTTTTTGCTTTCTTTCATAGATGTCCTACATAGTCCATATTTTAACACATGTCTAACGACCTCATGTTTTTTCCAGCTGCTGGAAAACTGCTACTGCGTTTCCAGTTCTTAATAAATATTCTTCTTGATTCCTTACCGATTTTAGAGCTATATAAGCATTCTATGCTTTATATCAAAAATACTGGAAAATCTGATGAATATACAAATAGTTCAGTATCTGTATTCGAACGAGGCTCTAAGCAAATAATAGGTTGTCTGGCTTTCATTTTCACCATAGCTGTGAAATCGCTGAGAGTGATCACTGATTTTAGAGTTACCCTAAACCAGAATAATTTGCTAATTTTGGTACTACTTGATTTTTCAAAAGCTTTTAACAGAGTTGATATTAAGATTTTGCTTCACAACATCAATTGCTCCTTTTATTTCAGTTCCCCCGCTATCGTTTTTATTCGGAATGTCCTGAATGTTCGACAAATCAAGTAGGTAAAAGTGGATGCTAATACCAAATTTAACTCAATAATAAGTTAAGAAACAGGCGAGATTTTCGAGTGTGAAAAGGATGAAAGAAATAAAAAAATTTTCTTTAAAACTTTTATGAACAAAGATAAACAATTTGAAAGCGCAGATTGCATGCAACGAAACAGAATGGCAAATGTTTCATTTTCGTAAATAAACGAGAACGGGCGGAATTTTCACGTTTTACTCTAATAAAATGTTCCCGCGCTTTTGTAAAAACCGGTTTTCATGAAATATTGACAGCTTTTGGTTATATATTGTTGCTATAATGGACACATTTTGCTGCTATAATCCTATAATACAGGGTTTTCCAATAAGAGGTGTTATTTTAATTAGCCCGCTATTTCGGTAGATGTCACTTTTAGAGCTGTCATTTTTTAACATTTGACAAGTAGAAACTACGTCATTAATAAAAATGGAACGATACACGATTCAACAACGCATTGAAGTTATTAAAATTCACTATAAAAATGGTGAAAATGTGGCAGAGACGGTTCGTAAAACTCGAACATTTTTGGGTCGTCGTGAAGCACCTTGTCGGACCGAAATACAGAAATTGGTAGTAAAATTCGAGCTGTCGGGACAAATTAGGGATGTGAAGAATAAAACCCGTGCACATCGCTCAAGAACAGCCAAGAATATTGCTGCTGTAGCCAAAAGTGTTGAAGAAAACCCAGGTTTGTCTATTCCTCGTCGTTCTTTGGAATTAGGCATTCCACAAACGTCATTACACCGTATTTTGCATAAAGATTTGGGTCTTAAGGTTTATAAAGTTCAGTTAACACAAGAATTCAAGCCGGCCGATCATCAACAACGTCGAGTCTTTGCTGATTGGGTCCTTGAAATGCATGAAAATGCTCCGGAATTCCATCGAAAACTCATCTTGAGTTATGAGGCCCATTTCCACCTCAATGGCTTCGTCAAAAAGCAAAATTGTCGCATCTGGGGCTCGGAAAACCCAAGAGTTATTGTTGAAAAGCCTCTCTATCCTCAACGTGTGACTGTTTGGTTCGGTTTATGGTTCCGCGGGGTCATTGGACCTTACTTTTTCGAAAATGAAGCTGGAGCAACAGTTACGGTGAATGGATTGCACTATCGACAGATGGTTAATGATTTTTTATGGCTGGAATTGGATGGTATTGATCTGGACAACGTTTACTTTCAACAAGATGGCGCTACGTACCATACAAGCAACGAAACCATTGATCTTTTACTTTTACGGGAAAAGTTTCCGGACCGTGTTATCTCTCGAAGAGGTGATCACAATTGGCCACCGAGATCTTGTGACTTAACACCTTGCGACTTCTTCTTTTGGGGCCACGTGAAAGAGAAGGTCTACGCCAACAGCTCAGCGTCGATTCAAGACCTCAAAGATGGAATTCGTGAGGCTATCGAGGACATAGGGCAGCCACTTTGCGATTTGGTTTTGGAAAATTTCATGAAAAGGATATGGTCCTGTAGGCGTGGTCGTGGTGGTCATTTGGCTGATGTTATTTTCCATTATTAACGGCATACCTTCCTCTTTATAATGAAATAAAGATCCGATCATTTATCTCAAAAAATGGCATTTTCCTTTGAATATCAAAATAACACCTCTTATTGGAGAACCCGTTACTTGAACAGCACGTGCTTTTGTTTACATTCGTTTTGCTCTGAAGAGATTAAGTAGGAGAAACTCATGCTGAATTCTCTTATATTTTCGGGAAAATTGAGAATTTTATTTGGTAGAAATTTTACATCTCCTTTCTTCACCTTGGCCAAAGCGAAATTTATCTTTTTCTTATGGTGAATTCTTTTCACCTGAACGAACCGTAACTCGTTCAGTTCCTAAACCTAAAGTGTTTTCTTCACCGCATTGGCACAGAAGTGGTTCAGAACACAATGTTCTTTTCACAGCGCTTCTATGTTCGGTTTCCGCTCCGGTTTAAAACTTTCTTGTTCCATGAAAATTTGTGGTTACGGTTCGGAGCTAAACGTCAAATCGAAAATATTTGTAATTAAAGTGCGGATGTGCGGACATTTTGTAAAAATACAATTATTTTATTGAAGTGGTTTATTTTTTAATAAATTTAATAAATAAAAAAATAAGCCACTTTAATAAAATAATTGTATTTTCACAAATACTTTCGATTTGACGTTTAGCCACAAATTTTCATGGAACAAGAAAGTTCCAAACCGGTGCAGAAACCGAACATAGAATCGCTGTGAAAAGAACATACATGCAGAACCAATGCTGTGTCAGTGTGGTGAAGAAAACACTTTAGGCTTAGGAACCGAACGAGTTACGATTTAGGGGGCCTATTCTTGAATTACGAATGATTTTTACGAATTCGTTATATAACGAATCGAATGCCTCGTTCGTATTCTTGAACCTCATCGTTATAAAGTCGAAGTGGTGAAAAAGTTTTTCAACATAACGAGTGTGGTAAGATTAAATCTGCCAATTTAGAAATTGAATATTGTCAACTTTTTCATGTTTTAAAATAAAATTTGTAAAAAATGGCTAGCTTCAGTGAAATATCTATTGTTTGCGTCTGAAATTGTTGAAGAATCTATGGAAAATGAATTACGTCGATCGTTAATCATCGCTGGATAGGAAAAATATTTCGCAAGAGGACCTCCAACAGTGCCATGCAAATGTTTTTTGCCGCTGCAGATTTTCTTTTCGCCACACATTTTAAATCTTGCCCACTCTGGAAATTTTCTATTAGCTTTGTTTTGAATATAATATCATTAAAAAAATTAATATGAATTGTCCAGTTCTTTTGCGTAGCGGGTATGGAATTTAGTACTGATGTTAGCTTTTGCCACAATTCCGTGGCGTCTTTTGAACTGAAAGAGTTATCGTATTTACCAAATTTCAGTTTCGGGTTTTTCTAAAAAAACTCAAATATTTTAGTTTTTTGAGCATATGACATTTTCGCACATCTTTTAAAAATAGAATAATAGCAGCTGATTCACTCTTCGTTTGGCATAACGAATGGTTGAACCCACTCGTTAAATAACGAAGGGTTTGCGTTCGGTATATAACGCATGCGGATTTCAGGAATACCACATGTGTCGATTTCGAATGGTTTTGACAGTATAACGAATACGGAATTTGCCTTCGTTATTCAAAAATAGGCCCCCAGTTCAGGTGAAAAGAATTCACTATAGATTTTGTCGTTCGGGTAATCATACGTTCTCTTGGCCTCGGTTTTTGTTTTTAACTCGTTGTCTCAGTTGCACTACAATAGTGCATAGCAAAGTTCTTTTCTCCCAGTCATACAAAAGACGAAAGTATATAAAATTACTTGTTTTATTCTAAAAAAACATGAAAAATTTTCAATTTTGTTCGGCTGCTTCCTATCTTCTAATTAGGTTATCTTTGCTAATACTTTCAGTACTCACTCTTTTCTTTCTGACGTTTTTCAGGTGACAATACTTGGTCTTTGTTATTTAGTTTATTCAAAAATAATCTCCTTGCAATCGTCTGAGAAGTCAGTGCCAACATGTATGATGACGATGTAGAGGTCTACCTATGCAGTCGTGTTGGCTTTTTTGTACAAGAGAAGTAATTATTGGGCAACAAAATACGTACTTCACTGATCGAGCGTTTATTACAGTGTGATCTTGAAAATTTATACACATTTTGGCGTGTCGCTCAGGCTGAATATTCAAACTTGGTTATACGAGCACAAATTGAAAGCAGAAATAAATACGATTATTCTTTTGAATTGTTACAACAATTCCTACATTTGAGGACTTTGCTCACACTAATGACGACTTGGAACGAATCAATATATATGTGGTCCAAACCCAAAGCTAACGACCTAAAGCTGAACCTTGAAAAATTCCAATACATTGCATCACATAATGACACTTAGTTGATTTTACACAAAATATTTTTTGATGATTTAAAGATGATGAAAAGAGTGCTAGATTTAATAAAATGTCACTATTGTCCCAAATAGGCGCAGTTTATTTCACAAAAAAATTAATGAAAGATGTTTATCACCTGCAACTTCCCCTGTCTGCTAGATTTAGATTGGATTTGATTGATTAGGGAACATGTTTTTACGTTCCATTCGTTACGGTCATAATTGGTTATGATTTCCTCGTTTTTAAAACTCATATTTCGACGAACTCTAGTATCTTCTTCAATGAGCTGGAAATTAATTCTCGCGATGTCAACAAGTATGGCCTAAGAGCTCTGAGTCTACTATGTTCTAACACTTCACAGTTGTAAAGAGGGTGCTCTGCAGTTTTTTCTTCGTTTCGCGTATTATGCATGTGCTGTTTTTACAAAGTTTGATTATGTGCAGCCAACAGTGCCCGGTCAGTAGGCCTGGCCTAGTAGGCCAGTAGAGCTATTAGCTGTTTCCATTTCTATATGCTTCCTATGTTCTGTATGATTGTATGGTGTTTATAGAATTTGACATGCGTTCTGTTCTGACAAATATTGGTCATAAAGAATAGAAAGCTGGGTCCTTTGTTTGGGCCATCCTCAGGTCATACAATACTGCAATAAAGTGTTTTGTCATCATGGGCGCTTATGGCTATTATTATAGGATACTGTGTATACTTACAATTAATTTTTCCTCACATATTTTAATTAATGTTCTTATCAAATATTGCACATAGAACTAAGTAAAAAACTAACACAGTCAATAAAATAAAAATAATAGGTACATATATAAAAATAAATTAAATAAATAAATAAATAAATGAAAAGATCGATATGTACGTTGTCTAAATGCCTACGCTATTGTGTAGAATATGTTGTCAGTTACTTCCATGCCTTTTCTTTGTGTGTATTAATGAGGTATTTATATTGGTGGTTTATGTATGCTATATCAACTTTAAAATTAAATGCCTACGATTTGTGGTATTGTATATATAAGGATTCTATGATTTTCCTCCTTTTCCAGTATTTTTCCTTGTTAAAAATTATCACATTATCAAAATTAAATTTATGTGGCTGTTCCATCGCATGTTGAAGGCATGCTGTCTTGTAGTACCTGGGTGTTTGATTATCAATGCATCGCGTACCTGACTTGAAGTCGTTTTTGTGCTCCCTAATCCTGGTTTTAATATCCCTACCTGTTTTACCTATGTATGTCCGTCGGAATTCACAGTCCACCTTATACACTACCCCGCTGCAAGGTGTATATATTTTTGTTTTGGTGTTTTATTATGGAACTATGTTGAGTGATTTGGCTTGGACGTGAAGTCCCGACTACCAGCATGGGCTGACAGATCACTCGGCTGACAGCGTTGACTGCAGAGCGGCACGCTAGCTCGCCTCGGCTATTGGCGGAGAGTGTGGGGAGGTTCCACAAAAAGCTGCCGCTGCCGCCTGCCACATACAAAAAAATTCGTGCCTACATACAAAAAAAAACAACGCTGGCTCACATTCGGTCCTGAAGGGACACTTACATCACTTACCTACATCCCGTGGGAAGGCGCAAATGTTCTGCCTTCCATCGCCGTTGCCCCAACCACCCTGCGATACTGCGGGCGATATTGAACAGTATCCCTTGTAGACTTGAAAAGAGAGAGCGTAGTGGACCTAGACGACCTTCATGTGAGAGGTTTCCAGGAAAGTGAAAGGAGAAATAAAAGCGTTCAGCACTTCATTTTTACGTTATAATTCAGAGTCCTAGACTACAATTCTTCCTCATGATATTTTCGAGAAAAAATATACATACAATCATGGATTCATTCTAAACAAATAAATGTTAAATTAGAGTTAATTCTAATGAAATTATTATGAATTGAACGTATATTCTAATAATGAAAGAAACTCTTAAAAGTATATTTGAAATAAGGAAGTTCACAAACTAAAGAATGGTGAACAAAAAGAAAACATCCCTAAGGCGGAGATATAATAACTAAATCATTTGGTAAGAGAAAGTGATTTTCATACATCCTACCTATAATCGCTGATTTATTTCTTTAAACACCCTATGTTTGACATAACAAAATGATGTAAATTAAAATAAGTGCTATTTTAATAAAAAGATCGATAAAACACGACTGAAACGTACTAAGCCGTCTATCTATTATATAGAATTACTGATATATCGATATATGGCCCAGATCTACAAACTAAAAAAATTTGAAATTTAATACTTGGCCTTTCAGATATTTTAATTAATCTTAAATTTTTCTGAGCTCTCAATTAAAAAAACATTTAAGAAGAATTCGTATTAATTAAACTGAGAATTCAGAGTACAGCCTAAAGCCGATACTATGAAGCCCTCTTTTTTTTATGATATTTTCAGTGGCATTTCATGAGAAACTGAAATTGTATTTTTGCATTGAATCGAGTTGAAATAAATATATACCTGATTATAACAAAATATAGCTCCTAAGAGTTAACCTAAAAAAGGAGGTGGACGGATTATACTACTAGAAAGGTTACTTCGAAAAATATGCATTTAAGTAATTATAATGTGAACATAAAAAAATAACTTTTTACTATAGCACTGATGGAAAAGATGTACTTATTGTTAGTATAATATTATTCTTAATATACAGGACAAAAATAATAAGAAAAAAATCGTTCTTTTGGTGGAGTAGAACAAAAGTACTCAAAATCAATCTATTTTGCATAAATAACAATCACTTTTTCGTATTGCATACGCGAATTTTGGCAAGAAGGGAACCAAATTGATTACAAAAAAAGGTTTGATTTTCCTTTTCGGAGAAAATTCCCTAAGAATTGCCTAGTTTCTACATCATATTTGAAAATTATTGCATAATTAAAATTTATTAGGCTTGACTTGGCGATAAAATTATCCTATGTATATAGAAAGAAATAAATTAAAAATCTTACAGCCTGCAGGACATTAGCTGGAGTTCCTGATATTGATGATTTTCACTCTTCTTATTATTTTCGGATAAAATTTTTGGTGCAACTAATGCACCACCGCCAACCTTTGCTGCTTCGAAATTTGTTCCTTTATTTAATATTGTTGTTTGTGGATTTATTGAATTTATAGGTAGATGATTCGGTAGCTGATTATTATGCAGATCGTGGTGGTGATTTTTGAGATTTTGCATTTGATATGCAAAAGGAAATGATTGTTTTGTTGTGTTTCACTTCCACTTAAATAACCTCGAGGAACTGGCTTCAAAATAATTTGTACCTTAAAATCCTGCACAGTCTTTATATCATCGCCAATATTTTATTCGCAGCGTAGAAGCGGCGACTTTGCTGCTGCCGGAATTTCGATTTGTTCTTTTTCTCCGGATTTTCTCGGTCTAATGAGCACAATATTTTTACTAATTGAAAATATGCTATTAGTAGAAATAAATATTCTTTTGAACTTATGTGAGGGGTTGATTTTCTTCCGATGGCTTCGGATAATTGTGATTTCACTTTTTCTATTTCTTCACTGTGTGAAGAGTTTGACAAGACAGAGACGATTGCCTTCTTCTTCTCAACCAACAAGTCAGAGCTCTTCGCTTTTGGGGTGCGTTCGGGCTGTCGGTTTAACATCAGGCCGGCATACATGCTGCAGTACGTCTCAGTGTAGCATTCTGCTATATGCCTTCCGCTACGACCATAACAGTTTATAGTCATACATGTACAGGCGCGTATCCAGACCTGCAGCTTAGGGGTGGTCACAACTAAAATCTTCGAGGGGGAGGAAAAAGTCGGAAGAAGTTGCTTTTAAGTTTTTTTTTTTTTTTTAATAATATTTACGTTATATCACAAAATGCAATTTTCGGTTTGATTTGGAAAACCTATCGATAATTTTATTCACATCAATATCAATCTCAGGATGGACATCAAGGACTCATAATCAGATACGCCGTTTGGTGCAGAGATTGTAAAAATAATGCAAGCGATTCTGTCACGGATGAAGAAATTGACTGAGACCGAGCTTACACTTTGAGTGACATTTAAAGGAATGGGACTAGGAGTACATGATATGTTACTGACTATTTCTTCTGAAGTTAACTCATTTTGCTTTCTTCTGAGATATATTGTAAATAGTCTTATCAGTCTTCCACTTTACACTTTCGCTACTATATCTACCTCAATAGCTAACGAATATAGCAAGTTTATCCTTCTCCTGCAAATTTAAAGTACACGTGAAGTTAAATTAAGCAACACTACCTGAATTAATACAAAAGTACAAGCAAAGCAAGGCCAACTACCGCAAAGGAAAGCAAATGGATTTTATTTTTATAGTTTTGCCGCAAAAATTTTGTTGAAAAATTGTATAATCAATTTTAGCGGTACTCGAATCAATCCAATTGATGGTTTTCAGTCAACAAAATTCGAAAGAAAAATGTCCAAGTAAATTTCTAAGAACAAAATGTATAATTGCCAAACCTCATAAATGGCTTTAGCGACCAAGACCAGCCAAGGCACCTGAATCAATCTAACTCTTTGGAACCATGGTCGGCCACCAGTAATGCATGAAAAATTTAAAGAAAAAATATGAAATCTTTCTAAGAAAACTGAATGTTTATGCCCTTGTCCGAAAGAATGAACCACCAGAATCAATCCACAAAATCTTTTGGACCGCTGTAAGAATTTAATGCTTCCCTACGAACGTTAAAATTTTGAACAACTCTAGATTGAATTAGTGTCGATACGAAAAATAATGGATGATTGCGTGGAACTGGGGTTCTACTTTAAAAACCCTAAATCAAAATTCGTTAAGTAAGTTTGTATGCTTCTGTTGCGAGCTCCCCACCAAGTTGTCCTGTCATCATCGATTTTTTCATCTATAGGAGTAATCGGTGCAACAAAAATATAAAAGCATCATAATAAGCGGGCTGCTAAACATTGCGTACCTTTTTCTAAATAAACAAATACTAAAATAAACGTTTTGGAGATGAAGATGATTTTTAACTCAGATGATAGTAAATCGTCAAAGTCGAAAAAAGTCTGTCAAGATCAGCCGATCCGAACAGAGGTCTGGGGGTGTGCGCGTTTTAAACAGCTTTTTCCAAAGGAATAAATAAGTCTACTTAGTGGTGCTTTTGAGATGTAATGCAATTAGTCAGTGAAAAAAACCCATGTTATTAGTGGGTAGTGTCGTTTTTGTAGAAACACAAGCAAGAGTGATGCCAAAACCACGTAGCTGGCATAAAAGCAGGCGACCGGCAAAGCTGTTTTGCCACTAGCTCGGGCGGCTGCTGAGTCGATTTACACAGTCAATCAAAAACAAGATTTCTAATGTGAAATGATCTAAATTAAGACGATCCCGAATATGGTGAGAGTCCCAAAAAAGAAATTACGATCGATTTTTCCAATAGGTGGCAGTATCAGCTTCATAGAAATTGCAGCCGGTGGAATTGTTAGGTGGTAGTACAAAATAATATTGAAGAAGGAGAAGGAGTTTAATCTACGATTAAAAAAAATCTAAGGCGGGGATTAATTTTAGATTTATATGTTATGCATGTATTAAAATTCTTTCTACACAGTTATTCCTATTAATATTTATTTTATTATATTAATTTTATTTTTATGTGTTATCTTAGATATGAGCTGCTGTTACGGTTAAGTGCCAGCTTATTCCAAATGCCTTTTTCCTAATGTGTTTAGTGTTGGGAAGTTTGCTTTGGTCTGGCCACTAAACCGGAACGGTGTAACGCTGGGTCACACATTCAATAAATACATACAGGGCCGGATTTAGACTTGATAAAACCCTAAGATATTTGATAAGTCCAGATATTATATGTCAGTGCCAAATATGATTTTCGGATATCTTTAACTTAAAATCATTTTATTCATAACAAACTTAAAAATGGAAACTCTGGTAAAAAGAACCAAAAGTTCTTTTAAAAGGCACAATTCACAAAGGCTTATTATTTAATCTCTGGAAACATGCTATAAGGATTAAGGAATTATATTAAACTAAAATATTTTCTTTCTTGCCTTTGTGAGAGCAAAGTCAGTGATGACACCGTCAAATGATAAATTGCGTAGTTTGTCACTTTCTATACACATGAGGCTAAGGGAACATATTTTATCTTGAGTCATTATTGTTCTAAATTCATTTTTTATCAAAATATTGTAAAAACAAAATTAAATGGGGTAGAAAATATTCTTGCGTTAGTTAGGTTATGTGAACACTTGTGGAAAATGCACTTACCTGAAATGTAACTCCAATGAGGACACAAAAAAGGAGCACTTTCCAAAAATAATGTCAACAATCAAATTATCAAAGAAACACACTGTAAATACTAAATAAATGGTCAGAAATATTGTGTCGTCTGCCGCCTGACTCGAACTACAAAAGGTCAGCGCATGGTTGAGTGTAGCGGGCCAATACAGGGGAATCCCCGTGTTTATAGTAAAAGTTTTTCGAAACGACACGCTCTAAAAAAATTGGGTGTCACTCGGACAATTTTTTTGGGGCCTCCAAAAAAGTGGGAGTCCTAAGCTTTAACTTGTGTACCTTATACGTAAATCCTGCATTGCATACATACGAGCGATTTCCAGCGTCAGTATCAAAATTAAGAGGAGTCAGTACCAAAATTTGCAAGTTTGATACATTTTTCAATGCGAATTTTTGGCAAATTATTTGTAGCAGAATAATGACTTATATCTTAAATTAAAGGAAATGAAAAGGTCTAGCAAATAACGTCGAGAAAAATAAAAACAAATGTCTTGGAATGGAGATATTAACTCGAAAACTTGTAAAAAATGGTAAAAATTTAAGTTTTTTAAATCAAATTCCTGTGAGTACGTATTCTCATTTCTTTAGATTGTGACTATTTTAGAAAGATAAAGCTTAGATCTAGCAAATAACGTCGAGTTTTTCTTTTTTATTGGCGCTTTTTTTAATTGTTTTACTCTAATTGTACTTGCTTTTTCTCCCGATATCACCGACGAGGAATTGTAATATTTCGTTGAAAGTTGTTGAAATACAAAGTAAAATAGTATATTTAACAATTATGTGCAAAATAAAATTTAGGAGAGTTAATTCTCTTTAAAAATTTTCAATTTCTTTGAACTGCAAATTTTCATTTTCGTCTTAAATTGTCGCATGTTGGGTTTCTGTCTTTTACGCTAGATGTCTCTAATATGACTTGTGGTCTAGGTCTAGGCTAATTTTATATAAATTTTCACACTTTCAGGATAAAAACGTACGTATTGTAAATTTTATTGCCTGCAGGCTCGCTTGTATCTAAATTGAAGCTTTTGCTGAGTACTGACTCCTTTTAACTAAAGAATGAATATTAATTAAAATCCGGCTTATCTCAATAACGGTTGTAAGTATAGGATCAAATGAAAGGTAACATTCTGAGGTTTGCAAATCTTGCAAGAATATGTAACAGATATCAGACATTTTAACGGGTAAATTGTTAAAATTTAAAAATATTAGGAAAATTTTTCCAATATTTTTATTTTGATGTCCTATAACTAGCTACTAACTATGGGATGGAGTGATTGTTCGATATTCATTAAAAAGCTTAGATGGCTTACAGTAATCTGTGCTAAAAATCACCTTTATAGGTTTGCAACAAAGAAGTTAGCTGTTATACTGGGAAAAATTAACATATTTTCTTAACGACCCTGTTACTCCGAAACGGATCAGATTGCTCCTCCTCTCTGCCTTACAATTTTTTGCTTCAAACACTTCAACCTCTCCTGTTTCGTTTATGACTACCAATTCAAAATCACCCTATATTTGTATGTACATACTTACATCGTACATACATGCATATTTATAAATTTTCAAATATATTTATGTTAAATGCAATGAAAAAATGACTACCCGGAAGCATGAAATTTCCGTTTCATTTTCTAAATCGTATTCGGCTTTCATTCAAACAGCTGCTCCACTTGGTTCCATCCACCACCATTTAGTCTTCATAAAAAATTCAAATCTGTTCTACTTTGGTCCAGGAAGCTGATTAAAAGTGATATCCTGCGTTGCTTTGCAGAGGTTTTACTGCACGTTTTGCTCTTGAGGGAAAATCATGAAATGAACACATGGGATAGGACTTGACGATATCTACAATATACATATATCTAGGTATGTGTGTGTAAGTCCATAAAACAAATCTCCTCCAGCATTGGGGATTTACGTATTAAAAGGATATAAAAAAAACGAATGCAATATAGACCGTGGGTTTGGTCAAGGGTTTTCACAGGCGACAGTTAAATGCCGTCCATAAATTCTTTGTGGGGCAATTTTTTTTTAATGAACGCAACATTTTAGCGTTTCGGTGAGTTTATTTAAGCTTTTAGAGGGAAAAATGTTTGAAAATTTTATGAGAAAAATCCATAAAACGAAATTATTCTGTTACGTTTGTATACCTATACCTACCACGACTTGTTGAATTAATTTTGAGCTTAAATCTCAATAAAATTAGGAAACTTCTCTACCATTGGAATATTCTGTTTTCAGTAAAATTTATGTGAATCTATATATTAGCACTGGTAGTGCTGTATATATGTTGCATGTATACAGAAGGAAGAAGTTTAAATAATAGTTTGAAAATGAAAGTTTCTTAAGTTGATCAGTATTGGTTTAAGACCATGCCTTCGTTCTCTAAGTACTCGTATGAATAGCAGCTTTATGTTATTCCAACATCCCATTTTTTTAGCAAGCAAATAGACCAAGCTACCCTAAAGGATGTTGGTGTGTGACTGACTATTCAAACTAGTTCGAAATAGGTTAATTGAGATTCAAGTGGTTTGATTCTATGTAGAAATTTCTCTTCATACCGTAAAAATCTCGACTTCGAAATTGCGGCGTGTTATTTAGTTTATTCATGAACGATTTAGCTGAAACCAACCGAGAAGTTAGTGTGCACATGTACCTACGATGATGATGTACAGGTCTAGTTTACCTAAGTAGACCTTTTGGCTTGTTGGTGGACTATATTGCTGGTATTAAAGACGACTTGGAAAGAATCAATACTTGGACCAAGGAAAACGACTTAAAGCTGAACCCTGAAAAATTCCAATGCATTATATTTCATAATGACTCTTTGGACCCATATGACTCAGCGCTTGTAGTCTTGGAACGTCCTGCTGTCTAAGTTATCTGCTCACTTTGATTTTTCGTCTTCAGTCACCGAATTGATATGTAGTGTTTTATCGGGCAGATGTCAGCAAGAGAAAACAAATAATGTTATATCTAACCTTTTACACATTTGGTGTAGAGTTCCATAAAGTTCTATATTGGGACCTCTATTATTCAGTGCTTTTATAAATGATCTTCCTAATATTGTTGAAGACGTTAAAACTCACCTGTGTGCTGACGATGTGCAGCTTTATTTCAGTAAACCAATTGGGCCGATGGAGGATTGCCATGGTCCTTCAAAACAATGCTAATTCCAACATCAATAGCTTTCCTGGGGTGATGCTAAATGGGTCTATCCCTTCTCGAGTACACAGCGTCAAGAATCTGAGAGTAGTAATCAACTCTATTTTTAGCTGTTGTGACCACATCAGATTAATCTTGAGGAAAATATATGTAGGCCTTCGTCAGCTATGGTTATCAGCTGATATATATTTTATCGACAGATATATGTACGAAAACTAGTTAAAACACTTCTTCTTCTTCTTCATTTTAATTTTGGAAGCTTAATTTTTCCCAAGCTCGATAGATCATGCCCTCACATGCTCAACGTCGCTTTTGACGACTGCAACCGCTTTATTTTCGAACTTAGACGCTTTGATCACGTCCAACACTTGAGATCCCATCTAGATGACCATTGTGCAATGAGGATGGATGCTGGTCTCTTTATATATTCTGATTCACTCTACGACTCCACGTTATCTGTATGATCAATTGCAGTTCTTACATACCCCTCGAAACCACATATTTCTCATTCCTCGTTTTCATCGATCCATTCTGGAGCGCTCTTAATTCGTTCAGGTGGCATGCTCATGGAATGAGCTACCCGTAGCCATTCAAGGTGACTTTTAAAATCACTTTTCTCTGGTGCTTAATTGTCATTCGGCTTCAGCTTTATTAGGTACTAAGTAATTACGTTCGTCACGGCATCTTCGATTCTGCAATAAACTGGGCATTTTATTGTTTTATTTATATTGTAACTTTGTCAAGTTTTTATAGTTTTGCCTTCCTGTTGTGTAAATTTTCTTATTTTATTTTTTGTATTTTTACTGTTTATTGTTAATATTTTTTACTTTTTTACTTTCTTCTTTTTCGTTCTTAGCTAGTTCAAATTTATTTTATTTAAGTTTGATTTCTCTAGAGTATTTTTATTTATTTTTAATTCTTTTAGCTGTGAACCAGTATTGTTGATTTTTTAATTTCATTTTTTATCTTTATGTGCTTAGTTTCTCATTTTATTTTTATTTTTGTTTATTAGTTGTTTAAGTTTAGTTTGGTTACTTGCTTCATGATATCGTAGTTGATTTAGGATGTAAATTAATTTTTTTTATGCCTCAATACTTACTTTCTCTTTTTTCTTTTTTTAATGTACTTATATATAAGATATAATATCTTGTATACAGTAAATAAATGATAATGATAATTCTAATTCTAATGGCATCTAAAGTTAAAAATTTAGGTATATTATTTTGGGCCAACATCTCATACGACAATATAAAGTTGATTATTATTGGAGAGGGTTAATACTGGGACTCTGGCTCTCCATTGACCCATTATCTATTGAGATCCGCTCAAAATTAGACAAAACCTTAATTCTAAATTATCTTATAGTTGGCAGTTTTAATCTAGCGTATCGCAATATCTTTTGTCTTCGAAAGACAGAAGTTGCTTCTAATATAAATTGTATTTGATTTGCCCATGTTTCACCTTACCGGACAATATTGCTAGGTTGCTCACGCCAAGATTATGTTAAACAGAGAGGACGGATTCACTTTTGTAACCAAATAAACCGTATTATCTGCGTGAATTTATTGTTTTCACAAATAATTTCCCCTAATTCATATTATTCTCCAGTTTCAGGGCGTAGCTCACTTTTCATAATTTTATAATTTTCAGTTTTTCTCTTCCTTTTGTTTAATTTTGCGTAACGTTATCATTTCTTAATTTAAGTTACATTTCTTAATAGTTTGTTTTAATTATTTTCATACTCTTCACTTTTCTGTAAACTAAGGTCACACACAGACTAAAAGCGTTCACACCGTAGCGTAAATGGGCGTTTTTTCAAATCCATTGTTTCTTTGATATTGCGTATACTGCAAACATAGCGGAGCGTAATTTGAACCAAACGATTGGTTTGAATTTTTACGCTCGTAAAAAGCGACAGTTGTGATTCATTGGTTGAAAAGTGAAAATGGATTGCAAAATTTTAATATATGAAGTGTGTGTCCGGCCTGCGTATTATTATTACGATACGCTTTCAGTCAGCAAATTTTACGCTCAAGCTTTCATTGGATAATGTATGCTATGCTGCGCTACGCTGTGCTACGTTTTAAGTCTACGCGAGGCCTAAGGTGTACAAGTACAAGTCATACCAAACATCATGAACAATAGTGGGCGGTAGCTTGTGAAACAACTTTACGATATTGGCTAGCTCCACTCCACGGTACAGAGAATACAAGTATTCTCCACCATTAGTGAACGAAATGTTGTAAAATGTATAAGAAAGTACGGTACAGAGAACACGCAATACTCTTTCTCCTCTCTCTGTTTTTTTCAATAAAAATGTCCAGTCTTACCGGATTATGTGGATAGACGGATCTAGAAATAAAAGAGAAAGATTGCTATAAATATATTTTAAATTTGGAAATCGCTTCTCTAATTACATTTTCCACAAACGTGAAAATTCCCAACAGAAATAAGTGAATCGGTACTTAAACAAATATTGACATAATGGATTTTTCGGGAAAGTACGACATCTATTTGTCAATCGAGAACTAGAGTATTCCTCTTCGAATTCCTTTTCTCTAGCATACTGCTTCAATAAAAAATCGGCATAATTTTGGTATAGGACCGAGAATTTCTTGGTTCCAAAATACCGACCTTAAAGCCTTTGTGCTTTGCTAATTAAAAAAATAATAAATAATTATATAAATAATAAAAATAAAATATCGTGGCTCTTTTCTTAATTCGCGCCAGTATATTTCAAGTCGACAAAACAATTACAGGAAACTCCGGCGTACCTTAAAAGGCTTCAGAAAGTTTGCATTACATGCAACCAGTTATCTCTGGACCACACGTAAGGTTGTGGCCAGTGATTACGTTAGTAAACTGCCTGAGAGATTCTGCACAAAGGCCAATTAGTTTGCGCATCTGGAGAAGAAAGAGGATAAAGAATTCCTTCACTTGCCTCATATCGGGCACGTTCCGCCAGAGAAGAGCTACATACTTAGTTACCTGACTTCCCACTTTTGTAGTTTCCCTCTAAAATGGCTTTTTGGTGAGGATCAAATGTTGATATACGGACTGTCGGCTACAGTTTTAGCCAAATCGTTCGCTTTTCCATTTCTCTCCTTCATGTCGAGGAACCTAAACTGAAGTTACTTTGTTGTCCCTGGATGCAGCAGCTGAAATTTCTTGAGGCAGCTTCAGAATAGTTTTCACTTTAACTCTTAAGAAGGCAGAGCCAGGAGCCCAGCTTGGTTGTCTGTGCTAAATTGATCTTGCAGTACTTGTAGTCCCTGTTTAAACTTTTCTAAACTCCAACCTCTATAGTGCAGAATTGAGTAGATAGACTATGATAGTTCTGCGGAAAAATCCCATATTAATTTTTATGGAAGTCCATATTTTGGAACTATCTCGCTCTAATACATTATCTGTCTCGCCTTAACACAAATATATGTGTGTCTGGTCTTCGAAGCTACAATTTGACTACGTCACAGGCTAATTCACACAGCCTTTAAAACAGGTCTGATAACACCTCAAGCAGGTCTGATAGACAAACGGAATCCTCGCCATAAACCAAAGAGGAATCCTCAATCCTCTGTGAAGTAGACGACTAAACACCCAAAGGTCATCAGACACAGGAGGGGAAGAGATGCGCAGATTTATGTTAGACCGAGACTAATGATGAGTTAGAATGAGATATTTGCAAATGTAAATTTGGACCTCCATAAGAAATAAAATTGAATTTTACCGCAGAATTGTCATTGCCTATTTACTGACTTTCACCTGAAAATGGAAGAGGATGCACCAAGCTGAATGGAGAGTTCAACTTCTGGATCCACCACCCCTGCGCCTGTTTTGTTATCCTTCCTAGATGCGTCAGTATACCAGATATGGGCCCTTTGCCGAAACTGGAGTCCTCTGTCTAATATCTGGTTCCCCTCGCGAACCTAAAAATTTTCGAACTTTGGTGAATGTCAGTGGGACTCGAACACAGATGCACACAAATATATAATCTATATATTTTTTTCATTGCACCACTGACGACATCCCTACGTAATATTACAACTAACTATCTGAAGAATTTACGCAAGTCAATAACAAATAGTCTATGCAGGCTTAAGTCATTAACTTGTAAATTGCCAAATGAGTTTTGATTTTTACCTCAAAAAGATATCATCAACGAAGAACATTCACACCGGGCGACATATTTTGCGATCTCTTAATCCAATAAAGCAAATCAATAAGTGCAAATTGTATACATAGGTAGGTAGTTCACACAGTGAGTATTATCATTATCGGAAATTCGATATGACTTTTGCAATTCCTCACTATGCTTGTTGATTTGCAACCATTCCAGGTGCTTATTTAAAACTGAGTCATGGACTGTATGAGATGAATATCTGCGTGTATGTAAGAAAACAGAAATCGAAACCATCGTATTATGAGAGTGACAACAAATCAGCCCCATAGAATTAGAATCGAATCTCGGTTGACATCAATCGGCTTGAAAACTGAACTAACTAAGAGAAAATCTCACCTGGGAAATTAGCAAACAACGTAACCGACTGGTAAGATGTAACTCCAGTCACTTCACTTGCTATTTGTTAAACAGTCCACTTGCCTACCTTGGTGGAGGTAGGAAATTCAATCCCTTCGTTAGATTTAATTTAACTTGAGTTGTAACGCCGTCTTGCACTTACCATTATAGGCATAAGTCGCACTTTGAAATTAAACTTTTTTTTTTCTGTTTATTTTGCGGGCAAACGAGAGCTTTTGTTTCCTTTTATTAATGGATGAATAAAAGCCAAGACGTGTACAGGTAAAGCTTCATTCAATTGTCGTGAGGTGGCGGATGCAGTTTGTCATCAACAGAATTTATAAAATAGTAAAAAAATCTTGTGAAAAAATTGTGCGCGGCCGCAATAGAATTTCTCTTCGCGTATCTATAATTCCAAAGAAAAAAAAAGTAACCCAAAGAAATATAAAGCCCATGTCGCTGGTTACCTATTAAATTTAATTAGAGCTGCGCTATTTAACTCAAAACCATCCATGTAAAAGCTTTAGTTAATTTTAAATTGTTCGCGTATTTTGTTTTTATCTCTCAACCACTTTTATTCGTTTGTGAATTGTACAAGTGTCGTGAGTTGTTGGTTTTTTGTTATTATCTATCTAAGTTTTTTGATAGCTAAGATAAGTGTTTTAGTCGATGAAAAGTGACGATAATTAGTAATTAAGTGCCTACCTAAATGGATAAAATCAGACTGTTTAAGGAAAACGCTTTAGGTCAGAGTTAATCTGCCTAACAAAAAATGAGAAAATCTGATTCCACAGATACGTTAGAAGAAACATTGGAAATATCTCAAAAGATTCAATCAAACGAAAGAAAACGTCAAATACTACGAAAATCATTTTCTGAAGATTTACCAAAATTTGAAACTGAAGAATTACCTACAACACCACCACCATCTTCAAGTAAAATAAAATCTCGATCACGTTTTAGTTCTGCATTTCGATCTCTTCGTCGATCAAAATCATCTGGAAAGAAATCATCATCAACTTCTGCTATATCAAAATTTGAAAAGGATACGTTAGTAGGAGGTGAAAATCTTTCATTGGAAAGACGAAGAAAATCCGAACTAGAAAAGCTTAGCCTTTCACCTAACGATTCAAAGAAAAAGTTGAAATTATCGAAAAAGTTTTCACTCGGTGGTATCCGGAAGCAAAAGCTTAGCTCAAGTAAAGTTAATTTACAACATATTCTTGTTTCAAGTAGCACTCAGACACCCAGTAGTCTTCAACGTCAGACACCAGAGGGTGGTAATCTAAGTAGTATATCACAAGTAAGCTTGATTGATTTTCCATCTGACAGTGAGGAACCAGTGAAATTCGAGAAAGTACGGAAAATTCAAATTACAATATCAGGAAAGAAAATCATCGACCGTCCACAACAGAGAAATCAATCAGCCACAACGACGTCGATTACAGGAGAAGATTATCTTACAGTTTCGGCTGAACCTCAGCCGCCGCCACCTTTGTCAGAAATTAACGAGAAATCAAATCAACAACAACGAGACGACGACGACGACAACGATAACAACAAAACCACAAAATCTGATTCCGATAGTCGGCGTGAACAAGAAGAAAAAATCAGTGTTACACAAAGTACTAGAGATACTCCGCCAAGAGAAAGGGCTCCTCCACGACCCAATATTAATAGTTCAACAAGAATTGAAACAGATAGTATTAATCGAATAAAAGAATCTCAGTTACAAACTAGAGCTCATCTTGACGGTGGTGGTGCTGCTGCTGCTCCTGCTACTACAGGTGCCATTCGAAAATCTTCACATCCAAAATTACAAAGGCAAAGATCACGTGAACAAACTATTGAGTCTGGGCAATTGATGCAACACGAAAATAATTTAAATCGCGGTAGACGATTTCCACGACCATCAGCCATTGATCATTCATCCCTTCCTGAATCTCAGCAAATAGGGAGTACAACTAATACAGGGAATCGTGAAAATATTTTGAGTTCATCAAATCCTCTTGGTGGTAATAATCTTCAAAATCCAAATCTTAGTGGTGCCATCTCTGATCGTCCTTTAGAATCTACAGATTTATTACAAGCGGAACAAAAAATAGAGTTTTCAGTTGGAAAAGAGGTTCGTCCACAAAAAGCATCCACTCAAATATCTACCGAAAGCAAGGATTACAGTTCTTTAGGATCGAATAAAAGTTCCGGCTCTCAAAGTCCAGTTAGTGAAGGATCTTTAGCAAGACGACGGATAAGATATATTGATCAGCCAACTTTTTATACTGACGAGGAGCAAGAAATTCTTGAAGGTAAACGAGAAGCTTTGGGACATTTATCCGGTATCAGTGAATATTCCTTTGATTCGGAATTGTCAACGGATACACATATGCCAGCATTCGGAGATCTTACTATGGACCATGAGGATCCGGTAAGCATTATATATAGAATGAATTTTATTTATTTATTTTATTTTATTTTGTGTGAAGGTAAAGTGATAAAAATAACAAAACAAAAAAGTTTGATTAGAATTCTGTTTGGGAGTAAGCCCTAAAACGTTCTTACTATTGAAAGATAAAAACGAGACTGTCAGTATTTAATCAATTGGAAAAGTGTTAAAATTATACTCAAAATTGTTGGCAGAAATGTATGTAGATAACCTTTTTAGCAGTATTTATGGGGTATGACTTGCTATATTTTTTTTCTCATAATTTATCCAAATACCACCGACTTTATTTACTTGGATAAGTTTTATTCCACACTTTTCATTCGAATTAATCAAGTCAAGTCAAGACATCCTTTTTTCGCTTGAAAATCGATCGCTTCATGGAATTTATATGTAGAATTTAGCGCAGTTTAGGTGTGAATTCGGTAAAATTATATTACTGAGTTAATAGCTGAGTTATTTACTTTATACACTCTTTGATTATTTATTAATTTGTTTTCAAAAGAAAAATATTGAAGTTTTTTTTTTTTTTAAATTAAAATATACATTCGTCTTAATTTTGATATATATTTCATGGGTAGACTATTTTTGTTTCTATTTTATTACATGAATTTGTTAAGCGAAATATTGAACTTCGAAAGGCTACAATATTATGCTTGTTAGATTTTTTCAGAGCCTTCGAATCTGTCATATTCTTTGATATTTTTTATTAAAAATTAGTGGCAAAGCTCAATTTTAATAAAACTGCAGCGAATTTTATATGGTGTTATTTAACTCAACGCAAGCACGCTACTGTATTGAATGCATCCTCTTAAAACTGCTTCCTTTCCAATCAGGTGTCCCGCAAGAGTCAATACTAGGTCCTTTTTTATTTATTTTTTATTGTTAATATATAGTGTTATATACATGGTGTCCCGTAAGTGGTATAATATCCGAAAACTAAGAATAGGTCATGCTTAGACGGGCAATAAATTATATTGGTGTTGGTGAGGGGGGGGGGGAGAGTCCCAACGGTTTCCGAGATAACCGGACTTCAAGATATTTCAGTATGTTGCTATAGATCACCCTTTAACTTGTGAATGTTATACCCTATGATGATGATTTAAGCTTTGGTGGAGGATAGATAATCGGTAAACCTATCCAATAGTCTATAAATTTTTCCTTCCTCCTCTTCATTTTGAAGTTATGGCTCAACAAAAATTCGGGATTTTTACTTGTTTGTTTTTTTAATCAACTACTTTTTTTATCTAAAAAGTCGTCATCAATATTTAATTTTACATATTAGATTTAAGAAGCCCAAGCCCTTGGTTTTAAATTGACCTATCACACTTTGTACCGAAAATGTAACGCCTTCTGCGTTTTTCACATATCCAGAGAAAATGACTAAAATAGTTCAATAAATGTTAGAAAGTATGCAATTATCTTTTGGAAATTACAGACAATGTACAATTATTTCTATCGTCATCTAAAACTAATGCTGCTGCTGATATAACTCACTTCAATCAAGATCTTTCTCTTATATTTATAACTGGTATAATGGATTACTTAGAAACAAGTTATCATTGAACTCCTTTAAAACTTTTTTCAAACAGCTTCTTGACGTTTCATCTTTTTCATATGTTTTTATTTAAATGGCACTCGTATTGAATATAAGACTCTTGTTAAAAATTAAGGAATGTTTATTGATAGTAACTTATCCTGGCATAGTAAATTAATGCTCAACGTGGCATTCAATACATACGCTAGATATGATTTTGGCCTTAGGAGATATGATGTCTTGTCAATTGTAACACAATGTCAATTGTGCCCCACATACGGGACATAATGATGAAGGGCTCGGGGCATAATAACGAATTATATTTAATACATGAAAAAATAATATCTTTTTTTATCAAAACATATTATTATTAATTAATGACCATAATGAGCTATGCAAGAATATTAGAAATAATATAAATCATAAAATTATACATTCTAAAATGAGGTGCACCTCGAGTTTTGAATTCTAAAAATGCAAACTGAAAACATTTGATATTTTATCTTTAAAAAAATTTCTGGATTTTAGGATAAATAGGTTGACATTCCAAAATTTCTTTTGTATTCATAGAACTCGAAAAATATTGTTCTTACAAAATGCCGATTTCACTGTTTTTGAGCAATCAACGTCTGAAAAATTTACAGTTTGCGAAATGCTAAGCAAACTAATTGTTGGAGTCATTTTCTTCTAATGAAAAATTATGTCTTTTGAATCCGCTCTTCGTTGAGTGTGAAAATCGAAATATGATTATGCCCCGTAAAAAGCTTGTCGTTATGCCCCGTAAAAAGTTAGTCATTATACCCTGTAAAAAGTTAGTCATTATGCCCCCGCAAAAAATTCGTCATTAAGCCCCACCAGGCTTTTTCCAACATGTTATGTAAAATTTATCGAAAACTAATATGAAATCTATCACTATCCTGACAAACTACACACCATAAAATATACTAGACTTACTCTACATTTAAATCAACACCTTTGTATGTTCTAATTGCGAGATTCGTCTGCTTTGTCGTACAACAAAGACAACAAGACTTATTGTGAAAAAAATGTTGACCATATGTTGGCAATACTTAGCCCTGCATTCTGAGTTTCATAGCGTGAGTTTAGAATGAAGCTGATTACAGAAAATATTCATTCGTCACAATGCTCCGTTCGTCATTATGCCCCGGTCTCGCCTACATTGCTTTTTTCTTAATTATATCATTAATAAACATTACTATTTGATTGTTCAACCTAAATTCTAGAGAATGCAAGTGCTATGTCTCAATTACAAAATTTCAAAAATTTTCGAAGTTTTTAGACGAGACAACCGAATATTTCATTTAATTTTTTAAAACAAAAAGATAACAAATTTCCAGTAAATTTGTAAGTAAAAATTTCCAGTAAATTTCTAAGAAAGAATTGAGGCCTTCCCTAGAGCTGAAAGTATCTGGATAATTTACTATCCGGATTATGCGGAATAATTAGGATCCGATTCTTCAAATCCGGGTGTCCGGATAATCCGGATCTGGATCCGACCTATCCCGATCCAGACTAAGCAAAAAATGTCCAGATTGAATTGCTTCATTATGAAAACGGAAATTTATATTTTCCGAATGAACCAATGCAATCTGGAGGAAATTTTGAACCTTTTTTGCTTAGTCTGGATCGGGATAATATGGATCCAGATCCGGATAGCTTGGATCCAGATCCGGATAGTTTTGAACCAGATCCAGATAGTTCGGATCGTAAGGATCCAGATCCGGATAGTTCGGACTTAGTTACGGATAGTTCGGATTTGGATTTCAGGAATCGGATACGTTGCAAATCCGGGTATCCGGATATTAGAAAATCCGGTTCCAATTTTCAGCTCTAGTTCCTACATTAGATCGAGATAACGTCGATTTTATATTTGAGAGAGACGTTACAATTTTTTCTTAATTGACTCGCAATATGTATCTAACTTCAGGTTTTCAATTTTCCTATTCGATTCGTTATCGTTATTTGTGCTAAGATGAATTTGGGATGAATAAACGTCAGAATATACCTACGCTAAAAAGTACGACAAATTAGTCATCAGCTTCTGAGGTAGTGATAATAATTATAAACTATGGTAAATGGATAATATGCAACTACTTAGAGCATTACAAGTGCTTAAATTCGAAAAATATTTTTGATTTGTAAATTGAGGTGTCATTTCCTGTCCATTCTACATTATGCAAGGCTTGCTGAAATGAATAAAAACACACAAAAATCAGTAGAAAAGTTCATTTAATTTTGTCGTATATTTTGAAATTAAAGTACGACAAAATATCAGAATCACCCCCTGGCCCTAGAGTTTATTATGCGAAATCGGGCTTGGCCACGTCACTATTCCTGTTAGCTATATTCTTTAAACCTTGAACACACAAAAGAATGAACGAAGCAGTTATAGCAGAAATCTTAAAGACACTTGTCTAGTAAATTTTATTTTTGACAAATGTCATACATAATTAGTTTCGGAGATTGAGAGAATGCACTCACAAAAATTTACCAAGTCAATTAGGTTGAGACCGCCATTTCATGGTAGAAAAATTTTGAATACGCCAAAATTTAGGACTCAATTAGGGCTAATTTAGTAATTAAAAAAAAATCCATGGATTATCCAACTTTATTAAAAGCTAGAAACACCACTGCTGATAATAGGTTAAATAGTATTGTCACAATAGTGTAAGCTTAATAATACTTTATCGATCGATTAGGGCTAATTTAATGCTCTAGTATTTTTTTTTAAAAATACCAGAGTATTAAACTCAGGGAAGTAGCATTAAATTAGGTCTAATTGAGTCCTAAATTTTGGCGTATTCAAAACTTTTCTACCATGAAACAGCAGTCTCAACTTAATTGACGTGGCAAATTTCTGTGAGTGAATTAAACTAATTATGTATGGCATTTTCTCAAAAATCAAGGTATATAGAATACAAGGTATGTATGTAGAATTATTGTGAAAATGTATAGAAAGCACGGTATAGAGAACGCAATCTTCTCTCTCCTCTCTCTGTCTTTCCTATAAAAATGTATATACATTAGTCATAGAATTACGTCACAGGCTATCAGCTGAAATGTGTCAAAATTTTAATGGGAATAGCTTGTCTTCTATATCTTGGTTAAAAATAAAATTTACTACATAAGTGTGTTCAAGATTTCTGCTATAATTGCTTCTTTCATTCTTTTGTGTGTCCAAAGTTTAGAAAATATAGCAAGCCCGGTTTTGCGTAATAAAATCTGGGGCCAGTTCACACAAGTTAGTTAGGTAGTTTTTTCGGATCGCTGTGAATTTATGGCCAGCCGAGTGGTGATTTTGACTGAATACATATATTTTTTGGGGGAGATCCCCCACTTCCAGTTTTCATTCAAATCTAATTTGTACGCTTTAACATCATCTGAAGTATAACATATGGCACGGAAGTCTGTCACATAGGAATCGTTTTGCTACTTAAAAATCAAATGAAATATACAAAAAATTAACACTTCTTATTTTATTAAAAAAAAAATAGTGTTGCCTTCAAAGGCTGGATTGATTTGTAAACGTGCATTAATATTCTTGAATAGTCCTTGAAATTGTCATAATATAAACGAATAGTTTCATAAGGTGATGGGCTTTGTTTTTGGCCTTTTGTGTTATCCGCACATAGTTCGATGGCAAAATAAAAATTATGATATCTTCGTTTAAGCAATTGTTTGCAAGATATCTACTTTATTATAGAAATGGCAAAGGTACTTGCGGTTTTATCTGAAACTATCTCAGAAAAACAGTGACATTAGTAAATGTTTATTGACTAATTTGTTAACTGTAAAATTATTGTAGCGCACATTAGTTTTTTAGGAAAGTGCACTTGTCTCTCGCGCATACATTTTAATAAAACATCTACTTTTTTCTCATATTTGATCCTTATTTTTGATGTGTAGTGCTTAAACTTTCTTTTCAATATGCCTCGCTGGCCAACACAAAGATTACATAGATTGATCCTTCTTGTTCTTGACCTGTTGAATAGATAAATTCATCAAATTGAAAACCTGCTTAAATGTCATTATGTCAACAGGTTATGTACACTTTTCACATTACAGTTTTCTGTACAAGTAGCTTAAGCTACGAATTATATCCTTCACAAGTCATTTAAAAATATCTGCAACGAAACTTTTTCAGCTCTTCTTGTAGGATTTTTTGTTTCCGAGATTTATTGATCCAAATATTAATAGTGAATTCGCTAATCCTTTGAATGTTGATAAATATTCTCTCATACACTAACAATTTTCTATATACGTATAAAAACGTATAAAAATTTATTAAAATGAGAACTAAAGTTACGACAAAATTGTGATGAAATGTCCGAAAAATATACGACAAAAAGTATACGGAAAAGATCAGAATCATTACCTCGGGAAAAACACTTTTGTTGAGTTGAGTGTATTTTATTTTTTTCGTAAGCAATTTCATACGTAAATTCTCCAATGCGGCCTAGTTTCAAGGAACTCTCAGAGATCTCAACTTATTTTCTATCCAATGCTACTCAACCACCAAAAATAAAGATGAAGTAAGATATATTGGTTGGCAAGAAAATTTTGACGCTCTTCTGTTGCTTCAATTGAAACGTTTATAACTTCATTGTTGTTTGTTTTATACTAATTGAAAGCTAGTATTTCCACTTTTGATTTTTGATAAAAAAAAAACTTATTAAAAAGAAGTACCGAGGTACTATCAGTTCGTTGGTTTAAAGCCGAAAATCAAAATTTTATGAAGACATTTTGAGAGTATACTCTGTGTTTCGATCAACGGTACAGGGCGAACTCATCAGCAGAGCAATGAAACCATGATTCCAATTTCTTCTATAAAAAAATGTATGTTTAATCATTAAATTTATGCGTTCCAACTTGGTCATAATGCGACGGAGGTTCATAATAGTTCGTGTTTCGTCTTTGGACCATCTAAAGCAGGCGTATCCAATCCGCGGCGCGCGGGCCGCATGTGGCCAAGGACGGCTTTGAATGCGGCCCAATAAAAATCATATACTTAAATACTTTCTCAATTAATTTTATAAAACATTTTCTTTATCTATATAACATTTCTCGACATAATAAATGTACAATTGCGCAATGTGGCCAAAGAAAGTTTTCAATGTGCAATTGTATACTTAAGTCAAATTGATACTGAAGACATTGGGGAAATTATTTATTTTTCGGAAATAAGATGGTTAAGTCGGGGTAAAATGTTGAAAAGATTTTATGTTTTGCGAAATGAAATCAAGTCATTTATGGAATAAAGAATAAAATCTGTGGCGGAACTTGGTGATGAAAACAGGCTCACAGATTTTGCTTTTTTTAGTAGACTTGACAGCTCATTTAAATGAGCTAAATTTGCGTCTTCAAAGTGAAATACAACTATACCTCAAACTATAGCGGCTTTTGAAATGAAACTGAAACTATGGTAGTCATAAATTCAAGCAAATAATTTTATGGTATTTGAAACGTTGGATAAATACTGTCCTGAGAGTAACGAAAAATAAGCAAACTTGATTTTCGATTTGATATAGGAATCTGAGAAAAGATTTCCAAAAAAAATCATCAAGTTTTTGACATATTTGCAACTCCATTTTTAGTCGACATAAACTTACCAGCAAATTTTCAAATGAAATGAGTAGAGCTGCAATCTGATGTTCAACTTTAAGAAAAATTAAATAATTTCTCTTTACTGGACTTTTATAAGAATTATCTTCCCAGAAAAAAGTACCCCTTGCTTCACAATTCATGCCATCGCTATTTGGAAGCACCTACATTTCTGAGCAGCTATTCTCTAAGATGAAGCACACAAAGAATAAAAATAGGAGCAAAATAACTTATGAGCACCATGAGAGCTCACTGAGAGTTGCATCAACTTCGATCGCAAAATATCGAATCATTATTGTCTCAAGAACAATGTCAAATATTACATCAATTTCATGTTGCTATTTCTTAAATTTTATAATAAACAATTTATGAATTAATGAAGCTTAAATTACTTAAAATTGTTAACTAAGTATGTATGTATATTCCTCGTTTTTGTTCATTAACTATCTTTAGGGTTCGTATATTTTATGTGTGGCCCAATATAACTCGTCTACTTCCAATGCGGCCCAGGGAAGCTGAAAGGTTGGCCACCCCTGATCTAAAGTTAATGTGCGTGCGATCCAAGGATGGTTTGATGGTGGATTGTGTATGACAATGTAGTCAACAGACTATCAAGTACCAATCTTGACTTTTGGTGGGGATGTCAATGCAATCATGACCACCAGCAGTGACTGGAATGCGAAAAAGATGGTCGTAGCATCCGATCTATCTATTTTTACGGATGGTTCCAAGACAAGCGGACACAGGGGCTGAAGTGTACTCCAGAGATCTACAGTGGCACGAGTCTTATAGAGTGCTTAACAAATGCAGTGTTTTTCAGGCAAAACTCGCAGCGATTTATCTGGCAGCAATATTGGTATCTCTATGTGCAGAGAGCCTTTAACGGTTGGATGCTGTGCTGGTAAAATCAAAATTGGTGCAGTTATGCAAGATTAGCCTTGAGGTATTGGCTGCAAGGCACAAGGTGACCCTATGCTGGGTACGTGACCATAAGGATATCTCAGGCAACGATATGGCTGATGAGTTGGCCAAAAAAGGCTTATGTGAGGATCCCAATCGGAGAAATAAAAGAGGAAATTATCAGGGCCGCCTATCAAAAGCCAAGCCTCCGGTGGACCTGCCGTATTGCGAGGCAATTGTGGTCTGCATAAGATAGGAAAAGGACAAGGGAGCTGCTTAATGGAAGTTGTTGTTGTTCTAGGATCTAGTAGGAGTCTTTACGGGTCACTGGGCCATAAGTGAATATGCTAAAAGACTGGGGATAGCGGCGAACGATTTCTGGAGGAGCTGTAAGGACTCGGAGGAAATCAAATCAGTCCAACAGGTGCTTTGCGAATGCCCCGCTCTGATGAATAAAAGAAGTAGGCTATTGGGTAGCTACTTCTTTTCAAGCCTGGGGGAGCTGCAAAACAAAGAATTTATATATATCCTGAGAGAAGCAGGATGGATTTAAGTAAACAGTCTAGGAGATATCTTGAGTCGGCTAAGGAAAGCAGGATAGATCTGGAGTGGCTTGAAAAGGTTTTCCCATGGGGCCTAGGGGCACAATGGACCCACTAGAGGTCTAAGTGATGAAGGCTAGTTGTCTTGCGGTACCCCTTTTACATAACCTAACCTAACTTATGACAATTCAGTCAGGAAACGTGCCAACGTAATGTCAGGTACTTCAACTCCTGCCCTTGCGAAGTCCAAGTTGCGCAAAAAAAATCTAATGCTTTACATTTGGTAGGATTGTCAAGGTTCTATCCATAGGGAACTGTTACAACCAGATCAAACTATCACAGCAGACCTGTATTGTGATCATCTAACTTGACTGGATGCAAAAATATGCGAACTTCATCCGGCACTATATAACCGAAAAGGTGTTGTCATTCAACATCACAATGCAAGGTCTCATATCGCTGTAAGGATGCAGAAATACCCCAGGCTCTTGGATAAGAAGTTTTATCACATCCACCATACTCACCTCACCTAGTTCCATCTGACTACCATTTGTTCCTCTCAATAAAAATTTTGTCAGGCGAAAGAAATTTCAAAATTTTCAGCATGTTCAGAGGGCAGTGGTTGATTTCCTTGCATCTAAAGAAAGGACCCTTTTTTACAAGCCACATAAACGACGTTGTTGACGGAGCATGCTCATCGAAAACAGCGGGCAATACTTTATTGATTAATCTTAAGTATAAGCTTAAATATAAGAAAATGAAATTTCCACCAAAAAACAACATAACTTTTTTTACCAACCAATGCTTTTTTAATCCGAAAAAGCAAAAGTAAAGACTTTGCGGAGGACTAATACGAATATGGTAAAAATGGTCAAAAGTAATGTGTGGAGTAGAGAGCTATGCGTTTTAGTTCAAACAGAGTGGAAGAGGGGAAGTATTCCCCTGTCTTCTTCAATGGTATGGTTAATTTCCAAAAAACAATTTTTTTTACTCCAGACAAAGATCTGTATTTCTGCTAGTGTAATACATTTCTAAACAAAACGATTTTTATCTTGAAAGTATGAAAATAAATTTGTATGTTCTTGCCTTATCGCGAACTAAACATATATTAATTATGTATACCAACAGTAGTACATACAATTGAGATTTTGTTTTTATTTATTTACTTAACCTTTATTCACCTCAACTTATTCAAAAACATATTTGTAAAATGTTAAGAAGTTCCCTTCCAAATGATTTATTACTGAAAGTGTGATAAGATTTCACAGCTCTCGTCTAAATTTAAGATATGAATGTTTATTTTCACTCTTACTTTTGACTACTATTGTTTATTTATTCATAAAAACAGATTTTTTTTTATCTGTTACTACAACTTCAAACATGAATTTATCAAATAAAATTCAGAATTATTAATGGCCTCTAAAAAGAGTATGTCTGTTAATATTTTTATACAGGGTGTTTCCCTTCATGGAGGTATAAAGGGCCGAAGGTGATAGTACTCACCTATAGACAAAAAAAATTGTATGTCAGGAAGGGCGGTATCTCAAGCGTTTCAGAGTTACAGGGTCATTAAAATATGCTAGTTTTTCACAAAACACCCTTTATTTTAAAAAGTGGATTGGGAGCTAATAATAGACGTATAATAGATCAAAATAAAGAGGAGAATCCACAGTTTACAGAGGTCAAATTAAGAAAAAAGGTAAGAAAATCCGAAATTTTTATTTTAGACAACCATAACTCTTGAGAGGAGGGTACGGAACTGGTTGAGCAGTTATTGGAAGGGCCATGAAGTTCTGCATACAATGAGCTCTGAACTGTGACCGTACGCTCTGTACTTTTTAAGATACAGGATATTTTGTGAAAAACTAGATTTTTTCTTAATCACCCTGTAACTCTTAAACGGTTGATATGCCCCCCCCCCCCTTTATAAAATTTTTTGTTTGTCTAGGTGATTACTATCACCATCTGCTCTATTGACCTCCTAGACGGAAAAATCCTGTATACGTCTATCTCTTACAAGCTCAATTATTGTTTGACATCAAATCTGCAGAGGAACACATTTTTCAGTAGTATTAAAAATTAATTTTTGTGTTAATTAAAACAAGTTTAATTTTCTAAACAATTTTAATTTAACGCAATACTATTTTATAACATCTTTATTGTTTCTAATCGACAAATAATAATAAGCTATGAATCGGTTGTACGAAATAAAGGGTTTTCACAGCCTGTTCAAAATTTGTGCCATTTTTGTACCGCTCAATCCATTCTTATCAGTGGCTTATACATATAGATTTCTACAAAATATCTTGTATTTGAAAAAATCACTAGGTTTACGGATATCATTAGCCCGTCGTTCCATACTTAAAACCCAAGAACTTCCGCTTTAAATTCAAAATTTCGAAATTTAATTTTTTCATTTAAATATTATTTTTTCCAAAAGCACATCGGTCAAATGATCTATCATAACTGATACTCTGTATACTCAAGATGTAATCATTTTATTTTGTTATTCTTGTCATATATATATTTATTTAGTATATATGTATATGTAACTATAAAGAAGTAGGTACTATCATAGATGGCACAACAACTAGATGTATCATGGCATACTAAAGCAGAGTATACAAATTGTGAAATGGGTAGTGCCTTCTGGAATGGACCATAACATGTTTTAGAGTATGCCGAAAGCAAATGTTTTTAAAATATCAGTTTTATATACATTTCATCGACTTCCTCAACACTTTAGATACGAAAAAAATATGAGTCACTCGACGTATACATCATTTCAAATATTGTGGTCTATTCTGGAATAGACCACCACGTATCCATATAAATTTTTGTACTTCATGCGACATCTATGTTAAATGCCACATAGCTAGTCCTAGAATTCTCCTTTGTGGGAGTCGGCGACAGAGGTGTCTCAGCTCACATTTTACTTGACTTTTCATCAGATTATGCTAATGTCAGGACTTTATCTGACACTTGTTAATTAATATTACAAATAAATCAGAAGCCCCAAAAATTAATAAAAAAAAGGAAACATAGTTGCCAATTGGACTACAAATTATCAATCATTTTGCAAAAGCCACAGAAACGAAAAAAATCTAAATCATCGTGAATCTATTGCTGAAAACCTCGCCGTATGACATTCGCTCGGAACCACAACTTTAACAAGGCTTTCCAACTGGAAAAACTCTCATGGTCTCAACTTCTCACATTTACAAAGAAATCGCCAAAATATATCATAATGCCGAAACAAAATTATCACTTTGTCATAAAATTAAGTGAATTAACAATAAATCAATTGCAAATAATTAAATTTTAGCGAGATATTTGGCTTGTCAAACACACATGCAGCCATTTTTCTTTCACTACGTGGGCAACCCCAATTTAACATTATTTGTAATTTTTTTAATAACACAAAATTCCATGTCCTTCTTCTTGTTCGCAAAATGTTAAAAAACTACTATAGGAGATTTTCTAAGTAAATGTATAAATGAGCCGTTTATTTCGAAAGTGGTAGGTGCAAGGCCATTTTCTTACGACGAAATTTTGAAATATTTTAGTTAAAACTTATTTTAAATAATAATTTAAAAATATTTATAGGATCCAACAGTTAAATTTTGTGTGTTTTGAAGTGAAAGATAGTGTAAATTTATTAACCAATTGTGTTTACTAAAGAATTCTGAAAAAAATAGAAATACTATACCCAAATGGACTTACATCACTTTGAATTTACCAACTAGTGTATGAAGCGTGTGTAGAAAACCGTTCTTAGCTAGCCAAGCCATGTGGTTAATAGACTAAGAAGAGTCGTTTCCTTGGTTAAAATCTTTATGAGATGATGTGAACTTTGACAACATATGAGCAATTAATGTATGTACATATATGTGTATAAACGGATTATCCATTAGGAAATTTTGTGAGACCTTCCACCCGATATAACTACTTCCTCTGTATATATTGTTTTCAATCCTACTCTTGGAAAATCGTGTTAGCAAGGAGTTTATAGACTCTCTGCTGTGACATGTAAAATGGACTGACTGATCTTCCATTTCATGTGGCAGCAATTTTGATCCCTGAAAGTATACTCTCACTGCAGAGGCGTATCTAGGTTTAAGCTTTTGGGGGAGTGTGCATATTAAAAAAAGGCGCCTCTGCAAAATTTTATTTCATATTTTGAAAAAAAAGATAGACCTTCAGCTTCAAGTAGTTCAAACCTATGTATGTTCACATTTTATATTAAAGATAATCATAATGAAATTCTATTATTTCAAAATAAAATTAATATAAGCATATTCGTACATTATTGAATTATAAATAAATGAGGCAACTACAATACCCTCTTACGCCTAGGTTTTATTCTTGCAAAATTATCTATAACAATAGGTCTGTATGTTTACTCGAAAGTTTTTACCCAGGCTTCAAAGTTTTTACACAGACTCGAAAGTTTTTTACCCATAATGTGTATGTTAACTTCTCGGACTAGAAAAATTTGACAGTTGCATGCATTTCCCCTCCTCAACAAAAGTTAACATTTTTACACAGGGTAAAGTAGATGAGTAAATCCATTCTTTTCTTCCATTTGTCATTTGAAATAATTCTTTCAGTTGTCAGGGCGATTTTTTAAAAAATAAAATAAGTAAAATGAAATAAGTCCGATTTTATTAAAATAAATAAATAAATAAAATAAATTAAGTCCGATTATATTAAAAAAGTTATAAATTAATAAAAAAAATTAATCTTGATTTTTGACAGTTGACAAATTTAATTCGATTTACCCAGGCTTTACTCATAAGTTGTCTGTTAACTTTTTGCATTCTCATCTAGTATTATTCCCTCTACCGCAAGAAAGTTTTTACTTGATTTTTACACAGGCTTTTTTACTCAAAAGTAAACATACAGACCTCATATCACGTCTGTATGTTTACTTTTGTGTAAACAGGAATGGGTAAAAATCAAGTAAAAACTTTCTTTCGGTAGAGGGGATAATACTAAATTAGAATGAAAAAAAGTTAACAGACAACTTATGAGTAAAGCCTGGGTAAATCGACGTAAATTTGTCAGCTGTCAAAAATCAAGATTAATTTTTTTGTTAATTTATTTATTTTAATAAAATACGATTATTTCAAATGACAAATTAAAGAAAAGAATGAACTTACTCATCCACTTTACCCTGTGTAAAAATGTTAAGTTTTGTTGAGAAGGGGAAATGCATTCAGCTGTCAAATTTTTCTAGTCCGAGAAGTTAACATACACATTATGGGTAAACAACTTTCGAGTCTGTGTAAAAACTTTGAAGCCTGGGTAAAAACTTTCGAGAAAACCTACAGGCCTATTATAATCCGCTTCAGTAGCTTTTTCCGGTGAGGCTAAAAATCTTCTCCCACAAAATGTTATGCAAGGAGCGAATTCTTTATGGTTGTTATTCTCTTGAAATATAAAAGTATATATAGTAGTAGGAAAGGGTGTTTGAGGCTGTTGCCTTCTTTTATAGTAGATTCCGCAATTGGTAAAATCTTATAGTTTTGTAATTTTTTTATATGCTGATGTGTTCAGGTTCACGTAAGTTATTTTTAAAATTAATAACATTGTTACTTTAGTTTAAGTACCTACGTAATAAGTTTTGAAATGGAAACCTTTATGAAAAATGAAAAATATTGTAAAATTTTACACATGACACCATTTCGCGAATACTATATAAATACTTCTATACACAAGGGCTGCAAGTTCGTTCATACATAGAAAAATACACTAAACCCACATCAAATTAATATTACAAGTAAATTCTAGCAATTCCACAAGACTATTTTCTGCACATAACATGTCATTTTCCAATTTATGTTCAAAATCTACTATAGAGGCGCAATTGACATTATGTATTTAAACATTTTTTTTATTTGATCTTGAAAATTTCGTATTTCGTTGGCAGGGGATAGCGGATCGGCGTATATACTTCGAGACCCAAATTGTAAACTAAAGTTTTACAAATGTATGAATATAATATATATATATATATTTGAGAAATTTTAAATAACAAATAGTTCAAAGTTGTGCATTTAGTTGCACCGAGTAGATAAAAAAAATCTTATTAAATATTAGAAATCCCGCTGATGAGCTCCTCGGCGGGAGCGAAAACGTTTCGGAATAGCCAAATAGATACCTAAGTGTTGGGAACTTTTCAATCTCGAAAATCCCACATATTGCACAAATTTTTCCCACATTTCCCACAGTTCGAAAGCTGAAATTACCACAAAAATCCCACCATATACCTACATATATACTTATTAATTTAAATTTAAATAAAAAAATATGCATTTTAATTGTACTACTGTAAAAACGTGCATGAATGTATAAGTAGAAGATCTCACACCAGCTATCCGTCCACAAATCGATAAAACTCTTCTAAGAATTTCTAAAACTCTTCTAAGAATTTCTGACTCGCACAGACCGACTCAGAACTTTTAGTATAAAACTCTTCTAGGAAAAGAACAGACCAACCCAGACCTTTTAGTATAAAACTCTTCTAGGAAAATTTTGGTGATGAATTTTCCAACAAATTGTTTTATTGTAAAAATGTACATGAATGTATAAGCAAATATCTCGCACCAAACTATCCGTCCACAAATCGATAAAACTCTTCTAAGAATTGCTAAAAATCCCACAGTGATGATTTAGAGGGCAGAAATTCCCACAAAATGGGATTTTTCCCACAAGTTCCCAACAGTCCCCATTTTTACCTGAAAGTTAGATCTGATCGGTTTCTCGTGAAAGTTATATTGATGTATTTATGTTACTCCTAATGGGTCTAGCTCCAGCAACGAAGCCGCCCAGTATAAAATTCACCCGCGATGGTGAAAAGTAGTGCACCACCCGTTCGCATGATGTTTATGATGTTGTATATATTTATATATGCAATATGAGAATAGGCTGAGCACACACTAAACACAAATCGATGTATGGATTCCATGCGTTAATGTTTAACGAATAATTAAAAATTATTACATTTTTATTTTTTTATCTTTTAGTAAAAAAAATTGAAAAAACAAATTTTATTTTCCTATACCATCTTTTGAAAAAACACCCCCTCAATTATCAACAGAAATTTTTTCCATCTACTGAATAGAAAATTTCGGAAGGAAATGCACAAAAGAGAAAATGTGGTAACAAAAGCAATTCTGTCTAATTTCTGTTTTAGGAAATTTAAAGGAAAAATTTTCATAAATTTTCCTAAGAAAAAATGATCTATGATCATAAAAATGTTTAGTGGCCCAGAAAACCGAATCAATCCAACTATTTTTGGGATGTTGCTGGGCAAAATTTCTGAAGAAAAATTTTTAAGAAAATTTACAGAAAAAAATCATTTTAAATTAGAGCTAACGATGTGAGTCACATCTTTCCGATGTAGATTTCTTTTCTTTTCTTTTCTTATGAAAGAAACCAAAAAGAAATAATATGTTATTACTTAACATTTATTGACGGATTTTTTGGTATTTTTTCAGGAAAACACCGATCGTTTTTGTTTTGAAGATATATTTTTATTTCATTTGCTCGACGTTTCGGGTCCAGGTGCGGCCCTTCTTCAGAAGCTCTACATAAATAGTATTGCACATAAGTCAGTTTTCTTGAAAAAAATTTTTTGACATACCTTTTTGTCTGCACATATAAATAATTTTCTTAAAAGTAATAATAAATAACAATTATACAGAATAGAAAAACTGATTACATTAAAATAAAAATAAAATACATTGTTAATAAATTAAAATAGACTTCAAACAAACTTTAAACAAAAACAAAAAGCAATTTACATGCTACGAGGACAATATGAAAGTGAGCTGTTGTCGAGAAGAAAACGTTTATATAAGTGACTAATACTATGGTTTTAATTTGCTCAGTATGTATTTATATTCTTTATTTATTATTTCTGTGTCCTGTCTTATGTTTATAACTCTGTTTTTATTAACGTATATGTGGCATGCTTCCTTTAGTTCTCGTTTTTTTCTATTATTCTCCGTGTCTATTATTTTTGCATTATCGAAAGAAAATACATGTCCTGTTTCTATTGAGTGGGATGCTAGTGCTGATCGCGGTGCTTTCTTTTTGATATACGCTTTATGTTGTGAAAGTCTAGTTTTAAGCTTTTTTGATGTTTGTCCGATGTACGCAGCGTTGCAGTTCTCGCATTCGACCTTGTATACAACGCTGTTTTTTTCTTGTGTAGGTATCGGATCCTTGGTTTTCGTGTAATTGTTGTTTAATTTAGTTATTGGTTTGAAGGCTATTTTTATGTGGTTATTTCCGGTTTTAATTATTTTCGCGATTTTTAAGGATAGTGGGTATATAAACGGGATTGATGTATAAATAGGATTGGTATTATCTAATATTATTGCGTTGTTCGGTGTGGGTATCGAATTGTTGAGATTGTTGAAATGGTTGTTTCTTATAGCTCTTTTTATTATTGTGTGGATTATATGTGATGGATAGTTGTTTTTTATTAG
Source organism: Dioctria rufipes (assembly GCA_963924295.1). NCBI lineage: Eukaryota > Metazoa > Arthropoda > Insecta > Diptera > Asilidae > Dioctria > Dioctria rufipes. The sequence goes on along the minus strand of OZ002740.1, from coordinate 344,317,397 downwards.
GATGTCTGTAACGATTCCGGTGTTTTTCTGTAGGAATTTCTTGTGGCTTACTTTAAAGATTTTGTTGGCGAGGGATTGTGCTGTGTTTATCTTAGTGTTATGCGGGTGGTTTGAATAATAGTTTAAAATCCTATTAGAGCTACAAGGTTTGTAGCTTGTAGTTTGTAACCTTGTAGCTCTAATAGGATTTTAAACTATTATTCAAACCACCCGCATAACACTAAGATAAACACAGCACAATCCCTCGCCAACAAAATCTTTAAAGTAAGCCACAAGAAATTCCTACAGAAAAACACCGGAATCGTTACAGACATCCTAATAAAAAACAACTATCCATCACATATAATCCACACAATAATAAAAAGAGCTATAAGAAACAACCATTTCAACAATCTCAACAATTCGATACCCACACCGAACAACGCAATAATATTAGATAATACCAATCCTATTTATACATCAATCCCGTTTATATACCCACTATCCTTAAAAATCGCGAAAATAATTAAAACCGGAAATAACCACATAAAAATAGCCTTCAAACCAATAACTAAATTAAACAACAATTACACGAAAACCAAGGATCCGATACCTACACAAGAAAAAAACAGCGTTGTATACAAGGTCGAATGCGAGAACTGCAACGCTGCGTACATCGGACAAACATCAAAAAAGCTTAAAACTAGACTTTCACAACATAAAGCGTATATCAAAAAGAAAGCACCGCGATCAGCACTAGCATCCCACTCAATAGAAACAGGACATGTATTTTCTTTCGATAATGCAAAAATAATAGACACGGAGAATAATAGAAAAAAACGAGAACTAAAGGAAGCATGCCACATATACGTTAATAAAAACAGAGTTATAAACATAAGACAGGACACAGAACTAATAAATAAAGAATATAAATACATACTGAGCAAATTAAAACCATAGTATTAGTCACTTATATAAATGTTTTCTTCTCGACAACAGCTCACTTTCATATTGTGCTCGTAGCATGTAAATTGCTTTTTGTTTTTGTTTAAAGTTTGTTTGAAGTCTATTTTAATTTATTAACAATGTATTTTATTTTATTTTTGTTTTAATGTAATCAGTTGTTCTATTCTGTATAATTGTTATTTATTATTACTTTTAAGAAAATTATTTATATGCGCAGACAAAAAGGTATGTCAAAATATTTTTTTCAAGAAAACTGACTTATGTGCAATACTATTTATGTAGAGCTTCTGAAGAAGGGCCGCACCTGGACCCGAAACGTCGAGCAAATGAAATAAAAATATATCTTCAAAACAAAAACGATCGGTGTTTTCCTGAAAAAATACCAAAAAATCCGTCATCTATATCAACCCGATCAAAAACGTAAAAAATCAGCTGTAAAATCAGCTGTAAACTCATCTTAACATTTATTAAAATTCAGATTTTATGAAATAATTATTTACATTTTAATCTTGAATTATGAGTCCATTCAAATAATACAATTATAAAAGTAAAAATTTGTAACATTTTATAGAAACATTTTAATTTAAAAAAAAAACGCAGTTACCAATTCAATAAACACTTGCGGCCAACTTGCTTTAACTGAAAACTAAAACCAAAATGACTTATTTAAAAATTTTATGACTCATTTAATTCGAAAAATCGCAAGAATAAAAAAGATATTACTTATCTTTTTTCACTAAACTACAGTTCAGAATAGCTCAACCAGAAAAAAATATAATGAACACGTTACCTACTCCATTCTCAGAGAAGTGATTAAATAAGCTGGGTAAAGAGAAGGCAAGCTGGAATGTGTTTTGAAGTATTTTCAAGTAATGAAATAATCACTTCTCAAAAGTAGTACAGCTAAAAAGTCCGACTAGGAGGTATTACATTACATACAAAAAAATCTGCAGCATTGCAAAGCGTTCTGCGGCGAATACTGTTTAACTTACCTATGACGAAATAAATATGCGTTGTTTTCAGAATTATAATCTATAATAATATATTAGAAATAAACTGCTTCACACGAAAATCAGGGATTCAGTATATTTATGCTTGACTTTGTATAACCTGAATTTCGATGGTAGAAAGGCGCCCCCTCCCCTCCCCCTAGATACGCTTCTGCCACAATGTCATATCTCTTACCTTGAGAGCATACTTTCCCACTGAACTATAACGTTTGGTAACGAGAAATTGCATAAGATTCAACGATATTTGCAGAACTGGCAACTTGGTAATCAAACCTTTTCTATTATATCGGACTTATATAAAACACTTCCTTCGACTCATAATTAAAATTAGAAACAAAAATAGTCTCAAATACTTGTATGTGGTAAATTCGGTAAATCCCACTGTCATTTATTTAAGTAAATTCCCAAAAAATTTAAATATGGCGGCAGTTTACGACAGTTGGTAACATTGGCATTGGGCCATCCCAGACGAGTATTCTTGATGCAAAATGCAAACCGGTTTTTTAGGGAAGAGGTAAAAGAAGCAGAGAGAAATCTCTACAATTGTGCTGCACTTTGGAGAGAAATTTTGCATCAAAAATCAAATGGTATTCACTTGTTGTGCCGCACTAATACAACCGCAACGAAATATTTCTTGTTCAGTGGGGTCCGAGAATTTTCATGAAATATCTGATTTCATTCTTGATTTATCTGCCGGCGAGTACAATAATGCACGCAAACATTCATAGTCCCCTGCAGCAAGAATACCCATGCGGAGGCGCGTACTCTGTTGTTAAACCGGTTTGCATTTTGCATCAAGAATACTCGTCTGGGATGGCCCAACGACACTATTTTTGTTTTTGAGGCCGAAACACAATGCGAGCGTACACGACATCGACTCAGCCGACGTTTGATAACTTCGGTGTAGTAGTAGTGATAGTGAACTTTAGCTTAATACAATGTGAGCGTTTGATAACTTATATAAGAGTGCAAGCTTGAGACAAGGAGAGACAATGCAATGTGGTGACTCCACTCTACTCTGCCATTGTAAACGCTCCTTAAGAGTGGTGCCATTTGTTTTCATGCATTTTTGGTTCAACTGGCAGTCGATTTATATACGTGGCAGTATATATGACATGAATTAGAACGCAATGATTCCTCGTGATTCTTCTTTAAGCGTAAAACACAGTGCTGGCTTTTCCAACCTGGCCGGCCTCACCAACTTTGACCAGGTTGAGGTTGAACTTCGAGTAGGTCTACATACTTTCTACTCTGCGGGAACTTTGTCAGCTTTGACAGCTAATTTTTGTAATCAATTGATGCCAGTATTGTTTAAGGGAAATTTGTTGAAAGAAAGTTTGGAAACATATTTAACGTGAAAATTTATTCTTTCTGTAGTAAATTATTACAAAGTAATTTCAATTTTCAAGCCAATAGGCCAATTAACTGCTATCATACAGAAGTTGTCAAAGTTCGTATTGTAAGTTGCAAAAGTTTGCAAGACTCATAAGGTTGAGGTTCTTAAAGTTATACTGAGGTCGTGGTTGGAAAAGCTAGTACTGTGTTTCGGCCTTTATTTCCTATGCATTTGCGAAGTGACAGACGGTCAGTGCCCATGTTAATAAGTATAATTTCGGTAATAATTGATATTGCAGTCTCAGTTGAAACAGACAACCTCTGCTTCTAATTCTAAGTAAGAGAGAGATGACGGCCGTATCTCCAATCCTATTGTGAGAATTCTGGATTGTGTATTGCGGATATTCACCTAAACACGGTTGAAGGTCCCTGGATGGGAGCAACGTGGAGGTTGTGGTAGCCCATATTCTGGCAGAGAGAAACTGTCAGAGACTAGCTTGCATAGGCGCACATAATATACTCTAGCAATACATAGATCGGTATAGATTTTAGATAGGTCTAGCTTTGAGCAGTAAGTCAGTAAGTTGATGTCAAGCATGCACTGGCATAAGGCTGAACTACAATAGAAATATACGTAAGTACATTTACTTACGTAAAGCGAACGCGCCCTTTAACAGGCGTACACAAATTAAGTTTAACTCGTGTGAGGGGAACTTTCGTTAAGTTTAAATATCCAATTTTCAGTAAGTATAGTGCGGTAAGAATCGCACATTCCGTAAGAACACGATGTGTCAAACACTTAATTTATTACTAAATGATTAAAAGTGCAATGTAAAACTTAAAATGGAATAAAAATGGTATACTGTGAATTAATAGAAAGCACAAATCTTCAATTAAATCAACTTCCATTTGTTAATTTTTTCACTTTTACTACTTTTCAAAATTGAAAACATTAAATATCAAGATAATAACTCTTACGGAATGTGATATATATTTAAGCTAAAAGTATCAATTTTTGTAAGTAAACCTCAGTCTCGTTTAATTTTGTAAAGTTATTTACTTCTATTGTAGTTCAGCCTATAACTGGTACTCATAAACCTAGGATATACTCTGTCTCATCAGGGCGCTGAAGCTGATTGTCGCGTTGTTGTAACTAATCCGTGCACGCCGTGTTACTAAGATTTAAGTCAGTTATGCTCACGTAAAATCACTGGACTATCTGTGAGTAAAAAAGAAGAAGGTCTTCTGCTTTCTTATAGTCTTTCTTTTCACTACTGGAACAGATTAAGATTAGGAAAAGCTAATACCAAAATGATAACTTCATTTTGTGTCATTTTTAACAAAAGTATGAAGCTCGTCAGTTAATAATAATAAAAGAACTTTGTTCGTTAATTTCGGAGTAAACAAAACCCAAATACATAGGTATATATGTACATTCATACAAATTACACTCCCTACAAAAAATGGTTCTTGTCTTCTTCTTAAAATATTTATAATTATGCAATTGTATCGATGAACTTTAAGTAGATACCGAAAAAAGTCACCAAGAAAACAATATTTAAAGCATTCATAGACTTAAGAAGCCATAGACATTGCAATCATTATAGCTGGAATGTAACTCTACACCCATGCCACAGAAAGAACAAAACAAAAATGCAACGAACTGCGGCAAATATATGTATGTATATATGTACACCAATGAATGTAGTAAGCGTAGTAAAGAGTAAATTCAACATTCTTTGGCCGTTGCACCGTCCTTACCTCTGTAGTCTCCGTACAATTACAATGTAAATACATACATAAATACGTAATCTGCAGAGGTAGAGGCATCATCATTTTTCTAATATTCAGGGAAATGAACTTTTTAAATGCCAAAGAAATCATATCTATGGTTTCCGGCTAGAGTTCATTTCAGCTTAAAGCACAAAGGCCTTCTCGTATTAGAAAATAGTTTATGTTAAAAAAAAAATTAATTAAAATTATTTTTAGATATTCTCTAGTACAGACGGAAAGAAAGCTCTTTTCTTTGTTGAATTTCGTGATATTCGAGTACTAGTTCGAATGGGTTGAATCACGATTATCATAAAAAAACTAAAAAATGATTTCGTATTTATTTTCAGTGGTCAATGTAAGCTACTGCAGCCCAAGCCCAGGTGGATGCCAGAAATATTCTAAATATAGGTATTTAGTCTCCAAAAACATTTCACCATGTTTCATGAGTGTTATGCTATTTAGATAGGGGAACACGGGGCATAATGAGATATGTAAATGACTTTCTTGAAAAATTATCACTATGAGTACTGTCTTATATTTATATCGAATACTAAGCCATATTATCAGTTAACAATTTAGTCTAAATAATAGATTATTACAGTATAGAGAAGAAAAAGTTAACTAAGAATTATCACTTGCAAAATTAATTTCAAAATACTACTCCGTTGGTATCAATTGATCAACCACTTTCAATGTCCGATAGAGATCTAAGCCCGCGTCTCCACGGTATCAAGGTGGGAACCCGGCATTCTGATAATTTATCCTTCATTCAGTCATACCTTAGCTACTCAATAATTATGCCTGAAATAGACCTAAAAGATTCATACTTAAACCGAAAACATTCCTTGAACGTAGAACCGTAGAACACATTTTCAATATCTTTGAGACACCGCTTTTATTGCTCATAGAAACTGGAAGACAGTTCCAAACGTCATCGCCTGTCTTAATATTCTAATATCCCTGGTTTTCTCCAACATTTGTTCCTAAAATTGAAACGCAATACCAAACTTAACCTTGATATCAATATGCTCTAATGATGTTTAGCGTATGTGTATTTGTATTTGTCTCACGGACTTGGGGCATAATGCGGTTTACATTGAGCAAAATGGAGTTTGGTTTCATTTATTAAAAATCATTGCTATTAAAGTGGTTTTTCAGGTTTGCTGTAATATTTCCCAGCCCCCAAGGAAGTCGGTTTGAAGCGCTCTAATTAGCTTCGACGAAAGCATAATATAAGCTGAGAGAACTTACGTCTAAAAGTGAAAAACTCACAAAAAAGTGGTCGAATTAAAACGAGCTAATGGCCCTCTAATAGAAAGCTCTATACATTCTCTCTCTCTCTCTCTCTCTCTTGCTGTATTATGCCACATAAATTCTTCGCAATGATAGCTTTCTTTGGTTGAATAAAAAGTTAAAGAGTTTTCAAAAAGTAATTCGGGTTTATATGGAGATTTTCTTATCTAGTTGTAAGTTGTCTCAGGTAGAAGCTTGGATATATTCAAGGAAAAGTGCAAAAAACACGACGCAGAAAGGGTTTGAATTGGGGTACAGAGTTTGAGTTTTTAAACGGAAGCTTTTGGGGGCTTTAAATTCAAAATGAAAAATTGGTATTGATGACGTGTTTTTTGATAAAAATAGTAGTTAAATAAAAAAACAACAAATGAGTTAAAATTCCGAAATTTATTGAGCCATATTTTCAAAACGGTGAGGAGTAAGGAAAAAATTTATAGACCATTGGAAAGGTCCAACGATTATCTATCTAAATCATTACCATAGGATATAACTTTCAGAAGTTACAGGGTAATCTATTAAAACGTACCCAGAAATCTTCAAGTCCCGCTAACTCGGAGACCATTTGGATGCACCTCCTTACTTTTACAATTTCTTGCTTGTCTAAACATGACTTAAGGCCTAAACACAATTGCGACGACCAACGACAACTACAAGCAACAACCGCTGTCAAAAAATTCAAACCTTCCCTTTGCTATCCAATCGAACACAATTGCGACTACCGGCGATGACTACATTTTCGCTCATCGCCGCGATTGGTAAAATTTCTAATTTCATCGCCAACTGCAGGCCTGCCAAATAGGTAATGTTGAACTGTGATAATATTTATGGTTCTTTAAGATTATCGCACTGATTACTGGCCATATAATTGAGCTGCAGTGGATTGGTCTGGTCAAGCAGGAAAAACGAGGCAAAATAAAATTTAAAGTGAACAATCAAAAAATGAGTTTTGCGAGCGTTTGATTGAGTGCGTTCGACCGCACGAATATTTATATAACTTACACCATCGGCAATTTCGGAGGACCGATAAAAAGGAAAAAACTTATGTATGTTTTCACAATGAATACAGTACGAGCCAACCAAACCATATCAAGAGATATCTTCTTGTTTTTCGTTGTTGCTGCAATTGTGTTTCATATTTGTCCACGAAGGACTTTGACAATGGTTGCTGCTCATAGTTGTCGCGGGTTGTCGTAATTGTGTTTAGGCCCTTATCCATAGCCTTCGGATGACGGACCACAATACGGAACACATGTAGTTGGTGAGGTGAGTTTTGTGATTTGATGACTAATGAAAGCTCTAGACCAGGGCTTCTTAAACTTTTTTCATTCACGACCCCCTTTATGATTGTGATTTCTTCGCAACCCAGACAATATAAAATAAATGTATATAATCATTTTGTGATGATTTATTTATTAGGCAACAATATATAAGGATATAATATAGGGTGTTAGGGGGGGGAGGCATATCGACCGTTTCGGAGTTACAGGGTGATTAAGAAAAATATTAGTCTTTCACAAAACACTCTGCATCTTAAAAAGTACACGGTGTCTGGTCTAGGTGACCTCCCGCTGTACTGACCACCATGGAAAAAAACACCCTGCATACATGTGAAAAAATATAGTTTTAGAATTTGTTTAAAAACATATAAAAAGTTCTAAAATAGTATTTATTACACCCCATTTGGAGTCGCGACCCATAGTTTAAGAAGCCCTGCTCTAGACCAGGGGTAGGCAAACTCAATACTGGTATGATCGACATTAATTTTTCTTATTTAATCGTGATCAACTTCGAAAAATGGATTAAATTAAATACAATTAAAAATTTATTTAAGGTCTTTATTGATAATAATATATTAAATATATTGTATTTACTATTTTGTAAATGTATGTACTTTATTTGATAAATATTTTGGATTAATTTTTTTTTTTTTTTTTTTTTTCATTTCATCAACAAGTCTTGTAAAGTTAGGTTTGTAATCACTGATGCACAATCGAATAGATGCCATAAAGTGGTCATCAGTCAGTGAACTCCTAAATTTCGATTTGATGTTTTTTATTTGAGAAAACGCTGCTTCACATAGATAATTGAAACCAAAAAATGCAAATATCCTTATTGCCACCGATCTAAATAATAGATATTTATCTTCTGATAATAAATTCCAAATATATTTTTCATTTGCACGTACTTTCAGAATTATATCTGATTATATTGTTAAAATTTCTAACTCTAGATCCGATGAATTCAATTGAAAAGTATGACTTAGATTTAATGAAATATCCTCGTTATCGAATTCTCCCAAAAGGAAATGACATAAATTCAAAAATCGATTGAAGATTGTTGAGATTTGCAAATCATCTCTCAAATTCTTGATTAAAATTTTCCAGTTCAGAACAAAACATTTCAATATTACATTCACCAGTAACTTTAATATGTTTTTCTGAATATGGAAAATATTTAAAATTTTGCCTTTTTAATTGTGAAGCTAAAAGTTTTAATTTTGCTTCAAAAGCATTTACCGAACTGAACAACTCAATAATATTTTTTTTCCTTTTCCTTGTAATTATAAATTAAGCTAGTTGTAATGGCCCATAAAATCCGTAAGAAATGCTAATTTCTTTTATCTATACTGGATTTTCCAATTGTTCATGTTTTCCCCCCAATGTGTCCAAAAATGCAATAATTTAAGGCAAAGTATTTAGAAATCTTTTAAAAAAACTTCCTCGTCTGAGCCACCTGACATAACAAAAAAGAAGTAAATCTTCATATTCCGCGTCATTGTCTTAAAGTTGACTACGGAATAGACGACTCCTTAAAGGCATAAGTATATGACATTAGCTGTGTTCGTTTGTGTACCTTAGTTCTAGAACTCCTATATACTGGAAAGAACAAATTGTTCTGTCGATTGAAACGAACTTTTTGTACTGTTCGCTTCATTTATAAATTTTCTATGAAAATATATGAGGCGTTCTTTTGTGTATCTCTTGCTCTGCCCTGTTCTGCGAACACAAATAAACACAGTTATTATTTGTTTCTTTCTAGAAAACATTTTGTTCGGCCTCCTTCCCATCTTCTTATTAAGTCATCTTTGGCACTGCTTGAGAATAGTCATGTCAGTTGTATCTAACGTGTTTAATTTTAAAATAATGTTTCATCGTCTTTAGTACACATTTTAAAATAAAAGATTTGAAATTATATTATTTAAAATGTCTGCGATCGACTGTCGAACTGTTCGCGATCGACCGTTTGCTCACCCCTGCTCTAGACTATACATATTCTTAAAAAGCTTCACTATTGGCTTACCAAAATCTATTCAGGATAGGAATATTACATTTTCTGTACCGTAGATATTCTGAGAAAGCTCTATATGCTTCTAATTGTTTCCTCCAAAATCTTTTTAGGAGAATTCATCCTCCTCAGTGCTGACCTCTGCGGACATGGATGGTTGAAAAAGCCCATAGGAGCACTCTTTTATAGTTCTTGTAGAGTTCCATTTTCCGCTGGTAGTCTCCCCATAGATAATCAAGATGTAGATCCAGAGCTCGAATTATTTAGTTGAGGAAACTGTGAGTGTTTTTTTTTTTTGCCAACCTAAAGTAGGTAGGTATCGCCAGTCAAAGTTTGTCTGACTTGTTTGTCAGACGGCAGATTATAATAATAATAAGAGAAGAAGAGGAATGATAAAAAGCATTAGCTAGGTTTAATACAATAATTATGATATTTTATTATTTGAAGCTTTATACTAATGTTTTGTGTGGTAAAAACTATTTATAAGCACTTTCCAGCTTAAACAGTTTCCGAACATGTTTATTCAAAGAGGAAAAAGTTTATAAAATTTTCAAATTAGTAGTTAAAAATAGGTCAGTCTTATAACTTTAGAGCAAAAATCAAGTAAAAACTTTTATGCGGAAGAGGGGATAGCTCAATAAAAATTACCAGACATTCTCAAAGAAATTTTGTTAGGCTTGCCATGTTAAAAGTTTAACAGCTACGTTTAATTAATTAATTTTAAATAAGTTTTAAAAACTCAACTTTAATATTTTTATTAAAATCGTAACTCTTTAGATGATCGCTGATAGCACAACAAGCAGCTTAACCCCAAAAGCAATGCTTTTGACAGTCTGCTGATTTCATATCGAAGTTACACATCCTGTTGAACATGAGTAAAAATATGTAATTTTGTGTAAGAGGGGAAACGTATTTACTGGATTTTCACAATTCCAAAAGTTAACAGATGGTTTATGAGTAAATCTGAGTAAAAGTTTCGAATTAACAGACAGACCTAATAATTTATTAAATTTCACTTAATTTTGATATCATCCCGAAAAAGAAAACCAAAAAATGGCCGATTTCCCCACTACCCCCCTCCCGAATTTGTGACAGTTCTCTTTTTGTCATAACTGCCAACTGTACCCAAAATATGTAACGACAGAAATATGTGAACTTTCTGTTACATAATTGTTATGTATAATGTGATTAGCAATATTGCTTCAACTAAATGTCACAAAATTTAGACATTCCTCTGACAGACTCTTTCGTTCACTATTTAGTGTAAACAGTGCCACAAAAATTGGTGTCGACATGAAAATGTTGCGGCCGGGTTATCGCCATTTTGGATACTTTGGATATTTTGTATTGAACGCAAAAGTTGTTGTTAGTTGTTTTTGTTTTTAAAAAATATTTAAATTAAAATGAATAAAAAAACTTATTAAGCAGGCAATATAAATATAAAATAAATAAAGCAATAAAGCAAAAAATGCAAGAATTGCTAAAAACTTAAGTGTTGAAGAAGTAGAGAAGAGAAGAAATATCGTCAACATCTAGTGATTTTTTATGTTTAGAGAACTTTAATAAACAATTTCAAAACATAAATAAGGCTTTAATTTGGATCCCCGAAACAAAATAAAAGCTGATATAAATGCCACAAATTTATTGTGATGAATGTGACATTTGTTAGACGAAATGTGTAAATCCTGAACACATTTCCTTGGACATTTATGTCACATGATTTTGTCGACAAATGGCAAGTGTTCGTCGATAATTTGTCATACAAATTTCACAAATAGCTACTTGGGTACACTTTACGAACATCTAGGGCTATGTTTACTGGTTATTATTATTCGGTGGCACCATTTAGTAGCTATTTAATTATTTTTAATTTATTGCAGAATAATTATTATTGACAAAAATATTGCCTTGATTAACCGCACTAGATTCGTCTGCATCGACAGATGCACCAAACGATATTCAATTAATTCCGTGGTTTTATTCCTTTGTTCAGCAAGTCTACACTTCACTATCAAACTACATTTTCAAAATTTAATAAATACTACTCCCATAACTTAATAAATATGTATCTAAGACTTAATAATATAAAAATATTAAATCACAATTCAGTAAATATTAAAAGTAATAGCAAAAGTGAATTGAAATTATAGAAAAAATGTTGATGCAATTACTTGCAGTGTACTTACCAGCTCAATATTTGGCAGTTGATTCACTTGGCTTTCTATTTTATTGATGTCGATATCTAGAATAAAGTGATGTTAGTAATTCTTACTGCACTCGATACACACAGAAAGAATATTTATTGCAGTCGATATGCACAATAAAGTGTTTTTTTTTTTAGTAATTATTTTATTACAGTCGACGCGCTCAATACGAATCTTTATTACAGTCGATACTCGCAATAAGAATCTTTCATTTAATTGTCACGTTATTATTATATTCTACTCTAGGTTTGATATGAGACTTGTAGATCTGCACCAAATGTGATGGAGTAAAATAATTTTCGCATCCTTGTAAGAAGCCCAGGCATTTCATGGAGTTTTTGACAATACCAAAAATATGATTGGATTAACTGAAATTTTAGGATATTTTAATGTCTAAAAAGTTTAGAGATGGTGAGTTCGAGATATCTTCTCCATTGACGAAAATGGGTTGAGTGGGTGTTGGAGTTGAGTTTGAGTGATAACAGACAATATTGCGTTTTGCAAGCATTAAAAATGATTTTCTCTGCCAAACGGGTATTGTTGTAAGGTCATAGTTTAGTGAACTAAACATGTGGCTTCGTTTATCAACTATAATATTCCCGCGGGAATTAGCTATAGAGTCGAATAAGTACACGATATCTAGGGTGCTGTCGTATGCAAAACTATGAATAGGATTAAAAGTGAAAGCTAGCAAATCGTTAATAAGAATGAGGAAGATAATTGGAGAACAGAACCTTGTGGTACACCGATATGAATTATACAACGGTCAGAAGTAACTCCGTCCAATATAACTTGAATTGAACGGCGGGAAAGGAAGCTTTCAATCTATTTTAAGAAAAAAGGATCTAGACCTAATGCCTGAAGTTTAGGTAAAAGAGCAAGATGTCAGACTCTATCGAAGGCCTTCGAGATATCTAATGCGATGATCTCAGATTCATCAAAATTATGGAGACATTGACAGTGTTTCGAAAAGCTTGGAAAGAATTGAGGTAGGGGCAATTGGTCTTTGAGGGATCGCTTGTGTTATGGTCGTAGCGTATTGCATATAGCAATATGCTACATGACATACTGAAGCGTGTATGCCGGCCGGCTGCTGTCCATAGCAGAAAACTTGAACGCACCCCGACCGAGAGAGATGCGTTCCCTCGAGCTCGGTGTGACATGCGATAAGATAAGGAAGAAGAAGAACATTAAGTTTCCGTGCCACATCGCCATAGGTTGGCTACAAAAAAAAAAGTTTCCGTGTCACATCGCCATAGGTTGGCTACAAAAAAAAAATTTCCGTGTCACATCGCCATAGGTTGGCTACAAAAAAGTTTCCGTGTCCATCTGGTAAAATATATATCCTAATTATTTTTAATCTTCCTCCGTACGGCAGTCGAGTGGTACAGTGCGGTATCAATTTGTATCCATTGGAAAGGAAACCCGTAGGAATGTTAAAGAAGCATTCCAAATTGCATATAGCTTCCATAATCTTAAATGTTTATCAAGAGGTTTTGTTATACCACAAAATGACCAAGTAAAACTCGAGAGGGAGAAATAAAAAAAAAAAAAATAACACCGCAGGTCGGAAACGGGAACCAAGGCCATTAGTCAACCCCCCCCCCCCCCCCAAATAAAGACACCAGTATAATGCGTAAAAATTTAAATTTTGCTGCCAAGGTAGCAAAGTAATTTGCAAAACACGCGTTTAGGCAGGAAGTACATCTTCGCATATACCTACATCTATAAAACAGTGTTAAATACAAATGTATTCAGCGACATTACCTGCATATCCATACGAAAATTGGTATAACATAGTATACCTTGGCGGGAAATGCTCCAAAGGGGCTCGGAAAGAGTTAAAAAGATACAGTTTAAAACAACAAAGGCAAAGAGTCTATTGCAATAATGAAATAGTTACGAGTACTAGTATCGTTTTGCTGTACATCGAAACAGAAGCTTTATACATAGCTTGTAGTTGTAGCGTTTTAGTAAAAAGTTAACGCTGTCCGTCTGATCTGTCAGCTCATGCTGACAGTCTGGACTTTACGTCCAAGCCAGTCACTCACTATAGTTCCATAACAAAAAATGGAGCCCAATGTGGGGCCACCTCAGTTAGACTTCGGTAGTCTAAGTGTAAATTGTACTGGGGACTGGGACTTAGAGTGAGATGGTCATTTGGCACTTTGCTGATTGACTGACCTCAGGTCTCATATCCAGTGGAAGTTACATGCGGACCTGAGTCTAATTGTTTGGTTGAAAATTTTTCTGTAGAGTAACGCTAAAGTTTTAAAGTTTTTGGAAGTCTGAAAGTAAAGTAAAGTTTTTTTGAAAGTTTAGATATTTTGATTTTTGAAAGTTGAGTAAAGTAAAGTAACGTAACGTTTTAGATTCTTGAAAGTTTTTGAATTTTTGAATTTTGTTTGAATGGTCTTTCCCGCTGGCCTTCTGCCATGGAAATGGTAGGTGGCCTCACAAATTTTTTTTTGTGTGAGCTCTCGCGGAGACACGTCTCTGTTGGCCAACTGGCTGGACAGAGTTAGTAGTCTGCGAGACGACTGTTTGGCTTCCAGCTAATTAGTTGACCGGATTCATGACTCTGCCCGGTTGGGGGGTTAGCTAGACATGACAATCAGGTGAAGGGGAAGGAAAGAGAAGTTGGAGGATGGAAGTGATGCTGGAGACCTTCAGTAATCAGGAGTTGGCATACTGCTAACTGCCTAGCTGAAGAATCTCTAGTATCATTTTCAGTCTCTAACTTCTCCAACCCGACTTTTCCCAGATTTCTGTGGGAACTCCACAATTTTCCATGCACACATTCACATCGCTTACTTGTACAAATTTTCTGACCTGAAAGGAGGGAGGGCAACCTAGGGACTCTGAATAATTATGCCCCTCAGAGTCAGATGGGAGGATGGGGCCGGCAAAGAAGGCAAAACATCTGCGCCTTCCACAAGGTATGCAGGTAAGTGACGTAAGGGTCCGTTCAGGACCGAATGTGTGCCGGCTTTTGTTGGATAGGCACGAAATTTTTTTGATTATGGCTAACGGCAGCGGCAGGTTTTTCGTGGAACCTCCCCACACTCTCCGCCAATCAGCCGAGGCGAGCTAGCGTGCCACCCTGCAGTTAACGCTGTCTATCGAGTGATCTGTCAGCTCATGCTGACAGTCTGGACTTTACGTCCAAGCCAGTCACTCTTCATAATTCCATAACACTTGCTTCTTCTTTTTTGGATATTGGATGAAAATGTGCAAGTCTCCATGTCGAAGGAAAAACTCCTGTTGAATAAGACAGGTGAAATAGTTCGCGTAGAGGCTTAGCAGAAGAAGCGCAGTACTTGTGTACCAGGGGCGAAATACCATCAAGTTCAGCATCCTTAGACCCATTGCGATTCGTGAGTACTTTGAAGACCTCGCTTGTGCAGAAATATTTGGTAAAAATATCACAAAAACTAGTCATTCTGAATCTTTTTAGACTGTTTTGTAGAGCGAGTTCAATAGAGATGATGTCATAGTTTACATGTCCAGGAAATTTCTTTTAGGTATTCATGTAGTTGATTTTGGAAGACTTGTTTCTTGGTATAGGGAAAAGATTATGTTATTAAAAAATAAAAAGGTATTGTATATGACTCAAATTTCTTCATACTATAATATTTATAGGATTTAACTAACAACACAATATACTTATTTATACACCAATACAAAAGGACAATTGACTTGATTGTCATTAACGATTGCTATAAATCGTTTGTGTTCTGATTGTTCTCCAGAGGAACTATACGAAAACTTTGTTGGGAAAATTCCATCACATTTCTTTAGCTATATGTATGTCAGATGTGATTGTATTTATACAGGGTGTCCGGTATATGGGCTGGCACCCGAAAGCTATGGATAGGTCACGCTTAGACGAGCAAAAAATTGTATGAGTGAAGGGGGGGGGGTATTGTATCGGTTTTCGAGATAACTTGACTTTAAGATATTTGGGTATGTTTTTATAGATCACCCTGTAACTGAACGTTACACCTTATGATGATGATTTAAACTTTGGTAGATAGATAATCTCCTCTCCTCCACATCAATACTAACTTTTCATATTGGATTTAAGAAGCCCAAACCTTAGCTTTAAAAGAACTCTGTACGGAAAATGTAACCCTTTCTGCGCTTTCTACACTTTTTCTTAAGTATATCTAGAGAAAATGAATAAAAAAATTCAATAAGTGCCAGAAAGTAGGCAATTATTTTTTGGAAATTTTGGAAATGACCTTTTTCAGCCATTTTCGCTGGATATGCTTAAGGAAAAGTGCAAAAACACAGAAAGGGTTACATTTTCGGTACAGAGTAATTTTAAAGCTAAGGTTTTGGGCTTCTTAAATGCAATATGAGACATTAATATTGATGACGAATTTTTTTATGAAAACCGTTGGAAAGGTCCAATGATTATCTATCTACCAAAGTTTAAATCATCATCATCATAGCGTTCAGAAGTTACAGTATGATCTATAAAAATATACCCAAATATCTTAAAGTCCTGTTATCTCGGAAGCTAGTACGACCCCCCCCCCCCCCCCCCCCATTACAATTTTTTCCTCGTCTAAGCATGACCTATCCGTAGCCTTAGGGTTCCAGACCATATACAGGACACCCTGTATATTTCCTGGTCACACTTATAATAAGATTAAATTTATTAGGCCATTATAACTTAAGAACCATACCACAAAACTTAACTTTTTCTTTTTCTTTTTCAGCCAATTATGACTTCATCGTCAGCCGAGAAACGAGAACATTTGTACAAAATTCTAGTCATTGGAGAATTAGGAACGGGAAAAACATCCTTTATCAAACGCTATGTCCATCAGTTTTTCAGTCAAAACTATCGAGCTACGATCGGTGTAGATTTCGCCTTAAAAGTTCTACACTGGGATCAGAATACAATTGTCAGACTACAATTATGGGATATAGCTGGACAAGAAAGATTTGGAAATATGACACGGGTTTATTACAAGGAAGCTGTTGGTGCATTCATTGTATTCGACGTTACACGAAGTGGAACATTTGATTGTGTCACTAAATGGAAAGAGGATTTGGATTCAAAAGTACAATTACCAGATGGTAATCCTATTCCTTGTATTCTATTGGCAAATAAGGTAAAGTTTTAAGATAGTTGAAATAATTATTAAAAAGAAAACAACAACCATTCGTTCAATTAGTGTGATCAAGAGAAACAGGGTATTGTTACGAATCCTGAGAAAATGGACGAATATGTTCGAGAGAAAGGTTTTGCTGGCTGGTATGAAACATCCGCAAAGGAAAATATCAATATCGAAGATGCAGCAAGAGCTTTAGTCAATAAGGTAAGGGTTACTGGTCGTTAGTATTAGTTCAAAGGAAGCTCGAGAATTTTAAAATTTGTTTTTTATATTTGTTTAAAATGTTGTTCTAGATTTTTACTTTCATCTGTTTCACTTACTCTCATGGTTATGCTAGTCCATCTCCGCCTCGTCCGATTCTCCAGTTAAATTCAGTTTTCATCCTAGAACTCGGCTGTTCTGAAAATTGACATCTGCCCTCAGATGTTCATGAGGTGAGGTGTTCCCCATCCCGATTGAGCCCCCTATATTGTGTGAATCAGGAAAAAATATTCATATTCGAGATTCGAACCTAGAAATTGTGGTTTATACTTTTGATTCATGAAGAAGTCTCGACTCCAAATATGTGTGGTTACATATTGTATGTACAACATGGACGCAGTTAGCATGCTATCTTTTATGGGTTAGGGTACGTAACGAGGCGAGGCGAGGCGAGGCAATATCAAGAGTTGAAGAAATAAAATGATTGTAAGCTGTACTATAAGCACTGACATATAATAAGAATGGACTGAGTCATCCTATCTAATTCCTACAGTCAAAAATGGCACAAATTTTGGCTAAAACTTATTTGTCTCTTTCAAGCTCAAAATGTACACTGAACTGTAAACAATTTTGGAAACAGTACGGCTGTATTAATTGGAATGCATTGGAATTGACATAAAAATTCAGACAAATATATTGTTTATATATGTCTATCTCTTACAAGCTCAATGAAATTTGACAACAAATCTGCAGAGGCGCACATTTTTTAGTAACATTAAAAATTAATTTTTGTGTTTATTAAAACAAGTTTAACTTTCTAAATAATTTTAATTTAATGCCATACTATTTTAAAACATCTTTAGTGTGTCCAATCGACAATTAATAATAAATTATTAATCGGTGTGCAATTGTACGAAATAAAATGTTTTCACAGCCTGTTCAATATTTGTGCCATTTTTAAAGCAGAACGCTCAGTCCATTCTTATTATATGTCAGTGACTATAAGAGACACCTCGAGGTATCTTGCTCGAGAATGAAATCTTTCATTTTTTCGCTAGGTGCAGCGCGCTAATATTGATGGCTGGCATATTTTTATAGGTTTTTTCTTTGATATAATTGACGGGTTTTTTTACTCATTTCCATATACTGGAGGAATCTATGAGGATCAGTACGTAACTCTTCATATATGTGAAATATGGAATTCCCCATATTTATTATTTATTTATTATTTATTATACTAACCAAACTGTAGAAAAGGATGGACAAACATACTCATTCTCATATATTGGACGAATCTATCAGGATCAGTCCGTAAATCTTCATATAGATGATGAAATTTGCCAAATTCAAGACGCTTCGTATTTATTGGGTGGCAAGTAAAAGAGCGGAAAGTACACTTATATGAAATATCAGAATCTGATGATATAATTTATACTCTCATTTCGCAATTTACCAAGAAACTGAACGCCTTATTGTGAACACAACATCTCGAGATGTATCTTAACCTCGCCCCACTCAACTGCCTAGCCTCGCCTCGCCTCATCTCGCCGCGCCACGTTGTGCACGTACCATTAGATGTATTCGAGTGAGAAAAACTATTGTGTTTTGACGGATCCTGATGGGTATGGAGTACAACACGGATGACTGGTTTCAAATCCACATGAGTACTCAGTGTATCTCTTCGTTACTCTCCTTAGCAAATAACTTTTTTAAAAGTTGGGCAAAATAATAACTCACTCATGGATTTTGAGTTTTGATTAATTTTGACACTGCGACATATCCATTGTCATACAATTAAGATGGTGTTAGCATAATATTCACTAAACAAACTAGCTTCAGTCTCATTAGCTGGTCACCATTTTGTCGAAGAGATTGCAACTGTCCGCATACGTACTGGACTACGAAATCTAATTATATTGTGCAATACTATTCTTCCATTAAAGTGTTTGAAGAGGGCACTAAAGACGAATTTTACACCCCACTAAATGAGGTTAGAGTCTGTCCTGAGTAAACTCATCGGTGGTGTTAATGAGTGACTTAATATGAATATGGTCATTAATGGTGAAGGTATCTTCTTTAATGACTTTTGTAGTTTCTGTCAACTTACTGGAGGTGGGACATATTGCAAGTATAAAAGAGCACACAGATATTAATGGGTACAAATGGATTGAAGAATCCGAAGCCAGATTGATCATATAGAAAGAGCATAATTAACATAAAATTAAGGGTCGTCATAATCAGGAACACACAATGCAACGCGATTAACCGGAGATTTAATTTAGAAGAGTAAAATGATAGTACCCAAAAAATTAATGTCCACTGAAAAGTTCTGCCAGAAAACCGACAGGTTGACTAATTCAAACGATGCAAACGTTATCATGGTACGGAGGACAGCAGATGAGAACCTCTACCTGACTCTGTTATCCAAGGCTCTTATTCACCTTCACGTCAATCGTTTTCGTTCACTATGAGCCTATTTAGATGGGTCAGTGCTGAATGTTGCCCTTAGAATATAGAGAGAACAGAAAGCGTGATAGCCAATTTAAGTGGGAGACACAATGTCACAAATGTCAAATTTGCTTATATGAGACATACGTGCAATTGGACACATTACACCAACGAGGTAATAACTAAAGGAGATGCAATCATATGTACGATCCGTGTACATGAGCGTACCCAAAATTTTCCTGCATTTGTGTATGTTTCACTCCGCCATTTTTGGTCTTCGCTGTCAAATCCATACTTAGGTTTGGATGGTTTTGGGCTTGGTGCATTGACGCAGGGAAACCCGCGAAATAACCGTAAGGGCCACGAAGCAAATATTACTCACAAAATTTTTACCACTGAACTTTTCTTCAAAATTATTAACTTTTTTACGTTCACGTTTGCAAATTCAGTAAAGGCTTTTGAGTATATGAAAATAAAAGCGATTAAAATTGCGCATAGGTTGTACAATTGTGTACAGGTGTACAAATTTTATGGCGCTTATGTACAAACAATATCAGTGTTATAGTGTTAGAATTGGGTACGCGATATTTTCTCATTTACATCTCCTTTAGTTCTTACCTGGTTGCATTACACTGAAATGGATCGAATCGCAACGGAGAAGTTGGGCCAATTTCAACTTTTACGGATGATATAACCTAGAAATCATCTGTAAAGATTTGTTTATAATCAAAGATGGATGAAAAGGATTTATTTGAGAAAATAAAAATTGAGTGAATTATGAAAAAAAGAAAAAATGTTTTCATAGATGTAAAGCGAAAAAGCAAAATCTGGCAAAATTTCAAAGTCAAGTGTTCGAAACTGAACGGAACAATTGTGCTATGCATCTGCAGGATCGAAATGGGTTCGATCGGATCGGATTGAAACGTCGGAATTGTGTTTGGCACTTTAGCGTAATCAAACTCTGGTTGTGTTAGAATGTTTTGTCACTGTAGCGAAAGCCAATTAACATATGGAGTGAGACAACAAGATATATGTTCGAAAATATTACGCGCTTGCTCCCACTAAAAATACTCTTATGGACGGTTTGACAGTAAATGCTTAAGAGGAGTCAGTACTCAGCAAAAATTTCAGTTTAGATACCAGCGAGCCTGTAGGCAATAAAACTAACTAACTATTGTGTCCTGAAAGTATGAAAATTCATATAAAATTAGCGTAGACCTAGACTACAAGTCACATTAGAGACATCTAGCGTAAAAGGCAGAAACCCAACATGCGACAATTTAAGACGAAAATGAAAATTTGTAGTTCAAAGAAATTGAACATTTTTAACGAGAATGAACTCTCCTAAATTTTATTTTGCATATAATTGTTAAATATACTATTTTGCTTTATATTTCTACAACTTTCAACGAAATATTGCAATTTCTCGTCTGTGAAATATCGAGAGAAAAAACAAGTACTATTAGAGCCAAATAATTAAAAAAAGCGCAACTCAAAATGAAAAAACTCGACGTTATTTGCTAGATTTAGGCTTTATCTTTCTAAAATAGTCACAATCTAAATAAATGAGAATTCCTACTAACAGGAATTTGATTTGAAAAAAATCAATTTTTACCATTTTTTTACAATTTTCCGAGCTAATATCTCCATTGCAATAAATTTTTTTTTATTTTTCTCGACGTTATTTACTAGACTTCTTCATTACCTTTAATTTAAGATATAAATCATTATTCTGCTACAAATAGTTTGCCAGAAATTCTCATTGAAAAATGTATGAAACTTGCAAATCTTGGTACTGACTCCTCTTAAGCCACAGCGATGGCTTAATAAATATTTCGGTTTTACAGCCAAGGTTTAAGTGACATCATTGGCTTAATGCAAGCTTAACTTAAGCCCGTCATCTCGAAAGCTTAAGTCTCTTATTGGTAAATATGTAATTTTCCTAAATATTATAATTTTTGTTATTAAACGAACGTACATATTTCAAAAGTTATATTTTAGAACTGAATTGAAATTTTCCGACCGAAAAATAGTTATCTAGTTAACAGTTTTGAGTACTGTCTGGCAGCTAGTGTCAGCATTCCATTTCACGTTTTAGAAAGAAACCAAACAGTTTAAGACTAAAAGAGTTATTTATCCGATGCAGAGGGTATAAGCGACGAAGAAATGTATAATATAATATCGCAATATGTGACCCGTGTAAAAATTATAAAAAAGCCCCCGCAACATTTCGAGAAATGGGATGATGTTGATTTTTATTCTCGGTTCCGACTGTCGAAACATTCGGGTATGATGATTTTCGATCTGATACACTCGCAGATAAAAAGCTCGAGCAGCAATTTAAACAAACGAGTGATAACAATATTTTATTTTGATGTCTTCTTCTTCATCGGGCTTCACAATAGCAATTTTCCTTCAAAAATTCACAATTACCGCAGTGCTGACAACTTAAAATTTTTCATCTGCAACTAACGCTCTACTTACTGAGTACTGTGAAACCGAGTTCTGGGCTTAAGCTACACCCGTGGCTTAGCTAAATCGAGCAGCTGAATATACATTTTTCATAAAGTATCTCTTTCTTAGATATATTCTGTCCTACTTCAAGCACCCTTAAGAAAAGCCATGCTCATGTAGACGAATTTTATAGGTATCAACACTACCTGTTCTCTCTATATACTAAGATAATTGAGAACACATTTACTTAGGACCGTGTTCACCAAGCCATTTAATTGAAATTTAATTTAATTTGTGTTTTAGTACTTCGGTTGGAGAGGGTTGGGACCCACTTAAATTAAAATTAAAGTTATATGTATATATGCGTTATTATAACATAAAATAAGCCAAATTAAATTTTAATTTAATTTTAAGTGTGCCCTAACCCTCTCTTACGGGACTACTAAAACAGAAATTAAATTAAGTTTCATTTAAATGGCTTGGTGAATATGGCCCATAGTGCTGAAATTTTACACACGGGCTTTTTAGAAGAAAAAAAAAC
Organism: Dioctria rufipes; assembly: GCA_963924295.1. Lineage (NCBI taxonomy): Eukaryota > Metazoa > Arthropoda > Insecta > Diptera > Asilidae > Dioctria > Dioctria rufipes. The sequence goes on along the minus strand of OZ002740.1, from coordinate 344,294,779 downwards.
AGGAAACTCGTTCGTAGGGTAGTCACACAAAAATGTTGTTTTTCACTATATATTTGGGTACTGCCCGAAAACACACTGACGTAGAGAACTAGGTACATGGTGTTTTCATAGCAATAGTAAATAAAACTTCAAAAATGGGCTAAATGCAACAACCGTTTCTTGGTGTTGCCATACAAAGCTTTGGGTTTTCACTTTATTTAACTTTTATGTTCATCTAGGGTATAATATTATTGGTCTTTGGCAAAACCCTCGAGAATACTTCCCAAGCCATGAAACAGAAATCTTTATGTGTGCGTTGGGAGTCCGTTCTCTAAAATGTTCTATTTTGATACTTATGACTTTATATAGAGCTTAAAATACTATCCATACAGGAAAATAGTCTTCTAGTAATTAAAAGCTTGGTTCCTTACCTTTCCAAAGGCTACACTTACTATTATATACCTTACTTAACAAAATAATAAAATAGTTTTGATTACAAAGTAACCTTAACATTTCACGCTCAATACCTCTCAGCTGAGTGATAATTGCATTTGTATATGTGCAGCCGGAGTCTGAATCTGTAGGCATTCGATATCATCAGCCCATGGCATCCCATGACGGCACAGCGATATTACAATGATTACTCAGCTGAGAATTTTTGTTTGGAGAATCTTAGTCATTTGGTTAAGATAAATTTTTTTAAATAATTTTGTTAGGAAAGGTATGACAATTTTACTACGGTTCGGAAGATAAGAAAGCAAGCTTCAGATTATCAGAACGCCAATTTTCTGCATGAATATAAGTTTAGGGTAGAGGAGCTTTTTAAATCAAACTTTTGTCAGTTTTACATAAGAACACTGCAAATATTGTAGAATGTTAGGACTCCATTGAGGCTCTCATGTGGTAGTGAGGGAGTCTGTTTCATGGCTTGAGAAGTATTCTCGAGGGTTTTTGTCTTTGGCCAATTGTAACTTTTTCTCTTGTCATTATAATTTGTCATCGTATTTGTTTCATCGACTAAAAGGCAGCAAATTGACTGATGTAATTAATCATGAAGGGAATTTTGGGGTATCTCCTCAAAGAGTACCTCATATTGACCCATCTCAACAGGGTCTAGCATGCTAGGTAATTAGCCTGTAGTAGCTATCCAATGCAGGGGCTTCCATATGTCGCACCGTGTTCGGAGAATTTTTTTTGGTTGTTGTTATAGATGCTATTTTAGATTGACGCTTTTGTTTACTTAAAATGTCTTATAAATGTTTAAAACCACGCAAATGTGTGTCCACTTCCCTGCGTATATGTTATTTGTACTCCTGGAAAAAAGGTTGAGAGAATTTTTTTATAAGTAAGACAGTAGATAATATGAGAGAGGAAAAGCAAGCAATAAAAGTTGAAGGTAAACTAGTTAGGAGGAAAAGCGCACGACGACATCGATGTGAAATTCGAGCCCATGACCCCTGGACGATAATCAGCGTGCTTAGCTATATGTTAAAGGTTACTATTTCTGAGCTTTATGGTCCTTGAAAATTCAGTCCCAAAGGATTACACATTCTCGTTATTGACACTTTCTAAAACCTATATATAGGTAAATCCTGTTTATGTTTTTATGTATCTCCCTTAACCAGTTACCTACTAAACTGAAATTTCATCACAGCGAAAAGACAGCTGTGCTTGTTAAATTATTCGCACTCCACTTACTGATATAGTCTTTTGATGGGAAGCAGTATTTTAGGGGAAGTTATCGGTAATTCTCAAACCATTTTTATTGATCAATATCATACTGAACAACTATACGAAGAACTGACTTACGGCGGCATTAAAATATATCCGAATAATGCTTCTTGTCTTCATCTCCAACTATTTATTTTAACATTAATTTTCAATCCCGAATTTAGTATTACAATTTTCAAGAAAATTTTAAAATTCCAGTTATTTATTTATTTCTTCTTTTCAGATTCTATTAAATGATAAACTAATTAGTGCCGCAGATTTAGCTGACAGTGACAAATTTGGATTGGGTGGTAGTAGTGGAGGTGGATCAATGTCTCCAACGAAAAGGACCTGCTCATGCTGACGCAAGCGATACCAACAAAATAGATCTGCCTTAAATGCAATTTTTGTTGAATCACATCTTTTACAAAATAATTTTTTAACCATTTCTCCTTGTCCGTTCTTGTTATTTTGTTACTCGTTATTCAATTAATTTAGAACAGTAAGAAGACGATGAATATAAAGAAGCCTTGGATCGAATATAAAAATAATTTTTTTAAATAAAAATCTAAATTAGAGTTAAGTGATTAGCGAAATTATGTACTAGATATATTATGTATAAGGCATTTGTTACGTATCGATAAAGAATTAATAAACAATTTTTTTTTTTTAGATATCATATTAGTTGTACTGATTAGAACTAAGACATTTTTGTTTTTTATTAAATAAAAGTTATTTACAAGATGTTTTGAGTAAAATAATTATACACAGATCGATGGAGTGCCATTGTTTGTAGAATTTGTCCCAATAAAAGAAAACAGACGTATTTATATTATGAATCCAAATTATTTGCAGCCATTCTTCATGAAAACGATTACTTTGTGCTGATTTTGGATTCGACTATTTCCGATTTAGATGAAACTTTTAGAGTTTATCTGGAATACGGAAATTGCTCACCAATATTTTTTTGTTTCCTTCTTTCACCCCATGATTTTATGTGAAAAATTAAAAAAATCATAACTCAAGAATGAAGCAGCAATCGAAAATTATCATTATAATTAAATTTAAATTTAAATTACATAAAAAAGAAGAGAACAGAAAAAGAAAAATAACAAATGACAACAAATGTTTGTGTGTCTCAAGCAAAAAGGCACTACTATAGAACTACGGCAAGAAACCGCCAGATTGCTCTAAATGAGTTTTTCCGTTGAATTTTATTATGGCAACTCGTTTCAAGAATGAATTGTCTGAATAATATAAGAACTTACGCCCTTTAGCAGAGTTAAGAAGCTAGATCAATTAAGGTGAGATATATATTTCCAGCAGAGCAAAATTAAAATGAGACACATGGTCAAATCTTCGTAACCCAAACAAACCAACCGGATATTGTCATTGAATTCGAAATTTCATTTTCTGGAGAAACAGGCATCCAATTTCGTGAAAAGAAAGCAGTCATATATTTAAGTGTTGAAAAACTAAAGATTTTATTAGAAGACAACGGAATTGGTGTGACAAAAAGCTAGCTGATAGCCATAAGTGACGAAGAGTCGCGGAAACTTTGGAAAAGTGGACAGGGTTGTACATTGACCCTATATATACAGACCTGTTCACCATTCCAAAATTTCCATCCAAATTATTTCATTTCGTATCCATATCAACTGCAACACCCAAATTGAGAACCATATTCACATATGGAATCACAACACCATCTATAGTGGCTCTGGGGTAAGTCAACCCAAATTCAACGTAAAACCTACTGTAACTTAGAAAACCAACCCTAAGAACCTTCGTTTCGTTTCTCACTTATTTCTAAGAGGTCACTTACACAGGACCGGACTTGTTAGAGTCCATCCATAATGTTCTGGTGTACTGTAGAGTAGTTTGCACAATAGTACAGTACAAATCCTTCCTGATAAAGATGATTTCTTGGCTCTTTGCCGTAGAGGAAAATCGGTATAATTAAAACATAAGTATTCACATCGAAATTTACAGTTAAGTTGCATATCTTGTTGTTTGATCCTATTTAGGTGTTACTTGTCAAGGAAATATATAGCGTAGACTCTCTCCCATGATCTGCCAACGGCAGCGATCTCAATATTATTAAACATGTTTTTGGCAGGAGTTAAGAGAGTCGTGCAATATTAAGGAATTATGCAATCTGGTAGAAAGCATATTATGGAAGAACGATGTTTCTGTAGAATTTTTAAGAAATTTGTATGTTTCTATGAATAATCGTATTGAAAGCAAAGTGGAACAAGGTACCACTAGAAGCCATGCAGGCTAAATCTTTGTTGTTGAATTTGATTTTGTATTTAATTGAAAATCCTGCTTTCAGTTTGCTTAAATTTTGCTTAAACTTTTATGAATAAACCTCTTTATGTTCCATTGAACCGTACGCTCGATTTAAATTCCAAGAAAGAAATGAATTTTTTCCTATATTGAAAAACATTTTTGGTTCGTATGATAAAGTCTAAGTATTTATTTAAAAAAAAAAGTATTATCACTTTAACCAACCAACTGTGCTATACTATACTATAGAGCCCATACACTAACAATCCTCAGCCATACAGTTTTATCCAAGAACGTCCATAAACTCGTATACCTACACAGTTAAAAAAACGATGTTGTTTTGACACCGATTCGGTGTCGAATAAGGTCCCACCATTTCGATTGATTTCAGATTTATCCATTTGGATGTTTACATTTGGAGTTAAGATTTAACTCCATATTAGAACAATTTGCGACTTTTTCAGGTGTCTCTTAAAAACTCCCAAAATATAAATAAATTGAATATGACCAGTTCTTCTAAAAATAAATTTGTGGTATGAGTTATAAATAATAATGGTGGTAAGAGAAAACATTATATGGATTCATTCAATACCACCATTGAGTGAAAGTCAGAAAAACCATTAATATGAAGACTAAATTTTTAATATCCAACTGGAAATTTTTAAAGTTAGATTTGGACGTAATTTTTCAGACGGGAATCCACCACAAATTGAAAATTTCAGCTTAAGTCAGCAAAAATTTCCTAAATATTATTATTATTTTTTTTATTTGTCAAAATGAAGCAATATAATTTTGAGATACTTAACTTAACTGAAAGAGTTAAGTATCTAAAATTTATATCTGTTAGGTTCTGAAACGGAAACTAAGAAACATGGAAAGGAAGTCTCGAGTTGTTTAGATATAACCAGAAAATATAACAAAAAACCTATTCAGCATTATTCCAAAATTTTATTTGTGATTATATAATGACAATAGATTTCTCGACTTTTGAATCAAATAAAACATCTGCAGTTTTAAAATTTATTTTCATAACAATAAGAATATCAAGATTTTTTTAATATCATACTTTAAAAAAGTTTCATTGTAACAATTCAAGATAATATATTATTAATCCTTCCGATTTTCAATCAAAATTCTACACATTGCGTTCATATACCTAGTATATGTATAATGTATGTACTATTTCTAAAGTGAAATATTTTATATTTGCTATATTTGCTGGATATTCTGCTAAGAATTAATAAGGATGTCACGTCTTGATCAAATTCTGTAAAAAAATAATGTATAAATAATTCGTTAAATGACGAAATTGATTTTTTCTTACTTTCGTCATCTGATGTGAGTGAATCATACATCTCAATTTTCCTTGTATCATTTATTTCATTGATTCTCTTGCCATCGTAGAACGAAGCAAAACTACATACTGCGTAAATGTTCAGGGCAGAGACAAATTTTCATGTATGCGTAACTAGCTTGATTCTTCTGTTCGTACGACATATTTCTATTGATACGAACAATTTGAATGGTTTTAATATTACTAAAAGGATAGAGTTTACACCCAAATAGTATCAGGCTCTCAAATATCTAGTTATTGTATTAGTTTTATACCGAACATAATTGATCCTTATACTTAAATGGATACAGACAGTTTATCCTCTGGTCGTTTGCAGTACGCTTTTGTACTACTAAGAAATTATACTTTTTTTTTGGAATTAGAGATGCCGATATCCGTATATTTATTAGATTTTATATGACAAATTATATTCATGGAACTAATAAGATCGCAAGTATAAAAAATGTGGTTCGTTCATACCAATTTTTTTAACCGTGTAGGGTAATAAGGCCCACGGTCTACTCCTGTGGGCCTTATTACACCTATAACAAGATTTTACAAAATTACTCATTAATCAAATAAACACAATAGTGGGCGATAATAAACACCGAAATCATAAACCACATTACCTAACTTTCAAACTAAACAAGTTACTGCATGTGTAAATAGCAATTAATTTTAAGTCGAAGTCGACGCTGAGGTGAAATTTGTAATTAAATTAAATCTTCAACTGCTTGAACAAATCAGAAGTCACGACTTCTGTGATTGAACTGAAGTTGTCCGCAGCCAACAGCAACTTTACACTTTGAGCAAATTTAATTTCAGTCGGAGTCGCAGTCGAAGTCGAAGTTGCAATTGTATCTAGCCACATGCATTTACCATTTGGGCAAAGTCGTAGTCGACTGATCAGTTGTAATTGTAATTCAGGCCTAATGCATGGGCGCATAAAGTATGAGGTTGCTGCGATTCATTTTAGTAGGAATTTTTAAATGCGGGCCTTATTACTCTTCGGGCTTTTTTTGCCGCAAGTACCTTATATTTAAATGTAGGGGCAGTCTTTTTTACCTAAACGGAGTGCTTTGGAAAGTTCAAGGCAGCTCCCAATGCTCGCTTTGTAACTTGGGAGAAGAAGAGAGAATCATTCACTTCCTTTCAATATGTCCATTTGGATGGAATTTAGAATATTATACCTGAAATATAAAACTTTAACTATGCAACAACCACAAGATGTATTAAATGGTAAAAGTTGTAGTTGGCAGGATTTATTCAATTATTTAAAAGCAGCACTCAGGTATAGAAAATTCCTTGCAGATGAGTTTAATTGCTGAATAGACACTAGTTTTAATTACATATTTTTATCGAACACATACTAATAGTGAAGTAGTCAGTAAACTCTAACACATTACGTATAAAATAAAATAATAAATGCATATATGTATCTCGGCTTTCTAACCCCAGCAGACGACTTTAGGTCATTGGAACTGTCACTTACCAATTGTCAAAATTGAGATTGGTTCTAAATTTTTTATTATCCTTTAGATTCTTTTCAAAATTCTTGTGTCCGTTTTTTAGTCTCTTTTGAGAATTTTGTGTCGTTTGTTTTAGTGATGTGAAAATACAAGACCAAGACTATAATGGTCTTGGTGTTGGTCTTGGTCTTGCAAAATTAGTCTTGGTTTTGCTCTTGGTAAGATTGGTATAATATTGGTCTTGGTCTTGATCTTACATAGTCAAGTCTTGGTGTTGGTCTTGGTCTTGATCTAGCTCTTGGTCCTGCAATTCAGTCTTGGTATTGTCTGTGATCTTGTAGTAGGTTTTAGCTTTGGGCTGCACAGTCAACTTTTGGTTTTAGTTTTAATCTAGGATTTCGTTTTTTTGCGCAATTCTATAATTGGTGTATCATGCCATAAATTTATAAATAGTTAAAAACTACCTCATCCCCGTCTAAATAAATCTTGTCTGTATACGGGATGTGTTATTTGTGTCCTTTTAATCTTTATATAAATAAAATACAATAGTGCTATGACTTGTGATTTGAACTATGAAAATGAAAGAGAAAGGAAGCAACAGAAACGACATTTTGTGAATCCAGTATATTTATTACATTTCTTTTGCCCAGTTTTTCTCTCAAATTTCGGTAAAGTACGTACCGATCATAACTATGCTTCGCTATTGCACAAATTACCAGATTTTTATCTTGCATAATGTGGTCTTGTATAATGAGTTTTGGTCTTGCATAATGTGGTCTTGGGCTTGGTCTTGTTAACGTACACATGGTCTTGGTGTTGGTCTTGTGAGCATGTTTACAATCTTGGTCTTGGTATCGGTCTTGCATATTCTGCAAGACCAAGACCAAGACTGCAAGACCAAGACCAAGACTGCAAGACCAAGACCAATTTTGCTCATCACTAGTTTGTTTTAATTTTTACTTAGTTTTGCTGTCATTTTGTGTCATTTGCCTGTTTTGATTGTTCAATTGTCCCTATTGACTTTTTATAACTTCTAGTTAAGCTAGCGTCCTTTTCCCTTTTTTATTTTTTAAGCCTTTTCCTATTTACTTTAAGAAAATTTTATTAGAGCCAATCAATAAAAGAGTCATAACATAAAAAAATAAATAAAAAATAAAAATTATTACTAAATTTAAAATCATCATCATAAGGTGTAACATTCAGAAGTAACAGGGTGATCTATAAAAACATACCCAAATATCTGTAAATCCCGTTATCTCCGAAACCGTTAGGATTACCCCCCCCCCCCCCCTAATTCTTTTGCTTGTCTAAGCATGACCTATCCATAGCATTGGGGTCCGAGACAATATTCGGGACACCTTGTACATGAATTTTTAAGAATGACCAGGACAGCATTTTTACGAAATTTTTAAAATGCCATAACTCGCGAAATACGCATTGTATAGGGAAAATTATTGATTGGTATTTTTGTTTTCACAAACCCTCCAAGGGTGTAAAATTTCAAAAAATTGGTGATGATCATCTCACATTTTATGTGATTTTTTGTCGATTTCCTATGCAATGACCCTGCACTAATTTTTTTTTTTTTTTTTTTTTTTTTTTTTTTTTTTTTTTTTTAATAAAATACGATACAAACAAACATTTTATAAAATTTAATTCATAAAGAAGGTACAAATCAACTTAAGTTTTTCCGAAAACTTTTTCCAGTAACATTAATCATAACTCTCCGTAACTCCATCGAGAAATACGAAAACTTTAGTGCAACTAATGTACGTTTCGAAACTACTCGTACTCTATAATTAACACTGTTAAAATTATTATCGACATAATGCTTCTTAAATGCTTATTAAATATTGCTCATAACAAAGCGCCTATAAAATCCTATGAACTCTATATGAACACTATAAAAATGGCAATGATCATAATTGAAAGTGTCACATCACTAATTCTCTTGGATGTGATATGCTCTGCTAAAATGGTTTACCATTGCGCAAGTTTTTCATGCTTAATTCTGCTTTGTTTACAAAGTGTGCGGGCCAGTTCCAAATACCGTAAAATATTTTATACTTGATAAAATAGAGTTCATAGCCACAACAACAGTTCATCACATTTAATTAAGTGATCACAGCAAATATACATAGCTAATTACAGCAGACTGTTGTACATACATTGCACGGTACATACGAGTATATACATAATTATAACCCTTTTTTCATAACTAAGATAATTTATTAGAAAAGATTTTCTACTTCAGCTTAAAGGCGACTAAGTAATTCTTACTTCACACGTGGTTGTCTGCCCAGGTTGGTTATCAAAGTGAACCAATAAGATAACTACAAACATACACCGTCTCAGTCAGTTGAAAGATTTGCGTAGCAAAGATTTGTATACTCGGCATAAGGATGAATAATGAGATTGAAAGAGATGCGATTTAATTACCATCGCCAGCCGCATAGGTAAGTAGTATGGTAGCTCTGTAGTATGTTAGCAGCACAATAAATATATTCAGTATGGATTAAGACTTGAGAGCTGTGGTATCTGAGAACCTGATAAAATTACAACAAAACGCAAAAATGTGCAATGAAATGTGTTTACAATGGAAAAACTTGAATTTTTCGGTGCTCTGTGATAAAGAAGATTCTTCAAGCTTTTGGAAATGGAATAAGAGAAAAGATTCTGTTCCGATATTAAAAAATGGTAAGAGTTCTGCATCTATGTACCCTAGATAATTCGTTCATTTTTATAGCTATTATTATTTTTATGAACAGCTAGCGGATGCATGAATACAGGAGAATTGATTGCAGTTTTAGGACCGAGGTAAATACTTTGAACTTGACTACAGAATATGTCTTGAGACTAGCAATAAGAAAACTTACATATAATTTGCAGTGGAGCAGGAAAAACAACCCTATTAGCTGCAATTTCACAAAGATTCCGTGGAAATATTTTTGGTGAAATTTTTCTCAATGGAGAAGTCATTGATCGCAATGATATGACAACAATTTCGAGTTTTCTTCCGCAATTTGATATTCCTGTTCAGACACTTACAGCTTTTGAACATCTCCTCTTTATGGTATAATACACTTTTCTTCATACCTTCATATTTTATAAATTATATTTATTTATTATTTTTTTCATAGTCACATTTTAAAATGGACAAATCTACAATAAAGGAGAAAAAAATTCAAAAAATTAACAATCTTTTGCAAAAAGTTGGATTAACTTACGCTAAAAATTCTCAGGTTCGTTGTATGTCTGGTGGAGAACGAAAAAGACTGAGTCTTGCAGAGGAAGTAAGTTATCTAAATTATTTTGTTTATATTTTATTTAAGATTTATATAAAATAGTGATATTAGTTAATTACAGATCCACCATTTGTATTCTGCGATGAACCAACAACAGGTTTAGACAGCTTTAATGCATTTTCAGTTATAAAAACTCTGCGGCAATTAACATCAAACAGATTAAAGAAAAACTGTAGAGAAAAAAGAAATTATAATGATATCGAAATGCAAATCCTTCCACCACATGAAGAAGAATTAGAAGAAAATTATGCAAATTCATCAAATGACAATCAAATTAGGCAAAGAGCTGGAATTATGTGTTCAATTCATCAACCAACTTCAGATGTTTTTGAGCTTTTTACTCATATAATTTTAATGGATGAAGGAAGTATCGTTTACTATGGAAGCTCTGATGATGCATGTTTGTTTTTCTCAAAGTAAGATATAAATTGCAAACTCTTTCATAACGGTTAATATTATAATAATCTTCTTTATCCTTTCATATAGATTGAATTTATTTTGTCCATTAAATTGCAATCCTGCCGAATTTTATGTAAAAATCATTACAAGCAGAGAAAGTGGAAATAATCTTTCGGAAATTGTACGAAATAATTTTGAACAGGAATTATCGAGAAAATGCTCTGTTCATTGGCTTACAGAATCCTCTAAAAGTTTTATAAAAACAAGAAATAGGTGAGTAGGTATAATTAAAAACATTGAAATTCTATAACATTAAATAAATGTTTGGACGGGAGTATATATTATTAAATAATAATGGTATGAAAACATCGAGTATATCAAAATTATGGGATCTACTGATTTTTGGGTCTGGCTTTTGATTATAGACTGTTAAGGGCTCCAGAATTATTTCTGTATTGCTTAGGAATGTCTCTACTTGTCTTTCGCTTGTTATTTCCAGCTTTAAAACTTCTAATAAAAGAATTTTCAATTAATCCATATTTAACTTTTGATTTGGTTTTGAATGATTTTTATTTTATATGCTGGAAAAATTTGATTTGTACAATTAAATAAATCATATAGTATTTTTCGCAACTAGTAACATCTCGTATGCAACACAGAAATTATTCACATCTACTATGTGTATACAACCTATAAACTATAATCAAAGGTCGGGCCTAGCTACCGGCTAAAGGGTTTGATAGCTCAGATGGAGACAAGTAATAAAAATGTATGATGAAGTTGCCGGGGGAGGGGGCATGTCGTTTCGTTGGTGGGGGGGGGGGGGGGGGATTAAGATGTTTAGTACTTCTTCCACTTTACACCCAGTAAGCACAGACAAGAAATACACAGGCATCGACGGTAGTAGATACTAAGAAAGTGATGTATGAGAATAGCTCATAGCCCTCACTGATCTCTGCTAAATATATCATGGGTACGAACCAAAAAAATCTTTCAATTTAGGCAAAAATTGAATTTTTTCTTATAATTTAAATCGACCATATTTCTTCAGAATTCGTGTGAATTATTGGTGGCTGTAAACGGTCCGAGCAAATTCTGTCTGGCGTCTTGCATTATGAGCTTAGTGTGAGGGACGTTGGGTGGGTGAATGAAGGTAAATTTTAATGCAAGATTTACTTCTTTTAATAGTTGGATATTATTGGAATTTATTGGGGTAAGTTGGAAATTTACTGTGCACTCGCATTTTATAGTCGATTTGCATTAACTTCCTACTGGTATGCTGTACATTTTCCCAGCTTGTAATTTTAATGCAATTTCAATAAAATTTTTACCTCAATAAATACTTTATCATATTTAACACATTTCTGATGTGCGAAATAATATGTTTCGAGCCCATTTTTTGTTAAAATTTGCAATTTTCTTAAATACGGAAACCAAAAAATACAAAATCTAATTTGGTTGTGGTGATTAGTGATAGCCGCTTAGGCGTTATTATCCTAAATGTGCGATTTGTATACCCATGCAAATAAATTTCGCTAAAGTTTGTTATTTTTGTTTGGCAATCGAACTATTAAAAGAAGTAAGTCTACACCTACCAATAATGCACACGAATTCTGAAGAAATATGGTCGATTTAAATTCTAAGAAATAATTCAATTATCGCCTATATTGAACAAATTGTTTGGTTCGTACCCATGATATATTTAGCCAAGGTCAGTGAGTTATTTAGATTAGGTATGAGCTCTTCTTATACATCACTTTCTTAGTACTGTCGATATCTGGGTATTTCTTGTCTGTTCTGTAACTTTCTTGATATCAAGATGGGATTCATTTCAGATGATAGTAAGCTTTCCAACCAGCCTGCCTGTCGTCACTTTCTGCAGGAAGTTGTAGGACCTCAAATAAAAAAATTGGAAAAAATCATAATTTTTTCAAATATTAACGATTTTTCCGCCTAAATGCATAATAATTATACAGGCTTTTTACAAGATTTACAAACACATTTAATTTAACTATGCACATGTACCTACCTAAAAACAACTATTTTTGAGATATTCCTGTTTCTATGGTTCATAATTTCATTAATCTTGCTAATTTTGCGTGGAGTTGCATAATAGTAGGCGCGATTACCATCGTCAGTAGCAAAATTAATAAAATTATGAATCATAGAAACGGGAATATCTCAAAAACGGTTGTATTTAGGTAGGTTACATGTGCACAGTCAAATTAAAGGTAACCTTCCGGCTTTCTAAATCTTGTATAAAAACTATATGGTTATTATGAATTTTAGCGGAAAAATCGTTAAAATTTGAAAAAATTAGGAGTTTTAATTTTTTTTAATTTAACGTCCTACAACTGCGGAAGGTGACAGTAAGGCTGATTTGGCATTCATTGGAAAGCTGCGACGGTTTTTTATAATCTGAGTTGAGTCCCACCTTGATAGGGTGTATATCAAGAAAGTTACACATCGTGTAAAGTTGAAGATGTACTAAAAATCTTAACCCCCCCCCCCCCCCTACTACAGGAAGGACGTGTCCTACCGCGCACCTCACATCACCTTAAATTTTTTTGCTTATCTCCACCTCAGCTATCAAACCATTGAGTTATGTGCACCGATAGTGAAACACCCTGTATCTTGACAAAATCTGGAAACACAAAATACCGAAATCCAAAAAAACATGAAATCCCGAAAATTCACAAATCAGAATGCAGAAAATACAAAATGCATTACATATAAATTTATAATATGTTAATTGTAATGCGCTTAAGAAATTTTAGTTTTGAACTTTCTTCCTTTTCCTTTTATTTTTCTAATCCTTTCTTCTTTAGCGACACACTTTCCCGATGAGTTGCGACTTTCTATTTTGTTGATTTATATACTCATGAAATCATAGGGTATAGTAAGTTTGTTAGAGCAAAATGGGACAAATCGGGCAACTCCTTCGTAGGTTTGCCATTCGCTTTATATTTCGCTATATATTTGGACGGTGCTTGAGGATGCGTTGACGCAGAAAACTGAAATTTGGTACATAGTGTTTCCATAGCAATAGTAAATAAAACATACTAAATTTGGCCACCCGTTCTTGGTGTTGGAATACAGAACTTTGATTTTTCATTATGTATTTAGAAATTACCTGGGAACGCGTCGACATGGAGAGCTCAAATTTTGTACATGACGTTCTTATAAAAATTGCAAATACAAGTTCAACAAGTACAAAAACCCATCTATGCAAGTTTCTCAGCTCTCTGCGGTGATGCGTTCTCAGGCAGTGTCCAAATATATAGTGAAAAACGAAATCTTTGCATGGCAACCCTACGAAGGAATTACCCAAATTGTCCCATTTTTTTACCTTAGATAAAATTTATAGGGTATACTAAGTTTGTCATTCCGTTTGTTACACATGCAAATAATGATGGTAGAGCAAAATGGATTGAACACCATGCACATGCATACTATTAAAAGTTATTTTCATTTTTGCATGTCTGTCTGTCCGTCCGTCTGCTCGTCTGTCCGCACGATAAATCGAGAACGCGTGTACTAAGAGAACTGAAATTTGGCTCACGGACTTTTTAGAAAAAAAAAGGAATTTTAACTTCGAAAATGGGACAAATAGGGTAACTCCTTCATAGGGTAGCCATATAAAAATTTCGTTTTTCACTACATATTTGGACACTGCCTGAGAACGCGTCAACGTAGCGAGCTAAAATTTGGTATAGTCTCTTTATAAAAATAGAAAATCTAACTTTAAAAATGGGCTAAATCGGGCAACCCCTTCTTGGTGTTGTCATATAAAAATTTATGATTTTTACGTATACTGTGAAAACGGTCTAATCGTCATTTTTATTGTACTAAAAACTTCTTCAGAATATGAAATCCTATAAAATTGGTTATTATCATTTTTTCTGTCTGACGAACCGTTCTAGAAATATATGCGAAAAATCACTTCAAAAGTCAAAATTGCACAAATATGTGATCCTAGGAAATTTCATACGGACATTCATCTAGGCCCTAGATTCTAGGGCAATGAAGACGAACCTTTCTGAGAAGTTCATTAGTTTTTTTTTAGTACTAACTCGTGGGTCACTGGCGTTACAGAAAGAGAGAGGGGGAGGATAGTTAAAAACTACTTCTTTTTGATTCTCACTTTGAAAATCCTCTAAAAATTTTACGTTGCCTTTTTGTTTTACATCTTTTACTTTTGCAAGTGAGAGCAAAAAATAAAGGTCGACGTCAAAATTGATATAAATGGGGTGATACCATGAATACCGCACCAGGTGACACCATGACGAGTCGGGAATCGCCCCTGCACTGAGTATTTGAATGAATAAGAAATAAAGAAAAGATATGTGTATATTATGAAATACTGTTTATAGATATATTTAGTTCAAGTTGAAGTATATTTAATGAGAAATCTGTTTTTGTTTATTTTCAGATAGTTTCTTAATATTAAGTTCATATTCCGTATTCATTAGTTTAACGTATTTCGCAGTCAATTCATTTCCAAGTTTATTTCTATTGGTAGATTTTACAAAATTCATTGAAGAAAACAATTTTCCACTCGAATATGTGGACCCAAAACATCATTAAAAGAATTAGCAAGTTTCTTAATTGTTATAAAAATTATTTGGTAAATAATTCCATACGTATTATATGTATATTATTTTCAATTTTTAGTGTGGGATCATTATTATCTGCCCTACTTTCAGACAGTTTTCCTTCTATTTCGGAAAACAAGTTTTCAAATTTTCTTTTCTACACTATGTTTTTTTGAAATTCAACTAATTCCATTTCTAAATCATGACGCGCAGTTCATTGTTATAAGTCAGTTTATCTTCAACAGAATTATTTCTTTGCGTTACAAACGGAATGACAAACTTCGTATACCTTATGATTTCATCTAGAGTATAAAAAGATATTAAATCGAGCAACCCTTTCTTGGTGTTGCCACACAAAACTTTAGTTTTTCACTATTTATTTGGACACTGCCTGAGAACGCGTCGGCGTAGAAATCTGAAATTTTGTACACGGTATTTTAATATAAATAGAAAATATAATTTCAAAATCAAATCAAATCAAATCTACGTGTTGCCATGTAGAAATTAGAATTTATAACGTATCCTGTGAAAATGATAGTCCTAGAATAGCGTATTATAATAGCTATTTTACTTGTTAATGAATGAGTTTATATGATAGAAATCGTGTCGACAAGTGTAATTATTGTGGATTAACCAAAAAAGAAAAATTCAAATTGAGGAAATCTATAAGCAATAAAATAAATATCGAAAAATAACTATTTTTATTGACAAGAATTATAAAAACTGTGAAATAATGGATAACAACAAAAAAATTAATCAAAAATTATCTATTAAGGTGCGATTTTTATTTTATTAGTTATACTTTCTTAAATTGAAAGTTCACTTAATGAGGATCATTTAAAGATCATTATTTATCTGCAATTTTTTTGTTTGGGAAGTCTAAAATATTTTCGGTTCCTTCTTGAAGCTTAACTTTGAAACTGAGGAAATGGCGGTTAAAAATTTTAAGTCATCATTATAGGGTGCCTTGTTCCAAAGTAATAGTATAGTGGGTGATTCATAAAGAATAACTCAACTTCAACATTATTTTAGTTTCATTTCGTTAATAATTTTTTGTTTTTGTATATTTGCAGAAGGAAAATCGGATGGTGGTCGCAACTATACCTATTACTTATAAGAACATCTATTGAAAATCAAAGAAATCTTAGAGAACTATTTATAGGTACAGGATTCGTTATGGTAATAAGTGATAATCTAAAATTATAAGTTGTGACGTTATAATATTTGAGTTCTTTTGTTTTTTTGTTTTTTTTTAGATAACTGCAATAATTTTAGCAATAATGTACTCAAATGTAAGAAGTTTTACTCAGTCATCAATTCAAGATGTTGAAGGATGCTTCTTCATGGTGTCTACGGAAATAATTTTCACATTTTCCTATGGCATCACATATGTTTTTCCATCACAGCTACCGGTCATGCGTCGAGGGGTAGGAGAAAATACGTACAGTTTATCCGCATATTACATAGCAGAAACGCTATCAACAATTCCAAAAGCATTTCTCACTAGCTTCCTTTTCTTTGGCCTTATATATGCTTGTGTAGACTTTTTTAGAGGTTTCTTTACCTACTTTACAATGTCGATTACTTTATCGATATCAGCTGTGGCTGGCGTATCGTATGGAATGCTTATCTCTAGTATTTTCGAGTCTGATAAATTAGCAACAGAGCTGGCAGCACCTTTCGACATACTTTTTCTACTTTTCGGAGGACTCTACCTAAATGTAAACAGTGTTCCGTACATGAAATATATTTCAATGTTTTATTATGCAAATGAAGCGATGACTTATGATTATTGGTACAATGTTGAATTTACTGGTATTTAATTATTTATTATTCTTTTATATTTTGCAAATTAATTTAGTTTCTATATTTTACAGATTGCTCTCAACAAGGATTATGTCTTCGGAATGGTTCAGAAGTTTTGTCCAGATATTCATTTAGATCAGATTCTTTAACAATATTTATTGATTACGTTGGGCTTATGGTTCTCACATTGCTTTTTCATTTGCTAGCATTTATCGGTGTTAGAAGATATGTTAGTAAGCGAGGATATTACTAATTCTTAGAACTAAGAACATTTATACATATGTAAGGTTTTTCGATTGAGCTTCTATCCCCAAAAGGCAGTGTGTGACATAATTTTAGGAAATGTTATAAAATAAAATAATTTATTGCAGAATGAATAAAAAAGGATTAAGTAGTTGTTGTGAATTTCACATCTTTTTTATGGGATTCGATTAAATTATTCTTATACCTACCCACTCCCCACCGAGTTACAGGAATTAGAAAATTTTTGGGTTCTGAATCACTTGGTGAGTGTGGAGAAAAAACAAGAGTTTAGATTGTATAAAACTCTTCTGTCTATGAGAAAAGAAGAATGTGTAACAACTTGTTAAATACATAAATAGAAGGATAACACCAAGCAATTGTTCAATATTTTTTATTCAACATAAAATTCTCAAATTTAAGCCTTAATGCTAAATAAATTTAACTCAATACAATTCAAGTAATAAATAAAATTATAAAGGAATAAATGTTGTGGGTAGCGAGATCACTTTTCTCAACCATCACATAGGAATGCCTTAAATCTATCTTATTTGCGTATACTATTAGTGAAATTCCCAAATCAATATTTGTGAGGACTTCACGGGAGTGTGGGAGACCTGATCAATGCTCAGGCCGTTATGGAGTTGAGGAAGTATCCAGATCAATATCCTGGTGGGTTTTGGAGGAAGAAACTTGAATTCAGCTCAAAGTGCTCGAATTCTAGGTAAAGTCTAAGTCAGAGTCCCAGACGTCTTTGTTGGATAGTGGTCAGAGGAAAACTGACTCGTCTTCAAACAATTTTTGAAACAATTTCTTTATTAACCTACAACTACTGACAATTTTAATTTACTTGCTATGGTAATTCTAGATTTCCTTAAAATTAGATCCGTAATGTCTTTAATTTATATTTATGACTACAGCTTCAGCTCCGTGCTCGTATTTTTATAGCGCGAAAGCTCAAAAGCTCATAAAAGCACAGCTGTGGATATCTGATTATCCGAATATCCGTAGAGCCATGCGCGCCCATCTGTTGACAACAGGTCAATATCTGGTTGGAGTCCAGCGTCGGTGGTGACAAAAAATCTGTTACTTGGACAGTGGCGGCGGTGATGAAAATAGTTTGTTTGGCGACCAAATACGACTAGATTTAAATACAACACAATATTTTCTTTAGACAACTTTACTGCTTCAGAGCTCAAACTCAACGAGTCAAGTACAATAAAATGAAATTATATTTATAGCAAACATAAGAAAGAAATTAAATGGGGGAGAAATAAATGAATGTTATGTACAAAAGGTGGTGTCGAAAAGCCAGTGGTGGCGTTACATCCTCCCCCTCTGGCTATTATGTCGATTCTATGAGGTGCCAAGCTTTTTAAAAATTGTCATCCTTCTTGGGTGAACCTCTCTTACGCATTAGGAATATTGGATTAACTGTATGTGGTCCTCGTTCAAAGTATTGACTAAGAACAGATGTACCCAATTGCGTTGCCTGGCAATGTGGTTGCTGCTAACTCGTAACTAGAAAGTTCAAGCTTTTTTAATATAATGTAGGGGCCACCTCTCTTAGGACAAAAGATTGCGCTATACCTTTTCTTAGCGCTGCTGATTGGATGGGTTGCTACCCATAAGTAGTCTTCAGGCTGAAAACATTGGCTCATTCGGTTTTCTGTTCTTGAACTTCTTCGGCATCTTGTATAGTGTTTGCTAGGTTAAGCAAATATGGAGTTATTTCTGGGACAAAATTTTCGATAAGAACTATCGTCTTCAAATCATCAAGGACATCTTTTAGTCCTCGTAATTCACGAACAAAGGTTAGGAATGCAGAAGAATAGCCCAGATTTTTGTTGAAGTCTCAGTTCACAGTGAGCCTTATAGCAGGAAATTAGTTTGGCCAATTTCGGTGATTACCCGTTACCAAAATTGATAACTGCGTTTTAAGATCACGGGTTTTTCGTTCAACTGTGTTGGCCGCTGGGTGATATAATGGAGTGAACGATTGCTTAACATTCAGACAGAAAATAACCTTTTCCATAACAGCATTCACAAATTGTGTTCTATTATCGCTTATAACTAGTCCTGATAGCCCATATCTCAAGATAACTTCATCAAATAAAACTCTTGCACAAACTTCACTTCTAGCCTTCTCCAGAGCAAAGAGCTTGATACATCTAAATGCAACATCTTCGACACAAAAGACACATGATTTGTTGTTATCGGAAGTTGGCGGGGATCCAAATAAATCGAAAGACAATGTCTCGAATCTCTGATTACTAACTGTGGTCTGCAATGATCCATCTGGTTTCTTTTTGCTAATTTTAAGTCGCTGACAATAGAGACAGCTTTTAATATAATCTTTAAAATACTTTCTTATACCCTTCCAATAATATTGACGAACTATACGATTGTAGGTTCTTTGGAAGCCGTAGTGCCTTGCTGTAGCATCATTGTGATAGGCTTTTAAGATTTCAGCTCGCTTTTGTTGGGGAACTGCGAGCATCGTCAGATTCAATGTCCGGGTTATATCGCCTTTGAGTAAATATCGTTTGTTGCTCCGGTATTCACAATCTTCTGGTGGGTGTTAGAATTCAAAGCACTCAATAATCGTATTTAGTTCAGGATTCTTAAATTGCTCGGTCCGTGTATCATTAGAGCTTCGTCTTAAAAGATGTATAGAGACACTACATAGTCCACAAGTGTCTTTATTATTTGCTTCGCATGATGGGCGTGATATAGTATGGGAGACCACATTTGTACGTCCAGTTATATATTTTTTTTTAAAGATTGTAGGGTTGAAGTTTCAAAGCCCATCCAGCTAACCTTCCATGGGTGACTTAAGACCTTCTATGTATCCTCGAAACTTGGATACGGCCCATATGATCGCAAGAGCTTCACGCTGCGTTGTAGAATAGTTTCGTTCTGAAGAGGTCAACAGACGACTAGCATATTCTACGGGGTGTTTCTCTGAACCCTGCCCCTGCACCAAAACTGCTCCAATGGCGTAGCATCCAATTGCATCTGTCTTCAGAATATATGATTTGGTCTCATCTGCTTGATGAAATATAAGAAAGCCTGTTAACACGTCCTTCAGATACTGGGAAGCTTTGCATTGTTCTGACTCCCAACGCCATACTGTGTTCCTCTTGGTTAAGTCGCTTAATGGTTTACAGTATTCAGAAAATTTCGATACGAATCTTCTGTACCAAGAATACGTTTGAAGAAATGATTGCATTCGCTGAATATGTGAGGGATGGGACATTGCTGCTATAGCTGCTATCTTTTCAGGATCTGGTTGAATCCCTTTATTGCAAACAATATGTCCAAGATATTTTATGGATGAACAACAAGATCTACAGTTTTTCCTGTTGAGTTCAACATCAACAATCTTTAACCTCTCAAAAATTCTTTCATGTCATATCAGTAGAAGAATACGAAACTTTTATCCATATGACATATGATTCATCGTTGCAAGAAAATTTTAAATTAATCCCGTTAGTGGAGTTCTAGTGCAGTTTAAAAGATGAATATTCTCAATTGTCACAAAAGTCTATGTGCGAAGAAGGGTTTTCAGCTTATATGTCCACAAAAAATAAATACTGCATCAGACTTTATGCTGAACCTAACATGAAAATTGAACTTTCATCCATAACGCCTAATATCTCCATATTAAATATATCTACGATAATAAAAAGCAGTACAACTCATCTCATTAATATTAAAATTTAAATGTTGTATTTAGAATAGGTTATTTTTAGTTATTGTAGGAAGTTTTGGGTTAATTCTGAAATTATTTTTTTGAAGCAAATAAATAACATTTGAAATAATTTTTGCTAACCATTGCTTAACCATTTACAGAAGGTTGCACTAAACAAAGCAAGGTATCCACGATACGAGATTAAAAAGAATTCAAATTCTCAAAAGATCAAGTCGATTGTTGTAATTGTTTTTCGTATATATTTCTAGAACGGTTAGTCGGACAGTAAAAATTATTATAACTAATTTCATAGGATTTCATATTCTGAAGAATTTTACGTTACAATTAAAACGTCTAGAATTGATCATTCTCACAGCATACGTTAAAAACTTAAATTTTTGTATGGCAACACCAAGAAGGGGATGCCTGATTTAGTTCGATTTTTAAATTTTATTTATTATTTCTATGAAAACGCCGTGTACAAGATTTCAGCTGTCTACGTGCGTCGACACGTTCTCATACAGTATCCAAATATACATAGTGAAAAACGAAATTTTTGTATGGCAACCCTACGTAGGAAATTTTCCCATTTTCGAACTTAAATCTACAATGATTCACCTTTAAAAGTTTCTTACTATCTGGTTGTAGCACCCTCTACATTTCCACAGGCCACGAAGAATTACAGCTTTTAAAAATTCCCTTGGATTCTTAATGAGTAATCGAGAGGCCATACGCGTAGCTACATTTTAAGTTCAATTTCAATTGGTTTGCAAATAGCATTTCATTTTGTTCGAATAGAATGTTTGGGTCAACGTGGCGGATACAGCGGGGGGCGGTCGGGGCGATCGCCCCCCCTAGAGCTCTAATAATAATAAATCAAAATTTATATTCTAATCCAATGAAATAGAAAATACAAAAAAAAAAATTTTAAAAAAGACTGTTTCTAAACCGGCATTAAAAAAATAGAAAATAATTTCTCCCTTCATTTCTCCAGAGTTTCCCTTCATTTTGCATTTAATTAAATTTTTAAATTATATTACATTTGTATATAAATTTTAAAATTTTCAAGGTATACAGAGAAAACAAGATCTGAACAGCTCAAATTACACTACAGTGAATAACAATTTCTCGAAATTTAAATTTGGAACTCCTAATGTTTAGCAAAATACTTAATTAAATTACTTTTCTTTGAATATGCTTTCTTTGTGTACCATGAAAATTTAAAAACTTTTATACAAATGTAATTTGATTAAATGGAAAACTCTAGATAGTTATTTTATATATTTATTGTTTTTTCCTTTTTAGTCATAAATTATTCTCAAAAAATGTAAAATTATATCACTAATGAATTTTCAGTACAAGCATTGTTGCACTTTTTTGTGATCGAAAGCTCACAAAAGCCGGGTATTTTGATGAAAAGTAGTATGTTGGGAAAATTATCATAGCCGGGGTAATTAATCTCAGATTCAGTTGTCCTGCAAATATTTAATTTAAGGCAAATAGGATAATATATATATTAACCCTACCTAATTAGCATTCCTCGAAAATTTCTTCCACCATTTAAGTTGCAAGAAATTGCAGTCCAGCCCAAGAAACTATGGTGTTTGAGCGAAATGCAAGCGACCTATGTATGAAAAACACCAGTAGTAAGACAAGCAAGAAGTGTATAATGTCAATTTTATGTGGGATTAAATTTTACTATTACGGGATCAAAAACTTATATTATATAGATAAAAGAACTCTGGCGATATCTGAATGCTAATGAAATTTTCATGCCAAAACGAAATGAGAAAGCTATACAGAGCAGACCACAGCTGATGGCAAGTGCGGTTATAGGGGGCGATGGGGGCGATCGCCCCCCCTAGAGCAAACGTCTGGATCCGCCCTTGGCAACCGGCTAAAGCTACCATGTAATGTATGTCCTACTAATGTAGATTTATAAAAAGCAATATCAGGATTCTTTGCTTTTACAATGTACCATTTTTGAATTTGAATCTATAGATATCTGGAAGAGTTATATTTTATATTTATGCCCACTTTGGACTCTTTCTCCTGCTAAACTAAAAGGGCCCGGCACAGTCAGACAAAAGATTTCCCTTGCCTTTTCTATTATATGAGTAATAGTCCAGTCATTATAGCGGAAAAAATGGCATATAAATGCAAGTGAACCGAGCAAGCTGATTTTTGGATATCATTTGGGGGGGGGGGGGGGGCTTAGAAAAGCTTAACTTGTAATTTTCGACCAAGATTTCCAATGAAACACAAAGGTAAATTTATTATTGTCTGCTTGAAAAGAAACCAAAAGCCCTTGGTTAGTCGATCTTTTGGTCTTTAGTAGAAACGACTTTTTATTTTATCATAATTATGAATGAAAAGAGAGCAGACAGCTAAGCCCTGCCTTAGGTACTTCCTAATATATTTTGGAATAATTTACATGTTAGGGACGATCGGGGATGTGAATTCTGATGAACTCAGTACATATTGTTGCAAGCGTGGCTTTTGTTTATTATTTAAAACACTATATCTTCTAGATAAATAAAAATCAATTGCCGCATGTATGTTACATCATCACTTGAGATCGGCTCGACCGATTTGGCTCTTTTATTTTTGTTGTGTTCGTAATTGTCAGGACAAGGCTTTCACGGAAAGCAAAATTGGAATCGACAACCCCTTCTTGCTTTTGCAATGCAAACTTTGGGTTTTCACTTTATATTTGTAAACTGCCTGAGAACGCGTCGACTTGGAGACTCAAATTTTGTACACGGTGTTTTAAAAAAAATTTCAATTTCAGTTCAAAAATAGAACCAATCGGGCAATCACTCCTTCGTAGAACTTTTCGTTTTGAACTATAGGATATTTTGATACTGCGTGAAACATCGATCTAGAGAGCTATAGTTTGACACATGGTGTTCTCATAGCAATGGTAAATAAAATTCTAAAATGCACTAAATCGGGCTACCCCTTCTTGGTGCTGCCATTCAAAACCTTGGTTTTTCACTGTATATACTTGGAAGCTGCCTGAGAAGCTGTCGAGATGGAGAGCTCATATTTTGTACTCGACGTTTTCATAAAAATTGCAATACAGGTCCACAATTGGAGCAAATAGGGCAACCCTTTCTTGGTGTTGCCATACAGAGCTTTATTTTTTCACTATATATTTGGACACTGCTTCACGGGTCGACGTAGAGAGCTGAAATTTTGTACACGGGCCTTTTTAAAAAAAAGGGAAATTTAAATGCGCAAATGAGACAAATCGGGTCACTCCATCGTAGCGTTTCCATACACAAATTTCATTTTTTATTATAAATATGAGCACTGTCTGAGAACGCGTCGATGTAGAGAGCTACACATGAACGTATGCACGCACCCACATAGACACATGATGATAAATTAGATATTTTGTATCTCTAACTAGCCCACCTGTTCAACCCCCCCCCCCCCCCCCTGCCCCATTTAGGTATCTATATTATGGCCGAGCAACGCTCGCGGGCTCTCCTAGTTTCAAATATAATTCACTAGTTCTCTTTAATCTTATTTTTGTAACCTCACAAATAATTATCCATCAACTTTACTTTAATTATTGCTATTACTGTTCTTAAAATTATCGCAATTCAAATAGAACACTTTCGCCTGATTACTACGTTCACTTCACTGTCTGAGACAAGACTCGCTCCTGGCGGTGACAATCGCTGTATTTATACTCTGTAAATTGTTCCCGAAAATTCCATTCTATAAACATCGATTCTCCGAACCTAAAGTTGTTTGCGTCCGTGTTTTATAGATGTCGCTTATCCTTATCTATTGCACATAATAGAATTCTCCGAAAGTTTATGTCCGTACGTAATTAGTCATTTCACGGGAAGTACCATTTCTAATAAATGTCGATTGTCCGTTCCTATTGAACGTAACAATATTTTTCATCTATGTTTCGAAGTCGGCTGGTAGTAGCAGATTTAAGGTAACGTAAGTGCGTTTGCTGACTGGAACAGAATGCAACGTACCAACGTCGCGTCGCAGCAAACGTACAAAATTGTCTTACAGAAGTTGATTGCGTTTATGGTACACATTAGTTTGAATACAGTGAACACAGTTACTGCATCTGCAGCCGCCGCAAGAAAATTGGCCAACTTTCAACTTTTAATGCAGGCATCATAGAAAAGCTATTTGACAGCTCAAGAAAAGTTTGTTTTGAATGAAATTTATAATGTAAAATTAATTAAAGAGGTGCGGGTGATTTCAAATATTACTGTTATTATTCGCACAATTTTTAATAAAATAACAAAATTCACAAGCACAACACTGAAAATATGGAAATTGCATTGAACAGTTTAATTTTCTGCGATTTTTGACAATTAGCTACCGAGTCTTGCATAATCATATGAAAATAACCAGAAATTTTTTGCTCATTTTTTTCCGGCTTCAGAGTGAATTCAATGAATTAATCAAAGACTAAACTGTCAAAAAGTAATGCTCGTATTTGCAATGACATCTCTGTGTTAAAATTCACTGGTGTTGAGAATGTATGTTTATTGGTGTACATATGTTCTTTACTTCATTAATGTCGTCACCGAAAAACAAAACCATCAATTGGAAATTGCACAAAATCATTAATTAAACATAAATGTACGCTAATACATTTACATTCCTAATACCACTGAATTTCAACACAGAGATGCCATTGGAAATACTTTCAATAGTCTTTGACACTTTAGTCTTTGATTAATTCATTGAAGTAAATGCGGGGTGAATTGAATCATTATTAAGCCATCCATGAATTCTTTGAAGTAAATTTAAGGGTGAAAATAAAGTTCAATTTGAGCATTACTAAGCTGTCTATAAATTCTTTGAAGTAGTTGAACTGATTGAAATTCTCTGATAAAATTGTGTAGGAAAACTGAAAAGACTTTTACACAGCCACTTAAACCTGCCTTCGCTTCCCAGCTGGAAATATGTATGTCAAGCGCTTGTAAAGGAAAGCACTTCCACACAATAGCCGCAAAATAACTTTTTCGTAACACTCTCTTACCATAGCCAAAGGGAACTTTGTGGAAGCAGATCTCTTCTCTGAGTTCAAGCTCATTCGTTTTTTTGTAAAAAAGATGACTCATATGCATCTGAAAGAGCGGAATTTTCATTCTTTAGTAGTCTGTTGAATTGTGACGTTAATTGATATAAAATTCAATTTAAAATTAAACGGAGCGCATTCAGAATAAAACTGAAATTTTTAATAAAGTCCTTATCTTCATTCCCTCTGAATTCCCTACAAGCGTTCTAAGATTTTATCCTACAAGCGCTCCAAGATTGTCACCCTACAAGTGCGCCAAGAGCGCTTCCCAAGAATATGCAACATGTTAAAACGATAACAACTAGGAAAGTAATCAAGTCTAATTTCGTAAATAATCGTCGCCGTTGTGTCTTGATTTTATTGCTTATCGCACAATCGCCCACGGGATATTGACTTAAGAACTATCCAAAAATTGATTGAATGCTGATGACTTATACTATTTATTTTTCCCGGACGGGAATCGAATCTACACTTGTTAGAATCAGTCAATGATGGATAAAGAAGAATTTTAAGAACTTTTATTTTTAACGATTCTAAATCAAATTAATAAATACAAGAAGAAAAAAAAACAACCGCCTCATCCGGGGTTTGAAACCGGGACCTTCCGCTTGCCGGGCGACTGCTCTTACCACTGAGCTAACGAGACAGATGATTTTTCCTCTTGCATTTATGAAAGCTTTCATCGTTACTGGTTAATTCCAGCTGAAAGCAAATCGTGGCTTAGTAGGCTAGTAGCAAATTGATATATGCAAGAGGAAAAATCATCTGTCTCGTTAGCTCAGTGGTAAGAGCAGTCGCCCGGCAAGCGGAAGGTCCCGGTTTCAAACCCCGGACGAGGCGGTTGTTTTTTCTTCTTGTATTTATTAATTTGATTTAGACTTATACTAACTTATAAGCGATGTACCCTGTTTCATATCGGGATTTGAATGCTGCTTATATGTACTAACTATTAAGTGATGTACCATACCCTGTACCGGGTGCTCAATAAGATTCAACGAAAATTATGATAAAGAATGGGAAACAATTGAAAATTTTTCGTTGTTCCTCTGGCTTCTAGCATTGGCAGAAGGCGCAACATTAATTTCAGTCAGAGCGCTCAACACATCCGAAAACAACTAACAAAAGGTGCTTTAATTGGAAATTGTGAACCCGTTTACCAGATGGTTAATTTGGATAATGGTAGTAATATTAAGGAGGCAATACCTATATCAGCTAATACTCAACAGGTTCGGAAACTTCTTTCATCTAGTGCCTTAAGTAAATTTTCGGAATTATTTGCAATAAATGATGATCGATACAGGAGATTCTTGGCCCATTCGGCAGACACCACGAAGACTACCATTAGCCAAACAACCAGAAGTTGCAAATATGATAAACTCCATGAAGGAACAAGGCATAATAGTGGAATCTAACAGCCCTTGGACATCGCCCGTTGTTTTGGTTAGGAAAAAGGACGGCAGCACCCAATTCTGTGTAGACTACCGCCAAGTAAATAACATTACCAGAAAGGATAGCTATCCGATACCAAGGATTAATGACACATTGGGCACCATTTGGATAATGTAATGCTCCAGCCACATTCGAACAACTAACGGAATGGGTTCTTTACGTGGATTAAACTGGAAAACATGTCTGGTCTACTTAGATGAGATAATAGTAATCGCAAGGATATTCGAGGAACATAAAAACAGCTTACGGAACTGAGAGATGCGAAACTGAAGCTCAGTACGAACAAATGCGCTCTATTTAAAAAGGAAGTAAAATATTTGGCGCACATAGTTTCATCACAAGGCGTAGAAGATAGCAGCTGTCAAAAATTAGCGAGTTCTAAAGCACAAACATCAATTAAGGAGTTTTCTTGGTCTAGCTAGCTACTACAGGCAATTTGTAAAAGGTTTTGCAGATATAGCAAGGAGCCTACATCAACTTCCAGAAAAAGGAAGCCGTTCATATGGTCTGATAAATGTAACGGAGTTTCGAGAATTTGAAGCAACAACTCTGTGAAACTCCAGTAGCTTCACTATCCAAAGCTGGAAAAAACTTTTATATTGGACACGAATGCCAGAAATGTAGGTATCAGGGCAGTGCTTTCACAGGAGGAGGATGGCCAAGAGGTGCCAGTAGCATATTATAGCAAAGCACTTTCATAATCAGAGAGATATTATTGTGCTACAGGAAATAAACTACTTGCGATTGTAAATTCAACAAAACATTTCCATAAATATGGAGATGGATAGAGCGACTCCAAACTTATGACTTTGAAATCCAAACCGAAGAGGGCGTATCCATGGAAATGCAGATGCCCTTTCATGACGTCCATGCAAACAATCCATTCGGGTGGAAGAAAGAGAAACAAGGACAACTAAACAGTTGATAACGGTTGAACCATCGACAAGCTGGAACGAGATGACCCAGACATATCACCCAATCTTGCTTGGAAAGAAGACATGGAAAGACCACAATATAAGGACATTTCGGAGAGGAGTGAGACCAGCTGGGCTCAATGGAATTCTCTTCACGTTGAATGTGGTATATTAAAACGCAAGAGGGAAGCAACAAACGGCGAGTCATTCTGAATGCAGACAGGCGTTCCAGCATCCCAGGTCAAAGATGTTCCAGAAGAATTGCACAGTGGATCATCTGAAGGACATTTGGAGGTGAATAAAACAATTTCCAAAATACGAGAAAGATTTTATTGGTTACATATGCGAGACGATATGGAGAACTTGTGCCGAAGATGCACTATCTGTGCTTCTTGTGAAGGACCGCCACACAGAAGCAGAGGAGAAATGCATAAGTATAATGTAGGAGCCCTATTTGAAAGTTTAGCCGTAGACATCGCTGGACCTTTTCCAGAAACAGATAATGGTAACCGTTACATATTAGTTGCTATTGACTATTTCAGTAAATGGCCTGAAGCTTATGCAATCTCTAATCAAGAGGCAACCATAGTTGCGGAATAAGTAATAATGAATTGGGTCAGTAGATTTAGTGTACCTCAGGAAGTTCGAATCACGGACCTTTCAGGAGATGTGTAAATTGCTGGGAATAAAGAAAACCAGAACAACTCCTCTGCATCCACAATCCGATGGCATGGTAGAGCGCTTCAACAGAACATTGGTTGAGCTTCTAAGGAAACGCGATTGGGATCGACATATTCCCGTGTTTCTAATGGCTTATCGGTCAGCTGTTTACAACCCGACCGGACAATCGCCAGCTAAGGTCGTATTCGGAAGGGAGATGCGTTTACCAAACGACCTCAAGTTTGGTACACCCAGAGGTGAACAAAAGTCACCAGACGACTATGTATCGGAGCTTAGACAACGATTAGATGATGTGCACAAATAAACGAGAGCAAAATTAGCAGTAAATACCGATCGGATCAAGACCCACTATGACTTACGTGATAATTCAGCCGGATTCAATAAAGGTGACTTTAATAAATAATATAAATAATAAATACATATAATTATATCACGATTTGTAACGCTGATGCTATCAATCCTATTTTGTCCGTGTTGCTAGAATATAGAATACTCTCCCAGTTGGAATTCAGAGGACCAGGACCGTGATGGTTGTTGCATTCTGGGAGAAACTATTAGAATTTTTAACTAGTAATGATAGATCCTAGAGAGATTATGTCCCCGAACTATAGGATTCAGGTTTTTATTTCTCTTCTTGTTTCAATTTTCTTCCTTTTTTCTTGATTCATTTTCCTTTTGTATACAGGTTGTTGAGGAAACGAGGTGATAGTATTCACCTACACAAAATACACTTGTATGGTAGGTGGGCCGACCATCTCAACTGTTTCGGAGTTACAGGTTGGTGAAGAAAATGTGATAGTTTTTTACAAAAACTCCTGAAATTTCCGTGTTATGCAACCTATGAATTTGATTTTTAGCTCAAATGATAGTAAGCCGTCTAAACTTTCCAACAAATACCGAACCATCACTCCACCCTCTCATGTCGCCGCAAGTTATAGGACATCAAATTAAAAAACCTATGCCTTTTTTTATTTTACAAATTTTCCCGACAAAAGCCCTAATAACTGCAAGATTTGGAAGCCATCTCAAAATATTTCCTCTGCAACTTTTTCACATTACGTATTTTCTTAATCACCCTGTAACTCCGAAACTGATAAGATGCCCCCACCCCCTGCCTTTCAGGTAGTGTTAAAAGAGCAATTAACCAGGTAACGATAACTGGAAAATTTTCACGTAATTCGTTATTTTTAGGTAAAATCTATAAAATCTGTCATTTAATAATGATCTGTAGTGATGAAAGCGATAAGCGATGTAGATTCAATAAGAATTCAAACATTGTACATAGAAAGTGCAGGTACTAACCGCAGTCAAGAAAATTTGATTAACGTCGAAATAAATGGGAGACCTTCTCGACCGTCTTCAACCATTTCCTCTTTGTCTACATTTATCCGAATAACGCTTTTAATCCTTATCATCATCTAGTTGTGATGATAATACAAACCTAGAAATGAAACTTAACGGGAAATAGGTGCGTGGGCTATTCGATTCAATATTTCTCATAACGCCCTAAAGGATTTATTGAAAACACTACATGGAATAGGTGTAAAGAATCTACCACTTTCCGCTCGATCCCTCCTCAAAGCCAAAAAGATAACATAGATGGGTATTACCTGCTTTTCTTTTTCCCGGCGTTGTCACAGTATGAGAATTTGACAGTCTAGCGGGACAAAATTGTAAACAATATCAAATGAGCTTCTATGTGGATGATTTGAAAATTATGTGCTTAAATTAATTAAGGATTATAATAAATTGATAAATACGAAGGTTACACATGTATAATAGGTAATAAAAAATACATTTTTAATAGAAAAAAAAACTTCAATTCAATACAAAAATATTTATTAATGTGTCCCAGCTTAAGCTGCGTACATCGGTGGACATTTCGAAAGTTAAATAGTAGTAGAATACTAGAAATACATTATAGTAAAAGAAATAAAATAAAGTATAGTAGTAGTAAAAAACACAGTATATACAGTAATCGATAAGCAGATATGTTTACATAGCAATAATAGTAATAATACGAACTATAGAGTGAGAATCTAATTAACCAGAAACAAGGAAAAGCTGTAATTTGTCTAAGAATTATTCTTATACGGTACCCTAAATGAATACCTCGTATGTAAATTCGAATTGTTACCGCTCTGTTCAAATTTGTTTGTTAAAATTGTTTTTCGCATCTATTTCTAGAACGGTTGGTCGGGGAGTGAAAATGATTATAACCAATTTCATAGACTTTTATATTCTGAAGAACTTTTCAGTACAATAAAAACGTCTAGAACTTATTCTTTTCACAGTATGCGTAAAAAACCTCAATTTGTATATGGCAACACCAAGAAAGGATTACCCGATTTTGCCCATTTTTAAAAATGTATTTACAATTTTCATGAAAATATATTTCTGAGCTAAACATAGCCTTTGTATGGTATGGTTAACCAAAGTTTACACATAACAGATACTTCAGTACCTAATTTCTATATCTGTTGGAAAACATTTTTTCTTGTCCTATTTAATTTGGTCACTCGAAGGAAAGAGATTTTTGACTTTTTAGTTTGCCTCTTGCCGAATAATATCGATAAAATTGATGTGTGGATAAATTGATATCAATTATCAAGACATATGCCTCGTCATATATAGGCTCATTGTAGTCTTTTACAAAGCTTTTTACATCAGTATTTCTATTAGATAAAGCTAAATAGAGTTTTTTAACCAGTTTGGTCCATTTCCCCGTTTTCCGAAGATCCATCTCGTTAACTAATCCTATTTCTTCAAGGATTTTCGATTTCAAAAGATATTTTACCTTTCGCTTGTTAGTTTTCTTACTACATTCTCCAAAAGTTTTTGGCGGTCTTCCTGTAAAAGTAATGATTCCACTGCAGAGCTTGATGAAATTGATGGCGGTTCTCTCTGTATACATATAGTCAGGCAAAGTGAAACATTTATCTAGCCAGGTTGAATTAAAAAATAAAAAGCGATCGCGATGACTACTAATTTTTCCCCATTTTCTTCAAATTTGAAACATATGTTAATAATAGTCCTCAGTTCTTTTAGAGCAGATTCAGAGATCTTTTAAGTATTACATATTTTTGCATAACTAATTCAAAAATTGCATCCTTACGACCAACTTTATCGGATTGAAATCAAACATTAACAATTTGTCAGCGCGTTAATTTAGAGCTCATTCTGATCATGACATAATTTTGTTAACGTATGATTTTTAAATTGAAGTTTCTAACGAGGGTACAATTTACTCTTATTACAATTACGGGGCTGTTGACTTGGATGCTCTGTATAGTGATGCGGAGACTTGGGAATGAGATAATGTATGTTTTATGCATTGTTTGGATGATTAAGTGAATTTCCTTAATAACTCTCTTCATCTCTTACATGAAATTCATGTTCCTTTGGTCACGAGAACTATCACTAATCCTCTGTGCCCTTGGTGTTTCCCTCGAATTAGGAATATGATACCAGCTCGTGATATTGCATATCATAAGTGGAAGAGGTTCAAATTTATTGTTTTTCTTGAGGAATATAAGACCTTACGCAATGGTACCGTTGCAATTATTCGTAAAGCTAAAAGGCAGTATTACGAATCTAAACTTAATTCTAAACTTCCTTCAAAAATCCTATGGAAAAACTTGAGGATGAGTAGCATCAGTTCATCTCGTACAACTAATTATTTTATTGATCCTGATTCAGCTAACAATGTCCCGTGTAGATGATACAGCTGATGCGCCTATATCTCAATCTTATGAAGCAGATAATTATTTTTCTTCGGCCCCAATTATTAATTTCTCTCGAGTCACAAATGAAGATATTTTTACTGTAGCTAAAATAGCGTCAAGTCCTGCGCGATTGGTGCTAATAATCCCAACACTCGATTCATTAAGATGTGCTTGCCCTATATGCTTCCAACACTCACAAATATTTGCAACTCGTGTTTTACTACTTGTTGCTTTCCTATGTCATGGCCTTCCTAAAGTAAAATCAGACCAGTACCAAAAAACACTAGCTCACATTGTACTGAATTTCGGCCTATAAGTATATTACCATTTCTCTCTAAAGTAATTGACAAAATTATGCATTTACAGATTTCCCATTATTTATTTTTGAATGGTCTTATGCACAAGTATCAATCAGATTTTCGACCTGGGCATAGCTGTACATCTGCTGTGCGCAATGATATCGCGCATGCTGTCAATAAAGATGAAATAACGGTACTAGTTCTTTTAGGTTACTCCACGACCTTTGATACCCTTAATCCCAGACTTCTTCCGACAAAACTCAAAACGAACTATCACTTCTCATCTCATTCTGCAAAATTAATTTATGATTACTTGAGCAAGAGATCACAAGCAGTTTTTTCAAATAGTTCTCAATCCTCATTTCTACCAGTTGTATCGGGTGTACCTCAGAGATCCATTCTTGGGCCCCTGTTATTTTCTATGTACATAAATTATATATTTTCTCAAATTAAGTATTTTAATCTGCACGTTTATGCTGATGATGTTCAATTGTATAGATCTAGTGTACTTAGTGTCATTGAGGATTGTATCTCTCGGGGAGGCTATTAATTTGTGGTCTTGTATAAATAAACTGAAGCTTAATCTAAATCTAAGTATTTGCTTATCCATAGGCGAGAGATTAATACGGGTAGTTTTCCGTCAGTTTCCTTTAACAACACTGTTATTCCTATTGTTGACTCAGCTAAAATTCAATAAAATGCTTCCGAGGAATCTCCACATCAATTCTGTTGTAAGTAGAGTTTATGCAGGACTTCGTTCTCTGTGGTTGTTAAGCCATTTTACACCCATATGGATGTGAAATATTTTGAGAGCTTGATTATAATAATAGAAGAAAAGTTGAGATTGCCTTTAATTCTATCATCCGATATGTGGACAGTCTCAGAAGACTTGATCATGTTTCTGAATTTAAGAATTCAGTTTTGGGGTACTACATTTCTGGTAATCTTGCTTATTGCTCAGTAATGTATATTTAATTAAAAATATTAAACTTAAATGTCCTCGGTATCTTTATGGTCTCATGGTATTCTCTAGGTTCAACAGAACACACCATTTGTTACTACCGCGGTGTAATTTCCTTATCACCCAACGCCTATTTTTTGCCAACTAAATCAGTAGTTAAATTAAAAATATCTCCAAGGTATTGCCTCTTCACTTCCTCACACTTCATTAGTATTTTATATAATAATAAGCATATGCATTACTATAAAAATATTTCAAACTTACCTAGAAGAAGTATAATGACTGTCAGAACCAGCTTAACACAATCTCGCTGCATGGACACGTTTAATAAATAAACGGTCAACAATATATGCGTTTCATCACTTAGTCGATGTTAGTAATAGTATGTTACACTAAACATAGACCAAACACCGGATGAAATTACATGCAATGCGACATAGAACAAAAAGATAAAAAACTAAATTAAATCTAACTAAAAAGATTAAATATTATATAAACGTTTTTTTAAAACATACTTAGAAACGTCAACAACAAAATTCTCAGCCATATTATTAACAGTAATACACATGCGATTAATATTTTCATACATTCTAAAGTTAGACCTTGAGGAGTTAACATGCAACAGAGGTAGCCTTCTCAAATTGTGGCTACTATCACGGATAGAGATTTTGTTAAGTAACAACGGAGAATCAATATTCGCGTGTTGATGCACAAAAGTTACATCGGTAAGCATGCGACGTTTTTCAAGCGAGTGCATATTTAAAAGCTTCAAGCGATCCTCATAGTGTGGAAGAATTATAGAATTATTCCAGGGTAGATGCCATGAGAGCAAATCGTAGGAAGTACCGCTGAACAGACTCAATACGGTCAATGTGTGTACCGTAAAATGGAGACCAGACCTGACGAGCATACTCAAGAAGTGGTCTTACAAAGCAAGCGTACAAACGCAATGTTATGGTAGGATTCGAAAACTCTCGGGACCAACGTTTTATAAAGCCCAGCATAGAATTACTCTTTGATACCATGAAGTTTATATGGGAGACGATATTCAATCTTTGGTCACATTGGACACCCAAGTCACAAACAGAACTAACACGGCGAATCGAGGAATTCGAGAATTTATAATCATAAGTGATTGGTTTCAGATTCCTGTGGAAAGTCATAACCTCACATTTGTCGATATTGAGTACCAAATTATTGCTCTTGCACCAATTGTAAAATTTCTGAAGGTCACCATGTACCTGTCCACAATCGTTAACAGACTTAATCTTAGAGAAAAGCTTAACATCGTCAGCATAAATAAAGACTTAACAGTACCTCACAACAGAAGCAAGTCAATAGACAGAATAAAGAACAACGGGCGCAAGTGACTCCTTTGAGGAACGTCAGACTAAACCTTCAATACGCTATAGATGGAATGGCTGAATAAGATTTGGTATGTTCTGTTATCTAAATAAGACTCCGTCCATTTTAGAAATATTGGAGGAAAACCATACTTTTCCATTTTAAAGAGTATCACGGAGTGAGATAACTTGTCGAAGACTTCACTAAAGTCTGTATAAATACAATTTGTCTGATAGCCTTTTGCAAACCCGCAAATGGTATCCAAGACAAATTCCAACAAGTTAGTGGTTGTAGACCTGCTCGAAATAAACCCATGATGATTTGCAGACAGTAAATTCTTACAGGATGTTGATAGTTGAGAATAAATGATAGATTCGAATAATTTAGGCATGCAAGATAATTTTGCAATAGGTCTATAGTTAGAAATTTCATTTTTACTACTTTTTTGTGGATAGGTATGATAAAGGAATTTTTCCATAGCTGCGGAAAACAACCACTATCGAGCGATTTTTGGAAAATAATTCTCAGCGGAGCTGCCATTGCAAGGCAGGATGACTTCAAGAAGACGGAGGGATCCAGGACTAGTTGTGAAGTCATTTGGAAGCCCATTACATTAATATGATCGAGTATATCCTGTTCTAAAATTGAAGGGATAGGGAATAAAATGTTATGAGAGTCGTTCATATGACTGAAGTTGCTATTTTCAGGTTGAAAATTTGACGAGGCGAAAGCATTGTCGAAAAATGAAGCAAACATATCGCAAATCTTAGAAGAATTATCACTAGCAAAATCCTTGTACCTCATGGTATTGGTGTAGTTGTCCGTCCTTTTCTTCATATTATTAAACTTAAAAAGATGCGTGGGTCACTAAATAATTTCGTACGCATGCTTTGAACATACTCACCATAAACTGTAGAAGAAAGTTCTCTGAACTCGTTATATGATGTGAGGAAGTTGCTGTGACTTATATTGTCCTTATCCCTCATAAAACTTTTCCACAATTTATTCTTTCTACATTTAAGACGTTTCAGTTCTTTATTGAACCATGGAGGAGATGTTTTAGAGAACCGCTGATGCTCACGGGGAACATGTGAAGAGAGTAAATTAAAAAGAATTATGTAAAACTTAGAAACGTTTTCATCAACACTATTGCAAGACAGAAATGTGTTGAAATCAATAGAGGTAAGTCTTCTGGAAAGTACCGATAAGTCAGCCTTCCTAAAATTGAAAAATTATTGCATTTCGTCAAAATATATAAGGTTTTCGGTTACATAGCGATATGTAATTAGTAGAGGGGGTGGTATTTGTCAAGAGTAGACATTATAACTGTGCTAGGTTCAACTAATAAGTTACCCGTGTCAGTAGAAAATACCAGGTCTAACTGCCTACCTATGTCGTTCATAACATTACTGATTTGGCTGAAACCAAGAGATGAAATCGTGTCCAAGAAGAGTGACTCCTTTGTTGTCAAGTTATTAAGTGGAAGATAGTCATCGTCATCTTCATTAAGTATACCCATTGTATATTGGGTAAGTTAAAATCACCAATAAGTAGTAACTCGTCAAGAGGTTCCATCTTACCATGGATAAAATTAGATGTTAAAATGAGTAGGTCATAAATATTCTGCCATACAATTTTTGGATCGTCTAGGTGAGTACTATCACCTCCCGCTCTATGGACCTCCTAAGGGGAAACACCCTGTATAGCAACAAATTATGTAAAGTCATATTTTAAGAGAGGCAGCCTAAGAACTATAAGTTCAATGTCGAGGGTAGTGGAGAAACCTTAAATAAGCATAATAAATAAACAAAACTCAACCGTATAATCACCGTGTTAATTAACCAGTGGTGTACTTGTAGGGCAATAAGCCGGAAACACCCTGTATAATCTTCATTTCAGTAAGGTCCAATTCAATATATCTTATATTGTACATATCTAAAACAATGTTAATCCAATGATGTTATTAAATATGAATACTGCATACATACACTATTTTTAAAAAATAAAATGTTAGCAGCCTCAGTTTACTTGAATTTTGAACTTTACAGTCACCTCACGCCTTTTCTTCTACCTGTAGGAGTTTGGTGTTAATCAAGGCTATAAAAATATATGTGTCAGTGGCGTAGATAAGGCACCCGCAAACCCCGCCAGGGGGGGGGGCGAAATTTAGAGGCCCCACATTGGTAACTACAATTTTCAAAGAGTTCCAGCATTTTACCAGAAATGATATAGCACATAAGGATATCGCATGACCATGCTTGGCTTGTACAAGAAATCGCTTCTTGGGATTTGTTAGCGGAGCCCGTACGACCCCTTCTCAGGCATTAACAACGCCACTGTACACATTGCTCTCTGTTTTTCTGAGGATTTTATTCTCTGTTCTTTAAAACATCCTGAAATAAGAGCTTTGCTTGCATTATTTACGTTGGATGGTTTTCGTGGGTGATATAATATGTATGTAGTATGGGTAAATGAAGCAGATATGCATATATACATGCAGGGGCGGATTTCCCTATAGGCCGAGTAGGCCCGGGCCTAGGGCGGTAGATTTAGGGGGCGGCGATTTTTTCTTGTAGTTGTGGGTATTTCATTACATTTTTATACTTTTTCGTTTTTTTAAATAAAATAATTCGTTGGAAAGTGTTATTTTTAATTCTACTCCATTTTTTTCAAATCTACTCCGATTTATGAGGCAGCCTACTCCGCTAATTCTAGCCTGGGGTCCCTTCACTGGATATAGATCATTCAATTTTTCGTGTTTTACAGAGAGTAGGGGGGCGGCAATCTTCCATAGGCCTAGGGCGGCCAAGTGATCAAATCCGCCCCTGTATACATGAATGTCTCCAATTCCAATATAAAATTAACGATGTGTCGACCTGATGTAGAGAAGCCTTAATTTTTTTCATAGAATCTTACTGGACATTTTTTCTCTAGAATTCTTATGCATATTATTGAAGACCGATGCAGAATCTGAAAATAGCTCCTCCAAGAGTGAATAAAAAAACCGGCCGAAACATTTTCTGTGAATTTCTAAAAAAATGAATGCTTATTGCTTAACGGGTTACACCAGGCGCGTATATAGGCGGAGGGTCACGGGGGTTTATTTAGAATTTTGTTGGGTTTTATATAGTGTCGAAAAATCATCTATCATACCTGTCACAGGATGGTAAGTAATTTTGGAATACTACATATTTATTTTAGTGTTTGATTATTTAGAAAAAGGCACGCAATGCTTAACAGCCCAGTTATTATGATGCTTTATATTTTTGTTGCACCGATTACTCCTATAGATGAAAAAGCACACAATTTCGAAACTTGAAAGTGTTATTGTTTCTAAGAAATTGGTCAGCGATCATAATTTTATTTTGCCTATCTAATTTTCCGGCATAAAATCGATGATGACAGGACAACTTGGTGGGGAACTGACAACAGAAACACACAAACTTTCTTAACGAATTTCGATTTAAGGTTCTTCCAGTATAACCCTAGTTCCATCATCCATTATTTTTGTAGCGACACTAATTCAAGCCTGAGTTGTTCAAAATCTTAACGTTCGTAGGGAAGCATTAAATTCTTGTAACGGTCCAAACGAATTGGTGGATTGATTCTGGTGGTTCACTCTTTCAGACAAGGACACAACCCTTCGAGCAGGAAACTAAATGGAGTTGACATGAACCGTGATAGATCGTAACCACTTTTAAGTTGTGTGGGTACACCAGTGAAGTCGAAAACATTTCTCGGCATATAGAGCCAGGGGCGGATTTCCCTATAGGCCGAGTAGGCCCGGGCCTAGGGCGGCAGATTTAGGGGGCGGCGATTTTTTCTTGTAGTTGTGGGTATTTCATTACATTTTTATACTTTTTCGTTTTTTTAAATAAAATAATTCGTTGGAAAGTGTTATTTTTAATTCTACTCCATTTTTTTTCAAATCTACTCCGATTTATGAGGCAGCCTACTCCGCTAATTCTAGCCTGGGGTCCCTTCACTGGATATAGATCATTCAGTAGGGGGGCGGCAATCTTCCATAGGCCTAGGACGGCCAAGTGATCAAATCCGCCCCTGTATAGAGCCCCCATGCTCATGTACACATATTTTATACACAATGCTTACTTCATTAGTTTCCTGCTCGAAGACACAACCATTCAATTTTCTTAGAGAGATTTTTCTTTAGATTTTTCATGCACTACTTGTGGCCGACCATGGTTCCAGAGTTAGAATGATTCAGGTGCCTTAGCTGGTCTTGGTCGCTAAAGATATTTATGGATATTTGGCAATCATACATTTTGTTCTACGAAATTTACTTGAACATTTTTCATTCGAATTTTGGTGACTGAAAACCATCAGTTGGATTGATTCTAGTGCCGCTAAAATTGATTATACAATTTTCGTCAAAGTTTTTGCGGCAAAACTATAAAAATAAAATCCATTCACTTTCCTCTGCAGTAGTTGGCGTTGCTTTGTTTGTACTTTCGTATTAATTCAGGTAATGTTGCTTAATTTAACTTTACGTGTACTTTTAATTTGTAGGAGAAGGATAAACTTGCTATATTCTTCAGCGATGGAGGTAGATATAGTAGCGAAAGTGTTAAGTGGAAGACTGATAAGACCATTGACAACTGTTCTCAGAAGAAAACAAGATCAGTTAACTTCCTATCAGAAGAAATAGTCAGTAACATATTATGTACACCTACTCCCATTCCTTTAAATGTGACTCAAGCTGCGAGCCCGCTCTCAGTCAATTAATTCACCCGTGACAGAATCGCTTGCATTTATTTCTACAATCTCTGCACGAGAGGGCGTATCTGGTTATGAGTCCTTGATGTTCACCCTGAGATCGGCATTTTTGTGATAGTTATAACGTAAATATGATTAAAAAAAATTTAAAAGCAACTTCTTCCGACTTTTTCCTCCCTCTCGAGTACATTTTCCAACAGGATAATGCTCTATGTCATACCGTCCGGAACACTAAAATCTGGTTTCAAGAACAAAACATTAAATTTTTCAGCCTGCCCAAAGTCCGGATTTGAATCCTATTGAAAATATCTGATGCCACATCGATAGGAAAATTCACAAACGTCATGTTCGCAATATCCACGACTTTTGGGCAGCCGTAGGAAAAGCTTGGAAAGAAATTCCCATCAAGTTTATGGCTGAAAGACGTAATAAAAAATCAAGGCGAAAATACGTTTTTTTACATATATGTATTTAAATCAAAATTGAAATAATATGCTTTGTTGTTTTAATTTAAAATATTGAGTGACATATTTCTGTCGTTTTTTTTTTCTATATCTATAGATATTAAACTTTAGTGGCATTTAATTATGTAATAAATTCATTTTTACAAATGTTCTCCTCTGCTCACTTTTTTTTTATCAGTAGTGTACCTATATGAAATATGAACTAAAAGTTGCCGCACGGATCAGGATCTAATGGTAAGCTACATATCCGCCATTTAAACGTTGCTCTTATTCTTGAATAACGAAGGCAGATTCCGTATACGTTAAGCTGTCAAAACCATTCGAAATGGTTGTGCATGTGGTATTCTAGAAATTCATATTCGTTATTTTCGTACACAAACCATTTGTTGTATACCGAATATGTTAAAACCCTTCGGAACTGAAGAATAGGGCTCCAGATATTAAAAGCAAATTAAGAATAAGAAATACTTCGTGCATGAAAACAAATCTAAGGCTCAGGGGGGTTACAATTCTCTCCGACATGTGTGTGTATGCGTTATACAAAAGCCGGTGTGACTTTCTGATTCACTTACACAATCAAGAAACTTGAATTTATATGGAATATATAATTATTATTATTATTACAATTTTCCTTAGATTAATGTAACATACGCAGGTATATTCAAGTATTCCTCCAACAATATAACAAATATTATGAATACTACTAAAGCTAAAGAGCAATAACACAAATTCTCTCTCTTAACCACCCCTTCTTAATCGACGTTGCCGTTCTAAAAAATAGCTACATATATAAACAACATCAACATCACCCCATCGGCCATCACAATACCAATAATAATAATAATAATAATCACCCCTTAAGAGAACTCCGGTTTTGAATCACACACTAAAGCAGAGCAGCCCTGTCTGGCAGCAGCAGCAGCAGCCCTCTCCTTGATGAAGTATAGGCCGATTTTGTTGATACTCATCTTAAACACAATACATACAGCACACAATCCAACTCCAACTAACCAAAACCAGAGCTTATGATATTAAAAAAAATGTCTATATAAAATGAATGTTCAGTTCATACCGTTTCCATTTTTTTTTTATTACATATTCATTTCGCTCCTCTTTCAATTTTCTTCATTTATTTCCATTTTCATTTCCATTTCCATTTTTCTTTTCTTTCTTTTTCGTTTTTCAAATGTATTAAATTATGGGGTTCACTTTTTTTTTAGTCAGACTCAAATGAAATAGCAGGAGAGTTAGTCACACCGACTAGAATTCAGTTAGAGTAGAGAGAGAATCTATACCTTAGCACTTGATACTATTAAAGAACATCAGTACGAGGTATTTACTAGGCGAGGTAAGACCTAGTAAGTAGTGACTTGACTTGAACTGACTGTTTCTCAGATTGTTACTGTTTGTGCCTTCTTCTTGGGGGTAAAGTGAAAAGTGCAAAAATTAAAAAAAAAAGCTAAATATTTTAACTTGGTACGGGAAATAAACATCTCATCGTCGCGGCGTCGTCGTCGTCATCGTCGTCTTGAAACAACCAACATCAACGCGGTAAAATAAGATAACCGGAAACGGTGTAACTAACCGGGTGGTATAGGTATAGGGTAGATTTTATCTACCGCACTTTCTTCTTGTATTATATATTGGCGGCTGAGTTAAAGGAACAGGAGTACAGAATTTAAGGAGCGCAGAAGTGCAAGGAGCTTCTCATCATCACTACCAGTACCAACCAGCGAACATCATCATCATCATCATCATCATCTGGAGAAGAAGTGGAGCAGGTGCTAAAGGAATCTAGAACGTAAGTATAAATTTAGTTATTCGTTCTCCAGACTCTCCTCCATATATCCCTCTGCTGCCTTGGGCCCTCCTGTTTTATGTTACTTTCATACCTACATTACAATCCAACTTGCCGTTATAATGCCGTTCGATTCGAAAAGGACTTGAAGTTGAGAGTGTGTTTTATGTTTGATTTAACTTATATT
This sequence comes from Dioctria rufipes, assembly GCA_963924295.1. Lineage (NCBI taxonomy): Eukaryota > Metazoa > Arthropoda > Insecta > Diptera > Asilidae > Dioctria > Dioctria rufipes. The sequence goes on along the minus strand of OZ002740.1, from coordinate 344,252,339 downwards.
TCTCTGCTAGCTAAGTTTTTTGTTTTTTTGTTTTTGCTGCGAGGGCAGTAAGAGTGAGAGAAGAATATATATTATGTAGGATTTTATAGGGACTTTGTGTTCACAAGAAGAAGCAGCGAAGGGTGTGCTGCGAGTGCGACTGTTATTATGATCATCGTCTCGTCTTGTAGATTATAGGTATGTGTACGACGAGTATATTTTATATATGTACACATATATATGAGAAGGGAAGGAATAAAGGAATCCTTTTTGGCGCAATAACGAAACATTTTCATCGAACAGATGTCCTCGGCGGCAGTGTTCACTTCACAGAGTCAGCACTACTTCGGTTTGGTTTAGTTTGGTTAGGTTTTTGAGACGAAGAAGTGCGAAAGAAACGAGATTAAGCCGGCTGGCTCTGGCTGTGCAATTGCAAATCTTCTCGACGATATATAGGTTGATTGAAGGGATTGGTGGAGAGAAGAGAGAGGGAGTAAGGAAAAGCAATGAACGAACAATAATTTTATTTAAGGGTAGTTCTACAGTCACATTGATTTGGTTTGGTACTGTACAGAAGAGTGGTCCTCCTGGTCGGCTCTTATGTTTTGTTGTTTTTTCTGCCCGTTTTTTTTTTTTTTACATTTGCTCCTACTAATTTATACATGTACACAACCTGCGATTCAATCAGATAGGTAGGTAAAGGTAAGTATATATGTGTGCACACGATTTTTTTTTAAATCAATATTTACATAAAATTTTAAATTAAATTAATCGACATCATGTCATTAATTAATTTAATCGCAGAACACACATTCAAGAGAAATAATTTTTTATTTAATAATGAATAAACAAAAAACAAAATTTACTTTATTTCTCCATTCTCTAGTATTCGGTTCAATAATAAATTTTTATCTTAGTCATAGAAATAGAAGACTCATAGTAGTCATACTTACCTCTAATAATACCCACAACCAAACCTCCCCAATAGTAATGTAGATTTTGTGCTTGCTTTTTCTGCTCCCTCTTCTCTTACCCTCCCGCGGCAACGTCTTCTTCACTTTGTTGAATTGTTCCCGTTTTTATAACAATGGGAACATTGTGTACAATAATTTTAGTCTCTCTACATGTAAACTAAATTTCAATACCGTCAATGTATTAGAGTGCGATTAAAATTGACGTTTTATTTTCATATAGAGCATATAGTTAGAGGTTAGGTATAGGTAAGTAGGTAGGTAGGTAGGTAGATAGATAGATATGTATATAGAAATGTGGATGGAAGTTTTAGTATTTGGTATCTTTTCCACCCGGTTATCGTCTCTGGGCTCCCCTTCGAAGTTCGAATAGTCTATAATATGTATGATCCCTCTTCTGCCGCACTACCATCTCTCACCCGGTTCACAATTCAACACCGATTTCCATTCATTCTTCAGTACAGCATATATGTATATATATATGATATTATCTTGGATTCTATAGTATATTACCTACATATATAATACCCTACCCGCAGATACTTTATAATATGTTTTATATTCCCTGTCTCTCCCTCTCTCTCTCACTATCCTATAGATCTTTTGTACGCTTTTAGTTTGGATATACATATTTGTTATGAGTTCAATTGAATGCATTATTACTTTCAGATAAAAAGATATTTTTTTCCTCGCATTCGTTCTCTCGTTCTATTTTCCATTTCTATGGTATTCCTTTATCCATTTTTGTACATGTTTAAGACGTTCGACTGAGGATTATTCTTCCATTTCTTTCAGTTTAATTAGACTGCTATTATGTTCGATATAAATACGAAATCGTTATTTTATGCTTTTTTTTTCTCCTCTGTGCTTTTCAATATATATTTTAACCGTGGTGGTTGGTTTTAGAGTTTAGTGAGTGAGTCTTGCTCGCTTGCTTGCACTGATGCGGTAGCGTAGCGCGGTGCCGGTACGGATATACGGGTAACTATAGCGAGATATTATAGGTAATGAGTTTTTCGGTTAATGTGAATCATAGTTAGATAGTATATTTCGTTTGTTAGACGGTCGAGCAGAAACAGAAACGGTAAAGAAGTATCGCTAATCTACAGATGCATATATAAAATTTTTTTTTTTTTTTTTTGGGAAGAGATATAAAAATTTTAATAAGCACCAACAACAAAGAATCATGCACAAATGCTAGTCATAAAAATTGAAGTTGAGAAATTCACCACAGTTTGTTTTTTTTTTAACGGGCGCGATTATAGAAATTTGATGTGTGCGCGTCGCGTAGTCCTCCCTTTATTGTATCTTTTCTACTTATGCGATGAAGATGATGATGACTGAGAATCTTGTTATTTTTTTTTTCTTTTCTTATTTCCTTTTATTATTTGTTCTTAGATGTTTTCTCGTTCACGATGGGTTCGGCGGTTTCTATGTTTATAATTTAGTTTATTCGGTGCTTTGCTAGTATAAGCATCAATTTTTAATATAACATTGGTCTTTGACTAAATCACTACATATATAGTAGACTCAGTTGTGCGCGGCTTTAGTGGCTTGTGTGAATTTCGAATCACCCACCACCATTGAGAATCTGACTAAGTCAAATGATATTTAAAATTTTTGTAGAGCGCGCGATTTATGTTGTTTTTTTTTTTTGTTCCTAATTTTTCTGATTGGTTTTCGTGCTGTGGTGCGGCGTTTTCTTGTTTGTCCTCTGCTGAATGCTGCTCTGATTGTTTGAATTGCGGGTGTTTTCGCGCAACTCTCTTACTCTCAATACATATCTACGTATTAGCTACCTAGTAAGTGACTAATTGTGTTAAGTTAATGTGCTAATCGATGATAGCTATAAGCTCAGTCTCAGTGACGTTAGTCAAGGATTGTGTGTGTTGTTTGTATTTACAGATTATTGTGTTATTTCTTTTTCGATGGATGCGCGCTCAATAATAAATAATGATCACCGTGTGATGGATGATAACACGTTTGAATTGTGATTTTTGTTTAGATTTTTAATTTGTGTTTTTTTGTTTATACATATACATTATAGGTATATGTATGTGCGGATTTGTTATTGCTGTGAAGTACTTTTAAGAATATAGATAAACTGTAAACTGATCGAAATATATACATTTAATTATATTATCTGAAGAGAAATTTTGATAAGAAATATCTACGTGCAGAGAAAAGGAATTTATTTTTATAATATGGTAATTTTTTTTTTTTAATTTAAATTTTATTATACCTAATAACATAATTTTTTTAATATATAGGTTAGGTTAGTTTAGGTAAGAGGGATGCTGTTAGAGATAAATAGCCTGCTTCACTAAAACTTCCAGTGGGTCTATTTTGTGTTTTGATCTTATGGGATAATTTTTTTAAAACCAACCTAAACCCATTCTGCTTCCTTTAGGAATCTCTAGATACATCTGAGCTTCTTGCTTACCAGCACCCCCAGATTGGAAAAGAAGTAGCTACTCAAAAGCCTGCCTCTTTTATTCATCAGTAGAGTGGGAACACTCGCAGAGTACGGGTTGGATGTGTGCTTGATATACTCTGAATTCTTACAACTTCTTCAGAAATCGTTCGCCATTATTTCCAGTCAACTAGCATGAAAGCTTATGGCCCAATGGCCCGTAATGATCCCTACTAAATTTCTGATACCAGTTCTACTACCATTAAGGAGTTATTTTCTTCTCTTCCTGCCATATGCAGAACATTATTGTCTATCTGTGGATTCACCGGAGGCTGACCATTTGATAGGCGCCTCTAATGGTTTCCTTCTGTAAAGCTCCGATTGGGATGCTCACATAAGCTATTGCTGCGGAGCTATCCATTTCAGGGCCCGCATTTTGGCTAACTCATCAGCCATCTCGTTGTCTTGGATATCCTTATTGTCATGTACCCAGCATAGGGTCGTGTAGTCAATTCCTCAAGGCTGGTTTTGCATAACTGCATCTATTATGATTTTACCATAACAGCATCCAACGCCTTAATGGGTGCCTGGCTATCAATGTATATGCAGAAGTACTGCACGAACTCTCTACACAAATACCAATAGCGTCGCCTGGTTAATGGTTCTAACTTTTGCCTGAAAGATACTACATTTGTCCGACTGTTTTTCTTCTATTTTACAGGTTAAAATTCGAAAAAATTTCTTGTATTTTCAGGCTCAAATTCCATCAGTCCGTCCGTCTGTCCGAAATCAAAACTTGTCCGTTGTCGAAAACTCCTCTTAATATACACCTTTTTTAAGCATTGAAGGGACGTATATAGCAAGAACCACCGCAATCCGAATATACATTAACGGTAAAATGCTGTGTTACCGCACGCACAGTGGTCCCCAAGATGAATTTTGTGGCAAAGGGTGCTGGTTGCAGTATCTGCTTATACTCAGGTCAAGCTGAGTAATAGGTAGAGCTATCAACAGACAAATGGCAATAAAATTCGTGCCACTGCCAGTCTCTGGAGTAAATTCCAGCCCCTGTTTCCGCACATGTTTTGGATCCACCCATAAAGATAGAAATATCGGATCCTACCACCATCTCCTTTCCATCCCAATCTCTCCTTGCGGGCATGATTGCATTGACACCTTCAACAAAAGTTGGGAAAGGTTCTTGATAGTCTTTATCTTCCCTGCAATCACTACAGTCTATCTCCTGGAGAATATTGGAATACCCGAAACCCCAACCCCTATCCAACAGCCACTCGCTCTAAGCTTAACAGTTGATTTTTGATGCTCTAAGAAATCTTTAATAAACATACCAAAAACTTATGCACCAATACTTCGTTGGTCAGTGAAATATTCAATAATGATATGCAAAAATAAACAATCGCTTAAAACTTACTAACTATGCAAGAGCAAAACTGAGCTTAAAGCAGCGGTAGTTATGTACATTCAGAGATTTCACTTTGTGAAAATGTTATGTAGTATATTCTAAAAAAAATTGTAGTAAAACTAGTGAAAGTGTGTAGATTTTCGGAAGTTCTTAACCTTCATGTTCACGGCAAAAAAATTCTTCAAGCCCCTAAGGCATGGCACACGTGCCACTTTGTAGATATTCACGTATTTACAATAATTTCTGAGAGGTTCTATGCAGAATTATTATGATGTAGCCTTTTTTAAAGTTAATTCAAAAGGTTTTGTGAAAGTAAACACCAGTTAATTATATTGGACTGTGAACTCGAGCTTTTTGCTAAAAATTTTTTAGTGATGTCTTACAATCAACAAACAGCTTATTGGATGAATTGTTAGGCGAGAAAAAGCTCGCAAGATTTATTACAGAATAATAACGACGAAGAAAATGGCTCTGAGGACGAATGGATTCCACCACCTATAATTAAACAAACTTAAATTGAAGAAGAATCAGATGTTGAAGATTTTCAATTCATAGAGACACATCTTCAAAGGAAAATTGAAGATGAAGACGATACGGATAGCGATGATGACTACGAAAATAATAAAATGTGTCCTGAAGCACAATCTGATCAAGATATTTTTCGCGCTAAAGACAACACCATATGACATCGCAATCCTTCTTCGATGTGTCAAACATTACGTCGCAATATCCTACGACAACGAGGTGGCCCGCAAGATTGGCTCATACTCTTTCTGTACGTGACACTTTCAAATGCTTTTTCGGTTATATAATTTGTAATATAGCTACAAAAGAAACAAATAGAAAACAAAGGTAAATTATATAGTACCTATATTCTAAATATAATTTCGAAAATCCTGGAAAACCCAAAGTGTGGAAACCGCTAACTGAAGAAGAGTTTGAAGGATTTTTGGGAATATTTATAACGGTTGGCGTTCGACATTCTAGTTCAGAACATGTGGAAGATATGTGGAAATCAGATTCTTATTCACTCTATCGTGTAACAATGCCCATCAAAAGATATTGATATTGTTTTTCTAAATCAGAATCTATATAATTTTACCTACATATATACGTTTCTTCCGATCCTACTATCGGTGGCACAAATGTGCCAAGCAGAGAACATAAAGATGTAAAAGCTAAAACTGTAAAAATTCTACTTTGAACTTATGATTTATTTTGAACATCTCGCTCAATGTTTTCATTTTTAATCCTTAAAGCCTAGTATCGAGTTCTAGTAAAAAGCGACATTTTCATAAAAAATTTTGCGCTGGTAAAATCGCAAGTAAAAATTTTACTGATGGTTTTACTAGTACAGTACGGAGTTCACTGGTAAAAAGTGAATATTTCTCTATTTTAAGATAGATGGCGCTTTGTATGTCTCCACTTATTTTACTGAAGATTTTATGCGCGGAGCATTAAAATGCTGGTAAAATTATGACATTTCCTGTTTCTGTGACTATTTTCAGATTGTTTTTTTTTTAATCTAGTAGCAATTTTCAGATTGTTTTTGTTAATGTTTTGAATGATGTAATCTTTCTTGATAATTTTCAGATTAATTAAGTCCATATTTAATTGTAAATTGTAAAAATGTTTATCTAAACTTCATAAACAATTTGAAGTTTTTCAGCTATAAAATATTTAAGCAATTGTAACCTTGTTTTCTCCAAATTAACATACGTCAAAATTTTACCAGCGATTTTAATGTGAAATATTTGGATACCGCGTTAAATTTTACTTTGCCCAAGCTCGATACTAGGCTTTAGGGATATTCCAGAATATAAAATAAAAGAAAAACTATAAAGTGCATCTACAAATTTGAACTTCATAACATTTTATTAATTCCTTCGACGGTTTCCATATTTCATCATCTTAAAGTTCATTGGTTAGTTCTTTGCTTAGCATAAGACATTTTAACAACATCTTTCAATGTTAACCAATTAGTAAAACTAGTTTTAGCCCTACCCAAATGGCTATACAGATCTGGGCAATACTTAAGCAAAAAAAGTCTTAAGTACTACTTAAAGCACATTTTCGTTACTTAATACTCAATACTTTTGAAATGCCCCTACTTAGCACTTGAACATAAGTACTTGCTTCTATTTACTTGTACTTAAGACTTCGTTTTGTACCAAGATTTTTACTTAAGTATTTCTGAGTCTATTAAGTACCTACAAATATCTAACTCTTCGTAGAAAAGCAAATACAATCTCTAGCACATGTGTGCACTCACGCGTCAAGGCAGAACCTTAGACAAACTAATAACATACAAACAAGGCTGGGCAATTAGAACAAAAATCAGTAACATCTCGCTCGAATATAAAATCGACGATGCCTCGACTTGATGACATAACCTCTGACATATATATTATGGACTGACTACGTTCATAGAAATACACTGCAGAAATGGGGCTCACATCTATATTGCTGACTCTTTCGGTCTAACACCAAGTACCAACTGAGCGAAAACTAAAAACAACAAAGAAATTGTGGATTCGTCGAAATACATGATTTTAAAATAATCATTTAGGGTTATTACTGATAAAAACTGTTTTACCAAAGACAATATATTCATTAGATACGCAGAAGAAATTCTAAATATTTTATTAAAATCACTTTCCGAGCTGCGGGCTCACTTTTTCAATTTTCCGCCAATGATTTTTTCAATGTTGGCACCGACGTAAGAATCTTTTTGACGCAAGCATTTGTGCTCACGTGAAATAGAAACGTAAGCAGTTCATATTATACTATATACGTCAGTGGACATAACCAAGGGTAAGCAAGCAATGCCTCGCTCCAGTATAAAATCAAGGATTCCTCGACCTGATGTAGGGAAGGCCTCAGTTTTTTCTTAGAAATTTACTAGAAATTTTTTCCTTAGAATTGTTATGCATTATTGGAGGCGATAATGGGTGCTTGGGCGGACCTCTAATAGTTTTGATGAGTGCAGCAATGGGAGGTGAAAGTTCTATTCTACTTGCAGCGCCGAAAACTATAAAAAACTATAAATAGTAGCCACTACTTACTGTACATATTGTAGTTTTCACAAGTATTTATATAATATATAATATCTATTTACTGAATTCGATAAACTTCATTATATTACTGCCAACGTACAAAGATTCTAAAAAAGTATGTTAAGAAGGACTTCAAAAAGCACTCAGTACTTTTTGTAGGATTAGTACTTAGTTAGAAGTACTTTTCATACATGGGGTACTTGTACTTACTTACGCTGAAGTACTGAGGCCTTCGGTACTTGTTCTTGTACTTAAGTACTTTTTCTTTGGTACTTGCCCAGCTCTGGTTCTATATGATAATATTCTTGGAATTTTAAAAATTCACTTGCCTATTACTATTGGAAAAATTCAAATATATATCTTTACAAAGTTTTTCTATTGTGCTAACATGTGTAGTAGATCTATTACAATTGTTGTAAATTAGGATCTCTGGGTACATTTAAGAATGTTATGAAAAAGTGCTTCCAAACCTAAATATTAATGAATCCTCGAAAATTTTTGAATATTTCAGTGTTGGCTATGGCTCACTGTTTGATTACGGTATGCAGAGTAACAAGATATGATCGTCCGATCTGTCAAATTCGTGTGATGTCATGCGAATCAATTCTTAAAAAGGAAAAAAACAAGTGTTAATATTTGTGTAAATTTATTCCACTGGATCCATTTAAAATATCAAAATGTTGAGATAGATAGAGAGCGAAGGAGAAGAATATAAAAAATGAAACCACAGGCCAGCGCCAAATATTCGCTTGCACCAAAATCTTGTGATCGTTAGGATAGCTATGTAGATCAGGGTAGATATTTGTATTAATACAATCCCAGCGATTTATTACTTAATTGGTACTATTTGATGCATATTGTAAAAAAATGAGTACCTATCTATAAGCAGAGATAACTGATGATGTCAGAATGGTTCGACCATATTTATATTAGACAGTTCCACGACCGATAATCTCATTTGATGACTATGAAGACTTAGTATACTTATTTGGTACTTACATATATATTAATTCTAGATTAATTCTAGATTCTGATTCCTAAAATCCAGGTATCTGGGTTATCTGGTTCAGCATCCAAATCCAAGGTATCCAGATGCGGACCCAAACTATCCGCATCCAGACAATGCAATGAAGGTTGAAAATTTCCTTAAGATTGCATTTTTTCATCGTCAAAATGAATTTACATTTTCCGAATGAAAGAATGCAATCTGGGAGAAATTTTCAAAAAATGTTGCTAATTCTGGTTCTGGATCCGGATCTGTATAGTTCGGATACGGATTCGAATAGCGATCCGATTAGTCGGGATCCAAATAGTTCGGATAGTTCAGATCCCAATTATTCCGAATAACTATTTGGATACTTTCAGCTCTTATAAGTTTCAAATTGCTATTTAATAAAAAAAAAAAAAATATATATCCCCTATTTCAAATTATTAAACTTTTCAAATGTATTTTGATGGTGTTGTGTCGTAAAGTTTAAAGTGGGAGATACAGATAAGTTCTTACCATAATCACCATAACGAAAAGTGAAAATGTCTAAAATGAATATAATTCCTGTTTATAAATAGATATACAAATTTTTTATGATAAGTATTAAATAATACCAAAACGAGGTAGGTACTAAGTCGCTATGATATTATCAATACATATATCTATCCTGATCCAGCCATCCTGACGGTCACCAAATCGTGGGTGTGAGCGGACTTAATCTGTGGTTTTTTGCTTTAAATTCATCTGGCTCAAATCTTATAATGAAGATACATCTACTCAAAGCAGTGCGATCCTTACGCATGGGCTCGCTAGACTCGAACTCAGAGCCTCGCGATCCATGAGGCCCCTTAGCCCCTGCGATAGTAGACCAACTGATGGCCAATTCATCAACTAGTAAGACAACCTTTTTAAAAATAGTTTAGCTGTTAGAATTTTGCTACTGAAAGTAACCCGTGGGATTTATTCAAACTTCTATGTATGGCAACAGATTTTCATACAAAGCAACAAATAATGACCGTGCTTGCAGCCCCAGTATTTTTTAAATTTCCGTCATTTTTTCAGGGTACACATACTTTCAATAGCCAAATTCAATGTATTTGGTAATCGGTAAACATTTTTATATTGTTGGTTCATGTTAGGTCAAACGCGCATTGGAAACTTTTACTGTCACGCATTGGAGGCTTTTCCTGTCATGCAGGATAGGTCACGCTGGTCACTATAGCCATCTTTTTGGAGTGAAAAGCTGCTTAAAGAAAAATGTCCCTTATGGACCATCTCACACGCGTATTCCTTATGCGAGTATGCAAACAGAATTCTGGAGAAGAGGTGAGAAGAATCAAAGAGATATCTCTCCAAAGTGTAGAGATATATCGTTGCTTCTTCTCACCTCTTCCCTAGAAAACCGGTTTACATACGTCATTAAGAATACCCATGTAGGATGGCCCAATGTTTTATGAACGAACTACGATCCTATCCAGAAAGATTCTTTTGATATTTCCGTATGAGTCTTGAAAGATTTGATGATTTACAACTACAGATTTTCAAACCTGCTATAACTTATCAAAGTACCAATATGCGATCATCAATTGAACCCGAAGAGACACTTACTGTAACTCTAAGGTCTACAAACATTTTCATGAATATTTCCCCATATTTATATCTTCAAATTCCAATCAGATTATTCCTTCAAATTGTTGTTGCATAGGGGTGGTCTCATTTGTACTTGTTGTATTAATGCTTCTTCTTACACTATCGTTGTAGCAGCCATTTTTAAAAAAGAGATGTGTAAGTTTCTTCCTAGCAGTCAAGCGGCGACCAAAATGTTACCAATGCGTATCTGTTCAATTACGTGACGGCGCGGTGATTGTTTCGTCACCCGAAAGTTGCTAGCCTGGAGGAACCGAAAAGTCATCTTGCTGTCACGCCACTGTATGCGCGCATTTACATTAGAACCTATGGAATTGACAGTGGTGACAAAATAGTTACCTACGTGACAAAAAGTCTCCAGTGCGTGATATGGCTTAACATACTTTACGTTATTATTACTGTTGGTAACCCAAAGCATTTTTTAAAAAAAAATCTGTTAGGGAGCGCCATTCGCTAACGGCACAAGTACAATCCAGAAAGTTAAGATTTGGCACAGAAATACCTACGTTGGTGTAGTCTCACCAATTATCCAAAAGATAAAAGATAATATCAAGGAATTTCAAAATGTATTTTTAGTCTGGACGTGCATTTATTCTTGATTGAATGACAACATCCCTTCTATGCTTCTATCAATCTTTGCTAAAATTAAATAGTACTAAACAATTACATTGTGAATTTTCTTCACCATGATTTCCAGATAGACCCATTTTCGCATTAGTCACATCACCATCCACGTCCATCCGATGTCATGAATTAAATCTAAGATTCTTTTCTATAGGTAGTTGGTTTTCTTTTTCATTGCCTGCAATATTGATTTTCCCAGACACTCAGATCATTTGCAGAAAATCCCGCATGAACTTGGATGATTCATGTAGGCCCTTAATTTATTTTCTACATTCCATAGCTCAATAGCAGTTTTCTACAGTACCGGTTGGCATATTAATTTGTTTTTTCATCTCTGACCATATATTCCAGAGACTTTTTACATTCAACTCCCAATTTTCCGAAAAGGTTTATGCAAGTCTACATTGAAACATTGGATCTCTCAGTAGTCCATTTTGTCAGAGCATCCCTGTTTAACTTGTCATCTATTGTTGCATGTCGATATTTTATTGTTTCCTTCGTGAATGCAACAATTGTGATTTTTCATTTCTTGATTTAACGCTTAGTCCAACTTTTATATACATATGTATACTAGGAGTTTTGGAATTGCTCCTGCGAATCTTCGTCTAATTTGTGTGCCGATGTTGTCAACATAGTCTTGTATTTCTACATATGATAGCTGTGCCATTCTGACTAAGCTCGTCAACAGCAATTGACATGGATAATAGTTCCGCCTTGTGGGCAACCTTAAAAAGACACCACCTTTAGTGTATTATTTGTAATTTTGGGGTTTATTATCCTTCCCGTTAGCATCAACTTTATCCAAGTGCACGTGCTTGATGAGCTGATGCAAGATATTATCAAATACCTAACCACCAACAGCAATTCCTTTGAAATCGATAAATTTATTTATTTTTGATAGCAAGTGCTACAATGCGCAAATTTTTGATTTATTTATCGACCTTATTTTTTGTAGTGGTATCTAATGTCTATCAAGGATATTTCTGTAGAAAAGATTTTAGGTTAATTGGACGATGCGATTTCGGCAGTTAATTAGGTCTCCTTTTAGTTTTTGGGGTGTATATCATCCTAAACCTTTTCCTTTTTTTTTTCACTGCTCTTGTGAGTATAGGTTTTCTACATAACCTAATCATCTGACTCTGATCTGGGCCTTCCTTTTGATTTCTGTTCAGGTTATTTTAAATTTTTTTATTTATTTCTTTAATGTCGTAACTGTCCTTGTCCATGTAGTTCAGTTCTTGTTCTTCTTACATTTCGTTTCTCTCTACGGATTGCACTCTAATACCTGACGAGTAATTGCTTGTGGATGCCTTCTAAGTAAGCGTCCTATTTATTTCAATTTTTTTCGTTTCCTCTGATTGATTCTTGGTATGTTATTGACCCGAGTTCGGAATATGTGATTTGTCTTGGACAGAATATTTTGCATGTAATCTTCAAAAATTTGTTCATGATCACTTGAATTTTCTTGGAACTATAGCTTTCTTAACAAGCTACATATATATTTCACTTCCACACACTTGTATTCTCTATGGGAAATTAAGGTAGTAACTCCATAGCGTATTCTTTGCCTTTTCAATGGAGATTGCGTAATTAATCTCTAACACCTGCCTTGGGTAAGTCACTAAGGCTCCTGCTCGTATTAGTTAAATAATCTCCGCACGTCTAAGATTAGTTAGGTTCCCATTCGCAAAAGCCTGTGCATGAGAAAACATTTAACAAAAATGATAGTAATGACGTTGTATGTATATATCATTGACGACAATGCTGTCAATCGCTGACATATAGTAGATAAGATTTCGTTAGTGGAAAGGCACTCGTAGCGTTCCTGTAATAAGCTCAATGAACTGGTTTATCCTATTTCGATTGTACATATTTCTAAAAAGTTTTGGTTATTCGGTTGAAGAGTTAATATCAAATAGTAGTCTGAAAAGAGATATTGGTAATCCTCAAGTTCATCACTTTCGGATTGTTAAATTCAGTACCTACATCTAGAACCTTCTTCCACTTTAAAGTGACAAATTATTGAAAATAAATAAATAACAGTTTTCTAAAAGTTTCATTAGCGTGAATAATCTAAATATCAATTTTGTAGCTACTTGCCTTTATGCGTATTAAAAAAGTGACAGAATATAAAAAAAAAATAGGACATATTTGGGCAGACTGTTTCTATACCAAATATGTGATTTTTCCAAGTAAAGTAAGAATGACCATTTTTTACCGTAAATCGAACATTTGTTCCAAAAATGATAATTATATTCCTTTCATGTCAACATCAACAACAAACAGCAATCGGCATTTTTCATACCACTAACTTACATTCTGCTTACATTGGGGGGATCTGAGGCAGTCGGTTGAGCTTACAAGAAATAAGCGGATTGGTTTCTTAGCTTGAGTTCATGATCTGGTATATTTAGAGATTTTTGAAGCTCATTACTTCAACAACCGAACTAATCTTCTTGATTTAGGATAATGAAACGTTCTTTATTTTTGTCATAATCGTTTTTAACAACTGTACATTAATTTGAGTTCGTCCTCACAGATTCATAAACAAAATAGTAGTTGAAAGCCCGTGAGTTCAAGTACAGTCTTTAAAAAAGAAGTCTCCCAAATAATCAGGAACTGGAAGCCATATGCTCTGTGTGCAGCAAAAGGGTGCTAATACCACCATAGTATGTACTGAACGAGCACCGTGGGACAAAACCTGAGCTGTATAAATTAGATTACGATTACATAGGAATTAAAAAATGCTAATTACGATTAAAAATTTTCAATTACAATTCTCGGTAATCGTTATCGTAATCAGTGATTCCTGCAAAAGAATTAAGTTTTATTTGGTTATATTTCGCAATTACTTGCTACTCTTTAAAATGATTTAAAAAGAAATCAATGATTACTTAACGATTATTTTATAATCTCTCAGAAGTAATTCATGATTGGTTCACGTAGTCATTTACTCGTTTCTGATAACTTTACGACTACTATTTCCTTGCATTTATTACTTGGAGCTATGAAAAACCAAAGGTACACTGTAAAAAATAATAGAATTATTGCCTAAATTTAAGATACATTTTTTCCTAAAAATAAATGTAATTTTCTCTGATATAAAGGTAAAAGTCAGTTTAATTTCCCCCAATCAATGGAACATTCAATGAATCTAGGTATTTGGTACCAGAAAACCTATAAAGTACGTAAAATTCCCAAAATGTCTTTTTTGCATGATATAACGAAGAGAACGTTCAATAAATTAGGTATTATGCTACATTTCTTATGGAAATATATTTTCGTTTATATAATTCACACATTGTTTTTCAATATTTTGTTTGAGCGTGCCCAGCGCACCAACATATCTTTCGTACTACTTACTAGTATGGGCCATAAGAAATGAGCTATTCAGCTTATTCTTATATTTTTTAAAGGGGTGGTGTTCTATCACCTATTGTGGAGTGTGGTGCTATTACCTATTCCCTACATTTTAGGAAATGGTCCCTACATTTCAGGGGAAAAACGAGAAAAAAATTTAAAATTCCCTATATTTTAGGGAATATTCCCTACATTTTAAGGGGAAAATAAAAAAAATTGAAAATTCCCTGCATTTTAGTGGGGAAAAACAATAATTCCCTACAATTGAGAGAGCAAAACCTACCTACATTTTCAGGATAAAAATCTAATCTACGTTTCTCAAGGTGGAGCTTTTCCTAATCTTATCGACAAATACCTAACCTTTGTGGCAAAATTTGTTGCCATTCACTTTAGAGAATTAATTTTTACTGTGTAAGCTACAATTATTCGAAAGTTCCTTTAATCATAAAAGCAATCCCAAATAAGTTTATTGTCAGTACATAAAAAAAATTTCTGAAAACTTTGAATTTTATTATTTAACCTGATTTACCCGAATTAACTTTCAATAAAATTAATTTTTCAAAAAAGCTATCTGAAATTACGTGCTTTCGTAGAGTATTGAAAGATTGAAAGTAAAAAGTCGTTCCAAAAGAGCTGATGAAGTTAGTTTTAATAATAAGTAATAGTAATCATTGATTACTTTCTAAATCATTTCATAATCGAAATTTATTATTTCCAAAGTGATCGTAAAATATTTAATTCTTGAAATAATCGGTTAATGTTCAGCTCTAGACAGAACCATACTAAGCGTTTCATTAAAATTCCACCTATAGAAACGGGATAGAAGCTCCTGAGTCAAATCACGATAGATGCTAAACTTCTAGGTGGTCTGATTACAGGTCACTGATGAAGTACCTTATCACCATTGCCGTACATATGTAACTAGTAAATAGAAATAAGTTTCTTCCTTGCCTGAAACTGTAGAACAGCTTCAAAATCAGCTGATGCAAGAGATGTTTGAAAAAAAAAAGAGAGTACGATTTGTCAAATTTAGGCAACGAAATATTTATAATTCGTCTCGATCTCCATCAGTGTCGAAACGTTTTTACAACGGTTTAAATATAGGTGAGAATTTTCCCATATATGTATGTACATACTATTTTCAAAACACTTTGAAGAATTCCTCCTAACCGAAGCATCCAATGTGAAAGATTCAAAAATTACGTGGATATATCGCGGTATATTCGGGTGGGAAGAGAATAATTATTAGAGAGACAGTTATCTTTGGACGCTTTTCGCTTATACTTAGGTTTGCCATTTCTATTTAGAATCTATAGGCGTGCGGATACTTAAATTTATCGCCGAGCTTAACACTGAACAGTTGAGATATTGCAACGCATGCACCTTGACCATTGAAAATGAAAACCACTTCCGCTTTCAATAATTAATTTATTCCAGCAATTTCTACTTTACAACTTATTTGTACCAGGCAATACAGTGGGTTACAAAATTAAATAAATTAAAGTGAATGAAAAAATACAAAAAAAAAAATATGAAAATTATTTGATTGCCGCTGATGTTGGGACAAGTACGGTTCCGTGGGCCTCTAGAAAATTTACAATTTAAAATATATGTATATATGTATATTAGCATTTCTAACCGATACTACAATTCGGTGGAAGCTTTCGACTCAGCTATAATTTGTAAAAGAATTCAAAAAAACCCATTCATGAGGGATGGCTCTGATAGCGTATTTTTTAGTATGAAATGAAAATGCAAATACAGTCGATTTGCAGAGCCATCTTTTCGATCTGAAATACTTCGTAACTGATTTGTTACTTTCAAAGTTTTGAATTTTTCATGAACGGGGTTGTACACACCCCGTTACCACTTTTGGTTCTATTTAATAAAAGCATATAAACTTTTTTTCATACAACAAAAATTTCTATGATATTTTTTCACAATCGTAAATGTAAAATTTTTACGTTTTAATCATGAATTATTGTGGCCGTCATATATTTTTACACTTATACCTATAAGTTAAACTATAAGTTGGATGGTCAAAATGATAACACATTTAAAGGAAAAGACATAGATGTGATTTCATACCATTATCAAATGTGTAAAAATACAATTTTTAAAGTGATAATATAGAGTTTCTTGAAGTTTTAAGAAAAACATCTCTCTCCCCACTTATTTCTTCAACCTTGTTCAATTTAATTTAATATATTTCAACATCGCAAATGACTTATTTCAAACGGTTCAAACGGTTTTTCTGTAGAATTTAACCATATATTTTATAATTTAACTTTTATTGTAGTTGCAGTTGTAATATTTTTCCAGTAAAACAAGGAAAATGAACATTTCAATGTAAACTAAGCTCTCTAGAGTTGTAAATTAATTAATTAGCCGACATATACTTTGTGCAACAGAACATTTCTAAACTTGCAGAAAATTGTGCCCGTATTTTGTAAATATGTTCACTAACGAGTAAACTTAAGATCATTAGCCTAGAGAAAAGTCATGGAATCCTCGCCAAATAAGCAAACTCTCTTCTTCTATCACAGTGAGCATTTCCCGAAAAAAATTACCAAACAAAAGAGAATTAGTGATTTTTTTAACACCAAATCTCAAAGAGATCAAATTAGAATTTCTCTTTTTGTACGTAGAAATAACTAGACCTGTTTATGGTTATTGCAAAGTATCATTTCATGCTATCAAGTCTTTGTATGAAAAAGGCAGCTGTGGGATACACTGGTCGTGTCAATATCGTTCCTAAACTAACAAATCCACTTTCAAATCTTCTTTTCGAATATTTTAATTTGTCTTAAGGAACCATTGAAACAGGCAGGCTAGAAAAGAGGAAGAGTTCTTAAACACGGAGAAATATATTTGAAATATTATTTGAACCGAGCAGAAGATCAGAAATTCAGAGCAGGGGTGTCTAAATACCATAAAAACTACCACACATAGCCAAAGTTTCAGTTTGGTAGACCATAGAAATTAATACTAAGACGGAAACAGCAAAAAGTTGTATTGCCTTTGAACGAAGTGAGGTTATGTTGGTCTAGCTAGCGATATTTTACCGATAAGCTTTCTTAAGCCTGGGTAAGATCAACAACGAGACTTGTAGATAATGTCTAATCTACAATGCATGGTAAAATCACGTCGTCAAAACGACATGGATTTTTGAGCTTATGTGTAGTAGTTAATCAGCAAAAACGATATAGTAATACCTCAGCTGTATTCAGCTAATTTAGAACCATGTGGGGAATTTAAAACAAAACAGCTGTAAACTGGAATTTGTAGTTCCAGTCTTTAAAGCAATATTTTATATTATTTGACTTATCCCAAGCAATTTCTTAGTTTACTATACTATAATATAAATTATTGAGACCAAATATTTTCTTTGATGTAATTCTGCAATGCTATCGAGAAAGCAATTACATTTATGATAATTGACAGATCAACAGCTGTTTAATTTTGCAGCTTACCACTACTTGCATATTTCGTATATTTATATGCATGCCGTTCTGACGACGTGGTCTTACCATGCATTGTAGATTAGGCATAATAAATAAAGAACACAGCTATTATCAGGAATTAAGAGACATTGAAAGAAGGACTAAAATCACAATCGTCACGTTTTAAGGTCGATGCATACTTACCGGCACAACACGAACCGGGACAGACAGGCACCGACCGGCACCGTCATTTTTTGTGCACATATAACGACATAAAATGGAAAGGAAACTTACAATTAAGGAAGACATCGAGAGAAAACTATAGAAATCTGATCCCATGTTCACTTCGGAACTAGACCAGCAACCGTCAAATGACGGTCTGGATTCTAGCTACCCGATAGCGACCGGCAATGAAGTTTCCGTAACGTACCGGTTGATGTGAATTACATAGCTAACTTGGTTTCATATAAAAATATTTTGCCTGTTTGTGCCGGTTCGTGCTGTGCCGGTAAGTGTGCATCGACCTAGGGTTAATTTTTCTGCAGTCATTCGTATTGGATGAATTAAATCAGGCTGACATCCTGACTGGGTAAATTCTTGAGACAAAATCAAATATTTCAGTAAAAATAACAGGTCTCAGTAAAATGGCAGGCGAATGTTTTAAATTTATTAAGAAAACTTCAGAATTATTATTACTTTACGGTTGAGCCAATCTTGAAAGCATTGAGTCCAATTTTCTGAAGTTGCAATAGAAAAAAAACTTTCGTAGGTCTCTCCACCATGCTCAGAGCTGCTAATTGTCAATCTGCACATTTTATCCATTTTATGATGGAGAATATAAAAAAGATCACAATGTTAAATACGCACCCACCGTAGAATCATTAATACCAGAACTCTTCAAGTGGTTAGGAACGCGATAGATCGAGATGGGATATATGAAGAAAAAGTCGCCTTCTTGACCATCCGGCCAAAAATATATGGGGTTTGTACATACCATTCGGCATTAACCATACGACAATCTTCCAGCGGAATTATGGTAACATCCGAAATATTAGGCAATCATTTTCTTGCCAGTGCTTCATGCTTGCTGCAGTTTAGGAAGATCAACTGCTATCAGCATCGCTTTCTTTCTGGTTTATAGCAGTAAATCCAAGTTTCTTTACTTGCCAAAATTTCGAAAACTACTTTTACCCGGGCTTGGTTTTTTTGCTCCAGTCAACTCGAGCTTTCTTTTAGGTCTCACAATCAGTTAAATTGTGCGAATATCCACACCAACTACAAGTTGTCTTTTGAAGGTCGGAAATTCGGACATGCGAGATTGTTTTATTTATAGATATGCCCAGAGATGATAACTAGGTATTCCGATTGTTCTGAAGCAGCAAATTCTGTACACCTTTATGGTTTTTAGGAAAACGTCTATCCATAACAGGACGTTCATCTTGTGGCTTCTGTTTAATCGAATTACACTTACGTTGGAATTACTTAATTGAAACACAGTGGCCAAAGATGGTGTTTCATTGTCAAATTAATGGTTTTAATTGGTTTTAATTTTTTTCAGCACTATTGTCGAGTTAATTCCTTTAAAATGGAAAAAAATTAATAATACGAATATTTAATGGAATCAATTTTGTTGGGTGATTGGGATAAAAGCAATGCCATTTTTCGATCAATCAAATTTGTCAAAACATAAAAATGTTGAAGAATCAGAAAAAGAATTTTGTCAAAAGCGACACCTTACAGGAAATAGCCTACTAAAAATTTTAAATAGCATAGTAATAGTAATTTGAACCATTGCAGAAGAAGGTAACGCAATCAGCAATTAAGCTGAACTACGTGTGTTTTGCCAGTTTTAACTATTTATACATTTCTACACTGAACATACATACATACCTAAAAAAAAAGGATCCTTTCATGTTGAATCTCAGAAATGGACAGAAAAACTGGAACTCAATCCTTACGATAAAAGTGGCATAGTGGACTTCAACGCTTTATATCAAAGCCTGATAGCAACCACAATATTTTGAGATTTAGATCAATGAATACCTGTGTACATACGTATGATAAGAATCCACCAAGCGTTTATAAACTTGAACTGAGCTTAAACCGAAACCAAAATCTGAGAATACATACGTGACCCAAACTATATAATAAGAATCGTAATAATTATTGAGTTAGCAGATGAAATTATGGAAATTTCTCAGTTCCACTAAAGCCTTTCAAACAAAGACGAAAGGAGGTGGAACTGCTTAAAAATTTTATGCTTTGCTAACAAGTATATACGAAATCCCCAAACAATGGAAAATGTATAGTCATCATCAGGCAGTAACCCAAAATTCCATTCTTCTTCTTCTTCTTTTTCTACACAGTAAAGTGGGGTTTGGGGTAATAAACACAAGTAACGAGCCCATCAAGAAATATGTCCAAGAAGAAACTAAAATAAGCCACCACGGGATTATAGAGATAATTTAAGAAAAAAAAAATAATGACAAAGTACAAGAAAAGAAACTATATACTTTACTTACAGAGTCTAGAGTGCTCATCTTTTGTTAAAATGTCATCGAACCATGGAGCATGAAGCATATATAAAAATCTGTTCAGAGCCGCAGAGTCATCAGAATTTGTTTTGGGGCTCTTTTATATGGTATATACCCTCGCTTCGCCCTGCCCAGATTTTAGTATCGTCTTAAAATCATCTTAATCGTGATTTAGTCATTCACTTAGTTCACTGACATTTTTATTACCGGGGATTATGAGAAGTGAGGGGCTCGAATTATAATCGCATTGTTATTACACTTTGAACTGAAAGCCGATGGCTTAGCTAGCTCGCTTAGATTATACTACTATATATGTATCTACAGTACAGTGTTCATACATATAGGAAGTATTAGGCACAGTGTTAAGAGACACCTGGTCTATAAGCAGTCTGGTAATTGTTGATATTCATACCTGGGACTCTTGAGTGTTGTATTATATGGAGAGTTGCGACAAGCACAACTTATGATGATTAAAGTTTCTAGGAAGAGTGGGATCCGTCGTTGTGGTTTAAACAGCGACCTGATTTCCAGTGAATTCACTCATTCATAAGTCATGATCGCTCGTGTTGAAATATGTGATCAGCTCCTAACAGTTGGCTTTTATACCAGAACTCGCGTTTTATTTTCTATTTTTTATTTCTTATTATTTTTATTTTTTTTTTCTTATTTTTATTTCCCACCATCAAGTTTATTGCACGATATGTGTAGTAAATACAGTTAATTTACAGATAGACAAATAACTAGCTCTAGCACATTTTGGGGTAATTGGCTTCGTTTGTTCCGTGCCGTATGGGCGAATTTTATTCGAAAATTAAGCGTGACTAGCATTTAGTGAAGATCACTGATCTTTGCATTGAGGATAGGCGAAATTGAGAGAGTGGTAAACTATGTATTTTCCGCAGATGAAATCATCGGTAATCACTGTTAATTGTTGTAATAATATCGTAAAGTAGAAACTCTTCTCTTCGTTTTTATATTTCTGTGAAATTCGTTTTGTTTGGTTATCAGAAGACTATGGTGACTTTAAAATATGAATTTAAAGGAAATTTTATAAGAAGATCTTACATATATCACGTTTAAGTCAGTTATAGAAAGTTACAGTAATTTTAAATATTTGCACATTCTATTCAAGCGACCTCTTTTACCTTTTCATTGCTTTCATCGGTCTTTATGTACTTAACAGAGACCATTGTAAATTTGTAAGTGGTATGTATTAAACTACACGAACTTGAACTACAAAAATTTCTATTTACAAAAGATCGTGTGTATTTTGGAGTTTGTTCTCTACACGAATTACCCTTTAGAATTAATCAAGATATTCAGGAATTCTTTTATGACCAATATGTTTTTCCAACATCATCTACTGATGAATTAAAAGATATGCCGAATGTAGCTTCTGAGCATTTTAAATATTGAATCCATTCTAGAGTATAAAATCGAATATTGAAAAACTAAAAGAAAAATTTCATTAAAAGGATTGGCTTCTGTAGAGAAGAGACGGATATCATAAAACTCAAACGAGTTAGAATTTCCCTTGTCATGCTGCCGCCCGCGCATCATACTATTAAACAACAAAAGTCAGCTTTTACAAAATTTCTGTCCTATACACGAGTTGAACTTGAAAATTTGAGCTTTTCTAAAAATATTGAATGACAGAAAATAGTAAGAAAGAGAGTGGTTGTTAAAAAGCGACAGTTCATTTATTTAGGTCGCATTCACATCATCACTGATTGCTAGTAATCAAAGAGTCCTGGTCACGGTTTTTTAGGCAAAGAAAGAGGCACAGAGCGCAGGTGTAAAAAAATATAATGATACCTTGGGTCGAATAGACCCCACATTCAACATAGTCCTCTTTTCGCTTAATTTACTTTTTGCCAAATAGATTTCCAATTTATTTATAGATTAATATGAATCTATCATTCTAAGAACATTCCTAGATCCATTATGTTTGCTTAACGAATTTCGGGATAGATCTAAGTTATATACCTTGCTATGCTCTCTTAGCTTCGAGAACAAGTTACTATCAAGTATCTTGATTGCTAGAGACGGGCATATGCAAAGCACATAGCAAACTGATTTGATTTCTACACCAGTATACAGTATAGTTGTCTATGATACAATGACGTGTTGTAGCCCTTACTAGTTTCTTTGTGTTGGCTCGACTCCCCCTAAGAACCTCCATTGTTTTCTTCCTGTTAAATACCTCCCCCTTGAATTGCCTCGAAATGCAGCAGGTATCCCAATTGACTCATCGATTATTTGCCTTCTTTTTTGTATGTTTGGAAAGAGAAAGAAGTTGCAAAGGACAAAATCTAGGTAGATGGGGGGGAAAGTTGGTAACGCGATTAAAAAATGTTAGCCATGACAAATGCAAACGTGTTAACTGGTGAATTGTCGTTTCTTCTCGAATGGGGCCGGATCGCTTTTCCATAAACTTAGCGCGGAATTGATCGAATAAAGATATTTTCCCTTTTCCAGGAAATCGATGAAAATTTTGCCATACGAATTCCAGAACATTGCGTCAATGACTTTTCCAGCTGGATAGAACTGCATTCGCCTTCTTCGGAGCATGTTTGCTATGAGTAATCCACTATTTTAACAGATCTTTCATTTCTGGAGTGTATAATTATGGATTTCTGTTTTATCAATGTAAAAAAAAAAAGCAAAAATTCACTTGGATTATGCTTGAGTATGTCCAAGCTCTGCTTCAAAATAGTTGCGCGGTTTTAATCAATTGTCTGAAATGTTTACCATCTTAGCTCTCTCGTGTATCTTCCAGTAGACGTTCGTCCAAGACAATATTATGGATTTTTTTTATCTTCAATTACGATCTTATTAGAACGTCCCCGGTGGCGCCTATAGCATCATTTTGTACGACAATTTCACGCAATGGAGTTTCTCTGGGTATACCACGCGATTCCTTGAGGTAAGCTGATCAAAAAATTGTTCCACATACTACCCCCCCCCCCCCCCCCTCCTAGAAACCTTCCTTTAGGAGTTGAGGCCAGGTGAAGATTTCGACAATATTCATGAACCCTGATGTCATATAAAACCCCACGTACTTACCTGTGATTATTGCTTGTGTGCAATTTGTGATCTGGCTTGAATGTGCCAATAAACCTCAAGTGCTGAAACTGATACAGGTATTGGCATGCGGTTTTTTTTTCAGTGATAGAGGGTAGTAGAGGCATTAATAAGAAGCAATAAATTTGGGTTGAGTATAGTTTACACAAGCGAATTTACTGTCCCAAGTAACCTCGATTTCAGTCCCTCACCTTCACTTAACATACCCACCATTTTACTTGCACCAGTACGAAAACAAGTTCCACCTTTTTAGCGAAGTGGAACCTGAGAAATAGTCAAATTGAGTGTATTTTCTGCAATTGGTATACGTTTTGATGTGTGTAGTCATTTATAATATCATCTGGCGTGGAACTTGTGAAATGTGAAGATATTTATTTTGAGAGAAAATGGTTTCAAGTGAAAAATTACATATTAAAAAGGTCATTAATTGTGCAGCAATGTAATTACGGGCAATTTCGGAGGAAAAATTCTAAGAAGAAGGAAAATGCGAGTACGTTCTTGGCATATTGATTGCTAAGGAATAATATTTTTGCTTACGTAATTATCTTTAATATTTACGAAATTTCTAACTGAAAAATAAAAAACACTCCTTTGTATAAAAGCGCAAACACAAATGTGTTGACGTTTTACAAGTTCCACATCAGCTGATATTATTAAAGACTACTTAAATCAAAAAATGTACCAGTTACAGAAAATGTACTCAATTTAATTATTTCCCAGTTGAAGTGAGTGGAACTCGTTTTCGTACTGGCTCAAGTAAACTAGTGTGGATGTCAAGAGGAGGTGAGGGACTGAAATCGAGGTTACTTGGGACAGTAACTTCGCTTGTGTAAACTATACTTAACATGGAAAAAAGTTTTTAAAATAAATGACGGTATTTATGAAATTTGTGCGTAAAAATATCAAAATTTTGGAAATATTTGAGAATAATTTAAAGATGCTTAATTAAAAAATACAGAGTAATACACTTTTCGACAGCTACTATTCTTGGCTATTTAATAAGCTAGCAATAACCAATATCTATAGGGTGGGTCAAAAGTTATATTCATTTATTCACATTAGGGTTCACGAATATTGGCGATATCTTCAACTGGCCACAATTCCTAAAGGAAGGTTTCTAAAAGGTTTGTGGAACAATTTTTTGATCAGCTTACCTCAAGGAATCGCATGGTATACCGGAAGGTATCTTTATCTGAATCACCCTGTATATAACATGAATAGACGCCGCCTGCCCACCCTTAGTTGCCGGCCAATTATGTGATCTGTTCTCCTGCGAAGACAAACAGATGCAGGTGAAGCGCAAAATTTGATATTTATAGTGTAGATATAGTTCCTTTTTAATATGATAGTCGTCTTATGTTGTAATTTTGTTTAGGTCGACGGAAATAAGTATGTTTCATGATAATGAAACTACCCTTAACCAACGCCACGCTCCATTCACTGTTAGAGTTGAACTCAACTGAAGAGTAAACTTTGATTTTAATGCAGATAAATGAGCACTGAACACTGAACCAGAATAAGTAAATGCACATGCACACGAAAGCCTCATGAGTAATTTATGACTCATGTGCGCGATCAGTTATTAAAAACTCCGACTACTCATTACTCATGAGTGAGTAATGCAAAAGGAGAAAACGCACACTCAGATGCACACACAAAATTACTCATTTCCAACTCATATGCGCAACTCCATTTATGGTATACATTATGTAGAAAATGTGAATAATTAATATTTAATGTTTATTAGCCTCATAAGCATATATGCAGAGCTGAAGATTTCAATAAAGGAATTTGACAAATATATTTTCCAATTTTTATACCCTAGATGAAATCTATAGGGTATACTACGTTTGTCATTCCGTTTGTAACACCTCGAAATAATTATGGTAGAGCAAAATGGATTGGATGGACACCCACACATAATGTTAAAAGTTATTTTGATTTTTGCATGTTCGTGAAATTGTTACATGGTGTTTTTATAGTAATAACAAATAAAAATAGACTAAATCGGGCAACCACTTCTTGGTGTTGCCATATAAAAATTTAGGTTTTTTTCATATGCTGTGCAATCGATCAGTCCTAGACATTTTTGTTGTACTAAAAACTTCTTTACGAAATCCTATAAAATTGGTTATAACCATTTTTTCTGTCCGACAAACCGTTCTAAAAATATATGCGAAAAAGAACTTCAAAAATCAAACTTGCATATATTGGTGACCATACAAAATTTTATACTGGTATTCATCTAAAGTATCATAAGAATTGGTCTTAGACCAATTCTAGCTTTTTTATTTGTTTAAGATAAGTTACAATTTATAGTTAAAATATCTAAAAGAATAATCAAGGAACTTTTATTAATTCTGCACCTTTTAAAACTGCTGTCTATTAAACAAATGCCCACAGGAGTTAGTTTATCTCTGTCTAAATTATTTAAAAATTAAAATTAATAACATAATAATGTTGTAATCCAGGGGGGCGTGCAGTGAGGGTAGTCCGCCCCGGGCGGAAATTTGGTTTATTTCTGTCTAAATTATTAAAAAAAAATTAATTACATAATAATGTTGTAATCCCCAGATTCATTTATTATAATAAGTATTTAATTTAACAAAAATGCGTACTGACCCCGGCAGTTCTTATCGACGTTGAGATTTTTAAGCTTAATCATGTATGTAAACAATCATCAGCTGTTAATACTTTCTTTAGCGCCATTGTTGTTACTGTAAACAGTGCCCCCATCGGTAATGGGCATCGCCAGCAGTTGAAGCAAAGTTAACTTGAGAACAAGTTAGGAAGTAAGAAAAGATTTCCTTAACACTAGATTGCTTTTTAATTTCGTTTAGAAATAAAATCATGTCTATAACGATGCAATTTCTTAGAATTTGGAGACTTTGTATACATGATATAATTGCATTTATTTATAGTTGTATTTGCCCCCCCCCCCAATATTGCCAAAAAGCAGTTATTTTGACTGCTTGGGTAATTTAAATTAATTAAATGAATTTTATTATTGAATTTCGTAAATTTTGTATAGTCCATAGTCCACCCTTGTATTACAATTTCATCAGCAATGAGACCAGCAATAAACATTGATTTCTTCTCAGAAATTTACTGAAAATATTTCGCCAGATTTTTCATTTATTTTGGTGATCGACTGGAGTTATTTTTAGTCAAACTTTGCACAAATCATCAAATTTTGCAAAATTTTATGATTTTTTGTTTTTGCATAATTTTATAGTTTATGTCACTGGTCAAGGTCAAGGTGTTAAGCGCAGTATAGAAACTCGTTGGAACAAAAGAGGAGATGCGATGACTATTGAAAAAAAAAAACATTTATTAAACATTTTAAGTGCTTTGGAAAAATTGACATCTAAGGACAAAAAAATTTTGAAACAAGATCAAACGCTGGAATATTACTCAATGCAATGCAATCTTTTTCTTTTTTGTACTACCTCCATTTATGGGAATCCTTCCTCTTGGAAATTATTGACGTGCAACAATACCTGCAAACAAAGGAATTAAATAGCTATCAACGTGATTTAAAACTGAATTCTTTACCAATGTATTTCATTGGACAAAGGGACACCCTACTGCTGCAAAGAGCAATTACAACAGCTAAAAAAATATGTGATGATTTGGAGATATCCACTGAGCGTCGAGTTAGAAGGAAAAAATTATGAGTGGGAAAATGTTTCTGTCATTGGATAAAGTTATCCAGGAAATAAAATACGGTTTGAGCAACTACATGTCATTGCAGCAAAGTATTCTTGCCTAAAACCATCTAATCTTTTAAATGAAAATTTTGAATGTGAAGTAAATACTTTTGTTGACATTGACGAGGAACAATTTCTTATTGAAAGGAAAACATCCAGAATTTTATGTCTCTACCTAATGTACAAGAATTGAATTTATAATATTTATCCAAATATATAGGTTGGAAAACTCTGTAATATTATTAAGTGGGTTATTACTGAAATTTTAAAAAACACGAAAACTTAATACGACTTTGCGTCAAATCTGTGCCTATTATCATGATCAAAATTCCACATAGTTTGAGAAAAAGCATAAACTTAGGTAATGACGTGTCAAAAATAAAGATTTCGGGGTTTTATATGTATGTAATGAGCTTTAAAAAATTCTCAAATTAATGAGATTTGCACAGTTTGGTACATAATAACGTAATAATGGTACGTCAAGCAGATAAATTTATACTTGAGTATGGAAGATCTTGATGTGGAAGAGGAAGTAACGGAGAGAAAACTAGTAGAAAAGTTTTGGTTACTAATACATTTTGGTTTGAAAGTTGCTATTTTCACAGACGAATAACTATCACAAGTATGATATTATTGAAAAGAAAGTTCCATTTGTAACAAATATCGAACCTTTTTTTGTTTATTTTGAAAAACTCAAATGTAATGCAATTATAAAGGAAATAAAGTCAATAATGTTAACCATGGTAACGACAAAAATTTCTTGTTTTTATATATTTTGCATACAATTTGGCGTTTTTAATTCATTTCATCACCGTCAATGTGCTTTCGGAAAGCATTCACTTGTTTTGAAAGCTTTGCTGCGGGTTGCAGTGCGCAGGCTCGTAGAGTATATGCCGCCATTTTCTGCATTAAGTATATGCGTGTATATTTCGCGGAATATTTTAAATTTTATCGTTGGTAATTTCTTATTTTTGCTTGGGAGGCGAGAAATGATTTTGGCAGCTCTATTTATAATCTATTTGTTTATAATTGTGAGTAACTATTATGGGACCTGTTAGTAAAATTCGTTCCAATAATATTATGGAATAAAGAAGAGAAAACTGAATATTGCTAGGTATGTAAATTTGTGTATATGAAATATATAATCATATAAGCTGTTACACAGAAAATCGACCAAATTTGTGTATTTATATTTTATTTTGGTGAAATTTTACAGAAAGTTTGGCAATATTGAAAATAACAATTTTTTCTTGCGATCCATTTATGACCGAGATACGGTCTTTTGAAATTTGAAAAATGTGGGAAATTTTTCGTAATAGATGTAACTTTATCATCGTATCTCCATGAAATAAACATTATTTATTTTGGAAAGCTTTGAGGTTTCCGAGAAAAATTAATCAAAGTATTTTTTCTGAAAATTTGCTTTCAAGGATAATGGATATTTCGATTATCCTTGAATATCGCAAAATTTGCAGTCCCGATATTTTTTTATTTTATTGTAAGGATCTTAATCCCTAATGGGTTTTAGTGAAGCTGTAGAAAGGTGAAAATGGTTGTTGGTAAAGTCAAATCTAACTCTTTAAAGTAATTGTTTGGTTATCTAGTTAATAAAATGGTAAAAATGACATAATGTGAACATTGCCAAATTTATATAAAACATTACAACTCAGCGCTCTCGGAAGAGTTTTATTTGATAATGCCAGACAAATTACAAGGAAAAGTGTCTGACCAACAGCACAGAGCGCACACATTTCTTCGCCCCTTGCCTGCTCCTCACGCAAAACGTCTCATCTGTGAAAAATCCGACAGCAAATCTATAAAATCTCACCACGCTTATGCAATCCTACTGCTTTGCGGATGCCCGAAATGCTTTGAAGTACAATACCACAGCATCATATAGCTTTGCATGTACATATAGTGATTTGTTTCAATTTTCAAATTGCATACTTTTATGCGTTTATGTTCCACTGTTCTTTTGAGAACAGAAATCGTGAGCTTTTTTTGTGGTAACCCCCCCCCCCCCCCCTAAGATTATTTTTAAGGCTGAAACACAGTGCGAGCGCGAGCGCAGCCGGCGTTTGAGCTTTCCTGTAGAATAGATGAGAAGAAGTTGGGCATGTTCCAATGGTGAAGTCGGCTCCTCCAGCGCAACTTTAACATTTGATAACATGTTTTTCAGCTGATTTGAATGTAGTGAACTTCAAAAACTGGGGAAATTTCAACAAGTTGAACTGATTTAATAAATAAATAAAATAAAAATGTCGAAAGAAATGTTGATTAGTTTGGTGCGAGATGCGGAGTTAATTTATAACTTAAAATGCCGGGATTATAGAAATATAGAAAAAATATATGAATTGATTTAAATTGACAACACATAAAAGTCAGAAAATAAAAGAATAAAGCACTACACTGTGTTAAAACGAAAGTTCACTACGCCGAAGTTTCAAATGCTCACACTGTGTTAAGCTAAAGTTCACTACGCCGAAGTTATCAAACGCTCGCACTGTGTTAAGCTAAAGTTCACTACGCCGAAGTTATCATACGCCGGCTGAGTAGAAGTTGTGTACGCTCGCACTGTGTTTCAGCCTTTAACAATAGCCATCAGTGTCGCTAGTTGTGAACGGAACTTTTTCAAATTAAAATTAATTGAAAATTATCTTCGTTCCACAATGAATGATTTAAGATTACGAAATCTAGCGATACTGTCCATAGAAAGAGAACTAACAGATAATACAAATTTTGACAATGTCATTCAAGACTTTTGTAATAAAAAAGCAAGAAAAATAAATACATTAATCAACATACGTTTAATCATTATGTGTACAATCTGTTTAAAGAAAATAAATAAATGGCTTTACTCAGTTATTTATTTATGTTCAATAATTGCTAATAACCACTCTTGATTTTGATTAAATTAGAAAGGGCAGGGAATTCGGGACCGCCCCAGGTGGCAAAAGCTATAGCTACGCCACTGGGTCGATAGTAGCCCAGAACCCGGCGAACTGACTTCTTATGTATAGAAGAAACACAACTGTAGTCTTCCGAGGGAAGCAGAAAGTTGTTAGACATTTATCAATAATATGGTGAAATAGCAGGAAGTAACATTTCTAGGAATTTCCCAGATATCCCATCAAAGGCAAAAGAGTCAAATCGTATGGATTCTATATTCTTGTACGGTTCAAGTAATCCAGTACACCTAAAAGAAAAGTAGTCTAGATCACAGGAGCTTGATGAGGGATAAATAACCAGTAGATCCAAATTTATAGTATTATTTTCTTGTTTGTATTAGCTGAGAGCTTGTAGACACAACAAATTTGCTAACATCATCCGAATTCACGTCGGAATTCGAAGACATCCACTTACTCCAAATTATCTCAATTAGACCACAATTTTATAATTTAATATTACTTCTTTTGATGAATTTTTTCATTCACCATATTTTTTACCCTTTTATATCGATTGCGGTCTACAATAGATTCAGATCTCTTAGATCTCTTGAACAGATATTCTCGCTCAGTTATTAAAATTTCAATTTCTTTGGAAAAGCAGAAACAAGAGTTAGTTTTACTTTTCTTTATACGTAAAGGAACAAATTCGTCTCAATCTCCATCTCTTAGCATTTACAATCTCTTAGGGTTGATGAGCGAAATCAGAACCTCCCCACTCTCCTCAATACCCTAACCTTTTTCCTTACTTTCCTATGAGTTTGGATGAATAATATTTTTAAAAAAAATACATCTATTTACCATACAAAAATTTCAATTTTCATGTTTACTCCAAGATAACACGGTTTAAGCAAAAT
Organism: Dioctria rufipes; assembly: GCA_963924295.1. NCBI lineage: Eukaryota > Metazoa > Arthropoda > Insecta > Diptera > Asilidae > Dioctria > Dioctria rufipes. The sequence goes on along the minus strand of OZ002740.1, from coordinate 344,221,305 downwards.
TGTATTCATTTTTAGGAAGAATACGAATACACCTGTGAGGATAACTTATAACTTGTAGTTTTAGAAGTTTTTCATGAAAAATTACAACCATCGTTTCTCTTGGGTAGGTATCACAATAACAATTTGCCTTAGACCAGCTTCAACCTTTTTCCTCGTTTTTATACATCCAACTATGCACCTGATGTTTCTTTATAGAAGTAGTATAAAAATGAGAGAAAGTAATTAAAGTGAGAAATGCTCTAGCTCGTCAGCCATTTCTCTCAAACAGCTATTCATTGTCCCATCCAAAGTTGCAAGAAACAGTTTTGTTCACTGACTACCTATAGTTCATTTTATTTTAATGCAAATTCATAACAATTTAAAACTATTGCTGTAATGCTAGAGCTGAAGTATGGGGAACACACAAAAGCAATCCCAAACCAGAAAAATACTCAGGGATACACACTCCATGAAGATAATATAGAGAGTTTTAGTCGACATTTCTAGTTTTGCCTTAAAGGGGACGGAACAGATTTCGTCTCTATAACTGAAACTTTAAAAGGTACAAATCCCGCATACGCGTACCGCTTATAATCCGCATAGCTATAATAAAAACAACAAAGTCCCTAAAAAGCTTTCCTTTAATATGTAGTCTCCCAAAAAAAATTTTTAAATATTTTAAAATTACACTGAAAAGTATTCTTTTATTTTTATTTACAGGTAAACAAAGCTCTTTCATCCGACCTGGATGCATTTTTGAAGTTAGCTGCAGGCTGGCAGAACAACAGCCGCATAGAGGGATTCGATAAGAAAAATGGTAATGAAATGAATGCGCAGTTTTAATTTTAAGACTAATCATATGTCCTGTATTATACATAGTTGTTTTGACTTAGTAGTCCAATTGATTTATTACCTACTACCAAATTAGAATTTTAAATTATGACTAATAATTTTCATCTATATGTATGTATGCATGTATTCCTCTGTCAAGAAAAATCTTTTCAATTTGATTTTTGCATTATTTTGCAGATATGCAACATTACATGAACCCCTCCGTAAACAATATGTACAAAAAACGTGAAAGAACCCAAAATTGGGCACATCAAGAAAAAAAATTTCTTCTAGACTTGTGTCGAAAAGATATGAGAATTATTGAGAATAAGCGTCTTGACGCTGGACTGACTGCCATAAAGAATAAAGCCTGGAAAATAATACATCAGCGATTCTCTGCAACATTTGGAACGGACAGGACATGTAATCGACTCAAAGAACAATGGAGGAGAATGAAAGGTATAGACATATAGAACATTACTTGGAAATTAAAAACGAAATGTCTAATGAACTAATTTATTACTACAGCATGTACAAGAAACGAGATAATGGACTACAATAATAGAGTGGCACGGTATGGTCAAGAGATCGCCGATCGTAAGCGACCATCGCCTTTCACATTTGAAATTTGGGAATTTATGCAAGAAGCGAAAAGGGTTTGTAAAAATGAGGCCCTAGATGGAGTAGATTACTCAAAAGTTCCTTTAGCCTTAGAAGAAGGGATGGAAGCAAATGAAATGGTTGAGAGTGAACATAATGGTAACATTGAGTAAGTATGAATGCGATGATATATGTATGTGTAGTTATTAGAGTCTATATACAATCGTTCCTTAGACACAGATCTTCAATGTTTGTACTTCCGCTTTTGTTTACTTTTCACATCCCTCTTCATTCAATCATTCAAAGTATTATGACCATATGTTACCATAGATTCATTTGCAATGTTGCAATGTCGAATTCACATTGAGAGTTAAGATGCTCAGAGCGCCACAGTCATAAATTCTCATTATAAAAAACGATTAATTCACCGACATACATCAGTTCTCTCTGCAAGTTTCCTCATATACCCAAATCCATTCCCTATCTCCTTCCTGTAGTGCTTTGCAGCACAGGGTATCCCATCTCCTAAACTTTTTTTATAGGCAGGGGACGAGAGATCCCACGAACGGATTCCAAGACCGCCTATTGTGCTAACCTGCTGAAAAACTTCTCTCCAAAACCCTCTTGTTCTATATTGTTTGCTTCCGATCCTCAAGAAAAAGTCAGAGAAATTTCTATTAGGCCCATCAAGAAAGAGTTTTGTACACGTGGAAATGCTCAGGTTCACCCATTTCTGCTGATGCTTCATGCGAACATCCACTTTTATGATATCACCGTGCGGTCCAGTTCAAGTAAGGGAGATCCAGAGCCAGTCCTGGCCTTTTTAATCCCCACTTTGTTGTGGATATACAGCTTATCCACACACATCCTGCAGTCCCTCAGTAACTTAGTTGTTACCAGAGGGACATTTAGAGCCATCAAGGCTGCCTGACTATCTGAGGTGATAGCAATGACTTTTCCCTTGGTTTTCATATCAATTTTCATGTCATGCCTGGAAGACAGTGGTGTGCTTTCCAAGTGAATACTCCAACCCAATGTCAGGCTCTAGAAAGTAGACACCAGCACCAGCTCCCTATTAATGAGAAAGCCGTCGATGAAAATTTTTAGAGCGGACCGGGAAGGCTCGATAACACTTCTCTCAGCCAATGAGTTTGGCTTAATAATATATCGAATTGACAATTACAGGTTGTAGGGGTTGACTTACATAATTTAACTCTGGCAACATTTGCAACACACAGAGTAATACCGATTTGACGTTAGTTTTGAATAGCTTCGTCTTAATCACCAACATGTATATTTAATATAAATACCTAGTAGAGAAAAGAACTAAAACATTTGCAACCAAAAAGGCGTGTTAGTTTTAATGTTATGCAAGCTCGACACCAACATGAAAATAAATAAAAAGTCAATGTAGGTGTCCATAAATTTTGATTTTATACGGATATTTTCCGCTATTTTTAAGATAAGTTAAAGGCTCGGCTCGGCTCATCGAAAATCAGCAGAACAAATTTTCAGTATGGCTTGGCGAACCAATTGCACAGAGACGGAGAAAAGCCTAGGCACGTCCTAGGTGGAAAAATGGTCAGGCCATCCTATGGAAAGTATCTGGAAGGAACAAATCCGCGCCAACACATTCCTTAAACTTCCTAAAGAAGTGCTTTAAAAGAAAATACACGTTTTAATAATAAGTACTGAAACCTTCCGTAAATTGCTTGCGCCTCAGAAGAAAAATACTTCTATGATTCATCTATACCTCAATAAAATATGCTTAGAAAATTGTTGTGAAATTACAGCACTTCGGAGTTTACAGAGAGTTGAGCTCTTTAGTTTTCATTAGAAGTGAAATTGTGTGGATGTGCGTTGTTTAGTTTTTGAAAGTATCTTCCTTTTCCATTCCTAGAAATGATATTTGCATTACTTCCAGGAAACTTCTCAGGAATGAAAACACTATTTTAGTCATCCATTGTGTATTACTTCCAGAAGTTCAATTAGAAACCTTCCTGATGGAAACATCCTAGGCAAACGCGATTTTAATATTCATTCTACGTACTTCCATTTGCGGACATGCTTGTGAAAAAGGATATCAAGTGGAATATGAGGAGTTATGCAATACGATTCGAATAGTTCAAAATAGTTAGCTTCAAAAATGATTTTTTTACGAAAAATTCCATAATTTTAGTTAAATTTATTTTAATTTACTGCGGCTTAATTCTAGAGCAAAATTCTTTCAAATGAAGATACATCAACATAGAAAGCTTCTCGCTTTCTTGTGCGCTGCCAAAATCAAAGAAATCCCTTTGGCCCTTTCTTGCGAAGTGTGCATATCAACATATGCCTCCTGGAACCATCAGGTCAAAGTTAGGTTAGATTAGAATGGCGACTATCAAAATACCACTTAGACCATCGATGGGCCATTGTGATATCACCTCATCGCAATCCTACTTGATGATGATTGCTCAATTTTGGAGATTGCGTCAAAATCAGTCACAAGAGTTAAAGATTTTTACTAGATTCCCAAGTCTTTGTCTACTATTTCCCTCTAATTCGCAGAAAATGTTACTTATGAGCATGTTTCTTCTACGTTTGGAAAGATTGGAGCATTCACATAGCAGGCTTTGAACGCTTTCAACCTCCCCTTGTCCATAGAGTTTCTGCAGAAATCATTGTATGGAGCTTGAATGCGCTTCGTATTTGTGTATGTCAAAAAGCAGTGTCCAGAGCTTCTGTCTTTCTAGGACATACCTTGGGACAAAATTGTCGTGAAATTGCGCAGGTGATTAGTTTTCCCCATTTACGATTAACCATCTTATTGACCTGTAAATCTAGGGTTTTCTTCTTTAACTCTAGGAACCTTGATATGGATTCTCTCACTAAGCATATATTCATAGCTTAACCTTTCTTGGCCACAACATCAGCTGCCTCATCCGTTGGTACATAAAGATCAGACGACCGGATGGCTATTGTTTCTTGAGGTTTTTGCTCAATCGGCAGATCAAGCGATCATTGTAGGCTTGGATGGAAGAAGCTAAACCAGGACAAATTTGGTCTCAACTTCAATACATATCTTTATTCTCTCCACATTCAGCCTATTGTTTCTTTCTGTTTTTTTTTATATTTTCTCTATTATTTTTGGTTCTTCCCGTCTAGGATATCGGACAACTGATAGAGAAAGAAAAATTATGTCCAGAAGACACTTTAACAGTCTCCTTACTCTAGCCCTTCTCATTCTCATTCATTCATACCATATCGTCCTCTTTGCCTAACAAGCTTTCTACCAAATTTATACGAATACAAATTTGATACGAATATAATGCAGGTCGAGACCCCAGTTGGACAGGTCTGTTAATGTGTGAGACCTGTCCAACCGGACTCTCGACTGTCAATTAAAAACAACTTTCCATATCACAATAATGCAAGATCAATGGTCGTTTTCTGACATGTCCTGATGCATCTACTTTGGTTTGCCTTAGAAAGGTTAGCGTAGAGCTTTCGCCAGGCGATCAAGATGTTTGTTTAGATTTTGAAAAAAAAAGATCAAGATCATTGAACATTGCGCAGTATGTCTCTTCGTGCTCTGGGTATTTTGTAGAAGAAAAAATCAGTAAGGTGAGATTAGACAGTTAATTCTTTTAGTCGGAAGTCAATAAAGCTTTCAGTTGTCCTACTGTCAGCATGTAGAGGTATGGTAGCAATGAAGGTCCAACCTGATAGACTCACCCTATTGATCCCGCTGTTGCTACACCCGGAGGAACACCGGCTAATTTTCTGGACATCTGCTTAATTCTAATAACACTTATCTCTCAGACTTTTTTTCAACTAGCAGTATCAAGATTATAGGTGATTTTTGCTGTTAGTCTCACTATTCCGCCAACAATTATTGTGGCCGATCTTGCATCTCTAATTCTTTACAAAATATTTCTTAAGTACGATAATTATAACGTAGACAAAACAGTGAGTTTTCCTTTCTAGCAATCTCAAAATACTTCGTCACAAAATCTTATTTATCCAAACTTCGATGTGGACCCTATTTTACTATTGGGATATCAGCTCCGCACACATACGGAAATCTCATTACTACCTCAAATCTCACTTTTTTATTGTACTTACTACTCTTTTTTGTTTTTTAATCTATAATTTAAAAGAATTTACAGGACTAATTCCATTCTCTTTCCAATTTCCTCTAGAAGCAAAGTCGAGCACAGCATGTGTGAAGTAAGCATTAAGGAAGAATCAGAAAGTGATAATGATGGTGCCGCATCAACCGATAGACTTTCTAGTCCACACGATCATCTTCCAGAAAATCAGGGACAGAACAATTTTTCTACAGATCCTATTCACATTGCGCCTTCTTTTACCATAAATAATATCGCTGCAACGTTGGAAACATTAAACGCTCTACGAAATCAGTTTCCACTTCATAATCCCATGGGTGAGCCACCAGCAAAGAAACCGTGCATCGAAGAAACAACTAATCCTGATATAAAGGCATTTATGGAAATGCAAGCCAAAGAACACATGTTACGTATGCAAATTTTAGAGGTTCAACTTCAGACGGCTAAATATAATCGCGATATTGTTGAAATCAATAAGACCATAGCACTGCAAAAACTTCATGACCTTGCTAATAGAAGGTTGAGCTAAGTCAAGAGGCAGGCGACTATAGTCCCATTACTACTGACATTCCTATTTACACAGTATTTAACGTAGTTTTAGAAGAGTTAAAGTACTTCAGAGATCTATGGATGGATGGATGGATCTACCTCGAATACATTTCTATGTATGGACCTTACCAGCTGCGCCTAGCTACGACTATAAATATTTGTTGTACTTACGCAGAACTTTTTGCATTTTATTTTTAAAACAATAAAAACGTTTTTCTTTTTTTTTTTCGTAGAGTGTAAGTGTTAAGAACTGTTAGATATTAGCAGCATTTATACCAAGCGTTTACTATAGTAGTCTACCCATTAATTAACACCAGACTTGAATAAACTAAGAATATTTGTTGATTTGATAATAGTTTTGGTTTCATTGTCCTGGAAAACAAAACAAAAAAAAAGATAAGAATGGTGATTTTTCACATACGACAATATTTTTCATTTTTCATAATTTTTGAGCAGCACATGGAGATTAAAACAATCGGAGTTTACATTTTTTTATACTGTTAAAGTCAAGCTTAGCGGATACTCTATGATGCAAAGCACAGCACGGCTTATAACGCAAGTATTGCGTGCAGGAATTAATCTACAAGTGATCAGACTAGCCATAAAGAAGCGAAAGGTATCCAACATTGCAGTGGTGTTCTAATATAGGACTTGTGGAAGAGCAATAGATTCGACGAGCTGAAATATTCTCACACCTTTTCTGAAATCTTTGGAAACAGAGAATATGTAATCTGTCCAGCTTAACTTAATGGAAATATTAACGCCAAAAATGCACAGAGACCGTGTATCGGGAAAGAGTGCTCCATAAAAAGAAACGGAAGTGATGAAATATGGATCTTCGCTTCTTGATTCGCTCTGCCCTATGATCTCTTGAAGGTTATTCAATAAATCTCGATTAACAAATAATGCATTCCCTCTGTCATCAGTGAATGGGATGATGGGATTGAAAGTAAGGAAATGCAGATCATTAATGTAAATTAAAAAGAGAGACGTACAGATAATACATCCCTGTGGAACACCGACATTTATATGTTGAGGTTTAGATATAACGCCATCTAATACTACCCCTACCCGAATTAGGCGACCAGATAAAACTTTCATTCCAAATAGAAGAAAAAGGGAGAGACCAAGTGCTCTAAGTTTGGGTAAAAGGGCAGAAAGCTAGACTTCATCAAATATCTTTGAAATATCTAGGATAACGATTTTGAACTCACCAATATTGTGAAGACTACGATTCCAACATTCGGTGAGAAATGTCAGCAAGTCTCTCACCGGAAGCCATATTGGCGATCGTCGATGAATTGATTAGTTTCTAGATAATTCAATAATACTAATCATTTGAGGGATCGCTACCCTCTCCTTTTTGGGAATAGGCTGAACGTGGGTTAGTTTCCAAGCAGTTGGAATGTTACCTGTCAAATAAGACAAGAAGAGTAATTTGCGCAGAGGTTTAGCCAAAGATGAGATCTAATTGGCACGGGGAAAAAACCACTAGGACTTGCGGTCTTGGAAACGTTGACCACCTTAAGGGCCTTGAACACATCTCTCATACGGATGTGTATTACCTCTTGAACATATCCACATGGAGGATGTAAAACAGGTGTCCATAGGCGGAAGAAAAGAATTTAAACCGAATCCAGCAGCCAAAAAAATAGCTTCATCCTGGGAGTCACCAGCTACTTGTTCTTGATGGTTTGCTTTGACGAGAGCGTAGAAACCTTTCTGCCTTTTCGGCTTGCCAAAATTCTCTATCTGGTCAAACAGAAATTTTTCTATTTATATTTCCCATGCTGGAATCGAACTCAGAATTTTTAGAATCGGTCATAGATGGAGAATAGAAAAATTTTAAGAATTTTTTTTTTAACAATTCTAAATTAATTCATAAATACAAGAGGAAAAATGTCTCTCTCAGGAAATTGGATTTACATGTGCTCCGTGCAGTCTTGTAGACGTGTTTCCGTTCTTAATATGGATGCAATTGATAGGTGCGAAAAAAGAGTTTTTAGCTCATATAACTTAATTGACACTCATTATTAAACAAGAATGATTTTTCTGTTCAGTTGAGGTCTCTTGTAGGAATACGGAATATATTCACGCATGCGAAGACTTAGTATGTTACTAAGTTCTAATGTGCATCCCTCGAAAGCAAAATAGACCGACCAATCAATATCTCTGAGGTGCTGATTGAGACTTACCCAATCTGCATTTTCATAGTGCCAGAGAAGTATGGCGGTATAGGTTTGACCTGATGTGCATCATATACAAAAGAAACTAATATTTAGGATTATTTGTACAAAGTATTTCGGTTTCTATTTTTTTTTTTTTGTGAGTAGTCGAATTTTATAGAAAAAATTATGTAAAAATGTGATTTTTTTCTGTAGTTTTTTGTAGTTTTGTAGGTCAACACACAAAAAGGATAAATCTGCTCGGTAGCTTGGCTACATTTTGTTCATTTGGTTGTTAGTTGTTACACTACTAAACTGCAGTACAACTTTTGAAACGTAAAACTAATTTTTTGTGAGCGATTTTCTTTTGTTCCTAATACGAGTGTCTATCAATGAGCATGTTTAGATAGGTGAACTGCCTCTGCCGTTCATAACTTCTTGGTAGGATGGTGGGGGGTTGAAGGAAGTGGAACTTAAAATTCACAGGCAGCTCTTGATGCAGCACATATTTTTTCTGGGCGTTAGAGTCACATGATCATTCCAGCAAAGATAACCTAATAAGTTGTTAAGTTAACTTTGATTTCAGTTTCAAGCATTGCAGTGTGTATTTGTTACTTTACATGCTTTGTCGAAGTATTTGTTCCACCGACTGAAGGCAGCAAGGGCAGCAAGTTGACTGATGGAATCATGAAGGGCATTCTGTGACACATCAAAGCTTACCTTATACCAATCCGTCTAAACAGGGTCAATAGGCAAAAATGAACCCAATATAACTTTTCCAAGTGTGCCCGTGTTTTTGTCCGCTTAGAGTGCAGACACGCCACCTCGAAAAATTGATTACCCATCTTCCAACACTTTTTATTTTATTTTATTTATTTATTTATTTATTTATTATTCTTAGTCTACAGATTACAAAATCAACAGACCATGCATATACTAAAACTAAAATTATGTTTTGGTAAGAACTTCAACTAAAAACTAACCTACTATGTAACAAAAAGTATGAACATATCTAATTTTATAGTTATAGCAAGCTTTCTAGAAAGTCCGAAACAGAGGCTTTAAAAGAAACTCTATCTTGACTAAAGTCAATTATGCTGCTACACAAATTAAACTGCCGAATACAATGACTTAATGGACTACTGAAGCCATAATTTGTTCTATGGAAAGTTTCAAAAAGAATAGGGCGCAGTCTTATCTGCTTAGTTGGCACATATAAATGGATAAGCTTTAAAATATCAGGAGAAATATTCCTGTTTTCAATAACATCTCTAATAAACATAGTATTATAAATTTTACGTCTGAGAGACAGTTTCTGTAAGCCAATCATCTGGCATCATAAGGGGGTAAATCACCGGTCCAGTTAAGTCTCCTAAGAGCAAACCTGGTAAATCTCCGTTGCACATTTTCAATTCTGTTAGAATGCGTTACATAGTACGGATCCCATACAACCGTGCAATATTCCAAAATAGGCCTAACGAAAGCTGAAAATAATGCCTTAAGCCTGTATGGATCAGAGAATTCACTAGCCCGACGTTTAACAAAACCAAGCCGAGAATTAGCTTGACTTAATACATAATCAATGTGGTAGGAAAAAGTAAATTTACTATCTAGAATAACACCAAGGTCCGAAACCATACTACATTTAGGAATATTAATCCCATCGATAGACACTTCAAAATTAATTGGTGTTACTTTTTTAGTAGCCATAAAGTGTTTACATTTAGAAGAATTTATCAACAAATGATTAAGATGACACCATTTCGCAAATTTATCGACTTCTGATTTGAAATTGGATACTTGAGACATATCAACAATTTCCATGAAAATTTTTAGATCATCAGCAAAACCTAGAACAGAGGAAAATTCAAAGATGTTAAAGACATCGTTGATAAATATAATAAAAAGAAGGGGTCCTAGATGGCTCCCCTGAGGCACACCGGAATGTACCAAAATCGGTCGAGAGTACACATCATTAATTTTGATAATTTGTATACGATTAGTCAAGTAGGAAGCGAACCATGCAAGAAGAGCAGAATGGAATCCAAACGCCTCAAGTTTGTATAAAAGCAGGCGAATATTGACCTATTCAAATGCCTTAGCGAAATCAGTATATAGTGTTACAACCTGACTACTTGTTCTAGGACATTTAAGCAAAAGTTGAAATAGGAAACTCAATTGGTTGCTGTAGAGCGTCCTTTTACAAACCCATGTTGGTGAATAGAAATGTACTCCTTAACTAGAAAAGAAATTTTTTCAGAGATAAATACTTTCAAATAGCTTCGGAATTGCAGAGATTTTACAAATAGGACGGTAATTACTGGCACAGTTTTTAGCACCCGCTTTATGTATAGGACGAACGAATGAAATTTTCCACTCATTGAGGAACAGTCCCGAGGATAACGACAAATTAAAAACATATGAAAGAGGCATCGAAATAGGATCACGGCATTGACTTAGAAATATCGCTGGAATGTTGTCAGGACCAGAAGAGTGGCTGCACTTAGCATTGGCCAATGCTGAGTTTACATCCTCCGTAGACACATACATTGAACCCAAGTTGACCCGTGAGAAGATATGTGTGGTAATCTCAGTGTCAATGTAGTAGTTGAGCCATTACTTGTGCTGTCCAGTCCGAATTCTCAGTCTACAGGCTTACTCTGGATTGTCGAATCTGACCCTGCTAGATCACTGCTGGCTAACGGCATGTAATGGTCTCTCGAAGTAGAGTGCTGTTACAATCTTTTGATGCTGATAAAGGAAGATTTCTATCTTTTCTATATATGACAACGAACCTTTCGTCAAATAATTCGCTGTTGTAAATACCCTCCCGCAAAAAGTTTCAGTAATGCATATAACATCGAAAACATTGGAAAGGACATTACTTCGCAAATTCTCAGTTATATCCTCAATTGCAAATTAAATTGAAACTACAGGTGATTGTAGAATCTTTAATTATATTTATAATAGATAAGTACTTTTCATATTCTGACATTTGGACTGCTATTTCATATAAATTACTCTAGAATTATTATTTAATTTTAATTTGCAGTTTCTTTCTTTAATTTGAAAGTAAAAATTCTTTTTTGAATCAAAATTTTTCGATGGAAAGAAATTGACACTTTTATAATGATTTCGAATTAAATAAACACACAGAAAATAAATACCACCATGCGAGAGTCGAACTCGGATCTTTTCGTTTGTTCAATAAGGCCTCTGAATACAGATCCTAGCTGTGTTCTTTTGTGTACCTTGTTCTAGAACTCCCATATACTGGAGAGAACAAATTGTTCTGTCGATTGAAGCGAACTATTTGTACTGTTCGCTTCATTTATACATCTTCTATGAAAATGTATGAGACGTTCTTTTGTGTATCTTTTGTTCTGCTCTGTTCTGCGGGCACAAAAGAATACAGCTCCTATGAAATCTGTGGATTTTTAAAGATAAATTAAATTTACTTTCTAAAGAGGAAATATTTATTCAGTTGCTTTTATTTTACGCAATAATTTATAATGCTTGAGCTTTTTCCAAAATTTAATATTTATGACAACCGAAAATTTGTTAAATTAATGGCTATAATAATATTTACTCAAGTGATCTGCACAGAACTGTGCTAACAAATAATATCCCACCAAAAGTTTTGTTATAAAAACCAAATTTGTAAAGGTTTGGTTTTCAGTAAAGTAAAATAGGGTGCATTTCTAAAAAAAACAAAATGATATCTTCCACATTAGTTTTCTTAACCATAATTCTTTCATCGGGAATGTCAGAACCTATTTATGGTGGAATAAGTGTAGGAAAATTGGAAATAAACAACAATAAAGTGAAAGTACTGAATACAAATGAATTTCCTTTCATGGTAAATATCATAATACAGGAAACTACTCAACAAGATGCAATCAGAACATTGAAATCTTACTCCTATTGTGGTGGTACTATTATTGGATACCGGACGGTACTTACAGCTGCCCATTGTATAACAGATTCTATATATGAACCAATGATTTCGATTCGAGCTGGAATTGTCCATTTGCAACTTGAATCGGAGTTGGCGCAAATTGTCCATGTTAAATATTATCATATTCATGAAAAGTATGTGGAACATTATGAGATTAGTCCTACATTACGTGCAGAAACTATCAATGACATTGCAATAATATGGACGGACAAATCTTTTATATTTGACCAATCTGTAAATGCCGCTATATTACCTATTGGATATTCTACTACTAATGCAGAGTTCGGCTGGATTATTGGCTGGGGAAAAACTGACAAAGATGACATGTCTCTTATGCTTTTAAAAGGCCGGATGAAAGTAACAACAAAACTTCAATGTCAAAGTTCACATCCACATATATTAATCACTGATGATATGCTTTGTATTATATCGGAAAATAGAGATGTAACAGCCTGTTTATGGGATTCAGGTGGACCATTCGTTCGTAATGGAATTGTTTATGGCGTCTGTTCCTTTACCTCAAGGAAACGCACTTATACAGGCAGGGAATTTTGTGATTCCAGACGAACTAATGTATACACAAGAGTTGGACAGTATGAGAATTGGATTAAAAATTCAGTGATTAAGTTTTCTAGAACTCAGAATATAATTGAAACTTTACAGTTTACTAATGGAATTTTTCGATCTTTAATCGATAGAGGAAATTCAAAATTGCCAACAACCGAATCAACAACTAAAAAGCCTACACTTTGGCAGAAAGTTAAGGAATTTAAGTCTCAAATAACACCTAGGCTAATTGTAGTTCGTTAAAAATAAAATTTGAAAAATATCTGATAATTTTCTTTACTTTTCCCATTGTTAGTTATTGTTTTTTTTTAATTAATTTATTTTTAATGAATATTAGAAGAAAAAAAAACCCAACTTTTTACTAAAATTAACCTTACATATTTCTTACCATTTTGCTATGTACATTATAATAGGATCAATGAAAATAATATAAATTAATATATCATTCAAAAGGACATTGACAATTATTTTGAGAGCGAAAAGAAATTATGACAGATGACATTATATCATTTACACAATAAAGACAAGACGAGAAATACATGTTGGGAAATAGTTTCTTGTACAAATTCATGTGCATGTATGTATCTAAAATACGCAATTAATTTGTCCTCTTCTTAGTAAGGAGAGTAAAAGAGCTGTGTGATTACCATGCCAGGTTGGCTCTGTTTTATTTTGCTATTGAAAGCAATATTCATCTTGTTTGCCAGTCAATATAGTGGATGAGGTGGATGAGGTGGATCACTAACTTGGTTGTGAGATCAAGGGAGTGTTTTACCAAAGAGACACTTGATTTCTAAGGTGTGGCTGAATGTTTGGAGTGCCTGGGAATTGTGACCTCAGGGTCCATCAAATGTCTTGCGTTGTGCTTTGTTGTAAAACTGAAGCGGGTCATACTGACTGAGTACTGAGGTCTTGAGTCCTCAGCTCGCAGTACACACTAGCTGTCTTCATGTAGATGGTCCTATTGAATGTGGCTTTGAGTGTAGTTTGGGTACACTAGATGTCTTGAGGCAGGCGTCCTCACATAACTGATTTGAGGTAGGGCTACGAGAGTCGCTAGCCGGTTTCAATGGTCAGTTTGAATTTCAGAGACAACCAAGAGCGTACTTGGTGTCTCACCAGTATGCGGGCAGTTAGTGTCTGCAGTGCACCTAACAAGAGAAAAAAAAACAATATGTGCGGTGTGTCCTCCTAGCGCACAAATGCTTCCTGTAGAAGACCAATATGATTTCAGGCAAAGTAGTATAGCTCACTATTAGCCTTGTCGAGTACTTCTAGATGCTGTTGACCAACCTGTAATATCTGTAAGTAGCGTAAACGAGCAACTGACCTTATGTCAAACTGATCAAGGCGGATTGACTAGTTCTACTGTTGTCTAGCTGGTTGAACCAGTACTACGATCTATGTGTGTAGTCAGTTAGAGGTCGAACTACTAATCAATCTATCGTGTACTCAATTCCTCATGGCTGGCCTTGCATAGTTGCACCAATTTTGTTTTTACCAGCACATTAATGGCTTCCTGGACGTTAATGTATATGCAGATGTGCCGTTCTCTCTGCACATTGATACCAATAGTTCCACCTGGTAAATCGCTGTAAGCTCTGACTAAAAAACACTGCATTTGTCGGAAGTCTGTAAGACTCGTGCCATTAGCAATCGCTGGAACGTACTCCAGCTGTACCCGCACTCGTCTTGGAACTATCCGTAAAAATAGAAATATCGAATGTTATCACAATCTGCTTCCCATTCTAATCACTGCTGGTGGGTATCATTGCACAAAAATTAGAAAGGGTATTTGATAGTCTCTTTCCTCCCTGCAATCACTACAGTATATTTTCTGGAGTATATTGGAATTCCCAAAACCCCTCTCAATTCACCAACCCCCCGCTCTAAACCTGACAGCGCTAATTGTCGCTACACTCCTGCAGTGGAGAACTAGCGGCAATAAATCAAGCATGACCTCCAGTGCCGCCGTGAGAGTGGGGCGCAGATACCCAGTTATTGCCAGGCAAGCAGCCCTCTGAGTTTTTGACAGCACAAACAGGTTACATTACTTCGTCAGTGCCGTCTCACAGACTGTGAAGCCGTAGCAGAGGATCGGCCGAACTATAGCTGTGTAAATGCATCATACCAGCCTGGGTTGTAATCCACAGCTGCCAACAAAAATTCTCTTTCTCGTGCCACAGTAGCCTTCTTAACACTTTCTTCTAAATTAGCCTTCCAGCTCAGCTTGGAATTGAGTACGACTCCAAGATATTTTGTTTCGCTCGAGAGAGTAAGATTCTCTCCGTCCAGCATTTGAAGTCTGAAACTTTGCTCTTGCCTTGTGCATCAGTTGAGGCACATTAACCGATGAGTTCAGACGATTTGCATGGTTTGTGGTGCACCCAGTTTCACAGGCTCTGCACATGCTCGTTCTTGCAACATTAATGGACCTCATGCCACTGGCTTCACCTGAATTTCGACATTAAGAGTCGAAGCTGAGAATTAAAGCACTGATCCCCAACACCACGCATAAGTACTTAAGAGCCACTTCATTGCCAGATTGAAGAGGTGTTTACCTGGCAATGCACGCAGCCACATTCCACTGCACATGGCAACCACTATTGTCGGTGCAGGATGGCGTTCTTATCTTTATCTGCTGATAAGAGCTCACAGCATTTGCAACACGGGGCTTCTTTCCACTTTGGAACCGAGTGGTATATAAGAAGGACAAGCACTCCCAGAGATTTTGAGGTGGGGGTGACTTTTGAATTTTTGTATAACTTCGACGTTAAACCACATTAGTTTCAAAATTAATGTAAACATTTTTACATTTACAATTCACCTACCTTTATACCTTTGTTATCTTAATTTTTTGTGTTCTTAGTGTTCCTTATCTATACTACATTACTAAGTCTTTGTACTTTTTGTCTATTTTCATAAGTGTATTCTTTGAGCCTTTTGCGCCGCTTTATAGATTTAATTAGTTAGAGCCTTTGGCAAGATATGTTTTGTTGTAGCAAAGTGTCCACAATTGTTATATCTTCTATGGTAGGTAACTATTCTGGGCAAGAAACTGCGATGGCTTGAGTGCCTGCTTGAAATAGGAACCTGTGACATCTTGAATTTCAGCTTGAAGCAGGGAACCGTGATGACTTGAGTCTTGATTGCCTGCCTGCAACAGGAAACTGTGTCGGCTTGACCTGGCAACTGGTCAATCACTCGCTCGGTAAGTAGCCAGCTTGAGACTGATCAACTTCCAGACCTGAAATAGTTTTTATTTGAAAGCATTAAGTTTTCTTAATGACCATTTGAACGTGAAGCTCTGCTGTAACACCGATCTGTCGGATGGAAATACTTCTTCAGTCCAGGCTATCCCTATGGTGGCCTGAACGGATGCTATTCTGTTAGGAAGACTGGAGCGACCCTGTGACCCTACGTCGACTTGACGGCTATAGTGTGAGTAGTCGTAGCACTGGTGCTACTTGCAGGACTCACTTCTTTGAACCAAGTCGACCCTATGTTGATTTGATGGTCGTAACGAGAGTAGCTGTAGCGCTAGTGCTACCTATAGGATTCGTCGATTCGGCACCAGGTAGTTAGTCCGTTTATGGCAAGCCTAAAAAACCGACGTAGACTCTGAAAGTAAAGCTTATCTAATCTATTGATTATGGGTGCCCATTCAGGAAATTTATCTTTTAATTGCAAGTTGACATCAGACTCAAAACACTTTTTATTTTTTTATTTTTACAACAGTAAGAACCTACCCAGCAAGGTCTCTCTATGTTCAGCAAAGTGTTATTAGACTCGAAATTCGAAATTAATTTTGCTAGGCTTACTAAGTGGTTGATCAAGTGTACGGAAAAGTACGACCCGGCACAGACACGTCGCCACAATTTTTTTTTCTCGTTTATGTGTTTTAATTTTAAGTCATTTTATGACGTTTTAATAAATGAAGCTATTTACATAACAAAACCTATTATCTATTTATTGAGCGGTATAAATACTAGAAGATACACAATCTTATGACCTCTGGTAAACATTAAGCAGCCTGTCCTGAATAGGCTGATTGAATTCGCCCTCTGCAAAGCGTTCCAGAGTCTAATTGCCTGAACAATGTAAGATCCTTCAAACAAAGTGGTATAAAATAGGTGTAGTCGGAATTTATATGCCAGTTCATTGCTCAAAGCAAGTTTTCAGCAATAACTCAAGCAACGTAAAACTAAGGTGGGAGACATTATTGTACCTTCGTAATACAAAAATAAACCTAATGTAGTCACTAAATGCGCAAACTGTAATTTTCGGATGCTTTAGAATCCAGCTTAAAAAAATAAACCGTGAGATGGCAAGACTAGTGATTTGACTAGATGGCAACTTAGTTTTGGGGAGAGAACTCTAGCTGATAAACAAACCAACGACGTACGCAGGTAGCGTAGATTATAGATAGACTTGAGTCGACATGGTCACATCATTTTATGTTAGATTTTAGAATGACACCCAAATTGCGGAACCTTGATTCATATGACCCAGTTTAGACAGGTCAGTATGCTGTATAGGGTAAAATACCGCATCCATTTCCATCGGGGGCAGCCAGTGCTGGTTTCAGTAGCCTGCCGGCGGCAGCCAGAACTATAATCGGTGAGTTGACATGCCATAGAAATCAGTTTATCTCCACAGGGTCGACCGATTAAGATTTCGCCATACGATAGCTTGCAAGATCAGAATTTCATTCAGAGTAAACATCCTCCTAATAATCTGCCAGCATAGTTAAGTAAAATCATCCGTCGAACTAGACTATACAAAAGAATACGAGACCATTCGTATTTTGCCTGTTGAAACATGTGTACATCCACGTCTGTTTTCGTGAATACTCCGAAATGTGGGATGTCCACATCAATTCTAGTGAATACGAGATCATCAGTATTCCATTCTCCGAGGTGTATGGACATCCACGTCTACTCTAGTGAATATGAGACAATCCATATTCTATTCTTCGAGACATGTACTACATCCACGTCTATTCTAGTGAATACGAGATCATCCGTATTCTGTTTTGGAAGACGTGTGTTCATCCACGTCTATTCTAGAGAATAGGAGAACATCCGTATTCTGATCACTGAGATGTGTGCGTATCCTGGTCTTACCTAGGGAATACGAGGTAATCAGTATTTCAATACTTGTATTTGACAACTACCCGTATGTATAAGCAAATTGGTACAAAACCACAGTAAATTATTTTAGTTAAACACTAGTTAAGTAGTTAAACTAGCTTAAATGTATTAGGGTTCTAGTACTTTCAATAAACAACCGATTGGAGTTGAAATACATTAACGTCTTCTCATTTAAATTCATCGTTGGACCTTAGGGGACCCATCTAGGGTTCTTCTTCCTATTATATTTATTAGCGATGTCTTTGACATCTTTGAATTTTTTTTCTGTTATTCTTAATAACATACAAAAAGAACAACCAAACCAGTAACGTATCGCTATTATATAAAATTAACGATGCCTTGACAATGTCTCGACCTAGGGCCGGATTCAATAACACAGAGAGTTGTCGACTTGTGGAGATGAGAGTTCTTTTGACACTTAACTCTCCACTCGGTATTCTGTAACTTGGGGAATTTGTATTTAGAATTCCCAAACTCTCTATTCCACTCGACAAAACTCTCGTCTAGCTTAGTTGTGGAGAAGTAAGAAGAATATTTCTCAACTGACAGTATTGTCTGGTTTTGTTGTGTTTTGTGATGGTACCTGTATCTAGGGTCTTCAAATTAAATTATATGCTCACCGCATATCCTGGTTATATTTACAAAAACAAATTATGGAAATCCTTGCAATACTTACAGAGTAATATGGACTTTGGTGTTTTAAGGTACCCGCTAAAAATTGTAGATCCTGCGAAAATTGTCAATTTAGTCGTCTTAAAGTACAAAAGAGATGATATAAATTTTTAAATATGCACGTTAAAGCTTATATGTAGGATGAAATCGCATCTACATTTTGTCCCCTAATTAGATATGTAATTAGTTTTTGAGTCTGGTTAATGGTTTTGAAGATAACTGCAAAGTCCTTCTTAAGACGAAAAAAAGGCCGTGTTTTATAAGTTCGTCATTCCGTTTATAACACCTAGAAATAATGATGGTAGAGCAAAATGGGTTGGACTCCAATAAATAAAATTAAAAGATGTTTTGATTCTTGGATGTCCGTCCGTCCGCACGATAACTCGAGAACGCCTTCACTTAGAGAGCTGAAATTTTGCACACGGGCTTTAAAAAAACCTAACTAAACTTAAGTTCGTAAATGAGCCAAATCGGGCAACTCTTCGTAGGGTTATCATACAAAAATTTCGTTTTTCACTATATAGTTGGAAACTGCCTGAGAACGCGTCGACGTAGAGAGCTGAAATTCAGAACATGGTGTTTTCATAGCAATAGTAAATAAAATTTAGAAAATGGACTAAATCGAGTAACCTTCTTGGTGTTTCCATGTATAAATTTAGGATTTTTAGGTATATACTGTGAAAACGATCAGTTCTAGACGGTTTTAATGTACTGAAAAGTTCTTCAGAATCTGAAATTCTATGAAATTGATTATAAACATTTTTACTGTCCGACTAACCGTTTTAGAAATATATGCGAAAAACCACTTGAATAATCATACTTGCAAAGAGAGGTGACCATACAAAATTACATACAGGCATTCATCTAAGGGTATCATAAGAATTGGACTTCTTATAGCAATTTTAGCTTTTTACTAGTTTGGTACAAAAATTGACATATTTTCAACTCATCATTATGAAGAACTGGTAAGTCGTGAAAATTCACTTTCCATGAGAAAAATGTTCACAACAGAGTGCTAATGAATGTGAAACAAAGAACCGAAGAAATATGTATATGCAAAATTTGGGAACTGGGGTGTATATGATCCTAGTGCCAAAAACATACCCCTATGAGGGGCGGTAAGACCCCCATCCCCAAAAGTCCCTCCCACAGAAATTGTTCACCTATATTTTTGTATTCTAGATCCTAAATCCGCAGGAAAAAACCTAAATGCTCTACGACCCTTCCACACGGAGTTCACCGTCCTTCGATATTGCGACACTTCTCACGTTTTCTTTAACTCCCTAAGTATGGTAGAGAATCGCGGATGGAGTGGTAGGGAGGTTTAATCGGGGAAAACAAAAATTCTCATTTCCCGAACTCCCCAACTCTCCGTATTACAGAAGTAGGGAAGGCCAAATTTTTTCTTGGAAATTTATTATGCATTATTGGAGGCTGACAACGGGTGCTTGGGCCACTAACAATTTTTATGAGCATACAAAGATGCGTCGATAAGCAATAACGTAACCCACGGAATATACAAGCCATGAACAAAATCTGAAAGAGAGAGTAGCGGGCCGGTTAGCGAACATCATAGTCCTCTTGCCTTGACTTACTGCAGGAGTTTTTCATATAAAACTAGCTTGTATTTTGTAACACTATAATTTCTATAAATTTGTTCTTGATGTTATTTTTTTTACAACAATTATAAAGAAAACATATTTGGCTGCAATTTGTATTAACTTCATTTTTCTGTGGAAGCGATAGTTTTAAACTTTAGAACCTGTTTAAGATGAAATCATAATTATTCCTCCATGATGAGTGTATAAACCAAGTGAGAGTGAGCTGTTACTGCATGACTGTATGTAGCCGCCCCGTTAAGGCCTTTTAATGTTTCGCTGTCATTGCCAACTTCTGGGCTTGTATCTTCCAGGGAACGGCAATAAGCATTCATTTCTTCTTAGAAATTTACAAAAAATGTTTCGGAAGATTTTGTATTCAGTCTGGATTCTGGAGTTATTTTCAGATACATTCAGGCATCCCACACGAGTATTCTTGATGCAGTATGCACAGGTCTTTTAGGGAAGAGGTGAGAAGAAACAAAGAGATACCTCTACACTTGGGAGAGATATGTCTTTGCTCTTCGCACTTCTTCTCCAGAAAACCTGTTTGCATACTGTATCGGGAATACTCGTGCCTTGTGGGATGACCCAATTTCATTGTCCAAAAATAACAGAGACCGAAAATAACTGGTATTTTGACAATTTTAAACAAAAACAACTGGGATAAATTATAATCGTGGAATTAAGTGGAATATACCAAAAGATGTCTCGTGAAACCCGTTTGGATTCCTGGAAAGCTTTTGAAAACTTAACTTTACAAAAAAAAAACTAAAAAAACTAAGCTGGAAAGGCTTATTATTTTTTCTGGCAAATATAAAAAGCCAGCTTGACTTTTTATTTTTTCGAGCTGGAAGTAACAGGCTTTGAGCCGGAAGTTTAAAAAGCCAAGCAGGCTTCTTATTTTCAGGGAACGAACCAGTTATGAATTTTTACGAAAAAAGCTTAATTTACTTGTTATTCCTGGCCGGTAATAGCTTTCAAGCTAGAAAATCAAGCGCAACGGCTTGATACCCTTTTCGCTAAAAATATAAAAAGTGAGCCCGGCTTTTTATTTTTTCTAGCCGAAAATGTTACTTGGCTTGAAAAGATAAGAAATCAGCTTGACTTTTTATACTTCCTTGAAAAATTAACCAGTTTCAAAACCTGTTACTTCCAGCTCGAAAAAATAAAAAGTCAAGCTGGCTTTTTATATTTGCCCGAAAAAATAATAATAAGCCTTTCCAGCTTAGTTTTTTTAGCTTCAAAATATTATCGGTCAGGAATAACAAATAAGCTTTTTTTTGTAAAAAATCATGACTGAAAATACATACCAATGCTAAAGAAAAAATTTCAATAAAATCTAAGAAAAAATTTAGCGCTTCCCTTCCTCTACGTCAGGTCGAAGCATAGTTTATTTTATATTGGAGCAAGGCATTGCTGGCTTACCCTTATCAGATGCTAGTTGATTGGATACAAAAGGTATATTATTAAATACAGGATTACTTCTCCTGGTTTTAAAGCTTATTCATTTATATGTGACGTGTAACCATATCAAACTGCGTCCGATTCTTTTTGAAGCTTTTCATAAAACACATTATGGCAAGTCATTGTATTTTAGTTAGTTTAATTTGTGTATCAACATAAGTGACTTCAATCGAAATAGTTTCTTAAAGCCCGTTTCTGATTTTCTTGCATTCTTACTATAATTATATTATGTATTTTTTATATTAAATGGTATATTAATTTTAACTGGTGTTATTTTACTTATGTAGCTTTATTTGTCTTATTTTAGTTTTAGTATATGCATAGTGATCTATAATCTGTAGACTAAGAATAAATAATCGGTACGTGAATGCACAATTTAGCAAGCGTCTGAAATAATCACCAATTAACTTTCAGCAAAACATGTAGAGCATACCGACACCATTATCCTTTTAGCAAAATCAGTTACAACGGATCTAGTATGACTCGGTGCGTATACTATACATTCAACGGATGTAGGGTGGGTAGGTCTCACTGCAACTATAGAGGATGTAATCACATGGTCGGCTATAAACATAATAAATTTTCTTAAAACTAACGAACGAGCGTTGAAAATATTTAGAATAGAAAGAAGACCCAAGAACTGAACTGATTAGAAACCAAAGTACGATTTTAAGCAGACTTTTATTAGTAACTTTGCACTGATAAATCTTTAAAAAAAATAGGAAAGTTAAATGCTTCCATCTCCTTTCAAGACACGATTTTTATAATTATAACACACATTTAAAAGGACGAAAGCATTAAGCGACTACTTTTCAATCTTATTAAGGTAATCCTTGTGACGTTTGATGGCATCTTCAAGATCGGCGATTTGTTTCTTATGGAAGTCTACCTGTTCGATTTGATCGTTCTTCAGTTTGTGTAGAAGTTCTTTTTGCTAAACAATTGCGCATAAAAACGAATGTAAACAAAAATAAAACAGAAAATTTAACCTTTTTATAGAAATACTCCTCCTCATGAGCGGCTTCCATTTTTCCAAAGGCTCCACCAGCCGCACGGATTGAGCCACCGCCACCACCACCTTTTCCAGCTCCACTACCCAAATGACCCAACTGATCGTTATCACTCATTTTTGCAAGTCTGGAATAATGTGAAGAGATCAAAACATTATCGAATTTATATATAAAAAAAATGTTACGTAATCGGCCACGAACCGCACCGGTTTTGACAATGGATCTTTTTTGTTGACCAAAATTTTAAAGAAACTTCTTTCACTTACCTCATACAACTTGGATATAAGCGGGTTGTTGTCTTTTGCAATGAAAACATTATTTCGTATTTTTCTACGCGTCTAGCAATGCGCTTTTAAAAATAGCAACAAGTGAAATTAAAATTACGAACTTTCAACACTTTCGTACCTTCTAGATGAAGAATCTTCAATAAGAAATTGCGATTTTCTACTTCATTCAATGGTATACAAAAGTAATATGTATGTAGGGCTACAATTTAGTACATAAATACTTGTACTTATTTTGACACATCAGCTTGGGCATGCACCTTCGTTTCCATTTCGATGAGGGCGCCACTGGTCTTAGTTAGCGAACTAGATGGCGCCAGCAGAGTGTGTTTTGTCAGCTCCACCTATGAACAAGAAAAACTAAAATAATTTCCCTTTTTGAGAAAGTTTCCATTTCGATGAGGGCGCCACTGGACTAGATGGCGCCAGCAGATTTAGTGTGTTTTGTCAGCTCCACCTATGAAGAAAAGTTTCTGAGGGCTGCTGAGGGCGCCACTCGATGGCGGATGGCGCCAGCAGTATCGAATGAAGTTGGTGGCGCTAGTGTCTCCGTTCCGGTAGCTGTCAGCGTCGTCGTCGTCGTAAAATTAATTGAATGAATTGAAAAATTAAAACGCATTGGGGGTACAAATGTCCTAGCTGTTTGTTATTGGATTATTGGATAATGGATTCAATTTTTTGTTGCCGCCTGCCGCCTTTACCCTTTGATTCCTGATTCCTTCCTTTATTTATTGTAAATTGTAAATAAATTTTTCATTTTTCAGGCTTTCGTCCAAAGTGCGTACGGAAAAAAGATAACGTTATCCCAACTTTCTTCTTTCTTTTAAGCTAAATAAATACTAATTGTTTAAGAAAGAGAAGAGGGCTCTGATAGAAGGATGGGTTCCTAAAAAGAAGAACAAAGCTCTTAAAATGATATACAGATTGCAGAACTTTTATCAGGCCATTGCCCATTGGGTATCACCTAGATGGTAGTAAATAGAGAAATGTCGTCACAGGTTATCAGAATGTATGTATACTGCTGCTACGTAATAAATGGAAATTTTTTTATGACATCGACATCATCATATAGCTTTGCCTTGCTATTCTACCGTTGCGAGAGTAGAGTATATAATATATAATGATTACATGTGCCAATGTATACCGTATTTCTTGGTTACACACAACGACAAGTTTTTGTCTTTGCCGTTGCGAGAGTTATGCCGCCAGTACACATACAACGACAAGTCTTGCAGCTGCTACCATTTTAATTTTTTTATGACATCATATACTGCTTTGCCTTGCTAGTATATATGATGCCATATACCGTATTTATTGGTACACACAACGACAAGTTTTTGTACATGCTGCTGCTACGTAGGAAATGGAAATTTTTTTATGACATCATATAGCTTTGCCGTTGCGAGAGTTTTGCCGCCAGTACACATACAACGACAAGTCTTGTAGCTGCTACCTAGGGTACGACATCGTGAGGTAATCATCGATGGCGAACATCGATGTTAACATCGAACGTTGACATCGATGTTTAAAGAACATCGACCAGAAACCATCGATGTTGCGCACCATCGAACATCGATGCGTTTTCTATTTCAGTGTCCATGAAAATTAATATTAAAAAAAAATGTTACTGCTCCCTTACTGTTATCAATTCATTTTATTTTCATTCGTTTTAATTTAATTTTTTATAAATGAAAATATTTTTTTTCTACAGAGTGGAGAAATAGTAGTTTCGAAAGCATCTTACCCTTTAAACGGTTTCTTTGTTGCGTTAAAGTTGCCCCGGCTTTTGAAAATAATCTTTCTGAGGGAACGGAAGTCGCTACAGTAGTAAAATACTTGATCGCAATTTTGAATAAATTTGGGTAAGATGTTCTTAACTCTTCCCAAATATCTAAGGGTTTGTCACCTAATCGTCCAACAGGAGGTGCTCGTAAATACAGAGAAACTTCCGAATCTGCTGGTAATTCTTCGTCTCCCTTTACGTGCCGTCTACCCCAATTTTCCCTTATCATCTTATGATGATCACTCCATAAATTAAAATTCTCACCTACAAATTCTTTTTGTTACTATATCACAAAACTTAAAATAATAATTTAATTACTTACCAGATTTCGTTGACAAATCCGAATCTGAATCTGAATCAACTGGTATATTTTTTCCTAATAGTTCTATTACTTCTTCTCGCAGCATTTTGGTCCCCTTGGAACAGGCAATAGGGTCTCGGAAGTGAATTTTTTTAAACCGGGGATCCAACAGGGTTGATACTGATAATATGTTTACATATTCAGCTGGATCTAAACGTTTTTTTATTTCTCTTAGCAGAGCTTCACGTAACTCTTTTCCGATTTTGTGAGATGGGTTAAGTTTTATCACTTGCTGCGTCAAACAATGTTTCATTGGTATGACCAAACTACACGTGACATATTTTTCACCACAAATTTCTCGCGTGGCTGCTTCTAAAGGCCGTAAAATATTACAAATTTCTTGAAGTTGCTCATTTTCTAACGGAGTTAACATTGGTGGTGATGTTACATGGCGATTAAGGATATCATTGATCTTAGGTCGAAGCTCCAGAAATCTCTCAATCATATAAAATTTAGAATTCCAGCGAGTCGGAACTTCTTGAATTAATTTTAACGTAGTGTTTAATTTTCTCAGTTCGTCGCTGGCTACCACACTTTGCTTAAACCAAGTAACAATGCTCTTTACCTTGGTGATTAGCTCAGTGAGATTTTTTACGGACTCCATTCCTTTTTCTGCGACTAGATTTAAAGTGTGCGCAAAACATGGAATATGACGCTTTTTCCCAAAAACAATATCAGATGCTTTCACTACATTTGCACCATTATCTGTCACAATTGCAGTTACTTTTTCCTTTGAAATCCCCCATTCTTGACACACATCTTCCAGTGTTCTTGCGATATATTCCGCAGTATGACGTTCCTCCAGCTCATAAACTCCAAGAGTTGCTGATTGAACAGTTTTATCCTCCACAAAGTGAACTGTAATGCCGAGGAAGCTCCTTGTCTGCATGGTGTCTGTCCATATATCAGTCGTTATGGAACAAAATGAAATCTTCGATAACTTATCCTTGTAAGCACTCGAAATAATATCAAATTTTGTTAAAATATTGCGCTTAATTGATTTCGCGCAGGGTACTTTGTAAAGAGGAGTACACATTTTTAAAAGCTCTTTAAACCCATCATTCTCCACGATATTGAAAGGCTGACAGTCTCGGCATATCATATACACGATAGCATTCGTAATTTTATTGAATTTCGCGCCCCCGTCAACAAATGAAGAAATTTTTTTAAATGAAGCTGACACTGTTGTTTGCTTTGGTTTTGATGTACTTGCCCTACTTTCAATACCATCTTGTAAAGGCGAAGCATAAGAGCAAGATGGGGACTTCGACTGAATATTTTCAATACACTTTCTTTTTGAAGATACTGGGATAGTTATATTATCATCAGGCAAACAGGATGTCGATGTATCATGATCTTAGAAGTGAAGTATAAATATTATTTATATACATACAGATATCATTTTATGCGGTAGATATTTATAATATATGTATATTAATGCAATAAAAAATTACCTGATGTTTTATTTTCAACCGAGGTTAAAATTGAATCTTTTTTCTCCAATACTTTTGCGTGCATGGATTCAAGATGACACTTTAAATTGCTTGTGTTGCCTGATGTTTTTATCTTCTTCAAGCAAAATCGGCAACTTGCATTATTGCTATCAATTTTCTCAAAGTATTTCCACAGTACGCTCTTGCCTGGCATCGTTATTTAAAATAAAAATAACAATTATATGCTATTACTGGGATTTCAATAAAGCAAATATATTGCTTTTTATATCCAAGCAGATCAGAACTAATTCGAAAAGCAGTTTGGCTGGCGTACAGCTTCTATTCGAACTATTATAATAAAAAAATTGTTTTAATTTTCCAAGATCTTTAACCTGAAATCCTGTCCGTGTATAGGAAGATTCGAACAAAAAACGAACAAATTGAAAACCTGAAATTATGTTATGGCGCGCGCAGAATTTGTTGTGTACACTCCAGTAAATATTTTTCGTAAAAGAAATAGAAAATGCCGTGGCAGGTGGTAGCTGTCAGCTGCGCTTCTTCTTTTTGATTACGCATCGCAATCTATCCACCACTTCAGTAACTTAAAACCTAATAGATTGGAGGTGCGTTCAGATAATCATATTTTAAGTGAGTGACGTTTCATTGATGCATCATTATACATTTAACTATGGACATCGGCTCTAAACCATCGATGGTGCATCGATAATATCGCCACTCTTACATCGATGGTAAAACATCGTATTTTTTAAAGAAACCATCGATGTTTTAAAATTTTCGATGTTCGATGTCGTACCCTGCTACCATTTTAATTTTTTTATGACATCATATACTGCTTTGCCTTGCTATTCTACCGTTGCGAGAGTAGAGTATATAATATATAATGATTACATGTGCCAATGTATACCGTATTTCTTGGTTACACACAACGACAAGTTTTTGTACATGCTGCTGCTACGTAGGAAATGGAAATTTTTTTATGACATCATATAGCTTTGCCGTTGCGAGAGTTATGCCGCCGGTACACATATAACGACAAGTCTTGTAGCTGCTACCATTTTAATTTTTTTATGACATCATATACTGCTTTGCCTTGTTAGTATATATGATGCTATTTATTGGTACACACAACGACAAATTTTTTTCATTCACACACACAGTCATTATTTTCTTCATTTTTAATTGTTCATTGTTCATGAACTCATTGTTCATTCCGAAGAATATTTTCCGAGGAACAACAGCGATTTAGTAGCGATTAGCGAATTTAGTAACGAGCGATTTAGGAGCGATTTAGTAACGATTAGCGATTTAGTAGCGATTAGCGATTTCATTTTTGATAATTAGTTTGATTGAGTTCTTGTAAATTTGTTAAATTTTGTATTTGAGCGAGCTGCTTTAAAACAAATTTAATTTAAATTTATTTTCGAACATGGCGTTTCGTTGTTCATATAACAACTGCTTTGAAAAATATAGGAAGGGATGTTCGACATCCTTTTTCCTCATTCCGAACGATTATCGGCGGAATGTTTGGTTAAAACATATTGGCAAGCAATGTCTGAGTCAGACGAAAAGGCTGTGCGAACAGCATTTTTACGAACAGGACATTGCAAGACACAATGGTAGAAGTGCTCTGAATAGATCAGCAATACCAAAGCCATTAAGTTCAGAAGTGTGTTCTTGCTCAGAGTTCAGTACGGATGATGCATGCTTAGCAATGCTGGGTGGTACTTCAAAAAGGAGCACACGCACACACCTAGTTGTGATGAATACCCTAGTTGTCAATAAAACTGGTATTCATAAGTTCTATGGACGAAAAAATATAATGCGGCCAGAAAATTTAGAGTCTCAGTTGCGTTGTTTTCCTGAGGCGACAAGTCCGATTTATAATTCGCCAGGTAATCTAGAATTGGACAGCCTGCTGGCAGGAAAAAGCGAGGACGTAAAAGCGTTCATACGTTCCCAACTGCTTGTTGAATCTCCGGAAAAATTACCTGTACAAATTACTAAATAATGACCGTATACAATCAGGATGCTCTACGATTATATTATGATGATCTTGTAGAGCTACTCTTCTGGAAAATACTTTAATACTCTTTTTAAATGAAAAATATACCAGAAACACGTCTTTTCAATTCTGTGGTTTTTATTATCTCTAAAATGACATATGAACATGACACAAATATATTGTCGTTCTTAATTACAAAAAAGTGTTGCCAATAGATAAACATGTTTGATGCTGAATTTAATTTTACTTTATATTGCTATAATATCTAACACCCCTTCTCAATAGAAAGTTAAATAAAAATTTTAATTAAATTTCAATTTCAATTAGATTTATTGCTCTTACATGTTTAGCTAACTTTGGTCCATTAAGTGGTTTAGTCAACATATCTGCGATCATATTTTCAGTAGGACAATATACAGCTGATACCTCTTTTGAATTTATATGTTCGTGTACGAATTTATATTTAATATCAATATGTTTTACACGTTGGTGACAAACTCGATCGTTCAGCAACTTTATACAACCCTGGTTGTCTTCAAATATTTTTATCGGAGTTCTTATAATTTGATCGAAATCTTTTATTATACGTACTATCCAAATTAGGTCACGAACTGCTTCAGCAAATGCAATAAACTCTGCTTCTGTTGACGATAACGAAATCGATGCTTGTTTTCTGCTTGCCCAGCCAATTAATGCTCCACTATATATAAAACAATATCCGGTATTAGATTTTCTGTCGATATGATCTCCAGCCCAGTCTGCATCCACATAACCATAAAGATTATCTTGATTTTCATGGTTTCCCATTTTAGTTTCATTGACTTTGTAGATTTTAAATATCTGAATACTCTTTTTATTTCATTCCAATCACATTGTCTAGGATCACTCACTCGTCTTGCCAATATTGATGTTGCTATAGAAATATCTGGTCTAGTGTTGGTAGATAAATAAAGTAGTGAACCAATTGCTCTGCGATATATTTCATCTGATTCAAATTTTGGTTGATCCATATTTAGACTTAGGTAACCAACATTCATTGGTGTTTATGAACCTTTAGCGTTTTCTAAATTAAATTCCTTTAATTTATTTAATATGTATTTTTCTTGATTTAAAGAAAATATACCATTTACATCTCTTGTAAATTGTATTCCCAGATAATACTGTAAAATACCTAAATTTTTAATTTTTAATTCTTTATTCATTATTTTTTCAAATTCATCAATATATTCCAAATTAGTAGAAGCAACTACTATATCATCAACATGATTACAAATATATATATAATCATTTTTAATTTTTCTTTTAAATAAGCATAAATCATTTTTGCTTTGTGAATACCCGTTAATATTCATAATAGAATTAAATTTAGTGTTCCATTCTTTTGCACCCTGTTTTAAACCATATAAATTTTTTACAAGTTTACATACTTTATCGTTATCTCCTTCAGCAAACCCCTTCGGTTGTTTCATGTAGACTTCATGCGATAAATCACCATTCAGGTATGCGGTTTGAATGTCAAAATGTTTAACTGTCATCTTTCTTTGACCTGCTACTGTAAGTAGTATTTTTAATGTTGTTGGATTGGCTACCGGTGCAAACACTTCATCATAATCACGTCCGAATTTTTGAGCAAAACCTTGAGCTACTAAACGTGCTTTAAATTTTACGACACTTCCGCTTTGATCTGTTTTAGTTTTATATATCCATTTACATCCAATTGCATTTGTATGTGGAGGTAATTTAGTTATTTCCCAGGTTCCATAATTTCTCAGCGAATTTATTTCTTCTTGCATAGCTTTCTTCCAATTTTTAGAATTCGGTCCACTAAGAGCTTCTTCATACGTTTGCGGATCTTTAATATTTTCTTCAGTTACGCTGTTGATTTCCGTTATTAAACGTTTTGCAGGTTTACCTTTATTTTCTCTGCTGGACCATCTTACAGCTTTCCTTTCATCATAAAGTTCCCCTTCTGAACTTGTTATTGGGTTTTCGGGTTGATTTAAATTTTCTTCTTGGCGTAAATTTTCTTGTTGTATTAAATTTTCTTGTTGAATTAAATTTTCTTCTTGTGTTAAATTTTCATCTTGTATTAAATTTTCATCTTGTATTAAATTTTCTTCTTCTATACCAGTATCAAATTCTTCAGTTTGTTGTTGTAATTTATGTTGTGGCTGTATTTTATTTTCTATAAACGTGACGTCACGACTAATTTTAATTTTATGTGTATCTACATCCAGTAAACGATAACCTTTTGTACCTTTTTCGTAACCTACGAATATTAATTTTTGTGATGTGACATCTAACTTTTTACGTTCATCTTTTGGTATGTGCACATATGCTGGTGTACCGAATATTTGAAAATAGTTTAAATTTGGCTTTTTATTGTGCCAAATTTCATATGGTGTACCTGTTATACCTTTTGTTGGTAGACGATTAATTATCTGATTCGCTGTGTTAACTGCTTCGCCCCAATATTGTTTATGAATTCCAGAACTGTTGAGCATGCAACGTACCATTTCGATTAATGTTCTATTTTTACGCTCAGCAACCCCATTTTGCTGTGGAGTTGTTGGTACAGTGTATTGCGTTAAAATACCTTTATTTTTTAAATAATTACGCAGTTCATTTTTCATAAATTCACCACCTCTGTCGGATCGGATAACTTTTGGTACTTTGCCATATTGTGTTTTCATCATTTCAATAAATTCCATCATTTTTTCTTTAACATCAGATTTATGTTTTACCAAATATATATAACAATACCTAGAAAAATCGTCAATTAATGTTAATATATATTTATTACCTCTTGGTGTAGGAATTTGTAATGGACCACAAACATCTGTATGTATTAAATCCAATTTTTCATATATTTTTGTAATTGATTCTTGAGGAAAAGGATCTCTGGTTTTCTTATTTTGTACACATACTTCACAAATATCATCATGGTTACACTTCATTATATTTATATCAGCTGCTAATTCTTGCATTTTCTTTACATCTGATAAATTACGATGACCAAATACTTTATGCCATTCATGTATACATTTAGAATTTTCCTTTTTAATTATATTGAATGCTTGATGTTTTGTCTTATATATATTGTTATTTGCATTCACCACGATTATATTTTTACCATCTTTATTTATATAATACTTTTCATCCTTGAAGGCCATGTTGAAGCCTTTCTTTGTCAATTCATTAACTGATAATAA
Organism: Dioctria rufipes; assembly: GCA_963924295.1. Lineage (NCBI taxonomy): Eukaryota > Metazoa > Arthropoda > Insecta > Diptera > Asilidae > Dioctria > Dioctria rufipes. The sequence continues at coordinate 344,189,548 of OZ002740.1, read as the reverse complement.
ATTACATGTAAGTTCCGGTATATACTGTACATCATTTAATATAACTTTATTAAATTCTGTTTTAAATTCTATAATGCCTGTACCTTTTATGGTTAAATTTCTACCATCGGCTACTTTTACAGAGCATTTACTTGATTTATTTAATATTTTGAATAGTGATTTGTCGTTGCACATATGTGATGATGCACCAGAATCTACACACCACTCAGAAATATTATTTTGGTGATTGTGACTAACTAAACACACATGAGCATCTTCACTATCACTATCGTTGTTATTTTTTACCAAATTTACTTTATTTTGCACTTTTTTTTTATTCTCGTTTTTCAATTTCCAGGCTGCATATTTTCTGCAATCGCTTTTCATATGACCACTCTTTTTGCAGAAAAAACATTTATATTTATTTTTATCAAAATTATTGATTTCTTTATTTATTTTAAAAACTTTTTCTGTATTTCCATTAGCATCAAACGTGTCTTGGCGTCGTTTATATTCTTCCAAAAGCTTATTTTTAACCATACTTTTTGTTAGGTCTTCTTCAGCACGTGATTCCAGTGCTGTAATTAATACACTATAACTTTCGGACAAACTTGACAAATATAAAGCGACTGCCAGAGCATCAGCTAACGGTTCTCCTAATGTAGCTAGTTCGTCCATACATTCGTCCATTGCGTTTAGATGTGACATCATATTACCACCTTCTGGTAAAATCATTCTGCATAATCTTCGTAAAAGTCTAACTTTATTTGATAGTGTTGATTTTTGATGGTATTCCTTTAGTGATTCCCACATCGCTTTTGCTGTAACTTTATTTTTGACGTGTATGATTTGGTTATCTTCAATGAACAAACCAATATGAGCACGTGCTTTTCCATCTCTTTTATTCCAGTTGGCTAATTGTGTAGCATCTACAGGTGGATTTTCATCAAGAACCTGCCATAAATCTTCTTTAATTAATAATAGTTCCATTTTATATTTCCATATTTGGTAGTTGTCATCATTTAGCTTTACGATTTGCAACTTCATGGTGTCCGGCATTTTTAATACGATGTTCTTTAATTTGTACAAATAATTTGATAATTTAGCGTGGTAATGATCCTGGGCCCATAACCTGTTGAATCTCCGGAAAAATTACCTGTACAAATTACTAAATAATGACTCTGAGCTCTATGCAGAAATGCTGAAATCGGGATTTATAATGCCTGCCACAAATACCATCCATCAGTGGCATTCAAGGGTGTCATTTGAAACGGGTGTTCCCAACATCATATTAAATATGATGAAGCGGAAAATTTCAATATTCAAAAGATGATAGACGTTGTGTCTCAATCTTTGATGAGATGGTAATTAAACCCGAACTCGAGTATAATGTAATAGATGACATTATATACGGTTTAACGGATTTAGGTTCTTTAGGCCGCAAAAAGAGTCTGGCTCCTCGTGCTAATGGTACGAGGCTTGAGAAAGGACTGGAGTCAAGTTGTTGGATACGTGGCGGGGTACGTTTCTGGAGATGATTTATATCTAATTTTAAATGAAGCTATCACTAAATTATTTAATATCGGTTTGGATGTTAAGGTAATAACTTGCGATCAGGGGTCTAGCAATAGATTATGTTACAGGCTGTTAGGTTGCACACGTGAACGTCCTTACTTTCTTGTTGATAGCAAAAAAATATATGCGTGCTACGATATTCCGCATATATTTAAAAGTGTTAGGAATAATATGTATAATAAAAATATAATTTCAAACGGAGGCGAAATATCTTGGAATAGTATTCGCAAAATGTACAACATCGACGATAAATACATTAAAGCCATGCATCGGCTAACCGATAAGCATATTGATCCAAAATATTTTGACAAAATACCTGTGGATCTTGCGACACAGATATTTAGCCGCTCTGTTGCTTCCGCGATTTCGACAGCGGTTCATTTGGATTGTTTCCCAGAACCTCAAGAAAAATTAATAGCAATTAATACAGCAGAGTTTATTGCGAAAATGAATATACTATTTGACCAATTAAATAGTGTTTCACAATTTAGTCAAAATCCTGACAGAAATGCAATATCTGAGAGGAACATAAGTGTGATTGAAAAACTTTCTGCAGCGAAGTTATGGATCGACACATGGGTGCATACAGGGAGAATGAAGCGTCCATTCTGCTTTGATGGACTGATACAAACAATAAATGTGGTACTTATGCTATGAGGTGAATTAAAAGAGAAGCAGGACTATTTAATTACTTCTCGATTAAACCAAGACCCTATGGAAGATTTATTTTTAATGATCAGAGATTTTAAGATGTATGAGCAAAAGCCTTCTGTATTTGGATCATACAGGAATTTAAAGCAAGTTTTGTTTTATTCCAATGATTCGCATGTATTGCCGTCGGAGAGCTCTAGTCGGTACAATATCTCGAACAATTTATTGCGGTTCAACACCGAATTTATAAATTGCTCAAAGGATGTTGAAATTGTAGATTCGCAAGAAACCCATTGCGAAGGTAGTGAAGAAGCATTTGCAGAGGGGTATATCTCTGATGATGATATACCTCAGGAGACTTTCGATGACTTAGAAAGTAGCCCTGAAGAAGAATTTTGTACTTCTTCGAGGCTTTACTTCTTTGGATATTTAGCAAAAATGGTGTCAAGACGAACAAAGTGTGAGTTCTGTAAAAGCTACATGATTGATAGCAATGCTGCTTGTAGCGAAAAGCATATGCTGACTGAAATGAAAAAGGTCGAATCAAAATTTAATACAATACCTACCATTGATTTTCAAAAGGATTTGGACAAAATCTATGAAGCATTTTCTAAGTTTTTTCATCACCACATGAGTGAGAGAAACATTTTACAGAAAATGTTTCCAACCATTGACAGAGTAATCAGTCAGTGGGACGGCTGCGAACACAAGACTGCAATGATTAAATATGGCATTAATTAGGGCAAGACTTAAACGCCTTAATGGTAAAATACATACAACTAATAAGACAGAACGTTGGAGGATTCTGGGAGATTGGTAATTGTCTTATTAGTTGTATTTAGGTCTTGCCCTAATTAATAGGTACAATCCAAAACATATTTAACCGTAGTCTTCTGTGGCCGCTGTTGGAAGCATTTTCTTATTTAAAATTTTTCTCTCATTTAGTGATGAAAAAATTTCGAGAATTCTTCATAGATTTTGTTCAAAACTTTAATGGTCGGTATTGATTAGATTCGATCCTTTTTATCAGTTGGCGTATGCTTGGCTACGCAAAGTTATCAATCATAACTCACATTTTGTTCTTATCATTTTTGAAAGATATCTATCCAAAGAAATATAACCTCGAAGAAGTACAAAACTTTTCGGAGTACTTTCAAAATCGTCGAAAATTTCCTGTGGTCATCCACTGCAACTAGCTTTACTGCATTGGCAATGGGTTTCTTTTGAGTCAGTTTCAACAACCTTTAAGCCTGAGAGAGATATTGTGACGAGAGAATTCCGACGGATTAGAATCATTGGAATTTGATTCCTGTATCCTGTAATGATCCATACACAGAACGGTTTCACTCATAACTTATACGTCCTATAATTCTATCATCAAAAATTGATTTTCCAGAGGGAACTTCAGGGAAGTAATTGCATAGTCATGCACTGCATCTCTTTTTAGTCGTCCCTCAGCCTACGTACAACATAAATTTATGGTTTGTATTAGTTCATCGAACGACGCTTCATTCTTAAAGTGTGAGCTCATGTTTCAATCCATGACTTTTCTGCTTTCAATCATACTTATGTTTCTTTGCGATAGAGCATTGTGAAACACTAGTTGGTCAAATAATGTGTTCAATGCATTAAACTCTGCTGGTCTTCTGCAGATTCTGGGAAACAATTCAAACTCCGTTGCCAAAATCGCGGCAAACCGAGTAAATATCTGTGTCGCTAGCTTTACTGTTGGTTGAATTGTTTGTCGTTAATGTGTATTTGCTTTAAGGTTTCCATAATTCAAAAACCTTACGAATTACATTCCAAGATATTTCGTTTTACACGCATATATTTTTTCAGATTTACAAAAAAGTAAGGATTTTCACGTAATCTAAAAGCCAATCTATTGTTAGACCCTGGTTTTAGTAGTGATAACTTTAATATCCAAACCGACATATTTTCGGAAACGGAACCCGCTACGTACCCTACAGCTGACGACACTCTCTTACCATTAGCACGACGATACTCAGTTTGCAGCCTAAAGGACCTAAATCCGTCAAACCATAAAAAATCCGATTCAGGTATAGTTATCATTTCATCAAACATCGGGCACAACGTCAACTCTGTCAACTCGAAATTTTCTGTTTCAGCATATTTAAGACGTCAGGAAACACCTATTTCAAATCTCATCCACCCTAGAATGCCATTTACGGAAGGCAGCATTAAAAATTCCGAATTTCTGTATATTGTGCTGACTGATATTATAAAAGTTACGCGAACTCCGTTTCTTTATCAGTCCACTTAGTCGTATCATCTTTATAAAAATGCTTTTACATCCTCGTTTCATGGATAAATAGGGCATATATAAAGGGTTTTCCAATAAGAGGTGTTATTTTAATTAGCCCGCTATTTCGGTAGATGTCACTTTTGGAGCTGTCATTTTTTGACATTTGACAAGTAGAAACTACGTCATTAATAGAAATGGAACGATACACGATTCAACAACGCATTGAAATTATTAAAATGGTGAAAATGTGGCACAGACGGTTCGTAAAACTCGAACATTTTTGGGTCGTCGTGAAGCACCTTGTCGGGCCGCAATACAGAAATTGGTAGAAAAATTCGAGCTGTCGCGACAAGTTAGTGATTTGAAGAATAAAACCCGTGCACGTCGCTCAAGAACAGCCGAGAATATTGCTGCTGTAGCCGAAAGTGTTGAAGAAAACCCATGTTTGTCCATTCCTCGTCGTTCTTTGGAATTAGGCATTCCACAAACGTCATTACACCGTATTTTGCATAAAGATTTGGGTCTTAAGGCTTATAAAGTTCAGTTAACACAAGAACTCAAGCCGGCCGATCATCAACAACGTCGAGTCTTTGCTGATTGGGTCCTTGAAATGCATGAAAATGATCCGGAATTCCATCGAAAACTCATCTTGAGTGATGAGGCCCATTTTCACCTCGATGGCTTCGTCAACAAGCAAAATTATCGCATCTGAGGCTCGGAAAACCCAAGAGTTATTGTTGAAAAGCCTCTCTATCCTCAACGTGTGACTGTTTGGTGCGGTTTATGGTCCCGCGGGGTCATTGGACCTTACTTTTTCGAAAATGAGGCTGGAGCAACAGTTACGGTGAATGGATTATGCTATCGACAGATGATTAATGATTTTTTATGGCCGGAATTGGATGGTATTGATCTGGACAACGTTTACTTTCAACAAGACGGCGCTACGTGCCATACAAGCAACGAAACCATTGATCTTTTACGGGAAAAGTTTCCGGACCGTGTTATCTCTTGAAGAGGTGATCACAATTGGCCACCGAGATCTTGTGATTTAACACCTTGCAACTTCTTCCTTTGGGGCCACGTGAAAGAGAAGGTCTACGCCAACAGCCCAGCGTCGATTCAAGACCTCAAAGATGGAATTCGTGAGGCTATCGAGGCCACTTTGCGATTTGGTTATGGAAAATTTCATGAAAAGGATATGGTCTTGTAGGCGTGGTCGTGGTAGTCATTTAGCTGATGTTATTTTCCATTATTAACGGCATACCTTCCTCTTTATAATGAAATAAAGATCCGATCATTTATCTCAAAAAATGGCATTTTTCTTTGAATATCACAATAACACCTCTTATTGGAGAACCCTTTATAAGCTTTTTTCTATCAGCTCGGTGGCTTTATATAATTGTAGTTATGATCGTTCTGCATAGGTTCTAAAACAAATATGTTCATAACGGTAATATCAGAAATTTCAAAATATGTATAATAATTTATTTAAATTAATTAAATATAATTTTGATTTATTGAATGTCCAGTCTAGCTGAATTAATAAGGTAAAAAACAAAACAAAAAGAGAAAAATTATAAAATTGGCCCGCCCCACTATGTTCGGACGAAAATTGAGAAAATTTACGATTCCGGAAAATCATGAGCTGATTTGTCCAATTCCTTTTTTCGAAGTACTTTCATGTCATTAAATTGCTAAAATATACAAAATATATACAGGTAATATAATATGGAGGATATAAACTAAAGAAACTCCCCTACCTCATTATAAAAGTATCCCTCCTCTAAAACGTCAACAGATCTTCCAGCTTGATTGTGAACACATTTGGTAAGATACTCGTCTATCATTTTCATCTACATTAAATAAACCTTTTGAGATCGAATTAACTTAACTGATTGGATGCAAACCCCTTTCTCTTTTTCTTCCTCAGTCATATTTTCCATTACATCAGGGTTTTTAAATTTTTCAATTAATTTTTGAATCAATTCATGTTGCTGCAAAATGAGATTTTTCATTTTATAGGGTGGCATTTATATATACATATATGTATACTTCTTACTTGCTGACAAAAGTAGACTTCTTCTCTAGTATTTTGAAGCTTTCCTAGTCCACCGCCTGGTAGGTTTCCAGATTGCTGAATACTTTCGCTGTCATCGTCTGCTCCAGACTTATTAAACTGTAAAAATGATCGAGCTCTGGAAAAGTAAGAATGTCGATGACTATGTATATGTTCCAGAGAGACTTAAAACAATTCATATCATCTATACTTACGTATAGAAAAATCTAAATCCTCTTCTGTATAGTTCACGGGCTTTGAGCATAGTATATTGCAAACAATAAACGCCGAGTTTGAATTTTAGAAATCACCCGTGTAGTGAAATAAAAAAACTTGTGTCGTTGTCAGTTAAGATAGTCCTAGTCCTACTTGATTTGATATGCTAGGATTGCAGGATTAATTTTTTTTAGTTTTGAATAACAAAGTGACTATTTTAACAATTTCTAACTTATAGGTAAAGGCTTTCATACAACGAAACTAAACTGGAACAAGGACCATAGAAAGCTCGAAAGAGATGCTTGGATAGGAAATCGGCTCTGTATTAGTTGTAAGCTTAATCATTCAGTAAGAAGTCTTCAATGAGCCAATTCATCTATGATGTGTAAGTTTGGTGGCCAATCTTAAGTAAACGCTACAACCAAAATAAATTACGGAAAATTTAGCAGACCTGGCTGTATTAGGTAACAAGCGCGCCGCCCTAAAAACTGCCCGAAAATATGCTCTAAAAATAATTTTTAATCTACATATTTCCACCAGATCTTTGTATCTAATTCTGGGCCTCATTATAAGGCTACGATTACGCCCCTCGCCAGTAATACTTAGACCAGCGACAGAAACTGTCAGGGTTTTATATGAGCACCTTGTTATGGTCGTAGCTATTGCATATAGCAATATGCTATATGTAAAATGCTGATGCATGTACGCTGGCCTTAAAGTAAACCGCATACAGAACGCACCCGACCGAAGTAATGCTTCCTCGAGCTCAGAGTTGTACGCTGAGGTGATGGAGAAGAAGAAGAAAAGGTGATTTTTTCGAAAAAGGTGTGGAAAAAGTTTTGGTTGTAATTACAGACGAAAAGTTTTAGTTAAAAGAAAAGACAAAAAAGAGCGTGAAAAATAGAAGGTCTGGACGAACATATCCAACCCGTGAAAGGCTTATCGCTGAGAATTTCTTAGATGATAGGGGAATAAAAATCAGCATCACCTGGAACTGTAGAAGCTTGGAAGCTGCTCCCCAGATTATCAAAATTTGGAAATTGATTAGATAAACGAAATTCGATAACTTCAAGAAGCAGTCCGTCAATCGGCTGAAATTCCTGTGGCAGAACCTTGTAGCTGAAATCAAGGAAGGGCATCGCGCAATGGATCAAGGTGAAACAGTAAATTAATTACGGATATAAACCTACATACCCATATGCGGAATTGATTTTGATGGAAAAATTTATTAAGTAAGCCTTAAAAATTATCGAAAATTTAGAGGTTAGTGGTCAGGCGTAACGTACTAAAATGAACAGATCATTATGAATATCTATGGCAATAGAGTAAGTTCTTGAAAATATCTCAACTGTTGAGATTGAGACTCCAATACATTACCTCCATGCAAGGATAAGAGACAAAGTCAAAATAATTACAAGACAATTTTTTTATTATTTTAAATTAAATAATCAGATCATATTTACCTATATTTTAAATGCAATAATAAGATAATAATTTCCTATATTTTGAATGAGATAATTAGATAACCCTTTTATTACATCTCAAATAAAGTACATAACCTAGATTCTAATTGAGATATGTAGATGGTATTATTCTTACACCTCAAAAGAGAGATCACGGCTATTCAATGACCTATTTCTCGGATTCAGGATTATTCGCTGAAAATTTAAGTCAAAATTGAAATATTAAATGTGAAATTTACGTTATTCAGATCAATTTTAAATCTTTATTTGTATATTATAGTCTAAACTATTATTCATGTTTCATAAGAATTGTTCTCAAAGCTTAACCCCAGGGAACCACAGTACAGCTTTTGCTTTCTTTGCTATTCTTGTCATTTCAGCAATACCTTTAGGATGAGACTCCAGAAGGCCTTCTAGAGAATAAAACTTCATCAGGTGACATGTAAGTACCCACATAAAAGTTTCGTAAGCATGTGTTTATTCCTTCGGGTTTCCTTCGAGATCTTTCATTCAAGTTGAAGTTTTTTTTTTCACGCAGTAAGCGTAAATTTGGGCTAGTTATTCAGCAGCGATTTAATTGATAGCATAAATGTAGGCTTAGAGCAACACTTTTACTTTAGTTTTGTATGTCACAGAGACATCTATTTTGAGATGTTCTTACGAATTTTCTCAAATAACCCTAATCCTATATAGGCTGAAAATTCCGCACATACTGATATTGTTGTATACTTAGCATAATAGCGTATTTGAAATGATTGGACTTGTAATATTGATTAATTACACGAGACATTTATAACGTAATGATCCGTTAAACGTTTTCTTTCTTCCCTCCTCTTCCTGAAGCCCTCTGCATGAAGGTCATCTAGGTTCGCCTAGTCTGCTCTGGTCTCTCTTTACAGGTCAACAAAGGGACTTTGGAAAACAGTGCCACCCAAAGTCAATAGGAGGATGGGGCTTGGCAAGGAAGGCATGCCATCTGCGCCTTCAGTGGAACGTAAGTAAGTGATGTAAAGGTCCCTTCAGGACTGAGTGAGTGCCCTTTTTTTTGTATGCAGGCATGATACTTTTTTGTTGATCATGGTTGGTGACAGCAGCAGGTTTCTTTTGGGAACTCCACCCCCACACTCTCCGCCACATAGCCGAGGAGCTAGCATGCCGCCCTGTGTTATCGCTGTCATCGAGTGATCTGTCAGCTCATGCTGGCATTTTGGACTTCACGTCCTAACCAATCACTTTTACATACAACCATAACAACCTGCCATTATGGCTTAATCCCACGGCAGTCTTAATGGACGGATTAGAAGATAAGCGACAATCAACGCCCTCGAGAGGCAGAATATATTTATATTCTATCTCAGAAGTACCAGTTTATGTCAGTTCATGCTTGACATTGGACTTACTGGTCGAAATGAGACCTACCTAAAATCTCTTCCGATCTTTGTGTCACGGCACCCAGTTGATTTAGCGCAACTCCGTGCCGAAGGCCAATCCTCTAAGAATACGCTAATAAGCGACCATCCTTCAAAATCACGGACGCAGTATGCAGTTTCAGCAAAAGAACAAACTACTCGGTTTAGAGAAGAATGTTCGTCTAAGTCATGCAAACTCAGACAATCTCTCTCTGCCCGCATATGGGCTACCACAACCACTACGATACTCCCATAAGGCGAATATTGCTACTGAGTGCAGTGGGGCTCCTCAACCCCGTAGTACCAAGTTAGCAATGTCGGCTATGCTTTGTATAACATGACCATAAGATCATGAGTACTCCCAGTGGACCTTCATGCAGGTCCTTAAACGTTATTAGTACCTCCGTTCGGGCTTAATCATAGTAGCACTTATTAATAAGTGACAGCAGTGGACCAGACCACGAGAAGGTTTTGATCCCCCCTTCAAGTTAGGAGAGGCTTGATACTACAGCCTGTAATCTTAAGCTACAAAAGTACTAATCCCCAAGCAGTTGTACTAGGTCGTATACATGCAGATGCAGGCTTCACTATGAACACGCACTATCATCAGAAATCAGAGTATGCATATTGTTCAGCACACGAAACACGGAGCATATACACGACCTTTCCTTTGCTTGTATGCTCACTTTACAGCACTGCACATCACTATTGGCCGGATTACATTAACAACGCCGACGTCGGCGTGGTCGTCGTTTTATGTCAAAAATATTTAAAGACAGTACTGCGTGTATGAAATGCATTACATTACCCACGCAGGCGTCGTCGTCGTCGTCGTCGGTGTGGTCGTCGACCCATCTCTAATCCTAAATTTAACGCTGGCGCTCCATTGCTGCCAATATGGCAGATCTAAATCTATTATGAAAAAACATGACAAAAAGAAACGATATTTAAATTTCTGAAAATAAATGATATTATATTAAAAAAATGTGGACTTGAAGGAAAAGAAAATTTATTATTTATTATTATTTAAAATTTTATTGCAAACCGGCAGAGATTAACTTGCCTGGCGTTTGACGACGACGACGACGACGACCACACCGGCGTTGTAATGTAATCCAGCCATAACTCCTTTTGCACTTGCCATTAGGCCAGCGACAGCTGGTGCCAGCTATTATAATCCTTTTATAGCAAAAATAATGAAGTTACGAGATCAGCGCCATCCATGCTTGCTGACGGTTACTGGGGGCAGTGGTTTTTTTCTTTCTTTCTTTTTTTTTAATGTGGAGTCATTTATATTTATGAGCGCCAGTTGTTTAGATGCAATAAAGTTTTCGTACAAAAATGGATGTGGAAAAATTAACACGCTTCCGCATGCTACACTTTTTGTGGATGAGACGCATTCAGGGTAGGAAAAATTCCGTGCTACAGTTTTCTAAGCTGCATCACGGACAGCATTCTAATACTCATCATAATATAATAATTAAATTCACATTAGGTGCTGTTAATTTGTAATACAATTATTATTTATATCAATAACTGTAACGCTTTTAAACACGCATATAATTTAACTCAGTAATAATATAAGGAATTAGAGCGTAGTAAAATTATTGTAATGCCACTTCTAGGTACAAGTGTAGCTAAATGTGCGTGCTTCGTACTGCTACATGTGGGTTGGCCCTTAGCTACAATTACGACTGCGACTTCGGCTTCGACTTTGCTCAAATGGTAAATACATGTCACAAGATACAATTGCAACTTCAACTTCGACTGTGACAACGACTGAAACTATACTTTGCTCAAAGTGCAAAGTTGGTGTCGCCTGTGGTCAACTTCAGTTCAATCACAGATGTCGGGACTGCTGGTTTATTCAAGCAGTTGAAGCTTTAATTTAATTACAAATTCCACCACAGCGTCGACTTCGACTTAAAATCAAGTCGCTGTCGACAGATCAGTCGTAATTGTAATTCACGCTTAATAAATGAGCAATTTTGTCACCTACACAAAAACCACAATGGCTACACTTCCAAAATCTCTCGTAAAAGAAATACAATAAAACTGTAGGAAGAAATGACGGATTAAATGAAAATAAAAACTAAGTAAATTCTATTTTATTGCCTTTTAGTTACTGCTCATAATTGGTACAATGTAAGACCGACCTAAATAAATTTCGCACATTTAAGGCTTTAAAAGATGAATGATTTGTGTGCCTTCTAGTGTGTATGGTACTGTTCCACTGACATATATAATATGGACTGTTTAACTTTCTGTTTCATGTGGCTCAATTGCTTATGTCAAAAAATGTTCTTACGCCGGTGCCAACATTGAAAAAACTCATAGGCGGGAAGTTGAAAAAATAATCGCGCAGCTCGAAATGCGATTATAATAAAACGTTTCGAATTTCTGCTGCACATCTTATGAATATATTACCTTTGGTAAAACAATTTTATCAGTAATAACCCTAAATAATAAATTTAAAAATATTTATTTCGACGAACCCACTTATTTATTTGTTGTTTACAGTTCTCTCTCAGTTGGTACATGGTGCTTAGACCGAAAGAGTGAGCAATATAGAAGTGAGCCCACTTTTTGCAGTGCATTTCTATTAACGTAGTCAGTCCATATTATACATGTCAGTGTACTGTTCTTGCTAGTAGTCAATATAATTTTTCCTATCACATTAAAATTGGTTTATTTATTCCTTCAAGATCAATTATAATGTTCTTTGTTCACAGTATCTTTTGAGATTTTTGTCAATAAAAAATGGTATGAAATCACAATATAAATGTCAAACTGTTGTGTGACATTTCATTTTCACAATAATTTCTACTTTTTAGTGACAAATTTTCGACATTATTTTGTGATGACATTACCCAGGAACTTCCGTTTCCAATGTCTTGCCCTTAGGCCCAACCCAGACGAGAGCCTTTTAGGGCAGGAAGGAAGTTGACAACACGTAATGATTATTAAATTATTATATTATCACCTCAAATCGCAAATAAACATCTTTACAGCCGTCTAATGAGAAATTGCAGAAATCTCGCAATTTCGAAATGGCCGGCTTGCTGTAGTATTGGTATGCTGCCCGTACTCTCGATCGAAACTTGATAGCACGGACTTTTTCCTACCCCCGAATACTTCTCACCCGTAAAAAGTGCCAATATCCTCCCCTGAGTGAGCTATGGCTTAGAATATAGAATATATATTCTAAGGTCTTGCCCAAAATACGCCACTAATTCCCATTTTATTAAAATTAAAAATAAATGAGTATAATAAAAACAAGTCAATTTAATTCAACAAAAGAATATGCATGTAAATAAAAAACGCAAAAAAAAAATATTTATATATATGTATATACATATACAGGGTGTCCCGTAAGTCGACGTCAAACCGGAACCGGGTGATAGACCAAATCGTAGCAGTTACCAGAAAAATATAAAAAAAATCTAAGTCATGTATTTTTCAAATTATAGGCATTTCTTTTGTTTTCGAGAAAATGTACACCTTGTGATGGTTTTTTAGCTCCTGTTGCTACAAATCTTTACGTTTTTTCAATTTTTTTTTATGTAATCCCGAATAGTGCTTATGTAACCTGCTTGGCGGGGGCGCGCGGATGTAGCTTGAGCGACTTTCTTGGGTGAAAAAGTGGACTTTTCTACTTTTCGTGATTATGTGGAATTGGTACGTCGTAGAAAATGATCTCCGATGAGAAAAATGTTCATAACAGAGCTTTAATGACCATAAAAGAAAGAACTGCGAAAATATTTGCGAAATGTAGTAACTGGGGTGTGTGTGACCCAAGCGCATGATAATGAGTTTTCCGGCGGCAAAAGCGTCTCTAGAAAGTTTTCTAAATTGGGAAAAAAACACCACCCAATTGTACACGCTATGACCTTTAATTTGATATGCAACATGGTGTATTGGAACCATCTCTCCACCACTGAGGGTTCCTTCCTCCACCCTTAAAATATGCAGAGAAAAGAAATCCTTCCACAAATTGTAGTGGGTAATTAGCTAAGGCGAATACTTTTCTCGTTTCTGATAGGACATAACCATACCGAGTTAGAGCCGATCTAAAGTGTGAAAAATCTAGCACCTCAGTTCGAAAAAAGTGTGTATGGCGATCGCTATTTAAGCCTGCGAGTATAGCAGTGTGGGTACTCAGACTTCTTCTTAGAACCTAACTAATTCGATTCTGTACTAGATTTTCCATCTTTTAAGAAATCTTTCATGTCTGTTGATGTCGGACATAAAATAGGAGGATTCAAATACCCTCCATCACTTTCCTGGCCATTCTGAATCGGCAATTCTTTGTAAAATTATGGGAAAGAAATTTTTATAATTAAAATACGTGCGTTCTCGGATTGTGGTGGGCATTTAATGCGTATGTGTTTACCATCGATTACTCCGATTCAGTTAACTTTTCGTAGAAACATTGAAATATCTTTTTCATGGTTTCTGCTGAAAAGTGATTGTGTTTGGATACTTAACTGTTCCATATCGTCTAACATTTGGTGCATTGCTCCAGTAGCCAAAAATCTGCAATTTATACAAAAAATTACATTTATATACTGCGATCTCTCATATGTGTACATACATATATACATAATATTATATTATTACATTTCAGAAAGCAAGATAAGCAGTAAGAAAAGGATCGCGACAATTTTAGACAATTTTAATCAAGTTTAAGCGCAGTTGTACTACATTCATTCATTTTTATTGGAATACCTTAGGGACCAATTCTTGGTCCTGTATTATTTTCCATTTTCATTAATCTCAACGTTAAAATTTGTTTGACTGTAATAGACCAAGAGCCCGCAGTAAATTTTTGGTGTGAAATATAACCAAAAAATTTATGCATACGTATTAAGTTAAAGGTAAGGCAACCTCAAAAACAATCGTCTCGCAGGAAATCTCCGCGGCCTAAGTGAGTAATAGTATGTGAAAACACCCTTTTTTTTCAAAATTGAAATACTTATTATAACCACTTAATGCACGTCTTAAAAACAGAGAGGTTTTCCCTGTGCACAAATATGTAAGTCCAAGACGGTTTGCGCGCCGCTAACCTATTGTATTTTTCAAATCGCAAATGATTCTAAGTGCTTTCTTTTTAAAACTAACGGCGATAATGATTCGAGAAGACGTTGAAGAGTTAAAAAGTTCTCAAGAAGAGGCAGATACTCGTATGATGTTGCATTTATCGTTTTTACACAGAGACAGCTCAGTTGTCATTAAGTCTACGGATACAGATGTACTCATAATAGTGCTTTACAATCTGCCTAACTTTAAAAATAAAATAAAAGTATGGATTGAAGTAGGAACTCTGTCTAAAAACACTTTTAGGTATATTGCTGTTAATTTAATTTACAAAGAATTGGGACAAACACTGCGCAGCTCTACCTGCATTTCACAGCTTTATAGGATGTGACTATACTCCACCTTTTTTCAAGAAAGGAAAAATAAAACCTTTTAAAATTTTGGAAAGTAGAACAGAATTGCAGTTGACATTTTCTAAATTTGGAAACAAAGTAGATCTTAATCAAGAAGATTATACATATTAGAAAATTTCGTCTGTAGTATATACCGGAGAAAAGCTGTGATGGTTGACGAAGCCTGATATGAAATTTCATCCTGCAATCCTAAATCAGAAAAACTTTTTAGAAATATCCGAAGTAAGTGAAATTTTTTTGCAAAAGGTTCATGAGATTCACTGCTACATTCACACTAATACTTCTTGTCACCATACCTTTACCGTCTCACAAGCACAATCTCTACTTTACCTTTATACATATTGTGAATTCTGTGTGCTTATAATTTTGTCTATTATAATAGGTTTCGAAGGAAGTTTTCTACCCCCAAACAAAGCAGTTCTGTTGCAACAAATATGCAGAAGCAATTATATATTGTATATGGAAGAATGCGGTGAGAAATGAAGAAATTAAATTATCACCAACAGAAAGTGGTTGGGTGTTGCAGAAAATAAATTGAAAATTCAATGGTTCGAGGGAAATGCACACCAGAAAGACTGCAAGATATCAAAGTTAATGTAAATGAAGAAAATAAAAACGATGTACATACTAACTTGTGATTCATCAGATGACAGTGAATCTGAAAGAGGTGCTTAAATTGAAAGTATAAATTGAAAAAAAATAAGAAAAGATTTCTAAAAGTAAAAGACGAATGCTAGAAATTGTAAGATTTGTTTGATATTTGTCAGTACTTCAACTTAGTCTGGCAAGGGGTTAGCCACGCACAAAATCTCTTGAACCTGCATATTTGTGCTCAGCGCAAACTTCTCTGTTTCTTAAGACGTGCATTAAGTGCTTATAATAAGTATTTCAATTTTGAAAAAAGGGTGCTTTCAACATACTATTACTCACTTAGGCCACGGAGATTTACTGCCAGACGATTGTTTTTGAGGTTGCCTTACCTTTAACTTAATACGTGTACATAAATTTTTTGGTTATATTTCACTCCGAAAATTTACTGCGGGCTCTTAGACTATAATCTTTACCTAAACGACGTTGATATCCAGTTTTAAAAGCCACTTGGGCTAATTGAAGACGCTGTCTGTTTTTTAATTAATAACGACGTAGCTAACTTCTCCAGATGAGCTATTCTATCAATAACGATCTGTTCTGTTCAAATGCCGTAAAATGTGTTCGCCTGTCTTTAGGGCTTCCTACCAACTGATTTGAGGAGAATCAATAGCAATCACAACAAGTTATTTGTTTTTCTGAAATGTAATTTTCTTAATACTATGTCCAAAAATAAAAAATAAAATCTCTCTGTCCTATGAAAGATAAGCAAATCACAATCGCACCTTCTCCTCCTCAATAGAAATACATATTTTCTTCTGTTCCCAATATACATTCTGAAGGACTCTCTAACACTAAATAGATGAACGGAGTAAATTCAAAAATGACCAAGAAAAAAGTCTTACAAAAAATATATTTAAGAGTGCAAACTACTCAGTTTGGATTCTAAACAAATGATAGCTTTTCGCTCTAGAATTAAATATGCATCATCATCAAAGTGTCTCGAAAATCGCGGAAAGATCTGTTCTCCTCTTTCGTAATTCATAAATTTGCGTTTTGGAGGACTGTAGCCTAAGTATCCGAAACCGTACTCATCGTCGGAATCTTCAAACAATTTTACATTCATAATTGGCAAATACTTGTACTTCCACCTGTTTTCTGCGTTAGAACTTTTTACATTATCCGAAGCAGTTTCCAGGAATTGTATGAAGTTCTCAGGACAGCTACGAAACTGACTTTTTAAATACAGACCATATGCAATTTGATTAATGGAAGCTTCTGAGGAACCACTTAAATTTAAAGTAGAATTTACAGAGCTTTCAGTTTCATTAGATGACTCTTGTTGTATTTCTCTCACACTCGCATGCTTCGGGATCGAAAGTTTTTCTTCGCCGAACTTTGATTCTAATTTTTCGTTTTCATCATTTTTAGAATTATCTATTTTTCCTTCATTGCCGAAGAAGAAAATGTTCGCTTTGTTTGCAGTATTTAAATTGACAATTAGATGGTCAAACTTCAAGGAATGCTTCATGGATTTTCTCTGCTTCATTTTCAATGTCCCTTTATTTTTTCCATCATTTTTTGATGGGGTATGATTTGTGGATGTCAATGGTGGAAAGGCTTCATCAATTTCAGCATTCTTAACTGCCCTCTCCAGTGATATACTTTTTGATCTTGTGACACTTTTTTTAATGATCTTTTTTCGAATTTTTGAGTTTGTATGATTCACAGATAGCAAAGGTGCCGCAATATTTAGCTCATCCTTTTGAAATTCAATCAGTGGTATTGTATTGTTTGGTGGAGGAGACGAAGTTTTTCCACCAAATACAACATCTGAATAAAGTGTACCTGGACGACATTGAGAGGATGTAATACGTCCAGGTGTATAAAGTTCAGATCTTTGTTTGGTTGGCTGCAAAGTGATCCAATTTTGTGGTTTCTTTCTCCAGGGTTTTATATAAGACCCTCTTCTGTCTGAACGTTTCCAACTACTCGATTTTATCTTTGATTGTATTCTACACTTTGAATTGCAACTTTGTATCTCCATTTGATCACTTTTAGTTTTCTTTTCATTGGATATGTGCTGCGTTTGCTTTTTTGAGTAGTAAACATGCGATTTAATCGTCTTTAAATGACTATGCTCTGAAGGAATTGCTTCAGCCTGTTGGGAAGAGAAAATAGAACAGATTGATTTAAATAGAATAAAAATAAGAATGGACAGAATTTTTATTCAAAATTTGAATAGGAAGAAGCATAATACCGTGTCTTGTGTCTTTGATGCTTGCTCTTAAAGCTACTATTCTGCTATCTATCGTTCCCTATATTTCAAAATTATTTAAAAGAGCTCTTCACTGTGAAATTATGAATTATGTATGTGGTAGACAAGAATTAGCTCATCTTATCACCGATTTCATCCAAATTCACAGTATAAGAAGGGCTTGATTAGAAATGAAAGTGACGCAGGTAGGAGCCCCAGATGAACAAACCAAACCGAAATAATGCATAATATAGGTGAGCTCGGGGTTTTGTAGGCTTGCCTCTTGGAAAATGCTCAAATTGGCAAATTTTTACGAAAGTTGTTGCGGTTAAATTTCAACAGAATTTGAACGAAAGTGCCAAATTCATTCGGGTAAAATGGAAACCACAGAGGAGGTATGTAGATCTTCGATTATGTAAGTGGCATTTCCGTATGTTTTGAAAGATCACCAGTAGATGGCGAAAAGTGGGTATGCAAAATTTTTATAGATTTAATTTTTTTTTTAAATAGGTAAATGACATTCGATCTTCCTGAAATTTTGTACAGATAAACTCTTAGGAAAAGCGCATTCATTAAAATCAAAAAAATTGATTAATCGATAAGTTGTAGAAAAACATTTCGAAATGAATTCTGGCCGTCGAAAATTAAATTTCGCAACTTAATCAGAAAGGGAGGAAAAATATGTTCAAAAAATCAGAAAAAAAAATCAGAAAATGCTTGCAAAAAGAATTTTGAAAATCGGATAATGTTTACCTCACTTCCCTCAGAACACCAGAATTTAGGAAACGAGAAATTTTTCCTATTGGTGTATATGAATGACCTTTTGATATTGAATTTTTTAACCGATTTTGATGAGATTGTGTACGAATATACTACACAGATGGTAGAATATAAAATAAATACCCCCACCCCTGGAAAACATATATTTTTTTATTATAATAATATATAAGTAACATTTTATTAATCGAAGTAACCGTAACACTTTTGTGGAACATATTATATGGAATTGAGAAGCGATTAAGAACAAATACTTTTTTCTCCACAATAAAACTTTTATTTAAATCTTACACGTGTTTCGATGCAACTGCATCATCTTCAGACTGCTAATCGATAAGTGTGCGATTAGCACTCTGAAGATGATGCAGTTGCATCGAAACACGTGTAAGATTTAAATAAAAGTTTTATTGTGGAAAAAAAAAAGCATTTGTTCTTAATCGCTTCTCAATTCCATATATAAGTAACACACCACGGGTTGCCAATCTGTAATCCGCTGCCGTACGAATCTCGTAATAATTTCAAAAAATCATAAAAAACTCACAATGAACTCAACAAAAAGAATTTTGAAATTCGGTATATGCTGCTAATTAACGTGATTTGAAAATAATTAGCAAACCTCGCAAATCGGTCTGTTCGTTGTTTTTTTTTTAAATAAATAATAATAATAAAGTTATAAAAATAAATAAGGGGGAAGTAAAGGGAGGAACCATAGAATTAAAAAAAAAAAGTAATCACATTTTCGATAAGATTTTTTATGCTCTCTTGGTACTTCTAACGGATTGCTCTAAATGCTCAGAGATCTATCTACGATTTGTTTGAGTATTCTAAGCAATAATAAAGTTACACGCGTTCACAGTGCTCAGATAGCTCTAAAAGTAAATAAAGTTACAAGAAATCGGTATTCAGAGCGTTCAGATTGCTCTGAGCAAAAAAATATACACGCCATTATTTGTATGTAAAAGTCAAAATGGCGCAGCAAGCATCAGGTGATGCTCGGTTTTATATCATCGCTATCATATGGTACAAGGTTTTTTCGAAGTAAAGGGTTTTCCAATAAGAGGTGCTATTTTAATTAGCCCGCTATTTCGGTAGATGTCACTTTTGGAGCTGTTATTTTTTGACACTTGACAAGTAGAAACTACGCCATTAATAAAAATGGAACGATACACGATTCAACAACGCATTGAAATTATTAAAATTAACTATAGAAATGGTGAAAATGTGGCAGCGACGGTTCGTAAAACTCGAACATTTTTGGGTCGTCGTGAAGCACCTTGTCGGACCGCAATACAGAAATTGGTAGAAAAATTCGAGCTGTCAGGACAAGTTAGTGATGTGAAGAATAAAACCCGTGCACGTCGCTCAAGAACAGCCGACAATATTGTTGCTGTAGCCGAAAGTGTTGAAGAAAACCCAGGTTTGTCCATTCCTCGTCGTTATTTGGAATTAGGCATTCCACAAACGTCATTACACCGTATTTTGCATAAAGATTTGGGTCTTAAGGCTTATAAAGTTCAGTTAACACAAGAACTCAAGCAAGCCGGCCGATCATCAACAACGTCGAGTCTTTGCTGATTGTGTCCTTGAAATGCATGAAAATTATCCGGAATTCCATCGAAAACTCATCTTGAGTGATGAGGCCCATTTCCACCTCGATGGCTTCGTCAAAAAGCAAAATTGTCGCATCTGGGGCTCGGAAAACCCAAGAGTTATTGTTGAAAAGCCTCTCTATCCTCAACGTGTGACTGTTTGGTTCGGTTTATGGTTCCGCGGGGTCATTGGACCTTACTTTTTCGAAAATGAAGCTGGAGCAACAGTTACGGTGAATGGATTGCACTATCGACAGATGATTAATATTTTTTATGGCTGGAATTGGATGGTATTGATCTGGACAACGTTTACTTTCAACAAGATGGCGCTACGTGCCATACAAGCAACGAAACCATTGATCTTTTACTTTTACGGGAAAAGTTTCCGGACCGTGTTATCTCTCGAAGAGGTGATCACAATTGGCCACCGAGATCTTGTGACTTAACAACCTTGCGACTTCTTCCTTTGGGGTCACGTGAAAGAGAAGGTCTACGCCAACAGGCCAGCATCGATTCAAGACCTCAAAGATGGAATTCGTGAGGCTATCGAGGACATAGGGCAGCCACTTTGCGATTTGGTTATGGAAAATTTCATGAAAAGGATATGGTCCTGTAGGCGTGGTCGTGGTGGTCATTTGGCTGATGTTATTTTCTATTATTAACGGCATACCTTTCTCTTTATAATGAAATAAAGATCCGATCATTTATCTCAAAAAATGGCATTTTTCTTTGAATATCAAAATAACACCTCTTATTGGAAAACCCTTTATTATGATACTTGCTGCGAAGATACGTGCTGCTCGATTTGGCTCTTTCTTTAAGAAGCGTGCACTTGATTGATTAAAAAACTAAATTTTGATTTTGAAACGTCATAACTCTGGAGTCGGGAGAGCTACAGAGGTGGTTTAACTTTCATAGAAAAGACTTTAAGGCTCTACATGCAATGCCATCTTAAAACAGACCATATATCCTGTACTTTCAAGATATAGGGTGCTTTACTGATGACCCTGTAACTCGGTAGGGTGATATTATGCTCCCCCCGCGAATTGCGCGCGAGTAACCCCTTGCGTGTATGGCTTACTATTGTCCACACTTTCGCTTTATAAAAAAGATGTGCGACCCTCTCCAAAAGGTGGACCAGGTCACGTTCGAGGATCCACAAAGAAAATTAGATCCTATATATAGGAACTTCCTTAGAAGCTTGAATTCAGAAAGACATTGTGACAAGTTTTTACTTCTCGTAGTGATAGTGACTTTGTTGCATTCAGTGCCGCAGCTAGGGGAGGGCATAGAGGGGCAATGCCCTACCTTAAAAATTTCCAACTTATTCGGTATTCTGCGGCGACGTCATAAAAGTCATCGCAGCGAATCTGTATGATCGGCAAGATTGACCAGTGAGCTACTAATTGGCTATGTTTGCGTTGCTTACCTCCAACCTCTTCTTGACATGCATGAAGATAAGACGATTGGTCGACACTACTTGAACAGCGTTCGTCAGGACATTTGGCTGTTACAAGAGTCGTATATGAAAATTATTCTCTGATTTTGAAGACTCCAGATAAAATGAAAAATGGAAAATTCAATGGTGATGATATTGCAAAAAGTGTTGACATCAAAGGCGTTATGTTAAACATGGAAGTTCGATTGGCAAAGATAGTAGCAAAAAGAATATTATAATATTCTGCAACCGGTTTATGTAGCTTTACAGGGTCGAAGCACTGCATTGAAGGATGCCATATTGATAATAAAATGCGTCTAGGAAGAAATTGAGGTCAGAAGAGTTGTATGAGGCAATTTTGGATAGAAAAGAATCTCAAAATAGTTTCCAGAAGCGAGAGACAACTAAAGGCAAGACATCTGGAGGATTAGTGCTGTATTGTCCGTCAATTTCTCGTCAAAACACAGCAAGTATAGTTTAAACTACGCCATTTAAAGCGGAATATTATGAAACTGTAGACATAATAACAGTTGAGATAAAAAGAAGATTTAAAGACAATGAGTATCTACATACTAGATTCAATTTTATGTTTTGATGAGTTGGACAAAGTTTTAGTCTGTTCAATATTTAAATATATAATTATTGTAAGGAAATTAATGAGAACAATACAAATCTGTAATTGCAATTACTTTTCAAGTATTAAAATACCTTCCAAAGAGGAGACTACTATTGTGAAAAGGTACTTGAATGAGTTGAATGTTCGAAGAGATCAGACTGAAAGCATATTACAAGTTCTATACAGGCAAAGGGAATTCTTCAGAGATACGTATGAACTATTTGCATCAGTCGCAACAATCGGATGTAGTACTGCTGCCTGCGACCCTACCTTTTCGACACTAATTGCTATCAATAAGCCTCAAAAAATTTCAATGGCATACGAGATGAAGGCAGGTTTGGTGTTTCTTGCATTAAAAGATCAGACAAAATAGATATTGACGAAGTCCTAAGAATATTCCACAATATGGTAAATCGAAGACTGCAATTATATTGAATATTTTTACCATGTTGTGTTTTTTGTTTGGTCCATTTATTTCTTCTTATTGTAGGTACCTGTTTTAGTTCACGTTTAAAAAAAAATATAAAATAATGAGGGTTCTAGAAGCTTAGTTTTTACAAAAATGTCCCTTCACTTGAACAAAGGAGTCCCAAAAGCACCGAAAATTTGCGCCCTACTTCAAATTTTGAATGCCCTACCTTTAATTTGGTTTTAACTACGGGCCTGGTTGCATTAAGACATGTTCCAGGATCCACAAAGAAAATTAAATCCCAAAAGAAATCTGATATACAGAAATAATTTGAGGAAGAAACTCGGCAAAAGAATAAAAAAAAGAAGTCTTAGGAAGAAGCCGGCAAAATGACGAAAATCCTCTGTTAACGAATGTCGATTTTCATCTAAACGTGATAGTGACTTTTCGGCGACTTTTAACTTAGCTGCTTAAAATACAGCAGTGACCGAAGCTGCATCCGACGACTTTACTATTGTCAAGTTTGCGACCAAGAAAATAAAAGTTTTCATTGTTGGACAAGTGGAACAATGAGACGATCTTATATTCAAGATAAGCTGTCTACGAAGGTATTTAGACATTTGGAGTTCTAAATTGCCAGACCAAGAACACTTGAAAGAAATCAATAAAACAGCGAAATTACTATTAATATGGATTACAGCTTGGACAGTAGAGAATTTATTCGAACTATAAATAAAGTATGTATGTCAGTAGTTATACTGTGCTGATTCAGTGATCAATTATAGCTGTTGTAATAAAAACTAAAATTCCAGAACTATACCCACTGAAATTGCATGGTATGGCGCTTTCAAATTCACTTCTATTCTATTAAATAGTACAAGGAAACATAATTAAAATATACTTACTGCAGCAAACATTTCCTGCACAGAATTGTTACATCTGTAGTTCGCAGGAGCTTGGGATCTCTTCATATACCGCTTACTGCGAAAGTTATAGAGAGTCGAGACAAGATTTCTCATGAAAAAGATGAGGAATTTTCTTACACTGCTAGATTTCCGACGAAAAGGCCACGGCTCATGATCCTCGTAGTTAACATATTTTTTGAGATTTGGAAATTCCATGAATTTGACACAACCGTAATTACCAGAAATTTTGACAGTAAACGAGGTTATTTTAAAAGAACACAGAGCCTACTTACTGTTGTTTTTTTTTTTGCTAATTGTGAAGATGGACTAGTAGGTACCTAGAATATGTTTAAGTTTTTGCTACAGCTAGTTGGCTTTAGTCACCTTAGAGCCAAAAATAAGAATTATAATAATGAGGAAAAATCTTACATGTATGTTTGTATGTACGTTTATAATCAAATTTTTTTTTTATTAATTCATAATTAATACAGTATAAGGCTATGCATGGAATACGCAACGTTTTCTTGGAATTTTTCATGACTGTTTTGCATAAATGTGGCTGAACTACATTGACATAGCGCTAAATTTTCACAAATCTATAGCGGAGAGACAATGTTACGGTCATCAGAGGTCATCAGCTCAAATTTCAATTTATTACTATATCTGATAATAGAATAGAATGAGATCTGAGCACTGACTTATAACAATGGACTGAGCGTATTGCCATTTTCCTATAGGAAAGCATGGCACAAGTTTTATAGTTCTCTCTTTCGCCCTATGGCAGAGTTGGAGCTACCAACACAAAATATTGCATTCGGGAACATTTGCGTATGCCATTTGATGTTTTTATGTTGGCTACAGATGCAATCACTTCAGAAGGAATAAAGTAAAGATAGTGTTTACCATGCTCCGTCTCTCTTGCCCATAAGCAGGATTCAGTTAAGAATAAATTTTGAAAATTTAAGTCGGAATGAGTTTAATTCCTTATAAACGATTAAAATATCACTTGGACACAAGAAAATACATTTTTTTAATTTAATTCGATTTTCGGGTGTAAAATTTCATGTGATTGGTTGAGTTTTACATGTTTTTTATGTCATCGTTTTAAAGGGTGCTCTAACGGTGATATACAGAAACACAATATTTTTTGTGCCACATGAAATAGCAAATCGCGCAGTCCATTGTTATAAGTCAGTGGATCTGAGCTATGATCGCCGATGGCCGTCGAATTGTGTTTCCAGCTTAACGGCGTTAAATCGCCAATTCTAATCACAAAATGGGAAAGTACACGACCAGGAAATGACTCATGCAGTATAATTGAATTGTTTCTCGACCTGTATGGAATG
This sequence comes from Dioctria rufipes, assembly GCA_963924295.1. Lineage (NCBI taxonomy): Eukaryota > Metazoa > Arthropoda > Insecta > Diptera > Asilidae > Dioctria > Dioctria rufipes. The sequence goes on along the minus strand of OZ002740.1, from coordinate 344,164,558 downwards.
TACCACCGTCTTGTTGAAACCACGTGTTGTCCACATCCATAACTTGCAACGCACAAAAACCTGGATTATCATTTCGCGATAGCGTGCACCATTAACTATTATTGTCTGACTAGCCGCATTTTCGAAGTAGAATTATCTGATGATGCCTCCAGCCCAAAATCAGCACCAAACAATGACACGTTGTAGATGCTTCTGTTTTATGCAACGAGGTAAGATGAGAACTAAAGGAGATGAAAATGAAAAAAATATCACGTACCCATTTCTAACACATTGACACTGATGTTTGTACATAAGCGCCGTAAAACCTGTGAGCAATTTTAATCGGTTTTATTTTCATATACTCAAAAGTATTTACGCAAACGTGAACGTAAAAAAGTTAATAATTAAGAAGAAAAGTTCAGTGGTAAAAAGTTTGTGAGTAATATTTGCTTCGTGCCCCTACGATTATTTCACAGGCTTTCCTGTATCAATGAGCCAAGCCCAAAACAAACCAAACCTAAGTATGGATTTGACAGCGAAGACCAAAAATGGCGGAATGAAACATACACAAATGCAGGAAAATTTTGGACGCTCATGTACACGGTCGTATGTACATATGATTGCATTTCCTTTAGTTATTACCTCGTTGGTTTCATGTGGATTTTCTGAACCTCAAATGTGACAATTTTGTCGATTAATCAAGCCATCAAGATGAAAATGAACCTCATCGCTGAAGATGAATATACAAGCCATGAACAAAGTCGAAAAAAGAGAGCAGCGGGCCGGTCAGCAGGCGACATCCACAGTCTTTTTGCCTTGTCTTACTGCAGGAGTTTTTCACATAAAAGTTGCTTGTATTTTGTTCACACGCTATAATTTCCATCAATTTGTTCTAAATGCAATTTTTGTTTTTAACTATTAGAAAGAAAACATATGTGGCTGCAATTTGTTTTAACTTCATTTTGCTGTGGAAGCAACATTTTTGGGTTTTAGGACCAGTTTAAAATGAAATTTTAGTTTTTCCTCCATGACGAGTATACAAAAAGCAGTGAGAGTGAGCTCTTACTGCATGCTGTATCCGGCACGTTAAGGCCTTTTAATGAGTCGGTGCCTTCGCGACTTCATGGCTTGTATTATATTCCGGGGGCTACGTCTTATTCGAAAAATCAGCATCCACTTGTTTTATTCCACAATCCATTCAACAAACTCTCTTCGCTGAACGTGTACCAGTGCAGGCTTCAGCTCTTGCGTCAATTGAACTTTGTAATATGAAAATGCAAATCTTTTTCGTAAGAATATCCTGTAGAGAGCTTCTCAAAATGTCCAATTCTTGACCACGGCAAAGAATAAATAACTAAAAGAAGAGACACAGAAGAGTGTTCAGATTGTTTTCCATTTAAATATACACGGCGAGAAAAGGAAGGGAAAAAGAGAAAAAAAATCAAACCCTCTTTGAACATTTTACGAATAAGATAAAAAATGTGAAAGCGAAGATTACATGTAACGGTACGGAACGGAATGGCAAATGATTTATTTTCGTAAATAAGAGAGAATGGGCGAAGTTTTCCGATTTTACTCTCATAAAATGTTCCCGTCTCGCGCTTTTGTGAAAACAAGTTTTTCTGAAATAGATATTAAAGCAGGATTTACATTATGATCACATCCAATTTTTACAGAAATTGTGAGGGAGATAGCTTATTGAAATTTTAATGCTGCCGAAGCAATCGTCGCAATACGTTACACGTACAGTCCCCTCTACTTTTTATGGCAAACATCCCAAATTGTCAAACAGGCAAACTGTCAAATTGTAAATTGTAAATTGTCAAGTTTTTAATCGTGAGTTCGTGAGTTATTAATTGTTTATTAAAAAATATGGAAACAGACGAAGAAGTTTGTTATGGTCGTAGCATATTGCATATAGCAATATGCCACCACGGACTGAAGCGTGTATGCCCGGCTTGTTGTCGACTACAGCATGAAACCAAAACGCGCCCCGACCGAGAGAAATGCTTTCTCAAGCTCGGTGTCATGTTCAGTGACAGAAAGAAGAAGAAGACCATCGATATCGGTCTGTCATAGTTTGCTAGCAGGAAAGTAAGGTCGTTAAGATTAAAATCCCGCAAGATCAAATATTTCTCGCCGCAATCCGACGAAGAAAAAAAAAACCCTCACGTAAGTTCGAAGAATACTTATAGTTATTAATAAATTTACATCCCCACCTGGTACATTATTCGCACAGTAACCAAAGATTAATCCGCCAACGGCACCCCATAAAACTTGGCGTCTCCCTCCGGAGCCCCATTTATGAAATAAGAAAAAGGATCTGTTGGAATTCGAATCTGGTGTGGCGTACGTCAGGAAAAACCTCGAAAAGGTAGTTAAAAGAACTAATTTATATTTCGTTTTGTGTTAAATAATATCTCTTATTAGAGAGACGTATGAAAAGCAAATGTTTGAGGGATATTTTCATAATAAGGCATATTATTTCCACTTGCTGGGCAAGTTCTAATTTGATAAAGTTTTGAGCTTGGTACCGGACCTGGTGCATTTACATTTTCTAAAAGAGGGAAAAGAAGTAGGAGGGCACATTCCTCCCATATTGGAGGCCCCCGAACTCGAGCTAACCTTCAACCCGCGCAGCAGGAGATTCATTCCTACGGCACGCAGAAAAAGCGGGGAAAATTTTATTGAAACAATATTAACTTCACCAGGATCCATCTGATCACCGAGAAATATGTTTTAGTATAAGGAAAAAAATTTTTTCATATAACAAGCGACATAACCCTAGTACCATCCCCCAAAAAGTGTTCTGGCGATAGAGCAGGGTAATCAAATTATTAAAATTCCAGTTAATTCTTATCCAGGAGGCAATGCTGAAGCGCTTCATCGTGCCGAGGATTCACATGTGAGTAATTTTGAAATATTACACTTTGTTTTTTTAACATACATATGTATTACACTTCGGTTCCGGCAGTGACTTGCACTGCAGAACCTTTTTGATATGGTTAGTTAATTTTTGCACGTTTTATATATATCTATCTTAAACTTAAGATTATAAGTACATACATATACGTATAGCATTGCAGAACCTTTTTGATATGGTCAAGTTTTGTGCGTTTTATATATATATATCTTGAACTTAAACTTATAATTACATACATATACGTCTAACTTCATGGGTACGCCTAGCTACTTATGTAATTTGGAATCCTGACTTGATTTTGTTAATTAGATTTAGGAGCATAGTTTTGAACTGTAAGATATGCATGTGCCTAGTAGATATGACCGACAAGTGCACTAACAATCCTCGATCTCGAAATTATCGCCAAGTAAGGCTGTCAGAGGAAAGTATTTATGGATTAAGTGTCAAATACTATGATTATTGTAGGATATAAGCCCGTATCTTAAGCATTCGAATTCTCCAACTTTCGGGAGACCTAAAATGCGCTTGTTCCGTAAAGGTGTCCTTCCTAGTCACGCCTTTAAGAGTACCTTCTGAAGAATGTTTTATTATTTCTATTCAAACTTATCAGCGCCACGAAAAGTCAAGTTCAATGTGTAGTGCCATTGAATTTTTGTCGTTAGGATCTTTTTTTTAAAAATGTGACTTGGATATAGTGTCTGTAGTAAGTAGACATGTAAGAAATCAATGCATCATAAACAATGATTTAGAATTATGTAACGACTGAAGCAGTCGGTCAAAGTATTCTTTTATTTTTCTATTCGGGGTTTGTCGCAACGTTCAAGTGTAGTAATAAATTCTTCTCATAATACTTTGAATTATAACAAAAAAAAAAAACAAAAAAAAAAAAAAAAAAAAAAAGAAAGAAAAACGGCAGTAAAGCTTTTAAAAACATTTATTTTCGGCAATGCAGGTATAAATATTATTATATAAAGAAAGAACAACCATTGAAAAACCCGCGCATCTCCTTTGAGATGGCTCGCGTACATATATCAATACCATTTCATATACAAAACGAAAAGTAAGCCATAACTGAAAAGAAAAGAAAACATTATTTATATATTATATACTATTAATACCTCGGGATATATATCATTGAGCGTAGTAAGCCATACGGTGCATAAAAGGTTGTGTCCATAAAATCTACTATGTACATAAGGTCAGAAAATTTTTGTGAATTTAGAAAAGAAATAATCAAGTACGCTGTGGACGATCATTTTAGTAACCCAAAGTATGTACTTATGGAATTGAATTAATAATAGAGAATGTATCTATTTGTAGGTTAATAACAATGTTTATATATGAGCCTATTTTGATCATTATAACGTAAATATGGATTGAATATTTTCTTTCTTCCTTCACATCCTGGAGCCTTTTCAATTCGGGGTCGCATAGGTCCGCTCTAATTTCTTCCACAGGTCAGCCAAAGGGACTTTGCAGATAGTGCCGAGCAGAGTCATAGGGAGGATGGGGCAAGGCCATGAAGGCAGAACATCTGCGCCTTCCACAGTAAGTAGGTAAGTGACGTAAGGGTCCCTTCAGGACCGAGTGTGTGCCGGCTCTTTTGTATGCAGGCATGAAATTTTTTTGATTATGGATGATGACAGCGGCAGGTATTTTCGGGAACTCCCCCACACTCTCCGCCACCCTTAGCCGAGGTGCTAGCATGCCGCCCTGTGCTATCGTTGTCATCAGGCGATCTGTCAGCCCATGCTGGCAGTTTGGACTTAACGTCCTGGTCAAGTCGCCTTCACATACTTCCATAACAAAATGGCGCCCAACGTGGGGCCACCTCAGTTAGACTTCGGTGGTCTAAATATAAATTTTACTGGGGACTGAGACTTTGAGAGAGATGATCATCTGGTGTCTGCCAGTTGATTGACCTCAGGTCTCACATCCAGTAGAAGATATGGGTGGACCTGAGTCTAATTGGTTTTGTTGAAAATTTTTTTTGTAAAGTAACGAAATATTTTGAAAGTTTTATTGGAAGTCTTTGATATTTTGAATTTTTGGATTAAAGTAAAGCAACGTTTTTTGAATTTAATGAAAGTTTTTTGGAAGTTGAAATCCGGCTTTAGGTTTGACTTCGGTCAAGCCTCAAGCCTGAACAGTTGTTGATTTTTTTTGAAAGTTTTTGGAAATGTTTTTGGATGATCTTTCCCGCTGGCCTTCTGCCATGGAAATGGTAGGTGGCCTCACGAAATTTTCGTTTGAGCTCTTGTGGGGACATGTCTCTGTTGGGCAACTGGCTGGACAGAGTTATGAATCTGCGAGACAACTTCTTGGCTTCCAGCTAATTAGTTGACCAGACTCATGACTCTGCCCGGCTAGCGAACTAGCTGGACACGACGATTCGGTGAGGAGAAGAGAACGAGTTCTCGGAGGATGAGATTGATGCTGGAGATCTTCAGTGATCAGGAGTTGGCATACTGCTAACTGCCTGGCTGAAGAATCTCTGGCAGCATTCTCAGTCTTTGATACCTCCGACTTTACTCTTCCCAGATTTCTGCAAGAGCTCTGACTTTTTCAATGCACACACTCACGTCACTTGCCTGTATCCTGTTTTTGACCTTGGGGGAGAGAGAGCGACCTGACCTCTTATGTGGGAGTTAGCTTCGGGAGGTGAGGGAGAAATTGTATGATCTCTGTTGAAGGATTTTTTTTTGAAACGCTTGAACTGTTTTCGTGATCTGTTGGATCCTTAGTAATCTTCAGATTTTTTTTAATATTTCTATTCGACGAGGCTGTTAACGCTTCCCGAAATTGGTTTTTGTCTTGGAATTCATTCTTTACACTATCTCGATTTGAGAAGCCTTAATTAACTTTTCGAATCCTTGTTTTTCTAATTTTTTTTATTTCTTCGAACGTTTGGGAAAACTTTTGTCTGAATTTGAGTATCTCGCCCAAGGCCTTCGACTTTAAAATAGTATTTAGCCATCATCACATTGGAAGGAGCGTGTCTCTTCCAAACGTGCAACTTCTAGAATTTTTTTTTGGGATAACCATCCTAAACCCTGATTCGACAATTTTTACCTGACTTACGTCTAAATTCATTATGGCTACAGTGAGGACACCACCTCCAGCGACAAACGGTATGACAATGCTGCCTGAACCATGTTCTATCTGCCGGGACGCAAGCTGGTCAGTAGATCGGAAGCCGGTCATGACTGTATGCGAGCACATTTTCCACCAGGCATGCCTGCAGCATTGGATAGGTGAACATTCTAGTTGTCCTAACTGCCGTCGTCACATTACGCAACAGGACTTCAGTGAATATTCTGGTGCAATCCCAAAGAGACCGAAGAAGGTGAAGCCCGCGAAATCGACAAGGCGCGACTCATTGCCAACCTTTGATTTGCCTAACTTTGACTTACCACCTTCGAATCGACGATCCTTGTCTCCAGGAATGCCTGACTTACATTCAAGGACTTTTGTAAACCCGAGTCCTCGACGTGATATTCCAGCGCGTACAGCTCAAGACCACAACACCTCAGCTGCTACGGATGCGCTGATAGCAGGCTTGAGCATAAAGATGGAAGACCTAATAAACCGAGGTCTCCAGCAGGGTTTAAATGTTTTGCGGTCTGAGTTAGGAAACGATATCAGACAACAAGTAGCAGCAGCAATGCCGCCAGCAGACTTCACACGACCTCCTTCGTCCAGAAGCAATCAGAGGCCGTCAAACGACTTTCCTACACGGGGAAGGCAATCATTTAGGAGACCATCACCACCGTCTGGTCAACCTTTTGGTCAACCTTTTGGTCAGCCTACAAATCAGTCCAGACCGAACTTTATACCACCTCAACCCCCTCCACCACCTATGCGTGTTCCTGCTAATGTAGGATACCGACGATCAGGCAGTCCAATCAGGAGATGGAACCTGACATATAACGGGAATAACTTGGACCTCTCTGTCGACGAGTTCATCTTCAGAGTCGAAGCGCTCACGCACTCCGCTCTTGAAGGAGATTTTGGATTACTAGTCAGAAATATGCTTACGCTATTGACAGGACCAGCGAAGGACTGGTATTGGTCAGTACTAAGGCAAAATCCATTTCCAACTTGGGACGTCATCAAGATGGGATTGTATAACGAATGGGGGACGCCTAAAGATGATCTGAAGACTAGACTCCAACTGATGTCTAGAAAACAAAAGCCTGGTGAACTGTTCGCAATGTACCACCACCATTTGGGGTTGCTGCGCGATCAGCTACAGAATGCTATGCCAGACCAAGAATTCCTGGAGATTGTCAAATCGAATCTCTTGCCGGAGATTCAAGAAAAAATATGTCTGCATCCTACTGATACGATAGGACAGCTGAGATCGCTGGTCACGCGTATTCAAGCTACGCAGACACGTATCGCAACAGCTGGTAGTTGGAACTTTCACCGGAACCAACGGGTGCACGAAGTTGACAATTTTCCAACCTTAGATCCGGAACTGGCAGCAGCAATAGGCAGTGACAACAGCCTAGGTGAGCTATCGAGTATGTCACACAAAAATGCTATTGTATGCTGGAATTGTGACCAGTCGGGTCACTTTTATCAAGAGTGTAGACAAGAAAGACAAGTTGTGTTCTGCTATGGATGCGGACGCAAGAATGTCTTCAAGCCTGATTGCCGCTATTGCAGACAGAAAAACGAGAGACGGGTCGGGAATACCACCACCTTTTTCCGACCAGCATCGACGTCGCAAGCAGCAACGACAACGAACCCTCCAGTGCAAGCCTCGAGCAAGGAGGAAAGTCCGCTCCATTAGCAGACACTGACGAAAAACCTCTGATATCATTCAGTGATTCTGGTGATATTGGCGGGACACCGGATGGTACAAGTGCTTCATTATTAGGGGCGGAGAACTTAGTAGACTTCTCCGCAGATCTTCAAGCTCCCATTTCCATTTCTGGGGAGCCCATGACAATACTAGACACTTCCTTAGAAGAGTCTTTACTCTTCGATGTCCCGTTGACACCTATAGCACGTGTAGCTGACAAGGTTACTGAGCAGGAGATTTGGCCTCCTGTTACTTCTGTATTGAAACGGCCACCAAACTCTGTTATGACGAGCGGGCGTAAGCCAGTTTTACATCCGCTGACGCCGTATCATACGCGTCTGCAGAGATATAACACAGCAAAAGACCGAATTTTCTCCTCAGTAGCGGAGTTAGCGGAGATTATGTTTCCCGACCGGGATATGAGACCGAAAAGGAAAAGATCAACCGTTCGTTGGCGAGAATACTGTCGACGAATGAAACTGGAAAGGAAAAAACTAGCACAGATTTCCGTGTCGATGCCAGACGACATTCGACCGTACGCAGAAGTAAAGCTGCTCGGGCGAACTGAGACTGGATTACTTGATAGTGGTGCCACTGTCAGTATTCTAGGCCAGGGAGCTCTCGAGAAGCTTGCTGAAGCAGAGGTTGAATGGAAGAAATATCGGACACAGGTCCAAGTAGCTAATGGTGCCATGACGACTGTTCATGGTCATGTGAACTTGGACGTCACTTTCCGTGATAAGACCCAAAACGTGCGTTTTTACGTGGTTCCTGGGCTCACACAGGCACTATATCTGGGAATAGACTTCTGGCGCCTCTTTGGGTTAGCTCCGGATGTCCTAGGTATAGTCGCAGAAGTGAATCCAAGTGGAATAGCTACCTCTGACACCGATGGGCATATCCTTTCTAGTTTAGAACACCAACGCTTAGAGAGCACAAAACAGCTTTTCCCCTCTTTCGCCTCTTTAGGCCTGGGAAAAACATCATTGGTCACTCACAAGATTGATACGAATGACGCCGCCCCGATAAAACAGCGCTTTTATCCGATTTCCCCGGCAGTGCAAAGTTTGATGGATGCAGAATTAGAGCGAATGCTATCGCTGGGTGTGATAGAGGAGAGCCAGAGTCCTTGGAGCTCTCCAGTCGTTCTGGTAAGGAAGCCTGGAAAGGTCCGGCTTTGTTTTGACGCCAGGAAGGTCAACTCGGTTACGAAGAAGGACGCCTATCCGCTACCGCAGATAGACGCACTTCTGAGTCGACTTCCTCCGGCAAACTACATAACGAGCCTGGACCTGAAAGATGCATTCTGGCAGATCCCACTGGACACTGATTCCAGAGAGAAGACCGCTTTCACAGTACCTGGTCATCCTCTCTATCAGTACACAGTGATGCCATTCGGCCTATGCAACGCTCCCCAAACGATGTGCCGCCTCATGGATAAAGTCATTCCTTTCGATCTTCGTGAGAACGTTCTCGTCTATTTAGACGATTTATTAATTCTATCATCTGACTTTGACACTCATCTCATGCTGCTAGCCAGGGTAGCGGATTGTTTGAGGAAAGCTGGCCTTACTATAAACGTCGAGAAGAGCAAGTTTTGTATCAAGGAGACTAAATACCTGGGATTCATTGTAGGAAGGGGAGGTATGAGAACTGACCCTGACAAAATATCAGCCATAGTTGACTATCCGTCACCTAAAACTGTTCGGCAAGCCCGACGCCTACTAGGTATGGCAGGATGGTACAGACGGTTTATTCCGAACTATGCTGATTTGACTGCATCCATTACAGACACTTTGAAAAACCCGAGTCAGTTCAAATGGACATCTGAAGCCCAGACGTCTCTTGATCTACTCAAACAAAAACTTACTTCGGCTCCGTTGCTAGTGAGTCCAGACTTCACCAAACCGTTCGTCATTCAGTGCGATGCGAGCCAACAAGGTATTGGAGGAGTGTTGCTTCAGCTAGATGACGATGGCCACGAGAAGCCAATAGCCTACGTCTCGAAAAAGTTGAACTCCGCTCAACGAAATTACACCGTCACAGAGCAAGAATGCCTAGCTGCAGTCTTGAGCGTACAGAAGTTCCGGCCCTTCATAGAGCTTATGCCGTTCAAGATAGTGACGGATCACGCGAGCTTGAAATGGCTGATGTCTCAAAAGGACCTCAGCGGAAGACTTGCTCGGTGGAGTTTGAAGCTTCAGGGCTTCGACTTCACTATTGAACACAGGAAAGGAAGCCTGAACGTAGTCCCTGATGCGCTGTCACGCATTCATTGTGACAGCATGAACACAAACGAAGATCCTGGCCCGGAAGTTGACCTTAGTTCGCCATATTTCAATTCGTTGGAATATGAAGAACTGAGGCATAAGGTTAAAACGACTTCTGGCAAACTACCAGATCTTTGCGTCAGGGATGGCTTCGTTTATATTCGGACTGTTCCGAGAACAGGCGATCCGATCCAGGAGGAAGAAGCGTGGAAGCTTTGGATTCCACGTGGGCTTGTCACCGACGTCATTTCGAGAGCGCATGATCCGCCGCTAGCTTCACACGGAGGAATAGGGAAAACCCTAGAACGTCTGCGAAGACATCTGTACTGGCCACGAATGACAGTTGATGTCAGAAATTACGTAGCCGCCTGTGACGTGTGTAAAGAAACGAAGGCTCCTAATACTATTTTGCGACCACCGATGAAAGTCCAGTCTGTGATAGAACGACCATGGCAAAAGCTGTACGTCGATTTCTTAGGTCCATATCCTCGGTCAGTTAAAGGAAACGCCTGCATTCTGATAGTTCTTGACCACTTTTCTAAATTCCCACTTCTCAAACCTATGAGAAAAGCGTCTACGCTCAATGTATGCCAATTCATTGAGACTGAAGTGTTTCACGTGTTCGGAGTTCCGGAGACCATAGTCTCTGACAATGGAGTCCAGTTTTGCTCGGCTCAGTTCGCCAGACTACTGGAAAAGTATGGGGCAAAGCATATGCGAACGGCAGCTTACTCGCCGCAAGCAAACGCCTCAGAGCGAGTAAACCGGTCTCTGTTGTCAGGGATTAGGGCCTATATCCAGAAGGAACACACCAGATGGGATGAGAAACTGAGCCAAATAGCTAGTTCCCTCCGGAGCTCTTTCCATCAAGCTACTGGTTTCTCTCCCTATCGAACACTCTTCGGTCAACAAATGATAGAACATGGCAGCTCCTATTCCATCTTGAGGAGCATTGGAACTCTTAATGAGCCACTGAGAGTGGACGCAGAAGATAAAATGAGATTGATCCGTGCGAGAGTGCAGGAAAATTTACAACACGCATTCGAACAGGGTTCAAAAGCCTACAATCTCAGGGCAAAACCCGTCGAGTTCAAAGTTGGTCAGGAGGTATTTAGAAGGACTTTTGCCCAAAGCAATTTCCAACAGCAGACTAGTGCTAAACTGGGACGAAAATTTGTTAAATGTCGGGTTAGAGCCAAGAAAGGAAACTCACTATACGAACTTGAAGATCTGCGGGGAAAACTGTTAGGTGTCTATCACGCTAAAGACATCAAGCAGTGATCATCAGTATGAAAACATCGTCGATACTTATTGTCGTTTATTCCTGGTAGCCCTAAGAAGGCATCCAGCCAGCTTAACTGGTAAACTATAGGATATCACGAAGCCCTCCTATTGCCCCGTCAATGGTGGGTGATATACCTGTTGAAAGTCAATCTCATTATAGCACCCCTACCGCTTGTGAGTAGATAACCTTTTATAGTCCCTTCCGGATCGGCCTCATTAGGAGGAAAATTTTTCCTTGTCTGTCCAGCTGCAACATTTCGTTAATCGTCGGACATAGTAGTACTAGATCTATACCTGGTAGCCCTAAGAAGGCATCCAGCCAGCTTAACTGGTAAACTATAGGATATCACGAAGCCCTCCTATTGCCCCGTCAATGGTGGGTGATATACCTGTTGGAATCCATTCCCATATTCGGCTGTCAACATGTCACTACTTCGACGACGCCTTGGAGACACACCCTTGAACAATCGCAGTCTGAGATCAGGGTGAGAGGTTGCGCCGGGAAAGCTTAGCGATCAGTTCTTTAGGTTACTGATCGCGGGGCTTCCTCAGCATCTCGGTGAAGGAAGGCAGAGAGGCATCGACCGGCTGGATTTTTTGGGTTACCAGCTTGTCGATGTAGCTTTGGCTTCCCCACACGGAGAAGGATGTCGAAGTCTGATCGAAGACTGACGAGACTTCAAGGATGTGTCCTCGACGTGTCATCGGAAGTAGAGTCTGAGGATGAGGAAAACATAGGGTCGTGGGTCGTGACACACATTGAGCGCCCGCAGTGATGAGGCCTATGTGTAAGACCGGCTAGCTCAGTCGACCATTTTTCAGCGTCGTCTGAACCACGGGTGGCGCAGACCACTCTGCCCTGTTATGGTCGTAGCATATTGCATATAGCAATATGCCACCACGGACTGAAGCGTGTATGCCCGGCTTGTTGTCGACTACAGCATGAAACCAAAACGCGCCCCGACCGAGAGAAATGCTTTCTCAAGCTCGGTGTCATGTTCAGTGACAGAAAGAAGAAGAAGACCATCGATATCGGTCTGTCATAGTTTGCTAGCAGGAAAGTAAGGTCGTTAAGATTAAAATCCCGCAAGATCAAATATTTCTCGCCGCAATCCGACGAAGAAAAAAAAAACCCTCACGTAAGTTCGAAGAATACTTATAGTTATTAATAAATTTACATCCCCACCTGGTACATTATTCGCACAGTAACCAAAGATTAATCCGCCAACGGCACCCCATAAAACTTGGCGTCTCCCTCCGGAGCCCCATTTATGAAATAAGAAAAAGGATCTGTTGGAATTCGAATCTGGTGTGGCGTACGTCAGGAAAAACCTCGAAAAGGTAGTTAAAAGAACTAATTTATATTTCGTTTTGTGTTAAATAATATCTCTTATTAGAGAGACGTATGAAAAGCAAATGTTTGAGGGATATTTTCATAATAAGGCATATTATTTCCACTTGCTGGGCAAGTTCTAATTTGATAAAGTTTTGAGCTTGGTACCGGACCTGGTGCATTTACATTTTCTAAAAGAGGGAAAAGAAGTAGGAGGGCACATTCCTCCCATATTGGAGGCCCCCGAACTCGAGCTAACCTTCAACCCGCGCAGCAGGAGATTCATTCCTACGGCACGCAGAAAAAGCGGGGAAAATTTTATTGAAACAATATTAACTTCACCAGGATCCATCTGATCACCGAGAAATATGTTTTAGTATAAGGAAAAAAATTTTTTCATATAACAAGCGACATAACCCTAGTACCATCCCCCAAAAAGTGTTCTGGCGATAGAGCAGGGTAATCAAATTATTAAAATTCCAGTTAATTCTTATCCAGGAGGCAATGCTGAAGCGCTTCATCGTGCCGAGGATTCACATGTGAGTAATTTTGAAATATTACACTTTGTTTTTTTAACATACATATGTATTACACTTCGGTTCCGGCAGTGACTTGCACTGCAGAACCTTTTTGATATGGTTAGTTAATTTTTGCACGTTTTATATATATCTATCTTAAACTTAAGATTATAAGTACATACATATACGTATAGCATTGCAGAACCTTTTTGATATGGTCAAGTTTTGTGCGTTTTATATATATATATCTTGAACTTAAACTTATAATTACATACATATACGTCTAACTTCATGGGTACGCCTAGCTACTTATGTAATTTGGAATCCTGACTTGATTTTGTTAATTAGATTTAGGAGCATAGTTTTGAACTGTAAGATATGCATGTGCCTAGTAGATATGACCGACAAGTGCACTAACAATCCTCGATCTCGAAATTATCGCCAAGTAAGGCTGTCAGAGGAAAGTATTTATGGATTAAGTGTCAAATACTATGATTATTGTAGGATATAAGCCCGTATCTTAAGCATTCGAATTCTCCAACTTTCGGGAGACCTAAAATGCGCTTGTTCCGTAAAGGTGTCCTTCCTAGTCACGCCTTTAAGAGTACCTTCTGAAGAATGTTTTATTATTTCTATTCAAACTTATCAGCGCCACGAAAAGTCAAGTTCAATGTGTAGTGCCATTGAATTTTTGTCGTTAGGATCTTTTTTTTAAAAATGTGACTTGGATATAGTGTCTGTAGTAAGTAGACATGTAAGAAATCAATGCATCATAAACAATGATTTAGAATTATGTAACGACTGAAGCAGTCGGTCAAAGTATTCTTTTATTTTTCTATTCGGGGTTTGTCGCAACGTTCAAGTGTAGTAATAAATTCTTCTCATAATACTTTGAATTATAACAAAAAAAAAAAACAAAAAAAAAAAAAAAAAAAAAAAGAAAGAAAAACGGCAGTAAAGCTTTTAAAAACATTTATTTTCGGCAATGCAGGTATAAATATTATTATATAAAGAAAGAACAACCATTGAAAAACCCGCGCATCTCCTTTGAGATGGCTCGCGTACATATATCAATACCATTTCATATACAAAACGAAAAGTAAGCCATAACTGAAAAGAAAAGAAAACATTATTTATATATTATATACTATTAATACCTCGGGATATATATCATTGAGCGTAGTAAGCCATACGGTGCATAAAAGGTTGTGTCCATAAAATCTACTATGTACATAAGGTCAGAAAATTTTTGTGAATTTAGAAAAGAAATAATCAAGTACGCTGTGGACGATCATTTTAGTAACCCAAAGTATGTACTTATGGAATTGAATTAATAATAGAGAATGTATCTATTTGTAGGTTAATAACAATGTTTATATATGAGCCTATTTTGATCATTATAACGTAAATATGGATTGAATATTTTCTTTCTTCCTTCACATCCTGGAGCCTTTTCAATTCGGGGTCGCATAGGTCCGCTCTAATTTCTTCCACAGGTCAGCCAAAGGGACTTTGCAGATAGTGCCGAGCAGAGTCATAGGGAGGATGGGGCAAGGCCATGAAGGCAGAACATCTGCGCCTTCCACAGTAAGTAGGTAAGTGACGTAAGGGTCCCTTCAGGACCGAGTGTGTGCCGGCTCTTTTGTATGCAGGCATGAAATTTTTTTGATTATGGATGATGACAGCGGCAGGTATTTTCGGGAACTCCCCCACACTCTCCGCCACCCTTAGCCGAGGTGCTAGCATGCCGCCCTGTGCTATCGTTGTCATCAGGCGATCTGTCAGCCCATGCTGGCAGTTTGGACTTAACGTCCTGGTCAAGTCGCCTTCACATACTTCCATAACAAGTTTTGTTAATCAACATTATATTTAGTTCTTGTACTGAATCTGAATCAGAAGAACGAGCTCTACCCAGGCAAAAGAAAAGAAAAAGGAAAATGTGGGTGCGTGATTTTTATAAGCAAAGGGATCAGTTGGGCGCTCATACTACAATTGTGAAAACTTTGAGTGTAAATGATCCAATTTTGTTTAGAAATTATATGCGTATGACTCCAGAACAATTCGAAAATTTGCTAGGAATTGTGGGGCCCCATATAAATAAAGAAAATTGCATACGAAAGGCGATTAGTCCAAGTGAACGATTGGCACTTACTATTCGGTAAATAATGATTTTGAATTAATATGTAACCATAATTCATAATCTAACTGAACTCAATATTACAGATATCTAGCCTCTGGAGATTCACAAAGAAGTATAGCTTTCGCTTATTTGTGTTCACCTTCAACAGTTCACAAAATTGTGAAAGAAACTACCCGGATAATTTGGGATAAGCTGAAAGGAGAAGTGTTTGATAAATTCACCAAGGACAGCTTCAAAGCAATTGCAAATGGTTTTGCAAGCCAGTGGCAATTTCCGAATTGTTTGGGAGCAATTGATGGGAAACACATACAAATACAGGTATGCACAGATAGCCGACAGAGCTGAATAGGTGATTGTACGAACGAATATTATAATAATTATGTTTTAGGCGCCGTCAAAATCGGGCTCAACATTTTATAATTACAAAAAAACCCACTCAATTGTTTTACTGGCAATTTGTGACGCGAACTACTTGTTTACAATGTGTGACATAGGTGCCGCCGGACGACAAAGTGATGGTGGTATTTTCCGTCATTGTGAATTCGGCAAAGCATTTTCATCCCAGCAATTGGAGTACGTTATTGTTTACAAAGAAATGTAGGGAGATCTTTGACAACTTTTACATTTTTTTCTTTTCAGCATGCCGCGGCCTAGTGCGATTTCATTAAGGCACACTGTGCCATATGTATTCATCGCTGATGATGCATTTCCTCTTGGAGAAAATATGATGAAGCCCTTTAATAAGGCAAATCTCACCATCACGGAGAGGATTTTTAATTATAGGCTGAGTAGAGCCCGTCGTATCATCGAAAATTCTTTCGGAATATTAACGTCTAAATGGAGAATTTTTAGAAAGCCAATTCTTGCTGAAGTTAGTACTGTCGAAAACATTACCGGTGCTTGTGTTTGCCTTCATAATTGGCTACGAAACCAGCAAAATGAATTTATTACTCCGGGATTGGTAGATGTAGAGCAACTAGATGGAAGCATTGTTCCGGGAAGTTGGAGACAAGAAGAATCTGCATTGGGAAGTTTTAAACCAAATGTCTACAACTCGACTATCGGTGCGAAGAATGTCCGAGCAAGTTTTGCTGATTATTTTATGACGGAAGGAGCCTTGCCCTGGCAAATGTCTAAAATATAAAATGCTAAATAAAAAGTTATAGATCGTGTATTTTCTTTTTTATGTTAAACAAGCTTCTCATTATATCTAATTGGAGCTCTGCTTTGTAAGGCTCCGGCAAGGATTTCATTTCCTGGGCAATGAAATTGCCAAAACTGTCCTCAGCACTTTCACTCCTTACTGCTCTACTTTCAATGACTTCCAGTGCTCTTCGTTTCATAGCCATACATTCAGAGTGCGCTTTTCTTTTGGGTGTGTGCGGTATTTCAAAGTGGGGGACGTTGCTCGAGTTATCGGTTGATGCGGATGGGGAATCCATTGTTGACATAGTACTGCAAAATAAATTTAATTGATTTAGAAGGTTTAATAATAAGATTTTGATTTATTAAATTACTGTACCTTCTGGGTTCGTACTTATCGTCCAAAAATGATAACAGCCTGGCATATTTGTACTCTTTTCCTGTGGCGCAAGACCCACTTGGCACTCCCGCTTTGGCCCGCATGTAAGCACTTTTTATGCCATCCCACCTCTTTCTTAAGTTTGACACTTTTGATTCATTGTAGCCTGTTAAGTAAAATATTAATCAGAATGACAATTATATGTACTATATGTTGTTTCGTACTTATCTCACGTGCTACTTCCCTCCAAAGATTGGGCCTCAGCATCCTGTTTTTGTAATCGGAGCTGCTGAGGTCCCACAAAGCCTCTCGGTTTCGTACGGCTTCAATTAATTTTTCAGCTGCAAGTAAAGCAATAAGTAAAACTAAATCAAAATTCAAATTAAAAGAAGGGAAGAGAAAAACAAAAACAATAAAAGATAGTAAATGCGTGCGTGTCAACAAGAAGCCCTATGAACATATAGGTAATGATATATCACTCGCAACAAACAGATAATCAGGGAATTTCAAACAAAGAGTATAGAAAGTCAATCGAAATTCAAAAACACACACGCTATTTGCAGGTAAACTAAATAATCCAAGCTTCAAAAGTGTAACCCCCGGAATATACAAGCCATGAACAAAGTCGAAGAAAGAGAGCAGCGAGCCGGTCAGCAGGCGACATCCACACAGTCTTCTTGCCTTGTCTTACTTCAGGAGTTTTTCATATAAAAGTTGCTTGTATTTTGTTCAAATGCTATAATTTCGATAAATTTGTTCTACATGCTATATTTTTTTTAAACTATTAGAAAGAAAACATATTTGGCTGCAATTTGTCTTAACTTCATTTTACTGTAGGAGCGACAGTTTTGGGATTTAGGACCTGTTTAAGATGAAATTTTATATTTCCTCGGTGCCTTCGGCGACTTCATGGCTTGTATTATATTCCGGGGGTTACGATCAAAATAAACAATTGATAAATATAACAGAACAGTTCCTACCATCAACTTCATTTTCTGAAGTAACCGGAGTTGAACAAGCAGCCGCATAGGAGTACTCTGCTTCTACATCATCGTCAGTTACCTCCGTAAAATTCCACTGGAGTGAATCGTTTGACGCACTGCTCCCTGCTTGTGGTTCTACCACAATTTCCGAAATTACTTCAATTTTTTCTACAAAGAAACAATTAACAAAATTTCAAATTCGCAATATTTAATTGAAAATTAAAAACTTACTTTTATTTCCTTCCATTTTTCAAATAATTTTCTTGACAGATATGTATATGCCATAAAATTATAGTAACAAAACAGCAATATGGCAGGTCCAGCAGTCGAAATTGACAAATTAGGATTGCCAATAACAATGTTTTAGTTTCAGTAACTATAAAAACTCACTATGCTTGAGGTCTTTTTATGGTTCCGGACACGCACACAGTGACAAATCGACGTCCGGAAAAAATTCAGGACGTGTTTGCTTCTCTCGTCACTCGTAAATAAATTTCCGTATACAATGCGCTTTCTCCCTCACAATTTCTGTAAAAATTGGATGTGATCATAATGTAAATCCTCCTTAAGACAATTGTCCCAATGTTTTTCGCAGGATTCTAATGTTTGTTGCTGTACTGTAATCGAAGTACATAGTTTGATAGGATTTTGAGGGATTTAATAAGATTTTGTCGTTCGGGTAATCCCACGTTCTCTCGATTTTTGGTTTTAGCTCGTTGTCTCAGTTGCACTACAATAGTGTATAGCCTCTGTCTCTACTTATCCTTATTTATACTTTGACCACGGCACAGTATATCCATACAGTAGAACAGCTCTGTCAAAACTGTCACATGAATAGGATGCTTCTATAATGTGACTATACTTTCTCTTTCAACATTTTTGCCTAACACACTAGCCAATTTTTAATACAAAGGCTCCTATGTAAATCTAAAGTGGAACAAAGAGAACTTAAGGCATGCACAAACCTGTACTAGAGGAAAAAGGGCAAAATGACAAGCAAATAAGCTAATAACAATTTGTTCCACTTCCCATGCCATTCGGCTTGGTTCTACTACTCTCAAATTGTCACAAACTTTATTACAGCCATTTTGCATATATTACACTGTCCATGGAATCTTTATGAACGTACACCACTTTGCAGTCAAACAGATGGTCAGTTTATGGAACAATACATTTGTAAGTAGATTGTGGAAATGTGTACTTACATTAAACTAATATTTCTTCCCGTAGATTGTGCAACTAGCTATACCGTTCGCCCATTACTTCTGTATCATACTTAATAGTTCCCTCTTATGGGAGAAATTTTGAGGTTTGTTTTTCGTAATTAAAAATTTAAAATTCACTTTTCAGTAGTTTGTTCTAAGCTGGTCTACTGTATGTATACTGTGACCACGGTGCCACCGTGCCGAATTGATAGTTCTGGGCTCTTAACAACACTTTCACGAACAATATTTTGTGTTGAACGACTGGTTGAAGTGAGTGCTTAAAATCACTAATTCACTAAATTTTTAATTAATCTCTTCACAGTTGATGAAGTTAAATCACTATTCCGACCATATTTTTCATGTAGGTGCCTTGTTATTTCTGAACTATAAAATCACCAAATTCGGTCCGCAAAAGGTAGGGCATTACTGATTTTTTTTCGGCATTCACACTAGGCCGAAATTTGGGAAATTAAAGGTTGTAGTCACTGAAAAAGTTAGCATTTCGGAGTTGTCCGAATGAGGGCGCTAGGTTTCGTAGTATCAAAACTCCGCCGAAGTTAGATGGCGCGATTACGAGTAGTATCAAAGGTGGCGCTAGTGTGGGTGGTTTGAGCAGGAATTGTCAAATTTTGGTTCATTTATTCGGCAAGTCGTTTTTTATATTCAAACCAACGACACTAGCGCCAATTTTCGCATGGAAATTGAAGAGAATTCCAAGACTTTTTCTGGCATTCCTTCTTGGGGATTTCAATGCTTGTTCTATATTTTTTAATTTTAACAGAAATCTAAATCTTTTCCGTTCGATTTAGATACTGAATTCATAATTAAGCATGCTTCTTTTCATTTAAACCATTGAAAGCAAACATATTTGACTGCAATTTAAGTTCATTTTGCTGTGGGAGCGACAGTTTTGGGCTTTAGGACCTGTTTAAAGGGCGCCATACACCATCAGTTTTGCCGTGGTTTTAAAAACCACGTTTTAGTCGAGATAAGAACCTAAAACGTGGGCAAGAAAAAGCCCCACACACCATCCAACTTGACCACGTCTTGCCGTCATCTTGTAGTGTCCATTTACAGCAACAACATGTGACCAAACATTGTGATTATTTCATGAAAACCGGTTTTCACAGAAGCGCGGGAACATTTTATGAGAGTAAAACGTGAAAACTCCGCCACTTCTCATTTATTTACGAAAATGAAATATTTTCCATTCTGTTTCGTTGCATGCAATTTGCGCTTTCACATTTTTTATCTTTATTCATAAAAATTTTAAAGAGAGTTTGATTTTTTTTTATTATTTTTTTCTTTCTTTCTTCCTTTTCTTGCCGTGTGTACATTTAAATGTAAAACACTCAGAAATCTCGCCTACTTCTTAACTTATTATTAAGTTAACTTTGATTATGAACGAGCAAAACAGTAAAACCACGGCAAAACTGATGGTGTATGGCCTTGCCCACGTCTTGCCCACGTTTTGAGAAAGATATTTCTGGCATGACCTGAATTCTGGTTTTAGTAGATATCCGAACCTCAAAACGTGGGGCTCGCCATACACCATCAGTTTTGCCGTGGTTTTACAGTAAAACCACGGCCAAACTGATGGTGTATGGCCTGCTTAAGATGAAATTTTAGTTTTTTCTGAATGATGAGTATACAAAAAGCAGTGAGAGTGAGCTCTTATTACATGCTGTACCTGGCACGTTAAGGCCTTTTAATGTGTCGGTGCCTTCGGCGACTTCAGGGCTTGTATTATATTCCGGGGGTTACGGATAACTTGTATTCTATATACCATTGGTGTTTACCATGTTCCGTCTCTCTTGCCCATTCGCAGGATTCAGGTAAAAATAAAAAATTTACAGAAAATGTTTCGGAAGAATTGTTATTCTGTCTGGAGTTATTTTCAGATACAATGTGTTCCGTTATCGGCAACCAAAAATGCATAAAAATTCTAGAGAAAAAATTTCTAGAAGATTTTTAAGAAAACATTGCGGCCTTCCCTTCCCAACTCCCAACAGGTCGAGGTATTGCTGGGTTACCCTTTGGTTACGTCAGCAGTAGTGGCGCTAGCACGTCTACAATACAACAAGTAACTAAGTCACACTTCGTTTCGCAATCACTAAATTCTCACAATTTTCTAGGAATTCCACTTGATCATGAAAAAAATTGTAACGAAGTTACAAATTAGAATTTAAATTCTTAAATACCCGTTAATGCATGCCGTACAATAGCAAGTAGTGCTTAACCCGATTGACTGATTGATTTGTGTCCGCTGAAGTAAATCACTTAACTGCTCCGATATAAACAAACCCTCTTGACGTTCCATGATTGATGGTAACTCAGGATGCCTGAGATGTCAATCGTCACATGGAATCATCAGAACGGTAACACTTTTCGGTCTATAAAAGGCGAGCTGATGGCGTGGATAAATCAGTCGATCATCAAGCTTCGACTGGCTAAGGTACTTTACTGAACTTAAGCTGCGAAGAAGTAATCGACTCAAATTCCTACCGAATGTGAGTTTGTCCGCATTTGAGCTAACCTATCAAATCCTGTAGTTAGAATTGCTTATTTCCGACCGAATGTGAGATTGTCCGCATTTGAGATTACCCGTCTTCCTCTGTATTTAGAAAACCTATTTCCGACCGAATGTGAGATTGTCCGCATTTGAGATTACCCGTCTTCCTCTGTATTTAGAAAACCGATTTCCGACCGAATGTGAGATTGTCCGCATTTGAGATTACCCGTCTTCCTCTGTATTTAGAAAACCTATTTCCGACCGAATGTGAGATTGTCCGCATTTGAGATTACCCGTCTTCCTCTGTATTTAGAAAACCTATTTCCGACCGAATGTGAGATTGTCCGCATTTGAGATTACCCGTCTTCCTCTGTATTTAGAAAACCTATTTCCGACCGAATGTGAGATTGTCCGCATTTGAGATTACCCGTCTTCCTGTAGCTAGTTATATATTTACTGTAAATAAAAGAAGTAAACTGCAGAAGATACAACCAAGAAAAAAAGGGGAAATTTTGTGAAAACAACCTCAAAATAAATGTGTATTAGAATTAAGAGTGTTAAATGCCTTATGGACAAAAGGTTAAAGTATGTGTTAAGTTAAACGCCTTATGGACAAAAGGTTAAAGTATGTGTTAAGTTAAACGCCTTATGGACAAAAGGTTAAAGTATGTGTTAAGTTAAACACCTTATGGACAAAAGGTTAAAGTGTGTGTTAGTTAAAATTGTGTAGTATCACAAACGAAAAGTGTATTAGGTTAAGTTTGTAAAACCTGCTGACAAAAAGGCTATTAATAAAGTGTATTAGTTAAGATTATAAGGTTGTGTAAGTGACACAGACAATAATTTGACAGTTTTATATAATACCCAGTGGGAAAAGATAAAAATATTCAAAGTGTATAGTATTAAGATTTTGAATTGTCATAGACAATAAAGTGACAAGTTTACCTTATGGAAAAAGGGTAAACATAGCTTGTGCATTAGAATTAAGTTTGTATAAATACAAAAACAATACAGTCATATAAAAACATTTAACTCTTTATTGTGAAATAAAAATATTTGTTCAGTATCACATTAAATAAGTGTTCACCTCTAAAACGTCAAAAACCTGGTATTTATTTCTTCTTCTTCCCCGTCGTTGAACGCATTGACCCCGGCGTAACTCCAGAGCTAACCCGCAACGTTCAACTTGAAATTACACGATTACAAAATTCTTTGGAAAATTGTCTACATGTCCAAAATCTAACCCGGCGATTACACGAGTTCGTAGAACTGACTATGACACTACCACAGATTCGTGTTTTCCCCTTCTAACAAGTATTTTTAACTGACTAGATTTTTGACCAGTCAGTACTGACTGGTCAGTAAATTCTAAAACACAAAATTAAGATGGCGGATATTGAAAATAAAAGGTAGATGCTAATGAAAATTTGTGTTTATAATGCTAATCTTCTCTCTTTTGAGTGAGAAATGAGAATAATGACGAAATAAGGAAGAAATCTTTAGTAATGCATACAGATGAGGAATGTCTGCACCGCTTGACGACATTTTATAATTAACTGATTAGTAAGTTGATCGAAGGCAAAGCGTTTTTAGTCAGTAAAATTAACAGACAAAATTATTACTGTCCGTCAGCTCCACTGACTCGTGTAATCGTCGCGTAAACCATAGACAAACTAATAACTATAAAGGCTGGCCAATTAGAACAAAAAGCTGCAACGCTTTGCTCCAAAACAAAATCAACGATGCCTTGGACCTAATATAGGGAAGACCTCAATTTTTACTGGAAGGTTGTTCCTTAGAATTTTCATGCATAATTGGAGGCCGACAACGGCACACATGAAAGTATGTATCTGAAAATAACTCCAGTCGGTTACCAGACTGAATAAAACTTCTTTCGAAACATTTAAAGCTCGCTACACTCGTTCAAACAAATCATACGACTGGGCCATGCCTGGTCCAGTCGGATGATTTGCATGAGCGTGTGCAGCGCAAGTCGGAGCTTGAGTTGAGACTGAAGTCTGCCATAAATGAAATCTAACGAAACTAACCTGACGACTTTGCTATAGGAATGAATTAAAGTTTGAACAAAATTCGTTGCGAGAAGAAGCAAAAGTTCACATCTGATTTTGTCTAGCTCAATTCAATAGCAAAGTCGTAAGTTTTGCATGTACGCAATAGTTTCGGCCGATTTCACTCAGATTTCATTCATGGCACATTTCAGTCTCAATGTCAGAAATTTGTTCGTCTTATCACAGTGAAAAAAAAATTCTATTGGGAAATTTCTTTGCTTTCTCACTAGCACATAATTACTTTTCCCAAAGTGATTTAAACGAAGAAACTAATGTTTTGTTAAATTTTTTAATATATTAAAATTTATTTCAGTCAATAAAATACGAAAAACTCAAAACAAATTCGCTGGAAATGACATTAGTCACCTCATGACGTAGCAATCGAATCGGCTATACCTTGTTATCTTTGTATTATGCGAAATTCTCACATTAGACCGGAAATCAGTCTTTCTAACTTTTGCACACGTATATCTACATAATATGAAATTTAATTCGGTTTCAGTTCTTAATAATAAATTTCTACAAAAGAGCCAAAACATTTTCCATTTTTTTTATTGCAATTTGAAACATTTTCACCCGAAATTACTTACCTATTCCAAAGAACTGTAATTTTTAACAGAAATTCCCTACCAAATAGGAATTTTCCCACGGCTAACGTCACTTTTTATAGTTATACACTGCGCAGCGCAGCGGGGAGAAATTGTTTATTTGAATTTATAGGGAAAAAGAAAAAAAAATCTGATAAACGCCAGACGAAAGTGCTGCTGCTTGCTGAATACGCTGATTGCTGGATTGTATGCTGTGCATGTTTTGCTGCTGTGCTATTCGCTCGCTGGAGAAACACAGATTCATTCTATCGTGGGAGTGAGTGTGTGTGCCACCGCAGACGTCGTCGGAACTGCTGTGTTCGTTTTCCTCTGAAATACGTTTTTCATGTTTCCTTAAGTAATTCCGGTCTAAAATTAATTAAAGATTCGTAAATTAATCGAATTTCAGATAGAATCGTCTTTCCTACTAGTTCGGAACGGTAAATTTTCGCGGAGAATTTCTTGTCTGATGAGAAATTCATCTGAGTGCCCGTATGCCGTGCTATTCGATACCGCCCGCTGGATTTAGTGATTTCTGAAAGGAAAAATTTCCTGTAAAGTGCTTGTTTAGTGTAAAAATCCCTAATTAAAGGTTGATAATTATTGTGTTAAGTGTGTTGTAAAGCAGTCTTTGATTCTCGCTGTTAAATAAGTGTAAGGTAAAAGTAATTTCAGTGTACAATGCCGCCCCACAGAAGGATAACACACCACCGACCATCAACTTGGATGTTGACATTTGCCCTGCTCGGAATGCTGGTTTTCACCAATGCCGCTGCGGATGAGGTGAGTGCTGCTAAGGAATTTCTTCTAGTTATTGATTGTGTCTGAATGCCAAAGAAATTAGACATTTTATTCGTATCAGATCCAATTGTCGAAATATTTTCTTGTTTTATGTTACGAACAAATTCTAAGAAATGACATTTTCATTGCGAGGCTTTTGATTGTTACTCACACATTTCCGTAAGCTAAAGTTTTTAATGAAGTTACACACAACTAAAGCATCCGATCATGCTTTTATTTCATATACGTATACGCGGTTACCGTCGAAAAAGATGAGTATTTGTATGATGAATGCGAGCGTGTGGTCATTTTATTATGGATAACAAAACTTGAAATATGTGTGTCGCTCGTTTTCGTATACCTGCGATGTGAATAGGCCCGAATCAGGGAGCAAAGCAACACGCCTTCGCTATTCAATCGTATATTCTTCTTCCGCTTTTTTTTTATGTATTTTGTATGCTTTTTTTTTGCAATGTTGCCAGGTTTAGTGTCTTTCTTTATAATTTGGTGGCCTTTAATCGAATTTTAGTGCGTTGGTGGCCCTCTGATGAAACGACTTTTCCAGTTGGATCAGTTTTTCACTTATTTTTTTTTTTTTTTTGCTTTTATAAAGGCCGAATAATTAAGATCATACCATAGCCATGTAGGACTGGAGCATGGAATAGTTGTACATATATTCTCCTCTTGCTGGTTCTGTATTTGTCAGACGTCGGATTTTATGGCTGTTTCGAATGAATCAACCATGGCTGCTGCTGGAAGAAATCAGAACACCATAGGCCTACGCACGTTGATTTTGTTTTGTTTACAGCTACATGGTTAAAGAGGGAATTGTGGTAAAAAGTTTATTTTTGTTTTTTTTTTTTGCGTAAAACCTGCTTTCCGATGTTGTGTCTGCTTTGAAACCAGTGGAGACATTAATAATGTATAAACTGCCGATATAGGGGAATTTTTAAAGAAATTCTTAAATTTTATCGAATTAAAAGGGTTAAATCCGAGGAGTAATATCTATTTAGTCGCTTGAGAGAGAGTTAAAATTGTATTCGTACAATTAGGGCAGTAAGTAATTTAAAACTGTGATGGAAAACTAAGGGCATTGTTCCTAGTTTAAGCAGAAAAATAACTGTTTTTAATACCTACAGAAATTTTTATTCAAAGATGGTTTCATTTTTCATTGAGGGATATGTATATATTTTATACTGTTACGGTTTTTCTGATGGAAATGCCATGGCAGCACAGCGTGCTTATTAGGAAAGGTTCCTCTCCAGAAGATTACTAGATCGGACAGTTTTTGCTGCAGAATATCGAAGAGCAACAGAAGGAATTCTCTTTGAACACCGAAGAGATCGGCCCAAAATACGTTTTGCTCAAAATATAAGTGACCGGGTAATTGAGCTTAAAACAGGAAATTCTGAAACAAGTATCAGCCGGATTGTTCTTAGCACCGGTATTTCAACAGCGTTTATCTGGAGATTATTGAAGAATAGAAATCAACGACAGTATCATTTTACTTCTGTTCAAGAACTGCTTACGCCTGATTTTTAAAAAGCGGAGGAAATTTTGCAACTGGATTTTTGAACGGAACTTCAACGACTATACGTTTTTTGATAGGATAATCTGGACAGATGAGAATCAGTTTACAAAAACTGGATGTTTTAATTTCAAAAATCTTCATACATGGATGAGCTTGACAATATTTCGTTGTCAATATGGAGGTGTATATGCTACCATTACGATGGTGCCCCAAGTCACTGTGGACAAAGCTTAAAACTGGATGAACTACAATTTTCCCAATACATCTATCTATTCGGTTCTATTAAATGGCCTTTCAGATCACCAGATCTTGAAACTCTGGATGTATACTTATGGGACAAATGAAAGAAATTGTCTACCAAAAAGAACTAAATACAAAAGTGGAATTAGTAAAACGGATTGAGGAAACATGAAGTACTATAAGAGAAAAGTTGGAAACGACTGATATAATAAAGTCTATACAAAAAAGATCTCTGTTATGTATGTAGTCAGATGGCGGGTTATTTTGAAAATTTCCTAAATTGCAGACAAGTTAGATTAGTTGTTTTTCTAAGTTTGTATGTAAATAAAAATGTAGTTAGGATGTCAGCAATGTAATAAAATTAACTTTAAAAATGGTTTTTAATGAAAAATTGAAATCCATTTTTTTTTGCGATTCTTTTGAAACTGGCTTAAGCATTAAAAACAACGGTACCTTTTGAGTAGACAAATATAAAGGGATGAAACAGAAAGCAGTTAAAAGAAGACAAAATTGCGTTTTATTTAAGTTAAAAAATAAAAAAATAAATTTAAAAGCAATTTCAGAGTCATTGAATTTTTAGTACAAAAAATGTGATATTTCGTGGAAAAAGTCTGAATTTTAGTTTTGATATCTCGACAACTATCTTAGTAAAACTTCAAAACTACCTCAATTAAAGATGAATTACTCGCCTGATTTAAAATATATGTTAGAACTCTATCCGAAGTTGCGTAATTTTAAAGATAATAAGCAAAAACGCAATCCTGCAATTAAAGTCGAATTTCTCGAAAAATTATTATTATTAAAATATGTCTATATAATTTTGTTTTCGTTTTTCGAGCTCTCTTATCACCTCCTTGACATCTTTATCTGAAAGACCCTGCATTGCTAAAAGATTTTCGATTACTATGAAATAATGGTTGTTCTATAACAATCGAGCACCACAATCATTTTAATGTTCAATATTTTGATGAAATATCTAGCCTGATCACTTAAAGAATGATGTCTGTACGCTATACTAGTGCTGTAAACTACGCACAACCTTTTACTCTTCAAATTACTTTCGACCGTAGAGTCGAATCCCGCGAAGCTTTTTATTTCATCCTGAACTATGCCAATGTAGAACAGTCTACCATCTGTTTTTTTTTCTTCCGGCATACAATCTGCGAAAGATTAAGGCTGACACACATCAGCACCTCCGCCACTCTTCTCACGTTCTCTAATTTCTTTCCCTAGCTTATTTGCTGTGCTTTGCATCATAGGTTATCCTCCGAGCTTGGCTTATTACAATGATATCTTGATAAAATAAAAAAAAAAGCTTGTGATCAACGCATCATCAAGAACTTGAAAGCCTCCTACACCCAGCAAATTGATAGCGAATGTTGAATCTATGTAGTGAGAATTTTGGACTGTTTACATCTACTGCCTGGCGATGTGTAGCAACCACAACAACCGGTTATTGTTTTAGTTGCTAGATTTTCTTTGGTAGCCCGGGGGTTACACCTGCAAGTACAGCTTGCATGCAACTTGCACTGCCATCCTTCTTGCACGTGTAATCCAACTGCCATGCAACTTTCAGCGAACTTGCATGATGAAAAATCATGGCAGCTGGGAGATAGTAATTTGACATTTATACAGTTTTCAAAATGGCGGAAACTAAATGCTTGAGAGAAATTTATAAATTTATACCGGGAAAATTAAATTCTCTGTGATCATTTGCAATACATCATTTACCAACACCTTCATCTTCCTTTTTTCTTGGGTTTTTTCAGTATGATACTTCCTTTATTGCCATATTTATCCAATATACGCAAGAGTTTACGTGTCAATGCCATTTTTTAAATGAACTTGCATGCAAGCTGATAAGACATCAACCGAACTGCCTTCCGCTGTCAAGTTAAAAATCGTGTTGGAAGGGAGGCTTGCATGCAAGCTGTACTTGCAGGTGTAACCCCCGGGTAATGTCTTCCTTACTAGTGATTCCTTGTCCCCGAAGACATTATATTACACAATAGTTTGCACGGTGTCCATACAGCTCTCAATTTAGCCACAGGTATTACGCTCTCTATATTTATATTGCTCCAATGTTGTGCGAGCATGAGATTGTGGAATTAATTAGACCATCAATGTTTGCATCTAAGGCTGAAAACTCAGATAATGACAAAGAAAAAGATGATGCAATGCTAATACCCAAATTTTTTCATAGTATAAATGTTTTTGCGTATATGTACCTATATAAAATAACGCTTGGTAAGAAATTTGGATATCATGAAAACCTTCCACTGGTCCCCAGGATTTTGCGCGTTCACCGATTTTTACTGTACAAAGAAGTTTCCATACATTACATTCTTGTATTTTTATAACGACTTAGCCTAAATCCACTATTATTTTTTAGAAGATATGGTTGTTACATCTTGTAATCATATTTGTGCAGATATACCGCAGCAACATAATATGCAATAATTTGAAGACATTAAAATTGATCTCATCGACAGGGTTATTCTGATCAAGATACCTTCCGGTATACGACGTGATTTCTTGAGGTAAGATGATCAAAAAATTGTTCCACATACCCCCCCCCCCCTAGAAACACCTTCCTTTAGGAGTTGCCAATATTTGTGAGAATAAATGAGTATAACTTTTGAACCACCCTATAGATTTTGGTTATTGTTAGCTTATTAAATAGCCAAGAATAGTAGCTTTTGAAAAGTGTATTACTCTGTATTTTTTAATTAAGCATCTTTAAATTATTCTCAAATATTTCCAAAATTTTGATTTTTTTACACACAAAAGTTTTTGAAATAAATAACGGTATTTATGAAATTTGTGTGTGAAAAAATCAATGTTTTGGAAATATTTGAGAATAATTTAAAGATACTTAATTAGAAAATACAGAGTAATACACTTTTCAAAAGCTACTATTCTTGGCTATTTAATAAGCTAACAATAACCAAAATCTATAGGGTGGTTCAAAAGTTATACTCATTTATTCTGACGAATATTGGCGAAATCTTCAACTGGCCACAACTCCTAAAGGAAGGTTACTAAGGGGGGGTATGTGGAACAATTTTTTGATCGACTTATCACAAGGAATCACGTGGTATACCGGAAGGTATCTTGATCTGAATCACCCTGTATATGTTCCGCAACCTTTGCAGTCTCACAATTGACATTTGTCCCGAGGAAAACTATCTAGGGCAGTAATCAAAATATAATTTAATCATAGTAGGTAATATTGTATACTTGTATTGCACTTGACATTGAAAGTTTACTTCGTACTCTTTTAAAATAGTAAGCTTTTTTGGCTACTTTATTACTACATACCTACTTCAGTTTGTTATCAATATTAACAACCAAGTACTTAATCTGCTGTACCATATCAATGACTATATTGTCAACAGATATGTATGTGTGGTGATTGGTCTTTCAATGGAATTAATTACCATCATTTTTGTTTTTGTACTTTTTAATTTTAATTCGTTCGTTTATACACTTACCATTTTTTTAAGTTATCACTGATATTTTTTGTACACTGACTAAAGTCTTCACCGGAAACGTACAATAAAGTATCATCTGCCAAAAAATCCCAGCAAATAGTCTGAGGAATGTGCATTAGTTAGCCAGTCTAACTCATCCTTTAGAGAAATAAAGTTAATCAAAGCGGCGTGTTTTAATTTCCCTCACTACAACAAATCTTCAGAGGTGGGACTACCGAAAAAAAAAGCTAAATTAAAATAATTTTTACGTGCGCATATTATTTTTTAAATCCTGACAAAAAAATTTTGGGGATCATAAGCAATCATCGCGAAAAACAGTATTTACAGGTGAACACGTGCATAAGTGCTTATCAAAAAATATTTCGATAATCCTTTAATTATAAATTTACAGGAGCTCAATTGAGAGAGAAATTGAATCAGTTGGGGCAGCAAACTACAGGTAACATAGCTACGATGAAATTACGGTTGGAGGAGACAATTGGACCACTCACATCTAGACAAATCGAAGAAATTTTTCCTCAGAATATCATCTTTCATGATGAAAATAATTCGGATGATCAACAACATTTGAGTAACTGTGATGATGATGACGATGATCTTAATTCAGAGATTCATAATCTGCGTGTAAGATTGAAAAAAAAAAATTATCGAGTTGAAAAGGAAATTAAATGAATTAAACGAAATGAATGAGACTAGTATACGTCAAGATCTTTTTTTAATTTTCGCGACATTGAAAATACTTTAAAGACTTTCAGTGGCGAAGCAGTTATAGTGTAGAAAAGTGGCTACAACAATTTGAGGAGTCTGTGGAAGTTTTGGGTTGGGACGCTCATCATTTGTTAAATGGAAACAGCCAAATGAAGCCTTAGATATGTTTTCGATGCAGGAAATCGCATCAGTATCAGACGTAGACGAAATCGACGTTATCCACTACATAATAAATGGCATATATGACTTAGCTATGAACGAAATGATTCTTTATGATGTTAATAATATTGGTGCGTTGAAAAGTGCTCTAAAAAATATGAGATAATCAAGTCACAATTTAATAACACAATGCTAAATAACCTTACCCATATAAGAAACAATAAAGTTCCGTGAATAGAACCTTGTGGTATTCCAACATTAAATCGAAAACCTTCAACCAATCTGGGTCTTTATCACGTATTCCATATTGCTAATTTGTGCATAAGTATATTTCTATCTACTGTCTTAAAGGTTCGCTTAATGTAAAGAAAAATTTCAATAATAAACTCGCCGTTTTTTGTACGCTTATTTCAGTCCATTATTTTTCACTCTCAGAACCAGCTTAACACAATCTTGCTGCATGAACACGTTTAATAAATAAACGGTCAACAATACATGCGTTTCATCGCTTAGTCGGTTTAGTAATAGTATGTTACACTAAACGTAGACCAAACAACGCACATAGGAGTATTTACCGTGAAAATTTGGCCAAAATTAGTTTTTGATATAATGGCCTGCAAGCAAGACTAATTGACAATTTATGCATTTTAAATAATATTTTGTGCGCAAACTGTGATTAAAAAGCACTATTTACTTAAATAATATAATTTATTTGTCAAAAATGTAGAACACATACAAATTAAAATAATATGAAATAGCTTTCAATCGACATTATTAATTATTATGGTAATGCTGTCCACTCTTCTTGTTATTAGCGTTAATAATTTCATGCTGCCTTCTAGATAAATTTGCTTCCACAAATATAGAAAGGGCTTTCAATATATACATACGATTGTTTTCTTTTTGTAAACTGTATGAATAGGCCTTTCTATATTTCTGCGCTCTAGTCGGAGAACATGTAATGTCTCCTAGGACTTTTGCCGCTTCAATATTTCCAGAAGCTCGAAGTTTCATTTTAGTGGCATGTGTTAATACTTCAGTATCCAAATCTTCACGGACACTTTGCTTCTTCTGTCTTTTGCTTCGCGAGCTTGATTCTTCAACCGATTTAATTGGTCGTCCAGGTCTTTTGGTTGCAATCGGTAATTCAAGAGTTTTTTTTTTAGCCAACTTTCATTATTTTTTAAGAAAATATCATTTTTATGATTTTTCCCATATCCTTTTGAATTGAATTTTAAGATTATTTATTTTCATCTTAAATTTTTTGCATTCATTTTCCGAATATTGATCTCCACTGAGCAAATGTTTTTCCAAAAATTCTAGCTTTTTGTTCATATTTGCTTCTTTTTGTGTTTGCATGACGTCTTATAATTGCTTTCTTGTAAACACTTTCATTCCAGACGATTCTGAGAGCAAAACAAAAGAGGTTGATATTTATTAGCTTCCTCCTATTATAATATGTTATTATGCAGCAATTCCATACCCATCGACCCAGATCCTCTAGTATTTCGATGAAACTTTCAGTATTAGATAAGTATTAAAACAATATTGGACCAGTATTTTTTTGTTTAGCCCGCCGACCTCAGGTCTTGGATACAGGGTGACTCAAATTTTAATGTTTTCTCTGTGGATGTTCAGCTCTTAGTTTAGGAGATAAAATTCAAAGAAGACACATTGTATTCAAACCTTATCTTAATCTCTATCCCTAGAATCATCACATGCTACATTTTTATTTACCTATCTACCATATATTGCATGTAATTTGTAATTAAAACAGGTGGACGTGGGATAGTAATATATCCCTATTTGAGGTAAGAACGAGAAGGAAATATATTGTGAAAACTGAGAATATTTTATGGCTGAGCCATGAATATAAATAACAAAAGTATTTTGTTATAAGTTGACCTGCTATATATGTATGTAGGTAAAATTTAAATTTCTGGGAAAATAATATTTTCTGATGGATGACCTGGTACCACATATATGTATGTCATATGCAGAAGTTGAATTGAATTCTTCTAATATTTGAGTCACCCTGGATCCCAAACCTGAGGTCGGCAGGCTAAACAAAAAATTACGGGTCGAATATTTTTTAGTATTTAACTAATTCTGAAAGTTTGATCAAAATCGGAGGGGGTCGGGTCTAAAAATTGATAATTTTATTGTTTCGGTATAGAATTGCTGTATATGTATAAAGCTAGGCGCAGACTGACGCGGTGGTGATGGCGGAGGCGGTGGCGGTGGTAAGGCGGTTGGAGTAACGAAGCGGTAGCGGTGGTAACCACTCACACTGGTGCGGTGGCGATTGCGAGATTTTTATTTTTTAATTTGCGGCAGCGAATTGATTTCTAGAAAAATGGAAATTTCCGAACTATGTCGGAAGCATAGATGGAAAGCATGTTACAATTAAGGGTCCTCAAAAAAGCGGATCTATGTACTTTTTTTATTTGAAAAAGTTTTCAATTGTTCTATTGGCTGTTGTTGGACCTGATTTCAAACTTATATGTATAGATGTAGGCGGGTACGGGAAAAACAGTGATTCTGGCATTTTGAATGAATCAGTTATGGGTAGAAAATTTGAAAATGAACAGTTTGCCCTTCCGGCAGCAAAATCATTACCGAATCAAACAACTACTCCTTATGTATTGATTGGTGACGAAGGTTTCCCTTTGAAAACATACCTTATGCGGCCATTTCCCTACAGAGTTTCGAGATATAGTCCAGAAAAAGTGATCTTTAATACTTGTCTCAGTACGGCTAGACGTGTGGTGGAGAATCCATTTGGCATACTTTCTCAAAAATGGAGAATTTTTTCCAGGCCGTTAGAAACCAATGTAACAACAACAATGAAAATAGTTCAAGCAGCTTGTGTATTGCATAATTTTTTAAGATCTAAAACTTATGAAGACAATTATTTTGCAGTTTTAGAACCTCCTGAACCTCAAATGAAAGCTTTTTCAAATTTTAAACAAGATGCAAAAAGATCAAGAAATAAGTAACATTAATAACTATAACAATTTGACTCGAGAAACATTAATTTGATAACAAAAAATATGTATTTTTATAGTATATGAATTAAAAAGATACATACCTCCTTTTGAGTGCTCCATAATGAATAATTCAACAACATTCACTATAAAAACTTAAAACACACCGTTAATTTCGAATAATAATAAGGTAGAACAATAAGTGAGATACGTGTAATTCGCAAGCGTGTCGACTTTCGATTGTCTATGTCACGCGTCTCCCCCCTCCAGTACAGATAACAGGTACGGTCTAATGTTCGCCATGTATTCCGCTCCATCATAGAATGAAAATTATATGTATTAGTGCTACTTTTAAACATTGACTTTTGGCCAAGTTTTTATAGTAAATACTCCTATGTGCACCGGATGAAATGACATGCAATGCGACATAAAATAAAAAGATAAAAAACTAAATTAAATCTAACTAGAACGATTAAATATGATATACTTAGACGTTTTTTAAAAACATGCTTAGAAATGTCAACAAGAAAATGCTCAGCCACATTATTAACAGTAATGCACATGCGATTAATAGGTTCGTACGTGCTGAAGTTAGACCTTGAAGAGTTAACATGCAACAGAGGTAGCATTCTCAAATTGTGCCTATTATCATGAAAAGAGATTTTGTCAAGTAACAACGGAGAATCTATATTCGCCCTTAAGAGCTGATTCACAAAAGTTACATCGCAACCATGCGACGTTTCTCAAGCGATTGCATACTTAAAAGCTTCAAGCGATCCTCATAGGGTGGAAGAATTAATGAATTATTCCAGGGTAGGTTGAACAGACGCGACACGATCGCTTTGTCTACTGTAAAATGGAGACCTGACTTGGCTAGCGTATTCAAGAAGTGGTCTCACAAATCCAGTATACAGACGTAATGTTATGGAGTGATTCGAGAACTCTCGGGACCAATGTTTTATAAAGTCCAGCATAGAACTACTCTTTGATACCATGTGGTTTATGTGGGAGTTAAAATTCAATCTATGGTCGCATTTGACACCCAATTCACAGACAGAACTAACACGGCGAATCGAGGAATCCGAGAATCCATAGTCATAAGTGATAGGATTCAGATTCCGGTGGAAAGTCATAACCTCACATCTGTCTATATTGAGTATCAAGTTATTCCTCTTAATAGAGACAATGTCGTCAATAGATAGAATAAAGAACAACGGTCCTAAATGACTCCCTTGAGGTATGCCAGACGAAGCCTTCAGGACTCTTCAGATGGAAAGCCGAAATAAGATTTGATATGTTCTGTTATCTAAATAAGACTTCGGAAACCCATACTTCTCCATTTTAAAGAGTATCACGGAGTGAGATAATTTGTCTGTCGAACGCTTTACTTAAGTCTGTATAAATACAATCTGTCTGGTAGCCTTTTGCAAATCCGCCAATGGTATCTAAGATAAATTCCAACAAATTAGTGGTGAACCAATCAATTAATAGCCGCTTCACATGAACGATGTCTTCTAAATCCAGACTGATCCCACGATAAGTTCATTTTCTATATATTTTTCAAGTTGTTGCTGGGATCCTTTTTATAACAACTTTTCGATAAGGGATTGAACTCATAATCATTATTTTTATTCTTTATTTGAAATTTTTATATAAACAATGAAAATTGATTTTTTATAGTAGAGAAAACGACTTTTTTTTTCAAAACATTATTTAATTTTAACAAGTAAAAAAGCTAGAACTGGTCCAAGACCAATTCATATGATACCTTAGATTCTAAGGTATAGATGAATGCCTGTTTGTAATATCGTATGGTCACCCATCTGTCCAAGTTTGATTTTTGTAGTGGTTTTTTGCATATATCTCTAGAGCAGCTCGTCGGACAGCAAAAATGATTATAGCAAATTTCATGGGATTTCATATTCTGAAGAACTTTTCGGTACAAAAAAAAAACGTCTAGGACTGATCGTTTTCACAGTATATGTACGAAATCAATATTTTTATAGGGCAACACCAAGAAGGGGTTACCCGATTTAGTCCATTTTTGAAACTTTATTTACTATTGGTATGAAAACACCATGTACTAAATTTCAGCTCTCTATGTCGACGCGCTCGCAGGCAGTGTCCAAATATATAGTGGAAAACGAAAGTTTTGTATGGCAACACCACGAAGGAGTTGCCCGATTTGTTTCATTTTCGAACTTAATTTTACTTTGTTTTTTAAAGTCCGTGAGCAAAATTTCGAAATTCTTGTATGGCAACATTATGAAGGAGTTGCCCGATTGGTCCCATTTTCAAACTAAAATTTACATTTTTTGTGCAAAATTTCATCACTCTTAAGTGAACGCGTTCTCGAGTTATCGTATGGACGGACATGCAAAAATCAAAATAACTTTTAACATGGGGTCCAATCTATTAGTGAATTCTTTTCTGCTACTCGGTGTAAGCACTGCCACCGACCGAATCTGTCATTTTCGTGTTCTTTTCTTCCCACCACATTAGTAGTAAAACCAAACGCGCAATCTTTTCTACCTCTGTTATTTTTGGTGCTGCTCCTGATTGCAAATTTCTACACCAAAATTTTTTCCGATGTCGGGTGTTGACTGAGGTTTGAGGTTATGTTTTATTGTTTTGATTGAGCGGGATTTTTGTGTTATTTGTTGTGGAAAAATTAATTACATCGTTCTTGTTTTAGTTTATTATAATTTATGTTCGGAAAAAACAGTTTTACAGCGTTTGTTTTGATTTTTATTATTTTTGTGTGTGGAAAAAACATTATTAAACAATATGCCTAATAAAAAAGACTTATTGTTGGCATTAAATATTTTAAATGAAGACTCGACGGGTACTTCAGAGGAAGATAATGTGGAAACGTTTTTATCATTAGTGCTAATTTTCCGTAACTGTACTGTTCTTCATAGTGGTTCTTTCTAACCATTGAATAACCCCAACGTCATCACCGAACACACACCGGTATTGCCAATTTCACATTTGAAGCTCCGAACAGGAATGGTGTCAGCACAGTTCTGGTTCGTGTGTGATTCCAATTTCAGAAAAGAATTCTTTATATGATTTCATCTAGGGTATAAAAATGTTGTTTTTTTTTATGTTATGAAGGTCGATGCCCACTTACCGGCGAATATTGAAACAGTACAGACATTTATTTACCTTAGGAAATAAATTTACTGATTCACACTACCCGGCGGCGGGGAAACACAAACCGCAAGAACGATTGAGTCAGTCACATTGCTTACAGAGAATCTAGACCGGCGTTTGATAAGTAAAGAATGGATTCCGAGAAACTAATTGAACTTGCAAGTGAAAATGTTGTGTTTTATATGACATGTCACAAAAAAAGTACAGTGAGTTAATTTATAAACAAAAGCTATGGTGTGAAATAGGGAGGAATTAACTAAAACAGGTTGGTTTTGGTATGCGGTCTGACACCCGAAGGCAGAACCAGGGGATAATTTTATAGACCATTAAAAAGATTCAACGATTATATATCTAGCAAATTTGAAATCATCATCATCGGGGAGGGGGTAACGTTCAGAAGTTACTGGGTGATCTATAAAAACATACCCAAATATAGTCGCGTTATCTCTGAAACCGTCACCACATGCGGGACACCCTGTTATATATACATGTTATAACCACCCGTTTTGACATTTAATTTGCCGTTCGGAGAACATAAGTATTCCTTAAATGTGTCTCTAATATTAAAAGCTGTTATTGATGCGTTACCGCCTTTGTAGGGAATGTTTTAAGATTCTGTTTTCTTATTTTTTTTTTTCTAAAATTCAATAAGTTTCCTACAAATTAATTATCATTAGATTTAATGAAATTGGGCAGCACTTAAGTTTTGATTATCAACATTTTCAGGCTGTGATTTTATTCATCTGTTATATAGATTTGAAATTTTTTGCGCCAGAATTCCAAAAGCATTTTCCATAATTTGCCTAGCCTGTGATAAATGTTCATTAAAATGTTGTTTGGAAACATCTCGTTTTATTTTCATACCGGGATATGGGCGTAGGATAGGAGATAAAGCTTAAAAAACAGAAAACCTCATCTGTAACCACAACATATAGTGCTTTCACAGTGGTGCCTGGTAGTTTTTTTTATCATCGCGAATCTCTAATTTATTTTCTTCTTAGCCCTTACCTAAATCGCTGTTTGAAAATATTTCTCCATCATTATTTTTTTTCCATAACATCAGCCTACATAAATTGCAATGAAAATGCATTTATCATCCACTAGCACTAAAAGTACCATCGAAAAGGTTTTTTGTTTTTCTCATTATAAAACATTAAACTACTGTTCGCAAGTGCGGCTATAACGACATGTTTCCCATTTAGAGTACCAATACAATTTGCGAAATCACAAATTTCCCAAAATTTTTCCTCTATACTTCTCTCCCGTGTTATTTTGTTAAATTGGTTGGGCATATCCAACTCTCGATTATTGCTGTGCAGACATCTTTAACAATCACTGAAACTGTTGAATGACTGAGGCGATAGCTAAATGCAGTTGTTAGAGAAAGGAATTTCCTGGTGGTTAAAAACCTACAATAATAGAAAGAAAATAATTATTTTTGGAAAAAGTTCAGAAAAACATCCTTTAGTATTAATATAAATTTAACTTACATTTTATTGGGTAGGTCTAGGTTGTAAACAGGCATGGTGGGACTTTGCGATATCTTTATGAGTATTTTGAAAACGAAAAAGAAGCTATTAGAGGGAGAAATTGAGATTCGAAGAACAAATGTCCTTTTAAGAACCTCAAATGGTTGAAAGGGAAACTAAAACTTTATTGAATATTACATTAAGTAAAGACAAAACTGATAATATCCACCTTTAATGAAGATATGGTAGAAGAAGGAGAATCAAGAAATTAAACCAACAGAAATTCACCTCAGAAATCTGCTTACTATATTCATATACTTCAAAAGTTCTAGAATACGCGGAAACCACCTCTGCTAGTTTAATAAAGTATATTTACTTCAAGAAGAAGAAGAACAGCAAGAAAATGGAGAAAATGGACATCGTGATATTATATCATTTTTTTTTCAACTATTGCAGAGACAGTTGAAAAGTTCTATTTTCAATCAACAAAAAGCGAAAAAAAGCTTTTTTCTATTGTTTCAGAGATGGAGCACGAAGAAATATCTCGAAAAAAATTTGCAATTTTCGGTCAATGTCAAGATCAGAAAGTCATGCATCTTCTTCCTGGGAAACATAATCTTCACCAAATGATATGTAATAAAATGTTACGTCGTGTTTTTCTTATTTACCATACATCTATATCATGGGAAAATCTTAACGGATCTATGTTCCGCTCTTTCTTTTTCATATACAATAAACGGTTCATTTTTTGCCATTAATACTATGCGGTCATCCATGGTAGTCGACATTTTCTTAGGTCTACCTCTGGTTTCCCGTGCTTTTTTGGGTTCTAACGCATTTGCAACAAAATTTTTTGACCGATGCAACAATAAACTTGTACCTACGTTTTGCCAGTTTCTCTTAATTTTTTAATGATTTTACGTTCCTCCGAAGAACAGTGAATATTTCGACCCATCTAAAAGCAGTAATTAACGATAGGATTTCATTTTGTTTACAAATAATTTATTTGAACTCATTTTTGAAAAATAACAATAATAGTTTAGAGTGAATTACCTATTATTTTGACCACATGATATAAGCCCATTTCTTGAAATTTATACTCTAACGGTATCAAATTCACAGAAGAACCGGCGTTACCATATGAAAAGATAGATGTAATTAGACAAAACATCGAACTGTATGAGAAGTATTTTCGAGAGTATTGAACAATAATCACAATAGAGTGAAGAATTTTTTTATTTCACTCTTACCTATTATTTTGGCCATCTGCGTATATCAGTGACATGTACATACATATCTAAATGGACTGCCAGTTGAACCAAAAATGCATGAAAGTAAATGTCATCACTTTCATATTCCTGTCTCTTTCCGTAAGAGCATACTTTCCCACTGAACTGTAACGATTAGCAATGAGAAGTTGCTTGAGGTTCAGCGGTATTTGCAGAATTGGAAACTTAGTAATACTTATATTTAGCAGTTTAATCACTTTTCATCAAATTTTGTATACCTGAACATGACCACAGGTATTCATTCTATAAATAAACCTTTCCTTCCAAAACATCCTTGTATAAAACGCTTCCTTTGACTCATAATTAAAATTTAAAAACAAAGTTCCAAATATTTTGTTAATAAATTCAGAAATCCCACTGACAGATATTGAGGTAAATCCACTGACGTGAAATTCCAAAATAATTTAAACTTTTATTTATTTATTTATGATGAATGGATCATTAAACTCCTTTGACCATCTCTTTACAAACCCCAGAGTAGCATTAGCCCTGGCCACGATTGAATTAATATGATGTTCGAAGGAAAGACGAGTATTAAGGAAGACACCCAAATCTTTGGTTTTGTCAAGTCTAGTTAATAAGCATCCATCTAAAGTATAATTAAACTCCAATGGCCTCCTTTTACGAGAAAAGGACATAGTAGTACATTTGCTTATATTAAGAGGAAGACAGTTAATAGCACACCATTTATGAAAGGTGTCTAAGTCCAAATTTAGAATTCCACACTCGTTTTCATTAGAAACAATCCGGAAGATTTTGGCATCGTCAGCATAGCAAAGTATTCTTGAATTAGTCAAAATCAGAGATACGTCATTAATGAAAATAATAAAAAGGAGTGGTCCGAGATGGCTGCCTTGAGGAACACCAGAAGTATTATCTATTACGTCAGAAAGAGCTTCGCGAAATATAACTCGCTGCGTACGATCCGATAAATAAGAATGAAGCCAATTGACAAAAACAGAAGGAAAACCAAGCAGAGTCAGCTTATGAATCAAGATTTTATGATTGATTCGGTCAAAAGCTTTACTAAAATCTGTGAATATGCAATCAACTTGCTTTCCGCTTTCAATTGCAGAAATGCAGAAATTAGTAAACTCTAACAAATTAGTCGTAGTTTACCCTTCATAAAACCATGCTGAAAAGAGCGCAGGAAAGGCTTGCAGTGGAATAACAAAACATCGCAAACCATGGCTTCAAATATCTTACCAATACAACATAACTTAGCGACGGGTCTGTAGTTAGAAATGTCACACTTATTACCCTTCTTGTGAAAAGGAATAATCAAAGAAAGCTTCCACTGTTTAGGAAAAACACCACAGGTTAAAGATAAATTAAATAAATAACACAAAACAGAAACTATGGACGTAGCACAATTTTTTATGAACGTGGAAGGAACGCCATCCGGACCACTAGAAAAACTATCAGCTATGCTTGAAATGTACTTGGAGACAGACGCTTCATCGAACAACAGGTCCTTAGGTTGAAGAGAAGTCGTCGGGAGCTTCGTCAAATAGGTAAAATCGTTATACCTAATATCACAGTGGTTATCACAGAAGACAGTTTTAAAGAAGTCACCAAAAAGATTGGAAGTCTCCAAGGGATCAACGCTATCTATGTTTCCAAGTCGCAACGATGAAGGGTATCCATCACAGTTGCGCTTAGAGTTCATAAACTTCCAAAATTGCTTAGGTTCCGTACGCAAGGCCGACCTCATTCTATGTATATAATCATTATAAGAATCATTCAGGTACGATATGTACTGAGCACGCAAATTAGAATAAGTTACGTAATCAGCATCGCTCCTTGAGGAACAGAACCTACTCCAAGCTTTATTCTTCAAATTTTTAAGATGCTTCAAAGAGCCATTGATCCATGGTTGACAATGCGAAGTACGATTCGAACTTACAAGTGGTACACAGTGAGTAAAACAAAGAAATATGATGTCATAAAACGAGCTCACAGCTTTATCAATGTCACGTTCACCCAGAACACCGGTCCATTTATATACATGTCAGTGATACATATTACAAATATTACAAATTTAGCGTAGTTAAATTCTGGTTGTGTTAGTATCTGTTGCCGCTGTAGTGAAAGCTCAGTACAGCCGTATAGTAGAATCAATATAGAGAGCGGGGCAACAAGAATTATGGTTGAAAATATTGCGTTTGCTCCCACCGAAAATGTTCTTATTCGCTGGCACTACGCCAAGATACCCGTGGATTTTCTCAGCTGTCACAAACGTAAACAATTCTCGGTGGAGGAAGGAAATTCTGGATATTTCATCGTTTTTTTTTTGTATATTCACTTTAAATTAAAATATAAAAATGTGTGTAAAGTTCACAAAGCAATATTTTATAACTATACTTGCCTAAAAATTGATTTCCCACGTCGTACCTTCGTGTGTTGTGGCAATTTTTCTCCGAAAACTTCATTCTGAAAATACATGAACATCACTTAGAAATTTATCACTATAATATCAATAGATAATTACTTACACTCTTTACTTTATTTAGTACTACTTTAAAAAAAAAATATCTTTCACTTTTCAGTTTTCTCAAAAGTTTTAAATTAGATTCAAATTCTTTTTAATTATGGCCGGTTTCACAGTCGAGTTTAAACCAAGGTTTAGTTTAAACAATCCTCCAAGTTTAAACGTAGTTTATACCAAATCGGGTTTCACAATGCATTTTTTTAGTAACGTTGGTAGTACTGATTAAATTGTGAACTAAATTAGTTATCGCCACCATTGTGAAGTAATTTTTCTATCAATCAATCTGTCAATCGGAAAAGTAAACATCGGGAAGTAAAAAATAAAAAATATGTAGTTATATTTGCTAATTTTAAATATGCCAACATTCAAAAAGGATGCAAATTTTAGCATAAGTGAAGTTGAGCTATTGCCTTCCCTAGTGCATAAAGAAAGATATATAATAGACCGCAAGAAAAGGGATAGATTCGAAGATAAAATGACAAAGTTCTTTACTTAAATGGAACCTAGCATAAAAATCAACGTCGTCCCACTTATTAAAATGATTAGGCCCATTTCTAATTACTGTCAGTT
Source organism: Dioctria rufipes (assembly GCA_963924295.1). NCBI lineage: Eukaryota > Metazoa > Arthropoda > Insecta > Diptera > Asilidae > Dioctria > Dioctria rufipes. Next base: position 344,121,549 of record OZ002740.1, on the reverse strand, counting down.
GTCGACGGAGTTGAAAATTTAACTCAAAAAAATCTTCTTCATCACTAGAAATGTCTAAATCTAAATCCATGATAAAATTATTTTCTTGATACAAACAAACAATGCTACTGTCAAAATAAAATGTCACACTTTTCAAATACTTTTGTCTTGAGTTTAAACCGAGGGATGGGATGGTTTAAACTCTAGTTTAAACCGGGGTTTAAATCAAATTGTGAAACTCGTTCGTCGAGTTTAAACTAAATATTTGGTTTAAACTCAGACTGTTAAACTGGCCATTAGACAAACTTCGTTTGACAGCTGAAAATAGATTTGTCTCTCTCTGACCTACATACTTCACGGGACCCTGAAAAAATCCACTCTTATGCACACGAATTTTACAGGTATCAACACCTCCTGTTGTCTCTATATTCGAAAATTATAGCCGTTAGACCGAATGGAACGAAGATATTCGCAAAACAGCGAAAAAAAGTAATTTTTTCCCCCATTTTTGGGCTGTCACAAGTTATGCAGACAACCGATTTCCGGTGACTTTTAACACCTTATTTGGAGAACTCAAAGGTAAATGTATATCAATTTTTTTTTTAGATTGGTTGGATTTTTTCCGAAGATGAGCGCATTTTTTGTCTAAAGTTTCTTGACTAAATTAGGACAGAGAAAAATCATGATTTAATAAAATTCCGTTCGTCGTCAACAATTTTTTTTCGTTTTTGTTATTGCATTTATTCGTAAATATTATTTTCAGTGATATTGCGATAACAATCAATATTTTACCTACACAAAGCTATTAACGAATTCCCACTGTCTACTGAGTTGCTTTGTTTTAAAGCTCCATAGATTAACTATAATTTCATTTGCAGTAATAAAAAAAAAAAAAAAAAAATACGGTCACGGTCTTGTCGCATGTAGTAAAATACACTAATTTAGGTAGGTGGTTCGTTTTGACTAATTAATTTATCTGCGATAGGAAATATGAATGTTAATATTAGTGACCATGAAACAATAGTAATACGGACATTTATTAGTTCACCGTTTTGAAAAATATATATCTGAAAATATAATTGAGAAGTATTTAAGGCTCAAGTTAAAGATACTTGCATAACGCGCTTAAATGATATTTTGAGTACTAATAAAGTTGCCAATATATTGCCTTGCCAATGTGCTAAAGCATAAAAATACACGTTTTGAATGAAAGGAAAAACTATATTGAAAAAGCAATATTTAATGAAAATAGTGTTAAGGAGTATTATTATGATGGCATGCCATTTTTTCTAGAAATTGTGATGGAAATAGCTTATTGAAAGTTAAATGCTACAAGCAATCACTGCAATACCTTTAGTTTTCGCTAGCTTAAGTAAGTCTATTTTTGTTTTTAATAACACGTACACTTCTTTCTTGTTTTTATGTAAAAATCGAAAACTGTCAACTCATCTTCAAGAATTAGTTTCCAAAAAGATCGCTGCAACAAATCTATGTGCGAATGCGCTGGTTTCTGCTTCTAATGAACGGGGCACTACCTTTATAAATACCTTCAACCCTCTCCATAAAAAAATATTTAAAAACTTTCAATTTCGTAATACTTACATAATATGTAAGTATTCAATTAAAAATTAAAAATGTACTTTTCCTTTCTTTCATTTTGATACGTTTGTAAATTAATTGCTATAAAATTATAGTAAAACGTATTACCAATGGTCAAAACTGACAGATTCGGGTTGTCAGTAACAATGTTTTACTACCATCGCCCATAAAAACTTATTATGCTTGAGAACTTTTTATAGGAGCAAAATTTTCCCGGCACGCACACATTGACAAAACGAGGTCTGCAAAATATGCAGAGGGTATTCACTTTCTTTGTCACCCATAAATAAATTTATCCGTAAGCGATGTTTTATCTCTCTCACAATTTCTGGAAAAAATGCACACCATTATAATAAAGACTGTTATACACGTTCATGAAAATCGTACGACTTGCAATACTCAAGCCAAGTCTGCAGGAACTATTGCTTACAAGCAAATCTTACGACTTTGCTATAGAAATGAACTAAAGTCGGATAAAAGTCGGAGCGTCTGGAGGCAAAAGCTAACATCTGATTTTGTCTGCAACTCGCCATGTGCATGCCAAATGTAGTACGATTTGTATGAATGTGTGTAGCGACCTGTAGAGGTAAAATGGATATTGCTATAATAAGGCTGAATGACAGAAAATAATGCTCTCAATTCAGAACTTCCAAAACTTAACTATGCAGTAGTAAGGCGAGCCTTGCTGCCGTGTTGTTGTTGTTTGCGTTCGGATATTAATTGGGTATGTTTTTATATATCATCAAACTTAAAATTTCGGATTTTTAACCCGTTTTTTAACTACTATATTTATAAAAACCAACTCGTCATCAACAACAATTTTTCATATGTGATTTAAGAAGTTCAAAAGTTTTTGTTGAACCATAACTTCAAGACGGAGAAGAGAAGGGGTAAAATCTGTACACCATTGCAGAGGTCCATCGATTACCAATCTACCAAATTTTAAATCATAATCATAGGCTGCAACGTTAAGAAGTTACGGGGTGGGGTGATATGTATATAAAAACATACCCTAATATTTTTAAACTCCGTTATCTCAATAACCCGTAAGGATTTTCTCCCACCTCCCATACGATTTTTTGCTTGTTTAAGCATGGCCTATCCATAGCGCCGGGTTTGTCCGCAAACTTAGGTATCCAATCGAGCTGAAATTTTCCATATCGATTTGTCGCCGAAGGGAACGCACTTTGGCAACACACACACACACACACACACAAAAACAGGAAAGAAAATCCGAAATTTTTAGTTTAGACCTTCATAATTTCTGAGGGGAGAGGGGTACGGGGCTGGTTGAGCTGTTGTTGGAAAGGCCATGAAGTTCTGCATACAGTGAGCCCTTAACTGTGACCATACACCCTGCAGTTTTTAAGATACAGGGTGTTTTGTGAAAACCTAGCTTTTTTTATGAATCACCCTGTAACTCCTAAACGGTTGATATTGCCCCCCTCCCCCCTGCCATACAATTTTTGGTTCGTCTAGGTGAGTACTATCACCTCCCGCTCTATGGACCTCCTAAGGGGAAACACCCTGTATTTTTAAGATTCTATTTTTCTTAGATAACTTGTAATCCTATCTATCAAATATTTCACTGTCCTAGCATAAAAGAAAAATATATACGAATTTTTAAAGAAGACCAGGACAGCATTTTTGCGAAATTTTGAAAATATAATAACTCGCGAAAAACGCATTGTAGATGAACAATTTTTAATTTGTATTTTTGTTTTCACAAACCTTTCAAGTATGTAAAATTTCAACAAAATTGATGATGGTCATGTCACACCTGTTGTCTATTTGATATGGAATGACCCTATACCTACATGGCCAGGACACCAGGCGATCTAGATTCTGTCGTTTTACAAGGCAGCTCTAACGTTAAACGCCAGAATGTTGTTGTTATTAACATGATAGACCAGCGCATATTCTTTGTAATTTATAAAAATGCTTCTTCTTCGATAATCGCAATTTGAGAACGGTACATACACTACATGAGCCCCTTAAGGGGTAACGCCACTGTAACGGCTAAAAAAAAAGGTATTTTTCACGAATTTTTTTCTCGCGAAATTAAAGGTGTTTGAAAAACACCTTTTAATGGTATTATCGGGCATACATTGAACTTTATTGATAAATTTTTTGACAGCGAAAAAAAGCAAAATGGCGGCTCCACAGCCATCTGCCCGGGACATGTTTTGCTTGCAGGGCTCCGCGGCACGCAGCACCACTGGCGCACATTTGAATCTAGACCAAAACAAAAAAAGCCATTAATCTAGTGGCTTATAGCTAGAGAATGCCGTACGGATTTTTAAAAATATTAATTTTTGTAAATTTGACGCGCGTTTGAAAAAAAAGTTTGATTTTTGACGAAAAAAACGGCAGGTTTTTTGTTAATAAAAAATCAACAAATAAAGTTATTGAAAGTTAAAGTTGCAAATGTCAAAAAGGTCAGTTGTGTTCAATTCGGCTTTTTCAGTCAGCTTTAGAAGAAAGCTGGCGATAAAGGTGGCTGAAAAGCTCCAATTGTGTTTCAGGCTTCAGGTAGTCGTTTCGGGGCAAGTTTGACGCGCTTGGTGGCGACCTCCATTTTCAAAGAAAAAAAAAATTTTGCTGGCTCGGGATCTTTTTTTCTTATTCTAGAGGATTTAAACTATTTTTTAAGCCAATAAAAAAATTTACAGTGGCGTTACCTCTTAAGTTATAATCGCTAGAAAAATATTCGATTTATAGGTTACGTTATAGTAGAAAAAGTATACCGGCGCGCCACTTTTCTTTACAAAACAATTGACGCGAAGTGAAAAAATTGGATTTCCCGGTCCGAATTTTCGTTTTGAAAGAATTTATTAAAAATAGAAGAACTAAATTTTCTAAAACCACTTTCACTGTAATATCTAAGTTCCCTTAAATAATAAAAAAAAAAGAATCAAGAACAAATATTGTCAAATTAAAAAGTTATGACAGAAAATGTTGAAAGTCAAAAATAGTCAAAAAATCACTATTTTCGATTTGAGCGAACTCTAAACATTTATGAACTTCACTGAAATTTTGCATAACAAATTCTGAATGAGCATAAAATATCATCTAACACGAAAATATTTCTCACCTATAAATTTAAACTCATACACATACATATGCGCGCATACAATATATATGTATGTCAATGAAATTAATTCGTTTTACTGAAGCCAACAAACTACATATAGAGAATAGAACATATCAGGAAAACCCAGGTGAATGAATGGAAGCGAACAAAAGTGGAGTTTGAAATTGTGAAGGATTTAAGTAACTGCAATTTAATGAAATCGTCTGATGAGGATGCAATCCAACTCGTATACCGGATAAATAGAAAAAGCCACATGGTATAAAATGAAGGACATATTCTATGCAGTTGATGAAGCCTTCCAGGGCACTTTGGGACTTTAATTGAATCACTTTACCGACTTGGTCGAACCGATGCTTTCTCTTGATTTCTATGATAATAGCACTTAGTAATTCATGTGTTTGCAGTTTAAATGGAGAAAACTTATTACAATAATTGAATTCGAAGAGGAATCCTTTCATTCGTTACTTACTGGCTTATATATTTGTGCGTATACGGATTATAATGGAACTTTTACATAAAGAACATTTCTCTTAGTATGTTTTTAAATACTATTTACTATAGAATTGCTTTGCGGGCGTGATTTATTTAAATTTTTTATACAGTGGAACAAAGTTTCATATTCGATTAAATTGTCAAGGAATTTAATTAAATTCCAGTATATTTATTTCTATTAAGCAAATAGTATTGTAGCGGTCTGAATATGGGTGTTGGTTGAAGTAAATCTACCAACGAGACTGCTTAACAAAATTTGTCAAAGATAAATTGTTCCTTAGCTTACAAGCTGTTGTCCGGGAAGCAGCTAAATTGGTTAAAAAATAAATATCTAAAAATCTAGAAAGCATTTTTAGAAGTAGGCAAAAAGCTTAGAGGGAGGCAGTTCGAAGGCAGAGTAACTATTGGATGGAATAAGTCTATACCTACAGTTTATATGAATTTTTGTGTGCTAAAAGATGTTTTAAGTGCTGAAGATATTATCATAAAGGAGGAATCTAGAGATGATATCGTTTGTGCTAAATGAAGTGGAAAACATAATACGAGGCAATATGATTCTGTGAAATTGAAAATCTGGAATTACATAAATTTAGAAATGAATCATGATTGTGTATAGCTATAGATATAGTGAGTGTCACATTTTAAATAGACACTTAAAAACCACTTAAATTTGACGCAATAGGGTTATACATGTAATTATCAGATATAACAGTGAATCAAGACATCTTTTACTGGCTGTGTTTTATTGCATGAAAAGAAAAACTGGTAATTTCGAATAATGCGAACGCGAAATGTGGAGGTAAAAGACAATCAACTATAATGCGTAAACGTTAAAAAAAAATTTTAATATACGGGGTGTTTCCACCATAGACGCTCATTGGACAGGAGCTGACAGTATTCACCTAGACAAATAACAAAGTGTATGGCAAGGGAGGCCATCTCAAACGTTTCTGAGTTACAGGGTGATTAAGAAAATATACTAGTTTTTCACAAAATACCCTGCATTTTACGAAGAAGCTCATGGTCCGTATTCCTCTGCTCTCAGGAGTTATGGCAACATAAAATAAAAATTTCGGTTGTTTTGATTTTTTTTTATAAAAACAATAAAGTGTGAACTCTCTTCTTTAATTTGACCTATTACACCTATGTCCTAATTGTAGTCGTTAAAGAATTATTAGCTTTTCATGTCATAGATAATTTGTTACCTAAAGGCGCGTCCAAACATAACAAACATTCCCGAAATGTTTGACAAAAATATGACAAGCATTTCTCAAACATTTGCTAAATGTTTGTCAAGTATTTGCAAAAAAAAATTTCAAATGTTTGTCAAACATATATCAAATATTTGTGGAATGTTTGATAAGTTCGGACGCAAAGTCTAGTTTTGGATTCTTAAAAAAGTTTCAATTTAATCCAAATGAAATGGAAAACATTAGATCTTTGTTAAAGTTTGTACAGTACTTTCAGTCAGTTTTCAACAGCTATGGAAAATATTAGTGAGAATTCATTTTGGAATTTTGCAGTTTTTAATAATAAAGTAATCATGAATGAGAAATGGGAAAAGATAAATAATATAAAATTAATAGATCTGTATTCTACACAACGAAATTTTTGGGACAATTCGAGTGAAGAGTACGAGGACAAACTAAAACATAATAACTCTTTCATATCAATTGGAAGTGAGCGATCAGTGGCTGCGGGTGAAGCAACCTGACTCAGTATCGGCGTGAAAACAGGCACAAAGGGCCAGTAAAATTAATTTTTTCCTATTTTAATACTTATCGACATATATGGTTGCAATACAATCATTAATGCCTCAGCTGCTTCAGGAACAATTTTTGAAATCAACTATTTTGAGATTTTAAACAAGTATACATTAAAGAATGTTAAGAATCACTCGTTGCAAAAAACCTCAGAGCAGCCAGCTCATCTAAACTTACACTATTTCGCCGGTTTGTATTTCATGTTCATATTTTTGGCCCTATTCTATTAATTAGAATTTCGAAGTCACTTGAAGAGATTCTTGCGAAATTTCGAAAACCGAAAAGATCGTCAATATTTATTTATAAATCATTTAATAAATTGCGACCATTATTCTCTATTCTTCTATCTAAAAATTTTCTGTTCCACCATTTCCTATTTAGCAAATTTTCCTCAAACGTTGAGGCAAGTACGACGAAAGATGCTGAAATGTACGTTACTTCACTCGGAGAATCAATGATTAAAACTAATCATTTGGAAACATTTAACAAACATTTGTCAAACATTTATCAAACATTAGTCAACTTCCTATAAATTGTTTGTCAAATGTTTGACAAATGTTTTTTTCCAATGTTTGTTATGTGTAGATGCACTTTAAGGAGAGAGGTCCTTAAGATCTTTTTAGTTCTCCGTCCTTTAATTCTAAAAATGCATATTTTATTTATTTTTAATTTTTTATACAATTTGTTGCTACGTGCTCTAAATACCTGTCTGTCGACCTCCAATAATGCATAAAAATTCTAAGGAAAAACTTTCCAGTAAATTTCTAAGAAAAAATTGAGGCCTTCCCTACATGAGGTCAAGCCATTGTTGATTTTATATTGGAGCGAGGCGTTACAGATTTTTGTACTCTTGCCCAGTCTTTGTATGTTATTATTTTGTTTATGGTAATACAGAAAAAATTCTGGAGATCTTTGATTGCCTAAAAAGAATGTGGGTATCTAAAGTGCATAAAATTCTGAAGAAAAGAGCATAGCAGACTTTTAAGAAAAAACTAATGTTTATCTGCCCATATATGTATAACTTGTTCTAATCGTTTCAGCCGCCAATCAACCACACGAATTCTGAAGAAATATGGTCGATTAAAGTTCTGAAAATTAAATCTTGCCTACATTGAAAAAATTTTACTAGCCACAGCCAGTTTATATGCAATGTAATGTATATTTATATATATGTATATATAATTTATAAGTTAAATTTTGGTTCGAACGGAGTGTGAGAGGTCAGTGAGTTTCGAGGTTTGCTACGAGCTTTTCTCATACATCACTTTGTTAGTACCTTGGTATTTCTTGTCGATACCTTGGTATTTCTTGTCTATGCTCATAGTTTTCAACTATTGCATATATGGGCCTTCTCTTGGAATTTATTCATAGATTTATTCCCATATGGGGAAATTTTTCCGAAATTTTTACATCTTTAGTCGGTAGAACATCGTAAAAATGTATTTTCCAACATTATACATACTTAATATTTAGATTGAAGGAGTGAAAATATTCTTTCTCCACCACTGATAATAATAGTTGCTGCTGAGAAGGACGGTAAAAGAAAAAAAAAATTTTTTTTTCGACCGAGCGGAATATGGCTTGTTTGAGCTAACTGATTCTACATCGATATACTACATAGCAAACAATTTTATAAATAAAATAAATCTAAACTTAACACAAATAGCCTGCTTTGTTTACACACCCTCCTGCTTCTTTTGATTTCATATGTGTAATAGCAACTGAAATAAAATAAATTACTAAATTAGCAAAAAGTAAACAAATTAATTAAATTCTTGGATTGTTTGCGGATTGAGAATTTCACCATAGAATTAAACTTAATTGATTGTCGAGTCCAACTAGTCCAACGCAAAAAAACAAAAATTCTTCAAGATGTTTTTTCGGTTACAAAACCAAAAACTTACAATTAAATTCAATATAGGGCAGACCGGGGCCAGTAGACCCAATTTTCATAATTAATTTTTATAAAAATGTTACTGTAAAGTATACTATATATTACTTCCAAGGTATATAGAAGACAAGGTATTCCCATTAAAATTTTGACGCATTGCAGCTAATAGTGTGTGACGTAATTCTGTGACTAATGTATATACATTTTTATAGGAAAGACAGAGAGAGAGAGTGTTGTGTTCTTTGTACCGTACTTTCCTATACATTTCACGATATTACGTCATCTAATGGTGGAACATGGTTCGTAATGGGAATAGCTTGTACTCTATTAGATTTGTTCAAGAAGGAATTTATTTGAATTCTCCGGTATATAGCAAAAGCTAAAATTTTTTTTTATTTGTTATTTCATCACACAACTTATTTTATTCTTTGATGACAAGTTTCAAGCCTTAGTTTTGACTCATCAGCAGGTCCCAAATAGCTAAATTGAGTGACTTGAAAAAGAAATGAAAAAAATCAGAAAAATTGAGAAAATTATGAAAAAAAATGTTATTAAAAAAATTTAAAAAAACAGATTCATTCGAAACGAGTCGAACCTGTGTACGCCCGCAATGGGCTGAAAAAAGATTAAAAGAAAGGAAGAAGAAGAAGAAGCGTTTCGTGATAGCAGAAAACCTTACACTCATCGGTACAGCTTGGTTTTCTGGCTCCTGTAGACGCTTGAAACAGATCAAATTGATCTCCTCTCATATAAACTCAGAATAAATTCTGGATGTGAATTATATGAGGCAAAAATTCCTATATTACAGCCCATTGCGAGCGTACACAGGTTCGATTCGTTTCGAATGAATCTGGTTTTTTAAATTTTTTCAATAATTTTTTTTTCCTATTTTCTCAATTTTTCTGATTTTTTTCATTTCTTTTTCATTGTTCTATTTTTCATTTGTTTTTCAAGTTACTCAATTTAGCTATTTGGGACCTGTTAATGAGTCAAAACCAAGACTTGCAACTTATCACCAAAGAATAAATGAGTTGTGTGATGAAATAACAAATAAAAAAACATTTTTTTTTAGCTTTTGCTATATACCCGAGAATCCAAATAAATTCCTTCTTGAACAAATCTAAGTTTGCCCCGGTAAAAAATCCTAAAGAGTAATCTCTAGTTTTATTACTTGAATTACTTCAAATAAAGAAAATTCACTATTTTTAAAATAATCTATATGTGGTAATGGTGCAGGCGTCCTAAACACATAATATGTTTAAGAGGAAAACATATAATAATAGCGGTCTTTGTGGTGTTCTATTATCCATATCCGCGGTAATATCGAGGTTTTGGGTGAGCTGGGACTACAACTGAACCAGACACATTCGTACATGGGAAATTAAATTGGATTAATTAATCCATTTGAGGTTAAATTATTGAATGATAAAATTTTGAAGATATGGGTGATCTCAATGGATGTCCAAGTACTTAGAATTACTAAATACATTAAGAGTTGCATGGATGATAGGTGGTGAGTCCTCATAGTTTCCGAGAATTTTCATATACTAATATAGTGAAAGAGTTGGTTTTATAAAAGTGTAGTTTTATTGGACAAGTGGAGCATATATATAGAAGCCTATAATATGCTCTAGTTTATTAGTAATTGGGGAGCCTGGAAATGGATTGTTGGAGGATGCTGTTGAGGCAACTATGGACCTCTCTGGACGTTTCGTTCCAGCCACGGAGCTCTTCAGCGGTGTTCGTCACTTTACTCTTCGTCATAAATAACCCATTTGCAGGCAGTTTCCATCACATCTTATTATTTATATCTTGATTCATGAGTCGTCTAATCCTGCTACGCTGTGTGTCAATACCCCCAACCCGCCATTTTCTTTTTGAAATACTCACGACAAAAAGTTATTCCAATGACAAGAAAATCAAGTTAGGAACACCATTAACCAATGCATACACTTTCAATTAAAACCAGTAGACAAACCAACATCATAAGACAAGAGTTTTAAATTCCGCGAGGGACGTGCGCTAGCTTCGACGACTATTGTGATACACTGAGGCGGATATTTCGACTAAATACACACTCAAATTCATATAACTTCGTTGTCAATGTTTGCTTAGTTAATCACAATAAGTCTACATAGCCCAATAGTAAACTAACCTAAACCTAATACTCTAATAGGACGACTTTATCAAAAGTTAGGGCTATGATTGTGCGGTGCTTGCGACAATACAATTTAATCTATTTTCAATAGTGGTGACCCTAACTTTTGATCAAGTTGTGATTATCCATGGATTTTTTTTAAAAAAATACTAGAGTATTAAATTCGGGGAAGTGTCTTTAAATTAGTCCTAATAATTAAGCTCTAAATTTTAACGTATTCAAAACTTTTCGACTATGAAATGGCGGTCCCAGCTTAACTGACGTCAATATGTGGCATTTGAAAAAGAAATGTGTCATAATAGTTTTTTAAAGAAATATAAAAATGTAACACAAGTGTGAAAGTGCAGAAACATGATTGCAATTTGAGGAATTAACCAAGCAGCGGATCAAAAAAAAAAATTAAAAAAAAAAATTGTTGTTCCTAATATAAGTATTAGATATGGTAAAGGAGAATTGGCGTTAAAATTAATTGAATATATATTTTTAAAAAATTGTGGAAATTTTACTTTTTCAAGGAAGTTTTGATGTCCAGCAATGTTTGCGGCATACGCTGAATATTGAAGCCTATTGTTGTTTGGTTTTTGCTAATTAATTATTACTAGATGATTAATCTAATTATTACTTTTCGAGGAGACTTAAGAAAATTTTAATTACAATTACAAATAATAAGTGATTATAAAAAAAAATTTAATTATCTACAAGAAATTGTAATTGAAAAGCTTAAAATCAATATAGTTTGTATTTGAAAACTTAAATTATTTTCAATCCAATTACTTCAGAATTGGAAGAGAAATATTTAACTTAAAGTAAAATTGTGGCAAAAGTGGTAAAAATAATTTTTCGTGGTAACTAAAACTGTATTTAATTATATTCCTCCATACAAAATAAAATCATGAAAGTCATTAACTATTTATAATAGGTATATAATGATTTCAACATAAAATGATAACGTATTCAATGATAGGATAACAAAGAGGAAGTAATGTATGTATAAAAATCAATATCAGTGCTCCAAGATACATATCTTAGGATGCCGTCTAAAGATCGGTGGATATCCATACACTCGGTGACAAAACTTTATTGATGCTAACTTAGAAACATTATAACTTTACTGAAAATAATATAGACATATATTTTTAAATTCATATTACTAATAATATTAGCAACTGAATTTCTTTTTATTTTCTATTATTACTATTACTACTATTACATTTCAAGCTAATTAAATAACTAGAAAAAAAATCATTACAACATTTTCTATGATTAACTACTTTTAGTTCCATTAATTTTCTGAATTACAAAAGTTGGCATGTATTTACGTTATTTATTAATCCGGCACCATCTCTTTTTTTATATCTCTTATATCTACTAGTCCTAAGCCTAAGCATTGCTGGTCCAATAGTGTATTTTTATATTTTTGTCTCCATTGTATTATAATAATTTTTCCAGATTTTCTCTCTCTCTTAATGATCACCAATCATTTTAATATACCCTGCATATTATGCGTTATATGCGTTAATTTGACATCAAGTTAACACATACTAAATCTTTTTCTATTCAAATTCAATATCGAAAAAAAAAAAATTTCCACAACGAATTAACACAATACAAAAAAAAAAAATCAATAAAATACTGAATTAATGTAGTTTCGAATTAATTTCAAATTAGCGGCAATACTATGTTGATAGTGAAATCGAGGGTTTTTCTATTCTTCAAAGTGTTTACATTTTTGGAGTTTCCATAAATTACAGTACAAGTCGAATGGTCATTATAATAACAAACCGGCACGTAACAGTCATGTGACTCGAATTAATCAATTCGTAATTGAAGGGTAGTGAATTATCTGCCATGGTTTGTGTACCTATTTGTTATCATTGAAAGCATTACCCATCCTCTCAACCTATACTGAACTTTCAGTTCATCGAGTGGGCGCTAGTACCTATTACAATTTATTAGGAATAATTGTTGGGAAAATTCAGAACTGCATTAAACTTGTAAGAAAAAAAATGTCTCGGTAAGTAATTTAAAACCACATGGAATGCACTAAAAATATATTTTTATACGAAAATTTATACTTCGGAGATTTGTGCAGATCTTCAATTATGAATGTAGCCAATCCTTTGTATGGAAAATTCGTATAAGGCCATCTTCTCACTCTTATTTTGGTTTCAATTCATATTCTATAGTTTAGAAATTTTTAAATTCCACTGGGAACTTCGTCTCTAGAAATTTATTTTTTTTTTCTACAGACTATCTACTTCCTTATTGTCCTATTATTCTATGTTGAAATCATTATATACCTACTTACTATAAATACTTAATGATTTTATTTTGTATGAAGGAATATAATTAAATACAGTTTTAAGTTTTGCTTTTTCTACAATTATTCACTCTAAGTTGAATATTTTTCTTTCAATTATGAAATTATTGGATTGAAAATAATTTCGCTTTTCAAATACAAACTATATTGATTTAAATCTCTTCAATTACAATTTCTTGTAGATAATTAATTTTTTTTTCATAGTCAATTATTATTTGTAATTGCAATTAAAATTTTCTTTAATCTATTTTGCCATTATCAAATACACATTCATTGTATAATAAAATCATTCCAGGATGGTCCTCATTTTGTTATTGATTTAGAGTTCTTAGGTTACTTGGCCAATATCATACATATTTTCTTGTTCTTGTCGCATTACCTCAACTTACTGAGTTCACACTAACTATATCCGTGAAGAGAATTCTATACATATCCTAATCCTCAAATCGTCCATAGAATAGCAGTCGCAAAAGAGACGTTGCATTTTCCGAGATGGTTTAAAGCATATTACTGCACTATTTCACGTCACGGCTGGGAGCTTGCTCAATTCATGACTTTGACCCAGTTGTTCATGACATATTCCTTCTGCCCGCACTCCTATGTAAGTATGGGTACTGATGGTATAACATCAGCATATACCTCTTATTAGACCATGCTCGTGGGTAATCTGATGGTGTTGGGCCACTTCCATTACTTAGTTTTGTTCTTGGTTTTTCCTTGTCTTCCTTGTGCACCACCACCTCAAAAAAAGACAATGTTGGTACATTTCGGTAGATATATCGATCGACAAGAAAACTTGAACTGCTCTATGTATGTACCTACATAAAATATATCTAGTATAATGCCACCAGATATCCGAGAAAACGCAACGTCTAGCAAAAAGCGGCACATTATTCCTTCCGTACGATGCGATAGAATCAGTAGAATGATTGCACTTTTGTAATAATCAAGATACGATGGTTCCAGCTTACCCACAAGAACTTCAGGAAATGCGTCATTCAAGCACCATAAAAATTATTTTTGAACATTGCTTACGTGTGTGAGAGCTGTAAATGGCGCTTCTTTATTATTTGTGGATTGGAATTTTGGAATTTCTGTAGGAATTTGTGGGTAACGACGACGTGCCTTGAAATAATTTTCTTGAGGATATCTAATTCGGATTTGACGTTATTTCATATATGCTTAGTAAAGCTTTTTGTTGTAGACAAATTTTCCAAGAATTATTTCGGCACATTGCTTAGAATCGGTTTATACTTTATACGTATCACGCACGTGATATTACAGTTACTTATAAGTCGGTTTAATTGTTCTATACAGAAAAGATTATTTGTTAATACATATAACTAAATTTTTCCTTGAAAGTTGTTTTTTCCCTTTTAGATTGAGATCATGTTTTTTTTGCTCAATATTTTATTTATGAAGAGAATATTTTTGTCGTTTTTTTTTTATACCTAAATAGAAAAACTATATTACATTACTAGGGGAGCCCGTCGGCGTTCCCGGCGATAATACATGTAGATACTTAGATGAGTGGGGGTGGGGTGAGGTGGTTAGAGGTAAGTAATATCTAAGCTATTATCTGTGTCTCGGTCGCTCGTTTCCGTGCTCTAGGGTCTCACGGCGTGTTCCGTATGTACGTTCTTTTCACAGCGATTCGGTTCGGTTTCTGCACCGGTTTTGAACTTTCTTGTTCCATGAAAATTTGTAGTTACGGTTCGGAGCTAAACGTCAAATCGAAAATATTTGTAATTAAAGTGGGGATGTGTGAACATTTTGCGAAAATACAATTATTTTATTGAAGTGGCTTATTTTTTTATTAAAATCTTAAGGGACGAACATTTTCGGATATTCTACTTTTTCGCATTCTTTTCAGCTTGTCCCTGTTCGGCAGATTCTGGTTCTAGTTCAGTGCCAGTGCCTGTTCGGTTTTGTTGAAATGAATTCACCATACTAGACCAGTAAAATGAAATTTACTCGATTTGTTTTTTGGTTGGCAGCCACAACTCAAGCTACTTTTTCATATTCAAATGCAATCAAAATTCTAGGAATTAATGACAACATATACCAATTTAAGCTTACCCCTTAGGTTTTCCATTGTAATCCACTTATCACTTTTGAAATTACTCCATGATCAAATTTCAAATGTAAGTCGAAGCTGAGTGATTTACTTTGGGAAAGTCTAATAATGGGAAAAATGAGTACAAAAATAATCAAAAAAAAAAAAAAATAGTAGAAATGCATGTTGCCATATGGCAAAAAACAAGAAAACACCTTAATTAAATATTTTTCAACCTTCAAATTGGTATTGGACTATTAAACCATTTTGAATTCCCTTAGAGTATTCGTTCTATGAGAATAAGATTAAAGCAATATCAACGGAAATAAAGAGACGTATACTCGCCTCGTCATGGGCTATCTCGGAAGTTCTCCCTCCACAAATGAGAATATATCTAATTACCTTCGGCATTTCAATTATTGTGGCTTGGATGACGGCAACACAGTCACCAACGACGACGGTCAGAACAACGAAATAATATTTGAACTCTTGAAGCTTAGCAAGACATCCTTAGTGGACGGTCCTACTTCTGATGGCACTGATGGCATCTACACACAGCATAGGATGAATTCTGAATACATAGGATATGGGGAGGAGACAGAATTGGTGGCTCATTTCCTTTTTCATTGTTCGGAGCATTCTCCTGTAAACGATACATTTTTATTTTCGCAGGGTGTGTTGAGTGCCAAACATAAACTTAATTAAATGGTCCGATAGGGATTTATGAGCAAAGTTTTATAAATCATGACGGTTATACCAATGGGCCAAGGAGCGGCCTAAATTTTAGTGCCTCTTTTGAAGCTAAAGTATCAATCGATACAGCAATGATACATATTTAGCTCAATTCAGTTTTCAAATCATAAATTGAAAAGTTTTCTTTACCTAGAGCGATATTTTGTGCTATCATTTCCTGATGAGAACACTATTATAAAAACTCCAAAATGGATCTTTAATTTGTTAATTAAAATAAACAAGAAATGATGTGGCATATTCTATGTCCTAAATCCCTTAAGAAAAAATCTGTCAGTCCTTGTTCCGTTGACAAACTGTCCCCAAAATGGCAGTAACGATTACTTATTCCAATTCCCAAAGTGCTTCCACATTAGCAAAAAATTTCAACATAATTAACAATTAGCACCTTTCCTAAACAAAATGCAAATAAAAAAATAAAACACAACCGGGAGTCCGCTACAGATCCCTAAGGTATATGTAAGTACTGTTAACGTTGCTGGCTACTGTGATGATAGGACGATGTAATATTTCACAACAATGCAAATGTCCGAACGTAACCTTGGAAATGAAGTTAATAAATAACTACATTTAGTTACATAAATATATCTACATTAATACATAAATATGTATGTATATGTATACTCTCTGCTGTAGGCTATATAGCTTCGTACATGATTTGCACTTCATCCCAGAGGGATACAATAAAACTAATCACAATATGGATTCCCTCATAACGACTGTTATGGCAGAGGACGTAATCATTTCTACAAAACATTTCTCATTTTTGCTAATTCAATTTATATCCTGAAAATATTTGCTACCATCGAATTATGCTGGTATTCACTGGAATTGTTTGCGGTTGTATTCCTGATGAAAGTACGGAAAATATAGCGGCGGTTCGTATGGGAGGTAACTGGATTTAGATTGACATCAGAATATTAATAAGATAATTTGATTTCGGATAAATTAATTAATATCCTACTCATAATTATCAATGGGTTACAGTGGTCATAATGTGTTGCTTCAATTTTAACGTTTCAAAAATCATGTTTTGTAACTTGTTCCTGTTGTGTAATAATAGTCGAACCGCATTGAATTAGTTTGAATTGTTTTGTAATCTCCTCCCACTTAGTTTCCTTTATTTCGAGTATATTAGGAATTTTTTTAATGTCCTGCAGGGAAAAAATATCAATATGAAAAGCTGCTGTTGTGTGTTGTCAGATGACCAGGTAAAGTTTGAGTGCTGAAGAAGTTTTTTTGTTGTTGTTGATTCAATTGGTGCGGAGAGTGGCTTGAATTATTTTTTTTTTAAATCTATCCAAAGACTGCAGTGTACGAAGGTTGATATACTTAATACTACTTTTTCGAATAAAGAAGAAGACTTCCCAATTATTTTATTTTTTTATTTGTATTATTTTTTAAAATATTCGAATTTACACAGTTTAGTAATAGAGAAGAGAGTTTGAGAGCTGTTAAATATCAATTCGCGCACATTTTTATCCTGAATGAAAAGGAGAAATGCGGATGTTAGATTAAAATTTTTAAATACGTTGAAAGCGGTGCGTGTGTTAACAGGTAATATCGAATGTATGTATGTTAGAATACCACCACACAAAAGCTTGCGACGCAAAAATTGGGCGAATTTCTATTTTCCATCGCAATCGCGTTCAATTTAACCTCAAACTTGTTCTGTTGCCGGTTTTGTTTTAATGATTCTTATTTAATTCTGAAGGAGGTTAATAGTTCAATCAATGAGGCAAATTATAAACGTTTAAGGCATGAATATGAGTATCTTCATAGATACCTCTTTAGACTCTAAATCTGGTAAACTTAGAATAATATTAAGAGCAACTGTAAGGAATTTTGGTCGTATATTAACGCAAAGCAATCATTGTCCGGTATTTCTATTATTATGGAATAAAATGATATCCTATCAAATAATCTTGAGGACAGTTGCAAACAATTTGCCAATTATTTTTTTGAATCAGTTTACTGCAGTGACTCTGGCGCTGTCTCGTTTTCAATATCTAGTAATGCTAAGGCCTTTACGAATCTGGGAAGCATTCACTTAATTGAGTGTGAAGTGGAACAATCATTGCGTACATACTTTAGACTGTGATACCTCTTACAGTAATGATTTGAATTCCGAACATCTTGCTTAAACATGGTTGTAGTTTTTTGGCTCTTCCACTAACAATAATCTTTAACCTTTCCTTAGGTCTGGGGGATTATTTAGATGATTGGAAATTTTCTCTCATTAAACCTCTATTCAAAGTCGGTATCCGGAATCAAATCTGAATTATAGACCAATTGCTAAACCCTTACCAGTCCCTAAATGTTTTGAGAGCTTAGTAAGAGATAAAATCTATTTTTACATTAAAAAAGGCATTTCTTCCTTGTAGCTCGAGTTTGTAAGTGGTAGATCTACTCCGACGAATTTAATTCTCTTCAAACACAGTATGTCTGTTGCTATTGAGGATGACTTATGGGGATATTGGGAGGACGGCTGGACTGGCTCTTCTCATTGCTCTCTGGCGTACGGGCTGGTCTTGGAAAACCCTCTGGCTAGTATGCCACGTGATGCGATGATACCTGTGCTTCGGTTTGGGCGTCGCTTCTCTCTCATGTTCCTTAGTTTTAAGTAATCTTTCGAATAAAGAATTCTACAGAGGGTATCTGTGCCGAGTTTATTTCTTACTTTCGTTTTATTGATGAGAATACCCTTTCCACATTAGCAGAAGAATGAGGGAGGCATAAAATTTCAAAAAATAATTTAGAAAGTTTAGGGAAAAATAAAGAATCGTCGTGTCTCTTAGAAAGTGATAATTTTTTAAAAAATTCCTCTTCGGTTAGATTTTTAAAAGGACTAAAATCAAAAACTCGCAGCTCTCCATTCATCATCTAACTTTTATATATCTGGTAGTAAGTTTGGAAAGTTTTTGTACTTCATTTTGGCTCTTCATTATATTCTCTGGATTAATAATACTTAAACTCCTTAAGATGGGATCACTGATCTTTGAAAAAATTTGTGAAACTAATTCTATATAAAATGCTTAGCAATTTTTATTAAATTCTTCTGTTATTTCTAGTTTATTTATTGTATTTGAAATAGATTGCAAACTTGGAGGTAAACAAATCCTGCTATTAAAAACTTTCTGGTTTTTATATTCTATTTCAAATAAGTCTGTATTTTTTACGTGATCAAAACATATATAGTTATTTGTCCAAAATGAGTCGTAAAAGTCTTTCTATATCACCGTATAGTTTTAATAAAGGGTTTTCCAATAAGAGGTGTTATTTTGATATTCAAAGAAAAATGCCATATTTTGAGATAAATGATCGGATCTTTATTTCATTATAAAGAGGAAGGTATGCCGTTAATAATGAAAAATAACATCAGCCAAATGACCACCACGACCACGCCTACGGGACCATATCCTTTTCATGAAATTTTCCATAACCAAATCGCAAAGTGGCTGCCCTATGATATAATTTATTCAAATAGATGTGCAGAATATATTCGTAATGGCT
Organism: Dioctria rufipes; assembly: GCA_963924295.1. Lineage (NCBI taxonomy): Eukaryota > Metazoa > Arthropoda > Insecta > Diptera > Asilidae > Dioctria > Dioctria rufipes. The sequence continues at coordinate 344,101,934 of OZ002740.1, read as the reverse complement.
TGATTAAAATTATTAAACGGTTAGCAAATAATTCTAAAACTAACCATCGTGTTACACAAGCATGTAAAAATTTATATTGCTTAATTCAAATATTTCCATGATTTTTTGCTTTTGTGGCTACATAAGAGTGTATCACACTGAGTGTGGTGAGAATATGAGACGACCACGCACATCTTAAACTTCTCTGTTAAGGAACAGGGATGTATTCAGGGTGTTCAATAATTGGTTCATTAATTTACAATTTTAGTAAAAGCTTTAAAGGACAACATTAGAAAAACTGAAAAACAAAGAAAATTTAATCTGAAAACTGAGCATTTCAGGCTAAAAACTAAAAAAAAACTGAGAATTTCACGGTAAAAACTGAAAAACTGAGTTCCAGATAAAAAAAACTGAGCTTCTCAGCAAAAACTGAATAGTTAGCAACGGTGCTTCTCTGTGAGTTTTCCTAAAAGGGAATCGTGGACTGAGGGAAGTGCCTTATCGAGCCTTCTCCGGTCCGCTCTAAAAATTTTCACCGACGGACGGCTCTCTCACTAATGAGGGAGCTGGGGCGGGTGCCTACTTTCCTGAGCCTCATATTGGGATAGTGTACTCACTTGGAAGGCACACCACTGTCTTCCCGGCTGATGTGCTGAATCACAAATTTTTCTTGTCCGTCATGTAGACTTCTAATGCAATCGAAATAAAAAAATAAACTTTTTTTTTCATATCATCAAGTCTAAAAATATACAGAGCAGTTTAGTGACCGCTAATCGATGCTATTTCTATTTTTGCATCTGCTCTAAACGTAACTGATCCAGTACCGTTACATTCCATTGCACTTGCTTGGACGCATACAATATTTTAAAAATTAAATGAAGAGACCCAGTCAGTTCCCTTGAAATGTCGCGTCGGTACTTTGTTCATACATAGAAAAGTTTGTTGAATAAATGTGTTTTTTTCCCTTAATCGCTAGTGTCTTTTAATAATTCTAAAATATTTAAATAAATAAAACTAAATTGTTTGACTAATCGGCGCGTCCTACAATCTTATACCCCGATTTCTCAAAATTTAATGAATAAACACATTTTTTTTTTTGTAATCAAAAATCAAAACGTAGAAATACTAACTTTCGAAATTGAAGCAACAGAAAAACGTCAAAAGTTTCTTACCAACTTAATAGTTAAAAACAAAATTTTTGTATTGCAACACTACGAAGGAGTTACCCGTTTTGTCTCATTTTCGAAAAATGTCATTAATGTCGTTTTCGTTTGAACATCAGTTTCACTCTAGAGGCAACCTGAGTGCTGTCAAAGCGTTCGTTTGAAGCAAAAATTTCGTCATGGGTTCTCTCTGGTGGCAACCCAAAAAGCATCAGGTTCGCTCTGAAATTTTTTTTCGGGTACACTATGAGTTCACTCACACAAACCAAGTCTAGCTGTGATTTGATAATAACGTCATTTGACATTATTTTAAAGGCAACAATTATTACTAAGGCCACTCTTCTATTATTATATCATGTTATCCTCAAATTTGTTCCGCAAACAAATTACCAACCACTCTCCGCACATATACACAAGCGAACTTTTTCAGTTGCGAAAAAACCGTTCGATTGAACGGGGTTGCCTCCAGAGCGAACCTGGATATTCAAACGAAAACGACACATAAGTGAACGTGTTCTCGAGTTATTGTGAGGACGGACGGACATGCAAAAATCAAAATAACTTTTAATTTTTTGTGACATACTGCACATTTGACTCCATTTAATTAAGAATTGCACCGACGGAGGATCGTCTTAAATTTATTTTTTGTAAGCTAGAAAGCGATTAAATTTAATAAAAGCTACAAAAAAATTTCGTCCTTCTTCCACGATACAAAAGAAAAAGTGTAAGCGTGGTAAAATCTAGTAATTAAATTGAATTGAATTGTATTATATAACGAAAAAGTAATAAATGTAGTAGATATAAAAGAACTTACTTTACCCATGATTTTATGTTGTTATCTATACTAAACCATGAATAAATAAATCCTAAATTGTATGCCTGCCTTAAAGAAAGCAGTCGATATAAAATGTTCTTCGTCATGCCTCACAGACTATCGTTCGTGCGGATAAATAGTCTTTCTTGGCGCAATTGTTTGCCTTGTTTTTTTTTTTACTTTTTACAAGTAAAACAGAAAATATTTTTCTTAACAAAATTTCAAGGATATTTTAATATGTATATTATAAAAACACAACACAACACAACGAAAGCTGTAAATGACATTTCAATTACTCATTCCTCTAACGTATTTCTACTTTCGGACAGAATATTGCATTTCCTCATGCTTGAGTTGTGTTAAAAAAAGCAAAAGAAAAAAAATCTCTTCTATTAAACATTTTTAGTAACTGACAAAAATGTTGACGGACTAAATAATTTTCTTGTTTTGCCTTAAATTCTCAACGGTAGCATGAAATAACAAATTTGATTACCTGTCCATCAAGTTTATATGGTGTTCGATCCTAGTGTGAAAAGTTTATAAACGCTTTTCCTACAATTTTTATCTTAGCAGAGCTTCTCTCTATTTGGGAAATTCGAAAGTATCTATCGAATCGCCTACCTATTGATGAACTCAAGATAAAATCGTAAAATAGAAAACGCAAAAAAAAAAATTATAAACAAAAGTCCATTAACACCGCCTCATTAATTTTTTCATACTACACTGAGTACTAATTATTATTAATCAAGATCAAGGTGGTCATTGGCATTCATAAATTATTCTCACATGCCTGTTGAGATGATCACTCGAGTGGAACGCAAATATGTACACCAGTTGAGTATAGTATAATACTACTAAATACCACGTAGCGGTTCGTTTGGTCAGGTTCAGGTGGAGTACGGTCTTATCAAACACGAAAAATGAGACACAGTGACTGGTAACAAAGAAGTAAATAGTAGTAGTAGCTTACTTTCTTTGAGGTCTATAGTTGATTTGTTTTAGTTTTTGGAAATTTTTTTTTGTTGAATTCATGAAGTTGGGGCAATTTTCTATTACCTTTTTTTGTTTGTTCTTGCGACTGCGATCTAGAAGAATTTTATTTTTTTTTTCCTTTTTATTATGAAGGTCGGTTCACTTGAAAGCGAAAGAAAATGAAAATACTTTATGTATAAAATTATTGCTTTTAGGAAAATTTGTAATTCTGTTAACAAAAATTAATTTGAAAATATTCATAAACAGTTGGACTGGACTCATTACTAACGAACAAGATTTGATTTTTATCCATGATGGAGATGATTGCGGAAGATGAAAGTTTCTTTTATTGTAAATGTGTTCCTAAATGATCTGGCAAAATGCCAGAAATCTGCCAATTTTTGTGGGCAGATATCTGTCCTACTGATTACACACGGAGTAGATATTCGCGCAGATTTCATCTGACACAACGTTGTCAGATAGTTCATTGTTCAAAAATGACTTCTAGAGAATTTGGTACAGGTGAACAACTAGATGTTGTTCGGTGATCGTGTTCGCTTGTTTTCCATTTAAATATACACGGCGAGAAAAGGAAGAAAAAAAGATAAAAAATAAAAAAAAAAAAAAAAATAAAATCAAACCATCTTTGAATATTTTACGAATAAGACAAAAAATGTGAAAGCGAAGATTACATGCAACGAAACGGAATGGCAAATGTTTCATTTTCGTAAATAAATGAAAAGGGGCGGATTTTTCACGTTTTACTCTCAAAAAATGTTCCCGCGCTTTTGTGAAAACCGGTTTTCTGTGAAATCTTATGAGAAATATCCAATGTTTTTTATAGCAATTTGAGCAGCACGTGCCTCTGTTTACATTCGTTTTGCTGTGAAAAGATCTTAAGTGGGAGAAATTCTTGCTGGATTCTCTGATATTTTCAGAAAAAATGAGAATTTCATTTGAGAGGAATTTCACATCTCTTTTCAGCATCTGGGCCAAAGCGAAATTTATCTTTTTCTTAAAAATGGGAGGTAGTGTGACCTGATGTATATTATTATAAATAGGTTGAAAGGATTTTGAGAGATTTAATTTTGTTCAAGAAAGAATTTTTTGGGATTCTCCGGTATATAGCAAAAGCTAGAAAATGCTCTAATTTGTTATTTCATCACACAACCCATTAATTTTTGGTGACAGGTTTCAAGCCTTGGTTTGACTCATCAACAGGTCACAAATAGCGAAATTGTGTGATTTGAAAAACAAATGAAAAGATGAAAAAAAGAAGAAAGAAATGAAAAGTTTGAGAAAAATAGAAAAAAACAATTTTTTTTTATTTATTAAAAAAAAAAAAAAATTTAAAGAAACAGATTCATTCATTTTTAATGTTTTTTAAATTTTTTTTTTTAATAAATAAAAAAAAAATTGTTTTTCTCTATTTTTCTCAAACTTTTCATTTCTTTCTTCTTTTTTTCATTTTTTCATTTGTTTTTCAAATCACACAATTTCGCTATTTGTGACCTGTTGATGAGTCAAACCAAGGCTTGAAACCTGTCACCAAAAATTAATGGGTTGTGTGATGAAATAACAAATTAGAACATTTTTTAAGCTTTTGCTATATACCGGAGAATCCCAAAAAATTCTTTCTTGAACAAAATTAAGTTTAACCCGGTAAAAAGTCCAAACGTAATCTGAGGGATTTAATAAGATTTTGTCGTTCGGGTAATCCTACGTTCTCTCGATTTTTGTTTTTAACTCGGTGTCTTAGTTGCACTAAAATAGTGCATAGACAAGTTCTTTTCCCTCATTCATGCAAAAGACGAAAGTATATGAAATTACTTGTTTCATCCTAAAAAAAAAAAACACAGAAAATTTCCTATTTTGTTCGCCTCTGTCTCTACTTATCCTTTGCCAATAGTAAGTAATAATTGTTTTTTTTTTTCGTCGGTATTCCTATTATGCTTTTTTATGAAAAATATGAAGTGTTAAGTGCGTTTGTATGGCATTCGAATTAAAAAAATTGGTTGCTCCGTTCTTGAGATGATTTTTTGAAAATGACTTTTCGTCGTAAAATCACGAAATTACTAACCCAACTAGCGGGTGGTGTGGCGTGGTAGGGGAAACCAAATTACGTGGAGAATATGTATATTTTCGTATATTATAAGTTTCTTAAATTCACCGACAGAAGTAGATCCGAATCTTTTGACATTGCCAATGACGCAAGCTTCATGTGCACGAAGTTTCAGCAAATTGAAGTTAAGCTAAAAAAGTCCATCTATAGAATCTTTCAAATATTTCTATTAAATTGATTTAGCTCAATGATTTTAAATGTACGTTATTCAATCAAATAATCAGGTCCATTCAATCAAATTTATATCGAATTTAATTTTTTTAAGGAAGATTTTCTACTTTTAATACAAACAAAATAAAAAAATTTTCAGAAAAAAATTAAATAAATTCTAAAATGCATTGTTCCTCTGCAGCTGCGTTTGTAACTAACGGCTTTTTAGATAGGTTGATAAGTGTACTCAGTTTTGGCAATGATTATTATGATTCACATTGTAATAAAGGTTCAGTCAAGCAAGTTGCGGTTTTTTAAAATTATTTTTCCCTACCGAGTATTGTGAAATTCCTACCCTATATACCTACACTCTAAAAGTTTTATCTAAATCAGAGATGGTCGGCTGATAATAAATAAGAAATTACTGCAAATCTAGAAAATACACATCTGAAATAGGTATAGCAACGATTGGAAACCCTTGAACCCTTTTTTGAAAAAACAAAAATTTTTTTTTATGCATTTTTTGAAATAAAAATAATACAAAATGCTTTTTAAACAAGTAAAAAATCTAGAATTGGTTTAGGATCAATTCTTATGATACCCTAGATGAATGCCTGTATAAAATTTCGTAAGGTCACTGAACTATGCAAATTGAATTTTTGAAGTGGTTTTTCGCATATATTTCTAGAACGGTTTGTCGCACAGAAAAAAATGTTTATAACCAATTTTATAGGATTTCGTATTCTGATGAAGTTTTTAGTACAATAAAAATGTCTTGCGTTGATCGTTTTCAAAGTATACGTAAAAAACCTAAATTTTTATATGGCAACACCAAGGAGTTGCCCAATTTAGTCCATTTTGAAGTTATTTTTGCTAGTACAAAGAAAACACCATGTAACAAATTTCAGCTCTCTTTTTGTGTGGCAACCCCACGAATTTTACTTTTTTTTTGTTTAAGTCTGTGCACACAATTTCAGCTCTCTAAGTATACGCGTTCTCGAGTTATCGTGCGCACAAACGGACGAATGGACGGACAGACAGACGGACGGACATGCAAAAATCAAAATATCTCTTAATATTATGCGTGGGCTATAGATTTCATCTAGGGTAACTCTCACAAGCTACCTTGGCTCAGCTCCGCGACATTTCTGAGAAATGTTCAATGGTAGATCTCCACCCACCGCAGCTGCAGCGTTCAAGCATGAGAAATACTTGCGGTCGCAATTAACCTGGAGACCACCGGCCCCGAAGAGCACCGGTCTATCTGGCTAGTCTAGCTCGGGTTACAGTTTCCGGTGGCAGAATTTTTCCGTAACCTTTTTAAAAAGAACAATTCTTGATACTTTTGGGAACTTCTCATGAAGTTCTACGATCATTCAACGCCTATCGATATGCAGTCTGGCTATCTATGTATGTGTGAATGCGATTTCATTTCTCTTTTTTTCTCTTTTCACTATGCTTGCTTTTTAATCATGGCTTCTGACCATTTAATTATCTTAATTAGGTTTACATGTTTTTTTTTTGCTTTCATTTAAAACGTAATGTAGAATTTGAAATTATTTATAGCTATTGTTTAATATCGTTTTGTAGGGTATAGCTACATCATTCTTATTTTCGTTCAGGAAACCCTCCGAATAAAATTAATTGAGCTGAATTAAATTGAAGTGTTCTTTCAATTTTTTTGAATGATTGCATCAGTGACACATTGCATTCGTTTCTTTATCACTAGCATTTCCGTATAGAATTTACAATATGACTTTATTACGTTTTGCTTGTTCATAATATTTTCGCCAAAAACAGAAAAAAAGATGTCGATAAATTTCAGCATCACTTTCTTGCGCAAATGAATCAAATATTTCAACACACCTCACATTTTGCGGCATTATGAATCGACATAATTATATTAAATTCACACTACACGACACGCACAATATTGCTATGACGGAGGTCTTATAAACTTTGCAATGTCATGACAAGACTACAAACTGTAAAAACCATAATACCCTTCGCATCTTTACTTTCCGATTAAACTTCGTAATAGATTCAAGGATACGACAAATATCATGGGAATTTCCAGTATTATCCGCGATTATTTGGACTCTACGAAGAAAGCAGGACACTTCGAATCCATATGGTCTCCTTGATAAATTAAAGGAAAGACATGCGGCAAATGTGTAAACAAGTTATTACTGGTGACGAAGCCTGGTTTTTGGTTCTTCTACAGGAGGAAGCTGAAAGGGCAGCCACTGAAAGTTCGATCGTAAAAGTCTGCCCAAAATACAATGATGGGATTGCTCTCACTGCTAGAAGGCATTTACCGTGATACCATTTCCACATGGCACATTAAAATGTTTGTAAGTGGTCAAGCAACACCTTTAAAAGATAAACTGCAAAGCAAATTCGGTGGTATTACACATGAGGCCCAAATGGCATTGGATTACATTGCTGCCCCCACCCCCCAGAATCAAGCAGGCTACCTCCGCAGCACCTAACTACTTCTGACTTTTTCCAGAAAGAACAACGCCCATGAACAGGGAACTTTTGACATATATACGTAGTTAACATATTTTGCATATTGTTGCCGGTAGTCAACATTATGGAAAAACTGTAGGCAAATCAACCAGTAAAATCCAATGTTTCTAGATGAAAGCAAAATTAACGATGCACATACATACCTACATATGTACTACAAGCATTAACATGCAAATCAATCTACAAAAATGCGATTGATGGTAAAAAAAGAAAAAAGAAAAAAAAAAACAATTCAGAAGAAAGTAGAGAGAATTTTTAAAACGTTTCACAGGTGTAAGAGTATTCATCACCTGCTGGCATAAATTTACAGGTGGGCGGTTGAAGTGCCTGACAACAATTGTTACATCAAGCAAATAGTTACCTGCCTGCCAAAATAAGCCGTGTAGGTATGTAGGTACTATTAGCCCCAATTCCCTGTAGTGATGATGTTGACATTTTTTTCTGTAACAACACATACTTACCAGGGCTTTTGTTCTGCCGAGCTGTTTTATTTTTTTTTTTTTTGTTCTTCTTCTCTATAATGTGCACAGGTTTTCAGTTCTTTCACATATTTAGCAACAAATGGCGTTTTAGCTGTTTGCTTTAATCTTCTTTGCGGAAATTGTAGAGTAAGTTGAAATCTGTACATGGAGAGCATTAGAAAAAGGCAATCAGTAGTTAAGTTTGAGCGTGTGAATGGCTTCAGTGAATTTCTAATAGAAAATGAAAAATTCCAACATTTAGTCACTAGGTATTTTACTACATACTTGAAAGGCTGGCTTATTATAAAAGGACACCAGAAAACTTAATCTCTCTGGAGTTATACTTATGATGTATAGGATTTTGTAATGGTCATAAGATTTAGTCGCTTCTGGTTTGTGGAGAGATTAATATTAAAGAGTATTCACCAATGCTGGCTAGTCTTGATTTCTCTCGACCCCTCACAGAATGTATATGTATATAAAGCCCTCTTCTCTGTTTGCTGTAATAAATGAGTACCGACTTGTTTTCCCTTGTTGTAAATGTTGTCTTAAAATAAAATTGGAAGGATTTTGATGTTGGTGCTTCTTCCCTAAATGGTGCGGTGAGCATTTGCGTCACAATCAAGAATCATATTCCTTAAATTAGTGTTCTTTATACAGTCTCTAAATCTTCATTATCATGGTGGTGGTGGTAGAGTACAATTCTGCTACGCTCTGAAGACATAAGAACTGGCGTGATTCTTTTTATTTTTCATTAGACTACTATAAGATCTTTATTCGCATTCAGTTTCAGTACATTAATTTTGGACCATATGCGTTGATTCTACTCAAATCATCATTAATACGTGTAATTTCAATAGGTCTGTTACGGTATAACTGCACATCGTGTGCGTATAAGTGAATCCTATGATAGCGAACAACTTGATTAAAGTCGTAGATAAATATACTAATTAGCAACGGCCCCACGATTGATCTCTGAGGCACATCAGACGGAAGAAAAAGTAATGTTGATATTTTATCGTTTGCTTTAACTCATTGATGGCGTTCTGATAAAAAGTTCCTATGCAGACGCCGTAATGTCAAACAAACGAGATGACTTATGAAGTAGAGTAGAATGCTGCGGTTAACACTATCAAAGGTCTTTGAAAAATCAAGCAAAGCTAAGACTGTTAGTTTGTTTAGATCCAGAGCAGCTCTCATGTCACTAGTCACCCTTTAGCATTGTGGTGTATCGTTGCTGTGAGAACGACTGAAACACGACCGCTAACATGACAAGAGCTTATTACTTTCAAAAAGCGACTAAGAATCTGCAAACTAATTAGTTTTTCCAGAACTTATACAAAATAATTAAAATCTTTTTTTTTTTTTTTTATGGAGTTGTTTCCCTCAAGTGGTATATTCTATTATTTTGTTATGGTGGTTATATACCATACCATCCTACCTTTGACTCATCTCAGCTTTTCAGGTGAGTTTCAACGGAGCTCTTTGAACGTGATGGATACTGCAAGGTTTACATCGAAGACATATTTATTTGGTCAACAGCAAGGATAGAAAGGGATTGGGGGGCTCTTGTCTGCTTCGAGATATTCTCTTTCTCGTTTTCCTTGCGTTTAATCTTTCTGGTGAATTTTGTTGTTTTTTTTTTTTTAATAGAAAGGTAAGTTGATATGATCTGGGTCTTGCACCAAGAGATTTCTTGAACCATTTCATCCTTAGTACATATAGTATGTGTTCGTTGTTTGTCATACCCATCAGATTCTCCAGGATATGACGTGCATATGATTGATTTTTTTTTTTTCATTTAGAAATTATTTTTCGAGGCTTTCACTATCTTTAACTCTGTTCTAGATAAGCCGTCATAAATGTCATTGATAAATAATAATTTTCAGTTTTAATAAAAGAGCTGCGATTGCCATAATAATGCTAGCTTCTCACAGAGGTCGTCTGGTATCCGACAGACTCCATATGAAACTGAAAATTACTACAGTCTTCTTGGTATGGGTCGAAAAATATATTGTGATTGGGTTGATTTTGATATTTAAATTTGTTGGGCACTTGCTGGATTTAGTAAAATTAGTCGAAACTACATTAAGGATGTCGCTTTTCATTACTCGAATTCGCTTCACCAAACCTGATGCCTTAGCTTTCAAAGAAACAGTAAATGCAAAAGGTTTCTATAATAAATGGACATAAATAAATGAATGAAAATTTCTTATTTTTTCTATCAAACATTGTGTCTGTCTTATTTACCTTGAACAAAAAAAAAAAACATTTCAATTAAATTGAATTAAATTGAATTGGAATGCTATCTACTCTTATTGATTAATAGCAGAAATAATTGCACGAATAACTCAACGTAAATCAATTTGTATTGAATTCAATTGATTTCAATCGATTCAGTTGATTTTAATGGAGAGTAGATTTTCTTTGATTTTGTCGTACATATTAAATTAAATTGTCTGGAGCCTTTCGTTACCAGAGACACGACTTTGTTGCCTTAGCAATAAGAAAGGTGAACGATGCGACGTCATCCAAAACAGAAAACCATTGAAATTCTTTAATATCCGTCCTTAATATTAATGGAAATGTTGCGACATAATGTTCTATACATGCATACATATGTAGGTACATTTAAATTGTCAATTATACTAATTAACAACAAGTTCAATGAGCTAAAAATTTTCAAAGGTAAATACACATTCGTCACATTTGTAAGTACCTTCATTACCTTTAGCCCGTCTGTCTTTATTCAAATGGAGTTTTATAATGGTTAAAATTGCCATCATTTGATTATAATTAAAAGCCTGGAAAAGTTGTCTTGCCTGAAGGAATTCTAAAACTCAGAAACAAAAACAATTTCTTAAAGAGTGAGAGAAGTTTTTGTATCACAATATACAACAAAATTTGTTTTTCTGTTTTTTTTTCTCTACTTCTTACAGTGAATCCTTCGTTTGATAGGAGTAAAATTGAAAAAGTAATTTCCCTCCTATACGTACGTATACATATGTACATTTATACGTACGAGTATGTATATATCATTCAAAAACTTTACCTTCAAAGTTTGACTTTTCCTTGAGAAATTTCGTTGGAAATGGTTTTTTGTTTTTAAATTTTGTTTGTTTGAACTCCATTCTTTTCAGAAATCTTTCAACAGTTTCCCTCTTGAAATGAGTTAATCTCAAATTTAAACAAGGATTGTGTCGGCGATTTGTTATCTTTTAATTGGTATGAAACTTTCACCCCCAAAGAGATATTTACTAAGGGTAAAGCTGCTACAGAATTAATGTTGTAGAGTAAATTTTAGCATCTATTAGCACAAAATTTTGTTCATCTTTTTCTTTATATTTATGGCTGTCAAAGTGGTTGATAACATTTTGAGAGTGAAGTTTGGGTAGATGGTGATAGTCTTTTTTCACTATGATATATATGAATGCATTTAGTGATAACATCCTGATCCTAGTTTCCTGTTTATTTGTTTTTTATTTAGAATGCGGAACATACATAGGTAGGTATGTCAAATTAGTCAGTATTCCATTATAATGGAACCTTAGATTACGAGTAACTTGGTGACTGCGAATGTTTTGCAAGACGAACAAACATTTTTTAAAAATTTTATCACAAAAGAAAAATGGAAAAAAATTCCACGAAATTTTCCTATTCGCAGAACAGTTCTCTTCTTATTTCTCATCGAATATTTTATTGATTTTTCTTATTAAAATTTATCCAATTTTGTGGAATTTTCTCTTTAGTTTTACCACTTTTGTAGATTCGATTTCGACCAACATATTTAGTTAGTTTAGACCGTACTCCATGCTGGGTCCGATCGCAATTCACGTGTCTCACTTGAATAGACAACATTCGTGCGAGCATATGTTTAAAGATTATTTTTTTATTTTCTGTGTGCAAGTGAAGTGGTTGTTCTTTAGTACCTAACTGTACTGCAACATTGCCCCCATTAAATAAAAGATTGGAAAGAAAGAATGGCGGTAAGAAGAAGAAGGAAATGATTACGGTGAAATTTAAATTAACAAGATTTCACCAAGGAGATGTACGAGTGAGTTTACCGACATAGCAAGGTTTTTTAAAACAAGTCTAAGTCGAAAATTTACATAGTTATACAGGGTGTTCCGTATGTGGTCTGGCACCCGAAGGCTACGGATAGGTCATGCTTAGACAAAAAAAAATTGTATGTGGGGGGGGGGGGGGGATCGTAACGGTTTCCGAGATAACGGGACTTTAAGATATTTAGGTATGTTTTTATAGATCGCCCTATAACTTCTGAACATTACTTTGGTAGATATATCATCGTTGGACGTTTCCAATGGTCTATAAAATTTTCCCTCATCCTTTCCGTTTTGAAGTTTTTGAAGTTTTGTCTCAACAAAGTTAAAATTTCGGAATTTCTACCCGTTTTTTTTTATTTAGCTACTATTTTTACCAAAAAACACGTCATCACTATTAATTTTTCATATTGAATTTAAAAAGCCCAAAAGCTTAGCTTTAAAGTGACCTATTACACTCTGTACCCAAAATGTAACCCTTTCTGCGTTTTTTGCACTTTTTCTTAAGAATCGCGAAAATGGCTGAAAAAGTTTAGTAGTGCCAGAAAGCTGGCAATTATCTTTTGGAAATGAACCTTTTCAGCCATTTTTTGCTGGAGATGCTTAAGAAAAATTGCGAAAAACGCAGAAAGGGTTACATTTTGGGTACACAGCTAAGATTTTGGGCTTTTTAAATTCAATATGAAAAATTGATAGTGATGATGTGTTTTTTGGTAAAAATAGTAGCTAAATAAAAAAAAACGGGTAAAAATTCCGAAATTTTAACTTTGTTGAGCCATAACTTCAAAAACTTCAAAACAGAAAGGAAGAGGGAAAAAATTTATAGACCAACGATTATCTATCTACCAAAGTATAAATCATCATCATAGGGTGTAACGTTCAGAAGTTACAGGGTGATCTATAAAAACATACCCGTTATTTCGGAAACCGTTACGAGCCCCCCCCCCCCCCATACAATTTTTTTTTTGTCACAGATATCCGTAGCCTTCGGGTGCCAGACCACATACGGGACACCCTGTATATAGGGTATTGCAAAAGTATGGTTACATACGGTAGATTTAGGTAGCTGAGACCGAGTTAAGAAAAAAATTCTGATAGAGTTTGGTTCTACACTGCATTATGTCTGACTTATGCTGGCAACACTGTTTTGTGTACCGAAAAGTGTAGACTTTTGTTGTTGTTCTTTTTGTGAAATTTTTAACTGTAATGAGGAGACGAGTCGTTTTTGTTTTTAAAAAAATATTGCAATGGGTATATAGCAGAAAAGAGTGCAATACCCACCGGGCTACAAACACATGAAAAATCATCTCACTCTCTTGTTGTCTGCTAATGTTACTGGTGATTTCAAAAGTTAAGCGCCTATTCGTGAATTATTCTGAGAATCTAAAAGCTTTCTAGAAATACAAGAGGACCCAGTTAAATGTTATGTCGAGGCCCAACAGCAAAGCTTGGGTCACTCGTATCTTATTGATTGACTGGATCAACGAGGTCTTCGGTTCTGTATGGAAGAAATATCTGCTAGATTTCTTTGTTACTGTTGGCCCCTCCTTTGTTTTGGTGTTGAGGATATTCAGCCCCTCTAGCTTCGGTAGAAGCCCCCCCCCCCCACCCCTCACCAATGTAAAACTGTTGATTTATTTCGAAGGATCACTTTTGATCAGTCAGTCAATTTCTTGAGATTATTTGCAATGGTGTTTTAGCTATCTAGGGGCAGTCAGGGCATAACGGGCTCCTCTCTTCTTAGCTGTTAGAGCATACCGACATGTTTGAACAACCATTCCCACCATGGCCAGTGCTTCGTCAGTGCCTGCAAAGATTGATTGTGTTTAGTACCGTGTGTTTGTACAGTGCACATTCGTGAAACGAGTTTTTTGATATTTTAATCTTATTTTAGCGCATAGTAAGATGTTAATAATTTCAGTGCACCATCGACATCTTTTCAAAACTTTTTGCAATCCCTGAACCGAAAAACTAAACAAACCACATACCGTTAATAAAGCTAAGAAAGCTTAAAACATAAAGAAATCCAAGAAAGAAGAAATTAAGTCCACCGAAAGCGAAGATGACGAAGAATTGTTCTTGTTGTGGAGAAGAAAATAACGGCGAGGAATGCACTCATGTGTAATTATTCTGAGCCAGATTTAAGCTGCATGCTCATTATGTCCAGGGTTGTCAGATTGGTTTACTTCGAACTTAACTTTGGCGACAGAAAATTTGGGCGAGTCGCTAACATTTTTTGATAAATTGCATTATTTTCGTCTTAGGCCCAACCCACACGTAATAAGCACGAAACACGATAATTTTTCTAAACTTATGTCTTAATGTGTCATTACAATAATTTTTCTCAGCGGTAGTTCCTTATATGATTACCAAATTTTTTTTCTGTACGTGTTCAATTAAGTTACAGTTTTTGATATAAATAATAACTGTATCACAAATTTGCAGCACGTGATGAGAATGGTGGAATAGAATGGAATTATATATCATCACCTCAAATCATAGGTCCGGAACTGCACATCCATCCAATCAGAAATTCAGAATTCTGAAAATGAATGAAACTATTCACTTGCACAAGTATTGGTATGCTGCCCGTGCTGCAGCTTAGAAACATGTAGCACGGAGTTTTTCCACCCCCGCATGTTTCTCATCCATGAAAAGTGTGGCATGCTAGCAGCGTGCGGACTCTAGCTTATAATTGCTTCTACCGCATTCTTACCTTGATTCACATATGGATCGTGCTACCTGTTTCTGAAAAATAAGAAGCTCAAAGTTTTTAACAATTTTATTATTATTTATTTTTATTTATTTTTTTATTTATCCTATTCATATGGAGCGGACTGGATTGGATTAGCGTACTTCGGAGTGAGATAATTCGCCATGTCAACACTAACCCCGGGCTGGAATTATCCATACCGGCGTTAATTCGGTAGTGGAATAGAATTAATCACATGTGAACACTTCAGTGGATCGAAGTGGATTGACTTTCATCCTTCGCTTCGAACCCTCTTATGCTTTCCTTCATAAAGTATTTTAGAAATTGTAAAATTAGACTTCATTCCATGATCCGTATTTCAATCTTTATAAAAATAACACCTAACTTTAAACTGTCAGTAGAAAGATTTAATCTAGCCCATCACATGTGAACGCTTGGCACTATGCGAATTAGGATTATTCCAGTCCAGTCCGCTTCATGTGAACGGGGTAATAGAGTGCCACATAAATGACATTGACGATAAATTGGGCTACTTTTAATTGAAATTGGGCGACTTTGGGTTACGTTTTTAAAGAAATATGGTGATATGTCTAAAAATTGTCTAACAACCCTGATTTATGTCCCGGCACCGGGGAAAAATGAGCACATAGAATCTTTTTCTCATACTTTAATAATTATTATTCTCTTTATTTTTTATTGTTTTTAATTAATAAATCACCTTATGAATATAAGAATTTAGAGTTTTTTATTTTCTTACGAAAATCCTTTTTAATTTTAATAATGATAATCCTTAAGGTGCCCGTTATTCCCCGAATTCCTCTACTCGTTTCAATACGAAAAGATTTACATTTTGTGATATGCTCCACGTACTGAGATGGGAGTATAGGAGAAAAATGAAAATATTCAATAAAAGCTACAGATTATAATTTTCTAGATGTATTCGTTACTTTTTTCTATTTGAATAGGATTTTCTCTTCACAGGTACAACTACACTTTACGCGTGTCATTTTAAATACATTATATTTTAAAAGTTCGTTTATATAAGTATTATAGGCTTTATGTAAATGGAAATTCATTTCCCGCCAGTAACGAGAGAACATAGTCATTAAGAACGGTGCTATAGGTCCTACATGTAAGCGAACATAAATATTGCTACATACCCAAAACAAAAATTGTTCGTATTCTAAATAAATTCTCTCAACTATATACATATGTATTGCAGAATTATCAATCACTGTAAAATCTGTATAAAAACATAGTATAAACAAATCGCTCGTAACCTAACCTCAAAATTTTCATCTATATGCAAATCTATCTCCGACAGATTTGCCAACAAACGTGTTAGTAAGTATCCAATGCATTCTCTTCCGTACAATCTCTGTTGCTACTCATTGCATAATCAAATGTTGAGATTTCCATAACACTCGTCTTTGCACGTATTTTCAGTTTCTTCTCAATATTTTCGTTTACGTCTTTAAACAATCCTCTCTCTCTCATACACCCACCCACCATTCACTCACTCATTCACCCATACCCATACCCTTCCACCAAAAGAACCATGCATCTTCAGTGTCTACTTCACATATGCACACAGTAAGCGCGCCAACAAAAATCACATTAAGAAGTTGCAATGCAACTTGACTAGCATATTTTGTCGCATCCATACTATATGTAACAATACATGTGCAAATTCGTATTATGTATGAATGTATGTATGCATCTATAGGGGAGCCCTAGATAAAGTTTTCTGTCGCCACATGAAATTTCTTTAGAAAATAAAAAGGACGAGTCTGCAAGTCCTGGATACTCTTTGTACAGTGAAAGATTTAAACAAGTCTCTCCCTTAAGGCGGCGGCGGCGGCGGCTGCTGCTGCTGCTGCTGTTGCTGCATTCCAAACTTTTCCTTTTAATCTTGCAGATAGTTTTCCTCGTCGAAAATTCCTTTCCCCGCAGTATTGTTTTTTTTTTGTTTTTTTTTTTTACCCTTAGGATGACTACAATCTCATTAAATGTCAACTTTCAAAGACACAAACGACTGAGTGCCGTAGGGTGGTACCTGTAACAACAGAAGAACCAAAGATGTGTCAAAGAAAGATATTCGGAGAGAGTATTGCGCACCAACTCTGAAATTAACTTGCAACATAAATCGAATAATATACTTTCGGCTCTGAATGGCATTAACTAGATTCGAATCTGAGATCGTTTATTTATCTGCTGAAGGATGTCCTTTTTTTTCTCGTTTTGTGCAGTTCGAGTCGCTTTCAATAGGGAGCTCTCCCCTTGAGGGGTTTTTGGGTTTGAAGTTCGCCAATGGGACTCTGGATCACAGCGAGCGGTGATTTAATGACTTTCCTGTCCGTTGAAAATATTTCTTGAATTTTTATCACAATCTCTATTTTATCAGAGTTACAGACTTCATTGGAGACTTCCTTTGATGGTGCCCTCAGCTATTTTATGTTGGATGAATTCTTTTTATTCCCCAACGGAATTGATAATGCTTTTATAAACTTTTGAATTTCTCATTAAGGCGGATTTTTATATTGATTTTTAGTAGCAAAATAAAAATGAAAAAGGAAACTGTTGAATGATTTTATTAATAAAATTTTACTACGTAAATTCGTGGTGGGTATTTATGTTGATGGAATTCAAGAGAGATTGTCCGAATTAAGTGGGGGGCTTTGATCTTGTGCTATGATTTATTTTTTAAACTTAATTAATGAGTTTTAATTAAATTCCGTTCTTATTTGGGTTAAGCAAGTACATGTTATATATGTAGATGTAGATAACCTTCAGAGGCTGGATGATGGCATATATTGAAAGAAAATTCATCTGAACAGTATGTAATTATTTATTCGGCTCTACTATGGTACACGGAGTGTTAAACCAAGGGAATAATCATACTACAATTGCATATCTCAAGCTCATTAGTTTTGAGAAAAGAAATCTTTTTAATTAAATTGCATTTGATATTATGTATTCCACATGTGTTTTTCCAAAGATACCATAAAACGTTTTAGATTTACATCTTTGCTTTGATGTCTCAGAAGGGGACTACAGAGCCTACGCCATACATAAGATCAGTAGGCAAAGATAATGTTGTAGCTACAATCAGAGTATGAAAATGCTCTCTCATGAGCAGCTCTCGGAAGAGCGCTCTAGAAGAGCTGTAGAGTTGTTGCCGACAGGTCGGCCATCCATAACTATAATCACAATTGTCTAACTGCAACTTATGCCCAAATTTTTAAGATTTAATCTGAGTTCATGCATTTCTTATTATGCAATTAAACTATTCTTGTTTACATCATTGAGAAAGAAAAAAAAATAATTTTTTTTACTTTTGAGTGCATTTTATTTACAAAAGTTATTTATTTTAAATATACTTATTTTATTTTCTACTTTTTAGTCAGAAATTCTATACACTCTCTCGACTCTCGATACTATACTCTCGAATGTCAAATCTCGAACCTCGGCTTTCGACTCGAATCACGAATCTCGCCTCTCAAATATCGATTCTCGATTAGCGACTCTCGAATCTCGTCTCACGAATCTCTACTCTCGAACCTCGAATCTCGACGCTCGACTCATATCACACAAGGCCCAAATTGCACAGCCCCAAAGGGTGGTAGTTACCACCCACACCCCAAAACCCCCAACACGTTAGAAAATTTTACCCCACCGTAAAGCTCACTCATTTTAAATAAAAAAAATCCCATGTAAATCCATCCACTTTTACTACCCTAAAACTCTTTCGTCACGAATGGCGCTCTCAGTAGCTCAGACACAAAGTTTCTGAGTCAAGGATCTGTAAGTTGATAGAAAATTATTAAAAACGGAGAAAGGAATAATTTCGTCTACCCGTATAAAATTATGGTGAAAGTCCTACGAGTAAGAGGAGAGACCATTGTATATGTTATATATTTTTGCGTGCCGATAGTGGTGATTTTTCTCACTTTCTAACATATGGTTGCATCTCTCTCCTCTGCATATACTCTAGGTGTCACTTTTGTTTATTTTCAGTAATGAAATGTACCCTAGCAAAAAAGCCGTATGTGAAACTAAAATTGTAAGGGGGTTCTTTTATGTGGAAATTTAGTAATATTGTATTTGTATCTTTTTTTTACTAATAAACTGGAAATTTTGATAAAAGTACTTAGATAATTGTTAATATATTTTCCTGAAATTAGATTTACCAAAAATTAAATATTAAGACAAGCTACAGAAAATGGGAAAACGAGCATCTAAAATATGTGGCAACTCACTTAAATGTATTACATAAAAAGGTTGTTTTATATTACAAACACTCACTATCCTGTTGCTGGTATACAATTTTGCCTCATAATTTCAAAATCCGCGGTAAAGTCCCCCGCAAAAATGTTTTGTTTTCCATTCGCCTGCCATGTGCATTTTTTTTATAGTGCGCGTATAAACTTATACAGCTTTGGAGCTGACATGAAAATAGTTGATAATGGGCCTCTCGTTTATTTACTTTCTCATAGGAAAAATCATAGTTCATCAGAATATAGAAAATATTTCGTTAAAATTGACCCAAAAAATTGAATTTTCTTGCGCAAGCATATTAAATTAATTGCGCACGACCGTGAAACTGAAATATTCAGCATTTTTCAAATAGAAAAGTTTTGATAATTTTGATGAGGATAAGAAAATAAGACAATTCCACAAATTTGCTTATAACTGAAATGACTAGAACTGTGATTGAGAAGTTCTTTGGCTTTCCTTGCCTTGATTTTCAGTTTTCCTTTTCTTTTCGTTATTTATAAATTTTCAATTTCTCTTTTCTTCTTTTCCTAATTAATTAATTTATTAATTTTGTACTTTGATATTTTTTGTAGTTTTACAATTCTAGTTTACTCTTCTCACATATTTTATATTTCCAATTTGGATGTTTATTTTTCTGAATTTTTGTAGTCATAGTTTATTTAGACTTTGAATTTTTGTATTATTTTGTATTTTTTTTTTTCTACGATTTGAAGTTTTTAGAACTTTAATTTACCTTTTAACACATTTGTTATATTCTTTTGTATTTTTGCTCTTTATATTATTTTTGTTTTTGATTTTGGTTCTCATTTTGTAGATTTTGTTTATATTTCTATTTCTTTTCTTTTTTATTTTTTTTTATTATTAATTAATACAGTAAATTAATTTTTAAGGTATTATATTATTGGACTGTGACTAAATAAACAAACTTTCAATACTTTATACAACAACAAGTATTTGAGGGGGAGTTTTCGTTATCGAATCTACAGTAGTTTGGAGAAGATCCTAAGATAAGAACACTGCCAGTAAGCAAAAAATTGTTCTAAAGGAGGAATTCCTTTTCCCAATCTACAGAGATTTAAAAATATAATTGTTTTTACATAACCTCCAAAAAGGAAAGACTCTTGCATATTCGCATATACAGGCAGGGTATCCCAGATGGAGTAGCAAATATCTCACAGGCTGATAACTGTGGTCGACATATGCTAAAACTTGTTCAAAGGTGGTTAGTAAAATGCGTCGTTTGGGAGGTAGAAGGAGTTTTGTTGTTTTTCAACTTTTTTACATTAACACCCTGTAATTTTTTTATTATACACCCTATGAAGATAGTTTATGTATGAAATAATAGAGAACCATCCAGGATGACAAACAAAATTTCTGCACAATATTTAGAACCCCGTAATGTTATCTTTCTTCTAATACCACACATATATCTAATACACATGCAACTGTTATAGTAAGAGTATACATACTTACTTATTCTTTCTTTAGGGCATGGTCTGGTGGGGGGGGGGGGGGGGGTGGTAGTCGAGGGGGAATTAATTTTATTAAAATTTAATTTTTTTTTTAATTGCTTATAGCCAGAATAGAATAAAACCTAAAATATTTTATAATAAATTTTCAACATGTGTTAGTAATAAATAATCAAGCTCGGTATCTTGAGTACGATGTTTCAATTGTCCTGATGAAGTTATGATCCTGGAATTGAAAATATCTTTAAAGCATTCCAACAAATGCATAATAATTTGATAAAAAAATATTGCCATGATCGGCTGGTCTAGACAAAAACGTTTGCATCGACAGATGCACCAACTGTTATGTGATTCATGTAAAATCTGATAACTTAGTAGGTACAATGCATTCAATTGTTTAGAAGATAAATACTAGACAAAACATTTTTTTTTTTGTTTTAGTTCGTTTGTACATGATACACTATTTACAAACTCGAAGAAAATTTAATTTATTTCGTCCTTCTTAGTTTATATTTGCTCTGTTGCTGGATTAGCGTTTCTAAAATTGGGAAATTGCTCCCACGGAGCAGATAAATCAAATTTCCGAAACTCTTGGGCCAACTCTAGAGGTTCACAAACAACACATTTTTCTCACCATTATATCGCAATTAAAACAAATAAAATTTTGGACTCAACATATGCCGTAAGAGGGAAGTCCCTTTTGGGGGTGTTCTTAAAATCGATAATCGGTAGGAATTCGTCTTAGATCAGGTTGATTTGCAAAGAACACTCCGTATACAAGGTGTCCCAGACTAATATAACTATATTGTGTCAAATGATTCCTTTCGTCCAGACAAATAAAAAATTGTATGGCAGCCTATATCTTGACAAGTAAGTATAGGGTATACGGTCATTTTTACGAAAGCATTGTATACACAACCTTCTGGTCTTTCCTGTGAATGTTAAACCAACCCACCAGCTATCCTACTCCAGGCACGCGACGCTTCAAATTCAAAATTTCGGTTTTTATATTTTTTCCGTTTTTATTTAAAAATACCCACCCGCTCTATTATACATTTTTGTTACAAAATTTCGAAAGCCCAGAGTCTCCTCTTTAATTTCACTTAACTTAATTGAAAGAGTTCAATAAGTGCCAGAAAGTTGGCAATTATTTTTTGGAAATTGCATTTTGCAGTCATTTTCGCTGGATTTGCTTAAGAAAATATGCAAAAAACACAGAAAGGATTAAATTTTGGGTACAAAGGGTGATAGGTTGTATTAAAGCTAAGCTTTTGGGCTTGTTAAAATTTATAACGAAAATTTGGTATTAATGACGTCTTTTTTGAAAAAAATAGTAGTTAAATAAAAGAAAACTAGTAAAAATTCCGAAATTTAAAATTTGTTGAGCCATAACTTCAAAACAGAGAGGAGGAGGGAAAAAATTTATAGACCATTAGCTGCCCACTGTACTTGCGCTTGAGTACTTTTGACAGGTTTATCGACAGCGACAGCTTCACATTGTAACTCAGGCTTTATAATTCATATTATAGACTAGTTGGTGCAGGTATCGGCTTTATTGCGTTCCTGTATAAACCTGTATAGATAGGCCTGACTCACCGTGATGCCTGTTATTAATTGTATTTTATGCAGCTGTCTATATTTATATTTTACTTAGGACGTAAAAATCGCTAATAATTTATTAATTGTTATTTATTATAACTTCCATATTAATAAAAATGTGTGACAATTTTTTTATTTTATATTATATCTTGCACAGACCCCCCTAAATCAATTTTAATTTTCCACGGACTCTCTGAATAATCTTGGGGACCACTGGGAGTCCATCGAAAGGACCACTTTGGAAACCACTGGAATCTTTAAAATTTTCCCATTTTTTCTTGTAATCCACTACTGAAAAGATAATTATATATAAAGATAATTTTAAAATAAACGTAAACTTACTAGTTGCTCCAAGCACTATCGCAATTTCATAGTAAAATTCTTAGTTTATCCTATTTCTCTTGATCTTATTAATCATTGGAGCAAAAAAATCCAGTTTAGGGTATGCTAGTCCCTTTAGTGATAAATGAATGGCAACGCGTAGAAATATCTACAAATTTGGACTCTTATTAAAATAACTTGACAGCTCCTACATGAATTCTGTTAGCTGTTTACACCTGCACTGTGTTCTCAACACTATAAAACTTGAGTTCAACACAAACTTTGGCTGAGCTTCGCTTAATATGGCTTATATTTATATTATATAGATTCCTGAATAGACTACAACATTTGAAATGATGGATACGTCGAATGATTCTTAGCAAGAGTGGGTAGATACGTGAGTGTAAAAAAATAGATAGCGATTCTTACAGCTTTGTTAGTGTCAAATGCGTGTTTTAGTCTTGCTGTAACTTATTCTAGGTGGTACTATTTCGCTCGCAAGCAAGATTCGCTAAACACCTGTTGCTCGGGACTTAGGAGTGAGAACCACTTTAAAATAACTCTCGAACATTTTAGTAGGTGCGAACCGCATCATAAGCCGCTCGCAAGCAGTTTTAGGAGATCGTGGGAATTCTCCCATATTGCGAAAATTTCTGGCCTGAAAGAATTTAATAAAATATATTAAAAAAACTTTTAAATTAAAGTAACTTTTGTAAATAAAATGCACTAAAAAGTAAAAAATAATTTTTTTTCTTTCTCAGTGATATACACAAAAAAGTTTAATTGCAAAATAAGAAATGCTAGAACTAAGATTAAATCTGGATGCCTAAACTTTTAAGATTTAATTTCAGTCATTTTCGCTGGATATGTTTAAGAAAATATGCAAAAACACAGCAAGGGTTAAATTTTGGATACAAAGGGTGATAGGTTGTAATAAATCTAAGATTTTGGGCTTGTTATTAAATTCATAATTAAAAATTGGTATTAATGATGTGTTTTTTTTATAAAAATAGCAGTTAAATAAAAGAAAACGAGTAAAAATTTCGAAATTTGAAATTTGTTGAGCCATAGCTTCAAAACAGACAGGAGGAGGGAAAAAATTTATAGACCATTGGAAAGGTCCAAAGATTATGTATCTATCAAAGTTTAAGTCATCATGATTGTAATGTTTAGAAGATACAGGGTGATCTATAAAAACATACCCAAATATCTTTAAGTCCCATTATCCCGGAAACCATTAGGATTTCCTCCCCTCCACCCATACAGTTTTTGGCTCGGCTAAGAATAACATATACTTAGCCTTAGGATATTACACCACTCGACACACACACACGCGCACAAACACACACACACACACACACACACACACACACACACACACACACACACACACACACACACACACACACACACTGAAACCCTTACTCGCGCGATCGAGTAAGATAATAGCTTAGATATTTCACACCACCCCACCTGTTAAGCCACCACCCCAACCTATTTAGGCATCTATATTACCTCCCGGTAAGGCAAAGCCGGCGAACTCCTCTATTATCAATTAAATAAAAAAAATAATAATTACATATAATTAAATAAAAAAAGCTAAACTAACTTAGCCTATGCGATTAGGTAGATAAGCAAGAGCCTTTCCCTATTGGAGGTTATGTTAAAAAAGGTCGCTCTATGATCTCTATAGGATTGCGCAGGGGACTCCTGTTCTATAACAAATTTTTGTTTAGATTGATGTACGCTACCACCCTATGAAAGATTACACCATATATGCGCGTTGGGACACCTTGTATAAAAGTTCCATTGAAATCCATTAGAAAAAGTTCTTCAATAAAAAATTACGAACCTTCGAATTATTAAGAATTTTTGAAATTCCATTAAGAAGAACTATAAATAGATCAGGTATCCAATGTCATACATTATTTTATGTAGAATACGTTTTCAATATGTAGGGGGCTTGGGATGGATAGGCGACACAAGAAAACAACAATTCCGTCTGATCACTATCTATATTAAATGCTGACTGACTGACTCACAAAATCATTGAACCGTATCGACCGCCGCTAACTACCGATGATGATGATGATTTCTCTTATCAGTCGAAGTGAGATAAAAAAATGGAGAATGTATGTACACACTGCACATACATACATATATATAATTTTGCTTTTAGAATCCTACAAATATATGTAGAACACAGTAAAAAGACTGCACACCGGTTACTCTAAAAGAACTTATTTATTAATACCTACTCCCACATACTGCATATGTACTTACATTACATACATACCTTCAATTTTCTTTCTTTCCTGTTAAATAATTTATGTACTTCCCTGAGTCATTGCACTATGCGCATCAAGGAAAAACAACCTTCAAAGCTCTTAGCCATGGCATTAAAAATGTTCTCCTTGAAACTTATGTTTACGTGCTCGCAAATATCGCTAAGATTGGGGTTCACAAAAGAGCACCTGCTTTAAAGGTTATTGTTGCCTAAATATCCTGCTATGACTATTTACCGCTTCTAAAGTTGCTTTTATTTAATTAAGTAGGTGTACGTCTTCCAATTAAATAGCTCTCTAGACTTTGTTTTTGTACATTTACAATGTAAGCAGCAACCGATGATGGTTTTGCCATCTGCTTAAAATTAGTACAAACATCTTTTAGGTCTCAGGTTTGTGTTAGAATTTATGTAAAGTTGATTGTACTCTAATTTTAATCCTACATTCCTTGCTCTCAAAATAAAGTAATCTGACAAGGAAGGCAGGAAGGAAGTTAGTAATTGTATGAATGTATGCATTTCTTGCAACAGGTAACCGCATGTGTATCTTCTTTATACATAACTACTATATAGCCATATGCTTTAATTATGCAATATACAACGCTGCTTCTTTTCTAAACCTACTACAGTACATACATTATATAGTGCTGCTAGGTGCTATCAAAACTCTTACTATTACCGTCGGTGTTTGCTCTTAAATTTTGTTGCATACATGCTGCCTTTTTATTGATTGCTTTGCCGTAATGATTGCATACATACATATATACATACATACATATATGGGATATGGTGGAATTGGGCTGTTTACACCACATTTTCTGTTATAAAAAATTCAAAAACTTGCTTTGCTGTCAACAAGAAGTTTTAAGCCAACCAAAATTAAACACACAAGCAATGGAACTGGTGGCAGTGCCAGGGCTCATAAATTGCAAAACTCACTGCTTTTATGGATTATGGAGAATGTAGAGAAGTCCAGATCCAAGTCCCCGAGACTCCCGAGGCCCTGCTCAAATTGCTTTTCGTACTTACTCTTCGTCGAATATTTCACTTGTAGTCATAGCTTTATACGAGTATGGTAGCATACTAGCTGTGCTCCACTCCACACACATGTGAAACCGTAATTTATTTTCTCTGTGAGTTTTGTTTTTATATTTTTTTTTCTACTTTATTTTTTTTTTAACTTATTTTTTATTTTTATTTTTTTGCATATAGCAGAAATGGAAAAAAAAATTTCATTGTGTGATGTTGATTGAATTGAGGATTTGATTTCAAATTTAAACTGGTGGGCTTCTGGATTGTTTAATTTTTGTTATGGAATTGATTTTGCTTTTGTGTTGCTTAAATTTAAAATTCATATAGCAGCGTCACTACATGTGTTGGAGGCAAAACAATAGCAAGCATTTCAAGACAAAAGTAGAATTCATGTTTTTTTTTTCTAGAAGATCTTAATATTTTGAACTTTGCAAAATTAAAGCTATAATACGACTCCTTTCTCAGTAATGAAATTTTTAATTACTTCAACATGTATGTCACCTTCGTGGCGTAAACGTTATTAAATTAGTAGTTATACCCTCAGAGGTATATATTTTTCCAATTATTTTTACAATTTAAAGCTCGCGCATATTGCATCAAACTCAAGATGAAGAATAGAGCTTCTATTAATTCCCACTTTATTTGCGGAACGTTGGCCTCCAATTCGAAGTTTAAGGGCGTTTTTCAAAATATGCTTAAAATGATGTAAAAATGAGATAAGTACATCAAATGATTCGTAATGGCAAGATATATCTATATTGGTTACTTTAAAACACTTCATATAACAGGAGGTGATATAGCATGAGGTGACAGTACTCACCCAGAAAAATAGAAAAAAATTAATGGCAGGAGGGGGGGGGGGGTATATCAACCATTTCGGATTAACAGGGTGATTACGATGATATGATAGTTTTTCACCAAACACCATGTATCTTAAAACTTACAGGGTCCACTGTCACTTAACCTTTCTGGCACGATATCTTTGAAACTTCCACTCCACAGTTATTATCATGAATGAACCTATATAAATATATTATTTTACTTTTAACACTTATATGTGCAATAACTAACACTTTTTTAAATCATAACACAGTAAAAATTTAAAAAAGAATTATTTTTTACATAATTTAGGAAGCACTTAACAAACTACTCGTATATTTTAACTTACAGTTATAAAAGTACATAAAACAAAATTTCTTATGCTTCATCAATTTTAAACAACGTTGGCATGTTTTTCGACATTTTCTGTCCCACGTTCGGGGGCAAATAGTACACCTTACAAATGGTTTCCGTCACTCTTCCTGATTTGATGTTTCTGCTCCTAATTTCCGAAAATAGTTCAGACATAGTTGCACAAATATATTTAAGTAAATTTATCGGTCGATTTTATGTATTTTAATGTACCAGTACCGGGAATTGTACTTGAAATGTTTTTAAGTACCAGTACCGGTACTTGTACCTACTTGTACTTAAAATATTTCAAGTCCAGGTATTGGTACTGTACTGGTACTTGTACTTGTACTTGGAATCTTACAGGTCTGTCGTAGAGTATAGGTACTAATTCCGTTGGAGTTAATTAAATTAAATTTAGACTAGTCATTGAAAAGGACGGTTTTCCATTTATCAATGGACCAATTCAAATGTGGTTTTACATAGTTTGACTTGTAAATTGGAGTTAATGTAAAAGACTAGATCACATTATTTTTTTAATAGTGATTCTTAGTTATCATTGGCTTCTTGGCTGGTAAATAACTTTTTAACTTGTTCTCTAAAGCGCTCATCAAACATAATTTAATAGTTGAAACTATTAATATTTCAGAAATGTCGAACTAACAAAATAAAGTGAAGCCCTCTTGTCAACCGGCCCCCTCGTGTCGACAAGTATAAATACTTATCACACGTACACGAATTTTACACAGATTTGATATATAATCTAAGGGTCTAACTCGTCACCATACAAACTTCTAAAAATAAATATTTCATAATTTTTGACTTTTGCAATTGGTGTCCGTCACAAAGATCTAGCATTCTACCAAATTTCGAATTTCTACATCATAGCATTTTCGAGGAAAAAGTTAACAATCTGACCTAACACTCCAATGGGTGCCAGGACACTGAAATTCATTTCAATGATAAGTCTGACAAGAGTCTTAAACTTGAAACAGGATACTCAGAAAACACTTACATCGGATAGGCATATCACTCACTGATGTACATATGGCACCGCCTGTGCAAAACCACTACATCTCAAAATCATCACTTTTGAAGTTGAAATGTGATCTTACCGAGTTACAGGGTGATTAGTAAAATATGCTCTTTTTTCATTAAACACCCTATATTGAAAAGAACAGTCGTCTTTAACCGTCATAGATAGAACACATGTCTAATTGGTTGAATTAATGAGAGACTCTGGGCTTTCGAAATTTTTTAATAAAAATGTTCTTTAAAAAAAAACGCGAAAAATAGAAAAAAAAAATTAAAACCGAAATTTTGAATTTGAAGCGTCCTAGACTCTGGAGTGGGGAGAATTACAGTAGTATGGGGGTGGTTTAATATTCAAAGGAAACACCTTCAGATTTTGTATATAATGTCGCCTTAAAATAGACCTTATACTCTGTACTTTTCAAGATATAGGGTATTTAACGAAAAACAGTATATTTTACTAATCACCATGTAATTCGGTAGGGTGACATTGTCCACCCCCCTCCTTCCACTTCCCATAGAATTTTTTATTTGTCTGGACGGGAGGAATCATTTGGCACTTTTATTTTTTTTTTATTTTAAAGGCAGGGGACAGGAGACCCTATCCCAAGCACGGAGGCCATAGCGGCCCATTGTGCTGTGCTGCTAAAAGGCCATTCACCAAAACCTTCCTGTCCTCTTAATGAAGCGCATCAGGTCTTGGTGGTGAAGGTTTTTCAGCTCATCCACAGTTATAATAGCAGATCCTAGAGTGTCCAGCCTGCACCGGGTGAAGGCCAGACACGCACACAACGCCAGCAACTCCCATCCTTGTTAGATTAGCGTGAAGTGAGCTATGGCCGGTGATGATGCCGACCACAGTTCTACATTGTTTCCTTCCGAGCCCCAAGAGAAAATCGGAGATATTTCCATTGGGCCCATCAAAAAACAGTTTTGTACACTTACAAGTATTCAGGTTCGTCCATCTCTGCTGATGCTTTCTATGAACATCCGCTTTGTTGAGAGACCCGATACTCAAGGTACCAACTCCTAGGGCGGGTTCCGGTACGAGGAACGGAGAATCAGAGCCAGCCCTAGCTAAAAGGTCAGCCCTTTCATTCCCCGTGATCCCCATGTGACCAGGAACCCACAGAACGGACACCTCATTTGGCTTAGTATAGTCATATTAGTTTGGGACACCCTGTAGATTTACTATTAAAGAAAAAACAACACCAGCACTGAAAAATTTGAATTTATAGAGTAACTTGAAATACAAGTTTCGAGTGTGGTGGTCTTGCATTGGGGGTGTGATATGTATGTATGCGTAGACTATATCTCGAAGAAAATGAAATATCGGAGCATATATGCTATGAAAATGAGGGACATTTGCACAACATAGATTTCACGCATTTAGATGACACTCTCTAAGTAAAGTCT
Organism: Dioctria rufipes; assembly: GCA_963924295.1. NCBI lineage: Eukaryota > Metazoa > Arthropoda > Insecta > Diptera > Asilidae > Dioctria > Dioctria rufipes. The sequence continues at coordinate 344,072,366 of OZ002740.1, read as the reverse complement.
GCCGACTTCGAGGAAATTTCATTCAAAAGGATACTGCTTTTCTTGGGGAGAATTGCTACTGGAGGAACTATAAAATAAAGTGCAGTGCTGCTTAGAATAACAAACCTGTTAACAGGGTATGACGAAAGATTTAGTCATCCCTGGAAAACGATCCTAATGGCCATGGTAACTTTTTTTCTTAATGGAAATTTTTGAAAGTAAAGCAATTTTTCACTAAAATAGTCGAAAAATATGAAGAAAGACCGTAGTCATCATCTATTTACACAGGACGTCCTTCTTTGACACCAAAATCATCTAGATTAATTGAAAGACATTTTGCCGATTATTTACAAATTATCCAACCGAACCAGAAGGGTGAAAATTTTGTTATTCAAACGGTTTGAGAAAATAATCGAGATTTTGATGTCCCGACTGGAATGTGGCTTTGTGTATGTGTCATTGTTTCAAGAAATATCATACCGAGAAATTATTATTTTAATTTGTTTAATTAATTCTTTGATTTATATGTTTTCTAAATATGTCATGAAATATGTTGTCAAAATAAATAATCAACAAGTGAAAAGTGATTTTCTTTTCTTACTTTAATCGTGATATTATAACTTCTCATTGCGAAGAAAATAGTCCCCATTGTGAAATGAGTTGAAAAAAGTTAATTCCCCGATTAATAGGTTAAGGAAACTGAAGAATAGCTAAAAAAAAGAATCATGATGACTCTTCGCCATATTGCTTGGAATAGTTCACAACACAATTGGTTTACGGAATTTCAAAACTGGAGTGATAATTGAAGTATAGTATTTGAACATGTTTAAGTGCCATCCATGTGAGTATTTGTGATTTTACATAATCGTGATCCGCACCAAAGAATGTCAAGAAATCGATAGGAAAGTTTGTGCCCAAAATTTTCTTTAATTTGAATGACGTAATCTTCATTTACTATCTGGATAGAAGAAAAAAATTATCACAAGATAGTAGATCGATTTTGGCCTGTACCCATTGTGGAGAAAAAAAAGTCTTTTCCACCACTCACTGGTTTGGTGTCCAATAGATGTAAGGCTGTCAAGAGGTACCTACCCAAAAAAGTATAAATTAATACTATTTATTAAATTATTAAACAAGGAAATAAATTAAAAAATAAATTGATAGACTAGATTGATTAGAGTGGCGGCCAACGTGCGCAGCCCTACGATCAGCCTCACTTAGACCATTTGCGGTCTATTGTGATACCACCTTAATGGGACCCTACCTGGGAAGCTACCTCAGATTTAAGGGGTCCAATAAAACCAGCCACAAGAATTAATGAACCTTACCAGATACCTCCACTTCTTGTCCGCTAGCTTCCCCAATTCGCCGAAGAAGTTGCTGCTAAGCGCATTCCACCTATGCTTGGCAAGTTAGGGCGTTCAAACAGCAGGTGATAAACGTTCTCAACTTCGTCCTTATCTATCCGACTTCTGCAGAAGTCATTGTATTTAGTTTGCATGTGCTCTGGATGTTTACCAAAGAGGCAGGGCCCCGTAATAACTGCGATAAGGTTACCTACATCATTATGGTTCCTCCTCAGCAGAGATTCGGTCCTCCTAGGACAAATCTCGGGCCATAGCTGTCAATCGCGCATGTGGTCAATTGTCCCCATTTGCGATCTGCCAGCTTACAGGCCTGTGCGTTTAGAGTCCTCTTCACTGATTCTAGGGGCCGATCTATGGCTTCCTCCGCTACGCAAGTAATCATAGCGGAGGCCTTTCTGTCCAGAGCATCAGCTGCTTCATTTCCAGGTATGTTACTGTGACCAGGCACCCAACAGAGAATACTCCCGGTTAGAACCCAGTTTACCGAGCTCACAGCGACACCGCTCCGCAAGGCGCGATCTGTGCATCAGGAATTCTCTTCACGGATTCTAGGGGCCGATCTATGGGTTTCTACACTAGGCAAGTAATCATACCGAAGGCTAGAGCATCAATTGCCTTGTTTAGAAGTATGTCACTGTGACTAGCCATCCAATAGAAAATAATCCTGGTTACCACCCAGTTTCCCGATCTAATGGTGTTCGAGCTCAGGACATTAATTGCAGTTTGGCTGTCAATACATATACGTATCCTGATAATTCGATCATTGCGTACACAATAAGTTGTTGCCAGCAGCCTTGTTGCTTTGCTAATAGAGGCTCCGCCTGGAGCATACTACAATAGTCCGGTGGGCGGAGCGAATGCTGAGTACCCGGGTTTCCACTCCCACATCCATTTTTGAATCGTCCGTGAAGACACATATATCAGAGTCTTTTACCACGCGATTATCATCCCATTCCTCTCTACTAGGAATGCTAGTTGAAAATGTTTTCTCAAAGTCTAGTCTAGGGACGATATAATCCGTAGCACCCCGTATACTGTCCCCAGGGCAGAACTTCAGTATTCTGCTGTGATCAAGGTCTTCTGTTGTCCAGCAGCCTGACTTAGTGCACTTTTTGCAGCTATACATTTCCCATGAATGTTAAGGGGCAAGAGCCGGAGTATGATCTCCATTGCTGAAGCTGGTATTGTACGACGAGCACCTGTAATAGTTAGACAGGCAGATCTCTGTATTTTTGTAAGAATTTTCAGGTGAGTCGTTTTCTCTAAAGCATTCCACCGCACCAAGATTCCATAGGTGAGGATAGGCTTCACAATAGCGGTGTACATCCAGTGCACGATGCGATGATGAGTGCTCCATCTTTTGCCAAAAGTTTTCTTGCAGGCATATAGTGCAATGGCCACCTTTTTGACGCGCTCATCCACATTTATCCTTCAATTAACTTAGAGTCTAGTATCACTCCTAGGTATTTAGCTTCAGTTCTAAATTCAAGAGTAATGGTACTCAGTTTTTGGGGGAACGAAAGTTGCAATATCTCTCCTCCGTGTAAAGTGGACAAAATCGGTCTTGTCTTTGCGGGATTGAGCCCCAGACCACAATTCTTAGTCCAGTTAAGAAGCTTTTGCAATGCTCTTTGAGTTAGTTCGTTAATCGTCAATAGGAATTTACGACAGAGATGACTAGATCATCAGCATATGCTACCGCTTTTATGCCATCCCTCTATAAAGAAATGAGAATTCCATTAATCAAAAATAGCTACAGTCTAGATGAAAGAGCTTCTCCTTGTGGAGTACCCCTGGATACCACCCTCTTACAAACTTTATTGCTGCCAAGTTCTGTGTATACTAGGCGGTTAGAAAGCATTGATTTGACCTGCATATATAGGATATGACTCCTATAACAACCAGGCGTCCTAAGTGGCCAACATTGTGAAAGGCTCCTTCGATACCCAGTAATGCACCTGTAGTGTATCCTTTTTTATCGATCGATTTTCAATGGTTCCTACTACGCCATGTAGCGCAGTTTCAACTGATTTACCTTTAAGGTATGCATGTTGTGTTCTCGAAATATCACTTCCTCTGAGCAGGCCGTCCATGGACGCCTCTATTAACCGAATGAAGGAGATTTCTCGTCTAACAGACTGAAATTTATTGAAAATAATTTCAATAAATTTACAAAATGCATTTTAAGTGCAAAAAGAAATATTGAACTTTTCGACCCTGCGATCAGAGTGGTCTCATCGGTATGGTTATCTCTGATCGCCTACCATAGAAGTTCAATGTTGGAGGTCACACCAATTGCCCATATAAAAACTTGTTATAAAAAGTATGTGTGAATTATATGGTGGCAAGATAACTCATTGCGCTTTGAAATTGGGTGATTGTTCCCCCTTTTTTGCCTGGCGGCATATGGATAAACCAAGTAGAAATTAACCTTTCAAAAGTTTTCAGAAGAAAGGATGTAAGGCTGATGTCTCTGGCAGTCAAGTGCCCGCTACGGCCTGCCTTGGGAATGATGATCACTTGAGTTTGTTTCTAGATCCTTAGGACATAGGAGTGGAATAGGCAGCTCCTAAAGATCACCAACAATCCATCCCGGAATTACAATATCTTGTAACTTCTGTAGCATAATAGGAATGATGCCATCTATTCCTGGTGATTTATAGGGAGCAAAAGATTGAATTGCCCACTCAATTTTCTCCTTGGTCACTGAGTGTGTCCCGTATAGCTCCTCCGTTTGGAATATCTTCGTACTCGTTATTGTTAAACGTGTGGTATGTTTCAGACTTTCCAGAAAAATAAGTATTTATAAGTAGCTCTCCTCGTCAGTCGCGGTCCAGGTACTCTCCTCCCTTTTCAGAAAGGAGGGAACACTGGAATCTTTGGTTAAAACCATTCTAGGTCTGACGGATTCACTTGTGCTCTCTATGGATTCGTAATATAGTAGGTATAGGTATTTAATTTTAAATTTGTATTAAATTTGTATCAATTACATGAAGAATTACGTTCAGTGGTCTTGATTTTAAAATAAAACCAGTTCTACGGGTCGATACATATACATATGTAGGTACATCATATAGGTATATATTAAAAAAATACATAAACTAATTCACTATCAGTAATTTAACTAGGTATGTAATAGGTCATAAAATATCCATTTGTAAAATAACTTAAAATTACTTTTTATGTACATGTTCCCAACAGTCATTAATACACCAAATAAAAACCACTTTCATACCTCGAACTTTTTGGGATATAATCCATAAAATCACCCCATAAATGGTTTAATTATAGTCGTTAAGTTCAAGCATTTTGTTTTTTATTTAGTATGTGCGACTGTGAATAAAAATGACTGTCATGCTTCAGTTGAATTAAAAACATTCGTGAAAAAGCGGCTTATCTCGCATTAAGCGCTTTTATGTGATTGTAATGCACAGTAGACCTACTATGTATAATGAATGCAATTCTCCACGCATTACGAATATTGTCTAGTTGTTGTTTACGTACTGCGGATCTTATTAATGTAATCTATGGCAATTATATAATTTTTTTTAAATACTGTATGTACGAGTATGTATATTCATAGTTGTAGAGAAATATTTCTACAATGAATTGAGGAATAGACAGATTATTACATTGTATGAAAAGATTAAATTTCCAATGTCAACATTTGCGGATATGCATTAATTATGAGCATGAATCTATGTATGGGTATTCTTATAGTCAATGCCGAACAGTATCTATATACTATTTCAAGACTCACATACATACTAGCATCGGAACAGTCCCACGACAAAAATTCGAAAAATTCAAAAGATTCCAACATAAGTGTTCCGAACAAAGTCCCGTGTCAAAGCATCTCGGGCGGGGTTCCTTATGACCGGTTTCACAGTCAAGGCATAAGCCACAGCAATGGTTTAAGCCAAGGCTTAATAAATATTTCGGTTTCACAGTCACCGCTTAAGTGACATCACTGGCTTAAGGCGAGCTTAACTTAAGTCAGTCATCTCGAAGGCTTAAGCCTCAGATGTTGCTGTGAAACACATATGGAAATTATTGCTAAGTATGTATTTTGCCTAAATCTAGTTAGCAGTTTTGAGTACTGTGTGGCAGCTAGTGTCAGCATTACATTTCACGTTTTAAGAAGAAACCAAACACTTTAGGACAAAAGTGAGTTATTTATCTGATGCAGAGGATATAAGCGACGAAGAAATGTATAATATCGCAAAGTGTAACCCGTGAAACAAGAGAAATGGGATGACGTTAATTTTTTATTCTCGGTTCCGACTGTTGAAACACTCAGCTATGATGATTTTGGATCTGATAGCTATAGCCCACACGCGGAAGTTTTTAGGCAGTTTTGACGGGTGTGAGAAATTTTTGGGGGTAGGAAAAATTCCGTGCTACCTAGTTTCGATAGGGAATACGGGAAGAATAGATCTGGCAAATTAGATCTGGCCATTTTGAAATTGTGAAATTTCTGAAATTACTCATCAGACGGCTGTACAGATGTTTATTTGCGATTTGAGGTGATAATATAATTATTTAATAATCATTACGTGTTATGAATTTGTGAGACAGTTATTGTTTCTATAGAAAACTGTGACTTAATTCAACACACACATAATTATTTTCGGTAATCATATAAGGAACTACGCGTAGCAACATTATTGTGCTGGCACGTCTCAGCACAAGAGAAGAAAGAGAAGATAAAAAGCTCGACTGACTGGGGTAAAAACTGCGCACAGTTTAAATAAACGAGTGATAGTAATATTTTATTTGGATGTCTTCTTCTTCATGGGGATTCATAATGTCAATTTTCCTTTACAAATTCACAACTACTGAACTGCTGGCAATTTAAAATTTTTCATGTGCGGTTTAACTAAGCCTCTGCTTACTGAGTAGATACTGTGAAACCGATTAGGCTTAAGTTCTGGGCTTAAGCCATACCCATGGCTTAGCTAAGTTTTGGCTTAAGCCTGGACTATGGAACCGGCCATTAATAGCTATAAAGCTCATCTGTACTTACTCATGTGAAATATCAAAGATAATCCAGTCGTATACACCTCTGTGTCTTTTACCTTGGTCAACATTATTGTTTTAGGGCAACTACCAGGTCAGGATAAAAGTCCGTAGAGACCATAAGAGCACTGAAACAATTTTGGTGCCACGGTATATCTAACTCAAAAAAAAAAAAAAAAAAAAAAACAAAAAAAAAAATTAAACATAGTTTAAACCAATTTGGGTTTCCATTCTTTTAGTAACGTTGGTAGTACTGGTTGAATTGTGATCTAAATTAGCTATCGCCACCATTGTGAAGCAATTTTTCTATCATTCAATCTGTCAATCGGAAAAATGAACAGACCAGCGGCTGGATTCCGCAACTGTGAAGAATTTGCCAGTGTACACGATTTAAAAAACTCACCGGGAAGGAAAGTGTACACTTTGAATTTCAAGCGATTCCATAAGTAGCCGTGTACACATAAGTGCTGAATAAAAAATTTTTCTGTGCTGAATGCGTTTTAAATTGTTGTTTGAAACTATCAGTGAGAAAATAGTCTTTTTTAAAAAAGTTAAGTTTAGTTATAAAGAAATGAGTATGAATTCGCTAGTATTAAGGCAAAGAGAAAGGTAAAGATAAATTCAAAAATTTATTATATTTGAAAATTTGTAAACATTCTAGACACAATTTGATTATAGTAAGAAGGAAGTTAAGGGATTCCGATTCCGAAAATCCTTTTGAAACAATATCTGAGGAACGATCGGTTTCCAATACATCTGTGTGTACAATTTTTGAACAAAATCAAACCGTTATTTTATACAACGGAGAGTATTTCTGGAATTCCTGTACATTTGAGATTTCTATGTGCATTACGTTTTTTTTGCTACCGGGAAGTTTTCAACGAACGATTGGGCATGATTTTATGTCTTGCATGTCGCAAACGTCTCTGAGCCGAAGCATACATGAAGTTGCTGACATTATCAATGAAGTCTCTAATCAGTATGTTTACTTTCCTGGGGAGCAAGAAGAGAGTGCCATCAAACAGGACTTTTACCAACTAGCATCGTTCCCGGGAATCGTGGGTCTAATTGATGGAAGTCACATCAAAATTAATTCCTCAAGCAGCGACGTAGAGCACGTGTATTATTGCCGCAAATGCGGTCATTCAATAAATGTCCTAATAGTCTGCGATTTTAATTGCGTCATATGTTATGCTAATGCAAGGTCCCAGGAACATCGCATGACGCTTATATATGGCGCCGTTCTGCATTAAGGGAACATTTAAGAAGGAAACGGAATTTCTAGCTTTTGGGAGATAGTGGCTTGCCTCTTCAACCCAGGCTAATTACACCTATTATTTCATCGTCTAACCTATTGCCCATAAAAACAAACAGGTTGTATTGTAGAACGTTGTATTGGAATTTTAAAAAGTAGATTCCGGTGTTTATCGAAGGACAGAGTACTATGTTATGATCCTGTAAAAGCAGGACGAATTATTAATGCCTGTGTTGCTTTACATAATGTCTTGGTAAAAGCGAGCCTACCATTGCTTGAACTAACAGAGGAAAACTTATGAGCAAACTGATGAAGATCATATTATGATTGACTATTGAAAGCGGTGATAATACGTTATCAGAAGGAAGAATAATTGTTGACAATAATTTTACTCATTTTTAATATCTTTTGTTATATGGAAAAAACAACCGTAAAATTTTTTAAAAAAAAATAATAATTATTATTATACCCTAGATGAAATCATAGGGGTATACTAAGTTTGTCATTCCGTTTGTAACACCTCGAAATAATGATGGTAGAGCAAAATGGATGGACACCCATTCATAATATTAAAAGTTATTTTGATTTTTGCATGTCCGTCCGTCCGTCTGTCTGTGCGCTGTGCGCACGATAACTCGAGAACGCGTATACTTAGATAGCTGAAATTTTGTACACGGACTTTAAAAAAAAAAAGTAAAATTAAGTTCGAAAATGAGACAAATCGGGCAACTCCTTCGTGGGGTTGCCATATAAAAGTCTCGTTTTCCGCTATATATTTGGACACTGCCTGAGAACGCGTTGACGTAGAGAGCTGAAATTTCGTACATGATGTTTTTACTACATTAGCAAATAAAATGTCAAAAATGGACTAAATCGGGCAACTGCTTCTTGGTGTTGCCATATAAAAATTTAGGTTTTTTACGTACACTTTGAAAACGATCAGTGAAAGACATTTTTATTGTACTAAAAACTTCTGCAGAATACGAAATCCTATAAAATTGGTTATAATCATTTTTTCTGTGCGACAAACCGTTCTAGAAATATATGCGAAAAACAACTTCAAAATCAATACTTGAATAGATCGGTGACCATACGAAATTTAATTCATCTAGTGTATCATAAGAATTGGTCTTAGACCAATTCTAGCTTTTTTACTTGTTATTATTATTTTTACATCCAATTCTTTGTTTTTTTAATTCTGGTCACGACTTGCGCCACTCTGCTTCAGCCTCGAATTTTCTTTGTTGTAATTCGTAATTCTTTTTTATATACAACAATTTTTCTTCCTCTATTTTAACATTTTAACTAGCTTTTCCTCCATTGACGGCTTTTTCCCAGAAGGTTGCCGCTACCTTTTCCTGGGAGCCGTTACATTTGTTGATTGAACTGCCGCGGGGGGATGTTTTCCTGACTCACCTGCTGGTATCTCCTCTAGAAGCCATTCCTCAACCATTTGCCCCGCCGCAATGCTCTATAAATATTTTAAAATATAAATAAAATGTGCTTTTAATTACAAATAAAACGTTTGAAAAAAAACTGTTAGCAATACTTACATCAGAGGTATTCAACAACTTTTCTACTTCTTCGCTAGCATGGAAAAGAGCTGGGACCATAAGCTGAAGCATTCTTTTTTCAAAATCCGTTAATTTTTTTGGGACCATTCACTCCAGTTCTCTCAAAAGCTAATTTGAAAAGCGCATCTCTTTTTTCTTAACGTGAATTCTAAAATATAAAAACAAAATGTTTAATTACCGAAGTAATTTCAAAAATCTCACTCACTTTTGATTGAGCCAAAACTTTTTCCACTTAGGTCCATGCTTGATAGCTCCACCTAAACTATTTAATTTATCTGCTAATTCAGATCATTTTCTAGCCCTTATATGGGCTCCATCAATCGATTCGAGTCTGAAATGAAAAATTTGTAATTTCAAAAATTAAAAATTAAATTGGAATAAAACTATCAAATTTCTGCAATTTCTCACCTGTCGTTGGTAAATTCTACGTCAAAATTAACTAGAAATTCTTTTTGTTCCTCGCTTGCCTTTTTCGTCTTAATTGCAGCCATTTTATCTAAAAATTTTAAAATAATATTAATAAATAATATAACAAATAATTTTGAAAACACCGCTCGACAAAAATTCACCGTTCAATGTACTTACCTCTTCAAAATTCACGAACAAAATGCCCGTGAGAAAATATCAGTTAAAGTTAACAAAATTTTGACAGAAAAACTCATTTTTACTTTTGCGGATTCGGAACAAGGTTATGTACACAAAATTTTGTGTACACGCGTAAACTCATAGTTGCGGAATCCAGCCCCAGAAGTTAAAAAATAAGATATATGTATTTATATTGACCAATTTAAATTATGCCACCATCCAAAAGAACTGCAAATTTTAGTAGAAGAGAAGTTGAGCTATTGATTTCCATAGTGCATAAAAAAAGCATATAGAGCGCAAAAGAAAATGGAGAAGTATAGATTCGAAGACAAAGTGTCAAAGTTCTTTACTTAAACAGAATCTAGCATAAAAATCAACGTCATGGCGCACTCATTAAAATTATTTGGACGATTTCTAATTACTCTCGGTCGTTAACAGAATTTTAATTTTAACTCAAAAAAAGACTTCTTAATAGTTAAAAATGCCTAAAGAATCCATAATAAAATTATTTTCTTGATACAAACAAACAATGCTACCGTCAAAATGAAATATCACACTTGTCAAATACTTTTATCTTAGATTTAAACCGAAAGTAGGCACGGTTTAAAATGTATTTTAAATCGGGACTTAAACCAAACTGTGAAAACCAATCGTCGAATTTAAACTAAATATTTGGTTTAAGCTCAGACTGTGAAACTGGCCATTAAAACAATAGTTATAATGTTTATATTTGTAAATGAACTATTTATTTATGAAAACCAAAGAAAGTAAAGATAAGGCATCATGTCTGCCTTGTTACAGATTTTTCTGTTAAGCTTTTTTATATAACTTAACTGACAAATTGAAAGCTCAACTGAACAATTGATTATCATTAATGATAAGACTTTATGGTATCCACATACATATCATAATTCTGAAAGGCACATTCAATATTGTCTTCTACAATGATTTTAAAAAGTTCTGAATGAGTGAATTTTGTTTTTACAGTTAGGTATTGTTGAAGGAATGAAACTGCTGAAGCTCAGCACAAAATTATTATTGAAGTCTTCTGATTAAGCATTAATCAGCTTTTCACAACCCCGAAAATACCATTCACTTTCAGATGATGATATAAGGTGACATTATGTGACACTTTGTTTAGTATTGAAAATCGCTCTGAAATTACTTTATATACCTCTCCTCTTCTTCTCATCTCAGTTTGCAATCAATAATTGGGCTCCGGGAAATAATGACCAAAAGTGATAAGTGTAATAAAGCCCGCAAGCAAATGTGAAATAAAACACAAAGTAGGTGAAAAAAGGCCCAACAAAAAAGTGAGCTAAAGCCCAAAGTTCAAGTCAAGAGAACAAGCCCAAGATATTGATAATGAAGTGTGTAAAGTAAGAACGCTTGGCGTGTTGTGGTGGGAGAAGGGGTGGCGGCAAGAAGTGCAGGGCGCATTGATACTCGATTTAAAGTAAGAATGCGAGTTAGTCTGGTGGGGGGGGGGGCTTCGTCCTCCGCTACCCCTCCCCGCCCGCCACGCCCGCCACGCCCGACGCGCCCTTTACAAAATCGTTGGGACATATTTCTTTCATTTTCTGAAATGATTTTTGGGCATTATTTCATCAGGATCAATTTTGTTTCTTGGGCTTTATTTCATTTACGAATTTTGGATTTTATATCATTATGAAATAACGCCTCAAACCGACAAGTGAAATAAAACCCAAAAGTGTAAAATAACACCCAAAACTTTTGGACATTATTTCAAATTTGACATTAAAAAATTTATATGGAATTTTTTGGTCTTATTTCACTTATCACTTTTGGGCGTTATTTCGTTGGGCGTTATATCCCGGAGTCAATCCAGATGAAAGAACGGGGAAAAAAGGTGAACCTAAGCCCAACGAGGTCGCTTATATGAAAGTAGCTTAGAAAAAAATTCGTTTATACTCGAGGTTGCTTATATTGGAAATCGACTATACTATATCGATGTGTGTTTTTTTTTTAAATATTCCAATTAACTTGAAAGTAGATTAAGAAACTTTCTGTACAGAAAAAAAAAAAAGCTCAAACGCTCGATTATTACGAGAAACGAAACAGCATGGTAAGATCTTAATGCTTTCATCTTAATTATTTCCACTATAAATTTCCCTAGAAATTTCCTCCTTAATTCTCTATTGTCTCCCATAATCTGCAGGAAAGTTCTACAGTATGAAAACAGGAGAAATGTCAACTATGCTATGTTTGTGTCTAGAAAAATTTTACAAAAGCATCTACTAAAGTATATCCACCAAGGAAATTGTCTTTCTCTTATAAGAAAGAAAGAAATAACTAACAGCAACAGCGCTCGCAGGCGTGTAACATCTTCAGAACCGGATGGATATTCAATTTTTCATTTTCAATCATCTTTTCTCGTCTCATAATCGCTCCTCTTGCCCCCCACAATCTCACATAGAAAAGGTATTCTTAGTACAATGAAAAATCAGCAGCTACTACTACTACTACTATGTACTTCTGCTGCTGCGGCTTCTAACCCTTTAACCCTGCAATGAAATGCACCCCCAACAATTTCTTTGTAGCTCAAAATGAACTGAATTGTGCAGTAAATCACCCTGACATTGTCTTCGAGTTTTTTCTGGGGGAGGACGGCAGGCGTTGAATGTTATGGGGCTGAAAATTGAAAAGAACGGAACGAGCTTAAGTAGAAATTTTGCTCTGATGGCAAGAAATAAACAAAAGGGGAGCAGATCGATTCCATTTATCGGTGGTTTTACAGTTCATATTGGATGCCAACATTTTTAGTGGAAGCTGCTCCATATATTTTAGGAATTTCTCTAGCCATTGTGAATGTAATAATACCGCTCTTCCCTTTAATCCTCACCGCACCACCAAATATTCATTCGGGTATTTTAAATTTGTGTGGTTTTTGGCGTTTCTATATTTATTGTGCAATACAAGGAATTGTTAAGATAAAGCTCAGCAGCTTATTTGTCCCCGCATCGAAGGAAGACACCAGCCTTTTTGGTACTATGGGGATATTACCTTCAACAGCAGGAAGAAGAAAGTCAAAGACGCGAAGTGATATAAAGTGCTTAGGGGCTTGCCGTTCAACAACTTTACACGGAGGAGAAGAACAGAAGAAAAGTAGCAATTTGAAGGAAGGAAAGCGCTTAGTCGTCTGTTTTAGTTGGTTAGAAGATGACTGTATAGGTGCCGATTTAGCGCCAGTCATATATCACAGCGAACAATGTCGACTACATACAGATTTGGGCGATAAATTTTCAGTAATTTCACTTGTCTTGAGTTGTATTTTGTTCCATCTAGCATGATGCCAAATTATTATCACTTTTGAGTGTTGCCAGATAATTCATAGTATAAATAAATATAAAATTTTCTGTACGGCATTTAAAATTAATCGCAGACTTTTTGGAATATTAATTAATGTTTGAAGATTTTTAATATTGAAATAAATAATTCAGGCGAATAATATGTAATTATTATCACAGAAGGAGTATTGATATCATGGGATGTGACATTGTTTTTGCTACGATGCTTTTGCTTTGAACATTTTGTTGTTCTACTATGCGAATCATAAAACAATACGTTATCATTAATTTTTCAGTACACTAATCTATTTAAACAGATTACATTTGGACTTTTTACCGGGTTAAACTTAATTTTGTTCAAGAAAGAATTTTTTGGGATTCTCCGGTATAGCAAAAGCTAAAAAATGTTCTAATTTGTTATTTCATCACACAACCCATTAATTTTTGGTGACAAGTTTCAAGTCTTGGTTCGACTCATCAACCGGTCACAAATAGCGAAATTAGGTGATTTGAAAAACAAATGAAAGAAATGAAAACAAGAGAAGAAAGAAATGAAAAGTTTGAGAAAAATAGAGAAAAAACAATTTTTTTATTTATTAAAAAAAAAAAATATTTAAAAAGTTTTTCAAATCACACAATTTCGCTATTTGTGACCTGTTGATGAGTCAAACCAAGACTTGAAACTTGTCACCAAAAATTAATGGGTTGTGTGATGAAATAACAAATTAGAACATTTTTTAGCTTTTGTTATATACCGGAGAATCCCAAAAAATTCCTTCTTGAACAAAACTAATCCATTTATTAATGCGTACATTTGGCTTTCACTTCTCTCTAAGTCAGACGTGATATTAGAAATGATTGGATCACGATGTTGTGCAGCAGCAAGCTCAAATTCAAAAGTCCCTACTTCAATAGTCAAAATTTCGGGACATCTACTAAGAGCGTCAACATAACTCATTCTGCTAGCCCAGGGGTCGTCAACCTGCGGCTCAGTAGAATTATACTTGTGGCTCTTGAGTATTTTAATAGTTAATGTTGAAAAATGAACTGTAATATTGCAATTGCCAAACAAATATAAGTAATAATCCTGCTCACACATCAAAATGCGCGTCAGATAGCATGCTTGTAAGCCCAGTTTAGCTAACCTTACTCTCCACACTCCAAACCAAAGTGAATAGAAACAGAAGCGTTACCAGGACACTGGAAGAACATTCGTGAGCTTTGGATATCAGCACCTTTTAATAGTGAGCCTTACAAATTTTCTGAAAAAAACCCATCATGCAATGCGGGGAATTTCAGCGAAATATTTGTTTACTACCACTTCCAATTTGTTCGAATCGAAAAGACCTTAAAAAAGGGCCTTTTAAGTTGACATTTTTTAATAAAATTCCTTAATTTGACACAAATTAATTTCAGTTAGCTTTAACTTCTATTAATTTTCTCGTTCAAACTGATTCAAATGATCCGATAAAAGAATCCAATCGAATTATTTTAACAATTTTGTGCGAAAAAATTAACTGAAATCAAAGGGGACTAAAACGAATTCGCGAGAATCTTAGGTAACTTCTAAAAAAATTTGTATACAAGGCTGATTTTTTAAGCTCTTTTTGTTTCGACTCGAATGAATTCAATAATAGAGTCCAGTTCCATATTCTTAATCGTATCATCGTGTCGTATTCAGGTGGTAAAATTAACAGTGAATTTTTTGTCACCGCCATTGTAAAAATGCAAGAAACCCTACTCTAAGCCACTAGTGGCGAAGGTGTGCGAGTTAAATTTTACACCATTCCCAACTATTGATAGAGCTAAATTTGAGTTACAGTTGTTAGATTTGGAGAACAGAGATATATGGACAGAAAAGTTCACAAATGTACAGTCAAAACTAGAAAATTTAACTAGAGAGAAATGAAAATTGGCTATCAGACACAAGTGGACGGATCTTTTAAAATGTAGGAAGGAGGAAGACATTACATTTGAACATGAAACTGTCTTTCCTCATTTTTATGATCAAGTGAAAACATGCATTTGGCTTCTTGATAATTTTCGGATCTACTTACTACTGTAAACAATTATTTTCAAATATGACGATTATTAAAAATAAATTAAGAACTTCGCTTAATGACGAAAGCCTCGAAAGTTTCATGAATTAAAAACTTCTGAATATTCATCAAATTTGGAAAAACTTTGTGTCTGTACACAAAATCCCATAAATCTCACTAATATTAAATATTTGCGTTTATATTATTTTTTACATTTAATATGTATTTTAAGCAAAGCTATATGTATAACTTACTGAAATTAAGTTATAAAAAAAGTTTTTCAATTTTCTTAAATACGTTGAGTAATATGTTCTGTTAGTATGCAAAATAGAATGTTTTGATTTCACAATAAATACATGTTTCACAGTAGATAACGGTTATATTAATTTTTGTAATACATATTACCGATGTACTATATATACTTATATAGGTTTTTCAGGTCAACTTAACGTTTTTTCAAATCAACTTAACGTTTATTCAAACCAAAATAACGTTTTTTTATTTCAACTTAAATATTTTTCATTTCAAATTAACGTTTTTAAATTGAAAAAATAGTATACAGTATGTATATTTATTTTTTTGTTGCAATACTTTTGACACAGCTAAATTTATTAATTTCAAATATCTAAATAAATATGTTATTTGGTAACTTAATAATAAATACAATACAATACAATACAAACAAATTCTAGCATGCATATGGTAATTTATGGCTGTTTTGGTGATTACTCAACTTAATAAAAATACCTTATGTTTCACTGTTGCGTTATTTTTGGAACATACTGTATAATAAAGTTGAATTTAAAAAACTAAATTTGAAGTTAAAAAAATGAATTTAAATGAATCAATACAATGGGTGTCCTGCTACAGCCATTGGTAATTTCATTGTCATGTCCATGTAATAATTATTGCAATCGGCAGAGGTCACACTTGCCAAAGATTCTTTAATTACATCAACTAAATTTAAACTATTTTCCGAATCAGCCAACAAATTTCTTGCAGCCAATTTAGTTTTCGAGAAAACTTTTTCTATTGGATTAAGCATTGGGGAGTATGGGGAAAGGAACATTAGTTGGTGTGTGGTCTCTCTAACCTTATCTTGTATTACACTAGTCTTGTGTATTTTTGCATTGTCAACAACTAACCAAGCATTAGTGATATTAGCTTCTGCCAATTTATTGAATAACTCATCTAAAAACACCTGAAAAATTTTTGCATTTACAGTTGAGTTTGATATTATTTTTTTATGTATTATGCCATGTAAATTGATGGCTGCAATGAGCGACACATTTCGTCCTCTTATGGTTGGAACTATGACATGAGCTGCAGTATTCTTCTTTGAGCGAGCTTTAGCTCTCCGAAGGTGACAGTTGAATCCAGATTCATCAATAAATATAATTTTCTCACGATGCTGTGGGGCGTTTTGCGAAAAGTGCATAGCATAATTTTTACGCTGTTCTATGGTACTTTCCGAGTTAAAACGATCAATGTTAAAAGTAGCTAGTTTTAGCGTTATCTTTAAATATTTCAAAGCATTAAAGATGGTTGTTGTGCTAAGGTTTACATTTTTGCTTTCAAATACTTTAATCTTAATATTTTTTATAGTAATGGCCGGATTACGTTCTACTATTTCTTCAATTATATTTAAAATTTCCGTAGTTAACTTCAATTGCCTTTTACCACCACGATTTCTGGTCAAAACCACACCCCCATCATTTTTGTACCGACGTAATATAGATGTAGCCGTATTTTTATTAATACCAGCCAGTTCTGCTGATTCACCTATTCTCTTACCTTCTTCATAAAATTTTATTAATAATTCTTTTTTTTTCCAAGCTTATTTTATTATTGGTTGCTAAATTACGTTTTCTTCTCTGACGAACAACTAAATTCGGGTTATTTTCATCACCACTATTATCTGATTCCTCTCTTACTTCCATAATTCTGCGATAATGAGCCAACGGAATAGAATCATTAGAGGAACTGTCACTCAATTCATTATTAGATAATATGGTATTGTTAATTTTTTTGCTGATTGAAATTTAAAGGGTCCAATTAAATTATAATTTTTAACTTTTTTAAACTTACGTTCGATAATTACCTTGATGATATTTATTGTTTAAATGATATTTATTCCTTTAATTTGTAACATTAAAAAAATAATTAAGAATTGAGCCATGCAATAAAACAAAAGTAATCAGAATACTAAGATGATTTTTTATTTTGCCAAGTGTTCATAGATATATTCTTGAAAAAACCAATTTCAATTTAAAAACGTTAATTTGAAATGAAAAATATTTAAGTTGAAATAAAAAATCTTTAATTTGAAATGAAAAAACGTTATTTTGGTTTGAATAAACGTTAAGTTGATTTGAAAAAACGTTAAGTTGACCTGAAAAACCTATATTTGGCTCTTTAAAAAAATTATTTATCACATCGGGAAAACAATGGCTCATAACTCCAGAAAGGTCGCCGACCCCTGCGCTAGCCGAACGATGTTCAATTTTATAGTCATAATTTTAGAGCTAAAGGACCCATCTTGAAATTCGAGGATTCAGCAGTTTCTTACTCAAAGTTAAAGTAAAAGCTTGGCAATCAGTTACAATTTCAAAATGTAAAACCAATTAGATACTATAGATTCTGAATCTTCTCAGCGCATAAATCATAGATAGGGTTTCAAGCTCATAACTATGATACCTTGATTCTATATCGGTTGCTCTGTTGGATAAATAAAATACAGGGTGAAATTTATCGTCACTCTGTCGCTGCAACAAAATGGCACCAAAAACCAACACAACTTGCGTCGCAGTGCAACTCGGTCTCGTTATTAGGACTATATACAGTGGGTGGCCAAATTATTAGAGCCACTCTTAAAAAATTGATTTTTGTGTTTAATTTCAATTGAAACAACATTTTAAAGGACTTAAAGTTTTATTATATTTATATAGATGTTATATACTTATTATATATGGTCATCCTATAATAGCACCGTTTTACATTAGATTTGGTATTCAGTTTAGTATTTTGTCACTTGACCTTTGGCAGCTATCACAGTTTCTAATCGCCTCGGCATACTCTCTTTCAAGCAATTTATTTTAATTTGTTTATCATTATGCCACACTTCTATTAGTCTCTCGATTAAACGACGCTTATTTGTAATCGTTTCCTTGGATGTTTCTAACTTAAGAAGCTCCCAAAGGTTCTCAATGGGATTGAGGTCAGATGAATTACCGGGCCACTCAAGAACCCTGACTTGGTGTTCCTCTAAAAATTTGGTCACTTTTTTTGTTTGTTTATGGCATGGTACCGTATCATGCATAAAAACGCAATCCCCATCTGGAAACAATATTTGGGTCTGTGGTAACATTTATGTCTTCAGGTCTTTGATGTATTGATCCCGCCTCATGGTATTTTCAATAATTTATAGGCGACCGGTTCCTTCTAGGCTGATGATTGACCACACCATTATGCTCAATCTTTTTATGCTCATCTTCATTGTATTTTTCTCCAGGTCGCCTTCTGATAAATGTGGCCTTATCAATATTAAATCAAAGGGTTTGTGATTACAACTAAAAAAATACAACACACCTTTTTTCAGTCATCTGTTGTCCAGTTTTGGTATATTTTTGTCCAATTTAGCCGCTTTTGCATCATTGCTGCAGTTCGGAGCAGATTCTTGGCTGGTCGGTGGCATTTAAATTTCATCTCCTGGATCCGTCGGCGAAGAGTCCTATTCGATATGTTAATTCATCACGTAGAGTAGTATGCTTTTTCCGTCCATATTTTCTCTATACGGCCCACTGTTGCTCTCGAAACTTTAGCAATTGACGCAATCTTCCTCTTGAAATTCGCCGTGTGCATAAGTAACGTTTTAATTTCTGATATTTTAGCGGTAGAAATGTGCTTGGCCTTTTCCATGTTCAAATCTCTCTACTAACAAGACCAAGTATGGAAATACAAATTTACGACACTGAAATCACTCAAATTTTTGTCTGTAATATGTTTAATAGCCTGCTGGTTGCGATAAAAATATTTCTTTGCAATAA
Source organism: Dioctria rufipes (assembly GCA_963924295.1). Classification (NCBI taxonomy): domain Eukaryota; kingdom Metazoa; phylum Arthropoda; class Insecta; order Diptera; family Asilidae; genus Dioctria; species Dioctria rufipes. The sequence goes on along the minus strand of OZ002740.1, from coordinate 344,053,194 downwards.
AATTACAAAACACTCTAGAAAACAATTTGCAAACGCGTGCGGATATTAAGGTGTCAAACTACTGTTGGACGATAAGTGATAACAGCGTCTATCCATCTTAGGTATTGCCAGGTCAGCCAATTATTGCAAATAATGGTGATGCCTGTTACCATACATAAAATAGATTGACAAAGCTATGTTCTCACGATAAAAAACCGAAATCGGTATTGAATTAATCGATTTTCCAAAATATTGTCATGCAAATTGAAATAATAATTTTTTTTTTACTGGTGGCTCTAATAATTTGGCTACCCACTGTAGATTGATAAGATTGGAGAGTTAAGCAGCTCTGATTTTAAAATCTCAAAAGTATCCAATTCAAGTTTGGCGAATTGAAATAAGACATCCTTTTTCAACAGGTCATAAAGTGGTTTAGTCAAGGTCGCGAAATCTTTAATAAATTTATGGAAATAAGAGCTAAGTCCAAGAAAACTATGCATGTTTTTAACAGAATTTAGAACAGGAAATTCGCTGATAGCTCATAAGTTCTCTGGGTTAGGCCGTATTCGTTGTGCATTCACTATATACCCCAAATAACTTATATCTTCATAAAGAAATTTACACTTATCATATCTGAGCTCCAAAGAGTTTTCTACGACTAGCTCAATGACCCGTTTCAAAACCACCAAATACTCGCAATCAGAATGTCATCCATATACATAAACAGCTTGTCCCCGATTCTATTAACTCTCTAGTAAATATATGGTACACATACCTTTGAAAAGCGGATGGTGCATTTTTCAACCAAAAAGGCATTTTCAGGTATTCGTATTGTCCTAATGGTGTTACAAAGAACGTGTACCTAACAGGGTCAGTTGCAACTCTTACATGGTGGAAGCCATTACGCAAATCGAGTATAGTAAAATATTGTTTATTGCATAATCTATCCAAAAGATCTGCGATCAGCGGCAGCGGAAAATTATCGCTATTGTTGTTTGTTTAAATCGCGATAATTAACGCATATTTTCAATTCGCGTTTTTTTTTTTGTACTAAAACAATAGGAGAAGCGTATGGCGAGTCACTTTCACGAATAATTTTCCGCATTAACAAATCATCAATAATTTTTTTGTAGTTCAATTTTGTGTGTGTGTGTAGGGCAATATTCGCGGTGTACAATAAAAAGGAACATCTTTCAAAAGTTTTATGTGCATTTCAAAAGTATCGTTAACATTCGCGACTGGATTTGCAATGTTTGTATTATGGGTACCTACAATATGCAGGGGGCGACTGTTGATTCCGTAGAACTGATAATCATTCGAGTTAAACGTGGTCACAAGATAGGCTGGTACAAAACGTTGTTGTATCAAGCTTATGGAACTGTCAGAAACCAAAAGTGTAAGCAGAGAGCAGTCAAAGAATTTAGCATCGCCATCTTTATTAAAAATATACCTAATAATTTATTCGAAATTTGAATTAATATTTGTTAAATACACCCAAATATTTTTTTTACATGGTAGATACGTTCCACCGAAAACCGTGCAAAAAAACCGTGTAAAAAAAGACATGCTGCACATATTAAAATTGAGGATGTGTTCCAAAACATTAAAAAACCGTGTAAGACGCAAAAAAGGGCTATATGTTGTCCTAAAAACCGTGCAAAAAAAGTATATGTAATATTAAAAACCAAAAACTACACAAATTATAATTAAAAACAAAATGTAATTAATGGGTCAATAATTATATTTTAGTACAAACGTGTCCCACTGTTCCCGTAATATATTTTTATTCATTTTAAAAGTATTTTAAAATTTTAAATACATATTTTAATTTGGTCACCTTTTTCCTTTGAACAGTAATTTTTTTTTTTATAATTGTGTTAGCAAAATAATCTTCCAAATTTTTACAACTTTTTAATAAGGATTCGATAAAGCACATGCCCGGGTCTATATTTTAAAAATTTGACGATAATTTCAATAATTTCTCTACAACTAAAAAGGGCTCAATACAGTTTTATATCAACATTAAATATTTTTTCACGTGAATTTAAAATTTATTTTATCAAAATCGATGCTTGTTCAGTATTTTTTCTTGGAAACGGGTATGTCCCTAATTTTTTCCCCTCTAAGTTACTTCCACTTTGCTACTGTTAAAAAAACAACAAAAATATCACCGTTCTAGAACTTTTCAGCAAGTGCTGACTCACAAACACGTGATTTTACTCAACAGTATGAAGCCAGCAGTGAAAGTGGTCAGATCATTGAAAAAAACAGATAGTATGTTGTACGTAAGCGGTGTGTATTAAATATTTTTCAGCTTTATTACCAAGATTTTATTGCTATGCAAGTATTGAATATTGTAAGGAATATACGTTAGGAACTAATCCAGGGAAATGAAAAAGATTTTCCAGCGTTGGTGTTTTGAAAATTTTGGAATTAGTGAATTCAATCGATTTTAAGAAAAATATTCAACTGCGTTACTATTCAGCTGCGTTACCAATTTTTGGTAACGCGAATGAACATCGAGTAACGGAGTTGAAATGTATTGTAGGAATTTTAGAGAAAACCCATTTTTGTTTCTTACCCAGTTTCTTTTTAAATATTACAAAACCATGAGCTACACTCATACTATGTGCAGCGAGTACAAACCCTGCTACCTTGAGATTATCAACCTCGGGTTGCGTTTTGCCATACGATGCTATAAAGACAACGGGAACCCTTATTAAATGTATCAACTTTTAACGTTACTTGCCAAACTGGCGTAGTATATTTTTTTTTTTTTCAGTACAGTCAGTTAAAGTTGGGTGAAATATTAATTTTCTATTCTTGGTTCGGCAAAATGTGACATTTTCTTCCAAGCTGGAGCAGTTGGCTTAGAACTTAAAGTAACAGATTACATAAGCACTATTCGGGATTACATAAGAAAAATAAAATTGAAAAAAAGTAAAGATTTGTAGCAACAGGAGCTAAAAAACCATCGCAAGGTGTACATTTTCTCGAAAACAAAATAAATGTCTATAATTTAGAAAATATATGACTTGGATTTTTTTTTTATATTTTTCTGGTAACTATTGTGATTTGGTTTATCACCCGATTCCGGCTTGACGTTGACTTACGGGACACCCTGTATATTAAGATAAAAAAATTATAACTCACTTGAACTCATAAATTATAGTTAATAGCGTTAATTTCTTTTAATAATAATAACAAAAAAAAATATTTCTTTAACTTAGTTAGATTATTTTTAAATAAATTCTTTCTTTTTCTTTTCCAGGTGAGTTTCAAGTCCTTATATGGACAACAGTAAGCCGCTCGTTTACTTACTTATTAACTTTTATGTATTTCTGTAAGTTATTAAAATAATTTTCTTTATCCAAATCTCAGCTAATATTAGAGTTTCTAAAAAAACCAATAAAATAAATAAATTCGTAATTCAATAACGTTCAGAATCGACGTTTTTCTTTGAATAACTCACCCCGGAGGGAATCACTTTTATCGTATTAAATTTTCCTGTCACACCTGTCCTGTGAACTTTTAGAAGAACTAAAAGAACTTGTCCATCAAAGTTCTACTAATGTGTTTTTCTTTGCTACCCCCTTCCCCTTTGCACCTTCTTTTTGTGTGTGTGTGTGTGTGTGTGTGTTTTTTGCCCAGAACTGTCACTCAATTCGTAGCAATTTCATGCTGCGATATCACCTTTTCGCCTCAGTGACCTTGTCTTAACTTTTGGTTACGTAAATTTTGATGGGAATTTTTCCGTTGTTTTCATATTAGTGTGTGCGTGTTTGTGTATAATAGACAATATTTCGTTACACAACAACCGTCGTTTTATACAAAGAGAATCGATTTTCTGCTAAAATACGGGGATTTCCGTCAAACTTTCAGTTTTCGAAGAAATTGTTTTCACCTCTTATGACCCGATGAAATTGCTTGATACGCAGGATTTAAGATTTTACTAGGAAAAAGCTTAGCATAATTTGTTTGGATTTATATATAATGTATATATGTGTGTGTGTTGTTTATTTTATCGTTTTTCATGGTAATAAACCAATGAACCAAGAATGGGTGGAACTTTATTTAAATAAATTATTTACAAAGACCGCTCATCATGTACACATAGTTAGGTCATCATTTGATAGTTAGCAGTTTTTGCCTTACTTTTGATTCTGCTTAATTACATAGGTTTATCAGTGCGGTTTCAAAACAAGCTGTCAATAGAGTGATTAGATAGTAGAAAAACTCAAATAAAAAACGATTTACCCGTTTACAGATTAGATAATTTAAAAGGTGTGACGTCGTTTGCTCAGGCAGGCGTCTATATGGCTCTAGAGGTCTGTTCGATTATTCTATTCGTCTGGTCGGGCATTCTATAGTGCAATCTTTTTTTTTTTTATAATCATTTGGATGTAGCTGGCTGCAATTGCAACATGATCGGGAAATAACAGTAACATTCCTTGGCTACGTTTGTCGTATAATCAGCAGATGGGTCATTCCATAAATAAATCAATCAAAATTTGCACTTTCATAACCCGATCGTCAAAAATTTTGTTCCTCTTTTGCTGAAAGTTATTATGGGATAAGAATTCCATTTTTTTGTTTGTTTTTGTTCTGCGATGCATATTGCCTCAATTAAAAGCTTTTTAAATTCTTAAAATTTGGGAATTTTTGATCTGCTGAGTTACATTAGAAAAAAATCATAACTTTGGTTCTAATTATCATAGAGACATAGTAGTAGTAGTTTATTTTAAAGAAGAAAGTTCATTATTTCAGGGAAAGTTATATAAATAACTGGTCAAGTGCGAGTCGGACTGGTGCACGAAGGATTCCGTACCGTTGTACAATATTTAACACTATGTACTTTTTTTTTTTTTTTTTCATATGAGAGTGAAAAATAATGCTGTCATTTGAAAAAAAAAATGCCTACTTATAATAATAATAATGAATGAGAATAAAATGAGGAAAAAAACACCGAAAAAATCACTTTTCTTGTATGGGGGCACCATTTAATTTTTATTTTTATTATTTGTTGTTATATCGCCAATGAAAATGCACAGTCTGTGAAAATTTCAACTGTCTACCTATTACGGTTCATGAGATACAACCTGGTGACGGACGGACGGACAGCGAAGTCTTATTAATAGGGTTCCCGTAGTTACCCTTTGGGTACGGAATCCTAAAAATATCTTTTATAAGAAAAAATAAAAACAAAGTACCTTGATATCTTTAAAATGCATCCCTTTAAATTTTCTCAGTTTTTTAAATGTGTTAGTAAATCATTATATTATCAAGTTGAGAGATCGCAATAGCTCTCATCAACAGAGGTCTGGTAATTTTGAAAAATTATCCAATCAAATTTTTTTTTCTGCATTATCAACTATTTATAAAGGTAATTTTTCCGAAATACAGGATGTTCGGTACATAAGAAGGATGTAATATGCCTTGAAGTGTGAAAAGGTCATCATCGGAATTAGTTATATTCTGCGGCTGACGCTCCTGCAAGTATTATAATTTTGCGTAAAAGATAAAACGAAGTGAAAGCATTGAATGCACAATTTTCGAGTAAGGCGTTCGAACATTTCGGAAGAAGTTCACAAAAATGTATTTAACACAATTTTAATTTAAAGAATAAAATCGCCCCGGCGTCGAGCAGTAGCGAGGGATCAACTTTAATTGAAAATCTTGCTTTGCGCGTTCCTTTCGTTGGTCTAAATAACAAGGTGGAAATTTTGAGGATTTCACTCATTGTGCGCTCCACATGTCAGTCACTAGTCGATACGATCGCGCTGCCAAGTTTCCTTGCTACGTTGAAGTCTGGTGAGAAACTCAATTCCACCTCTATTACAGATAGGAGGTAGATCTGACAGCATTTCACAGTAAACGGGGAGAATTCTTATATGAGTCCTCACTAAAAGCTTCGCGAGCTCAAAACGAAACAAAAAACTTTCACCTTTCGCTTTTGTTTGGCTGAGACTTCTCTGATTAGAACTAGGACTGTTGATAGAATTCGAAGCAGACGGTTCGAAGATTTGAATTATTTGAATCCTTCGAAGCATGCACGAAGCATGTCAAAACAGTTTTTCCTGTCGATAGTCCTTATTTTTCTTTATGTATACTAATAGGTACTATTTCTCCGAAAATCTCTTTTAAAGGAATTAATGTCTCCATAATTTTTGTATGTCAGAAATCATCGCATTAGATATCTCGAAGGCTTTCAATAGAGTCTGGCATCTTGCTCTTTTAGCTAAACATCAGGCATTAGGTCTAAATCCTATTTTCTTAAAATGGATTATATTGGACGGAGTAACTTTTGTCCGTTTTATAATGCATGCCGATGTATCGCAAGGCTCTGTGCTCTCTCCTACCCTCTTCTTCATGTTCATTAATTATCTGCTAGCTCTCATTTTCAATCCTATTCATAGTTTTGCAGATGACTGCACTCTTGATTTTGTGTACTCGTTCGACTCGTATAACTGATTCCCGTGGGAATATCATATGTAGTTTACAAACGGAGCCACATGTTCGTTCACTAAACTATGATCTTACAAAAATATTCGCTTGGGGCAGAGCGAATCGGGCCTTGTTTAATGCTTCCAAAATGCAATGTTGTCTGTTATCACTCAAACATATTCCAACACCCGCTCAACCCATTTGTGTCAATGTAGATAATATCTTGAACTCATCATCTCTTAATATATTTGGCATTGAAATATCCAACAATCTTAGTTGGTCCGATCACATTTTTGGTATCGCCAAAAACGCGATGAAATGGCTGAGAATTTTCCATCAGAATTGCGCAAATTTACAAATCTCATATGAAGCGTAGATTAGAATATATTTTCATATTTGGACAAGAGCTGGACACACTGCATTGTTCGCGTTAGACAAAGTACAAAAACGGGCCTTCCGGCTTATTAGCGATGACATATCAATAGCAACTATTGATTCTCTAAGCCACCGGAGTAGTGTCGGATGTTTATCTCTCTTTTATCGCTACTTCTATGGCTATTGCTCGGATGAAATTTCTATCCTGATCTCTTGTAGAATTCTTTCTTTGCGCACCACACAAGCTCTAACCTGTGCTCAACCTCACACCCTTGAGCTCAGATTCAGTTGCACCATGAAATTCCACGAATTCATTATAAGTAGAACAGTTCGAATGTGGAACAGTGTGTTATCCTCTGTTTTCTCTCTCAGCTATGAGCCGTAAACATTCAAGCGTATAATGCACACAGTCACCTCCTTGGCTTAATCCAATAATCCTCAATTACTTACCCTTTATTCTTTTCCTGCCAATTATCACCTATGCGCTTTGGCTACATCATAAAAAAAAAAAAAATATTACCCAATCACGCACTGTTTCATTGTTAATTATGATATCGTCTCTGTTTGTTTGTAAATGTTTTTTAGCAGTTCTGATATCATAAACAAGGTCTCCTTTTATGTGTTGCATCAATTCATCCATAGACAGAATTGACAGTAATTGGAACTCTCCGTAAAGGAAAGAGTAAATACCATTCGTGCCGTCGCGTCGTCCACTTTATTCCCGGTAGGTCATCCATCCTCTTCTGAGTATCCTTAGTATAGGTGGTGCGTACACACAGGTAGCGCATTATTGATGATACTTGGCAACGAAATCTGGTACATACTGAATAACGCTTCAAGAAGAAAGAGAAAAATCATATTCGCTACCATGAGAAGGTATTGTGCGATATTTTCTTTCATTGATTTACCCGATAGCAAATTGATTACCTGTCTTTCTTCTGTGTATCGGCAATTTAAAAATGAAATTGTTCGTCAATCACATATCCGCAAAAAAAAGCAATTGTTTTTGAAATCAAGAACAGGCTCGAGCTGTGATTGGTCTCTGGGTTCATCTGGTGAAGATTCACTTCATCGATAAACAAAGTCTTTTATTGCCATATTTTTTGTAGCACGCGCTTTGAACACGCACTTTATCGACAGTCTTTAGCATACGGTATTCTTTATCGTCTTGTTTTTTTTACAATGTACCTAATCATTCATACAGACGGATCTAGGGATTGCTACTAATGACTGAGACTCCCACAAACCATTAAAAAATTATTTAGATTCTACATACCTACTACCTGGTATTGTTTTTTTTTTTCAGATAAAATACATTTTAAGGTAACCAGTTGCTTGGTAGTGTATTTAAACGTAATATAGGAGCCATATACCATTCAGTTTCTTCCTTGTAATGTAGCATATAGGTACTAGTTAAAAAATTGAAAAAATGGCGCCTTATTAAATGTGTATGTACGACGTCAGTTTGATAAAGACTTTATGAATTAAAGATATTTTTTTCGGCAAAAAGGCGTTTTAATTCCCAACATAGTCTCCTTTAAGGTCGATACATTTAGTCCAGTATTTTGAAAATTTTTTTATTCCTTCCAAATAATAAGTTTTCTTAAGGCCCTTAAAATAGGCATTTGTTTCAGTGGTGATCTCTCCGTTAGATCCAAATCTCTTACCGCCCAGACATTTCTTTAGGTTTGGAAACAGGAAATAGTCGCAGGGAGCTAAATCTGGGTAATATGCTGGATGGGGTAGCAGTTCGTAGCCCAATTTATGGATTTTTGCCATGGTCACTACACACGCACATTTTTCTTTTTCCAAAAGGGGTCGTTTCTGCTTCAAATCAATATCGATGTATCCATAAGCTCTGAATAATATTCGCCGATGATCGTTTTACCCTTTTCTAGGTAATCGATGTGAATAACACCGTATGCTTCCCAAAAAACTGTGCCCATAATCTTGTTCGCCGACAGACCCAACTTGGCCTTCTTTGGTGTACGTTCACCCGGTGAAACCCATTGTCTTGATTGTTCTTTAGTCTCTGGTGTGTTGGGATGGAACTATATTTCATCCACGGTTGCGCTTATAGCCGAGTGTGAGCAATCGCGGCCACCCATCACGCGGATAGCTTTTTCATGTCCAATTATTTATGTCAAATGTGATGTACCCGCTCGGTTGAGATGCCTACAGCCTCAACCAGCTCACGCACTTTCATCCTTCGATGGTCCAATATCATTCTATGGATTTTATCGTCTATTTCTGGTGTGACGACCTCTTTTGGGCGACCTGAACGTTCGGCGTCACTTGCGCTGGTACGATTACAATGGAACTCAGTAAATCACTACTTCACCATTGAATTGATGGTGCAGAATCCCCATAGTATTTATCAAGCCTTTCCTTTGTTTTGGTGATGGTTTTTTACGTAAAAAAAGAAATGCTTAATTGCACACGAAATTCACTTTTTTTCAATTTGCATTAAAATTCACGAGGCTGTCTGCTTTCAATGGCTGTCAAACACAAACTAAATGACGGAGCTTGCTCAAAATTTGACAGTAGTCTATTAATTTATGGCAATTGGCAGGAGAAGTATTGCATTTAAAGTTACAGTGCGAGAAATTCAAACTGTCACTGACTTATCAAACTGCTCTTACATATAACGAGTGTTAGTTTGGACAGTTGTCAAATGTGAAGTGAAGTTGAAACGTCAATTGTTTTTTGAAGTTGGTTTTTTGTTTTGACATCTTCATGTATTTACAAATTGAATCATGAAAATTTGAGCATTAAACATCTGTTAAAGTTATTGATGCCTATTACGAAAATGGACGTTTAAACAAAAGTGGAATATTTTCGGCCCGCATAATCGACCAACCAAGAGTGCTATTGCAAAATTGTAAAGAAATTCCAAGAAACCCGGTCTGTGGTAGATGTTCAGAAGCCAGTACGTGCTTGTGCACGTTCAATCGAAAACATTGCTGCCGTAAGGGAGAATTTGCCCGAGCCCAAACACCTCTATTCGGGATCGAGCACAAGAATTGCACTTGTCCACGGTCACTTTGAATCGGATATTGACAAATGATCTGTCGTTGCACGCGTACAAAATGCAATTAATTGGATACACGAACGAAGACAAGCGAATAACGAACTTTTCACCCAAAATACTCTTCGGCGATGAAGCCCATTTTCATCTCAGTGGCTACGCCAACAAGCAGAATGGCAGGATATGGGCTAATAAAAATCCAAGTGCAATTGTCGAAACACCAATACATCCACAAAAAGTCACTGTGTGGTGTGCATTTTTTTCTAGAGAAATCATTGAACCATATGTTTTTTAATGCTGGTGGTAATTCGGTCACAGTGAATGACGAGCTCTACCGAGCAATGTTAAGCAACTTTTGTGGCCAATAATGGAAGATTATGATATCGATACTATGTGGTTTCAACAAGATGACGCTACATGCTACACAGCCCACGCCACAATGGCTTTCCTACATGAGAAGTTTTTCGGGCGCATAATCTCCCTAAACAGTGAAGTCAGTTGGCCACCGAGATCTTGCAGTGTGATACCGTTACACTTCTTTCTTTGGGGCCATCTGAAGAGTATGCCAACAAGCTAACCACCATCTAGCAATTCAAAGACGAGATTTCACGGAGTATTGATGGGAGAGATTGAGGAGCAATTATGTCGAGATATTATAAAAAATTTTGATAAGTATTCGGGTCGACGTGTACCGCCGGAGCCGTGGCGGACATTTGTGGGACATTATCTTTCACATTTAATTGTAATGGATCAAATAACATGTTTCATTAAAGAAATCTTCATTTTTGTACATTACTGATATTTAATTAACGTTTAACATCGATCCGGCTTATTTCTTAATACATACATATATAAAAGTCACGTGTTACTGTGTTTGTACACGCTAATCTCCGAAACCGTCCAACCGATTTCAATGAAATTTTATGAATGTGTTTGGTTGGTTCTAGCTTGAGAGATAGAATATTTTTGGAAATCATAGATGCCGCTGTTGTCGAGATCTAAAAAACTGATTGCGAACGCGTCGACCTGGACAGCTGAAATTTTGTATACGCCGTTTTCATAAAAATATCAAATACAAGTTTAAACATCGACTAAATCGGGCAACTCCTCTGTAGGGGTGCCATACAAATATTTCGTTTTTAGTATATATTTGGATACTGGTTAACACGTAGAGAGCTGAAATTTTGTAAATACGTGGTGTTTTCATGAAAATTGCAAATACGAGTTCAAAAATGGAACAAATCGGGCGTCCCCTTTTTGGTGTTACCATACAAAACTTTAGTCTTTCACCATATATTTGGAAACTGCCTGAGAATGCGTCGACCTGAAAAGTTCAAATTTTCTACACGGCGTTTTCATGAAAATTGCATGTCGGGTGACCCCTTCTTGATGTTGCCATACAAAACTTCAAGTTTCCACTATATATTTGGATACTGTCTCACGCGTCGACGTAGAGATCTGAATTTTTTTACATGGGCCATTTAAAAAAAAAAAATTAAATTAAGTTCAAAAATTGGACCAATCGGGCAACTCCTTCGCAGAATTGCCATACAAAAAATTTGGTACGTGGTGTTTTCATAGTAATGGTAAATAAAATTTCAAAAATGGACTAAATCGGGTTACCCTTTAGTGTTGCCATACAAATATTTTGCCTGAGAAGGCTACGAGGTGGAGAGCTCATATTTAGTACACGGCGTTTTCATAAAAACTGCAAATATATGTACAGTTCAAAAATGGGACCAATCGTGCAGCTCCTTCGTAGGGTTGCCATACAAAAAATTCGTGTTTTACTATGTATTTGGGCACTGCCTGAGAACGCGTCAACGTAGAGGGCAACACTCTTCCTAACAAATGAAAGTATCCAGGCAAACTCATACACTCACACACACACACACACACACTCGCTTACAGACACGGAGTGAAACCCTAGAGTACGGAATCGCGCGATCGAGTCAGATAATAGCCCATATATTATGCGTAACTAAACACCCCACGCCCCCACCCATCTAGGTATATATAATCGCCGGGCAACGTCAACGGGCACTCCTAGTCCTTTATAGAAATTTCTGAATTCCTTTCTGTGCTATTTTTCCTTTTTTGTTTCTTTTATTTTTTATTAATTCCGTTCCTATACACGTAATACTATCACCATCTTCTTTTTACAATTGTTCCTATACACTATGCTGTAAATTCAAACCTCATTTCAATTCAAAAACAAGACGAAAAAAGAAGTGTGTCAACTAAATTCAAAAAACCATCCTGTAAAATACTTTTAAATATGTACTTCGAAAAATCCCTTTGAACATGGATTTCTGTTTTGGAATCATTGACCCGAATGTAATTCTATTCATCCGACCTCAGAGATAAGATTCATCTGCTTTACAAAATTCAGAATAAATCAAAATCCCAATTCGGGTTAAATCTTATAAATATACATTGAATTCATTACTTGTATACGTATGCGTATACAGACACATAGATATTTATATATATATCATCAGAGGAGATTCATTTGCCTGACCTTGCTTCCTCTTTGTACCAAAAATTTCTCCTTTTCATTTATTTAGTTATTGTACCCATTCAGCAGGTATCCGTTATCTTGTTGCAAAACATCAAGGGAATTCTTGTATATCCATCGAATTGAACACAATAAGCTTGATAAGCTCTCTTTTTCTTTGCAAAAGTAAGTTTCTTTCATATGACTTTCAGATAAATTTTGAAAAAAAAAAAAAAACGTTGCCACATTTCTTACGAACAAATCTTGTAAAGGATACAGCAAAACGCATCATCATATGGATTGAGGTTAGAATAGATTCGATTTCATGCATAAACATTTATGCTTATATAAATCGAAATCCTTTGGAATTGATATACATAGATACAGCATTCAACCTTCTGATTTCATGATTTCTGCTTAACCAAAGTAAAGGGATGATACAAGTAGAATATAACACGCCTAGAGACATCGTACATATATTATGTGTATGTTGAATATTTCTTCCTTGTTAAAGGAATTACAGTTGCTGTCTTTCTGTTTCTGTATCTCTCTCTCTCTCTCTCTGTTAATTTTCATCTATGAATTTAAATGAGCCTGTAAACCACCGAATCTTCTTCAAAATTGAATTTGTACTGTATTTAATGTGATGGAGTTAAGTTAGCTATAGATAACCGAGGCCAAAACTAATTTCGGGCAATCCTTGTTTGTCTTTGAAGTTTCCTGCTCTATGGGTGAGCGCTTTTAGGTAAATGGATTGTTTGACTTTGAGATTTTAAGTAAATTTTGCTATAGAATTAACGAGATGGAGAAAGGGATTATTTGATTTTTTTTTTTTGTTTTTACATTTGATTCATTAAATGATTTGCGGTTTTCTGTTGAAAAGTTAAAATAAATTTAATATTAAATTAATAAAGAGATGACGGTTTTTATTGGGATTGTTTTTTTTTTTTTTTTTTTTTTGAAATTTGGCAATAAACTCATTCCTTTAATTTATATAGAAAGTAATTAAGAGATTTGGCTGGTAGATGTTGGTAGATATACTTAAAAAATATAGGTATAACAAAAAGAGATCACTGTGGCTAATCCAAAAAAAAAATTTAAATAAGAAGGAAGAAGGATGCAACGACAAGGAGAGAAAAAAATTTTAAAAATAAAATTCAAATGAAAACTATTATTATCAAGAGCGTAACAGATAAATTTGTAGAGACACTTGACTATTTGTTTCCCTCCATAGAATGGAATTTAGATGCAAATAGAGGCAGAGATCAACTTCTTAATATCGGCCCTAAGGGTTATTTGTCATTTATGAGCTATCTCAAGTCAGGAAGCTTTATGAATTTTATATATGAAAAGGAGTATGGGATAAGTATGTTGGTACATAAAATGGATTATCATTTTACTTCGCATTAAAAATTCTATGCTTGACTTTGGTCTATCAAAAAGATGATAAAAAAAAATAATTAAGATAATTAACAGTTGACAACATTCTCGTTAGGAAATTTTGGTTATGAAACTTTTATGAACCAATAAAATGAGAAACATCTTTGTTGATATGCAGGGTGTCCTGTAAGTGGTGTGAAATCCAAAGGCTATAATTAGACGAATAGAAAAATGTATGCTGAGGAGGGGGAGGGGGGGGGGTGATTCGAACCATTTCTGAGATAACGACATTTAAAAATATTTATGTATGTTTTCATAGATAACTCTGTAACTTCTCCACGTTACACCCTATGAAGATAATGCTTTTTTGACTACAGAGTGTAATAGGTTATTTAATGGGTTATTTTAAAGGTGTAAGCTTTTGGGCTTCTTAAATCAAATATGAAAAATTGGTGTGGATGACGTATTTTTTGATAAAAAGAGTAGTTAAATAAAAAAAAAAACGAGATAAAATTCCGCAATTTTAACTTTGTTGAGCCATAACCTCATGGTGGAGGGGGCGGGGGGAATTTGTAGACCTTTGGAAAAGTCCGACCATTATCTATTTACCAAAGTTTGAATCATCATCATAGTATAACGTGGAGAAGCTGCAGGGATCTATAAATACATACCCAAAAATCTTTAAGTCCATTAAGATCCCCCCCCACCTTCCATACAATTCTTATCCCAAGCAGCAGAACAGGTATAAGTGACCAATTCGAAGTTTCATGGACCTACTTTAGTAATATTATTATTTTTGCATAAACTTCTAAATGGCTACGTGCCTTGTCCCGATTTACTTTTCAAGGTCTGCATAAATATCCCAACGAGATATTCAAGACGCCATGTTCCGTTTAGAATCCCCTTCTGTAGAACTAACCTCCGAGTTAAGTCACTTTTGGTGAGAATACAGAAAAAAATTTTAATTCTAATTTTAGCAAATTTACTGATGTCTTTTGTTCTGACCTTCTGACATTTAAAAGATCAGTTATAACGGAGATAAAACCATTTCCAGATTCTTAGCATATTAATGGTTTTTCAAATTAATATTTGTCGTTTCCTGGCTTTCTTTGCTTCGCTTTGCTTTCAATCTCTAATTTCCTTGTATAATTTGTATTATTTGAATTTTTAGTAGTTTTAAAATTTTCGTTTATCATTTTTTTTTTACATTTATTTTTATTTTTCTGGATTTGCTTCTCTTTTTGTATACAGTTTATTTTTATATTTTCATAAACAACGAAACCCATTTATTTATTTATATATTTACAACCTACACAATTTGTGCAGCTAGTACAATTAAAAAAAAAAAAAACAAAAAAAAAAATGCGTCTGAAACTGACAACTGAAAATTCAAAATAACCTTCCTACGTACATTTTCTCTACTTACGAATTTTAATACAGTTTCAATTAAATTTTTATAAATACTTTATTACCTTTAAAACATTTCTGATATGGAAAACAATTATCTTTCGAGTTTATTTTTTGTTAAAATTTTCAATTTTTCTTAAATTCGGAATAAAAATTACTAGATGTGTTATTTGCACCCCACTAAGTTTCACTTAATTTCGATATTTTGTATACTTTTCCCCACTATTAAAAGTAAATTTTCCTTCTGTCACATAATATAAAAAATAGGTATTGTGGTCAGGCCCGCACATGAAGATCCAGTGCCCCTAGCCAGCAACAGAGTCAGGGCTCTTTTTTTTTTAAATAATTGAATAAGACAAAAATGTTATTATCGTTATTTTTCATTTATTTAACGTACACTGTAAAAAAAGTAAGACAATTCTCTAAATTTAAGACACATTTTACCTAAAAAGAAATAACATTTTCTCTGATAGAAAGGGAAAATCAGTTTAATTTCCCCAAATCAATGGAACTTTCAATGAATTTAGGTAAATAGTTCGTAAATTTTTTTTTGGAACACTTATAAATAAATTTTCGGTAATATACTTACAGATTGTTTTTGAAAACAAGCCATATATTTGCTTTTCACTATTTTGTTTCAGCGTGCCCAGTGCTTTAATGAAAAAATAATATACCTACATAAGGTCTGTCCTAGAAAGTAATGCACGTTTTTTTTTTTTTTAAGCCTACTGTAGGTAATGATTTTATGGACCAAACTATAATAAAATTAATAAAAATCGTTAAATGAATCATTTACTATCTAAAATAAAGGCATAGTAACCCGGTTTTCTGTCATTTTGTTCGCAATGTCTTCCGAGCGTGAAGAGGTCCACCCAGGGATTCCAACTTAGGTATTTTATCCCTAGATGTAGGGATAATTTTCGGTTTTAGAGATTTAGGCATAAAAGTTTCAAGAATGACGATATCTAGGGATATTTTGTGCAGTAAAAGTTTCGGTTAATTTATTTCAAAGTGTTAAACCATTATCACAGCATCATTTCTGGCACGCATCAGTATAATGCACAAGTCGCTGAAACTGAAATAAAGCGTCTTTTGCGTAGGATAAAGTGGGATTTTCAATTGTTGATCGTTTGTCTACCTTATCAAAGAAAATATTCCCTGATTCTCGTAAAAGATATGCAGCTTGGTTTGACGAAGATTAACAACAATAACAAAAACAACTTCAATTTGCTTCAGGAAAATGTTCATCGTTGACCCTTAATTAAATAATATTGCTAATTAGTTTTGTACACGGAGCATTTTCGCAATACATTTTTATGCTCATCTGTTACGGTGATATTATTGCAACAATTATTACTTGAATATCTTAAAACAGCTTGTGACCCAATTTTATTTTTGTTCTCTGTCTCTACATCAGTTAAACAGAAAATATATGTACACTCCGATTAAGCATTTGAATGAGGTAGAATTAAGCAAAGTCTGGCTAAATTCCGGAAATTTTTGAAATTTTATTCCCCCTAGCAAAGCCTTTTCATACTATATACAAAAACTGCCAAAATTCCAAATATCCATATTTTCTAAATTTTTTCGTTGTACTGTATCAAACGTACAGGAGATTTATCTTTGAAGATCCTTGCCATTTTTAAATAATAAATACATATAAAAATAAATTTTTTTTATGAAAACACAAAATAATACGTGTTTGTTTATTTTAGACTTAAGTCAATTATTTAGGGAATTCTAGGGATTTTTTCTATCGAAACTCAGGGATTTTCCCTAGCGTCTGGTTGGCATTACTGGGTCCACCGTAAAATTTTGCTCATTTGGTTAGAAAATAAACATCAATCGTATTCATGGATCGCTAAACAGGCTAAAAGTAACCGATGGGTTGTAAAAAGGACATTAGATCGCTTTCGTGAAAGTCAGACAATAGCAGAAAAAACAAAAAGTGGTAAGCCGTTGCACTTTTCGACAAGATTTTTAAAAAAAAAAAAAGATAGTGAAGTTTATTGAGAATTGAGATATTGCAAAAAAAATTTAACACTTCTAAATCAAATGTCCAGCAAATTAAAAAAAGAAATAAGATTAAAAGTTATAAAAAAACAGAAATGAAAAAAAAAAACATAACACTGACATTACACGTTCCAGAAATTTAGGAATGTTCCCTAAAATGTAGGGAATTTTCATATTTTTTTACATGTTTTTCCCTACATTTTAGGGAACATTCCCTAATATGTAGGGAATTTTAAATTGTTGTTTTGTCCCCCCCCCCCCTAAAATGTAGGGACTATTCCCTATAATTTAGAGAATGTTCCCACTCTCCACCATAGGTGAAGGTGAAGAAGACCACCCCTTTTAAAAAAGAATAAATTTCATTTAATTTCTTATGGTCCACACTACTAAGTTATATTAGTGCGCTGGGCACGCTTAAAAAAAATGTTGAAAAACAATATATGACTTGTTTTTAAGAACAATGTGTGAGTTATATAAAGGAAAATATATGAATGTTCTCTTTCTTATATCCAAGAGAGCTTAACATTTCGGGAATTTTGCGTACTTTAGAGGTTTTCTGGCGCCAGATACCTTAATTCATTGAAGGTTTCATTGATTTGGGGAAATTAAACTGGTTTTCCATTTCTTTCAGCGAAAATTACATTTATTTTTAGGGAAAAACGTGTCTCAAATTTAGGGAATGGTCCTAATATTTTTTACAGTGTAATGGACGATGAATCGTGTGCCATTTCATAGATTGCATAAGAAGTCTATTTTGGCCAGACTTAGCAACTTGTCACTATTATGGAAAAATTTTGAGCTGGTACCGAGAGAATAAAGTGAATTTTGTCGAAAAGGCAATAAATCCTCCCAACGTCCCCCAACTTCGACCTATATTGAGTGCTACTGGGCTTCGGTCAAAAATATCTTGAGAAAACAAGGCAAAAGTGCTACAATGCTGCAAAATTTTTCTATTTTATGGAAACTAGCTAGTAGGAAAGTGATTGAATCTATTGTGCAAAAGCTGATGCCTCCAATTAAGAAAAAAATGCTATGGTTCTCCCGGCAAAAACATATTTCTTTTTAAATTTTTTTTTATACAATAATACTAATATGAATAAACAAAACAAAAATACAAAAATTTTTTTTTACGCATTCGTATTGATTTAGTAAGATTTTGAAAACCGTGCGTTACTTTTTAGGACAGTCCTTATATGGTAGTATGATGGCACACAAGAAATGGGCTATTTAGCTCATTCTTATGTTTTTTAAAGGTGTAATTATAAGATATTACCTATCTCCTATATTTTAGGGAATATTTCCTATATTTTGAGGAATATTCTTTACATTTTAGGAAAAAAAAAACATACCTGCATTTTAAGAATAAAATCCTAATCTACGTTTTCCAAGGTGGAGCATTCCTTAATCTTATCGAAAAAAGCCTAAGCTTTGTGGCACAACGTGTTGCCAGTCACATTAGGGCAATTTTTTTTACTGTGTACACATGTATACTTAGAAACATCACAAATAAGTACTAAATTATATGCAAAGAAAGTTCGTTGCGTGTAAGCATACACTTAGACTGCTATGGCTCGAACTTTCTTCTTTGCAAAGAAACGTATTAAATCACTAATAGATTGCACTATTTCTGACTCTATATGTAAAGCAAAGAGAGTGAACTGCGCCTGATCTCGTGTATGGTGGATATTAATTAGTTCCTCACTCATTTTAGGGCTGAAAACGACCATTCTGTCGTTCTGGGGCCGGATTCACCAACTCGGAGAGTTGTGGAGTTGTAGAGATGAGAGTTCTTTTGACACTTAACTCTCCACTCGGAGTTCTGTAAGTTGGGGAATTTGTGTTGAGATTTACCAAAGTCTCTATTCCAATCCGCAAAACTCTCGGCTGCGTTGGTTGTGGAGAAGTAAGAAAAATATTTCTCAACTGACTGAATTCACTTCATATCCTGGCTATGTTTACAAAAATAAATTATGGAAATCCTTGCAATACTTCAGAGAAATAAGGATTTTGGTGTCTCAAGGTACCCACTAAAAATTTTTAATGACGCGAAAATGATCAATTTGGTCGTCTTCCAGTACAGAAGAGATGCTGTATGTAGGATGTAATTTCTACTTTTTGTCCCCTAATTAGATATGTAATTAGCTTTTGAGCCCGATAAATGGTTTTGACAAAAGAAGTGAATCAGTACTTTTTAAGATGAAAAAAATGGCAGTTTTTTGGTACAAAAATGGACATATTTTCAACTCATCATTATGAAGAACTGGTAAATCGTGGAAATTCACTTTCCATGAGAAAACTGTTCACAACAGAGCACTAATGGATGTGATACAAAGAACGGAAGAAATATATGCCAAATATAGGAACTGGTGTGTATATGACCCAAGTGCAAAAAATCCGTCTTTCGGCGGTAAAATGTCAGTTATAAAGTAAAAATCATAAAAAAAAAACAATACACCACTCGTTTACCAGCCTCTCCCTCTTTAATTTGATACCAAACATGACGTATTTTGGACAACCCCCAATGGTGGGTGGTATCACCCTCCATCCTTAATAGCCCCTCCCCAGAAATTGTTCACCTATATTTTTGAACTCTGGACCCTAAATCCATAAGAAAAAACCCCAATGCTCTACGACCCTCCCACACAAAGTTAGCCGTCTTTGAATATTTCAATACTTCTCACGTTTTCTTTAACTCTCCAAGTATGTTAGAGAATTTCGAACGAAGTTTTAATCGATGAAAATGAAAATTCTCATCTCCCAAACTACCAAACTCTCCGAGCTACAGAATCCGGTCCCTGGTGTGCACAACAAATATACGGAGCACTTTTTTTTGCATTTCTTCCTCGTGAGGACGACAACTGAGCTCGCAGATTGTATACACTCGTTTTCGAAAGTCCCGTCTAAATCTCCTAGGTAGAAGATTTTCAAGTTCTGTACGCCCTTGTGAATATCTTGAGATTCTAAGCTGTTACCTTCATTAGAAAGTAAATCTTTGTACTCAAGTTCTTATACACAGAATCACGTCTTTATAGTTCTGCAATCAACGTGTCAATAATGACATTGAAAATGGTAACTGTGAATCCGTCCCTGTCAGATAGTGTGACTTTGCTCTCGTCTCTTTTTACTTCATCAATTGAGAATTTGCCGCCCCCAAAAATTTTCCGCTTTGCTAGGTCTATTGGTAAATCTGCCCCCTGTATACTGCAGGAACAATAAAGTGAATTAAGTTTTTTTTTTAAATTTTCGGTGTCGTATGTCCTACATATAGGTACACCATTTCGACCCCTGGCGGGTCCCCTACATGGTTGGGACCCTGCATGGTTAGGACCCTAGTTTGCCTATGTAGAAGATCGCCTTTGACCGTGGTAACTGATGAGTAAAAAGTTAAGAAACATCGGTACAAATAGTTTCGGGGAATGTTTTTATATGCCAACTTTTCGCCGATTTTCTTCCATATCTATTATACTCAATAGTTGCCCCCCTAGAAATTATATTACATACTTATTAAATTTTTTTTATGTAAATCAATTTTTGAAAACTTAGTAGGTAATTTCAATTCATAATGTATATATTTAAAGGATTTTGTTTTATTTTATCGGACTTTATAATAATATAGAAATTACATTTTAGTCATCATTTGTAAATTATGTATATTAAAATATCTTACATTCTGGAGGCGTCCCGTTCGCCCCCCCCCCAACTCTAGTAGCGCACCAGGATTTAGCTTAGATGAGGCGAGACCATATGTGTCTAAGTCCAAAAGGGGTCGGAAAAATAAGAACTCCCCTTTTGAAGATATTGAATTTCAAGTTTTATTAGCTAAAATCTCGACATGGACCATAAAGCCATTGTTTTTGATTTTTATCTTCAAGAAAAATTTCATAAACAATGAAACACATCTATTTATTTATTTTCCGTCCCATCCCCCCTGATCTTAAATTCTTAAATATCGTGCATTTCTGATTGGGGTGGGTGCTTCTGCTCCGTATCAGGACTGGAGCGTTTTACTGGATCTAAAAAATATTTTGCTCCGCTCCAGAGTTTTACTTTTAAATTGAAAGATTTTTTGTTCCAAATGCATGCGACAAGGAGATGTTTGTTTTAATTTTTCCTTCTTACCCATCAGGAGCCGAGCATCAAAACTTTTTTCGGAGCAAAAATTTAAGCCTTGGTCAGAAGTTTATTGCAAAGTGGATTTTTACATTTATCTTTTTGGTCTAATTCAGACTGCTTTGATTATTTGAACTCTGACAAAGCTAACTGCGCAATACACTCCTTAATTATTAGAAAGGGCAAAACTGTTGTCGCTTTCCTACAATGGTGAATTTTGAATTTTATTACAATTTTGTAAAAGACTCTTTTCAAGCATACGGATTTTTCTGCAAATCATGAATTCCATGGATTTAATAAGTCAACTCTGTTCCCAACGCTCTGTCCATTTTAAAATTTGCATTAAAGGATGCACCATTTTTTTCCATTCTTTAATTTAATCCCACACCTTATTCATTTGCATTATTTCGACTAATCCTCAGAACTTCAAGCAAACTATGGTCCTTCAAATATATTTAGATAAAATTACCTTACATCTAAACTCTCTGTATATATGTAAAATTCCAACTTTTACATATCTACAGAATACCTGCACTGAGGTAAATAAATTAATAATAAGCCAAGACCCGCTTTTCAATTGTTTAAGCATGAGCTCATTTGATCTTGAACTCTTCCCTGTTAAACTAGAAACTAGAATAAAGTAAATTAGGGCATAGAGTTTAATTGCGAACAGCGTAATTAAATTATTATTTAATAGAACTGCGGCCCCTGCCTTCCAGTCCTTTCGCTTCCCAGATACGATGGTAAGTCAAAAATTGCATTTTCCACTCAAAAACCGAGCAAAACGTATGGTTCGTCTGTGTGCTGCAGGCATTCATCATATCCTTTACCATCCTTATAGTTGGATGGAGTGAGTAAAGCAGAAAATCACGTGGAGACTGAAGGGAATGTCTGTGGTAGAGAAGGAGGGAAGATACATACCAGACTCTTCCATCTATTCGAGTTGGCTATATAGTATATGTATGTAGAATACAAAAGGCTGAAAATGGGAAAATGTTATTTTTGCATAACTAAATACACACAGGGTCGGGTCTAGATAGCGTACTCGAGGCTGCCACTATGTTTGTATATATCCAAACAATGGGATTAGATTAAATTTCATCGTAGCCAGATAGGACCTTTATATGACATCGTTGTGTCTGTCAGTATAGTATAACTATGTATTGCATTATATCACCATCATCATATATATATACTATACATATATGGATATAGTAACTGAATCCCATTTACTTGAAATGTGTGGCAAAGTGATACGTGCCGGTGAAAGCCTTTCGGGAAAGATGGAAGGCCACAATACAAACAAGTCAAATGTAAAGGATAATCGCATCTGAAATAATGGACTACAGTACAGTAGGAGTAGGAGTAAAGTGTTATAGTATTAGTGGTAGTATAATAGTAGAATGACAAAGTTTTAACTGGTTTCATTGTTGTGCAATTACGAAATGTCTATGTGTATATAGACGAAAACATCTAACAAATCTATATTTCGGTGGTAATTCTCAGAAAGCATAATGTACTAGGTAATGGGAAATTATTAATGCTTGTATAGAAAACGAAGTGTGGGAGGTAAATTTCATTAACCTTCATTAACTTATCAAAGGCCTTTGATTGTTTTTGAAAAAAGCTTTTAGCAGAATTTTCTTGAAATCTTTATAAAACTTGAAAGGTTTTCTATCTTGATATGATGTTTGGTTGGGGGTAATGTGACATTTTCCAATATTTTTGGTAGGTCGGTAGGTATCTTTGTTCAGCTATAATTTCCAAACAGAGCAGACAAGGAGGAGAAAAATACTAATTGAAGGCTCTATAAATAATAAATTTTACATCATCTTCTTAGAGATAGGTACATTTTCTGAAATTTTGATTTTCCGGGAGGAAGGGGGAGTGATTTTTATCTGAAACACCTTATATTTTTGTAACCTTGTAAAACGATCGATTTATAGAGACGGAAGAAGGTAGGAAATTCCTGTTCAGGATTAATTCTTTGCATTATTTGGTATTAGATGTTGATCTGCTATCGAAACATTGTTATTAAAAAACAAAAATATTGAAAATGGCGATATATGTACACATAGGTACATACAGTGGTATTCTATCAGAGCAAATATCAATTCATTCAAATCGACCATGATTACTTTTGATGTTTTTGTTTTGGTCTTTTTTAAATAAGTGGAATTCTAAAGTGAAGTGAATATGAGACGTGAAAGCATTGCACATAGGAAAAAAGAAGAATTATTAAACAGATCATATCAGAAAGCAGCAAAACGTACACCGAATTGAGAAAAATCTTTAATTGTTGAAATAAAATTATCAGAACTGCAAAATTATTTGAACAAAAATTCGAAACGCGTGATCGAGGGAGGGCAATATCGTCTTTGTTGGTCCACCGACTTATACGGTTGAGTAAAGCTACGCAGCTTAAAAATGAGTTCAATGTGACAGCCAGTGTAGAAACAGTTCGTCGACGATTAAGAGAAAATAATCTTAAAGCTTGTAGTCCAAGAGAAAAGTCGCCCCCCCCCCCCCCCCCCAAGTACTAAAAACGTTGCACGGCTCATATGTTTTTCTAAAACGTATTTCGACTGGGAGATGGAGAAGTGCAGAAATATACTTAGTTCTAGCGAAAGTAAAATTGTGCTATACGGTGGTAGGTAAGGGGTCTCTTAGTTATGTTAGAAGATCACCTCATGCAGAATATGACCCAAAGTTCACTATAAAAACTATTAAACATGGAGGTAGTAACATCATGGTATGGGGATGCTTTTCTTATTATGGTGTTGGCGCAATACATTGAATCAAAACCATCATGGAACAAACCGTATATGTTGATATACAGCAGAATGTGATGTTGCCGTATGCTTCGGAAGAGATGCCGTTCAGATGGGTCTTCCAACGGAGCAACGATCCGAAACATACTAGCAGAAAAGTGAAAAAAAAAATAGTTTGAGGACAACTGAATAACTTTATTGGAGTGGTCTGCACAGTCATCTGACCTCAACCCAATTGAAAATTTCTTTGGCGGATATTAAGAAAAGTATTTCAATTCGCAAACCAATACAAGAGTGCAATTGAAGATGCATAGTATGCTGCAATATCTGTTTGAGAGGTGGCACCAATTTGTTGATTTCATGCAAAGGCGCTGTGCTGTAGTTATTTTTAACAAGGGATATGCAACCAAGTATTTATTTTAATTAAATTTATTTCTATAATTATAATTTCTATCACTCAACACATGAAATTCAAAAACAGTTGTGAAATTTTTATTTTGTTATTATTTTGACCGACCAAATTTTGATGTTTCTTTACAAAATATTATAATTAGCTTGTGCTGTGCTTAAGATCGGGTTATGTAAGAATTTTCTTGATGATTATTTTGGGATTATCTCCGATCTATGTCCAGTTGAAAAATTAAAATAAAAGAGTGGTTTTTATGATGTCTTTTATTAAAATATATGTATACTCCAAACGTTTCGAACCGCGGGTTATAAAAAAAATGTGTTAAGTAATATCGCGACTCTTTTTGGACAACAAGGTAATTACCTTAAGATTATAATAAATTAAATTTTAAATATCACATATTAAAAACATCAAATAAAATAAAATATTGTACTAAACATTTTTACATTCATTATGGATGGTGTCTTTGTCTAGCCTAATATTAATTAAGTTGTGCTTATTTATATTAATTGTGGCAGGCTTCCTTGGTTTTTCTTTTAGCTACATACAGTTGACAACCGAATAAATATAACCTTTAAACCCGTCAATAGACTCAACAACATTTACATCAAAATGAAGGACAAAATAAAAACTCCTCAGAAAAATAGGGTTGTTTATAAAGTAAATTGTGACAACTGTCCCACAGCTTACAACGGGCAAACATCCACCAAAAAATTAAAAAATCGCCTATCATAACATACAAAATATATTGAAAAAAAAGACCCCGCACTCAGCATTGGCATCACATTCCCTTGAAACAGGGAATATATTCAAATTTGATGATGCCATGATCATTGCCAATAAAAAACACAGCGCTAAAAGAGAAACCAAGGAAGCCTGCCACATTTATATAAATAAGCACAACTTAATTAATATTAGGCTAGACAAAGAGAACATCCATAATGAATGTAAAAATGTTTAGTGCAATATTTTATTTTATTTGATGTTTTTAATATGTGATATTTAAAATTTAATTTATTATAATCTTAAGATAATTTTGTTGTAGTTCCAAAAAGTGTCGTGATATTACTTTACACATTTTTTTATAGCCCCAAGGAGAGGACTCGTAAAACCCGCGATTCGAAACGTGTGGAGTATACGTATTTTTTAATAAAAGACGTCCTAAAAACCACATTTTTATTTTTATTTTTCAACTGGACATAGATCGAAGATAATCCCAAAATAAGCGCCAAGAAATTTTTTACAAAATATATATATTGATTTTTGAAAGATTCAGTGCTATTTTTTTTTTACCGCAGCTGTACCTCCTTACTTTTTCCGATTTTACAAATATATTTTTTTTTTTGCACATTAATCATGGAGGATGCGAGGTGTTTCTGACAACTAGCTAATAAAATACACGTATAAAAATTTTTGACAATAATTTTCTAAATACATATTATTTTTCTCACATTTTTCAAAAATTATGCTTTTGTCATTCAAGTAAGATATCACCCTGTATCATATGTATAAGATCCCTTCATTTTGTATGAAATTAAACGCAATAGATTATTTATATCTAATTATTCCAATAAATTTAAATATGTTTTTATAGGTCATCCTGTAGCTTTTGAACGTTGCACCATATGATTAAGAAAAAGTGCAAAAACGTAGAAAGGGTTACGTTTAAAGCCAAGCTTTTGGGCTTCTTAATTAAATCCAATATGAAAAATTGGTGTTGATAAAGCTATTTTTGATAAAAATAGTAGTTAAAAAATTAAAAGAAAAACGAGTTATGATTTCGAGATTTTAACTATGTTGAGCTATATCTTCAAAACGGAGAGGAGGAGGGGAAAAATTAGAAAAGTCCAACGATTAGATATGTATCTATCTAATAAATTTCAAATCATCATCATAAGGTGTAATATTCAGAAGTTCCAGGTGATCTATAAAAACATACCTAAATATTTTTAAGTCCCGTTATTTTGAAAGCCGTAGGGATTGCTTCCCCCTCCCTATACAATTTTTACTTGTCTAAGTAGGATCTATCCATAGCCTTCGGACGCCAGACCAGACCAGATGCGGGACACCCTGTATATTGTGCATATTTAAGCTTGTTTCCGGAGTTTGACAGATATTGCAAACTAAGGTATATAGGAGACAAGTTATTTCCATTAAAATTTTGACACATTGCAGCTGACAAGTTATTTCCATTAAAATTTTGACATATTGCAGCTGATAGCCTGTGACGTAATTTTGTAACTGACGTATATCCTTTTTTTATAAGAATGACAGAGAGAGGAGAGAGAGTATTGTGTTCTCTGTACCGTACTTTCCTATACATTTGCACAATATTTCGTCACTAATGGCGGCACATGGTTCATAATGGGAGTACCTTGTATTCTATATAGCTTGTTACAAACGAAGTCAGCCATCGCAATCAGTCACAATTGTGTTTAGACCTTAGCTAATTATAATTTTGTGCAGATAAATAAAACCCGAGTGACTTTTACTTGTGCGCTTTTTTATTTTAAGTTTACTCACTTAAGTGAGTACAGAAATTCTACAAAACGCACACGGATGCTAAGGAGCATAAGCTCAATAAGGCAAAAAAATTGCGACTCATAAGTATGAGCGCTTATAACCGCACCACAAAAACCTAACAAATTAAGCATTTGACCTCTATTTAACCTCTATAGCATAAGATCTGAAGAATACAAAAGAACCCATAACGGAATATAACTGTGAACTTAGACAATCCAAAGGACAATCTTTAAGAAAAATTATAGTCGATATTGATAATGTGCCGAAATATCCAAGAATTCAAAAAAAATTTTATCCTAACTAAATACGCGATAGATGGTACAAGGATTAGACATCGCATGGTATACCACAGCAGAGTATACATATTGTGAAATGGGTTGGAAATTCCGGAATGGACTACAACATGTTTTAGAGCGTGCAGCCGATAGCAAATGTTTCTTTTAACACTTGTTCTGTATTCTGCGTTTCGATATGCATTTCCACCCATACAAAATAGCTATTGTCCAACAGTTAAAGCCTAACAACTATGCAAATCGGAAAGCATTTGCAGAGAAAATGATTGACTTGATGACTGATCACAAAATTTTCATGATGAGCGATTTTTGTGATTTTTTCATGTGGGGGTTCCTTAAAGCAAGAGTTTATACACAAACAAAGCCCGCACAATGGCCGGACGGAAAGAGGCCATAAGCCAAGAAATCGCCAACCGGTTGTTCTGATGTTATTTTCATTAATTTATATGAATATCCGTCTGTAATAAGTAATAAAACAATTTGTATCACTTTTAATTCTTGTGTTGTTTTTATTTTAAAACTTTCAGATCTTTTTGCCGCACGCTGTATACAGGGTGTTTCCCACTAGGAAGTCAGTAGAGCGGGAGGTGATAGTACTCTGATAGATGAACAAAAAATTGTATGGCAGAGGGAGGGGGGCCATATCAACCGTTTAGGAGTTACAGGGTGATTAAGAAAAAAAGCTAGTTTTTTTACAAAACACCTTGTATCTTAAAAACTACAGGGTATATGGTCACAGTTAGGAGCTTATGTATGCCTTTCGAACGACTGCTCAATCAGCCCCATAGCCCTCTCCCCTCAAGAATTATCGTTGTCTAAACTCAAAATTTCGGATTTTCTTACGGTTTTTTTAATTTAACTTCTATTATTTTTGCAAAAAGGTTTTTTCTTAATCACCCTGTAACTCCTAAACGGTTGATATGGCCCCCCCCCTGCCATACAATTTTTTGTTCATCTATCAGAGCACTATCACCTCCCGCTGTACTGACCTCCTAGTGGGAAACACCCTGTATACTACCGATTAAAAAAAATGAGCAGAGGAAAATATTTGCAAAAATTGTTTTATTACGTAATAAATGCCACTAAAGTTTAATATACAGGGTGTCCCATATGTATCGCATTTCCTTTATACCACGGATTCCTCACTCAATTTCGAGAAATAAATTGTATGGGAGGAGAACCGGAAAATGCACGGTGTGGGCGGTAGGGGGTTTTGTGAATTTGGGTGCTTTTTATCCTAATACCATGTAACTTTCTTGTTATACACCCTATGAAGGTGATTTGCATCTTAGGTGATAGTAAACCCTCTACCGTTTCCAACAAATGCCCAACCACAGCTCTATTCCCTTTCCATAGGCAGTTATAGGATGTCAAAGTCAAAAAATTAGATAATTTTGCAATTTCTTTTTCAATTTCAACGATTTTCCCGCCAAAATGCATGATAACTATACAGTTTTATGACAAGATTTAAAGACCCCGGAATTTTACCTTTAATTTGACTATGCGCATGTACCTACCTAAATGTTACCGTTTTTGAGATATTCCCGTTTTTATGGTGCATAATTTCATTAATTTTGCTAATAATAATAGAAATCGCGCCTAATTTTATGCAATTCCACGCAAATTAAAAAAAATTCATGAAATTATGCGTCATAAAAACGGGAATATCTGACGGAAATACTACAATATAATTAATTATTGCAAATTATTCTAGCTCAAAATGGTTTATGCATGCAGCACAAGATGCATAGATTTCATATGAAAAGGAAGTGTGACATAGAAATACATAGACAGTTTTTGGAAGTCGAATTTACATATCAAACATTACACGAAAAATTTTTTCTGTATTTCATATATTAGCTATTTTCTCTTTATAAAATATATAAAGAAAAAAAAAATAATTATTAAGTAACTTGACTAGATATATCTATCAGTAAACACAGCACTTTGAAAACTCGTAGGTAATATAGAAGATCGACGCAAGCGCAAACAATAGATTGAGTCGTCCCTTTTACACAAAGAGGTAGAAACCTGTATTTTGTTGTATTGGCTTGTCTTTTGTTTGTGAAATTTGGCAACCATAGTCTCTACTTTTAATTGGAGTAGGGTCTATTTTCTACTATCACTTTTTTTAATTAATTCCACGTAGATTGCGATTTTCGCTCATAGTTGACGTCCTCTCATTCTCCACTTACCTAAATCGGACGTAAATATTAGGTAATCTGAGCTTAAGCACAATTAGTTGCTGCACTGATTTGAGTCGAATAGACGTAAGGCCTGAATTACAATTACGAATGATTAGTCGACGGCAGCTTTGTCCAAATGGTAAACGCATGTGGCAAGATACAATTACAACTTCGACTGAAGCAAAACTTTGCTCAATGTGCAAAGTTGATGTCGGCACTTCTGGGTTTGTTCACAGCTGAAGTTTTAATTTAATAACAAATTTCACCTCAGCATCGACTTCTATTGAAAATCAAGTCTCAGTTGACAGATCAGTCGTAATTGTAATTCAGACCTAAATTCGACCTGAAAAAGGAGGAATTGTTGCTTGGGGGTGGTTGTTATGAGAAATGGGGGCATAATCTCCATAATTAATATAAAATTGTCTGTTTTTGGGGAAAACTCGTACATTACATTTTTATCTATTTTATTTTGTGATCAAAGATAAAAAAAAACCTTATCTATGTAGATTTTGGGACATTTACTTTATAATTGTGTTGTCTTGTTCTTGCTGTTTTTATTTAATTACTTTCAAGTTTGACTTTCAATATAAACCTTAGTAAACTGAAGAAAACGTTTTTTTTTATATAAATTTTCTCTAAAAATAACAAGAAAAACAACAACAACAGCAGAAAAAAAATCTTCTTATCATGACAACGCCCACTTTTCGTATGTCAGTCGCTTTCAATTTTGTAATCAATTTATAATCATAAGCTCCTCAAGCTCTGCCACTTCCGATAGGTTACATAATTATCTACATTATTTCCTTAACACATGAACCGCACAATATTCTCTGTATTATGACAACATCAAAGCATGTTTCATCACCGATCTGACTGACAAGCTGGTAAGATGCTCTAAATTTATTTACGCGTCAAAGCCACAGAATACACCGTCACAGGACTAATTGAAAGTGAGAGCACAATCATATTTGCATGAGAAGTCCTAATTGAAGACATTTTATACGTATAAGAGTATTTTGTTCCACGCACGAATATCAGTTTTTCACCATTACATCCCCCCCCCCACTCCGCGGCGTTATAGCGCATTATAGAAGAGAAATTTTTATGTTCAAATCTTCATCCCTTATGAGAAGTTATTATTATTTCCACTCTCCTCGTATATATATGGAGACAATTTCACATCTTCATATGTATGTATGTAATATGTTGCGGGATAAAAAGGAGTTTTAATATTTTTCACAGAAAAAGAAAATATGTCGCGTAGTAAAAGGAGCGGTAAATTATTTTTCACTTAATATATTTTAATACCGTACAGGGAAAATTTCATATATATGTATATGTGAGGCGCGTATGTGGATTCATGTGCCTTATATCGTCATCGTTAGTCAAAATCTCTTGGTTTTTGTGATTATTAAGAGCGAACACTTGTACGGGAATTATGACAGGTGAAAAGCGGAAAAGAAAATTGGCAACTTTCTTCCGGAGATAAAATGATTTTGCCATTAAGTGGTATTTTTATTGCCCATCCCTTCTGCACGAAACTTTGTTAACACATTCATGTCGTCTACTTCTTATACATATGTATACCTCATCCCACATAAGAAAATCTAGATACTTATATCAGATCATAGGGGTTATGCTATGTTATACTTACTGCAGGCAGTAGGGGAGGAAACGGAGATATGCCAGAAATATAGAACTCTTATGTAGGTGATATTCGGGGTATGTTTTTGCAGATACGTGATAAGATTCTACTTAAAGTCGATTTGAAGGATTTATGTTTCGAAATTTACACCTTGAAATGATTCATTTTGTACTACTTACATATACTGCAAGTTACGGGATTTATAATTTTTTTTTTAACTTTTTTGAGGAACATAAAGCTCTTGAGATATTTTATTAAACACAAGTAAAAAAGCTAGAATTGGTCTAACGTAAGACAAATTCTTATGATACCCTAGATGAATGCTTGTTTGTAATTTGGTTTGATTTTTGAAGTGCTTTTTCGCATACTTATATTTCTATAACGGTTTGTCGCACAGAAAAAATGATTATAATCAATTTTATAGAATTTCATATTCTGAAGAACTTTTCAGTACATTAAAACCGTATAGGACTGATCGTTTTCACAGTATACGTAAAAATCTTAAATTTGGCAACACCAAGAAGGAGTTACCCGATTTAGTCCATTTTTGAAATTATATTTACTATTTTTATGAGAAAACACTATGTACAAAATTTCAACGCTCTACGTTGACGCGTTCTCAGGGAGTGTCCAAATATGTAGTGAAAAATGAAATTTTTGTATGGCAACCCTACGAAGGAGTTACCCGATTTTTTCAATTTCGAACTTTACTTTTACTTTTTTTGTTTTTTGTTTTTTAAAAGACCATGTACAAAATTTCTACTCTCTAAGTAAACGCGTTCTCAAGTTATCGTGATGACGGACAGCAGACGGACGGACAGACTGACACGCAAAAATCAAAATTACTTTTAATTTTGTGCATGGGTGTCCAATCCATTTTGCTCTATATTCATTATTTCTGTGCGTTACAAACAGAATGATAAACTTAGTTACCCTTTAGATTTCATCTAGGATATAAAATCTAAAACTTGTACAGGGTGTTCAAGGAAAAGTATGTAACACTGAAACCCATAAAAAATTAAGTGTTTTGAAATCCAAAATATTATATAATTTTTTTTTTCGGAATCATTTTGTTTTCGAAATTACAGGGCTTATTAGATTTTTTTTTCGAAAATTTAATTCTTGTAACGTTTTTTTACTGTAACTCAGCTCGTTTTGCTTACTGAATCGCCTATTTGGCCTTGTTTTATTGGTAATACAAAGTAGCTACGTTTAGGATGATATTTCCGTTTAGTGCTGCATCAGTTCGGCTTACCATGTGAATGGAGTTTGTACCGATAATGCGCTTGTATTACCAAACTTGTGCTGCACTCGTAGCAAAATTTGACACCATCTTTTGCGTGGTAATTTTGTGAACAGGTAAAAAAATTTATATTTATCTGCTAAAAGGTTCCGTATTTCCTGAAAAATTATATGTATTCTCTTAATTACAAAAATTTATTTAAATCTTTTAGAGCAAACATAGCATTTGAAAAGTGTTTAGACCGCGCTCAAATGTGGGGTTATACAGAATAGAAAGAAACTTGGAGCACTATAAATGTTGTACCAAAAATTCAAATTCTGCATGAGTACTGATAAACTAAAAATAAAACTTATGCAGCATAATTTACTACGATCTAAACGTGACTAGTGTCTCTTCCGTAATTTCCTGAGCACATTTGGATAATGGGATAGTTGATCTTCTTGACAGGTCTGGCTCTGGTTCTTCCTTCGTTGGAGCTTGGTTATCTGGTCGCACATCTAACCGAAGTAATTACACGCGCACAAATTTTGTTCTTAATAGAAAATTTCTTAATACGAATTTCTCTAACTTTTTCTTGGGACTTGGAAGGAAACAATGCAGAATTGTGGTTGACATAGCATCATCACCTGTCACAGCTCGCTTCACGCTCCTCTAACAAGGATGGGAGTTGTTGGCTGACAGCAGACAACTGAAAACTTTCTGTGTACTTGTTCGGCATTCGTCGGAGCAGGCTAGATACACTTGGGTCTAACCTCCTATCTATGAATGCGCCGTAAAACTTACCTCATCTAGACCTGATGCGCCTGATTAAGAGTACAGGAAGCTTTGGGTAAGAAACGTAAACTGGATTGCCCATTTTAAGACCGACACCTCCAGACATGAGAGATGTCTTAATCAATGTTATTAAAAATGTTTATTTCTATTTAGCGGGGGAAAGCTGGCGGGAGTGGGTCAAGTCAGTTTGATCTAGTACATTTTTTGAAAATCTAGTACAGAACCGAATTCCTTACGTCCTGCTAAGAAGTTTGAGTACCCACACTCCTATATTCGGAGGCTTAAATAGCTATTTATAACTATACCAATACTCACTTTTTTTTAGTATTTCCCTCTTTTTTATTCGAACTGAGGTACTATATTTTTCGTACTTTAGATCAGCTCTAACTCGGTAGGGTTATATCCTGTCCGATCCGAAAACAGGTTTCACTGTTCGTCTCAGCTCTCATTAACAGCTACAATTCGAACACCACGACGGGGGGGGGGGGGGGGGTGCAATACCGCATGTTGCATATCGATATAACGGTTGCGCTGAAAACTATGGGATGGTGAATATTTTTCCTGATTCAGAAAATTTTCTCGGGACGTTTTTACCGCCGGAAAACCCATTTTCATGTACTTGGGTCAAATATACCCGAATTACTACATTTCGCATTTATTTTTGCTCTCATTTCTTCCCATTATTGCTCTGTTGTGAGCATTTTTCTAGTAAGTAGTCATTTTGTACGTCGTACCTATTCCGAAAACTGTGCCACATTTCAGTAGAAACTTTGATATCTAGTATCACGTTGAATTTTACCATGAAATTTGAATTTTTCTTTGAAATATTTAAGAATATCCTTTTTTCGTAAGACATATCTTTTTAATTAGATGGATCAATCTCAATTTAAAAAACCCTTTCCCTCTCCAAAAAATTTTCAAAACAAATTATTGAATATTGTGCAGTACAGTGCAGTGTTCTTCTTGGAACCCAAAGATGTTCCCATTCTAATCAAATCACCCACATGTATTAATAAAACCTATACATAATGTACCATTTTCGATGCACCTAAAGCGAAAAATAATAAGTATTTTCTTGAATTACAAAACAAATTCTCAACCTCGAAGAAATATATATTGAAAAAATGAAAAAAAAACCAAAAGAAAAAATAATTTTTTTTCCCAAACAAAACCTTTTTCAAAAATCCAAGCACCTTCATTTAACCTGAAGAGTTTCTAATATTTTGTCGAAGATATCAAATCAATATCATAAAAATTTTGGAAACAATATGATTTCAAAAGTATTCAGCCTTATGCCGAAATTCACAATTTCATAGTGGAGTAGAGTGGCAGCTGGGGTCCTGTTTTTGTCGCATGCAGAGCTGCATGAAAATAGGTTCCATTCTATTTTCACGCTGCCATTTCCGAAAGTTTACAAACACTGAAATTTCGAGCTATTAGCATGTAGATGTCGTGGTAAAAGCTCCATACATTCTTCTTATCATAACTAACATGTTTTAATGTTATTTGGTGATATAAATAAGTGTTAATTAAAAACAAGAGGTATTTTTTGCAAAATTCATGATTTAAAAACCAAATAAAATAAGTAAAAAACGAGTTTTCAAACAAAACTGAGGCCAAGCCGCATGAAAAAGTAGAAAATAAACTTTTCTTTACACACAGAGGTGGACTCAGATTTTTTGTTTGGGACATTTCTCTTGAATATTCTTTCTCTTCATGAATCAAAACACTTATTACCTCTGATTGATCATACTGAAATATATCGGTGATTGTCGTCAGCGAATAAAATCTGAGTCCACCTCTGTGTGTGAAGAAAAGTTTATTTTCTAGTTTTTCATGCGGCTTGGACTCAGTTTTGTTTGAAAACTCGTTTTTTACTTATTTTATTTTCTGCCTTTTCACGTTAACTAAATTGTTATTACGTGCTGCATGGAGATATTTTAAAACAATTTTATTCGAGTATCAAATCGTTGAAGTACTGCAACGGTTTTCTGAAATTCAAATTATGTTTTAAACAGCGCTTTTTAGCTGTATTACAACTTGATCCCATATAACATGAATTTTCCCGATTTTCCATGTTTTCCACAGACTTTTCCTATTACTATGATTTTTTTTTAAAAATTTACATGAATTTTCCTCGATTTTTCATGCAAGTTTTCATGATTGTTGAAGAGAAAGTATTGATGCCAGTAGGACGGAAAAAAAATGATTCCGCATAGCTTACAAAACTTTTTTCCCGGAAAATTTTCCGGAAAAGTCGGAAAATTTTCGGAAAATTTTCCAGAAAAAATTGGAAAACTCTGCATTTTTCCTGAAACAGATTTATCACTAAACATATCGATGCAAATTTTTCCGATGATTTTCCCGCTTTTCCGGGTTTTCCATGGAGTTTTCCACAAAAACAACTTTATGCAAATCATTTCGCTCTACAACTTTGTCTTGGGTTGCAAAACGCGCAAACGCTTTATTGGTCGGAAAAATTCCGGAGAAGCGTTTTACATGAATTTTCTTCGATTTTTTCTGCAAGTTTTCATCATTGTCGGAGAGAAAGTAATGATGCCAGTTGATAGGGAACTTGATCCTGCATAATTTAGAAAACTTTTTTACCGGAAAATTTTACGAAAAAGTCGGAAAATTCCGGAAATTTTTTTCGGAAAAATCGTAAAACTCTGAATTTTTCCTGAAACGGATTTATCACTAATCAAATTTGTACCAAATTTTCAAATGATTTTTCCCGATTTTCCGGGTTTTCCATAGAAATTTTGTGGTTAAAATTTTGATAGATTCAATTGTCACGCGACATGAACCTGTGTGCCAAATTTTAGCTCGCTGTGATGACGAAAAGTGGGTCTACGAGAGTGTCAAAAATAGTAAAAAAGAAATATCTCAATAAATGTACAGACAGGCAAATTCGTGTACGAGTTAAAGGGACGGGCTGGCTTCAAAAAAGTACGTTAATTTTTAGCTAGTTTCAAAGTAATCTAATGCTGTCAACAGCTGTTACCATTTTCGAATTTATTGTTTTGACAACCATAGTTTTTTAATTGTTTGTGTTATAGCGTTTTGTTATGTTAATTTTAAAGTTCGAATTTAACTCCGCGCTCCGCTCTCATACTGCTCCACTCCACTCCGCATTGTGACATTAAACTAAAAAGATATGATTTTACTAGGGCAAAAAAAAAATTAATGCAACTTTTCCTATCATTCATACTTACAATAAAATGTTTAAATCAAATATCTTAAATAAAAATAAATTACTCCACTTTTCAACAGGCCATTTAAAAATGTATAAAAATCAAGAAACTATCGCTTCTCAGAAAATCCCTTCTTCATCTTGTTCTTCTTCTTCTATACAAATTCGAATTATTTCAACTTGTTTAAGTTTCAAACTTGAACCAGTGAATTCCATTTTCGTCATACTCGCTCCTTTATTAAGATTCTTTGTGTGAACTTTTTCAACACATTTCCAAAAGTTGAAAAGACTTTCCATGTTCACTTTTCCCCCCATTGTTATGTGGAGTGATGTTAGCATGTTAGCGTAGATATAAAATGTTGCTATTTCGACAACAGCACTCAAAAGAAAAGAAAAAAAACAATTCACAAAAAAAACTCTTACGCTGTCTTGAACTTGAGCGGCCTTGAAGTGAAGTTATTAAGTGCTCACTACTCGCGCAATTGTTATCAATTTATGTATAAGAATAAATTACTCAACCTCAACTGCCCCATATAATCGCACATTGACGGTTGTCGTTCTATATTCAAAGTGGCATCATCTAGCTAACTAGATAATTTCATTTCAATTACCATGGACTTAGATTCGTTTATGTAAGATTTATGCACAATTATTTAAGCCATATTTACGATGTTGTTGGTATGGTAGTAGCGAAAATTCTTAAAGGAATATTTTCGCGCATTTATTATTGCGTCGAAAAAAAAAATTTTTTTTTTTCTTCTTATTTTGGAAATTATAGTATAATTTGGATTTGTAGAGATGTGAAAAAATTTATTATGTTACGATGGTAAAGTTAGCATAGCAACTTCGTTTAATTTAGCTCGGAATTGTCTCAAAATTTGTCATCATTATTTTTTTCATTTTTCATTAAAATAAATTTTTTTTTAGGTACATATACTTAGTTAAGGCCAAAACACAGTGAGAGCAACACAACAAAGTCGCCGTAAATTGATTGGATTGCTGTCAAAGATTCGAATATATGCAAGTCCCAACGGCGGCGACTCGACAAGTTGCCAACAAAATGTTTGGAAAAATCTGTAAATTAGTCGCTAACATAAATGACATTCATGTTATGTGGATTTGGTTATTTTTATGAAACATAGTAAATTAAAAGATAATAGTAAATAAACTAGTTATTAAAAACTTGTATAAAACTAATTTCTTTAATTAGTTTGAGAAATTAGAGATTTTGAGGAGGAACTGATAGAGAAAATGAGGGAAAAAGTTAGACTGTGTGATAAGTGTATAGCAATCTCATTTTCTTCTTCTTTTCTCTTTTTAGTTTTTTCTTTATGCTTTGTAATTTTAAGTAAGCCGCAAAAGCTGTATTAACGATTTTTCTTAATTTTTTTCTTCATGCCATTTCCTTTACAATAAATAAAACAATTTGATCTATTCGCATCGCGTTCACTGTGTTTTAAATTCTACATTGTCGCCAACCAAGTTGCCAACATTGTTGTGTTGCTCTCACTGTGTTTTGGCCTTTAGGGATATCATTGCAATAATGGGTCCGGTGTTGTCCATAGATGAATTAAGGTTTCTTGGATAGATTATATCTATAGCTGTAAAAATCATTCTTGTAAATAAAGTGTCCATATCAATTGTGGTGGAGGGTGTCAACATTGAAGCTTATAAAAATTAAAAAAAGCTCGAGGTCCGTGGCAGAAATTTTTACATTACATTTTTTTTGACGACCAAAAGGGTGCTAATTTGGACAATCGTGCCAATTTTGACAGAATTTCAAAAAATCAAAACTTTAAAATTAATATCCATGGATGATACTAGGCTCATATCATTCGTCTCTATGTGGAGAATGTGGAAATATCATTTTCTGCCAAAATTGATCTACTTAAAAAGGGACGGTTACCTGTAAAGTTTGTGCACGAGTATCCTTACGCCCGGCATTTTTACAATTACCTAATTGAGACGCTCGACTTAACAAATACGTTTTATTCAATTTATATTCAGATATTTCTAGTACAGAAATATTTTCCTATACATTAAAATAAAATTAAAATGCTCTTTTTCTGGAACTTACTATTTGATGAAATGGATACTTCAGATTGGCAGATCTTACGAGATTATTAGCAAATTTAGCTGAAAATTGGTTTTCCATGAGTGGGACTCCCTCCATGAAGACAGTGGCATAATTTTGTTGATGTATAGGTACTGCACTGAACCGAAAATGGTCGTAAATAAAACGAAAAATTTCGTTGCAGTAATGAAAACTTGCGTCAAAAAACCTCCAAAAACCTCATTCACTGTATCAAAGTAACTAATTTCTTTAATATTTTTTTTTTAAGCAAAGAGTCATTGAATCAACGAAAATTTTCTTTACTGTAATGAAATTTATATTGGTGAAATTTCGTTAAATTAAAGAAAATTTTCATTGAATTAAAAAACTGTGTCCTGAAATAACAAAGGATACATTTCGTTGATATTAAGAAATCATTCGTAAAAGCAACAGAATACAGGGTGTTATGTGAAAATCTAGCTTTTCTTCTTAATCACCGTGTAACTCTCAAATGGTTGATGCGTACTCCCCCCTTCTCCACCCGTGGCATACAATTTTTTATTTGTCTAGGTGCCTAGTAACGTTTCGTTTGATCAAGCTTCGAAAATACACATTGTATAATAAAATTTAGATTAATATTTTTATAAATTGTTTCAAAATTGTATGATTTCGGAGAGTGATTATAATAATTTGATCACCCACTGTGTACGTAAAGAGCTTCACAGAGGCAAATATTTTAAAGATTATAAACTCTGACTGAAGAATCCCTTACAGAAAAAGAAACGCATCGGACCAGGAAGCTCTGTCATCCCATAATTGTATTTGCGCTAAGGATGCAGTTATACGAATTAACAATTGCCACACTAATAGAATAGCATCATGTCTTTCTTTGGTAGATAAAGCTGCTTAAGCTTCGTCCTTTCCTGTTCAGCTCAGGTGCAACCTGATGGAGAAGGTATTGTAGGAATTTACTATGAAATTATACAGACACGTCCGATCTCTAGTGACATTTTATTTAGAAGACCTTAACAGAGCTCATTCGTTAGCAATGAGGGATGAGTCGATCGATTGTTATCAGCGATCACCCACACATAAAAAGACAAAATTTCAGCTTTCAATACTATTATAGATCAGCTGACAAGAACAGGACGATTCGTTCCTTCACAACAATATTATATGTAGGTACATTATTAGACAATAGAGAGCATAGACTTGCAAGTATAATACAATGAAAGCGATCAACAGTGATCGCACATTTAAACAAATATGAGTCTGAGTAATCGATTGATATTAATTTAAGATCTAGTCAAAATTGAATCGACTACAGTATCTCTATGACATTTGAAATGACTATATTTAAGCTACATACAATGCACATAAACAGCAATAGGATATTTTTTGCTAATGTAGGGTTCAGCGCCTTTAAATTTTCTGCTTATAGATACTCCGCCATCAAAACTTTGGCCTTGCAGATACTTTGTATCGAGATTGCACCCTTTCAACACTAAGTCAGCCAAATTTATTCCAGTTGTTAATTCTATATAGTCATAAACGGTAAAAAGTCTTAGCATACCTATAATATCTTTGAAAATAGGGTTGAGAACAGCTTTGAGAATAGGTTAAAAGCTAATAACTTTTTAACGGTTACAGTTGGCACAGAGGTGTACTAGATTAAATTAAAGAAGAGAATCCACAGTTTACAAGTTTACAGTTAAAAATAAAAATTACGTTACGCACCTGTTTGTAAAAAAAAAATGTACTTTTTAAGCTTTTTAAGATACAGGGTATTTTGTGAAAGAATATTTCCTTAAACACCCTGTAACTCAGAAACGGCTGAAATGCCGCCCTCCCCCGTACTTCCACCCTTTCCATACAATTTTTTGTTTGACTAGGTGATTACTATCATTATGACCTCCTGTCCTATGGACCACCATGGACGTAGCATGCTGTATAAGGGCTAGGTACTATACGTATAATTTTTTTTTTAATGAATGTTCACGTTTCAGCCGCTGTAACTCGTTACACATCAGACTTACAAAAAAAAAAAGTGTTTATACAAAATATTTAGAGAATTTCGTTTTCTTCAAATTTGTATCAGCCATTTTTGTCGTTGGATCAACCGTTGAGGAATTATTTTTAAAAAATCAACATTTTTTTACTTTTAATCCAAGTTTGCGAACCACACAGAACCCCTTCAAGGGTGAAAATTTGGATCCTTTAAACAAAATATATAAAAATTACAACAACCCACCTTTCGTAGAGCGAAAACCCCTATTGACTGGACTATTATTGACGTCTGGAATAAATATTATACATAGATATAATGGTTTGATTATCTCTGAGAGGTGCTTAAGCCATCGCCTCCTCCAGATGTGCGCCTGGCAGTAATAGTTATAGTAGTAGAAGTACGAAAAGAAAATAAGGGTCCTCATAGCAGCTTTAACCTACTTGAAAGTTATTTTATCTATTTTAATGTCCTTTTTCAATCAAATATGCAAATAATACCACATAAATGTTTTTCATCATGACCACACTTTGGACTCCATGACTATGAGAAAAACCATAACCTTAAACTCAATTCATCCACACTTTATGTCTATGGAATTGTTCTGAGAATAGGTCTAGACTTTTATGATTATTTTGATTTTGCATTTTGTTGATAGTAATAGTAGTTACATAATTCTTCAATATTTTCCACTTTTCTATCACTTTTTACCCGTAGATATTTTTAATCTAATCGCATCGCGTTGCTACATCTATGTATTGATTAAACCGTGTAAAGTACTCTTTGAACCTTTTCTACAACGCTGAAAGCAATGAATCAATTCGGCAACTATGAATTCCAACTCAATTAGTGTCTGAGCAACCTTTAGAACTTTACGTATACTATGAATTTCCCAATAGACAGGTTAACTTTACGTGATACTATAAAATCCTACAATTACTCAAAAACTTTTGTTTCTATTTGATATGGAGTTAGACGTACCAAAAAAAAAAAAAAAACAGAAAAAAAAAATCAAGCTGGCATTCGTGGTATACATGGATTCTACAGGAAATAATGCGCTCTACTGCAAATGAAAGCTTCGCTGCATATGGTTAAATGTTAAGTTGCAGCAGACAAATAGCAGCCACTATAGTCACATCACTCGTTGACGATAACTGTGACAATAATAAGACAACTGCTGCCAGTTTCATTAGTGCGGTGCTGTTGCATACTTGCCGTCTTGCTGAAATCCGAGCTGTACAGTGTAATCCACATATCCACATAGCTATAGGGTAATTGATGCGTATTCCAGTTATGTGTTCCGTTTGTAATTGCATCTATTACCGCATGTTGGTGTAATGCTTAAAAAGCTAAAACGGTAACAGTTTGTGACAACACATTTCACAGTAAAAGCAGCTTCCCGTTTGTGTGGAGATGAGATACGTTACCGAGTTTAGTTAAAAGCTGACTTTTGTAGGCGAAATAATTGTCATCTGCTGTTGCTTTTGGTAGGCTTCTAAGGTAAAGAAAAAATTGTTTTATATTTTTGTATAATTTTCAAACAGGTTTTTACGGCATAGAAATGTTCATTTATCGGAAACAATTCTATTTACTCTGTCTTGTTTGGGCTACAGACATAGTAAATGACTTCAATTTAGTTAAAGTTTCATTGTATTATTTCAAGAAAAAAAAAACTCACTTGGTTCATGTGCCATTTTTCACACTTTTTTCACTATTCAGTCAAGAGATAATATAAAATTAGCCGGTCATACTTGCTCAGTTAAAAGTCCGTTTAAACTGTGCAACTATAGGAGAATTTCACAAGGCTATACAGAATACAGTCACATACTTAATCAACAAATAATTATCGATTTTAAATTTTAATTTCCCTTCGGTGAATTGTCCATTTTTTAAGAAAGAGAACTACAAAGAGATATGCGAAATATAACAGCTGGGGTGGGTGTGACCCAAGTGCATGAAAATGGGTTTTCCAGCGGCAAAAACGTCCTGAGAAAGTTTTCTGAATTGGGAAAAAAGTATACCAGCCGATAGTAGATACTCGGCGAGACCTTATTGGAACCCCCCCCCCCCTCCCCGCCGGGTTCCTACCCTCACTCTAAAAGTATGCAGAGAAAAATTTTCTTCTGTGAATTGTAGCTGGTAATGAGCTTAGGCGAGCAGTCAGTCCAGATTTTCGATAAGACATAACCCTGCAAAGTTAGAGCCGATTTAAAGTACCTACAACAAATCTAGTGCCTCAGTTGGGAAATACTAAAAATACTAAAAAATTGAGTATGAGAATGGCTATTTAAACCTTCGAGTATAGGAGTGTGGGTACTCAAACTTCTTCCAAGGACATAAAGAATTCAATTCTGTACTAGATTTCCCAAAATGTACTAGATCACACTTTTATCGCCTCCAGCACTCCCCCGCTTTATTCAAATAAACATTGTTAATAAAATATGTT
Organism: Dioctria rufipes; assembly: GCA_963924295.1. Taxonomy (NCBI): domain Eukaryota; kingdom Metazoa; phylum Arthropoda; class Insecta; order Diptera; family Asilidae; genus Dioctria; species Dioctria rufipes. The sequence continues at coordinate 344,010,420 of OZ002740.1, read as the reverse complement.
CAAAGCATCATAACGTATCGTTTAAGGCATTTCTCATGTACATATGTTGATGTCGGGCCTAAAATGGGGGCTCCACTTTTTGATATGGATTCTAAATTTTTGTCCATCACCTTGTTTGTGGAAACCAGAAGCAATTTTGTAAAATTAGCCCATACTAAGGGTATAAAAAGGCAATGTAAACCTGAATTGCTGTCTTAATTTGTTGGCAGATTTCATACAAAGTCTTCAGTATGGTAAAATGTTTTGGAGATTGATATCAGCATAGAAACTGTAGAGTAAAATGTTGGGAAATCATAGTCAACTGCACGTGACATGTGGCAAAATCTACTGCTGTATCAATATTTCGCCAGCATCACTACTAAAAAAAGCATTTTAACGTTTCTGATAATTGCGTAATATTTAATAAAATTTATGATAAACTCACTCAATTTGAAAAATAGTGTTAATTAATAAATTATCTACAAGAATGTTAATTGAATAAACTGTAAGTTCTCTTGTTTTAAAAGTTCCAACCCCCCCCCCCCCCCCCCCCCCCCTCAATAATGATGTTATTGGATCCATCTTTCTAACATCTTCTGGCCATGAAAACGTAATTCATAGGTAACTTTGCCTTATGCGCGTAAGAGCTCTTTATGATCACAAAAGACATGTTTGACCGTTTCCTCGTCTTTTATCTCGATTCATATTTTTTTCTTTTCCTGGCAAATTATAGAAGGAGCTCCAGTGTCTGAGCGAGGTGATAGTGTGACCAATATACGTTCACACATGCTCATTTTCTTCCATATTAGATTAATTTGTATCGTGTAAGATCACTTTGAATTGTGTCTGAAAATTGGCCAGAAATAAAAAATTAAAATTAAAAACTTTTTAAAAGGAAAACATAAAGGAAAATAAAAAAAAAATATAGAAAGAAATAAAATATATGAAAAAGTCAAACATTTGTACTGGAACCAAATAAATTACCATCATTACATACAAGTAAACTATTAGGATAGTAACTGCACAATCGAGAAGAAGTCGTCTGAAAATGACAATCGATTCTCCGTATTGAACCCGGGAAGGTACACAGTTCGACAGGCGAATAGTTTGAACAAAATAAAAATCATTTTGAGGAGAAATATCTATGATATCGCGACTGTAGGAGTTTTCGACCCCTGGTGGAATGCAAAAGTTACAGAAATTCAAAAAAATAATGAGTCTGGTCCAAATTCATTACCCTAAAAGAAGAAGTACGCTCTTATGTTTCAAGTGCGTGTTCAAGGAACTTTCAAGTAGCGAGAGCGGGTAATTGGAGACATAATATAATCTATGAAGCCCATAAATAAACCACATACGGATATTTAGTTTTCTGGAGTACAGAGAATCTAAAGCTGGGAAAATAAGGCATCGATTAGTGATATTAGGGAGCACCAGTAATGCGATCAGAGTCATATGCAGGCTTGGTGATAGAATACTAGCAAATAGCCAAAGACGATGAAGGCTTTCATAGATTTTAGACACTTAATATATGATCTCAACAATTCATCTGGCAATTACGGTACACACCAAGATTTCGAGCCTTTTTAACATATCCGATATTGGATTGGATATTGGTGGCATTAAGAAGACTTTTTGGCATTGAACACAAATCAATTATGTAGTTGTATCATATTGTATATGGATTTATAAGGATTAAGACTAATAATATTGGCAATCGACCAGCAGTAATTTATTTGAAGGTCACAGTTGATACGGTTCACATAATATTTGATGGGACCTATAAAACGTTTCAAATAAAGCTGGACATTATCTGCATCACGAGTTACTCAGTAAAGTCATTTATGTATAAACTGAATAACAAAGGACCTAGAATAGACCCCGAAGGCACACCATAGAAACAGGACAAAATATCTAAAGAATCATCATTATTCAATGCAAAAAGTAGGAATCTACCTATATTTCATATTCATCAAAAGAACAATGAATGTCAGTTTGTCAGTTGTTACATTGAGTGCAACTGTATCGCAGCTGTGATCCCAGTGAAAGCCTGATTAATACGAACTTATTACATTATTTTCACACAGCTATATACGAGTCAGAAGTATATGTAGGAATAGCTAAGACGTTGGCAATTTTCCAGAACGTCAAAAAAGAACCCGAAACTTTTTTTGATATTCATACACCTAACATGGAATTGTATTCTCAGCAACATACATACATCAAATATCTTAAATACAGTTACAGTTAGTATTTAACATCTTTTTTTCGTAATAAATCCATTCCGAAAATGTATACTACCCCAATTCTTTCAAATAAATTAATGATAAATTGCAACTCTCCCAAAAACGCGCAAAGACTTCCGAAGTGAAGTATAAAACACTAGGGAAACATACATACTTACATATGTACAAGTGAAATGTCATTATTGATTCAACGAGTCCAGTGAAATGGGGTTGGAAAAGGGTAAAAGTGGAGGAAGGAGTAAGATATATCGACTTCAAGATACTTTGATATTTGAGCTTTTCTTCAGAAATTATTTAAACCAAAAAAGGAGTATGTACATATAAGGCGATGTGTAGTGGCAATCATGGATATATATTACATACGTACATATTATACTATATGCTCAAGTGATTCCGATGCGCGTTTTGTCCATTTTTATGGCATCCCCCAAAACTTCATCATACATTCTCTCGGCAAAGACATATACATACATACATACATACATTTCTTCCTCTTCTTAATATTCAGGTTGGTGAATTACTACCCTCCTCAGGTAGGTACGTTATGAGAGCTAAACCGATGAAACAGCCACAAACCAGCCACAGTTGTATTATATATTATGAAATATGGATTCACGCTGTACGATAAGGGTGGTTCCGTACTTTTTTTTTGCTGCTCCTCTGTTCCAACCATTTTTCATACTTAAAAGGGGGCTTTTCAAAAAGTTGCAGACTGGAGCATAGAAAGTTGTTACCATTTCATAACTAAGAGGGGCAGTAGAAAAGGTGGACTTGTATATATATATTTGTGTATACCTATGTACGTATAAAAAAAGGAAACATTTCAAAAGTATACCTAAAATCTCCATAATTGGCTTTCATATTCCTGCGCTTATCTTGCTTTGATTTATTGAATTCTCCTTTCGATTTCGTTATTTTTGGGACCAAGTATCGTCTTTTATAAGTTCGATATAATAGAAAATATCCCTTAATACCATTGTTAACGCGCGTTAATATCCGAAATAAGCCTGGAAATCATTATACCAAGATTTCGTTTTTATAGGTTGTTCCGTCTATACAGGTTAAGATAGTCATGAATAATATATCTGGTAGTAAATTATAGGATGAGAATGTATGTATGTAGTCACCACATACCTATTTAGGATCATTGTCAGTGACAATAGAATTGTAGTTTTTTTTTTTATGTTAAAGCTGAATAAATTTGCAAGCATTTTGTTCCCCCTTTTTATTTTCCAACAAATTTTTATGATATTGATTTGTGAAACTTTCGGCAAAATATTAAAAACTCTTCAGTTCAAATGCTGTCGGGCTTAGATTTTTGAAAAAGAAGTTGGGTTTTTTTTTTTTTAATCAAAAACCTCAAAAAACCGTGTTATTTTCCTCTCCCCCCTAAAAAGTTTTTCATGTACACATCAATTTTTATTATTTTTCGTAAATAGGTTTTCCATACATATTTGTAAATGTTACCGGAGCTGTTTTTCCAAATTTGTTAATATTTTTCATGTTATAATTACTTTCATAATAATAAGATTGAGACTCTTGTAACTTGAATAAAATTTATTGCTACACGATTATTTTAACACGAGAATAAATATTGAGGTGATTCTATTCATTGGCCCAAAAACTGGATAAATCCCGAAAGTAGTTTATTTTATAAAAATCAATTTGTAAAGGTCTATCGTGATAAAAAGTCAATGATAAAATTTGTTTTTATTCATTTTAATTCTCAAAAGCTTTCCAAGATGGCGATAGACTCCAGTACAAAATTTCAAACAAATTTTTCTTATTTGCCTCTAAAAATGAGTATCTATCCTACACATGTGTAGAGCTGTCGTTTGAATTATTCCAAGAGTAGTACAATTTGCTGCCAAAGCGGAGTAATTTTGGAAAAAAACGGAGCACTCTAGACGAAATTTAATGAATTCAAATCAATTAGCATGGGATGTCCACAAATCATTAGTTACTAAAACCCATTTTCGTTAAAACTACTCATATGTCGATTTTTAAATCAATCTATGTCTAGTACTATCCGCTTGGCAGTGTAGACAGCAGACAGTAGCAAAATTTCAATGCTATCCTGATGAGATCGCCTTTTATTGCTGATCGAAACCACATTATGTATACTCTCAATACTTCTTAATAAAATTTTGAAATTTGGCTTTAAAGTGCTGATTACATAGCGCCCGTTCCATTCCGTCATGTAAAGCTGTCACATTTGAGCTTACCCAATGCTATGTAATTGCTCACATTGTAAGAAACGGATCGGAACAGGACGGAGAAGTTGAGCAAATTTCAATTTCGACGGAAGACATAACCTCCAAAATTCGGAATTTGTTTGTTTACAATTGTAGACTGTGGTGCTACTTGATTGAATTTAAATTAAATAACTTAACTTATGTTTTAAAAGTGAGTATATACATATATAAAATGGACAAAATGGGTAGGGTAGACCGGGGTTAGTTGACTATAGGGGTATGTAGACTCATTGCGATTAACTATGTGAGCATCGACATCGAAGCTGTCTAAATTTGACTGTGTATTCAGTTAAGGTACCCGTCTCAGTGTAGCAATAGTGGTCGAAGCTAGCGCACGTCGTTTACGTAGTCATTTAAAAAAGAAGTTACAAGCACGTGAGTTAAAAGTTTTGTTTCATACTTAAATTGTCTTATAGTTCACACGTTCATTATTTTGGTTTGTTTAGTGATTTTTATTGAAAGTGTATGCATTGGTTAATGGTGTTCCCAACTTGATTTTCCTGTGATTGGAATAACTTTCTGTCGTTTGTGTTTCAAAAAGAAAATGGCGGGTTGGGGCTTATTGACACGCAGCATAGCGGGGTTAGATGACTCGTGAGGCAACTAACCCTATGTTCCGTTTTTATATAGCTTATCTCTTAAGTTACAGTTAATAATGCTTTTCTAACATACAGAACGATGAGGATCCACAAACGAAAAACGGAAAAGTTGACTACATCTAAAGATGGGATGGAAATTGCTTGCAAAGAGGCTATCAATGACTAAGCTTAAAGTGAGCAACACCGCTGAACAGCTCTGTGGCTGGAGCGAAACGTCCCGAACGGTCCATTGTTGCATCTACAGCATTCCCCAACAACCCATCTCTAGACTCCTTAAGTACTAATAAACTCGCGTATATTATAGACCACTGTATGTTTATTATCCACTGTTATACATTGCAGTTAACGGGAAGTAATGTCCAGTTCAACTTTTATAAAACTCACCCTTTCAATATATAAGCACCTGAAAATGCTCGGAAATTATTAGGACCCACCACCTATCATCCACATAACCCTCAATATCTTTAATAATTCTAAGTTCTTGGAAATGCATTGAGATCACCCATATCATCAACATTTTATCATTCATCAATTTAATCTCGAATGGGCTAATTAATTAAATTTAATTTCTTATGTATGAATGGATCTGGCTCAGCCGTAGCCCCATCCCGTCTAAAACGTCGACATTAATGCGGATATGGATAATCGTGCACCATATAGACCGTTATTATCATATATACTTTCATCATGTTTTAGACCTCTGCACCATTACCACATATAGATTATTTAAAAATGTTGAATTTTCTTTATTTCGTAAAAGATGATTATTTTTTTTTCTAAACTTTGTCTTTTTGCATGCTTATTACTTTATTAAATTGATATAGTCAAATAACCCCGTCCACTGAGTCAGTAAACCACAGGCATGGGGTAAATGGACTCACGGGGAAGCTTTTTTGAAAATGGCAAATATTACTTGAAAGCTTTATAGGGAATAAAATAAAAGGAACTATTAAGAAACCCATTGAAATAATCAAAATGAAAATGTATTTATTATGCCTAAAAACGTTACAGTAACATTCTAATAAAATTAGTTATGAAAAATGGGTCTACTAGCCCCGGTATGCCCTAATATATCTAGTATGATATTTCTGACGGTGCTATTTATTGCCCATTTTAAATCTCGATGATAAAAATTGGTGCTGACACCTTGGGATAAAATGTTGTAATACGATAACACCATCTTTGTGGCCCGAATTGAGACTTGATAATTGTGACTTTTGTTTTCTTCATCCTTTGGTATGTTGCTACGAAATACCCAGAAATATTCCTTTCCATTTTTAGTGGTTTTACTCACCGCCTTCTCCTCCTAACACCCCAAAATATTTTATGTTCAATGTAGAAATTGAAATAAGCCAAATAAATTCTCCATTTAGCTGATACCATTGCACAAACTTCTTTAAAAACAAAGTGAAGAAGATAACAGTCAAATAACGTGACGGCCCGGGGCGTTATGATCACTTCATAGTTGAATCGAAACGGGCCGAAATGGAATGTAACGAAACGGACGCTATGTAATCAGCACTTTAGTCAGTAATCTGACAGAGAAGTTTCTCAGTACATCATATTAAAAATCAATTATGGTTTTGCACCTTTTCTTCCGCTATCGCGATTACAATATCATCTTCATGATAAATTATTTTAAATTATTTAGATATTTTTAAACAATGCCAAAGATGCTACAATACCAACTAAAATGGAGTACAATAAGAGGAGCTGCTGATGTCTTAAAGCTTTCACAAAGCTTTTATGAATCGCTTAATAAAGTCGCACAAGATTATTTTTTGTTAACTTCATCAAAGAACCCAATCGAACCGTTACCGATCGGCATAAAGGAGGAAAACCGAGAGCATGTGCATTTTTTTTATCACATAAGAGATCATCTTGGCAAATTAAAAATGGCATGCAAACTGCATTGCGTGAAATGTTAAATATTGGAAAGAAACATATTCAGGAAGTGTGTAATAATAATAACCGTTATTTGGCATCAGGTTGAACAGAAACTGAGAATCGTGGTGGAGACTTGCTGCAAGACAATAGGCAAAACTTAATCAATTAACAAAATGGCTTGAACGTAAGAAAAAGAAATTATGGAACCTGAACTTCAAGTAAAAAATTCGTATTTATGAGAGAATTTCATACAGAATTTAATAATTTATGGTTCATACATGTCACATTTTTGTGCTTATTACTCTTATTGTTACATTATTTATTTATTTATTTGTTATATAGAAACAACTGGTTTGGATTTTTCCACGAATTTTCTTTTCCAACAATAAGATTTACTTAAGTTTTAACTGTAAAGTTGACAGCTGTTGATTAAAAAGAATCATTAATTAATAGTTTTGATTCAGGTAATTATACCTGCATGAAAACCTATTTTTGAGAAATATATTCCTGCATAAAGCAAATTAATACAGGTGCATACTACTAAAAATAAGTAAAAAAGGAGTTTTCAAAGAAAACTGAGGCCAAGCCGCATGAAAAAGTAGAAAATAAAGTTTTCTTCACACACAGAGGTGGACTCAGATGTTTTGATTGGGACATTTCTCTTGAATATTCTTTCTCTTCATGAATCAAAACACTTATTACCTCTGATTAATCATACTGAAATATATCGGTGATTGTCGTCAGCGAATAAAATCTGAGTCCACCTCTGTGTGTGAAGAAAAATTTATTTTCTACTTTTTCATGCGGCTTGGCCTCAGTTTTGTTTGAAAACTCGTTTTTTACTTATTTTATTTTCTGATTTTTTCACGTTAACTAAATTGTTATTACGTGCTGCATGGAGATATTTTAAAATAATTTTATGACGGCTAGAAAGACACTGATTTACCAGTTTTTCAAAAAATTTATTCGAGTATCAAATCGTTGAAGTACTGCAACGGTTTTCTGAAATTCAAATTATGCGCTTTTTAGCTGTATTCCAACTTGAACATGAATTTTCCCGATTTTCCATGTTTTCCAAAAACTTTTCCTAATACTATGATTTTTTTTAAAAATTTACATGAATTTTCCTCGATTTTTTATGCAAGTTTTCCTGATTGTTGAAGAGAAACTATTGATGCCAGTAGGACGAAAAAAAAAAATTATTCCGCATAGCTTATAAAACTTTTTTGTCGGAAAAGTCGGAAAATTCCGGAAATTTTCGAAAAAATTTTCAGAAAAATTGGAAAATTCTGCATTTTTCCTGAAACAGATTTATCACTAATTATATCGATGACAATTTTTCCGATGATTTTCCCGCTTTTCTAGGTTTTCCATGGAGTTTTCCACGAAAGCAACTTAAAGCAACTCATTTCGTTCTACAACTTTGTCTTAGGTTGCAAAACGCTCAAACGCTTCCTTGGTCGGAAAAACTCCGGAAAAGTGTTTTACATGAATTTTCCTCGATTTTTTCTGCAAGTTTTCACCATTATCGGAGAGAAAGTAATGATGCCAGTTGATAGAGAACTTGATCCTGCATAATTTAGAAAACTTTTTTACCGCAAAATTTTCCGGAAAAATCGGAAAACTCTGAATTTTTCCTGAAACAGATTTATCACTAATCAAATTTGTACCAAATTTTCAAATGATTTTTCCCGATTTTCCGGGTTTTCCATGGAAATTTCCGGTTCAAATTTTGTCACGCGACATGAACCTGTGTGCCAAATTTCAGCTCGCTATGATGACGAAAACTGGGTCTACGAGAGTGTCGAAAATAGTAAAAAAGAAATATATAAATAAATATACAGACAGACAAATTGGTGTACGAGTTAAAGGGACACGGGCTGGCCTCAAAAATACATAAATTCTATCATTAATTAAATTATTTTATTATTGAAAACTTTTGAATTTTCAAAATATTTCTAAGTTGTTTAATACAGTTATCATGCAAAATTGTTTTGACAACTTCAGTTGTTTTAATTTTTCCGCATTTCAAAACATTTACAATAATTGAATCACCAACAGCGCTACACTTTTAAATAATTCTACAAAAGCGCCTAAAGGCAAGGTTATGCAAAATAAGAAAGGCAATAATTCTAATTTCAGCAATCTTGATTGTTTTTTTTTTATAATGGATTGAAATTTATAGCATACAGGGTGTTTCCCACTAGGTGGTCAATAGAGCAGGAGGTGATGGTACTCACCTAGACGAACCAAAAATTGAATGGAAGGGGGGGGGGCATAGCAATTGTTTAGGAGTTACAGGGTGATTAAGAAAAAAGCTAGTTATTTACAAAACACCCTGTATCTTTAAAAGTACAGGGCGTACGATCACAATAAAGAGCTCATTGTATGCAGAACTTCCTGCTCCATCAGCCCTATACCCCTCTCCCATCAAGAATTATGGTTGACTAAACTAAAAATTTCGGATTTTCTCACGTTTTTTTTTTTTTATTTGACCTCTATTATTTTTGCAACAAGGTCATTAGCATTAATACTACAACTAATCGATAGACCAGGGTTTAAATTTTTAAAGTCATATTTCTATGGTGCCTATGAACAATGGGTTCGTGCAAAAATGCTGGAAGCAAATTAACTCTGCTTCAATTTGGTCAAATCCTCTTGGAAAATTTGGTGAAATTATTCTTGATATCTAATGCTATATTAGAATTTAAAACAACTGAAATTTTCACGTTTAGATCCGCTGAAATACCCAATAATTTTCTGCATTTTCTGCTTATCACTCAAACGTAGACATCAGACAACTAGGTTTCTTTCCAGCCTCAACCTTCTACCCTATAAGTGCTCTGACAGTTAAAAAATCAAATGTGAAACTATCAATGATATTAGAATCCATAAAATCCACAAATAAAGTCCATTCTGCGGAAATGTCACCTCGCCCAAGTATACTTCTAAAGCAGTCAGAATCAGTTCAGTAAAACTCGTAGAACAAATTTCGCCAAAAGTTACATTCGGAACTACACTACAGAAAAAAAAAAAACAACGAATGTACCTATTCTCGCCATATATGAAGTCTACAAAGTACACACAAGGATTAGAGGTAATTATTACTGGTAAGTTTTATAGGTAGAAAATCGCTATGGGCCTATATGTAGGTTTTCATATCGACTACAACACTCACCAATCCAAGCGGACAGTGTGTTTTAGGATACCATTCATTAATTTTATGTACATATAGCACACCTAAGGCTACCAACGCATAAGCACTATGCGATTAGAACATAAAATTATTATACAAAATGCGATTTTAAAGCCGGATACAAAGGCTCGTATGAGCGCGTAGTGCATCCTGTGTTTGCTGGATATTAAATCAGATATGTACTGTTGCACAACCTAGCGGAAACTATATGCTTTCTGTAGAGATGGAACTAACCAACTCCATACCGAATAGAGAAATTTCAATTCATTTGAATTTGTTTTTGCAAATGAAATCGTGTATTTCGTTTTTGATAGATGCATTTGCCGCATGGTTAAGACTTTTTTGTTTTTTATCCTTTAAGCGACATAGGGAGAACATGGTAAGGTAAATGTACCAATTTAGTCGACACATTAAGGAATAAAAAAAGTAAAAAGTATCCATTACGCGCTCGTTCCAGGAAATTTTTAGGAAATCACTTCCTCTCTAAACCAGTGCGCATGTTTCTGCATATTTCCGGAAAATTGGACAAGGTAATTTTAACTGAAAAACTAAATAAGCTACTTGCATCAATTATTGACACCTAAAATTGAGAATGTTTCTATACTTGTTTTTGTGTCAACATCATCGTCCAATGGAATTAAGTTTAGTTAAAGATGTTATATTGTACTCACTTAAAAAAAAGGGGGGGGTGGGGGGGGGGGGGGTAAAAAACGTGTATAAATTTCGGCGGGCGCGTCCTGTTAAATCTCAATAGTAGGCGCGCTGCGGTATTTTTTGCCGCAAATATAAAAACCACAACAAAATTTATTCCATAAATGAGCTGCAGTTTAATTTATCAGTTCCGATCATTTCTGCCTCTACAATCGTCAAAACGAAGATCAAAAAAAAATATTTTGTATTTAAAAATAGCTCTCAATATAAGGGACCATCTCAGTGTAACGTAACCGGCCAAAAAATTGAAATTTTTCGCGATTTGTTTTTCCAGATGGTTAGGGGGGGGGGGGGGGTCGCGATGATTGTTTTTTTACGAATAAGACCACTCTTTAGCAATACAAAAATATTTTTTTCATTATTTTTACTTGTTCTTAATAATTAATTTAGAAAGTGAGTTAAAACAAGTAAAAAAACTAGAATTGGTCTAAGACCAATTCTTATGATACCCTAGCTAGATGAATGCCCGTATTAAATTTCGTATGGTCACCGATCTATTCAAGTATTGATTTTGAAGTTATTTTTCGCATATACAGTAGAACGCCGATTATCCGAATTAATTGGGACCGGGGTCGATTCGGATAATCGAAACAGCTCAAGTGATGGATGCGTTGGTGCATTGTCAATAATTAGCAAAACTTTTCCCTTTTTTCCTGTTTCCGTTTTAAACTTTTTTGTTTCAGGAAGAAAGGTTTTATCATACCACTCCAAAAAAATACTGCTGTCCATTCATGCATTCTTCTGATTAGTGTAGGTCACTGGTAACTTGGCTACGTTCTTAAAAGCCCTCGGCTTCTTTGCTTTGCCAATCAATAATAGAGGAAGGCGATGGGTACCAGTAGAGTTAGCGCATACCATTATGGTGACGCGATCTTTACTAACTTTGTGGCCGGGAGCACTCTGTTCTCTTTTAGATGCTAGGGTTTTTCTCGACAAAGCTTTCCAATTCAAACCAGTCTCATCAGCATTGTAAACAAGATCAGGGTCGTAGTTTTCAGTTTCTTTTTTAAAGGTGTCCACAAATTTATTAGCAGCTTCACTATCAGCAGAAAGTTTTTCGCCAGCAATATCCAGTTCCCGAATACCGTGCCTATTCTTGAAATTGCGGATCCATCCAGTGCTTGCCTTAAAACCAGCTACACCCATTTTTTCACTGAACATTCGCGCCTTTTCACATAAAATCGATCCTGAAATCGGTTGTCCAATAGATCGTTGCTGCAGAAACCACGTAAAAACAGCATTCTCAAGCTGTTCATCCTTTGCCTTTTTCATTACTTTTCGCGACGAACATCCATCATCAGTTTCCAACGCAGTCACAAAACTTAAAATTTTTTCACTGTTATTTTTAATATCAGTTATTGTAGCTGCCCCAACACCAAATCTATCTGCCAGTACCTTTCCCGCCACACCTTTTTTTAACTGATTAATTATTTCAACTTTGACCTTTAGTGATAGGACGACACGTTTCCGCTTTGCACTCATTTTGGTTATTCACTTATCATATAACCGTTCAAAACAGCGATCTTCACAATGAGAGAAAGGGAGCTCACTAACAGTAATTCAATGTTATTGAGTTGAAAAAAAAACAAACGTTGCGTTTCACGGAAGCCGCGCGACGCAAAACATGTAGTGTCTTGCCTCTAGCTTTCAACCATAACAGTTGAAATATATTTGGACTCCAGCGAGTTTCAACTTGTGACAACAAAACAAAACAAAACAAAAATTACATTACTTACTTACAGTGCTTGGTTTTAATTTTTTATATTACGCTTAGGACCGATTCGGATAATTGGCGATTCGGTTAATCGGCGTTCGGATAATCGGCGTTCGGATAATCGGCGTTCTACTGTATTTCTAGAACAGTTTGTCGCACAGAAAAAATGATTATAACAAATTTTATAGGATTTCGTATTCTGCAGAAGTTTTTAGTACAATAAAAATGTCTTGGACTGATCGTTTTCAAAGTATACGTAAAAAACCGAAATTTTTATATGGCAACACCAAGAAGGAGTTGCCCGATTTAGTCCATTTTTGACAATTTATTTGCTAATGCAGGAAAAACATCATGTACGAAATTTCAGCTCTCTATGTCGATGCGTTATCAGGCAGTGACCAAATATATAGCGGAAAACGAAATTTTTATATGGCAACCCCACGAAGGAGTTGCCCGATTTGTCTCATTTTCGAATTTAATTTTACTTTTTTTTTAAAGTCCGTGTACAAAATTTCAGCTCTTTAAGTTTACGCGTTCTCGAGTTATCGTGCGCACGGACGGACGGACGGACGGACATGCAAAGATCAAAATAACTTTTAATATTATGCGTGGGTGTCCAATCCATTTCGCTCTACCATCATTATTTCGAGGTGTTACAAACGGAATGACAAACTTAGTATACCCCTATAGATTTCATCTAGGGTATAAAAATGTGTCAGAAAGAAAAAAACTCAAATTGATTATTAATCTGTAGGGAAGGCGCTATGTAATTGCCGTCTTTATGTTCCAGGCCGTGACACAAAACGATATTGCTACTTGCAAAAGTATTAGAGTGGTACGATTTCGCACTTCTCTTAGCATTTGTTGTTATGGAAAAATGCATTACTTTCAACTTCAACCTTCTGTACAATGTAAATAAGCCTCCGTACTAAAAGTTTAATTCGAGAATTGTGTTATTTAATTCCTTGTGCATTTACCAGCATAAAAATCTAAGTACTTTCTTTAAGAAAATTGTTTATAGTTTATTACTCAAACATAACACTACACATAAAAATGAGAAAATGCGTTGAATTCTGTTGCCTTCATACCAGCTTTCATTTCTCTATGTGTTTTCCCACAGAGAAATGAAAGCTCACGTCAAAGTGGGAGCAAATAGTTCTTAAATCAGATCTACTTTTGTTTGAAATTGATTTTCTTTTGAAAATGTATAAAAACCTAAAGTATAAATTATACTACCATAAAGGCAACAAATTTGCCTATAAAATAGGCTAATATTTGAATTATTTTTGAATTATAATTTAAAAGTTGTGAAGAGTTAAACACAGAAAACCGTTGCCGTCCGTTGTGAAAATATGACGCGAATGTGTAGCTCTGCCGATTCATTGATTAAAAAGTACTTTGCGTCATGTTTGAAATGAAAAAACTGAATTATTTGATATTTATTTATTTATTTTATTATAGTTAAGAAGTTACTGTGTATTAAACATTGAAAGACTTAATTTTTTTCATATAACTCAATAGGCAAGCACAAAGCTCTGATTGCTTTCTAGTGTGCTTTGTGGTATGAAGGCAACAGAATTCATCACATTTTTTTCATTTTTTGGTGTAGAGCTGTTTGAGTGAAAAATTATAAACAATTTTCTTAAAGAATGTACTTAGATTTTTATGCTGGTATATACACAAGGAATTAAATAACAAAATTCCTGAATAAAACTTTTAGTACGGAGGCTTATTTACATTGTGCAGAAGGTTGAAGTTGAACGTAAGGCATTTTTCCATAAGAACAAATGCTAAGAGAAGTACGAAATCGTACCACTCTAATACTTTTGCAAGTAGCAAAATCGTTTTGTGTACGGCCTGGAACATAAAGACGGCAATGGCTATGTCCCTATGGAGTTTTTTTTGTTTTTTTTTTTAATTTGACAAAATGGCGACGGCTTGAGGAAAAACGACGAAATTTAGCCATGTTTTTCAACAGTTTTTCGTGTGAAAAAATAGGAAGATTTAAAAAAAAAACAACTTCCATAGGGACATAAACAATGAAGTAAAGAAAATTCCGAAAATAATTTCAAGTCGATAGCTTGAAAACTCTCCTTCTGAGAGTTGACACCGTTTGTAAAAAGGGCATTTCGAGAGAAACGCGTTTAAAGTTTGAAGGGGTTTTTTTTTGCATAAATTGTCTACTTACAATCAATCGGCCATCCCAGCTCTATGAAAAATCCATTCTGAATAACAGCACGAAACTGACGAATTTGACCACTCTATTTTTGTTATAGGAGCAGGTAAGAACCCTAGATAAGGATGTGCCGTTAGGGATGGAACAAAAGAAATGACGCGCGTCGTCAAGATGAGACAAACAAAAAATAAATCGATTTTTCAAAAATTTTACACTGAGATGGTCCCATAAGCATTCCAGTGCCATCCTTGGACCAAATTTCCAAAAAATTCACATGATTTACTTTTTTTTACTGCAATTAGAAAGCGTAGGTGCCTACTCCTGTTTGAGCTGCCTTAGCTCTAATGCTCAGTGATCTGTAAAGGTACAGGCACAGATAAGTAATCCCAGATGTAGAAACCAATGTTAAAAATCTGCTTCTCATGAGCCAACCATGATATATATCCAATGTGTATTTTCGAAAGTTCATCAAACGAAATGTGCGGATACTAGACACCTAGACGAACCAAAAATTGTATGGCAGGAGTGGGGGGCATATCAACCGTTTAGGAGTTACAGGGTGATTAAGAGAAAAATCTAGATTTTCAAATAACACCCTGTATCTTAAAAACTACAGGGCGTACGGTCACATTTAAAAGCTCATTGTATGCAGAGGAGTTTCATGACCTTTCCACCGACTACTCAACCAGTCCCATTCCCTCTTCCATAAAGAATTATGGTTGTCGAAACTAAAAATTTCGGATTTTCTTACCTTACCTTACCTTTTTTCTTAATTTGGCCTTTATTATTTTTGAAAAAAGGTCGTTAACATAACATTTTTTTTTATAAAAACTGTAAACTGTAGACTGTCCTCTTTAATTTGACCTTTTACACCCTATGTATTAACTATAGCCGTATTCAGGTAAAACCGAAATTAGACGATATTTTTTAAAATGACGTGCTAAGGGAACAAATTATCGTTTAGAATAGGTTTGAAAAAAGGTTTGAGAATAGGCTTAGAGTTAATAACTCTTAAAGGGCTTCAGATAGCACATTAGATGTAATAGGTCACATTAAAGAGGAGAGTCTACACTTTACAGTTTTTATAAAAAAAGTTATGTTAACGACCTTTATGCAAAAATAATAGAAGTCAAATTAAAAAAAAAGGTAAGGAAACCCTAAATATTTACTTTAGACGCCTTTAACTCCTGAGACTAGGGGGTACGGAGCTGGATAACCAGCCATTGGAAAGGCCATGAAGTTCTGAATACAATGAGCTTTTAACTGTGACCGTACACTCTGTAGCTTTTAAGATGCAGAGTTTTATGTGAAAATCTAGCTTTTTTTTCTTAATCACCCTGTAACTCCCAAACGGTTTATGTGCCCCCCCCCCCCCCCCTGCCATAAAATTTTTTGTTTGTCTAGATATCTAATATCCGCACATTTCATTTGATCAAGTTTCGAAAATACACATTGTATACGTATATCAGCCAGCTTTAGCTTTTAGAAAATGCAAAATCTCTGAACATTAACCAGCCTACAGGCCAGCCGAACACTTAGATTTCAGCTTGCGCTTGAAAAATAAGAAAAAAATTGTGAAAACTATAGAAGTTTTCTCAAGATATTCAAAAAGCTTTATCAAAGACTTCAACCAAAAATAATGTACAAAAAACTATGAAGATGTCACTACATACGGCGCATGAACTGACTATCCTATCTCCTTCAATATCTGGGTATTAGTCATCTGCGGTATACAAGTCTATAAATAAAGGATGAATCTCCTCATGTAGGAATTTATTAAATCCAATAATCACAATAATTAGGTCTGAGACTAAAGATAATTAAATGCAGATATGAGTTAAACTCAGGTCTGAGAAATTAATGTATTATATAATAATAAACGGGATGACGACACAACAATATACTTGGGTTAGAGGTCCAAAACCCAGGCAAAAATGACTCTCAACGCAAGTTCCTAACTATTAAAGTTTTAATGCTAACTATAAACGCTACTACTTACGAGCTAAAGGGTTTTCCAGTAAGAGGTGTTATTTTGATATTGAAAATAACATGGAAAATAACATCAGCCAAATGACCACCACGACCACGCCTACAGGACCATATCCTTTTCATGAAATTTTCCATAACCAAATCGCAAAGTGGCTGCCCTATGTCCTCGATAGCCTCACGAATTCCATCTTTGAGGTCTTGAATCGACGCTGGGCTGTTGGCGTAGACCTTCTCTTTCACGTGGCCCCAAAGGAAGAAGTCGCAAGGTGTTAAGTCACAATATCACGGTGGCCAATTGTGATCACCTCTTCGAGAGATAACACGGTCCGGAAACTTTTTCCGTAAAAGATCAATGGTTTCGTTGCTTGTATGGCACGTAGCGCCGTCTTGTTGAAAGTAAACGTTGTCCAGATCAATACCATACAATTCCGGCCATAAAAAAAAACATTAATCATCTGTCGATAGCGCAATCCATTCACCGTAACTGTTGCTCCAGCCTCATTTTCGAAAAAGTAAGGTCCAATGACCCCGCGGGACCATAAACCGCACCAAACAGTCACACGTTGAGGATAGAGAGGCTTTTCAACAATAACTCTTGGGTTTTCCGAGCCCCAGATGCGACAATTTTGCTTGTTGACGAAGCCATCGAGGTGGAAATGGGCCTCATCACTCAAGATGAGTTTTCGATGGAATTCCGGATCATTTTCATGCATTTCAAGGACCCAATCAGCAAAGACTCGACGTTGTTGATGATCGGCCGGCTTGAGTTCTTGTGTTAACTGAACTTTATAAGCCTTAAGACCCAAATCTTTATGCAAAATACGGTGTAATGACGTTTGTGGAATGCCTAATTCCAAAGAACGACGAGGAATGGACAAACCTGGGTTTTCTTCAACACTTTCGGCTACAGCAGCAATATTCTCGGCTGTTCTTGAGCGACGTGCACGGGTTTTATTCTTCACATCACTAACTTGTCCCGACAGCTCGAATTTTTCTACAAATTTCTGTATTGCGATCCGACAAGGTGTTTCACGACGACCCAAAAATGTTCGAGTCTTACGAACCGTGTCTGCCACATTTTCACCATTTTTATAGTGAATTTTAATAATTTCAATGCGTTGTTGAATCGTCTATCGTTCCATTTTTATTTATGGCGTAGTTTCTACTTGTCAAATGTAAAAAAATTACAGCTCCAAAAGTGACATCTACCGAAATAACGGGCTAATTAAAATAACACCTCTTATTGGAAAACCCTTTAGTATAAAATTTGGCTCTGAGTTCCTACACTGATTGAATTGTAATTCCTTATCTATTGTGCATGAGATAATTATTATTTATTTTTCTTATCGTTTACGTACTTATTATTTAGCCTTGCGCTAAAGCTACCTATGACTATATGGAGTATAAGATTAATCCTAATAAAAAATAAAGTTACGCTTGACTAAATCTAACTTATTACACATTACAGACTAATTAAATTATAGGCTAATTATCCTCTATGCCAGCTTTCTACAAGTCCCGTCTGGTAGAAGGCGATACCCTCCGTGGTGCTCCTGAATAGATTTATTTGCTCTTGATGGGAGATTATAAAAGGGGATAAATATTCATTTGCTGCATCTTGACTTCTCTTATCTGCTGCCATTTCTGCCACTATCACTGGATTCTTCCTTGCCTGCCCAATGAGGAACTCGTCCAGGGGAGAGAGTTTTCCTGCTTCTTTCGCCGCCTCGTACAGCTCCTTGTTGCTGAAATTCCTGAAATGATTTTTCAAAAACTTACCAGTACAAGCTCTTAAGATTTTCTTCTCGAGGGTTAGTATTCTAGCTAAAGTCGTTTTGTTAATGGTGAACCAAATAGGAAACGCGTATGAGATTGTAGGTCTAATTAGTTGTTTGTATAGAAGGAGTTTCACACTAGTGGAGAGGGCGGACCCTCCTCGCATGAGTGGACTTATAAGGGCAATGTTGGTTTTCTTGATCATGGCCTCAGCATGATCTTTGAATTTGAGGAGTTTATTGAATCTAACACCAAGATACTTAATAATTGAGTCCTTTGGTTTGATCTCGAAGCTATTGAGGATTAGTGAAGCTTTTTTGCAGATGCTTTCTATTGTGACTGTCCTAGAGTTAGATGCAGGCAGACGGAAGAGAATGAGATCAGTTTTCTCGTAATTTATCTTGAATCCCCACTTTGTGTAGTAGTTCACCAAAGCCATTAATTTTCTCTTGATCTTCAGAATGGCGAAGTTCGGGCTAGGCGCGGATGAGTATGTAATGGAGTCATCAGTGTAAATGAAAGTGGTAGCTGCGGGGTCATTAGTCGGCTGATTCGTGGTGAAGATGTTGAAAAGAAGAGGACGGAGGAATGAGGAATGAAGCGGATCTGCTCGATCTTTTATAGTGCGCTGATGTATCCCAACCAAAAGCCAAATTCGAATTATTGTCTGAAATTGTTCCTATGTTTTTCGCTTAATATTGCTGCTGGCGATGTTTTGATGTAGATCGATATTGGTGAGTTTGATCATAGATGGCACAAGAACTAGATGTTGCATGCAGTACAAAAAAAAAAAAAAATTATACAACATTTATACGCTGGGTTGTCCATTCCGGAATGGACCACAACATTTGAAATGATGTATATACGTCGAGTGATTCATATTTTTTCGTATCTGAAGTATTGAGAAAATCGATCAAATGTATACAAAACTGCTATTAGAAAAAAAAAACATTTGCTTTCGGGACGCTCTAAAGAGCGTCTTATAGTCTATTCTAGAATGCACTACGCATTTCATAATCTGTATACTCTGCTCTGGTATGCCATACGACATCTAGTTCTTGTGTCTAGTTTGATGAATAAAGCAGAAGCCATTTCAGATATGTGACCTTATTAAATTTTGTTTGTAATTTAAGAAATTTTTTGTTTTTTTTGTTGTTTTAGATTTGATAGAGAATTAATATTGGAGAGAAATGCTGTGCTGAAGTATCGCCCTTTCCATCTCTACTGATCATCTCTTTTTACCTTGTCTCTTATGATCTGCAACTGAAAGCTCCTGCACTTCGAAACTTCTCAGCTACATCTTAGCTTTGTATGTACATAGATTTTTAAGGAATTTGCTCCAGGAAGGAGTTAGCTATAAAAAATGTACACTGTCCACAAGAGTTTTTGAGTCTCTGATTTGGGCTTCTTTGGCACAAAAATCGTAATTCCAAATAATTCCTTCTAGTCTGAGTAAAATAATGGATCCAACAAAAAACAGTATCCAATTATATGTTTTCTTTGCTTTTTTTTTTAATTTTGTATTGAAATTCGAGATCACTTATCAAATTTAAATGTGCTGTGAAGGTATTCATTGGTAAAATCCATTCATTGGTAAAATCCATTAATCTGTATATAGACTAGCCTCAGACACAACAAATTTGATATTATTCCAGATAGCATTTATAATATCTGAATCAAATTGTTTCTAACTCGTGCCTGTTGCTTTTGTTTTAGTCTTGCTGTATCGAAACTGGCTCGCGAGGTTTTCTGTTCTTGATTGCTAAAGCAAATAGTATACGTCGCCATATAATCAAAACTGATTTTTTTTCTTATACAAGAAATCTTAAAATCGATTTTGTCCCCATTGAATTTCGTGGAGACATTTATTATTTCAGATATCCTTTTTGTATATTTTTTTCGAATTTTGCTTTTTTTTCATATACATATGTAGGTACTGATTGTATATTAATTTGACATTAATTCACCTTTCATGCGATTATTATAATTTTACAATACAAACAAATCCCTTTATTCCTGGGTAGATGTAGGCATACCGCTAAATAATACTAATAAAACAATAATTGCAATAAATTTACTCAATTTGACTATTTCTCAGGTTCCACTTCGCTAAAAAGTTGAAGTGAGTGGAACTCGTTTTCGTACTGGCGCAAGTAAACTGGTGGGTATATCAAGAGGAGGTGAAGGACTTAAAACGAGGTTACTTGGGACAGTAACTTCGCTTGTGTAAACTACATATACTTAAGTGGTGTATTAAAAAAAATAAAATGAAGCGTCATAATTCTGGAGTGGGGAGGGGTACGAGAGTAGGTGGGGCAGTCGCTTGGAAAGGCTATGAAGTTCTGCATACAATGCCATCTTAAAATATACCGTACAGGGTGTACTTTTGAAGATATAGATTGTTTAATGAAAAAAGATCATATTTTACTAAACACCCTGTAACTCAACAGGCTGACATTTTGCCCATATCCCCCTCCCCCCAATACAATTTTTTACTTGTCTGGATGAGAGGAATCGTTTGGCAAAATATAGTCATATTAGTCTGGGACACCCTGTATATGTATACATAATATCGATACCCTACGTCTATCATTAGCATTAATCCGTAATAGCTAAAGGTCTCGACACAAGTACCACAAATTCATGGGTTAGAGGTAATCTGATGTGTCGGTACTATTTGGGGGAGTTGCAAAAAACCTGTTTAGAGCTTCTGGGCTATAATCACAAAAAGGGTTGGCCTTACTATAGACACGTTTGCCTTCTTTAATTAAGTTCTTCCAAAGAGTTTTTAACTCAGGGGTAAGCGGGATTGATAATATAGCCCGTGGTAAATTCGTAATCATCTATATTCACGCTACAGAGGTCCCCCCCTCCCCCTTCGATAATGAGCTATTTAATTTCAAAGCGGAAAGCAACTATTGAGCCATTTGATACGAAGTGGTACAAAGTTCTGAAATAAGTAGGACACAACGCGGTGATGAAATTCGTTACCTGTTCATCAAATGATAAACATTTACGAATCTGATGACAGAGTAGGGTGTCGTTCACAAGAATTAGTCGGTTTACATAATTATGTGGGACCAAAACAAAAATTATAAATCTGAACGGGAATGTCATGATCCAGAATATTAAATGGGCTAATTTGGTTTTGAAACTAAACACGGTCCAGATCGGAAACGAGATAAAAAAACACATCAAGAAGAAATGGATGCTATAAAATAAATAAAATGGTAGACAAATTTAATATATTTATTGAACAAGAAAAGAAAAATTCAATAATCCTTTATGTGAATTAATTCATTTACCTATACTTTCCCCACTTTTGTTTATTTACTTTGCATAAAATCTCAATTAAACTCATTTCAGTGTATATATAAAATTAAGAAAAAATTATAAAACATCCATGGCCTAGTAACATTGAAAAAGAAGAAGTAAATAAAAAAAAATAAGCAAATGAATCGATTTAACCGCCACATAACGAACGGATCCATATCATATATCAATGAAATTAACACTTCTGCGATCTCGTCAACGACACATTAACACCTCTTTCTTGCGCTATTTCTTCCCTCAATAGGAATCGAAGCGAACAAATTTATTGCAATTGTTTTTTTTTTTACAAAGTTCAAAACGTTCGGCACAGGCAAATTAATAAGAAGCGCGCGAGCAACCAACACAACACAAACCGCGCGGATATTATAATATTTATAGACCTTGAGGACTTTTGTTTAACACAAATGTTCGATTCATATTATAATATTCAATGAGTGCATACTAAAAGTGGACAATGATCTGATCAATCTGGCGCCCCCATCTCGCGGTCCAGTCGTATATTGATTTACATAATCGATAGACGGATGATGTAAGAGCCCAGAACCAAAGACATTAAAAAAAAAGAAACTCATCTTCATGGAATCCATTGTGGTGCGACACCGTAAATGAAGGCACAGTAATTTATGACCACACACTGCGCCCTGTTAGGATTGGGATTTCATCTTGATTATATCAATTTTCTTCAGTGTTGCTATGCTCTTTTCATTTTTTTCAAATTAAAAAAAAAAAATTCTACATAAATATTAATTACAATATGGCTAACACCTACTCTCACGCTTTATGCATATGTAGATATCATAAAAAACTTTAAGCTTGATGCATTTACCTTATTAACTTAAAGATTTCGGTTCAAAAGAGATCGTGACGATTACTTGAATTATTTAGTCCCAATCCATCTATATATGCACATCTACCTACATATATATACCTCCATACAGAGAAAAGATACTTATGCTAATGAATGGATTCAGCAAGACCGGAAGTTTTATCTTTCCCTCTGCCTATAGTAGAAGGTGAGTGAGAAATTGCTGTATATACAATAATGGGAATCCACGGTGATGCGTCACCATCTATTTGTCTTTTTAAGATGCGTGAACAGGAACAGCTTCTGGCTTTTATGTATGTGTGTGTATGTGTATAATTCGATTCTGATGGATTAAGTAAGCGTAAGGAGCATCTCAATGTATATTTTCTGTAAAGAAGAAAATTTTCTGTTGTTTGTAATTTATCGCAAGAAATTTATATTAACCCCATTCAACAGAAGCCCCTTCCTTCCCTGTCCCCCTGCATTGCAAAAATGGTTTCATGGTTCGCATTTTACGTGATTTCTAAAAATAAACTTTATTCGCGCTAAGCGTTGCTTAATGCTTCTGGCATATCCATTAAGTCTTTGAGTGGATTTTACATTTTTTTTTAATGAATGAATAAATGAATGAAAGTCGACTGAAGATTGCACGCGCTGCTCTTGGATTGGAGTGGATGCAAATGAAATGATTGCAGGATAATAAAAAAAAAAAAACATAATTGTAAGAAAGAATGTAACCTTGAATTTCTTAAGTGGTTATTTGGTCGGAGTAATTTTTTGGTGTACGCAAAAATAACTAATTTAAAGACAGCTGAGAACAGTAGTCTTCGCTTGAGCTTGGAAAAAAATCATAAGTCAAAGGTTGAAAAATTTAGTTTTTTAACGATAGCTCTGTTCCATTCCCACATAGCTTCATTCAGTCTTGCATAAGAAATAATGATGCAGAAATTTTGTCGATTAAATTCATAAGAAAATATTATAAATGAATGCTTCTCGCGTAAAGAGAGAATTGGGACTATTGTTGGGGCTTAGGCTATTGAAATAAAAATGTGTCAAATAAATTTTAAGAAACAAAAATTAATGTTTATCTACAAAAAAAAAAAAAAACATAAACATCTTTAATGACGGCGGCGTCCCAATCCAATCCAATCCAACTCGATTGGACATTGGACCTTTTTGCTAGTATACAATTAAATGTTTTTTTTTTTTTTTTTTTGTTTGAAGATCGGGGCTGTCTTAACTGTAAAACTTAGTTTATGGGGCCGGGATTAGAATAGGGGGCGTTGTCGTTTGGACGACATGTGGAAAATTAGAGTGCAATTAGTTAGTTCGATTTATCACGATTGTGACAAAAAATTTTCAAAAATTTTTGCATAAAACTAATAATAATTACTGAAATTATGAGCAAAAAAAGATGAAACAATAATTTGGTTAAGACCGAGTCAGGCACGCGAAATCAGGTTTCCGTATTTTGAGTTAAGGAGCGGGGGGGGGGGGGTAGTAGTAACAGGGGTAAGTAGTAACAGCTTAATTACTCAGCAGGCTTCGAATATTGTGTTTTCAATTTACAATTAATCTGCAGCTTATAACAGGGCCTATGACGTAAGCACAGCCTGTGTGGCGCGGGAGTGCGCAGTGAGTGGTTTTGTTTTATTATGTTGTTACTACTTACCCCACGCAAGTTACAATTTACCCCGTGAAAACATGCTACTACTTTCACAAAAAGTCATTTATACGAGCATTTGTTATTAATTTAAGCCCAATTATCATTCTAATTGATACCTGCACTGAAAAAACAGTTTGTTTGGTTTAAATAAAATTTATTTGTATGGAATAAAATATATATTTAAATACGGCGAAATAAATATCGTATTTCTTTCAAAGAAAGGATTTATTTGAATGATTTATTTCCACCAAATAGGCGTTTGTTTCTTATGATTTATGATGTTTATTTAGGATATTGGTAATTAGTTTGTTGGAAATAATTGACTTGTTTGATAGACACAAATTTTATTTCGCACAAATAGACTGTGGAATGTAAAATTATTGATACATTTGTATCAAATGATTATTTGTTTCAGTCAAATTAATGTTCTTTGATTGAAATATTTTATTTATTTGGAAAAATTAAATATTATTTAGTAACAATAAATCACAATAAAGTATATTTGTTGCAAATAAATATATGTTCCAATGAAATTAATTATATTTCAAAAAAAAAACATCATGATAACAAGCAAATATCTAACGCAAATCAATCTAGAATTTATACAAAATAAATATTATTTGGTAAGAATAAATGTTGATTTACCCTGGGAAGCAAGCCTTTACTTCCCGCAAATAAGTTGTGTATTTGGTATTCTGATGATTATCTGCTTCGTTCAAATGAATAAATAAGTAAATAATATTCATCGCTTGTACATATATATTCGTACATATGGATATGTATATACATTGTTGAGATCTCGTGTAATTTATATTTACCTGAAGTTTTTAGTTCACTCCCTGAAACAACTTTTTCTTATTATTATAGAATTGAATTGAAAGTCAAAAGACCATTTTTCAGTAATATGAAAATATATTTATTTGCTATTTTTAACAAAAATTAATTCGCTTTCAGAAAAGATTAAGAAAATTATAATAAATAATATAATATCACATTGATGAATTCAGTTATTGAATATAGATATGACAGATCGTCCATAACCAAGAAAATGCCCTTTTTTCTTGGAAATTCATTGAAAGATTTAAGTTCCTAAACAGCTACTTTCTGTAAACTACCATTATTAAAATTAACTACATAACTTTTAATATGATTGTCAACGCCAATTGTATGAAGTTTTTTTTATACAAAATAAACTTCTTCATTTTTATCACAAAAAATATATTTTATACGCCCAAAAACTGGTTCCTCACAAGAATGACAACCGAGTTCAAAAATGTAACCGATTTTATAAAGTATATTGTTAGTCTTAATCCAAGAAAATTACTCAAAATTTATGGAATTTAAGAAGGGGAACAACACAGATACCATGTCTAATTCCTGAGATGATAAAAGCTTTGGTTTGCTATATTCTTTTATATTTCGTAGATGTGAGGAAGATAGAACAGTGTAACAGAGTTTTAACTGAAATTTAAAAGCCAAAGTATATGCTATATTCCTGCGGGACGTTACAATGTGCGCATTGCTTTTACCAATTTTATGAAAGGCCTCAACAAAAACTCGCACGATGAAGACTTCAAACCGACTGTGACTAAAAGACTTGTACACTATCGGTAATATGAAATTGTTATCAGTGTACGAGAAATAAACGTTATTCATACTGAATAACGTTTGTTTCTCTGAAATAAACATTATTTGAAATAAACAAATGTTAACAGGCACATAGGCACCATGGAAATAATCTTTGTTTTCCCTGAATAACATTTATTTCTCTGAACTAAATATCTATTTGCAACGATTAAATTAAATTTTTTTGAGACAAATAAATGTAATCATTTGTAACAAATAAATGGACTTATTAGATCAAATCCAATGTGTTTATTTTCACTGAATAAACTGATTTTTCCTTTTAAAGAAATATTTATTTCGTAGCAATTGTAGGAACCGACAGTGGGCAGACAATAACAAAATAAAAAGACTCGTATCACGTCTGAACTGTACGACACAATTTATTAGAGTGCGTTCTTTGGTACATTGATCGTTATCAGTTAATCTGCTCGATAATCGGTGCCGTTAGCATTTGATGATCACTATAGTGTATACGTATGTATGCGTGTACAAGAAATTCAATTTTTGTTAATTTATGACTACAGATTCGACCATCCTGCATAATAATCGTCCCGATTATAAATATAAATCATGATACACCAAATGCCGCAAGCATACAAAATTAGGATACTATAAACTAGTTAAATACTCCTAACGATTTTCAAATAAATGAACAGTCATTGGATAATTACTCGTAAAAGTTATACAATTCTTTTTAACAGTGATGTGAACTGTTCTTCAAACTTTCTTTCAAATATTTTTACAAACTTTAATTTAACGTGATTAAAATCTTATAAGTAACACAGGATAAATTATAAAACTTAATTTTTCATACTTGAATACAGATACTGTACTATTTCTTATGTAAAACTTTACAGACAAAATTAAATTGTTCTACAACAAAAGTACGTTAATAAGACTTTACTAAACAAACCATCGAATGTACTCATCATGTACTAAACTTCATGTAAAAATAATCATATTATCATCATTATATCAAAAAATGATACAGTAACGATGTTGACCAATACCTTAACAAATTGATCAATTCTTCAAATCTAAAATATTTCACTTTAATTTCTTGCCTACATGTATATATACATAGCTTTAGATTTTCGTTTTGAAAACTGGTACATTATACACATGCATTATGACTTAACTAATTCATCTTGTTGTTAATCGAAATTTCATTTTAAACCGTTTCTTTTTTTCTCTTAATGTATCAAGATATTAACAAAGGTTAGGTAGTATAAACAAACAATAAAACATAGCCACAATTATGACAAATTAAAATTAAAAATCCGAAATACCTAAGACACTATACAGACACTCTGCATCCCTGCTCAACCCTTGCTCAAATTTAAATTAATGTATGGTTTCATATTAGCTGGTGAGCACACTCCTTTGTAAGAAATTCTGCTTACTTGCATATTATCAATATCTTTGATAACGTACCTGTCATTCTCTAAGACTTCAACTACCTCGTATGGTCCACGATATTTAGGTAACAATTTTTTATTAACACCTGCAGTTACAACTACATTCTTTACCATCACAAAATCGCCTTTTTTATACTTATGAGGTGCTTTATGTCTCTTGTCATAATACAGTTTGTTATAATTTTGAGTTTTACTAATCATATTAGAAGCCGCTGTTCTGATTTTTTCTAAATCTCGTAAATCCGTTTCATGTACATTTTCTTCAATATATTCAGCGATTTTATCACATAATTCGCCCTTCTGTTGGACACCAAACAACAATATGCTAGGAGTTGTACCTATACTTCTACACAAAGTATTATTTAATGCAAATTCGATTTTTGATAAATTTTCATACCAATTCCCAGTACTATCCGTGTTCGATTCTTTAGAAAGCATTGGCGTTATTATTCTATTAATTCGTTCAACCTGCCCGTTTGATTGCGGTGAACATGTCGCTACTTTTATATGTTTTATATTATGCTTTGCTATAAAATCATCAAACTCCTGGGACGTAAAACAAGATCCTCGATCTGAGATAATTTTACTAGGTCGACTGTATGACGAAAAGTAAGATCCCAAACACGAAACAACCTCTGACGTTCGCGTTGAAGCCACAGCATATAGTTTACAAAATTTAGAAAAACCATCAATTACAAGAAAAATGTATTTTTTCTTAGTGCGGGTTGGTGGCAAAGGTCCAAAGTGATCGATATGTATCACTTCAAATGGTTGATTACCTTTTGGAATATTATGCAATACTCCTTCGATTTTACCAGACACTGGAGAATAATAAACACACTTAAGACAATTTGCAATAGAATCTTTAATTTTCTGCTTCATATTTGGAAACCAATAAGATTTCCGAAGGTGGTCATAACATTTTGCTACTCCTAAGTGGCATAGAGATTCATGATGTGTCTGAATTACGCGATCTTCCATTTGCTTTGGAACATAAAACATTACATTATTATTTAATTTTCTGTAAACCAAACCGTTTATTAATGCAAACATTTGACTTTCGCCCTTTTCCAATGCAAGAGCTAATTTCATAATAACAGGGTCCCGATGTTGAGCCGAAGCCAACGCAAATTCAAAAGTACCCTCTTCTATCACCAATATTTCTGTACAACGACTAAGTGCATCTACGTGTTGCATTCTGGTTCCTGATCGGTGTTCAATTGAATAATCATAGTTCTGCATTTCTAACGCCCATCTTGATATTCTAGGATTAAGTAATTTCTTTTCAAGAGTAAGTGTTAGTGCCTGGCAATCAGTAACTATTTTAAACTTTATTCCAGTTAAATAAATGCGAAAACGTCTTAAAGCATAAACAATTGACAGAGTTTCCAATTCGTAGCTATGGTATTTGGACTCAACATCTGTAGTCCGTTTTGAAAAATAGAACACAGGGTGAAATTTACTATCACTCTGACGTTGCAAAAGAATTGCACCGAATCCAATGCTACTCGCATCACAGTGTAATTCGGTTTCATTTTGAGAGCTGTAAATTGCTAGAATCGGTGATAGTACGAGCTTTAGTTTCAAAGTTTCAAAAGTTTCTATCTCCTTCTGACCAAAACTGAAAGAGACATCTTTCTTTAAAAGATCATAAAGGGGTTTAGCCAAAGTAGCAAAGTTTTGAATGAACTTTCTAAAATAAGAGCACAAACCTAAGAAGCTATGAACACCCTTTACACATTTTGGTAATGGAAAATCACTAATGGCTTTTAAGTTTTCTGGATTGGGCCGTATCCCTTTCGCATTAACTATATATCCTAAGTAAACGATTTCCTCATATAAAAACTTACATTTATCATATCTAAGTTCCAATGTGTTTTCCCTAACCAGTTCCATAACCTGTGTAAGAATTTCTAGGTGCTCTTCAAGCGTTGAACTCGCGATTAAAAGATCATCCATATAAGCGAAAAGCTTATCAGAAACTATTAACTTTTTAAAAATATGGTTTATGTATCTTTGAAAAACGGAAGGGGCATTTTTCAGACCAAAAGGCATTTTAAGGTATTCGTATTGCCCCAACGGAGTTACAAAAGACGTATACATCACCGACTCGTCAGCTACCTTAACGTGATGGAATCCATTACGAAGATCTAATATTGTAAAATATTTTTTGTCACGCAATCTATCTAGCAAGTCTTCGATTACCGGCAGAGGATAATTGTCGCGAACCGTATACTTATTTAATTCACGAAAATCTACACACATTCTCAATTCGTGACTTTTTTTCTTAACGAGTACAACCGGGCTAGCATACGGAGAATTGCTTTCGCGGATAATACTTCGATTTAAAAGATCATCTAAGATTTTTTGTAGTTCTAGCTTATGTTGATATGGCAAACGTCTAGGCGTACAATAAAAAGGTATATCTTTAGTTAATCTAATGTTCATTTGAATAAAATTATTATTATTAGGAATCTTATTATTTACTATTTCAGCTTCTAATATGATTTTTTTAATTTTTTCTTTAACCGCATAAGATAAATTATTGTTGATATTTAAAGTATGAAAGGCATTATCATCACTTACGTCAATATTCAAAATTTGTTGTGAAAAATCATCTTCGAAGCAAAGGGTTTCAGCAGAGCTACAAGGTGTCTTCACATAGTCCTTGTTCTTGGCAACCAACTGAAAGTTGTTCAAATTTAAAAAATCTCGGCCTAAAATAACAGGATATTTCATACTGGAATTGGGTACAATATAAATTTTCAAACTAACAATTACCTCTCTAAATTTTATATTACAAACACAACTACCTAAAACTTGAAGTTTACTATTGTTTATTCCCACGTAGTTATTATCCTCAGAAGAAACTTCTTTCCAAAAACACTGTGGCACAAATTTTTCCTGGATAAAGCTGATAACGCTACCAGAGTCCAGAAGAGTCAACAACGACAAAGTGCAGAGCTCACTGCCAGCTTCGTTTAATATGTACCTGATTTGAAACTCGAAATTATTATTACCAGAAAATATATACTTCTCATTATGGGGAAGCTTTTCCCTTCTATCCGGAACCTCGATGCTTTGGACTGGCATGACCTGATTTTGACTAGGACAATTATTTGCTATGTGTCGTAATTTACCACACCGGAAGCAGGACCCCTTCGATCGCCTAGGTTTTGAACATTTATTGCTGGTGTGTCCTCGTTCGTTGCAATTGAAGCACTTAAACTGACCTTGATGTTGTTTTGATGATTCTTTTGCACGAGTATCGCGATATTTTATTTGATCCGAAGATGTTTGACTAGATGATTTAATTTTTCCGTACGTTCTTAATGCATGTTTAAGTTCACTCATTGTGGTTGCACTATATAAAAGCATTTTATTGATATGGCTATCTGAAATTCCGTTAATTATGTAGTGAAGGATGTCAGCTTCTTCCACATTGCCCAGCGAAGCAATTTCCTGCATTGAAAGCACATACATTTGAAAAGATTCTGAATTTTTCTTTTTCCTATTTCTCAATTCATTGTGGATGTCAGCATTAGTTACTTTTCTTGAGAATTCAGCAAGCAACGCACTTTTAAGTTCATGCCAAGATGTTAAACACATGGTTCGTAAGAACAGTTTTGCAGTTCCCGTTAACAACCGCTTGGCATAGATGAAACGCATTTTATCATCCCAACCAAAAATTCCAGCTGATTCCTCGAAGTTTTCTAGCCATCTTTGAATACTATAGTTATCTTCACCACTAAACTGATTAAGTGACTCCTCCACATCACGAAAATTAAAGGTAGAACGCGTACTAACGGTATCCTCTTCCATCGTTAATTGCGAAATTTTCCTTCGAAGATCCAATATTTTCTGCTTTTTTACTAATCTTTCTTGCAAAATCTCCAATTCATCATTTAACGCATCATCCTCGCCTTCAGTAACAAACTGCTGTCGATTTAGCGTATTCACGTTGTCTGCAATACTCCTTGGTGATTCATTCTCACCGTTATCACCAACTGTACCATCAAATCGCTGTCGATTTTCGTCATTGGTAATGTCTTCTGTGTTCAACTCCAGTAAATTTGTAGGAAAGAGTTCTTCAAATTGTGAACTTGAAATATCTTTTATTACGTCCTCTAACCGTAATTTTAGGACATTTTTCATACCCACCGTCGATTGACCCAATTTGTCCAATTTTTCTTTTAACTCGTTCACCGTGGCCTTTTTAAGAAAACGAGCAACTCGTGTAGCCATTTGATTACGCACAATATAAACTGAACAATAAAAACCAAAATCTGGAAAAATTATGTGAAAATATTTTTATTTTAAATCACCGATGATCACTTTTCACATTTAGCAGCTTATAATCCACTCAATTACATATAATTTTGTAGATTTTTACCGATTTTATGCACATATGCACTTGATCTCGCTGCTAATAAAATTCCGTTAACCGATTAACATTCCAAACCATTAGTTAATATAATGTGGTAAAATAAAACACAAAATGTCACAAATTAAAATTGAACATTCATCCGCTCGCAAATAATTATTATTTTTGATTTTTGGGTTTCTTATCCCACTTCTGAAATTAATTGTAGGAACCGACAGTGGGCAGACAATAACAAAATAAAAAGACTCGTATCACGTCTGAACTGTACGACACAATTTATTAGAGTGCGTTCTTTGGTACATTGATCGTTATCAGTTAATCTGCTCGATAATCGGTGCCGTTAGCATTTGATGATCACTATAGTGTATACGTATGTATGCGTGTACAAGAAATTCAATTTTTGTTAATTTATGACTACACAATTAAGATGTTATTTTGGTAAAATAAATTGAGATGACGATCAATAAACAAATTTCCTTAATTTTTGTGAAATTACGCTTATTTCTATCAAATTAGGCTGTTTCAAATAAACGCTGTATTTATATGAAAAAAATTGGTTTATTTTGGTAGAATTAAGAATATTGATAGCAAATTCGGCATATTTACGGCAAATATAGTACCTTCAAATAAATGCATTGCTTTGCGACAAATTGCGACAAAAGAAGCTTTTTTTTTCAGTGTGAATAGATACTCAATATATACTCAATATTTTGACTTCCCCATTGAAAAAACTAAAAATTGTTACAACTAGCCCCCCGCTCCCCTACTCTGCTAACGTATTTCCCATTCCAAAGAATTCTTCTCCGGAGACCCCAATAATTTCTGACCCATAAGCTTACTGCGTTTCCCAGCTAAGATGCTTAAGGCGTTAATGTGCTTGCAAATGCAAGATTATCTGAAAATTTACAACATAATCTGTGAGTGGCAGGCTGGCCTTTGATCTGGTCACGGGTGTAACACAGCCTTACTCAAAGTTGTTAAAGTTATGCTTAAGTAGATTTTCATTTAATACTTTCTATAATTAGTGATAAGTATTCGTCTGAATATTGACTTAGCTTATACTCTTTCTGCTTCTTCATTATTATATTTATATTAATTTTTAGTCTTATCTCTTTGAAATTTCCAGAATATAATTTGTACATTATTATTGGTATAAGATATGTGTCTCTTGTTGTACCTTTATATGGATTTATGAGTAATAATAATAATAATTATATAAAAAATATAAGAAGAATCTGAAGAAATATCGGCATTACTTCCAGAATTAATATTGCGCTTTCTTAACTCCTTGCCAAACTTTTGTCTTAGAATCACTTCTTTTCACATTCTTCTTCTATGTATAATAAAATAATAATACTCTAGACACACAGCGCGATCTAATGAATCATTAGTCTATTCTTTAAAATGTCATGTGTCACATAGTATACGTCATTATGGCTCGGAAATCAGATGATAATGAAGTACACAAATAAAGTGTTTTCTTCCTTCATTATAGCTATAATGAGGAAAAATGTATTATATGAGTACTTAGGGAATGAGGCCGATTTCACAGTCCAGGCTTAAGACAGAGCTTAGATAAGCCACGGATGTGTTAGCACTGCTGTAATTGTGAATTTTTTTATAGCAAATTGCCATTGTGGATTTAAACCATCATAGCCGAATGTTTCTACAGTTGAAACCGAGAATAAAAATCAACGTCATCCCATTTCTTTGATAATGAACATCAACAATTGACCTTATGCTTGGCATCATAATCAATTTCATCACATGAGTTAAGTTAGGTTAGGTTATTACCCGTTTCACAGTCCAGGCTTAAGCCAGAGCTTAGCTAAGCCACGGGTGTGGCGTAAGCCTCCTAGGTTTCACAGTACTCAGTAAGCTGAGGCTTAATTAAGCCGCGGATGAAAATTTTCAAGTTGTCAGCACTGCGATAATTGTGAATTTATTTAAAGGAAAATTGCCATTGTGGATTAAAAATTAAGCGAAAAGAAGAACTTTTTATTTACCAGTTTTTTGTGGTTTTTATCTGAAAAGATATGAAACTCAAAAACCATTGTTGCAGAATGTTTCGACAACGTAAACCATCAAAGCCGAATGTTTCTGCAGTCGGAACCGAGAATAAAAATCGGCGTCATCCCATTTCTCGAAATAGTGCGAGCTCCTTCTTATAATTTTTTCACGGGTCACACCTTATGATATTATATTATACATTTCTTGGTCGCTTATATCCTCTGTATCAGGTAAATAACTCACCTTTGTCCTAAACTATATTTGGTTTCTTCTTAAAACGTCAAATGGAATGCTGACACTAGCTACCAGACAGTACTCAAAACTGCTAACTATAGATTTTCACGCATTTAGCAGTGTGTCAGGGTGCGCCGTCCTGCATAAATATATATTGGTCCTTTTCTTCGAACCAATTTGCCACTTGAGGAAGAAAAACATCCTTTAGAACTCTCAGATACTGGTCGGAGTTCATGGTACCTTCGACAAAATATAAGGCTCCGAGTACTTTCCCAGAAATCACACCCCATATCATGACTGCTATTGGGTGCTTTACCCTTTGCTCAACACATTGAGGCAACACTCTTTCACCTGGTCTCCTTCTTACATAAATTGCTTGCTCTTCAGTCACTTCGATTCGGCATTCATCAGAGAAGCATACCTGTGAGATGTTTCAATTACAGTATTTTCTTTATCATTGCAGGAGTTAACTTCGGTCTTTTGGTTATCCTCCTGCAGTCCAAATGCGCTTCTTTCATCCGAAGTCTTAGAGTGCGCTCTGAAATTTCAACGCCCTGTTCCGAAACCATTTTATGGACCACTTTTATTGGACTCTTTCTGTTCCTTTCAACAATTGAAACAACCTTCCTATCAGTCCGTGGTGTTGTTTTTCGTACACTTTTGCAATGCTCCCTCTTGTCCAATCGAATATCTACTCCCTCATCTACCATTTTTTTTATATTTTTTACTGACGATTGTGAAATATTGCACATTTCAGCAATTTTCCGTTGCGAAAAAGTCTTTTTCTTTAATAAATTTGCCACGATTTCTTTTGTGTCACTAGAAATGTCCTTTTTTTTCCCCCATTATGACCGAATTTTTACTACTACACACTAAGCACTGTTAAAAAAATATTACTTTTAAGTTTTTACCAAAATATCCGTTAAAATCCTATTCTTACACTGTCTTCACTCACAAGAACCATTTAAATGTTAAAAGGACCTTTTAACACTCGCTTATATACAGAACGGAAATTTTAAAATGTCCATAAAATAAGAGTGCCTGCAAATTTCTCTAGAATAATATGAATTAAGATAAAAACAAGGTAATAAATGCATAGAAAAACAGCCAGGGTATTTACTGCTCTTAAAATATGGAAATACCCACAAGGGACTTGTACCTGTGGTCATTATTGTTTCATTTCGAAGAAAAATGCTTTGAGTGTAATTCATTGGCCAGGTACTGTAGATTTAAGAAAAATATGTATTTAGCAATAATCTCCATATGTGTTGCACAGCAACATCTGAGGCTTAAGCCTTCGAGATGACAGACTTAAGTTAAGCTTGCCTTAAGCCAGTTATCATCACTTAAGCGTTAACTGTGAAACCGAAATATTTATTAAGCCATCGCTGTGCCTTAAGCCTTGACTGTGAAACCGTCCATTGCAGACCTTTATTTATGGTATTTGACATTTAAACTTAGAAAGTTCCTTACCGTTGCCTAAAATTTATTTTGGGTACGTTTTTTAATTTAAAGGGCGCGTTCGCCTTACTTACGGCGGGGGGGGGGGGGTAGTAAGGAATTTTTTTGCTGTTTTTATTTTATTTTTTATTGTGTTAAAATTTAAAGTCGGTTGGAGTAGAACTACTGGAAATATTGAATTGTAAGTCTCCGTCCCTCCAAACCGGTTTAGAGCTGCAGCGAACACTACCTGGCAGCACAACACAACAAGATGATGTAGTAGATATCATAGCAGTCATAACTGAAGGCTCTTTGCTTTATGAGTCTGGCATCGATGATTATGTGTGATTCTATGAAACAAAACACACGTTTATTGATGTTTCATTTTTGTGTAGAAATCTTTGCAACTTTTAAACGCGGTTTTCTCACATTTAGCATTTTCAAATTCGGTGAATTCTCTAGTTCAAAATATACGGCATCGATCCTTTTGAAATTTTGCTCACACTTTCTACAAATAAATTACCAGCTAACGCTGTCTAGTTTTATTTATTTATTTTGTTATTTATTATTTTAATTTATTTTACAATAACAAAATATCAGATTTTTTTTAATTAAAAAAATTGGTATTTGGACTTGTAAGTGTAACCAAAATTTAAAAATATAAAAGAATTAAAAACTCGAGAGATTTATCTTAATGAACTTATCAACTAATGGAATATTTTCATTTTTTTTTTATTTCGGTTGAATCAGTGATGAATTTTGTGGCACATTGCAATGTAACTGTTTTTTTGAGGCGTCTGTGAAGATTTGCTGTCAATGGCTCATTTCTGCATAATTATTAATGAAAATTTTACAGAATATTCTTCAAATGTCCTTACATAACTAAATATATATTAACTGAGTCAAAAAAAAAAAAATTGTAAATATGCTGTTTTTTTATAGCAAATTAACCTTATCCTCCTTACCGCTCATGACGAAGGAAAATTCGATTTTTTTTTTTTTTTTTTTTTTTAAACATAATTATCATCCTTAAAGTGTTTTGAACACATGGGTAAAAAGATATTTTCATATCTAAAGTATTTTAGAATTCACAGCCTGTTGAGGGCGGAACCATCCACCGGCTAGAAAACAGGGAGTAAGAAGAAGGGCCTCTGTACCGATTCATGTGAATCTTCGCGCAATTGAAAGAAAATTCAATTTGCAGGGCCATCAGGAAGCGAGTTTTGTTAAAAATTGATATAGAAATAATTTTTTCGTCCATTGAAGCAAAAAAACATGACAAAAAATTGGGGTTGTTTTAAACGGCTGTCATTTTGTTATTCAGAGGTTTTTTTTTTTTTTTTTTTGAAAACAAAAACCGGTAAGGCCACCCAAATTTTATCTACAGGATGGGCCATCTGCTCGTCCTTTTTCAGTCGATGATGATGAAAAGTCAAAAATATGTCATTTGTAGTCATCGAGTCGATAACAACACAACAGCGTATTTTGATTGTGCAAGTGTATTATGAAAATGGACGTTCAAAAAGATCAACATTTCGTAAATTACGTGAGAGTTTTGGTCGACGTGGACGTCCTACTGACCGTGCAATTGGAAAATTTTTTTTTTGACAAAAGTGGAAGGTCGTAGACCGTATCAACATGTTCATCCCGTTCGTACTCCTGTTGCAATGGCAGCTGTTAGTGAAAGTGTTCGTAATGAACCAAACAGATCAACCAGGCATCGTTCACATGAACTAAACATTTCACGAGCATTACGACGCATTTTGCATGTTGATCTTCATTTGCATCCACACAAAATTCAAATAACTCAACAATTGAAGCCACCAGACCATTTAAAACGTCGTTGTTTTGTTGAGCGGAGAATTCTCATGTTATTCACGAAGAAGAAGTTCATCTTCCAAAAGTCACTGTTTGGTGTGGTCTATGGGCTGGTGGCATCATTGGGCCGTTTTTCTTTGAAAACGAACTGGAAAAAGCCCTTACTGTGAATGGGGAACGTTAACGCAACTGGTGCTTTGTGGCCCAAATTGAATGAATTGGATGTCAACGACGTTTGGTTTCAGCAAGACGGAGCAACATGCCACACAAATCGTGTACCACTGCATTTATTGTCAACAAAATTAGCCGATCGTTTAATTTCAAGAAATTCTGAAGTTCCTTGGCCATCAAGAAACCCGGATTTAACACCACTTGATTATTTTTTGTGGGGTTATTTGAAAGATGTATGCCAATCATCAACAACTTAAACACAACATTCGAGTTAAAGTCGAGGTCATTGATGCGCTTTTATTGGAAACATTCATTGAATATTTTGATGTTCGGATGCAGGCCTGTAGACGAAGCCGTGATGGGCATATGAATGATATTGTTTTTCATACATAAATGACATAGAGCCACCTTTCATAATCAATAAAATTTTTTGACTTTTCATCAAAAAAAATTTGTGTTTTATTTACAAAGGAAAACAGGACTAACAGATGGCCCACCCTGTAGTTTAATCATTTTTAATTATATATGTTTCGAATGAATTGGCGGATCTGTGGAGCGCCCCGTGTAGACCAAAACACGCTGTGCACGGTTTTGTTTGATGGGTGCTGGAGCAGCCATTTTGAAATATTTGTTTTTGTGTTTTGTTTTTATAAATAAAATTGGAATTTACTCTTCCATTGATAGATATGAATAAAATACGTTAAAACCCCTTTCCAAAAATATTTATTTTATGTAAAAAAAAAAAAAAAAAAAAAAAAAAAACATTATTCATGCCTTTCGAAGATAATCTCCCCTTAAGTAACTTTACTTGCGAATAGTTACGTCTATTGTGGTTCAGCCTTAAAGAAGATCTTCACACACTTAATATGTTTTTATATATTTAATGGAATATGAAAGGTTTAAGAGGAGTCAGTACTCAGCAAAAGTTTCAATTTAGATACCAGCGATCCTGTAGGCAATAAAATTTACTATACGTAGGTTTATGTCCTGAAAGTGAGAGAATTCATATAAAATTAGTCTAGACCACAAGTCACATTAGAGACATCTATCGTAAAAGCCAGAAACCCAACATGAGACAATTTAAGACGAAAATGAAAATTTGCAGTTCAGGGAAATTGAAAATTTTTAACGAGAATTAACTCTCCTAAATGTTTCTTGCACACAATTGTGAAATATAGTACTTTGCTTTGTATTTCTACAACTTTCAACGAAATATTGCAATATCTCGTTGGTGAAATATCGGAAGGAAAAACAAGTACTATTAGAGTCAAATAATTAAAAAAAGCGCCACTATAAATGAAAAAACTCGACGTTATTTGCTAGATCTAGGCTTTATATTTCTCAAGTAGTCACAATTTAAAGATATCAGAGTACCTACTAACAGCAGTTTGCGAGCTAATATCTCCATTCCAATAAATTTTTCCCGACGTTATTTACTAGACCTCTTCGCTACCTTTAATTTGTGGTACAAATAGTTTGCCAGAAATTTGCATCGAAAAATGTATGAAACTTGCAAATCTTGGTACTGACTCCTCTTAATCCACTTGGAACTTTTAAATCGAAACCATACGATAAGAAAGGATGTACTAAATATATTGCAAGCAACTTAAGTCAGTAGTGCTACAAGAAAAACGAGCATCTCTATAGCTTCATGACGAAAGGTGTAAAATAAGTACAAAAAAACAGCATTATTTATGTGGGATGATACATAGAGAAGTGCAAGGAAAATGTAATCCATCCGCAAAAAAAAATTTCAATAACATAACAAAGTTAAGAAAACAAGAACAGATTTATATCTATAAAAAAAAATTCAATTTCAACGTGATTTTCCTAATGGAATAACAATTTATTTAAATATTCTGTTTTTGGAGGAAGAGAAAGAGAAAGGGGGGGGGGGGGTGCATTCAGCTTTTTATTTCTAAAATTTTCATTCTAAGAAAAATGAAAAGTTTCTTCGTAAAAGTTTCGTTCGTTGTCAATTTCCTTGGTTTTTGTCAAAAACTTTTTTAACACTAAAATAAAATAAAATAAAAATCATAAGAAAAATTGGAGTTG
Source organism: Dioctria rufipes (assembly GCA_963924295.1). Taxonomy (NCBI): domain Eukaryota; kingdom Metazoa; phylum Arthropoda; class Insecta; order Diptera; family Asilidae; genus Dioctria; species Dioctria rufipes. The sequence goes on along the minus strand of OZ002740.1, from coordinate 343,970,935 downwards.
AGATTTATTCTAACGTTTTTGTTGGTTGTTTTTTCGTCTTCTTCTTGAAAATAACATAATTTCCCTCTGCTGGAAATATATGTGTATGATCTACCTACTATGTGTAGGTAGATAAATATCTTGAAGCTATTTGATGTGTGATGCTAAGAAACCCTAAAGCCTTTCTGTTTCCTTCTAAGCTCATCTGCTTATCACAAACTTCCTGCAGGATATGTGCACATATAAGTTCCATTGCGTTTCCCTTCAATTCTGCTTTCCTTTGTTATGGGAAAATATGAATTTTTGATGCATTTAACCGTAGAAATTCTTCGTTCTTCCCTATATATACATATGTAAATATAGCATTTCATTTCATTTTTGTCTTTGCCAGATAAAGATAACTTTTTTGTATAGAAGGGCCTGTCTGTCCAATATGATTTCAATTCTGACAACCACTATCTACTACTATGCATGCAATTCACTGTCTACATTCGTTGGCTACATATTTTCGTAAAATACATCATATACATACATATGTATATTTCTGGAAGGATTTACAACTTTATTTGTTTCCTCGTAAGCACTTGGGTCTTGCTATTATCTGTCTATCTATACAGGACGATAAGATTCTTATATAGATTGTTGGAATGGGTTACCACAAATATAAAGGTAAGACTAGGGCAAATTAATATTCACGTAACGAGTGCAAAGCAAGCATATGTTTGCCTTCTATTCACCCTTCCAACCACATACACAAAACTTCTAAATAGATATGAAACCGAAAATATCAAACACACTGAAACCATACGGGCAAAACTTTTTGCATATAAACCGAGTATTGTTCTTTTGCACATGTGTTTAGTTGGAGGGAGGATTTTCAGCTTTAAAATTGGAACATAAAATTTGTCGGGTGGTTTTTTATTTTTTTTTTATTTTATTTTTATTTTTTTATTTATTTATTTTTTATATAAAACGAAAACTTTTGGTGGTGACAGATAAAATTCTCTCTAACCACAAAATAGGATTATTTTGTGGGAGGATTTTGAGTTAGTTTTAGAACAGATTTACATGAAAATGATAAATTTACCGTGGGGAATTTAAGTGAACTGTTTGTGAAAAGTTAAAATTGTTTCGGTTTTGTTGATGGAAACCTAATATGTATATCAAAGCTACATTGTACATGTTTTTCGAGTTATGTTTATTGTTTTTTCTTTTGTCCTCATGCTTTTCATTTTTTTGTAAATGTCTACTGCCATTAAAACTAATTAGATATGGTAAATAAAATTAAAAGCTTTATAGTCCAGAAACTTTATTATTTCATTTCGGAAAAAGTTAACCAAGCTAAAAGTTGGTATACAACTATTATTGTTCGACGAACTTAAAAGAGAAGAAAAACAATTTATTGCGATCAAATTAAGTAAGTAATTAAGTAAGCATTATTAAACAAATATAACAAGTTAAAGCAAAATGAATACTACATTGAATTAAAAGAACAAATATAACAATAAAAACTCAAGAAATGAACATCCAAGAGTTTTTTTTTTCACATAAGCACAATCAAAACAAATAAGTATAATGCCTAATTTTCATCGTTAAGTTAATTTATTTGACTAATTGAGAAATATCTCCATATTTTTCCAATTCTTGCAACAGTTCCTATAATCTTTTCATCCTCGCATATCTCAAATTTTGTTCACTTAAACCACAAGAATACCGCACTTACAAAGCCAAATATTTGACACAGCCAAACTTTTCATTCAAAATTATCACATAGCGACACGTTCAACAAAAATCTATATTTATTCATCTTCTTAAAATGACTACGATAAAGGAATTTTACAATAATTTTGCTAAAAGTCAATATTTAAAAATATTTATTTTATAGCCCACCTTTTCTTGCATAGAAATCCAAATTAGTATTTAGAACGACAAAATTAACAGGAAAATGTGTCAAATGAATTAACTTAACGATGAAAATGAGGCATAAGGCAATAAAATTACTATTAATTTATTTACTTGCCACAACTAAATAGACATGCAAAAGGACAATCAACCATTCAAATAAAAGTACATGCAGAAGATTGGTGAACATTTCAGGTGAGAAAACACCCAAAACAAAGCTCATCTGGAGGGTGATTCTAATTTTTTGTCGTACTATTTAGTCCTAAATTTTGACATATTTTGTCTACTTTTTTTTTTTAACAAAGTTCATTTTGTGTCTTCACTATTATCTACCTCAAAATGAACTATAATGAATTTTCGATGAACAAACGTCAAAATACACGCCTAAATATACGACAAATTAGTCAACTGCTCCCAGAGGTTGTGACAAAAATTTTACACTGGTAAATGGAAATTCTACACCTAATTAGAGCATTACAAGTGCTTAAATTCGAAACATTATTTTGAATTTGTAATGTGAAGTGTCATTTTCAGTTCATTCTACGTCATGCAAGGCTTGCTTAACTGAATAAAAACACGAAAAAATCAAGTAGAAAAGTTCATTTCATTTAGTCGTCCACCAATCTTAAAAACATAGAAAACCACAATAAATCCAATAAATGTCCAACGATGAAAAAGTCAGCATACACCACATAAAAAACTATTAAATCAATAAAAAAAAAAACACTAAAATACACTTCGATCGCGTTTGACATTTCGTTTTATACACACGGCGAAACTTCAATTTCCCATGATATTTAACAAGTCATATTGGGGTAAAAGCGTCGCGAGATTTTAATGGTCGCGTCCGTTTCGCGATATTTTTCGCGCGATTCGCGTAATTCGCGATATTTATAACTTCAATACACACACATACAATGGGTGTGAAAGAGAGGCAAGGTGCGAGCAAGACAGAACAGAGAGGATCATGAGAGGAATTTATTAGAATGAACCGAAAAATGGCGGGTCGATAAGGTAGATCAAATTTACGAAAAAATCAATTAAAATTAATAAAAGTGATAATAAATCCTTATGGGAAGAATGCCAAACGAACTTTGACGTTACTGTTGACTGTTAAATGCAAAAGTACTGTGTTATGTTATACATGTCAGTGATGTGTCGATTTGGGACTATGCGTCTAGCACATTTCACCAGATAAAACAGGCATAGCAGGTATAAACCCGACCGAATCTATGCACTGACGTCAGAATGGAAACGCAGCTGCTATGGCGCCGCCACACAGAGCGCAGGACGCAGCGGCGCGGCAAATAGAAAACTCAATCTGATGTTTCACACATTTTTTCGCTGGAAATTATTAGTTCCAGCAATAAACTTTATTCCACCTTTTTCCAGCTCTTTCTTTTTCACATATAGCCCTAAGACCGACAAGAACAGGAATAGGATGTGATAGATCAAATTAAAGAAAGGAGTCTGCAGTTAATAGTTTTTATAAAAAAAAGTTATGTTAATGACCTTTCTAAAAAAAAAAAAAAAAAAAAAAAAAAAAAAAAAAAAAAAAATAGGGGTTAAATTAAAAAAGAACTGTTAACAAAATCCAAAATTTCTAGTTTAGACCACAATAACTCCAGAGCGGAGAGGTGAACGGGGCTGGTTGAGCAGCCGTTGGAAGTTTGGCATATAATATGCTTAAGACGGTGACCATACATCCTGTATTATTAAATATAGGGTGTTTTGTGAAAACCTAGCATAACTTCTTATTCATCCTGTAACTCCGAACTGGTCGATATGACCTCTCCCCCGCCTGCCATACAATTTTTGTTTGTCTAGGTGGGTACTATCACCTCCCGCTCTATGGACCACCATGGAAGAAACACCCTATATACTGAAAGGATGGGTTGTGTAAAAGGTTAGTTTTATTGTACATTACTTCCCGGTAGCTGCAATGTATAAAGTGGAGTATATACAGCGGTGTATTATATAATATGCTCGAATTTATTAGTAATTGGGGAGTCTGGAGATAATTTGTTTATTAGAGGGGCTTTGGAGGGCTTTCCAGACGTTTCGCTCCAGCTGCGGAGCTCTTCAGCGGTATTCCTCACATTAAGCTTAGTTATAAATAACCTCTTTGTAGACAGTTTCCATCACATCTTTAGATGTATTCGATCTTTCCGTTTTTCGTTTCTGGGTCCTCATCGTTCTGAATATAAGAAAGGCGTTAGTAGTTATGAGATTAGCACAATAAAAACGTCAATTAAGCCCGGTCTACTCTACTCAACATTACGCTTTTGTACTTTTTATGAAGGAACATATTATCCATTTGTATATGTATGAAAAAATTTATTTAAAAGAAATCAGCCATTGCTCTTTGTTTTAGAAGTAATCACATTTTCGTAATGTGTCCGAAAATTTGAAATAATTTTAAGAGCCTCATTGATCTACTGTTTTTAGAGCAAAATTTTGTAGGGACTTACATGCTTTATGAGATTTTTTCAGAGAACCGATAACATGTTCTGCTGCAGTTTCAGCGTAGCTCTCATTATCAATTTCAATATCGACTATCTGCTGCGTTGGACTCGTGCTCAATATCAGTATAACAATCGAATTCTTCATATGCGTTAAGATTACTCGCATGTGAAGTATTGGATTGGAAAATGTCGAAAATTGGTCTTCTAGGCCAAATCAATCATAAGATTATAAAAATGTTTTCACGAATATACCCTTGTTTTTGAAAATCAGTTAATATGTATATAGCAGAAAAGCATGGACCGTAAATTTTATAAGATCTATGTATGATAAAAATTGTGCTTTAGTAATTATCCTTCGACTAATTAATTTTTTGGTTAACCCTCAACCATTATTTCACAATCTCTTTTTTTTAGTTATGAAATAAGAGTTATCGATAGTTTTGTTTTTTTAATTCTTCTCAATGATAAGAGTTAGAAGAATTTGAATACCGGACTCGTTTTTAATATGGAAAAATTTATAGGAATTGGTTAATAGAATTTGACATATATATGTATGACCATATGACAGAAATCGTGTAGACCACTGTAATTGTTATGGATCAACCGAAAAAATAAATTCTAATTGAAGGAACCAATAAAAAAAAATTTAAAAATAATTATAATTATTGTTACACACAACAAAGTGACACAATCGACATCTGTTGGAAATAGAAACAACTGACATCTTAGTAAACTTATGGTTCGGAGAACGGAATATTCAGGAAGGTTCTAGCATAATTTGTAGAGTATAATTACAGCGCTTCTCATATCCAGGAGGCGGAGTCTTATTTCAGACAGTGAAGAGAATGAAGTAAGCTATTTGGATTGTGATAATTAGAAGTACAGTACTAGCGATAACTAAAGAGTTTATTTGATAATTGTTTGTTAATTGTGAGAGTAAACAGAAAAGTTAAATAAAGAAAGAAATTTGAATTATTTCTTAAATATTGTGTTTTAAATAACGAACTAAAGCCACTCTCGTTAGATTATTATTGACAAGAATTATAAAAGTTGATTGTCATAAACTTTGGAATAATGGTTAGCCTATAAACAATAAAAACAAATCGAGATATTACAAAAAAGAAAAAAAATAATTTAATAATTTTTCACAGCTATATTCCACCAAATGGCTTTTGAACTGGAATTTATTTGTTATTTTTTTCATATCCACACTTTAGTAATTTATATAGGGTAGTGTCGTCAGGGTTGGACACCCTTTTGACTTTTGCCCATAACTTCCGTTTAAGAAAGAATTTGGTCAATCCAAGCATATTTTTTGAAAAGGTCTGGACAAAAAGAACACACTTTTGCTGAACATTGCAGATTGATTGAATGAAAAATGAAAAAAAAATATAGGCATTTAAAAAAAAATGTGATATGCTGTCAAGGTTGACCAGTGTTGTCTAGGTTGGCCAACTAATCGAAAAATATACTGAAATGTTTGAAAATGACCTGGAAAAATTAACTGAATGAAATAAAAATCTGAATTTGTCTTATTTTTCGTTTTTTTTTTTTTTTAGCAAAATTTGAATGGCACATTATTCGAAATCGTATTTCCGGAAAATTTCGATATATTGACGCACTTCAAATGCACTTCTCTCTTGAATTGTTCTCAGAGGGCTTTTTCTGCTCTCGGGCATTTTCCTTTAGCTGGTGTTTTATTAGCAGACTTCGTTGGGATTGGTGCTGAACGTTTTTTGGGCATCATTCAAGCACAAAATCACAGTGGGCCAACCCTGACTACGCAAAGTGACCACAGAACACATTCCCAATGCTTATCTTAATGATTGCATATTTTCTCCTCATTTTCTGGCCGTATTCACTGCTGCTAAAAAAAACAACAACGTATTTTTGGAATTTCAAACTACTTAGTGCGCAGCACATACTTTGCGTTCACGCTCCAAATCTGCAATGTCACGAAAAGTTCGCTATCACTGAGGGAAACTTTTCCGCGCTCGATCATAGGTGGCGCTAGTGGTCAAAACTAAAAAAATCGCAGATGGCCGACCTAGACGACAGGCCAACCTTGATGACACTCCCCTACATACGTGTGTCTTTTCTTTAACTATTTCAAACGTGCACCTATGCACCTATTTCAAACAAGATCAAAGTTGTCAAAGATATTTCGTAATTAAATAATTTCGCCGAAACTTAAGACTTTATTTAATCTTTCATCAGGCCGTAATCCCACTTCTGATATTGTAGGAGATTTTTCTAGTTAAATAAAAAGCCCGAATTTCTCATGCCAAACAATTTATTCAATTACGTACTACACAGAGGCCTCTTTATGACTAACTTCGATCACTTGATATTCTAGCGTTCGAATTCCTAACGGGGAATAATTGATAATGAGATAATGATGACTATCCAATTTATATGCACTAAGTGCATTAGTTTAGTAATGCAACTTATATATACACGTACAAAATGCAGTATATAATTTCATTTGTTTTTGTCACAATTGCGACTACAATTTCATTTTCACAATTAATTCTTACAAACATTAATATTCTGTTCTATGCCTACACACATTCAAATCCATTGGCATTCTGAATCAATTCAATTTTTAATTCCTGATAAATGTCCTGCATCACCACACCAACCAGCTAGCTATACGTACTAATTCATCCGTGATCCAAAAAATTTCCATTTTGTTATCTCTTTTAACTTGAACGAAATTTGCATACTATAGTTTGTACCCTCCTCAATACCTACATATATCGAGCTTCATGTTAATTCAATTCCACATCATACTATGCGACCACATGATACAATTTACACCTCTAATTTTTTCCTCAATTTTTTTTTTCCTATCATACACGCAGCAATAAGATTAACTTCATTCCAAAATAATTTGAAATTCTCTGGTCATACGAGACAGAAAGCAATTTTTTGATCTCTCGTAAACGATATGAATTCCTACTGGAAGGAAAAAAATCTTTATTAGATTTTGTGTGTGTGGAAAATTTTTTCTGTAGGCTAGGAATTCGTGTCGGTTTCGTATGTGAATTAATGTGAACGTTATAGATCATTTCATAGAAACTAAATCGTTTTTATTAGGGTATCATCGAAGTTTCTGGGGAATTGAAGTTAAATCTTAAATTAACAATCTAAACGAAAAAAAAACAACATTTAATACTTCGTACAACTCTCCTTGCACTTTAAAACATCAAAAATATTCGATATGGATTTCTATATGAATTTTTTATTTTTTTTTTATATTTTTTATATTATTAATCCAAGCACAGGGGATACCATATGCTGCAAGGCTCAGGATGGCAAGAGAGTGGCTGAGGTGCCGATGTATGTCGCCCTTAAACTTCTGCAAATTGTATACAGGAGGAAACACAGCAGATGGTAGACTGTTCCACATTCGCATAGTTCGGGATAAAAAAGCAGGCATCATGGAATTTTACTGTACGGCCGAAAGTATTTTAAGGGTACATAAAAGGATGTACGCAGTTTGCAACGCTAGTATTGCGTGCTCGATGAGTTGATATGACATGTTATTGCCATATCGGCAATAAGCTTAAAGGCTCTCTTCTGGGCAATATCTAATGAAGCTAAGTCTGTGCGACAAACACCGGCCCAGATATGGGAATTGCATTCCATTTTAGGTCTGATATAGAACTTATAGAGATCGCCAGATTTGACGGGCTGAAATACATATTCCTCACACCTTTTTAGAAATTCAAGATATTTCGACTCTTCATTGGCAACAGAGAAGATGTGGTCTGCTTAACTTAATTTACTGGAAATATTAATGCCAAGAATGCTTAATGATGGTGAATCAGAAATTAATGCTCCATCAAAAGAAACGGGAGTGGTTAAGTGATGATCTTATTTTAAAGAGCTGAGACAGTTTTTTGTCAAGATCGTTTTGCAATGATCATGCAATTTCGTTTAACACATGCAGCATTCCCCCTGGAGGGGGAGTAAAGGAGTAAACGAAATCAAGGGTACTGTCATCATCGATGGATGAGATTGAAAGTAAGGGAAAGCAGATCATTAATGAAAATTAAAGAGAGAGTTGGAGAAATAACATAGTCCTGGAGCATACTGGAATTTATGCGATAAGGTTCAAATGTAACGCCACCTAATACAACACGCATTTGGTGATTAGATTAGAAACTTTCAATCCATAATAGAAGAGGAGGGGAGAGACCAAGTGCTTTAAGTTTGGCTAAAAGGGGCTGGATGCCAGACATTATCAAAGGCCTTAGAAATATCCATTGCAACGATTTTGGACTCACCAAAATTGTGAAGACTACGGTTCCAACGTTCCGATGTAAAGTCAGCAAATCTCCAGATGAGTGTCCAGCTTGGAAGCCATGTTGTGGATCATTGATAAGTTGATTAGTTTCTAGATACTTCATTAATTTGGAATTAATGATCTGCGTTTATTGTTGTAACTCTTTGGATCTAAACAACTAAATTTAGCAGTGTATATATTCGTCATTTATCTCAGTTGGGAAAGATTCCTTTTGTAAAATGTCCTTTTGTGAAATAGGCTTTGTGTAATAGGGAATAGAATAAAATAGATTCTGTCACATGAATCTGTTTTATGTAGCGAATCACTATGATAGTTAAGTAGGTCTACAAACAATTTTACTGGTGTCGTGAACTTTTCATAACTTTTCTATAAACAAGACTGTTTTCTACTCATAACATGTCATTTTCCAAATTATGGTCAAAGTTTCATATATAGGTCCAATGCAATTTACATCATGTATTTATCCATAAATTTAAAAATAAAAATATTAAATTTCAAATGCAAACCTGCTTACCTTTTACTTTTTACAATAGTATTTCAATATTTAATGTATTATTAATATTTATGTATATTATATACACACAAAAATATATGTATTCAATAGGTATAACTGATACATTTCTCGTAAAAGCATTTTTAATTTTAATCAACTCCAATTTAGAAATTTTTTCCATAAGCTGAATAGAAAATTATTGGAAGGAAATGCACAAAAGCGATCTAGTACAAAGTTTGATCTGGTACATTTTGAAAATCTAGTATCAAATCGAATTCCTTAGGTCTTGAGAAGAAGTTTGAATGGCCACACTCCTATACTCAGAGGCTTAAATAGCCATCCCCATACTCACTTTTTCATTTCCTTCGAACTGATGTACTAGATTTTTTGCACTTTAGATCGGTTCTAACTTGGTAGGGTAATTGTCCGATCGGAAAACGGATTCCACTGTTGGATTTAGGAACTCTTGGCGGGGGGAGGAGGTGGTTCCAATACGGCATGTTGCATATCAAATTAAAGGTCTCGTCGAGTACTATCGGAAGCTGTATCTTTTTCTCGATTCAGAAAATTTTTCGCGACTCTTTTGCCGCCGGAAACCCCATTTTTATGCACTTGGGTAACGTACACCCCAGTTACTATATTTCGCATATGTTTTTGCAGTTCTTTTTTTCCTTGGTCATTAGCGCTCTGTTGTGAAATTCTTCTGACAGGAAATCATTTTCCATGATTCACCAATTCCGCGCAATCACCCTAAGCTACAATTGATCGCCAAAGCTTCCTTCAGTATAATTGAAATAAGCATTGGTAATAAAATATGTTCAGAGTATTATAATGCATCGTTTAAGACATCTCTCATGTCTGGAGGTGTTGGGCTAAAGTTGTATGAAAAATGGGCGTTCCTCTTTTAAGGGCATACTTGCTTAATTATCCTTAATGTTTTTTTGTTATTCATATTTAACGTTTCACAATTTTATAAAAATAATCAAAACACCTCAGTTAAGTTCGAGCTATCAAGTATAAAAAAAAAAAAAAAACAACGCATGTCTATCTACGTATGAATATAATTTATTAATCTATGCTTGTAGCTATCTAATCCAGTCTTCATGCTGAAATGGAAAAATAGAACCGCCGAAAATCTTGAAACTGTATAATTCTCAGAAGTTCGAGCATAAAACAGCGCACATACACGTGTTTATGTAATATAAATAAAAGCAAACATATTTTATATTCGCTTTCGTTTCGCTTTTATATCGTTTCGATAACAAATCATTTTTATCTTTGTCGCATTTACACTCATGTTTCGTATTGTGCATCTCTATTGTCGTTTAAGTTTCGCTGTTGCGGACGTTCATCAGATTGTTTGCTGGGTAGGTACTGTTTAAGTTATGACGAAATAAATAATATGCGTTGTTTTTAGAATTTGAAATTTGTTGTTAGGAAGACGCCATTGATGTCATCCAATGGAAGCGACCCCTCCCCCCCACCCCTAGTAATATGCTGTAATTGACGTACAGACAAGCATTTAATTGAACTTTATTTTAAAAGCATGAGAACTTATATTCGACGTTTGACATCTTTTTTAATTTAAATAAAATTCAATTTACCTACTTCAGGAAAAAATATATCCTGCCCCCGCCCTTAATATATACGGAGTCATTCCTTTTCCACCTTACCTTAACATCTACCTATTCATTTTTCAAGATGTCGTTATTTCTTCTTCCTTTTCCAGACACATTAAATTTCCGCCTTCCAGCGATGAATTCCCGAAATTTATACCTATGTATGTACCTACCTATGTTACCTACCTACATACATATAGGTATAAGAGAATGCGTAGGTGTACAAGAAAGAAAATTGAATTTCACAAGCTCATTTCCTCCTGAACCAGCCAGCGCAATGTCTCGTCAGTTGGTGCTGCGGGCGTCTGTTGCACAAGACCAGATTATAACATTCGACTTTTCTCCTGACAAATTTTCTTCATCATTTTTGGTTCTGCCTTCCATCAACACGACCAATCACACCTTGTTCGTCTGGAAATCTTCCTTCGGACTCGTCTTATTTAATTTCGACCTCATACCTATAGAGTTAAACATACATATATACCATCATCATCATCATCATCAATCCAAGTTAAGTAGAACCGGATTTCATTCTGTCTTAACTTAAATCCATTAAGAACAGTGTACCAAAGAATATCGTATTCATTAAGAAAATATTCTTATGCCAGGAAGTGTATGGAACGATAATAGATTTCACCGTTTCCGTAACACAAGGATATCTTTTTTGATAAATAATAAATTAATAACTGTGCGATAAATTTCTAATCAATTTTTTTTTTGACGGATAATATCAAATCATATTTAGTTAGGTTATGTCTTACATTCTACATATATACAGGCATACGTGCATGCACACACACACACACACACACATATATATATATGTCATAAATCCCTGAATTATGTGGGAGCTGGCATATGTGCTCCATCTGAAGTTTTTCATTCGAAAGGAAATCGATCAAACTGGGAAAAAGGCCATCACCATTTCCAAGCAATAAATTACGATCATGTTTGAGTCAGGACGAAAAAAAAGGGGAAAAAAACTCCCACTATGGACATATATATGGCAGATCCAAAAAAAAAGTGAAATTGGGTGTATGTAATAGCCGGGGATGCGATTACATTTTTCATATTATTAGAAGGTGACACCGCACACATACATATCACAAAACGAATCCTTTCTATAACTCCTACTGGCTGGGGTCATGTAGGTATCTTCCAGAATTTAAATTTCATCAGAATCAGGAAATAAATCCTTTCATCTTTTCTTGCATACCAAATTGAATGCAAATATTTGATTTCAAAACAAGTGAGGAGGAGGAACATTCTTGTCTATCTATTTACTTGAGGATTCTTATACTGTTTCGCAGTAAGGACATATCTACATCATCCTATATAGTATATATACTCAAAAGTAAAGATGATAGGGAAATTTCCACCTTAGTTTCGAATTTATAGCTATTAATGCGGGTGTACAGCCAGCACCAGATGCATTCAGATTTCCTTTCACATCCGGTGAAGAGACGAAGGGGGACATACGTTTCGATTTTAGTCATGATTGTTTACTTATTTTATCTTCTTTTCACCAAGGTGTAGATTCCCACAAAAAAAAAAAAAAAGGATAATCGTCTTTTGTTGGTTTCTCATTGTACTTGAAATCTTCTCAATACTTGTTAACATAAGTATTAGAGTTGTTCGGTGAAGATTTTATATGGATTATAAGAAGATAAAGTTTTTTAATACAATTCGAAAAATTGATTTTTAACAGACCGTTCCTCCTAATCAGTTATTGATGTAAGAAATTTGTGATTATGTGAGCTCTTTTTCTTTACATAAACATAGTAAGAAAAATTTTCCTAAAGTGAGTGGGGAAACAGTTTGTGACACTAAGCTTACAGTGGATGGCCAAATTATTATAGTCACTACTAAAAACATTTATTATTTACAATTTATATGACAATATTGTGGAAAATCGGTTATGTCAATATCTATTCTGGGTTTTTATTGTGAGAACATAGCTTTGTTAATCGAATTTGTTTGTTTGCAACAATTGGCTTACCTGGCAATACCTAAGATCGCTAGACGCTGTTATCGTATGACTCCTACAGGGGTGGCGAGCTAATTAGCACACCTAACGATATAATTTATTTATAAGGAACTGAACTGTCTTCCTGGTGTACTTAGGGTCCAGTTCCTTGTTTGGCGGACGTCGCACGTAAGTTCGTCCATCAGGTCCACTCAGATTAAATTTGGATTCATCACTCCAGATGACCGAATTCCAAAATGACTGACATTTGGACCGATGGCTTCTAGCGAAAGCTATTCGTTTTCTTCGATTACCTTGTGTAACCTTTGGTTTCTTGAGACTCTGACATCCTCGGAGATTATGTTCGAGTAACCGCTGTCTGACAGTCCTGGGAGAGATATTAACGCCATAATTTTCTTCCATTCGGGCTCTTATTTCCACTGAAGTGTCGAAAGGCTCTCTAAGATCATGCCTGATTATCAGACTGTCCTCTCGATTGGAAGTTTTTCTCGGCCTATATCGTCTCAGATTCTCAAAAATTCCATGATTTTGGTAGTGTTTGAGAGCATTTTGCACTTTTTTCCTCGAACAGCCCATGGTTCTGGCGATTTTACTGATGTTTTGTTCCTTTTGGAACAAATTCCAAATTAGCCTCCTTTCTTCCTTAGTAGAACTATTTTTTTTGCCCATAACTATTCTGAATCCGAAAATAACACTCGAAAAATTAAATAGCTACAAAATAAAATTGTATTCCAATGAAGAAATAAAATAACTTAAAAATTAATCACCTGTATGTAAGGGTGTGCTAATTAAAATGCCAGAGCAACTTGGACACCTTTACCTTTACACTAGTATATCTGATGACACCACTGTTCAATTGTTTCCGTAAGACGTAATTAAGCAATATGAATGACACATCTTTCAAAACCTTTTACAGTTAAAAACTGATGAGTGAGTCATTTTATGGAAAAAGACAATATATTGCATATGCATAGGGGTGTGCTAATATATAATATTATATATAATTATTAACGTTACGCGATGTCGAAAATTAATAACAGCTTGTTGCGCGACAGCAAGCTGTGTTCTTGTCTGTTATTTAATTTTGGGATGTGCGGATTTGGAGGAATAGGGAAGTTGGATGGGATTGGGAGGTTGTGGAATGTTAGAGATTTCTCTAACTTGCTTTGTGTTGAAGACTGGCGTTTCTTCCAACATGGTGAGAAATATCCCGAAAGTCCAGGATGGTCCAGCGTTGATAAGTCCCACGATGATCGAGATGCCAGGATGGTGTCCTATCCACGGTTGTGGCTTCCTTTATTGGTGAAGAAAGTAAATCTTTCGCCCAGGTAATAAATGTTTCTCGTTTCCGAGTTAATAAGGTGAAGAGGTGATAGGTAGTTGAGGTTTTCAACTTGAAGTTGCGTTGAAAGCTGGCTAATGAGGGGGTTAGGATGTTGAGAGATCTTCTCAAGTTGTTTGACCGCGAGAGAAAGGAGATACTCCTCGATTGGAGTGATGTTTGCACTTTCGTACAAGAAGGTGTTGGGAAAGTAGTGTCCGTCAGGTTTCCTGTACACACCTGTACAGGCCCTTAGGATCTTTCTTTCGAGGGCGCTGATTTGCTTCATATAAGATGGCGAAATGGTGTGCCAGATGGGGAAGCAATAGCAGATAATTGGGCGGATAAGCTGTTTGTATATAAGCAGCTTTGTATCTTTCGGGAGACCGTTTCTCCTTCTGATAATAGGGTTGAGTAGGGAGTAAGCGTAGTTGGCTTTCTTCATGGTCAGCTTGGCGTGATTGTTGAATTTCAACAGATTATTGAAGGAGACACCAAGGTATTTGGTGTTCTTTGAAGGCTGAAGCTTTTCATTATTGACTTCGATTTCAATGTTGTTGGCTCGTGTGGCTATGTTGGGTGTTCCCCTTGTGGAGGGATTTCGGATGCAAATCATTTCAGATTTGTTCAGATTAATTTTGATGCCCCACTTTCTATAGAACTCATCAAGTATGAGAACATGCCGCTCAACTTTGATAGCAGCGAAATTGGATGACATGGAGTGGGCGTAGGTAAGCGAGTCATCAGCTTAGAGTAGTGTGTTGGAATTTGAGTCGTTGGAAGGCTGATCGTAAGTGAAAAGATTGAAGAGAATTGGTCCGAGGACCGAACCTTGGGGGACACCAGCACTGACTGATGTTGCCTGAGATTTGGTATCCTCGATTTCTATGTAGAAATTTCAAGATGAGAGAAAGCTATGTAAATCGGACTTAACTAGAGCAAGTGCTTGGTAGAGTAGAAAGGCAGTGAAAGCAGAAAAAGTTGCAAACCCAAAAATATATGAATATTTACTGCCATAGCGACCAGAAAATGAATAACTTAAACGATTCATATGTGATTCAACATTTACCCCCGTCAAGCAGTGTTGGGCGTAATTTGATTCCAGTGTAATTTAATTAATAATTCAATTACAGTTTAGTCAAATTACCAGGTAATCTAATTAAATTGTATTTGATTACATTTCAATTAGATTACTTATGAGAGAATATGTAATCTATCAAATATGTAATCTGTTACAATATAATTAGATTATTTTGTAATCTAATTACTATGTTTCGATTATTTTGTAATCTAATTACATTGGAACAAATTACTTTACAGATTACTTAAAAGTAATTATTAATATAATGAATTGAATTGAAAGAAAATATCATAGTTCTCGTAGGAAATTAGTTTTAAGGAGTTTTATGAAGAATTAGAATACAAATATCTTAAATCTAATCACATTAATTAGATTAACTTGTAGTGGAATTAACATGTAATCGATTATTGTGTAATCAGATTAACTTGTAATCAAACTACACGTTAATCGATTACATTATGTAATTATGGAAATGGATTACATTGGTAATCTGTTACAAAGTAGGTAATCAGATTACAGATTACATGGTTAATTGTAATTGTTAATCGTTAATCAGATTACATTTTGCCTAACACTATCGTTAAGTTAAACGTAAGCAATAAAAAGGAATTATTATCGGCAATAAAAATGCTCGTTGTGAAAATAAGAAATCATAAGAAATAAATTCGTAGGCTAACCGTAATGTTTGCTGAGGTTGTCTCCCACTTATACCCTGAGCTTTAGTTTAAGCGATCAAATCGGATGGACCAAGTTCAAGTAAATTTTAAACCCAGTTCAACACTTAAACCAGCACTGTGAAAGAGTAAAATCAGTTAAGCAAAAGCTTAAATCTGGGCGAAAGCTTAAACTGACACTATGAAACCGGCTATAAATTTATTTTAATTTTTTTTAATATTAGAACTGCCATCAATTGGACTTTTAAAAATTAGTTTTCAGCTGGCTCTATCTAGTTAACTAGATTAAAGGTAATTTAAGCCTAAATGAGGACAACAATTGTAAAAACTGCGAGCTTGTGCTAACTAGTTTAGCTTTTTTTTTCTTAGTGAGCTAGTTTAACACGTTCATGCTGGCACCGATATTTATGTTTTTCACTGTGAGACGCGGTCAAATTCATGTTTTGATTCATTTGGCGGTGCGGTACTATCGCACCCGACCTTTTCGGATTTGGATGAAACTATCAGAATTAGTAGGGAATATGAAAATTTCTCACCCATATTTTTTTGTTACTCCCCCCCACTAGGGGGAGTTGAAATTTCGTGATTTTACTATAAAATGACATTTTCAAAAAATCATATATCGGGAACGCAGCAACCGGCTTTTCTGATTCAAATGCCAAATGAAGCTTAACGCATTAATTTTATATAAAAAAAAATATAGCACCAGCAAACGAATGTTTTTTTTAATAATAGTATTTGTTTAAAAAAAATAGTACTATTCACTAGTGATGACATCTAGCACTTTTTTTTTATTTTTATTTTGAAGCCAGAAACCTTATCGCTTATGCTCGACTTTGTTTTTGAGATATGAATTCTTAAAGTCACCACATACGTTAAGTAACGCACTATTGGAGCACTGCACGGAAGGAAATTTATTGCTTTTTTTCTGGGGATGGGGGGGGGGGGGGTGCGCTCTGCCACATTTTGTTTTCTATTTGTATTTTAACACTAGAAGCGCTATCTATTTGTGTATAAAAAATTGCGATGGAATCCTTGGAAAAAGTTAGAATTTATCCGAGATAAACGGTTGTGGTTTTTCACAGTAGCAATTTAATTAGAAAGTAATTTAGCGAACCACGCAATCTAATTTTGCTAAACGACTAGGAATAATGAATTGTGATTTTTCTTAAATGAAAGATGATGATGATGATACATAAATTTAAGAGAAAAAAAATTGGTTTAAATGTTGCAAAATTGAGCAGCAAGATGACGTTGAAAGTTATGCAATGACTAATGAAACGTAGTACTATATGTTTGTAGTTCGTAGTACTATATGTTACGGAAATCATCTTTGATTCGATAATTAGAATCGAATTGAGTTTTAGTGAAAAGAATTACTTTATGGACAGATAGGAGTTGTAATTAACTACCTCTATGTAGCCATCCTAGGTAATTCCCGAACTACAAAATTGATTTCAGAAACATAATTTTTTAAAAAATCCGAAAATTTTTATTTCCACCCCTCACCCCGCTGTGCTCACCACATAAATTTATACCCCTAGTCAAAGCTTGTTTGTAGAATGTAACCGACATCTACATTTTGCCCCTAATCACTAATCTAATCAGTTTTTAAATCCGATATAAATAGATTCGGAGATAACTCGAAAAGGTCGTTTTCATAGTGGAAAATGGTCGTGTTTTGAGTGAAAAAATGGCCTTACTTTAATCTCGTGTTTTCGAAGAACCGTTACATCGGCGAAATTCGCCAGCCAATCAAAAAACGTTCACAAAAGACCGTTAATGAATACGAAAGAAAGAACTGAAGGAAGTGATATATGATGTGACACATATGCCAAAAACGTCCGTATGAAGTTGATAGGATCAAAAAATGAGCACCGAACTCGATCACAATTTCTCTTCTCTCTTCAATTTGATATCCCATACGCCCTATTTCGGACAACCACTATTGAGGGGGGGGGGGGGGGGGGGGAGTTACCTTAAATTTCCATTATTTAGATTTTCAACTGTCTGGCAATGGAAATTCTTCCTAGTTACTAAACGAACTACATTTTTAATGGTATGCAGCATCTGATCGAATATTCAAGTGTAACGCAGCGCTCTATACTAACTGTTCTATTTGAACTAAATAGAGCTTGAAAAGGTCGGCTGAGCTAGTTATTTTACATCTTCTTGCATGACTGTACTATATACTTCCATTTCCACAAATTTGATCAATTAGTGAATTTTGAATCAAAGGACTCGTAAAAACCTCATCATTCGTAAAAAACAAACAAATAAAATTACTGACACAGTTCTACAATATCACTCACGTGGGGCTAAACATACTTTTTAGCTTCAAGTACTTACCTAAAAATTTATGCATTCCTTCATGTGCTTTTGCATATATTATATCGCGATGTTGTTGTGATGATTTCATACATGAAAGGCATATGTTACTGCACACACCATATTCTCTATGTGGTAGTAGGTACTATAAAATATAATTTATGTTACTCAACTACACCAGCTATGCTGAAATGAGTCATCTAATTTGCATACGCATTAAGGACGAAAAGTACTACCTACCATTGGTTATGTATGTTTGTTTATATGTTTATATGTATGTATAGTAGAAGCACATATGTCACATGATGTGCATGATTTAAAACTTCCCATGTAGATTGCGTGTTACCGACAACAACCATGCTGATTCCATCTGGTCTAATTGTTATTAAAAAGTAGAAGTGTCCTTGGAAGTGTTTTACATAGAGAGAGAGACACACACACACACACCTACTCTAAAGTTTACACAGTGTCCTGTCGTACTTTAAAAGTAAAACAAGAATTTGAATTCGATTATAATATATTTACTTCCTTTCTGTGGTCAAGATAAATAGAATGGGGACACTAGATCTCTCCCTTTTAATACAAGTTTTACAAGTTACAGGATAGGCTGGATGAGTGCCTTGTTGCTCTTTGACCACAAACGCCCAGCCAAATAACATCGCCACACCATGCGCATCGCTTCTAACATGGAAAATATTCACCAGTGAGGCTAATTTGAGCGTGCACATAGTCTGAAAGGATCGTATTCATTTCGTTGTATAATATGCTGCTGCTGCTGCTGCTCCTGCTGTGCTCCTGCATTGAGTATTCCAGAATAAATAGCGCGGCCGGACAAGCAAATAGAACGCCTCATTCGAGTATCACCTCTAATGAGAACTTGTTTCAATGCGGTGCGGAGGCTAAATAAATTTGCCGCGCTACTCCCCATGTACATCCTTTCGCATGATAAAGTGTTGCGAAATTTGTTTACATCAGAGGAGAGGTGTTTTGTTGTTTTTGTCTCAAGGAATGGATTTTAATCACCGGATCTATGTATGTTAGTGCGTGCGTGGCCGTTACACAATGCCTTTATGTTGCGGAAAATTAAGGATGTGTACGAATGGCTTTTTATGATGGGTAGGGGAAAGAGAGGTTGTATTGATGTTAAATTTTGCATTAACACAAAACAATTGAATCGAGGTAGAATGAAACTTTTGTTGTATAGACAAAGGTACTGGGCAAACTAACCTTTTAGACCGCAGTGATTAGGATTTCCTGTATGAAGGCAGGATAATCGAATATCGTTTAGAGAGCACTTAAAAATTTTCCGTAGTCGCATTAACGAAAATTTCATGGTAGTTCAGGATGACAGTCTTTCGCTATAACTTGACAGGGAAACAGCAGTAGTATAATCGGTGTTTTCTGTGTAAGGTGTTCAGATTTTTGCTTGCTGCATTAAAGGAAGGCAGTTCAAGGGGTGTAAGCGAAAGGGATTTGTTCAGTTGAAATTAATATGATGCAAGTTTCCAAGGAGGTTTTAGCTTCGTTTCTAATTTAACAGCCTTTAGCTTTTGACATTGTACATACAGGGTTGTGTGCAACTGAAGGTTCAAAAAATTGAGACCTTGAGTTATTACGTTGAGTTATTTGATTAAATTTTATCCAAATCTTAAGAAAACAGTTTGCTTATCGTGCATTTTGATGGATAAAGTGGTAAAATTTGAAGAAGTTTGGATAAATTTTTCAATTATTATTTTTACTTTGTCGTCATGTAACTCCCGACACAATAGGTGTAGAAAATTGGATCCGGATATCCAGATACCCGAATCTGCAAACTATCCGATTCCTGAAATCCGGATTCAAATTATCCGGATTTGAATCCAAACTATCAGGCCTTTGTAGACTTTTGCGAGGAACTTGACGGCCATCGTGAACCGGTTAGGCTGCCCAGGGCTCTTAGGAGTGACTCGTCGGCCAGGCTGAGTGTTACGATATCAAAGGAGGAAGCCTGTAGCCTCGACGCATTTCCCAGACTGTAGGCTTAAAGAAGTTGTGTGGCGAACATCCCCTACCTCTCTGCACTGGTGGTGATTGGTCCACTGTTGCCAAGGTAGTTGATGTCGAGAAGGTGAAATCATCCATTTCAACCTTCTCGGCTTTTAAATCCCCGGGTCCAGACGGTATTCTGCCTGTCCTACTGAAGGAAGAGAGCGTTGTGCTGGCTCCATATATCGACTCCATCTTCAGAGCATGTATCGCTTTTGGATATGTCCCTGAGGTGTGGAGGAAGGTGAGGGTTGTCTTCGTTCCGAGGCCTGGTAAGGCTTCTTACATGGATTCGAGGAGCTTTCAAACCATAAACGTCTCCTGATTCCTTTTGAAATGCCTGGAGAGGCTTGTGGATGAATATATCAAGGGAGTAGCCTTAAAGACTTTTCACTTCAACACCTCATAGCAGACTTACCGGAGGGGTAGATCTACGAAGACGGCTCTCCATTCAATGGTTACTGTCATTGACCGGGGACTGGATCGTGGACTATTTACCTTGGGAGCCTTTCTGGACATCGAGAGGGCTTTTGACAGGGCCACCCCCGAATCGTTATGTGAGGCAGCTCGTCGACATGGTGTTGACTGTAGGTACTGTAGTTCGATGGATCGACCAAAAGTTAAGACAACGATACTGGTCGGCCGAACCTCTCTCAGTGTGCTGGTGGAGAGAGGCTGCGCGCAAGGTGGCATGCTTTCTCCAGTACTTTGGTGTATGTTGGTTGACTCACTCATCACGGTGCTGAAAAACGTAGGATTGTCATGTGAAGCGTATGCAGACGACATTCATCTGCTCATTTCGAGGCACAGCATTACTGCTGCCTGTGCCTTCATGCAACGTGGCCTCAATATTGTTGAGGACTGGGGCACCCGTCATGATATGACAGTAAACCCAAAAAGACCAGCTTGGTGCTCTTCTCCAGAACACGTAAGCTTGGGTACTTTGTTCTTCCAAAGCTTTTTGGACACAATGCAACTCTCCTCATGTCAAGCATCTTGGAGTCTTCTTCGACTTGAAGCTAACATGGGGATTACACGTAGAGGAAAAAGTTATTGCAGCTGCGAGGCTCTTCGCTCAATTCGTGAGAACCTGTGGCTGCCCATGGGGCATGAGACCGAGGGTGGTGCATTGGTTGTATGCCTCGATCATTAGACCCATGGTTACATATGCCCCCTGTGTATAGTGACCGGGGATGCTTGTAAGGACTGCGATCCGGAAGCTGGCGGGCCTGCAAAGGCTTACCTGCATAGGTATTACGGACTCTATGCGGATCTACTCCTTCAAACAGATGCCAAAAGGGCTGCGTGCAGGTTTCACTTAGGGGGATGTTGGGAGGACGGCTGGACTGGCTCTTCTCATTGCTCTCTGGTGTACGGGCTGGACTTGGAAAACCCTCTGGCCAGTATGCCACGTGATGCGATGGTACTTGAACTTCGGTTTGGCGTCGGTTCTCTGTGAGCTTTCCTGGAAGGGAAGTGCTGTATCAAACCTTCCCCGGTCCGCTTTAAAAATCTTCACCGACGGCTCTCTCACTAATGAGGGAGCTGGGGCGGATGTCTACTTTCCTGAGCCTGATATTGGGATGGAGTACTCACTTGGAAGACATACCACTGTCTTCCAGGCTGAAGTCTTCGCAATATCGATGGCAGCGAAGTTAGTCCTTGATACGCAAAACAAGGAGAAGGACATTGCTATCTTTTCGGATAGTCAGGCAGCCTTGATGGCGCTGAGTGGCCCTCGGATAATATCTAAGTTACTTAGGGAATGCGCAGGTCATCTGTGGATGAGCTGAAAAAGCTGCCTCACCAAGACCAGATGCGCTTCCTTAATAGGACAGGAAGGTTTTGGTGAATGGCCTTCTAGCAGGCTGTGAAGTGCCGTTGACCGTTAAATCTCATGGGGACTTCTAGGGAGTAGGTAACTGCCGCCCATTCTGAGGATTAGACCATAAAATTCTTCTCCTCCGTCAGGATATCTATATGCGGATGGGACTTCTAAATTTTACATATTTGAAGCCGAGCAGCTTTCATTTTTGTCTTTAAAAAACTCGTTTTGTTGAGTCGCATTTTTGATGTTTTGACATTTTTTCTGAAAGATGTGTCTTTTTTACATAACCCTAATCTTAATTTATCTACAATTTCATTATAGTCAAAGGACGACAGCAGAAGTTACGTAAATATTGTATTCTGTCAATACCTTTTTGAAACAAAAGAAAAATATAAACAGGCCAGAACCACCCGGAAAATTTAGTAAATGTGATAGTTAAGAGAAAAAACAAAAATTGAACATGAGATAAAGTGAAATTATGAAATTGGGGAGGGGGGGGGGGGGGGGGGGTTAGGGTTGAAAGTGTTTTTTTTTGCAATTTTCAACAAAATGCTACATTGTCCTTCACAAGGGTTGTAGATAATAAAAAAATCTGAAATTTTAATATAAGGCCTTTCTCAACATAACCTCAAATTTTCCAAAAAAACTGGCGGAAAACAGATTTTACGGTTTTTTTATTTTTTCTATCGTCAAAACAATTCAATTTGTATGAAATTTTGGGAAAGAATTTTTTTTTTTTTTTTTTACATTGAATAAGAATGATTTTTTTTGTTATCTGAGAAACAAGTAGTTTCCGTAAAAATTTACATTTTTGAAAAACAAACCAGATCTTCCACTGTAGAAATCAGGAGTTCAATAAAAAGGGTTTTTACTTTATTTTTGGCTGCTGAATAAAATTATAAATTCTCCTCAGACGATAATTCGATGTCATTAATTCTTGAAAATGATTAAATGGCGTCGCAGACAACATTTCTATTCGGTACATGGAGTAAATTACTTATACCTCCACAGTGCTCGTTTTTCCTCCTTCATGTAAAGAAATTATGGCGGCACCAGTTTGCCTTTTGATGACATTTTAACTCTGAAACAATAGAAAATGAAATAACTCCTTTGTTACAACAAACCATATATAGTATGAGTGAATTCCACATATATAAAAAAAAAAATTTAGCCCTGCAGCTAGTTCTTATTGCTTTGACACAAAGCGAACAAATTTGCGGGAATTTTCCTCGCAATGTGTATGCTAATATTTCACAGTGATAAATTAGAGACAAAATTTTCCTACTCAGATTCATTAAAATTTTACTAAATTTTGAACTTTATAATAAAACCGTTATTTTGTTTTATTTTTCAGAAAACAACAACAGAATCGGTGAGTAACAATTAAAAAAAAAGGATTTGCTGATTTTCTTCCCTTAAAAGGTGATAAATTACAACTTCCGCAGAAGTCAATTGAAGTTCGTAGTGATTTGAATTGAGTTTTTACAGGGGTAGTTTTATAATGTGCGTTTTAGAAACCAACCATTTTTAAAGTTTAAACATCTTACGAAACTATATTATACCATTACAGTTTGGTTTCATAATCTTTTATCCATTCTCTAAAATTTAAGATTTGTCGTACGTGTGCTGATACATACAACATTCAACCTTATATACAGGGTGTCCCATTCATGTTGGGTCAAACTTCAGGTTAAGAGAGTTGAAATAAATTTAATGGGAAAAACGCAATAAATCTTCGTTTTTGAGCTAGAGCCCTTTAATTTTTACCTGTACAATATTCAACTTATGTGCGTGCGTCTTTCCAAAAATAAAAATATCGTAATAAGACGTACTACTGTGCCCAAAAAATAAGGTGACATTTGAATTTAAACTGCGCGCGTCAAAGGAGTTGGCGAATTGGTTTCTTTTTTAGCTTGGTAGGATTGTCTTTGACATCCCTGCCAAATCACACGTCAAAATATTCATTAGTGTTTGAGATACGCTTCGTTTTGTGAGCTGCTAAAAGCGAATTTCTCGTTTTTTGCGAAGTCGAAATTTGTTGAGCAAAGAATTTGCATTAAATTTTGTTTGCGGAATCAATTTTCTGCTGGGGATTCGTTGAGGATGGTGCAGAAAGCCTTTGGTGATGAGGCTATGTCGAAAAAGAATGTTTACAA
Organism: Dioctria rufipes; assembly: GCA_963924295.1. Taxonomy (NCBI): domain Eukaryota; kingdom Metazoa; phylum Arthropoda; class Insecta; order Diptera; family Asilidae; genus Dioctria; species Dioctria rufipes. The sequence goes on along the minus strand of OZ002740.1, from coordinate 343,946,765 downwards.
GTGGTATAGTGAGTTCCAAGCAGGCCGTGAACGTGTCGAAGACGAAGAGCGCCCTGGGCGACCATCAACCTCAACCGACGAATCTCATGTCCAAAAAATTAAAGATTTGGTCTTTGAAAACCGTTGATTAACGATTAGAGACCTTGCTGATCATATTGGCATATCGAAAGGCTCAGTCCATACCATTTTGAAGGATGCTTTCGGCTTCAAACACGTCAAATCTCGATTGGTACCGAAATCATTGAATTTTCTGGAAAAAAGGCGTCGCGTTGAAGTGTGTGAAACAATGCTCTCTGACTACATTGACAAAACGAAATGCATGATCACTGGAGACGTGACTTGGACCTATGCTTACGACCGCGAAACGACCGATCAATCGAGCGAATATCGTGCCAAGGGTGTGCCGAGACCAAAAAAGCCGCGACAAAGTCGCTCAAAAATCAAGGTGATGTTGACTGTTTTTTTCGATTATCGTGGTGTTGTGCATTCTGAGTTCCTTCCCGCGGGTCAAACAGTCAACAAGGAATATTATCTGAACGTTATGCGTCGGTTGCGTAACGCTATCAGCCAAAAGAGGCCGGAATTGTGGAAAGACAACTCTTGGTTTTTGCACCACGATAGTGCGCCGTCTCACACTGCACTCGTTCTTCGTGACCATTTCGCCAAAAACTCGACACATATCGTTCCACAACCACCGTATTCACCTGATTTGGCGCCGTGCGACTTCTGGCTGTTCAGCAAGCTCAAAAGACCGCTCCGAGGACACCGTTCTGAGACGATAGAGCAGATTCAAGCCGCCGCGAGGAAGGAGCTGAAGGCCATCCCTGAAATCGACCTTTTCAACTGTTTCGAAGATTGGAAAATCCGTAGGCATTAGTGCATTGCATCGGGAGGGGATTACTTTGAAGGCGATGACATTGATTTGGAAGAATAAATAAAGAATTTTCAATATAAATTCAATGTCACCTAACTTTTTGGACACAGTAGTACGTACAATTGGCACCACAATTCGCCTGATATAGTTCGGAATTATCTCATAATTTGTCGTTAATTCGTCGTTAAGTTGTCGTGAAAACCATAAATTTGCTGTGTCTTTTTATCTAAAGGAAACTGGATGTGGTGCCAAGTTGACGTCAACTTAGCACCACATCCAGTTTCCTTTAAAAAAAGAACACGATAAGTTAACGACATATTCCCAGATGTGAAATTTTCCAATTCTATAAGTTTTGGCCAAGTTCCAGTGAGTTGCGGTGACGTCAACTAGGCACCACATGCAGTTTCCTTTAGAAAAAAGGACACGACAAATTTATGGTTTTCACGATAAATTAACGACAAATTAACGACAAGTTATGAGATAGTTCCGAACTATATCAGGCGAAGTTGCGGTGATAACTTTACGTACGTCGTAATAAGGCTAAGACTGTATTGAATTTCTACTAATAGCAGTAGTTGGCATCATCACTGGCCACAGATCACTTCACGCTCATCTAACAAGGAGTGTCTTTTCTGCCTGGAGGGAGAGCCTGAGACAACCGAACACTTTTTATTTGCGTGTCCGGCCTTCGCCCGGTGCAGTCTGGATACTCTACGGTCTGACCTTCTATCTGTGCATGAGCTGAAAAACTTTCCTCACCAAGACCTGATGCACTTCATTAAGAGGACAGGAAGGTTTTTGTGAATGGGCTTCTAGCAGGACAGCACAATGGGCCGCTATGGCCTCCGTGATTGGGATGGGGTTTTCTGTCCCCTTGCCTCTAAAACAAAGAAAACAAAAAACAATACCAACAGAAAAAACCAAAACGATAGAAAAGTATCTAGAAAATTAGAGCTGGTGGTTGAATCCAAATTTTTAGAAATCCTGATTTGGGATTTTCAGACAATCTAGACTTTCGAATTTGTAATCCACAAATCCGGATTTTCGGTGTGGATAAAGTGGTTTTGCCGGACAATTCGGATTTCGTCGATTTTTTATTAATCAGGTTTTGGTGTATTTTCGAATTTCAAAATCCGGCTTTGAATGTACTATAAGAACATGTCTGACATGTGCATTTTATTTATTTTATATATAAAGCTTTACATTTTTATACTAATCGCCATTTAATATGTTAAAATTAATATACAATCCACTCGAACTGTAATACATAGATACCTACATGTTTCTCCGTTCGTAGCATTAAATATAAGAAAAATATAAGAAATAAAGAAAATACAACAAGAGGCAGGAATGGTAGGACTCTAAACTCAACGCAAGAAAAAGAGAGCCTACTTGAAAAAATTAATAAAATGTGGTAATAAAACGTGCGGTGTTAAAATATTAGACAAAACGATTAAGCAAAAATTTACCATGTATACAGACAGATGGAAAAAATCTTTAAACGTCCAAAATCTTTTCGATACAAGCGGGTAGGTGATCCCCACTGTTGGAAAGAATTAAAAATCAACTGAGTTTTACCTTTCAGCCTGTGATGCATTCACCCCGGTATATAATTAACAGAAATGATTTGATTTTAAAATCCATTTTTCCGCATTTCCATACAACCCAGATTTGGCGAACTTAAAAGAATTCGCCTTAAGCCGATCTTTAAAAAAACAAAAACTGATTTGACGGATTTGCAAACAATCCGAAGCAAATTTATGGCATCTGGACTCTTAAATCCGGATTACGGATCAACGCATAGCTTTCTTTTTATGTGACCCCTAAAACAGTTTACTTTTTTATGTAAAAGCTTTACAAATTTTATAAAGAACTACAAAGGAAAAAGAGAATAATGCAATTAACTCCTATTCAACCAAATCCTTATCGAAATTGTTTGAACTACCTAGGGAGAGATGGCGTATAAGAACCAACTCTCAACATTAAGACTTTCGCAGCATTGTAACGGAAAAATTATCTACTAACATTTTTGCAGAGATAATTTAAACAATTTTAAGTCTATTTTACGTGAGGGAAAATTTTAGAGATTATTGCAAGACCTCGGCAAGAATTTGCATAACTCTTTGTGTCGAGGCAACTATTGTTAACTAACTGATAAAAATTTACGAGATATTTATATTATTTTAACATACATAATTACATAAAAATTAAGAACCAATTACTATTTTATACTTTTTTATTATATAACATTAAAAATAAAGTATTTCCTCTTCACAGGAAAAATTATAAAATATAATAAATAAGTTAAATAAAAAATATAAATACTCAAATAGTATCTTAGCATAAATTTAACAAACGTAACTTTATTACCTTTATTTCTTAAAACATGAATTAGGTATTCTTGTTTGTCAAGTTTGGATATTCAAATGAAATTGAGGGACAGTACAAAATGCATGCATACAATGAGAATCACAAATCAATGATTGCTTGAAAGATTTCATTGGACCATCCCACACGAGTATTCCTGATGCAGTATGCAAACAGGTTTTGTGAGGAAGAAGTCAGAAGAAGCAAAGAGAATGTAGAGATATCTCTTTGCTTCTTCTCCCCAGAAAACCTGTTTGCATACAGTAATAGGAATACTCGTGTGTGATGTTTACTATTTGTCAATAACAATAACAATGTTTTGCATTGGTCCTGTACGTAGTAAGCATAGTTCCCTCTAAGCTGCGCGGGTGCACGACCTAATTTTTCGAAAGTTGTGCAGCCGTTTTTGTATTTTGCGCACAATGGGCTTGTTCATTACTTTTTTTTTTTTTTTTTTTAATTTAAAGAATTATCTAAAAATGGCAAAACTCCCAATTTTTGTTCTCATGATTTTTTTTAATGAACTGCGAGAAGCAGTGTATGGAAACTTATAATACTTAGATGAAAAGGCCGACAAAAAATTCATTTTATACTGCTAATTTCGAATGAAAAATGAATTGATCTATAAAACAGAATTCGGAGGTATTTTGAAGCTAACACATACAGACAGTGCTTCTAATTTCGGAAAAAATTTATTATTTTTACAAGTTTAATCTAGACGTTCAAAAAATGGGTATGCTTACATCGGAGCAAGTGTTATGCTACACAGTAAAAAAATTTCCCTAAAGTTAAATTTGTGCCACTAAGCTTAGGTATAAGGTATAAGATTAAGGAAAGCTCCAACTTGGAAAAAGCTTAACATTTCAGGAATTTTACGTACCTAATATATAGGTTGTCTGGTGCCAAATACCTACTTCCATTGAATGTTCCATTGATTTGGGGAAATTAAACTGATTTTCCATTTATATCAGAGAAAATGAAATTTATTTTTAGGAGAAAACCTGTCTTAAAGTTAGGGAATTATCTTATTATATTTATAGAACGAAAAAATGGAGTGGCAGTACTTTTTTAAAATGAAATACATACATATATACCTCACCTTACTGAACAACATTGTGTTGCGCATCGAGAAGAATTGGGTTTGGATGATGCATGGGAACATGTCTCTCTTATTGAGTCCTTAGGACAGTTTACACTATATTCAATAGATCAGGAATTAAAAAGGAAAATTTGAAGAATTGGCTTCTGTAATGGATCGAGATTCTGTAACATTAAACCATTAAACGAGGAGCGTTGCTTATCTCGTTATTTTGCAGTGGATGTTTTAATTAAAAATTACGACACCCTAATTGAATATTGTATTGCACAAGTGTATGTATGTAACGATGCAGTGAATTAGTAACTTCGTCCAAATATCCGTTTCATTGAACGAGTGTGTAATCACTTGGAAATGAGATTTTCTGATGAAGCTGTAAAAAATTGCAAAGTTTTTCATATACAAATAATATCAAATGAAATTCATAATTTTGCTTTCGGAAAAGAAAATATGGCATGCCGTGGAAGTAAAAAAATATTCACACTTTTTTTTCCAGTCCAGAATACCGTGATAAAATATGTGAAGAATATTCTGAACTAAAATTTCTGATTTCACAAAAAACCAAGAAAGGAGCAATAAAATCATTTAGCGACAGTGTAGAATATGTACATATTATGAGAAAATATAGCAATACTTTATGATATCATTAGAACTTTTAAATCTTCTGGTGCTGACTGCGAGAGAGGATTCAGCACTATGAATTTAATTAAATTCAAACTTAGGAACAGATTAAATGTTGATCATTATTTAAATGATTTAATGAGGATTAAAATGTACTTGGCATGTGAAAAAATAATAATTATAGATTAAGCTTACAAGAATTGAACAAGTATGAAAGACAAGCAGGAAAAAATACAGTGCTAAGCTTTTTGTGATTTGTCGTAAATATAATTAATTCATATAATATTGTAATCATAGATATTATTAATTATATAATAATTATTATTGAAAATTTGTTGAAAATCATAATACATATAATACAAGTTTTCATATCTTATCAAACATTTATTTTATTAAATTCATCACATTTTTATAATATTCCACTAAACACAATCTAATAAAGAAGGAATATAAACAAAGATATCATCGATAATGATAAAAATCTTTTCTTGTTTGTGTGTTATTAAAATGCTTTAAAACGTAATTTTCAAGATTAGGTATTTATTAAAAATAAAAATAAAAATTTGTTTGACTTCAAACGCAGGATCCCCCCCCCCCCCGCATTTGCACACTTTTACATACGTTTTGAAAATTTTTGCTCCCATATACTTAGTACCGCGCAGTCAACAAAAAAATTAAAGGGAACATTGGTAGTAAGTAATCATAAAAGTGCATCTCGCAAATTATAAAGTTTTTTTTTTTTTTTTTATCCTGAATATCGAGAATATTTCTGGAAACATTAAATAAATTCAAATTTTATGAATTTCACACAGTTTTGCATCATCCGACAGAGCGTTATTAATTCATATGAGAGTCTTACTTATTCGTTTCAGTTAGAGGAGATTTTACGTAAAGCTTTTGGCACTGACAATAAATAATTTAACTCACTCACAGTCACAGCTTTTACACGAAACGAAATGATTTGATTCACTTAAAGTCAAAGTAAGAGTCACCACTAGTCACTAAAGCAAATGCTGAGAAGACTTCACAAGTACTTAAAATCAAATTTGAATAATTTAATTTCACTTGACTTTACACAAGTTTTTACGTTTGAAGTTTTTATGCTTTTCTTATACAGGGTGTCCTAGTAGGTATAGTACAAATGCATATAAGGCATGTACACGTATGTATATCCAAAAATGTTTCACCACTTTTAAGTTTTTGGAATAACATTGTGTGACACTTAATTGCACATAAGTTCTGCCAAAATTAACGAAAGTCAATAAAATTGTTACCATTTCAAAATTAATGAAACAAACTTTCGGTTGCTGTAACTATTTTCAGCACAAATTGATTACTGCTCCTTCAAAAAGAAGATTTCAACGTTAGTAGTCCGGGAGATATCATTGCAGATTAAAAACTTATAGTAAGCTTGATTTTGATATCGATAAGTGATCTCGTACAACTAATCAGTGAACCGATCGTTAGCTGCTCAAGTAAAGGTGGGTCTAGGTGTAGGAGTTTGCAAAAGTGGAAAAAAAATAAATTAAGTAAGAGTTAACGTCATGATGAGTTCAAAAAAAATTGTCACCTGCATTGTGGAGGAGGGATTATGCGTCAGCTGGTCGCATGAACTTGTAAAAATGGTAATAGATAGTACGCACGATGAAATTCAACTAGGTGGATGTTTACATAATTTAAAATACGAAAACAACAATCAGCTGCGTATGTAGCGATTGAGAAACTGTCATCTTTAACAACTGAGGTATTCGTTGGTGAAGAATTTATTGTCGTTAAGTATGAAATTTTGTGTTTAAAACTAGTATCGTGATAAATCATGCAATTAGGGGGGGGGGGGGGGTAGGATCCATGATGCACATGATGCAGTATTTGGAATTTTTAAAAAATGATAGAGTACTCAAGCGAGATCAAAATGAGTGAAAAAAAAAACTCTTTTTACATCGAAAAATCTACGAAAAAGAAATCTCTGCGTTTCGTATCGGCAGGAACCATATAATCATCAGTATGGCTGGATTCCTGCCTGCCGTATGCGCAAAAACAAAAACAAAAAAAACTTTTTACATCGAAAAATCTTTAAAAAAGAAATTTCTTTGCGTTTCGTATCGGCAAGAACCGTATACTCATCAGTACGGTTTGATAGCTGCCTGCCGTATACGCCAATGCTGATCACATACACTTAAAATAATTTTTAAGTGTGAATTATATGAGGTGAAATACTACGTACACATTTACTTGAATGCCTAGAGCTTTGCTATGAGATCAAGATGTTTCAATGATCGAAGATTTTCAGAAATATGTAGTAATCCCAATGGACTTTCGACAGGCTCTAAAGTTTTATTAATTTTGACTTTTTGTTGTACTGATCCAATTCAAATGTTATTGCATCAAAAGTGTGCCATCTCTTTGAACTCTCAGCATTTATAGTGCAATAGTTTCTAATTCCACGATATTTTCTACGATATTGTCAAAATCTCGAGGGGATCTAGTAATCTCTTTTCCAAATTATACGATTCTATGTCAGCAGATTAGTCAATATTTTCATCTTTTGCACAATCAATAAAAAGTGATTTGTATTTACCTTTCTTGGTATACTTCAATTCAAACATATCTAGCTCATCATATACTTCTATTTCCATATAGGCATGAAATTCTGTAAAAAAAAAAATGTGCAAAATCTTGAATAATAATTTTTTTGAGCTGTGGATTATTAACGTATAAATTCTTCCAAAATATATAAATTTCTTAAACGATCTGTAATTATGTTTTGCAACTATAGGTAGTGCAGACTCCCAAAAGCTCTTCTCATATTCAATTTTTTACTTAAATTTTCAGTAGCAAGTGCCATATATTTTCAAATCTCTTCCTATCTCTGCTAACTTGGAACGGAGATTGTTAATTAAACTTAATTTGAAGAACTTTTGAATTGGAACGTTTTTAGTATGCTCGTTATACTTACTACGTGCAAAACAGACACGTGCACCTTAACATCTACATGCCTGGCTTGATTGCTTGAGAGGAATATACGGGGGATGCTTTTCCGGTCGAATTGATGTTGTACATACAAGAAGCCCATTAAATCATCGCCTGGTGTTTTTCAACTCGAAAGAAAAGTATTTTGACATTATTGTTTTAGAGGTTTTTAAGAGATAAGTTTTTTTTTATATCTTCAAATTGAGGTTATTATGTTTAATTAGAAAAATACATCACTTGGCTACAAATTTACTTACAATTTATGTCTCTTATTGTGAATTCTTTTCAACAAAATCGAACAGTCACTGAACTGAACCTGAAGCTGTCAGATGTGCACCGAACTTAGCCCTGTCCCGAACGGGGATAAACTGAAAAGAATGCAAGATAGCAGAATATCCGAAAATGTTCGTCGTTTATGATTTTAATAAAAACAAAACAAAAAAAAAAACAAGTAAAAAAGCTAGAACTGGTCTAAAAGACTAATTCTTATGACACCCTAGATGAATGCCTGTATAAAATTTCGTATGGTCACCGATCTATGACAGTTTGATTTTTGAAGTGGTTTTTCCCATATATTTTTAGAACGATTTGTCGGATAAAAAAAATTGTTATAACTAATTTTTTAGGATTTTGTATTCTGAAGAAGTTTTTAATACAATTAAAATGTCTAGGACTAATCGTTATCACAGTTTATGTAGAAAACATAAATTTTTAGATGGCAACACCAAGAAGGGGCTGCCCGATTTAATCCATTTATGAAATTTTATTTGTTATTACTATAAAAACACCATGACCCAATTTGAGCTCCAAATATATTGTGGAAAATGAAATTTTTGTATGTCAACTGCACGAAGGAGTTGTCCGATTTGTCTCATTTTCGAACTTAAATTTTACTCTTTTTTTTAAAGTCTGTGTACAAAATTTTAACTTTCTAAATGAGCGCGCTCTCGAGTTATCGTGCGCACAGACGGATAGACGGACGGACATGCAAATATTAAAATAATTTTTAAATATTATGCGTGGGTGTCCAATCCATTTTGCTTTACCATCATTATTTCTGTGAGTTACAAACGGACTGACAAACTTAGTAGACCCCACTTAAATAAAATAATTGTATTTTCACAAAATGTCCACACATCCCCACTTTAATTACAAAATCATTTTAATTTGACGTTTAGTTCCGAACTGTAACCACAAAATTTTATGGAACAAGAAAGTTCAAAACTGGTACAGAAACCGAACATAGAATCGCTATGAAAAACGTGCGGAGCCAGTTCTGTTTCAGTGTGGTGAAGAAAACACTTTAGAACCGAACGAGTTACGATTAGTTAGTTAGTCAGGTCTACGTCTTACTTAAAGATAATCAAAATAATTTAAAAAAAATCCGTGCGAGTCCTCACAATACTTGCACTCAAGATGGATTTACAGATTCCTTATTGCACATTCCGCAAACCCATTGTTGATATGTAACTCAACAATTTTTTTTCAGGTTGTGTCTCAAATCACATTTTTAGGTCTAGCAAAGATTTTGTTTATTTTTCTTACTTATAATTACATGGTGTCCCATAACTTCGAATACAAAAGTGATTTACTGTTTAAATATCAAACAAAAATGTTTCTTTCTCATAGTTTCACAAAAAAAAAGTCCCATTATCAGTCCCCAAGTTGTAACAAAAAATACAATTAGTATTAGTCTTATTTAGATAGTGGAGTGCGATGGAACCCATACGTGAACTAATTGTTAAAAAAATTTATTAAAGAAATGAAACGTTGTGAAATTCTTCTAGACATACGAAAGGAAAAGATTAAGTGGGACTTCATATATTTATAAAACAATCAAACGTTATAAGGAAACATCCTCTGTTAAGGTTCATAAGAGAAGTAGACGTCCACGCACTGCACGTACTAGGCAACGCATTAAAATCGTAAGAGAGCAGATTCGTAGGAAAAATAGTCGTTCGGATCGAAAGAAGGCTGCGAAATTGGAAATTTTACAGTCTTGAGCGAAATTAATACTCACTAAGAATCTAGGAGCGAACCCTTACAAAGAACAGAAAATTCATGGAATTTCAGCCTCATTCAAGGAAAAAAAGAGTTGCAAGAGTTGAAACCATACTTGTTTGGCACGGTGCTGATGAGTTCGTGTTTTCCGATGAAAAACTATTCATTTTTGCGCAACCACACAATCCACAAAACTATCGTGTGTGCGTGTGCAGTCAGAATGGAGGACATCTCCGAAAATCAAATTTATGTGCCCAGATATCAATAAATTCATTCTCAGTCATGGTGTGGGGCGGTTTTTGTAGAAGAGGCAAACTTCTCCTTGCTTTTATTGAAAACGATGTGAAGGTCAACACTGACTATTACCAGAAGCTAGTTCTTGAAGCAGTTGTTGTCCTTTCAAGTTGCAAAAACTTATTTAGAGATGATTATTACTGCTTTCAATAGGACGGAGCGCTTTCGTACACTGCGAATATAAAATAAAAAGATTACTCTTTTGGACTTTTTACCGGGTTAAACTTAATTTTTTTCAAGAAAGAATTTTTTGGGATATCTCCGGTATATAGCAAAAGCTAAAAAATGTTCTAATTTGGTATTTCATCACACAACCCATTAATTTTTGGTGACAAGTTTCAAGTCTTGGTTTGACTCATCAACAGGTCCCAAATAGCGAAATTGGGTGATTTGAAAAAACATATGAAAAAATAAAAAAAGAAGAAAGAAATGAAAAGTTTGAGAAAAATAGAAAAAACATTTTTTTTTATTTATTAAAAAAATTTAAAAAATGTTTTTTTTTTTTAAGAAACAGATTCATTCGAAGCGAATCGAATACGCCACGCAGTGGGCTGAAAAATAAAGAAAAAAGAATATATAGTTCAGAAGTGGTGTGCTGATAACTTAACTGAGTTTTTACCGTAGGATGACTGGGCTCCAAGTAGCCTAGATTTAAATCCTTTGGTAGTAAAACTCAAGGATCGAAAAATTAATCGTTTAGAATAGTTCAAGCGAATTATCTCTAAAATTTGAAAGGAAATGCTCGTGAAAAACATTAGTGCAGCCTCTAACTCTTTCGAAAAAAGATAAGTATTAGTAAAACCAAGCAAAAGGAGGTATTATCGGTTAAAGCATTCTTTGTAAGTTTTTAACTAATTAAATTTCAATAAAAATCTTGATCTTGGCAAAACAACTTAACCCATTCGAGACAGCACATATTTTTGGAGACCATCCCCAGAATCCAAGACTTGTTTTTACTTTATATTTACAACTTTTAATAAAAAAAAAACATGTTGGCAATAGAAACCACTCGCTTTAAAACTCCTCTGAATTTTTTCATTACGAGGGACGGATTGAACACCAGGTGTGCAATACAAAATAAAGTAAAAACACATTATTAAATTGAATAAATAAATTTATTTCAGGTAACATGAAATCATTATTTTAGGTCCACAATTGTTTCTTTTCCTTGTTTTTCTCAAGTCCCTGTATAGTAAGTTTTGAAATCAATCAATTTTCTTACTAAACCAAAACTTGTGTTAAAATTGCCCATATAAGCACAGAATGTCCTTAATGCAGAAAATCATTCATAAAATGAAAAACCACTTTATCAACATATCCTTTGCCAATAATATCATCACCCTTTACCGTATATACTTTTATTCGCAATACAGTTCCCGAACTTTCGCATAAAATATATAACTTTATAATGTGTATAAAGTTAGCCATTTTCGAAATTTTGAAAAATAAAGGGTGCGCTGGATTGTGTTTGATTTGTGGTGCATTGTGCCGCAAAAAGAAATCACAAAATTCAAAAAAAAAAATTTTTTATGATGAAAATAAAATTTCCAAAAAAAGTTAGCCCAGCCATTTTCGAAATTTTGAAAAATAAAAAGTGTGCTGGATTGTGCTGCGTTGTGCCGCAAAGAAAAATCAAAAAATTCAAAAAATAGATTTTTTATGATGAAAATAAAATTTTTTAAAAAAAGTTAGCCCAACCATTTTCGAAATTTTGAAAAATAAAGGTTGGACCGAGTTGTGCTCAACTTGTGCTACGTTGTGACGTATTTTTTTTTTCTCAAAATTACACTTTTTATGAGCCGTTTTTGAAAGTTAATCTAACCATTTTTGTTTTATTGCAAAAATAAAGGTTGTACCGAGTTGTATTTAACTTTTACTACGTTCTACCGCAAGGAAAAGTATAAATCTGTGAAATTACAGTTTCTATGAACCATTTTTCTTTGTGGTACAATGTAGCACAAGTTGATTACAACTAGACGCAACCTTCGACATGATTGGGCTATTAAAAAAATAATGATATTCATACCAAATTAAATTTTTCAGATTTGTTTGTGATACAACACAGCAGAATTCAGCACACACTTTAATTATTTCCAAATGTCTAAAATAGGCGGGCTGTTTTTTGTGAAAATAATGTTTTCTTTATAAAGATTTTCATTTTTTTTTTTGTTCCGTCGTAGCACAATGCGGCAGAAATCACACACAATCCAGCACATCCGTTATGTTTCTAAATTTCAAAAAGCAAAACAAATAAATGTTGAGTTACGGATGTGCTGCAAAAAAAACACATAATAATAAACTTTTTATGGGTAAAACAGTTAGCCCAGCAATTTTAGAACGTTAAATTTTTTTTTTCGGTAATAAAATTTTTACGAATAAAATGAGATTTTGAAAAAAGTTCACACAGATGTTTTCGAAAAAAAATATATATATAGAAATAAACAATAAATAAGTAATGTACTACAATAGTTGCGTTATGTCGTAAATTTAAATAAAATCATTTATTAACCTTTTTATTTCAGCAGAGTATAAATATTTCTGAGAGTATAAATTGAATGGTTCTTTCTAACCTTCCGGAAAATTCTTTCTTAATTGTTTCGTACACTTTTCAAAAATATCAGAATGAATGCTTCCAGTGAATTTAAAAGTAATCCATCTTTTCACCTACCAAACAATATAAAAGTAATGTTTCCCTTTATTTTTACCTAGAGTACAACCAGTGCGTCATAAACCTGAACCTTGAAGAGGATGATTTTTTTTTCTTCTTCGAAATTGGTTATGAGTGACGAAGCGCATTTCCATCTCTCGGGGCATGTCAGTAAGCAGAATACTCATTTCTGGGGCACTGAAAATCCGCGCATTATTCAAGAAACACCTTTCTTCTTATTTTATGCTGTGGCGTCTGTTCTTTCAGCACAGTGATCGGACCCTATTTTTTCGAAGACGCTGCATGCAATGCGATAACTGTCACTGACAAGCACTACAGAACAATGTTACGTGAGTTCTTGATACCCAGTTTGGATGAATTGGGGCTGGAGCACATCTGGTTCCAACAAGACGGCGCCATGGCACACACAGCGCGCGACACTATGGACTTAGTGAGGGATGCTTTTCCAGGCCGTGTTATCCCTTGTTTTGGCGATTTGCCTTAGCCTGCAAGATTATTCGATCTGACCTGTCCAGACTTCTTTCTTTGGGGTTATTTGAAATCACTGGTGTATGTGAAGAATCCACAGACTTTCGCATTCCTAAAAGAAAACATTCATCAAGAAATAAGGATCATATCGTAGGAAGTGTTACGGCAAGTTATGGAAAATGTCATAAATAGGGCTGAAATGTGCATCAACTCTGGAGGTCACCATTTAAGAGACATCATTTTCAAATCCTAATGCGACGAAATTCCATGGCACAAGTATACATATATAAAAAACTAATTCTACTTTTCTAATGTAGAAAAGAAGTTGTAGCTGAACCATATAGGGCTATTACTTTTGCGCCAACTACATAAATCGTATACATATATCAGATTATATCGGAAAGTACAAACAGCACGCTTACAGATATTCGCTTCAAGAGGCCGGAATTATGGGCAGAAAATTTTTGCTTTTTGCACCACTATAATGCACCGTTGTTCCAAACTACATTGGTTCTTCGAGCACATTTCGCCAAAAACTCAACCCATTTTGTTCCACAATCACCGTATTGACCTGATTTAGCACCGTGCGACTTCTGGCTGTTCAACAAACCCACAAGACCGATCCGGGGATATCGTTTCGACTCGATTGAGGAGATAAATAATAAGTGGAAGAAACTGTTGTAGGCCATACCGGAAAATTCTTTGACTGTTTCGAGGATTCGAAAAAACATTGGCACAAGTGTATTCCGTCGGATGAGGAGTACTTTGATGAAACTGGTTTGCAAGCATAAATAAAGTTTTTTATTATATAAACAAATTCATCGTATTTTTTGATCACAGTATTTCAATCTAAAAACATTAAAACCTCCCAAAATTGAATATCTCAAGGCACATACCTCAAAATGTTTCAAGATGCTCACAAGGTATTTTTGTACAGCGTGCTCGTTTCTTCACGTCAGCACAAATGAATTTTCATAATTAAAACAATTTCGCATTATTGAAACAGTACCCACATACACCTACATACATCGGAAGTCTTTAAAGAAACAATTTAAATTATTGTATGTAGATTTCAGAGCCCCCTCCCTAAATGGGTATGCTACGCTACTGATAAAAACCATACCGCATATATATATGCGTATTATTTGATACGCATTTGAATAAGAAATCTGCGGTATACTTGTACATACATACATACATACATTGTATATATAGTAAAATATCAGGAAGAGTTGGGACCTGGTCTCTTATCTATGGGGAAGACTAGGAAATCGATGAAACAAATGTTTCCTCCATTCTCGCTCTTATGTGGAAAACTTTGCTCTAGGGAAATTTCATTTAACTTCAAATTGCTTCGTTTTAATTTACTTGTGAATATTTCAACTATGAAATTAGTTAGTTGAGCTTCATGTGACGTTCTATGTGTGCAATGGGAATTCGATTCACTCATAAATCGTAGCTGTAATTTCTTCAATTGAAATCTGCACTATTCCGTATCGTCTCTGTGGTGTTATTAATTATTGATGTATGAGAATACATATATTCTGGAAGCTTTCATGATTTATGATGATCCCTTTCCTTTAAGAATTGCATTTGATTGGGTAAATAATAATTAATTAATGTGGAGCACTATATTGATTAGTCTTATTTAAACTTCATTTGCATCCACGATTCGCTAGCATGTCAGCCTAAAGAGCTAGATTTTTTTTTCTTATTGATTTTAGAGGTCTTTTTATATGGAATCTTTTGTAGATTTACAGCTGAAGTCTTTAAGTAAGTAAGTAAGTATGGAGCGGGCAGGCGTCGGTCTTCTCTGCGAACTGAAAGATCTAGTTGTGAGTTCTCTATTTCCCTTTATAGATTTAGACTGTTACTAAAGTGCAGAACCATTCTGGGATTGGGATTCCACATGTAGTTTGGTGGAGGAAAAGCTATTCGAGGTGGAGTGATCTCCACTTGGCCAATGTTTCGGAATTGCAAAGTAGCTGCTCTGAGGTTTAATGATTATCCTGACAGAAGCGATGAAGTCTCAGCCAAGCCCATCTTATTTATGTGGTATCGCAAAAAGCAGTGACCTGAGAAGAGCCCTGTGATCATTTTAAAATCTGTTCTCTCAAACAGTAGGAATTCTTTTGTTGTCGATTAACTTTTTCGCCTGATGAAGTCTTTGCAGTCTTTCACAATAAAGGAATTTTTGTTTGTTCTCTCAGCTATTTAGAGTAGCTTTTGGACCAGCTCGTATATACGTAAATCATTCTTTAACAGTTAGATATGGAATAATATTTCTTATTGCCCGAACACTTAAATTTGTAAACAAACTTGCTTCTGTTTATATTCTAAATGAAATTGCTCATGTATACGGAAAATGGCTGACTATACGATGATGGATTCCATACAATTGGAGGCAGTATGACAAGTTTTCTAAGTTGATTTATTTTGATGTATATTTTTGGTTTTTATTTTCTTTTCTTTTTTCTGTAATAATATTTTCTTCATCTTTGTTTGCTATTAACTGTTTTTTTTTATATTTTCATTCTTTTTATACCCTAGACGATATCTTAAGAGTATACTAAGTTTGTCATTGCTATGTAACACCTCGAAATAATTATGGTAGAGCAAAATGGATTGTACACCTACGCATAATATTGAAAGTTATTTTGATTTTTGCATGTCCTCTGTCCGTCTGGCTGTCCATCCGTCCGTCCTCACGATAACTCGAGAGAGCGTATACCTACTATACACTGAAAAAAAAAAAAATTATTAGCTAAAACGACAAATCACGATTAGTTGATTGTACATTAGTAATTCCTGTAAATTGATTTGGAAAAACAAATATTAGATATTAATAAATAAATACCTTTTGAAAACTAAAGGGTTTTCCAATAAACTCATCATCTCAGATTTGTGTTAACATTAATTGCGACACCCACACTTGGTAGTATAAATATAAACCTTCCCTTCTTTCAATATAAAGGGTTTTCCAATAACAGGTGTTATTTTGATATTCAAAGAAAATTGCCATTTTTTGAGATAAATGATCGGATCTTTATTTCATTCTAAAGAGGAAAGTATGCCGTTAATAATGGAAAATAACATCAGCTAAATGACCACCACGACCACGCCTACAGGATCATATCCTTTTCATGAAATTTTCCATAACCAAATCGCAAAGTGGCTGCCCTATGTCCTCGATAGCCTTTGAGGTCTTGAATCGACGCTGGGCTGTTGGGGTAGACCTTCTCTTTCACGTGGCCCCAAAGAAAGAAGTCGCAAGGTGTTAAGTCAGAAGATCTCGGTGGCCAATTGTGATCACCTCTTCGAGAGATAACACGGTCCGAGAACTTTTCCCGTAAAAGATCAATGGTTTCGTTGCTTGTATGGCACGTAGCGCCGTCTTGTTGAAAGTAAACGTTGTCCAGATCAATACCATCCAATTCCGGCCATAAAAAATCATCTGTCAATAGCGCAATCCATTCACCGTAACTGTTGCTCCAGCCTCATTTTCGAAAAAGTAAGGTCCAATGACCCTGCGGGACCATAAACCGCACCAAACAGTCACACGTTGAGGATAGAGAGGCTTCCCAACAATAACTCTTGGGTTTTCCGAGCCCCAGATGCGACAATTTTGCTTGTTGACGAAGCCATCGAAGTGGAAATGGGCCTCATCACTCAAGATGAGTTTTCGATGGAATTCCGGATCATTTTCATGCATTTCAAGGACCCAATCAGCAAAGACTCGACGTTGTTGATGATCGGCCGGCTTGAGTTCTTGTGTTAACTGAACTTTATAAGCTTTAAGACCAAAATACGGTGTAATGACGTTTGTGGAATGCCCAATTCAAAAGAACGACGAGGAATGGACAAACCTGGGTTTTCTTCAACATTTTCGGCTACAGCAGCAATATTCTCGGCTGTTCTTGAGCGACGTGCACGGGTTTTATTCTTCACATCACTAACTTGTCCCGACAGCTCGAATTTTTCTACCAATTTTTGTATTGCGGTCCGACAAGGTGCTTCACGACGACCCAAAAATGTTCGAGTTTTACGAACCGTCTCTGCCACATTTTCACCATTTTTATAGTGAAAATAATTTCAATGCGTTGTTGAATCGTGTATCGTTCCATTTTTATTAATGGCGTAGTTTCTACTTGTCAAATGTCAAAAAATGACAGCTCCAAAAGTGACATCTACCGAAATAGAGGGCTAATTAAAATAACACCTCTAATTGGAAAACCCTTTATAATATGTATAGTAACCCGTGTCTACTATTTATAGTTTATTATCGTTTTCGACGCTGCAGGTAGAGTAAAACTTTCACCTCTTATTGCTACACTCATAAAAACTATTAGAAGTCCGCTAAAGCACCCATTATCGCCTCCAATAATGCATAACAATTTTAAGAAAAAAATGTCCAGTAATTTTCTAAGATAAAATAGAGGCCTTCACTACATCAGGTCGAGGCATCGTTGATTTTATATTGAAGCGAGGGATTGCTTGCTTACCCTTGGTTATGTCCACTGACGTATAAAATATGGACTGTTTACTTTTCTATTTCACGTGGTCAAAATTGCTTGTGTCAAAAAGAGTTCTTATGGCAGTGATTGAAGATTGAAAAAATCATTGGCGGGAAAGTGAAAAGTGAGCTCGGAAAGTGATTTTAATAAAACATTTAGAATTTCTTCTGCGTATCTAATAATAATATACTGTCTTTGGTAAAACAGTTTTTATCAGTAATAACCCTAAATGATTAATTTGAAATCATATATTTCGACGAATCCACTAATTTATTTGTTGTTTTCAGTTCTCTCTCAGTTGGTACTTGGTGCTTAGACCAAAAGTCAGCAATATAGAAGTGAAGCCACTTTCTGCAGTGTATTTCTATGAACGTAGGCAGTCCGTATTATACATGTCAGTAGTTATGTCATCAAGTCAAGGCATCGTCGTTTTTATATTCGAGCGAGACGTTACTGGATTTTATTCTACTTGCCCCGTCTTGTTTGTATGTTATTATCTAAGGTGCTGCCCTGACGCGTGAGTGCGGCACATGCCTTGACAGTTCTTTGCGTGCTTTAAATCTCAACAAAAAAGGAGTTGCGCTGGAGATTGTGTTTGCTTTTCTACGAAGAGTTAGATATTTGTAGATACTTAAGAAACTTAGAAATACTTAAGTAAAAACTTGGTACTTAAGTACAATACTAAGTCTTAAGTACAAGTAAATAGACGCTAGTACTTATGTTTCAAGTACTAAGTAGGGGCATTTCAAAAGTATTGAGTAATAAGTCTTAAGTAACGAAAATGTACTTTAAGTAGTACTAAGTCTTTTTTTACTTAAGTATTGCCCAGCGCTGCCCACGCATAATTGTTATTTTGATTTTTGAATGTCTGTCCGTTTGTCCGTTTATCCGTTCGTCCATGGCATTTTCGAAAAAATAATAAATATAATTTCATAAATGGAAGAAATCATGAAACCCGTGGTGTTTTCATACAAATTTCTACAATATTTTAAGTGTTCTGACAAAACTTTTAGGGCCAATTTCTTCTTGTCCTGAGAAATTACCTGCAAAATGAATCATAATCATAATTTTTACTGTCGCTTCATCATTCTAGAAACTTATGCGCAAAATCATTAAATTAAACCAATACATTTGTTGAATCGAAAAATCTGAACCTTTGCTTTAACACATCTTTTTTCAATTTGAATTTCGTTTGGACATGTTATAACCCAATTTGTAATTTTCGACTTATACATTCGATGAATCAACTAATCAGATATTTTTGCGTCATATATAATTCACAGTTAGAACTTATACTGAGTTACTTACTTATATGGGGTTCGCTTAATATTTTCTTCAGCTTCTACAGTAGGCAGAAACTCTCAATCGTACTAATCATTACCTACACATAGTTTTTACCCATACAGAATGCTTTCTTTCCTTATTATTAAAAATATTGTCAGCCTACGCGGGCAGATAATAAAATCATATAAAAATAATAATTACAAAAATAATTAAATTCATGGCATTTTATAATTATGATCAACTAAAAAATTAAATGAACTTTCCAATTTCATTACATATTTTAACGAATTCGAGTAGTTGATTACTAACATCTTCAAACTAATGTTTCAGTTATTTGAAATAATGCGGTACGCATACGCAAAATATGCAAATCAATTAATTATTTTGCAGAATTGAATTTGTTGAAAGAGCAATATTAATTAGTCGATTGTTCTAATAAGTGCTTCTAAAAACTGGATTAAACAACGACTGTTTTAGCTGATATTCCTATTTTTTTCGAAATTTATTATATAAAAATTAGTTAAATCAACAATTATAGTTGAAAAAACAAAAGATGCTCGGATACGAAATTCCGAAAGATTATCAAAACTAACTAAACAATTAGTTGAATTCACAAATGTTTTGACTAAATAAGTTAGCTAAATCAACTAATGCCAATAAGTTTTCTTAACAAATATGATTCGTAAGATGAAAATCAACTGATATTATTTGTTGACGAAACAAATTCAGTGGCGTAAAGCAACTAATCTTTTTTTTTTTTTATTTTTCAATATAGTGCTGACATTTTCAATAGAACCTTTTAAAAAACAAAGTAAAAGACAAATCGAGTAACTCTTTCGTAGGGTTGCCATAAACAAAACAAGTTTTTGACTACATATTTGGACACTACTCGAGAACGCGTCCACAATTCCAAAATTTCACAGAAATAATCAACTCACCTCAGATAATTCGAGTTGTCAAGTGCAAAGAAATGTGTATTTACACGCCGTTCCTATTCTAAGCAACTTGTCAATTTGCAAAAAGTAAAAATTTAATTTATATAAATCTTTGCTTTTATTAACAGAAAAGATAATTTAGATAGTGCACTTGCCTGAAACGCGATTTTCCTAGCTTATAATCCGAGTTATATTTTTGCAAACACTGACCGACACTTAATTTCTGTTTTTTTTTTTAAATTGTTATGAAGGTTTCAACAGCAACTAGTGGCACTATAAAACTATGCACAAAATAAACTTCAAAGATAAATAGTTTGAAAAAAAAAAAATGATTTAGTACTTTTATTAAATTTCACAAAAGAATTTTAAAGTGAGTAAAAATCTGTTCACGAAACAAAAGTACATTTGACAATCATTCACTAGCTTTTGACAATAGTTTCTTCCGACATCTCACTTACACCTTTGTATAATATCCTGCTCTTGAAAATTAAACTCATGTACACGAATTATACACGATTCACCCATTCCTGTTTGCTATATATTCCAAATCGGGAAGCACAATGCTACGCGGTCATCAGGTCAAATTTCAATTTATTCATATATCTGATAATAGAATAGAAAAAAATCTGAGCTGATGAACGTTGTTTCCAGCTTAAGTGTGTAAGTGAAACGCAATTTGATTTAGTACCTTGTTGTGTTGTAGAGGCGCTACTACTGCAGAGCTGACGTAACCAAAGGTGTAACCAGCAATGCCTCGCTCCAATATAAAATCAGCGATGTCTGGACCAAAGTTAACCTAATGACAAGTTAGGAAGCAGGCGAGGTTTCCGAGTGTTTTACATTTAAAATGCACTCGATAAGAAATGGAAGAAAAAAAGAAAAAAAATCGAAAAAAAAAATCAAACTCTGTTTAAAACTTTTATGAATAAAGATAAAAAATGTGAAAGCGCAAATTGCATGCAACGAAACAGAATGGCAAATTTTTCATTTTCGTAAATAAATGAGAAGGGGCGGAGTTTTCACGTTTTATTCTCATAAAATGTTCCCGCGCTTTTTTGAAAACCGGGTTTTGCTGAAAAATTGAGAGAATCGGCCAATATTTTTTATAGCATGGCCAATGTTTGTTAGTGTAATTTCTATGCTAATTGAGCAGCACGTGCTTCTGTTTACATTCGTTTAGATGTGAAGAGATTAAGTGGGAGAAATTCTTGCTGGATTCTCTGAAATTTTCGAGAAAAATGAGAATCTCATTTGAGAGGAACTTTACATCTCCTTTCAGCATCTGAGCTAAAGCGAAATTTATCTTTTTCTTAAAAATGGGAGGTAGTGTGACCTGATGTACATTATTATGAATAGGTTGAAAGGATTTTGAGGGATTTAATAATGTTTTTCGGGTAATGCTACGTTCTCTCGATTTTTGTTTTTAACTCGTTGTCTCAGTCGCACTACAATAATGCATAGCCACGTTTTTTTTTCTCATTCATGCAAAAGACGAAAGTATATGAAATTACTTTGTTCATTCTAAAAATCACCAAAATTTTTCAATTTTACTCTACAGCTTCTTAACTTAACATTAGGTAGAATTTACTGGAAATATTTTCCTTAGAATTGTTATGCATGATGAATATTTGAACTCTGTCGGGAAATGTTTCGAGCTCCAAAGCTAGGAAGAAGCGTTCCTTAAGACCTGCGACAGACCGTATAGGCAGTACATAGTAGATCGGTTTTTCAACGCGTAGATAAAATATTTTTCGTTAAGGGACCACCTCAGTGTAAAATTTTTGAAGTAAATATAGTTGTGCGTGTTCTGTCAAATTTTCAAATTAAAGTTCGCATTATTACGGTTGCTACAACCTTTCTTAGAAAAAGAGATTGGAGCGTAAAGTGACGCGCGTCATTTTTTTGTTCGGTTCGTAACGGTACATCCCTACCTAGGGCTCTTACCTGCTCCTATAACCGAAATAGAGTGGTCAAATTCGTCAGTTTTCTGTTGTTATTCAGAATGGATTTTGTATGGAGCTGGGATGGCCGATTGATTGTAAGTAGGCAATTTATGTAAGAAAGCCCTCCTTCAAACATTAAACGCGTTTTTCTCGAAATGCCCTTTTTACAAACGGGGTCAACTCTCAGAGCGAGAGTTTTCAAGCTATCGAATCGACTTGAAATTTTTAGGGAATTTTCTTTACTTCATTCTTTATGTCCCTATTTTTTCACACGGAAAACTGTTGAAAAGTAGGGCTAAATTTCTTACTTTTTCCTCAAGCCGTCGCCATTTTAGCAAATATATATATATTTGATTTTTTTCTTTCTGATGCAAACTGCGGCCACAACCATGGACACCGATTGCCCCCATTATTTTAACTCACTTTCTAAAATAATTATTAACAACAAGTAAAAATAAATAAAAACTAATGAAAAAAATATTTTTGTATTGCTAAAGAGTGGTCTTATTCGTAAAAAAAAAATCATCCCCCCCCCCCCCTCCTATCCACCCGAAAAAAAAAATCGCGAAAATTGAAAATTTTTTGGCCGGTTACACTGAGATGGTCCCTTAATATATGTACGTAATACGCCTCTTGGTGTAGATATGTTGATGTGTGATAGTTTGCGGCACTCGTACGCTGAAACTATTGATTTTACAAAAAAAGGTTACTACCTAAATTATCTGAAATTTTCTCCAGTTTAATTTAGTACCCAACTATTTTCATCGTAAAATGAGTAGGAAATATTTTCAAAAAACTGCTTTTTGGTGCCATTTTTTCAATATGGCAGCACGAGCTGCAAGGATACGAGATGGCAAAATGAATATTCGAAAAGTGCACGTCGAAATCTATAAAAATACCAATTTTCAAAACTCCTGGAAAACTTTTCACAGGTAATCGTCTTTTTGAGCATCAAAATGATTGTCCTAAAAGGAACGGAAAAAATATTAGATTCCAGATTTTTAGTCCGATCGTAATTTCACTTTATGCACCGGAAAGCCTTTTGCCTTGTGTGCAAATTTAAATGAATTTTGATCTTGACGTTTTCTCCAAAGTTGATTTGGTTAATTTTTAATAAAAATGATAATTCATTTATTCCTCTCGTTTAAATCTTTCACCCTAAACTGAATTCAATCGTCGAAATTAGCACCTTTTATATGCGCAAACAATGCCTGACTTAATTTCATTCAAAAATATTTATAAATTTCCCGACACAATTAATACCTATAAAAATCTGAAAAATTTCTTTCTGTGATATTCGAAATCATATTTACTCCTGCAGCGCTTCATTCATTTATGTATGTCATGTATGTAAATCCTGGACTCACATACCATACACAATAGAGAAAACTTTATTTTTGTTCATCGATTTAATTTTTCTATGACGTCACCGTAACATAATAATTCCCGCAGGACTATTTGGATACAACAGATCCATCATCAATCCTCAGGCTCTCTAGCTAGCATGGAATTTATGTTGAGCAATATTAAGGATAATAAAGCTTCAGTGCTGTATGTCCTTCTTATAATAGGACGATACCATCCTATAGCCGAACTAGCAATAAAAATTCCAGTGAATCCCGGAAGCTACTAATATAAATGTTGAGGATAGGATGGTATGTCTGTAAATTCGCATTCGCGCAACCCAAACAACAGTTGGTCCCTCCGGGAAGTATGGATCGATGTTAGTTTTAGTTAAGCTTCGGCCAAATGATGCGAGAAAGATGGATTGAAGTCATTTTTCATTTTATTCTGCTGCTGTTGCTGCTGCTGCTGCTACTACTACGACTACTACTGCTACTAGTATTGGTGATGTTGGCTTCTGCTGTTACTACTGCTCCCCCCCCCCCCCCCCCCGGTTGATGATGTTGTTGTTGTTGTTGCTGTTATTCTTGGTACTTTTATGATTTTTCTGAAAATTTATATAAAACTTTTGCTTTCCAGATTTCCGGCAATAAAATTTCATCCGGGTACAGATAGATATTCTGAACCATAATGTTTGGTCCTAAAGTGATGCTGGTTGCACTTTAAAACTCTTCTCGAGATGTTTCGATTTTAAATTCAGGCATACCATTGGATTCCCCTCTCTTTCATTATCTAAGGTTACAGGTTGTTCACATCGCCATCTGATCTTGTTTTCTCTACATCCTTACGCCTAAGCTTTTACTTCATTGGAAATTTTTCTTTTTCTCTAACATCGCATAGACATCGTCTAGATTCTAGGAGAACTGAAATCAATTTTCTGTTCGCATTTCGAGTGATGTTTTTAATGCCACCATCACCACCACCATCAACTGTACATACATACATACATACGTACATGCATATGTCGAAATCGTGGAAGGTTCACCCAGAAAATTCGACTAAGGCTGGATGGTATTTTAGAGATTACGAAAGAATTTATGGTTGAGATAGTTTTGGGCTCGTGTTATTTATCACAAGACCAAATTGCAGCTTCTATCGAGATATGCTTTACGATAGCGCGGCATGCAATCATTATTAAATGGCTTATGATAGAAGGCTCGGAAGGCTTTGTGAATTTATTCATTTGTTCATGACTCTTGTATACGGTATGTATGTATATACTCGTACATATCTATTAACTCTCGTATAGGCTATATAATCCTTGATATTCTGTGGATTTTGGTTAAACAGAAATACCATTCCTTTTGCTTGTAATTAAGGATTACTCTGAAATTTCTAAAAAAAAAAAAAAACTTGAAGTGAAACTTGTTTAAGAAATTTGTTTTGAAAATTGTGTTGAAGAATGAAAAATAAAACGCAGCTTACTGGATAGATTTCAGTATTGAATTATTGAATGTACCTACATATACTAAAGATATGAAAATAGAAAAAAAAAATCTCTCATAATGAGACCTAGTAAGTATGTATGGTTTGCTTATGGTATAATAAATATAAGCAAGGTCTGATCTTTTGGAACTGTCAATTTGCAGTCACGTTATATGCTGGACATTTCACGGAAGAAACTAATGTTTTTCATCGACTGTTGCTGGAACAATTTTCGTGTATTAACAAGATTAATACTAAAATTTTACACTCTAAAGAACATTTTTTCAGTACTAAATTTAATGCTAATAACATGAAATCGATAGATGTCTAAAGTACATAAGTCTAAAAATTTCATAATTTCTACTAATCCTGATGAACTTAATCGACAATTTTCATATTCTGCCCTACCAAATTGAACAGACGTTGTTAGTTTTAACATCTCTGAATTGATGATTTTACAGGATTCAAATGAACGATTTTGGACCGATTAGCCTGTTGGGATTTCTTGCTAAGGTTCTGGAAAAATTGATGGTACAGCAAATAATTGATCATTTGGAATACTTTAACTTATTAAGTCCTTTCCAGTCTGGTTTTCGTAAGTCTCGTAGTTGCGAGACAGCCCTTATTTATGTTACGAATGATATACGTCGCTCGCTTGACATGGACCATCTATGTGTTCTTGCCCTGCTTGATTTCTCCAAAGCATTTGACATGGTTAATCATTCCAATCTGCTTGAAAAGTTGACCTCAAACTTCCTTTTTCATTCCTCTGCTGTGTCCTTAATCCGCAGCTTTCTCTCCAAAAGATTGCAGCGGGTTAAGGTAAAGGATTGTGTGTCCGGTGTTTTGGCTCTAAATTGTGGTGTCCCTCAAGGCTCTATTCTCGGCCCTTTGCTCTTCAGCCTATATATAAATGACCTCCCCAATGTTGTAGTGGACTGTAAAATTCACTTGTATGCCGATGAGGTGCAGGTGTATCTCAGTCGACCAATAGGACTGGCGGAGGATTGCATTGATAGACTGAATTCTGACTTGCGCAGTATTACACACTGGGCTGATAACAATCTTTTATTGCTTAATGCTGGAAAGTCGCAGTGCATTGCCTTCTATTGTAGAGTAGTTAAGGTATCTGATCTTCCACCTGTATTTTTAAATAACACAGTTTTACCATTTTCGAGTCGTGTAAAAAATCTTGGAATCCTCCTCAATTCCAGAATGCAATGCTGTGATCATGTCAATAATATGACTGGTAGGATTTATGGTGGGCTTCGTCGGCTGTGGTTGTCTTCGGGATCCTTGTCTACGAACACACGTTCGATGCTAATCAAATCTTTGATTCTCCCGTACTTTTCCTATGGCAGTCTCCTTTTCCCTCACTTGTGTTCATCCTGTTCCATTAAGCTAAATGTGGCGTTCAACGACTGCACAAGATTCGTCTTCTACTTAAGGAGATTCGATCATATCTCGCAACATCGTAATCATCTACTTGGTTGCTCCTTAAATCTATATCTTTTACGTAGACTTCTGGCATCTCTTCATAAGCTCATCTACTCTAAAGAGCCAAGCTATTTGTTTAATAATTTGGCATTTTTAAACTCCTCAAGGTGGTTTGACTTGTTGATACCAAATTTTCAATATTCAGTAATGGAGAATTCTTACTTTATTCGTGCTGTTCGAGCTTGGAATAATTTACCATCCGAAATTCAGCGTACGAGCTCGACTCGAGGGTTTATGGAGCGATGGGATAGACTTTTGGGTGTGTTTTAGGTGGTCTTGGCTCTGTGTTTTCTAGTTATTAGTTGTTCTGACGTTTTAGGGTAATATTTTAGTATGTTATTTTGCGTTGATAGTAGCACATATTTTTTCGAATTTATATTTTAATTTTTGAATTTCTAATTTCTAATTTATTTAAACTGTGTTTTTTTTATATTTTAATTTCATTTCTCGTACTTTTATATTAATATTTACTTGTTTTTATTTATTCTTTTTGCCGCTTTGTTTTTGTACTAAAAAAAGAAATTTGTATTCTTATAGTACTTTACCACGAATAAACTTATTCTATTCTATTCTATTCCTTTGTAAATTGCAATGAAATGGAAGTATATACGGCCTTGAAATTCGTAAAATCAAAACATTAAATAGAAACCTGTCAAAATTAGAAGCAAAAAAAAAATGAACTTGTCATTTAACGTGAACGTCAAAGTTGGAAAAAAGTGTAAAAGAATTAAAAAATTGTTGAAATAAATTGTAACTTAACGTAGACATTCAGAGATATAGGTCACCCCAAAGACTTTGTATTAAGGGATGGCAAAATGGGATTGTAAAGGGTTTTCCAATAAGAGGTGTTATTTTGATATTCAAAGAAAAATACCATTTTTTCAGATAAATGATCGGATCTTTATTTCATTATAAAGAGGAGTGTATGCCGTTAATAATGGAAAACAACATCAGCCAAATGACCACCACGATCCTTTTCATGAAATTTTCCATAACCAAATCGCAAAGTGGCTGCCATATGTCCTCGATAGCCTCACGAATTCCATCTTTGAGGTCTTGAATCGACGCTGGGCTGTTGGCGTAGACCTTCTCTTTCACGTAGCCCCAAAGGAAGAAGTCGCAAGGTGTTAAGTCACAAGATCTCGGTGGCCAATTGTGATCACCTCTTCGAGAGATAACACGGTCCAGAAACTTTTCCCGAAAAGATCAATGGTTTCGTTGCTTGTATGGCACGTAGAGTCTTGTTGAAAGTAAACGTTGTCCAGATCAATATCATCCAATTCCGGCCATAAAAAATCATTAATCATCTGTCGATAGCGCAATCCATTCACCGTAACTGTTGCTCCAGCCTCATTTTCGAAAAAGTAAGGTCCAATGCTCCCCGCGGGACCATAAACCGCACCAAACAGTCACACGTTGAGGATAGAGAGGCTTTTAAACAATAACTCTTGGTCTTTCCGAGCCCCAGATGCGACAATTTTGCTTGTTGACAAAGCCATCGAGGTGGAAATGGGCCTCATCACTCAAGATGAGATTTCGATGGAATTCCGGATCATTTTCATGCATTTAAAGGACCCAATCAGCAAAGACTCGACGTTGTTGATGATCGGCCGGCTTGATTTCTTGTGTTAACTGAACTTTATAAGCCTTAAGACCCAAATCTTTATGCAAAATACGGTGTAATGACGTTTGTGGAATGCCTAATTCCAAAGAACGACGAGTAATGGACAAACCTGGGTTTTCTTCAATACTTTCGGCTACAGCAGCAATATTCTCGGCTGTTCTTCAGCGACGTGCACGAGTTTTATTCTTCACATCACTAACTTGTCCCGACAGCTCGAATTTTTCTACTATTTTTACTATTTTTACGCACCGTCTCTGCCACATTTTCACCATTTTTATAGTGAATTTTAATAATTTCAATGCGTTGTTGAATCGTTTATCGTTCCATTTTTATTAATGGCGTAGTTTCTACTTGTCAAATGTCAAGAAATGACAGCTCCAAAAGTGACATCTACCGAAATAGCGGGCTAATTAAAATAACACCTCTAATTGGAAAACCCTTTAGTAGAATAGGTATAGGTGCGGTAAGCCGCCATTGTAAGAATAAAAGTAGTCTGAGTTGTGCACAAAAAAAAAAAAAGGATGTTTTGTTTCACTAAAAGAAATCCCGTTTTTATCCTAATAAAAGATTTTTGCATTTAATACTAACGAGAAAGTTGTTTTCTTTTGTACGCGAAACACAAAACAAAAAAGGGAAAAACACAAAAATCCAGAAGAAAGAAAGCTATCCAAGATTTTCGAAATTGACGCAGACCAAAGGGGAAGAGTGAACCCCTCTAAGCGATACCCAGGAACATACCTCACCAGGTCTCCAGGTAAAGGTTTCCATTTCAAGTATTCGTCAGACTACCTGTATTACACGAGGTTTCACTGGTGATCGCTCGGCCAGGTGGAATCCGCAACCTTGGTGTCCACTTTGATACAAGATCAAATACTTTTACGAAAGAGAAGTCGCACAAATAACCATCGCGGGAAGCGAAATATTGTAAGAATATCTATTCAATTTCCATAAGAAAATGTATTCATTAAAAATGATGGCTCATCTCCCATACAGATTACTTTTAATCGCGACTATTTACGCTCATCAAATTTTAAGATCAATTTAAAATAATTTTCAATTACTTACCTATCTATGTATATGATGAACGAAAGTGCCATTACGGTGTTTTATTTTCTTTTACTCAAAGCACAAAGTGAATTTAAATTAAAAAAAAATCGCTTTAAAAAATCCAAGAAAAATAATTTATAAAGGGAAGTAGATGGAAAATCTATACCCAAACACAAAAACGAAAAAGTCATTTTCTATTCATCGCTTTTCGATTTCGTAAATTTTCAATTTCGTAAGGCAAAGCTCAAAGAAGAATTTAAGACGAATTTGGACTTGTGTACCAGAAAAAAAAGCATTATACTACAAGAGAGAGAGAGATATCAATTTATTGAAAATCGCTTAAGAATTGAGTTCATGCCTTTTTGGTCTGAATGGCCCCCAATCAATTTCACTGCATTCATGTATGCAAATAATATCAATGAAATGCACTGTGCATAATGCAGGGATGCATAAAATTCGTCTGCAATAGGAAAATAAAATTACATTTCTATTCACAATCTGGAGAGTCATTGATTTTTATATTATTGTTCTCGATTTGCTATGATCTGTATTTTTCTTTCAGACTCTCTCTATCTTTCTCTCTCTCTCTCTCCTCTATTGAAGTTTTCCATTATTGAAGATGAATGGAAGAATTTTTGAAAGATTACATATATATTTATACAGGATGTTTGGTAATTCGTGCACACTATTTAAGGATTCCTTATCTGGGGTTGGGATAAGTAAAAAAATACATGGGGGTGGTAGGGGGAGGGCAAGGTTGCAATGTTGGACACACTTTCACTTATCATCATATAATTTTTGTCATTATGCATTCGATTGATACAGTTAATAATTTTTCTTTTTTTTTTATGTGTATATGACTCTTTTAAAATAAATAGCAAAAGGCTCAAAAAGTTATAGAAAGTCTGTCCCTGACTGACAAAACAATTAAAACATATACAAATGACACAAAATGACAACAAACATACGCAAAATTGAAAACAAAAGACACTAAATTCACAAAAGAGCCAAAAAAACGGATACAAGAATTTTGAAAAGGATCTAAAGGATAGACAGTTCCAAATTTGACAATTAGGTAAGTTTCAGTTCCAAGAAGTTCCAAATTTCCAAAATAATTACCTCAGCGTGCGAATTGTCAAAAAACTTAAAAATCTACAAAAGAAAAGGATGAAAGCATTAAAAAAAAACACTTAAAATCTAAATTAATATGCAAAATTGTTGCCAATAAACTGTCGTGACAAAACACACTCATCTAGATATCATTGTAGAATGGGTGAAACCGAGAAATGCTCCTTGAGTAAGCTCTTGAACATGCGCAGGTAATCAGCGTTTTGTATGTTAGTTGGTAAATTATTCCATTAAATTGATTCCCTGGACAAAGTAAGAACCTTCATCTCGAGTAAGCATTGGTACATATCACTTAAATTGACGCCATTTTAAGAAGAATGAATACTCTGACGTATTAAGTATTCCGCTCAAGGCAACAATAGTGCAGATCATCTCTAAATTGGTTGACTATTAAGAAGATTGAATACACTGACACTTCAGGTATTCACTTCAAGTCAGCAATAATCCATCTCACTAAAGTATAGTTTACACAATCTATAATATATACAGTAACCAGTGGCCGATATTTATAGTTTTTTATAGTTTTCGATGCTGCAAGTAGAGTAAAACTTTTACCTCTCCTTGATACACTCACCAAAACTATAGAGGTCCGCCCAACCACCCATTATCGCCT
Source organism: Dioctria rufipes (assembly GCA_963924295.1). Taxonomy (NCBI): domain Eukaryota; kingdom Metazoa; phylum Arthropoda; class Insecta; order Diptera; family Asilidae; genus Dioctria; species Dioctria rufipes. The sequence goes on along the minus strand of OZ002740.1, from coordinate 343,915,992 downwards.
GCATAACTATTCTAAGGAAAAAATTTTCAGTGAATTTCTAAGAAAAAATTGAGGCCTTCACTACATCAGGTCGAGGCATCGTTGATTTTATATTGGAGCGTGGCATTGCTTGCTTACCCTTGGTTATGTTCACTGACGTATATAATATGGACTGCTTAGGTTTCTGTTTCTCGTGGGCACAATTGCTGTGTGAAAAGGAGTTCTTACGTCGGTGCCAACATTGAAAAAATCATTAGCGGGAAGTTGAAAAAGTGAGCACGCAGCTCGGGAAGTGATTTTAATAAAACATTTAGAATTTCTTCTGCTTATCTAATGAATACATTGTCTTTGATAAAACAGTTTTATCAGTAATAACCCTAAATGATTAATTTAAAATCATGATTTAAAATCATGTATTTCGACGAATCCACTAATTCATTTATTGGTTTCAGTTCTCTCTCAGTTGGACCGAAGGAGTAAAGAAAGAAGTAAGCCCAGTTTTTGCAATCCATATTATACATGTCAGTGGTTATGTCATCAAGTCGAAGCATCGTCGATTTTATATTCGAGCGAGACGTTACTGGTTTTTGTTCTACTTGCCCAGTCTTGTTTGTATGTTATTAGTTTGTCTAAGATTCTGCCTTGACGCGTGAGTGCGGCACATTCTTTGACAGTTCTTTGCGTACTTTAAAACTCAACAAAAAAGGAGTTGCGCTAGATATTGCGTTTGCTTTTCTACGAAGAGTTAGATATTTGTAGGCACTTAATAGACTCAGAAATACCTAAGTAAAAATTTTGATGTTTAAGTACAAAACTAAGTCTTAAGTACAAGTAAATAGAAGCAAGTACTTATGTTTCAAGTACTAAGTAGGGGCATTTCAAAAGTATTGAGTAATAAGACCTAAGTAACGAAAATGTACTTTAAGTAGTACTTAAGTCTTTTTTTACTAAAGTTTTGCCCAACTCTGATCAGGAAGATCATTTATAAAGACACTGAAAAGTAGTGGGCCAAGTATTGATCCCTGAGGAACACTGCAAGCTACTGGAAAGAATCCTAACAGGGATTCGCCGATTTTAACTTGTTGATATCTGCCTATCAAGAAGCTACGAATGAGTCGAGTAGCGGAAGAGGAGGACGCAAAAGTGGTTAGTAGTTTCTGCAGAAAAATGTTATGATCGACTTTATCAAAAGCTTTGGAAAAATGAACCAGATTCAATATACTAATAAATTCTCTGTCGAGTGCTGCCCGCAATTCATCTATCACCTTTAACAGAGCTGTAGCATAGCTGTGCCTAGGACGAAATCCCGATTGCCATCTGGTTAAAAAGCGATTGTCCTTTAAAAATGTTAGCATCTGGGAATTCATTAGTTTTTCCAGTACTTTTGAAAGGAAAGGCAGAATACTTATTGGTCGGATATCATTCATATCAATAGTGGATGAATTTTTAGGTAAGGTTAACACTGTAACCATTTTCCAAGTGCAAGGGGAAAATAGAGCTGGTTAAACACGAATTTAGGACATAAGTTATATGGTCAATAATTACGGGTAATAAGATTTTAAGAAAACAGGGAGAAATTTCATCGGCTCCAGCTGATTTGGAATGAATGAACCGAATAGTATCGACGCGGTCTTATTAGACGTATTAGGAATAGGCAGATTATTTGCGGGAGCGGTAACCTCACTTTGCTGAGAGAAAAAAGCATTCAGTTTGTTAGGATCGAAATCTGAATTCCAGTTCGTTAATTTACAATAACAACCAGTAATCCTGAGATTACTCCAGAGTTGAGGTTAATTGATAAGAGTAAGTAATACAACCAGCCCCAGGGGGACTAATAGGATGAAGCTCAAAAAATTATTTCTTTTTATATTATTTCGTATTTAATTCTTTTCTTTTTACCTCATAATCGTATAGAGAGCGATAACCAACCCAACCCTGGAGAGTGAGAACCAGAGAATGAGGGAGCACAACTTTTAATAGTTTAACGTAATGCATATGTACCTGTGTATGTTAGTATGCAAAAACAAAACAAAAAAATATATACATATATGCTTGAAATTTTTTTTAGGTTGTCTCCCTGTTGGCCCCCTGTGATGTAATTACGCATAAAAAACACGAACAATTAACAAATCATTTAAAAATGCAAGAATGCACATTCAGCATTCTTGCAATAATCAATTGACCCGAAATCAATTCTCAATTAATGCATTATAAGCAAAAACATGCACCCGAATGCAGGTCACATTCGAACAGCAGGTGACTGCATTTGTTTACATGTTTTACAACATACTTAACACGGGTCAAGCGAGTTGCATCACATCAAAATAAATGTTAGGTACAAAAGTGCAAGTAAGTAACTTTGTTTAACATGCCCCAAATCACGGGTTAGCAAATTCAATTGTGTGTAAATAAGCTAGGAATAGTTCATATAAAGAGAAGTCCTTATTTAGTCTTTAGGTAGTCGATACTTTTATTCCCGTGTCTGCTAGCCTTAGTTGTACTCCCCTTTTCCTAGGCATCTGCTAGTTCTATCTGCGCCTAAAAAGAGTCCTGCACTCTGAGCTTTTCTTAGGAGATCGACTTTTATAGCTTCTCTACCTTCTCCATAGGAGAACTGCTTAATGGCTGACTCCGATCATCGTCGTTATCTGTAAACGTGACAAGGCGGCACTGCGTAGCATTCAATTCATTAGTTACGCATACTACTGTTGTTTGGACCACAATTTCGAAACACATCAGGACCCAGGGCCGGACTGGGTCTTCAAATCGGCCCGGACAAATGGCCTCAACCAAGTCCCTTTATACACCCTGTACTTTTTAAGATATGGGGTATTTTGTGAATAACTAGCATATTTTCTTAATCACCCTGTAACTCCAAAACAGTTAAGATGCCCCTTTGTTTTACAATATTTTTGTTTGGTTAGGTGAGTATTATCACCTCTTGCTCTATGGTCTTCCATGACGGAAGCACACTGTATATGAATTACAATATATTGAAGTAATACTATTCCCCACCCATCATTCAACCTCCTTATCCTTACTTGGATGAAATTTCCCATCGATCCGTAAGAAAATATAACTCTTGCATAACTCATCTGCCATACTACCATAAGTAAACACATAAATCTCTTGTTTTTCTTATACTGTGATCAGAGGACAGTGGCAAAACCTTTTTCTTTCTACCAGGGGTGTGGGAGATAGAAGAGAGTAAGTACAATGAATTTTCATTCAAACATCTCTGGGGAAGAATTTTTTCTATTAAACCTAAAATTGAGTCCTATATTTACCTCTGTCTGGTGGTGTTCAGCGTATCTTTCAGTTTTTCGCCCTTACTTTTTATTCTAGTTACTACGTCGTTGTCGTCGTCGTCGTCGTTGTAGGTGGTATTTTTCCACAAAATATTCATAGTTTCATGAATATCTATGGGAAAGGTAGTGGATGAAAGAAGAAGAGATATGAGCAGAAATATAAAAGATATGTTGGGTCCATGGAGAAGGTAATAATAGTAGGATATATGCGGACAATAGCTGCGCACATAAAAAAAAAATTAAAATTTTTTCTTTATAAAAGGGAGTGCAAGGATGGCGTTTCAGTTCAAGTGAATGTTTCCTGGATCAAGACCTCCTCCTGTATTATTTCTATATGCACGCTCGATATTGCATTTCGCACATCACAAATTCAACTGGAGTATCTCTTCGAAACGTGAGGGAGTAAACATGACATGTTTTCTTTTTATTTATTCTTTTTGTTATATACCTACTATAGTTTTTTTTTGTTTTTTTTATATAGAGCTTAATGTGTTGGAGAGCTCTTTATAAATATTTATCATGAAAATCCGGGAAAGAAAATCATCCTGGATGGGGTTGACATTGTCGCGCATTCTTCATCTCTTTTCATAATAACTTTGCTATGAAATAGAGTTCGGGATTACAAGGTATATATGTATGTATGTATGTATGTATATTTATGCCAACCATAGCTTAATGTAAATTTTTATTATATGCACTGTCATCATGACGAAATGAAATAATGCGATCCCTATGAAAAATTCATCATCAAGTTGAGCTATGGTAAAAGGGCTAAATATGAATTTTGCGATGGATAAAAACGAATATTGGATGGATGGACCTCCCTCCATTCAGATCAAAAGTTTACATTAACTGAGGCGAAATAAATTATTTAAACCCTGTTGAAAGGTTAATTTTGTATATAAATTTATATGTTGGTAGCTTTTTCATTGGATTTATCTCACGATTAGATAATTTGACTCTGATGTACTTGTAACCGTCCGCCCGTCAAAGGAGATTCGTTTTTTAATTAACCCTTTTTTTTTTTGTAGTTAATTTTATCCTAAGGAAAAAGGAACGAAATTACATTTTTTTAGGTTTTTTCACTGCTGTAGATATTTAAAATTTAATTTTTTAAATTAGTTCTGAATTTTGTAAGTAGGTCGCTTTATACCTATATATAACTTGGAAGTAATTATATCCGTGGGATACTCACTTTTAATGGTTTTTTTATTTTTAATCCCTTCATGAACATGGAGTAAAATTTTTGATCTTATGCAATGGTGGACTCGAACTTGAAATTTTTAGAATTGGTCAGATGGAATTGAAGATTTAAAAAAAAAAAAAAAACTTTTTTATTTTTACGATTCAAATCAAATTATTAAATATATAAGAAAAAAAAATTATTTATTTAATAATTTGATGTGAATTTTAAAAGTAAAAAAAAAAGGTTTTTTCTAAAAATTCTTCATTCTATCAGACTAATTCTAAAAATTTCAAGTTCGAGTCCACCATTGGACTAGATCAAAAATAAATAAAAATTACAAATTTTTGTTTTTCAATTATATCGTTACTGGTTAATGCTAGCTGGAAACAAATGTGGCTTAATAGGATAGACACAAATTAATAAATACAAGACGTAAAGACATTTTTCTCGTTAGCTCAGAGGAAAGAGCAGTCGCCCGGAAAGCGGCAGATCCCGACTTCAAAAACCGGACGAGGCGGTTGTTTTTCTTTTGTATGTATTTAATAATTTCATTCGACACGTAAAAGTAAAAAAAGTTTTCCTAAACATTCTTCAATGGAGTAAAAATATAGTAGAGATTTTTTTAAGATCCGGTTTCATGTAAGAAATTATAGGATAAATATCTACTCCGGTCGCGAGACCCTGCATTAGTGACGAGCCCACAGTCGATTTTATATACTTACGCATTTAATAAGAATTCGGGGAAATTATTTTGATTATTAATGCTTTAATATTATAATCTTTCTTCACTCCCCTTGGGAGTTGGGAGTATTGAGCGTCCACAGAGCTGGCTCTATATAGGCTTACACACAGTTGCGACTTACGATGGCCGACAACTATTGCAGTAATATTAACAATTTTCTCCAGGAACGTTTTGTGGAATGTGTATTACATAGGATTCTGCAGTTGCCATTGGCCATTGGCCTCCCTGGTCGTCGTAATTGTATTAAGTACTGGTCAGACCGGGTACGGTGTCGTGTCCCAAAGCAATCAATAATAAAAACTATTAATTAAAACCGAATGAATAAAACAATCTTTAAGTATTCCGAACCGACCGGACACTTGACATCACTGACTGAAACTACCGGACACTCGCCAGACCAGTCATTGGTCTTTTATGCGCTCCCATATTCGGAAGTAAACTTTGTTCACAACACGGATATATAAACAAACGACACAACCTTGTCATTTGTTCTACCGGGTTGCAGCACCTGAGTCGCTTAGTAGTAAACAATCGCTTTACAAAATAATTACCACGCGGCAAAATGTAGTGTTCACACCGGTAGCGGCGGATTTTATCCAAGTGTACTCTAGTTCCGATGAAGAAGTTCTGTTGTTAGTAGCTCTGGTTTAAGAAAAACGGAGAAATGTGATAGAATGCCAAAAGCATCATTTAACGAATTGTGCCGACTTATTTCGAATGAAAAAGAAATTTTGCCACCAGCGGCAACGGCAAAATTGGGTTTTTGAGTAATCTTCAAAATCGTCGCACGGCAACTATTTTGACGCGCCGCGCCGCGCCGTCCCCGGTTTGACTTATAGATTTAAGTTTTCAAGAGCAATCGCGCAGCGGCAACATAAATAAAAAGATGTGGTCTAAGATGACTGCCTTGAGGAACACCGAAAGTATTATCTATTTCGTCAGAAAGAGCTGCCCGGAATATAACTCGCTGCTTTATGATCCTGATAAATAAGAACGAAGCGAATTAACAAAGGCAGTAGGAATACCAAGAACAGTTAACTAATGAATTAAGATTTTGGTCGAAAGCTTTACTAAAATCCGTGAAAATGCAATCGACTTGCTTTCTGCTTTCAATAGCAGAAATGCAGAAATTAGTAAACTCTAATAAATTAGGTCATATGACATTTACCTTTCATAAAGCCATGCTGAAAGGCACGCAGGAAAGGCTTGCTGTGGAAGCACAAAACATCGCAAGCCAGGTCTTCAAATATCTTACCAACCAATACAACATAAACTAGCAACGGGTCTGTAGTCGCATTTGTTGCCCGTCCTTCTTGTGCAGCAAAGTAATAATCAAAAATAGTTTTCCAAAACCACAGGTTAAAGATAAATTAAATAAATAACACAAAACAGAAACAATGGACGTAGCACAATGTTTTATGAGCGTGAAAGGAACATCATCCGGACCACTAGAAAAACTATGAGCTATGCTTGAAATATGCTTGGAGATAGACGTTTCGTCGAACAACGGGTCTTTAGGTTGAAGAGAAGTCAGCGGAAGCTTCGTCAAATGGGTAAAATCGTTATAATTAATATTACAGTGGCTATCACAGAAGGCAGTTTTAAAAAAGTTAGTAAAGAGATTGGCAGTCGCCAAGGAACAAACACTGTCTATGTTTCCGAGTCGCAACGATGAAGGGTATCCATCACAGTTGCGCTTAGAATTCACAAATTAATTAGAGAGCTTACATTTGATTTATCACTTGATTTGTTATTTAATTTGTCATTTGACTGAAGAAAGCTTCGCGCACGTATAAAATGCAAGCAAATATTTTGAGATTACTTGTCTATATGGAAAATAAAAACGAAATCGACACTTCAATTTGACAAGTGTCAACTATTAAATGTCAGAAAGAGTTGCAGCCAACTTTGCAGTATAAAAATCGGTTCGTGTATTAAATTATTATGGTTTATGACTAAGGTCATAATATTGCGATAAACTCGTATACCACATACATTTTTCGCAATTTCAATATTGGGTTGCAATGTACTACATACCAAGTGTACACTGAACTTATGACGAGCTATTTATCAGTATATAGAGACAGACTTGCGGTTTAGCGAAAATTACAATATTGAAATTGCAAGTCTGTCTCCGGTATTATACAGCCCACAAAATTAAAAAGGTTCGCATATTTCTTGTTCACATCTCTTTCTTAAATATTCACACATACAGGGTGTTTCCCACTAGGAGATCAATAGAGAGGGAGGTGATAGTACTCACCTAGACGAACCAAAAATCGTATGGCAGGGGGGGGGGGGGGGTGGCATATCAACCGTTTAGGAGTTACAGGGTGATTAAGAAAAAAAGCTAGTTTTTCACAAAACACCCTGTATCTAAAAAAGTGCAGCGCGTACGGTCACAGCTAAGAGCACATTGTATGCAGAACTTCATGGCCTTTTTAACCACTGCTCAATCAGCCCCATACCCCTCTCCCATTAAGAATTATGGTTCGCTAAACTAAAAAGCTCGGAATTTTCTTACCTGTTTTTTTAATTTAATCTCTATTATTTTTGCAAAACGGTCATTAACATAACTTTTTTTTATAAAAACTGTAAACTCTTTAAGTTGACTTATTACACTCAATGTGCTATCTGAAGCCTTTTAAGAGTTATTAGCTCTAAACTTGTTCTCAAAGATATTTTCTCAACGATAATTTGTTCCCTTAGCACGTCATTTTAAAAAAATATCGTCTAATATCGGTGTGACCTGAATAGGTTATGAGGTTATAACTGTTTAACGGCTACAGTTAACACATCGGGTGTAATAGGTCAACTTAAAGATGAGAGTCTACAGTTTACAGTTTTTATACAAAAAATTTATGTTAACGACCGTTTTGCAAAAATAATAGAGGTTAAATTAGAAAAAAAAAAAAGTAAGAAAATCCGATTTTTTTTAGTTTAGCCAACCATAATTCTTAATGAGAGAGGGGTATGGGGCTGATTGAGCAGTGGTTAAAAAGGCCATGAAGTTTTGCATACAATGTGCTCTTAGCTGTGACCGTACGCCCTGTAGTTTTTAAGATACAGGGCATTTTGTGAAAAACTAGCTTTTTTTCTTAATCACCCTGTACCTCCTAAACGGTTGATATGCCCCCCGCCCCTTGCCATACGATTTTTGGTTCGTCTAGGTGAGTACTATCACCTCCTGCTCTATTGACCTCCTAGGGAGAAACACCCTGTATACACAACCGTATCGTGTAATTTTCTTTTAATTTGCATAAATAGATAGAATGGCTAGGTGTTGCCATGCCAACACTTACTGTTCATTAATGGATTAAAATGGCTGCACAAAATGAGATCTTTTCAACTGTCAAAACGTCAAATATTTCCTTTATTGCAAAAACACTAATTTGCTACTTAAAGGAGGATTTGATTTCATATGGATGATTGACTTGATCTGAAATGCCCAGACAAGGGTATGAATGAAAATGGATGGACATTTTGAAGTTCCTTATTAGTAAAATTTTAAATGATATTTGACAGTGAAAAATTTTCCTTATGTGACCTACACTCATCCTTTTCCCCTTGTATAGAAGTCATGTCCATGACAGAATTCTACTCACGTTCCAATTTTCTTTGGAAGAGTTATGTCCAAACATTAGAAGTACACCAACAATATAATTGCAAAAAAAAAAAAATCAGAGATAAATCGATTTTAAGGATTAAAAGTGGAAGGAAAAGGGGTTGATGTTATTCTCAGAATATGAGGTGTACATAAAAAATTTATTATTCTTGTTGTAACATTTAAACGAGCTTTGAACTATGTAATATGGCATTGATAACGACTGAGTTTCTTTTCTTGATTAATATGCCCGATAAGCTTGCGGCAATCATATACTCGTAGGTGCGAGACGGCATGTAGTTAGTTGAAGAAAATCAATATTGAAATATGAGAAAGTGTCAGTGCGATATCCGAGCGTACAGTGACATTCGATTACCTTTCACTTCCGTAACTTTTCCGTTTCAATAGAGCTAATGTTAACCGACAGTTAAACGTATCTAGTGTGTGTAAATAAATGGAATTCCTTCAACCAAAGGCAGCTGGGACTGACATAATAAGTTTCAATCATGACAGTGATTCCCGATAATCGAAATTGATATGACTAGGAATTTCTGAAGGAATTAAGTGAATTAAAGTTGTGCAACTTTATGAACGTTTGTTTACCTTGAATTTATTAACTGACTTTTGAAGATGAGTTGAGTAGGTTACACACCTACATTAAACTAGAAAATAAAATAGTCTTATTATTACACTTATTTATCGATAAATGGGATTATTTCATACCTGAGGTTTGTACTAAAGAGGCGATCGTACTTTTTCTGTATGAATGAATATGCACTAGCGGCGGAAAACAAACATTCATTGAAACAAGTAAAAAAGCTAGAATTGGTCTAAGACCAATTCTTATGATACCCTAGATGAATGCCCGTATTAAATTTCGTATAGTGACAGATCTATTCAAGTATTGATTTTGAAGTTGTTTTTCGCATATATTTCTAGAACGGTTTGTCGCACAGACAAAATGATTATAACCAATTTTATAGGATTTCATATTCTGCAGAAGTTTTTAGTACAATAAAAATGTCTTGGACTGATCGTTTTCAAAGTATATGTAAGAAACCGAAATTTTTATATGGCACCACCAAGAAGGAGTTGCCCGATTTAGTACATTTTTGACATTTTATTTGCTAATGTAGTAGAAACATCATGCACGAAATTGCAGCTCTCTACGTCGACACGTTATTAGGCAGTGTCCAAATATAGAGCGGAAAACGAAATTTTTATATACTTTTTTTTTTTTAAAGTCCCTGTACAAAATTTTAGCTCTCTATTGTGAATTCTCGTTCAATTTACTTGCTTTCTAGGTGTAGACTATTAATAAAGTCCAGAAACATTCTGGAATTGAGATTCCACACATAGTTTTGTGGAGGAAAATCATTTTCGTGGTCAAGTAATCTCTTAATCATCTTAATAAAGGGTTTTCCAATAAGAGGTGTTATTTTGATATTTAAAGAAAAATGCCATTTTTTAAGATAAATGATCGGATCTTTATTTCATTATAAAGAGGAAGGTATGCCGTTAATAATGGAAAATAACATCAGCCAAATGACCACCACGACCACGCCTACAGGACCATATCCTTTTCATGAAATTTTCCATAACCAAATCGCAAAGTGGTTGCCCTATGTGCTCGATAGCCTCACGAATTCCATCTTTGAGGTATTGAATCGACGCTGGGCTGTTGGCGTAGACCTTCTCTTTCACGTGGCCCCAAAGGAAGATGTCGCAAGGTGTTAAGTCACAAGATCTCGGTGGCCAATTGTGATCACCTCTTCGAGAGATAACACGGTCCGGAAACTTTTCCCATAAAAGATCAATGGTTTCGTTGCTTGTATGGCACGTAGCGCCGTATTGTTGCAAGTAAACGTTGTCCAGATAAATACCATCCAATTCCGGCCATAAAAAATCATTAATCATCTGTCGATAGCGCAATCCATTCACCGTAACTGTTGCTTCAGCCTCATTTTCGAAAAAGTAAGGTACAATGACCCCGCGGGACCATAAACCGCACCAAACAGTCACACGTTGAGGATAGAGAGGCTTTTCAACAATAACTCTTGGGTTTTCTGAGCCCCAGATGCGACAATTTTGCTTGTTGACAAAGCCATCGAGGTGGAAATGGGCTTCTTCACTCAAGATGAGTTTTCGATGGATTTCCGGATCATTTTCATGCATTTCAAGGAACCAATCAGCAAAGACTCGACGTTGTTGATGATCGGCCGGCTTGAGTTCTTGTGTTAACTGAACTTTATAAGCCTTAAGACCCAAATCTTTATGCAAAATACGGTGTAATGACGTTTGTGGAATGCGTAATTCCAAAGAACGGCGAGGAATGGACTAACTTGTCCTGACAGCTCGAATTTTTCTACCAATTTCTGTATTGCGGTCCGACAAGGTGCTTCACGACGACCCAAAAATGTTCGAGTTTTACGAACCGTCTCTGCCACATTTTCACCATTTTTATAGTGAATTTCAATAATTTCAATGCGTTGTTGAATCGTGTATCGTTCCATTTTTATTAATGGCGTAGTTTCTACTTGTCAAATGTCAAAAAGTGACAGCTCCAAAAGTCACATCTACCGAAAAAGCGGGCTAATTCAAATAACACCTCTTATTGGAAAACCCTGTAAATACGGCAGAATGAAATCTTAGCCAGGCCCATCTTGTACATACATGATACCTCAATGGGCAATGGCCTGAGCAGAACTCTGTAATCATTTTGACCTTTGTTCTCTTTAGGAGTAGGAGTTTCTTTGTTTTTCCGCCAGAGGTGTCGATCAACTCTTTTAAGGGGGTCACCACGTGTGACTGTTTAAAAAAAAAAAAATTTTTTCCATAAGTTGCATTCAAATGTAGTGCAGAATACGTGGATAAAATAATTTTCCGAAATTCTGAGCCATTCGAAAGTTACAGCGTTAATCAGGGCAGGTATTTCGAGCGTGCACTCGAGCATCGGACCCCTTCTCTTGCGCTTTGGTTTCTTATCTGAGCCCTTTTAATACAAACATAGATTTAAATGTTTTTCTCAAGACTACGTTTTTGTAACGGGTCTCCACGATATCTATATCTCAAAAACGGTTTGACCGATTGTCTTGACATTTTAACGGTAGATTCGGCACATATATAGTCATCGAGTGACCTAAAATAATGCAAAAATTCCGAACCGTTTTTTTTTTCTCGTAACAAAATGATAACAAAAATCACGAAATTTGAAAATTAATTTTCAAAAACATCTCAATTATTCAATCTTCAATATTTTCAAATGATTCTAGTTCATTCGATAGCCACAGCTTTATAGATTGCAACGCCGTTTGGTTTTTTGATTTAAGATAAGCCAATTAGCTGGAATCATGGAGACCGTCGACACACTTTTTTTCGACCATGGGTGCCTTTGTAGTGGTGCCACACACATTGGGATAAATATTTTGGTCTGAAAATATTCTGGCTTACTGCTGAAATGTCAATTAATATATAGTAAAAAGTTCAAACTTCTACATTTTTATAGTTCGTCAGAACAACATCCCAAAAAAGGTAAAAAAACAAAACAGGCGGTCACACGGGGTGACCAATAAAAACGATTTTTGTTTGTTTTCCCAGCTATTTGGGATAGTTCTGAGGTAACATTTTGAAGTGCCACCACATTGCTCCGGTCCGACAAAGGGAGTTTCCTCTTTTAGCTAGGCCGTCAGCAATTTTATTATCTTTATGCTCTCATGTCCAGGTATCTACATGAAAATAATATTGTTTCTCCTTGATATATTTTTAAGGGTTTGCAGACACTTTCACAGACTATCCGTGACTTGATAGTGAATGGACTTTAGGATATTAATGTTTAAGCCATTTATGGCTCTTTTAATGCAGGTATTAGGGCATTCTTCAATGACTAATACCTCGACCTCGAATACGGTAGGCGTAGAGCCAAGGGCCTTTGGAATATGGCATCTGGAACCGTATACGCTTAGTGCGAGCTCACTGTTTGCTTTTGAGTCGTTTGTATAGAACACCATTGATGCTTGTTGGAAGGTCTTTTTAGTGGAGCGCCATTGTTGTCGGTCTCTCAAAACCACGTCTTATGGTCTCCCAAAATCCACCTTGAGTATCAGATATTGTCATCATTTGCAGAATGCATATCTGTCTTAAAATACCTAAATAGCCAACCAGATCACCTGGCTTTAACTGTTTCTCCTTTGCGTACTGATAGCACTAGAGATCGCTTTCTTTTTCATTTGCAAATGCAGGGATGGAAGGTTTAATAAGACTTCCATTGATATTGTAGGACAGAAACTCATGACACCAGTTATTCCGAGACAAGCAATTTAAATTCAAATTTATTCAGAAGAGACAAGCAAGAAGCTAATTTAAGTCTACAATTGGAATTAATAGACCTGCAATCATGCGAAATGTTAAGGCAAAAATATAATGATAAGGGGGATTTAAATATTTTTTATCAATATTTGGATAAGGAAAATTACCCAAATTTGTATGAAAATGCTGCACGTTACGCATCTTTGTTTGGTTCACAATATATTTGTGAACAATAATGAACCTCAACCAAAGCAAACTGCGATCGCGTATTGCAGACGAAAACTTGGAAGCAGTTTTAAGGTTGGCCACAACACAATTGGTTCCGGATATTTCCAAACTTTCCGAAAAATTGTAAAATTACTTTTATATTAAATATACATATGTATAAAAAACCAAAAAACACATTTTTTTTTTTCAATGGCCTGTCATATATTCGCGTTTTTAAATATGGCTCGCTTCTTAAATACTTTGTGCACCCATGTTCTACTACAATAGCAACAACTAAGAGTTGCTACTACCTCCGCCAGGGTCTAAATTGGTTATAATATTCAGGTCCACTTGATCTGACCATTAAATAATTTTTTTTTCTTTCTATTATTCGCAAATTGAATATTTCCATACGGTGTAAAATCGTTTGTAAAATGTTCGCCATTTTTTCTTTCGATATAATTTGGAAAACAGATCTCCTTCAGACATCATACCTTGAGATACCTCTTGAAGAAAAAGAAACACAGTGCGCTTACCTATAGCCTTTCATATTTTCATTGTCTCGGTTTCTCTCATCAGACCAACATAAAATACGATGTTACATATATCTCGACAGATAGACAGACAAACAGACAGCCAGCCAATTGATTTCTTCTTAGGATGACATGTAAATGTCTATTTATTGCTAAAAGCGTCCAAGGCTTTATGTACGACATCTAAACACCCACATATGCCTTCGATTTTGTAAAGGGTTGGGTAGGGGAGGCGGAAGATTTGCGAAGGCTTAGAAACCTTGTTAATATTGTTGTGACGAACACAGGACAAAGTTACAAAGGTTAAAGTATAAGGAAAAAGGACCTTGTCCCTAGTTTTAGGTATACATACATATATAATGATGGACCGACACAGAGTTGCTCTCATCTAATTTCAGGACCATACCTGGTATCCCCTCGTATAGACCGACCAATAAATAATATGGAAAGACTTCACACAGTATTCAAGATAGACAATTGAAGGGTGAGTTTTATATGAGGAAGAGAAGGTGTGATGATTGAGAAAGAGGGGGGGGGGGGGGAGTAGGGGCAAACATCCGACAAGCTCATTTGTGTGCAAATTCTGTGTGAATTTACCGCCCAGTTCACAGAACAAGGAAGCTTTCCTCGTAACATATATATTTATTTTGTATGTATGTATGACCCAAAATACAGTCATTCTTCGATTAAGCGGCAAGGAATGCTTTTAGTATTCTGAACGGTCCCTTTATGGAGAATGACTTAACGAGGGTTTTTACATACATACATACATATAGCCGCCACGTACCCATATTCTGTGTTACTTAGCTTGTCACCCTTTTTGAAAGTTCGGGAACCTCCTCTTCCTCCCTCCCTATTGTGTCTTTTCTGAAGCCGAAGAAAGTTCTGGAGAAACACTTTAAGGGCATAATATCGTAAAAGATGATGATGTATGCTATAATATACATATGTATATGAGTAGGTACGTCCATGATCTATTTTGATGGCACTTATTTGCTTGAAGACCTCGTCCTTTGATAACTAGTAGAATTCTTAACATTAAATAATGTTACGTACATGGGTACTTGTGTGTGTATGTGTGTGTGTGTCTTTATATACTCTTCTTATCACCATTAAAAAAGATAAAAATCCTCGACATTCTTTTGTAAGCATGTAGAGCATTTGATATTTTCAATTTGAAGCCTAGCTTGAAATTTATAATACCTATACACGTCATTTCCTTTTCCTTTAAGACGACAGAGCAAATCTTAACTTTTTTCATATGCTTATAGGCCAAAGGAATCGAAATTGAAGTATTGGTGAATTGATGATTTCCTAATATGCTTACACGCGGATTTAAGCAACTTTTCAAGCATTTTTATTAAATTTCCATTGAATTTTCTGGATTACTATTTTATCTGCCGGATTATTTGTCTCCCACGGCCTACACCGTTTCGACATTGATTCTTTCCTTTCTCTGTTTGCCGTAGTAGGTATGTATACCTCTTGATTTATTTTTGGGAAAAGATTCTCTCCAGTTTTCATAAAGATAACAGACGATGAGACGAAGAGGTGGACTTGCTATTCAGATTTTGTAGCTTGTGTTCTTGATAATCTTCTGCTGTCTGCGCTTTTTCATTGTTATTTATCTGTGGTTAAAAGAGCCTGATCGAGCTGCTGCTGTTGCTGACTTTTCATGAAAATATTTCAAAGAATAAATGGTGAAAATCAAGAAAAATATGCTTGAAGTGCTTACAACAATTATTGCCAAAGGCAGAACGTATAGAACTGCTGTAATTGGAAATTGAGCTATATATGTTTCCTTTTGTATACAAGTGAAATTGATATTGAAAAAAGATTTTTCCGACGATTTGAACTGAACGTTAAACGTATTCGGGTAGAATTCAAGGTTTTTCATTTTATTTGGATTTGTTGATTTTATTTTTATTTTAGTTGTTTTGTAGATGTATGTATGTACGTATGTTGCATAGCAATTACTGTAAATATTATATGTAAATGATTTAATGGATTAAAAATTGGTTGATCTACATGGGGTGTTGCCAAACTTATAGGCACTATACATGGACTATTGGTCACTGTCCTGATTTATTAGACTCCACTATAAATTTCTGTGAGACGCTCTTATAATTTAACAAGTAAAAAAGCTAAAATCAGTCTAAGACCAATTGCTATGATGCCCTAGATGAATACCCGTAGTTAATTTCGTATGGTAACCTCTCTGCGCAAGTTTTATTGTAGAACTGAATTTTCACATTTATTTCTAAAATGATTTGTCAGACAGTAAAAATTATTATAACCAATTTTGTAGGATTTCATATTCTGAAGAACTTTTCAGTACAATAAAAATGTCTAGGACTGATCATTTTCACAGCATACGTAAAAACCTAAATTTTTGTATGGCAATACCAAAAAGGGGTTGCAGGATTTAGCCCATTTTTATACCCTAGATGAAATCTATAGGGTATACTAAGTTTGTCATTCCGTTTGTAACACCTCGAAATAATGATGGTAGAGCAAAATGGATTGGAAACCCATTAGAAGTTATTTTGATTTTTCATGTCCTTCCGTCTGTCCCTCCGTCCGTCCGTCTGTCTGTCTGTGCGCACGATAACACGAGAACGCGTATACTTAGAGAGCTGAAATTTTGTACACAGACTTTAAAAAAAAAGTAAAATTAAATGAAAATGAGACAAATCGGGCAACTCCTTCGTGAGGTTGCCATACAAAACTTTCGTTTTCCACTATATATTTGGAAATTTGGTACATGGTGTTTCCATTGTACATAGCAAATAAAATTTCAAAAATGAACTAAATCGGACAACTCCTTGGTGTTGCCATATAAAAATTTAGGTTTTTTACGTATACTGTGAAAACGATCAGTCAAAGACATTTTTATTGTACTAAAAATTTCTTTAGAATACGAAATCCTATAAAATTGGTTATAATAATTTTTTCTGTCTGACAAACCGTTCTAGAAATATATGTGAAAAACCACTTAAAAAATCTAACTTGCACAGAAGGGTGACAATACGAAATTTCATACGGGCATTCATCTAGGGTATCATAAGAATTGGTCTTAGACCAATTCTAGCTTTTTTGCTTGTTTAATTTATATTTATTATTCTTATGAAAACGCCGTGTATACAATTTCAGTTCTCTACGTTAGCGCGCTCTCACTCTGTATACATAACATATAGTGAAAGATGAAATTTTTTTATGGCAACCCCACGAAGGAGTTTCCCGGTTTATCTCACTTTCGAACTTAATTTTACTTTTTTTTTCTTAAGTGCGTGTGCGAAATTTCAGCTCTCCAATTGCACGTGTTCTCGACGGACGGACAGGCGGACAAGCAAAGATTAAAATAACTTAATATTATGCGCGAGTGTTACAAGCGAAATGACAAACTTAGTATACCCTTTTTAAATTTCATATAGGGTATAAAAACGGGCCCCCAACCATCCCAACATGAATCGTATACAGTTCGGGTATATCCCAAAAACTTATGTATCGTATAATGACTAGCGTCGGACAGTATGACATGGCCTTCTTTTCATTCTGGGTTATCAAGAAGTCCCATCTTGTTTAGGTACCTCAAAAAAGAGTTATATGCGGTTATGATGGACAACAGGATATTAGGTAAGGTTACATTGGTTATAGGGTTACCGCTAAGATGACTCTTAGCTTGCTAGACAGAGCACAATATCGGGTATGTTTTGTCCCATAGATTCATGGAAATCAATCCTTCTCAAGAGAAATTCTAGATACATCCTGTTTCCCTAAGGAATCTTAAGATGAACCTAAGCTCTGTACACTTTGTAACTAATCTAACTCCGAGAAGAAGAATATAGGTAGATACCCAGCAGCTTGTTTCTTGTCCAACTGATTCGGTTTCTTCTGGAACTTTACAATTTGTACATAATTTTTTAGACTTTTGACCTAGTCCTCTAGCATGATTGCCTATGGCCCAATTACCCTTTATCACTCCTACTAGTTTCTTGAGGTGCATTCTGCTTCCTCTGAGGAGCTCAGTCGCCTTCGTGCACCTATTGTTGGTATAGTCGCATTTTTGGGCTTCGCGCGGGTTTATACGATATTGCATCGGAGCTATCCATTTCAGAACGTATTTTTAGCTAGTTCGTCTGTTATATCATTGACCTTGATAATTCTATGGCCAGGGTAGATACCTAGCATGCGGTCACTATACGCCGTACGCAAACTGTTTCTAGCCTCTCTTTGTATAATTGCGTCGTCAACTTCAATTTTAGCAGCCAATGCATTAATACCTGCCTAGCTGTCAGTATATATGAGCCGGCGAAAGTCATAGTGGGGTTAGTCAATAATTTTTAAGACCGAAATCTTATTTTTTAATCATCAGTCGATAAGCACTATCGTATAGTAGGGGCAGAAAAGGACACACTCTGCAACTCTCCCCTCATGTCAAGCAGCTTGGAGTCTTCCTCGAAAAAGTTAATGTGGCTACGAGGGTCTTCGCTCAATGGCTGCACATGGGGCATGAGACCGAAGGTTGTGAGCTGGATGTACACCTCGATCATTAGACCCATGCTTACATATTCCTCCTGAGTATGGTGACCGAGGACGCTTGTGGGGACTGCGATCCGGAAGCAGGCGGGCTACTACTGCTCTTGAGGTCCTACTTAATCTGCCACCCCTGTATCTTGTCATTGCTCCTTGGCGTATGGGCTGGACTTGGAAAACCCTTTGGCTTGTATGCCACGTGATGCGAAGGTACCTGAGCTTCGGTTTCGGCGTCGCATCTCTGTGAGCTTACCTGGAAGGGAATCATCGACTGAGGGAAGTGCCTTATCGAGCCTTCCCCGATCCGCTCTAAAAATTTTCACGGACGGCTCTCTCACTAATGAGGGAGCTGGGGCGGGTGTCTGCTTTCCTGAGCTTGATGTTATAATGGAATACTCAATTGGTAGACACACCACTGTCTTCCAGGCTGAAGCTTTCGCCATATCAATGGCAGCGAAGTTAGCCCTTGATATGCAAATAAAGGGGCAGGACATTGCTATCCTTTCAGGCAGCCTTGATGGCTTTGAGTGGCCCTCGGATAACATCTAAGTTACGGGGGGATTGCAGGTCGTCTGTGGATAAGTTGTGTAGCCAGAACAAGGTGTCTCTTCTGTGGGTTCCTGGTCACATGGAGATCATGAGGAATGAAAGGGCTGACCTTTATCTAGGGCTTGCTATGATTCTACGTTCCTCGGATTGGAATCCGCCATAGGCGTTGCCACCTCCAGTATCGGGTCTCTCATCAAAGCGGATGTTCATAGAAAGCATCAGCAGAGATGGGCCAACCTGAGTACTCTCAGGTGAACAAAACTGTTTCTCATGGGGCTCGGAAGGAAACAATGTAGAACTGTGGTTGGCATCATCGCCGGCCACAGCTCACTTCACGCTCATGTAATAAGGATTGGAGTTGTTGACAGCCCTGAGTGTCTTTCCTGCCTGGAGGGAGAGCTAGAGACAACCGAACACTTTTTGTGTGCGTGTTTGGCCTTCGCCCGGTGCAGGCTGGATACTCCGGAGTCTGCTCTTATAACTGTGGATGAGCTGAAAAACCTTCCTCACCAAGACCTGACGCGCTTCATTAAAAGGACAGGAAGGTTTTGGTGAATGGCCTTCTAGCAGGAAAGCACAATAGGCCGCTATGGGCTCCGTGCTTGAGATCGGGTCTCCTGTCCCCCTGCCTTAAGAAAATGGCAGAAACACATCCATGCCACGAGGCTTTCTCGAGGAGTTGACAAAATTTCCAACATGGGTTTTTAAATGATGCCACACAAAACCAAGCCAGCAGATAGCCTCAAGGCCTAGACATAAGGCGAGCTTTGCTCAATGTTGGAAATTTTTCTCTCTCAGGCCTACTTCTGTCAACAGATATACTATCAAAATTACAGTGACAGCACCGAGCCCGGTAGTATCATAATGTTTTCAATTCTCTGAGGCAAGCCTTGAGGCGAGGTGCGAAGAACCCTGAGAGAGGTCAGACCTGAGGCTTGCTTGGATATGTTCCTGTCTTAAGTCAAAGCTTACAGTTACAGCTACTGGTGGCAGTGTTTCATTGTCATTTTCAACCAAAAATTTGCATACTAATTACGGGCCAATGTACAAAACATCAATTTACTCTAAACTATGCAAAATTGACTTACGTCACTCTGATTCTAACCATATGTCTAAATCTGACACATCGGTTTCGACAATATACAGCTTAGTGATTTATGCCGGTGCCAGTTGCTGGAGTCTAATTTCGCTTCTATATCATACCTTTCTAGTGAATTATGTTGCGGGGTTGTAACGGACTTGTAAACTATGACGGCTTTCTCTATCACAGCACTGCGACTATCTACGGTAAAATATTATATCACCAATTGGTGCAATGAGCTGTGGATCTGTTGTGATACCGTGTTCTGGTTGTCAATAGTATCTACCTCGGCAGGAATGATATAAATAAACGTTCCGATGAAGATCTCCACGGATCTAGTCAAGATTTTCTTTAGAGCTATAGTACGCGAAACTCTTCTGGGGATTCTGTAACACGGAGAGTTGGGTACTTGGGGTTTTGAGAATTTTCGTCTTCTCCTATTGAAACTCCCTAACTCTCCATACGCGATTCTCTGTCATACTTGGGGAATTAGGAAAACGTGAGAAGTGTCGCAATATTGAAGGACGGTCGTAGAGCATTCTGGTTTTTTCCTGTGGATTTAGAGTCTAGAGTACAAAAATATAGGTGAAAAATGACGGGAGGCTTTTGGGGTGGCGGGTCATACCCCTTCATTGGGGGTTGTCCAAAATACGTCATGTTTGGTATTAAATTAAAGCGGAAGTAGCGGCTAATCGAGTGGTGTAAATTGTTTTTGATCATTATAATGTCATAACTGACTTTTTACCGCCGAAAACGGATTTTTTGCACTTGGGTCATACACACCCCAGTTGCTATATTTTGCATATATTTCTTCTGTTCTTTATTTTAGATCTATTAGTGCTCTGTTGTGAACATTTCTCTCATGGAAAGCGAACTTCCACGACCTACCAGTTCTTCATAATGATGAGCAAAAATGTAGCAAAAATGACAATTTTTTAACCTAAGAAGGATTGATTCACTTCTTTTGCAGTTATCTTCAAAACCATTTATCAGACTCAAAAACTAATTACATATCTAATTAGGGGATAAAATGCTGATGCGATTTCATCCTACATACAAGCTTTAACGTACATATTTAAAATTTTTATAGCATCTCTTCTGTTCTTGAAGACGACCAAATTGACCATTTTCGCGTGTTTTAAAATTTTTAGCGGGTAGAGGTACCTTGAGACACCAAATCCATATTTCTCTGTAAGTATTGAAAGGATTTTTATAACTTGTTTTTGTACCTAGATACCTTCACAAAGCACAACAAAAACAGCGAATACTGTCAGTTGAGAAATATTTTTCTTACTTCTCCATAACTAACACAGCCGAGAGTTTTTGCGAGTGGAATAGAGAGTTTGGTGATTCTCAATACAAATTCCCCGACTTACAGAATTCCAAGTGGAGAGTTAAGTGTCAAAAGAGCTCTCATCTCCACAACTCTCCGTGTTAGTGAATCCGGCCCCTGATGACTTATGGGGGATAGTCACCACAAATCTGAGTAGCGGCCTCAAGCGCTTAATGAATGTCCTCCGGGGTAAAGCCAGAATTATTCAGCGATCAAGTTGTTCTGGGATTTGTTTCTGAAATAAGTGGCAAATATTATAATTCATCCCAAGATAGGTCCTTTAACTGATTCGTCGCTCTAGCAATATTTAATAACATCTTTATTAACTAGGTTTCTGCTTAGGGGAGTTTATATAAGACTGAAAAATTGTTTCCCATCGAAGGGGCATCTCTTCTTTTGCAAATGGTAGCATTATGCCCTTTAGTATGTCCAAGTAACTTTCTTTGGTCATAATCCCGTCAATCAAATTAATTGGGCCTAAATCATACCAAGAAAATGCTGCCATTATGCTACCTCCCCAATGCTTAACGGTCTTTTTGGTATATTGTGGATTAAATGGTTTGTTGGGAGGACGCCTAACATATTCCTTTCCGTCCGATCCAAAGATGTTGAACTCGTCACTCCAGAGAATATTTCGCTATTTACTCGTACCTTCTTTCTTCTCTACTCCAATCTAAATGGGCCCTTGCAAAATTTAGTCGGTTCCGTTTTTTTGTTTTTTATAGGAGAGGCACTTTTCTTGGTGATCGGGCTGATAAGTCTGCCTCCAATTTCTACGAATTGTTCTGACACTCACGTTAGCATTTGTTTCCAGCAAAATCATGACCGAAGACGCGAAAGTTTTTTTTTTAGAAACGCGCACAATTTTTCGATCCAATGATGGAGTGGTATTCCGTGGGCGGCCACGATTTTCTTTATCATTCTTCTCCATCATGGCGTTTTGGATCATTTCCAAAGAGCAGTGAGAAATTTGTTCAATCTATCGAAGAGAGTAGCCGTCGTCCCTTAGGCGTTGAATTTCGATCCTCTTTTGTGGGGAACAGTGCTTATTTCGTCCCATGTTTGAACTAGAGAATTATTCCGAAATCAGATAATTTGAACTTATAAGAAAAGTTTTCAGTAAACTTACTAAAATGAAAAAAAAATTGGAAAAAAAAAATTAAAAAGTGGACTGAAAGTTTATTTAAACACTATAAAAAAAAATACATTCTTATCGTTTACATTCATTCGCGAATGAATATTTGAGTCGAAAGATTCTCGAGAGAATGTTTTCTGCCGAGAATTTTATGAATACATTGACATTCTGTTCTTAAGAGAATGGAAATGAGAGAATATTCTTCAATGGCAGCAAAAGAATGAGAAAAAATGAAAATCAATCATTCGGAATGAAAGACAACATTCTCATATTTCATTGTTTTACTGTCGGTGAAATCGAGTGGGACATGTTAGATGTAGATATTAGTAGGATCAAGATTGTATTAAAATGTGAAAAGTTTTCTGAATATGTGATAAGAACAGTGATTCTCAAAGTGTTTATTATGCGGAAGGCTTTTAAAGGGACATTTGTTATTAAAAGACAGTATATAACTGTGCACAATCATAATTTTGAAAGAAAAAATATAAATAACATAGAAACATCAAGTGGAACAAATGTTATATATCTGTAAGCAGCCAAAAATAACTAATTAATAACCTGTTAGATTTAATTACTTTCGAAAATAAAGACACGATTTAAAATGATAACTCAAAATTTAATTATTGTTTTAATTTTACCATCAAAAGTAAAATTTTGTCAGGACATTTACATTTAAAAAATGTGGAAAATACACTAAGTGAAAACATAAAATCACTATTATATAAATCGGCCCTTAACATAAAACAATGAAAAAGAATATTCTTTTGCACTCTTTATCATTCGCGAATGCAAAAGACTTAAAGAATAAGACCTGACTCAAGCATATTTCGATTCATTCATTCGCGAGAGAATGAAAGCTAAAATTCTCCTAAGAATATTCTTTTAAAAAATCAATGAATTTCGATCGTTGTTCTCATCCTGAGTTATAGGACGTCAAAGTTAATAAATTGGAAAAAAAAGAACATTTTTTTTTTTATTTTATTTTAACGTTTTTCCCACCAAAATGCCAAATAACCGTTACATTTTCTCGCAAGATTTGGAAAGCTTAGAATGTTACTTTTCATTTGATTCCACTCATGTACCTTCCTACATGCAATCATTTTTTAGATAAACCTGCTTATGCATAATTTCATTAATTTTCATAATTTTGCAACATTTTACAAATTTTGTGTGAAATTGCATAAAATTAGGCGTGATTTCTTTTTATCGTCAGCAACAACATTAATGAAATTATGCAACATAAAAACAGGTTTATCTAAAAAATGTTGCATATATATAGGCGGGTATATGTCTTAGATCAAATTAAAGGTACCATATTCTGAAAATGTTACAGTTATTAGGCATTTTGGTAGGAAAATCGTTAAAATATAAATAAAATAAATTTTTTTCCAATGCGTCCTATAACTATCGACATGGAGTGGTAGTTCGACATTTGTTGGAAGGCTTTTCTATCATCTGAGCTAAAAATTACCTTCATATAGGTTGTAGAACAAGTAAGTAACGGGGTGTTTCGTGAAAACAAGCATAATTTCTTATTTCTCTCTTTTAACTCCAAAACGGTTGAGATTGCCCTACCTCCGCCCCTTCCATACAATTTTTTGTTTCTTTGTTTCATTTATGATCACCAATTACAAATAATCACCCTGTACACAAAAATTAAATAAATTGAATTGAAGTGAATTCAAATTGAATTAAATTAAATTATTCAAGTTTTGATTAGAGCCCGACTTGTATAATATTTGTGACTTCACGTGTATTAGAGTACGTATCAACTTGAATACGAATGGATATAGCCGGGCTTAAATCGAAACTTGAATTCATCTTTAATAGCTAATTAGTGAGACAAGGAGGAATATATTATATTATTTCAAGGATATACGGTAGTAAGGGATGAAGTTCGATGGATGGTTTTTTGAATATAATTTTACGTGTCCAATAACTGTTAATAATCTTTTAATTATCACCGCTTATAGTGTTTTTCAAGTAATGAAAAAACATATTTTACACTATACAAAACCAACATCATTAATACGCCCCTTCTCCACTTCCTGCACTGCGCTTCTATCCGATAACCTTACAGTACTATGATATTTTAATATTAACTATACATAAAATACTCTGTATATGCTCATGTATTCATAACATTTGAGTTTAACAGCAGCAGTAACTATAATAATAAATTATGGTAATTCGCGAATGTATGTGTGTGTATGTGTGTGTATATATGATCTTTCATTCGAAATATTTTAATAATTCCTCGCCTTAAACATGAATAATCGGAAGTTTAATTACAATAATTATTTCATTTTGGCTTCAAGCCTTATTATTGTTTGTTTATAAATATTTCATTAATGTATATTTTTGTTTCCTGATGTTTATGTGCCCCCAGCCGCAGCATCTGAATTCAGTTAATAACATTATTTCATTTGTTATTTTCGGGGAGAATTACGTAATATAATTACAATGCATTCCGCAGCATTACCTACATACTATGCTCACTTTACCGCGCATATTTTGTTAATTATTTACATTCTGTTCAAATTTGATGGATTTAAATCCATTTAATGGGAACATTTTTCAAGTTGTTTTAATGAACCAATTTCAAAATTGTTCACTAGGTAACCAAATCAATCAGATTGAGTATAAAAATAAACCATAAAATAATGCCTGGGGTAGCCAACACTAAATACTCGAAATTGAATGGACATGAAGAGAACTTCATTGCAGAGTATGAAAGCATTTTAATAAGCTCTCGTTATTTTTCCATAAGCCTCATTTAATACATCGTCCACGGTAAAACATTACCAATTTTATCATACTCGAGGGCAAAATGAAAACAAATCTCGACTCTCTGAACTCCCATCCGTAAATATCTGTCCGCCACTGCTTATGTACCCTTAATATACCTCGATTCGACTATTTCAAACACACATATTGTATCTGACAGGAAAATTTAAAATCTCTGAAAATGTTATCTCATGATACAGACCCAAACACACACACACACACATACACACACAGCATCATCATCATCATCACATGTGCTTAGGCGAGAAAAGTTTTTAATCACAAAACTCTGTGTGCTGTGGCTTTGGAGCATTTCTGATCTGATGTGGTTATGGTCGTCCAACTATATGGTTATCACACAATCCTGGAGCGATATAATGGAGAGGACCACTCGAATACTAAGGAGTAGCATTGTTGAGTGGATAAATCCTGTCAAGAGGTTCTCCCATTTATTCCAGTTTTCAATGAAAATAGGGAGCACTTTTTGTTGAAAGTATACGGAAATCATCGCAGCAATCACTTGAAGAGAACAGGACACTTAAAGTTCATTGTGCTCCTTGAAATAATTAGGAGAGTGGAGATCATCTGCCGCACCCTCTCCACTTCACTACAGTTTAATATATAATCATTGATTATACAACGGAACTTGTGGTAAGCTTTATGACATGCATACATATATGTACATAAGTCTGTTAGGCTTTTCGACCTCAGCCGTGTCATTTCCTCAGATTTCTCTAATGACCATAAACGAGAAGCGTGTGTTTGTCAAAAGCATACTCTAAACTACTACTGCTAGTACTACTACTACTACCACCACTACTAATACTGTACGAGAGCGATGGATAAGGTCGTTTGAAGATTAATGTTTCTGCCAGCGTTAAAACGTGTTTTAGTGCTCCGTTTTAATTGCAGTGCCAGGCTAGAGGTGAACCATTTATTTGCCATTCATTATTAATGGTAGAGCCGACATTCGGACATGGCTTAGAGCGCTCTTCTATAGATGTCGTTAGCTAACTAGTAGGTATGTACGCTGATGCCGTAATGAAGGAATTCTGTCTTACTTTACTAATTATATGTCATCTGACCTAAATTGTGAGAAAAGGGCAATATACTCGATGTGAACTGTATGTTAATTGAGCAGTTTTCTATACTTGTTAACAAAGATGGAGTTGAGAATTTATGTCTATGTACCGCCTTAGGTCATTTCTTGTGCAGTTCTGTTATCACCACCGACACCGAAGAGGATTTCATCTAATGAAGTGATATTAATAAATTTCGGGAATCATTCATTTGTAATTAAGTTCACATGAAATACACAGGCATCACTTCATTAACAACTGACTAACTACCCGCCCAATGAATTCTGCTGTATCGACACAAATGACCTTAAAAAAAAAAAAGAATAATGGAAGATAAACCCAATTTAGAATACTTCAAAATTGAATTTTATTTGCTTTCAAATCTGTATCTAAAAAAAAACCATGGCACTCTGAATATAAGTATTGTGTATGAAAGTATACATTTAATGGAAATCGGCTATTGCATACACAGCTCGCTAGAGGCGCTACGCAGATATACTCTAGCCGAGATTCAAACCTATACCCTTTTCATGTCCCCCAGCCGGCAGCTGGAATTTTGCAGCGTCGTCATCATTGCTACCGAATGTTGCGCTCATCACATGTTTCGTTGTCTTCCCGTGTTGTCGTCAGCGGTTTTTGTTTCGCTTCGTCTTCTGCTCTCCACGGAATCCGAAGTTTTCAAAACTTGCAAGAAAATGTAACCGGTATAAGGCATTTTCGCGGGAAAAACGTTAATATTAAAAAAAAAAAACGATTTTTATTTCCAATTTTTGGACTTTGTCATCCTATAACCAGCGAACTGACAGAGTGGAGTAACAACATTCCTTGGAAAACTTAGACAGTTTACTTATTATCTGAGCTAAAAATCTATTTCATACATCGATTATACAACAAGAAAGTTATGGGGTATTTCGTGAAAAACTATCATATTTTCTTTGTCACCCAGTATCTCCGAAACGGTTGAGATTGCCCCACCCCATTCCAGCCATACAATTTTTTATTAATTTTTAATTCGTAATATTTCAACCTATTAGTTATGAGCTATAACTACAAATTACAAATAACCCTGTATATATATTTTTTAATTTTGTTACCGTTTAAGTATCACTACCAATATTTTCATATTTCTGATATTTTATAACGAGCGCATGCAAAAGTTTGTATCACAACATAACAAGGAAGATATGAATTTGCTATAAGAGGGCCTTACGATAAGCATTGTCTTAATAAAACAGACATACCGTAACAATTCATTTATCTTATCAATAAAGTTTCCTACTTTGAACACTTTAACTCGATTTACTACGTTTTAAACAATTTAGTCAATTACTTAGTTTTAGTTGAAGTTACTTTTTTTTTCTGTTTGTTGAACTTTATGTAAAAATAACTAAAAAGGAAAGCTGAACTTGATTATGAGGAACGGTTTTTTCATTTAAAGTCCCAAATTTCTATCAGAGAGGTTCCCTAAAATATATTTTAAAACTTTTAAAAAGAAAATAGTTTTTTTTTTTTGGGTATGGAGCATATCCAAAAGGTACAGAAAAGAAAATAAAAAAAAAACTTCGTCCATATAAGAACTACCCTAATATAGAATATATAAATTCAGCTTCGAACGTGCATAAATTTAGGCTACTTCTTCGTAGTGTTGCCATACAAAAAAAAGCATTGTGGTTCTTAATGCCTATTTGAAATACTGTTGAGAGCATCTTAAGAAATTGTGAAAAACTAACTTTTCTCATTCACTTGAAGAACTTTATTTTACTTCAATTTTCTACCTTGGCCTTCGTCATCTGTTTTGTTTTTTAGTTTATCCGTACAATTATTGACTTGGGAAGATCTTTAAATTTCTATACACTTTTATATAAATACAATATCAAGAAATAATGGTTTTTCTTTTTAATTTTCAGGTAAGCCTCTAAATATAGAAACATCGTAGTTTATACTTACAAGCAGATATGTGTAAGTATGTATACATTAAAAACGTAGTTAAGCCTCAAAATTGTAATATCACGTGTCAATTTTAACAAAGATAACTGGTGTTGGAAATTCGTGAATTGGAAGTGTGAATTCAGTGAACAATTGAGATGTAGTACTTTTCCTTAATACATCCTTTTTGAATATTGATTCTACTTCGAAATATGCAGCCGTTGAAAGAGGATCATCAGATTAATGGGTACCGGATTTTTATCTATCTTAGTGTTGTTGCTCATTTCCAATAAATTAAGAACTTAACCTCTTAATTAGTGTTCGAAAATTACTCCAATTATTCTCGGCATCATAGCAGATCTAATTTTGCTGGAGCAATGAAAGTTACAATTGCTCTTCATCTAAAAGAGACAAAGGTTCATGAAATTGAGCTAACTAGAAGTGGTAAAACTTTACTTAAAGCTTACTAAAATAGAGTGATAGGATTTGTAGCGCTGTACGGAAATAACTTATCGATTTTACATTACGATCATTACATCATCTTCGTTATCCTTTCAAAATTTGCTGCACTCTAAAGGCCAATGTGCTTATTGTAGACAATATGGGAATACATGTGTGACATAGGTCTGTTTGTCAGTTTCACAGTCCAGGCAAAAGACATAGCTAAATGGCTTAAGAAAAGGGTTAAATTTGTCTACTGTTTCATAGTCAAGACTTCAGTTAGCTTAAGCCAAGCTTAACTTAAGTCCTGCATCTTTGAGGGCTTAAGCTTCATTTATCTAGTTACCGATTGTGAACATTACACAATTGTTAATTGTTTCCATCTGTTAGATGCAAAAAAATTGTTTTTAATTACATGATAATCCAGAAGACATGAGTGACGAGGAAATGCACAATTTAATATTCCAAAGTGTCAGACGAGAAAATTTTTAAGAAGGCCCCTATTTTTATACTCAGTTTAGGTTGTCGAAACATTCTACAACAATGATTTTGGATTTGACATCTTTCCAGATAAAAACCATGACAAACTTACAAATAGAGAAAGTTCTTCTTTCGCTTAGTTTTTAATCCGCAGTGATAATTTTCCTTTAAAAAATTCACAATTACCGCAATACTGACAACTTAAACATTATTCTTACTATTTGCATGCTGTAAGTAAAACAAAATATTAATATGACGGACCACAACCAAAATTTTGGTTTTGACAAACGTGGATTTATAGGTTTTTTTTTCTGCATACAGCTGGACGAAAGAACCCAAGCTTGGAGGCTAAAGCAGTCAATTGTGGAATAAGTTAGCACATGAAAAACTCAAAATGCCTCTCCCAAAATCTTTCTCTTCTCTTAATGAAACGCATCAGGTTCAAGTGCAAGGCAGTGTTGGGAACTTGTGGGAAAAATCCCATTTTATGGGAATTTCTGCCCTCTAAATCATCACTGTGGGGAAAAAGGGAAAAAAATTTTACAATAGAACAATTTGTGGGAAAATTCATCATCAAAATTTTCCTAGAAGAGTTTTATACTAAAAGGTCTGAGTTGATCCGTTGGATTTTTAGAAATTCTTAGAAGAGCTTTATCGATTTGTGGACGGATAGTCTGGTGTGAGATGTTTTGCTTATACATTCATGCACATTTTTACAGTAGTACAATTAAAATGCATAATTTTTTTTAAAATTTAAATTAATAAGTATGTATGGGATTTTTGTGGTAATTTCAGCTTTCGAACTGTGGGAAATGTGGGAAAAATTTGGGCAAAATGTGTGTTTTTGAAGGTATCTAGGTATCTAGGATTTTTAAATTAAATTATGCACTCACCGCATATCCTGGCTGTGCTTAAAAAAATAAATTATGAAAATCCTTGCAATACTTACAGAGAAATATGGATTTTGGTGTCTCAAGGTACCCGTAAAAATTTTTAAATCACGCACAAATGATCAATTTGATCGTCTTCCAGTACAGAAGAGATGTTATAAAAATTTTAAATATGCACAGTAAACCCTGTTTATGTAGCGTTAAGTCGCATCTACATTTTGTTCCCTAATTAGATATGTAATTAGTTTTTGAGTCCGGTAAATAGTTTTGGAGATAACTGCAAAAGAAGTGAATCAGTCCTTCTTAAGATGAAAAAATGGCCGTTTTTTGGTACAAAAATGGACATATTTTCATCTCATCATTAGGAAGAAATGGTAATCCGTGGAAATTCACTTTTCAGGAGAAAAACGTTCGCAACAGAGTACAAATGAATGTGAAACAAAGAACGGAAGAAATATATGCAAAATATAGGAACTGGGGTGTATATGCCCCATGTGCATCCGTCTTTTGGTGGTAAAAAGTCAGTTATGAAGTTAAAATGATAAAAGAAACAGTACATCACTCGATTACCCGCTTCTCCTTCTTTAATTTGATACCAAACATAACGTATTTTGGATAACCCCCAATGAGGGGGTACGACATCCCCCCCATCCCCAAAAGCCCCTCTCCCAAAAATTTTTCCTCTATTTTTGTACTCTAGACCATAAATCCGATCGAAAAAACCCCAATGCACAGAGTTAGCCGTCCTTCAATATTGCGACACTTCTCACGTTTTCCGTAACTCCTAAAGTATGTTAGAGCATCGCGAATGGAGAGTTTGGGAATTTTAATCGGGGAGAACGAAAATTCTCATCTCCCAAAACTCCCAAACTCTCCGAGTTACAGAATCCGGCCCCAGTAACATGACATTTCTTCATTATTGGCTTTCGAGCACCAAGAGAAAATTAGTGAACTTCCTATTTTGCCCATCAAGAAACACTTTCAGATACATACAAGCGCTGACGTTTGACCATTAGAGCTGATTCTTTGAATGAACCATCCACTTTGATGATAGACTAGATCATTGGGGTGACAATGTCAGCACCAGGTCTACTTAGGTAGACCTGCACATCATCAGCATACATGTGGACGCTAACGTACCGAACGGTTTCAGGGATCTCATTTATAAATAAACTATATAACAATGGGCCTAGTATTGAGCCCTGAGGAACGCCAAACAGAAGATGGAGGTAACCGAAGGTAATAGAATCCACTTTTACCACTTGCTTTCGATCAGTCAGAATGTCCCGGATAAGAGCGGCGGCGAAGGCGCTGAGACCAAAGCAGCAATTGAGTTTCCGAGGTATAGTACCAAGATCAACGCTGTCAAAAACTTTCAAAAAAACGAGCAATACCAAGCCAACCAAGTTGTTTAGGTCTAGGGCAGCTCTGATATCAGTGAATACTTTCAGTATTGCGGTTTCGCAGCTATGGTTACGACGAAAGCCAGCCTGTCATTGCTTAGGAGCTTTTTCAGTGCGTTCGATAAAAACTATGATGCTTATAGGTCTGAAATCTGAAGGGGACTGACGGAAAGTTTTTTGGGTATTGACAACACAGTAGCCGTTTTCCAGACGCTGGGAAAAGACGAAGTCATAAGTCATGTGTTTACGATATGAAGGATGTACATGTCTATGAATGGGAGCAACAACTTAACAAACCGCGGAGACATGTTATCTGGACCGATAGAACAAGACAAGACTTGACAGAAAAAATTGCTTCAATTAATTCGCGGCGGTCAAATCCGCGGAAAGAAAAAGATGATTGATTACCTCTTGTAATATTGGAAGTCATTAGACTTGTATTATCAAGCATTTCATTCACAAGTCCCTGCTTTATATTCATAGGAGACGTGAAGAAAGCTTTGAGCACATTCGGGTCAAGTTCACAACTTGTTTTGTTATTACCAAAAATTCCCGCTTAATGCTGTAAGTTATGCCAAGGAGCTTTAGCAGGAAGATGGCAATTAAAATTCGAGCTAAAGTAGCGACGTTTGGTTGAACGTATTGCAGTTGTGGTGATGTTAAAATAGACTGAACTTCACGTGTATACCAAGGTTCTTAACGGCACATATTTTACCTTGGGGCCGAAATTTTCAAAATCCACAATATACATACATATGTGTGCCTACATATGCATAATATGTTGAGTTACATAATATCAGGTACTTCGAAATTAATCAGCTGTCTCTTGTTACATTGCTCGTCATCATAATCATCATAATAATTCAATGACAAACATAGTAATTCATCTAGCTGACTCATGGAGCTCCTCTACTCAATTACCACTTTAATACGAGCATGGTATACATACGGTGATCGAATCCAGATTTTAACATTCTACACTGCACTAATCATTGGCATATTTCCCAACAGGATAATCAATGACATTGCCTGCCAAACGGTTCCTATCTACTACGTAATTGCTGGCTATTCAGTTTGTAGTATTGTCTTGCTGTACTTAATACGAAATTCATCAGTACATTGAATGAGGCGAGTCTCTGAACCAAATACCCAGAAGTCACGTTAATTTATTGCATAAACTCCGCGGGGAAATATATGTATGTATGTATGTACCTGCTATTTCTACTACAACTCATCTAGCCGAGTCATAAACGTGAAAATTTATCACAATTAGTCCTCATTTAATCTTCAATTAATTAATTTTACAGCTTGTTTCATTTGAGCGGTACGGCATTATGCGTTTTACGAGCTAGCCCTACATTTTTCAGCCGCAATTGAGTGGCGCACTTATAGTTTAGTTTAATTAAGTTTTGGATTTTTTGAGCATTTTTAATTGATATTGTTTTTTTTTTTTTGTATTCAATCTTTTGATAAATTTTAATTGAATTCATTGTTTGTTTTTTTTACAAAATAAATTATTTAACGTCAGTCGTGAAATAAGAGTTTGATAAGCATATTATTGTAGAATTTCATCACTCAGGAAAAATAGTCTCAGAAAATTTCTAATTTCACAGAATTCAAAACTGCCAAATGATATCGGCGATGGAGATTCACACTGTTATTATTTTTTGAGAGATTCAATACTGCCACATTTGATAAGCCCATACCCGATCTTGGGCAAAGAAATTTGAAGAAAAAATTTTATCAAATCTATTTGACTTCAATTGTTTTATTTATTTTTTTTTAGGGTTCCGTACCCAAACAGTAAAAATGGGTAACGTATTACTAAGCCTCCGATGTCCGTCCATCCATCACCGGGCTGTATCTCATGAACCGTAATAGACAGTTTAAATTTTCATAGACAAATGATAAAAATAAAATAAAATTAAAAATTAAAGGTGGCCCCCGTAAAAGAAATGTGATTTTTGGCGTATACATAGTATTTAATTTTGTAGAATGGTACGGAACCCTTCGTGTCCGAGTCCGATTCGCACGTGGCCGGGGTTTTTTTTATATGATGTTTGCTAAGCCCGAAGCACAGCCTTGGAAGGAAAGGAATAAGGGTTAGGGTATTGCTACGTGAAATATAGTGAAAATCAAAACAACCACACTCTGAGAATTGGTGGGTGAAAAACCGTAGGACTGGCGTAGCTAAAAAATTACAACTGGTTTTGTTAATGTCATGTAAAAAATACCAAAAGAGTTTAAAGGGGTTATCTCGTTTGACTTATTAGAAAAAACCTTTTTTTTTCATAAATTGCATCCAAATTTAGAGAAGAATATGTGAGTAAAGTGATTTTCCGATATTCTGAATCGTTCCGAAGTTACATCGTTGAACAGGGCAGGTGTTTGGAACGTGCGCTCCAGCATCGGACCCTTTCTCTTTCGCTTAGGTTTCTTACCTGAGCCCTTTTAATACAAACCCAGGTATTCTGCACAATAGAGAAGCCGTTATATCTCTAAACTCATTTCTTGTTTCGAATACAGGGTGTTTCCCACTAGGAGGTCAGTAGGGCGGGAGGTGATAGTACTCACCTAGACGTACCAAAAATTGTATGGCATGGGTGGGATGAGCATATCAACCGTTTAGGAGTTACAGGGTGATTAAGAAAAGAAAACTAGTTTTTCACAAAATACCCTGTATCTTAAAAACTGCATGGTGCATGGTCACAGTTAATTGCTCATTGTACGCAGAACTTCATGGCCTTTCCAACGACTGCTCAGCCAGCCCCATACTCCTCTCCCCTCAAAAATTGTGGTTGTCTAAACTAAAAATTTCGGATTTTCTTACCTTTTTTTTTTTTTTTTAATTTAACCTTCATTATTTTTACAAAAAGGTCGTTAACATAACTTTTTTTTATAAAAACTGTATACTGTATACTCTCCCGTTTAATCTGACCAATTACACCATACGTCTGAAGCAGTTTCCAAATATATAGTGAAAACCTAAAGTTTTGTATGGCAACACCAAAAGTGGTCGCCCGATTTGGTCCATTTTTGAACTTGTATTTGAAATTTTTATGAAACGCCGTATACAAAATTTCAGCTTTCCATATCTAGGCGTTGTCAGGCAGTTTTTTACGTCTTGACAACAGCGCCATCTATCGTATCCAAAACTATCTCTCAAACTGGAACCAACCAAACACATTCACAAAATTTCATTGAAATCGGTTGATGCGGTTTCAGAGATTAGCGTGTACAAACAAAGTGACACTGGATTTTTATATATGTATTAAGATAAACTAGGAACCGTTGCAGCAAAAGAGATCCAGTTCCCATTTTTATAGTTCCCTTCTAAAGTGGCTTTTTAGTAGGTAAGTCAGATATTGGGTAGGTAGGAAGGCACCAGTAACGTCTATTGTTTAAATTCCATCCACTCCTTTGTGTCCAGAGGAGGTATACTTTAAGAAAAAAAAAAAAAAAAAAAAAAACAGAAGTTGTTAAAATATAATCTCTATCAATATTGAAATATTGACCTCAGATTAGTAGGACAAGCGGCACAAGAAAGCACTAAAATCGGTTCATCTTCTCGGCCTCTATACCCAATCTATCCACCATAATAATAATAATTATCCGCCCACATAATGTCGTTTTGATGTTTGCGACACCCTGAATTCAATTATCCTAATTCCGTATTGATCTCGAGTAAATTAATTACATAATGCACTTAAGTTGTGGTGTAGTGCATAGGTAAGATATGGTCGCTAAATAATAATCCGGATGTAAGCTGCACCACATGTGGGTTTTAATGCACTGATGAGATCGGTCCACAACATGTGTGTCTTGTACATATATGTTGATAAATATGTTATGCCGTATGTCGCCGTAATCGCATGGTACTTCAAGTTTGTCTACAGCATTAACAGAAATTGTTTATGTTATCATATCCTGCTGCCTATACATACATACACACAGACAGAAGCCCCCCTCATAGCAGGTGCTCATCAATCAGTAATGAACACCTTTTTTCGGTATATATTTATACACACAAATTTCATAGACATTGAGTCACCCGCTGGTTTTCCAAAGTCTATCCCGGTTTCCTGTTAATTGCGCCTTACATGTTCAGCGTATAAAATGAATCCTGGGACGCATTCCTTCTTCTAGTCAGGTGAAATCAATGAAATTTATTAGAAAGACGTGTTCTACGGCCGCCGAACTACATGTGGAATGAGAACAATATTTTCAGCCTCAAAATACAGCGAGAGTTAATCTATAAAGTCTCCATCCATGTAGAGTTGAACATGGAGTAATTGTTTATCTGGTCTAGCTGAAGCGAGGAGATATCTATCTAGAAAAGTCATTGTGTCGAAATTTGTGACTTCATACATACATATACTGGTTGTTGTAGGTGTAAGCAACATTTTCTATCCTCAATTCTATTAGAAGCGCACGTGCTCATTTGGTCTTACACAGCTTGTCGAATTCAAGTTGGCGTCTAATTTTGGAATCGTTTGTGGTTAAGTTAAATTTGATGATTCGATCAGTTTACGTCTTTGCGCCTTTCCTGTTTGACTAAAGTTTGTTGATATTATCTGAATATGGCCAGATGGGCCCCGTATGCGGATAATATAAAATATTTTTATTTAATTTTGTTATTTGCTGGTTTATTATGCAAATATGGTTTACAAATCTTTTACACAGTTGTGTAAAATATGTCGGTTGAAAGAATTGTGTATAAAAGAGTTTGTGCAATGATTATTATTGATATTAATAAATTACTTGGAAAAATAACAAGTGACAGATCAAATAAATATTATTGAAAATTGCAAAATAATTTTGTAAAGGAAAAAAAAAACGTAATGTAGATGTACCAGTAGATGACACTTTAAGGAATTGTTTGCCTATTTATTCACATAATTCAGACTAAGTTCACTTTATGGAAAATTTATGATTATTATTCCTTGCACAAAGTATTCTTCTATTATATTACTTATTAATATTTATAACTTTTTTGTCGTTGACATCCTTTTGTTTCAGTAGTTAACATAGGGAGAAAATTCAATTAATGAATTAGGCTTGGTAATGTTATATGAATACCGAAATGTACTGAATGTTTAAAAAAAAATTATTCTTGAGTAAGTTTACAAAAACAAATATTTATTTATTAGAAGTTACTTCCACAACAAATCTAACTTAGTTCGGTAACTGAATACACATTTCTGGTTGTACTCATTTTAACGGATTCACTGATACAATACAGCACATCCTACTACAGACGTAAATTGTACCCTACTACCATGCCCCCGAAAATGCTTTGGCGTAATCTGCGAAGCGCTGGTGTATGCGGTAGTGAGACTATAAAACCCACTCTCTGTCCTGTTGAATAGGTACTTTGTTGGTAATCAGCAATTGGTAGATTCCGATCAATATACGCCAATGTTGGACATATCCGATGATAACACGACAGATTTCAGTTTTCATGGTGTGGATAAGGGTGAGCTACTTAATGCTATTTTTGCCATCAAGTCAAATGCTATCGGTCCTGATGTTATGTCCCCCAAATTTTTGAAGATAATCGCTCCAACTATTATTGGCCCTCTGCTGCATGTATTTAATACCTGAATCTCTAAGTCTGTTTTTTCTATCTCCTGGAAGACTTCTAATGTAGTTCCCATTCCAAAAAGAGGAACGTGATGTAAGTTCAAGGGTTCATATTAAGAAATAACATTATAAGCGAATGGCAGTCTAGTTTTCGTCCCGGGCTTAGTTGTGAAAGTGCCGTCTTGAATGTTACAACTGACATTCGGTCATCGCTCGATAACAGAGAAATCGCTATTTTGACTCTCCTGGATTTTTCAAAGGCATTTGACAGTGTCTCACATAATAAATTACTGAGTAAACTTCAGAACCATTTTCATTTTTCATATGGGGCGACTCTTTTAATAAATAACTTCCTGTCCAATACATTACAGCGTGTGTGCCTGAGTGAGGAAAATTTTTCGCATTTTCTTCCCTTAACCAGTGGAGTTCCACAGGGATCCATTCTTGGTCCTCTACTCTTTATCCTATATATCACTCGTGACGTTAATATTCATATTTATGCCGATGACGTTCAAATTTATCTTAGTCGCCCCATAGATTTGGTGGAAGACTGTGTGGATAGAATCAACAGCGAGTTACTCGAAATTAGTAAGTGGGCATTTGATCATAATCTTAAAATAAATCCTAATAAGTCTCAGTGCATTGTCTTTTCAACTATTTCGATGGACTCTTCGGATCTACCAGCTGTCACTGTGGATGGAGTTGTGATTCCGTACGTGAACAAGGTCCGTAATTTGGGCGTTACACTTAGTTCGAATATGAAACGTTGCGACCATATTCAAGCCTCTTTTTCCAAAATTTACGCAATTCTTCGTCGCTTATGGCTATCGGATAGTTTTCTGTCGCCCCAATTGCGTTGCCATCTAATCAAGATTTTAGTTCTTCAACACTTTACTTATGGTTGCCTTGTTTGTACGAAATTGGATTCAAGATGCATTAGAAAATTAAATATCGCATTCAATGACTGTGTCAGGTTTATTTTTGGATTAGGTTTGCTCTACTTAGATGTCCGCTGGAAGTGTATATGAAGCAGAGAGTTTTATGTTTTATGTACAGCCTTATTACTACATCCAAACCTGCATATCTGGTTAACTTGGTCCGACCTCTAAACTCTGCCAGAGGGCGTAAGTTTTTAATACCTCGATTCCTAACATCAGTCTTTGAAGGTTCTTACATTGTTCAGGCAGTTCGTTCTTGGAACGAGCTGCCTGGTCACATTCAGCGGGCAGATTCATTCGGAACATTCAGACGGCTTCTTGTTGATTTTCTAGAGTAACTCTCGTTTTTGTCTGCGACACACACGCATTTGTTATGTTATTGTTTTTATTTTTCTCTTCCCTTTTTTTTTCATTAAATTTTTGATTCTGTTTTTAAATTAAATTTAAATTTGTTAACTTTTCATTTTGATCTGAATTTTTTCTTTTAATTTTAATCAAGATTTGGTTTGTTAATTTTTCATTTTGTTTTTAATTTTGATTTGTTGATTTTAATTTTGACCTTAGTTTTAAGTTTTTACTTTAATTTCGATTTTGATTTCAATTTTATTTTTAATGTTAATTTTGATTCTAGTTCTAATTAATTTTTTTTTTGGTTTTGATGTTGATGTTAGTCTTTGAATTTTTAATTGCCCGTCTATTCAATAGATACTAATTTAAAAGATTGTCAATCTTGTAGTATCGTTTACCAGAAAAATATATTATTATTATTATCCTTCCATTCATAATCAAGCTTATCTATTCTTTCCGGCCACTTCCACATTCTACCATACTTTGCCATTGCTGAAATGGTTGCAGTCGTCTCAGACACAGCAATTATAAAACCAGGGAAGAACTTGTTTTCTCGTAGAAAAATACTACAAATTCGTCCACTTTTCTTTCTACGGATAGATTGTTATCATCCCGCACCTGTTGATCTTCTTCCTCGCTCTCATCATTTGAAAGATAAGAGATCTATCTCATAATCAGTACTAGAGTCTGAACTATCTTCATATCGGAGCACTCGTTTGACTTTCTTTATTCTAAATTTCTAAGATTTTTCTTGTTTATCTTTTTCTTTGTCATCTCATTTCCGTGTTCTTTCGGTAGCACGTTTCAATTTTGTTCGTTCTAAATCTTCTTTTTTGACTTCCCTTCTTTTAAAATACTCCTGGCACAAGCGTCCTGAGACAATAGCGGGCATTTTTTCGTTGGAGCTCCGTTTTTGTTTTTTGTTTTGTTGTGTTCTTTGCTGTTCCTTTCATAGAAGAGGTGCCTCTTGAACGGGCTGGGAATTTCTGCAGAAACCGAAGATTGTCGTGACTAGAATCCGGAATAGACTCATCGATTACATCAGTGCTGGACATTTCAGTTTGCATATTATGCATATCCTCAAAACTTTGATTGACGCAGGTGGACGTTTCTGGTTGCATATTATAATAGATGACACAAGAACTAGATGTCGCATACAGTATGAAAAATATATACAAAATTTATATGGCTGGGTGGTCCATCCCGGAATGGACCACAACATTTGAAATGATTTATACGTCGAGTGATTCATATTTTGTCGTATCTGAAGTGTTGAGTAAGTCGATTAACATGTATACAAAACTACTATTATAAAAACATTTGCTTTCGGCACGCTCTAGAACATGTTATGGTCTATTCCAGAATGCACTACCTATTTTACAATCTGTATAATCTATAATCTATGCCATGCGACATCTAGTTCTTGTGCCATCTATGATATTATGCATATCCTCAAAACTTTGATTGGTGCAGTTTGACGTTTCAGGTTGCATATTATTTATATACTCAAGACTCTGATTGGCAGATGTATTGGGGGGAAAAAGATATACTGTCAACTTGTTGTTTCATGTTCTGCCACAGTTGAAATAGCGATATATCCCTTTCTTCTAACTCATTATTTGGATTACCATTATTCATTATTAAATTTCGTCTGCTCAATCATTTTATTAAGAAAGAAAAGCCCTTGTTCTAAAAAAATATTTGATCTCTGGTGTTATAGCGACAGATAGGTTATTTTTATTTCTAGGTTCAAAGGGAAGATTTATAGCTTCCGGGATAAAGCCCACACCATCTCAACCCATTTTTTAAATCACTTGGACTTAAATCATCATCAATCACTTCTTTTAAAACTTTTGAGATGTGTGTCCATCAACAAAAAGTATGACAGGCAAACGAATACTTTCTTTTTTAACCACGGGTGGAAAATAATTGCCACGAACTCGAAAAATGCTTCGCAGGTCATCCAGCCTGAGTCAGTTTTACCAAGGCCCCATTCTTCAGGAAAATTTTGCGGAATTCTTTTATACTTATACAAAACTGTTGGTAGCGGTACATCATCTGCAGCACTGCCTGTGACCAGGACCGTCAGGCATTCCTTTTCGTTAGGATTAACTTGCTGATATATCGTTTTGTCCGCCTTTTTTCGCCAAAACCTAACCGCTTTTCGGATTAAAAAAAAAAAGCTGTTTCATCAGTGTTAAATATTCTGGTTGGATCCTCTAAAATATCCTCGTTTCCACTTTGAGTAATGTATGTCCTTACTTCATTCAACCAATTTAAAAGGCTTTTCTTGCAAATGCCAGCCCTTGTTTTTGTGAAGTTTGGAGACATTCTAACAAAAATCTCAGGGTGATTTTTCATAAAACCTTTAACCCACGATCTGCCTGCACGATCGTCTTTAAACGGGTTGGGTTGGTACAAGTCTTTAATAATGATGGATAAAGAAGAATTTTAAGAACTTTTATTTTTAACGATTCTAAATCAAGTTAATAAATACAATACAGTGGTAACAGTAGTCGCCCGGCAAGTGGAAGGTCCCGGTTTCAAACCCCGGACGAGGCGGTTGTTTTTTCTTCTTGTATTTATTAATTTGATTTAGAATCGTTAAAAATAAAAGTTCTTAAAATTCTTCTTTATACATCATTGACTGATTCTAACAAGTGTAGGTTCCATTCCCGTCCGGGGAAAAATTAAATAATCTTTAATAATGCATTGCACACTAAAGGTAACCGGTTCTGTTGTCACAGGAAAACCTGCCTGGGCCTACTTCGGTCAAAACTCTGGCTATACCCATTTTCCTGAAAATAACGAGACAAAATTAACTTCAGCAGGTACAGGTGTAAAGTTGTATAGGTACGGTAAGTATGTCATTCCAATTAGCCGTTCTGTTAGCCAATAGCAGATACCTAATTTCCATACCAAGTCACCATTCAGGAACTTCGAAATTTAAATAATTAATGACATCAACATTACCTTTTAATTGTATGTTTGCCTTCAACCTTGTACCGAGTCACTCTAGGAGCATTAAATTTTCTAGCTGCCGTTTTTTTATGGAGTTTTATGGAGCCGGACATGCTCCACAACCGCTTGCATAGCCTCTTCCGTATAATTTCTAAAATTATCCTTCGTAGGAGGCATCTAAAAATTGACAGCGGAATAAAGTCAGTAGTTGACATTTAGTCATTTAATAGTTGATACCCCATGCCAACTACTGAATAATAGACAATTACAAGTTTCAATAGTTGACATGGGTGAATTTAGGGCAGTTTAGATTCTTTGTT
The DNA here is from genome assembly GCA_963924295.1 of Dioctria rufipes. Taxonomy (NCBI): domain Eukaryota; kingdom Metazoa; phylum Arthropoda; class Insecta; order Diptera; family Asilidae; genus Dioctria; species Dioctria rufipes. The sequence goes on along the minus strand of OZ002740.1, from coordinate 343,874,338 downwards.
GCGAATTTTGATAAGTAAACCTTTTTTTAAGTTTCAAACAACAATAAACGAATGCCTTTTTTACCCGCAATGATAAAATAATATAAACCTGAAATATTTACATTTTAAACAAGTCCTTAGCGATTTATATAAGAAAATAAGCAAAAACCGTAAAGGCGGAATTACAATGGACGCAACGGAGCGCAACTGAACGGAGAGAAATGTCAAACCGGTTTTCTTTGTATGCTTTTCAAATGTCAATGTCAATGTCAAATATCGAATAAAATATCTAACAACGGTGATTTTTTCGTAGAACCTGTGGTACACACAGGGAACACGACTCAAGTGGAGGGAATAATTCTCCGTTCTTAAGTGTGAACGATTCATTGTATAGCGAGCTTGATGTCTTCTCCCAGGAAAGTAGTTCGTCTCAAGCGAAAAGCTCGTACACTCCCACACCAAAAAAAAGGAAGACCGACAGCACTGCAGATTTAACAGGGCTATTCCAAAGCGTAGTAGATGCATTTAAAAGTGCATGTAAGCCCGAAACGGATACTGCCATGCAGATATTCATGAGGGCGATGTCGTCCAAATTAGAAAATTTACCTCCAATATTGCAGAATAATGCGGTTTTAAAAATTTCAGAATATGTGGTGAAATTAGAGAATGTTCACATGGGCCTTTCCGATGAAATGCCAGAATCTGTTTAAAAGAATGTTTAAAAGAATGCAGTGTCCAAAGTTGTTGAGTGAGTATATTTAAGATTCATATAATGTACATATATGTATATATGAAAAAAAAAAATTAATAAATGAATTTAAAAAATTAATTAATTGATTCTTGGAATGATATGCTTCCTTCGTTCAAGAAGTAATCTGCAAGTGATCTTCGTAGCTGAAAGGCACTAACAGCTGCATTCGAAGATCGGAAGGTAATGGACCTGAAATTGTTGTCGTTACCTTCAAGCTCTCTCCTCCATTCACCAGGCTGTAGGACCCTATTCTCATCCACCCAGTCGACAAAAGTTGGTGGACAATACTGGGATCTGTCATTCAGCATAATGAAATTATGCAGTGCCAATGTTGCTAAAGTTATTCGTTCAGCATTAGGTGGACTGCATTCTAAGGATGTTCGAAGACATCTCCACCTGGCAACCAAAATGCCAAAAGCATTTTCAATAATTCGCCGCGCTTTTGAGAGCCTATAATTGAAGACTTTTTTTGTCCCTGTTTAACAGTTTCCCTGGAAACGGCCTCATTAAATTTTCTTTTAATGGGAACGCTGCGTCGCCAACAAAATAGTGTGGGAAAATCCTACCACTGTTCGGGAGTGAAGTTGGTTGTGGTATAGGAAGCTGTCCCGAAAACAAAGCTTTTCCAAATACGGATTCCTTCAGAACACCTTTTATGAAAACAATTATATTACTCGTATATAAAAAGAAATATATACAAAAATTTACCTCCATCACTCTGACTGCCATAAGCTCCTACATCTGCTTGCGTGAATGTATACTTTGCATCGCATGATGCTAACAACACAATGCTAAACGTATGCTTGTAATTGTAGAATTGACTTCCGCTAGAAGGGGGGCATTTAATGGTAATATGCTTCCCGTCCACAGCCCCAACGCAGTTGGGCATATTCCACAATCTCCAAAAATCATCCGCTATATCTTTATAGTCGTGCTCTTTAGGTTCCGATACATATATAGGTGCCAGGGTTTCCCAAATTACATCGCATGTCTCCAAAATAATTTTGCGGACTGTGGATTTTCCCATTTGGAATGACCACGCCAAAAACTGATGTGAGGTGCCTTGAGATAAGAAACTAAAATTTTCGAAATTATGCTATGAATAAAAATACGATACTGAACGGTTTACCTTAAGGTGACTGCCAACCGGCACTCAGGATCTATGGGTCTTCTAATTGAAGTTTTGGTTAACCGAAATTTCAACAATGTCAACAATAATTCGTACATTGGTCTTTTCATTCTAGTTTGTTTAAAAACCTCCTTTGGATCATTTTCTTTCATGTTCCTAAAGACAACTTTGAAATATCCCGTAGCGTCTCTATTCCTATTTATTTTTCTGACCCACCATCTTCTTTTAGACCGCTTTCTTTTCTTCTCGTCAATTTCTAATAATATTTTACACATTATAAAGAGCAAATTCAACATCAAAAAAAGTTTTTTGATTTTATCCGTATTTGTTTATAAATTTTGGGTCAAACGTCACTGCCACTTTCAATTAACGATGCGTCAATTGTAAGCAGCTAACCTTTACGTCCGTTTTACTGCGTAAATTTGACATTTCTCTCCAATCAGTTGCATTCCGTTGCGTCCATTGTAATTCCGCCTTAAGAGACGCCCACGGGTTTGTTTAATTGGTCGCCATGACATTTCTTAATAGCGGACTATGCGCAGTAGTTACCAATTCAGACGCTGACGGACGACATATACAGACTAATATATTCCAGCTTGTGGTTTCCTTATTTATTTGTAGTCCGAAGCAATAGTAAAGCCCAGTTGACTTATGAAGTGTTCATTTTGAGGTGGTAAATCAGCATAATGTCAACTAGGCTTAAAGAAAGTTTCTCGTCATTTAAGTTTATGTTTCGTGGATTTCTTTCTGTGTTCTACTACTACTAGAACTAGCGATACTGTGAGCGATTTTTCGTATTTTAACTTTAGTTAACCGGAAATTTTGATATCAATGATATGCTCTCAGTCATACACACACATATATCCCCCCTTGCTGACAACCAGGATTATTTGACATTCTTAAGGCAGGAAACCACCTTGAAAATTTGAAAAAAATTTTTTTTTTTTTTTTGTTGCTTTTCCAGGCAGGACAGACACTCAGGGCTGTCAGCAACTCACATCCTTGTTAGATGAGCATAAAGCGAGCTGTGGCAACACAAAACCAAGCCCAGCAGCTAGCTACAAGGCCTAGCCGCAAGGCACGCTTTGCTCAATGTTGGAAATTTTTCTCTCTCCTTCTGTCAACAGATTTATTTATTTTTTTAATTTTGTTCTGTCGAACGACATATTTTCGCATTTTTTTTTAAATTAATAATCAACGTTTTTGAAAACCGATAATAAATTATTCCTGCCCAGAATGTAAAGGAATTGTCGTAAATACTATCACTGAGCCTGGTGGTGTCTTTTTCTTTTCAATTCGCCACTACCGTATTGCCCGTCCGTATCCAATGCCATATTTCGGCTTCTTAAATCGTATATTTTCGTTATGCCAGGTGATTAATATATAGTATAGGTATTCTACTGATAGGGGGGCTGCCATCTGTTGCTTATTAGGAAAAGTTTAACATGTTGCAGAGTCTGTCGGCTGTTATAACAATTGTTTTCGGGTGATACTATAAATCTTCTATAAGTTCCATTTTTATAGTTGTTATTATGCTGTTTTGTTAATACAGAGGAAGTAAGATTACATGTAAAAGCGGGATTAGATAATGTAAGGTCCTAGAAAATTCAAAAGAAAGCTGGCTATAAGAAAAAACGAAGTGTCAAATCGAATCCAAAACCCCTAACATAATGTAGATAGGTATAACAATTTTACAAATTTTCTTATACTCCTAATTCCAGAATATAAAATTGCAGTATAATCCTAAAACAATATTAATAAATTCCATAGAACAAGTTTTCCTTTTAGATTATTTTTTTTTTTCAACAGAGCTCTCTGTTAAATACCAGTGAATGTAATAATTTCTTTCTAAGTATTTGCCATTTAGGTATTTTGCTTGTCCCAATTTCTGTTCATACTCCCATCCATTTGTCTGAAGGAAATCTGAAAACTTTTCGAGCGTTCTAAACTCATATTGTCTTGTTCGAGAGTAATTTTCTATTCATCCTCTGGTACATTCTAACAATAGCTAATATAGTCAACGATTTAAATGTAGGGTATTTATCCATGTGTATACAAACAGGTGAGTTCCAGGTTAATTTCATTCACTTTCCAGTTTTCTAAATGTCATTTTCTGACCACAGTTATTTACAGAGAAATTTCTTCTTAGGACTTCAGTAAGCAAGTACATAGCGCAAATATACATATATACATACTAGTTATCTGCATGAAATGAAAAGGATTTAAAGTTTTATGTATGGAATGGACAATGGTTTGATGAAGGAATGCAGAACTTTTGCTAGAAATAGTTTCTGAGTATTAAATCAATTGCTGAAATGATGTAATTTTAGACATGATGGAATTTTGAGATTTTTTGGAATATTTTCATAAAGTAATTGAGATTCTTTAAAAATTTAAGAGAAAAAGCTCTCCTATGCAGTACTTAAAGATAGTTAATCTTGTTATATTGGGAATTGCTATTCTAAGCGAAGTAGCTAAACAAAATTTGTTTCATATTTGATAAGGTATCCTACATCCATATACCACATACATAACATGTTATGGGAATATTTAATACAGGGCAAGCTATAAACGTTGTCCAAGAACATAAAAATTGTTTATTGCTTTGAAATTACCCTATGCCTGTATATTCATACTAAGACATAATATAGTAAACAATTTCATTGAGGAAAACTGCTGATGAACTCCGTGGCTGGACAGAAACCCTTCTAACACGTTAAACAGATCTAATGCACGTAACCACACTCGCTCTGTTCCTTATCTATTTAGAGAATGTATAATAAATCTACTAAACACAATTTACATTTACTGTATTTATTGTATGTCCATTAAGCAACAAAACAGGATCGCTTTATACTGTGAGGCTTTCTCGATAGTCTTTACTAGATTGTTGAGAACATCATTGTTCTGGCTTACTATTTAAATGGGTTAAAATTTCTGCAAAATTCACGATCAGGAACCCTGTCATCTAGTGGAAGTGCTCTTTATCAATCTTTCGAGTATAATTCGTCCTTTATAAATTTCATGAAAAATGTAGGTATAAATTATAAAAACAAATAGTATTTAATTCTTTACAGTATTTAATTCTCTACAGGTTCAATCCATTTTTTTTTTGTATTTCTCAAGAAAATGGACGACACATATTCCGCAGATCGGTGAATCGTACACACTGGGCTGTGTGTATATTAATTGCATATTGATCTAGATGAATGTGAGACCGTTACAATGAGAAATTAATATTTTTTGTTTAAAATTTAATTATTATAAATTTTTGTTTATTTTCTACTTTTTTTATACATATATATATATACTCACAGTTACTTTACATGCCCAGTTTCTTTGGAAAATTTCTTGTACTGGGGCTATCCTCATTCATCACACCAGAATAATCTAACAAATCGATGTTCTTCGCGTAGGAAGATGGTCTTGAGCTTTTCATTATTGATGGAGTCCTTTTTTTATCATTATCTTTGTTTTCGTCCTCATTTTCATTCTCCTCATCGACTAATTATATGTTCGATCCATTGAACTGTTGTCAAATTAATTAACACACAAGTCAGTTGTGCATTTTGCTAATAAGGTACAACAAAGCCTCATTATTGCAATTGGACTGAAGTATCCTTGGTTCATTTTCAACCCCATAATTCAGGCGGTCATTCACTACCCTGCCATATTTATTTTATTTTATTGTACACTCGGAAAAAGGTACTGCCTGGCTGCTCCTACAGTTCGTGGTATCGTGAGGCAATGTCTGGTTTAATTTTTATCACTGATTGTGAAAAAACTGTTATCGATAATATTACCCCCATATTTCTATTTCATTTTTATACCCTAGATGAAGTCATAGGGAATATTAAGTTTGTCATGCCGTTTGTAACACGTAGAATAATGATGGTAGAGCAAAATAGATTGGACACCCACGTATAATATTAAAAGTTATTTTGATGTTTGCATGTCCGTCCGTCCGTCTATCCGTCTGCCAGTCCGTTCTCACTATAACCCCAGAGAGCTGAAATTTTACAGATGGGCTTTTAAAAAATAAGTAAAATTAAGTTCGAAAATGGAATAAATCGGGTAACTTCTTCGTAGGGTTGCCATACAAAAATTTCATTTTCACTATATATTTGGACCGTAAAAGGGTTCTGGTTCTATGAGATGAGGAGCATGGATGCTACTTTTTTGGCCAGTCAATCTGCATTTTCATTCCCGTCAATTTCCGAGTGTCCTGGCAACTCTGAAGTGTTAGGTGGTTGTATGTGCCACGGTTAATTAATGACCTCTCAGGTGATGAGATGGCATTCAAAGCAGCTTGGATATCTTTACATACTATATATAAATAATTTTATTAGTGTAGGATCGACTGAGGTTTTCGTATGCACACTTAACATACTTAATGCTTTTAACGCCATATATTCCTGCTCCTACTCCTTTTTCACCTTTTTCGATTTTGGAACCGGTCGGTGTACCAGATAAGGGCTTGGTTTTCTAGATTTGTATCTATTTCTGTCCTATCTGATATTATTTTCTTAAAAAGCAGACGGAGGATGTGCTCAACGACCATTCTGTCTGTCATCATATCCAGTAGTATTGGATTTGTTTCAATTCTTTTGGTTATAGTGCGTAAAATTTCAGATCCATATTCGCTATAGCCGTCTCTCCGGGCTCGTTACACCAAGAGTCCAACATCTTTTGCAACAATGTTGCCAAGTGTCGATAGGTTCAATAGTGTTTCTAGAGCGCTGGTAGATTTTGTACGCATGGCGATAGTTTCACTTATGTAGATAGGCCATCCTTTAGAGCTTATTTCTCTTCCTAGTGGTTGTCTTTTTTGTACATTTATTTTCCCATTCTGTTGCATCATAAGTGACCATGGGTCTGACTATTGATTTGTATAGCCAAATCATGATATTTGGCTTGAGTCCCCATGTTGAGCCAACCAATTACCTGCAGTTCCACAGCATTAATGTACCTTTCTCGACTGTCTTGTCAATATGCTTATTCCAATTTAGCTTATCATCAAGAGTTATTCCGCGATATTTAGCTTTGTTGGACATTGAGACCTCCTTACCAAAGAGAATAGGGCTAATTATGCTCCTCATTTTCCTTGTTTTGGTAAAGGGTATAATTTTGTTGGGGTTGACTGATAGTTTGTGTGGTGCAGCACACCAGTCTTGAAAATAAACTTAGGGCTTCTTAAAGCTTTCTAGAAATCAAGCGCTCATATTGACCTCTGATAATGATTACAAAGTCATCGGGATTTGTTTTTGTAAATATCTCCACAGTGTTTATATCGTTTTAACGTGAGAATGGCCGCAGAGAGCGCTTGTAGGGTATCACTCTTGGAGCGCTTGTAGAGTAGCACTCTTGGAGTGCTTGTAGGGTAGCACTCTTGGAGCGCTTGTAGGGAAGCACTCTTGGAGCGCTTATAAGGGAATACAGAAGAAATCAATATAAGGGCTTTCAAAAAATTTCAGTTTTATGCTGAATGCATACTTCAACTGTCTGCTAAAGAATGAAAATTCTGCTGAACTTTCAGATGCATAAGAGTCATCTTTTCACAGCAAAAAACAAATTTATAAAAGGGATGTGCTTCTGCACAGATTCCTTTGGCTATAGTAAAAGAGCACTTCGGAAAAAATAGAAACTTCTGGTGCGCTTTCACATGCATATCATTCATACTAAAAATGAATAAGCTAAAACTCAGGGGAGAGATCTGCTTCCGCAAAGATTTCTTTGGCTATGGTAAAAGAGCGTTTCGGAAAAGATATTTTCTTCTGGCTATTGTGTGGAAGCGCTTCCCCTGACAAGCGCTTGACATATTTCCCGCTGAGTCACTTCCCGTCCAAATATGTATGGGTCATTCCATATAGTAAGTAATTCAAAATTCGCACTTTCCAAACCCGACCATCCACCAATTTCGTTTTTCTTTTGCTGAAAGTTAAATAATTATGAGATATCAATTCTATTAATTTTTGTTGGATCTGAAGCCTGTAAGAAAGGCTCTTTTGAGATCCTTAAAATATGCCGATTTTTATCCTATTGAAATGTATTAAAATAATCTTAACTTTGCTATTAATTATCACAAAAAATTTAAAAAATTATATAAAAAATGCCTTTTATAAAAATAAAAAAAATAAATTAACGGTAATATAAATATATTTTATTCTTGAATATCTCAAAATGCATCCTTTTAACTTTTTTTTTCTTTTTTTTTTTAATTGATGCTCAAAATATTGTTAGTAAATTGTTAATTTCTCAAGCTGGAATTGTGGTGATGTGTTTAGAGAAGAGAGTTTTTTTTTGTCAACAAAAAATTATTCATGTAATCCTTTATTCCGTAAAATTTTTACACCAAGAATTTTATTTTCTAAAATATGATCCGTGAAGTGTCCTTTAAAACATAGAAAGAATTACCTCAATATCAGCTATTTTTCACAAGTTATTAATATTTTTTATGTTATACGATATGTGAAAAAGTTTAATTTCCAGAACAGAAATCCTACCCTGCAGCAGGATAACAATATTTTTCCAATTTTTTTTTTTTTATCAAACCTGAAGAAATCATTTTCTTTTTCTTGAAATAAATTGAATAACGTAAATTGATACAGATACAAAAACTCATCTTCGATACATATCAATTGCTACAGCCCGCAGTTAGTTTACATCAAATCAAATACTCAGAAGAATTCTTCAATCGTTAATAATTTTTTGTCATAATACCCCTAGAGGATTTCATGTTAAAATTCAGCGATTATTTCGCAGGACAAACTTTTTATCATCGAAATTCTGTAATAAAGAAAAGAAAAAAGAAAAAAAAAAAAAGTTCATACTTTCTGCAAATATTGAAACAAGCAGGTGTATCCTGTACTTTCCATTTTGTCTCTTCTATTTACTCGGCTGCTGCTGAAGAGAATGTCTTAACCTGTGTGTGAGAAGATATTCAACAGCATAAGGAAAAAGTTTTTTCCTTAAAATTGGAGCTGTGTCCTTTCTTAAAGACCTAAGGGTCGAGAGTTTTTATGTTGAATGAAAAAGCAAGAAAAAAAAAAGCGTTTCTCTGTTTCGTTTCTTCCTGTTGTTTTTTTTTCTCTTTTCTTTACTGTGATCCTGAACAATTTATTCAGAACGTATCCTTGCTGTAAGAAATTTATTTGTTTTTTTTTTGTTTTTTTTTTAGCAATCTTTACATCTACTTTTCGTACGTTTGAAGAATTTCAATCAATTTTTTTTTTATGACTGAAAGAAAACTTAAAAATTACTTTGCAAATGTTATTTTCCAACAAAAAATGTTTCTTTCTTTGTTGACGGTATAATTTTTAAGGATTTTTGAGATTTGTTTCCTTGGGCGTATTATTTTATAAACAAAATTTGTTGTTTTTAAATTAATGAGATTGACAAATGCTATTACACTGGGATACATCATTTTTAGTAATACAAGGAGAAGAGCCATAGGACGCCATTTTTACTTGCTCTAAAAGCTGTTTTGTTTTAGCTGTAGGGTGGTATTTTACATGCTGTCTAATATGAGTTTCTTTATAAAATATAGAACTTGTCTATGAATGCCTGCGTATATAGGTCGTTCTAACATACACATGTACAATACATATATGCTATATTCCGAAAAAGGAATTATTCTACACATTACCCCTTCACATATTTCCACTCAACTTTAAAGCATTGAAGTTTCTCTTCCAATATAAATTTTTTATTTTATGTATACGAGTTGTCCCAGCAAGATAGTAGAAAATGTTATTGAGTGAAGAAATTTTGTCATTAAATTGAATTTTATAAAATCATAAAATACATTGTTACGTGCAATATACCTAAAAGGACAAGCGATATTTATTGGAAATGGATACTTTGTGTGAAATAATTAATTAAGTAGGGACAACACATACAACAAAATCGTAAACAATTTACAAAGCATTCTCTGGAGAATACATAATACGGATTGTCTTTATAAATTAATTAGCTCTTAAGTCATGCTTACTTCTTCATTTGCTTATATGTTAATAAGAAAATAATGAGGGAGCAAAACTACGTCTTAGCAGCAATCAACACACACGTAACGCTTTGTACACATTTTATCCACGTTTTGAGAAAGATTTCTAGCATGACCAGAACTCTGATTTTAGTAGACATCCGAACCTCAAAACTTGGTGTTCGACACACACGTTCCATTTTGACCTGGTTTTACTGTAAAACTACGTCAAAACGGATCGTGTATGACCTGTTATAAGCTACTTGAAAGAAACAGTAATGATTACAAATAAACAATTATTATAAGAATTTTTATTTTATTTACTATACATGTCCTGCAAAGTAAACTACTACATTATACTAGTTAATGAAGGTATTTTGGTAATTTCTTCGGCCTTGCAAACCTGTCCTCCCTCATCAGCACTAATACGCGATAGATTATAATGTGTAACAATAAAGTACAGGAGGCTCAATTTTAATGTTATAAAAAGTAATTATAACATGAAAAATATTAACAAATTTAGAAAAGCAGCTCCGGTAGCATTTACAAATATGTTTGGAAAACCTACGTACTAAAAATAATAAAAATTGGTGCATACATGAAAAAGATTTTAGGACTGGGAGGAAAATAACATGGTTTTCTGAGGTTTTTGATTTAAAAAAAAAAAAACAAAAAAAACACAATATCTTTTTCAAAAATTCTAAGCCCAGTAGGATTTTAACTGAAGAGTTTCTAATATTTTACCGAAGGTTTCAAATCAATATCATAAAAATTGTGGAAAATAAAAAGGGTGATTGAAATGTTTGCAAATTTATTCCGATTAATGAGAATATTTAAATATGTATTTTCCTTAAAAACAAAAAAAAAATGTTTTCTTGTAAACTTTTTTTTAAAGATTCTCTATGAATTTTCTCGTAAAAATCTCTCCAGATTTTTTTCGCATTTTTTGCTAACTGTAATTTTTGCACTGCTCCAGCCATCCCACCAGCACGGTACACTTCAAATGTTTTTAAATATTTTTCCCTTAAAAAAAAAAAGAAATATTTTCTTGTGAGTTTTTTTGAAGATTCCTGTTATGAATTTTCTCGTAAAAATGTCTTCTGATTTTTGTTTTTTTACATTTTTTGCTAACTATAATTTTTTCAGTTCTCTCCATCCCACCCACCAACAAGGCACACTATATTTGAATCTTTTTCTATTAAAAAAAAAATTTTTCTTCTGATTTTTTTTTAAGATTACTCTTATGAATTTTCTCGTAAAAATCTCTCCTGATTTTTGTTTTTGCATGTTTTTCTAACTGTAATTTTTGCACTGTTCCAGCCATACCACCAGCATGGCACACTTTAAATGTTTAAATATTTTTCCCTTTAAAAAAAAGAAATATTTTCTTGTGAATTTTTTTGAAGATTCCTCTTATAAATTTTCTCGTAAAAATGTCTTCTGATTTTTTTTTACATTTTTTGCTAACTATAATTTTTTCAGTTCTCTCCATCCCACCCACCAGCAAGGCACACTATATTTGAATCTTTTTCTATTAAAAAAAAAATTTTTCTTCTGATTTTTTTTAAAGATTTCTCTTATGAATTTTCTCGTAAAAATCTCTCCTGATTTTTGTTTTTGCATGTTTTGCTAACTGTAATTTTTGCACTGTTCCAGCCATACCACCAGCATGGCACACTTCAAATATTTAAATATTAAGATTCCTCTTATGAATTTTCTCGTTAAAATATCTTCTGATTTAATTTTTTCTAACTGTAATTTTTGCACTTCTCCAGCCATCCCACCAGCACGGCACACTTCAAATATTTAAATATTTTTCTTCTTAAAAACAAAAATATATTGTGAATTTTGTGAATTTTCTCGTAAAAATCTCTCGCTGATTTTTTTTGCATTTTTTGCTAACTGTAATTTTTGACATCCCATCCATCCCACCCACCAGTACGGCACACTTCAAATATTTAAATATTTTTCTCTTTAAAAAAATATTTTCTTGTGAATTTTTTTGAAGATTCCTCTTATGAGTTTTCTCGTTAAAATATCTTCTGATTGTTCTTTTATACATTTTTTGCATGGCACACGTTTTGAAGATTCCTCTATGAATTTTCTCGTGAAAATCTCTCCTGATTTTTTTTTTGTTAACCGACAAAAGCTTACTTATATCAGCAACGCGCAGCATTAGAAATACATCATTGATGCATGGTGGATGTGTGGAAAATGTGATGGAGAAAAATATGTATTAGATACTATGGAAATTGCAATAAAGAAAAAAAAACAAAAAATATATACCAGACAAATCTATATAAGTTACACACAAAAAAAAAAAAAATAACCAAAAATTGCCTTGATTACGCAAAAACACACTCTCGCTGTGTAAAACACCTAAAGAAATTCGAATTTAAAAAAAATGTATTTCTACTGTCATTCAAAGTATAATCAATAAAAATCAAGAAACATTTTTTTTTATTTAAAAAAATACTTAATTCCACTACGAAAATAAAAAAAAAATCAGAGCAATTACTAGAACTAATGTTTCTTCCATGACTATCAGTAAAAAACTCATTACTCGTTGCTTAGCCATAGAATCTTCTTAGGGCTATCACATTGGAAGCCGGGTGGGTCTCTTTTTATTTGACTAATTACAAATACGGAATGACTTGTAGTGAAGCTCATGGTGCCAATTATTCTAGAAACTTTTTTTTTCTCCTTAATCTTGTGCGCCACTAACTCTATTCATCTATAGGTACATATTTACAAGTATAGGTACCTGCACTATACATACTACATATACATATATTAAACGTTCCCGGAAACAAAATCGATATTTTCCAAACTTTTTCTCTGGCAACAGAAAAAAAAGAGAGAAAAATGAACGGAAAAAAGAAAAACTTTAACATCGGCCGGAAAAGTAGGAGAGCAACAAAGGTAGAGACTGACTAAACGAACACACACTCTCGTCGAATTAAACGCACTGGAAAAGTTTCTATACGTCCTTCTGGTTTGTCAGGAGCTTTTTCTTTTTTTTTTTCTCTCTTCTTTTCTTAAGGGCAATAAATTTTTCTCGTTTCATTTATTTTTCCGCTGTTTTTTTTTTTTTCTTGTTAGATTTATAAACATTTGTACGCTCGACACCATTCCCTATAGTCCACTGCCCCCTTTTCTTCACATTATATTTGTTAAGATGAATTGCTTCCTCTTGTTAGATTTCCATGGTGAGCCTTCCACTATACTCCTTCATCATCCCACACATATACACTTAGGTTTTGACAGGATTTCTTTGGTTCCCTGTCAACTTATTACTCTATCGTTTGTTCGAGCATAATACGATAGAGGGACATCACTTAGTTTATAAAGGAAAGGTTTCTCCTTTTTGTAGACTTCAGGCAAATAAATCAAGCTGCGAAGGGCTTAACAGAAGATAGTGAAAGTTAAGCTTGTGTCAGCATTTTAGGTTTGTATTCAGCAGCCAAATTCCTTTCTCCGGTGAATATATTTATTTTATCTCTTGTTAAATGTACCTACTACATGTGAAGAAATTCGCCTATGGTTTATGGATAAAACTTTATCGAAAGTAAATTGGAAAAAAAAGCTGTTTTTTTTTAAGACCATATATGTAAACGGATATGAAATTTGATCTTAAATCTGGTTGAGTTGTTTTTAGTGAAGTAGAAAATTTCGGTCACTGTTACGTAACATTGTGTTTATATTAGTAATAAATGTAGTAAAAACTAGGTTACAGGTATGCTTTGTAGATTTTTTTTATTTACATTGTTACTGCTTTGTTACCATTCTACCCACGTCATTATTTCAATATCGTTGGTTGGTAGGTAGGGCTACTATTTTTGCCTTATGCGCAAGCTAGACACAGTTGAGATGGGGTGAGCTTGATTAAAACGTATCTGTTGATGTATAATTTAAGTATGGACGCCATCTTTGTTACACTGATGAATGTATTTCTCACAAAACTTTTTGATATCATACACTTACTACCGACAATACAGAAAAGCAGGATTGCCTCGCAGAACTTGGACATCACGTGAAATTTTATCAAAAGTCGATTCCACGCAAATTTTCGACCAAATTGCCATATATTTATATAATTTAATTTTTATACCCTAGATAAAATCTAAATGGTATTTACTAAGTTTGTCATTCCGCTTGTAACACACAAAAATTATGATGGTAGAGAAAAATGGGCCAAAGAAGAGATTCTGGGAAATTTTGTAACGAAATGTTAGTGGGTTTTTAAAAAAAATTACGAAAAAATAAAAAAATAAAACAAAATTTAAAAACCGAAATTTTGAATTTGAAGCATCATAACTCTGGAGTGGGAAGGGATACTGGGGTAGTTTAACATACATCGGAAACACCCATACAAGTTCATATTAAAATAGACCGTATACCTTGTACTTTTGAAAATATAGGGTGTTTAATAAAAAATAGCATATTTTACTAATCATCATGTAACTCAGTAGGATGCCATTTTATCCCCCCCCCCCTCCCCTGCCATACAATTTATTTAATTGTCTGGGCAAGAGGAATCATTTCATAAAATATAGTCATATTTGTCTGGAACACCCTGTTTAGATCCTTCAACTGTGAGGATAACTTATTGATGCATCGCCGGTAATAATTAATATAATCCAAGGCATGATTGCAATTGACTTAAATTTTTAGGTGCCGGTGCCTGCCTAATGGTGTTCACTTTCTTATCGTTTTTTATTTATCGTATTTTTTGACAACGTATGCGGCCATTGGCGTAACTAGGACTTGTTTCTGGGGTGGGGCAGGTCCTCTAACTTTCGTACATAGGTTTTAACAAACATTTTGCTTGTGAAGTATATCAGGTCAGTATTCCCAGCTTTTTACAGACATTTTTTAAGCATTGCTCTGAGCACTTACAAGATGTTGATATAATGCCTAGAACGAATGAAATTGCATAGATTAAAAAAAAAAAACCATAAAACTTCTAAAGTTGCAGAGAGTACAGAGTTACAGAACCCATAACATAAACATAATCTAAATTCTAGAACATAATTTCCGCTAAAATAGCACTGCACACAGAAAATAAAATTGTTCTCATAAAAATAAAAAAGTTAAATAATTCTTCATAAAATAATTCTCATATTACAAGTCGCAGAAATCGCGTTTCTCTTTTTGTAATATATAGTCCTCCGACGTGAAACCTTAACTTCGCTCCCAAGAAAGAAAAAGAAGACTAGATTAGCACTTCTAATCTACTGAAAATTCGGAGGAAGAGAGGGGATTGTGGCATGTCAATTTCTGACCTACAGTTACTCATATATATATTGCGCTAATTTTCAAGACGGTAAGATTTCTTGAGACACTGTCGAGATGCAGATAACCTCTATTATTAGAAGTCGTATTTAAATAATTTATAATAGCTGAAGTACTTCGCGTTATGGCGGTGTAACGTGTGCTGTAAGAAGTGTCAAATATTTGTTGCAAATATACATACACATCATTCAAATAGAGACATAAATAGAAGATTGGTATCTCACTTAGTCTAAGTAAGCTCATAATCATAAATATGTAAATAATTAAATAAATAATTCATAATGCTTAATAAATGATAGACAATATTAATAAATAAATAAATATTAATCGAGTAAAAGAAATCAACAAAGACAACAATAATAATTAATAGGTCGCCTTATACAACTGAAGTTGTCGCCAGTTCCAGACCAGCTTTAGTGCTCGCCTCTCAACGCACACCATTTTCGACCGCTTTCGGGACCATCCCAAAAATAGGGGCAAGACAGTAAAATGGCGGACGGATGGAGCGCGACGCGACAGTCGGGGTTTTTTTTCCTTCTTCTGCTGGGGAAAGACATCGGGAAGCAGCATCAAGCCGCCAAGGAAGCTTCAAGTTTACATTAAAAGTTTTCAACCTTAAGTAAAATTAATAAAGTTAAAAGCAAAACAAAACAAAAAAATCTAAAAGCAGTAAAAGTGCGAACACAACTCCGAGAAAATCACAGCCCAGGAGTAATCAGAAAAACCCGGAGGATTAGTCGGATAAAACTGGAGCACGCGGATAATACTTATTCTGCTTTTTTGCCTCTACAGTATGGAGTTCCCCAAGGATCGATATTGGGTCCGCTGTTATTCAGCGTATTTATTAATGACTTGCCGAAAGCAGTTCGTGATGTAGAATTACACCTCTATGCGGATGATGTTCAGGTTTATCTAAGCCGGCCCATAGGTCTTCTCGAGGATTGCTTATCACGCATTAATAGTGATCTGGATAGAATTTATGCCTGGTCTATGGATAATGGTCTGCAACTTAATCCCGTAAAATCACTTTCTATAAGTTTTTATAATAATGCATTCGATGTGTCCGATGTCCCACCAGTGATGCTGAACCATTCTCCACTACCCATGCTGAATAAGGTTAACAATCTTGGGATAGAATTAAACAGCAGTATGAAGTGCTGTGATTATATTAAGGCGAGATTGTGCAAAATTTATGCTGGGCTACGTAGACTTTGGCTCTCGGCCGATATATTGCCTCGTAACACTCGTCTGGTCCTAGTAAAGACGTTGATTCGGCCTCATTTCTCGTTTGGTAGCGTTGTGTTTCCCAAACTAGATAATATATATGCACGTAAAATGGAGGTTGCATTCAACGACTGTATCCGATTTATTTTTAGATTGCGACGATTTGATCACGTTTCCCCATTTAGGCTACAATTACTTGGGTGTTCTCTGGAATCCTTTTTAAAACATCGGGTGCTCTTCCTACTGTTCGGCATACTACCGAATTATCTCAGGGAACTTTTCCAGATTACTTCGTCTCAGCGGAACAGAAACCTGATAATGCCACGATTCGATAGATCAGTTATGGAGAGTTCTTATCTCGTCCAGTCTATCAGACTATGAAATAGTTTACCCGTTACTATACAAACCGCAAACACCATCAATGCGTTTAGAATGCAAGTTCGAACTCACTTAAAATAACCCCTTTATAGGATAATTCTTCCTATTCTCTTCTAGGCTAAGAGGCAGTATTTAAACTATTTATATTATTCTTATATTATATTTAAACTAAATTTGAACTAATTGATAGAATGCAGTAGATACTAATTTGTTTGCTTGTTTGCTTTTTTGTTTTGAAATAACTTTTTTATGTATTTTTTTTTCTTTTTTATTTTCTCTGAACTATCAACTCAATGCAGTTTATTTTATTCATAGCTCAATTCTTATTTTTAACACTAATTTATCTAGCACCGACTTACTATTTCGTACTATAAAAGATTGTAAATCTTGTGCACATTTTCTAGCAATAAATTCTTATTATTATTATTCATAACCTAACCAAAAGGAGATAAAGAAAAATGAAAACCGATAAGAAGATTTGAACCATAATCAGGTGCACTAAAAATAAAATAAAATAATAATAATACAACAAATAAATAAATATAAATAAGTTAATTAAATATAAAAAATATAAAATTATTCTATACTAAAACTAACCCATTAAATACAAATAAAAATTTGAGAAAATAAAAATAAGTATTACTAACCTCTAGCTAAATAAAAAGTGTAGTATTAGGACGGCCGTACAAGGGATCCTGCAGGAAAGTGAAAGTCTGTAAAGAAACCAATCTATCGTTTGGAATAAAAGTGAGTTAGTTGAACGCAAGGAAGAATCTTTTCCTCTTTATGCTCTCTTCAGCACACGTTCCAGTGTAAGTTGAAATTATTAAATTTCCCTAGGCTTTCAGCTTACAGCGATATTTGTAGTAAGTGCGTTAAGTACCAGTATCGGGACTTGTACTTAAAAAAAAATTAATTCCAGGTACTGGTACTAATACTTAAGTACCATTGTACTTAAGTATTTTACAGATCTGCAGTTAAATACACATTTTAGATCAATTATTTACGTTTTTATTAAGCACCAATAAAGAGATAGTTAAAGTCTGTATACGCTTTAGTTTATGGTTTTTTGGAAAGATATACATGGAAATCCTCCTTGGAAACAGAATCGTGGTATTCTGTAGAAACATTGAACTGGCTATCAATAAATATTTTGATATTTTGTGCGTCCTGGGGCATCTATTTATCTTTGTAAAATGGGAGTTCAACATATCTGTAAATCGTGTGTGCCTAGGTATGGTGGAATATACTCTAGCTCCATCTTTTATCATAAACTATAAGTATAAAAGGGTGGATTCTTCGAAAATATATATACCAATTTGCTTTTATTTGCTAATTGTATCCAAACAATCGATTTAATGCTCATTTTGTATGTATATGATTCACTTTCTTCTTAAAATTGATAGCTCTATGACACTAAGCACCTTTTGTTTGTCATACTTTAAAGATATGCAATTTAAAATGTCACTATCGATAAAATGTCATTCTGCTACATTGTAGCATAAATCGCACATGCAACTACATATAACATTGTGTACCTATGTATATATACAACACGATGTATAATACATATATTATGTAGAAAAACTTTTTTATAGAATCACACTTCTATTGAACTAGCTATTCTCCAACAATATTCTATGGAAACAATCCATACTCCACTCCTCCGCCCCCTATAACGCAACCCTATTTCTACAGAAAAAAAAACAAAAACTAAACATTGGGAGAAGTCCAATTGCATGAATGGATGGGAAAAAACAGGACGTTTACCACTATGCTCGTGTACATTGTACATACATAATATGTGTATAACTGTTTTGGTCGAAAAATTCAAATCCACTGATGCGTAATATACATGTGGACGCTCGAGAGTTATTCGCTTACGTCTATCAGAACATTTCCGAAATTAATGCACTGCCTGATTTCACCTGAACTAAAGCCATTCCGTGTGGAGATGAAACCGACCGTGAAGGACACAAATTTCCCTCAGGTACATGACCACGATGGCGTTACGTCAATAGAGTTCAACCCAATTTTCCATCCCCTCCACCATATATATGTAGGTACAGAGGGCGAATGATTCAGTGTTTTTTAATTTTCACATTTTTCTAGAGATTTCTAGTTTTCCATTCAGCTGAGCTTTATTCTTTCTCTTTATTCCTGCCTGCTGCTGCTGCTGCTGCTGCTGCTGCTAGGAATCAGCTGAGACTCCTTTAGGGCCTCAGGGGAAAACGTTGATGTCCCTCTTTACATTTCTCTTACTATTTTCACTTGAAAAACATTTTCCCACCATACATAAACGAAGACGACGATGTTTGCAACTTATGCTTTTCCTCAATGTTTTTTCTTTTTAGAGTTTTTTTTTAAAGGGAAACTGATGAAAGTCTAGAATCCTGTGCGCCATCTATATATAATTTTGTTCGTTGTGATAAGAAAAAGGAGTGGTGCGCGGGTGTCGCAACAAAGTTGCCATAGCCTTAGCCACCACTTAAATGAAGCTTACACAAAGGCCACCAGATTGCTGCTTTTCTTAATGTTTTTCTTGCATTTCAGGGTAAGACGTCATAATTGAGTCTTACAGGAGCGCTTGGGTCAATTCATTGAAGCTAGTCTAGGGGCATATTTCTTCGATTTTTAGGGACGGGATCTTTAGATTAAAGGTGTTTTTGTTTTTGTGCTAAACTATTTCTGTATTCTGAAAGATAATTACTTGGGTCGGGTGTACTATTAATTAATAATTACATTGGACTAGCTTTTACTGATTTTCGCTTAAATTAAAAGAAAGTTTAAGAAAGTGTGTGTGTGGAAAACGCTATCTACCAAAATTTTTATTATATTTAATTTGATAAATTTCAGTTTACTGAAACTTCGTTCTCCTTTGGCCACTGTAATTGGAAGAGTTTGAAAAATTCGGAGTGCAGTAAAAGTAATCGAACTTTTCAACCCAGCGATCAGAAAGGTCTCATCAGTGTGGTTATCTCTGATCACCTACCACATCACACAATTGCCCATATATAGTAAATACTTTTTAACAAAAGCAGGTGTGAATTATATGATAGCAAGATTTCTCATTGCAATTTTCAAATTAGGTGATTATTCGCCTTGTTGCCGTATGGCACTCGGATAACCCAAGTAAAACTTTAAGCTGGAAATTTTTCGTTTTTATTAGACTGAAATTCATTGAAAAAAAAAATTGTTTTTTCCCCAAAGAATTTACAAAATGCATTGAGATGCAGAAAAAATATCGAACTTTTCGACCCAGCGATCAGAGAGGTCTCATCAGTGTGGTTATCTCTGATCACCTACCACAGAAGCTCGATGATAACGCCACTATTCCATATTCAAAGGGAAATATATTTCAGAGATTACACATTCACGAATATAACCTAAGATACTTATAATGTCGACTATGTCACTTAATAACTAAAAAGCTCACTTGAATAAAATAAATTATGATAACTTCAAAAGGAATTCACTTTTCCAAAATGGGACCAATATATATATATAATAAGTATAATTACTAAATATGATTAGATATGTATTAAATGATTAGATAGTTAGTGATTATCTTGTTCTAGTCGTGCCCCGGAACAAGATACTTTGTTTCAGTTGAGACCCAAAACAAAGTTTGTGTTAGTACTGATCTTGTTCTAGTCGTTCCCCGGAACGAGGTACTTTACTTCAGTCGAGACCCACAGCAAAGTTATATTAGTAGTATTTATTC
The DNA here is from genome assembly GCA_963924295.1 of Dioctria rufipes. Lineage (NCBI taxonomy): Eukaryota > Metazoa > Arthropoda > Insecta > Diptera > Asilidae > Dioctria > Dioctria rufipes. The sequence goes on along the minus strand of OZ002740.1, from coordinate 343,853,877 downwards.
TAGTGGGTACTCAGAATAAATTTTTTTATCCCACGATAAAAGTTAGAGATTTGTAAGTGTTATTCTAGTCACTACTCAGAATAACTATCTTTATCTCAGTCGAGACCCAAGATATATCGATTATGTTAACAAAATTTATTCCAGTCGAGACCCAGAATAAATATCTTTATCTCAGTCGATACCCAAGATAAAGTGAGCTGCTAGTAAGATGTATTCCCGTCGAGACCCAGAATAAATATCTTTATCTCAGTCGTTACCCAAAATAAAGCAAATTTGTTAATAATTCTATGCTGTTACCACTAGCCGAGTAAATTCCGATGTATTCTCAGTACGTGCTGGATGCAAAAAGAGAAAGATTCAAGTTGGCCTGCGACTTATATTGCCTCTGAAATGCGCACGGCACCAGCAAATTATCACAAAATGCGCACGAAACCAATAAGTTATTTTACATTGCGCATTACAATTAAAGTATGTTGACCTTAGCAGCTGTGCGTAGATAGCGACAGAAAAGTTCGTTAACCTTAGCAGCTGTGCGTAGGTCAGAAGAGTACATTGCAACTGGAATTCTGAGTATTTGTGTTCCCGTTCCTGATTTCGTCTAGGTAAAGTTATTATGACTATGACTATTATGACTATTGCAATATTGCTTAATTTGCTACTTTAAAAGATACATTTGACTGAACAGATGACTTAATCCAATTCCATTTGATTTATCGTAATGTTAATCGATGACAAGTTAGACCATTTGCACATCGAAAAACGAAAACACTAAACCGAAAAACACAAATGTTGTCCTGAACTAACAGAAATTTGCCGCAATACATGTAATAAAATATTGGATATTTATTCTAATTACAGTTTTAATAAAAAATATCCATATTTAAAGCTTTATTTTAATTATTATGTTTATTCGTACGAGAAATAAATTTTCGTGTCCGAGCTGTCAAGTATATTTTCGTTCCATACTACGTTCCACACTCGAACGAATATTCTTTCGGTCTTACATAACCTCATTTCCGTTTATTTACATTTGACACAAACCCAACCCAGCTTTTATTCGTTCGTTTTTGATATGTAAGGATCATTGAATAAATAACTAATAAGGAAACGGCATATCGGGTGAAAACGTAAGCATCTCAGCGAAATGTATTAGTGTGCTCTGTTTGTATTCGTTTCGTCATGGCAGTAATGAAATTCTGACATTCTGAAGGGGAACATTTTTTATAATCCAAATTCCTATGTAAAATAAACAAATTTTTAGCGCCCCCTTATTTTCAGATAATATTTCTTGGCGTTGCCTTTGTATGACTGGCATACTTTAGGCACCAACTGACAATTCAATTGTAAACAAACAAACCGGCATTGGTAAAATGTTAAATCTTTTGTCATGGCTGTTTTTTTTTATAAATATTTCACTTTTATTTTGCTAGAAACACTATAATTAATTAGTAAAGCTATTAAGCTTACTTGAAGAATGCTCTCCCACGACAATAACTCCGTTCGTTCCTGCAGCACAGCACAGCGCACTTCATTACGGTTTTTTAAGACTCCAGAGTCTCTATTACATAAATAATCGTTCACAAAAGAAATATTAATTATATTAATTAATTATTTTTCACAATATCGCGAATTGAAATCCGAAACTTATTTTCAAATAATATGAAATGTCAGAATGTTGAACTGACACAAAATAGCGACGACGCCCTCTTGTCATTTCTCCCCCCCCCCCCTGCGACCATAGGTCACACTGTCATTGAAATGCTTAAACACGTACACTGTATTCGCACGATACCCCGCTTCCTTATTAGTTATTTATTCAATGGTAAGCATAAACGAATTTTCGGTGTAGAGCCGTTTATTCGTTCGTTTTCGTTTTTCAATATGTAAGCGGCCTTACTTTCCTCTCATTGGATTGTGTCCCGGTTTTGTTTATGTGGAATATAGCCATAATGTGTCGATTGTTGTCTCCACTAAAAGTTGCCTTATCGACGTGCTTATAGGTCGGTGTACATAGTTTCGTTCCCAACCTAGTTTTGATAAATAGAAATACTTGGAATTAGAATCTTTTGAACGATTTTACTTTCAGGTGGCATTTTAAGATTGGTTTCAACAGTCAATTTTACTAAGTTTGAATAAACGTTCAACCAAATTACAATTTATATTAATATGGTATAGTAGTATAGACCAACTTTAGGGCATATTCGAAAATTCACTATACTACTACATTCAATTTCAGCTAAATATTAAATCGAAAGCATAATATGACCTATTCAATTGATTTATGGTTCTCAATATTACAATATGTAAATTTCAGTAACTGGTCAATATTCCAATTTACTACGAAGTTTTTGGTGAACTGGTTAACATGATGGTGAATTTTCGAATTTACCCGACCACATTTCAAAAATATTTATTTTTAATTAATCCATGGTTTTATAAGAAAAAAACCTATCAATGAAATAAGTATTAAATTAATTAAATAATTTTTGTTGAACTGGATATTCTTTATTACGTAACTGTAATATAATGTTTAACACGTTTCCGCCGGAATGTACCACCGGTGGTACATGCTGGACTGTCCTATGGGGCGGCATGTACCACTGGTGGTACACCGAGGTTTGTCCTATTGGACGGCATGTACCACTGTTGGTACAAAGGAAGAAATCATTTTTATGTGGCTTTTTTGTTAATTGATTTGGATGAAACTTTCGCAGTTTATATAGAATACTAAAATATCTCACATTGTATTTTTTTGTTTCCCCCTATCATGCCCCATCCACTATAAGGGTAGAAATTTTGTGATTTTACGATGAAATGTAATTTTCAAAAAATCTTATCTCGAGAACGGGCAACCGATTTTCCTAATTCACATGTCAAATGAGGTCTAATGGTTTGTATATGTATTTCATAAAAAATAATGTTAATGTTAATAATAGTATTTCGCGAATTTATGATATTTAGGGCGGATCCGAATCCAAGTCTTCGTCTTGTTAGTACAGCTTGTGACGTAATACAACAAGCTCAGTATTATAATAGTTAGACGAAGACGAAGCTAACCTGTCCGAATTCGTGTGCTTACCTTGATATTTGACGTTTAGAGCCAGTTCCTTCTGTTTTTCATAATTAATAAATGTAATTAATTATAATATTATTATTAATGATTTAAGATTAAATTTAATTTAAAATAAAAATGTGTTACAATTATCTCTAATTGGTACGTATATAACTGCTTATTTTGCACAGAAGAATTGAAGGAAAACAGTAAAGATGTGGCGAGCACGGCACGTAAGGACCGAGATGGCTATAATGCAAATTGCTAACCGGTTTTTTTTTTTTTTTTTTTTTTTTTTTTATATTATTAAGCCAAGCTCAGGGGATACCCTATGATGCAAAGCACAGCATGGCAGGAAGGAGATAGGGAAAGGATTAGGGGATATGAGGAGAGTGGCGGAGGTGCCGATGTATGTCGCCCTTAAACTTCCGCAGATTGTACGCCGGAGGAAAAACAGAAGATGGTAAGCTGTTCCACATTCGCACTGTTCGGGATAAAAAAGCATCACGGAATTTGACTGTACGGCCGAAAGTAATTTGAAGGGTTCAAGGATGTGCGCGGTTTGCAGCGCGAGTATTGCGTGCAGGAATCATTCTACAAGGGATTAGACTAGATATTTCATCAGAACATTGACCATGCATATAGCGATAAAGGAGCGAAAGGCATCCAACATTGCGGCGGTGCTCGAGTGAGTCGATATGACAAGTTATTGCCAAATCGCCAATGAGCTTGAAGGCTCTCTTTTGGACAATATCCAATGAAGCTAAGGCTGTGCGACCAGCCCCGGCCCATATATGGGAGTTGTACTCCATTCTAGGTCTAATGTAGGACTTGTAGAGGAGCGCTAGATTTGACGGGCTGAAATATTTCTTACACCTTTTCAGAAATCCAAGACATTTCGATGCTTCTTTGGCAACAGAGAAGATGTGATCTGTCCAGTTTAACTTACTGGAAATATTAATGCCAAGAATGCTTAGTGACGGTGAATCAGAAATTAATGCTCCATCAAAAGAAACGGGTGTGGTTAAGTTATGATCTTGTTTTAATGAGATAAGACAGCTTTGGGACTTTGATGCATTGAATTCGACGCGATTCGCTTTGCCCCAAGCGAGGATATTGTTAAGATCGTTATTCAATGATCTAGTCATGCAATCTCGTTTAACACATGCAGCATTCCCCCTGGATTCCGCAAGAGTGTCAAAGGAGTAAGCGAAATCAAGAGTACTGTCATCTGCGAAACTATGGATGGGATTGAAAGTAAGGGAAAGCAGATCATTAATGAAAATTAAAAAGAGAGTTGGAGAGATAACAGAGCCTTGAGGTACACCGGCATTTATGGGATGCGGTTCAGATGTAACGCCATCTAATACAACACGTATTTGGCGACTAGATAGGAAACTTTCAATCCATAATAGAAGAGGAGGGGAGAGACCAAGTGCTTTGAGTTTGGCTAAAAGGGCTGGATGCCAGACTCTATCAAAGGCTTTTGAAATATCTAGGGCAACGATTTTAGACTCACCAAAATTGTGAAGACTACGGTTCCAACGTTCCGTAAGAAAAGTCAGCAAGTCTCCAGATGAGCGTCCAGCTCGGAAGCCATATTGGCGATCGTTGATGAGATGATTAGTTTCAAGATACTTCATTAATTTAGAGTTAATGATAGATTCAAAAACCTTTGAAAGAATCGAAGTGATCGCAATTGGTCGATAATTTGAGGGATCGCTACCCTCTCCCTTCTTGGGAATAGGCTGAACGTGAGCTAGCTTCCAAGCAGTTGGAAATTTTCCTGTCGAATAAGACAAGTAGAAGAGTTTGCGCAGAGGTTTAGCCAAGGAAGAGGCGCAGCTTTTAATTAACAGGGGCGAAAAACCATCAGGGCCTGCGGCTTTGGAGACGTTGATCCCCTTAAGGACCCTGAACACATCCCTCGTACGAATGTGTATTGGCTCTTGTACACATTCACACGGGCGATGCAAAACAGGTGTTTGTGAAGTTGGTGGAAGGCGAGAATTTGAAGCGAATCTAGCAGCTAAAATATTAGCTTTATCCAGGGAGTCAACAATCACTTCACCATTATTAAGTAGTGAAGGTATAGAGGAACTGGTGAAATTGTTCCTGATGGTTTTGACCAGGGACCAGAAACCTTTGCTACCTTTGCGGCTTGCCAAGATTCTTTGTCTAATATTCTGGTCAAAAAGAAATTTTTCTCTCTGGATAATGGACTTGCAGGTGTTCCGTGCAGTCTTGTAGACTTGTTTCATTTCCGGACATGGATGCAATTGATAGGCGCGAAAAGCAGACTCTTTCGCTTTTATAGCTTGGTTGCACTTATCGTTAAACCAGGAGCGATCATGCTGTTGTTGAGACCTGCTGTAAGAATACGGAATGTATTCACGCATGCCAAGATTTAGTATGTTACTAAATTGTAATGTGCATTCATCAACATCCCTCGCAGCAAAACAGACCGACCAATTAATTTCATTAAGATACTTATTGAGACTTTCCCAATCAGCATTCTTATAGTGCCAAAGAAGCCTACTTGTAGGTGGAGCAGTTGGGCGGCACAGGTTTGAGGTGGTAAATTGAGCCGTGATTAAACAATGGTCTGAATTTCCAAGAGGGGAACCGACTGAAATGGAATATTTGTCAGGATGGGATGTTAGAAACAAGTCGAGTAAATTAGCTTTATCTCCAGCTGCATCAGGAATTCGCGTTGGTGCATCCACTAGCTGTTGCAAATTAAATGATTCACAGAAGAGTTCAACGAAACGGCCCGCAGGACTTGTGGTAGAAGAATGTCTGAGCCACGGTATATTATGAACATTAAAATCGCCTGCCAGGACGATTTCGGAAGAGGGGGAGAGAGAAAGCAAATGATCAATATTGTTGGAGATATTGTCAAATACGGATACCGTGTCGTCATCAGACATATTTGGGCTGCGATAAAGGAAACAGAAGTATATGATGTGCTTGTGAAGTTTGAACCTAATCCAGATGTAATTAAACTCTGGATTGGCAGAAGGAAAATCTTGAAGAATAGTAAAGGCAACATCATTCCGAATATATACTGCGATCCCTCTATGCTGAGAAAAAAGAGGCACGAAGCTGTAACCAGGGACGTGATACTGATTAATATCAGCATCAGAAACGACTTTGGTTTCACTTAGCGCAAGAATTGCCGGATTTTTTGAGTTAAGGTGGCAGTACACCGAAAACCGATTTGCTCTTAATCCGCGAATGTTGCAGAAATCTAAAATGAAATTCTGCATGCTGAAGGCAAAAACAAAAAAGCAAAAAATAAAAAACAAAAAAGCGACACACAGCAACACAAATATTTGGGCGCCGCCAGCAGCAGTCAACGACACAGCGAGGTAAAAAGGTTTTGGGCAAATAGCAATTTAATTTTAGAAGATGACGATGAAAACGAATATGAAGAATTTTGTGTAAATTAATTAATTGCAATACTAGTTCAAATTGAAAGCTATTTATTTCAGCAGACCCCAGGGACGTATTGTCCATCTCCAACCTCATTACAAATAATTCAGATCCTTGCGGGAGATCAAGATCAGTACCAAACCACGCACCAACTAACTGAATTAATTAGAATACAAATGTCAAATATTTTTTGATTCGATTTCAAATACAAGATTGTGGCGTATGAACCAAATCAGTATTCAGCACTCGTACTTTCATGCCGCCTGATTGTTGAACGATTTTCCTTTAAATAGGTGCTACAATCCTCCCCCCGTGCTTTTATTAATTTAAGTACAAGTTCTTTTGTCCCTAAAACAGATAATCATATTATAATAATTACTACAACTGTAAAAAGCATGCGCGATATTTACACTTCACTTTTTCCGCGTCCGCCACAATGTCAAAATAAATTCAATCAAGCTCAAGATTGAGCTAACCTATCCGAATTCGTTTGCTTAGCTTGATCTGATCTCGATAGCCAGCGAATAAATATAACCTCAAAATATGTTGTCTATTTAAAATAGTCAACTCGAACCTTGACTCGATGATCGAGCTAACCAAATGTCTAAACTGTTATACAAAGTAGCAAAGCTCGGTGGCATAGACATGGATTCGGATAGAGCTTGTCTCGATGTTACGTCACTAGCTGTACTAACAAGACGAAGACGAAGACTTGGATTCGGATCCGCCCTCAGTGACTTTAAAAATTCATAAACAAAATAACTTTGCGTGGGAGGCTGTAGAGCCATGCCGTCTTTTAGTTGTATTTCTGGTATTCGGGAGAAAATGATAGGTTCAAAAACATTGGCTTGCTAGTTTGGTGGGTTGGGTGGTTGTACTACCCCACATAGGGGTTGTTCAAAATGTGGCGTGTGGGGTATCAAATTTAAGAGAGAAGAGAATTTGATTTAGTCGTGTTCTCTTTTAATCTTGTAAACTTCATACGGACGTTTTTACCATTACAAAAGGCTTTTTTGGCACTTGTGTCATAAACACCCCCCCCCCCTCCTTCAGTTTGTATATATTTTTCTCGTTCTTTCCTTCGTTTATTGTGAACGTTATTTGTTTAAGGGGCAAATTTTGGCGATGTACCGGCTTTTTGCAAACACGATATTAAAATAAGACAATTTTTCACTCAAAAAACGGGATTTTTTCACTTTAAAAAGGGACTGGTTTCCTTTCTTTTCGAGTTATCTTCGAAACTAAATTTAAAAACTAATTAGATCTGTGATTGTGTTGGATGAATATCAATAAAAAAGCTTGATCTAGTATATTTTAGGAAATCTAGTACAGAATTGAATTCCTTAGGTTCTTAGAAGAACTTTGAGTACCCACACTAATATACTCGGAGATTTGAAAAGCTATTTTAGCCATCTCCCCACACCCACTTTTTTTAGTATTTCCCGATTTTTTATTCGAACTGAGGTACAAGATTCTTCGCAACTTAGATCGGTCTAACTGCGTAGGGTTATTTTTTATCTTAAAACGAGTTTCACTGTTCGCCTGAACTTATTATGAGCTACAATTCTTAGAAGATAAATTTTGTCTGCATACTTTTAGGGTGGGGGTAGCAACCCCAGGCGTGGTTCCAATACGGCATGTTGCATATCAAATTAAAGGTTTTGCCAAATACTAGCGAGTGGTGTACTTTTTCTCCGATTCAAAAAACTTTCTCGGGACGTTTTTGCCACCGGAAAACCCATTTTCATGCACTTGGGTCTCAGCGCATATAATTTTGTGAAAATTTTTCTCATAGGAAGTCATTTTCCACAACTCACAAATTTCGCGCAATTACGAGAAGTAGAAAAGTCCACTTTTTCACTTAAAAAAGTCGCTGAAGCTACATTCGATCGCTAAAGCTTTCCACCGCTAGATAGAAATAAAAATTGTTAATAAAATATATTCAGAGTATAATAATGCATCGTTTAAGGCATCTCTCATGCCTGAAGTTGTTGGATGAAAAGTTGTATGAAATGTGGGCAAGAAGGGGAATTCTTGCATCGACCATTTCCGATTTTGATGAAATTTTACATGGTAGGCCTTATTTGCTTTAAGTAACCTTAATTTGGTGTCGCTCCAGTTATTGAATTAGTGAAATACTTAACTCCTGTCACTATTCGTGCCGCAGTGATGTTTGTAGTCTGTTCCAAAATTAAGTTTATACGTTATCTCGAGAATAGCTTGTCGGTCCGGTTTGCTCCATGCAAGGCTCGAAAAGTGCTTTCAATCCAAAGGTATTATCAACCTTTATCAATTTAACCAGCCATCGTCCGCAGTTGAGTATAAAAAATAGATTGGTGTTTGACTCAAGATATTTGTCTGACTTTCGGTAGTGTCTGCCATTTTGATCATTGAATACGAAATATCATTTCCTGCTGCCACACAAAAATGCAGCCTTTATAAAATCAAATTTTCAATTTTTTTTTAAGCCTTCGCACCCGTCAATTATCAAGGATGTTAAGAGAGTATGATAAGATTGAAAATATTATTTATGAAATCGCGCGTAACTATTTTCGTCGCTAGCTCTCCGTCTAATTGTGACACCATTAAGAAGAAGTAATACGATTTTGAGGAGTTTCATTTATACATATCTACATAGCAACATATACAGGATGTTTCCGCCGTCTAGGAGGTCAATAGAGCGGGAGGTAATAATACTCACCTAGACTATGGACTCTCCTCTTTAATTTGACCTATTACACCGTATGTGCTAAGATTAGCTCACACCCTATTCAGGTCATACCGAAATTAGCTGATATTTTTTTTCAAATGACGTGTTTTCAGTCACTAAGGGAGCAAATTTTATTTTTGAAAATAGGTTTGAGGTTAAGAGCTAATAACTCTTTAACGGCTGCAGATAGCACATAGGGTGTAATAGGTCAAATTAAAGAGGAGAGTCTACAGTTTGACAGTTTTTATAAAAAAACGTTATGTTGACGACCTTTCTTTTTTGCAAAAAAAAATACGAGGTCAAAGTAAAAAAAAAGGTAAGAAAATTCGAAAATCCCAGAATTCTTGAGGGGACAGGAGTGCGGGGCTGGTTAAGTAGTCGTTGGAAAGACAATGAAGTTCTGCATACAATGAGCTCTTAACTGCGACCGGACACCCAGTAATTTTTTAAGATACAGGGTCTTTTGTGAAAAACTAACCTTTTTTCTTACTTATCCTTTGATATGCCCCCCCCCCCCCCCACCCCCGCCATACATAGTTTTGTTCATCAAGGTGAGTACTATCATCTCTTGCTCTATTGACTTCCTAGATGAAAACACCTTGTATATGAGAACTAACTTGCTAATCTTGATAGATTCCTCCAGTACCTATATGTAAATGAGGAAAGAAACCTTCGATTATATCCAAAACAGAAATATGCCAGTTATCAAAATTAGCATGCTTCACCTCGCGAAAGAGTAAAAAATTTTATTCTTCAGCGAGCTACCATGAGGAAAGAAAAAACATGTGGCACCAAACAGGTTATTAGTCCAAGTGCAGAAGAATACAAAAACCCCTAACCCAACTTTTATCCAAAACTATCTGGGAGAAGAGTGCGGAGAAAAAAAGCGCATAACAACCTCAACCACAATAACGGTTGAAATATTCTGCTGAAAACATAATTATTCATCCATGTGATGACCCATGCCATTATATAGGAGACATTATTTCAATCAGTCCGGAACCCAATTAAAAATTATAGAACTAAAAATTAGACGAAAACAATATGTCCAATGATGGATTTCAAGAAGTTGATAGAAGTAAAGGAACAGGATCGTCTTCCTGTCACACAATAGAGTCGGTTAAATGCTTATAAAAAAAAAATCGTTTTCTTTGTTTTATCACCAAAACTTTTAATTTTACTTTGATGGAAAATAAAACGAAAAACAAAAAAACATGATATTTTCTAAAAAATTCATAAAAATCTATCGACAATTGAATAGAAAGAACAAACGACCAACTAAGTACAACACGAGATGACATAGGTGTAGCAGACCAAAAATTAATCGAATAGGGGAAGTCATAAAAGTATCTAATATACTTGCGGGGATGGTGTTGAGAAAAGTTTCCTTCATGTATCTATATTTCAGTTTTTCCTTCAATGAAACTTTCAACACGAACCCTTAATTTCAAATTCTATACCAGGAAATCGTTTAAGGAGAACATAAAATTTTCCATCGAACATCCAGACGAAATCACCAAAGATACTGGTTACTGTTGGTCCTTTTATATCTCACGTTTTCAGTGCACGATGGAGACATGTTATGGGCACGTCCTGATCCTGTATCTATCGTTATCGTATAAAAAGAATACCTAAACTTTCAAATTCCTGAAGACATTAGGAGGTTGCAAGTAGCAATAGCCTGTAAATGCTGTGCAGTATCCGCAACACCGAGTGGATTATATTGGTTTAGCAATCAGAGTTCAGAGGAGTACCACTTATACATAGGGGGTCGCAGGAAAGGAATATTGGTGTATTGCAGTACATTGAAACCATTAACCCAGCCTGAATCCTCTGTTGTACACAGGGAAGAAGATGTTTCTAACTTTTTCATTAAAATCGATCGATTCTGTTTATGTATATCGTTCGCCTTAGTCATGATGTTTTTCCTATGGTTATGCTCTGTTCAATCTCCACTTCATTTGCGTATATCTTTCTCTCCTGGTGCAGGAACTTTTCGTCCAAATAACTAACTACAAGTGGAAAACTTTTCTCACCTTTTGTTGTCTTTCAGAGTGTGCTATCAATTCTTTACTCCAGACAAGCATTTATTTCGACCCACTATATCCGTAGTAACCAGAGAGTGATTGAAGCGAGTGACTGACCATTACTGACCGAGTTAATAGAACCTGACCGAAGCAGTCATTAGGCATAAAAAAAACCACATGGGGGAAGCTTCAATTGTGATTTGTTATCTACTCTTAGATTGATATTGATCTTATATCGCACAAAATTTTCGGTTAGGTTTACCAATTTTCATTTTATTGAAGTTGATATCTTTTCATAGCAATTATGGTAATGACGTGTGTGTGTAAGCTGATCTTAATTAAAAGAAGCCATATCTAGCAGACAAATGGGCAGTAAACAAACGAACTGCAATATTGTGATAGTGACCGATGTACTCTCAATATTGATTTCAGCAAGATAAAATCATAGTGAGTTTCAATTTTTGCATATTCGTTCGTGCATTTGTCTGCCTGCCCGTCTGTCTGTCTATCCATCTACTATCTATCCACACAATAGTACTAGTAATAATATAAAAGCCTGTAAGCCTGAACCTGATTGGACTTGGAAGGTATACACCATTGTCTTTCAGGCTGAAGTCGTCGCCATCGCAATGACAGCGAAGGTAACCCTTGATATGGAAATTAAGGGAAAGTACATTGCTATACTCTCGGATAGTCAGTGGTACTCGGACAACATCTAAGTTACTGGGGAACTGTAGGACGTCTGCGGATAAGCTGTGTATCTACAGCGGGACATCTTGTTCAATGTCAGTGGGCTGTTGGACATATGGGAATGGAAGGGCTGATTTTCTAGCCAGGTCTGGCTCTGGATCTCCCTTCCTTGGGCCGAACCCGCTGTAGGCGTTGCCACTTTGGTGATCAGATCTCTCATCAAAGTAAATATTCGCATGAACTGTTGCATCAGCAGCGGTAGGCGAACCTGAGCATTCACAGGTATACAAAACTTTTTCTTGATGGGTTCAATAGGAATTTCTCTGACTTTCTCTTAGAGCTCGGAAGAAAACAATGCAGAACTGTGCTTGACATCGTCACCGATTACAGCTTGCTCCACGCTCATCAAACAAAGATGGAAGTTGTTGACAGCCCTTATTGTATGTCGTGCCTGGAAGAAGAGTCTGAGACAACTGAACACTTTCTGTGTGCTTATCCGGCCTTTATCTCACGTAAACCTAATGCGCTTCATTAAGAGGACAGGAAGGTTTAGGTAAGAAGGTTTTTAGCATGTTAACACAATGGGTCACCTTGGAGTCTGTGCTTGGAATCTTTTGTCCCCTTCTCTAAAAAGAAAATGCCTATACAAAAAGTAAATCAGTAGAGTCGGCACTACGTGAAGTTATGTCTGTTATTGAGAAATCCAAAAAGTATGCTTTGGGTCCTTTCTTTGATGCCGAGGAGCCATCTAATAACCTAAAGATGGAAGAAGGAGGAACTAAGGAATATGGGAGTTACTAAGGGTCTATGTTACTTGATTAACGTAATATTTCTCAATGGAAAAGTAAGTTCTTTCTCAAGAGATCTGGTAAAGAGAAGACCAGTCTGCAGTGTTACACCGTAGGCGATTGGCAAGTACTGTAATATCAGAGGGAGACAGGTACGGTCACTACTCCTGTAATTACTGCTGATTGAATATGAATCCCTCTAAGATGACACTTGGTTTTCCACCAGGATAAGGTAGAAGAGTTTTCCAAAGATTTCCAACATTTAGAGGAAAGAATCTTATTCTATCCAGCAGAGCAAAGTATCTGGGATGCATATTTGATTCCAAGCTAAAGTGAAAGGCTAAGAAAGCCAGTGTAGCCCTCAATATGTTCAAGAGAAACCTTCGCGGTAAGTGATTACTTCAGACTGAAACTAAAGGGTTTTCCAATAAGAGGTGTTATTTTAATTAGCCCGCTATTTCGGTAGATGTCACCTTTGGAGCTGTCATTTTTTGACATTTGACAAGCAGAAACTACGCCATTAATAAAAATGAAACGATACACGATTCAACAACGCATTGAAATTATTAAAATTCACTATAAAAACGGTGAAAATATGGCAGAGACGGTTCGTAAAATTCGAACATTTTTGGGTCGTCGTGAAGCACCTTATCGGACCGCAATACAAAAATTGGTAGAAAAAGTTCGAGCTGTCGGGATAAGTTAGTGATGTGAAGAATAAAACTCTTGCACGTCGCTCAAGAACAGCCGAGAATATTGCTGCTGTAGCCGAAAGTGTTGAAGAAAACCCAGGTTTGTCCATTCCTCGTCGTTCTTTGGAATTAGGTATTCCACAAACGTCACTACACCGTATTTTGCATAAAGATTTGGGTCTTAAGGCTTATAAAGTTCAGTTAACACAAGAACTCAAGCCGGCCGATCATCAACAACGTCGAGTCTTTGCTGATTGGGTCCTTGAAATGCATGAAAATGATCCGGAATTCCATCGAAAACTCATCTTGAGTGATGAGGCCCATTTCCACCTCGATGGCTTCGTCAACAAGCAAAATTGTCGCATCTGGGGCTCGGAAAACCCAAGAGTTATTGTTGAAAAGCCTCTCTATCCTCAACGTGTGACTGTTTGGTGCGGTTTATGGTCCCGCGGGGTCATTGGACCTTACTTTTTCGAAAATGAGGCTGGAGCAACAGTTACGGTGAATGGATTGCGCTATCGACAGATGATTAATGATTTTTTATGGCCGGAATTGGATGATATTGATTTGGACAACGTTTACTTTCAACAAGACGGCGCTACGTGCCATACAAGCAACGAAACCATTGATCTTTTACGGGAAAAGTTTCCGGACTGTGTTATCTCTCGAAGAGGTGATCACAATTGGCCACCGAGATCTTGTTACTTAACACCTTACGACTTCTTCCTTTGGATTCAACACCTCAAAGATGGAATTCGTGAGGCTATCGAAGACATAGGGCAGCCACTTTGCGATTTGGTTATGGAAAATTTCATGAAAAGGATATGGTCCTGTAGGCGTGGTCGTGGTGGTCATTTGACTCATGTTATTTTGCATTATTAACGGCATACCTTCCTCTTTATAATGAAATAAAGATCCGATCATTTATCTCAAAAAATGGCATTTTTCTTTGAATATCAGAATAACACCTCTTATTGGAAAACCCTTTATGTGCGGCTAATCTTCTGTTACGGCTTCATAGTGTGGTAGCTGACATTGAATAGGAAATGTAACCTGGATGTGGTGACGAAAATCCAGAGGCCAGCGTACATGGGTCATAACCACGTGTCAATGCACCATTTTCACGGCTGGTATACATCATTGATTGGCTATCGCTGGATCTTCTTGAGAGAACGGTGCTTGGGGAAAGAGGGCAGGGTTGGACATTCCAATACACTCCAGAAATTAGACTATATTGATTGCAGAGAATTATTAAGCTTCACTGACACTAACAGTTAGCTGGACATTAAGGCGCTGAATGCTGCATTGGAGCGAGATGACTGGACTGGGTTCCTATTTATAAAGTCATCCAGGCTGAACTAGATAAAGCGGACTCTGAAATGGATAGCTCTACAACACTATTATACGTGAAAATTTCAATGGGACGCCTACGAAAATGTAAGTTTTCGGTAGGTCAAAAGAGTCTTTTATCGTATGGCGACTATACACTACAATTGCCTACATATGATAGGAAGAAACTCCTCAATACAGGGAATTTAGTAGAGATCACAACGCACCATTAATTCATAGCAAACCATGACTGTAGGCTGAGCATAATATGTAAATAATTTCTGCAGAAACTACAAGAATCCGAAGGAACACATACTTTGGGAGTGCCCTGCTCCAATGAGCAAAAAGAGTGGGTTACAACGATATACATATATCTTCTTTATTTTTAGAAGAAGTGCATATCAAAGAGGTCAGATGTATCCTGAGCTTCAATGTTAATTTTTACCAGATTAGAATCCCACGTATCTGGAGGACCACAATCGACCTAAAAGATATTTCTAAGTGAAGAGGGCTGATAATCTCCGACAGATCTAAGGTGATCTATTGTAAAATTTTTAAATTTTAGATGGAAAGGGTTTCACTACATATTTGTACACTACACTTTAAAAGTGTTAACGTAAATTCTGCGTGCATAATACTTTTGTATAAAAATTCTCGATCGTAATTTGAAAATAGTCAAAATCGTGGAATACTTTCATAGGGCTGCCATACAAAAATTCAGATTTGGATACTGGTTGATTACGCATCGACGTAAAAACCTTCAATTTTTTGTGCTGTAATTAAAATTAAAATTTCATGTGGAGCATATAAAACAGATTAAATAGAGCAACCACGTCAAAGGGTTGTATGAATGTATTGATAGTAAATATGAACAAAACCTTCGAGAATTTCCAACCCATTAAACAGAAATCGATATATGTAGGTGCGTGCTAGTTTGTGTCTCTAAAATGTTTTATATTGATTCTTATAGAAAAGTGACTAGACATTGATTTTATATACATGCCATAAAGTCTAAACTGCTATCCACACAGGAAAATAGTCTATTAGTAATTTACAGGTTGGTTGCTTACCTTCCCAAAGGCTACATTTGCTATTTACCTTACTTAACAAAATAATAAAATAGTTTTGATTACAAGGTCACCACCTGTTCACCTTACCATTTCACGCTCAATAGCTCTTATCTGACTTAACAGTTGCATATGTGTATGTGCGGCTGTAGTCCGAATCTGCAAGCACATTCTTTCGATTTCATCAGACCATGGCACATTTACATGAAATTATTCTCAGCTGAGAGTTTTTGTTTAGGGAATCGTAGTCATTCAGTAAAGATAAACTTTTTTTTCTAGGTCCAATCATAACCTAACACAAAGTACGCAAATATTTATGAGGAAAATGTGAAATTAGAAGGAACAAGCTTATTGGTTTGGAAGGATATTAGTTCGTGTATATTTTATTATGCTTTTACCTCAACGTATTTACTAAACTATTCCATTTTTTTGTGTTTCTTGACGCTCATTTCACTTATTTTACCCGAACTGACCGAACAGAACTGCAATAAATCCAAGAGGCAAACATCTGTCCTTCACCGTGTCGAATTTCTCGATATTAAATCTTGAGAATTTTATAACAAAACAAAAAAAAATACTGCAGACCATTCTCGATCACTTAAATCACTGAACTCTTCGAACTTCTTTTCATTTTGAGATGTTCGAGTACCACTTTTTCTGCCGTCGAACGTGCTTATTTCACAATTTCGATCCTGAGAAAATTTTCTATTTGGTCGTATAAATTCATTTTATAGAGAAATTCCTTCGCACGATGACATGAGTGAAACTCGATATCCTGTTTTCCTATTCAACAAACTGTTGTGTTCATGCGGTCCACAGTTGAGAACGGAACGATAAGAGATCAGGAGACATATGAAACTTTTGTTTTACATTTCAAGGAATGTCTGAGAGCGACCTGAAGAAATGGCTGATGGTAACTCCTTCATATTGGAAAATGATAAACCAATAAGAAAATATAGCACATATGCATATTATATATCAATATATATATTATGTATATGCGGGAATTTGTATGTATATGTATATTTTCATAGGTATATAGATATATCCTTAACACCACTCTAAATTTTTTGAAAAATCGATTTTGTTTTTATTGGCTTAAAAAATAGTTTAAACCCTCTAGAATAAGAACAAAAAGGTCCCGTGCCAGAAAAAAAATTTTCTTTGAAAATGAAGGTCGCCACTAAGCGCGTCAAAATTGCTCCGAAACGACTACCTGAAGCCTGAAACACAATTGGAGCTTTTCAGCCAGCTTTATCGCCAGCTTTCTTCTAAAGCTGACTGAAAAAGCCGAATTGAACACAACTGACCTTAACTGACCTTTTTGACATTTGCAACTTTAACTTTTTTATCGGAAAACTTTTATTTTTTACCTTCATTTTTTTTATTTTTTTCCAATAAAAAACTATTCTCAAAACTTTAAACGCGTTTTTCTCGAAACACGATTTTTCAAAATGGCACGCAGCATAACTCGAACAATTTTCATATTTTCGACTTGAAATTTTGACCAGATGTGAACATTAACATTATCTAGAGAATGCCGGTCGGGATTTTCAATAACTTTATTTGTTGATTTTTTATTAACAAAAAACCTGCCGTATTTTTCGTCAAAAATCAAACTTTTTTTTTTAAATGCGCGCTAAATCTACAAAAATTAATATTTTTAAAAATCCGTACGGCATTCTCTAGCTATAAGCCACTAGATTAATGTTTTTTTTTTGTTTTGGTCTAGATTCAAATGTGCACCAGTGGTGCTGCGTGCCGCGGAGCCCTGCAAACAAAACATGTCCCCGAAAGATGGCTGTGGAGCCGGCATTTTGTTTTTTTTTCGCTGTCAAAAAATTTATCAATAAAGTTCAGTGTATGCCCGATAATACCCTTAAATGGTTTTTTTCAAACACCTTTAATTTTGCGAGCAAAAAATTCATGAAAAAACCTTTTTTTTAGCCGTTACAGTGGTGTTACCCCTTAAAAGGTGTTTTTCTGTCAAATGAATGCCTCCGGTGGCGACACAAATTCTGGCTCTTTCAATAACATTTTGAAGCACATTTCAGACGATCTTTCTTTGTGCAATTTTATGATGAATGTTGACGTTTAATTTTTACTAGATTTTCTCACTTTTCGAAAAGAAGAAAGTCTACCATGCCTAAATCAGGTTTACATGAAATGTATAGCATAAAGCGCTATCCTAGTGGAACCACATGTACTCTAGACCATGTAATGTCGGGTGTTGTGCCGGTAGACTGTAGACTATCCAGGGCAGTTTCCTTGGTGTTTCGTTAGTCTGAATGGTGTTCCCGTTCTGTCTATCACTGACCCCGGGTTTTCTAGTACCCGGATCTTATTCGGGTACCCGGGTTTCAGAGTTTAAGACTCGAGTAACCCGAGTACCCGATTCTATGGAATTCACGAATTCAGTAATGTACCGGAGTTCTAAAAAATTAGGAATCCAGAATCAATTATATCCGGATACACGGGTAACCTAGAATCGGGTACCCGAGTAAACTTGGAATCGAGTACCCGTGTACCCGATTCCCCATGAACCCGGGTACAAACCGGACATTATACTACACTGCTTTACTTCTTCTCACTCAATACGAGAGGAAGCATAGAAGCGTGCACTGACCACTATCAGGTCAACACGATTAACGTGCGCTCACCTTCAATTAGGCCAACATGGAATGGAGGTGCGGGAAAGGAGTCGAAGCGTGCGCTCACCAATTATCAGGCCAACGCTTGCCTTCAAAAAGGTTAACATGGGGGTGCGGAAAGAAATGAAACCGTGCTCTCACAACAACACGACCAGGCGGGTAGGAATAGGCTTGGGAAATGTTAGCTGTCGAGCTGTTGGGAGGCAACTGACTAAACTATCTGTGACTCCAGCTGGTACAGTGATGAACTCTATGACTGGAGTTGATTTCATTGGTTTTGTCGATGTGGGATGATTGCTAAGTGCTCTGGTTCTTTCAGTGATGTCCATACAACTAACTGCGTCCTGTTTTAGTTGAAGTTGTGCTAATGCATTGCATCTTATCCCTTGGAATCGTATGCCATTTCTCCTTCGATAAATAGATCTTCATATTGGTGTCAGCTGTGTCTTTGGGGCTTTTCTTTGACCCTCAGCTCGATGATGTCCTTCCTCCCCCGTTGGTTATTGCCGTCTTGATTTGGCAACCTTTCGTTTTTCGTTGGATTTTATTTTATGACTGTTGCAATACTTCAGCCATAGCTTTTGACCTTACTCGGTTAGTTGAGGTAGTTGTTTGGAAGGGAATGGAAGTACTAACAGCCTGCCATTTGAAACAATTCTAGCTGGTGATGCCGTGTGCAAAACATATAGTATGTTTCTGGTATCACGTGATCAGCAAGAGTTAATATTCTTCCTTCTGTTCAAACATGAACATAAAACAATAAATATAACTGTAGATAGACATACATAATTGTAAACGGTTAAAAAACCATATAGCGTAAAATAAATATGCAATAATTGCTCCCAATAATTATTGAATTCGAGACAATTATTGCTTATTAGACACCTTAAATGCATTAATTAAGTGTTATTAAAGAGTTCTGCAAGTAAAGAAGGCCTTTTTGTTGAATACGTCTATAACCAGCACTTAAGTGTCCACCAGCGGTAAGCTTAAGCCAACATTCGTTTCTATTCCCAGCTCTTGAACCCAACCAAGTTCCGAGTTCTAGGCACTCGAGCTACAGAAATATTGGTCGTTCAGTCGAAAAACACCAACATGTACATTGCAGAGAAAGAGAATCTTTTCTTACAAACCTGGATGTAATTTGATGGAACAAAAAAACCATCATACTAAAATATACTATGAGTACCTACAAAGATTAAATCTACATGAGCAATTCAACAACGCCAAAAACCAGATGAACTCAGAGTGAAACACAGACAATTAAAGATGCGCGGGGTTACGACTACCACGAAAAAACAATGCCTTCATTCGAAGGTAATTATAACAATTTGCCCAGCTTTTAGAGATAACTAAAAAAAAAAAAACAATTCATTTCCAACAAACGTCTGTGTAATGCAGAAAACCTCCAATACCTACAAATGTAAAAGGCGAAGCGGTAAAAATTATAAAACACTTGGAAATTTCCGGCTCAAATTACCAAACTATGTACATGGGAACTAATGAATGAAAGGTGCAACCAACAAAAGTGCTTTTAATGTTTAGCCAACTCGAAGTATACTTTTCAATCAATAGCACCAGAGCATATAGAAACTCCAGGCGAACTTAAACAAAGCATATTCCCGACAATATACGTGAATGCATGTATGCTGTAAACAATTTATGAATCAGCTTTGATACCTGGGGACCAATCATCGTTTTTTATCTCTAGCTAGAGAAGTACGACATTGGTATGAGCAATCATTTAAAGACCTACGAGAAATTCCAAATCTGAATGAATTTTTAAAATTTATCGAGACCCGCTTTCAGTCAGTCTTTAGAGAATATTAAAGACCGACTTGAGCATTTCCTAAACAGAATGAAAAGAAAAACCCACAAAGAATCACTTTTGAAGATAAAAGAAAAAAACACATATACTTATCTAATTACAATAAATCCTCCACTTCAAGTCCTACCTACAGCCGTCCTATACACGTTTCAACCTGCAAAATTTACACAAAACTTATTAATAACCAATAAATAAATCAAAAAGATCAAAACTTACCTAAAGTATACATCCCTTTTCCCAGTTCTCGCCGCAAATGTAAGCAAATGCAACAACCGTCGCTAGGGCAACATCGAGAGGCAAGACCTCATAACTGAATACAGCGGCTGTATAAAGCCGACGAGCCGCAGCAGGAAATCATTATTGGCTCAGAGTTCATCAGATTCGGGGACTAATCCGAGTAAGAAGAATATCATTTCCAACGTCCATTATAGAAGATTAATTCTATATATGCTACACTCCTGCCTACACCTAAGCAGAAGAATAATTCTGCTGCAGAGATTAATCTGCTACACTTTTGCCCACACCTAAGAAGAGGAATAATTCTGCTGCAGAGACTAATCTGCTATACTCCTGCTTACACCTAAGTAGTAGAATAATTCTGCTGCAGAGATTATTCTGCTATACACCTGCCTACACCTAAGCAGAAGAATAATTCTGCAGCAGAGACTAATCTGCTACTCTCTTGCCCACACCTAAGCAAAAGAATAATTCTGAGGCAGAGATTAATTTAAATTGCTTTCTGTCTGCGTACACGCATTCAAAGACTAATTTGAATTATTTCTCCTTTATTGCAAAGGTCAGTTCTGGATTTCAGAGTTTAATCTGAATATTTCTTGTTTAATCTTACACATTACAGCACATACACGCTGCAGCACACTTACAGAGATAATTGCACTCCGGTGCAAAAGTTATTTTGCTACCTTTCTGCTCACATGCAGCAGCACTTACGGCAATAATTGCACAGAGGTGCAAAAGTCATTTTGCTACCCTTCTGCCCACACGCAGCACTATCATTTTTACGTTAAAGTTCATTCTGTTTAAAGACGATTTATTCTGGTATTCTTCGTCTTTTTTAGAACGAGTGAACCAATCGTAGCAAACTAAGGGGCAGGATTAAACAGAATTTTAATTTTTAATTTGTTTTTATTTTATCTGCTTGACATTTTTGATTATTTGAATTTTTATTGAATTTATTGTGATATTAGGTTAAGCAAATTGAATTATACATTCTATTGAATAAAACTTTTATATTTGAACTTAGAAAGACTGAGTTGTTCTTTTAAAAACCGGCACTTCCTTCCACGTTCGGGACTTAGATCTCACAACTGCAATGAAGCTCACTCAATCTACAAACGCAAGAAATTTGTAGCAATGGACTTAAACGGGAGATGCAAATTGATAAAGCGCAACAAGTTGCGTCCAAATTGCTTAAATCACACATAATACATCAACGATGCAATTAATGTAAAAAATGTCATCAAACTTTATTACAAACATGCACACACACCAAACAACGTCAGGAAAAATCACTTAGGTATGATAACCGGTATCCTCACATGCGGTATTAACTAATATATGTCTTCTATAATACTTCGGCGGCCAATTTATATAAAAATTCCTACAAAAAAAATTGATTTATTGCAGAGATGACCTAACCACCCATATAAGCAGACTTAATTTTTACGAATTGCTTCTTAAATCCCTCTAGTGACATAAAGTGGAAACTTCTGAATCACTTCGTAATTTTCATGCTAATATAATTCACTACATAAAATATTTCTCCTCTAATTGGCTCTTAGTTTTCTTACACGAGGTCTTCCCACCAGTTCCTTTGTTAAAGGTTTTGCGTGCAATTTCATTTTCTATAATATTTTTCTACCTCAATCATCTCTTAAAAAGATCATCACGTTCGTTGTAGACTCTATCCAACTTAGTCGAATTTTAAAGGATTCGACAATCCTTAAGAAAATTCTAAAGAAGAAAAGCTTATGAATTTTATAGAAGGCAAAACATTCTTATTGTTCAGCTAGAAGTAATGCACTCGTATAAAGGTTATACAACCCAAATTGGTACTAGAAAAATAAAAAACAAAAATTACAAAGCAAACAACCCTCCTTCAATAATTTAGAAATTATTGAGTTTTTTCTTTCATGTCGTACTGAAAATAATTCTAGACAAGTATGTAACGAATTACTTTTCCTACGAAGTTTTTTATGTATGTACAGTACACATTGTAACAGAACGGCTTACCTTGCTCATCCCTTTTTCTTATTTATTCATCCCAACGGTGAAAAGTTTTCCTTTCGTCTCGCACTTACAATATATCCCTACGTTGTAAGGAAACCGCAGCATTGTACATGCATCCGATAACGTACCGTCCATGTAGGTAGAACTACACTTAGACCAAGTTCCCACATTGAATCCTCTGTCTGGCTGGATGATAACTTATGGATCACTGTTTGTAAGAAATTGTTCATCGTTTTGATTACTCAGTTGTTGAAGTGCGGGTGAAACAACAATTTCCAAATTGGTAGCAATAATTTCGAACCTGTTTTTTGTTTTTACTCCATAGAATTTATAAGAGACGCTCTGAAATCCCGATTATTCCGTAGAATAATAGAAGCGCACAAAATAAGAAAAAAACTCACCAAAAAATTAAAATCTCGCACAAATCGCGCAAGAAACTGTTTCATATGACAATTCTTGAGCTTAAAATTTCCATCTGTCAGATGTTCCATGTCAAAAAATGAATATCGAAAGGAGGTAGCTTAGAATATAGAGGGAGCAGGAAGGGTGATAAGCCAAATTTAGCGATGTCAAATTCTGATTGTGTTAGTAGTATTTAGTAGCCGTGTAGTAGAATCAATATGGAGAGCGGGGCAACAAGATATATGATTGAAAATAATGCAGTTGCTCCCACTGAAAATGCTCTTAGTCGCTGCCACTGTGCCAAGATTATTATTATTATTATTATTTTCTCCGGGGGATGCAGACAGGACTCCCGTCTCTCATACTGCCACCGCGACCTAGGAGATCTTTTGTGACATTACCCCTAAACGCCCATTCGAACTTAAGGTCTTTAATGAAACCTATAATGTCCTTGGGGGCCATTTTAACAACATCCTCTGGCAGTGGAAATGCCTTTCCTAGATGTCTTAGCCTTATACGGCATAGGGCTTCACAATCACATAGGATATGCTCAGCAGTTTCATCGTCTTCCATACAGAATCGACAGGTCTCATCATCGACCTTACCCATCTTCTTGAGATGGTATGTAAGTGGGCAATGCCAAGTAAGTAGGCCCGTTATGAGCCTTAGTTCCTTCCTGCTGAGTGTGAGGAGTTCTTTTGTCCTCTGTTGCGAATACTTTATAAATTTTTTCGCTTGTCTCAGCCCCGGGGTGTTTTCCCAGTATTCCTTTTTAGTTCTGTCCTCTCAAAGCCTGATCTGAGCCAGGAGGTGACTCTTAGGGTGTCCAAAGACAGGCTCCG
The DNA here is from genome assembly GCA_963924295.1 of Dioctria rufipes. Lineage (NCBI taxonomy): Eukaryota > Metazoa > Arthropoda > Insecta > Diptera > Asilidae > Dioctria > Dioctria rufipes. The sequence continues at coordinate 343,830,117 of OZ002740.1, read as the reverse complement.
GGCCAATAAACGGAGATTTGGCTCCTTCCTTTGCAAGGCGGTCCGCAATCTCGTTCCCCTTAATGCCTTCATGTCCTGGTACCCATATTAGTGTCACCCTATTTGTCCCAGCCAGTTGCTTCAAGACAGTAAGACAGTCCCAAACCAGCTTAGACTCAAACGTAAACGAGTTTAACGCTTTAAGTGCTGCTTGGCTATCTGATATTATGTATATTTTTGCTCCACGCATATTCTTATGGATTATCTCGCGAGCGCAGAGTTCTATTGCGTGTATTTCTGCCTGAAAAATGGTTGGTGAGGCCCCCAGTGCCTTTGCGAAATGGCACCTTGGCCCATATATGCCCACGCCTGCTTTACCTTCCATTTTGGACCCATCCGTGTACCATTTAAGAGATCCTTTTTCAAAGGGTAGGTCCCCAGTGTGCCACTGTTGACGGTCCCCCAAGATTACCTTAAATGGCGTTTCAAAGTTATGGCGTTTTTGCATAACATCTGAAATTGGGTTAGTCATCGGGTCCTCTACGAATTCTTGGAGGACTCTCAGGTGGCCAACCAAATTGTTTGTGGTTTGGAGGTTTGCCCTTTGCAGTCTTATTGCACTAAGTATGGCCTGCCCTCTCACATGCAAATGCAAGGGTAGCAGCTCCAACATAGCCTCTAAGGCTGTGGTTGGGCAGGTACGGATGGCACCTGTTACTCCTAGACATGCAAGCCGTTGTAGTTTTTGCAAACTAGCTTGAGCCGTCTTTTGTTCTGTTTTTGGCCAGCAAACGAGTGAAGCGTATGTGACTATGGGTCTTATAATAGATGTATATGACCACAGAGTCATTTTTGGTTTTAGACCGCAAGTTTTGCCAAAAAGCCTGCGGCATGTCCATGTTGCCACTGTAGCTTTATCCACTGTGCCAAGATACCCAAGGAGTTTCTCAGCTGTCACAAATATAAACAAATCTCCGATATTTCATCGTTTTTCTTAAAATTTCAATTTCATTTAATATAAAAATGTGTGTAAAGTACACAAAATAATATTTTATAACTATACTTGCCTAAAAAATGATTTCCCACGCCGTCATTTTCTCAAAATTCAAATTCTTTCAAATTAGGAAAACTTTGTTTGACAGCTGAAAATATATTTGTCTCTTTCTTTAATATAATTGTGACATACTTCATGAAACTCTGAAAAAACCGCGCTCATGCACACGAATTTTACAGGTATCAACACTTCCTGTTGTTTCTGTAGGTATCCTAATGTGAGAAGGAATCTCAAATCAAAGTAAGGGCTCGTTCCGCTGCTTAAGTCCATCATTGCAATTCTGAGTGAAATCTACTCCGTTTCAGATAAACCACCCTAAATCAATTTTATAAAGCCTTCGCCGTGGACCAATTTGGCAATTTTGTAAATGAACTATTTTGACAGATGTCAACATTTCCCGCTTAAAAGTAGAACCAAATAAATAAACGTAACACGTAGTAGAAAAATTAGTATTGCTAACCTGAAAGTAATAAATGAACGAAATAATTTTGACATGTAGGGGAATGTCTTGAGGGTTGGCCTGTCGTCTATCTAGGTCGGTCATCTACGATTGTTTTTTTTTTTTTTAGTTTTGACCACTAGCACCACCAATGTTCGAGCGCGGAAAAACTTCTCTCAGTGATTGCGAACTTTTCGTGACATTGCAGATTTGGAGCGTGAACGCAAAGTATATGCTGCGCACTTAGTGGTTAGAAATTACAAAAAAAAAGTTTTTTCTAGCAGCAGTGAATACGGCTAGAAAGTGAGGAGAAAATATGCAATCATCAAGGTAAGCATTGGAAATGTGTTGTGTGGACATTTTGTGCAGTCAGGGTTGGCGCACTGTGATTTTGGGCTTGGATGATGCCCAAAAAACGTTCAGCACCAATCCCAACGAAGTCCGCCAATAAAACACTCGCTAAAAGAAGATGCCCGCCAAAAAGTGCAAAAAAAGCCCTATTAGGACAATGCAAGAGAGAAGTGCATTTGAAGTGTCTTTCAATATTACGATATTTGTCGGAAATGCGATTTCGAATAAAGTGCCATTAAAATTTTAATAAAAAACAGAAAAATACATCAAATTTAGCTTTTTATTTTATTCAATTAATTTTTCCAGGTCATTTTCTATCATTGCAGCACATTTTTCGTAGACTTGGCTAACTTTGACAGTATTTCACTTTTTTTTTTAAATACCTGTATTTTTTCCATTTTTCATCCAATCAATTTGTCATGTTAAGCAAAAGTGTTCCCTTTTCAGGGACCTTTCCAAAAATATCCTTGGATTGATAAAATTCTTTCTTAAACGTTTTGAAATAAATGTAACACGTATTGAAAACTGACACTGAAAACTTTGATAATTAGACAGGCTCGTGTTAGCCCCTACTGACTACTCTTATTTACTGACTTGTCTGTACTGACAAGATTTCTAACCAGTCAGTACACACTAGTCAATAAACTGTCAAATGTAAAATTAAGATGGCGGAATGTAAAAGGTAGATGCTAGTGGAAATTTGTGTTTATATTTCTTATTTTCTCTCTTTTAAGTGGGAAATGACTGAAAAGAGCTTAATATACATTTTAATCTTTATTTTGTAGAGAAAAGGGACGGATTAAGGAAAAAAATCGTTAGATATGCATATAGAAGAGGAATGTCTTATTATGAACTGACTAGTCAATTAATGGAACGAAAATTGATTTTTGTCAGTAATATTGACAGACAAAATCAGCACTGTCCGTTAGCTCTATTGACTCATCTAACCGTTGCGTAAGTAAGCTTAGGTGCATCTAGTACAAAAAAATTATGTAAGGGTAGTAATAAAAAATCTCCGCCATTTCTTTTTAGCCTCTGTTCTGGTAGTTTTGTCAAAGGTCAAAAAGAAAAAAAAATGAATAAAAGAAAAATCCTTAAGAATCCTAACCATCGCTAGTTTTTTTTTTTGTTTTTTGTTTTTTTTTTTTGCTTACCTCATCGAGACAAAATTTATTAAATAGTGCAACACGCTATTATTGGATGAATCGCACGCAGCACCTCAAGTAAGTCTTTCAAAAGGGACTCAAGCTCCGCTGTACCAGGCCCCACTTTAGAAGCCCTAATTGGCAGAGCTATCGATACCTCCGAAAGTTACGGTGATTTTGGACAGGGCTCCTACGCATACCTGGGAAAAGAAGCTCGCACTTCCAACTCAAACGTTCGAACGTCGTCATAATACATTGGTAATCGCTCGGCCAGGTGTAAAGATGAAATAATTTTTGTGACAATATACTTAGTCTAGCCATAAATATTGTTACAAGGTTTGGCAGCCCTGCAGAAAGGAACCATTATATTCCATTTCTTAAAAATTGAGCTAATCGCTATAGTACGCTTGTGCTTGATGCATTTGTCACCATTTGAGTTTAATTTTTAGTGTAGTGAACATGGATTGGGGCGACAAAGAAAATAGAATTGCTGTGATTGCACTTTATGAAGTAGGAATGCAACCAAGTGGTATTTTTAAGACTCTGGATACCCTTGGTATAAGCCGGTTAAAGTCGTGCGCGAGAGAGTTCGCCGTAATCCTCTTTGGAAACAAAAAAAAATTATCGCGTGAGATGAAAATACCCCAAAGAACAATTTCACGCATCATCAAAAGTGATTTGGGGTTGGGTGCTTATCGTAGATCTACCGGGCATTTACTAACAGATTCGTAAAAAAACAAATAGAGTTGAAAAATCAAAACGATTACTTTTCCGGTACGCAAACCAAGAACACCGTAAAATTTTGTTTACGGATGAAAAAAAATTTCCTGTTGAAGAAACATTTAATAAACAATACGATAGGGTCTATGCTCGCAGTGCCAGAGAAGCTTCTCAAGTTGCCCAAAAGGTTCAAAGATGTCATCACCCAGCCTCAGTAATGGTTTGGTGGGGTGTTAGCAACAACGGGGTGACAAAGCTGCATTTTTGTGAGAAGGGCGTCAAAACGTCTGCCAAAATCTGTTAAGAAAGTGTCCTTGAAAGTGTAGTGAAACCTCTCAACACGTTATCAATCATCAATCAACCTTGGAGTTTCCAGCAAGACTCTGCACTAGGTCATAAGGCGAAGTCAATCCAAAAATGGCTTGAAAAAAAAATTTTCCAGATTTTATTAAAGCTGAAAATTGGCCTTCCTCTAGCCCAGACCTGAATCCGCTGGATTACGAATTATGGTCTGTCTTAGAGCAAAATGGCGTGCTCTAAAAGACATCCTAATATCGAATCCTTAAAGAAGTCTGTTACTCATGCAGTCGCCAACTTTCCGATTGAAGTAGTGCGTGCTTCCATAGATAAGTGGCCAACTCAATTAAAGGCTTGTGTAAAGGCAAAAGGCAATCACTTCGAATAACTTATTGCAATTTCCGTTGTAAACAATGCATTGAATAAATAAACAATGATTTCTTAACATATAACACAGTGCTTCTAAAAGTTTGTAACAGTATTTATGGCTAGGCTAGGTATATTAAATGTTAAAAGTTTTTTCTAATAAAACAATAAGATAAAGAATTAGAATAATTAATTTAGGGTTAAGTACGACAAGAATAAAAAATCTGTTTTTTTTTTGTCCAAAAAAGGTGGAAAGAAAAGAAATCATCAATTAAATAATAATATGAGGCTCGGGTTTAAATTAAAACAAATTCGAAATTAAAGATTAAATTAAAAAAAGAATACTACTAATCAAGAGAATAAGCAAATATAACTTAAAACATAAAATTACAAAAAACAAAACAAAAAATACAAATATGTAAGGCGCTACAACACGTTATACGCTCCATAAACCCACGAATCCAACTCGTATGCTGAATATCGGATGATAAATTTTTCCAAGCTCTAATAGCAAAAACAAAGTAAAAGTTTTCCATTACTGAATATTGGAAATTTGGTATCAACAAATCGAAACGCTTTATGGAACCTGAAAATCCTAAGTTTTTAAATAAATAGCTTGATTTTATAGTATAAATGAATGTATGTAGAGATACTAGAAGCCTACGTATAGATTTAAGGAGCATGAAACATGATCGAATCTCCTTACGTAGATTTTTTACCGGGGCAAACTTATATTTGTTCAGAAAGGCATTTATTTGGATTCTCCGGTAGATAGCAAAAGCTAAAAAAAAATGTTTATTTATTATTTCATCACACAACCCATTTAATTTTGGGTAACAAGTTTCAAGTCTTGGTTTTTAGTCATCAACAGGTCCCAAATAGCGAGATTGAGGGACATGAAAATCAAATGAAAAAATAGAACAAAGAAAAGAAATGTTCTATTTTTTCAAGTCACTCAATTTCGCTATTTGGGACCTGTAGATGAGTCAAAACCAAGACTTGAAACTTGTCACCCAAATCAAATGGGTTGTGTGATGAAATAATAATTAAAATTTTTTTTTAGCTTTTGCTATATACCAGAGAATCGCCTATCAAAATAATCCTCAACCACTCCTAACTAAGATACAAGTGAATTTTCCAGTCTTCAATAACATTACGAAAGTCATTTAGATATTGGCTGAGGTGTAGAGGGCCATATATAGAGCCTTGAGGGATACCACAATTGATAGGTAAAACACCGGAAACACAATTCTTCACCGTTACCCGTTGCAATCTTTTACAAAGTAAGCTGCGGACTAAGGACATAGTTGAATGATGAAATTGGCAGTGTGAAGTTAATTTATCGAGCAGATTGATATAATTGTCCATGTCAATGGCTGGAAAGGACTTCCTGAGTGGAGAGGAGTACTGCGCTGGTCGAGCAGTCGTTGGAAAGGCCATAAAATTCTACATATAATGAACTCTGTAAGTGACCGTACATTCTGCACTTTTTAAAATACAGATAACAGGGTATTTTGTGAAAGACTAGCAAATTTTCTTAATCACCCTGTAACTCCGAAACGGTTGAGATGCCGTCTCCCCCCCCCCCTGCCATACAATTTCTTGTTTGACTAGGCGACTACTATCACCTCCTGTTCTATGGACCACCATGAACGAAACACCCTGTGTGAATGGTACTATACGTATACACTTTTTTTTGGAACAATGTTCACGTTTCCGCCACTGTACCTCGTTACAATAAAAATGTGTTTATACAATAAAATTAGTCTTCTTCAAATATATATTTTTACATTTTTGTCGTAAGATTAACCGTTGAGCAATAATTTTGAAAAAAAAAAAACAAGTTTGGGTACCTTTAGTCCAAGATGGCGGACCGCGGAGCCCGGAACTGAATAACATATATAAAAATCACAGTTACCCCACCTTTTGTAGGGCAAAAACCCGTACTGACTGGACTAACATCTAAAACTGAAATAAGGCTGATCTCATTATTTGAGGGAAACACGTGGCGATTTAAACTCAACTGACTAGAGCTACGTGAGGAAAGGATAGAGATAGAAGCGAAATGGAAGTGGAGTAAATCATAGTTCAGATTATATTGGGTGTTGACGCTTCGATGATTACCCGAATGAAGGTTGACGGATTCGATAAATGTCAACCTTTAGAGTATTCTATTACCTATAAGATTGTAAACTAGTATGATAGATTTTGCTAATTCAATTGAAGTGAACATTCCGACGCGATAGCATTTGTAATCGAAAAGGTCGTGAAATAAAGTAAAATTTGTTAAATATATAGAAATCGAGCCGAGTTTATTTCAATTTCCCTAACCCGTTTTCAGCAAAGCAAACATTGGGATTTATCTCTGCCATACTTATGCAAGTTTCTCAACCAAATTTGTGTTATTGTTGGGACTCAAATTTTTGGTCATAGTATCGTCTCTTGGCCGCACGAACCCTAGAGTTCACCATATTTCTAATTAATTCGTAACGCGGACGGCCTTCAGTGGTCTTTAATCTAAGATATCTCCGATATAAAAAAAAACATCACACTCAGCAATGAGTGACTGAATCACTGTAGAAAAACAAAGAAACCTTTTTTTCCCTGATTATGCGTGAGTGAATTGGAGCTTATCGTGAAGATAATGTAGGAGTTCGTAAAAACCACATTAATATTTTCATCCAATGAGGTACAAAGGTGATGTCATTCCAGGGTAGCGAGGCGAAGTCATCTCCCAACTGATATAAATCAATATAATAGTATTTCCTGTATGATATATCCTTGTACTTTCTGCAGTTACCAATATCAATGCTAAGTATATGTCATAAAAAGGAAATCATGATCGAAGACGAAAGACGAACCATTCTGGTTTTGAAAGATGTATTGCAAAAAAATAATCACAGCATTTCAGAGATGCTTCAGCTTGGTGTTTTTGATAATTAAGTAGTGCGATTTACTTGGATTAATAGACATATGGTTTAATTGTACCTATTGATGTACTTTTTTTAGATTTATTATTACCTCGAGCAAAGCAATCCTTTATCAGAACGATATGCCCCAAGAAACAATTTTTTTTATGTAGTAGTAACGGTGAGGTTTCCATTACCAAATTATATAACTTGAGTTATATAGACTAGTACTCGAAACCTCTTTGTAACCACTATAAACCCCTTATAGAGCTTAAATGGAGGATTATATAAAGGTTACCGTGACTTGATTTAGGTAACGTTATATAACTAAAAGTTTTATAAAATGAGTAACCAAAATATTCTGGTTACCTTAATATAACTTCTTATAAAACCCTTATATAACCCAAGGTGCTCTCGATTAATTTATTTTGGTCATAGCAGTGGTTGCGGTAATGTTTCGGTTACCTTTATAAACTTTGTTTATAATGGTGATGGTAACGTTTCCACAACGCTTGGAATTCTCAGGCTGATTGCTTTCAGTGATTGAAATGTTAGGGACATAGAATTTCGATTTTTGTTTTGTATTGCATTTTTATAATGGAAGGGTTTAATATTTTGACATTTCAGAAGTACAATTTTTCGGCATATATGTGGTGAAATTCAGCTGCAATTGAAATTTTACTGTGAATATCATCATATATACTTCTAAAAAATACAGAACTCTCCAAAAATAAGCAATTTTTAATAATTTTAATTAAATATGACAAAATTAAAAATTTTCACTTAGGTGATATTAATTCATAAAAATAACATAACATAATTTAGAAATGTTATATACCTAAAAAGATGTATTTTCTTCATATAAAAATAAAACGGAAGCCATATATCTGCAATATAAAAAATTGACTAATCCGACATTTTCTTTTTTATCTGCAATGCATAGATGAAAAAAATGGCGGCTTGTACTTAACTGAACTAATTGCCATTATAAAACTTCAAGTAGTTTTATATAAACTCCGTCTCTATTATATAAACTGAATGACCCTTATAAAACTTCTAGAAATATTATATAAACTGAAGAAACTACCATACCTCGAAAACGATCCTTATATACCCTTTAGTCATAATATGTAACCTTTGGTAATGTTTTATATCTTATAGTGACAAAAATCAGACGTTCGTGATCTTATATACCCTTAGGTTATATTGTGTTACCTTTGGTAATATTATATATCTTATAGTAACGAAAATCAGTCCACTGTTCTTATATATCCTTTGGTTATATTGTGTTACCTTATATATCTTAAAGTAATACCGAAGGATGTGTCAAGTTATTCTTAAAATAAGTTTTGTTGGGTGCGCCGTGTAGTGTTAAAATGGCTCCATTCGACACTAAAAGTAATTTGTTTTTATAACGATCACAGTAGTTACTAAAGGGCCACCAAAAAATTTTACGATATTTTATAGTGGGTATATGTATTACCGAAAGTTCCCAATTTTTATTAAAGTCACCGAAATTACTGAAAGTTGTCGAGTTATATAAGGGTAACCACGGATACCGCCATAAACCCTTTTTACCAATAAGTTATATAACGTGGTGATCAAAACAATTACAAAACTTTTTTATATACCTTCTAGTAATGGTTAGTCTAAGTTATATAGACCGATGATTGTAACATTTCCATCACCAAGTTATAAAACCTTTAGTAACCTACTTCCACGATAATCATTAGTAACCTTAAAAAACTCTAATATAACTACGTCACCAATTGGTAATATTATAAAACTCTTATATAACCACTGAAATTTTTACATAACCGAGTAACCATTATATACCCCTTATAAAACTACCCATCACCTTCAGTCACCAAAAATTGGGAAAATTGTTACTTGGGGCACCTCATCAGTGCATACAGGTGAATATTAACATCCTCTACATTTCCAGGCAGATTATTTATTTATTTTATGTATTTATATATATATATGCTGAAAAGTAAAGGTTCCAATATTGATCCCTGCGGAACACCACGCGACAGTGGAAGGAGTGTTTACTTATTGACATCTGTCTGACAAGACACTTTGCATTAGCTAAACAGAAATGTGTAGAAGGGAGCAAAGTAGGTAGATAATTTCTTTAGAATCTTCATGTAATTCATGTGATCAAAAGTCTTGAAAAAGTCCAGAACGGCCAAGACATTGATAAAACTATCATCACGAAAAAGCTTGTAAATTATTAGCTTAATTTTAAATAATCCTGACATTTCCGTAATAAATTGCATAAAATTAAAACGAAAAATTAAAAAGAAAAGCAAAAAAAAACTTTGAACAAGAAAAGAGTTATACTTAAATGAAACTCGTGCTTTTTTTCACATTCGCCCTCCTATACTATGCTAACAAAGTATATTCCAAGTTAATTCCTTGAAATTTTCATTTTAATCTAAGACGTGCTTGCAGCAAATGAAGGACATTAAATTTTCTACGTAGCTTCTGTGAAGGATTTAATCTAGAATTTCTACTTCCAGTCATAATTGGTCCAATTAAGAAATGAAAGCCGAGGCAACATTGAAGATGGAAATTGGATTCCATAAAAAAGAAGTAGGAAGAGATAATGTAATCACTCTCATGACCCGTATTTTATTCATTCCGTACAAGGATCGGTTGGTCCTGACAGGACAGTAAGAAAAATTCAATTTTTTTTTTCCTGGGAAATTATATCTTACAAATTTATGTGACAGTATAAAAGCAATTTTCGCACTCTCACTCTGTCTCTCTCTCTACATCCAAATCTTTCTGCCAACAAGAATGTGTTCTCTTGAACATGTGTCCATTTTCCCAGGTTGGTTTTTGTTTTCCTTTTTGTGTATTTTTTAAATGGAATATTCATGAATTTTATGTTGAGTGTATTTATGATGTTGTAAATATGCATATTTTGAAGATTAATTTTTTTTTCTATTTTTTTTCAGGTGAGTTGACGTTTTCTTTGAATATTTTGTTCTTGGGAATGTGAGTATACAACTACTCTTAAATTTTTTAATTAGTTTTATAAAAAATTTAAATAAAATTGTGTAACACAATTTTGAAGAATGGAATACAGTGCAGTCTCGATTTTTGAAAAATACCAAAATACGGTATGATATGCGCTTTGTACTTTTAAGCTGTCAAGTAATACTAAAAGTTCTTGGCAGCTTCAACAGTTTTTCAGTATTTGAATTGCAGAAATTTGATGCACGAGAGTTGCACTAAGTCGAATGAAGAATAATTAGACAATTTCGAACGTGACAATTGTCTCCGAAAGCAAAGCAGTTTGGCAAAAAAACAATTTCTGCTGTCCGATTATGCCCCGCACGCATATAGGGACATAACCGGACAAATGCCCATCTTTGAATTTTTATTGTTATTTTAAAATCGTTGAAGTTGTTTATTTTCATTAATATTTTTTTGAAATATAAAGAATATTATATTCCTTGCTTATATTTCATTTTTCAATTAATATAAATAAATAATCGGATAATTGCCTAATTTTCCCGATATTGTCTCGTCCTCCCCTATTTCCAACAATATTGATTATTTGATTATTTCATTCATCCTGGCTGGCCATTTCTATGTCTATAACATATCATCGATTAGATATTCTTTTACTACAAGTCATGCGGACCGAGTCGGTGAGCTTTTCTGTGAGTCTTTTAATTTCAACAGCTATAATGGATGCATCAAAGCTAGTACCTAATGATGCAGGAGAGAGAGCTAATTTGTTAGATTTGTTTGATTTTGTTTCCTTCTTAGTAATTCAGACCACGTTCAATCATAGTTAAATTTACCACCTCATATCTGTGCGACCCTTCTTTTCCATCCACAAGTAAGTTTCTCTGGTACTATAAAAATGCTGATTGGACAAGTCTTAATCAGTACCTTAAGGAGATTGATTCGTCGGTCTGTTTTGTTTCGGGGGATTGCGGTGAATGCATATTAGAATTTACTACTAACTACTAAGCAGTGTTGGGCGTAATCTGATTCCAATGTAATTTAATTAATAATTCCATTACAGTTTAGTCAAATTACCAAGTAATCTAGTTAAATTGTATTTGATTACATTTTAATCAGATTACTTATGAGATAATAATGTAATCTATCAAACGTGTAATCTGTTACAATATAATTAGATTATTTTTTAATCTAATTACAATATATTTCGATTATTTTGTAATCTAATTACATTGTAACAGATTACTTTGTAGATTACTTAAAGGAAAAAAATAAGAAAGAGAAAGAAAATAGTATTTTTCTCGTACGAAATTAGTTCTAGGGAGTTTTATGAAGAATTAGAATACAAATAGCTTAAATGTAATCACATTAATTAGATTAGGATGTAGTGGAATTAACATGTAATCGATTACCATGTAATCAGATTAACTTGTAATCACACTACACGTTAATCGATTACATTATGCAATTATGGAAATGGATTACGTTAGTAATCTGTTACAAAGTAATCTGATTACAGATTACATGGTTAATTGCAATTGTTAATTGTTAATCAGATTACATTTTGGTCAACACTGCTACTAAGTCAAGGATAGTCTGGGAGTGGCTGCAAACCCTTAATAATTTACCGAGGAGAAACAAAGTTATCCTCATGTGAGGAGACTTTATCCTGTCGTACTTATTCGAATGCTCCGCTCCTCATGAAATCTCAGAGCACCTGCTCTGGCTATTGCCAAACATTGGCCAGGGAGAAGAATACTCCACCTCGAACATGCTTTTCCTCCTCCAAACTGCATGTGGATTTTCAATCCCAGAATGGTCTAGATTTTATTCATAGTCGAAACCTATAGAAAGGAAATAAATTGCACGGGGAGACCCGATCGATCTTTCAGGTCGCAGTGAATGCGAGGCTAGCGACTACTCACACATCCACAAATCTAATCTAATCTAGTACCCTACTAAGTCTTAGCACGCGTGCATACAACACGTGTTTCTACAGGAGACCTTAACAACAACAAAATCACTCTTGATATAATGATAAGTGCAACCAAACAATAAAAGCTAAAGAGTTTCCTTTTCGCGCATATCTATGTCATCCATGGTCAGAAATGAAACATGTCTACAAGACCTCTACGAAGTATCTGCACGTTGATTATCCAAAAAGGAAAATTTCTATTTGACCGAAGTACATATTGACAAGGATTTTTGGTAAGCCGCAAAGGCAGAAAAGGCTTCTGGCCTGTCGTCAAAACCATTTGGAAAGACTTCATCAGTTCCTATAAACTTCACTCCTTTGATACTCTTGCTGATTCCAGAGGGAATGAGGCATGTGTCAAACGAGATTGCATGGCTAGATCATTGAATAACGATATCAATATCCTCGCTTGGGGCAAAGCGAGTCGCATCAAATTCAATGCATCTAGGAACCAAAGTTCATCTCTTTAATTTCATTTGATGGAGCCTTAATTTTAGATTCACCGTCACTAAGCAATCTTGGTATTAATCTGTTTATTTATTTATTTATTTTTAACGTACTTAGTGTCTGCAATGTTTTTGTTTTTTGATTTTTGATTCATGTAAGTGACCTGCACGTTGATGCTTTGATATTTGTCTCTACCACTTATATTCTTATAATTTTTAAATAAGTCTTTACATAAAATTTCTTCTAAAAATTTTTTTTATCTTTAAGAATAGAGCTTTTCATTTAACTTTAAACTTTTACCATTCTTAAAATTATTTATACTTCTAGAGAACAATTTTCTTAATTCCTATCATTTAAAATTTTAAAGACCTTTATAAAACCTTTCATTCTTATTATTATTTTTATTATTTTTATTTTATTTATAATTGTTCCATAGGGCCTTTTTGTTTTGTTTTTGTTTAACCGGAGTTTTCCAAGAAAGACTAAAGAAATCTTTTGAAACAACACACCCGGAAAGAAACGACCAATTACTAAATAAAATACTTAACTCGTAAATATTAAGACCACGTCTAACAAAAAAAACAATTTTCGCTGACACTACTCGCTTGGCGTCACCTACTATCCTGATTTACAATTCATGTATTACATTGGCCTAATGGTATGCGTATGACATTTTCCGGCATCTTTCGTGAAATAATCAAACTACACTAAGTATCCCAGTGTCAGGTTGACCATTTTAAAATTTTAATTCATATTTCTGTAATCAAATGTCGTATAAGATCGACAATTTGAAAACAAAAGAAAAAAAAACAATTAACTTAACATAATTTATAAAATCTGAAAGTAATTTCGTCACATAATATTTGATGAAATAAAACTCGAAGAATTACCAACCCCAGACCACCCTTTTTCCATTCAAAAATAAAAAATAAAAAATAAAAACCCATTGAAAATGACCCAGATCATTAAAACTACATAAATCATTTGATTAAAGCAATCAGGTGTGGTATAACTTCTTTAATCTCTCACCTGTTTTTTTCTTCCTTTCTCCAGTGGATAGAGTTTTTTTTTTTTTTCTGACTAAGATTTAATAGCCTCCTGAGTACTCACTATTAAAGAAATCATGCAAAAAATAGGTTTGTCCGGATTACCTTGCACGTTGCGCGCCTTGAGAATCATCTCAGACATATACCCACCCTCTTTGTAAGAAATGAGGATAATACCTACTTATATACATATTTCAAAATCACCCTGTATATACAGAGTTAACCTGAATTCCTGTGAGGCAAATGTTCTATTAAAATCACAGTTTATGGAAATTTTCCAAATTATCCAGATTTAAAGTAGAATAAGGACGAGGCGGGAATAGTCACCTGTACTTATGCTAAGGTACCTATATACATACATATATAGTAGTATAATTCATTGCCACCCATTAAAGTGATAAGATACCAACGATGAAAACGAGAGCCGGTGGTGCAGCGCTTTATAGTCATTAAGCAAATTTCGATGCTGTCAAAGGTCTAATTTATAACACAAGAAGCCATTAGAGTTGGGTGTATACTGAATAAATTAATCCTGGAAGGTGAGAATTTAATTAAAATGCCTGGAAAACAGAATGTTTCAATGAAATGTTCCATCGTCGAAGGTAGGTTTATGTTAGTTGGAAAGTTTTTTTTTTTTTTTTTTTAAGAAATATCCTCTTGAAAAATATCCCCCGAACTTAATTAAAAGGAGACTAAGGAATAAATACGCATTGATAACAATTTTTTGATATTTATAGTTCAGTTATAACTGATATGATATGGTTTTGTTTATTTATTTATTGTATTTAGGAAATGAACACAGAAAAAAACTAACCTTTAACTCATAGTAAATAGAGAAATCATTTAGAAGAAAGGTTTGTCATATTATGCCTTCCTTTAAATGTGATTTCCGCTAGCAAAACTCTCCAACAATTTTCTATTTTTATCCTTTTTAATCATAGGAAGTATAGGTATAGGTGTTGTGCCCAGAGTAGAGGTATTTTTATATGACCGAAAAGTCTTAAAGGGAAGTTGTTGCCGCAAGCCAATTTCTCATCACTTGCACTCTTACATTCATTGCCATCGGACGTGGTACAAGTTGTGTGCTAAAACACAAGTCAAGAAACAAAATAGTTTGGGGTATAGTGTGGTACCCCTCTTAAAACCTTTGCATGTGTTTAACTTTGTTAACAAACTTTATCTGTAGTAGAAACTATTGAACTAAATGTCAGAGTCAATCAGACCTAAGTTATCTAGGACCAGAACAACAATCCAAGAAAAATCTACAAATGCGATAGGATCATTCAGTCTTAAATCACTGCAAAATATAATGCCCATACCAAAAGAAATCGAGACAAAATTGAGAGTTAAGTTTGATGCACACTTACAGGCACAGCACGAACCGGCAGACCGGCATTTGTCGGTTGCTGGTCTAGTTGCGAAGTTAACTTGGAATCACTCTTCTATAGTTTTTTCGCGATGCCTGCCACATACTGAAAGTTTTCTTTCCATTTTATGTCGTTATATGCGTACGAAAAATGCCGGTGCCGGTCGATACTTATCTGCCCCGGTTCGTGCTGTGCCTGTAAGTGTGCATCGACGTTTAGTGACGATGTTAGAAAACGGCTATTATAACATCTTATGAACAAAAACAGACCTTGTCTCAAATGAAGGAGAGAAACGTAGCAAAAAACTTAAAATTTGGAAGGATTAAGAGTAAAGCATCTCTTATTAAAAGAATTAAAACTGAAAAAAAAAAACAGTTAACAGTTTAACACATTTGTAATGCTAAGTTTTCAACAAAGTCCCTTACATACCTCATTATGTCCCGTGTTCCCCTACATAAGTAGAAAGGAATTGATTCTTTCATGTAATTGTTCCCTGTCGTAGCTATGCTATTGAAAAAGAAGAAGGCATACCATTTTGTCGACACCTTTTAGAATTCGAAAATAATATATACATCAACAATTGAGCTGAGAATTGAGAAGATTTTGTAACCTCAACCCCGAGATGTATTAGAGTCAGTACTACTATGCAGAGGAAAGGCATTGAAATTCAAAACTGAATTATATCAGAATAAAGAATTAGTTTTGTGGTAGATAAGTTGAAGGAAGTCATGATTTTTCAAATAGCGAAATTTAAATAGATGTTAGCTTTGGTTAGATGATTTTTAGGCCGCTTTACTAACAGCATTATCAGCACATTCACTATACCATGGCAGTCTATCAAGGACATTATCGCTTTTTTTTTTAGACATTACAAACAACGTTCCGCCATTCATTATTGACGAAATATCGTGAAAATGAATAGGAAAGCACGGTACAGAGAGCACAATTCTCTCTCTCCTCTCTCTGTCTTTCCTATAAAAATGTATATACGTTAGTCACAGAATTACGTCACAGGCTATCAGCTGCAATCTGTGCGTAATTCATACAATGGTAAAAGCATGTTCCTGCAACCCACGGACACAGCAGAATTAAAACACATAATTAAGAATTTAAAAAAGGATTCATCACCTGGCATCGATGGCATCACGGCGAAAGACCTAAATATTCTTGTGGAAGTGGTAAGTGAGCCTTTGTCCCCCTTTATCAATGCAGCGTTCCTAAAAGGTGAATACCCGGATTGTTTAAAGGAAACTCTTGTTATCCCAATACACAAAGGAGGTGACACAGGATCAGAGACCTCTAAAATAAATTCATTTAATAATAAAAAGTACCCTCTCTAATAACAGCTAGATGCTGTCTGAGAAGAGGTTCAAACATAATATATGTATATTTGATGAGTCATGCTAGAATTAAAGTGATGGAGAGAGTGGTGGTTTGAGGATTAAAAAAATAAAAAAATTAATGGGAATACCTTGGCTGTGTTCAACTTTTTACTAGAGCCTGCTATAGCTGGCTGCAGCCAGTATGATGTCGTTCAGTTGTTGGCTATAGCCAATTTTGAGCCAAAAATAAGAGCTATAAATGACGAAAAATCATATCTGTATATGTTAGTTCAATTGTCAGAATTTACTGTTCAACTCTTGGCTGTAGACGGCAATAGCCAAATTGGTTAGTGCTCTGGAGGTGAAACCAAAGTAGCTTGACTTTTGTTTGTTTAGTTTTTGTCTCAATTTTATCATGATACAAAGATTAACAAGGTATGGCCGGAAAACCTGTAAATTGGTTGCCTGCCTCCTTTAGCGACAATTGTCAGAAATTTATTCGTCTCAATTTCAATCGTCCTTATCCTTTAATTGTAAATTTCTTTCCTTTCCCACTAGCATATAATTACTTTTCCCGAAGTGATTTAAAAGATGAAACTAATGTTTTGTGAAATATTTTTAATATATTCAAAACGTATTTCAGTCAATAAAATACGAAAAACGCAAAATAATTTCGCTGGAAATGACTTTAGTCATCTCATGACGTAGCAACACAAAAATTATTCCTCTCGAAGCGGCCATACCTTGTTATATTTGTATCATGATAGCAATGGTGAAATTATTTACGAAAATAATGTGCCATTATTTACAGACACTATTAATATAGGTTTCACTTATTTTCTAGGGAATCTTCATTCGTTTATTATAGTTGCTGTTCAGTCCTCACAAAGGTATGTCAAAAATATCCCCTCGACGTACCTGAACCAACACCGCATTTCGCATTTGTTCTCAACAGCATAACATGTTTATTTGACATTTCTAGTAGCAGCTCCTTTTAGCTTATGGCTAAATAAATTTCCGTGAGCAATGCACGTCCACGTTACATTTACAATAGCACAATATATGGAATTATAATTAAACACAGCTCAATTATCTAAAAACAAATAAAAATCAAGCAAACGTCGCTACTGCAACACCACGAGGCGAAACAGACATAACTGGTTGCAGCGGCTATATAAAGCCGACGAAATTCAGTAGATGGCACCGAAATATCCACATCCTATCCTCTCATATCTCCTTCCCCCGCCCTCCTACTAACAACTAACTCCATAAGGAGAACGACATACATGAGGTACGACTGATAAGGCGCATCAGCTGTAATTGAAAAAAGACAACAAAACTGAAAGTTCGAAAGTCACAATGGAAACTAAACTGAGAGCTAAAGATGAGCCCCAACGAACAAATGAGGACAAATTAGAGAAAACATCGAGGGAAACTACGACAAAGCGAGCAACATACGGCGCAAAACATACTTGACTTGACTTGACTTGTAGATGGCACCATTCTTTTGGCAGAGTTGATCTGTATCAGAGCTAATCTGAGTTATAAAGAATCGTGCTTCCTACCTTTTCCACAGAAGATAGTTCTAGTCAGAGATAATCTGAGTGTCTGATGTTTTTCTATCGAATCATTCTACTGCCCCTGTGCCCTCACGCACCAACGAATGTCAATTAATACTAATCGAAGTTTATTTTATTGACAGCTGCTTAAAGCTTTCTTCTTCATCCTTTTCAGAATTAAAGGACCAAAGAAGGCGCAACATTCCCGAATTTTTAATTTGTTTTTTTATTTTTACTTTTACTGAATTTTATAGTAGTTTGTAGGGTAATTTTATTTTGAATTTTTATTGAATTGAATTGTGATATTAGGTTAAGCTAGTCGAATTTTAATAAAATTTTATATTTGAAGTTAAAAAAAAAAAAAAAAACTGAGTTGTCCTTTGTATCGGTTTCCTCCGTCACGAACGAGACTAGATCTCACATGCTATTACAACTAATTTACCTTTATTACTCGACATAATTCTTACAATGAAATGGAAACAATTTATGGAATGACATTTACTCACACAAATAAAAGCTCAGCTGGCTCTAGCCAAAAGTTGAACACAGCCCTTGTCTTCTATATATACCTTGTGGATAGGAGATCCCATCCCAGCCACGGAGGATATGGCGCCCATTGTGGTGTCCTGCTAGAAACCCATTCACCAAATTTTCCTGACCTCTTAATGAAGCGCATCAGGTCTTGGTGAGGCAGTTCTTTCACCTCATCCACAGATAAAAGGGCAGACCCTAGGCCGGACAAGCCAGAAAGTCTTCGGTAAACTCAGGATCTCCTTCCAGGCAGAAAAGACAGTCAGGACTGCGTCAACAACTCCCATCCTTGTTAGATTAGCGTGAAGTGAGCTGTCGACGGTGATGATGCCAATCATACAGTTCTACATTGTTTCCTTCCGAGCCCCATGAGATAATCAGAGATATTCCTATTGGGCCCATCAAGAATCAATTTTGTGCACCTGCAAGTACTCAGATTCGCCCATCTCTGCTGATGCTTCCTATGGACATCGAGGCGGCAACGTCTACGGCGGGTTCCGGTCCGAGGAACGGACATTCAGAGCCAGCCCTAGCTAAAAGGACATTACCTTTCAATCCATTCTGATTCTCTAATGAATTTCAGGATACACCTAAACTTTGTACCTTGAAGCTCTTTCTGCTGCTCCGAGAAAAATTGGCTACTAAGTAGCCCTTCTATTTTGACTACTAGATCAGGTCACACGCAGAACACATATCGAATTGATTCGATTTCAATGTCAATCCATTTAGAAAAAAATCAGTGATTCAATTTCCTTAGGATGCAACTTCGACAAAAATTATTTGATTCTAAACCACTATGTGGTACCACGATTGGCTCATCGATGGTATGCCTTCTCGTAGCTATCGTTGGTGATGTCGCCTTTTAAAGTTCCGATCGGAATTCTTATACACGATATTGCATTAGAACTATGTATTTCAGAATCCCATTTTATTACCTCATCCGTGCTATCTTAATACCTTGATATTTAAATTGCCAGGCCAGGTAACTCTCGTGTGGTCATCTTATGTCCTATAGATTTCCATAGACTCTCCTCTAGGGTATCCTTGCATAACAGCAGCACCTTCAATTTTACCACCATAGCGTCTTAATAGCCATCTAGCTGCCAGTATACTAGGTGACCCATCTTGGGTGTTACAACCGGATGCTATGAATAGGTCATGCTTAAAACAAGCAAAAAATTGTATGGGTGGGAGAGGGGAAATCCCAACGGTTTCCGAGATAACGAGATTTAAAGATATGTATTTGGGTATGTTTAATAGATCACCCTGTAAGCTCTGAACGTTACACCCTATGATGATGATTTAAAAATTTTCAGATAGCTAAAAAACGTTGGATAAATGGCCTATAAATTCCAATTTTTCGGAAATTTATTCTAAGTGTCAGCAATAAAAATAAAATGTCAACGTTTGAGTGGAAAAAAGAAAGAGTTCAACAATAAATATCTCTTTTGGAAAATATTCCTCTGCCTTGAGATGTTTCACAAGATTTCGAAACAATTACGAAACTTTTTTCTGCGATTAAAAAAATCACTCAACAATTAAATAGGGATGCCGGAGAAATCAGTTGAAAGCTGCATAATTTAACGGACCAATTTAATAATGTGCTAAGAAATACAAGGGTCTGTTTCAGTGTATGCGAGAAAATGGGATTTTGAAGGTCGGCAATTTTTTAACCTTACCAAAAATTTACTGCTATCTGTTTATTCAGATATAAAAATTTATATATTCATATTCAAACTGGGCGAGTGTACTCTCAATTAAGAAGAGTCATGTAGACTCATGCGACATTACTTTCTGACACTTTATTGCGACATCGTTCATTAATTGCGGTACGTGTACATCGAACGCAACTGCTCTAGACAGAATTCTAAGCGTGTATAGATTAATTGCAATAAATAAATTGACCTCTCCTCACGGAAATTGCAGCTACAAAAAATTGCAACTTTCTCTAGCTAAATTAGTCTAGGATCTAGACGTCGTATATTCACACTTTTAGAGGTATACAAAATTTCTCATCGGAATCGTAGAAATTTCTTAGATCCAGTTCAGACGAATCAGTAGCCTGTCTCTGCTGTTTAAAATCTGTAGGTAAGGTGATGGTTTTCCGTTATTTCTTGAAGAAGCTAGGCAAATCCGACAGTGAACTACATATATAGATTATCCTATGAGGAACATGAAACCTCGATGCATGTTATATGTGAGTGTCCAGCGCTTCCAGGTTTAACTTTGTAAGTCCCTAGAGAGACACTTATCTCTGCAAATTAAGTCTGCAATCTAACCCCAAGATCAATAATCGATCTCGTTAAAAGACTCGATTTTGTCTAACAACCTTAGGGGAAGGCATAGTTGATCAACTATTGTCGCGGTGTCTGCAAGTTCCTAGAGGCCCAGTCGCCCCTACTTTTAACATTAACATTGACATTAACATTAAGATTAAGGTGACGCTTCATTCCTGCCCACAACTATCATCCTACCCACAAGTTTTCGTGAGATAGTGGCAGCATACTGACCCGTCTTACGGGGGTCTTAGATAAATAAGTAAGCTCAATTTAACATATGGATGAGAATAACTCACTAAAACATGGATGAATTGATTTTTGTTTTTATACAGGGTGTCCCGTAAGTGGTGTGAAACCTTAGAGCTATGAATAGGTCATTCTAAGACGAGCAAAAAATTGTATGGGTGGTGGGGGAATTCCTAACGATTTCCGAGATAACGGGACGCAAAGATATTTGGGTTTGTTTTCACATATCACCCAATGATGATGATTTAAACTTTGGCAGATAGACAATCGTTTCCCCCCTCATCCACTCCGTTTTGAAGTTAAGACTCAACAAAGTTAAAATTTCGGAATTTTTTAACTACTATTTTCATAAAAAAAAAAACAAAAAATGTCAACAAGACCAATTTTTTATATTGGATTTAAGAAGCCCAAAAGTTTAGCCTTAAAATAACCTATGTATTACCTGTGTACCCAAAAAGCTCCAATTCCTGTGTTTTTTGCACTTTTTCTTAAGCAAACCAGCGAAAAAGTTCAATTAGAGCAAGAAAGTAGGCAATTATCTTTTGGAGACGAGCTTTTTAATCCATTTTCACTGGAAGAAAAAGTTCGAAAAACGCAGAAAGGGTCACTTTTTTGGTACAAAGTGTGATAGGTCATTTTAAAACTAAGCTTTTGGGCTTCGTAAATCCAATATGAAAGATTAGTATTGATGACGTGTTTTTTTGATAAAAATTGTAGTTAAGTAAAAATAATTTCGAAATTTTAAATTTGTTGAGCCATAATTTCAAAACGGATGAGATGATGGAAAAAAATTTATAGACCGCTGGAAAGGCCTAACGATTATCTAACTACCAAATTTTAAATGATTGTCATAGAATGTAACATGGAGAGGTTATGAAAACATGCCCAAATATCTTGAAGTCCCGTTATCTCGGAAATCGTTAAGATTTCCCCTCACCGGGAAATCTATATAAATTTTTTCTGAAATTCACAGGGACCGAAAATAATTGGTATTTTGAAAAATTTTAAACAAAAAAAAAAAACTGGTATAACTTATGATCGTGGTATTTAGTGGAATATACCAAAAGATGTCTCGTGAAACCCGTTCCGATTCCTGTACAGATTTGAAAACTTAACTTTTTTTTAAAAGAAAGCTAAAACAACTAAGCTGGAAAGGCTTTTTATTTTTTCGAGCTAGCAGTAACAGGTTTTGAAGCCGGAAGTATAAAAAGCAAGCTATTTTCAGGGACTGAAACAATTATGAATTTTTACGAAAAAGCTTAATTTACTTGTTATTCCTGGCCGGTAATAGTTTTGATATTAGAAAAGGAAGCGCAACGGCTTGATCCTTTTTTTCGGTAAAAATATAAAAAGCGAGCCCGACTTTTTATTTTTTCTAGCCAAGCTGGGCTTTTTATTTTTGCCAGAAAAACATAATAAGCCTTTCCAGCTTAGTTTTTTTTATCTTCAAACTATAATCGGTCAGGAATAACAAGTAAAGTAAGCTTTTTTCGTAAAAAGTCATAACTGATTCGGTCCCTGGAAATTCAACTCCATTCTAAATTCGTAGGTCATAAAATATTTCTCGTCTGAGCTGGTTTCACTATAGGCTTCTCTTTACATTTACATATATGTATGCCCTAATTTCCTGTTATACTCCACCTTGGGCCTAATTATATGGCTTACTTTAGTATTGCCTAATCTTGTAATCATAAGTGTAAAGTACTTTTGATAAAAATTGATATTTTATTACCATGGGTTTACTTTAATTATTTGTTTAGTTTTTTATCACCAGATTGATTCGCTACCCCAGTGTAAAAATTAATTTAGGCCTTCATTCGGATTATTTTCAATATGCAATATGACTACTACAATAGTGTTAATTACGTTTATTCCATGGAAAATGTGATTTGATGTCAGCACAAAAAAAAACCAAGAACTACGAACTCTGCAAAATCCGATTTAATTCAAATGGAAAAGCACTTTCCATCGAACCAACAGAATTCCCATTCCGCAAAGACATGCATAGGCCATCATGAAACTAGTAAATAAATTGCATGTGAAAATCATTTCGATAGACTTTTTCCGCTTTCTATAAATAAAATTCAATTTTTCACGTGGAAATTCAATCAGAAAAATCTATAGAAAATAATTTTCTGTCGGCTTGTCAAGTTGGTACTACTCGGCGAGCAGTTGAAAAATTAAAAGCAGAATGGGAAAATTGAAAAATCACTTATGAATCAGAGAGAAAAATGTATATAGTAGAAAATTTGGGGGAAAAAAATTATGTCCAGTGCACGACGGTTGTCGAGCCTTCGGCATTTATGTTTTATTTACCGTAAAGTGTGAAGTACGTTGAATACCCAAAAATAAAAAATTCCATACACCTCTAACCACTAACGTTCAATGAAAAAAAAACAAAAAACCGTATACCGCCCGACAAAACTGGCGACCCGACATATATTTTATGCTACTATGGGGTGCTACGAAGCGGGGACTTGGTTGTTTATTATGTTCCCTGAAAATTATGGGTGGTGCCGCGTCTGCTGCTGGTTGAACGCGATATTATGATTCATTTGGGTTTTCTCTTCCAGAAAATTAAAATTGGAGTTCAACTGGTATTTTTGAATAAGGCCGGTGGTATAGTGCCCACTTATAACTTATAACGTAATTTGCATAAGTATTCTGGAGCAGCAGAAATACTTTAATGGTGCTACTTTTTTGGGGTGCTTACTGATCTATGTAGAACTGCGGGCTGCTATAAGGCGTTACGATTACATGACCTAAACTCACCCAACAAGAAACTCTTCAAGGGTGTTTGTACTCCTTTACAAATTTTACTTAGCTGTTAGGTGGCACTGGAGAAGTACAAAACTTATCATTTTGGTGCAGTTACGTGCAAATAATAGCCTCAGGGGGTGATCATTAGCTGCAGCGATTTTATTAAAGTGTGATAACATGGATGGAGAGTATATGTTTGTGGCAGAATGAAAAGAAATTTGTTTTCAATGTATGCTCACGAAAGTCTATGCATAATGGTAATAAAATTACTTTTTCTCGGGTCTGTTTTAGAGTTTTGCATTTTTTTTTTGTATTACCTAATTAAGATTTTAATGTTATGGACAATAAAAAAAATATATATAGGATGTTCCAAAAACCAACGTTGAACCTATGAGGTTTGATGTGCCCCAAAAACTAACACTGATCCTAGAAGGTCCGATGGACAGGCCTATGACCCACCAGTTTTACTAAATTTTATCTTAAGTTTAAAAATGTCCTAATTTTGCTAGATTTTGAAATTCGAGAAAATCTATGAATAGTGTTGTCATTCGGAACAATTTCCATAAGCAGCATATTTATGTTAAAGAATTCCAGTAGATTAACACTTTTCGTAGTAACTAAACTACCAAAATATATTTTGTTGAAATTAACGAATTCGTCAAAAATTCCAACTTTACTAAATACAGCAATTAAATTTGTGGCGGCTTCACAGAGTAATCTGCATGTCATCAGTGGCCTTGGGTAGCCATGACAAATTTGTAGGGTTTCGTAAATCCAATTCCACAGTCCCAGTGAGACTTGCAAAAGGTTATGTAAGTAGGCCGTGATTTGCATGCTAACAACAAAATTTTTAATATCCTATCAACCAGCGATTCAACAAGTCTAAAATTTGGCAATTGTATTTCCAAAAAAATAATTACCAATGTCTCCAATAAGGACGGAGATGCCTATAAATGAATAAGAAGACGTATCAATCCATGCGCAGCTGTTTTATTTAATGCTTTTTTTGTTTTTGTTTTTTTAATATAACATTATTTTCAGAGTACATGTAAGTATTTAGATATATCAAAAACATATCCCACCGCAGAAGTGAAGGTTTGCTTTCGTAGTCCAGCATCCGGACTGCTATTACAGCTTCCGCCAAGTCAACCCTATGACTTATCGCCTGTTACCCTACGACTTATCGCCTGTTACCCTACGAGCCGCGTCCTGTCTGAATTTGGAAACCTAATTGGATCGACGTGTTAAACCTGCGCTCAATCCCAGTCTTATATCAGGTAGACTAGGGGTTTCTAAATTCTTTCCAGGTACCAACAGAAGCTGGCTATTTTAATTTGGTCATTAAGCGACCGTTCGATTACCTAGTAGCCAGGAGATCAATACACATCGAGGCTAAGCTGTCGCTCTTCAAGCCACTAATTCTCTGCGATAACCGGATTCTTCCGGTATCGCTGTTAAGCGGTCCTTCAAGGCATCATAAGTGGCCCTGAGGGAAATAGTTGTCTACCTAAGGCAGGAGACGTACGTAAAGTTAGCACCGCAACTTCGCCTGATATAGTTCGGAGCTATCTCATAATTTGTCGTTAATTTGTCGTTAATTTGTCGTGAAAACCATAAATTTGTCGTGTCCTTTTTTCCAAAGGAAACTGGATGTGGTGCTAAGTTGACGTCAAGTTAGCATCGCAACTCACTGGAACTCGGCCAAAACTTATCAGATTGGAAAATTTCACATCTTGGAATTTGTCTTTAATTTGTCGTTAATTTGTCATGAAATCCATAAATTTGTCGTGTCCTTTTTTCTAAAGGAAACTGGATGTGGTACTAAGTTGACGTCAAGTTAGCACCGCAACTCACTGGAACTCGGCCAAAACTTATCGGATTGGAAAATTATACATCTTGGAATTTGTCGTTAATTTGTCGTGAAAACCATAAATTTGTCGTGTCCTTTTTTCCAAATGAAACTGGATGTGGTGCTAAGTTGACGTCAAGTTAGCACCACAACTTAGTGGAATTCCACCAAAACTTATCGGATTGGAAAATTTCACATCTTGGAATTGGTCGTGAAAACATAAATTTGTCGTGTCCTCTTTTCTAAAGGAAACTGGATGTGGTACTAAGTTGACGTAAAGGTAGCACCACACCCAGTTTCCTTTAGAAAAATGGACATGACAAATTTATGGTTTTCACGACAAATTCCAAGATGTGAAATTTTCCAATCCGATAAGTTTTGGTCGAGTTCCACTGAGTTGCGGTGCTAACTTGACGTCAACTTAGCACCGCACCACATCCAGTTTCCTTTAGAAAAAAGGATAAGACAAATTTATGGTTTTCACGACAAATTAACGACAAATTAACGACAAATTATGAGGTTGCTCCGAACTATATCAGACGAAGTTGTGGTGCTAACTTTACGTACGTAGGCAGGAGATCAATATTCGTTGTATTGAGGTCACATAACTGCGCACGTAGCTCGGCTATCATGAATTTGCCATTACAGCCAAAAATTATTCTAAAAAGACATTTCTATTCCACAATAAAGAAAATGAAGGTTGACTGAATTTCTTCAATTATGATTTATAATTGTTTCTTTAGATGTTCGTTTTGCCCCGCCGATAATATTCTAGCAGCCTGTCTTTAAGTCGAAGACTCATCAAACATCCTTTGGCAATTGTTTTCAATTGAATCAAACTTTCCATATCCTTTATCCGCATTTGCTCTGTCTTGCTTCACCCGAATTTGCTCTGTCCTACTTCAAATACCCCGGAAAAAGTTAAGCTCATCTACTTGCATTTTACAGGTATCAGCATTTCCTTTTTTCTCTATAGGCTTCAACAGTCACGACCTAAAGAGTGGTGCGAAGGCCAAACCGCTAACAATAAGGGCTGCGTTTGTGTGGACGCGTCTGTGCCGGGTCGCACATTTCCGAACTCTTGACGAACCACTTTGTAAACCTAGCAATCAACTAATCTTGATTCGAGCATCTCGGGTTATTGAACATTTGCGATGATCTGCAAGATTCTGCTTGAAGATTGGGCACAGCCGCTATATCCAGCTGATACCAAGACCGAGTTTCAATCACCCTGCTGTATGATTTCTCAAGAGTTCATTTAAGCAGATTAGGTTCGTTTGCTGTTGATACAGGACGAACCAGTTAGGTAGATTAGCATAGCACTAAGCAACCCCAAGAACGCAAGATCAATTGTCTTTGGTCATCCAGAGTTAGGGACTTAGCGTGTAACAAATCTATTATATCGGTCGTCATTGGGGCAACCTGCCTACCAGAATCCTTCTACACACTTGGCGCCAGAGTGCATCAACAGAGCCGCTATTTTTTACAGATTAACTTGAGAGTAGTATACCATTTAAGGTGACTACCCCTCTCATCTCAGAGTTAAAGGACCAACAGAAGACGTAACTATTTGAGATAGCTGGTGTTGATTATTCCTCAACCGCATAGCAAACCGGACTAAATTCTCAGGTATACGACAAGCAGCTCCACAATTTTTAGAGTCCGCTAAAACCTAATCACATCAAGATTTCACTGATCTGCAGGTATACGGAAAGAATACGATGGGCCACAGGTATATGACAAGTTGCACAACTGTTAGCATTTTCTAAACGTTCTTCTTAAACGTATCAAGCTTAATTTGGAAGCGTAAAGCGTAGATTAGATTTATTGCACCGTGAGAAAATCATTTCATTCCGAGAAATTCAGAGGATCTACTGCAACTTTTCTCAGTGGTTACCAGGGGGAGGCAGAGGCAGCTGTATCCGCCCCTTTCTCGCATGTTTTTTTTTTTTTTTTCTCAAGAGATGGGACGAAACACGAAGGTGGTCCATTTCATTATGCTAACCTGCTAAAAAACAAACAAAAACAAGGCTCATCGAAACCTTCCTACCCAGTGCCATCTTAATGAAGCGCATCAGGTCCATTTGAGGTAAGCAGGACTCATTCGCAGTTAGGTGGGTAGACCCAAGAGTATACAGCCTGCTCCAATCAAATGCCAGACAAGCGTGTAGATTGATTGCGATGAAAAAGTTTTTGGAATAATTTGAATTCAACCCGAATATTTCAGTGTGAACAATCGAACACCATACAGAGATACCCAAATCTATCGTATACAGAATCATAAAATGGTAGCAAAATCACCCATGTCATATGCAACGTGTTTGAACATTAACTTCCCCATGATTACCTAAAGCGATTCATTATCGATTACATTCTATAACGTTAATAATGACTGAAGAATGTAAGTAAAATTGGACAAAGAATAGATCCTTGCGGCACATCAAATAAAATTCATTGATTGAATAGAGTTTTCAATAAAGCAAAAAAACTCTGTTTAACTTCAAAAAATTGTTATACATAAAACTTCCACACAAACTGCAATAAAATTATGTTATATATAGGATTTGAAATTTACGATATTATTTAACAAGGCTCCTAGTTGGTATTTTTATGCCACATCGTTTGTCATAAAATAAAAAGAATTTTAAGTACCCGCAAGCATTCAACCCAACCACAATTAAAATTGAATGGAATATGAAATAAAAACATTCACTGGAATATAAAACGATAAATAAATAAACAAGCAAACAAACAAACAAACAAACAATAAGAGATTCACCGAAATAATCATCAGTTGGTTTTTACTAAAAGAAAACATCCCGAAAATATTTTATATGGAATGAAAAATAACAGGAAATATTCTGACCTAGTTACGAGGAGATTGTAATACTCCCCGTTTTGTCCGTAAAGTTTAAAGCAGTCCCTAAAGGTTTTTATTAGATGCATAAACTTCTAGGAAAGGGTTAAGTTTCCCCATAATAGGGTTGATTTTAGCATCACATTTTCCTAACTGTTTATTGTAAACATTTCCGTAAAATGGACCCAATTGCCTATTGCCAAAGGGAGGATTTCATTGGGGTACGAAAAAAAAAACGAAAAAACAAAAACTCTTGAGAAAGGTAAAATATGATTGGAAATTGCTGCCTTGATTATTTTTTTGTGTAATTTATTTGATTTTTACTAATTAAATCATTATTCAGAAAAAAATGTGCGATATTTAAATAAGTTTTTTTATTTTTTTATAAGAGAAATTCAAAAATACATGGCTAAAGAAAATGGGTTTAATTTTAGGCAGTTCCACTTTCAATAATTGTTAGTAGATGCGAATGTTGGCAGTATACTTAGTGGCGGATCCAGGGGGTTTTGAGGGGTCATGACCGCCCTAAAAACCAAAGTAAAAATATTTAATTAATTGAGTTATTTGAAAAAAATATATATACAGTGAATACTCTCTATAACGAAACTCTGTATAACGAAAAACTCTCTATAAAGTAAACACTAGTTGAACTTGGTTGGTTCGCCTACGAATCAATATATTAATTCACTCTCTGTAACGAAGTGTTCAATCTCTCTAGCGAAAAATTCGCAAAACAATGTTTGTGATAGGTTACCAGATGCCCACAAAGGCACCGATATTTTCGGAAGTAAGTATACCTAAAGTTCCAGGTATGTCGGTTTTGTGAACTTCTTCTTTTATTTATTATGATTATGCCATTATTGACCATTGACAGACTCGGCGCGTGGGAGATGACTTACATTACAAATCCGCTTATCGTTTTCAAGCAATGGAAACGATTTGCTGTTCTGCTGCTGCCGTGTCAATGTATTTCAGAACTTAGGTACCACCGAATTAATCACTGGTAATCTGATGTCTGATATCTGTTTATTATGATTTAGTTTGTCCATACATACATATTTTGTTACAATTTCTTACTCATTCTTTATAACGAAAACTCTCTATAACGAAAGAAATCGCTTGGTCCCTTGGGTTTCGTTATAGAGAGTTTTCAATGTATGTATACAAAATATTTTTATTCCAAAACTTAAAAACGTAAAAATTTATTTCAATGAATATTTTTGTATGCGTGTGATGTATGTGTATAAGTTTTTGTCAGAATTTCAGTTTGGCATCCCAATTTTGAGTGATCCAAAACCCTCGAGAAACACTTCGCAACTCATGAAATAAACACCCTCACTACCACATCAGAGCTTAGTCCTAACTCCTAACATTCTAAAACATTCTAAAACCACTGACATGTATAATATGGAATGACTACGTCAATAGAAATACACTGCAGAAAGTGGGCTCACTTCTATATAGCGTTCTCTTTTGGTCTAAGCTCCAAGTACCAACTGAGAGTCACCTTCCTGCCATGCTGTGCTTTGCATCTTAAGGTATCCCCTGAACTTGCCTTAACAATATAAAAAAAAAAATCAAACTTTCTTGACTTTAATAGAGGTAAAGTACGTAGCGCTTTAATTCCTGTAAAGCTACAATTTTTGATTAATTCGTCAATTTTTACTAATTAAGTAAATAATTTAACGCCTCATTTGACTTTCACTAGTGGTAAAAGTTGAACGTTGAGCAACTTTCTTCATTCCGAGTGGGTGTTCGACACTTATCTTATCTTTTAAATGATTAAGTTTGTGCATTTGATATTTGCGAGTGTCTTCGAACTTTTCATGTTTCCAGTTCCCCCCTCATCGCAAGAATCCTTGAGCCGCCTCTGCGTACCAATGCTTTTACCACGGTACACGGAAAGAAAAATCAATCCAATGTGGATTAAAGCAATCAAACTTACAAGTGGTTTGGCGCCAATCCAAATTTACATTAATATCTACTAAGGATATGATGAAATCAATTTTGTTCCAATAAACAGTATTGAGCAACAAATAAGTGGAAACATCAAATAAAGGATTTTCCAATAAGAGGTGTTATTTTGATATTCAAAGAAAAATGCCATTTTTTGAGATAAATGATCGGATCTTTATTTCATTATAAAGAGGAAGGTATGCCGTTAATAATAGAAAATAACATCAGCCAAATGACCACCACGACCACGCCTACAGGACCATATCCTTTTCATGAAATTTTCCATAACCAAATCGCAAAGTGGCTGCCCTATGTCCTCGATAGCCTCACGAATTCCATCTTTGAGGTCTTGAATCGACGCTGGGCTGTTGGCGTAGACCTTCTCTTTCACGTGGCCCCAAAGTAAGAAGAAGTCGCAAGGTGTTAAGTCACTAGATCTCGGTGGCCAATTGTGATCACCTCTTCGAGAGATAACACGGTCCGGAAACTTTTCCCGTAAAGGATCAATGGTTTCGTTGCTTGTATGGCACGTAGCGCCGTCTTGTTGAAAGTAAACGTTGTCCAGATCAATACCATCCAATTCCGGCCATAAAAAATCATTAATCATCTGTCTATAGCGCAATCCATTCACCGTAACTGTTGCTCCAGCCTCATTTTCGAAAAAGTAAGGTCCAATGACCCCGCGGGACCATAAACCGCACCAAACAGTCACACGTTGAGGATAGAGAGGCTTTTCAACAATAACTCTTGGGTTTTCCGAGCCCCAGATGCGACAATTTTGCTTGTTGACGAAGCCATCGAGGTGGAAATGGGCCTCATCACTCAAGATGAGTTTTCGATGGAATTCCGGATCATTTTCATGCATTTCAAGGACGCAATCAGCAAAGACTCAACGTTGTTGATGATCGGCCGGCTTGAGTTCCTGTGTTAACTGAACTTTATAAGCCTTAAGACCCAAATCTTTATGCAAAATACGGTGTAATGACGTTTGTGGAATGCCTAATTCCAAAGAACGACGAGGAATGGACAAACCTGGGTTTTCTCCAACACTTTCGGCTACAGCAGCAATATTCTCGGCTGTTCTTGAGCGACGTGCACGGGTTTTATTCTTCACATCACTAACTTGTCCCGACAGCTCGAATTTTTCTACCAATTTCTGTATTGCGGTCCGACAAGGTGCTGCCACATTTTCACCATTTCTATAGTTAATTTTAATAATTTCAGTGCGTTGTTGAATCGTGTATCGTTCCATTTTTATTAATGGCGTAGTTTCTACTTGTCAAATATAAAAAAAAAACAGCTCCAAAAGTGACATCTACCGAAATAGCGGGCTAATTAAAATAACACCTCTTATTGGAAAACCCTGTACATATGATTTAAAATTAGCCTTTGTTATTAAATTATAGAAAGTTATTACAGAAGTTCAGTAACTTATTTTCTAATAAATAGTAAATTTTGCGTTATTATTAGTAAAATACTTTCTGAATTCTGGCATCGTTTCACTGAATTTAGAAAAAGATCAGATTCATCATAGAAATTTGTCTGCTACTTTTCAGTAAGTATTTGGATACATATTACCTAGTTCAATACCAATAATAATCACACTGATGTATAATTTTCACTTTTATAAAATTACTATATAAGTAACCAAGCAGACGTGATATTTATACACCTATATAATGAAAAAGTAAAAACAAAGACTGCGGATTTATTTTAAAATGGTTTTATTTAATTAAAAACATATAAAAATTAATACTTAAACAACTAATATTCAAACAAATTGAAAAGAAAATAATAACCTAAAGATAAATTCAAATTTATAAGGCTTACAGGAATTTTTTTCTTTATGAATTTTTTAATCATATAGTAACATATAGTATGTACTTGCACAGGCTTATCATGAAAGTCTTCAATATTTTGAAAAATTATTTCATTGCACATTGGAGAACACATCTGAAATGTATGACAATATGATTTCTTTATGTTGTTAATACATTTATTATAGTTGTCGAATCATGCCACTCTAACAATCATAAATTGTTTTGCATCTGAAATACTGAATTTCCATCGATTTATAGTTGTTTTGTTTACAGCAACTACACTTGGAGAAAGGATGGTGTGCAATAAAAGGATTGCCCATATATCACGAATGTCTGGGAAGAAATTAAATATATTTATTGCTCTTGAAATAATTACATATTATTACCAGTATTACTAGAATTACTCAAATTCTTAAGGATTTTTTTTATTTAATTTATCTTTTATGCGATATTGTAGTATGTATAGGGGTAATATATTGTAGTATGTATAGGATAACAGAAGAAGAACTACAGGAAGGAGAAGAGCTGTGCAAAAATTAAGTTAAGTAAAACTTTAACCTCAAAATTTGTATAGATATAGTACCTACGTAGTTAGAAGCGGCCGCCAATAATTGTAAGACAGGGAGCAAACAAGAAAAAATAAAATATAAATTGTAGACGCAACAAAGAGGAGACTATTTTTATAATTAACCAGGGGTTTTGAATTTATAAGGTTTCCTTTTCCTTTATCTGTACGCAGAAGTTCACTTTTTCTTGAAAATTGTTAGTATAATAAAATTCTCAACACAATAACCGTAAATTTATTAATTTCGAAAAACTAATTAAATTCACTTTAAGTAATATTTGCACAAGAATAAACATTTTTTAAATGAGGCACCACTATACATAGAATTTAAACTCTGTATGACCTTTCTAATCAACTGATGTGTAACTGTAATTGTCTGAAGTATTCTACAAGAATTTAGTTTCAATTCTTGAAATACTGATCTTCGGCAAATTTTTATTGGATTTCACTAAATACTTTCTGAATTGGTCAATCAAAGCCAGCGATTACTGGAATAGAGTAAAAATTTAATTCCTTATTGCTAATTTGCTAATATTCAGTGAAACGAAGGCTGCTTATTAAGTAAATGGAGGATCAAAACAATCTTCTTTTCCTGATAATTTGCCACAAAATTATTATGAAATATGAGTAGGGGAGCGTGGGGCTAGTTGTAACAAATTTTTAGTTTTTTCAATGGGGAAGTCAAAATATTGAGTATTTTCATGATGAAGCACTTTTAAATGATAGGACGTCTATTCAGGTATCAATTAGAAAGATAATTGGGCTTAAATTAATTACAAATGCTTGTATAAATGACTTTTTGTGAAAGTAGTAGCATATTACAACTTACCCCGTTCTCGGGGCAAGTTGTAACTGGCGTGGGGCAAGTAGTAACAACCTAATAAAACAAAATATTTGTATGATTTTGAGGCATTTATTGTAAATCAATGTGAAAAATATTACTTATAACGTATTTATAATAAGGTTAACATTTAGAGACCTTTATTGTCTCTTAGTCTTTTAAACAAAATAATATTTCTATAAAAAAACAAAAACATATGAATCAGGATCTCCTTTTACACATTTAACGTATGACCATAATTTGCAAATCAAACATTCGAGCCACTCTTCTCCGTCAGATCTGCTGTATTCTTCTCCGCAAATCAAACAGAACCACTCGCCTGTTTTTGAATCTGATTCGTCATTCATAACCCTTTTCTTCAGTTTATAAATCTTTTGTTTTTCGGCCGATTTTTCGGTCGCTTTTTCCTTTTGCCATTCCTTTACCATTCCCCTTACATTTTCCTTTGTTTTTTTTTCTTCTTGCTTAAGTTTCTTTTTCATTTTCTCTTTGAATTCTTTTTCTGGAGTATCAGTCAATATAGCGGATTTTCGCTTGCGTCCACCTCTGTTAGATTCTTTCCTAGGTGGAGCTTTACGTAGTGGTCTGATTTTTGCGGGTGAAAAATCTATTGATCTCTTTTGGATCCCTGATGGTCCTGGAACTGGATGACTAGATTTTTCATTTGTCAGCTGGTTAATAACATCAGTGACGCTTACGTCCAACTGCGGAGCAGATTTTAGAAATTCGGGGTCTTCGAGATCAAATGTCAAGTCTCCTTCACTTTGCATCGAAGTAGCTTTTTGTGCGACAGTTTCTGTAGCAGGGTTAGGACGATCAGTAACAAAAGCAGGTGCAAAGTCAGAATCTTGAAAGATATTTATATTGAAAGGCCAAATACCAGTTGCTCTGAAACCACTTATAATGTTGTTCGGGCTCATAGCTAGTGCCCAACTGTCTTTTACTATGGCGGGAATGTCATAGATGGTCATAGTTTTACCAGGATTGTTAGTCATCCAAGAAGTCTGTGATCTGTTTATACATAGTTTTTAAATGGGCCGTATACTACCCCCACATCCAAAAGCTGCAACTTGTGCGAGCAATGTGGTGGGAATGACAACATGATAATGTAATTTTCTTTGGCCTTCTTTACAACTTCAATATTGACGTGAGAGCTGTGATTATCTAATATCAGAAGGACGCGATGCTGTTCTGTAGGTTTTCTTGTTGGATGAAGTGGTCAATGAATTTTGAAAATTCATTTTCAGTCATCCAGCCTGAACAGTTACCAGTTCCTATGCAGTCAGGTGGACCACTTCATCTGTGTACCGAATTCGTGGGAACTCGAAAATTGGAGGAACACTATTGCCAGCGGCGTTTACAACGCAAGCAAGAGTCACTAGCGTTCCTCTTTCGGCGGACGTCATCGCACCAACTTGCTTTTGACTACGTGCAGCGACAATTTTTTTGGTTTCTGGACGGTTGTGATTCCTGTCTCGTACACGTTCCAAATGCGAGAAGCAGGAATGTTGTGTTTTTGTAGAATCGTTTCATATTTTTTAAAGAAATCTGGCACGTTAGTTTTATTGAACGATGTTGCTCTGCTAAACCATGTAGGTTCTGGCGTCCTGAGTGATAGTCTTGGATTTCTTTCCATGAATTTCTTAAACCAATCTGGGCAAGCCATACCATTTTTATGCCAAGATGGAGGGATATTTTTAACGCCAATAGCTACAGCGCACTTGTAAGCTAGCTTTTTCACTTCTGATGGAAGAAATCCGAAGTATATATCCGCAAATTTAAGCAGATATGCGGTAATTTTCTTTCTTCTTCTGGTGTAAATACTAATCTTGGTTTGGCGTATGCAACAAAAAGAGACTGGTCGTTTTTCTTCTTTTTGATGTATATAAACAGCGACACATTACAAAGGTCAAACATTGCAGCAGCTTTGCGAATTTTTGTTCCGTTTTCTAAAACTTTTCTTGTGGCTAGTTCATAAACGTCTTGAGATTTAGCGGCCCTTTCTGACTTTCTTTTATAATTTGTCATCCTAAGACATAAAAAGAAATTTGATTAAGATAAATCTGTTAGGTCTGCAATAAGTAAGGCATTTGGCCAGCAGTGGAATATTATAATGCTATTAAAAACATCTATTGTGTTCCTACCTAGATATTAGTCCAGATTTTTATTTCTTCCGCACAAAAAATGCAATTATTTGAATTATTATGAGAACAATTAACACAATTTGCAGTTATCAAATGTATGCTCTAAGTTACTCCTTCGTAAAAGGTAGAGCAGAAAATCTTGCTCTAGGTTACTCCAATTCACTTTAGAACAGACTCTATGAGCACAGTTCAGTTCACTTTAGAGTACTTTATAGCAGTGATCTGAATTCATTAAACATGCTTTTCTGCTCATTAAACAGACCTAATGACAAACATAGGCACTCACATAAAAACATGAAGGGGCAAGTTGTAACATGTTACAATGTGCCCCGCAGTTTCGTTACAACTAGCCCCATGACAAAATTTTGAACATTTTTGTTTATTGAAAAAAAAAAGTTTTATATTATTGTCAAATGAAAGTAGTTACATCTGATAGCTTTGTATATTGTCTACACAAATTAATAGATACTCATTTCAAAAAGACATTGCAGTAACTTAGAATCAAACTTTACGAACTTAATTTTGTTATATTACCTGGCAAAAAGAGTGCGACTGCTCACAACCACTCACTGCGCACTCCCGCGCCACACTGGCTGTGCTTACATCATAGGCCCTGTTATAAGCTGCAGATTAAGTGTAAATTTAAAACAAAATATTCGAAACCTGAGTAATTAAGCTGTTACTACTTATCCCTTTTACTACTAGCCCCCCGCTCCCTTACATTACATTTGAATTAGTCGTAATATATTACAATTCAATCAATAAAAATAAATTTTTGGTTATATTTGTTTTCTAATTTTGAGTTTTTACTGATTATTAGTATTATTTTCTTAAAGTAATGTATTGCTGATTATTTGAATATTTTCAACACTGTTATTCAGTGAATTAAGCCAAAACTAAAAACAATAAAATTATTTATTAATTATTAATTTCAACAAAGCTTTCCTTTCCGTGTATACATAGGCCCAGATGCCGGAAGAATTGATGATATGTTTTCCAAAAATTTCTTTCGACGTTTTTCCTTTCTTCACAAGGTACTTTATCCAGTGCTTAAAATTGGGAGAATTTCCGAATTTGGCTGACAATGGTGATGTTTCCCCTTCCACGCATACATAATTTTTTATTGACCTGTACTATATTGAAAGAAGGGAAGGTTTATAAATATTTATACTACCAAGTGTGAGTGTCGCAATTAGTGTTAACACAAATCTGAGATGATGAGTTTATGTTAAGTATACCTCAGTTCGCGAACTTATCAGCCTATACCCTTGTGGATACATATGTGCACATACATCTAACTAGAAGACTCCCAAGTCCAAAGCATACATATAGTTATAGAAGGACAACAAAATGCATTCCGTCTGGCTTTATTTCTAAGGACAAATATTCTGTAGAAAGTATCCTCATAGAGTAAAGCCTAAGCACTTGTGTAGGTCTTTTAGTTTTCAGACATGTGCCTATACACCTACCACCAAGGCCATGAAACACCAAAGTATACAACTTGGTGCTCCAGCATACACTCAGAAGTAAATCAAACAAAAGCAACTCAGCTACTCCGACTATCTTTGAATTAATTATTTAAAAAAACGTTGCAGACTGAATAGGTATAAAGAGTTTCGGTTTTCCTACATTCCTCTAGGGTTCAGGTAAGTGGGTGATGGCAACATCTATGATACTTGCTCATGCTTTTCTTCTATGGGAAGCAGTTAAAAATTTTATAAATTTCTTTGCTCAACTTAAAAACATGACGTCGAGTTTTCTAAGTTTTGTGTTCTTTTGACAGAAAAAAAATAATAAGAATGAAAAATCTCTGACAAATTTGTCCTTTTTTTGTGAAATGCTCTCTAACGGAATATGTATACCTCCTACGTCGCCTTATAAGGGCTCGTGAATTATTTAATCTCTTCTTCAACTGAATGTGAGAAGGAAAGCTAACTCTTAGCTAAATAGATCAAAGTAGACAGATATTTTGCTGGAAATGATCTTGCCTACCTATATACATAGTTCACATTGTTGAGCTCTGACTAGAACTTATAGGGCAGCCTTCTATGAAATTATATCAAAACAAATATAATTTTAAGAATCCTTTTTAATACTGTGAATGTGGTCCTTTTGTTTGTTGATTCTCAAACAGAGTTATGATGATAATTGTTCGCTTTTAGCCGCACATTCTATTTGAATTCTCTTTGGTTTACAAGGAACGCAACATCCTTTAAGAGTTCCAACCAGAAAGCAAACCACCACCACCACCATTATAGTTACCTCAAAAAGGAAATTTTCTACCTCAGTAATATTTCATTTAAATTTGGAGAAATTAGGTAAATATTTGTGTAATATGTAACTAAGTATGTATAATTTGTGGCCCATGCTTCTTAAAGTTTTTTGTACACGGATATGAATTTCCGTCTTTGCTTTCTACTAGTAGTTTTTAAATGTTGAGTATAACAACAACAAAGCAAACTTAGTCCATGTAACTAACTCTCTGAAAGGTACTTGGAGCAAGATGAAGGGAACTTTTTTTTTTTGTGTATGTCTGCTGCGTAGGCATTTTGTCTAACCGGGGTTAATGCACTAAATTTTCACATGAAACCAGACCATCCGCCCTTTCTTATGCAATGTAAATCTTCCCTGGATTCGCGTTCAGGACTTAGGCAGGATTTGAAACTAGATCATCTGCTAAGACTTATGGAATTGCACCAAAACACCTTGTCTCAATCATTACAAGCTGGGCTTTCCGCCAACACAGTCGCCTTTGGATAGATGATCCCTCGAGTAGAACAACAAAGGAACTGTGTTGTAAACCAAACCCAAATCAAACAAAAAAGCTCCTAGGACTTAACAAGCCAACCCTGAGAACTCTGGTGTCATCCTCACTGGGCACTTCTCTCTCAGCGGTCACCTTCACAGGATGAGACTTGTTGATGATCCTACATGCAGGGGTTGTGGAAAGGAGTCTGAAACAGTGATCAACTTTCTTTATCACTGTCCAGCACTCTCAGGAATACGTTACAGATTGGTTGACACCTCCTGGACGAGTTACAAGACACCGGTATGGGAAGGTTGGGGGCCAATATTGAAATTTATAGGAGCATCCGGTTGAGATCTATGAACAATTACTCATAGGTCTAGAGGGTGAACAATGGGCCTTGATTTTGCCTACGTTCGGGGATCCCTCGAGGTCCCAAACCTCTGGTTTAATCAATCAATTAAGAGTCTTATGCAAAAGGTAATTTTTGTTGGAATCCCCTTCATTCCGAAATTTGAGGTCGTCTTTCTCATTTTTTTTTTTTTTTGTTGACACCATGAATGAAAAGGCGAAAGTGCTAAATACGTAGAATATGAAATCTTGTTAATAGTAGTAATTGTGTTCACGACATGGCAAAAGTTGAACATAATTCCTAAGGTAATCAGAAACCAAATACACACCATTATCCTAAAATTAAAATGTTTTATTACAATTCGGTAGTGGGTGCACGTGTGTCACTTTAAAATGCTTCGAGATTATATTAGGTCACTAAGAACGCGTAGATATCGAAACTATACGGATGATGACGTCACAGGAACACTAGAAGATACTAAGAAGACTATGTTACAAGTCAGTGAGAGTAAAAAGTGGAAAGTGTCTCGTGAAACGATTCAGAGGAGACTAAATGGTGTACACAAGGAGAAAATTGGTAGTTCGCTTACTTCAAATCCTAAGGAAAAGCATTGATTGCGGATATTTTGCATCAGATGGCTATGTGGTAGATGGTAATGATGACCTCTACTCATTGTGTAAAATAAAATGGAGGTCTTATAGGGGCATACACTGGCTACAGTATGTCACTTGCCATGGTTGGCCACGCGAATACTGCCACGAAGACAGCAGGATCCGTTTTAAGAATGTCCAAAATGTGAAGATGATGGTTAATTTTTTGTTGTTCATAAACTACCTTTAATTTTTTGCTAAACTGTTTTGTTAATAAATCTTTTCAAACCACTAAACTACTTTGATTTATACTATTTTCTCGTAGTTGCACTTGCTTTTATGTTTAATAATTATGGAAACATCTTAAGTTATACACCTGCCAAAGCCACCCCAAACTCGAGGTGACTTTGGCAGGTCCTTAAAGGATAATTTTCTCTAAAATTTTAAGCGATATGATTTTTTTTTATTTACTAGCTTACATAAACAAGATGTTAAATGCTATGACACCAGCAAAATATATTAAATTTTTCGAAAGTTTATGCAAAAAAATCGATAAAACCTTCAAAATCTACCAATGTCACCCCGTTTTACGGTATGTGATCATACCGCCGACCTATCAAAATTGGACATTATACACAAAGTCACCATTTATGTGATAATTGGAACGTGCAACACGGAGATGTCGTAATGATGACACAGATTTCTTAATCCTTGGTAAACTTTTAGAACCGTAGTATCAATATGCTTATGCCAGGATAACCTAGCGTCAATATGCATTCCTAAGTTTTTCCCTAATTCTACTATATTCGATTGGGATGTTATCCGAAAACAGCAAGGATAAACTGAACTTACCGACTTGTCGGTTTATAAAGAAAAAAAATTTTTGGTAAGTTCAAAATCCTTTCTCTAGATATTTCAAAGGATTTTGATAAAGTCTAGCATCCAGCTCTTTCAGCAAAACTTCTGGAACTTGGATTCTCCTCTCCTCTTCTGTTATGAATTGAAAATCTTTTATCTGGTCACTTAATACAGGTTGTATTAGATGGCATTATACATCTAAACTTTACCCTATAAATGCCGGTGTACCCCAGAGCTCTGTTATCTGTCCGTCTCACTTTTTAATTTTCATTAACGATCTGCTTTCCCTTACTTTCAATGTCATCCACACTTTTTCCGATGACAGTATCATTGATTTCGCTTACTTCTTTGACACCATTGTTGGGCAAAATGTAATTTGATTAACGATTAACAATTACAATTAACCATATAATCTGTAATCAGATTACTTTGTAACAGATTACTAATGTAATCCATTCCCATAATTGCATAATGTAATCAATTAATGTATAGTGTGATTACATCTTTATTTGATAACATACTAATTGATTACATGTTAATTCCACTACATGTTAATCTAATTAATGTGATTACATTTGAGATATTTGTATTCTAATTCTTCATAAAACTCCCTAAAACTAATTTCGTGTGAGAACGATACTGTTTTCTTTCAATTCATTTCATTATATTAATAATTACTTTTAGTAATCTGCCAAGTAATTTTGTTATAATATAATTAGATTACAAAATAATCGAATTATATTGTAACAGATTACACATTTGATAGATTACATATTCTCCCATAAGTAATCTGATTGAATTGTAATCAAATACAATTTAGATAGATTACTTGGTAATTTGACTAAACTGTAATGGAATTATTAATTAAATTACACTGGAATCAGATTACGTCCAACACTGTTTGACACTCTTGGGGATTGCAGAAAGAATGTCGCGAGTGTTCGATCATTAATAACGATCTTGACAATATCCTCGCTTGATACATAGCGAATCATGTCGAATTTAATGCATCTAAGATCCAAAGCTGTCTCATCTCTTCAAAACAAGATCATCACATAACTTAAATTCTTTTGATGAAGTATTAATTTCCGATACACCGTCACTAAGCATTTTTGGCATTAATATTTCCAATAAGTTAAGCTGCACAGATCACATCTTCTCTGTTGCCAACGAAGAGTCTTAAAAAGGTGTGAGAAATATGTATTTCATCCCGTCAAATCTGGGGATCCTCTGTAAGTCCTATATCACACCTACAATGAAATACAATCCCCATATCTTGGCCGGGACTGATCTCACAGTCTTAGCTTCATTAAATATTGTTCAGAAGAGAACCTTCAAGCTTATTGGCAATGGGCCAATAAGTTGTTATAACAACTAGCTCGAGCAACGCCACAATGTTGTATGCCTTTCGCTCCTTAATCGCTACATGCATGGTCTCAATGTTCTGATGAAATATCTAGTCTGATCCCTTGTAGAATGACTCCTGCGCCGCACTCCTCATGTCCTAATCTGATCCCTATTTCTTTCCTACCATGCTGTGCTTTGCATCATAAGGTATACTCCGAGCTTGGCTTAATAATATTAAAAACAAAAATCACAAAATGATTTTCTTGATCTAGGATTTAAACTAGACGCAAACCCTCTTCAATATTCCCAAGTTGACTTTTTGTATAGTATGCCAGTAAACAAAACAAATTTTTTATTGAATACGGCTAATCTGAGGGAAGCACGTTTTTGAACATATTCGTTCAAGATTAGAAAACGATTTACATATCGAGGGTTGCCATTTACCAAATATATTATCGACCCGATACTGGCTCGATTATTAGCGTGAAGCCACGATCGAAATTTTTTGTTTGTTTGTAAAGCTGAGGATTTGTATGGTAATCTATCAGATTTGAGTTTGTTTTACAAACAAAAATAGTTATTTTTCATGCGCTCTGTGTTACCAATATTCTCAACTGCTCCGCACCGAGATACATTTCGACAAAATTAAACAGTAAAACCATTGTCCCCTTTTTACGATTATTTTAGAATATTTTATCAAAACATCCCTTTGCGTGATAGGGCCTTAAATGTAAAATAAA
This sequence comes from Dioctria rufipes, assembly GCA_963924295.1. Lineage (NCBI taxonomy): Eukaryota > Metazoa > Arthropoda > Insecta > Diptera > Asilidae > Dioctria > Dioctria rufipes. Next base: position 343,787,678 of record OZ002740.1, on the reverse strand, counting down.
TTTCCGATCAGAAAACTCACTTCACTATAGGTACATAAATTTCAATCAAGGTAATTTTTAATTTAATCTAAATATTCACTGAAGGTGTTCGAATGCATTTCAATTCATTCTCCTCCTTCACGGTTCACTATTTTTCGTTTTACAATTGCTAGAAACTTTCAAAAGAGATTCGATTTAAGTTCCTACATTCCAAGTAAAAAAAAAACAAAAACAGCAACCACCACTACAACGCTACCCTTCTATAATACTCACAAAGCTTGCAGCCCCCAGAGAAATTTATTTACATAAATTCAAGAGAAATAAAAATTACCATCCACTTCACAACTTCATCGTCAGGCCTCGCCATTCTAATAATGAAAGCCAGCAGACGACTTCTTTGCATTTTCCCAAACTTTTCCTCTGTTATTTTCGGGTTGCATGAAAAACTCACCGGAAAAGAGTACAATTCTACCCCTTCTGGCTGTGAATTAATTTGGCACAAGGCAAAACACCGAAAAGGACATCCCACGTTGAAAAATTGTCCGGATGGTCCTTGTGGCCAAAGGTAAACATACACACTCGGAAAATACCTAATTATAAAAAATTATGTAAATTAATTCATTAGCATAAAATTTGTATGTATTTGCAATAGAATGCCCATGGCATCGGTATAATTTCTATTCTTTCCTCTCCTCATCTAACTTGAATTTAATTCAGCGGCAATTTTAGTTACAACTGTGTTGAGGCCTTGTCACTTGTTATAATGCAATTTGTAAAAACCGGGCGATTTTTCATTTAAGTTGTCTCATCTTGTTAATTGCCGAAGCATTCTTCAAATCGTTTTATACAAGCTATGAAATAACTTTTACATAGTATTTCTTAATCCTTGGTAAATGGGAAACCTAACGGTATTACTGTCTGTATAAGAGAAGAAGTCCTTATTTCGAGGCCACTTACATGCATTACTGACCTCTCACTTCAAAATTACTTAAGTTGTTGTATAAATGTTCTATCTTCTGTAAAAGGGAAAATGATAAAATTCTTTCAGTCTTTGTAGATGGTGTTCCACAGAGATCGTTTTTAGGGCCTTTAATGCTTTTGTGATGTTATTTATTGAAGTGACATATTGACACATATGTATATAGTGGGTCATAATAAAATTTCAGAATTGTTACTAGGTAGCTTCAGTGGGGTAATGAAGCTAAATTACAATAACCAAAAACTCGGGGGATATGGGCACTAAATTTCAAATGTCAAAAATTTTCGAAAATCACTTAAGACGATCTTAATAAGTTTATTAAAACCAACATTCACATATAAAATTGTAAACAGATTCCGAAAAAAATTATCTTCCACTCAATATTCACAATTACAAAATTGTACGATTCAATTTCGAATAGGCATTTTCGAAAACTAACAGTATTTCATAATATTTTCTATTTTCAATATCGGAACCAAAATCTCTGGTTCGAATATCAATCATTTAAGAGACCGTCTTCAGAGAAATATTAACTTTCTGGTCAGTTTTGATTAATGCGAAATATTTGCAAAAAAATGTTTTCTTCAAATTATATTTATATATAGACAAAAATGGAATTATTCCGGCAAGTGGATGCAGAGCTGTAAAATGGAATTATTCTGTCAAGTAGAAGCAAAGCTGTAAAATTCCAAGTAGAAGTACCGGTATCAGTATCGGGACTCCTACTTGTACATTAGTACTCTGGTACTCGTCCTTAAAACAAAACCAAATACTACAACCTTTTTCAAATTCTTGACCATAAATACCAAAGTACTTGACTACTACGTCAAAGTACTTGACCAATACTTCAAAGTACTTTCAAGTCTTTTAATGGATTTCTTTTCGCAATTTTAATTTATAAAATTGACCTGAGGAAAAGAGTAATTGTGCATGCTATTTACGTGCTATTTCAAAAATGTTTTATTAATTATGTTTTATTAATAGTTTTTAAAAATTAGCTTTTAATAAAACAAATTTCTAGAACATGTGATCTGTAAGTGTATGACGCCTTGGTCACCAAACGAACGAATAAGAAAAATCTTTCTACAAGTCCAGATGAAGTTAGTAACGTAATTAACTTTAAAGATAAATTTCTCAAAATAGGATATTTGGCGAACATGCTCCTTCGATTTCCAACCTTCGGATCATTTATCGTGTAGTAGTATGACAAGCATTTGTATGGCCGTTTAATAAAAAATAATTTTTTTTCACAAGAAATTCATAAAAAATGTATCAATGCTTCCTACCTTTCCTTTTATGGAGTCAATCGATTTGGCAAGTGAGCGGCTCATATATGTACGTCAATTATTCATATTCAATTTTCAGCGGCAACAGTAACATACTATTCGAAGTACTACAAACAAACAAAATAAGCTGTATACTTTTTCGTACGAATGTACCAAATTATACACAAAAAAATCTGCAGTAATTGAACTTTTGTGCAATAACAACTGCAAGCACATAGTAATGTAAGGTTGCAATGGTACTAAAGCCCTTCGATACCCGAAAAACCAGAATTCAGATGAAATATTAATTCCGTTCGTTGCATTTTTTATATGCAATCGAGTGAGAAATCACTTTTCCATAGATAGTTGTAGTGGATGACAAGTAGTAATTCCCGTTTTCTACATACAGTAATGCACAACACTGTATTGTGTGTGTAAACAATTGAAACGTTTGAAATGAACAATTCAATTTAAAATAAATTTAACTGAATAACACAGATAATCTGCCCGAAACAAATTTAATTCTAATCTGATATCTGAATAGATTCCAATATCTCATAAATAAATTCATAAAAAGACTTAAAAGTACTGTAAAGTACTTTGAAGTACTTTCAATTACTTTCGTACTAAATTACGTGGTACTTGATAATTGTGATCAAGCATGTAGCTGAAAAAGTACTTGGTTTTTTAAAAGTACAAGTTCCAGCGTACTGAGCTACCAGTATCAATACCCGTGTTATACTCAGTGCAATCAACTATATTTGTAATCAGATTAATAATCATGATCAATTATGAATACATCAATCATGATTATACATGAATCATTTATCATTATTACATCGAGTAATCTTAGAAAAATGAAACCGTAATCATGATTACCTACATGATTATATATTTTTTTTATTTTGATTACAAATGAAACTTTTCAAGGGATTTTAAAATTTAGTTCTAAGAAAACAAACAATCTGTGATCGTAAGAATTTTTATTGTAGACACTGCTGAATTATATATTAATTGCAGTCAGTGTAAGGAATATACTATAGGTGCTTGAATTGATAGAGACTCGAACATATTGGGTCATCAACTTAAATTCGAGGATCGTGATTATATGTGAAAAAAAAATAGCGAAAACTATTATATTTCTGGAGCGTATAAGAAAGTCATTGCGTACGGAAAATGTAATAATGCCTTTTAACGATTTGATTTTGCCACACTTTTCATACTGCTCCACATTGTTATATGCTACATAGTTCGAATGAATCCAAGGGCAGAATGCAACTGTTCTAGAATAAGGCAAAGTGAGTTATTCTGAAATGTAACTGATATACACCAGTTAGAAGCATGCTCGAAGCGCTGCAATAGTTAAATATTACTGACATGACTGCAAAAGTGGGGATGAAAAACTAGATTTACTAACTACTAACAAAACGGTACAGTATTGTTTTTGATATCATAAAGAAGATTCTAATAACGAAACCGTAAATGACATTTTCCCTTTCTTAATTGCTAATAATACCGTTTACCAATCCACAGATATCAGATATTCAATTACCATCCCACTACAGATGTTTGCTTACAAACATTAGTTTATGTACCACTACCAATTTCGGAATAGAAATACAACAATGTTTGTTTTCTTTTAACTACAATTTTAAAATTTTGCAAATTTGTAATCAAAAAATGTAATCATGATTACGGTTACGATAGATTTATCATTAATCGCCAAAATTGATTACTTTTCTAATTAATATTATCAATCAGATTACAGATTGTAATCGTAATTATTAATTATCAATTAGATTGCATTTTGCCCAACATTGATTATACTTGAGAAGACTGAAGTCCTGAAATACTTAAGTACCTTACCATTCCTTTACTACCAATAGACCAATAAGTAGAGGCAAAATTTAACATTAATTCAATAGAATGTTGGATGAGGTAAAAAAAAAGGTCTGGAACATACGAAAAATTAAAAAAAATGTATTTCAAAGGTCCTTAAAGCAATGTTTACTCTGATGTTTTTCACGATGTGTAAAATTTATTTCAGCCACCGCAACATATTTATTATAAAATGACGTTTGTATTAGTTATAAACCACAAAAAGATTCCAAAAGTGCTACAAATCGGCAAAACATTTTCTTTACTTAATTGCCATTTTGCAAAAAGTCTGAAATTGGGTTGCAAACGATCAGGTCGTTTTTCGTCACAATCTGTCAACCTTAAGAAATTCGCAAAAATTACAACAATTATTTTTTGCACTTTTTATAGTCGTGAAAATAATCTTAAGAAAAGCCCAGATGCTGCCTGTACCACTGACCGCGTTCGAGTCCTAGCATGTTTTTTTCGTTTTTAATAAAAAAAAATGCAGTAAATTAAAAAAAAAGAAATAAAAAAATATAAATAAAATTAAAGAAAAAGCAAAATAAAATTAAAAAAAAATTTAAACTTAAGACAAAATCCCGTTCTAAGAACGGGGCTACTTTAGCTAGTATTCCAAAAGTTTTGCAAATTTTTCACAGTCCTCAACAAATATCCTTCTCCACCCCATTGGAATATAAATTTGCAATTCTCTACTAGTTACGGAAAATTTTGTAATTTTCTTATAATGAATTTCGTTTTATAAAATGAATGCAAAAGTATTACTGCCAAGCCTATTACCTGGGCTGATATAAACTTTTATGTGTTGTGATAAGCATCCATTTTTTATTTTTTCTTATGGTCTTCTCGCAATTCTTTCATCAGTTATCCACTATTGTGACCGACATCGTAAGTCCAGATTCGGATACTCGGGATTTATAATTTGGATACGTTATGGATGATGGACATTATGTGGGCATTCATTAAATTTATTGTTTTTTATCTCACCCAACTAACTCAAAAACTTTTGGAATTGATGTGAATTGATTTTCTTTATTGACTGGCCTGCAGAAAATCCTTGTAGTTTACATCTAGTTAGAATAGCTTTAATTCTATGGCAGTCTTAATGCACGGATTAGTATCAATGCGATAATCAATGCCCTCATGAGACAGAGTATATCCTGTCCCAATGAGTACTAGTAGTTATACCAGTGCATGCTTGACATTGAACTAACTGGTCAAAGCGAAACTCATCTATAATTTCTGCCAATCTCTGGGTGACAACACCCGGTTGATTTAGCGCAACTCCATGCCGAAAGACAAAAATATCCAAGCATACATTAATAAGAGACCATTCTTCAGAATCTCGGACGCAGTATGCGTTTATACAAAGGACATACTCTTCTCTTCAAAGACGAATGTCCGCCTAAATCATGCAGACCCAGACACCATCTTTCTGCCCGTGGTACTAAGTTAACAATGTCGGCTACCCAATTGGTAACGTTTCGCAGTACATGACCATAAGGCACACAAGGTGTCAGCGGGGACCACCAGAAAGTTAAGATATGCCCGGTTCAGGTCTGGAGAGGCCAGAGATTGCTGAAATCGCGTCAGTAATTTTATAGTATATCATGCATACTCGAGGAACTAGCATCATATACTAATTAACTCCTCCAATTAGCCAATTCTCTACATCCTTTGACCCCTGCTCAAGAGGCTATGTTTGATATTTTTATACCCTAAATGAAATCTAAAGGGCTATACTAAGTTTGTCATTCCGTTTGTAACATCTCAAAGTAATGATGGTAGAGCAAAATGGATTGGACACCCACGCATAATATTATTTTAATTTTTGATGCATGTCCGTCTGTCTGTCTGTAACGTTCACTTGGAAAGCTGAAATTTTGTACACGAACTTTGAAAACAAAAGTAAAATTAAGTTCGAAAATGAGACAAATCGGACAACTCCTTCGTGGGGTTGCCATACAAAAATTTCGTTTTTCACTATATATTTGGACACTGCCTGAGAAGGCGACCACATGGAGAGTTTAAATTTGGTACATGGTGTTTTTATAGTAATAACAAATAAAATTTCAAAAATGGAATAAATCGGGCAACCCCATCTTGGTGTTGCCATATAAAAATTTAGATTTTTTACGTTTACTGTGAAAACGATCAGTCCAAGACATTTTTATTGTACTAATAACTTCTTCAGAATTCGAAATTCTATATAATTGGTTATAGTCATTTTCTCTGTCCGACGAACCGTTCTAGAAATATATGTAAAAAACCACACGAAATTCATCTAGAGGGTATCATAACAATTGGTCTTAGACCAATTCTAGCTTTTTTACTTGTTATTTATTCGACTCGTGTGAACACATAAATTCTTTGTATAATGACCTCTTTGCCATTCATACCCTACTACAGTACCCACGGTGGGAGATACAGTGCCATCTTCAATACATCTATCTTTCTCCAGTTCAACATAGTTTTTGTCGTCAAACATGCCTGAATCATTCTCATATGTCTTTCACCTTGGCAGCTCTGCGCCCCACAGCCCCCTTTTCCGTGATTGTCCTACAATAAGATTTCTTAAAAAAACAAAATCCATTCGTCATTTGATTTGATTTTGTTCGTTTATTTCGAGGTTCCAGAAAATAATAAACAAAAAAACAACATGGTTTGACTTTACCAAAAATCAGTGAATGTGCAAATAATTAAGTCCAACTAAATAGGATAATTTTGCTGTTATTATTAATACATAATCCAAATTCGCATAAAAAAAATTACTTAAACAAATATGTTTTTTTTTTTTTGTTAATCCACGTGAGTACGCACATTTCTTTTATGCATTTCACATAATTAATTCAAATCACACAGCTCATCATTGCAACTAGAAATTGAATTATTCTCATCCCATTAGGGACAATCTATTGACACCGTCCAATTATCAATTAAGCTCGCAAAATTTTATCTCCATTTAAAGTTTATCCACTAGGGTGAGAATGAATCGTCTTGTTTCGAAAGAAATTATTTAAGTTTTCCTATGTACATATACCGACTGCATGTGTCTTTGGAACAATTTCATTTCCATTTATCACAGCATCCTTGAGTTGTTCGTGTATTCTTAAGTTTTTGTAGTCTCTTCAGCAACTACACTTAGCATAGTAAGTTCCATTTGAATCTATACCTATAAACATAACGTCAGAATCATTCCAAATCTTTCTTCCAGACTTATGTATATAAGCAAAAGTATAAGAGTAAATGAAAACAAGATGCAAAGTTTTAACTCAACTTTTAGTCTTTTTCTTATTTTCTGTTGCAGACTCCTTAGTTACCACCACTCTCCTCGTTGGAAAATAATGTCCTCCACTTTCGTGACGATGAATTAAAGTTTCTTAACTAAGTTCTTTGAGTTGAGAAGAGCAGGCAGGCACACTGTGAAGTTGTTTTAGATATTTTATAGGATCTTGATAGAAGAGAAAAGTATCTAGAAATTGCATTTATAATTTACAGGAAGTTATAGAAATGTTTCAGTTTCCTATATAAAGTTAAAATTATGATTTCTAACTTTGTAGGAAAATTTCATTTGCTCATCTCTTTTATTTACCCAAGGGAATTTATGTCCAGTGTAAGCTGGGAATAATATTTCATGGATTTTAAGCATTGTGTAAATTGTAAACTTCTTATTTAGTTTAAGAAATCAGTTGATTCTTATAGATGAAAATTTCATTTTGAATGGGATACAAATCTTCCGCAATGTCCACATATTTTATTCAAAATTTGTATTGCAACAAAGAATAATGAATTTACATAATATGAACATTATAAAGGCTAAAAGTTACTTGCAAACCAGACTAAAATTACAAAGAAAAACAACTTTGTACCCTCGGCAGGCCGAACTGGTACACTTTCTTTCACTACGTATCTGATGCAAACAGCACCAAACGTCCGTCCTAAAATGTTGATTGAATGTACTGGCAATAATCATAATATGGTCTACGGAACTTTAGAGTTCGTTCAACAATAGACATGAATATTTGTTAGAGTTCATCATTTCAATAGAACAAGATAATTTTGATTTCTGACAGGTCTTCTCATTGGTTTCTCTGCTACTGAAGAATTCATTATGGAAACTAGTTTAATTAATGGAGCTACCTTACCAACAGCACGAAGCCCAAACATACCAAATGCAGAAACTTCCACAAATTAATCTAAACTGAAAACTTCCTCTGAATTGTTCGATCTTAAGTGGCTCTGAAGTCTAAATAACTTTATCGAACTTCTAGAAAGTTAATCAAAGGAGGCTTGATAAATGTATTTATTACGATACGTAGAGTAACTACAAAAGTCTTTGAATGCCTTATCCAGAAAACTTGATCGATATCACCAATATTTTCGACAATACAGTGATATTTGGAAAGCTTTCTGTATCTCGAATTTGGCGAATATATGGAATAATCTATCTGTCCACGCACCTAGAATCTTCAAATCAGCTAGATTTGCTAACTAAGTTCAATTATTGCTACACAAGCTCAAGACAACAAGACGACATCACTTTTGATGTAGATTAACTTTCCAGACTGGAAAATAAAGCCTTGACTCGTCAGCTCTATCATATCATGTTGGGATATATCCATGGGTATCGTCAGCGCAGTAAATGGACCTTCCGTATCAGGACACTAGCTCTTGACTATCCATATCTGTGCTTACTCTATCCTGAGACAACTTACAACTAGATGTGCAAAACTTCATATAAACCCGGATCACTTTCTGAAAGCTCTTTAACTTTTTATTTAACCAAAGAAAGCTATCATTGCGAAGAATTTATGTGGCATAATACAGCAAGAGAAAGAGAGAGAGAGAGAATGTATAGCGCTTTCTATTAGAGGGCCATTAGCTCGTTTTAGTTGGACGGCGTTTTTGTGAGGTTTTACACATCTAGATGTAAGGTGTCTCAGCTCTATCCAAGCTAACACTAAAGATGAAAAGCAAGCTATAATATGTATGTAATAATTTGTCGAGGCCAATAATTTTCTTACAGGTTGTCAAACGGATTTTCGTCGCTTTCACAGGTATGACACTGCAGTTACGTAGGTGACCTGTGATTTGAAAAACGGCTTATATAAAGACAAGTTTAATGTCTTAGTGCTTGTAGACTTCTCTCAAGAACCTTCGACAGTGTGGACCATCGTATCGTGTTCCAGAAACTTCCTACCTCTTTTAATTTTATTAGTTCAGTCATTACTCTGATAGGGGATTGTCTATCAGATCATAGCCAACTAGTCTATATCAAAAATTATTCATTCACCACACGTCGTAGAGTGCCTCAAGGTACAATACTAAGACCTTTGCTATTCAGTTTATTTATAAATAATCTGCCAAATGTAGTGATTTGGTAAGAACTAACACATGGGGACTAAATGTAGGTACTCGATTGACACTAAATTGTGTGGACGGGTGTGCAGGCGTTAGTTTCGCACTCATTGAAACTTAAAAGATGTATTGTGAAACTTCCCCCCCCCCCCCGTTTAATTGACTTCCTTGCTATGTTTAGACTGTTAAAGTCCAGAGCCATTCTGGGATTGAGATTTCACATGTAGCTTGGTGGAAGAAAAGATTGACCAATGGTTCGCAATTGCAAGGCAGGTGCTCCGAGGTTTCATGAGCTTCCTGATAGATGCATGGGTAGGATGAAATCTCAGCCCAGCTCATTTTGTTTAGGTGATACCGCACAAATTAGTGGCCTGAGAAGAGCTCTGCAATCATTTTAGGATTTGTATCCTTCTAATTATCATTGTATTAAATTTTATAATAACGATTTAATTGAAATACCACCAATGTCCTTAAATAATGTTTCACTGCCTGTTTGTTGTAAGTAAAGCTACAACGGTTGAAATTTACTTGAATGTTGTGATTATGTCAATACATGACCGATGGCTATGGCTTTATTGGGCCTGTTGTCTAATGCTATTCGTTTAAGATTAATTAAAGCTTTAATATATTACCTCACTTCACCTGGTACCAATTTGTGTCCCAAGTTCGACAGCGTTTGTGTCAGGAAATTTAGAGTGGCATTCAACAACTGCATTCGTTTTGTTTTCAGACTGCTATTATTTGACAATATTTCGTCTTTCCTTTCGTGTTTGTTCGGTTACTCATTGATTACGTATTTGAAAACGCGAGCTATGGTTTTCTTATATTCTTTACTTACATGTGAACTCCATGTGTCACCTCTTCATAACTTCCCCTATTCTATTCATTACAAAGGCCCATTTCAAAGGAAATACAATGGCATTCCAAATATTTTCTAATACTTTTTTGTTTGAATTCAAATGTAAGTCCCTTGAGTATAATCATTTCCCACCAATCCCGGAAGCTACACTTGTGAAAATTTTAATAAAATCGATATGATCGTATCGAACCAACGAATCAATATGGTCGTCTGAATGGACTACATATGTATACTTGACACATTTCTATAAGAACAGTAACCTTTGTTGTCCATTTGACTTCCTTGTTTCATTCAAAAACCATTTCTTTTTAAGTCATTTTTTGTTGAAAAAGGTATAACGAACTGGAAAAGTCATACCTTATTAGTGGTTTCTGCTCCTGCCATCCATAACTAAGCGAGACGCTCACCGACTTTGAAGAGGAATTCTCTTGTACATTGAGGACTTCACCGTAATGTTAGGAAAAGGATGTACTCAGGAAATGAAGTTCACGCTGATGATGATGATGATGACGATGACGACGATGACAACAGCATTGGCAGCAGAAGAGGATAAGAAAATCAAGTGTATATGTGTATAGTCGCAAAGTTCCCAGACAAGCTGTAAAATTCCACTCTTATCAGCTATAGAAAACGGGGGTGTCTGAGATTTCAAGAAGGTTTGATGAAGAGCATCACTTCGGTTGCCCACCGTACTACCATCGCATTGCATTCACCGTCAAAACTACACTCCATGTAGGTACATAGGTACATACTTAGTTAGTTATGGCATGTCTACTTTTTGAACAGACCATGTCAGGAGGAAACTGTTCATGTGAAAATGATTTTCTGAAAATTTCCAATTTTATGTCAAAAGTTAAAAATGTAAAAACTTGATGTGTGTTCGGATATTTGGATGAAGTGAATTCGAATTTGTTAGTTCATTCTTTAACGTCTATCTATTTTTTTTTAGAAAGAAGAAAAAACCGAATCCTAACTATTCATAGCTTTTCCTATTGATTCTACTTTTGGCATTGTTTATGGAGCCTTCGTTTATATCGCGCAACGTTTTATCTTCCCTTTGAAATTAAAGAGAATCAGTGTTGGGCGTAATCTGATTCCAGTATAATTTAATTAATAATTCCATTACAGTTTAGTCAAATTACCAAGTAATCTAATTAAATTGTATTTGATTACATTTCAATTAGATTACTTCTGATAGAATATGTAATCTATCAAATATCAAATATCTAATTACATTGTAACAGATTACTTAAAAGAAAAAAATAAGAAAGAAAATAGTATTGTTCTCGTACTAAATTAGTTTTAAGGAGTTTTATGAAGAATTAGAATAAAAATATCTTAAATAACTTAAATGTAATTACATTAATTAGATTACCATGTAGTGTAATTAACATGTAATCAATTACTATGTAATCAAATTAACTTGTAATCACACTACACGTTAATCGATTACATTATGTAATTATGGAAATGGATCACATTAGTAATCTGTTATAAAGTAATCTGATTACAGATTACATGGTTAATTGTAATTGTTAATCGTTAATCAGATTATATTTTGCCCAACACCGAAGAGAATCACAGCAAATTTCTACTAATTGCCACCAGTTCAATAGACTCGTGCTTTGTTTTCCAATAAAATATTCAAGGCCGCTGTTCATATACAGGGTGTTTCATAATTGTCAATATAACTTAGAAGTTTAATAGTTGAGGTGGAATCAAGCAAAAAATTATATGGTGAAGGAGGGGGTACGACGCGTCATTTCGTTGGTAGGGGTGGGTGGGGGGAGTTAAGAGTTTTAGTACTTTTTACACTTCACACCCTGTAACTTTCTTGATATACACCCTATCAAGGTGAGACTCATCTCAGATGATAGCAAATCGTCTAAGCTTTCCAATGGATGTCCTATCAGGTTTCCTGTCACATTTCATCAGTCGGAAGTTAGAGGATGTCAGAGTTAAAAATATTGAAAAAAAAAATCCAAATTTTTTCAAATTTTAACGATTTTCCTGCCAAAATGCATGTACAGTTTTTTTTTTTTTTTACAAGATTTAAAAACGCCGGAATATTAACTTTAATTTAACTAAGTGCATGTACCGACCTAAATGCAACCGTTTTTGAGATAAACTTGTTTTTATAATGCATAATTTTATTAATTTTGCTACTGGCCATATAAGTTACGCCTAATTTTATGCAATTCCACGCAAAATTAACGAAATCATTTCTGACTTTGACGTCCTACAACGTACGACGAAAGGTGACATGAAGACTGATTGGGCATTCATTGGAAAGCTTGGACGGTTTGCTTTAATCTGAGATATATATGATATACACCCTATCAAGAAAGTTACAGGCTGTAAAGTGGAAAAACTACTAAAAATCCTAAACCCCCTACCGACGAAACAACAAGTCTTACCCCTTTCTTCACCATATAATTTCTTGCTTGTCTCCACCTCAGCTATCAAAGCCTTGAGTTATGCAGGTCAATTATGAAACACCCTATATACTCCAAGCATAAACATGAACACCTCGTTCGGTTGCTTATCTTCATCTGCTTCTTTAATTGAAGCATAAAATTGCAGTTTTGTAAAGATTTTCACTCTGATAGACATGGATCCTGTAATAATAGTCCGAAACCGGTAGCCAGCTGATTATTATTTATTTCAGATTCATAAATAGTCTCCCCCTCTAAAAAGTACTTAGTGCAATCATCCAGAAAATGCTTTAGAAAAGTTCGCACTCTTAAGCCGAAGTCGGCGAAGTTGGAGTGAATTTCTTCCCAAGGATTTTCTGGGAATCCGCTTGAGTTTCATATAAAACGCTTGAAGAACAAGTTACCGAAATAAAGTGCTTGTATCAATGGCTTCAACAGTACGTTGCTATTTTTAGTCCTGAGTAGGATAACCTTGTAATCGATGTCAGTTGGTTTATTCTTGACGTATCACGATCAAAATACAGCGTTCATCTTCATAGCCTCACCGACCGCGGTGGTTTAGTCTTTCTGTCAGACCTGAATTTCAACCTGTTCGTCCTAAAATGAACCAACTTTTACTCACCCACTGATGTTTTTAGGCTATGTTTCGAAGAGGATAAAACATCGGAGCACGTCCTGTGTGAATGCGAGGCCATTGCACAATGTAGATTCCAGGTTTTTGGCTCACACTCTGTAAAGCCTGCCCTCTTTGAAGAAATCTTTTCCCTCTTCCTTGGAAGAGTGAGTTGGTTGGAGGAACTGTAATGCAAGTGCTGCACAAGGTGCAAAGGCCACTCGTCCCACTAAAAATGTAAATCTAAAACTCTTAGTTGACACCAGAAACCAGGAACACATGGCTCTGTTCCATGTTACGGTGTTAAAACCCCCGTTTTCTTGCTTCGAATGTTTACGCTGATTTGCAAATTTTCATTTAACGTAACGGACACTCTAAAATGCATCAATACATCATCCTGTTCTCCCAATTATAGGCTGTCATTGTCATCTTCCCCAAGATTCCTGAGTCTCTGGATTTATCTTAGAGCAAATCAAACTGCAAGGCCATCAGTAGTCGCGCGCAATACACCATCGAAAGCCTCCCTTTCTACCTCCTGGTATGCCAGATACAATTAAAGATGTTGCCATCTTCCCTGATATTCCTGGTAATGCTTTACGGTGCCTCAGGTTTTTGTTCTCATCCTGTACCCATAGTTTCCCGTTGCCGTTGTACCTTTGTTTTCGATGACATCTAATTCTTTTACAAATTTCTCAAATACTCTTTTTACTTCGTTATTTCGTGCGACATGGCAGGCCAATTGAAAACATCATCCGAATAGTAGTCAAGTTCGTCACGTTCCTGTTCAACGAATTGACAAAGCTATGTGTGACCAAATGTGAACACGAACAGCTCGTGCATATGCATGACCGATTGGAATTTTCCCGACACAAATTTCCACAGAAATCAACTTGAAAAGCTGTTCAATCCCCCTACCCGACATGGTCATATCAATTGTTCCCATAAACGACATAAATAGATGGAATCCACTGAGCTTGACTTTAACGTTTTTCAAATCCGATATTAGATCAGCGGCTGCCAACACGATATCCCGAGCTTTCCAGTATAATAGCTGATCAAATGTGACGAAGGAAGTTTTTTGACAGCTTCGCGAAGCGATATGTGAATGGTGTCGTAATCTAATGGCGAAGCATTGCTAAACGAAAGGCAGATAACTCTTAAGTGTTCGTATTGTATATTGGTTGTTACACTCTCCATAAAACCATTCCATCCTGGAATTCCAATGGAGCAACTCCATTTTCCGTAAAGCCAAATTAAATCTGGTATTGTAAGTCAATGTCACTCGAAAGTTGACAAAGAGCTTCGGCATTAGTGACAGTTATTGAGTGTAAGCACAGACAACAAGAAAATCTCCATACAAAGCCGGATCACTTTTTCAAAGCTCTTTAACTTTTTATTCAACCAAAGAAATCTATCATTGCAAAGAATTTATGTGGCATAATACAGTAAGAGAGAGAGAGAGAGAGAGAATATATAGAGCTTTCTACTAGAGTGCCATTAGCTGGTTTTATTTCGACAGTTTTTTTGTGAGGTTTTTACATCTAGATGTAAGCTGTCTTAGCTGAAAGTCTTCTAATTTATGTTTACTGTAAGAGAATACAGGAACCATGCCTAATTGTGCAACTTCTGAAGCCGATTTAATTTCGACAATACTTGGAATTGTAACCTCACACTCGATAGCTGTGTAGAGAGTCACGAAATGTATTCCTCCCAATTTGTGCAATGTTCTATGCTCATCAAGGGTGTTGATATTGATGTCCGAATTGTCAAAGACGAATTGACTTAACAAATTTTCCAAAATATTGCATTCAACTCGATGAATATATGAATTCTCAAAAATCGTTATTTCTTTGTACGATGTACAGAATTCCATTGCCGATAAAATGTTGATGAATTTTTTTGAATCGAATTTTTTGTATAGGAAAGTATCGAGATCTATCTGGAGCGGGGATAAAAACAAACAAGGACGTAGAGCTGTTATTACTGCGTGAGCTATACATTTTTTCTTCCATGGTTCCAATTCATCATGTTTATCTTTCGGAATGAGTGCAGAATGGAAAACTTCCAAAGACTCAGGAACAACAGCTTCGACATCTTTCATTAATTCGCGAATAACTCTCATCGTATTTCTTCGTGAGAGTCCTTCTGTCATTCTTCGTACCATTTCTCCGAAAGTATCTTAGAACCGATATTCCGACAACAAAACACGCAATCGCGTCATTGTTTCCCATTAATCAAATTGTCGTCTCCGTACTTCGTTTTGTAATTGTTTTTTTTTTTTACCATTCTGATATGTGGAATGAAGTCTCCTTTTATTTGATTGATCATTTCATTCATAGAAAATTGACATTCGTCGGAATTTTCTCCTTTAGAAAAAAGTAAATTTTCTATATCGTCTTGTGTATTTTGTTCCCGTTAGATCGTCCTTTCTTAATCTCCTCGTCAAGTAATATGAGTGGTACACACGAGAAATGCATTTTCGATGGTATCAAGCTTCTGTGGCAACGAGATCAGGTATGTACTGAATACGCTCTAGGATTGAAAGGACAAAATCATCGTCGCGTCCAGCAACGTGGTGCACAATATTTTCTTTCATTTATTTTTCTTTTACCGAATTGATTATTCCCCGTCTGCTTGTTGGCAATTTTAGTTGATTGCAGAATGCTTTTCCACAAAACTAGCATTTGTTTCCAAAATCAAAAGCTTATATGAGCTCCGGTTGTTCTTCGGGTTTTTCTGCTCGCCGCTAAAAGAGTCTGAACAGCTTTCTTTTTGGCCACATATGTAAATACGTATTCAAAGCAATCACCCATTTTCACAAAGTCGATGGCAGTACCCTTGATTTCGCTTACTGCTTTGATACTCTTCCGGACTCCAGAGGGAGTGCCGCATGTGTTAAACGAGATTGTATGGCTAGATCATTGATTAACGGTCATGACAATATCCTCGCTTAAGGCAAAGCGAATCGCATCGAATTCAATGCATCTAAGACCCAAAGCTGATTCATCTATTTAAAACAAGATCACCATTTAACCACTCACATTTCATTTGATGGAGCCTCAATTTCAGATTCACCGTCACTAAGCATTCTTGGCATTAACAATTTCAGTAAATTAAGCTGGATAGACCATATCTTCTCTGTTGCTAAAGAAGCATCGAAATGTCTTGGATGCCTGAAAAGGCGTAAGAAATATTTCAGTCCATCAAATCTAGTGCTCCTCTACAAGTCCTGCAGCCTTAGCTTCATTGGATATTGTTCAAAAGAGAGCATTTAAGCTTATTGGCGATTTGTCAATAACTTGTCATATCGACTCACTCGAAGAATTCCGCAATATTGGTCTGATGAAATATCTCTAATCCCTTGTAGATTAATTTCTGCGTGCAATACTTGCGCTGGAAACCGCGCACATCCTTTCACCCATCAAAATACTCTCGGCCATACAGAAAAATTCCGTGATGCGTTCTTATATCAAACTGTACGAATGTAGAATAATCTACCATCTTCTGTTTTTCCTCGGGCTTACAATCAGCGAGAATTCAAGAGTGACATATATCGGCACCTCCGCCAATTACCTCATGTCCCCTAAACCTTTCCCTATCTCATTCCTGCCATGCTGTGCTTTGCATCATAGGGTATCCCCTGAGTTTGGCTTAATAACATAAAATAAAGTCGACATCCTGTTCAACGAGGATGATGATTCCATCATCTTATATGGCTGAAGAATCTCCACAATTCGATGGGTAATCCGAGCAGGAAGACTGTAAACCAGGGCTATCGAAATCGAAACGAAAAAAAAAACATAAATATTAAAAACGGCCCTCCATTCATTTTCATCTTCTATAACACAAAAACTTGTGTTTGCTAATAAATTTCGTGCGTTTGATTCAAAACTTTGTTGTTCTATTTATTTATATTGTTCTTTAATAATTTCCTCTACAGTCTCTTATTTTTTTACTTTCTCACCCCTCACATTGTGATGCGCTAAAAGTCGTAATTTTTGTTTAAAAAAATTACATTGCAGCTATTAACATGCTCCACAAGTTTGATAATGGACATTTTTTCAATATTGTATCACGAGAAAGAAAAACCCCATAAAAACAAGTCTGTTAATTTATTACTGATATCTCAACAACGATCAATGCTAGGTGAAAAATTCATATGAACCAAATTGTACTACAGCGTAAAGGAACTAACAAAAAAGTATATGATCGCAGTTTACCCCTTTTTCAAGATGGCGGAGAAAGCTAATAAGGAATTTTGGTCCACAATTTCAAGTTAAGATTATCTAAGCCCTCCCTGCACAATATCTAAAAATTAGCCTGCTCGGTTCACTTGCATTTACAAAAGTCTATAGTCCGACTCTACTAACGGACCAAATTTGGACAACCCTAAGGGAGGTAGTTACCACCGCCCCCCCCCCCCCCCGCTCCACCCTTCCAATCGCAAAAAACGTCAAAGCTTCCCATTCTCTCATTCCAATTCCTTAAATTCCACATTTTCGTCACAAACGTCGTCCTTACGCACAAAGTTATAAAGTTATTTAGTCAAGGGCTAGTGAGTAGATAAAAGTTAGTTAGTTAACGATTGCGATAACGATGGCGATAATCATAGCGATAAACTAGCAATACAATTCCTTTCACACCAACGTGATAGACCACAGCGATAGCTACATGCAACTAAGTAAAAACATTTGGGAAAAATCTGAACATGGGACAAATTAGAGTTTTCCAATTGTATTGGCTTAGTATCGATGGTGTACATGCCACGATTATGTGTCAACTCAATGTGTACTAGCTCGACTTACCCTGTCTCGACTTTTTTTTCAATTTGAAAAAGTTTGTCTTACTGATATCGAATATAAACTTTTATATGTCGACGTTGAAAGATATGGAAAAAGTAGTGACGTAGGTGTTTAGTTTCGTCTATCCAGATGAAATTTGAATACGGTTTGTTCGCAGAATACCACCAAATGTTTGCCTGATCAATATCAAAGAACACCTTACTATATATCTCGATTGTTGATTAAGGATTCCGTTTAAAATTTTGCTTGATGCGTCCTATCGCAACAACGTATACCCCGACAAGAACCTCAGAAAGAGCAGTACAATACTTAAATTTACACAGCCTTATAAGCAGATGATTTAAAACACGTTTGGAATTTTGGTGCAAAATGAAGAATTTTTGTCAATCCTACTGAAACACAGCCTGAAACAACTATTAAAATTGTTTAACGTACGCTCTTCATATTTTTATACAAACTGCATAGGAGAACGACAACTATTACACTTAACATTTACAGCCCTCTTAATTAAAAATGGGCGGTTTGATAAATTTTGAAGTTAATGGAAGAAGACCAACGGAAGGAATTTTCGAAATCCAACAACGTTTTTGTACTTGCACTATAGCTATTTCGTAATTTGTCGTTAATTTGTCGTGAAAAACATAAATTTGTCTTGTCCTTTTTTCTAAAGGAAACTGGATGTGGTGCTATGCTGACGTCAAGTTTGCGCCACATCCAGTTTTTTTTAAAAAACAGGACACGACAAATTAACGACAAATTCCAAGATGTGAAATTTTCTAATCGGATAAGTTTTAGCCGACCTCTAGTGAGTTCCGGTACTAACTTCACGTCAAGTTAGCACCACATCCAGTTTCCTTTAGAAAAAAAGGACATGGCACGATAAATTAACGACAAATTAACGACAAATTATGATATAAATAGTTCGGGCAAAGTTGCGGTGCTTACTTTACATACGTCTATAACCTCACTTCGTTTAACACTTCCCACTTGTATTATAAGCTAGATTTAGTCTCTAGGGAAGGACACAATAAATCAACTCTGATCGCGATGTCCGCAGGGTCGCAGTGACCAAGTCACCAATACTCTTAAGCTAACCCAACCTGTATTGAACTCCTTGGCAATATCAACCCCCACTTTGTCCTTTTTTCAACTATTTTTATATTGTTTTCAATTCAGATCATATAAAATTGAGTATTCCTTTGTATGATTTTAATTCATTTTTCAACACCCACTTCAATTTGCATTAATCCACTTTGATCTCACAGCTCACGATAGATAACTAAAATCGTGCATGCTGCGATAGACACTTGAATCGCTGGTCAAACGTTGCAGAAATTGTTTGTATCGCTATGATCTCTCTCGTTGGTGTGAACGTTTACATTGAAAACTACTTGTAACGATCTATCGCGATTGCTTCGTTATCGTTATCGCTACATTATCGCAATTGATTCCGCGGCGGTGTGAATCGGCCTTTATATGGTTTAAATGAAAATTAATTAACGACTAATCGATATTCATTCACATAAATAGATTTGGTTAGAACAAATAATTTTATATTTACCATTTATTTCGTATTATTTACTTATATATTTATTTTTCTCTCTTTTCAGGTATGTGAACATTCCATCTACTATTTTACGATAAGTAAGTAAGTAAGGCCTTTAAAAGAAGAAAGAATTTCCTTAATATTTGCTTCCGTTCCAAGTTTTTTTTTTTTTTTTTTTTGTTATGCGACAAGTGAAAAAGTTTAATTTCCAGAAAAGAAATGTGTATAATACTGAGGGAGGAGGGGCGGGGGTACGTAGAACATTGTACTTTGGAAATTTAAATTTTTCACTTTCGCATAACATAAAAATATTAAAACTTTTGAACGGAAGCGGATATTAAGCTAATTTTTTTTTTATTTTAAAGGATTCTTAATGGCTCACATTTAATAAGAAAAAAATTCATGCTCTTAGTGTAGAAATTTTACGGGATCAAGGATAACACAAATTTGTATGAAATTTTTTTTTTTTTTTTTCAAGAATTTTTCAACATTAGGGCTGAATAATGAAAGCACTTCCCCATAAATCGTAACATCTTGGATATATTTAAAAATGAGGAAAGGCTCTCTTTAGAATAGGTATACTCAAGTTTAATCTTGCAATATTCTTGAAAGGACTTATGAGCATTTAAAGCTTCCTCCTGGTTAAACAAATTTAAAAATTGTTTTTTTAATTTATTTGGTATTTTTCCAAATATATGGACTTCTATAAAGATGCTGTTAAATTTTACTCACGAAATTCGAGTTATTTTGATCGCTATAGGCTTTTTTAGGAAAACATACTTTTGAATGAGACCAGGGGCTGGATGCTGATAAAATTAAAATGACATTATGACTTCGAAGGAAGAACAATGTCATTATGCCATAATTTGGAATTCTGATTGTTGGATGACATGACATGTATCTTAAATTATAGCAGTGACAATTTGACAATTGCGCAGTGATTGAATATGTTGCAAAGTAATGGAGTAGGTACATTTTATTGCGAAGGCGTACCCAAAGAAGGAAGCAGTATATAAAATAATTGCTGAAATGTTATAACGAGTAATTTATCCTTTTGCGGTTTGTTGATAAAATTGATTTTTTTTTATCAATAATAAAATAATATATAATAACATAACAAATACAAATATTTATTATTTTTATACTTACTTGACATCTTTGATATGACTTGTTGCAATAATAATATATATACCACTTGAATATGACAAAAGTAACACCGGCACGGGCTAAGTGACTTTGGTTCCAAAAATTATTATGAAAAAAAGTCATTTGTGATGCCACCCAGTTTTTTAGGAATAGGCTTTTCTAAAATAAATCATATTTGAACGCTAAATGTCACTTCTTATGGATGAAGTCATGGTGTAAGAATCGCATTTTCGAAAAAAAAATTAGCGAAGTCATTGTCATTTATCATTTTTTTTCTGATCAGAATCCAGCCCCTGGAGGCGTTATTACTAAATTCGATTCGATTAAAATGAATTGAGTGTATAAAATCACATAGCAATTCTATAACAAAACGATCACCGCCCTTCGATTTAAATAAAACTTTCAGAATTAGTAAAGTATTAAAAAATATTGGATACGTATTTTTTTGTTTAGTCTGTCGACCTTAGGTCTTGGATCACTCAAATTGTCTTGGTGACTCAAATTTTAATGTTTTCACTGTGAACGTGTTTTTTTTTTAATTTGATAATTACTTGGGATCGGGTTATTCGATTTTTTTGTACGATATTTCAAATTAATTATATTAAATGGAGCTTTACAACTGGGGTGTATGTTACTCAAGTACATGAAAATTGGTTTTCTGGTCACACAAACATCCCGAAAAAGTTTCCTGAATCAGAAAATATGTACACCACCCGATAGTACTCGGCGAGACCCTTAATTTGATATGTAGCATGCTGCATTGGAGCCATCCTTTTTCGTTCGGATATACCCAAACCATACCGAGTTAGAGCCGATCAAAGGTGCGAAAAATTTAATTCCCCAAACTGAAAACTTTGTACGTTTTGAACCGAATTTTAAGTATGATGGCATAGAGATATCTCACGGTAAATTGCCAATGAAATGAGGAAGGTTTAAAACAGGTTTGGGTTATGTGACTTTTCTTTTTTCAATAGGCCTCAAAAATTTAGGTACATTGTATTATTTTGAAATTAACGGAATTTAAAATCAAATATTCCTGCATTGGATTGGCCTAACATTCAGCTAAATTTAAAAGAAAAAATCAGTAATTTATCTCAATTATTCAATTCACTATGACCAAAAATGTGTTCGAATTAGTAGTTTGGTGAAAAATCACGAAAACAAATCATAACTCGTAAATTACAAAAATCGTAGAACATACATAGGGATGATTTGGGTTCCTCGAG
The DNA here is from genome assembly GCA_963924295.1 of Dioctria rufipes. Classification (NCBI taxonomy): domain Eukaryota; kingdom Metazoa; phylum Arthropoda; class Insecta; order Diptera; family Asilidae; genus Dioctria; species Dioctria rufipes. The sequence goes on along the minus strand of OZ002740.1, from coordinate 343,765,592 downwards.
GAACGCTATACCTCCAGGCTTCCGATTATCACTATTTTTTAGGACACCCTTCGCATTAGCGAAATAAATAAATAAAGAAAATAAATTTGCAGATAAAAAAGGTCCGATGTTTTAATTTCATTATATTGCAAGCTAGCATTAGCATTTTCTACTTTTTTGTTTTTTAGAACTCGTTCTAAAGCATTGCAAGATCCTATTATGGATCTATATTTTGAGTGATTGGCTTGGAAGTTAAGTCCAGACTGCCAGCATGAGCTAACAGATCACTCGGTAGACAGCGTTGAAGTGCAGGGCGGCACGCTAGCTCGCTTCGGCTATTGGCGGAGAGTGTGGGGGGTTCCACGAAGACCTGTGGCTGTCACCTGCCATATACAAAAAAATGTTCGTGCCAAAACGAAAAAAGCCGCCACACACCCGGTCCAAAAGGGGCATTTACATCACTTACCATTACCTCCTGTGAAGGCGCATATGTTTTGTCTTCTTTCTGCTCGCCCTATCCACCCAGCAACACTGAGGGCAGAGTATTTTTCAGTGTCCCTATGACCTATGACCTGTAAGATTAGAGGAGGAGCGAACCTATTCGACTTTCACAATAAGGGGGACTCCAAGAGAGTGAAGGAGGAAATTAAAACACTATGGTTTCATTGCGTTATAAATCCTATTCATTTCAAGGATGGACTATTTTATTACATAGCGCACATACTAACTTATATGTCGAAATAGTGATACGAAATCTGACACAAAAATTCATTCTACTAATAACAATACGTAACTGAGTCCATGACCTTCAATATTTCCTTCCAGCCTTCCCTTTTCTCCAGGTTAGGGTTCAAAATTCTGTACGCTCTGTACTAACGAGTTCCGATCTTTAATCAACGTCCGAATACACCGTTAATTAAATCTACTTATAAATGAAAATGTCTTGGCAGTTTTGAACTCGGCGACATTAGTTAATTTCGCGGGATATTTGCATATGTGTGTAGGTACTGATATAGCATGAGTAATTAGCTATCTAAGAGAAATATAAATTTATAGAAAAAAAATTAAGATAAAATAGAAAAATTTTAATGGAAGAATATAATATCAATAGCCTGCATCGAGTTGAGTTTTAAATTAAAAACTTATCCTGTGTGTAATACTATTAATGTTCATAGAGAGAATATTAACCTAAGCAGTGCTTTATTATTTCCTTAAATTATTATTGCATTAAAATTTCAATTTGTACGATAAAATATTTAAAAAAATATTTACAAAAGAATATACAACTTTTTCCAGTTTTACTGTATTTTTGCTAATTAAAAAAAAAACGAAAAAGAATGCAAAAATAAGCCACAAACAAAAATCTACAAAAATAATCACTTACGTTTTTCTTGCTGTGGTCCCCCAGGCGCCTTCTTGGATGATCCGCTGTGCTGTTATTTCAATATTTTTTTTTTTTCTAATTATAGTAAATTAGCTAAATAAATCAATAATTTTTAAATGGAATGCTTGAGCCACGAACATTTAGGATCATTCTAATCGGTAATTGCATGTATTCTTTTGAACGCGCTTTTATTATGGTTTCGCACCATCTCCCGAATCAATAGCCTTCAGGAATTATTTCTAAATCATAGCTGAATTATGTAATTCAATAAAATGCTGTAACTAGCCAAATTTTAACCGAATCGTTTTGATAGTTATTCTCGTAAAATATTTTATTATTAATCTAAACACTTATTGAACAAAATCATCAAAATCTGACCAAACAAAAACCGGAATGTCCTTCCAATTTATCAGCGGAGCGCCAGCCACTCTGGCTCTTTCACCATTTCCATCAACAATTTTCCACAAGGAAAAAACAGATCTCCGTCACACTAATGCTTGAACCTTGGTCTGTAGTTCAACACTTCTGAGACTTCTCCTCCCAAAAGTTTGTTCGATGTCGCGATTGATCTTTTTGATTCGTGTCGATTTCTTATCCTGCTTTCCTGTCATCTACTTGCTGACCCTAAAAAAACCTTTTTTTCTCCTACTATGACACGATTTAAGTAAGATTTGCAAGATAATCCGCGATTTTTATTTACCTGACGTCTAATCGATTTCGCAGCACTCTGTCTACTTTCCTTCCTCTCCGATGCTTCTTCTTTTTTTTTCAAGACACTTTCGCTCGAGGTTATGCTCAGCCAGGGTCAGTTCATGTAGTCGTTCCAAATGTGGCAGCAGCGTCGCCGTGTGTCACACAATGCATACTGCTGCTAGCTTCAGTGTAGCATACTGCTGTATGCAGTATGCTACGACCATAACACTCCTTTCACATGGCAGGTTCTAGATTTTTTAATTAATGTAATAGTCAATAGCAAATATTAGTTATTCTATAGGAATTGTATTACTAAAAGAAGCGTTGATACCATGTATACTGGAAGCAGAACTATAAATATAAAACATTGCGAATACAAACAAGAAAAATTATTACCAAATTTACTGTCCGCATGTAATTTCGTATGATCAGCCCTCTGTGAAAAGTTTGTTAAATTAATTTCTCGCATATATTTCTAGAAAGGTTTGTCGAATAGTAAAAATGATTATAACTAATTTCATAGAATTTAAATATTTTGAAGAACTTTTTTGTGCAGTATAAAGTCTAGGTTTAATAATTTTCATAATTTTTTTCAATTTTGCAAAGACTATGTACAAAATTTCAGCTCTCTAAATAAACACCTTCTCAAGTTATCGTGAAATAAGCGCAATGTTTCGTTTCACATTATCCGTGAACGTGAATTCAATCCACTCTACCGTGCATAATGAAATTTCACTTGAAAGAAAAATAACTAATTTTAACATTTTAATAATCCTAGTAGATATTACAAAAAAATCTGATTCATCTACTAAAATACAGACAACTTCCAGAAGGCTGAAGATATTCCCTCATCCACTATATGCGATTCATATTTTCGCATTTGTCATCATAGTTTCCTTCTCTTTATCTCACAACAAAAATAAATGCCAGAATTGCAATAAGATTCTACTATACTGGCTCCGATCAACTTTCAAAGTTTTTAAGATATACAAATTTATCTAGATTCATATTAAAATTATTCGTGTTCATATAAATATATAGTTTTGATGCTCTCACATAACCTAGATTCCTACATAAAATGTTAAGACAAAATATCATGACCTTTCGCTATTATTTATTATTTACCCAATATGCAAACAATATTCTAGGTAATTCTACCTTGGAGTATTAATAATAATAAAGACAAAAAAAAAATATACAAAAACCAAAAATTGTAATCTGATATTCCAGCAAAGCACCTTCAATTTTCTTCTTGATAAATCTCATCAGTCTGAGGGTAATAAAAACCAATGAGGGCAGTAAATTCAGTCGAGCAGTCACGTAACAAACGATTCCAACTATAGAATCAATGTCTCCCACAGGCATACTTCCAGTCACGTGAACTCTTTGTCTTACCTGTAATCTGCTACATAAATACATACCTACCTACTACTTCCATTACATTATCATATTTATTATTACATTAGTATCGCCTTAATTAAATCGCTCCTCATCTTGATAAGTAAAATGCTCTTAAAGACATTTCATTTACCATTGAGAAAGCTTTCAAGCTCCAATTACCAGTTATCGGAATGGAAAGAAAATTGCTCTCCTACCACGATCTTTTACTTATGTACACAAGCTACTCTTGCAGTTGCATTGAAAGTTCGAAACAGTTCTACCCTTAAACTAAAAACAAAACAGAAAAAAAAAAACATTGGGAAATTGCAAAATATCTGGGGAATCCACTATTTCGGGTATGCGGAGAGGATGCCAGCTAAATGGAGCCATAAAAGCAATCAATGTTTATTACGATCCTATATTGAGATACATTTAATGGGTACCTATACAACATCAGACATCGGAATAGTTATTATTTGGTGGAAGAGTGCGGAGCGCTATTGTGGGAAATTGGTTCGCCGCCCTCATCCTACGCCAACAAAGTTTAAAGAATTCGTCCTATAAATAATAAACAAAGCTCTCTGTTGGGTTGGTGAAACAATCAATGGGGAGCACTACAAGCAATTTATACATTTTAAAGGCAACCTTTGAACGTTGATTTTCTATTAAAATGTGCATCTGTTCGGGGAAGAATATTTCTTCCAGATTATATAGATACATATGTACAAAGATATTGTAGTTACTATCTGGGTCAATGATTATGTTGTGTGCACATAATATGCAAGGAAAAGAAAATAAGATTTTCATATTCCTCTTTTAAGTCTTGGAAGGTATCCATCAACGTCCTGCCATACCATGTTTGGTGTTTAAAGGATGTGGTTGTATGAACACAGAGAAAAATGTAAACATAAATGTGGCATTACCACAATACATACCGTAATTTCCCACCAGAGGTTCCGTAATCTTTCATTTGAAACAAATCTTCTTTTCTTTCTGTTAACATCGTGGTCAACCGTTCAGTTTTTAATTTAAATGTTTTTCTTCTTTGCCCTAATTTTGAATTTGGCTTATTATCTGTCTACGGTAAGAGTAAGCCCACATCCAATTAGTAGTACAAATTTGGTTAAAGTTATTTTGCACATAAGAAATTTCCCAGCAAACATTGAAATTAGAGATCGAATCGAAAGCGACTCGCTCAATCGAAGTTTGACTTGAATATCGAAATCATTCTCGACTCGATCTCGATCAGAAAACGAAGGAAAAGGAATGCTAAATTGAAATGACGACTCGATATCGATTCGTGTCCTCGGTCCTTATTCGATGATTTTTCGTGTCTTGATGCTATTGATTATAAGGGTCATATGTATTCCAGATTTCTTTGTAAAACCTATTTGATACCGAATTGGATAAACGAGTAAGCTATGCTTTGTGAAAACTACTCGATATCTCATTGAAAATAAACAAGTAAACTATGAGAAATATTTAACATGTACCAAATGCAAATTTTATGTTCTCAGCATTCACTTCATTACATAGATTTTTTTTAGATGAATACTTGAAAAGGAATGTCCCTGGTATGCTTGTGTTGTTATGCACAATATGAAAAAATCATGTACCGATAATTTTTTTTAAAACATTTCGTAATATTTCGAGAGAGATTCGTAAAAACGAATAATTCTCTGCAAATTCGCTGAACCTGAAGGTCGTATGGCGAGAGAAATTCGTAAAGCAGAAAATTTGTTGGGTTTTTGCTCTTCGAGAATTTCTCGTAAATGCGAAAACCCGAGAAAATGTTTGCTATGGGTTCCCAGCAAACATTACGATACGATATCGAATCGAACATGATTCGTTAAGGTGAACTAAGACTTCAATCTCAAAGTCGTTTTCGATTCGATATCGATCCGAAAAAGAAAAAAAGGATCGCTATATCGAGTCGTAAAACGATTCGATTCTGAGTCGTTTTATCGAAATTATCTCGAACTTTTTGAATATATTTTGGTTGCATATAGTCAACGAATTATTACCTGTTACACACCTTTTAGACGGAATATCTTCATAAAATTAAAGAAAATTGTTGTTGTGTTTGACAGAGATAGCATGATTTTTGGACAAAAATAATACCATTTAATCTCTGACCAAAAAGTACCACTATCGACGAGAGAACGTCAGAAATGAAAGAATTTTCTGAAATGCGCATGAATTTCGCAATGGAATAAATTCTCAGAACTTACAGTTTCTACTTGACTCTTCAGAGTGGGTAAAACTAGTTAAAATGAAAAATTATCGAAAACTCAGATCAGCAAATTGTTTTAAGTCAAAACTTCGAGTTCATCTTGGAAAAGCGAAGTATTCTCAAATAATTGATCTTATTTAATTCCGAAACTATTTCTTTCCTACTTTTTACTTCTTCGAAAATTCTTCGCAAAAGCAAAAGCAAATCTTCGAGAAATTGTTTGCTGGGTACCCAGTACGTTTGGAGATCGAATCGGAATCGACCCGCTCAATCGAAGTTTAACTTCGATCTCGAAGTCGCTCTCTGTTCGATCTCGAGCCGAAAATGAATGAAAAGGAACGCTAATTCGAATTAAAATAACGACTCGATATCGATTAGTTTTTTCAAAACTATTTTGAAGATTTTTCATGTTTGGTGCTATATATGTATAAGGGTCAATTGGATAAACGAGTAAACTGTGCTTTGTGAAAACTACTCGATATCGAATTGAAAATAAACAGCCAATGAGAAACATTTACCAAATGCAAATTTTAGTTTCTCAGCATTCCCTTCACTTTTTTTTTCGGCGGAATGCTTGAGAAGAATGCCGTTGGCACGCTTGCATTGACATGCACAATCCGAAAAAAATTATTTACTGATAATTCTTTTGAAAGACTGTAATTTTTCGAGGAGATTTGTAAAAACGAAGAAATCTCAGATTATACTGCAAGTTCTCTGAACCTGAAGGCCACATGTCGAGAAAAATTCGTAAAACCGAAAAGTTATCGAATTTTTGCCCTTCGCAAATGCGAAAATCCGAGAAAATATTTGCTGGGTTCCCAGCAAGCAATTTCTTGAAGTTTTGCTTTTGCGAAGGATTCCCGAAGAAGTAAAGAGTAGGAAAGATATCGTTTCGGAAGTAAATAAAATCCACCATTTGAGAATACTTCCATTTGCCGAAATAAACTCGAAGTTTTGACTTAAAACAGAAACTGTAAGTTCTGTGTATTTATTCCGTTGAGAAATTCATACGCATTTCAGAAATTTTTTTCATTTCTGACCGACTCTCGACGATGGTGATACTTTTTTCAGAGGGTTCGATATCGATTCATTTTTTCAAAGAAAACTTGAGTATACAGCGTGATTCAGATCAAGATACATTCCGGTATACCACGCGATTCCTTGAGGTAAGCTGATCAAAAAATTGTTCCACATACCCCCCCCTCCCCTCCCGCTAGAAACCTTCCTTCCTTACAAAAATCTTTCAGTCCTCTTCATAAAGCGCATCTAGTCTTGGTAAGATAAGTTTTTCAACTCATCCACAGATAGGAGGGTAGACCCAAGCTTGCTCCTGGTAAAGGCCGAACAAGCACACAGAAAGTGTTGGGTTGTCACAGGCTCTCCTTCCAGGCAGAACAGATACTCAAGGCTGTCAACAACACCCATTCTTGTTAAATGAGCTTGAAGCGAGCTGTAGCCGGTGATGATGCCAAATATATTTTCTTTCCTCATTGTTTCTTTCCGAACTCCAAGAAAACATCAGAGAAATTCTTATTAGGCCCATCAAGAAAAAGTTTTATGCACCTGCAAGCACTCAGGTTCACCCATTTCTGCTGATGATTCATACGAACATCTGCTTTGAAGAGAGACCCGATAACCGAAATGGCAACGCCTACGGCGTGTTCCGGTCCATGAAACAGAAAACCTAAACCAAACCTGGCTAGAAGGTCAGGCCTTTTATTCCGTATGATTGCCAAGTGCGCAGAAACCCACTAAAAATATACCTTGTATTGGATATACAACTTATCCACGGACGATCTGCAGTCCCCGAGCAACTTATATGTTATCCGATGGCTGGTCAGAGCCATCAAAGCTGCCTGAGTATTCGAAAGAATACCAATGTCATTTCCCTTGATCTCCATATCATGGGCTATCTTCGCTGCCATTGTGATGGTGAAAACTTTATCCTGGAAAACAGTGGTGTGGCTTCCAAGTGCGTACTCCAAATCAATGACAGGTTCAAGAAAGTAAACACTCGTACCGGCTACCTCATTAGTGAGAAAGCCGTCGGGTAAAATCTTTTTATAGCGGACTGGGGAGGCCTCGATAAGGCATCTCCTTCAGCCCACGGTTCGCTTTGAAGAAAACTCATAGAGAATCGATGCCCAAAACGAAGCTCTAGTACTATATCATCTTGTGGCATGCGGGCCAGAGGGTCTACACTTTCCTCCCAAAATCCCCATGAGCGCAATCTACACGCCCTTTTGACATCTGCCTGAATGATAAGATCCAGGATTGGCAGATTAAGTAAAACATCAAGGGGATCAGAAGCCGTAGATCGCATAGAGCCTGCAATTCCCAGACAAGCAAGCCTTTGCAGGCCCGCCAGCATCCGAATCACAGTCACTACTTGCGTCCTCGGCCACTATACATAAGAGGTATATGTGAGCATGAGTCTTACGATCTAGGTGTATATATAATACACAACACACGGTTGCATGCCCCACATGCAGTCAAAGGTTCTCCTGCATTCAGCGAAGACCCTCATAGCCACATTAAATTTTTCCTCTACATACAATTCGACTTCAGCTTCGCGTCAAAGTAGACTGCGAGGTGCTTGACATGGGGAGACAATTGCAGAGTGTGTCCAAAGAAGAAAGGACAAAATACCCAACCTTATGTGTCTTGGAAAAGAGCACCAAGCTGGTCTTTGTAAGGTTCACTATCATATCATGAAAGCACAGACAACAGTCATGCTGTACCTGGGGATGAACAGGGGGATGTCAACCGCATACTCTTTCAGCACCGTGATAAATGAGTCAAACAACATACACCAGAGTACCGCGGAGAGTACGCCATCCTGCGTGCAGCCCCCCTTCACCAACACAATGATAGATGTTCGGTCGCCCAACTCCACGGTTAAGTATCGTCGTCTTAGCATTTGGCCGATCCATCGCACAACAGTGCGATCAACACCTGCCTCACCCAGCGACTGGAAGGTGGCTCTGTCCCTTGATGTCCAGAAAGGCTCCCAAGATAAACAGTCCCCAATCCAGTCTCTGTTCACTGACAGTAACTATTGAACTGTGAGCCATCTCAGTAGATCTGCCGCTCGGGTAAGCGTGCTGTGAGGTATTTAATGGAGAAGCTTTTAGGGCTACGAGTAGCTACAATCAAGTTTAATATTTGAAAGGCTTTCAGGTTTTGAACTACACCTGATAGGCGTTTTACGATCATTTTTTGAATCAGGACATCGAATTCTATAAAAATTATATAATTTTGCCTCGGAGCTATGATAAAAATCTTTTTTTGTTTCCTAGTGCAATAATTGCATAATTTCCATTGTTTTATTCTAAACCCGCTTGGTGATTCTCAAACAACGTCTTCGTCATTATGATATAGGAAATCTCAACTAAAACTTGAGCTTAATCCTATTAAGTGTAATATTTTATCCATTAAATCCATCAAGCATTATACGATTTATATGTGTACACAGGTACTACAGGTACTACATATAAAAAGAGATAATAAGTCCAAGTTCCTTACCTTTTTCTATCCAATTTACCCATCAACGCTCTATATATATTCCCAAGAATGTGGCAGGTTCCTCTTCCCCAGCCCACTATTTCATTGTTTATTTAAAGATGTTGCTCTACAGGCCATTTTCGGGCATTTTTCACCTTCATATACGAAATGTGGGAAGTACCTGAAATGAACACACACACACACACACACACACCTACATCTCAGAAGGCAGAAGTACAAATAATGAATGGCTGCCGTGTCACATATTAATGCCATCACATTTATTAAATCCTGACGTGTGGATTGGATACCTGCTAGGTATGTATGTAAGTTTTTCATCCCTTGGCCAGGGTAAACTTAGGCAGCTCTCATCACTTCACTGCCAGGCTCCATATCCCGAAAATCCTTAAATTTGACATTACTGTTGCCAGCTATCCAACAAGATAACGAAAAGATCTGTTTCTCGAGGACATAAACGTAATGGGAAAAAGAAACTAGAAGGCACATAAAATATACACACACAATAGTGGTTTTCTTATATTTTGAACGACGGACGAGTTCGAAAGGAAATCTGGTCCAAATGGATGTCGTTTCTCTTTTATCTCATCCAGCACAGCTGGCATGGTGCTGATGCTTGAAAGCATCACTTCGTTTTTGTTTGTTTTTTTTTTTCATCTAAACTAAAGCTTGACGTTACTCTTTGGAAATAGTACCTACCTAGAATTGAATAGTGTTTGGATGCTTAATTTTTACTGAGATAGAGTAGCTTTTTGAGAGTGGAAACAAAAGCGCACGCTATTCAGGTCAGATCTAATATAATTAATGAAAAAAACTCTTGGCCATTTTAAGTGAAATTCATTCATTAAAAATAATTTGAAGTCACCCCATCGGTCGTCGTCTTCGGCCAGTTGGTGGGTGTGCTTACTGAAAAGATTACAGGTGTGTTCACCGTAGCGTGCTGATGATAACACAGTTCAAATTCAACATATGTGGTAGAAAGAATTATTTCCTACCCAGGCCAGGTACTACTTGAATTTTATTAGTTAGATTTTGGGTTTTCATATGAAATGCATACTAAAGGCATATAATAAATTTGTTTTCACGCCACTAAGCTAGCCAATTTTCGTAATTAGCCTTCCTTTACTACTTTGCACCATAGGTACCTATAGATAAGAATATTTATATAAAATGGAAGACCGCAATGTCATTTTAATCACGTGAAATCGGCTTATATTGCACTGTTTCCCGAAGTGATGATGCATGAGGGCTCCATCACCCTATCAAACTCCCACAGCTTTGAGGACGTTTTCAAATAGCATGGTGGTGGTGGTATCAGGTGACAATGAACGATGAAGAGTGCTTTTCCTACCTGTATTTACTTACTTATATATTATGCATATATATAGCTTTCTATGACTATATATAGTATTATGGATGGGGCTCGTTCTCTTCTGGAAAACTTATTCACTTGTCCTCAACATTGTATAATACATTACTGGCTTCGGTGCTACATATATAGGGTTTCCCCATTTATGTGATACCTCAACCGCGTTCAACAACAAGTGCTTAATGATGAAGGCGTCGTCGTCATGCAGGCTGCATACATTTCAGAAGTCTGCTTATTCTAGCATGTTTGGCAAATGAAAGGTGATCGCACTTGGGAGCGAACTGTGGTGCACGTAATACCTACCTGCATGCATGCAATCTACTTAAGAAATTGCAAATAAATTGGACGAAAATTGATGCGCGTTCACATTGATTTTAGTTTTGTATCATTAAAGTATGTAGGTATAAAACGTCTGGAGACATAGTATAAATGTGAGTGATTTGAATGTAATCTGCTTCTGCATGGTTCTGGGATATCTGTTAGTATCCTTGCTTCAATATGGCTTAAAGAGTATTATGCCTGAGAACAGGACCTGAAAGAGGTTTTATGGGTCCGGCTCAACCAGAAAAACGGAGCACATCTGCATCTGAAAGTTATAAAAATATCTAAACTAAACAAAGAAAACAAAAAAAAAATTGTATACCCTAGATGAAATCCTTCCGTTTATAACACCTAGAAATAAAGATGGTAACTCAACAACGCGTTCACTTAGAGGGCTCAAATTTTGCACATAAAAAAAGTAAATTTATGTTCGAAAATGCGTCGAATCGGGGAACTCCTTCGTAAGGTTGCCGTACAAAATGTCGTTCTTTACTTTACAGGGTGTATCCTCCATGGTGGTCCATAGAGCGGGAGGTGATAGTACTCACCTAAACAAAGAACAAATTGTATGGATTTCGCGATTGGAAGGGGGGCATATCAACCGTTTCGGAGTTACAGGGTGTTTAAGAAATTATACTAGGTTCTCACAAAACACCCTGTATCTTAAAACGTACAGGGAACACAGTCACCGTATAAAGCTGATTGTATTCAGAACTTCATGGTATTTCTAGCAACTGCTCAACTAGCCCCGTACTCATCACCCTTTACGAGTTATTGTGGTCTAGACTCAAAATTTACCCTGTATATTTGGACAGTACCTGACAACGCGTCAACGTGGAGAACTGAAATTTTGTACACAGATTTTTTTTAAATTATGCAAATTCATGTTTGAAAATGGAACGAATCGGGCAACTCCTTCGTAGGGCTGGCATACAAAAATTTCGTTTTTCAATATATATTTGAACACTGCCTGAGAACGCATCGACGTAGAGGGATGAAAGTTTGTATATGGTAAAAATACATAGTAATAGTAAGTAAAACTTCGAAAATGTACTAAATCGGGCAACCCCTTCTTGATGTTGCCATATAAAAATTTAGGTTTTTTATGTATACACTGTAAAAACGATCAGTCCCAGACGTTTTTATTGTACTGAACAGTTCGTCAAAATATGAAATCCTATGAAATTGGTTAGAATCATTTTTACTGTCCGACGAACTGTTCTAGAAATAGATGCGAAAAACCACTTTAACAACCAAACTTGCACAGAACTACGAAATTACAAACGGGCATTCATCTTGGGTGTCGTAAAAAATGGTTTTATACCAATTCTAGTTTTTACTTGTTTTTGTTAAACATTTATAAATTTTAATGAAATCAAATGTATAGATAATTTGCAGTAAAATTTTAAACAATATATAATTGCTTAAATAATATCCTTCATTTGAAAATGTTATACACAGTACTTTAGAATGTTGTCTGAACCGAGGGTTGAAAGGAATTAAATTATTTTAAGACTGGATTCGAGCTTTATTTTGTGCGAATTTCTTTATGCTCGTTGAAATGTTCATAGTCCACGCAATGTGAGAATTTATATAATGCATTGATAGCTTGTTTATCTTTTTTTTTTGACATTGTCGATCTGTTCAAATTTGTCGCACATTTTAAAGCGATTAAGCTGGTTTTTGCAGAAGCAACGAAAGTTGGAAGCATTAAAAACAATAATAATAATAATTTGGGAATAATTAGGTACACAACAAGATTTACAAATCGTCTGTTCGTACATACAAAAATTGAAATAGGATCCTGACATTATTAGTCATATATATAAAAATTATGCGGGTAATCAAATATGTAGATACAATTCTATGATTTTAGAAAAAGTACAATTACAAAATTCTGAGAAAAATCCAAAGGTAGAAAATGTACATATATATATAGATAGACTAGTACACTAGCAATAGACTGCACAGATTGACACTTTGAAAAGTGCTGAAAAGTGGTCGCAGGATTACTGAACATGAGTTTTAATAATAGTTTTGAATACATTAACCGCGCAAGCCCGCTGCAAGCAAAGAGTGAAAAGAACTTCAAAAACACTCAAAAACACTCTATGACCATTCTGATAAACCGGAGAATGATACGATGTTACGATTTCGCGAAGATAACAGAAACTGGAAAAATTCGAAGATACTTCGGCTTATTATTATTAAAAAATATACCACAGAGTAGAATTAAAATTCGACGCTTTATGTAATTAACTAAAGACTAGCCGAGTAGGACACTACTATAAGGAGAAAGATGGTTAAATCTTCTTAATCCAAAAATAAAACGAGTGCAATTGAAAGGTACGTGAACTATCCGAGCCACATTCACTATCTAATTTGGGAAAAATGGGCTTCAAAAGAGAAGTAGGGCAGAATTAACATCTTCACCAGCTTCAACCTAATGTGAGTGTCTAAAATACTCGCCGGGAGTCATTGTCTCATTAAACCAACATAAACCTTGCCAAGCATAACTCTATATCACTACAGCATTTCATGTCGGGCTCAGAACAATTTCCAAGATAGTAACTTTATTTTGCACAGGCAATGTAAAGCCATTCAAACTTATAGCTGCTATATCAATATCATTATTCAGCATAGACCATTTATTTATCCAGTCAACATCCCAATTAATACGCATGATGTAGTCCTCAATTAGGTCAATAAGCGTACTTAAGTAAAGTTGTACGTCGTCAGCATACAGGTGGATTTTTTCATCTTCAACAAAATCAGGGTGGTCATTTATTAATTAAAAACAAGTAGTAAATAGTAGGGGACCAGGTACAGAACCCTGAGGTACACCATATGGAACGGACTTTAAGGTCGAAAAATTATACCCATCTTAGTTTGTTAGGGTCGATGACAGGAGAACTTCTGTATTAAATAGCGGTTACACTGAATCTGTATTTAGATACAAGTTTAGAAAGGAGACCGACACTATCAAATGCCTATAGCACATTTTAAAGCGTTGGGAAAGGTAGAAGATATAAAACAAGTTTTCATGATATGAAGAATGTAGATACTTCTTATCAATCAAGGGAAGCAACAATTTTATAAGTCGCGGTATTACAGAATCAGGTCCCATAGCTTCCGATTTAACTGAGAAAATCGCAGAGATCGAAAGTAAAATTAATTCATGTTTGTTTGTGGGACCAAAATAACATCTGAGCTAGGCACGTTACCTATAGATGAGATACATGAAGTCAAAAATGAGAATACCCTAAGTGCTACAAACAAATTTTTAACCAAACCCATTAAATTTGTTTCTAATAGGCTCTGTAGTAAATTCATTAGAGTCAATTCTGAATTAAAGTTTGTTCTTTAAATCTTCTTCATAAAAATCACTTCATCATTTTTGTATAGAATTCCTTTGAATATTTTTGTTGTAATATATGCGTTGAGATTGTTATTTGACCCTCATTTAAAGTCTTAAATCAATTACAGATTAACAATTTAAAACGGCGTGCTAATCCAGATATATCAAATCGAATCAATAATACTATAGAAAACTTTTTTTATAATGCTTTCCAGAGTTACAGTTATCATGAATTTGGGGGTCCTTTCGGGGGCTCGAGGCCCGTGAATTTCAGATATTCCCCCCGTACATCCTGCTAGCAAATTAGAATTTCCGAAGACGTCCTAGGTACGCTTACAGCGTGAATTTTACATTATTTAAATCTTGTGGGAAGGGCATGGGATCTACCAGGAACATGCCAACCCCGGACATTCGTCACTCCTAGGGATGTCCTAAGTTATTAACTGCGACCGGACTGGATTTTCCACGGACAATTTATATATCTTGACAGGATTTCCCAGTTACATACCACGGACACATTTGTGCTGTGTAGGTCATTTCGGAACCCTTTTTTGCTAGCTTATGCGCTATCTAATTTCCCTAGATATTTCTATAGCCAGTCACCCAGCATAGAGCCACCTCGTGCTGTATGAAAATCTTCTCTATAGGCTATCTTTTCATACCTGCACCGACCTTTATTTTACCACAACAGCATCCAGCTGTCAGTATGTATGTATGTAGATGTCTAAATACGACTTTCTTGGTAAATCGCCACAAATTCTACCTGAAAAAGACTACATTTGTCAGGCAAACTGTAGTTGGCTTCGAGCTATCTGTAAAAACAGAGATGGCTGCTATTATCAATGGGTATCAAGCTTTGGAAGTCAGTTACTTTACATTGCGATCAATGAATTCTATTACCCGAAGGATATTGGAATGTACAAACTCCCTTCTCTTCCATCACTTTAGCCTGACTGTGCCGGTAGCCCCTTTACTAATACAGTTGAGGTCCATTGTCAACAAATCGAACATTACATCCAATGAAGCCATGTTAGTGGTGTGTAGGCACCTGCTTAGTTACACTCAGATATGCAACTTTCTGGATTTTCGACAAATTGTCCAGATTATATTTTTTCTTAAGTACCGTCCACCAGACTATCAAGTCGTAGCACAAGTTTAGTCTTACTAGCTAACTCCAAAGATTATCTTACACGCGAAAAAAGCCTTCAGCTCATTTAGTCTAGTATGACACCTATGTACATAACCTCGCTTGATAGCATTAAGTTCATCATTCATCCTTTTTGGAAGTCTAAGACTACTACAAGTACAGGGTACATGGTACTTTAAAATAATCATATAAGTATTTTTCTAAGTACTCTTTCCAATTAAAATTATTTGGTATTACAAGACTGCGCAGTACATCCATATACACGATTTTTTTGTAATACAGAATTCTGAACCCTACCATGTTATCATTTATAAATGAAATACTACTCGAATACCTACTACAGGCACACCCTAAATTGATGTTTAATTAGAGCAAGTGTAATGATGAAAAGCACCCTTCCCTTTACCTAGAATTATGTAGGTCGCACAAACGATTTAAAAGCTAATTGATTGAATTAATTGTTTTGTTTTTTTTTTTTCTGAAAACCTTAATTAAATGAAAACCCACTAAATAACAAAAATTATTTGAATTTCATATCACTATTATACCAGAAATATCAAAAACTCTTCTACCAGCATACATAAACAGCACGAAACAAATTAATTTCATTTCGAAAGCTTTTTATTTATGCAAAAACTGTCAATCGCAACAAGTGCCTCTCATTAACTACTAAAATCGAAGTGATCTCATTAATTTAATGTTGTCATTAAAATTTCACTCAAATCTATTACGAAATAAATTAAATTGAATTCGATACAAATCATTTCGATTGACATACCGCACATATACATCTATACACAAAAACATATCTACTTCTTAGATAAGAGGAAAAGAGAATTGCTATCAATTTCTCGCTATAGCTGCGCACACTTAAATTAAATGTTAAATCTGAACACAGTGTTCTGTCGTAAAAATAGAGTAATGACATGCAATACGGGTGGGGATAACTGTCATATTTTCTCAACGAAAGTCAACAATGAACAGCTAAAATCGGGCAAAAGGATATAAACGACAACAGAGAAAATGAACTTTCCTGCAGGAGAAAGGATAAAACGCTTAAGTTGAACGGCCATAAATCTCATTTTATCGCTCATTTTATACGACTTGCGAGTAAAATGTCATATTTCCATGCAGAACTGAATCGAACGTATATATATTGGCAGGACTTTATCGCTAAACTGAAGGACATTATCAGACTTATTGGAACAGGATATTGTAGCTTACGAGAGTAAATTATAAGGGCTCAGAATAGATAGGTTAACACATGCATATAGTATACTATGTATGTATGTATACACGTAGATTCAGGACACACAAGTTAATTTATTTTGGAAATGAAGAGATATCAAATTGTGCAAATATAACTAATGTTCGCAACGTTTTCTTGTTTTCTTACCATTTTTCAATCTTCAATTTCGTGAAATATATTTAGATACTTCGGTAGTAGATAGGTAATTGACGTAAGGAATGGGTTCAATCTTTTTCTTCAATTGACTGGAATTATAGTACGATTTAGCTATTGGTAATGTAAGGAAGATTATTCTTCGAGTAAGATGAATTTGGCCTAGTATTACTGAGTTAAAAAACTTAATTTAGTAGGTATTATAGCCTGATATTCGCATACACTTCTCAATACAATCCGAGCATTATGACTACCTGTTTTAATTCTTGTCATTTTTCAAATTATTGGAAAATAGCTAAAATTCTAAAATTCTACCAATATACCTAAACCAAAACAAAAAAAAAACATCTACGATTGAATACTATCTGACTATCGACCAATTACCATTCTTAGCTTTCTTGGTAAAGTGTTGGAAAAAATTACGAAAACTGAGATTGTAGAATTTTTTGGCTTGACGAAAATTCAGTGTGGTTGGATTTAAACTTCCCCGGGATGTTAAAGTCCTCCGTAAATTATTGTCCTTACATAAAGGGTTTTCCAATAAGAGGTGTTATTTTAATTAGCCCGCTATTTCGGTTGATGTCACTTTTGGAGCTGTCATTTTTTGACATTTGACAAGTAGAAACTACGCCATTAATAAAAATGGAACGATACACGATTCAACAACGCTTTGAAATTATTAAAACTCACTATAAAAATGGTGTGGCAGAGACGGTTCGTAAAACTCGAACATTTTTGGGTCGTCGTGAAGCACCTTGTCGGACCGCAATACAGAAATTGGTAGAAAAATTCAAGCTGTCGGGACAAGTTAGTGATGTGAAGGATAAAACCCGTGCACGTCGCTCAAGAACAGCCGAGAATATTGCTGCTGTAGCCGAAAGTGTTGAAGAAAACCCAGGTTTGTCCATTCCTCGTCGTTCTTTGGAATTAGGCATTCCACAAACGTCATTACACCGCATTTTGCATAAAGATTTGGGTCTTAAGGCTTATAAAGTTCAGTTAACACAAGAACTCAAGCCGGCCGATCATCAACAACGTCGAGTCTTTGCTGATTGGGTCCTTGAAATACATGAAAATGATCCGGAATTCCATCGAAAACTCATCTTGAGTGATGAGGCCCATTTCCACCTCGATGGCTTCGTCAACAAGCAAAAATGTCGCATATGGGGCTCGGAAAACCCAAGAGTTAGTGTTGAAAAGCCTCTCTATCCTCAACATGTAACTGTTTGGTGCGGTTTATGGTCCCTCGGGGTCATAGGACCTTACTTTTTCGAAAATGAGGCTGGAGCAACAGTTACGGTGAATGGATTGCGCTATCGACAGATGATTAATGATTTTCTATGGCTGGAATTGGATGGTATTGATCTGGACAACGTTTACTTTCAACAAGACGGCGCTACGTGCCATACAAGCAACGAAACCATTGATCTTTTACGGGAAAAGTTTCCGGACCGTGTTATCTCTCGAAGAGGTGATCACAATTGGCCACCGAGATCTTGTGACTTAACACCTTGCGACTTCTTCCTTTGGGGCCACGTGGAAGAGAAGGTCTACGCCAACAGCCCAGCGTCGATTCAAGACCTCAAAGATGGAATTCGTGAGGCTATCGAGGACATAGGGCAGCCACTTTGCGATTTGGTTATGGAAAATTTCATGAAAAGGATATGGTCCTGTAGGCGTGGTCGTGTGGTCATTTGGCTGATGTTATTTTCCATTATTAACGGTATACCTTCCTCTTTATAGTGAAATAAAGATCCGATCATTTATCTCAAAAAATGGCATTTTTCTTTGAATATCAAAATAACACCTCTTATTGGAAAACCCTTCTATGTAAATCTATGTAAATTTATACCGTTTGCTGGATAACATGAATTCTAAATCGATTCCGAATAATTTTCAATTCAATTCAATTTATTTAATTAATTCAAGTGTACACAGGAGTATTTTGGACTTCTTGTTACAATAAATTAATAACTAAAAGTAAACCTACATATAAAACAAAGAAAAATAATGAAAAGAACATTATAAAACAATATAAAAATAAAAGTGAAGGATTAAAAAGTTAAAGCAAAGAAACAATGAAAAAGCAATGAGAGTAATGAAATTAGTTTTGAACCAAAATTGTAAAATTGATTTACAGATTTACTCATGAAGGCCCTGCCTCGCCAGCTAACAAACCAACCCCGGACATACTTTCAGTTTACATATTCAAAGTATTAATAAGCACCTTGAATTTAACAATCGAACTAGTGCGCTGAACATTTATCGGCAGACGGTTCCACATACGTGAAGCTTGAACGAAGTAAGATTCACTTTGAACAGAATAATGGAAAACAGGAATAAGTATGTTAAAATGTCGTGCAGAGATCAAGAAACGCAGTTGATTGCTGAGATACTCAGGTTTGCCTGTATATACTTAGTATAATTTTATGGAGAGAGAATAATAGCATTTTCTGAAGAAGCTCATTGAGAGAACAACCCAGCAAGTTGTTACTGAAAGACGAGATGTGATCAAACCGTGTAAGTCCATACACAAATCTTACACAGTCATTAAAAGCTATATTCAGCTTTCTTAAACAAATGGAATCCAAATATGAAAAAAGGTAGAAGAAATGATCTGACCAGCAATAACCTGGTACTAATTAACAGAATGCTAGCCGATAACCATATCCGCCGAAGGCCACCATAGATTTCACCTATCATATTACCAATCTGATCACAGCATTTCATATTCATACACAATTGATTCACCAAGATTTTTGACACGTCTAGAAAAAGGCAGAGTAAAACCATTTAAAGTGACAGGTGGGAAATCAGAGAGCATAATATCATTCCGATAAAAGGCAATACACTCAGACTCGAGTAGATTCAGTTTTAAATTATTATTTGTAGCACAACGAGCGACATTTTCCAGGTAGTAATTCATGCGATCTAAGCAATCTTCTAAGAGCCTGATTGGTCTGCTAATTTGAAGCTGCACATCATCAGCATATAAATGAATATTGCAATTATCAATGGAATTCGGAAAATCATTTATAAACACACTGAATAATAACGGATCCAGTATGGACCCTTGTGGTACACCGCAACTTAGCGGACGAGCACTGAATGCAAGATCACCGACTTTCACACGTTGAGCACTTCCTGATAGAAAACTATCGAAATTAAAGTATAGCATTAGTTTAGACAGTAATTTGGGATGATTAACTGAGTCAGAAGCTTTAGAGAAGTCGAGTAAAGTTGAAATAAAAAGATGATTCATGTCAAGTGATTTTCTAATGTTAGACGTGACTTCAAGCAGTGCTGTTTCGCAACTGTGCACAGTTAAAATTTCGGAATTTTTACTCGGTTTTTTTTTTATTTAACTAAAATTTTTATTAAAAAACACGTCATCAATATCAATTTTTAAATTTATAAAACCTAAAATCTTTGCTTTAAAATATCACACTCTGTACCCAAAATGTAACCCTTTGTGCGTTTTTTGCATTTTTTCTTAAGCATCTCCAGGGTGATAGGGTATTTTAAAGCGAAGGCTTTGGGCTTTATAAATTCAATATGAAAAATTGATATTGATGACGTGTTTTTTAATAAAAATAGTAGTTAAATAAAAAAAAAACGAGTAAAAATTCCGAAATTTTATCTTTGTTGAGCCATAACTTCAAAACGCAGAGGAAGCGGGAAAAAATTGATAGACTATTGGAAAGGTCTAACGATTACCTATCCAGCAAATTTTAAATCATTATAATATGATGTAACGTTTAGAAGTTACAGGGTGATATATAAAAACATTCCGAAATATCTTAAAGTCCCGTTATCTGCGAAACCTTTAGGATCCCCCCCCCCCCCCACCCATACAATTTTTTTGTTTGTTTAAGCATGACCTATCCGTAGCCTGCGGGTGCCAGACCACATGTATATCCAAATGAGACTTGTTTTGTATGAAAAACTCCATCCGAATAACAAAAATACCGAAGTGGAGCTCTATCTATCGGAAAACTTCGAAAATATTTATTTTAAATCAAAAGCCAATACATACTATATACGTCCTTAAAGGGAACAATATAGTCAGACTTGCAGGTCTTCCTGGTAGTTTCTCGCCCCCTGTAAATTAAAATCTGTGAGTCATTCTTGGCTAAACCTCTGTACAAACTATTCTACCTGTCTTATTCGACAGGTATCTTTCCAACTTCTTGGAAACTAGCCAATGATCAGCCTATTCCCGAGAAAGGAGAGTGTAGCAATTCCTTAAATTATCAACCAATTACAATCCTGTCCATTCTTTCAAAGGTTTTTGAATCTATCATTAACTCCAAATTAAAGAAGTAAACTAATCAACTCATCAATGATCGCCAATATGATTTCCGGACTGCATGGTCATCTGTAGAATTGCAGACTTTTCTTACGGAACGTTGGAACCGTAGTCTTCACAATTTTGGTGAGTCAAAAATTGTTGCCCTAGATATTTCAAAGGCCTTAGAATCTAACATCCTTCCCTTTGAGCCAAACTTGAAGCACTTTCTCTTCCCTCCTCTTGTATTATGGATTAAAAGTTTTTTATCTGGTCGCCTAATCCGTATTGTATTAAATGGAGTTACATCAGAACTTCACCTTATAAATGTGCGATGTGCCCCAGGGCTCGGCTATCTCTCCGTCCCTCTTTCTAATTTCCATTAATAATGCTTTCCCTTTCTTTTTATATCATCCATAGTTTTGCACAGTACCCTGATTTCGCTTACTCTTTTGACACACTTGGGGAATGTCACATGTGTTCGATCAGATTGTATGATTAGATTATTAATAATGATCTTGACAATATACACGCTTGGGACAAAGCGAATTTCGTCGAATTCAATGCATTTAAGATCCAATTCTCTTGAAAACACGATCATCACATAACTTATTTTCTTTTAATGTAGCATTAATTTATGATGTACCGTCAGTAAGCATTCAACATTTAGGTCACATCTGCTATATTGCCAAAGCAGTATCGAAATGTCTTGAATTTCTAAAAAAGGTATGAAAAATATGTATTTCAGTCTGTCAAATCTAGCACTCATATACAAATTCTACAGCAGACGTAGAATGGAATATAACTCCCATATCTGGGCCGGGATTGGTTGCCCAGCCTTAGCTTCATTAAATAATGTCCAGAGGAGAGCCTCCAATTATTTGTCATATCGACTCGCTCGAACACCGCCGCAATGTTGGATGTATTTCACTTCATTATCGTTATATGCATGGTTAATATTCCGATGAAATATCTAGTCTGATCCCTTGTAAATTAATACCTGAACATAATACTGGCGCTGCAAGCTGCACACATTCTTTCACCCTGCAAAATACTTTCGTAATATTTTTTATTCAGAACTGTGCGAATGTGAAAAAGTCTACCTCCTCCTCCGGCTGACAATCTGCTGAGGTCCAGAAGTGGTATACATCAGCACCTCGTGCACTAATCCTTTCCCTATTTCTTTCCTGACATTTTGTGCTTTGCATCATAGAGGATCCCCTGAGCTAGGCTTAGTAATAAAAAAAAAAATAATAATAAAAGAGACAAATTTTAAAGCATAGATAATACAAAACCACTGATGACTTTTAATTAAATTTTTTGAACATTTGTAATGAAATATTAATCTAGCAGGTGTTCGCTGGGCTCGTCGTTATTCTCTCTCTCTCTCCTGAAATCAAAAACAGTGGAGTCAGTACGCTACTATACTCAGTGATGACAAATATAATAAGCAGCACAAACGCAAACATACACATACACCCAGGGAACTGGCAGGGATAGAGTAGAACGAGCACAATGCCGATGAAATACCAAAACATATAGGCATGCACACTGTGGCGAACGAGTAGCCAAGCAACAAACATGCGCGAATGGTTACGAAACGAAAGCGCACCCTATCCGGCACCTTACCCCGAATCCACCAAACTTTCCCCATCCTTCCCAGCACTTCCTCTCACCTACAAATAGCACTTCTAACAAGCAATCAAAAGTAACCACAATAATTACAAGCAAATACTAATTACACGTAAATATCAAATACCACAAACAACGTCAATCCTCACATTATCTTGTATTACATGCTCCATCGTGTTGTGTACCTCCGTTCTCCTCGAACTCTCAACTCAACTACTACCTACTGTCACCAGTGTTGCCAATTTAGCTCTTTTATGGCTAAATTTAGCCATTTAAAATAAATTTTAGCCACGAATATTTCAATTTAGCGATTAGCCACTCTTTTAGCCATTTTGCATTTCAATCTTTAATAAATTTTACAATTTGAAATTCAGTTAATTTCATTCACCTTAATTACTTAATGCACCCATAGTCAACGAAATGAAAGATATCGCCATAGTGCCTAAACGATTTTTAAGACTACTTTGTTTTAAAATGTTTTTGTATTCACTACGAGCCTGTTTGGCAACGCATTATTTTTTTTTTTTTTTTCAAGTGGAAAGCTGTCGTCCGTTGTTTCTTAATTAAAAAACAAGATTATTTGCATACAAAAGGCGAGTTTTAGGAAGGTTAAGTGGTTTTAACACTTTTGCCGAACTTTCTTCTATAGCATTAAAATTATTGATACCTTCTTTGGTCAAATGCTGAGGTTGAGAGATTATTTAGTAAGTAAAATATATTTTAAAAAAATAAAGCAATAGATTTAATTTAAATTCCATTCATTCAATATTAATCATAAAATATGGACAGCAAAGAGAATAGACATGTTACAATTCATTTGAATTTCCACATGAAATTCTGAAAAAACAATGGCACGAATAGAGCTTATGAACATTGAGATGAACGAGACTTAGATAAAATTATAAATGATACCAATGAATTTTAAAGGAAATATTTAATTATTTAAGTGTCTCAATTTTTTTTAATTTTTTTTAGTACATTTTGTAAAACAAAAAAGAATATTATCTTATTTGAAATAAACTTGTCAAATTGACTCCTCCCCAAATAATATTGCCGTTATTTCATTGTCTACATATCGAAGTAGCCACAACTTCTAAGTACCTGCATTAATGAGCTGCGACTGTGGATTGAAGCTCTTAGTTACTTGTACGTTACATAACGGGTAGGTATAGGAGTCAAAAGGACGTATGTTTAGCAATAATGTTACGAGTATTAAATTTTCTCATGTAGAGTATTTATTGCGATAAGTAATTGATAAAGCTATTGGATTATCCCCACAGGATTCGGAGCCATCATAAAAATTGCATCAGTGCATATTGTTCATACTGCCGTTCGAAAATTCAGCGAAATACAGTGCTATAAGAAAATATGTGGAGACCGTACTATTAAAACTTGTTCCCAGAAATACAAAATTTTTATATAACTTAGTGTTTTCTGTGCATTATTAATTTTAATTAATAAAAGGAAGAATATTGTTGTTTATATTACTATAAACATGCTTCGAATTAAAGGGAGTCAAATTGACGTATGTGTAGTATTACTGTTTTCTTGCACATGTTTAGTATTCTAGGGTTAATTAATTAAACGATAAGTTTGTTGTTTCTTATTGGTGTTTTGTCTTTATATTTTACGATATAGCTATACGGCTTCTTAATTGAAGAAAAGCATGATTGCAAATAATCTTTAAAAATTTAGCCAGCAATTTAGCCATTTAATTTCAGTTTAGCTATTTTTTAGCCATTTTCAACGGGAGTTTTAGCCAGTAACTGAGAGGAAGAGTTGGCAACACTGACTGTCACCAGCCTTCGAAATAGTACTAGGGATAATGTTGCCTACTACCCTACTACCGTTCTATCACCGGCCCCGAGAATGTGCTAGAGGTAATGTTTGCGGACAGTCCCAAACTAATATAATGTAGTATTCCCATTAAAATTTTGGGACATGTTCAGTGGCGTAATTTCCTGACTAATGTATATACATTTCTATAGGAAAAACAGAGGGCGCGTTTAGGCGGAGACCAAACCAGTTTTCGCACACTAGTTTGGTTTGCATAATGTTTCGGTTTATGCGGTCCAGTAGCATAACCTCAAATTGTAAATGCAACAACTGTCAACAAGTAGAATGAATCTTGAAAACTTTTTGAAATTTTATTTAATTAAACGCGTTAAATTGAGGAATCGAAAAACAAGGATATTTCTCAAATGTCTAAGATGAGAAATTTTAATGCATTTTTTTTTTGTGTGCCTTATTGACTTATATCTATTTCTATTTTAGTGAAATAAGAAAAAAATTCCATAAAGATGTACAGTAAGTCAAACAACTGTTGCAATATTTGGCATTTTACCATAATTTCAAAAATAAACGCACTACACTAAATTCCTTATACTGCACACTCCTTAAAATAAACAGAAACTAAAAATGTTTTACTCCATAATAAAAAAAAAATCATTTTCACATTAATCTTATTGCACAACAGTTTTTTGGGTTAAACATTGGGCTTCAAATATTGCGACCTTTCGTTAGTATTTTGTATGGCCTCCTTTAGCTTTAATTACATCACTAATTCTTTGTGGTAAGCTATTAAAGATAGACTCTATTTCTTCTTTTTTAATGGCTTCCCAAACTGTTTTTGTCCGTAACCAAAGTTCATTGTTATTCTTGGGCTTCATCGGGAAGTGATTTAATTTTCGTTTGATCAAACTCCAGACATGTTCTATAATATTGAGGTCTGGAGATTGCGATGGCCAGTCAAGGACCATTACATTATTGGTTTCAAATCATTCCATTGTTTTTCGAGCGCAATGCTTAAGATCATTGTCCTGTTGAAATATAATGGAACTTTTATCGACTCCGAAAATCTCAAAACTCTCCAAAAATGCAGTGTTAAGGATGTTAATGTAATCCTCAGCCGTCATTCTACCGGATATTACATGAAGCTTTCCTAATTTTGTGCTCATTATTCAGCCCCAGATCATGATATTACCGCCACCGAACTTTATAGTGTTTTTTGAATGCAACGTTCACCTGGCTTCCTCCACACCCACTGCCGGTCATCTGATCCCATTCTATTAATTTTGGACTCAACACTAAAAATAATGTTACTCCAGTCATCAAGGTTCCAGTCCTTGTATCTACGAGCAAATTCTAAACTGCTTTTCATGTTGGATTTTCTGAGGGCAGGTTTTTTTTCGTTTAACAAAACCTCTATTGCCACTTTTTCGGAGTGCATTTCTAACGGTTTGCACGCAACCTGTGAAATTTGCTGTCGTGACAAGATGATGGTGAACCTGGACGGAATTATCCATGGTACCACTTCGAACAAGTCGCGTTATTCTGCGACGCGATTCAGGGCTACTAAGCGCTTTTCGCCCACCAAGACTCTTCTCACGTTCCGGATGTCTCTTTTTGCAAATTCTACTTATAGTAGAATAATGCAAACCTATTTTTACAGCAATTTCCTGAGTACTCATGCCTTTTTTCGGCAAAAAAAGCACTTCCTTTTCCTTTTCCTGAGACGTCTTCCTCATATTGTGATAAATACTGTTGACAACGTAAGCGCTGAAGAAAAACTAAATAATTTATTTTTTTATCTTTGTTGGATAATAATATAAGCCTTACTTGAATTGTGCAGTATATAAAATAACAGATTAAGATAATAAAATACACGCAATAACTATAATTAATATGTTCCTGCTCGCACTCAAACAACTGTTGCAATGAACCAAAGCAAACTACCCAGCAAACATGGCGAAACGCAGAAGATTCACTTTCTTATTACCTGGACGATAAATTATCTCGCGGATGATAATCATATTCGTATTGCATTCTTAGCTTCCAACGGGAGAAACTGTTACCCCGAAGGCAAAACTTCTTGAAGAAACGAATGCGTATCCTCAAATAAGGGAGGCACAAAATGATATTGAAGAAGAAAATCAAAACCCAAAAACTCCCAATATAGTTCAAAATCATCCACGGAACCTCCAAAATGAATTAGTCGAAATTGACTCAACTGATAGCAGCAGATCCGAAAGCAGTGCATCTGAACACGGCGAACTACCTTGGAACCAAAATCTAATAAATTCCCAGCATACATTACCGGAAAATATCTCAGACCCTGAAGAAATCGGGACAATTTTAAAAGACTATCACGACTCCGCGTTTGGTGGTCACCAAGGAGTAATGAAAACTTATAAAAAAATAAAGAAAAAATATAAGTGGAGAAATATGCTCAGTTCCATCAGGAAATATATTCGAAAGTGCCCTAAATGCCAAAAAATGAAGGCTAGCCCGGAATACCGTATGCCGATGATAATCACAGATACTGCCCTAATGCCCTTTGAGAAAATCTATTTAGATATAGTAGGACCACTAGAAGAAACCCACTCCGGAAACAAGTATATATTGACATTCCAAGACAATCTTACGAAATTCGTAGATTGTTATGCCATGCCGAATGGCGAAGCAGAAACGGTAGCAGTAATATTCTTCGATGAGATAATTACTCGTTATCGCATTCTTAAAAAGGTAGTAACTGACCAGGGATCTAACTTTTTAAGCGATCTTTTCAAACGTGTCTGTAAACTTCTAAAAATAAAAAAATTACAGACTTCCGCTTATCATCCGCAATCCAATGGCGCACTTGAACGAACCCACAGACCTCTAGTGGAGTATTTAAGAGCTATTGTGTCCGAAAATCCAAAGGCTTGGGATCGATTCCTGAGAACCGCGGCTTTTGTATACAATAACAGCCCACATGAAGGCACTAAGCTCACGCCAATGGACTGTCTATTCGGATTCACAGCAGATGTTCCCTCTAATCTTAAAAGAGAGCCAGAGCCCATTTATAACCACGAGAGTTACTATCACCTTCTTAGGTACAAAATACAAAACGCATACGCGATACGTTGAAGTAATTTGCCAACATCCCTTCCTGGCGAGTTATTTTCATATCATTAATAAGATACGTAGTCGTTTCTTCAAGATGATTCGCTTTCTTATCGTCTAAGCAAATCGTTCATGAATCGTCAAAATAAATCCTTTGGAATTTGTAGTAAGGAATTTAAGAAGATATTTCTTTAAACTAGGTATATATTTATTTAATAATTTTTTTTTAATATGAATTTTTGGAATTAAAATCACTAGTGAACTCACAAATTAATTACTGTCATGGAGTCTAATGACACGTTCTTCCAAATAATAAACTCGTGTATCATAGATATGACAATTAAGCGAAACTATTGTCTTTTTGCTTCCACATTTAAAATCAATAAACAAAATTGTTTGTAATTTCATCTTCTTTTCGTCTACGCAAGACAAGGAAGAAATCATTTCACAGTATTTGCTTTAATTTCGTGTGGAAGATATTTTGGCAATATCATCCACATATCGCCCGGAAGATTTTTCATCCAAATGTTTGCTGGGTATTAGCTCGCAAATATAGAACCAAACACCAATCCACGAGATTTTCTTACTGGTATTGCGTTACTATTATATCTCAAAGTATGTACAGTCAAGTCAAATAACAAGTGTATTGTTTACACATTGCGATACAAAAACGGAAAATGTATGAATCATTGCAACAGTTGTTTGAGTCACTGTATGTATATGCTGCATCAAGTATGCTGCTACAAAAAATAATTTTTTAAGACAACCTTTTGTCAGATCGTGTGAAACGTTTAGTAGGGATTACATATACCCAGTGGAGATTTATTATGCTCCAAAAGTATTCAGAAGATGAGTGGATGTCTGACTTTCGGGTTTCCAAAGCGACGTTCGTAAGCCTTTGTGATACGTTGCGTTCATATTTAGAGCCGAAAATAAAGGATTATGATGACCGAAACTTACCACCAGATGAAGAAAACTTCAACGTCTGCTTAAATAAAGCCAGAGTTAAGGTTAAGATAGCGTTTGGTCACCTCTAGAATCGTTGGAGAATATTAGCCAAAAAATGCGATATCGAGTATTCTTTCATGCCTAAAATCATTGTAGCATGCTGTACACTTCACAATATAATTAAATATTTTCAAGAAAATACCTGCAAAGAAAGCAATGAAGAACTAGTCTGTAATGAACAGCCTGAAAGAGAACAAATATATGTAGAACGTGCTACCCCATTGGCGATCGAAATTCGTGACCATTTAAAGGAATACCTAAAGATAAATCACGGAGAAAGGTGGAATTATCAATAAAACATCTGAAGGATAAAAAATAAAAATGTATTTAAAACAACAAAAAATGTTTCTTATATCACAAAAGAATCCATTTTACACTTTGGTAGTAGGTACCTTTTGACTATACAATAGTAGTCGCCATGAAAACTAAGATTTTAAGGCACAAAAAAATGAATTTAACCCTTGTGTCAATACCTACATACCTGGGTATGTTTGCAATTTTGAAAATGAAAAAACTTTATCTAATCTTCGAAATTTTTTATCCATCACTTTAGTAATCCTCAAGGGCTCTATTTGTAGCTAATATATGCTATAAAATTTTGAAAAGTATTCTATGGTTCGTCAGAAGATAGACCTGAATTATAAATATACGCTACCAGGCTCAAAGCATACCCAGGTATGTAATACATTTTTTTAGGAATGGGGATTGAAAGCAATAAAAAAATAGAGTTAAGAGGAGTCAGTACGAAGATTTGCAAGTTTCATACATTTTTCAATGCGAATTTCTAGCAAACTATTTGTAGCAGAATAATCACTTATATCTTAACTTAAAGGTAACGAAGATGTCTAGTAAATAACGTCCAGAAAAATAAAAAAAATGCATTGGAATGGAGATATTAGCTCAGAAACTTGTAAAAAATGGTAAAAATTGATTTTTTTCAAATCAAATTCCTCTTAGCAGGTATTCCCATTTCTTTATATTGTGACTATTTTAGAGAGATAAACCCTAGATCTAGCAAATAACGTCGAGTTTTTTCAATTTTAGTGGCGCATTTTTTAATTGTTTAACTCTAATAGTACTTGTTTTTTCTCTCGATATTTCACCGACGAGAAATTGCAATATTTCGTTGAAAGTTTTAGAAATATAAAGCAAAACAGCATATTTAACAACTATGTGCAAAATAAAATTTAGGAGAGTTAATTCTCTTTAAAAATTTTCAATTTCTTTGAACTGCAAATTTTCATTTTCGTCTTAAATTGTCGCATGTTGGGTTTCTGTCTTTTACGCTAGATGTCTCTAATGTGAATTGTGGTCTAGGTCTAGGCTAATTTTATATGTATTTTCATACTTTCAGGGCACAAACCTATGTATAGTAAGTTTTATTGCCTACAGGCTCGCTGGCATCTAAATTGAAATTTTTGCTGAGTACTGACTCCTCTTAATTCTTAAAAAACTTTATAGAATTTATTATGACAAACATTTTTTACATCTGGGAAATTCTGTAGAATGCTCTGCACGTGCAGGCTTACAGCATGTTGTGCAACATTTTCGCGTGGGTCACTGCTTTCCCCCCCCCCCCCCCCCCTTGCAAATACTGCAGTTACCTTTGAGTTTCATGTCAGTTTGATCCCGTGCTGCTGGTCCACTTGACGTGGATGTAGGGATGTAGATCGGATTGGTATTTAGTGTCCCATTATGCATTCGTTAGCATATCTGATCCCGAAGTTTCTCATAATGTGTGAATTCGCTGCTATGATTTGTACATGCTGGCATGGTGAGGGCTTCACCAAGATCTTGCAGAAACTCACGTCTCTTATTTGTCTTTTGGTTAGAAATGCAGGTATCGTCACCGTAAAAAAATCTATTGAAAATTCCGCTACTATAATAGGCAACAAATTGCCAACAATGGTAGCGGAAATTTACACTACTTTATGCGCACTGCATAACCATATGTAAAGCAATTTCGCACTGTATGTAATTTTACATTGTTTATGCATTTTTCAATTTCCGATGTAAAATGAGATATGTAAATTTACATAATGCTGTGGAACTAAGATACATAAGTTTAATGTAATTTTACATTATTTATGAATTCTTCAATTCCGTATGTAAAGTAGACAATATGTAAATTTACCAATAGTTATGTAATTTATTTCAATTGCCAATATAATGTTTCGTACAGAAATTAATAAATTACATACATAAACAAGTAAAAAAGCTAATATTGATCTAAGACCAAATCTTAAGACCATGGCATTAATATGTAATAATAGATTAACAATCAACATGTAAAAGAAGTAATGCTAGTTTCAATGCTAACAGCGACCTAAGAAATCATAATTTTAAGAAGCAATAAACATTTCTAGGTATGCAGTATTTCCATGATTGAGTTTTTTTTTAGCGAAATTCAACTATAAAAATATTGCGTACCTAAAAATATTTTTTGATTTTTAAAACGGTTTTTAAGGTAACTGTAGGATCGAAACTAGTAACATTTCTTTACATGTTTTATGATTTTGTTAATCTATCACCAACTCACTCCACAAAATCAAACTATACACTGACCGGCTACCGCATTCTGATATAATTTCCCGTATAATGATTCATAGCGACGAATCCTGATAAACCTGTGAGCAGAGTACTGAAGGAAAGAATAAAGATAAATGCAAACGCCATTACTTATGTTTTATTGAAATTTTCTTTTTAAATATGGGGAATTCAATGCAAATTACAGTATTGTATGGAATTTCATGCAAATTTACAGTACAATACAAAAGTTTTGTATGATTAAATGTAAAATCACAGTACTGTATGTAATTTTACACAAATTTACAGTACGATACAAAATGTTTATGTAATTAAATGTAAAATCACATAAAATATCTAAAAAAACTACTTACTTTACTTATTTTTGTAATTAAAAGTAGGACGTTTGCAGATTACGTAAAAAGTATTTAATTTCTTAACGATTATGTGTATATACATACATTTTAAGCGGTAGTGACTATTTTAACCATAGTTATTTTCCACAAAGTTAGTTCATGATTTTTTACGGTGTATATAATGAAGGCTGCCAGAGTAGCCACATCAAAAATATTATAAAAAAAAATGCTAGGGTCCATCGCAACGTACGTCTCTTGGTGGTGTAATGTCCTACCATCTTATCCATATTTTCTCGCTCCCCCCCCCCCCCCTGCATTTGTTGTAAAACAATATGATTTCAGGTTTTTGAAGGACACCACTAACACTTTTATCGTAATGCACTGTTGAAAGCAAAATTACAGATTTCCTATTTTTTGATGCATAAGAGCAAATCGTGGTTTTGTCACAAATCCGAACTCGACAGAAAGCAGTGTACGCGAGGGTATAGCTTGAAATTCTGGAGAAAGTTCCAGTATGAGGTATGCTTTGGGGTCGATACCTCAAAATGCAATTTATGATCTAATCACCCTTGCCAGCGAGGAGAAAAGGAATGAAATTTACACTTATTATGAACAAATTCTCCTTGAAATACTCGAAAAAATGCATTTCTATCATCAACAATTATCCTACCTTGTAAGCCATATGCAGCATACCCACATTTCGGAACAGGCCTAATCATAAAAATAAATTCTTAGGAACTGTTTGACTAAATATTTTCCTTATATATAAAGCAAAAAAATGAAACAATTCCATAGAAATATACGTAAATATGGTTACATACCCGGGTATGTTATGGGTTCGTTTATGTCATTTATTTTATCCATTGACACAAGGGTTAATACTAAAAAAATAAACACACTTCTGAATAAAGAAATTAACAAAAATATCCTTATAATACTTTTTTTTTAATTTTTAGTTTTTGTGGCGGCTACTGCAACATGTATGAGCTATACGTTTGAATAGTAGTAGTATTGTGGTTCACCAACTTCTCGTTGGATGCTTATATTCGACAATAAATTTTGTAGAAAGTCTTGCTCTTGCTTTTGCATTCGCTCTACAAAGACCTGCTGTTGATGTATTAATTTTTCTTGCTTTTTCATATATTTGTCTTGAAAATTTGCCTGCACAGCACTCCAAACCTCAACAGCGTTTTCCAAGGCTTTCGCATAAGAAGTCCGACCTGAAATTAATAAATTTTTATTTAATGCAGTAAAACATAAATTTTTAAACGTACCACCGCGACCTTTTTTATATTAATACTATTTTAGAGAGCAAATTTTATAATAATATATTGGTGCATTACCTGGAGTATCATCCTTTAGTCTATACTTCTTTCCATCCATTTGTTCTTGTACTTTTTGCTCAATACACAAGTCCAGTAATGTTGCTGTTTCTTCAAAGCCCCAACGATTCATGTTTTCTTTTTGTGCATTCACCCACCAAATGTAAAATTCTTATGCTTACTGTCAAGTGTTCGAGATATATTTTGAGGTTATGTTTTGGTAATTTAAGTTGCGTGCAGTTTATGCGAACATACCAAACTGGTTTGGAAGCGTTTGGTCGCAACCATTTAAAAGTACCAACCACTTCGATACGGTTTGTAATTATGAGGAGGAAAAATCGGTAATTTTGACCGATTTGGTCTCCGCCTAAACGCGCCCAGAGAGAGCACAAAGAGTATTCTGTGCGAAAATATATAGGAAAGCACGGTACAGAGGTGCTTTCCTATATATTTTCACGATATTTCGTCACTAATGGCGGAACGTGGTTCGTAATGGGAATATCTTGTATTCTATATATCTTAGGACAGTCCCATTCAACTGCAGTCATACCTAAAAAAAAATGCATATACAGTCAGCTGAGCTATCGAGGCAATGAATATACTCGCGTGAACTAATATAGTAGATACTCCAACCCCGATCAACTCCCACTCTTATCTATAGTAGGTAAAGAGGCAGAAATTTCTTGCATTCAATATTATTTAATTACTTTTTGTTTTTATGAATTGATGGATACATTCTTGAGCTTTACAAATTATTTCCAGGCATTAACTGACGCTGAGACCGCTACGATTAAAATATACACAACAATTTTATTGTAAGAATTTCCTGCTACAGACGGAGTGAGGTATGCTTTTCGAAGCCATAATGATAATTTACTGAAAGTGAGGTATTTATGTGTGTCACGGTATAGGCTTATATTCAAAAATTTCGACATTCAAACATCTTCTCTCTTGAGGATTGAAAAACACTAAAAACACGAAAATCTTTAGAAAAATTTTCTACCTAAAATATATTTTAGAATTCACAGCCTGTTGAGAGCAGAACTTTCCACCGGCTGGAAAACAGGTACTCCGAGGCGATCGGAGCGAGCTTTCTGGGGAGACCTTTTCTCGCTACCTGCGGTACCCTCATACATTGTTAACCTTCAGATTCAGCACAATCAGTTCTTGAAGGAAGAAGAACGGCCTCTGTATGGTGCTGGAATAGCTGAAGTAAGATGCCAAAGATTTTTTTAACGTTAAACCTTATATGAGTTTTTCTGGAAACAACATTCTTTAGCTCGCGGGGTGCTCTACAGCTTCAACGGCTGAACCGATTCACATGAATCTCTGTGCAATTGAAAGGAAATTCAATTTACGGGGCATCAGGAACCGTTTTTTGTCAAAAATTGATTTAGAAATTGTTTTTTCGTCCATTGAACCAAAAAAACAACAACAAAAAAATGGGTTTCTTTTTCAAACGGCTGGCATTCCGTTATTCAGTGGTTATTTTCAAAACGAAAACCGGTAAGGCCCCCCAAATTTTACTTAGTTTAATAATTTGCAATCCCTTTTTGTTTCGGATGAACTGGCAGAGCTGTGGAGCGCCCCACGCAGACCAAAACACGCCATGCATGATTTTGTTTGATTGGAGTTGAAGCCGCCATTTTGGATTTTTTTTTTTTTTTTTAAATAAAAATGGAATTTACTCTCAATTGATAGAAGAATAAAATACATTAAAACCCATTTCCAAAAGTATTTATTTTATGTAAAACAAAATTCCAAAGTTCATGCATTTTTCATCTCCTCGACGGTAAACTTCCCTTAATACAAAAAAAAAAAAATAAAAAAAAACAAAATAAAAATACCTAGATGATCAAAACCTTAATCCACTGAGACCTTTTAAATCTCAAAGCAAATCTAGTACAGCCAGCAACGTATGTAGAACTACTAAAGCTCGGATCACAAATTCTGCTCAAGGAATAACATCGATTTGAAAGGAAAATCCTCGCAAAGCGTAATCAGATGACTTCGACATATGCACCCGAAGCTATCAATTTGCATCTCCTTTAACTTCAATTTCAAATGAATTTGCGAGAGCTGTTGGATATCATCTGTGCATTCCACTTCATCATTGCAGTGGACTTTACCGAATTTAGTAGGCACATAATCCTGTACTGAGCCGAAATTGCCGTATTTAGATATAGAAAACAACAAGTAGAAATTCGTTCCTTGGTCAGCTCAGATACGCTTGAAGTCTTGATGTGGATGTATTTCCGGAGGATGTGCAATAAGCTGATATAAAGGTCAAATAGGAAGTGCAGTTGTAATATAGGGGACCAGCTCATACTTACACATATATCTACATATATAGGCTACGCTTGGGTAATAATATAACTATGCTGCAAATTTGACTTACATACATATAAGATGTCTAGACAAGGAAATTATATAGACAGCAAAGTATCTATGTAGTTTAATCAGAACTGAAAATTGATTACAGTTGCAATGCAGATACCTTCCTTAACTTCCTAGAGTTATTGGTTAGGTGTTCGGTGGCCAAATCTCTTATGTTCACTCACTTTCAATTTAGCTTCGAGCAGAGTTATCTGATTTTAGTTACACTAATAAGTCTTCAGTTAGATTTAATGGGAGTGTTTTGGTCTCATTCATTCTCATAAATTTTGGTGAATTTTCAAGTTTCAAGGGCGGTAGGATAGGAAATTTAATCTGAAATCGTTTCAGCTTATATAAGTTTTCAAGATAGAAATTGTGTGGATTGCATAATAAAATTTGTGTTTACTCAAGATAATTTATAACAGTTGATCAGATAATTATATAAAAGTATATTAATTTGCTTTTCGCTAAATAAAGAAATCAATTTATATTCTCGAATAATTTTAGTTGCCATTTAATTTGCAAATGGGAATTGTTCAATGTTACCATTGATTATGGAGTATTGTTCAGTCCACCGAAGTAGTAACATTTCCCGGATGCATTTCCATGTTGTTATATAGGGTGTCCCGTAAGTCGACGACAAGCCGGAACCGGGTGATAGACCAAATCGTAACAGTTACCAGAAAAATATAAAAAAAAATCTAAGTCATGTATTTTTCAAATTATAGGCATTTCTTTTGTTTTCGAGAAAATGTACACCTTGTGATGGTTTTTTAGCTCCTGTTGCTACAAATCTTCACTTTTTTCAATTTTATTTTTCTTATGTAATCCCGAATAGTGCTTATGTAACCTGCTCCAGCTTGGAAGAAAATGTCACATTTTGCCGAACCAACAATATAAAATTAATAATTCGTTGAACTTTAACTGACTGTACTGAAAAAAAAATGTACTACGCCAGTCTGGCAAGTAACGTTAAAAGTTGACGCATTTAATAAAGATTCTAAAATGGTACAACACTTGCTACAATATTTCTTAGGATACGGAAAAAAAATTTTTTTCTTCAAGAAACCCAGTTTCCAAAAATCTCTTTTCACCTACTGAAAATAATTCTAGTGTACCCAAAGCTTGCCGTAAGACCGTAACTTTGAGATTTCTGTTTGAGTGAGACGGAGAGTGAGACAGATAGTGACTTAGTGATAGTGCTTATGTAACCCGTTGCTGTAAATTCTAAGCCAAGCTCACCGAATATTACAAAACCATGAGCTACACCCATACCATGTACAGCGAGTACAAACCCTGCTACTCAAGCTAGAATCTTCGCTCTTAAGGCAAGCTTTGGGTACACTAGAATCGATTTTAGTGGGTGAAAACAAATTTTTCGAAACTGGGTTTCTTGAAGAAAAAAATTTTTTTTCCGTAATCTAAGAAATAATGTAGCGAGTGTTGTACCATTTTAGAATCCTTATTAAATGCGTCAACTTTTAACGTTACTTGCCAGACTGGCGTAGTACATTTTTTTCTTCAGTACAGTCAGTTAAAGTTCAACGAATTATTAATTTTATATTGTTGGTTCGGCAAAATGTGACATTATATATATATATATTTTTTTTGTCAATAACAGCAAGCGACTATACGTCAGCCAGCTGTTTGTGGCACATTCAAGAGTCGACGAAAAGAAATAAGCATTGCCAGGGTAATAAATCATGGAAAAGAAAACATCACAGGTCACGGCATGTATAAGGGGCCGACGAGCCGCAATGGAAATTACCTTCAACCTTCACCTTAAAATGTTCGACTCTTACCACAGTAAGTGGGGGATTAAAATAAATATCCAAAAATCTAAGTTGATCTGCATTCGGAAGTCTTGTACTGGGCGAAACCGCCGAGGTGCAAATTCCAAGACCATTGAGACTATCTACAACAGGGGAATAATGCTGCCTGATACAGCGCATCATCTGTAAAGGAAAAGACGACAGCGAAACGGAAAGTTACAAGAAAGACAATAGAACAGCAATCAATCTGTTTCAGAGATAATCTAAATATTTCACACCTAGACAGAAGTCCCATTCTGCTGCAGAGATTAATCTGAGCATTTCTCTGTTATGGAAGCAATTTGCTGCCCTCATACACGCAGAAGTAATTCATTCGGCCAGCTTTCATCTCCACGCTGCAGTACTTTTATTGTGGTACCTTTTGGCCTTACATTCTGCAGCACTTTCATTGTGCTACCTTTTGGTCTTACATGCTGCAGCACTTTCATTCTGCTACCCATCTCGTCATAGTAATATAGAACTGTTGTAGTCCACCGAATGAATATACATTTGTCTTCTTATTTTCTGAGTTGTAGTTATTTATGAATTTCTTTTATTGAGAGGACATTAATAAATTTTAGTTACATTGAATTGGGTTTTTCTATAAGCTGCACCCGCTCCTTTTTCTGATAGACAGCCCAAGTATAGTAGATATCTCCACATTCCGGTATACGTGTTTTCTATGTTATCCACTTGACGTGAGTATCGTATATAAAATCGACTATGCTTCGACTTTATGACGCAATCAAAGGGTAAGCCAGCAACGTCTGGCTCCAATATAAAATCAACGACGCCTCGATCCGATGTAGGCTAGAAGACCTAAGTTATTTAAAAAAAAAATCGAAATTTTTTCTTTAGAATTTTTATGCATTATTTTGAGGTCGACTAATAATTTTTATGAGCGTCGAATGCAAAAAGCATTAATTTTTTTTTTTTTTTTTTAGAAATTTACAGAAAATTTTTCAGTAGAGTTTTAATTTACTCTTGATGATCGACAGAAGTTATTTTCAAATAATAATACTTTCGAGATCCGAAAACTCATTTTTTTGGTTTCTCTCAATTTTAATCAGTTTCTTCAAAAATATGTATGTAGATCATTTTAAAGTAGATATTTCAACGGTTAAAATGATCCCGGATAGAATATTTAAATCGAAAAAACACCAATAAAGTTTCCAACAAAAATTGTGTTTATTCAATGCAAAAAAGGTATACTTTCACAAAATTTCATGTAATTTGAATTATTTTTACGAGAGAAAAAAAAATAAAAAATTGAAAAATCGGTTTTCCGTCATTTTCTCGAAAAATTTGTGGTTATGTTGAAAAATACCTTGTACGAAAGTTTTAGATATTTTTATTATTTATAACTTTCGCCGAAAATTGCAGAAAACCACCACTTTCAACCCCTTATTACCCCCCCACCCCATTTCGTAGTTTATTTCGTGTTTAATTTTTGTTTTTTCTCTTAATTATAACCTTAACTAAATTTTCCGTCTGGCAAAAATCCTTACATATTATTGTTGAGCTCATCTGAATTCGGCGAGAGGCGTAATACATTCAGACCCTTGCGAATCAACTGAATAAGATTCTACAAATGACATATTGGCGACTAACAAGTACGTTTACATGCACCGTAAAATATCCTTTTTTTGTTTTAGTAACTATGAAACTGGGTATCCTAACATCAGAGCCTTCAAAAGAAATCAATTGAATAAAGCGCTATTAAGAAAGAACATCTCTAACTTTTCCAAACCACATCCAAGAATAATAACTCTGTAACAAGATAAGCAACCAAGACGAAAAGAATAACAAATGCTCTATAATCTATTTATTTCCTAATGAATTACCAGAGAAATAATTACTCGGACATTCTTAAGAAATCATTCAGTCAAGGATTGTTATTCTTAGCCCGCAAAAGATTTTCTAAAAAAAAAAATATCTAAAGTCTCTTCATTGATAACTTCTTCTCGTTTGTCTTCTAAAGGAATTGACGTGAGAAATATTTCTCATAAATCTTATATTTTTCCTGCCTCGATGTACGAGAGGAGGAGAAAGAGGAGGATTATTAATACTCCTAGGCACGATTATTCTTAAATCAATTTCCCGAAGGAAATGAAATTTTACAGCATCCATTCACCTCATCTCTTGTGATATTTTTATTTTGTTTGACATAAATCTCAATGTTTCCTATCCTTGCTACCATGGGTCAAGAGCAGGGCAAAGGTAGGGGCAGCAAGAAAAGTCAAACATTAAAACAAAGTGATGCTGTCAAACCTGCCGAACTTGAGAGTAATTATATCTTAATGGTATCTCGTGGCAACATTTAATGAGATCCTTAGTCAAGTGAGTCATTTAGATTTTCATGATGAGGCGAAAGAAACTAACCACTTTGATGGTGGTGTGTTATGCGTATGTGGGTGTGTGTGTGTTTGTCCTCTGAATAATGAAATGGGTCAGTGGAGCTATGCTGTTCTATACTAAGCCGTCAAGCCTACTTAGGATTTTTATTACTCATTTAATGCCTAATAGCTTTGATAAGAAGTTTATCCAATTACAGAAGAGGCTAATGGGAAAACTCAATAAAATTTTATTATTTGGAAAGAATGTACTTCAACGTGGTGCGGTATACATCTATATATGAAACTATAAGTCATTGCTATACAATTGCTATACAAATGTTGCGTATACTTTTGTTTTTAAGGTATTAATAATGTGTGATCGTTAAATAATAATTGGATGGCAGGAAATTTGTATAAAAATAAGGAAAACAATCAACGAAAGTTGAATCGCGTATTTTTATATTCTCCTTGAATTAAAGAAACTCTTCCTAAACGTAACTAAAGTTTTTGTCTACTTAGCAATGATGGCTTGGGTAAAAGTCTTACATTTTAGGATGTTATAGGCGCCACCTTTTGGTCTTGAAAATATGTGCTTACTATGAAACTTTAAACGTTCAATGAAAAATCCTAGTTAATAAAATTAAAAAAAAAGTCCAGAATCTGTCTGTAAGGATACGTGTACAACATGGCGAGGCGATGCTATATCAAGAGTTGAGCGAAAAGAGGTGAAGATGCATCGCGGGCTGCCATATCGTTGTTATGAACACTCTCATTGTATAGCTAGCAATCATTTTATTCCTTAACTCTTGATATAACCCCGCTGTGCCACGCCTCACCTCGCCATGCCTTACCTCACCTCGCCACTCCTCGCCTCAC
Organism: Dioctria rufipes; assembly: GCA_963924295.1. Taxonomy (NCBI): domain Eukaryota; kingdom Metazoa; phylum Arthropoda; class Insecta; order Diptera; family Asilidae; genus Dioctria; species Dioctria rufipes. Next base: position 343,725,389 of record OZ002740.1, on the reverse strand, counting down.
CTCTTCTCGCCACACCTCTCCTCTCCATTCCTCTCCATTCCTCTCCTCTCCTCTCCTCTCCCCTCCTCTCCTCTCCACACTTCCCCTTTCCACGTTGTGAAAATACCCGACCGTGTTCGAATCGTATCAGACTTTTTATTTTAATTAAAAAAAAATTACAAAAATAAAAATAAATAAAAAAAAAACAAAACAAAAACTTGAAAAAAACTTTAAAAATCCCAGACTCTGTCTGTAACACGTTCGAATCCCAGCATGCTTTTTTTTATAAATTAAACATAAAAATAAAAAAAAAAATAAACAAATAAATAAAGAAAAATTATAAAAAAAAAATAATTATTAACTTAAGAGAGGATCCCGTTCTAGAACGGCCAACTTTGGCTAGTAATTATAATAAAAGGCATTATCAACAACGCTAAAAGTTAAAGAAGTAAAAAATTGAATAAAATACAACTCTTGAAAATATGGAGCAATACCAATACTGCTGATAGTGCACTCGTCATGATATGTGCTCTTCTCCAGGAGACGTAAGCGTGGGCACTTTATACTTGCAAAGCTCTTTGGACACACTATGCATCCGACTCCCCATGTCAAGCACCTCGGAGTCTACCTTGACTCGAAGCTGACGTGGAGAATACATGTATGTATATAGAGGAAAAAGTTAATGCGGCTATGAAGATCTTCGCTCAATGCAGAAGAACTTTTGGCCGCACTTGGGGCATAAGACTCATGCTCACATATTCCTCATATTTATGGTGGCTAGGAACGCAAATGGGGACCTTTGAGGTCTTACTTAATCTACCACCCATGGATCTTGTCATTCAGGGATATGTCAAAAAGCCTGTGTGTAGAACTGGAAAACCCTCTGGCCCGCATACCACTTGATGCGATGGTTCCAGACCTTCGTTTTGGGTGTCTCTCGACTTCTCTGTAGATTTTTCTAAAAAGGAATCATGCGCTGAGGGATATACTTTATCGAGACTTCACCGGTCCGCTCTAAAAAATTTCACTGACGACTCCCTCACAAATGAGAAATCCGGTATTGGTGTTTACTTCTTAAATCTGACATTGGGTTGGAGTACTCATTTGGAAGGTGCACCACTGTTTTCTAGGCTGAATTTTCCGCCATCGCAATTGCAGCGAAGATAGCCTTTGATATAAAGGTCAAGGTGAAAGGGCAATGCTATTCTTTCGGATAATCAGCAGCCTTAATGACTCTGAGTGGTCCTCGGATAACATCTAATAGTGAATTCTTTTCTACGATTCGGTGTTAACACTGCCACCGTATCTACCATTCTCGTGCTCTTTTCTTCCCTACTATAGTGTGGTGGGAAGAAAAGAGCCGGCAAATGATACATTCGATGGCGGTGGATACAACGAGTCGCAGAAATGAATTCACTATTAGTTACTTGGGAACAGCAAGTCGTCTGTGGATAAGCCGTATAACATCTGCAGCAAGGTGTCCCCTTTAGTGGATTCCTGGTCACATGAGATAATGGGGAATGAAAAGACTGACTCTCTAACTAGGTCTGGCTCTGGCCGGAACCCGCTGTAGGCGTTGCCACCTCTATTATCGGGTCTCTCATTAAAGCGCATGAAACATAAGCAGAGATGGGCGAACCTTACAGGTATACGAAATTATTTCTTGATATGCTTAATAGGATTTTTTCTGAATTTCTCTTAACGCTCGAAAGGAAACAATGCAGAACTCTGGTTGGCATCATCAATAGCCACGGCTGATAGCTCTGAGTGTCTGTCTTGCATGGAAGGAGAGCCTGAGACAACCGAACATTTTCTGTTTGCTTGTTCGTCCATTGCCCAGAGTAGACTGGATACGCCTGGGTCTGCAACCCTATCCGTGGATGAGCTGAAAGACTTACCTCATCTAAACCTGATGCGCTTGATTAGAATAACAGGAGAGTTTTGGTGAGAAGGTTTCTAGATAGCACAATGTCCCGCCCTGACCTCAGCGCTTGGGATCTCTCGTTTCCTGCCTTTAAATTAAAACAAAAAGAAATACATTTATTATTTTTCATACAAAATTCTATGTTCGAGACAGTAATGTCACCTATCGGATATTAGTAAATACAGTCAATGATATAACTTACTAATTTATTATAATTTTTTCTAATTTATATCTTTTACTTGGTTCACCTTACAAAAACAATAAAAAATTAAGAAAAAAAAGTACAAAACCACAAATTTTTAAATAAAATAGAAACTTCTATCGATTTGTGCTCCATCTACTATCGACTAGTAAAATTAAAATCACGATTTACATTAAGGAAGTTTACAAAAAATATATAAGTATATAAATTTTCATTCACTTTTAAAAGTAAATGCCCAAAAGTTTGTATGAAAGCATATTTATTTTTTGTTATCGGATTCCTTACACATTCGGTTTTCTTCATTTTTTTTTGTTGTACTTTGAATAATACAAGGCCGCACGTGCAGTTAGTTATAACAGTATATTCAAAAACCAGACTTAATTGTAGTTCCTAGTTTCATCAAAGCACTTACTATTTGCCTGCTTTCGTTTGAAATGGATGTCCTGAAGGGGAGGGCCATAAACCGACCGTAAACTGAACTTTTTATATGATAGCCTTGCAAATGTATCACTAATGTCTCGTTGAAAAACTCTGCATAATCCTATGTAGTCTCTTAACAATAAAATTGCACACAGCACATATTGTGGGAGACTCTGAAAGCTGCAATTATACACCAGAAAGCCAATTATTACCTCTATGGATTCATAGAAGCTCTTTCACAGGTAATTTCAAACAGAGCCGGTTTAACGTCAAATGCACACCCCATCCTGATGAGCACTCCTCACATTTTCATATACATATCCATCTACTCACATAGAAAAAAAAAAAACTATTCATTCTCAAAAGATGTAGTACATTCTAGAATGTTAAAAATGCAGACCCATTGGCAAAAACTAACCAGAATATCCATCCCAATGCTATTTCAGGGCTTAACAGGATAAAATAATTCCAAGATTAATGTCCGTCTCTACATACGTACATATGCGAGACTATATATATGCGATGATCACTGGAACAGAGAACATCCATTTAAGTTATCTCATTGAAGAAGAGAAGAAGAAACACAATGTAATCCTCCCAACAGTTGTAGTCTAGCTTTGGTGCATGTATTTACTTCCACCCAACTGAATGCGAATCATGCTGGTATGTAAGTAGCAAGGCAAAATAGCAACCTTTGATGCTCCACAGAAAAAGGTTCTTGCTCTTAATGCCCAATCAGTTTCTGACATCTTAATAGACCCATTAGACAGCACCCATTAAAGCTTTATTAAAACCAATCAGAAATAAGACCTCCTGCTCCTCCTCTATCCATACAATATAAATTAGAATTCGATATGGCGTTCGCTATTAAAAGGACGTTCTGATGCTGTTTGTGGATTTTTTTTTATATCCTTTCATAACGAAACTTCATAGTAAATTTTTAGGTACATGGAATATACGATGAAGTTGGTTATGTATCATGATTCAATAATGATTTCAACTACATATCATAGGTCAACATCCCCGTACCAGGATATTGTACTAAAAAAGTTTGCTTATCTCCTCCCTTATACTCTTAATGGTGAACGACTTCCCTCCTTGCATATAGTTTTCGCTTAAATGGCAAAAGTCAGCTAAGTAGACAAAAACTTTTTGCTGAAATTTAATTGCGGCAGAAGTTTGTCATCTTCTTGTTGAGTTGGTCATTAAGACTTGAATGCTTTAATAGTATTTTATAACTGTATATGACATTCGTGTGGTTTAAAATACAAGTGGAACCCTGCATTTTATGCATATCCTCCCCCCTCCCCCTCCCTTGTCTTGCCATCGAATGGAGGAGTATGCAGGATATACAGGATATCACAGATTCAAATAGATGAATAGGACAAGGAGACTATGAAAATTAGAGGGGCAACCAGAAATAGGTTATCACACTGACGTTGACATGTACAGGAAACCAAAGAGCTAACATAGCTATCTCTTAGTAAAGAAGCCAGACATTTCAGAAAAATTTTCTTCTGATAGACAAAAAGCTCAGAGCATTCCACCGTAATGATCTTCGACGTCAAAGTCAAAAGGATTGCTCTGCTCTTTGCGGCTCGTTAGATGAAGTCTATCTAAATTCACTGTATAGGATAGAAGACAAATGAAAAAAAACACACACACACAGCTCTAGTTTTACCTTCGTAAGGATCGTTCACCTCCATGGTGATGTTGATTGTGCAGCTATGTATGTAACCATCCCACACCTGAATTGAATTTCATTCATAGTTTTAGTTCCATAACGTAGTTGACCGAAAGTCATTTGAATTCAGTTTTTTGAGGAATTACGCACTTGCAATTCCACTCCTTTGGGAAGTACCCGTACAAATATTTGTCGTGTGTGTTGATGAATGGAGAATATTAGGAAGCTCAGTTTCCAAGTCTTTTCTTTCAGAACGGTTCTTCTTTAAGTGATACTTGGTCTTTCTGTCTGTCCAGTTGAGAGCATCATTAGCTGGCCATATTCAAGAGGAATTTTCAACGGATCTGATCCGCCGAGGTCCTGTTCCGTGGACCAATTCCGCAAGTTAGTGAGCAAAACGAGTGAATCAGTTCCGCAGAACAGTTCCTTCGTGGAACAGTTCCGTTGATTCAAGTCCGTCATCGGCCATTAACAACACAGTTGTTGTAGCAAGAGCTATGCGGTCTTTTCCTAAACACAAAAGACTAATGAATATTATATTCTAATAATATTTCTATTACTTTCTGTGCAATTAAATTATATTTTTTATATGTTTCTAATGGACTGTATTTTCTTTTCAAAAAATTATAATAATAAAGTGAGTAAAGTTACATACCTTCATATACTTTGCCTTTAAGACCTTTGAATATTATCGCACACATTTCTGGAATTATGTATTCTAAAGTTTAAGTAGTAATTCCAGCTGAAAATTTTAAATGTTCATATGATCTGCCAGTTGCGAGAAATCTCAGAGTGGCAGTTAAACTTTCTTCGAAAGATATGCATTGTCGCATTATAGTGTCAGTTTTACTCAAAAATTTTTAGAATTGTTTTATAAAAATGTTAATAATTTTTTTCTAATTTTTTTTTCATATGTTTTATTTACCTAACAATTTTTGAAATTGTCTGGTTCATTTGTCCTGGGCTCATTTATTAATTTCATATATCCAAAACCTTTTTCTTTTTCACGTAACCACTTTTTCATCCATTTCGATCTTTCCTTCTTTTTTTTTTAACTGCATTATAAATTAAAACAAAAATGCCTGCAGCCGCTACAGCGATTTGTTTCCTACTCTTCGATACCATTTTATATGACTGATGCGGCATGAAAGTCCCCAGATCTTTCAAACAAGCAAGAAAGACCAAGTCCGCGGATCAGATCCGTCAAAAAGCAATGAAAAACATGCAGTTAATTTTACCACGGGCCTGATATATTGAAAAGCGGATATATCCATGGACTGGGTCCGCTCATCAGATCCGCCACGTTAAGGGGTGACAGAGGAACTGATCCGCGGAACTCAGTTCCGCGGACCAGATCCAGAGGATTTGGTACGCGGATCAAATCCGTACAAAATTCCGCTCGTGTATGTCCACCTATTGATGCAAAAGTAAATCTAAGTAAATTAATTCAACTCTTATCTCTGAATATCTACTTAAGACCTATTCTAGCTTTAAAGTGTCCACTCCATTGGACACATTCATTACGCACAACTTTTTATGGAATCTTAGGAGTCTGTTTAGATGGGTCAGTATGCTTCCTCTGCGGCACGAAACTTGTTGGTAAGATGATGCTTGGGGGCAGGAATGAAGTGCAATTTAAAATTCACAGGCAGCTCTTGAGGCAGCACGTGTTTTTATTGCTTATTATGAGTCACGTGATCAATCCAGTTTCAAGAATTGAATTGTTACTTACATAATTTGTCGATGTATTTGTTCTACCGATTGTAAGGCAACACCGCGGGTATCAAGTTGATGTTGATGTAATCATGAAAGGCATTTTGAGCTACCTCAAAGCGCAACTCATACTGACCTATCTAAGCAAGATCAATGTAAATCGGAATGACCAAGCTGAGGGTATTAACTAAATTCGATGATTTCTATATACGTAGGTAACTCCTTCTCTCGATTCCATTTTAGCAAAGAACATCTAACAGAAATGATGCGCATCTCATATATTGAAAAGTTTTCTATGGTGGGTCGTTCTACTACAACCCGCTCTTACAAATTCTATGAAAACTCTCTGCTTGTTGACGACCCGCCACTCATGGATAGTGATGGTAATATTACGACCCGCTCTCACAATTTTTACAAAAACTATCTGCTTTGACGACCCGTTGCCAGTCACCAGTGGTGAGTGACGGATGGCAGGTCTTCACAGCACCAGCACTCACCACAGCACCAGACCCAGAGAGTTAAGTTAGATGTTCTTTGGTTTTAGGCTTCTGGTAAAATTCACCTCACAGAGTACAGACTGGAAGAACTTCCTAGAATTAAGTGCAGTATGGAGATTACCATAATACAACAGCTGTAACTGGTCCAACACAGCCAAGTTTGTAATCACGAAAAGATAAATGGGGGATTTTCATCTTCTCCCCCTTTTCAAAACTCAAATCTCAGATAACATTTTTCACCTTTTTAAAGCCTAAAAAAAAAAAAGCAGGCTCCATAACTTGACGCCATTTTTAACATAACTATTGCAGCAGGATATTCCCCTACGGTGTGTGTAAATTGTGGTGAATATTATCTTCATTCCGAAGACTGGTAAGGTGGTATATATTTATGTACCCGAAGGGTTTCGGTATTTGTCACATTATTTTTACATATCTGAAAATTCTTCTCAAAGGTTCGCAATAAAATCTATTGCTCAACTCTTCGCAGAACGAATACTGGATGAAAGGATCGATAGATACGTGGATCCATTCATTGGTTACGTTTATTCACTATGATATTTCTAGATATACTGTACATGCGCTGGCACAAGTAGTGGTTCGGCTAGGTACTAATATCAACAATTCCAAACGTAAAATTGGTTAGTCACTCTCAGTCAAAGTGATAGTCAAGATTGGATATAAGTAAGGTTGCATACTTTTTACTAATTTAGTTTTTCACCGTGGGTAGAAAAACTTTAGTCGGGGTATGGAACCGAAAGTGGTGCTATAAAAGTTTATATAAATAGGAAACATCATGCCTACATGTTCGCAGAACGCAGATTTGGGACTTGAACCAAACACAAATAATATCTCAAGTTCCATGCGTCTACGACTAATTTTAAGGATTTATTTAATTTACTTTTAACTTTAATAATCCGCCATGGAATATGGGGGCAGATACAGAATGTAATCCGTTTCCTATCAAATGCTGCGCATGAACCTACTACTTCAGGTGAGATTTGAGTTATCGAGTGAAAATATCACTCGCACATAAGAGTGGCCATAGATCCATTGATCATAACCATGTAAACTGAAGAAGGGTAATTCTTTGGTTCCCGGTCGTTCGCGGTCGTACCATAACTGATTTTCGGCTGTTAATTCTTTATGAGCCTTCTGAGCAGAAAAATTAAAGTATCCAGTTTTGGTGTTTAATTTCTAGAGCTTAGAATTGAGATTACGTATTCTCCTAGATAATGCATACAACTATCTTCAAGGCTGAGATGCTCTCTATTCATTGCTATAATACGAACTAGTTTTTTGACGTAATTATCAAAAAGAAGCATTTCTCTGTCCTCTCGTTTAGCCAGGCCAATATAAATGACCAACAAATAACCTCCAATTTACTGAGAAAGAGAGAACAGTAGAGTGAAATCATTGACTTCGCTCAGTTGTTAAAATACAAAATCGTTGCAATTTGCCCCTCGATCGAACGAGGAAATGATAGCAGAGCTATCCAGCCCTATCCAGCGAAGCTAAATATTTAGGTGTCATAAGTTGTAATCTGAACTGGAGGAGTCAGTGTGGCTTTTTACGTGTGTAAGAAGTCTTTGAAGTTAACTGAGGCCTTACACATAAAGTGGTACGTTGGATATACACAACCATAGTAAGACCAATCTTGTTCTACAGCTCTATAATCTTATTGATAGCTCTCAAGAACAAATGTAATTTGCATGAGTTGTCGACGAAAATCCAGAAAGGAGTACGAAGTACGCCTACAGTTGCATTGGAAATAATGCTCAATCTGTTGCCAATGGATCTCTATTGTAGGGGTATAGTGCCTGCCAGAGCGTGATGAGGCTAAAAACAATATTTTGGTGGAAGGAGTGGGAGTGTATTGATGAAAATGTTGTTAGTTGTAAGTTTCTGTTTAATCTTTAGTAACAGCAGACATCTATATTTTTACACAAGTATACAGGTAATTTACTCCAGCAACTGATCCTGGAACGAGTGATACAGATTTCCTGACAAATGTAGCGTTTTTCCTGTAGAATTAAATATGGTAGAGATTCGCCACTATATACTGCATATATTTATGCGGATTTAGACATCTGGATCTACTCTAATACCCAATTAAAGGCGTTGAATGCTCTGGTGGACAACGTCAAAGCTCATATAGCTATGTGAACACAGCCCAGAGGAGATCTCCATATGGCATAAGGTGACACTATGCAGGGTGCCTATCCATGGAGAGCGGATAGGTTTCCGAAATGGATAACTCAGATGCAATTATCATATTATGTCAGAATCCCAACAGAAATCTAAAAGGCGACATCATCAACCAGGAAACTAGTAGGAGTGTTAAAGGGCCATTGGGCCATAGGTAACCATGCTACGTGCCTGGGTCTAGAGTTTATGCCGTAACTGTAAATCTCCTGAGGAAATCGAATTAGTTCAACATGCACCTTGCGAGTGCCCTGTTGTAGCGACCAAAAGGGACGGGGTACTTAGTAGTTAATTCTTCTTCTTTGAGTTGAAGGAACTGCATGGTAAAAAGCTGAGATGAATCCTGAGTTTCCATAAAGAATTAAGATGGATCTAAGGTTATTCCTAGAAGGTATCCCGTGAATCTATATAACGCAATGGATCCGTCAGTGTCCCTTGCGATACCACTTCAACTAAACCTAGTTACCCAAAAAATTAATCTTAAGGTAGATAAATATATCGTGGCTAATCAAAGTCTTGAGGTAATAATGATGGAAGCTAAGCTGGGGTAATCGAAATCTGTAGTAGAAATATTACCTTCAATTTGATAAAGTTGTTGTTTATATGATAAATGAGAGGTCACAAGACCAGCTGGGACCAGACCAGATACCTAACTACCTTTATTCCTGAGGTAATCGTAACTATAAATAAACTAATCGCAATTTGTCCTTGATGAGTATTCACCTTCATAATTCAACCACCAGCTTTCTCTCCAACATTATTTAATTATTTGTTAATTTATTTTCTTGTTCAAGAACATTCGTCATATTCCTTATCCAATTAAGATAAGAAAAAAAAAAGCAATAATTAGTGTAAGACTCTATCTGTACAATTAACTGCAAAATTAATCTAAAACTTTGTTCCTTGACAGAGCCTTATTACTTATCTTCCTACAAAGTAATCTATGTAGGTATCTCTATATGCGCGCCCTATAAACTTCAGTCAAGAAGACTTTAGCATTGAAGAAGACTCCTTTCCGCCAAAATATTTCCTACCGCACCACACCATACTAATAAATCTTTGAAACTTCAGACAACACACTTCGATTAAGTGTTAGTAACAATTTTTTGTTTTTTGCTTTTTTTTTGCATCCTTAAGAGAAAGTTTAATTTGATCTGATGGAGAGGTGAAATGAAGCGGGGAACCATCACATAACTTTCTCCTAGTTATTACACTTCCACTGAACTCTCAAGGAAAACATCTTCCGGCCTTGCCTGAAATGGCAGTTCAAAAACTTTCCTTGTCTTATCTACGGAACTCAATTAATAAAAGTTATGAAAAATTACGATATTCTCTTGTGCGAATGGGAAAAATGAAAATGAAAATGTAAACAAACAAAAAAAAAATATAGAGGAAAAAAACAAGCAGAAGACACCATTTTGGTTGATAACGAATTCAATTATTTCAGTGAAAAACTTAAAACCTTTTTGGCGAAATGAGTTAATTATTTTTTAAGTTATCAAATAGTAACGAAAAGCTTTAAAGCTTTATGTACATAAATCTAGCCGAGAAACGCACATTTCTTCCGCATAAAACTTGTCTTGAATAAAGCTTTTCTTAAAATCGAAAGGGAAATAAATCATGGATACAATTCGGATTTTATTTTCGAATATTGTCTTGACTAAGTGAATTTTTTATAGTAGAGATTATTCCAGTTTTCTTTACTTGGTAATATTTAGGATGCTTTCCACATATCGACCTCTCAAACTTTCAATTCAAAGGCTTCTCAAAATATTTTATATTTTCACTAAACTAGGAGTGAGAAGATTAAGAACTATTTTTATTTTATTATTGTAAAGTTTTTTTGATAACACAAAAAATGGTCATATGTTTTTTTTTTTATTACTAAGCTAAAGCTCAGGAGATATCCTATGATGTAAAGTACAGCGTAGTAGGAAGGAGATAGGGAAAAGTTTAAGGGGCAAAGAAATATATGTATTTTAGTATTTGCGTGTAGAGCTAAAGTCATTGTACATCATGAAAGGTTATGCTATGCTATTATTTCCATAAAATTGTGGCAGAAGACCTGCAAATTTGCGTACAATTGAAATAGAATAAGAGAAAAGTTATGAAAACTTTCCAAAAAACTGTCATCAATTCAAAAAAAAAATTGTAACTAATTTCTGGCAAAGGCTGCAGCTGGCGAAGATAGTAACAAATAAGGCGTTTCATATCAGCAAAAGCAATACTCGTCAATACGAATAGGGATAATTTCTGCCTGCCCTAGACGCCTGAAAGAAAATGCCATGCTGACTCATATGCTCTCAATTACAGTTCCCATTATGAATCATATAAAGCGAAATACTACGTATTTACATTGTCGCTTAGCCATTTATGCCCTAGGCGGGACCAGCCAAGCTCAAGAGAAGAGTCATGAAGACTTTTCGAAAAATGTTATCAATTTAAAATAAAAAAATTGATAACCAATTTACAATTTAGTAGCAAAAAAGATGTTTCGTATCAGCAGAAACCAATACTCGTCAGCTGCGGCTCTGCAGCAAATTTGTTATCAATTCTTTTTTTTTTTTTTTAATTGATAACATTTTTCTCCGAAAAGTCTTCATGACTTTTCTCTTAAACTTATTTTTCAGAGCTCTAGTTATCCCGACCGTACAGTCCAATCTCTTTGAACATGGAACCGTAATTTAACTATAATGAGACTTAAAGAGTGAATCTTGAAATAATATACTTAAAGTTTAACTTTTTTTTTTAGCTCTAAATAACAGTAATAAAAGATTTCTCAAAAATTTGGACCATTACAACCTTAGATTATAAAGCAAAAAGGATAGGCTATGAGGAAGAAAAACTTAAGCATTTTTCTTCAGGTAGTAGAATCGCATCAACGTATTTGTTTAGTCATGAAAGTCGTAAACGCGGGCACATAATTTAATGGTTGAAACTTTATCATGTATTAAACAAGCTTTATAATTTCCTGTCACCGTGATTTGAATCGTTTTTCAGTTTATAATTTTATAATTTTTTTATACCTTTTTACATTTTTAAGAATTTTCCTTATTTTCTGATAATATTTCTTGGAGTTGCCTTTGCATGGCTGATATCATATAGACACCCACTGACAATTCAATTGTAAATAAACAAACCGGCAATTGAAAATGTTAAATTATTTTACCACAGCTGTTTATTTTTATAACTATTTCGCTTATATTTTATTTAAAACATTATAATTTATTATTGAAACTATTAAACTCGCCTGAAAAATGACTTCCCACGGCAATAACTCCAGTTGTTTCTGCAGCACAGCACGACGCATTTCATCACCATAATTCCAGTCACCGAAATCTCTATTATCTCTCGATTCTTACATAAAACAATATTTTACTATTGTTTCTCACTATTACAAAAGTATAAATCACTTTTAATCACGTTTTCACTCACAAAATCACTAAACGAAACACCAGAGTTTTTTTCGTAAATTCAAATAAATTCAGAAATGTCGAACTGACAACAACTAAACACCCAGCCTTCTTGTCATTTCCCTCCTGCTTATCACACGTACACGAATTTTACACAGCACAGCCTATCCTTTTTGCTATATAATCAAAGATTGCAACACACCGGTAAAATATAAAAACCTGCCCCTACTTAAAATACGTTTATTTAAATCATTCACTTGTTAAATTAACACAATTCGAGTATTTATTTGCCTCATATAAATTTTACTAAATTACTTTTATTCTTTTTTTATTTAATTTATTTAAAACTATAATTAATATTACAGGCGTTCTGATCTGCAATGATAAATAAAACATAATAAGTAACGTTCAGAATAAAAAGAAGTAATAAGTATTTAAAGCTAAGTTCAATTTTAAAAATTTTCAAAGTTACTAAAGTTTACCAAAATTCATTGATTACTATCAGAGAGGAATGCCTATTTTAGGCCCGACATCAACAGACATGATAAATGTCTTAAACGATGCATTATGATACTCTGAAAATATTTTATTAACAATGTTTATTTCATTTAAGTAGGGGAAGGCCTGGCGGGATTAAAGTTTGATCTAGTACATTTTGGAAAATCTAGTACAGAATCGAGATCCTTAAATCTTGAGAAGAGGTTTGAGTACCCACACTCCTATACGCGGAGGCTTAAATTGCCATCCCCACATTCACTTTTTTAGTATTTCCCTCTTTTATTTGAACTGAACTACTAGATTTTTAACTTGGTAGTATTATGCCCGATCGGATCAATGTTCGTCTTAGCTCAATACCATCTACAAATCTCTCTGCATATTATTATGGTAGGGGTAGGAATCCACGGGGGAGTTCCAATACGGCATGTTTTATATCAAATGAAAGGACTCGCCGAGTACTATCGGTTGGTGTATGTCTTCCCGATTTAGAAAATTTTCTCCGGACATTTTCGCCGGCGGAAAACCTTTTTCATGCACTTGGGTCACACACACCCCACCTACTACATTTCGCATATACTTTTGTAGTTCTTTCTTCCATGGACGTACGTGCTCTGTTGTGAACATTCTTCTCTTCTGAAGTCATTTTTCACGATAAACCAATTCCGCGCAACCACGAGAAGTATTATATAAAAGTCCAATCACCCAAGAAAGTTGCTCTACATCCGATCGCCAAAGCTTTTCCCACTTAATTGAAATGAACATTGTCAATTAAATATGTTTAGAGCAGATATTATATTGCATCGTTTAAGACATCTCTCATGTCTGTTGATGTCGGATCTAAAATTATATGCATATTAGCACAATTCAAAGCTTAGAGTAATTCACTTTTTGAGTAATTTAAATCTTGGCGATTTTTCGTTTTAGTTTCCAATTTTTAGAAAACTTTTCTATTTTGGTATTGTCCAACCTCGTGAATGCTCTTCTAGATTTGAAATATTTAAAGATTTTTCAAGGAAATATTTTTATATTGGTAATAACTCTAGAGCCCAATTTTCCTCCATAAAAATCGAATTTATCTAATTTGGTGATGGTGATAACCCAAATTACTTATCGGCAACGGTAATATCCCAGAAATTCAATGCTTGGCTTGGTCACCTTTATATAGGGGTCAGCAGTCCGCCATATTGGTTTTTTGAAGTTGAGCTGTCAACTTGTCTTTATATACAGGGTCAGCAGTCCGCCATATTGTTTTTTTTATTGTTTTGTTTCAGTTATCTGCCAACTTGATCCACAACATTGAATAAAGAACTAATAAGTAACCGAGTATCATGCGAATACAGTGTACGTGTGTAAGCAATTTAATAACAGTCGGATTGGACTTGGTTAAACTTAGTTTGACGTTTCTGATAGTAAATATTTCAGAGTTCCTGGAGTTCAGTTAAACTTTTTTAAATTTAATAGTTTTAATAAATATTACATTTGAAATTGTGTTATTTCGGAAGCGTGAAGTATATATTTTGATTGAGTTTAGTGTTTTTTTAAATCAAAGCTTAATTTATAGTGATGAATTGTGCGGTGCAATTCTGCAGAAACAATCGCCGAAATTCAGGCGGAAAATCGTTTTTTAGGCAAGTTAATATATTTAAAAACAAATGTCGTCTTGTTTTATAATTATTGATGAAAAACGATTATTAATTTATGTATCAGAAACAGAGGAATATACGAAAGTTGAAGATAATGTGCGATTTCTTTATTTGAGAAATGTCAAAAGGTTCCCTCCTTTAAATGGCAACCCTATATTTCTTTTACATAAAGAAAGAATGCGCTAACAGTTTCTTTATTTTACATAGCAATTTGAATTATACCAAATGCCCTACTTCAAAATGTTACGATTTCACTACTGTCATGACGAAACGCGTACAAACTCAGTACACTAATACATTTTGCAAGTGGGTTACATTTTCACCCGATATCCTGCTTCATTATTAGTTCTTTATTCAGTGAGTAATACTTAGAGGTAGACCACTTATTCATATATACTGCAGTTTGATGATCGGGCGCCTCCCTCTGGACAACTTATTAATCAACTATGGCAGTACGATCGACAACGATTTTAGAGTCTTGACCACGTTACAGAAAATACAAGGTATTCTCTCTAAATTGTGGCACGTGTTCTGTGACGTATTTCGTGACTAATATATATACATTTTCATAAGAAAGATAAAGATAAAACAGAGAGTATTGTATTCTTTATATATATTTTCACGATATTTTGTCACGAAAATCTAGCAACAGGTATTTATTGTATTTACTTTTGTATTTATTTCGTCCTTTTTTTATATTTTTTTAAGTGAACAGCAGTTGTTGTAGGCTGCAACAGATCATGAGATAAAAGTTATTTATGAAATGTATTTATTTTGTTCAGTCATAATTGTTATTTAACATATTTCTTTATTTAATTCTTATGGCAAGAGTCCCCGGAGGTATAACCCTTCCAATGAAAATCCAAAAAGTTCTCCACAAACTTGTTTCAAGCTGCGATGATATTTGTGCAACAGCTTTAATTTTTTAAGTGTCATAGTAACAGTCTTAGTGGATTTTTATATTTTTAATTCAATGCTAATAGTTCTCATAAATTTTTATTAATTAAAGTATATTCATAAAACTCCCTTAAAACTTTTAATTTTTTATTCTTAAGCAGACTTATATTTTTCAGTCAATTAGGTTAGGATGATTACCAGAGACTCATATTCATTAAAATGCTATGATAAAAGTCCTCCAAGACTTAGTTTTCGGTATCAATCGGACTTTTATATATTTTACAGCCAGTTATAACAGTTGTAGAAAACTCTTATTTCTTTTTTTAGTCTCTCATAATAAGTCTTGGTCTTCGTCTTATAATAGCTAGTGATATCGTACCTAAATGAATTTATATTTCTTTTATAATATTAATAAATCTTATATATTGTTGTTATGTCCTTATACAAAAACAGTAATGTACGATAATAGAGCATCTGTGAGAGATCCATTAAATCAAATAAATAAGAATCGTCTATGTTATAACTGGCTGTAAAATATATATATATATAAATATAATTACTATCACACTTAAAAATTAAAGTTTTTTGGGACTCTTATCATGAGATTTAAATAAATAAATATCTTAAAAGAGCAATTATGAGATTTAAAAGTTTTCTAGCAGTTTTTAAATATTTTTCTTGAGGTTACTAAGCAAATCTAGCCGCAACTAGTACTTTCATTAAAAATACTGAAGAATTTGTGTACCCTAACTTAAAACCCCTTAATATGAGTGACTTTAAAAATTAATATATCGACACATGAGGCTTAGATCTTTGAAATGAAATCATAAGAATAATGTGCTAGGGTCCTTAGTAGAAAAAAAAGTACTACACTCCTCTAAATATTGTGCTCTCTCCTATATAGCGTGATTTTGGGTATATTGTGACTTCATATCTCCAAAACGAAGTCTATCACCTCCGCAGTTTTCGGCACATACACACATAGGGCTTTGATCTTTGAAACAAATAATAAAAAAGTACTAGTAGCTCAACACCATACTTCCTTAATTGTAGTACTCCCATTTATTGCGTTACTTTAAGTACACCTATCTGTAAAATGAAGTTAAGTCCTATGTCAATTTTTACCACATAGAACGACAAAGCTTATGGCTTCAAAATTCAATAAAACAAAAGTTCTAGAGGTCCTCAATTTTTTTTATATAATGCCATTATTAACAAAAGAAAATTATTCGGTGTTTCTGAATTTTTTTATGAGTATTTAACTTCATTTGGAATTTGAATCGGAAAAATCTGGTGCTCCTTTCTCGAGATATGATTTTTTGAAAATGACTTTTAATAGTGGAATCACGAAATTTCTAACTCCTCTTGTTCGAAGCGCTGGGGGGAGGAGGAGTGTTAGCAGGAAACAAACAAATATGGGCGAACTATTTTCGTATTCCATACAAACTTTGACAGTTTCATCCAAATCGGAAATGGTCGGCTCCAAAACTCCAACACAAGTTTAATTTTTTTAGTTTTCGTCTAGCTGTATCTGACTCAAGATTTCAGGATGGAATTATTTTGCTACTCAGTAACTAAAATCTTTGGCATGCAGGTGTAATAATTACTGTAATAATTATTATACTGAATATTAGAAGTAGGTATTAGATATTAGGAGGTACTTATTCTAGGGAAAATGATTAGTTAATTATATTTGGGTTGTTAATTGTAAATTGCTTGTATCAATAGTAAGTAGGCGGTAAAGTGTAAACAGCACTATCACCTCAGAATTGCTTTTTCACGCATGAGATGGATAAGACCATTTCTTCTATTTTTCCTGATGTCTCCAGTCGGTGGGTTTTTCCGACTTGGTTTTACATTATTTGTAAAATAAATTTTCATATGCAAATAATGGCATAGGCTGTGTAACCTGTTAAAATTTAAATTCTAGTTTTTCTTCATTAGATCCAGTATAAAATTTTAATTGCCAAAAAGTGGCAAATCGGCCAGCTAGTTTATATTAATGTGTTAGTGAAAGATTCTATATTTCATGGTTTGTATTGTATTCCAGAAGTTTTACGGTTCTCTTCGGCGTAATTCCATTTATGAATTCAGACACCATTAGGAAAATCTTATTCTATAGTAAGAAGCATATTAGCCCCTAAATAGTCAAAGTAAAATGAATTATTTACAAAATATCTATAGTATATGTGTGCCCAGATATGTATAAAGTTCTCTTTGTATTGTAATATTCAGTTCCCCTTATATGCGAAAAATGTATCATATCAGAAAAGCGCCATTAATATTTCATAATAATTCAACCTGTCATTTCATCTTAAACTTTCATACAGTACTGTACATGTAAGGTTGGTACGATGGTGGTATACTTATTTGCTGGAATGGAATAATCTTTCTCACAAAAGCCTTTTAACCGATTTCGAAAACTTGTTTAAAGCTTTTCCAAAGCTTTTGTACACATCCATTCCGATAACCCGTGAGACAATTTAAAACGATGATATGAAACTGATAAAAGTTGCAGATTTTATAGGTAAACTTAATTACATTTATTTCGGAGTCCGCGTTCGGCCTTGACTTACTATATACATTGACAAATTAAAGCTGCAGAATTCTAAAGCACCTGACATTTTTAGTATCTACCGCACACAAAATACTGCAACTCAGACATAAACCCGGAAAATTTTTCATTTTTAACTTTATATAGAGCTTTATAGAGGGCCATGAGTTGTACCGGTTTGTATCTAGCTTTTCTTTCTAGTTGCCTCTGTATCTGCTATATCATTTCTTCGAACCACTAATTCAATTTAGCTTTTATGTGATAGCTTTAGGATGTTTGGTATTTATGTGGAATTCTTTTCAACGAGTTCTACACCGGTGCAGTGCAGCTTTACGTGTTTTGTTGTTGCATTACAAACGCAAAAACACGTAAAGCTGCACTGCAGCAGTGTAGAACTCGTTGAAAGGAATACAAATTCGACATTTATTGTGGGTTGTGTAGTAGGTACACCGTACACCTACTATAAAACCACTTTCGATGTTGCCCGATCTGTCGAATTCTTTTCAACGAGTTCTACACCGGTGCAGTACAGCTTTACGTGTTTTTATTGTTGCATTACAAAAACAAAAACACGTAAAGCTGCACTGAACCGGTGTAGAACTCGTTGAAAAGAATTCGACAAATTGAAGGCTATCACAAAAAACACAGTCCGATAATGCGCCACTATTTCTACAATTTTTCCCATAAAGGAACCGACGAGCTTGCCAAAGATATGAAATTGATACAATAAAATAACATATCTAGTTCTTCCTATACGAAGGAAACGGTTTTACATTTATTTGATTGAAGTTTCTCAGCGACAGATGGATGTAACATTGCATCGAAGTCGAAGCCACCTGAGACCATCTTAAGACCACTTAAGAATTGCTTCCTTTGATGGTCTCGAATTTCAAGTTTTGTCTGCTAAAATCTCCACGTGGACCTTAAAGCCACTGTTTTTTATACCCTAGATGAAATCTATAGGGTATGCTATGTTTGTCATTTTGTTCGTAACGCATAGAAATAAGTTGCTAGACCAAATGGGTTCGACACCCACGTATAAAATTAAAAGTTATTTTGATTTTTGTATGACCGTCCGTCTGTCCTCACGATAACTCGAGAACACATGTACTTAGAAAGCTTAAATTTTGCATACGGGGTTTAAAAATAAAAATAAGTTCAAAAATGAGGCAAATCGGGTAACTTCTTCGTAGGATTGCCATACAAAAATTTCGTTTATCGCTATATATTTGGGCACTGCCTGAAAACGCATCTCAACGTCGATGGGTTTTCAGGCAGTGCCCAAATATATAGCGAAATTTTGTACATGATGTTTTCATAGCAATAGCAAATAAAATTTAAAAAAAGGACTAAATCGGGCAACACCTTCTCGGTGTTGCCATATAAATATTTAAGTTTTTCACGTATACCTACTGTGAAAACTATCAGTCCTAGAAATTTTTATTGAACTGAAAAGTTCTTCAGAATATGAAATTCTATGAAATTGGATATAATCATTTTTACTGTCCGACGAACCGTTCTAGAAATATGTACGAAAAACCACTTCAAAAATCAAACTTGAACAGATGGGTGACCGACCATACGAAATATTTACAACCCACACAATTTATGCCGCTTTTACAAAATTTTAAAAAGAAACCAAAGATCATACAAATTTATAATTGGTGGCGATTATAAATATCGACGTGTATTGTTGATCTGTAATTAAACTTCCTACCTGTCTGGTACGCAGTAACTTTAAATTCAACACTTTTCCCGTCAACTGCCATCTATTATTAGACTACTGTCAAATTTTGAGTAAGCTCAGTCATTTAGTTTGTGTTTGACAGCCATTGAAAGCAGACAGCCTCGTGAATTTTAATGCAAATGGAAAACTTTAAATTTCGTGTGCTAATGAGCATTTTTTTTTACATAAAAAACCATCACCAGAACGACGAAGGAAAGGCTTGATAAATACTATGGGGACTCTGCATCATCAATTTCAATTGTAAAAAAATGGTTTACTGAGTTCCATTGTGGTCGTACCAGCGCAATTGACGTCGAACGTTCAGGTCGCCCAAAAGTGCTCGTCATGCCATAAATAGTCGATAAAATCCATGAAATGATATTGAACGATCGAAGAATTAACGTGCGTGAGCTGGCTGAAACGGTAGGCATTTCAACTGAGTAGGTACATCACATTTTACATGGCTGAAAAAGATCATTTTCAAAAGATAATTGCCTACTTTCTGGCACTTATTGAACTTTTTCAGCTATTTTCGCTGGAGATGCTTAAGAAAAAGTGCAAAAACACAGAAAGTGTTACATTTTGTGTACAGAGTGTCATAGGTCATTTTAAAGCTAAGCTTTTGGGCTTTTTAAATTCAATATGAAAAATTGATATTGATGACGCGTTTTTTGATAAAAATAGTAAAGTTAAATAAAAAAAAAAAACGAGTAAAAATTCCGAAATTTTAATTTTGTTGAGCCATAACTGCAAAACGGAAAGGGTGAGGGAAAAAATTTATAGACAATTGAAAACGATTATCTATCTACAAAAGCATATAATCATCATCATAGGTTGTAACGTTCAGAAGTTACAGGGTGATCTATAAAAACATACCCAAATATCTTAAAGTCCCGTTATTTCGGAAACCGTTACGATTCCCCCCCCCCCCTCTACAATTTTTTGTTTGTGTAAGCATGACCTATCCGTAACCTTCGGATGCCAGACCACATACGGGAGACCCTGTATAGTGGAAAACGAAATTTTTGTATGGCAACCCCACGAAGGAGTTGCCCGATTTGTCTTATTTTCGAACTTAATTAATTAAGAAAAAAATTCTTATAAAGTTTTGCCCTACATTACGTTGTTTCCGAGTTATGCTGGCAACACTGGGGCGTTTGTGTGTTCCTGTGTGTTCGGGTAGTTTTGTAGTGCGTGTGTGGGGGAGGGGCACGTGTGTGTGTGCGCCATTGATCTTTGCGCGACCCCCTCTCCCACCGCCGTTTAACTTATTGTGTATACATACTGTATGTATAAATAGCCACATCCTTTTAATGTATATCTCAGGAAGGAAATGGCTTAGGAACTAAAATAAATTTTAAGTGGAAAGTGATAATGAGTTTTTTACTCTTTCTTGACCCGTACAAAATACGAGTCTACAGGCAATTCCCAACCTACTGCATATGAGCAGAGAAAATTAAAAAATAAGTACCAAGGTACTGTCAGCTTCTGGCCTAAAAGCCGAAGACCAAAAATTCCATAAAGAAATTGTGGGGAGTGTAGGTACTGTGTGTAAAGTGTTTCGATCATCAGTAACAGGGTGATCTCATCAGGACAGCACGAACCCTGAAAGTGCCTGATGTACTTGTTTTTTAATTTTCTCTGTTCATATGCAATAGGTTGAGAATTGCCTGTAGACTCGTATTTTGTACGGGTCAAGAAAGAGTAAAAAACTTACTATCTTTTTCCACTTATTAGTTAGAAATGGGATGCCCTAAAATTATTTTAATTGTGAAGGCAACCAACTTACCTTAAAATGATTCACATATAAATTTCTAAATAATTCTATATATAACCACCAGCAACTTATTGGCATCTGAGTTCACTGTAGTGTAGACAGCAGGCAGTTTCAGGGCTCATTGCTGTCCTAATGAGATCACCATATTACTGCTGATCACAAATAAATTTCATAAAAATTTAGTAGTTTGTACTTATGTGTAGGTACATCAATGTTGAAGTTTTTTATTATATTATTACCGGTGCAAATATAGGATATTCCTGAAAAGCAAATGAGAAATTTCGTATACTCTGAATAGGGTAATGGACATGACTCATTAGAAAACTTGTTTTATGTCACCAAGTGACCGCCATAAAAGCCAGTCAAATAAACCACAAAATGAATCCAGCTTGAAAGATTATTGGATATGATTTTATGAAACTCTCTAGATAAATCATTGAGTTACATATTGTTGGAAAGGGAGTCGTATAAGCTACCAAATTATTAAAAAAAAAAAAAAAAAAATTTATTAGAAATTTTGAATAAATCACTCCGAAAGTAAGAAATTTATAAAACAAATGCAATGAATTCCACTTTGACATTTTGTTATGTGAGAACTATCGACACTGGATGAATAGGCAATATATTTTCTTTAAATGAAAGTTATTTTAAGTTAAACTAAATTTATTTTAGTTCTCTAAACCATTTCCTTCCTGAGATATACATTAAAATTCAAAAGTCTACACTACGAAAACAACGCAATGTGAGGCAAAATTAAATAAGAATTTTCTTCTTAGCTCGATCCCGGCTACCTAACTTTAGCGTAAGTAACCATACTTTTGCAACACCCTGTATAAGAAAAAACTGGAACAAAATTATGATTTCTGAAATAAAATTTTGTTCAATTCGAATTTATGTATTCAACTCGACAATCATTCGAATACATGAATAATTCACGAACGACTTTTATTATTCTGTTCATGTAAAACTTAAATCGCCCGTGAGTGAATGGATTTCAACTAAAGAGTGGTGTTGGGTGGTTTGAGATAAGTAATATCTAAGCCATTATCTGACTCGATCGCGCGATTTCGTACTGTAGGTTTTCAATCTGTGTCTGTTTGTGAAATGGTGCGTGTATGAGTGTCCGTGCATATATTCATATGTGTGAGAGAGTGCAGCTCTCTACGTCGACGCGTTCTCATGCAGTGCCAAATATATAGTAAACCACGAAATTTTGGTCTGGCAACCCTACGAAAGAGCTGCCCGATTGGTCCCATTTTCGAACTGCATTTGCAATTTTTACGAAAACGTCGTATACAAAATCGAGCTGAAAACACCACGTACAAATTTTTTGTATTGCAACCCTACGTAGGAGCTGCCAGATTGGTCCCATTTTTGAACTCAATTTACATTTTTTTTTTAGGAAAGTCCCGTGTACAAAATTTAAGCTCTCCACGTCGACGCGCTCTCGAACAGTTTCCAAATTATATAATAAAAAACTAAAGTTTTGTATGGCAACATCAAGAAGAGATTGCCCTATTCAGATTATTTTTTGTAATTTTACTTACTATTGCTATGAAAACACCAAGTATCAAATTTTAGTTCTCCACGTCGACGCATTCTCATGCAGTGCCAAAATATATAGTTAAAAACTAAAGTTTTATATGGCAACCCTACGATGGAGTTGCCCGATTTAATTAAATCATTTTTGAGCCTGTGTTTGCAATTTACACGAAAACGCCGTGTACAAAATTTCAGCTCTCCACGTCGATGCGTTCTCAGACAGTTTCCAAATATTTAGTGAAAAACCGTCTATCGTGTCCAAAACTATCTTATCTCTCAAGCTGGAACCAACTAAACACTGGTTTCTAGCCATTGATAGCGACCGACATATGCCGGTGCCGGTTGATGTAAATGAACTAACTTGGTTTCATATAAAAATATTTTGCCTGTCTGTGCCGGTTCGTGCTGTGACGGTAAGTGTGCACCGACCTTAAGATTAAATTCATGTCTTAATTACATAAATTTGAATATGAATAATTTCCCGATGAGAAGATGTTCCTTTTTAAACATAGTGAAAAACATTTCGGTTTTTTTATTTCCTTAATTTCCTTAACAAGTCTTATTTGTTTTTCTATGGAAATTATATCTCAATTCAAAGCTTGTAAATCCTTCACATTTCGAAGAAGAACAAAAAACAAATATTCCAGAAAATGTTTATTCCTGCACACAAATTAAGCAACCCTTACAGAGTTCTTATTTAAAAAGTCTCTATGAATTAATCCTCCACCATTGTATATCCTGACAGCTATTTTTAGCCATCGAGAGGAGGGCAGAGTCGAAATGAATATCAATTCTTCTGCCTCTCAACAATTGCAAATCTATTTTTGAAATGGTTTAAGCCCTTTATGTTGCCTTCCGAACCATGTAACCATTTTGGAGTGATTGCTTATAGAGTAGGCGCTTTTCTTGCGGGAATTAATTAAAAAATATTCAAATCACTCGAGTTCAGGAAAAGAGGGTAAATGGGAAAGGCATACTGACATTGCTTGTATATTTGAATTTATTGTAGTATTTGTGATAGGATTTGATGGCAATTTATTGTTTTTCATATAGAAACTTCAAATACACACAGCTTTAGGTTAAAAAAAAAGCATTAAATTTTGTATAATTTGCTAGTTGAAGAGGGATGTGAAGTCCAGTATAATTATATTTCAGTTTCAAGCCGCAATGTCTTTTACCTATTCAATGACTGTATGAAGGAAGCTGTAATTCTATTTTTTAAAAATAACGTAATTAGAGGTGTCTTGACATATCTTCCTCGTACGCGACTTACAGCGCGAGTAGGTTTTGCATGCACATATTGTAAACTGAAATCCAAGGCAGGCGAATTAAAATACGGCCGTGTGATCTTGACTATCGGACTGACTTATACAAAATTTTTTTCTTCTGAAATTTCGGAACGGCTGATATGATAACAGACCGTGATAAAATATTGCCTACAGAATTAATTTACAAGTGATCAAACTAGATATTTCATCAGAACATTGACGATCCATTTAGCGATAAGGTAGCGAGAGGTATCCAACATTGTGGCGATGACATATTATTGTAACACCGTCAATAAGCTTGAAGACTCCTCTCTTTTCAACAACATCTAGTGAAGCTAAAAGGCTGTGCGACCAGCTCTAGCCCAGATATTGAATTGCACTCCATTCTAAGGACTAATAGAGGAGCGCTAAATTCAACGGTCTGAAATATTTCTTAGTCTTCATCTTTTCAGAAATCCAAGATATTTCGATGCTTCTTTGGCCATAGAGATGATATAATCTGTCCACTTTAATTACTGGAAATATTAATGTCAAAAATTTTTAGTGATTGTGTATGTAATGCTCCCATCAAATAAACGGATGTTGGAAAATTACGATCTTGTTTTAAAGAAATGAGACAGCTTTGGATCTTAAGCGCCTTGAATTCGATGCGATTCGCTCAACTCCAAGCGAGGAGCTTATACATGTTGGTATTCAAATTGACACATGTGGTATTTCCTTTGGGGTCTGAAAGAGTGTCAAAAAAGTAAACAAAATCAAAGGAACTGTCATAAGCCAAACTATGGATTTAATTAAAAGTAAAAGAAATCAAATTATGAAGAGAAACGGAGAGATGACAGGGCTCTCGGAGCATATCGGGATTTATATAGTATTAGGCGATCAGATAAAAAACTTAGAAGAGGAGAGGAGATACCAAATGCTTTAAGATTAGTTGAAGGGATAGGATGACAGACTCTACCAAATGCCTTTGAAAGATCTGGGGCAATGATTTTGGACTCACCGAAATTGTGAAGAATACGGTTTCAAAACGTTCCATAAGAAAAGTCGACAAATCACCAGATGAGTATCCAGATCGGACGCTGGCGATCGTTCATGAATTAGTTTCTAGTCTAGATATTTAAATAATTTGGCATGGCACGACCGTTCTCAATTCTCAGAAATGTTGCTTACATAGGAGACGAAATTTACCCTATATATTGATGGTTCTTTATCCTGTCACAGAACTGACTCTGATTTCGCCACAAAACTGACTCTGATTCTGCCACAGAACTGACTCTGATTCCGCCACAAAACTGACTCTGATTCTGCCACAGAACTGACTCGGATTCCGCCACAAAACTGACTCTGATTCTGCCACAGAACTGACTCTGATACCGCCACAGAACTGACTCTAACAAGGTATATTCCAACATCATAAATTAAGACGAAACCCATAGATTAGTAATGCAAGTGCACCTACAATTCCAACTCCCAAAAATTACAAAGTAGCTGCCATATAAATGATCTTTTGTTGAAGTCGTTTGAAGGAGATGAGCTTACAAACTGATGACGCAGTAAATAATCCTGTGAAATTCAACCTATCTCCCCCCCCCTGCAACCGGTGGGTCACAACTAATATGTTCGAAGGGGGGGGGGGGGGGGTGTAGCGAAAGTTGGAAGAAGTTGCTTTTAAAATTTTGTAAAATGTATGCTTGCCAACGTTCATAACGGTCCAGATCAGCCAAGGCACCTGAAACAATATCAATATAACTCTTTGAAACCATGGTCGGCCACCACTGTACTTGAAAAATCTACTGAAATATTGTCATATCTTTCTAAAAAAAAAAAAAAAAAACTGAATGCTTGTGCCCTTGTGGCCGAATGAGTGAACAACCAGAATCAATCCACCAATTCGTTTCGATCGTTGTCGGTTATTCATTAAAATTCTTAAGAATAATTTGCAACTAAATTTCTAAGAAAATTTAATGCTTCCCTACGATCGTAAAAGTTTTTAACAACTCAGTCTTGAATCAGTATCGCTATGAAAAATCAACAGGTGGCTATACGTTGTTTACGTGGATTTAGGGTTCTACTGGAAGAACCCTAAAACAAAAGTTGTCAAGTCATAAATACACGACGCAAAAACTACCGCCTCCTCCGGGGTTTGAAACCGGGACCTTCCGCTATCCAGGTGACTACTCTTGCCAATGAGCTAACGAAACAGATGTTTTTTCCTCTTGTATTTCTTAGTTCTCCATCTGACACAATTGTGTGTTCGACTTCCGCCCGGGAAAAATAATTAAAAAAAAAAACAATTGACAAATTATAATTTATTTGTGCGTTTTCATCTTTACTGGTTAATGCCAGGTAAAAGCAGTATGAGGTAGTAGGCTAGTTATTAAATTAAAAAATACAAGAGCAAAAACATCTGTCTCGTTAGATCAGTGGTATGTGCAGGTCCCGGTTTCAAACGCCGGACGTGGGAGCTGTTTTTTCTTCCTGTTTTTATAATTTAATTCAGAATCGTTAAAAATAAAAATTCTTACATTCTTCAGCTGACACTGATTCCAATAATTGTGAGTTCGACTGCCGCCCAGGAAAAAAAAATTGTATGTCATTTTGTTTGCTCCTGTTGCGAGCTCCCCACATAATTTGTCCTGTCATCGATTTTTTTTAAGATCGAAAAAAGAAAAACTTATTATCCCTAACCACTTTCTCCAAATATTTTACATTAAAATCTCTAGTAACATTTTGACATATGTTAATTTGGAGAATACAGAGTAATTCATTTTGAGATTAAGATAAACCAATTTTAACTCTTCAATTAAACCAAAAAAAAAAAAATTGGCGTACAAATAGGAAATGTCAAAATATTAGTAGTCATTTAATGCTTTGAGCCTATGAATTCGATTAAAATGCGACATTTTCAAACAAATTCTAGAGCTGGTAAGATCGTAAGCAAAAATTTTACTGAACATTTTACTAGTACAATACAGAGTTTACCGGTATAAACTGAAGGTTTGCTTTTTGTAAAATAGATGGCACTATAAATACTCCATTATTAGGCATTTTAATGTAAACGACTTGTAAAATTTTGACATATTCTATTTCTAAGAGTTGAAATTATTTTATGAAAATGTAAAAATGAATTATTTTGTTTTCTCCAAATTGACATACGTAAAAATTTTACTAGCAATTTTAGTGTGAAATATTTGGAGAACGCATTAAATTTTATTTTAATTTATGCAAATTTATTTAATTTGTTCAAATTATGATTATTATGATTATTATTATGCGAGCAAACCGAAGAAGGATAAGACAAATATTCATCACACGAGTAGTAAGAAGAAGAATCCATTTCAATTATTTTATCTGAATCATACTCGTAGTATTTATTTTTGACATTTTGATAAAATTTCGCACGTAAACACCTGAAGGCCAAATATCAGAATCGAACATTTTAGGAATCAA
Source organism: Dioctria rufipes (assembly GCA_963924295.1). NCBI lineage: Eukaryota > Metazoa > Arthropoda > Insecta > Diptera > Asilidae > Dioctria > Dioctria rufipes. Next base: position 343,698,000 of record OZ002740.1, on the reverse strand, counting down.
GTACTCAGGTACACCTAATTTGAAAGTTGTAAAACGCAATGAATTAACGTCGGTGTCTTTTTTGACAAGGCGTTTACACTTAAGTAATTCGGGCTTAATATCCTTATATATATCTTCATTCGAGCTTATTGCTTCCTCACAGCCAATAATAAAAACCCACCAATTAAAACATAAATAGACTACAAGATCCTATGATATATTGACATTCATAACTATCATTTAAGCAGGATTTACATTATGATGACATGCAAGTTTTACAGAAATTGTAAGGGAGATTGTACATCGTATACGGAAATTTATTTATAAGTGACGAGAGAAGCAAACGCGTCCTGAATTTTTTCCGGACGTCGATATGTCACTGTATACGTGTCCGGAACCATAAAAAGACCTCAAGCATAGGGAGTTTTTATAGTTACTGAAACTAAAACATTATTATTAGCAACCTTAATTTGTCAATTTCGACTACTGGAGCTGCCATATTGCTGTTTTGTTACTATAATTTTATGGCATATACATATCTGTCAAGTAAAATTATTTGTCGAAATAAACAAAAGTAAGTTTTGAGTTTGTAATTAAATATTGCGAAATTGAAAGTTATTAAATATTGCCTTATAGAAAATATTGAAATTATTTCTGAGGTAGTTTTCTGTCCACAAGCAGAGAGTAGTGTGTTCACAAATTGACTGCAGTGGTCCTTTTCCTTTATAATTTTCTAGAATTATTCCGCTTTTGAGATAATCCGTCATGTGAACACGAACCGGACTGGAATTATCTTCACCGGCGTTAGTTCGGTAGTGGAGTGGGATTATTTTCATGTGAGCACTTGAGTGGATGAAGTGGATTGAGGTTTACATATTATCAAATTAGTTACTGAACTTTTTGTTTACTATATGAAATAATTATTAAATAAAAGAACTGAATTACAGTACCACCTGATATTTTGCGACAAATTTTTTCGATATAATCTCATCCTTTGCTTCGAACTCCTTCGTGCTTTTATGTAATACTTTAGACATTGTAAAATTATACTTCTTTTCATGATCCGTCTTTGAATATCTACGAAAAAACTATTAAAAAACAATTTCCAATTAGACAGTTTGACAGTTTGAGAATTTTGCCATAAAAAGTCGAGGGGACTGTACGTGTGAGGTATTGCGATGATTGCTTCCGCAACATTTAAATTTCAATAAACTATCTCCCTAACAATTTCTGTAAAAATTGCATGTCATCATAATATAAATCCTGCTTTACTCGCATTACAATTCACAGTACGAATTCCACGCGCAGTCAAAAGCTAGTTTTCCTATAAAATAAACAGCATCCGTACTGTACCAAAACCGTTTTTTTTTCAAATCTGGCAATTTTGTTTTGTGAAATCCATAAAAAGCTTTTCCTAAAAAGCTTATCATATCATCATCACCACCATCAATTTAAGATTTTCTGGCAAATTTTCTGCGAGAAGGATGCGCGTAGAGAGAAAACACATCAACACTACCACCACCACCACCACCATACCATTAACGTTAGTGAAAAGCTCGATTCTCTTGACTCTTATCTTTTTTCCTGCTCGTCCTTGAAATCCTTTAGTGAAAAGTGTTATATAAACGTTATTCCCGGCTGTCAGTATATACTTTTATCCTTGGTCTTCCCATCATCTTATACGTCACTCTACAAAATCATACACCACATATAATAGTATAGACAAGATAAGATAGAATAAGGAAACAGTTAGATCCTGTTTGTTAGTTCTGTCTGTGCTGCTGTTCTCATCTTCATAGATGTAGCTTTTCAGAGAGTCAACTCTGCTGGTGTATAGTCCGTCCGATATTGAAGTTGTTGCTGTTGTCCGTCTGACAATATTTGTTTTTTGTTTCTTTTTTTTTTTCATAAACTCTAATACCGAACCAACTTCTTGCTAATGTGTACTGTTATAATAGTATAATACTTCTTGAAGCTATATTTGTAATACGATGATGTGGTAGTACCATAAAATAGTGTACCGAGTTGGCAGAACTTTCAGTATGCATTGTCTGCTTTAGGATGTTAGGTCAACAATAGTAGTGGACTTAACTTTTCATCACACCAGGACATATTCGACTATAACAATTTTTAGACTGTGAATAATTTAGTAATAGAAAAAAATTTTTATTGTTAATTTTAAGTGGAACTAAAAAGTGAGTTTATATAGTGCGCGAAGGACGTTGTTGTTTTTTTTTTCTTCTTTTCCTTAAATGAAATTTGAAATTTTTATTGGAGGTTGAGTGCGATTATTTTTATTTTTTTTATTTTTGTTTTTTCTTCAGAAATAGTGCAAGTGTGATGATAAACTGATTAATCCAGATTCTGTGCAATTGACTTTTTCTTAGAAGCTGATGTTGCTGCACAGGTATTTTATTTTTGATCATTATATAGTATCAATTCTTCACACCTTTTCTTTGGAATTTGTAAAAGCACAAAAAAAAACACATTCTTCTCTGCAGTTAAAATGTCATCATACAATCATCATACACCATTAACACCACCACCACCACCACCACCACTACCACAGAATTCATATTCTATTCGTTCTATTCAATTGAAATATTTATGTCATTTGCATTAATATAGTTTTCCTTATTAAATCGAGTAAGATAAAAATAAAAAAGAAATAAAAAATTTCTCCATAAGCAAATTTAAAATATTATTCAGTAAAAAAAAAAAAAAAACTTTAATCCTTAAAAACTGACTTTGGAACACGTATAGTTTACGGCAAAATAATATAAACGGCAAGCACAAAGATGTGCTCTGCACGCATAAAATAAACTCATCTCGACCAATACGATAAGGAGGAAGGACGACGACGAAGACGACAATGAGAACACTTCACGTTTACTTTTTCCTATCCTTGAACAATGCTAGCGGTTCGTTCTACCGATAAAATATAGAAGAAAAACTTTTGTTTAAAATTTTCTTTTTTTTTTGTTCCTTTTTTTTTATGTGTTCTACTCGCGTATTCTGTTGATGTGGAAAACATTTTTAAAATGTCAAAGTGGAAAATTACACACAACATTCCATATTCTTCCTTCGCCAATGGTTGTTGCTACTATATATTACCGCCCCCCCCCCCCCCCATAGTCTAGAGAGCTATATTAGGTATGAACGTGTACATAATATTACAGACGTCTCTACGTGCCCTTGGGTCTTTTGAAAAGGTACGCTATTCATAAATCTTACCTTCCATCTACAATATACTCCTTCATTCATACATATTCCCAGACGATATAGAAATCCTTCATGTGCGCATACAGATCTTCTAGCCAAGCAGTCAACCAGCCAACCAGCCGGCCCTGGACTAGAAAACTGAATAATAAACAACCAAGGTGCACTAAATGTTATCTGTGGTGACGTTCTAATTTGATATAATCTGCATACACAACATGACTTATGACAACTAATTGGCAATAATTTACGTCCTACTCCTTGTATGTGTGTCTCGTCTCACCCGTATTCCTGAGTCTATATCGGACGTATTTAGAGGTAAACGTGTTCCCTCCTCTCATATCTTGCAGGAATTGTGATAAATAATTCAATTAGTAAACAAAAGTGTGTGTGTGTGTATGTGTAAGTGTGTTTGTTGTATAGCGTTATCCTCTGGGCATTGCTAGGTGAATGTTGCCCTCTGTTCCTTTATGTGTCTAGATCTATTCATCATACCCACGAAGGAATAGGTTTATTCGTCCAAGGCCTTCTAACTTTCTGCAGTTTTTCAAGCTTCTTTTTGTCTTTCAACACGATGAATAACGACGATGGCCGTAGTCTCGTCATGGAGTAAAAATATAAAGAAAAATATATCTCTAGCCCCCCACTTAAGGATTGTGGGGACTTTTCATCCCTTGCGAATATAGGTGTGAAGTAAATTTTTGTACGAAATTCTCATTTTATCTCTGTTATCTATGGTACTGTTTCTAGGTTCCAGGGAAGCCAGTCAACCAACCCCATTAGTCAGTCAGCTAGCCAATTTCATGATTTCGTTTCATTCGGTCGAAATCCTTCATATATCCGGGGCGGTTCATCCTCTGTATCCCTTAACCCCATGCTTTGAATTTTTTTGGTTTCATTATTAATTTTTTTTTTGTGTGTGCTTTAAAAATGCTCTACTGGCCTCGCAATTAGGTCAACTGACTGTGGTACTATGGATTCTGTCTCTATGTATTTCTTGTATGCATAGTACATACATTTTTAGATATGTATTTATTTGTGTATATATGAATGAAACGTAAAGTTATATCTGGGAAATGTCAAAATTATCAATTTCTTGCTTTCAACCATTATCGCCATTATCAACATTATCAGTATGCTTCGAATGCAATGCCTTTTCATCATTTCATTTCATCTCTCGTTTCCATCATCAACACTCATCAACTAGACAGGCACTTCTGTATCACTATAGAAACTATCTTCGTAGTCAAGTAAATGCAAGCCATAAAATCATTGAAATCGATTATGCTCAGTTGCAAAAAAAAATAAAAATAAAAAGCAAAAGGAAAAAATTCATTTGCAGTTGTTTGACCAAGAAAATTCGAGGGGGGGGCGAAAAAACTGTTCATTTTCAGTCGGGCCGGGGAAAGAGAAAATACTTATCCTAGTTTAATGTTGTGACACATAGATAAGTCCTTGGAAGTATTTTATTCAATTCAAAACTTTTGAAACGCCTTTTAAGAAGAATTTTTAATTAACTCTTCCTTAGTAGATGCTTGTAGAAGACTTTTGTCCCGTTTTTTTTATTTCTGTTCAAATTGTACAGTGAAGGAAGTTTTTTTTGCTGTTGATTTTATATATAAGCGAAAAGGATTGAAACTCATTCAAATGGAATAAAACTTCAGGAGCAAAGAGCTTAGTAGTTTTTTTAAGAATATTATTAATATCCAAGTTGTAAGATCATTATTAACCTCTTAATATTAGTAATTAGGATAGGGGAGTTCAGCGCAAAGAGGGTATTATAGTATGTCTTGTATAAAAAGGATTAGATCGTAAAAACTCAGCTTTTTGTACAGCTAAAGTGACTTTATGTATGTTGGTATCAAGTATGATCCTAGAGTTGAGGGGCCCATTCACGGTCACGCATGATGTCCAACACTTGCTAGACAACAATGTTGGTACGTAGATTTGATCGTGTATGGTCCTGTTTGATTGTGTGGCACAATAGCTGGGCTCTTTTTTCTTGATCCTTAGAACATATAACTAAAGGAAGAGATATATTGTGTAAAAATCCTGTCGGTATGACGGAATCTCGGTTCTTAGGCGAAGAATTTAGTTTAGCTTGCTAATTTCAATTACAACTAAAAGTTAGATTCGTGTCTTTACGGGACTTGGAAGTTTTTTTATTTAATTTTTTTTTTTAATAAATACAATATAATTTGTTAGGTGCTGTAAAGAACATCATAAAATCTTGTAACATACAATTAGGTGGTGCAGAAAAGCATAAGTATCATTAAAATAAAATAAAAATAAAAAATAAATATAATAATAAATAAATAACGAAAAAGAAATAAAAGAGAGCTTAAATATAAAGAGCACAAAGAAAAGAATAAAAAAAAACAAGAAAAATACAACAAATAAAAAATTAAATAGAAAAAAGATGACAAAAAAAAATATTAAAAATTAATTATGACAATGTAACAAGAATTTGAAGGTCTAATTAGGGTAATCTTTGATTAGTTTAGCTCCGGCCGGAACCTGAGTGCTGAATCATTTTCGGGTAACTTGGACGAATTAAGAGCGTTCACCGTACCTAGATGTACATTCCGGGACAAGCAATTGTAGACCTCTATTCGAGTGCAAAAACTGTAGGCTTTCTGAGATATATGCAGGGGATTTAGTATAAATTAACCTATGAAAGAAAATAAGCTTACTGCGAGTCAAAAAGGTTGCGAGTTAAGTCTAGTCTACTAAAAAAAAAAAAACTCCAATGGGGGACAATAAGATTCATCGCGAAAATCCAAATCATAAATACAAAAATAAAAGTTCTTAAAATTCTTCTATTCTTTATCTTTGAACGACTCTAACAAGTGTGGGTTTAATTCCCGGCCGGGAAAAAATAAATAAAAATTAAATTTACAATTTATTTGTGTGCTTTCATCGTTACTGTTTAATGCCAGCTGAAAACAACGTGGCTTAATAGGCTAGTTACAAATTAAGATATACTAGAGAGAAAATTATCTGTTTCATTAGCTCAGTAGGTGAGAGTTTTTTCTCTTATATTTATGATTTGATTTAGAATCGTTAAAAATAAAAGTTCTTAAAATTCCGGGAAAAAAATGAGTTAAGATATTCAAACATGGAATTATTCGACCGAACTGGCAAATTAGACTTGTTTGGATTAATTGCAAGGTGATTATCCATTGCCCGTTCGTGTCTGTGTAGGTCGATTCGACGAATATAGGCATATAAGTGCGCAGAAGCGATATTCACAACAGAAGGGAGGTCATTTATATAGAAGGAGAAGAGAATAGGGCCTAAGACCGAACCTTAAGGAATACCAACGAAAAGGGATAATGTAGCGAAGATAGAATTCTGCACTATTCGTATTAATTTTAAATAAAAACAAGTGAAAATTTATGATTAAACCTTGGACTTAACTTAATAAATGTTTGAACATTTCAATAATGAATTGTGCTGTCCATTAAATAGTCGCCGAAATTATGTCGTGTAGACGTTTTTTATGAAAGTTGCAGTCTTTAAATTAAACTAGAAAGTTTATTTTATGAAGTCCTTTGCTCGGTCTTAGGGTTTCTCTCGGACGCCAATGTTCGGTCGGTAGCAAAACGTCGAAATTTGATTCTGGGTAGTTTCAGTGGAGTAAGGGGCTACAAAATAACAACAACTGGTGTTGTTCATTCACGTACTACGACTAGCTCTCCATTATTCACGTACTGGCTTATAGGATAGCTTTCCATTGTACACGTATCAACTAGAGGCTTCCGTTCGATACACGTACAACCAATAGTCTTCCGTTGTTCACGTACAAGCTTGCTGGCAGTGCTTGAAGGTAGAGACAGATTTTCTAGGTTTCCCGGACAAACCAGTACAACTTTCTAGAATTCGAATTGAATATTCGGGTTTGAAGTTGAAGATGAATCTGTATTGCCTTCCTTATAATATCGATTCAAAAAGTAACTATGAATTATAAGCGAAGGAAAATTTTCTTGTTAAAAACCTAAATAATTCTACAAAGGTCTCGAGGTTCGTTACGATTTTCTGGAAATAACTACAAAAGAAGTGAAAAAAGAGAGAAAAACAAAAATATCAAGATAATTTTACAAAATATCTCCTTGTTTACATTTCTGTTATCAACTTTTTTTTCTACTTTAATCTATCAGAGGCAGTTCCAAAATTGGTTATATTTAAAATTATTGTGCCAAACCTTCCTTCAAATATATTAGCGATTTACTACTTCCATGAACATAACAAATATATAAACATAATTCTACCACATAGTGTAAAATGCCGGAATTTTTCTGGTTTTTTGCGCTTCCTTTGACGTGCATCTTTATTCCTCTCAGAGCACTTCGAATGCTCTAAACACCGATTTCTTGTAACTTTATTTACTTTCAGTGTACTCTGGGCACTCAAAACGTGTCTCTTTATCTTTATTATTGCTTAGAGAGAGTGCTTAAACAAATCATTAGAGCACTTAGAGCGATCCGTCAGTAGTACCAATAGAGTGGAAAATAATCCTATTGAAAATGTGAATACTTTTTCAAATTCCATATTTCCTTCCTTTGCTTCACCCCATATTTATTTTTATAACTTTATTCTTATTTATTTATTTTTATAAAGAATCTTGTATTATCAATTCATATTTCACAAATCATAAGTGCTGCCAATATAAAAAAAAATACCAAAACACTAGATTTGTATCTTCTTGCCAGAGTGTTTTGAACGTTTCAAAAAATCTGCTCAACGTACATAGCGGAATATAGATACACGCCCCATTCGTTATATGTTCTAAGTCCTGGAGGGTGATTCTTTCTTTCTCATAGGTAAGGCATATATTTTTGTCACATATGTTGACATTTCACCTCAAATTTGTCGTACCATATTAATTTTTATTTATCCTTTTCATCAACTACAAAATAAACTACATACAATGAATTTGTAATGAATTAATGTCAGAAAAAACGCCTAAAAGTATGACAAATTAGTCAACTGCTTCCAAGGTTGTGACAACCATTTTATACTTTGATAAATGGATATTCTACACCTAATTAGAGCAATACAAGTGCTGAAATTCAAACTATTATTTTGAATTTGTAATATGAAGTGTCATTTTCAGTTCATTCTACGTAATCCAAGGCTTGCTAAGCTCAATAAAAACACACAAAAAGTAGTAGAAAAGTTCATTTAATTTTGTCGTATACTCTGACATTAAAATAGGACAAAAGATCAGAGTCACCACCCGTCCAAATTAGAAGAAATTACCGATTAACGTGGACATTAAGGGCTGTAAAAACTAATCAAAATAATCCATATTCACGTGTAATGCAAAAACACCAAGCAAAATTACTCGAGATTTAATCCATGGTATTACAATGGTGTAATATTTTATCTGAGATTGCCGGAGATACACAATTTATATTTGAAGATTATTATTTCAAATAGATTTTCACCTATAAATAAACATCTTCAGGTAGCCATAATTTTTCATTTTCATATGGGGCAACTTATCGAATTGCCATAATTTCATTTTTCAGAAAATGTCAAGTAAAGCCAGGAAAAATGTGGTTTAATTTTTGAAGTTTTTTTTTCTACAAAAGCATGGAAATGTAATGACATTTTATCAATTTATTAAACCGCGTACATTTGTAACAAACATTTTTAATATCCACATCAATCGGTAGTCTCCTCTGATCCGGATCAAGAAAAAAGAACACAGCTATTGTGTTGTGGGTCAAGCGTTTGGACGTACATAAATCAAAATCGTTTGATTTACCGTGTGTGATATGTTCGTAATGTTTGCTCGAAAGTTTTTACACAAACTTTAAAGTTTTTACACAGGCTCGAGACTTTTTTACTCATAATATGTGTGTTAACTTCTTCTGGGACTGGTTAACATTTTTACATACGGTAAAGTGGATGAGTAGTTAAGTTCATTCCATTGACTAAATAACTAATTAGGAAACGGCCTATCGGGTGAAAATTTAAGCCACTCGGAGAAATGTATTATTGTAGTTCGAGAGCTAGCAACGTAACGAAAAAAAAGAAGAGGAGTCAGTACCAGGATTTGCGAATTTCATACATTTTTCAATGCAAATTGCTGGCAAACTATTTGGTAATTAAAGGTAATGCAGAAGTCTAGTAAATAACGTCGGCAAAAATTAAAAAAAGTGTTTTGGAATGGAGATATTTGCTCGCAAGCTTGTAAAAAATGGTAGAAATTGAAGTTTTTTAAATAAAATTCCTGTGAGTAGATAATCTCATTTCTTTAGATTCTGACTATTTTAGAAAGATAAAGCATAGATCTAGCAAATAACGTCGAGTTTTTTTCATTTTTAGTGGCGCTTTTTATAATTATTTGACTCTAATAGTACTTGTTTTTTCTCCCGATATTTCACCGACGAGAAATTTCAATATTTCGTTGAAAGTTGTTGCAATACAAAGCAAAATAGCATGTTTAACAATTTTGGGCAAAATAAATTTAGGAAAGTTAATTCTCGTTAAAAATTTTCAATTTATGTGAACTGCTAATTTTCATTCTTCGTCTTAAATTGTATGATTTTGTCGCATGTTGGGTTTCTGGCTTTTACGCTAGATGTCTCTAATGTGACTTGCGGTCTAGGTCTAGGCTAATTTTATACGAATTTTCTCACTTTTAGGACACAAATCTACGTATAGTAAATTTAATTACCTACAGGTTCGCTGGTATCTAAATTGAAACTTTTGCTGAGTACTGACTCCTCTTTAGTTCGGCTGATTCTTTGCTATCTCCCTTCTTTCATTATCTCAATAGGCATGCAGCCCATCTGGCTGGTGAGACACGTTGCATTTACTTGTGCGCATTCCGTTCCACAGGCAAAAAAAAAACAGTTTTCAAAATCACCTTAGTTCGATTTTTGTTATTTTTTTTTTCATCTGCTTTCATAAGCATCGGACAATATAAATTCACTATTCCCAGACAATTACCTACTTGCTAGCACCGTGCCAGACGTTTTTTTGTTTTTTCATTACAAAACAAAAAGAAAATTATTTTATTACGGATGTAATTTTTATACGAGCTAATTTAATTATCGAACCACATGAAATTTGCCAGGCGATAATTCGGTTGCTCATTAGATACCGAACCGATTTGAGCATGGTAAAGTGTTTGTTTTTTTTCTTACGATGATTTTTGAGAATATTTTATAAACTCAGCGAGATAGCACAATTTTGTCCTATTATTTTTTTGTAGAGAATTACAGGAGCTACAGAAAAGCTTCTGGGCAAAATTGAATTATCTGGCTCAGATTTGAGGATATTCTTGATAAAATAATGGAAGAAAAAATCCACTATTAGGCCTCGTGTAGACTAAAAGCCTAGCACAACGTAGCCTAAATGGGCGTTTTTTCAAATCCATTGTTTCTTTGATATTGCGTATACTGCAAACATATTGTAGCGTGCAGATGAGCGTAATTTGAACCACACGATTGGTTTGAATTTTTACGCTCGTAGAAAGCGACAGTCGTGATTCATTGGTTGAAAAATGAAAATGGATTGCGAAATTTTAATATGTGAAATGTGTGTTCCGCCTTAGTATTACCATTTCGTTCCGCTGCGATACGTTTTCAGTTTGCAAATTTTACGCTCAAGCTTTCATTGGATAATACGATGCGCTACGCTCTGCTATACTGTGCTATGCTTTTAGTCTGCGCGAGGCCTTATACAGCTCCGCTATTGAATTGGAACTTGGATAGATTTCCATGGGAAAATTAATAAAAACAATTATTTGGAATACATTGACTTCTGTAGATGTAGGAGATTTAGAGTGAGCATTTTGCCAAAATAAGGTCACGTGTTGATGTATTGAAATTTCTGAATTTTTACCCAAAACTTTCATTGACATGTTTTGAATCTTACGTATTAGAAAATAAATCAAATCTGACATCGTTGACGTTGTTAATCTGCCAAACTCAATATATATGACAAATAAATCTTTCCAAGGTGACGAATTCACTCTTCAGTAATTCTTCATAATCGGTGGCAATATTTTGAAATGCAAAAACTGATAAACTTCCGATTCTTCTAGTAATTTAAAAGGGCTCAATTGCCCTTTGCGAGGAAAAGCTGGAATGTAATCATAACCTGTCATGGCGTGGAAGCTTGATAAAGCTCTAGATACGGACGAAAAAAACCAAGTTTTGTACAGTTCATTGACGTTGATTTAGCGTTCATGATTATTCACTCCCATGTAGATCCAAAGTTTTAAGGAAACATTAAAATTGTCCATGTTACCAAGGAGTATAATGAGAATATCAGAATCTAAACATCTTATTACAACTTCAGCGTCGATATCAATTTGGCAAATATGGTAGATAATCCTTGAATCTGCTTCTTCATGTTTTTCACATGATAATAATGACTATTCCGTTGCTTTAATAAATTTAAGTGAATTATTTTATCACCAATATAAGACACCATATCATCAGTCGACCAGTGGTTAATAAAAAATTTAACTAATGCTTCCTGGAACTGAACATTTTTCAGTTGAGAAGTGGAAAGTATGAGGACAAATTTGATTTGGTCCGATTGAAAAACTCGCTAGCTAATTCATCTCGACGTTTACGTTCACCATATTTGATTGATGGTGTAAAACATCAATGCAAGTTTCTTTCAGTTGAGATATAATTTATTTTCAAAGATTTCCCAAAGTTTCCGTTTAACATTTCAAAGCATAATTATTTACTCCCCTGCAAACATGTTTGCTCGGGAGAGATAAAAGAAGCAAAGTAATATCTGTACATTTTGGAGAGATATCTCTTTGTTTCTTTTGCCTCATCCCTAGAAAATCGGCTTGCATACTGCATCAAGAATACTCGTGTGGGATAGCCCATTCCCTATCACACTCGAATCGATCTGGCTATTGATAATCAACCGAATTATCGCCTGGAAAATTAATTTCCTGTGGTTCGATAATTGAACTAGCTCAGATGAAAAAAAAAACAAAAATCGAACTAAAATCATTTTGAAAACTGCTTTTTTTACCTGTGAAACGGAATGCGCACAAGTAAACGCAACGCGTCTCACCAGGCAGATGAGCCGCATGAGGATTGAAAGGCATATCAAAAACTAGCCAAACTAAAGTCATTTCTCGAAAACGTTGCTAGCTCTTAGACTATTGTGCTGTGTTTATATTCGTTTCGTCATGACAATAGTGAAATCGTGACATTTTTAAGGGGGGCATTTTTTATAATACAAATTGCTATGTATAATAAATAAATGCTTAGCGCCCCTTTCTGTAGGCAAAAGAAATATAGGGCTGCCATTGCAAAAAAGACACCTTCTGACATTTCTGACATAAACAAATCGCACATGAACTGAAACCATCTTAAATTTTCGTATATTTTTTTTTCACCAATAATTATGAAACAAGAAAATATTTCTTTTTAAATATATTCACTTGCCTAAAAAAAGATTTTCCGCCTGAATTTCGGCGATTGTGTCTGCAACATTACACCGCACAATTCATTACTCTAAATTAAGCTTAACAAATTTATTTAAAAAAAACACTGAACCCAATCAAAATATTCCACATATTTAATATTTATTAAAACAATTATATTTAAAAAAGTTTAACTGAACTCCTGGAACTCTGAAATATTTACTTTCAGAAACGTCAAAGCAAGTTAAACCAAGTCTAATCCGACTCTCATTGAATGACTTACACACGTACACTGGATTCGCACGATACCCCGCTTCCATATTAGTTACTTATTTAATGAGCAGCAATCAACGAAAAATTTAAATATTTTTTTGTTAATAAGTATTATTTCCAAGTGAGGACTTCTATTATTTTTTTTTTCTGTATTTTTATTTTGAAGCTAGAGATTTTATCTGACTATGTACAAAAAATTGCGATGGTGTTCGGCTTCGTTGGAATTTGACCGAGATAATGGGTGATGATGTTTCAGTAGCCCACCTTATATGTGCAGTAACTAAGAAAGTAATTTAGCGAAACATGCTATCTAATTTTGTCAATTATTTTTGCGAATAATGACTTGAGGTTTTTCTTCATAGATAATTTTTGGAGAAAAAAAGTGGCTTAAATGTTGCAAAATTTAGCATAAAGATGGCGTTCAAAGTAATTTAATGACCGATGAAACATAGTATGTTACGGAAATCAATTTAGATTCGGTAATTAGAATCCGATCGAGGTTTAGTAAAAAGAATTATTTTCAGGCCAAATAAGGGTTGTAATCAGATACTTCTATGTTTTTAGCCCTCTTAGGTAATTTTCGAACTAAAAATTTGATTAAAAAAAAAAACAAAAATATTGCCATTTTTATCGCAACCTTTCCACCCCCACAAACATTGTCTGGTCAATAGTACATACAATAGACCGTCCTTTATACTGAAATTGAAAAGTGGTGAAAATGAAAATTTGGTTAAATCGAACATAATTTTGACGTCGACCTGTCGACAATGTACCACCTAAAACACGTCTTCAGACGAAAATAAGGTCGTCATATTAGCGACCAAAATAACCTCTAAAATTAAACTGAGTGTACATTTTGGTTGCCCAGAAGACGTCATATTACTCACCAAAATAACCTCCAAAATTAAACTGAATGAGTACATTTTGGTTGCCCAGAAGACGTCATTATAACACCTGAAACACGTCTTCAGACGGAAATAAAGTCATAATATTAGCCAACAATTATTAATACAAAATGACCTCTAGTTGGCACATCGAAAGACAAAATCGCTTAATTTAAAAACTCACTTTTCCACCCTGGAACGACAAATATTTCTAATAGAGCTTAAAATAAAAGGTTGGGAAATTCTTATGTTTTTATTATTCGGAAGAAATTATTAATTTTTTACGTTGTTTATTGACAAAAGCATTTTTCAAATGTTTTAGTTGAATTTTCGTTAAAAAAAAACATTGAAATAAAACGATGTATCCAAAATGCATAACTTCAAAAAAACTGAATATTATTTCGATTAAAAGCGCACAACTTCGTAAGTAGCGCATAGTACATTTTTGGAGATTTGCACTTTTGACTAAACATCATAGAATTGTTGCCCGTACTGCTGCTTGAACAAGACTAATGCAAGTCTTGAATGCCCGTCCTTCCACGAAGCTACGAAAAATCAGGAAATGACGTGAAAATAACGACAAGCAGCGCCACTTTCAAATGCAGTCAAAAACTGACGAGAAATAGACAATGCATGCCTATGGAATAGCAAAAATTACGACAAAAAGACGACAAAAGTAAGATATCAAAAAGAGTTTAAGAACAATAGAACAATTTCTAATATTAGGCTCTCTAGATGGTTAACTAGGATTACGTCTGAAAGACGGCAAAACGCTGTTAATTCTAGGGTCTATTTTGAATCATTAAATGACGTTTTTTCATATATTTCTGTATAATACATGCATGGTCGGTCATTTTCTGATCATATTCCGATTAAATTATTTAAACTTATACCAACTTGAACTCCTGAAAGACGTCATATGTCGACTTAAAAAAGTGCCAGTCAGAACGAAGTCTATATTTGACGGAAAACATGTTCGATTAAACGAAAAAGTTGACAAACATGTCCTAGTTTCGGAAAAAACTTACGTCTAAATAACGTTGCAATGAGCAAGGAATTCATAATCTATTTTCAATTAAAAATTGATGTTCTATAGATCAGAAAAGTCTTAAAATGTTTGTTGGGCACACTGCTAGCCCAACCCTTAAATTTACAGCCCCAGTATCGCAGCATATCTTAGCTATATTGTGAAAAATTAATTATTGAAATCCATCAAACATTTACATCGAAATATCAATTTGGGTGTATCAAGATCGCCGAAGAATTTCTATAGTTTTTTTAAATATAAAAATCCGATAAATAGTTTCGGAGAGAACTCGAAAAAAAGGGAAACCAGTACTTTTTAAAGTGTTTTTTGAGTAAAAACATGGTTTTATTTTAATCTTGTATTTTCGAGGAACCGTTACGTCCGAGAAATGTACTACCCAAACAAAAAATCCCTTATGAATACGACTGAAAGAACGGGCAAAATACATGCAAAAAAGCTTTTTTAACGCTAAAAACATCCTAGTGAAATTTACAGGATAAAAAGAAATGAACCGCGCCAGTCTATCACACTATCTTCTCTCTTTAATTTGATACCCCACACGCCTCATTTGGACAACTGCTATGGGGTGGGTGGTACAACACCCCGAACCTCAGAGCCAAAAATTTTTTTTCACCTATCTTTTTCTCCCGAATACTACAAATACAACGAAAAAAACGGGCATTGTTCTACCGCCCTCCCACGCAGTTATTTTTTTTTTTTTAATGAAATTGTAAAGTCACCGTATAAGTACGGTAATATGACGAAATACTATTTATTGACAAAACTTTTGTTCGTTCGATGTTGCTATATTTTTTTATAAAAGATATTAAGTATTAGGCTTCATTTGGCATTTGAATGAGAAAAATCGGGTGCTCCGTTCTCGAGATATGATTTTAGGAAAATGACGTTTCATCGTAAAATCACGAAATTTCTATAAGTTATGTTTATAATATTGAGTTTAAATAAAATTTTCTTTTTTCAATTAATACACGTTAAATTTCCATTATTTAGATTTTCAACTGTATGGCAATTCTTCCAAAATACTAAACGAACTAAACTTTTAATGGTACGCAGCAGCGCCTGATCAATATTTAAGTGTGACCCACCGGTGATGCACGTCACTCGATGGGACAGTCGTGTGCGACCCACCGGTGATGCACGCCGGCGTGAAAGTGTTAATAAGCGATAAAATCTCCTGATATATCTCGCTGTCCATTCTAAGTAAATTTTTTAAATCCCCTGGCGACGTTTTCTCCAATTCTTTTAATAAATTTATATGGGAGAATCTTCTTCCTTTCTGCAAACATTTCTTTGTGCAAATTCGTTTTCATTTTTTCTTACTACAAGCACACTTTCGAGAATTGTATCAATAACGAAAACACTCAGTAAGATATCCGATATTTTTCTTTGAATTTTAACACTGGTTTTGTACAGTATAGTATGTCGGGCAGTATGTAGAGAAAAAGCTGTCTTGTGTAACAGACATAATTGGACAACATGAACATCGTGTATGGGTCACTTTACACCGATTCTTGTTTAACGGCCAAGCCCAGCCATACCCCGCCAACAGCCAACACTAAACTCATAAGGAAATAGGTACATATTTGAAATAAACTGGTCATTTAATCGTAACAGCAGCTGATATCTAAGGCCCAGTAAACACATAAGGGCTTGTTCACGAGCGCGATTTATCGCATGCGACAGAGCTTTGATTGGCTGTAGCAATGTAGTTGTCGCTGAACATGCTCAGTCTTTCTACGTTTCGTGCGATACCAAAATTTATCTCAGCAATGCTCTTAGTTTGGTACGATTTTCACCTTAACCTCAACATTTATGTTTGTTTACATTTGTTGAAATTTATTATAATATTTATGTGAATATATAAATATAAAAACATAATTATATGTAAATTTCACACAAATACCTGCTTGCCACTAAAAAAACTAAACAAATTAATTTGTAGCCTCTGTCAATCTTGTGAACGTATCGCGCGATAAAAACCAGTCGCAAATAGAGATAGATATATGTAAAGAACAGGACGTCACCAAAATATCGCACGTATCGTATCGCGCTCGTGAACAGGGGTTAAGGGGGACCGCACACTGCCGAGTCAATTGATTGTCCAGTCAGCGACTGGTCTATTGACTTGTCACCGATTGATTGATTTTTAATCGTTGCTGATTGACTATCGTAGCATGTGCGCATATTGCATCGTCTTCTGTCAGCTTAGTAATCCAGTCGAAGACGATGAATTTGAGTCATATTTTGATTTTCGTTAAAATTTCACAGTGTTGCTGAATACTTTGGAACTGATTTAAAAATTGCAATATGAAACATAAACCCTTAAGTAATTTACTAGTGGTTGAGGAGAAGAACAAGAAGGATTTCAAGAAAAAGGATGTGGAAAAATCCATCCATACTTTCCGATCATTAACATAATTACTAAGATATGAATGTATTTAAAATATAATAACATATACCGAACTTTACTTAAAAGTTTAAAATTTCATCAAAGCTGTAAGATTCCTAAATTGTTGGCGGCTTCGAGGAAATTCACAAATAAACCGGTTTTTTTCCATTTTAATTTTCAGGATGTTCTCTTCAGAAAAACAATAAGTCACCCCGGAAATATTATATGTAAATCCCTTTTTAAAATGTTTATAGAAATATGTACTTTACTCAGGACAACTTTATTACGATTTAACAAAAGAAAGACCTTTGCTTATGGCGGCAGCAATCAACAAGAATCAACTGATTGATATTAAGGTTGCTGATGCAGACTGAGCACAACAGTCGGTTCGATTCAGTCAGTTGCCAGTCGTCAACTCTCTTCTGATTTTTGAGTTGCTGACTGACGTAAAATAGAGCAGTTTGCGGTACCAAATGCTGTTGCGTATAACGAGCAAAGTCAACTGACTTTTTAGTCACCGACTACAGTCGATGATTGTGCAGTGTGCGGCCTGCCCACTGACTTATAACAATGGACTGAGCGATTTGCTATTTCATGTGGCACAAAAAATATTGTGTTTCTGTATATCACCGTTAGAGCACCCTTTAAAACGATTACATAAAAAACATGTAAAACTCAACCAATCAGATGAAATTTTACAGCCGAAAATCGAATTAAATTAAAAAAATGTATTTTCTTGTGTCCAAGTGATATTTTAATCGCTTATAAGGAATTAAACTCATTTCGACTTTAATTTTCAAAAGTTATTCTTAACTGAATCCTGCTTATGGGCAAGAGAGACGGAGCATGGTAAACACTATATTTACCTTATTCCTTCTGAGGTGATTGCATCTGTAGCCATCATAAAAACATCAAATGGCATAAGCAAATGTTCCAGAATGCAATATTTTCTGTTGGTAGCTCCAACTCTGCCATAGGGCGAAAGAGAGAACTGTAAAACTTGTGCCATGCTTTCCTATAGGAAAATGACAATACGCTCAGTCCATTGTTATAAGTCAGTGGGCCTGCCTAAGTGTTTTGGACATAATAAGCCGCTGCGATGACAATACACACAATATACGATGAAATTACGTTCAGTATGTATTCTGTTATCATCAGAGAGCTCTTGTATACATTTTGAAAAATAAATAATTATATTGAATGCATATTTACTGACTCAAGACTCATAAGACAAAAATTTGCCACATCTTTTATGGTTTTAAGAGAAAATCTAGATAAGCTTTTTATCTATTTCCGTTTCACGTCAAAAGTCTGATATGTGCACAGAGCAACATGAAACTAGGTACTTAGAGACTTGGGGCTAGATTCACTAACTCGGAGGAAATATATGCAAAATATAGGAACTGGGGTGTATATAACCCAAGTGCAAAAAATCCGTCATTCGGCGGTAAAGTCAGTTATGAAGTTAAAATGATAAAAGAAAAACTACACCACTCGATTACCTGCTTCTCCCTCTTTAATTTGATATCAAACATGACGTATTTTGGACAACTCTCAATGGGGGGGTGGTACGACCTCCCATCCCCAAAAGCCCCTCCCCAAGAAATTGTTCACCTGTATTTTTATACTCTAGACTTAGGCGCAGGAAAAAACACCAATGCTCTACAACCCTCCCACACAGAGTTAGCCGTCTTTCAATATTTCGATACTTCTCACGTTTTCTTTCCAAGTATGTTAGAGAATCTCGAATGGAAAGTGAGGGAGTTTTAATCGGGAAAAACGAAAATTCTCATCTCCCAAACTCCCAAATTCTCCGAGTTACAGAATCTGTCCTCTGAATTACGTTTACGGTACAGCTACGACAGAAAGGCACGTAAGATGCTCGTAGTATAGGCTAGGTTAGGTAAGAGGGGTTCCACTATAAGTACCTAGCCTGCTTTACTTAGACCACCAATGAGTCCATTGCACCCCTTGTCCTCATGGTAGCGAGAACCTGTAAAATTGCACTAGATCCATTTTACTTCCCTTAGGAAACTCAGTATGCATTTGAACTATTTGCTTTGCAGCTCCTCCAGACTTGAAAAGAAGTAGCTACCAAATATTCTACGTCTTTTATTCATCAGAGCTGGGCACTCGCAAAGTAGGTACGTGTTGGACAGATTCGATTTCCTCCGAGTCCTTACCGCTCATGCAGAAATCGTTCCCTGCTATACCCAGCCTTCTAGCATGGTCACTTATGGCTCAATGACCCGTAATGACCCCTTCGTAGTATAGCTTATATAGTTATCGTCTAAA
Source organism: Dioctria rufipes (assembly GCA_963924295.1). Lineage (NCBI taxonomy): Eukaryota > Metazoa > Arthropoda > Insecta > Diptera > Asilidae > Dioctria > Dioctria rufipes. Next base: position 343,678,498 of record OZ002740.1, on the reverse strand, counting down.
AGTTAAGTTTTCTTTACTTAACATACCGCAGATGAAATCATATAGTAGGTTTATTAATTTTTCTGTTGTAGGTATACGGTGCCTTTATAAAAATTATAGATCCAAGCTCAAAAATGAGGCAATCCTGGCCCACCCTTCATACGACTGCCGTACAAAGTATTGATTCAAAACGCATTGACTCTATTTTCTCATATCTAGGGCCTTCCGGTATACCACGCGATTCCTTGAGACGTGCTTTAACTCACCTCAAGGAATCGCGTAGTATAGGTACTGGAAAGCACCTTGATTTAAGACAGCCTGTATCTATACGGATCTCAACAGTTTTTTAGTTTTAAGCTAATCTAGTAAATATGAATATAAAAAAATAGCGATGTTCCCTTTCCAACCGTCCACTTGGTGGTCCTATGAATAATAATCTCTTGCCACTCAAATTGTTGCTGTCGATCTCACAAAATTTCCGACAATTCTTTGGAAAGGCATCCATTTTGCACAGCAGCTTCACTACATTACAATGCTTTAGAATACCAAGAATTCTCAACATTTTCTCAAGGTTTTATTCTTGTTTTTACTCACAATACACTTCATCACAAAATCACACTACTGAGAATTTACAGGAATTGCTGCCTTCACTCCGCTAAGAAAATTCAATGAAAACAAAATACTTCAATCCTGCGGCTTTATTTTTTCTCAGAAATTTTCTGAGATTATTGTTTTTCCCAATTGTGTTTTTTTTTTAAAGAGTTCTCCACTACACCACGCGTCACGAAAAGTTAGATATCATGGTCAGGGAAATTTCAATTTGGGGTGGTCGCTTTACTAAAGTTGCGCAAAAATTTGGTTCATTTGAATTAAATTATTTTATTGATTTACTACAAAACCAGATAAATTTCGTCATGCAAGCATTTGAAGAAAATACGGTACAGGAATTCCGTGTTCTAGTCTTTGGTAACAAGAGATTATATTAATGAATCTTATTGATTGATTGATGTTTTTTTTTTAGAAAATCTTAAGGATTTCTCTTTAAAATACTTCTATAGATCTTTAAGCTGAGACTCATTACAAATGAACTCTTGTAAAAAAAAAAGTTCTGAAGTTCTTCATGTTACCACATCAAAATAATTTATATCGATTCTGGTTTTAAATTAAAAATACAAATTACTTCTGGAAATTCTGTGACGAAATGTATTTATAATAAATATTTTTTTGCAAGAATGAAAAAATAAATAAATATAAAGTTATAAATATTTATTTAAATTACATGAAAATATAATAGTAATTCAGCAAAATCTAATTTTTCTTTAATGACAATACCCTTCGAAAGCTCTTTTAGCATTTGGAATATACACAATGGTGCACACTTACAAATTTGCTTCTGGTTCACTTTTCGTGGCGTAGACCATAAATAGGTCCATAGTCCTTTGAACATCACAAACGCCTTTTTGACTTTGTGTCAATATTTAAAACAAGATTCATTGGTGGCAATTGGCAACTAAGAGATCTACGCAGAATGGTGCGTAGGCTGTATAACAAAGCCAGAAGATCAAACGGAGTAGACGAATGGTAAGCTTACCAAAACGTGACAACTCTTCTGCGAGAATGTGACCGATATGACTGAGATGTCAAGGCTCAAAAAATTTCTCTCGAAGACTCCTAGTCAACCCGAGCTCCTCTTCAACAGTGATGGAGTTCGGTCTTCCTCTCTCAGGGAATCGCTGGAAATCTTGCTTAACGTGCACTTCCCTGACGATCATGATGTAGGCTCTTAGTCTCTGCGAACCGAAACCTTTTGCTCTGAAACTCTCTCCGGGGATAGAGACGTAACCTTCATAACGGATGAGTGAATTGTATGGGCGGCGGTGAGCTCGTTCAAACCATTCAAGTCCCTGGGTAAGGACGGCATTTTTCCGGCCCTTCTGCAAAGCTTGAGAGACCTTCTGACACCTAATATGGCTCTTCTCTTCAGGGCATGCACCAAATTGAGTTATACAGTTGTGTTTATCCTCAAGGCTGGTCAGGTAGATTACTCATCAGCCAAGGCATATAGTAGATCAATAAGTCTGACATCCTTCCTACTAAAAACATTAGAACAAATTTGCGATTGGGAACTGCGGTGCTTCATTCCCAGAAGCAGGTTGTCACAAAATCAGCACGCGTACTTAAAGGGTAGGTCCGTTGAGACGATCATTCATCATGAGATCATACACTCAATTGAAAAGGGCTTCCACTTTAAATAATTTATGCTAGCTGTCTTCATCGATGTAGAAGGAGCTTTTAATAATGTTCTACTAAAATACTGGATTGCACACATGTTGAATAATAGAACCTTCTTCGCCGGTCTGGGTGGTGTAAGTAGAATGCAAAAGTCCATAGGCGCACCCCACAAAATGGTATCCTATCACCTTTATTCTGGGTGCTCATTATGGACGATCTCTTGTTAACTCTCACCCGGATGGGGTACAAAATGGTATGTTACGCAGATGATCTGGTGATTGTAGTCACTGGAAGCTATGAATCGGATCTGTGGACTGGTGCATAACCCGATCCGACTAGTCACAGACTAGGCTACGAGTTTCGGACTGTACATCAATCCGTTGAAAGCGAATCAATGTCTTATCACAAAAAAAAAGGAACATCCCAAGTTTGAACCTACCCTCCATCGACTCTACACAGTTAGAGCTTAAGGACAGGGTGAAATAGGCATTATACTAGATAAAAAGCTGAGCTGAAAGCCACACCTTGAGGACAGGGCGAACAGAACTCATAGAGCAGTCGCAGTGTGCCGCAGAATTATAGGGAAAAATTGAAGACTGAAACCGTGGCTCCTATTAATATACACTAGCGTCATCCAACCCATGTTAGCCTATGACTCTGTAGTATAGTGGAAAGCAATAGAGTATGCCAATCATCGTAAGATATTGGAAAAGATTTAAGTATTCTGCCTACTTAGTGTAAGAAAGTTTACCAACACTCTTGAAGTTATCGTCAATGTACACCCCGTGCAGATACACATTAAGAAGGGAGCCTCTATCGCCGCGCTGAGGCAGCATCTGAATAAGAGCTGGATCAATTTGGGAGCCAGGGTTCCACACGAGTCCATCCTTGATAGACATTTATACAGACGGCTCCAAATCTGAAAACAACACCGGGGCACGCGTCTTCTGTGAGGAGCCTCATTTAGAACTTGCCATACTCCTGGAAAGCCATGTTACGGTCTTCCAGGCGGAGGTTAATACCATTCTTGAAGCCGGAAAGAACCTCATTTGCTCAGGCACTGAGAATAAGGATATTGCCATCTGCTCGGACAGCCAAGCGGCTGTCAAGGCCTCGTCAAAGCCCTTCATAGCCTCCAGCTTAATACTAGAGTGTAAGGCCACCCTGAATTCCCTCTCTCAGTGTAATAGGGTACACTTGACGCAGGAATTCGAAATTTGGTAGAATGTTAGGTCCTCATAACGCGCAAATATTTCGATAGTTAAAGATGATGAACTATTTTTTTTTTTTTAATTATTATTGGGCTGAGTTGGGACCCCTCAAAAAACTTAAATTGCTTTTTTGTTATGGTGTGGGATATCTTTTTGAAGGGCTACTTTCCCTGATCTCCTATGTTTCTAAACCTAAAATTTTGATTTTATCAGAGTTAGTAAGCATAGATAACTGGAAAACTCCCCCTTTATTGTCATTTATCAATTTATAGTTACTGGAAACAATTATAATTGCAGAAACCTGCCTAAGATGAGGGTTGCTTACTGTGTGAAAATAGATCAAATCAGTAGTAAGTTTACATAGAGTATAGAGAGGGATATAATAAAAATGGCTACAGAGTATCTACCTCCTGCAGAAATAAACTGAGATAAATAAACTGGTCGAACATGATCATAACCACAGCTGTACTACTGTGAGTTGAAAATAAAATTATTCTCAAGTAAATGTTCATTACACAATTAATTAGTAATAAATAAGGCGTTTCGTATCAGCAGGAACCAATACTCATCAGTACGCCAGAAGGAAAATGCCAAGCTGACCTCATATACATATAATCTCAGTTTATATTTTGACTATGAATCATATGACGTGAAATACGAATTATTTACTTTAGCAATTTAGGCCCTAGGTGGGACCAGCGGAGTACAAAAGTAAAAGTCATGAAGACTTTTACTTACGAAAATTTTAATTGCTATCTGCGTCAGCCTCAGGCTTAGCAGCAAATTAGATATAAATTTTTTTAAATTGATAAAAGTTTTGTAAAGGTCTTCATGTCATTTACTCTTGAACAATTAATTAAATTATGATGCTACGATGCAGATTATTCCAGGACGCCACCGTATTCTAGCGGAGTAATTACAGCTTCCATTATTATGGGAGGAATTAGATCGTATGATAGACGAAGGTTGATTGAAAAGTTTTTGAAAATGACCTTCAATTTTTTCCATAAAAAAGGAGCCATCGGCATTTTTCAGAATATGTAATATGAATTAAACAAATGTATTACATATGTCACAAGACCAACAATCCTCAGGAGAACAGAGGTTAAAACACTCACAGAGGTCTTTTCAGGCCACTATTCCTTGTGGTATCACCTAAACATGATGGGATTGACGCCATTTCTACCAGGAAGCTCATGATAGTTCAGAGTGTTTACTTTGCAACTGCGAACCTTTAGTCAGGCTGGGATTACTTCACCTCGAATATGCCTTTTCTCCACCAAACTACGTATGGAACCGCAGAATGATTCCAGACTTTGTTAACAGTGTTTACCTAGAACGGGAACAATTTAGAAATGTAACGCACAATAGATCTTTCAGGTTGCAGTGAATACGAGGTTAACGACTGTATACTACTTCACAAATGTAAACCTTCTTAACCATCTCCAGATGTCTTGAAACGAAATTATTCTATATTCATAACAACGCAATTTCATTAATTATTTACTTGGGCCTATATGCCCAAATGACTGAGGGGGGGGGGGGGGGGGTTGAAAGGTTGGGGTGGTTAGAGATGAATAATATCTAAGCTATCATCTGACTTGATCGCGCGATCCCGTACTCTAGAGTTTAACTCTCTGTGTTTGTGTGCATCTGTGTGTGTGGGTATGTGGATGCGTGCATAAGTCCATATGGAAAGTGTAGCTCTCTACGTCGACGCAGTCGAGGCAATGCCCATATATATAGTATAAACCGAAATTTTTATATGCCAACTCTGCCAAGGAGTTCCCCGATTGGTCCCATTTTCGAATTTAAATTTCTCCTTTTTATAAGAAAGACCCGTGTACAAAATTTCAGATCTCTGCGTCGACACGTGAGGCAGTGTCCAAATATATAGTGAAAAACTAAAGTTTTGTAAGGCAACACCAAGAAAGGGTTGCCCGATTTCTTCCACTTTTGAACCTGTATTTGCAATTTATATGAAAACACCGTGTACAAAAGCTCTTCACCTCGATGCCTTCTCAGGTAGCTTTCAAGTACATAGTGAAAAACGAAAATTCTGTATAGCAACGCCAAGAAAGGTTAACCCAGTTTAGTCCATTTTCGAAATTTTATTTACCATTGTTATGAAAACACCATGCACCAAATTTAGCTCTCAACGTAGGCAGTGCCCAAATATGTATATAGTTAAAAACGAAATTTTTGTATAGCGAACCTACGAAGGAGTTGCCCGATTGGTCTCCTTTTTGAACTTAAATTTACATCTTTTTTAAAAAAAAAAGTCCCTTGTACAAAATTTCACCTCTCTACGTCGATGCGTAAGGCAGATTCCAAATATATAATGAAAAACTAAACTTTTGTGTGGCAACACCAAGAAGTGGTAACCCGATTTAGTTCATTTTTGAATTTGTTTTGGCAATTTATATGAAAATGCATTGTACAAAATTTTATCTTTACAACTCGACGCGTTCTCTGGCAGTGTCCAAGTGTATATTGAAAACCAAATTTTTATTTGGCAACACCAAGAACGGGTTGCCAAATTTAGTCCATTTCTGAATTCATATTTACTATTGCTATGAAAACACCATGCACCCCAAATTTAGCTCTCTACGTCGACGCGTTCTCAGGCAGTGTCCAAATATATAGTTAAAAATAAAATTTTTGTATGGCAACCCTAGGAAGGAGTTGCCCGATTCGTCTCATTTTTGAACTTAATTTACATTTTTTTTTAAACGCCATGTACAAAATTTTAGCTCTACGTCGACAAGTTCTCAGGCAATTTCCAAAGTGAAAAACCAAAGTTTTGTATGGCAACACCAAGAAGGGGTTGCTGATTCCAATTTTTCTTTCCTTGCAAACCTTCTCCTGGCAATTACGAACACAACAACAAATTAAGCCAAATTGGTCGAGCCGTTCTCATAAGTGACGATGTAACATACTTACATGCGGCAATTGATTTTTATTTATATAGATAGATTTAGCAAGTGACTGGCACGAGCTCATATCGAAGACACTTGACATTTGATAGAAATATATTTTTTATTTTTTAATTCTTCCCTTTTTTGCTCGTCATGTAAATTTGTATTTTGTGGTTCATATAGTGACTGTAATTAGTATGTATTCCTGCCGTATTTTCCATTTGAGGATAACAAAGATATCCATTTCATTTATGGTTTCTGCAATGGAAATGCAAGGAGAGCATGTGAGGAGTATAGAAGAAGGTTTCCCAATAACATACATCTACACCTAAAAAGTGCGGGATACTTTTCACATCATGTAGACATATCTCATATGGCTTCAAATTGTGGCAGAGAGGAACAAGTTTATCAAATCATAGAGAAGGAGTAGGAATAGTATTTGACGAATTTCGCCCACAATAGTACAGTCAATAGGGGTTTTTGCCCTACAAAAGTTGGAGTAGAAATTATTTTGATATAAATCTTATTTAGTTCCGAGCCCCGATGAAAAATCAAAATTTTCGACCTTTGAGGGGAGAGCTATTCATTACGTCATAATTATGATAATTTTGTAAATTCAAAGTTAACTCATTTCCACGTCACCACGAGTAGAGTAAATGGCACGTTTGTCTTTAATTGTGGTATCTCCAGTAGGCCTAATCCACAAATGTTCTTTTTTTTTCAATTGAGTACACAGTAAAAAATTTGCACAATTGTTTCCACAAAACTTAGGTATTTTTCTCTTAAATGTATGTAGGGAATATTCCCTAAAATGAAGGGAATATTCCCTAAAATGTAGAGAATATTCCCTAAAATGTAGAGAATATTCCCTAAATTTTAGGGAAAAATACCTAAACTTTGTGGTAACAATTTGTGCATTTTTTGTAGTATTAATGTAATTATGTCCTCGAGTATGTTTCTATTATTTCTTTCTTTATGATGGTCCGACTCGGTTGATATTGATACCTTCATACTCGTTTTCGTTAAGAGGAGTCAGTACCAAAATTTGCGAATTTCATACAAAAATGGTAGAAATTGAAGTTTTTTAAATAAAATTCCTGTGAGTAGGTAATTTCATTTCTTTAAATTCTGACTATTTTAGAAAGATAAAGCATAACGTCGAGTTTTTTCATTTTTAGTAGCGCTTTTTATAATTATTTGACTCTAATAGTACTTGTTTTTTCTCCCGATATTTCACCGACGAGAAATTGCAATATTTCGTTGAAAGTTGTTGCAATACAAAGCAAAATAGCATGTTTAACAATTTTGGGCAAAATAAATTTAGGAGAGTTAATTCTCGTTAAAAATTTGCAATTTATGTGAACTGCTAATTTTCATTCTTCGTCTTAAATTGTATGATTTTGTCGCATGTTGGGTTTCTGGCTTTTACGCTAGATGTCTCTAATGTCACTTGTGGTCTAGGTCTAGGCTAGTTTTATATGAATTTTCTCACTTTTAGGACACAAACCTACGTATAGTAAATTTAATTACCTACAGGTTCGCTGGTATCTAAATTGAAACTTTTGCTGAGTACTGACTCCTCTTAATGTTCTCCTGTAACCCATTTTTCGCACTGAGAATCTGAGTTTCCATCCATAGCATTACCTCATCATTCATCCGTCAAATTCCAGACCAAAATTTGTTTATACCCGTAATCATAAAACAGTCTTCCGTCGCAAATTTGTTGTATTCAGCGGGGTCCATTTTTCCTTCCAAATGCAACATGTCTTGCAGAAACAGATACAATACAATACGTTTATTGAGGGAAAAGTACACAAAATTTTGAAATCTTTTAAGAGTACTAGTTACTATAATTGGCACTAGATAGAACCATAGATAGCACAAGAACTAGATGTCGTATGCAGTACAAAATTTATATGACTGGGTGGTCCATTCCGTATACGTATACGTCGAGTGATTCATATCTTTTCGTATCTAAAGTGTTGAGGAAATCGATCAAATGTATACAAAACTGCTATTATAAAAACATTTGCTTTCGGTACGCTCTAAAAGATATTATGGTCCCTTCCAAAATGCACTACCCATTCACAATCTGTATACTCTGCTCTATTATGCCATGCGACATCTTGTTCTTGTGCCATCTATGATAGAACGTACTAAGTAAGTATATATCTAATCATTTAAGTTTATATTAATGTATGAATATTCATCAAAACTAGAAGAGTTGAATGTAATTAAATTACAGAAATTACAAAAATACAAAATTGCAAAGTTACGAAGTTGTAAAGTTTTAAAGTTTGTGGCTTCAAAAGGGGATCAAAAGGTTTTAAAAGAGAAGCGAAAATACAAAAGCAATTGATGCAGACAACTAGGCTAGATGAGATTTAATAAGTGAAGATGAGATGAGCACATTTTGCATACAATAAATGTCTACTTGCATGAAAATAGGGAAGCATTCTTTGGTTGGTTGAACAGTGTCTCATAACTGCAACGAAATGATTGACTAGAGTGACCATTTGAATATGCTATACCCATAGTTTTGCTGCTGTAGGACCTTTATTTCCCAAATTGATAGGCTCGCTTTCATCTGCTTTGAGAATCATCGATTTATCTCCAAATGGCCAAGCAACTGTTCCATCAAACTACAAAGTAATCCAGAAATACATGTTCCAACGCAACAATGACATGAGCGGGTGAAATCCTCCAAGTCTCACGATAACATTTGTGAATGTAGAATAATCCTGCAACGATTTCTTGAGCTTTCCCATAGAGAAGTTGATCGAAAGTGACGAATCACGTTTTTTGGTTGGACGTATTTCATTTTTCGACAGCTATGACAATGGCTTTATTGATTGTGTTATACTGACTGGGTGCATAGCTTATAAATGGAACACATAGTTTATCTTAAAGTGCATGAAATATTTATCAGCCATTGCCTGTGCCATGAAGTCGTACCATCCTGAAAATTGAAATTTCGACCACTTGCCATAGAGCCAACAAAAAAAAAAATCGAGAAAAGAAGGCAAGAGTGGAAGTTTTTCTTCGAAGTCTGCAATTTTTATCCTTTTTAAGCGCGTATTCAGTTTTTTATTGTAAAATGAGAATGGAATGGAGCCAACCCCTCCAACAACCTGGGCTGATGGTAATTTTGTAAAAGGTGAGATATTTTCATCGGGTAGGTAATCAATATCATGAAGGCTCACACATTAGACAGCTAATACAATATGGAGAACGGTATGCAACCAATCGATAGTGTTGTTGTTCTGGTTTGCATTATCACAGTTTTATCATAATATTATTAATATAATCATTTTTAACAAATTTACCATGAAAAAATTAAGTTAGACGATTTTTTGGAAGAATGTTCACGTTTCCACAGCTGTAACTTGTTACAAATCAGACTTAAAAAAAGACTGTTTATACAAAAAATGTACGAACCTTAGTCCTCTTCAAATTTACATTTTTGTCGTAGATCAACCGTTGAGGAATTAATTTGTGTAAAAAAAAATAAACTTGTTTGTGCCTTTAATCCAAGATGGCGGACTGTGCCGACCGAGGTCGAAATGGATTTTTCATTGGGCTCCGGAACTAAATAACATATATCAAAATCATTCCTACCCCAACTTTTGTAGGACAAAGGTCTTTTTTAATCCCTATGGACTATTGAATTGTGGACAATAAAGGCATCCCCAGTTCATCTGTTTCGCGTTAAATATAGAATTAACGGGTCCAGAAGTTGTTACCGTGGGACTATAGCTAGCGATTGGAGTTTTGTCGTTGGGTGCCAAAGAAGTATCAGCTTTATCAAGAGTAGGCTTATTTAATCAGCACAACCGTCAGATTTGGAGTACCGAAAACCCTAGTCTAACAAGGAGAGGGTCCCTACTCGTCATAACCGATTTCGTCCAAATTCACAATATAAGTAAGGCTTGACTAGAAATGAAAGTGACGCAAGTGGGAGCTCCAGATAACCAAACAAAACCGAAATAATGCATAATGAAGGGGAGCCGGGGGTTTTGTACGCTTACCCCTTGGAAAATGCTCAAATTTGCAAATTTTCGCGAGAGTTGTCGCGGTTAAATTGCAACAGAATTTCAACGAAAGTGCCAAACTCATTCGGGTTAAATGACTACCACAGAGCAGGTATGTAGATTTTCGATTCTGCAACTGGCATTTCCGTGTGTTTTCAAAGATCGCCGGTAGATGGCGAAAAGCGGGTACGCAAAATTTTTCTAGATTTAAGTTTTTTTAAATAGGTAAATGACAACCGATCTTCCTGAAATTTTGTACAGATAATTTCTTAGTAAAAGCGCATTCATAAAAAAAAACGAAAAATTGAATTAAATCTATAAGTTGTAGAAAAACATTTCAAAATAAATTTTTTAGAAAGCATTTTGGTCGCCGTAAATTAAATTTCGCAACTTAATCAGAAGGGGATGGAAAATATGCTCCAAAAATCAGAAAAAAAAATCACAAAAAAACTAGCAAAAGAAATTTTGCAGATCGGTTAATTTTACCCCACCTCCCTCAGAACACCAGAATTCGGGAAGTGAGAAACATTTTCTCATTGGTGTATAGGAATTACCTTTTGACACTGAATTTATCACCCGATTTTGATGAGATTTTGTAAGAATATAACACACAGATGGTAGAATATAAAATAAATACTCCCACTCCTAGAAAAATAATTTGTTTTTTTATTATTTTTTTATTATAATAATATACATATAAGTAACCCACCATGGGTTACCACTCCATAACCCTCTGCCGTACGAATCTCGTAATACTAGTTTTAAAATCTCATAAAAAACTCACAATAAACTTAGCAAAAAGAGTTTTGAAAATTGGTTGGAATTTAGTCGAGAGATAATAAAAAGTAGGTACTTTAGCAAACGTCGCAATTTTATTTTGGAAAATGGTCCTAAACTAATTGCAATAATGACTTCTGGTTTTTCGTATATAAAAGATAACAGATTATAGCTAACGAAACAAAAAATGTTGCGAATATGCCCACAAGATGATGATAATTATCAAAGTTTTTCTGAAAAGTGTTAATTTTAACTCCGGGCTCCCCTACATTATGCATTATTTCAGTTTCGCTTGGCCATCTGGAGTTCCCACTTGCGTCAATTTCATTACTAGTCAAGCCGAAGATATACTGTGAATTTGGACTAAATCGGTGATGACAAGTAGGGACCCTCTCCTGTAAGTCTAGCAGTACTAAACATAGCGTTCCAATCCGATTTCAAAATAAACGTTTGGGGTAAAAGATTTTTTTATTTTTTTTTTTTTTTTGAGTCAAAAGTCATAAAATGAAGAAGTTTTTCTCATACTTGTACGCAATAAGAAATTTCCAAGAAATATCCTTAGATTATATATAGCAAAAAGGATAGGCAATCAGGAAGAAAAACTTGAGCATTTCTCTTCCTGTGGTAGAACCGCATCGATGTGTTCGTTTTAGTAATGGAAGTAGTAAACTACCAGAGCGCGCACATAATTTAGTGGTTGAAACTTTATTAAGTATTGAATAAATTCAATAGAAAAGACCGCATTATATTGCAAAATTTTTAAATTCATTTTCAAATTTATAATTTTATAATTTTTTTTAATTATTTGCTGATAATATTTCTTATCATTGCCTTTGTATGCAGTGGCGTCACTAGGGCGGTGCGGGGGTTGCGGATCGCACCGGGTGACACCATCACAAGGGGTGACACAAAAATTAGGGCGGTTCGTAAATTTTTTTTTCGATAGCTGCAACTCCAGTGATTTCATGTGAAGCATTATGACACAAAAGTATGAAATCCAAAATAAAATTGAAATCAAATAATATCTAGACCCTGGTCCTCGATTGCAAAGTTTTTACAATAACGCGACGTAGCGTGGAAATAGTATGTTGTTACATTCCACTTATACGCGACAATATACGTCAATACGACAATACGTCATGACCCATGTGTGACGTTTTGGGCGCTCAGTTTGTTTGACTAAGTTTGACTCATTTGAAAACAAATTTAGCACAGCAGAACATCGAGTTTTTACCAGTACTAAGTGTCTGTCTGTATGTATGAGCAGCGCAATCATCTTGTGGAGCAGGCAATTGAGCACGAGCTTTTATAATCAGACCAATATGGAAGCAGACCCAGGTTCAAGAAGAGGATGACAGGTAACAAGACGAGAGATGCTGGACTAACTCTGAAAGAAGGAAACAAGAGAGCGATGCTTAAGTGTATTAATCGTTTCCATTCTAAACTCCAGATCAGATCAAGAACCATCAAGGAAGTAGCAGCCATGTTTTTGCGGCTGTTCAAGCCAAGAGTTTGATATCTGCCACTGAAGGAGAGTTACTGGTGTCCATTATAAAATTGACCACTTTCTATGATGAGTTATCAGAGGAAGAGCTTTTATTAGTAATACCAATGCTGAGAAGGTACCTGAAGGCAGCAGAGATTGATCTCGAAGAAGTAAAAGACTAGTCAGTACTTGACGTTTTGAAATTCATAGCTGAATGGGACTTCCTAGAATCTTTCCTATATCTCTCAGTGAGCCTACAATTATTTCTTACGATCTGTATGTCTGTGGCTTCATGTGGGAGGAGTTTTTTAAAGCTAAAGTTTATAAAGAACTATTTGCGATCTACCATGGGACAGTCAAGGCTTTCTGATCTTGCAATATTT